>CM042064.1:14002500-16502500 GCA_023525745.1 Arctium lappa
TGAATCGATTTATCTGATTTTTTGTTACTCATCTGGTTAGTCTTTGAAGTTACATGATACTCATGATTCTCCTAATCATCATGAGAGGGATAACGACAGAAAATTCAAAGACATAGATTATGTGTTGAGGGGGAGTTAGAAAAATCTGAGGGGGAGTAACAAAATTTTATTATCTGAGGTTGAAAATCCTTTGGATTCAAAGATTGCAGCTGAGTAGAAAAGATTTTATTGATTCTTCTCTCCCTATCATGTGGTGTCTGCTACAAGTTTGTACCTTTTACGAGCTGATTGAAACAAATTCTTAAGCTGAAAGCATATTCAACTTGCGGTTCAAAGAAAAATTCTTTGTTTTTAAATTGAAGTTGCACCGTGGAATGTCACATAACTCGCACATTATCTTTCTTGTGTGTTGATCCGATGTGTTAAATTTCTATAGTTGAAAGCTGCTCAATAGTGCGTTCAGTCGAGGCTATTGGTTATTGAATCTGGTTATAAAGTTGAAACTATGAAGACCAAGAGCTTTATTCAATGGGGAACTTGGAAAGTCATGAAGACATGCAACGCCAAAGTTTTTCAAATATTCAAGAGGGAGAGAAGATCAAGCCTGAAGATTTAAAGATGATAAATGCCTTATTCAACTTTAGGGTGAGATTGTTAGGACTGAAAGTCGTAGTGCATTGAAAGTTCTATAACGCATTTATAGAGTTTAAATGTGTTTTTTAAAAGCGTTGTAAAAGCCATTAATTGTTTATTGGGCTTGTTTGTTTGTTTTGGGCCTTGGGCGTTAGGGTTTAGGTTTGGGTATAAATAGGTTGTTTAACCAATTTTCTAGATGAATTGGTCATTCATAGGTTTACACTTGCGTAACAGAAATTCTCTCTGTAAACCTTAAACCCTTTATTGATAAATCTAATCATATGACCAACATTTGTGATTCAATCATTGTTTGTTATTGATTATTATCTGTTGATTGCACTGTTTATTGGATCTACACCTTTTAAGTGAATGAGAGTGAAAATTTCACCAATATGCACTCTAAGATAGGATGCCTGAGGTTGACGAAGTCACGAGAAACGGGAATCACGTCGAGGGTAGCAAGGATGATCATGTACAATACGTTCATAATTGCACTTCGCCAGTATTATGGTGAACATACAAGTTACATTTGTAAAATTGGACTACTGTGATGTGACGACCTTTGGGGTAGTGAAAAGTTTCTAAGTAGGTAGCCGTTAGAAGATATTGATGATTTTAACATTCGTCACATGGAGTGAAAGTAAGCATGAGGATTGCATTAAATAGATCGTTTCGGATCAGAATTATTGGTTGGAGTAGAACCATAGACTTATGGAATCGACATTATTTGAGGAGAAATTGTAAGGTAAACCGATGAAATTTTCAATTATTGCTTTAAGATGTTTGAGCATCTGGATGACGATAGTGTTACTGGGAAATTGAGAAGCGTGGATTCGAGATGTTGAGTGCCGATCAAATTCATGCACATAATTTATTTCTAAAATAAATTGTGTTAGTGCATAATTATGTTGGTTCCAAGATCATGAGTGTTAGGACATAAAATGTCCAAGTTTGGAAAGTTTTGTAAAGGGTCTATAGTTTAATTTGTATTGGGCTTTATTATTGTAATTGGGCTTTAATGTAAATGGGCTTGGGATTTAGGTTAGAACAAGGGAGATGGGAGAGTACATATTGTTTATGTGTTTAGGGTTTTAGGATGAAGTCATTATTCACAATGTAGCCATCTTGGAGAGGACGTGTGTTCTAGAGAGAGAAATCTCTAGGTTTTGTTCGTGTTCTTCGTTTTCAATGTGAATAAAAGGTATTCTCTCCCAATCTCATCTTGTTATCATGATTTGATCATGAATTGTTGTTGAATCTAGGATCTACAAGTGGTATCAGAGTCGGATCGAAGAATTTTTTCTTTGATTAGATCGATTTTCAACAGTTCGTTGATCTACAACCCGATTTTTTATTAATTTGTGTTTTAGCGATTTTGGTTGGATGTTGAATTGAGTTTTATTTCTAAAAGTGTGATCAATGGAACAAAGTTTATGACATGTGGCTGTTGAACTGGATTTAAATATACGATCGGCGACAGAGATTGTGATAATGGGTCGGTGATAACTATAATCGGCAACACCATGCCATCATCTATTTTTAATCTCTAATGTGATTGGTTATTTGAAGTTCATAGCTGCAGGTTATTCAATTTTTTGATGGCTATGTGATCCATGAGTGTTGATCTCAATTATTATTGGTTATAACATGCTAATGGGTCGGTGATTCAATTTTTGATTGAGGTTGTTTGTTGATAATTGGTGGATGAATTAAAATCAAACGGTGGCTATTTAATCTTATCGGCGGCTGCTAGTTGGTGTTCAAATTTATTATTCAGCGGCTATGGATTGATTATCAATTGACTATGAACACAAATTATAAACTCGGTGGATCCAATTGTGATTTAACTTGATAGGCGGCTGCAGTTTTCATATCCAGCGGTTGTTTTGTTTTTATCGTCGGTGATGGTGATTCAAGCATGGAGATAGGCGACCATTAGTGATCGGTGGAGTATGTTTTATGGCCGACGGCTAAGTTTTTGTCGGTGCTTCTAATTTTATGCGGTCGGTCGTGAGTTACAATTTTGAATGCTTACACCCGGGTGTGCAGCGGATGTTCAAAGTCATAATCCCGGAGTTGGATTGGACCCGAGACTTAAACCTTTGGGATCCGAGACTTAATAGCATTCAGTTTTTTTTAATCCGTATGATCCGGGTTTATATTACATTGGAACGGAGTTTCGATCATTGGGCCATATCAACCGGATTTTAGGCCTAATTGGAATATTTTTTTGGCCATATACCATCATGTGTTGGACTTAAGTGACAATTTGTTTTGACAAAGTGATCATGTCGTCCAAATTTTTGGAGATTGATATCGGATTTTAATCTTGCAATTATCGAGAACCGATTATTGTTCCGAAGAGCGTACATTTCATATTTATTTGCGCTTTGACCGTGTGATCCATGATACAGATTCTTCAAATAATATTTTGTATCTGTTCGATTTTCTCGTTCGTTTTTTTTTTCGACAGTTGCTAAACAGTTGTTGATTGCTTCTTCTAACCCTTTGTCGAGTAGTGTTTGCTACAAAATGCTTATCCTACGAGCTGATCGGTACAAATTCTTGAGTTGAACTCCTATTCAACTCGAGGGTCAAGGACAGATTTGTTGTTATAAACTGAAGTTGCATTGTGGTTGTCACGCAAAACTCACACATTTCTTTCTTGTGGGAGTAACGAATGTGTTGAATTTCTAGAGATAAAAGTTGTCTTTAGTGCACTCAGTCGAGGTTATTGCATACATCGAATCTGGTTTTAAAGTTGAAACTTTGAAGGATAAGATCTTAATTCAAGGGGGAGCCTGAGCTATCTTGAAGATACACAACGCTAAAGTTTTTCAAAGAAATCAAGGGGGAGAAGAGTTGGCGCTTAAAAGACGATGATTCCTTTACAAAACTTTAGGGGGAGATTGTTAGGACATAAAATGTCCAAGTTTGGAAAGTTTTGTAAAGGGTCTATAGTTTAATTTGTATTGGGCTTTATTATTGTAATTGGGCTTTAATGTAAATGGGCTTGGGCTTTAGGTTAGAACAAGGGAGTTGGGAGAGTATATATTGTTTATGTGTTTAGGGTTTTAGGGTGAAGTCATTATTCACAATGTAGCCGTCTTTGAGAGGACGTGTGTTCTAGAGAGAGAAATCTCTAGGTTTTGTTCGTGTTCTTCGTTTTCAATGTGAATTGTTGTTGAATCTAGGATCTACAATGAGGTTTGAAAGTCAATTGCTCAAGTCAAAGTGTCTCATTGCAAGGTCAAAGTCAAAGTGCTTAAAATGGAAAGTCAAAGTCAACTAGTATAGTTTAGATGTTAGTTGTTGTTTTGTCTTTGTTATATGTAGATATAAATAGGTTTTTGTTTGTAGAATCATTAGGCACATTTATATGACACACTGACAGAGAAAACTTAGAGAGAGAAATATTGTATGAGAGAGAGTTTCTATACGAACTGTATACTGGTGATTTGAAGATCAATAATATGGAATTTGTGATTGATTTCATTGATTGTTTATCTTGATTGCACATTATCTGGGAACAATAATTGGTATCAGAGCAAGCATAATATCAGAGAATCAATCAAGAATCTTGATGTTTTGATCGAATTTTTTGAAGAACTCACAGATCACTATTCATCATTCAAATTTGTAAATTTCTTGTTGTTTTGGAGTTGAGATTACTTGTACTGTAATCATTTTGTGTCGTAGAACAAGTTTGATTTGTATTGTTTCGTCCAATTCACAACATGTTTGTGTGAATTTTTGATTTGAGTGAATTTTTGTTCGAAAGTTTGTACGTACCGAGTTTAGATCAAATTTGTAATTTTGATGTATTTTGTTAAAATCATTCGTTTGTAACCTGCTCGAATTGTGATCGAGATCAAATTGACAAAGTTTTGTGGATTAGTTTGGAGTATTGGATCTATTTTGGATTGAAATAGAAGATTTTGAGCCGAGATCTAAAGAATTCGCACGAAGAACTGAAGAACTCGCATGATGAATATGAGCTCGCATGGAAAGTGAAGTTTGAAATTTGTTAAGTACGGAACTCGCATCTTGTGGTGTACGAGAAGTGCAAAACTCGCATCTGCCTACATGTGAATAGTAGAAATTCGCATCCATTGATATATGAAAAGTTGATTTCGAATTTGTTAAGGTCAGAATTCGCATTCCTTTTCATGCGAAAAGTGGGAAATTCGCATCCTCTTACGTACGAATTCTGAAGAACTCGCATCTCAAGGCTGAATATTTTTTAAGCCAAGAATTCGCATCGATACGAATTGTTTGGGTTGGAAAATTATTCTAAGTCCAGAATTTGCATCACAAGGTCGTGCGAAAAGTATTCAAGTTGGTGAAAAGTTTAAGTCCGAAAATCGCATATCATTATATGCGAGAAGTCTGTAACTCACATCGTTCTGCATGCGAAAAGCAAAGAACTCGCGTCCTTCAGCGTGAGAATTCTATCAATTCATATCCCTTCTTGTGCGAATTTCTTCCTTGTGCGAAAAGCTTGGTGGCTAAGTCTTTGGTGTGCGAATTTCATCATTGTGTGCGAGAAGTTCCTTATTTGGTGTGAGGATTCCATACTTGGTCATTTTTCTAACCGAGTTTTTCAGAATTTTGAAAATTTTCTGATTCTGTGTTTAAAGATCAATGCAAGTCTTATCAATATGAGATATTTTGAAGATGAAGAAAAAAATGAAAAACTCAAAAAGGAGAATGAACTACTTAAATCAACAGTTGATTATTATCAAAAGAGATCTAAGACATTTCATGCTGCAAAGAAATTGCTCATGGAAGAAGTCAGTGAGTTAAAGAAAATAAACAAAGATCTCCAGAAACAGATGTCTGATTATCAAAATATGAAAGATGACAAGAAGAAAGAAAATAAAGTTCAAGGGTTGGAAACTGATAATATTGAGTTGAAAAAGAAAATATCGGACTTGGAAGCTCAAATTGTCA
Source organism: Arctium lappa (assembly GCA_023525745.1). Taxonomy (NCBI): domain Eukaryota; kingdom Viridiplantae; phylum Streptophyta; class Magnoliopsida; order Asterales; family Asteraceae; genus Arctium; species Arctium lappa. Next base: position 14,008,090 of record CM042064.1, read on the forward strand.
AAATCCAGCAAGTAGAGTCTGTCAAGAAGAATGAGATGACAACAAAGGATTTAGAAAGTGTTAATGAAGAGCTGAGAAAGAAGGTTTCAGAGTTGGAACATAAGATTGCTAAAGACATAGATGAATTTGAAAAAGAAAAGAAAGGATTTACTCAGAAATTCTCTGAATTCTCAAGAAAGACCTTTGAAGAAAAGAAAGTGGTTGATCTAAAATGTGCAAAGCTTTCTCAACAAGTGTCAAATTTTAAGAAAGTGATCATCATGGAAAGGGACAAGTTTGCAAAGGAAAAGAAGGTAGTTGAGTAAAAAAATGTTGAATTCTTCAAAGAAATATTTGATCAAAGAAAATATGTCGAGAAAGATTTTGAAGAAGAAAGGGAGGTTTTTGAGACAGAGATTAAGAAGCTGACAAAGTCATTATCTGAACTATAAAAAAAAGCCATGAAAGAGAAGAACACGAAGTCTGAGTTTCAGAAAAAGATTGACCTACTCATTGTAACACCTGTAATTTCCTAAAGAAACAATTAACGACCGACCAAAGAAAACGGTCAGCGACCGGTCGAGAGAAACGGTCAGGGAATGGTTTAACATAAGACATGAGGAAGCACAACAAGGACATGCGCGTCTTGGCCCGTGGCTTCAAGCCGCGGATAGGCCCACACAACTCATTGTGGTCCATGACTTAGAGACACGCGCGACTTAGCCCGCGATTTGAGGTCATGGCCAAGGCCGCGGGAAAGGTCTGATCGATTTAAAACCCAAATTTTAGGGTTTTCTCTCATTAGCCTCCATCCCCATTTCTCTCCTCTCCATTGGTGAAATTTTTGAGAGCTCTTATCTCAGATTTATAACATACATGGTGGGTTTATCACAAAGAAGTATAAAGGTTCGGTACTTGGAAGCTTGGGTTGAAGAGTTGGATGGGTTCCTTGAATAGCTTTGGGTGGAAAGTCTCAATATCTAAAGTGGTAAGTTTCTTTGAATATTCCAAGCTTTAGTATAAGGATCTTCGTAGATCTAAAGGTTTTCTTTGTTAATGGTTTATTCTAGACTTGAAGGAATGTGTTATTTGGAAACCCTATCTTATTGTTGGCGATGACTTGGAAATGGTGGAATCTACACTTTTGGAGGCAAATGGTTGAGTTTGGAACCTAGGTTTAACTTAACCTAGCAAGGTGAGTTCAATTTTATTTGTGAAAACTATGTACATGCCAAAATGAGTATTTTGAAGTAAAAATATGTTTTACTTGGTAATTGTCAATGTGTTAAGTATTTTGATAAGTTTTCATATTTATTAAACTTGGGTTATTTGAATTTCATGAAAAGCCATATTTTGGGACTTGAATATTTGATAAGTAAATAGTATGACTTGTGCATTTGGTAATTTTGCACAAATGAAGTATATTTTATGATGTATGCATTTTTGGTGATTTTGTACACATGAAGTCTAATCTATGATTTAAGCATTTTTGGTGTATTTGATTTCATAAATCATTTGGAAAATGATTGTCTCCGTGTTATGAAACATTTTGGAAAACATAAGGGTATGAACCCACTTGGAAAACCTTTTGTCCCAATCCGTGACGAGTTTTGGGTTAATCACATCTTTGAGGTATGTGTCTACATAAACGCCATTTCAATGCGTTTTTCTAGTTGGGGACCGATGTTTATTGGTCGAATGGGGTTTGAGCATTTTAGCTCGGATTTTTGACTTAAAAGAGTCTCGTGGACACTTGTCCAGTTTTAATGGCTCTATATAGAGCACATGTACGATTTACACCTTAATGCATCTTATTAATTAATTATGATAATTACATGCTCGAGTGCGTTGGTCATTCATGTGTAGTCATATAATGTTAGACTGTGTTGCATTGGATCCATAGGCACGTAAGTCAGTATTTATTGGAGGGTCAAATGGGTATTACGGGGTTGGAATCCGGAACCTATGTTTTATGACCTTAACCTTTCAAGTGTACACTAGGAGGGTTGAGTCCGGTTGTGCTATCATGATGATGGGCATTTTGGACCTCCGCCATTCGAGATAATGCCATAGTTGTATTCCTCGAATGTTGTCGGGCCTTTGGCGGTATTCATGGTAATATTCGCTAAGCTCAGTTGTCTCTTTGGGTGTAGCTTAAAGGGAGTTGTAGGGGAACTTGGGCTTGCATGTTGCGAAGTGCCATACAATTAACGTTGTATGAGTGGTATACTTTTGTGTTCCTCCACTCTCAACGAATACGGGTCTCCCCCGTCATCGGCCAACAGTATTTTGGATATTTAATTGTCCATGCATTAACATTTGGATTTTATTCCATTTTTATGGTCGCGTGAGTATTGAATCTTAGTTCCATGTTTTCAATGGCGTATTAAGTATATGGATTGTTTTCCATGATTTATGAGTTGAGTATTATGCACCACCCGTGTTTTGGGTGTTTCGGGATATATAGGCTTATCCACGTTTTTTACAATTGGGAGTCCGTTTTCTATTCACGTTTGAGTGAGTTTTGGGCGACTTCATTTTATAAAGAATGTTTTGTACTGGGACGTTCGTTGTTAAAAATGCATGTTATTGGAAAACACGTCTTTTCATATTTGAGATAAATCATTTTGAAAGATTATGATTTAAATTAAATTCTTTCCTTTTAACGATACATTTATTCATGTTGAAAACTCTTGAACTCACTAGGCGTTATCCTAACCCTTTTTATTTGTCGGCATGTGCATCAGGTCCCGGTTGGGTATGGTACTAGCGACTCTGTGAAGAGATGAGGAATAGACTTATGCTTGAGGATGAGTAGTCTGGTGAAACCCCTCCCCCGTTATCTTGGGTTATAGCAATTTGTATTTGGGTGTAGTAACACCCGACCTTTGATTAGTCTATGTGTAAGACTTTATTTGTCTTGTTGATGATTAAATCTAGAACAATATTTCAAGAATAGACTTGTCATAAGATACTTTATCTTGATTTGAGGCATTATTGAAAATTTTAAATTAGTTGCTCCTTTTTGATTTGAGGGTGTTACACTCATCAAGGAAAGAAACAGTTTATCTTCCAAGATAACAAAACTTGAAGAAATTGTACTTAAGGTGGTTTTGACTGAGCAGGGGACTCCAGATTCAATTCTTCAAACACCTAGATATGATTCAGCTGATTCTGAATGCTCATTCAAAACAACATCCAGTTTATATCAAACAATTGTTTCAACAAAAGGTCAGACAATTTAAAATATCAGATTCGTACTACTAACCTACTCTATGATAGGAATGTTGATGGTACAGGTAAATATCAAAAAAGAAATAGTAAAGAAAAGCTGGTTTGGAGAGTGAAAGCTGCTTCTGATGAGAAGAATGATCAAAAATCATTTGTGCATACCCCCAATGCCAAGAAGAACATTTTGCATAAAGGTAAACCTGATCTTGTTTATTTGATAAATCAATTAATCAGGTTAGCTAAACAAAATTAACTGTTCTTACTGTGGATAAAATGATTTTATTGGTAAAGATTTTGCTAATTACTGGTATGGTTCTTTATTTATTACTCTGAAAAGAACTACAACTAACAAACTTGGACCCAAATACCAGTGGGTACCAAAGCCAAAAGGTCCATCTGTGTTGCACAAGTCTAGGGGGAGTAAAGGAACCATGGATTTTGGACAATACAGTTCAAAATCCACACTTCAATGTTAAGAAGTTAGACTTTTGAGTAAATCAACTTAGGACTCGGACTTCAATGTCAAAGAGTTTGACTTATAAACACAATAGTTTAGGACTCATACTTCAACGATCAAAAGAAATTATACTCCGATGCATAAGACATGATGAACCTTCAAGGGGGAGTACATATCATCCTTTCTGATAAATATTGTGAATGCAATATTTTTAGGGGGAGTAAATGATTTCTGATTAATTCAAATAAGAACTTGTGCTTCAAAGTTTTTCTTTGACTAAGACTTTGATGCTTTGATAATTTTTTTGACTGAATGCAGAATTTAAGGGGGAGCTTACATGATCATATCTATCATGACTTTGGAGCTGACTTTATGAGATTTATGATGAGCGTAAGGATTATTCTATTCTTAATCTCATTGTGTTTGAAAGAAGGACAACTTTCAAACATGGAAAACATGTTTCTAAATGTTCAAACCACTTCTCGATTCATATACATATTTCATGAATTCTGAAGTGTGATTTTAAATGTTTTTCATTTGATGAGATTAATTGTTAACTAACCGTGTGTTACCAAAGATAAATACTTGTGTATTATCTTTTATATCTACTGTCAAGTATTCATACACACCGGTTTAGTAATTTATTGACTATGTTCCTACCATGTCTCAAAGTGAAGCTAATTTTCGATGGTAAGACACCCCGTTTGAACTTCATTGATATTTGAGCGTGAATTCATTCAAATCGTTTCTTTCAAGAATGTCTAAATTTGGTTCGTATATACAACATCCAATTTTTCATGACCTAAGTTGTTAATGATACGTCACTCATATTTGATCTTTTCATACATTGTCAGATTCTCAAAACATATCTATTGATTTCAATTTTTTTGTTTTGAGAGAATTTTCTATGTTTAAAATGATCAAATCGTCATGATTATCTTACTGAGCATACAAATATCTGACATGTATTTGATACTGTGATCTAACTGTTAAAGTTAAACTATTGAGCAAGTTTTTGCTTTTAGGACAATTACATGGGATAATGGTATGAGATTTTATTGAACTTCTATGGATTCATGTCAACCAGTGTTTCCTACCCAAGAAGTTATCCCGAGTGATCGAGAGGCGAGGTGTCAATATATGATTGTGGGTGTATGATGAGATAAAATGAAAAGAGAGATTGGTTAGAAGTGAGCTCAATGTTAAAAAGAAATAGGGAGAGAGATCTGTCGGTCCAACAATACTTATAACAAGTTTAGAAACAACAACACAATGATTACCAACCTGTTTGATATAAAGAATAACGATTACAAGGTTGATCAGATTAAGCTTTTCTTTGTGTTCTCAATGTTTTCTCTCTGTTACACCTTCTTGTGTGTGTTTGTGTGTGTGATCTATGATCTGATTGTAAAAGAGATTTTTGATACAATTTCTAATCTAGTGTGTTTTACACACTACCTAACTTAATATCTAGATACTTTAATATCTAGATATTATCCTAGATAATATCAAACAAACTAGAAACTAACTAAACTAACTAATAACTTTATCTAACTAAGTTAACTAAATCTAATATCTATTAGAAATAGATATTTAAACTACGTTAACTATTACAATAAACAAACAATTACATTGACATTTATTACAAACGACATAGACTTTATTATCGAGAGTCGACGTTTCGGCTTTAGCTTCAGATTGCGATCTTCAGATTGGATGATATTGAATCCAATGAGATTGTGGTCTAACAATCTCCCCCTTTGGATCAATATCATTTAATAAAAAGATTTTTCCAATTCAGTCTTCTTGTTCAGCTCAGAAGATGCAATCTCTTTCTCTAAATTCAGCATGTCTTCAATCTAACAATCTTCCCTTTTGAAGAGTAGACGTGATTCTTGAAACAAGTGATCTTTGCCATTTTTTGTGTAGTCATTCTCCCCCTTTTTGATGTTAAGTGCAACGACTTCATCAAAATTTGTGGTAAGAAATGTCAATCTTGCGGTTAGAGCCCCTGATTCGTCAATTCATAAGAGATTCAGCTAGATCTTTGCAAATCCAGACAAATGTGTTATGTAACACCTGAATCAACTAATGAATCAGTTATCATGCCTGTCAGTAACACTAAGTCACTGTGTGTAACGAATACACATTGGAAAGGAGCTGTTTGATGTTGACTCCCCCAGGGCTTCTATTTAATCATCAAAACACCACAAAGGTAATTTCTATAAACGTTATGACAAAGAAACTAATTCCTTGTGTGTTCGTGCTTGTGTTGAAAGAATTAAGCACAGATGATTGCTTATTGGCTCAAAATGGTGTAAACCACTGAGACAACAGTAAGTTAAACACAGACTCAATGTGCATGATTGAAGTGCGAAGGTGGGGCAGACTTCCTTCTTTTCAATATCCAGATTTTCCAAATGAAAATCATATAGCAAATGTGCTGCATCCCCTTTGAAAATGTGAAACACTTTCTTGTTGAGAAGAAAATGAGTAGATGGTGAGGTTTGATCAAGAGTTGGCATGGGTTAGTTGCCTGTTTCAATAATGATCACCAAAGAATTGTGAATCACTAGAATTGTGGCTACCCGGCTCAGAAAAAGTTGGTGCAGAGTTGTGATATTTTTTTAACTCTGTTCTTACACGCTCTTTCTTTTAAACCTTTTGCTTTCTCTAATCACACTCATTTCTTTTCGATTTGCACACTCAATCACTAAGGATTAACTTCTTGGGTAGAAATCACTGGTTAAGGTGATTCCATAGAAGTTGTGTTATTTCCTAGCACAATGATTCCTTGTTTTCCTAGATGCACGTGATGCTTAGATTGGTTTAACTATTTCAGTTAAAACACAATATTGATCATGAAAACATTTAAAATACACTCCCAAAATATAAAATGTGATGAAAAATCGGGAAGTGTTTTGAACATTAAAAACAATGTTTTCTTATGATTGAAAGTTGTCGTTCTTTCAACCATATGTGAGATGAAGATATAGAATTATACCTTAACGAGTGATCTTTCATCTCATGAAGCTAAGCGTAAAGTCATAAACATATGAACTTATAAGCTTCTCTCAAAAATTCTGCAAAAGTCTAATGTCAAGTCAAAGTAATAATTATTCACTTATATTGAAAAGACAAAAAGCAGTAAAACTTTTAAAGTACGAGTTCTGATCAGAAGTAATCAGAAGTCATATCCGAACTCCTTTGACGTGAAGAGCTCCCCTTAAAATCTTGCATTACAAAAATTTGTCATAAAACGTAAGTGCAGAAATCTTATGAGCTCCCCCTCAAATTAATATTGACCAAGTATGAGTTTCTTCTCATAATCCCCCTAGAATCATGAATATTAACATATGAAATACATATATCATTCACAATTAAGCATGAAGATATGAGGAAAAAGTAAACAATAGTGAACTTTTATAGGTAACTACTAATTATGTCTTAAGATTTAGCATACCAAGCTTAGAGATAAGAAAGTTGAATCTCTTTTCATCTAACGCCTTGGTAAACAAATCTGCAAGTTGATAATCTGTTTTTACAAAGAAAAGTTCTATGTTTCCTTTTTCTACATGATCTTTGATATAGTGATACCTGACGTCGATATGTTTTGTCTTTGTATGTTGAACAGGATTCGCTGTTATTGCGATGGCGCTCTTGGAATCACAGTAGATCGGGATCTTGTTGAAGTGGAAACCGTAGTCGCGCAATTGAGTTCGCATCCATAAGACCTGAGAACAGCAGCTAGCAGCAGCTACATATTCTGCTTCGGCCGTAGAAGTTGAAACACAAAGTTGCTTCTTTGATCCCCAACTTACTAGTTTGTCACCGAGGAACTGTACGTGTCCTGACGTGCTCTTCCTGTCTAACATACAACCTGCATGATCTGCATCTGTGTAGGCTGTTAGTTCAAAACCAGTATCTTTGGGATACCACAGACCGAGATCTGCGGTGCCCTTCAGATACCTGAATATACGCTTGACATCAGTCAAATGGATTTCTTTTGGATTCGCCTGATATCGGGCACAAAGACATGTTGAAAACATTATATCTGGTCTACTACTAGTAAGATACATTAAAGAACCTATCATTCCTCTGTAAGTCCTAATATCAACAGCCTTTCCCGAAGGATCGGTGCCAATCTTAGTTCCTGGTGCCATTGGGGTACCAATCGGTTTTGTATTTTCCATTTGGAACTTCCGAAGAATATCCCTAATGTACTTTGATTGATTGATGAAGATACCCGTAGAAAACTGTTTGACTTGCAATCCGAGAAAGAAATTTATCTCTCCCATCATGTTCATCTGAAATCTAGACACCATAAGGTTTGCGAAATTCTTACAGTACTTAGTATTAGTTGAACCAAAAATAATATCGTCGACATAGATTTGTATTAAAACGATATCGGCTTTTTCTTTCTTTATGAACAAGGTGGTATCCACCGTACCTTTTGAAAACCCAAACTTGACTAGAAAAGTGGAAAGGACATCATACCAGGCTCGAGGGGCTTGTTTCAAACTGTAGAGAGCTTTGTCGAGAATGTAGACGTGGTCCGGCTTCTCTTAATTGACAAATCCCTTTGGCTGAGAGACTTATACTTCCTCTTTCAGAATTTCGTTCAGGAATGCTGTCTTCACGTCCATTTGAAAGACCGTGAAGTTCTTGTGGGCAGCGTGGGCTAAGAACATTCTGATTGCCTCTAAACACGCCATGTCTCATCATAGTCTAATCCTTCCTCTTGTCTGTATCCTTTCGCTACTAGTCTCGCCTTGTTTCTGATGACGGTACTAGCTTCGTCCTTTTTAATCTTGAAGATCCACTTCGTACCGATGATTGTTGTACCTTTAGGCTTTGGTACGAGTCTCCAGACTTGCAGTGCGTCGAACTGGTTCAATTCTTCTTGCATAGAGACTACCCAATCTGGATCCGCAAGAGCCTCTGATACTCGAGTTGGCTCAATCTTGCTTAGAAAGGAGTCGTGCATGCACCAGTTGATTGACGATGACCTAGTTTGCACCGGCTTGGATGGATCACCTATGATCTGACTTGCAGGGTGCGCTTTGGTCCATTTACGTTCATGAGGCAGTGGATTATAGGAATGAATGTCAGTTGTGTCATCTATAAATCCACTTGCACCTTCTTCACATTGATTGGGAGGAGTTATGATAGTTGCTTCAGTTGAAGTTGTAGGTTCAGAAGACTCAGCAGGTACAACTTGGTTCGGCTGTAGTTGGATCTGTATGGTACATTCTGCTGGTTCAGCTTCTTCTAACTCTGCATGACTTGGCACTTCTTGAACTGTAGGAGTTGGTATTTGAATTGTGATGTCTTGATGAATCGGGGTATTTGATTCATTTGAAAGGTCTGAACTGGTTGGATGAGTAGGCGTTGGCTCTTCTATCCTGTCAACCAAAACAGATTTCTTTATGTTAGTTCCAAGAAATTCGTCATAAAATAATTCAAATAATAAATCTAAATCAGATAAATGGTTAGTTGATGCTGAAGCTTCATCTGATTTGTTCTGTTGAGACGCAGGTTCTGGACTGAGTTGCCCAGAAGCTAGTACTCCGGTTAAAACGGGTTCTGAACAGTATTGTTCGGAAGCCATCTCTTCATCAAAGGTGACGTTGATGCTTTCAATCACCGTCTTTGACTTCTTGAAGTAGATTCTGAATGCAGTTGATGATGAGGAGTATCCAATGAAGATTCCTTCATCTGCCTTGGCGCTGAACTTGTTGAGATTCTCCCTATCGTTTAGAACGAAACACTTACATCCAAAGATATGGAAGTATTTGATTGTAGGTGTTCGGTTGTCGATCAACGCATAAGGAGTCTTCTTGAATCGTCTGTGAATCATGGACCGGTTCTGCGTATAGCATGCGGTAGATATAGCTTCTGCCCATAAGAATAGAGGTAGGTCGGAATGACTTAGCATAGTGCGAGTTGTCTCGACTAGCGTCCGATTCCTTCTTTCCACCACTCCATTTTGTTGAGGCGTACGTGCAGCAGAGTACTGATGAGTTATCCCTTTAGATTCGAGATATTCTTGAACAGTTTTGTTCTTGAACTCTGTGTCGTTGTCTGTTCTTAGAAGCTTTATCGGTTTCTGCAGATTCACCTGGGTCGTCTTCAGGAAAGTGATGAGCACATCAGGTGTCTCATCCTTTGATCGTAGGAACTTGACCCAAGTGTATCGTGAGTAGTCGTCCACGATCACTAGAATGTACTTCTTGCCTCCTATACTCTGAGTTCGCATTGGACCACAGAGATCCATATGCAATAGCTCTAGCGGAGCTCTTGTACTTGGTTCAGGCTTCGGTTTATGCGGAGCCCTCTTCATCTTGCCCTTCTCACAGGCTGCACACAGATGATCTTTGTCATATTTGAGCTCTGGAAGTCCTTTGACTAAGTTGCCACTGACCAGTTTGTTGATGTAGCGAAAGTTGAGATGAGAGAGCCGTCGATGCCATAGCCAGCTTTGCTGCATCGATGCTTTAGATAGTAGACAAATCTGCTTGTCAGTCTGGACGTCTAATAAATTGATCGTGTAGAGGTCTGACTTTCGAGTGTCGACTAAGAGTTCTCCGCCTTCTTCTGTGCGAACAGAACACCTCTTGGCTTTGAAGTTGACCTCTAGGTCTTTGTCACATAACTGACCTATGCTGAACAGGTTGTGTCCTAATCCTTCTACGTAGCTCACCTTCTTGATCGTTATATTTTCCCGTTGTATATCACCGTAGCCTAATATTGGTGAAAACTGATCATTTCCGTATCTGACTGTTCCGCAGTATTTCTCTGTAAAGTTTGTCAGCATATCTTTCTGTCCTGTCATGTGTTTGGAGCAACCGCTGTCCAAATACCACATATGACGGATCTGCATCAGAGAAATAATGAAACACAGATTTAGATTTTAAGCATTATAAATGAGGAAGACGTTGGAGCGTTAATATTAAAGTCCAGGTTTTGAACTGATGAATTCAAAAGCCTATTTTTCTTAAGCACGGGTTCTGAACAGACGTGTTCAGAAACCATCGTCTTGTCTTTGAATTTCGAGTCTTGAGCTGTCTAACTCAAGAATCATTTTCTCTATTGAGGTACGGGTTCTGATCTGTTGTAATCAGAAGCCACTTGTTTTGCTAAACATTGGGTGCCTGCAACACAGATTTAGATTTTGGTACCCATTTGAATTTGGGTCCTGCTGTGTTAGCACAAAGTTTTGATTTTGGTACCCATTGCAAATTGGGTCCTCTTTTCTTTTGAAATAGATATGAAGTAGGATAATGATAAGAATGCACATGAGATGATTCAAACCGCATAGCAGAATCTTGACAGAAATTAGAAGTATGTTTATCATAAAAGGAAGACTGTCTAGCAGCTTTAGATAACAGGAATAGTTGCTTAAAAGAGTATTTCAGTTTAGGAGCAACATTCATATTCAAAGTATCTGAACTAGACATATTCTTATTACAATAAACAGACTCAAAAGATTTAAAAGTCTTGTCAAGCTTCCGTTTGGGTTGCCATTTCTTGGTCATATCTGAAACAGTTGAAACCTTTGAGTTAGACATTAGAGAAACAACTGAATGCATTTTCTTTGGGTTACCATTATTGATCGGCTTCTGTGAATGCTTCTTGCCTTTAGCATTTTTAGTCACAGAGACTGAGTTATCAACTTGCGTTGGTTTTGCACTGTTAACAGGCTTACTGGTTGATCCAACAGATTTCTTAAGAATGGATGAATGGTTTGGAAGTTTGGCATTAAAGTCAAATTGTTGATCCAAACTCTCTCAGTGATTTGATAACGACCCTCTTCTAAACTTAGTGAAAATTACGTTTTAGTATGTATTAGTGTTTCACCATCAGCGATCAGACTGAGTCTGTTCAGTTATCGCTGATAGTCTTTCTTATAAAGATTTCTATGTATTAGTGTTTCACTATCAGTGATTAGACTGAATCTGTTCAGTTATCACTGATAGTTCCTAAAGTAAACAGCCAACGTAATCCCTGAAGACAAGTCTCGCATCAACATATGTTCATAGCTGAATCGAAGATGAAGCCGCTGAACAAAGAGAAGTCTACTAGTGACCTGATGCGGATATCAGTGAAGAAAAGACAACTCTACTTATACGCGAAGGAACATGAGAAAAAGCTTCAGCGATAGCTGAACCTCTTTATCTCTGAACTTAGAGATACTCAGCGATCAATCGATCACAAAGCTTGTGCCTCAAGTTTCCTTTTGTCTATCCTTGCACAACCTAGTACGATGTGTCAGAACGGACAAGTCTCTGCAACCATTCGTACAACAACTCTGTCAACTACACTGTTCATGACCCGGCCGAAAGCATGTCTCCCAAAAGTCAGACTCCCAAAGCCAATCAGTGAACGCCACGTGTAAAGTATCCTGCCATGCATTTAATGCATAGGGTATAAATAGGAAGTTCACCCCCTTCATCTGAAGGTGTGCTTCATTCTTGAACTCAATATAGAAACCCTTGTTTTCTATATCTCTAAATCCCCCTTTCTCTGAATATCTTGTGCAATTATCTTAGTGTTTCTTGAGTTTGTTTAGATTGAGTCTGTCTTAATCTTATTCCGCAACAAACTTGTAAATTGTATTTTGATTTATCAATAAACAATTTATTAAACTTTAAATTCTGTGTTTGTATTCAACCCCCCCTTCTACAAACTTGTTTAGCACCTTCGGGACCAACAAGTGGTATCAGAGTAGTTTGTTTAAATCTAATAAACAAGATCTTGCTGTATACTCTTCCTTGCTATTCTAAAATGGCATTAAACACAAACACAAACTACTATGATAATGGTTCACTTTCTAAACCTCCTCGATTTAGCAGAGATAACTTTTCTCTATGGAAAAATCGAATGATGCTATTTCTTGAAGGTGTGGATCCTACTATACCTGAATATATAGAAAACGGACCCTATGAACCTGTTAGAATTATAGCTGCAGTTCCCGCCACTGCCACCACTGAAGCTGTCCCTGAACGATATGTCGTTAAGGAAATAAGACAGTGGAGTGATGAAGATAAAAAGAGGGTAGGCATAGATGCAAAGGCAAAGACCATTATATCAATGGCTCTGCCTGATGAAGTTTTCCATTCCATCATGCATCTGAAAACTTCTAAAGAAATGTGGGAAACCATATGTGTTCAATATGAGGGCACCACTGAAATCCAAGAGACTCGAAAGATTAACTTGGTAAGACAGTATGAAAGTTTTATCGCTGGTAAGAATGAATCTCTTTCTGACGTTCATCAGCAGTTTAACTGCCTAATCATTGACCTAAGAACTGTTGGTAGGACCTATTCTAATTCTGAGGTCCTAACAAAATTCTTGGAATGTCTTCCTGAAAGCTGGGACAGTTATTCAATATGTCTTAAGCTGACAAAAGACTTACATACTCTCTCTATAAGCACTCTATATGGAATACTGCTCAATTATGAGCAATCTAATCTCCTGAAGAAGAATCTTGTAAAAGATTATAAAGACTCTAAAAGCACTCCTGTTGCTTTAGACTCTTCAGAGATAATTCCATCTCAGAAATCTACTCTCACTATCACTGAGTTAGATTCTGAATCTGAGGATCTATCAGACCCTGATCTTTCAGAGTTTGATGAGTCCTTAGCACTCTTGACAAACTCTTTTAAGAGATTTGCAAGAAAGAGCAACTTCCGAAGAAGTAAACCTCTCTCTCTTACTGAAAAGCCAAAATCAATTCCGATTGATAAGGCTACTGCCACTTGCTATAACTGCGAAAAGATTGGATATTTTGCTAGTGAGTGCAGGTCGAAAAAGGTCTTCAAACCTTCTACCTCAAGAAGATCCAGTGATGACAAATACCAAAAGCTGAAGAACAAATATCAAAAGCTGAAAAGCTATCAGCGAAAAGGTAAAGGTCTAATCGCTGAAGAACACGACTGGGCTGAATCAGAAGAATCATCTTCTGATGAAGAAGAAGTCGCTAATCTTTGCCTAATGGCTGAGATTAAAGAAGAAGTGGAAGAACCATCGGAACCTTCTATGAGCTACATATCATCTCAGGTATCTATCTCTACAAATCCCTCTCTGCCTGAAGCTGAGAGAAGTCGTGCTGTTGATATACTGACGATTGACCTCTATAATGCCCTAAACGACAAAACTCAAGCTGAGAATAAAAATGTTCATTTAACTCAAGAGCTAGAGAAATGTCATGAAAAGATCAAAGAACTAAATCTTTTAGAAGAAAAGTTAAAAGATCAAGTCATTATAAATGAAATCATCAGTATTGAACGCGAACAAGCCATCGCTGCTCTAAAAACAGAAAAGGCTCATGTTGAAAAATGGTGCAAATCATCAACAAAGATCTCTGAGATAATAAATGCTCAAACTCCTGATTGTGATAAAACTGGTCTCGGTTTCTGGACACCTCAGGACGATCCTAAGGAAGAAAGTTCCTCGCTTAAGTTTGGAACTTTTGTCACCTCTTTCTTTGACACTTCTTATAATCAGTTCTATCCCTGTTCTTCTTCAAATCCCATTCATGAGGAAAAATCCAAAGACACTAAGTCTACGGATAAAGGAAAGTCCATTCTCCTTCCTCAGAAGGCAAACAGGAAAGCAAAGCTGAAAGTTCCTTATAAACCTTCAGCTATGCAATCCTCTAGCTCTGTGATAGAGATCTTTGATCTCTGTCCTCCAAAGCTGAAGATTGACCTTAAACCATCGAGATCTGAAGAAATGAAAATACCTCCCAGATCTCAAGAGAAAAGTCTTCTTGGACCTGGCCCTGCTCATCTTAAACTTGCAAAATTTTCTACTTCTGGTCCTAAAACCATTTTCAGATATAGAAAATGTTATCACTGTGGTTTTACTGATCATATTGCAAGTAAATGTCCAACTGCCACTGAAGCTGATAAAATAGCTAAAGTGAAGAAAAATGTTTCTAAAGCTGAAAAGGTCACCAAGGTTGAAAAATCAACCAAAGTGAAAAATACCACTAAGGTTAAGAAATTAACTAAAGTGAAGATTACCACTGAAGCTGAATCTTCATCAGCTGAGAATACTACTGAACTTACATTATCCACTAACTCTGAAGGACCCATTGAAAAGTGGGTACCAAACAACGCTTAATCTTCCTTATGTGTGCAAAGATCAAAGGGCATCTGGTATCTTGATAGTGGATGTTCTCGTCATATGACTGGACAAAGAGACCTGCTCACTGAATACATGGAAGAGAAAGGTCCCTATGTGACCTTTGGTGGAAATGGTAAAGGATATACCCGAGGGTTTGGTGTCCTCAGCAATGGGACAACTACCTTTCGAAGAGTCGCTTATGTAGATGGACTGAAGCACAATCTTCTAAGCATCAGTCAGCTATGTGATAAAGACTATGAAGTACGCTTTACTAAGAAAGCATGTTCAGTGTTTAATGAGAAAGGAAAACTTGCTCTCAGTGGTCATCGCAGAGAAAACGTCTATGTAATAGATATGGACTCTACTATCACTGAAAACTTATGTTTTCTATCTAAAGCCTCTTCTGATGTCAACTGGCTATGGCATAAAAGGATCTCTCATCTAAACTTCAAAACCCTGAATTCTCTCTCATCTAAGGAACTGGTTTCTGGTCTTCCTCAGCACTCATATGCTAAAGAATCTCTCTGCTCAGCATGTGAAAAAGGAAAACAAACAAAAGCAAGTTTCAAGTCGAAACAAGTTTCCTCAGTGACAAGTCCTCTTCAGCTCTTGCATATGGATCTGTTTGGCCCTGTCAACATCCAATCAATAGCTGGAAAGAAATATACACTTGTCATTGTAGATGAATATTCTCGCTACACCTGGGTTATCTTTCTTCGCTGTAAGAGTGATACTCCAGAAGAACTAATATGTTTTGTGAAAAAGATGGAAGTGCTGAACAATCTTACTGTTCGTTCAATAAGAAGTGATCATGGAACTGAATTCAAAAATAGTTCCCTGAACAATTTCTTTGAGAACAAGGGAATCTCTCACAACTTCTCCTCAGTAAGAACACCACAGCAAAACGGAGTCGCTGAAAGAAGAAACAGAACGATCATAGAAGCTGCCAGATCAATGCTCAGCGATTCTCATCTCCCTACTCAATTTTGGGCTGAAGCTGTAAACACTGCATGTTTTACTCAAAACAGATCGCTGATAATAAAACGATTTGGGAAGACAACTTATGAACTTTTTGTTGGAAGAAAGCCTTCTATCAGCTTTCTTCATATCTTTGGTTGTCAATGCTTTATCTTAAACAACAGAGATCAACTTGGAAAGTTCGACCCAAAAGTTGATGACGGAATATTTCTAGGATATTCCTCCATCTCCAAAGCCTACAGAGTCTTCAACAAAAGAAGACAAACCGTAGAAGAAACAATTCACGTCACTTTTGATGAAACTCGCTCAGCGAACTCCAAACCAATAGCTGACAATGAAGAGTTAAATGCTTGGATGCTTTCTCACTACAAAGAAACTGAACCTTTCTTCTCAAACCATCAGCATTCAGATCATCCAGTCGCTGATGATGATCCAAACATTATACATCCTACCGCTGAATCCACCTCATGGGTTTCAGCTGAACCTCTAAACACACTCCTACCATCAAATCTGCCTTCGTCTGAAAATCTCTCCAGTGAAACTACTCAATAGTTAATCACTGATGAACCTCAATCTTTATCATCAATAAACATTCAAATTGTTGATCCAACCTCTGAGTTAAGCAATAATGCTCCTGCTCAGCGATGGACCAAAGATCACCCAATAGATCAAATTCTTGGTGATCCAGATGCAGGTATTCAGACACGACGAAGCTCAGGTAATATCTGTCTCTTTGTAAACTTTCTCTCTTTAATAGAACCAAAGAAGACTGATGATGCCCTCAGAGATCCAAACTGGGTTAGCGCTATGCAAGAAGAGCTGACTGAATTCTCTCGAAACAAAGTTTGGAATCTCATTCCTAGACCATCTGATAAAACTGTAATAGGCACCAAATGGGTGTTTAGAAACAAGTTAGATGAACATGGAACTGTAACCCGCAACAAGGCTCGACTTGTTGCTCAGGGATACAGATAAGAGGAAGGCATAGACTATGATGAAACCTTTGCCCCTGTGGCTAGGCTCGAAGCAATTCAACTATTCTTAGCTTATGCAGTCTATAAAGACTTCATCGTGTATCAAATGGACGTAAAATCAGCGTTTCTAAATGGAAAGCTGAATGAAGAAGTCTATGTAGAACAACCACCAGGGTTCTATGACCCTGTACATCCAAATTATGTTTATAAATTGGATAAGGCTATCTATGGTCTAAAACAAGCCCCTCGTGCTTGGTATGACACTCTCTCATCTTTTCTTATCTCTGAAAATTTTGAACGTGGCAAAATTGATAATACGTTATTTTTCAGAAAAATAAAAGGTCATATAATTCTTGTACAAATATATGTTGATGACATAATATTTGGTTCTACTAACCCATCTCTGTGTACTCGCTTCGCTGAAAGAATGAAGAAAGAATATAAAATGAGTATGATGGGTGAGCTGACATACTTTCTTGGTCTTCAGATTAAACAATCTGACAAAGGTACTTTTATCAGCCAAGGTAAGTATGTTAAAGATATGCTGAAGAAGTTTGATCTTACTCAAACTTCAGCGATGAAAACTCCTATGGCACCACCCCTGACACTTAACAAAGATCATTCTGGAAAACCTGTTAATGTCACTGCCTATAGAGGAATGAGAGGCTCCCTGCTGTATCTTACAGCAAGCCGACCTGACATCATGTACTCTACTTGTTTATGTGCACGCTATCAATCTGAACCCAAGGAATCCCATCTGATCGTTGTAAAGCGAATTTTCAGATATCTGAAAGGAACTTCTAACCTCGGTCTTTGGTATCCCAAAGACTCAGGGTTTGATCTAACTGGATATTCTGATAGTGATTTTTCAGGTTGTAAACTTGACAGAAAGAGTACCACTGGTGGATGTCAACTCTTGGGAGGAAAGCTGGTAAGTTGGACAAGCAAGAAGCAAAATTCCGTGTCCACTTCCACAGCTGAAGCTGAATACGTAGCCGCTGGAAGCTGTTGTTCTCAAATCTTGTGGATGAGAAATCAACTATTAGATTATGACCTTCAGTTATCAAAGATTCCTATCTATTGCGACAGCACTAGTGCTATCGCTATAGCAAATAATCCAGTGCTACATTCAAAGACAAAACACATAGAGATCAGATATCACTTTATCAGAGATCATGTGATGAATGGTGATATTGAACTTCACTTTATCCCTACTGACTTTCAGCTTGCTGATATATTCACCAAACCTCTTGATGAGACAAGGTTCAACTTTCTCATCAGTGAGCTTGGAATGCTGAATCTTGAAGAATAATTCTTCAAGCGTTCATGCATTGCGTCAGTAATCAAAAGTTCCCTTTCATCATTCTCTCTGATAAATATTCTGACTCTCAGGTATGGTTTCTCAATCCCTACAACTGAATCTTCATCCAGTTAAGATATTTTTTAAAATATAAATCTTAATCATTGAATCTTTGTTCAAATGATTAAAAGCTTTTTGAATTTAAATTTATCACTGATATTTATATTCAGTGATCCTTTTAAAAGAAAATCTATCCCTATCTTTTCATAAGGGATACTTTCAAAAAGAAAATTCTATTGCTGATATTTTTTCTTCAGTGATAAATTCAAAACGGACAAATGAACAGTCTCTTTCTTAACTATGACGTCATTTGAACCGACAATCCACGACATGCCTTTTTCTGACACGTTCGTCCGTTGTTCTTCTATCCAATCACCTTCGTGGGACGTGTCCATGTCATGATGTGCATTTGTTTTCCCGCTTCTCTCACACTCTCTCTCCTCCTTCTCACATATAAAAGGAATGTTTTTTCCATTCTATCAATTTACGTTTTCTGGAAATACTTTCTAAGCAAGAATACTCTCTCAAGCATTCTAGCATTCTCAAGCTTTCTGCATCATCCTCTTCAAGATCAACAGGTTATTCTTGATTTCTTATCTTAAATATTTTCACATAAACCCCATTTATGGGTTTATAAGACTCAAATCTCATAAAATCATTTTTTTTTTGATTTTATTCTTTAAAAACCATTCTATTCTTTATTCAAAATTAATGGTTTTTCTTCTTATTCTTGAATCTTGTTCTAAGATAAACTGTTTTTCTCTAAAAATATGTTGATTTCCTATGTTTCTTTCCCCAAATAGAAACTAGCAAATCTTCTTTATTTTACGACTAAACCTTTCTTCTACTCGTTTATCTACTCAAACAGAATGACTCAATCTCCACTTATCGCCTCTAAGAACATCAAGTTCGCCATCACTGATTCTGAACTTCCAAAGAACAACCATCTTGCTCGCCTTGAATTTGATGGTGTCAAATACCCACATCTGGTGGAAGCTGCAAAATTTCTAAGACAATCCTGCATTGCCTATGCTATCACGGTGGATCCCACACCTTCGAAAGCTCTACTCCAGCAATTCTGGTTTACCGCTGAAGAAACCTCTCTCACCAACAAGAAGGGTGAACAGGTTCCTGCTATATCCTTCAGCACTCAACTAGGCTCAAGGATGATGACTGCCCTAGGCCTGAGGAAAGCCCTGCGTTTCCCCGACAAATCCAGGAATGGATTCGACGCCCTGCCAACTGACGCTGAACTCATCCAATTCCTGGATGCCATGGAATATGCTTGGGAACCCAAACCAAGGACTACTATTCCCAACAAGAAGCTGACTCTTGTGAAGAAGGCACTGATGCCTTCCCAGCTCAACTACGTCTTCTCACACATCATTCACTGTATGAGTGGGAAGAGTGGGTCACTGGACCAAGCCAGCAAGATTCAGGTCCAGATGGCTTACTCAGTGATCGCTGGGAAAAATTTCTACTACGCAACAGCTATCTTTAACGACCTGAAGTCAAAGATAGAGAAGACCGAGAGGGATCCCAAGGTTCCCTACGTACGCTTCATCTGCGCGTACCTGAAGTTTCTCTACCCTACCACTTACCCCACCAACTCGGATGCATCTTTTCCGAAAGTGGGTCAGAGATCACTGGAGGTCAAGACGCTCCCCAACGAGGTAAGTATTTCTCAACTTCGCTCTCGTCTCTCTCTTCTCATTTCTTCGTCTTCAGCGGCCACGCAGGAGGTTTCTTCTTCTGCTATCCCTGCCGCTACCCCTTCCAAACGACCATCAAATGGCTCCCTTGGTCCTTCGAAGAAGGCCAAGGTAACCAAGGAGAAAGCTACTTCTAGCTCAATACCTAAGGATGTTTCTCTACAAACTTCCTTAGATGATTTCGTGGGTCTCTCCTCCACATCCTCAGCTCAAACCACTTCAACCGTGCCAGCGATCTCGGTCGCTGTCACAACAACAATGACACAACCTGCGGTAACTACCCCTATCCCTACATCTTCTATCCCCATCTCTAGTCCCCCTATTTCTTTGGTCTCTACCACTCCTCAGCTTGGACCAATAGGACCTGAACATCATTCTTTTGAGGAATCTTTGCAATTCTACAAAGTGTTTGATAATTCAGGTAATCCTATAACCTTATACACTTCTCCCAACTCACCATATAAGCCTGGTTCTAAAAAATTAACTTATCTTTCAGGTCCTAGTCTGGCGACTGTTTACACCAATGTCAACAGTTTGAGTTCAAAGGTGGATTCTCTCTCTACTTCTCTCAACAACACCACCAGCGCTGTTCAAACAACTGGTGATGCATTGAAGACGCTGACTGCCACCTGCGCCTCCAAAGCTGATCTTTCTCACATCGCTACTCTTCAGGCGGTGATTGTCAAAGTCAGGGAAGAATCCAAGCAGCAGTATGATGCTCTGTCTGCAAAGATCGATGCCTGCACTACGACTCTTCAGCAAGTCCTCGACAAGCTGAATGCACCAGCTCCAGTTCCTGCTCCATCATTTACAGAAGATGATCGTTCAGCCCTGACCATAGCTGTGGAATTCATTCACCTAGCTACGTCCGACATCCCTGCACTTGAAGGACGACTCACAGGTCTGGAGGCTGAAGTCCAGAAGCTGGCTACTGCAACAACTTCATCTCCAAAAGATCTCTCCCTTGTTGATAATGACAAAGAGGGGGAGAAGACAGCTGAAGAAAACACGGATGCTGAAGTTTGTGCTGAACCACTGAAGGAAACTCCCTTTCAGGTTGAGGGGGAGATAGTTGCTGATAAAGCCCCTCCCACCATCGCTGAAATAGTCGATGATGAAGAGGAGGATGAAGATGATGATGAACACCTTGATCTTGAAGATCAAGTGGATGACTCTCATCAAGATGATGATGATGACGATGAGGAAGATCCATCTCTCTGGTGTTCTTCAGTCGTCACATCATCAGCGATAGCTTCGAAAGAAGTTATCCAAGCAGGGGGGAGACAAGGATCATCTTCAGGAACCCCTTCCCAAAGCAAAGGTGTATCTGCTAAGGAAACCCTGATGATGATCTCACTACCTGAGGAGAATCCTTCTCAGGTATGCCTTACTCTTGTTCCCTTATCTTTCTATAAAAATCCTACCCCTGTTTCTTTCTAGCCTTTATCTCTCTTCTTTCCTTAAAAATAATCTAACTTCTTTTTCATTTTCTGACCAGACAGTTTTCTCCCCTTCTTAAGGGATTTGAACTACAAATAATTCCAGCTGCTATCGCTGAAGACATAATCCCAATCTCTATCACTGAGATTGATGAAGAAGAAGAAGAAGATTCACTGGACCATCCAGGAAGGCCTTCTCAACCATCTCAATGGTCAGAGAAAGTGATGAAGAAAAGAGTTGAAATGATCGCTCAACTAGAGAGTCAACGACTGAAAATTCCTCCTCAAACATCTTTCTCAGAGCTCGATTTCCTCACCGAAGCTGAACGAGAAGAATCTGCCAAAGCTGAGAAACTGTTCGCTGAATGCAGACGAGATGCCCAACTCGCTTTAAAGATTCAATCTTCTCAAGTCAAGGACAAGAATCTGAAAAGAAAGCCTGTGGAAGTTCAAGCTGCACTACTGAAAGAAATTGAAGAGGAACGCTCCAAAGAACAAGAGATCAACGATAAGTCTATCGAATGGTGTAAACAGAAGATGGATTATCGCTCTGATCCTCTTCCAATAACAGCCGTGACTATCTCTGGTCGCAAGAAGAAGGATCAACTCTCAGTGACCATGGAGATTACCAGAGAGGATGGAACTCAAAAAGCTATGTACGTTTCCAAACTTGAAGGTTTCGGGTTTACAGAGTGGATAGAATTCTAGGATGCGCTGAAGAAATCGAAATCTACATACAGAGGCTACGTTGAAGGACTTCTTAAAGCTCTCATCAACAGAGTCACTTCTGTACTGAATCTGCCATCTCCTATCCCTCCCAATCCCAAGAAACTCAAGAGAAAAATTGGGTCCTCCTCCTCTGAAGACGTCGCCATCATCAGGAATGAAACTTCTATCAAATTTTCAAGAGATGCACTGTTTGGTCCTCCTCCTGATCTTTCAGTTCTGGATTTATCTCTGCCTCCTGGTGGTCCTTTCCAAGCTGGTTAAGTAATTGACAATCCTTATGGAATATTCTTCAGAGATGATGATAAGGAACTCAGATTTCAAAGAGTCTCTAAGATTCCTATCTGTCATCTGAATCATCTCAAGGATCTCTTATGCTTATGGTGTGACTTCTTCCCTGCTGCTGAGAAAATCAAAGAAATTATCAGCCAAGAATCCTTGGAACGAAGACAGAAAGGAGAAGAAATAACTGAGTATATGATAAATCCTCCTAAATCTTCTTATAGCTGATAGATTAGTTTTCTCTTCTGTAATCTATTAGTTGTACTTACAGTAGTTAGTTATTTACTTGTAATTTTCATTCCTTGTAATTCTCTTCTTGAATTAATGAAATTTCAGTAAAGTACTTAACTTCATCAGTGCTGTAAAAGATCCCTCAAAATAGTAATTGGGACATGTATGTTAAGAGTCCTAATTATTCCATCATTTTGAATCATAAAGTAATTTTCTTCAGTTACTTTGTCATTATCAAATAGGGGGAGATTGTTGATCCAAACTCTCTCAGTGATTTGATAACGACCCTCTTCTATACTTAGTGAAAATTACGTTTTAGTATGTATTAGTGTTTCACCATCAGCGATCAGACTGAGTCTGTTCAGTTATCGTTGATAGTCTTTTTTATAAACATTTCTATGTATTAGTGTTTCACTATCAGTGATTAGACTGAATCTGTTCAGTTATCACTGACAGTTCCTAAAGTAAACAGCCAACGTAATCCCTGAAGACAAGTCTCGCGTCAACATATGTTCATAGCTGAATCGAAGATGAAGCCGCTGAACAAAGAGAAGTCTACTAGTAACCTGATGCGGATATCAGTGAAGAAAAGACAACTCTACTTATACGCGAAGGAACATGAGAAAAAGCTTCAGCGATAGCTGAACCTCTTTATCTCTGAACTTAGAGATACTCAACGATCAATCGATCACAAAGCTTATGCCTCAAGTTTCCTTTTGCCTATCCTTGCACAACCTAGTACGATGTGTCAGAACGGACAAGTCTCTGCAACCATTCGTACAACAACTCTGTCAACTACATTGTTCATGACCCGGCCGAAAGCATGTCTCCCAAAAGTCAGACTCCCAAAGCCAATCAGTGAACGCCACGTGTAAAGTATCCTGCCATGCATTTAATGCATAGGGTATAAATAGGAAGTTCACCCCCTTCATCTAAAGGTGTGCTTCATCCTTGAACTCAATATAGAAACCCTTGTTTTCTATATCTCTAAATCCCCCTTTCTCTGAATTTCTTGTGCAATTATCTTAGTGTTTCTTGAGTTTGTTTAGATTGAGTCTGTCTTAATCTTATTCCGCAACAAACTTGTAAATTCTATTTTGATTTATCAATAAACAATTTATTAAACTTTAAATTCTGTGTTTGTATTCAACCCCCCCCCCTTCTACAAACTTGTTTAGCACCTTCGGGACCAACACAAATTGTTCAAGACAATCATCTAAACCACCGTTAGAGTTCAGAAAATCAAACCCTTGATTTGATGAACTAACCATATTCTCAGAGTTTGAAGCCTTAGAAAGAACAAAATTTGTAAACACAGTTGTAAAAACATTCTGTTCAAGGTTTATCAAAAGTCTTTCATCTGACAAGGAATTCTCGAGTTTATAAATTTTACTTTCTAAAACGAGAGGAGGGACATATAGTTTACCTTGAGTAGGTTTCGCCTCCATTTCCTTTTCAGAATAACTTAGAAAGAAGTCATCTGAAAGAGTTTTCTTCTTTTCAGGTTTCTTATCATAGCTATTGTTAGGTCTCAAGGCTTGAGCTTCCCAGGAGGTCACCCATCCTAGGATTGCTCTCGCCCGAGCATGCTTAACTTGTTAGGATCAAGCGCTTACCACTACACCAAAAGCAATTGCTTATGGTGAAGGCGCTACTTAATTTCCTTATACCATGGTAGCGCAAATCCCCGTACTAAGCGACAGGCGGACATGAGGGGCTGCACCACTTTCGTGGAGCCAGCGGGTCGGGCTGTTAGTCCCGGCCAGTTACGTACTCCCGAGTCGAAGGTGAGGGCACTGGATGCTTGCGGCATTCCCAGCAAATGTTGGGATTTCTCCTCAACAATCCCCCCCCCAGCATTTGCACACTGGAAGACTCGAACCCGTGACCTCGCTCTGATACCAATTGTTAGGTCTCAAGGCTTGAGCTTCCCAGGAGGTCACCCATCCTAGGATTGCTCTCGCCCGAGCACGCTTAACTTGTTAGGATCAAGCGCTTACCACTACACCAAAAGCAATTGCTTATGGTGAAGGCGCTACTTTATTTCCTTATACCATGGTAGCGCAAAGCCCCGTACTAAGCGACAGGCGGACATGAGGGGTTGCACCACTTTCGTGGAGCCAGCGGGTCGGGCTGTTAGTCCCGGCCAGTTACGTACTCCCGAGTCGAAGGTGAGGGCGCTGGATGCTTGCGGCATTCCCAGCAAATGTTGGGATTTCTCCTCAACAGCTATTATTCAGCTTCGCATAATAAAATGGAAGATGAACTTTAGATGATATTAAATGTTTTTCTGTTTCTTTGGCTTCATCCTTTTCAGATAGTTTAGTCCAATAAACTTTAAGTTCAGGGATTCTTCTAGCTAACTTCATAGAAAGAATATCATAAAGTGCAGGCACTCCAGACATTCCCTTTTGAAGATAGTGAGGATTCTTATAACCGATTCCCCATCTTTCTTTGTTCTCTATTGGTTTGTTAAGATGAATGGTTTCCTCAGTTTGACCTAATGAGTACAACTTCTTTTCCGAAGCATCCATTTTTGCAATTAAAGATTTGTTTTCTTCGATAGACGAAGAATGCATTTGTGTAACCTCGTATAAGTCAATCTCACGTTTTAGCAGTTTAGACTTGAGTTCAGAATTCTCACTAAGAATTATTGTCTTCTCCGTTGCGTTGGTGTCATTGTTTTTATGTAAAACCTCAACCAGTACTTTCTTCTCAACAATTTCATTGCTAAGTTTCTGTATTGATTGGTTTTTGTCAGTAATGACACCCTTTTCACGCTTTAGGTTCGACTCTAACTCTTTGAGTTTATCATTCATGGCATGCAATTGATTTATGAATTCAGCATACGATAAGTTGCATACCTCTTCTTCATTCTCCGAATCAGCTTCATCATCTGATTCATGCTTTCCCATCAAGCACAGGTTGACAACTTCATCTTTCTCTTCATCTTCTTCATCATCATCAAAATGATCGAGCCAGAAAACGTCTTCAGCCATCAATGCCTTCCCAGCCTCTTGTTGCTTTGCAAGCAACATCTTGTTCTTGTAGTAGTCTGAGTTCTTGACTTTTGGCTTTCGGCAATCTCTGGCATAATGACCGGTTTTGCCACAGTTGTAGCACGTTATAGGTTCTGACTGACCTGATCCTTCTGCTTGAAACCTTCTCTCTTCAGGTTTCCTTTCCTCTGATCTCTTTCCTTCAAAAAGATCTCTTCTATCTTCTGGTTTCCTCTCCTCCGTTCTCCTTCCTTCAAACCTTCTTCCTTCAAATCTACTTCCTTCGACCCTTTCTCTATGAGCGTAGTTGTTTGGACCAGACGAATACCTCTGACTGTTTGAGCTTGGCTTTGTGTAGAATTTCTTCTGGAAAGCCTTAGTCAACAAAAGCAATGCTTGCTTTAGTTGTTCACATTCATCTTTGTCAGAGTTTGCTTCAGCTTTATCTTCATCTGATTCATACACAGTCGCTTTGTTCTTCTTCTTCTTAACAACAAGAGCAACTATGTCTTCAACCTTCTTTCCTCTCTCCCTTTTCTCTTCTAGAATTTCATCCACTTCTTCTTCATTTTGTTTGAGGGTCTCATACACCTCATGAAGTGGAATCTCATTCAGATCTTTAATCTGCTTCATCTGCCTCGCAAATCTCTTCCATTCTGGCTGTAGAACGCTTAGGAATTTGACGTTTAGCTCAATTTGAGATTTGTGGACCTTGTTCTTGCTTAGCTCATTCAGCAAGGTCACAAACCTGTCATGTACTTCTTCTAAGGTTTCTCCGGCTCTGCCTCTAAATTCTTCATAGTTATTTAGGCAGTTGGAGATCTTCAGTTGATTTCCCACCTTAGAACCCAACATCATCTTCTCCAGCTGATCCCACATTTCCTTAGCTGAGGCCTTGTAGCTGTCAATCTTTATGTAGATTTCATTGGGGATTCCTTGAATAATGTATCACATAGCTAGCTTATCACATTTAGCTCTGTTTAGGTTGTCACCGTCAAGCTCATGGTACTTCAGTTCAACTTGTGTTGGCACTGTTCCAACCAGACGAGTTGTCTTTATTGGTTGCATATTTCCTTCTGCAAATGACTGTCTGATGAACTCACAAAGCTCATGCCTGTCTATGAAGTTTAGAAACCGATCTTTCCATTGTTCGTATTCACCTTTAAATAGAACTGGTGGTTTGGAATCAGTTCCAATGGCAAGAGCTTCCCTGGAAGTCATAATTGAACAAGATTTAAGATGCAAGAGGCTTTGAGATACGAGAGGCTTGAGATGCGAGAGGCTTTGATATATGAGAGGGTTTGCGTTTCAAGTTAGGAACGCAAAGTTGAGGTTTGCGTTTCTAATGGGACGCGCAAATGGAGGTTTGCGGGTCTAGTAGGAAGCGCAAACAGAGGTTTGTGGGTCTAGATGGAAGCGAGAAGTAGAGGTTTGCGGGTGTTTTGGGAAGCGCAAACTGAGGTTTGCGTGTCTTGTGAGGAGCGTATGTTGACTTGTGAGAAGTGAGCTTTGAGGTTTGCGATTGCTCTTTGAAACGAGAAGTGTGCTTTGCGTTTGGCTTGAGAGGTGCAAAGTAGAGGTTTGCGGGTCACTTGAGACGCGCAAAGTAGGACTTTGCGTTTGATGAAGGACGCGCAAAGTGGGACTTTGCGTGTTATTCTTCCTCTGGTTTGCGGGTTATTCGACCTGAACTTGCAAAATTCGACTAAATCTTTGTTCCTGCAATGATTAGTACAACCAAACACTACCAAAGTGTCTAGAATCACTTCTAGAACTGAATTCAAGCACTCGATCTCACTAAAACACTCCTTTTCAAAATAAGATCGATGGCACAGTAAGTTACTCTTCTCGACTCTTTTCTCACAAAAACCACAAATTGGAACTCGATATAGGCTTTAAAGTGAAATTAAACAAATACAAATCTATCTAGCAGGTATTTCGATCACACCCTGATCAATTCTAACACCTAAGACACTCAAAATCATAAACTCGAATTTTGTTCAAGAACACAGAGACGTTGTTCTCATAAACTTGTTTTTGATCTTAATCAGGCTCTTATACCAATTGTCGGTCCTACAATACTTATAACAAGTTTAGAAACAACAACACAATGATTACCAACCTGTTTGATATAAAGAATAACGATTACAAGGTTGATCAAATTAAGCTTTTCTTTGTGTTCTCAATGTTTTCTCTCTTTTACAATTTCTTGTGTGTGTTTGTCTGTGTGATCTATGATCTGATTGTAAGAGAGATTTTTGATACAATTTCTAATCTAGTGTGTTTTACACACTACCTAACTTAATATCTAGATACTTTAATATCTAGATATTATCCCAGATAATATCAAACAAACTAGAAACTAACTAAACTAACTAATAACTTTATCTAACTAAGTTAACTAAATCTAATATCTATTAGAAATAGATATTTAAACTAAGTTAACTATTACAATAAACAAACAATTACATTGACATTTATTACAAACGACATAGACTTTATTATCGAGAGTCGACGTTTCGGCTTTAGTTTCAGATTGCGATCTTCAGATTGGATGATCTTGAATCCAATGAGACTGTGGTCTAACAAGATCAGAGTAAAAGAATATGAAAACTCTGCACCAACTTTTTCTGAGCTGGGCAGCCACATTACTGTAGTTTCACAATTTTTTCGTGCACTTCATTGAAACAGGCATTAGCCCATGCCAACTCTTGCTTTATACCCCACCAGCTACTCATCTTTTTCTTAACAAGAAGATGTTTCAACTTTGATTGGGGACGCAACACATAATCTATCTTGTCTTCATTTGGAAGATTTGGATATTGAAAAAGAAGGAACATTCCCCACCTTCGACCATCAATCATGCACAATTGAGTCTGTCTATTACTATTGTTTCTCAATTGTTTACACATTTTGAGCCTTTTATAAAACATTCATGTTTAAATTCTATCATACACAAGCACGAACACACAGAAAATTTGTTTTTCTGTCGGAACGTTCATAGAATAACCTTGTGTCATTCGATGATTGAATGGAAGACCTGGGGAGTGATCATCAATAAAACTCCTTGTACAGTACATTTGTTGTAATAAGCAGCTTCGTGTTGCTTACAAGCATTTTAACTGATTCATTTGTTGATTCAGGTTTTCACTCTTGTCTGAATTTGAAAAGATTCGGATGAATACATTATGAATTTACGGATGGTTCAGAAGCTCATTTTGAAAGATCAGTGGTCAGAAAAAGATTCATGACATTTCTTGAAGAAGTTTTGATGATTTCTATGTTGCATCATCAAAAGGGGGAGAAATGTGTACGATAAATGTTGAATGGTGAACCGTTTGTAATAGTTTTGGGGAGAAGGTCCAGAAATGGATAAGAAGTTATGGGAGAATTAATTTCAACAAATGATGTCTAAAGATCAGATTGTGAAAATTCTGTGGATAAAGTGATCAAGAGATGACATTTTTGAAGGTTATATCTCAGAAATATGGGAAGAATGTTCGAAAAGAAAGAGAAAGTTCAAAAGTTCAGAAAGTTGGTTGAAAATTTGCTGAAAATTTCTTTGAAGATTATTTTGCAGAACAAAAGTGAGCTAAATCTGAAGATAATTTGTTTTCTGAAGTCTGAAAGAGGTTTTTATTACCTTGGAGGAGATTGTTAAAGATTCTTGAAGGAGATAATCACAAACTTTGGGAGATTGCTGACAACCTGAAGACAGTTCAAAAAGAGGAGAGATGAACTGCTTATCTTTGTGAATATGATAAAGTGAGAGATTGAATTTGTCAAGATCAAGCAAAGGAGAAGATTGTTCGTTATTGCCAAATTTCGTTTGAAAGAAAGATCTTTCCATGTTTCACAAAGCGGAGATAATCAACTTATTGTTTTGAAGATGTTCTTGAATCCAAAGGGGGAGATTGTTAGTGCATAATTATGTTGGATCCAAGATCATGAGGTTTGAAAGTCAATTGCTCAAGTCAAACCCTCTCATTGTATTAATCCCAGATTCAAAGCAAGTTCAATCAATATGATCACAATTACAAATTGAAATGATTTCTATTAATTGGAAAAACGACTACAGTGAAGCTCTCCTTTTTCTCTCTCTAGAACACTTGAACACGTATGACTCTATCTGTTACTACACGCTCAATATAGAGCCATATCCCTATTTAAAGCAAAGGGACAAAACACTCACAACACAAGCTTTGACTTTTTATTACAAAACACTTTGACTTTCTGCTTGAGAATTGACTTTGGCTTTGACTTGCTTGACTTTCAATCTTTTGTCTTCATGATCTTGTATCGAACAAATATATGCTCTAACAATCTCCCCCTTTGGATTCAAGATCATATCTAAAAAGATTTTGCAATTCATTCTCCATCTTTTGTTGCATTGTTGAACTTTAAGAGTTTATCTCCCCCTTGTAGACTTCTTGTCAAATCAAATCACTTTCAGAAATAAACATAAGCATTGAATTACGTTCTTCTCTTTATCTTCAAAAACAATTTTGTATTCTTTTCAAAGTCTTTAAACAACATCTTTTGCAATCATCTTTAACATTCTCCCCAAAGGTAATAAGAAACCTTTTTCAGACATCGAAAAGAAATTATCTTCAAATTTCGCTCAGTTTGCTTCAGCAAATTGTCTTCAAAGAAAATTTCAGTAAAATCTTCTTGCATTCAGAATTCTTTGAATCTGATCTTTCAACTTTAAACAAACTTTCTTCACAATAACTGTCTTGACACAAATTTCTTCTTTCAGCTCTAACCTTTCTTTATCAAACCAACAATTCTTGATCACTTTTCAAACATTTCTTGATTCTCTCACCTTTTTTGATGATAGAGACATTGAAATCATCAAAACTGTCTTAAAGAAATGTCATTAAACTTTTCTGACCACTGATCTTTAACAAGAGCCTCTAACCATCTATCGATCCAAAAGATAGTCATCCGAATCTTTGCAAATTCAGACAAATTATGAGTGTAACACCTGAATCAACAAATGAATCAGTTAAAGTACTTGTCAGTAACACGAAGTCACTGTGTGTATCAAATACACATTGTAAAGGAGCTTTTTGATGTTCACTCCCCCAGGTCTTCCATTTAATCATCGAATAACACAACTTTATGCTATGAACGTTTTGACAGAAAAATGAATTTCCTGTGTGTTCGTGCTTGTGTTTGAAAGAATTAAGCACAGATGATTGCTTTATCATGCTCAACATTGTGTAAACCATTGAGACAACAACAGTTAGACACAGACTCTATTGTGCATGATCGAAGTGCGAAGGTGGGGCAAACTTCCTTCTATTTCAATATCTAGATTTTCCAAATGAAAACCAGATAGATTATGTGTTGGGTCCCATTGAAATATGAAACATCTTCTTTTTGAGAAGAAAATGATTAACTAGTGGGGTTTTAAAATCAAGAGTTGGCTTGGGCTAGTTGCCTGTTTTAATGATGTTCACGAAGAATTATGAAACAATCAGCAATGTGGCTGCCCGACTCAGAAAAAGTTAGTGCAATGTTTGATATTCTTTTACTTTGTTCTCACACCCTCTTTCTTTTTAAACATTGAGCTCGCTTCTAACCAAACTCTGTTTTCCATTTTACCTCATCACACAACCTACAATCAATTATTTTGACTCCTCACTCTTCGATCACTCAAGGATTAACTTCTCGGGTAGGAAACACTGGTTAACGTGAATCCATAAAAGTTCTGTTAAGCTCACACAATGAACCCATGTAATCCTATAAGCATAATGTTGCTCAAACAGTTTAACTTTGCAGTTAAAGCACAAAGTTTGAAATACAAGTCAGATATCTGTATGCTCATAGATGTAATCATGAAGATTTGAGCATTTTAAACATTGAAGATATTTCAAAACAAGTATATTGAATGAATGAAATGAATACAAGAAACTTGTTTGAAAATCTGACATTGTATGATAAAGATAAAAAAAGAGTGATATATCAAGTAAAGCATAGGTCAGCAAAAATTGGATATTGTCTATAAGAATCAAAATATAGACACTCTTGAAAGAAGCATTTTGAAATGAAATAAAAGCTCAAAATTTTGAATAACAAGCGGGGTGTATCACCATCGAAAAATATGTTGAATTTGAGACATGGTGATAACATTTACAACATAAATTTAAACCGGTGTGTGTGAATACTTGAAAGTATATGGAAAAGTGTTAGAGCATAAATATGTTGGATACAAGATCAAGAAGACTGAAGGTCAAAGTACAAGAAGTCAAAGCTGAGAAAGTCACTTCTCATTAAAGTCAAAGTCTTTGTAATAAAAGTCAAAGTCAACATATCATATTTGTTTGTTTCCTTGTTGTTGTTAGTTGTAGGTATAAATAGGTTTCCTTGCTTTGTATTTAGTAGCAACAAACAAAAGTAAGTAGAATACGATTGAGAGAAAATATGTAGAGAGAGAGAGAGTTCTAGAGAGAGAAAGTGTATTTTGAATTGAAAGAGAAATTAAAAACATGTGATTGATTGAAATATTGTTTGTATTTTGATTAATCATGTTTAGAAACTAGAATCTGGAACACACAATTGGTATCAGAGCAGATCCAAAGTGAAATCAGATCAAGAAATCCAAGAAAGTGTTGGTTCGTCACTGTTCTTGAGCAGAAAATCAAGTTTTTGATTTTTAATGTGTTTTTGGAGAACAATTTGATTAGGATTTGTTCGAAAAGTGTAATAGATCGAGTCTGTGTACTTTAATTTCTGAATTGCACTGTAATTCTCACGAATTTGTGATTTTTGTTGAGTTTTTGTTCACGATTCGATATTCACTGTTTCATCATTCATTTTGTAGTTTGAATGTTTGTTTGTGAATTTCTTGAGTTGTAATATGTTCTATTATTGTAATCGAGCATCCATACAAAAAAAATTCAAGATAATTGGACAAGGTTTGGATCGGTTTCAGTAAGAAAAATTGATATTTGGTCTATATTCTGAAGAACGCGCTAGATCTCCAGAACGCGCAAGTTCATTGTTCAAACGCGCAAGTTTCATCCGTTAGAACGTGCAAGTCGAAGGGAAGATTTTGGTCTCAAACGCGCAAGTAACAATCTGCGAGTTCTAGAAACTCGTTGATCGAAGTCTGCGAGTTTAGAAAAGTGAGAAAAATTTTCTAAGGACCAGAACGCGCACATAGTGGTTAGCGAGTTCTTCAAACGCGCTAATCGAAGGGTGCGAGTTTGAAGACGAACAGTGGTTTGCGAGTTCATTCGACGTGCGAGTTTGAATTTTCAAGAAAAAGTTCTAAGTGTGGAAACGCGCAAGTATAGCTAGCGAGTTTGTTCAAAACGCGCAAGCTTTGACGAGCAAGTTTTGGAAACGCGCACACCTCAGTTAGCGAGTTTCATCGTGAATAGTAATCTGCGTGTTTAGGCGTTAGCGAGTTTTAGAGAGAATAGTCACTTACGACTTTCAGTGTCAAGCGAGTTTGGTTGATCTGCGAGTTTATCAAAACACGCAACCCTATGCGGGCGAGTTTCACAAACGCGCAAGCTTAAGTCTGCGAGTTTCACTCTGAATAGTTGTTTGCGAGTTTCTCAAACGCGCAAGTCTCGATCTGCGTGTTTCTCAGTGTCTGCCAGTTTCAGCGCTTGCGAGTTATATAGTGACTTGCGAGTTTTGATACTTTGTCAAATTTTTTCATAATTTCTGATTTTTCTAAATTTCAAGATTTTTTCTTGTGATTTCATATTTCAGACTAACGATCAGTTCTAGTTTCTTATCGATATATTTTTTAAAAACAGGTTTTATCAAGATGACTTGAAAAGATGCACTTTCAATTGGTACTGATGTCAAGCCTCCTGTTCTGTTCAAAGGAGAGTACGAGCAGTGAAAGGATAGGATTCTGGATTTTATTGACAGACATGCAAACAGGGAGAGTATTCTTTTGTCAATTACAGAAGGTCCGATGAAACCAATCATAGTTCAAGTACCTGCTAATGATGATTCATTTGATAGTGGAAATGGTGATGAGGAAAAAGAACAAAAGACAAAACCAGTTAAAGTGGATGTCTCACAGTATTCTGAAGAACAGAAAAGCCGTTACAAAGCAGACAAACAAGCAAGACCTCTTCTACTTCAAAGCATTCCTAATGAGATTTACATCAAGATTGATAGCTACAAGGATGATGCTAAGAAGATGTGGGATCAATTGCAATAGATGATGATGGGATCCAAGGTCGGGAATTAGATGAAAGTGGCTAACTGTATCAATAGCTACGAGGAATTCAAAGACAAAGAGAATGAGAGTTTGGAAGATACTTATGAACGGTTTACTTTGCTTCTGAATGAACTGACGAAGAACAGAGTGACAAAGAAGCAGCTGGAAAACAATGTCAAATTCCTGAGTATCCTACGACCTGAATGGAAGAAACATACACGTAGGATGAAGCAGATGAAAGACTTGAATGACATACCTCTTCACGAAGTCTATGAGACTTTACGACAGAATGAAGAAAAGGTTGAGGAGAAAAGAGTTGAAAAGAAGAAGGCTGAAAAGGTTCATGATCCGATTGCTTTGGTTGTTGGAGAGAAGAAGAAAGAAAAGAAAGAAAAGGCAGAGAAGAAGAAAAAGAAGAAAGTGCTTACCAGTTCTGAATCAGAATCAGAATCAGAATCAGATGGAGATGATGGAGAAAGTCTGAAACAAGCCATGTTGTTGCTAATCCGTGCCTTTCAAAAGAAATTTTACAAAAAGCCGGGATCAAATTCTCAACGATATTCTTCATCATGTTCTAAGAATCACGAGCACCGACAATGGGTGGAAGGAAGGATATATGAAGAGAACAGATATGTTGAAAAGAAACCTGATTAAAGGAAGAAGTTCGTGAATGACTACACTGTTGCTGAAAAACCAGCAAGTGATCCAGTCAAATGCTACAACTGTGGCAAGATTGGTCATTTTGCAAAAGATTGTAGAAAGCCAAAAGTTCGTAATTCTCAGTACTATCAGAACAAATTGCTATTGGCAAAACAGCAAGAAGCAGGAATCGCTTTAAATGCTGAGGATGAATTTTGGCTGGATCATTCAGAAGGTGAAGAGGAAGAGAAGGAAGAAACTGCTCATCTCTGTCTCATGGGAAAAGAAGTCAAGTATGATAAATCAGATGACGAGACAACTGATGAGGTATTAAACTTAACTGAAAAAGATTTTATAACCAAAATGGAAGCTATGATGGTTGAGCTTAATGATCTTCAAGTAAAACTGAAGAAAGAAAAAGACAGAGTTGCTAAAAGAAACAATAAGATCTTTGAACTCAATAAGTCTGTTATTGGGAACAAAGATCTAATTGATTCTTTACGCAAGTCTGCTTCTAATTCTAAACTTCAAGTAGATTGTTTTGAAAAGAAGATTTCTGATTTTGAAGTTAAAATTTCTAAGTATGAGTTTGAGAAAAGAGAATCTGCACTAACTGTTCATAAATTGCAGGTTGAGAACAAGCTTTTGAATAACAAGGTAAATGGTCTGGAAGCCAAACTTTATGCAAGAGGACAAACAAATCAAACTATTTTTCTTAATGCACCTAACGAAGAGGCTGATGTTAATGAAAAATGGGGTCTTGGTTTTCAAAACCCTCATTACTTAAAGAAAGCCATCAGAAAACAACCGACACTTTATAATTTTGATTTTTTTGCTTGTGTTGATAAACATACTTGATGATCCCAGTTGTGATGTTCTTTAACTTGATTTAACCTTTTACTACACACAGATTAAATAAATTCAGTGCAGAAGCGTTTAATACGTGTAGAAAAGATTGAACATGCAAGGTAGTAAACACACAAGTAATTAATGAACAGGAAGTAAAGTATCACAAGAAAGTTACCCAAAGATTTGTTTCATTGATTACTCAAGAACACCAAGAACACGCACTGGTATGTACAAAAAGTGCTCAAGGATTATACAGATTGCTATTTTCGTGTGTGCTCACTTTGCTCTAAGGTGGTGCTCCCTTAATATACAAGAGGGATGTATCCCTTAGTACAAGACAAGAACTGACATTCCATAAACGGAATACCACCTGGAAAGTAAACATCGTGGGATGCCCATTACTTTGATCTTGAGGATCTTCGTACAGCAGGTCTCACGTGTTCTGCACGTGGTCTTGTCTTGGACTCTTAGAAAAACTTCATTGATCTCCAGAGGTTGGCCTTCACAGAGGCTCTGTGAGTGATCACAGAGGCTCTGTGATCCAAGAATCATTCAGGTTTGACTTCTGGTAGTTCTTCTGTGGAGTAACCTCTGAGCTTTGCACCTTCTGTGGTGTATTTGAGTATTTAGCGGCAGGCTTCTGCAATTCCCATACTTTAGCTTATTTTTCAATACTTCTATACAATGTGAGTGGAGCTAACAATCTCCCCCTAAGTATTGAAAAATAAAAATTTGGAATTTATAGCGATGACTAAACTAGAAGCAAAAGAGGTGAAAGGAACTGAACCTCTGAATCTTGATTTTCATTTAAAATAAGATGATGCTAGAAGGCAATTACATTTGACAATAAAAATGATTACAAGTCATCCGATCCTATACTTTGGCGTCTGGAAAATCGTTGATTTTTTTTCCAAACCCACCTTCTTTCTTCAGTTCTCTGTAATAGCACACGCATAGGAATCTGAAATTTAAGGTTGCATCTATGTTTGACAGAAGGACATCTGCCGCTTCTGTGGGTACAAGTGGAGTTCCTGTGTGCTTGATAAGTAGTTCTTGAATGAGCAGCAGAGATTCGGTTGAGTACTTTTGACTTTCTATACCCATGAATAATTTATTTTCTCTTTTGGGGTTTAACTACACAAAGCCAAAAGAAGGTGAAGTGATGATGGAGTTTGGTAAAATATTGGCAGAGGGTGGTAAGCTGTCTTGTGGTGGAGGGAAGCTGACCTTTTTGACTCCCAAGTCAAGTGCCACTTGAAAGTCAGCTATACTATAGAACAACAGAGTTTCTCTCATGACCCTCTTGATTGTGAGATGTGCTTCTTGGTATTCCTTCTTCCAGCCAAACTTATCCTCTGTCCATTTGAATAGCTCTGGAAGATCATGAGGGTGAAGATTTGGTAGATCTGCGTCTGTGAAAGTCCATATCTTCTTATCTTCCCTT
This sequence comes from Arctium lappa, assembly GCA_023525745.1. Taxonomy (NCBI): domain Eukaryota; kingdom Viridiplantae; phylum Streptophyta; class Magnoliopsida; order Asterales; family Asteraceae; genus Arctium; species Arctium lappa. The sequence continues at coordinate 14,044,717 of CM042064.1, forward strand.
TTCACGGCGTATTCACTGAACCAGAAGTTCTTACACTTTGTGTGTCCAAGCTTGATTGTCACAACCTCTGTGATTTTGGCCATGTTAAAGACTTTGGATTTTGCCTTGGCTTTATCTTTATAGAATCTCTTTCGCTCCTCTAATATAGCTTCCTCTAAGAGTCTGACAGTTGGAAGATCATGAGCTCCGCGGCTATAGAGGTATTTGTATACTTCTTCTTCGATGTCCTTCTTTGGAGGAACATGGAAGGATCTTCTTAGGCTCTCAAAGCCTTGGATAACCTCTGCAACTCTATCTTTTGATGGTGTGTCAAGTGGTTGTAGGATGGGGAGTTCCGACAGAGGTTGTAGATCAAATCCCTAGTCTTCCTCTTCAGGTTTCACTCTTTTGAAAGCATGAAAAGAGCTCTTTAGTAGTTTCTCAGAGGAGGGAGGAGGAGACTTGACCTTCTTCAGAGGTTCTGTAGCTATTGCCTTGCCTTTGACTTTGGCAGTTGGTGGGGTTTCTTTGATTTGGATTATGGTGGGAGAGGGGCTGCAGAGACCTTTTGTTTAGTTGTTCTCTGTGGTTCAGGTTCTTAGCTCATAGGGACTTGGTTTAGGGGAGCCACTGATATTGGTGCTTCTTTTGTGGATTGCAGATTCTCCCCCTCATGAGGACTACTGTCGGACGTATCAGGATCTTGGTCCTCATGCCGTGCCCTCTTCTGCCCTGCTTGGGTTTGGCAGGTGAAAGGTTCCTTCCTCTTCTTTGGCGTATAGAGGTTGTTATCGACATGATCTGTGATTTTTTTGATTGCGTCCTCTGCAGCCAATGACAGAGCGTTGATTTCGATGTCTGACTTGAAACGAAATGTGGCTATGGATCGCTTCAGGTCAGCTGATAGCTTCTTTCCTTGGTCGTTGAAGTTGGATTAAAGGAGTTTTTGGTTTTGCAAAAACAGATTTCCCATGGCTTCCAAGTCGGCTTTTGTTGCAAACACAGAGGGGTCTGGGGCAGAGGTTGATGCTTGTGTGTGAGCTGGGACCATAACACTGCGAGTTACGTCCCTAATTTCCTCTCTGAGCCTGGCCATTTTGTTCACTCCGGTCTGAACTCCGTTCGTAGCATATTTTGGGAACTCCTCTGTGCAAAGATCCCACAGAACTTGAATTTGATGGGAGTGGGCGATGATGGCTTGTCCACAAGCTTGAAGATCAGCCTTTTTTGCGCAGTTTGTATTGAGTGCTTACAGAGCTTCAGTATTGGCTTTTAGGGCCTCTGCAAGGGCTTGGGACTCTCTGGAGGTTGAGCTTTGCAACTCGTCAAGTTTTGTGAGCACCATGTCAGCAAAGGCTTTAAACTCGGCCTTTGTGACAAAGGTGTCAGAGGTAACCTCTGGAACAACACATGTTCCAGATTTGGCCAACGAGTCTTTGGCACCTTCAGAGCCTATTTTTATGTTGAGCTCTGGAGGATTTCCTTCCAATCCTCGATGTTCCACAGAGGAAGTACCTATGGAAGTTCTGTCAACACGTTCTTTGGGGGAGGTTTCAGAGACTCCCTTAAGATCGATGTTGAATGGATCCTGTGATTGTTCTAGAGCCACAGAATCATCGTGTTCTCGCACAACCAACTCTGAAGTGGTTTGGGTGTCACTCTTGTGTGTGACAGAGGTAACGAATACCTCTGTGTGAAAGAGATGTGTCCTGGGGCAAATGGACACGCAGAGCAAAACTCTCATCCTTTTGAGAGGGTGAGGTGGTTTTGGTTTCCCCGAAAGGTGGTACAGAGGATGAAGGAATATCCTCTGTCCGGATGGATAGGTAAGGTTCGGACTGTGCGGTCCTGTTTCAATACCCCTCTGCACTAGAACTGCAGGGGTAGAAGTGTGGGTTGCACTAGGAGTTGGTTTTGGTGGTGTGCCAATGGCATCTTTTGTTTCCCTCTCCTCCAATGATTTTTTACTTGGTTCTTCTTCTTCATCTTCGCTCTGTGACCTTCCTGTCACATAATCTATTTCCATTTCCACGGTTTCCCCTAATCCTCCAGAGATTTGAAGAGAGACGTCGCGTGCTATTGTAGAGGCTATTTGAGTTGGGCTCTGAGGTCCATCCTCTGGGGACTCTTCAAGGACTAGGGTTCTTCTTGCCTTCGGCAGGGGCTTTGTCTGATCCTCTGCAGGTGCGGTTCTTGCAGCAAGGTATTCATCCAGATCTTTCCTTTTCTGTCGGAGGGCTTCCAATATTTGTTCTTTTTTGGCAAACGTCCATAACTTTCCTTTCTTTTTCTCATAGACTCTGATCTCGGTAGATTATTTTGTGGCTTTCTCTTCAGCTGCCAAGGATTTTGGAGTCTCTACCTCTGCGACTCTCTTTTTCTTGTTTTTCTTTTTCGTCGTTCTTTTTCGTCTTTCTCTCATTCCCCTCCCCTTTAACTAATGGGCTCTCTTTCTCACTCACTTTATCCTCTGCAGCTTCAACTTCTGTCCGTACTCTCTCGTCTCTCAAGTAGACTACAATGTCTCCTACTTTCAAACGTACGCGAGGGGGGGTTACAGGACGTGGTTCTGGTGTCCTGTTCCCTCGTATGTATTCCCTAACCTCTTCTTTACTACCCAAATAAGTCAACATCTTTGTTGACAGAGGTCTGCCTTCTGGATATCCTGTTTTTGATGGTGGTGGGTTTATGAGACTTCATTTCATATAGTTTGATTGTCTTATCCTCTGCTGGTAGCTTTCCTTCTCCGATCAAGTCATCGCCTAGTAGCAGTCATAGGAAACTTCCAAACACGATGTTCTTTGGTTCTGTCCCTCTGTCTTGGTCCTGCTGTTTGGAAATCACAGCATTTTGGATCTCCCTGAAAATGAGTCCAGCATAGTCCAGTGGGAGATCGTAGTAAATCCCATACATTATAGCCAAAATTGTATGGCTCGATTGGTCCGGGCTTCCAACCATCGATGTTAGGCATCGGTTCAGAATAGAGAAAAGGACGTTCCACAGAGGGGGTAGATTCTGTCGCCTGAAGTTAGTTCTTTAGGTGATTGGAACTGCGTAGCCAATTAACCTCAGAAATTCTAGTATCTCTTCCTCTGTGGGCTCCTCTGAGAATTTACGCAGGTTGAGATCTGATTTGGTGGGAAGTCCAAATACATCGGAGAGTTTCCTACGATTGATCCCTAAGTCCAGAATTTTTGCAATTGATGGATGGGTTGCATACCAATGATGCAGTGTCCATATTTGTCCATTTTGGCATGGCGGACACTTAGCCAGAACTGTTGGATATAAGATTCCGGGATGTCATCTCGTTTCAATGTGAGGGCTCTAACCAGGAAATGATTCTTGAGGAGTTGAATCAATGGTGCAACTTCAGTGGGAAAACCAGAGGGATTTAGGGTGACAAAGTGGTTGTTTGGCTTATTATTCATTGGGCCAAGTGATAGTCATGCCTGGTGAAGGATAACATCCTGCTAGTAAGCACATGTTCTTGGTCGACGGAGTCTGAATCAGCTTTTTGAACCATCGAGTGATGAGAGTTGTTGGATTTCTTGGATCCATTAGAGTTCTTGGAGGAAGTTGAGGGAGAAGCCATTGAAAGAATAGAGGAGAAGAAGAAAGGCTTTTTGCTAGAAGTTCTTGAGAGAAAAAGATGTAGGTAAAATAAAAATGAAGGGGCAAAAGGGATTTTATACAGGGGAAGGTAAAAAAATTGAGCGGTAAAAAATAAAGATTTCAAATCCGTGATGAGTAGAAACGGATAAGAAGCCGTTTCATAAAAACGACGGTACAGGTTACGAACCAATCAAATGTTGCCACGTCAGATGATGGCGGTGCACGATCTAGGACGTGCGCCACCCTATTTTCACGCGCCTGGCATTTTCTATTCTCACGTGACAGTGAGTTTCAAAAAATAACCCGCAGCACATGACTTGATTTTCTGAAGTGATGAGAATGACAGAAGCTCTGGGGATAAGAGGCTTCTGAGGTCATAGGCAAGGTTATCAGAACTTTTTAAGAGGGAGAAAGGTGTGATGAAATGATCGAGTTCCTTTTAAAGTGCATTTGCTCAAGCATCCTCAGTTTAGAGGTGCAGAGACTCTGTGATAGATCACAGAAGCTCTGTGGTCGACCTCAGAGGTTCTGAGACCAAAAATTTCCTTTTTAGGATGGATTTTCAAAGATTTGATCATTTCAGAGTTTTGACTGAAAAAATTAGTACAAAGTGGGATCTTTCTGAGGGCATAGTGCTCGAGAAAGAGTTTTGACCCTTGGTTCAGATGGACTGACCTCACCCTGTAGTCTGTTGCGCAGAACTGTCTTGCTCCCCCTTGAATAGTCACGATTGGTTTTTGATGGTTCGTTCTGCTCCCCCTTCAACTATGCTTGGATCATATAAAGATAAGATTTGCACAAGACATAGATTTGCAGAAAAAAAAGAAAAAAAAGAGATTATTTACAAACGAGGAATATGTTATATACAAATATGTGCAACAGAGGCTCTGTGGTCAACTCATGTTGAGCATACCAATTTTGCCAACTAGAAAAGTGAATCTTTTCTCATCCAATGCCTTTGTGAAAAGGTTGGCAAGTTGATAGTCTGTGGGCACAAAGTACATCTCTATTGTCCCATGCTCCACGTGATGTTTCAGAAAGTGATACCTGATATCGATATGTTTGGTCTTAGAGTGTTGCACAGGATTGGCAGAGATCTCAATGGCACTTTTGGAGTCACAGAGGATGGGGATTTTTTCGATATCAAATCCATAGTCTCTAAGTTGGGTCCTCATCCACAGAACTTGTGAATAGCAACTTGCAGCAGCATCATATTCTGCTTCTGCCGTAGAGGTCGAAACACATTTCTGTTTCTTGGAAGTCCAACTTACCAGTTTCCCTCCTAGGAATTGGCAACTCCCAGAGGTACTCTTTCTGTCGAGTTTGCATCCTCCGCAATCTGAATCTGTATAAGCCATGAGATCAAAGCCAGAGTTCTGCGGATACCAGAGACCAAGATTTTTGGTCCCTTTTAGTTATCTGATGATCCTCTTGACAGCATGAAGATGAGATTCTTTGGGGTTAGCTTGAAATCTTGCACATAGACATGTGACAAACATTATATCAGGCCTACTCGCGGTTAAGTACAGCAGAGATACTATCATTCCTCTGTAGAGCTTACACTCCACAGATTTGCCTTCTGGATCTGCGTGGAGCTTGGATCCAGTGACCATAGGAGTTTTCATTGGTGAAGAGTCAGAGAACTTGTATTTTTCAAGTATGTTAGAGACATATTTTGATTGGTTTATGAAAATACCCTCTGTGGTTTGTTTGACTTGCAATCCTAAGAAGAATGTGAGTTCTCCCATCATGCTCATCTCAAACTCACTTTTCATCAATGACTCGAACTTTTTGCAATATAAATCATTTGTAGACCCAAAAATAATGTCATCAACATAAATTTGTACAAGCAGAATCTCACCTTTTCTCTTCTTATAGAATAAAGTCGTATCAGTAGTACCTCTTTCGAAACTGTTTGCAAGCAGGAAGTTTGAAAGTCTATCGTACCATGCTCTGGGGCCTTGTTTTAATCCATATAGAGCCTTTTCCAGAAAGTAGACGTGATTTGGGTACTTAGAATTCTCAAACCCTGGTGGTTGTTGGACATATACTTCATCTTGAATCTGCCCATTCAAAAAGGCTGACTTGACGTCTATTTGATATACTTTGAAACCTCTGTGGGCTGCGAAGGCAAGAAAGATTCTTATTGCTTCGAGTCGTGCCACAGGGGCAAAGGTTTCTTCATAGTCAATGCCTTCTTCTTGACAGTATCCCTTGCCCACCAGTCTTGCTTTGTTTCTGATCACCACACCGTCTTTATCCTTTTTGTTCCTGAAGACCCATTTGGTCCCTATTGCGGGTTTGCCTTTCGGCAGAGGCAATAGGGTCCATACTTCGTTTCTTTCAACCTGCAGAAGCTCATCTTGCATAGCTTCTACCCAGTTTGGGTCTTCAAGAGCTTCGGATATCTTTTTGGGTTCGATGATACTCACAAAATTTGTATAGTAACAAAAATTTGCAGTACTCGATCGAGTTTGGACCTTGTCAGAAGTGTCACCAATAATTTGGGTCTATGGGTGACTTCTGGTCCATTTGATCATTCGAGGCAGGTGATTATTTGAAACTTCTGTGGTTAGCTCAGGATCATGTTCATTTTTATTTAGATCATTCTCTGTTGAGAGGAATTGATCATTCGTACTTGCCACAGGACTTGGTTGTTCATCATGAATTGAGGTAGAGACCTCTGCGGATCCTTGATCTGGTGTTGACCCTTCAGAAAGATTTTGAAGATGACCATGATCTTGATTTAGCTTGGGGACTTGATTCGTATTGTCCTCTCAGTGCTCCCCCTCGATGGTTGCACCTGCAGCATTACTGAAAGAGGGTGAAGTATTTCTAGGACCAGTTAGAGAAGTACCTGTTTGGTCCTCAGAGGCTTCGTCTTCAGAGGCTCTGTGGTCACCTTCAGAGGGTTCATCATCATTGAACATCTCTTCAAATAGATTATGATCATTTGTTCGTGATGATCCACCAGAATCTTCATTCTGAAGTTTGAGTCCAGAACTGATTTGCTCAGAAGTCACCTGAAAAGAATCATCAAATGAAACATTAATACTTTCGAGTATATGCTTGGATTTGAGTACATAGATTCTGTATGCCTTAGATTTTGATGAATAGCCAAAAAATTTGGCTTCATCGGCTTTAGGACTGAATTTCCCTATTTGGTCTCTGTTGTTCAATACGAAACATCTGCAGCCAAAGACATGGAAGTACTTAATGTTTGGCTTCCTCTGGTGTAGTAAGTGATATGGTGTCTTTGCATGTCTCTTTACGATCAAGGATCGATTTTGGGTGAAGCGTGTAGTTGAAATTGCTTCTGCCCAGAAAGAAATAGAGAGCCCTGAAGCAGTGAGCATAGTTCTTGCAGCTTCCACTAGTGTTCTGTTCTTTCGTTCAACAACACCATTTTGTTGTGGAGTCCTTGCAACAGAGAAGTTCTGTGATATGCCTTCTGTCGAAAGATAGGCTTCAATGGTTGAATTCTTAAACTCTGTTCCATTGTCACTTTGGATTCTCTGTACCCTGCAGTCATAAAGAACTTGTATTCTCTTGATAAGATTGATTAGTACTTCAGGAACATCTGATTTCTTTCGAACAAATTCAACCCAAGTATATCTAGAGAATTCATCTATGAGTACAAGGATGTACTTCTTGCCACCAAGACTTTGCACAGATATAGGACCACAGAGGTCAACATGATGCATCTGCAGAGGTCTGGTGCAAGATATGTCAGACTTAGTTTTGTGGGCAGCCCTTTTGAGTTTGCCCATCTCACAAGCTGAGCATAGATGATCCTTGTCGAATTTAATACTTGGTAGACCGCTTACTAGATCTAGTTTCACAAGTTTGTTAAGTGTGTGAAAGTTTAGATGACAGAACCTGTTGTGCCAGAGCCAAGCTTCTTCATTCTTACTTGAGACTAAGCAGAGCTTTTCTTTTCTATTAGTTGATTTAAAGTCCATGGGGTATAGATCACCTCGTCTTTTGGCTCGCAGAAGCTCTATGGTTGTATCTTTCTTCAACAGAGAGTAGTACTGTTTTTTGAACATCACATCGAGCCCATTGTCACAGAGTTGACTTACACTAAGAAGGTTGTGCTTGAGGCCATCCACATAGGAAACTCTATTGACATCGATGTCTCCTTTGGCAATTACTCCATAGCCTTTTATTTGTCCCTTCTTGTTATCTCCAAAAGTCACAGATCCTCCTCCATGTTTTTCTTTGTAGGTGGAAAGCAACCCTCTGTCGCCAGTCATATGTCTTGAGCACCCGGAGTCTAGGTACCAGATAGGCACATGCTGTTTCTTCTGTGGACATATTAGAGAGATTTAGGTACCCATTTCCAAATGGGTCCATTTTTGTTTGGAGAATTTGAAGATGCCTTAACATCTTTGGTTTTGGATTTATCTTCATTTGCAGAGGTACCAGTTTGTCTCTTCTCACCCTTGAATTTTGCATTCTTTGGTTTTGGTGAGATATAAGACAGGAGGGCCTCGAGAAATGTTGATTCAAAGAATGCATAAGATCAAAGCATTTACAATAAGGAACATTTGAAGCAATCATCTTGAAAATTTCATTAAATTTTTAAAAGGAGGCCACAGAGCAAATTTTACTACAACCCATTATAGATTTGGGTTTATTTTTACAGAAAGCTTTGTCTAATCTAGGTTGAGTTTATTCAAAAACTCTTCTTGAGTGGCTCTTTGGTTGAACTCTCCCTTGATCTTCTTTCCTTGCTTTCACTGCAACAAAAGCATCAAGTTTATCAATTTTAGGCCATTTATTCTTCTGTTGCCAAGTGAATTTTTCTTGAAAAGGTTTTAATGGTCTTGGAGCTTTTGGATCATGAGGGATCTTGTTTTTTTTAGATCTTTTAAGCTCAAGAGAAGTCTTTGCTTGCAAGCACATGTCCAGGAAATCAGTACAGATAGGTATACCTGTAGTTTTCCTTTTGGGTAGAACTGTTCTATCAAGAATGCCAGATGTAAGTTTTCTCTTCTCTGGACCACAAGGGAGTATCTCAAGTTCCATAGAGCTTGTCTCATATTCAGCAGAGGACTCTGATTCTGACTCAGAGTCTGAATCGAGGAAGTCTCTGTGAATGAGATCTTGACCTTCTGCAAGTGCCTTGCTTTGTCAATTGGTGTCCTCTGAAGTATTTAGAGTTTTTGAAATACATGGAATGACCATAGGAACGTAAGACAGTTTTGTAGATCTTGCTCAAAGATTTCTCTTATTTCAGAGGTTAAATCAGGATGGTTGAGAAAATGATTTTCATAAGTTCTTTTCAAGTCGTTTTCTAAAAAACTTTTAAATATTTTTTCTTCCACAGAGGCCGGAACAAACTTTGAAGCTTCAGAGGACAATTCCTTTTTAGGAGTCATCATGCATACAAAATCCATTTGAGTTTGTGTTTCTGGATGACCGAATCTGAAGATTCGTATCTATTTTTGAGACAGATATTTCTTTGGAATAGAATTTCTCTTTGATGAGAGTGAAGAAGGTAGATTATTATTTTCATACCATGTATCTACCATCAACAGAGGATTCCTCAGATGTGGTTCTTCAGATGTTTTTCGCCTTTTAAATGTGGATAGAAGGTTTGGAAGACTTGGTTTTAACGATTTTCCAACGCAGAAGATGTTTTCTAAAGATTTGTTTCTTTTGTTTCCAGTATAGGGATCGACATCATCGAACCCTATGCCTCTTCTGCCAATTTGGGTGTTGACCTTTTCAGTGACTTATTGAGCATCCTGACACTTTTTGATTTTGAGATCTCTGTCGAACAGATCTCGATGAAGAGCTTCTCTTTCTTTTTGAAAGAAGTTTTTCAAAGAGATGACATTTAAACGATCACTCTCACATTTCCTTAGCTCTTTGACCTTTTCTTTCATAGCTTTGTCGAGATTTGTGATTTTATCTTTGAAACCCTTTTTTGTTGAAATATGCTCAGAGGTAAGAGTTTTGTTTTCAAGATAAAGCTTATCCTTCTCTTCTGTGAGAAGCCTAGTTTCTCTTTCAAAGAAGGCAAGCTTTTTCTCAAGATCTGAGCAAGTGTTTTTACAGGCTAGAAGATCGTTTTGTATTTCAAGAAGTTTGATTTCAGAGTCTGAGTTGCAAGAGTTAGAAGTGGATACCTCACTCTCGTTGTCAGAAGAGTGGACTTCTGCCATTCCACAGAAGAGTGTGTTGTTTTCTTCATCAGATGATTCATCGGTTACAAGGTTCTCTTGTTCTGCCATTAGGGATTTCTGAGTGTAGTACTTTGCTTTCTTTTTATAGAAGGCAACGTCCCTTGTGGGTTTCCCTGTGTTGGCAGAGGACCTGCATGCTGCTGCATAGTGGCCTGCTTTCCTGCATTTGAAGCAGCCTTCAGTTTGCTTCGAGAATTTGTCACCAGCTCTGCCGTCTGACTTCTGTCCACTCCATTCTTCTTGCCTTGGTTCTTCAGACCACTCCTTTCTCTTTGCCTCACCATATCATCTACTTCTGTCATCTCTTTCTTCTCTTCCTCTGTACTCCGGCTTCTTCTTGAGACCACGATTGAATTGTCGGGTCAGTAGTGCAAGAGTTTTGGCCAGAGCAGCCATGTCAATCTCCTCCTCAGAGTCTTCTTCACTTTCACTCTCTACTACAAGTACCTTCTTCTTCTGCTTCTTCTTCTTCTGTGCCTCCTCAGCTGCCTTATCCTTCTTTCCCTTGTCTTTGCTTTCTGAGGCACTTCCCACAAGAGCCAGAGGACCTCCGACAGAAGTTGATAGTTTGGAAATTCAATTCTCTTGGCTAATCAGTGTTCCAAAGAGATCAGATATGGACCAAACATCAAGATCCAAGGTGGCTTGCATGGACATGGTTAAATGAAGCCATTCATCATTCAGGCTTTGTAGAAATCTGACATTGTTTTCTTCGGAGGTTCTATGGATCCCATACCTCTTGCACTTGTTTATCAAAGAGTTGTATCTATTGTAAGTGCTTTGAATGGATTCACCTGGCAAAGCTTTGAATGCAAAATACTCATTTATGCATAAGGCTCTGTTGTTCTTGAGGGTTTTGGCACCCCCCTCAAGTTGTTTTTCCAGCTGTAACCATAGGTCCTTTGAAGTTTCACATGAGTCAAGAGATTGAAAGATATCATTTGGGATAGCCATTATGATTAGTCTTTTGGCTTTCTTTGCAAGCTCATGTTGTGCCTTTTCTTCTTCACTCCATTCAAGGACAGGTTTGGGGTGTTGATATTCAGGAATTTCAGGAGTATTGGCAGTGGCAGGAACACGAGGAACAGTTGTCATTGGGATGAAAGGAGGATTGTGAAGAAACTCAACCATACCAGGATCCACACCTTCAAGGAAGTACACCATCCTGATCTTCCACTTAGGATATTCATCCCTTAGAAGAGTGGCAGGTTTGGACTGAGATCCAACACTGAAGTAGTTGACAGTGTTTGCCATTTTAGTTTAGAGAGGAAAAAAGAGTATGGTACGAACCAGAAAGAGTATAACAGTAATGGTTTTAGAAATGATGAGAGTATGAATCAGTAAGAACAGATGACCAACCAACTAGCTTTGAATCTGTCTTTGAATAAAGGACACACTTGCACCTGTTTCTATACCAAACAGGTTGATATAGCTCCAGAAAACAGAGTGTGACTGTAAATGGAGTTTGAGACGAAGAACAGACTCAAACTACTACCTTGAGTATTGGAAACAAGTATAGAACAGGATCCTTTGATATTGAAAATCAAAGTCTGCTCTGATACCAATTGATGATCCCAGTTGTGATGTTTTTTAACTTGATTTAACCTTTTACTACACACAGATTAAATAATAGAGTGCGGAAGCGTTTAATACGTGTAGAAAAGATTGAACATGCAAGGTAGTAACACACAAGTAATTAATGAACATGAAGTAAAGTATCACAAGAAAGTTACCCAAAGAACTGTTTCATTGATTACTCAATAACACCAAGAACACGCACTGGTATGTACAAAAAGTGCTCAAGGATTATACAGACTGCTATTTTCGTGTGTGCTCACTTTGCTCTAAGGTGCTGCTCCCTTAATATACAAGAGGGATGTACCCCTTAGTACAAGACAAGAACTGACATTCCATAAACGGAATGCCACCTGGAAAGTAAATATCGTGGGATGCCCATTACTTTGATATTGAGGATCTTCGTACAACAGGTCTCACGTGTTCTGCACGTGGTCTTGTCTTGGACTCTTAGAAAAACTTCATTGATCTCCAGAGGTTAGCCTTCACAGAGGCTCTGTGAGTGATCACAGAGGCTCTGTGATCCAAGAACCATTCAGGTTTGACTTCTGGTAGATCTTCTGTGGAGTAACCTCTGAGCTTTGTACCTTCTGTGGTGTACTTGAGTGTTTAGCGGCAGGCTTCTGCGATTCCCATACTTTAGCCTATTTTTCAATACTTCTATACAATGTGAGTGGAGCTAACAATACTCATTTAAAACCCAAATTTGTTACCAAATTACCAGAAGAAGTTGCGGCCAAAGAAACTTAAAATAGAAAGAATGTAAAGAAAATGCAGCTACCATTTAATTATGCAAAATTAAATGATAGTTATCTTTCAGAGACATCAAATGTTCTTTCAAATGACTATTTTGCTAGTTATTTTGTCACTGAGATGAAGGCAAAACCTACAACTGCAAAGGTTCATGTTCCTCCACTCATTCTTGAAAGCAGAATAGTTGAGCTTGAAAATGTTTTATCTGATGAAAAAATTTTGGTTGATATTCAACAAAGTGTATTTTTTACTGTATTAAAGAACACGATTTTTCAATCTACATCTACAAAGTGTTCTAAAGTTTCTAAGGCGCCTCAAACTTCGTCTGATAATTTTGATGACTTATTTGAGTCTGCAAATGATTTTCTTAATTCTGATGATGGGTGCATAGACGAAATTGATATGTTTGACTTTAATGCTAGTCTTTCTGATCATTCTACTTGTCTTTTAAATGAAAAAGTGTTACCAAGTGGTTTTAATATTGGTGAATCATCAGCTAAGGTTGGTGAATCAGTTTCTGTAACTGGTGATTACTAAACTCAAGGTAAGAAACATAAGAAATAGCGATTACAGAAACAGAAATACACTGGTACACAAAAGAAAACTCAATCTCAGAATTCTGGTTTTCCTAATAAATCTAAATCTTTTGTTTCAGATATAAGGAAGAAAAGGTCGAAAGCGAGAACCGAATGGCGACCAAAAAGGAAGGATGATGAGATAACTGAATCAGTTTCTGATAATTCTTGTACTAGATCTGATGGTAGTGATTCTGATGTAGTTGGTCAATATGCTTCTCATAAACAAAACCTTGTAACTTCTTACAAGTGTTATTCAATAAAGCAATTGATTCAATTATCTTCTATTACTACAAAGTCTTATCTTTATCGGAGAAATGATTTTGCTTATTCTCATAATTTTTCTGATTGGTTTGGATCTTATCATGTGTATTCTTCAAGATCAAATTTTTTTAAAGGTTTTCAAAAGAACAGAGGGTCCATTTTCAAATGGATACCAAAATCTTGTACTAATCTGTTAGGACCCGTTTTTAAATGGGTAGCTAAATCTATTATTTCCTGATTTCTCTTGCAGACCCGACATATGTGGTACTTGGACAGTAGATGTTCTAAGCATATGACTGGGCAAAAAGCTTTATTGTCTAACTATACAGAGAAATTCAGTGGAAATGTCAGATTTGGAAACGATCAGCTTTCACCAATATTAGGATATGGTGACATCATTCAAGATAACATAACGATAAGTAAGGTGAGTTATGTCGAAGGCTTGGGCCACAACTTATTTAGCATTGGTCAATTCTGCGATAAAGGGTTAGAGGTCAACTTCAAATCTAAGAGTTGCTCGGTTCGTACTGAAGACGGCAATGAACTCTTAGTCGGAAATCGAAAGACAAACCTCTATACCATCAATCTTTCAAAGGTACAGAATGACAGTCATGTTTGCTTATGGTCAATAGCTTAAATGCAGCAAAGTTGGCTCTGGCACAGACGTTTATCACACTTGAACTTTCGTTATATCAACAAGTTGGTTAGTGGAAAATTGGTAAAAGGACTTCCTGAGCTGAAATACGAGAAAGAACACTTATGTGCTGCATGTGAGAAGGGTAAGATGAAGAGAGCTCCGCATAAACCAAAGCCTGAACCAAGCACTAGTTTTCCGTTAGAATTGTTACATATGGATTTGTGTGGTCCAATGAGAACTCAAAGCTTAGGTGGAAAGAAATACATGTTGGTTATTGTGGACGATTATTCAAGATACACGTGGGTCAAATTTCTTCGATCAAAAGATGAGACGCCGAAAGTTCTCATTAATTTCTTAAAGACGACCCAGGTGAAAATGCAGCGACAAGTAAAGTTTCTTCGAACTGACAATGACACAGAGTTCAAAAACAAGATTGTTGAAGAATATCGCGAATCAGTCGGGATATCACATCAGTACTCTGCTGCTCGTACGCTTGAACAAAATGGAGTAGTTGAAAGGCAAAATCGAACGCTAGTCGAGGCCGCTCGCACTATGCTTAGCCAATTGGACTTACCTCTATTCTTGTGGGCAGAAGTTGTGTCAACTGCATGTCATACTCAAAATCGATCCATGATACACCGCCGTTTTCAAAAGACTTCATATGAGCTGATCAACAACAGAACACCAACAATCAAGTATTTTCACATATTTTGGTGTAAATGTTTTGTGCTTAACGATAGAGAGAGTTTGAATAAATTCAGTGCTAAGGCGGACGAGGGTATCTTTATTGGTTATTCTTCAACATCAACAGCATATCGTGTTTATCTGAAGAAGTCAAAGATAGTTGTCGAGAGCGTCAATGTAACATTCGATGAAGAAATGGCTTCTGAACAACTCAGTTAAGAACCCGTGATAACTGGAGTATTAGCTTCTGAGCAGATCAGTCCAGAACCTGCTTCTACAACGAATAATTCGAATAATGCTTCTACTTCTATTTCACATTTATCAGATTTAGATTTGTTATTTGAATTCTTTTATGATGAGTTTGTAGGATCTAATATACCTAAATCTGTTGTGACTGACAGGTCTGAAGATACAAGTTGCAATCATCCAGTCATTTCCGACGTCATAACTGAACAAGCAATTGCTGAGCCAGAAGTAACTGTTTCAGTTGGATGCCATACTTTGTCAACTCAACAGCCATATTCTGCTGTTCCAACTGATGCTTCTGCCCCTGAAACTTCAACTACAAAACCCCCTTATATTATTCAAACTGAAGAGCTTGATAGTGGATTTTTAGATGATGATCATGTTCAAACTTCATCTACTCCACTTCCTCATGAGCATCGCTGGACCAAAGAAAATCCATTACATCAAGTAATTGGAGATCTTAATGAGCCTGTACAAACGAGGTCAGCGACTTTTAATCAATGTATGCATGACTCATTCCTCAGTAAGATTGAGCCAACGCGAGTATCAGAGGCTCTTGCTGATTCGGATTGGGTATCTGCTATGCAAGAAGAGATCAATCAGTTTGAAGCCCTAAAGGTTTGGATATTAGTTCCAAAACCAGATGGTAAAACCGTGATAGGAACTAAATGGGTATTCAAGAATAAAAAGGATGGAGATGGTATTGTCATAAGGAACAAAGCTAGACTTGTTGCCAAAGGTTACTGACAAGAGGAAGGAATAAATTACGATGAGACGTATGCTCCAGTAGCGCGTATAGAAGCAATCCGCATGTTTCTAGCCTACGCAGCTCATAAGAATTTCAAGTCTTTCAGATGGAAGTGAAAACAACCTTTCTGAATGGCATTCTTAAAGAAGAAGTGTACGTGTCTCAACCAGAAGGGTTCGTCAATCCAGAGAAACCATATCATGTATACATCTTGGACAAATCCCTGTATGGTTTAAAACAAGCCCCTCGAGCATGGTATGACGTTTTATCTAAATTTTTGGTCAATTCCGGTTTTTCTAAAGGTAAGGTTGATACCACTTTATTCATCAAAAAGGAAAAAGCTGATATTATCCTTATTCAAATATATGTTGATGATATAATATTTGGTTTTATTAATCCAAAATTTTGTAAAAACTTTTCTAACCTCATGGTGTCACGTTTTCAAATGAGTATGATGGGAGAGATGAATTTTTTTCTCGGACTACAAGTTAAACAGTTTTCTACGGGAATTTTCATTAACCAATCTAAGTACATTTTGGACATTCTTCGGAAGTAGAAAATGGAAAATTGTAAACCTATTGGAACCCCGATGGCACCAGGTACTAAAATTAACACTGATCCTTCGGGTAAAAGTGTTGATGTTAGAACTTATAGAGGTATGATAGGATCGTTAATGTATCTTACTTCAAGTAGGCCAGATATTATGTTTTCAACATGCTTATGTTCTAGATATCAGGCTGCTCCTAAAGAATCCCATTTGGCTGCTGTCCGAAGGATTTTTAGGTATCTGAAGGGGACTGCAGATCTTGGTCTGTGGTATCCTAAGGATACTGGTTTTCAACTTACTGCTTATTTAGATGCAGATCATGCAGGTTGCATGTTGGACAGAAAGAGCACTTCAGGTCACATTCAATTCCTTGAAGACAAGCTCGTTAGCTGGGCATCAAAGAAACAATTATGCGTTTCCACATCGACTGTTGAAGTAGAGTATGTAGCTGCTGCCAGTTGCTGCTCTCAAGTCTTGTGGATGCGAACACAACTGCGAGACTATGGATTCAAGTTTGATAAAATTCCAATATATTGTGACTCGAAGAGTGCAATCGCGATATCTGCTAATCCTGTTCAGCATACGAAAACCAAACACATTGACTTTATTTTGTAAAAACAGATTATCAACTTTCAGATTTATTTACCAAACCCTTAGATGAAAAGAGATTTAATTTTCTTGTTTCTAAGCTTGGTATGTTAAATCTTAAGACATAATCGGTTGTTACCTAATAAAGTTACGTATTGTTATTTTTCATCATTTTCTTTATCATTATGTTTGAAGGATATCTGCACTTTAATTGTTTGTTCATGATCTCAGGGGAGTAAGAGAAGATTTTATATGATCTACATTATTTTGAGGGGGAACATAACTAATTTCTGCATTTTACTTAACTGACAAATTTTTGTGATGCATGAATTTAGGGGGAGTGTACAAGTCAAAACGAGTAAGACAATGATTTCTGATTACTCAGATCAGAACTCGTACTGTTAACTGTTTTACTGCTTTAGATCTTTTAATTTTTTTTTTGTGAATAAAGTTGCTTTGACATGACTTTGAGACTTATGCAGGCTGAGAGAAACTGACAAGATCATATCTTAATGACTTCAGCTTGACTTCATGAGATTTAAGATTGCGCGAAACGGTAAATTTCTTATCTTAATCTCAAATGTATCTGAAAGAAGGACAACTTTCAGATATAGAAAACATGTTCTGAAATGTTCAAAACACTTCCCGATTCTTAAACATATTTCATGAATTGGAAGTGTGATTTTAAATGTTTTCATTTTTCATTTTGAGCTTCAATGATTAATAAACCATGTGTTTCCAAAGATAAATACTTGTGTATTGTCTTTTCTACATACTTTCAAGTATTCACACACATCGGTTTAATTTTTGATCAAATTGTTCTTACCATGTCTCATATTGAAACAATTTTTCGATGGTAAGACACCCCGCTTGTATTTCAATGATTTTTTAGTGGCATTTCATTTCGAAGCGTTTCATTCAAGAATGTCTATATTTTTGTTTCGTATAGACACATATCCATTATTCTTGACCATAAGCCTTAATTGATTTATCATTCATTTCTGATCATTTTTATACAATGTCAGATTTTCAAACAAGTTTCTTGCATTCATATTCATTCATTCAATATACTTGTTTGAAAATATTTCAATGTTTGAAATGCTCAAATATTCATGATTATATTTTATGAGCTTACATTCATCTGACATTTGTATATGAGCTTTAACTGTTAAAGTTAAACCATCTTGAGCAACACATGCTTATTAGGATATTATATTTTTTTTGTGCTAGGACTTAAATGAACTTCTATGGATTCACGTTAACCAGTGTTTCCTACCCAAGAAGTTAATCCATAGAGATTGAGTGTGAGGAGTCTAAAAGAAATTAGTGTGGGTGTGATGAGGTAAAATGGAAAAGATATTTTGGTTAGTAGTGAGCTTAATGATCAAAAGAAAGAGGGTGTGAGAACAGAGTAAAAGAATATCAAACTCTGCACCAACTACATTCTGAGCCGGGCAGCCACATTACTAGCGTTTCACAATTCTTTGGTGAACGTTATTGAAACGGGCAACTAGCCCATGCCAACTCTTAACTAAACCCCACCAGCTACTCATTTTCTTCTAAAAAAGAAAGTGCTTCATATTTTAAAGGGGATGCAACATATAATCTATCTGGTTTTCATTTGGAAAATATGGATATTGAAAAAGAAGGAAGTCTGCCCCACCTTCGCATTTCAATCATGCACATTGAGTCTGTGTTTATCTACTGTTGTCTCAGTGGTTTACACTATGTTGAGCCTTAAAAAGCAATCTTTTGTGCTTAATTCTTTCTACACATGCACGAACACACAAAGAATTTGTTTCTTTGTCATATCATTCATAGAAATTTCCTTTGTGGTGTTTCGATGATTGAATGGAAGCCCTAGGGAGTGAACATCAAAAAGCTCCTTTATATAGTGTATTCGTTACACAGTGACTTTGTGTTACTGACAGACATTTTAACTGATTCATTTGTTGATTCAGGGGTTACATGTTCTTATTTTGTCTGGATTTGCAAAAGATCTAGATAAATACTTGATTACGGATCACAGAATCAGAGGCTCAATTTGACAAATCAGAATGGTCAAAGACATTTCTTGGAAGAAAAGTTTTGATGATAAAGATGCTCAAATCATCAAAAAGGGGGAGATGATATCAAGAAATGTTAAAGTTTTGAAGTTTGGGGGAGATGGTATCAAGAAATGGTTAAAGACATTTTACCTGTTAGATGATTTTCAGAAATGTCCAAGTCAGAAAAGTTTAATTTGAAGATTTGGAGAAGATCAAAGAATTTCTAAAGATTTGCTGAAATTTTCTTTGAAGATTATTTGCTAAAGCAATTCCAGCTGATTCTGAAGATAATTTCTTTCCAAAGACTGAAAGTATCTTGTGAAAGTTTTGGGGAGATTGTTCATTGTTTGAAGATATTTTTGGAAAGAATACAATCAAAGAAAAAGAGGATATTTTACTGACAGATCTTAAAAGTGAAGACTAAATTGCTAGATCTTTCAAAAGTGATCTTGAATCCAAAGGGGGAGATTGTTAGAGGATAAATATGTTGGATACAAGATCAAGAAGACTGAAGGTCAAAGTACAAGAAGTCAAAGCTGAGAAAGTCAATTCTCATTAAAGTCAAAGTCAACATATCATATTTGTTTGTTTCCTTGTTGTTGTTAGTTGTTGGTATAAATAGGTTTCCTTGCTTTGTATTTAGTAGAAACAAACAGAAGTAAGTAGTAGAATACGATTGAGAGAAAATCTGTAGAGAAAGAGAAAGAGAGTTCTAGAGAGAGAAAGTGTATTTTGAATTGAAAGAGAAATTAAAAACAGGTAATTGATTGAAATATTGTTTGTATTTTGATTAATCATGTTTAGAAACTAGAATCTGGAACACACAAAAAGACAATACACAAGTATATATATTTGGAAATACACGGTTTGTATAGCAATTAAAGCACATGTAAGATGAAAACATTTAAAATCACACTTCTATATGCATGAACTCTATTTAAGAATCAGAAGTGGTTTGTACATTTAAGAACATGTTTTCATATCTAAAAGGTGTTCGTCTTTCAGACACGTATGAGATTAAGATTAGAAATAAACCTTTTTGCTCAGTCTTAAATATCATCAAGTCAGCTCTAAGTCATATTAGATATGATCATTTAAGCTCTTTCTCAATTCTGCAAAAATCAAAAGTCGTCAAAGTACAAAGCTTTATTCACAACTTTATTGAAAAGTAAAGACATAAAGCAATAAAACGTTTAATGTACGAGTTCTGATAAGATGTAATCAGAAATCATATATTCCCCTGAAATTATGCATTTAATTTATCTCACACTCCCCCTGAAAACATGAACAATGTTGAGTGTAGATATCTTTTAGATAATATTGCAAATGCATATTTTTCAGTAAAAAATATGTACTCCCCCCTGAAGGTTGATCTTCTCTGTTAAGTATCGGAGTACAATCTCTTATCAGCACGGGAGTAGCATCTCTTTTGATTGTTGAAATACGAGTCCTAAACTGTTGTGTTTAGAAGTCACACTTCTTTACATTTGAGGAACGGGTCCTGAACTGTAGTAATCAGAAGCCTTGGTTCTCTTACCCCATCTTAACTTCAGGTGCCTGCAACACAGATGTATCTTTCGGTTTTGGTACCCATTTATATCTGGGTCCCTTTAGGTTAGCGCAAGATTTTGGCACCCATTTAATGTTGGGTCCTCTTTGCTTTTCAAAAACATTTGAAGCATGAGAATGATAAGAATAGACATGATATGTTCCAAACCAAACATTAGAATATTGCCGAGAAGCAAAATCATTTCTACGAGAAGGAGAAAACTTTCTAGTAGACGGAGATAATTGGAACAATTGCTTTATTGAATAACGTTTGTAAGAACTTACAAGTTTTGGTTTTTGAAAAGAAACATTCTCAATTACATCAGTTGTACTATCCGTATTTCTATTACAATCAGTGTCAGAAAATGATTTTTAGCAGTCTCGTCAATCTTCTTCCTTGGTAGCCATTCTGATTTAACTCCAGACTTTTTCTGTCTCACATCTGAAACATTTGAAACTTTAGAGTTAGAACTATGAGATTTGAAAAATTGATTTTTCTTTGGCTTACCGGTGGTTTTCTATTTTTGTGAATGCCTAGATTTCTTTTTCTTACCTTTGGCATTCTTGGGATTCACAGAAAATGGTACATCAGCTTTCGTTGATGTTTCACCCTTTTCATAAACACTCAATAATCTAAAAGATTTTATAACAAATTGTGAATGATCAGGAAGTTTTGCATTAAAATTAAATTGACCAACACAGTCATCTAAATCACCTTCAGAGTTAAGAAAATCAAACTCTTCATCAAGTAGATGATTTAAATCATTAGATTTTGAAGCTTTGGAAGATTTAGAAAAAGCATAATTTAGAAGCACAGTAGAAAACACAGTTTGTTCTAGATTAATCAAAATCATTTCCTCTATCAGAGTGTTCTCGAGTTCATAAATTTTACTTTCTAACACGAGAGTAGGTACATAAATTTACCCTCAACAGGCTTAGCCTCCAACTCCTTTGAAGAATAACTTTCAAAATAGTCATTATAAAGAAATTTTGATTTTTATCAGAACTATAACCATAATTCAACTGCTCATAACGAAATGGAAGTTGCATTTTAGTTGTGTTCTTCCATTTCTCTTTTTCCTTAGCTTCATCCTCTTCAAACAATTTAGTCCACTTACCTTTGAGTTTGGGGTATTGTGGTGCCAGTTTTAAAAATCCAAAATCATAAAGCGCAGACACTTTAGAAATACCCTTTTTGAGGTAGTGTGGGTTCTCATAACCAAGACCCCAACACTCACTACTATATTTAGGTTTATTCAAATGAATGGTTTGCTCTGTTTGACCCAAAGTGTAAAGTTTTTCCTCCAAAACATTCACTTTATCAGTTAAAGATTTGTTTTCTTTTGAAAGAAATGAACACTTTTTAGCAACCTCTTTGGATTTAAATTGACAGTTTATATTTCGAAATATTCTGATATAGTCCCCCAAATCATTTCTATCAATAAAATCCAAGAAGCGATCCTTCCACTGCTCGTACTCTCCTTTGAAGAGTACCAGTGGTTTCACGTCAGTTCCGATGGCTAATGCTTCTCTGGAAGCCATCTTTAGAAATTGCACTGAAAAACTAATCTTTAAAAACTCAGAAATGAATTAAACCTTCAAAAATCAACAAATGGTCAAACATGGAAAAACACAAAAAATACTAAGTATGGAACTCGCAGGCCAAAGAACTTAAATTTCGTGCAAATACAGTAATATGCGAGTTTTGTACTTTGCACACAAAGTGTCGTGCGTGTTTGCACTTAACACACAACACGTGATGCGAGTTCTTGATTCTCGCATAAAGAGATGTGCGAGTTCTGAGGTTTGCGCAAGTAACGATGTGCGAGTTTATAGTTCTCGCAAGACACAGGTTGCGAGTTCTTTATAATTCTCGCACAAATTTATTAGGAGTTAGAGACTTAGAAAAATTTTGATTTCCCACTTCGTGCTAAATGCAAACTCGCTGAAAACATCTCGCAGGTATCAAAACGCGCACACCAAAAATAAAAACAACTAAAACGCGCACACAGAGTTGTGCATGTTTTCACTTCTCGCAAGCTTAGTCTTGCGAGTTTTTCACCTTTTACGCTTTTTAGGCCTGTGCGAGTTCTTCAGTGTTATGCGAGTTTTTTAACTTGCGTGTTCTTCCTTCGCGAGTTCTTTGGATTTTGCGAGTTCTTCACTTGTTCGTCTAAAAACTGAAATTTTCAACTGAAATCGACCCAAATATTCATCATTCGATCTGATATTTTGCAGAAACCTTCTAAATCAACAATCGAACAAATTACAACTGAGTAATTTGAAATAAAAACACTAATAGAATACAATCTGATCAATACTCAGTTCGTTTTCAGACACGAACTCAAATCCTCTTAGAATTCAAAATTCACATCTAAACACAGTGAATTAATCCAAGTGAATCAAACAAGATGTGTTCTAAACATGTAATCGACTACAAACCAACCAATTACAGCTCAAAAATATAACTAATTCGTAAAAATCGAATGATCATAGTTGTTTTGCGAGTTCTGCACTATGTCGACCAAATCTTCAAATTCAATCCATTTTTCAGAGAATTTGTTTACTCTAATACAAATTATTAATCCCAGATTCAATGCAAGTTCAATCAATATGATCACAATTACAAATTGAAATGATTTCTATTAATTGGAAAAACGAGTACAATGAAGCTCTCCTTTTTCTTTCTCTAGAACACTTGAACACATATGTGTGTCCCAATATGCAATCATTCAATCAAGTAAACAAATAATCGACACAATAATGCAAACCTGATATTGATTAATCAAACGATTCAATGAGTTACAAGCTTTCTTGATGAAGAAAAACGAAATATGCTTCTATCTTTCTGTATACGCACGGCGTACCAAGCAACAATAACACCACCTCAATATTGATTTTCTAATTAGTTCTTCTAACCCTAATTAATCTAACCTAATCATATTTATACTTAGGCCATAAGCCTAATGGGCTTTGCAAGGCTTTGTAATACTTGGCCCAACAACCTAAAACAAACTAATTTAACTAAAATTAAAACTAACTAATAAATAAAATACGTAAACAGACTTTGACTATTTATTACAAAAGGACCCTAGACTATTTGTTGAGACGACTTTATCAGCTTTAACTTCAGATTTCCATCTTCAGATAATTATGATCTTGAATCCAATAAATATGTGCTTTAACAACATATGACTCTATCTGTTACTACACGCTCAACATAGAGCCATATCCTTATTTAAAACAAAGGGAAAAAACACTCACAACACAAGCTTTGACTTTTTATTACAAAAGACTTTGACTTTCTGCTTGAGAGTTGACTTTGGCTTTGACTTGCTTGACTTTCAATCTTCTGTCTTCATGATCTTGTATCGAACAAATATATGCTCTAACACATTGCAAGGTGAAAGTTAAAGTGCTTAAAATGGAAAGTCAAAGTCAAGCATGTCAAAGTCAACTAGTATAGTTTAGATGTTAGTTGTTGTTTTGTCTTTGTACATGTAGATATAAATAGGTTTTTGTTTGTATAATCATTAGGCACTTTTATATGACACACTGACAGAGAGAACATAGAGAGAGAAATATTGTATGAGAGAGAGTTTCTATACGAATTGTATACTGGTGATTTGAAGATCAATAAAATGGAATTTGCGATTGATTTCATTATCATCTTGATTGGACATTATCTGGGAACAATAAATTGCATCAATTATTTCTCGTGTTATCCAAATCATCATGTGGATTATATTACGAAATCTTGGAAAAATGTTTAACACACACAAGTTTTTAAACCATGATTTTAAACATGCATGAAATTATTTTATTGCGTATGGTTGCAAACTTTGTTAAGACTTCCTTTATTCTCGTTGTTGTCCAACACTATTTTTTGATATTATGAAGTCCGTATTTTGATGTTGTTTAGGGTCTATACAAGTAACTGCGACTTATGACCTTAACATCAGATCTCCTCCACATATGTTAAGGTTTTGGACGAATAGTTACCTTCCACTATTTTGGTGTTTGACTTTTATTGGGAATTGTATTTCATGCGAGTTTTGCACATGTCTTTTCGCAACCGTAAGAGACGTCTTGAGAGTCTTGATATCGCAAAATTACACTTTCAAGTTTTATACGAGTATATTTCGTTGTATAATACTTAGTATTTGAATTGATTTATACTTTTGGTGTAAGTAAGCATATGAAGAACCTATGATGGTTTGTGATGAACTTTTGCTTTGTACATTCTTCAGTGGTTGACATCATTTTCATTAGTTCACGTAAATACGTTATATTGGTTTTATTAGTATGCATGGTTGTAGCTACTACTACTTTGGGACAAAGAGCATTTTATTTGTATGACCTAAAGCTTGAAATTAATCTAAATTATTTTACGTTATACCAAATCGCATGCACCTATCGTTTTATTAAGTTTGAGAAATAAACTGATATATGTGGGTCGTTTTGAAAATTTTATTTCATGTCATTTATAGTTGAAGGAGAGAATTTTGGAGCTTGAATTTGTGAAGTTCCTCTTTTTGAGTGTGTACAAACAATTGTTGCACATTGTTTAAGTGCATAAAATTATTTTTACGTACACGACATAAATTAATGCATGTTAAGACCATAGCGGGTCATTTGAAAAGTTTTTTGCGAATCTTTTGTTATTGTCATTATTAGCTGGAGTAATGATCAAATGACTTTTGAAATGATTTTATGTGTGTGGCATTGGTAATTGTTATTGCCAAAAATCATACAAAGGAAGATCTAAGGTCGGTGTGGAGCTTTAACAACTAAAGTAAGAATCAAGCGACAAATTGTTCGACCAAAGATAATAAAGAAAGAACACAGGGAATTTGGTGATGCGAAAAACCCCGTCGATGGTAAAAACCGCAAACGATAGTAGAGATCATCAAGTGTACTATGGACGTCAAACAAGGACGTCGTCCTTTAGAAGAAGCAATTAATTGTACAATTAACGATATTACAAATAAAAGTAATCAGATTGTAAGATTGTTGAATGTGTCATGAAGAGAGTTCTTGACTGAGAGAAGTGAGCTTTGAGTATGCTTGAGCGTTGTGAATTTTATATGTTTCAGATGTCTCGAATGGTTCTTCGAGCTTGTATATATAGCTTCGGGTGTCATAAATGTGCATTGAATGCTCCAACGGTCCTGACAATTATTGCTCTTGATGATGTTTGTCCGTTATGACCGTTTGTCCATACATATGCATTAAACCTGCAATGATGAGTCATAAAAGATAAAGATCGTTGATAATAAATGAGCCATAATCATTAGTTTACATTACAAAGGTCGTAAGATATAGGTCTATCGAGAAATTCTAGGTCGTGGTCGTAGGAAGCTTACGACCATCGCTTAAAGTGACGACCAGGGTCGCCGATATGTGTGGTCTTTAGGACCTTATCTTAATACAAGAGTGGTCTTAAGATTGGATACGTTTGGTCTTATTGCGTCGATCGTGACTTGTGAAATTTTACCCAAACAGTTTGCCCCCAAATTTTGAAAATTAGGCGGCTAGTCGACTTTTCGAATTTTATAACTGGATTCGATACTTGTCGACTAATGGAACTGAATCGGTTCCTTGACATTCGATGCGATTTTTGAGGGAAAGCTTGCAGCCGTATAATGGTCGTGACATCCTGGCGATTTGGGGCGCGCATGGTGTCAGATGTAGGACACCTGTCGTCCATCCGCAGGGGAGGACGAAGAGTCGATGATAGGCGTTGATCATCCGATGGCTAGACCTATCGCCGAATCACGTATAAATGGCATGGATCAACCAAATACTTTCTTTTTACACGATCAAGTTTTTAGAAAGAGAGATCTTCCCGAATCCTTGCCAAAAGCCTGTAATACACCCAAGATTGTTACCTAAATCGATCGAAGTTTAGAGCCCCATATAAGGTACGATCTTCTATAACCCTGAATGTGTTATAAGACTTTAGCCTGCAAGCCTTGGAGAGATTTGGAAGGTTTTTGTTTTTCATGCCGCAGTAGCTTCCGTCCCTGATTTTTTGATGACTTTCAAACATCCTAGTACTGTCAAAGGGGTGGAGTAGATAAAGGCCTTCCGGCTTATGGCTTGGATTCCAGCCGATGTGAGGCTGAATGCTCCTGACCAACTGAGGCTGGAGCAATGTCCGAATGGTTACTTTGTTTTGTACGAGTATCCATTCAAGATAGGGTTCCATTGGCCCTTTACTCCTTTGTCGAGGTCGTTTTTGACGACATTCGGCCTATCGTCGGGGCAACTGATGCCCCAGTTCTGGCGAATCATTCAAGTGATTGAACGATTGATAGTTGAATGGGCACCGCCCTTTACTGTCAACGACCTCCTCTTGGCTTATACGATCAAGGTGGAGGTGAACCATAGGTACAACCTCTTTTCGAGGTTTAGAGGGGCCCGTATCTTGGTCCAGCGACTGCGGTCAATGATTGTAAATGGAAGACGCGATATGTCTTTAGTCGCTTGTAGTCAATTGGTGATGACGTTCAATGGCTCACCACCGGGTGGAATAGCATGGGTAAGACTCAAAGTCTTCTTTTTTACTTTACGTCGTTAGTTTCTACTTTGTCAGTCTAACGATTCTTTGTTTTTTTAACGATCGATTTTTCTGGAGTCGCCCGTTTCTCAGACTCGGTTACAAAGGTCGATAGATTTCTCGAGTATAGCGTCGAGGATCGATCTTTTTTTACTCTATTAGTGTATAAAATTGTATCCAAGATTTACTGTGAAAAGTCAATTCTAGCAAAGTCAACAAAGTCAAAGTCTAGATAAGTCAATATGAGATTATCTTGTTTATCTTTGTGGTTAAGCTTGTAGTTTTAGTTCCTTGTATAAATAGCTTGTTGTTTCGAATCATGTAACAAGAAGAGTTCATTGTTAAAATTCAGTTTTGGAATACATATATGACTTGAGCGCTTTCTCTCTTTACTCTCTCTCTAGACCTTCAATGTCAGATCTTCATTAATTGAATATTGCCTGATTTTGATTAGGAATACAATTTCAATTGGTATCAGAGCGAGACCATTCAATTTCATAAATATTATCACATCAAATTAGATTGATTTTTTGAAATTCAAGAACACATAACTCGATTTTTAGATTTTCATTGTTTGATAGATTGTTTCTTGATGGTTGAAATTTGTGTGTAATTTTGTTCTAGCAGTGATCGATTTGTGTTAGAAATCAGGTTGTAATCACACACAAACATCAATTGATCATTTGTTTGATTTAATTTTGATTTTCTTGGATTTTATGTTTCACGAACACAGAGTCTGTAATTCACATTAATCACTGTAATTTTCGATTGCTTTCGTAATTTAGTGTTGTAATCTTGTTTCATATTGGTTCGTGGACTAATTGTGAAATTTTCAGAATCAAAAATCAAGTTTTACTTGATTTTTGATCAATCAGGCCAAGAACACGCAAAGAAAATCAAGAACGCGCAAGATCTGTTAAACGCGCAAGCTTCATCATGTGAAGAACGCGCAAGTGAAGGAAGAACACCCAAACAAAGCCTGCAAGTTCATCATCAAACGCGCAAATAGTAGCTTGCGAGTTCTCAAAACACGAAAACCGAAGGCTGCGAGTTCTAAAAAGAATCATCAAATTTTTTCTAAGGACAAAACGCGCAAAGGCCAAAAACGCGCAAAGGAATCTAAACGCTCAAGTTGTGTTTTCGCGAACTGAAAAACGTGCAAGTAGCGTTTTGCGCGAAACCAAAACGTGCAAGTGCTTGTTAGCGCGAAATTTTGTGAACAGTGACTTGTGATTTCTAGTGATCTACGAGTTTGTGCGAATGTTTATCTGCGAGTTTAGCTTGCGAGTTCTATAAAAACCGCAAGTGGGCATTTGCGAGTTCTACAAACGCGTACGTTTCGATCTGCGAGTTTATCGTGAACAGTGTTTTGAGTGTTTAGGCGTTTGCGAGTTTCTTTGTGAACAACGATCTACAAGTTTCAGCGTCTGCGAGTTTCAGAGTTAAATTTTTTTTTTCTGAAAAATTATTTTTCAAGTGGTGACCTGTTTTTGACTTTCAGTCAAAATTTCTGAATTGTTTGGGAACTATCATTCATTCAAGCTAATCATTCAAGATGCCAAAGACTGATGATAAAAGGAATACTGTACTAACAGCAAGAGACATGGTAGTCTTATACATGCCTGACATACCGAAAACAGAAGCTCAACGAGATCAACTGAAAAATTAGAATTTAGTGCTTCTAAAAGAGATTAAGGAGTTGAAATTTAATTTGTCAAACTCTGATAAAACTCCTGACTGTAAAAAGTGTACTAATACTGATAAATCTAATTTTGCAGGTATCATCAGTGCAAAAGAGAAAGAGATAAAAGAAAAAGAGAAAGAGATTAAAGATAGAGAGAAAATGATTGCGAACAGAGAAAATACCATTCAGACTCTTGAGAAAGTAATCAAGCTCAAAGAGTCTACTATTACAAAACTTCAAAGCGAACTGAAGACAACTGAACAAACACCTTCTGCACTGCAAGCTAAATCAGTTCAAATTCAAAACAAGTTTAAGGCTTTTGAAAACAAAATATCTGCTTTGGAGACACAAAATGCAGAATTGATAAAAAGCATCCAAGCAGATAAAGAAAAATCAAATCTGGAGAAATCATCAACTCAACAGATATTTGATTTCTCAAAGAAAACACTCCAAGAGAAAAAGGATTTGGATCTTAGATGCATAAAACTTTCTAAACAAGTGTCGAAATTTGAAAAAATAATAATTACTGAAAGAGACACTTTTGCGAAAGAAAGACAAGTTCTTGAAGACAAAATTACTGAACTTCCCAAACAGATTTCAACTTTACAAGACTTGCTTGAAAAAGAAAGACAAATTTTCAAAGAAAACAAGCAGTCTTATGAGCTTGAAAAGAAAAATGCTGAAAAGAGAAATACTGGGATTTTCAAAGATATTTCTGAGAAAACCAAGAACTTGGAAAAAGATTTTGAGCAAGAACGCTTACATTTTGAATCTGAAATATCTAAGCTCATATCCAAAACAACTGCTCTATCATCAGATGTCCAAGAAGAAAAGAAGGCCAAATTTGATTTGAATCAAAAGTTTGACACACTGACTTCTGAAAGAAACATTCTATCCGAAAAGATAAAGAACTTAGAAGCTGCAAATGTTGATTTGTCAGAAAAAGTTTGTGCTGATGTGATCAATCAATCACCACTTGACAATTCAACCGAATCATTTTGCTCTTTTAAAACTACTTCAAGTTCTATTCATGAGATAAATGTTTTCAAAAAGAAAAGTGTCAAACCACAAACTGTCAATTCAAATCAGATCAGATCAAACCATCTAATCTATTTTATGACAAATCTGTTGATTGTCCAGCGAACTTTTATGTAAAATCTCTTGGAAAGAATTCAAAGAAAAATTAGATGGTTTGGAAAGTGAAGAGTTCTTCAGATAAAGAGAAGAAGAATGACAGTTCATTCAAATCCACAACAAATGCCAAAAAGAACAGTGCATATAAAGGTAAATGTTTTGGTAATTCTGATATATATTACTCGACTAATCATTTGATCAGGATTGCTCAAAAGAAAATCTGTTGTTCTTATTGTGGAGAAAATGACTTCGTTCAGAAAGAATCTGCTCACAATTGGTACGGTTCTTATAGAATTACTTCTCCGAATTCTGGATTTACAAGATATAAGTCTAATGAGAAGTGGATTCCTAAATCTAACATAACAGGACCCAAATACCAGTGGGTACCAAAACCTGTTAAATCTGTTTCGTAGGTACCACAGGTTTAGGGGGAGCAAGATGATTGACTTCTAGATAAATCAGTCTAGGACTCGTTCATCAAAGTTTAAAGAACATTGGCTTTTGAACAAAACAGTTCAAAACCGGGACTTCAATGTCAAAAATTGTGGTTTCTGATCACATGACAGATCAGGACCCCGTTCTTTAATGTTCAGATAAGGATATTTTGCAAATATCTAGGGGGAGCTTATCTGACCCAAATCATTTTGTCATGATTTGAGGGGGAGCTTAAAGGTAAATGTCTTCTAATCTTGATCTCTTATTGTTTGAAAGAAGAACAACTTTCGAACATGAAAAACGTTTTCTTAAATGTTCAAACCACTTCTCTATTCTCAAAAGATTTCATGAATTAAGAAGTGTGACTTTAAATGTTTTTCATTGTTGAACTTTAATGTTTAACTGACCGTGTGGAGCGGTAAAATGGAAATGAGAGTTTGGTTAGAAGTGAGCATAATGTTAAAAATAAAGAGGGTGTGAGAACAGAGTTAAAAGAATATCAAAACTCTGCACCAACCACTTTCTGAGCCGGGCAGCCACATCTACTGATTGGTTCACATTCTTTGGTGACCATCATTGAAACAGGCAGTGAGCCCATGCCAACTCGTGCATTAACCCCACCAACCACTCATTTCTTTCCCGAAAAAGAAGTGTTTCATTTTCATTGGGGACGCAGCACATATGCTATCTGATCTTCTCTCGGAAGATTTAGATATTGAAAAAGAAGGAAGTTTGCCCCACCTTCGCACCTCTTTCATGCACATTGAGTCCGTGTAATAATTGTTGCTGTCTCAACAGTTTACACAATTTGAGCCTGAAAAAGCTTAAGTAGCTTCAATCATTTCTACACTTTCACGTACACACAAGGAATATGTTTATTTGTCATAATAATCATAGAAAATTCCTTCGTGGTTTTTCGATGATTGAATGGAAGCCCTGGAAGAGTGATCATAACTAAAGCTCCTTTCCAATGTACATCTGTTGTACAAAGTGGCTCCGTGATGCTTATAGGCATATTAACTGTTTCATTCGTTGAATCAGGGTTACCACGTTCATTATATCTGAATTTGAAAAGATTCGGGTATATACAGTTCATGATTCAGCTACTCAGATCAAAGGGCGAAGAATGTCAAACTTACCATAAAAAAGGGAGATTGTTAGTTTCTTATAAAGGGGAAGATCAAATACTGTGTTGAAATTGAAGAGTTTTGATGATCATGATGTTCACAATCATCAAAAAGGGGGGGAAGTCTACAAAGATCAATTTCAAAGTTCTAAAGAAAGTTCAAAGTCAAGACTTGTGGAGAATTTCTGAAAGTTCAAATTGGATAAAAAGAAATCATTCTCAAAAGATTCTGAAGACAAGTCCAGATGTTTAAGAAAGTTTGTTTTTCTGAAGACTGATCAGAGATTGCAGAGATGAAGATACATATTTGTCAAAGATCCCTCAAAGTTTCAAAAGTTTCAAAGATGAAGTTTTTCAAAGGAGTTTAAAGAAGTTTTCAAAGTATTGCTTCAAGACTTCAAATGATTCGTTTTCAAGACTTGATGACTATTAAAAGATGCTAAACGTGAATGACTTTTCAAGATTCTTCAACATCTTCAGAAAGAGCTTCAAGGTTCAAAGCCGTCATAGATAAAAGTTGAAGAATCAAGGGCTGAAGACTGGTGTCAATTTTTTTTAAATCTTGAATACAAAGGGGGAGAATGTTAGTGTATAAAATTGTATCCAAGATTTAGTGTGAAAAGTCAATTCTAGCAAAGTCAACAAAGTCAAAGTCTAGATAAGTCAATATGAGATTATCTTGTTTAGCTTTGTGGTTAAGCTTGTAGTTTTAGTTCCTTGTATAAATAGCTTGTTGTTTGGAATCATGTAACAAGAAGAGTTCATTGTAAACATTCAGTTTTGGAATGCACATATGACTTGAGCGCTTTCTCTCTCTACTCCCTCTCTAGACCTTCAATGTCAGATCTTGATTAATTGAATATTGCTTGATTGTGATTGGGAATACAATTTCAAAAATGGAGTATCCACCTCAGTAGTTACGACATCGAGTACAAACCCAGGACATCGATCAAATCACAGACACTGGCCGACTTCATCGCCGACTTCAGCCCAGAATTAGACGAACAGACGAAACCTGTGGCAACTCTCAACGATGAAACTTGGACATTTCACGTCGATGGATCATCCAATTCCTGGGGCAGGTCTTGGTGTCGTCCTCAAGTCGCCACAGGGGGGCAAGATAGTATATTTCAATCGATGCAATTTTAAAGCCACAAACAACGAAGTCGAGTACGAAGGTTTGATCGCAGGAATGAATATGGCTAATGACCTGGGGTCAACAAAACTTCATGCCAGAAGTGACTCCCTTTTGGTCTTGATCCAGATGAATGGAGAATTTGCAGCAAAAGATTCTAAAATGACAGTTTACCTCAAGGTGGCTAAAGTAAAATCGGAAACATTTCAACATTTCTCCATTACACATATCCCGATGGATCAAAACACCCAAGCGGACGCATTAGATAATCTTGGATCGGAACTCGGACAATCCCCATTTGACGCCGTTCAAATAAATTCATCTTGTGACGCCGTCCGTTGAAAATGAAAAAGATGTCCAAGCAATAGAACAGGAATACAATTGGTTGAGTGATATCAGAAGATTTCTAACAAATGACCAACTTCCTGAAGACAAATTGGAAGCGTAAAAAAAATCAGATTTAAGGCATCCATATACATTATGATTAGAGGACAACTCTATAGACGATCGTCGACAAGACTAAATCTACGATGTGTTACCAATAAAAATGAAATCCAAAGCATTTTGCAAGAAATGCACGTTGGAGAACGCGGTAAGAAGTCAGGCGATCGTAGCCTAGAAAATCGTATCTCTTGACAACGGTACTATTGGTCGACTTTACGAAAAGACGCCACAAGGTACGTCGAAAGTTGCGACGTATGTCAGCGACACTCAGGTATGTCTCATAAACGCTCTGAACCATTACACTCGACTTTAACTCCATGGTTTTTTATGCGATGGAAAATGGATATTGTCGGCAAGTTACCTCCGACCTTCGGGCAAAAGGTATTCCTACTAGTCCTGACAAATTATTTTTACAAATGGATAGAAGTTGTTGCCTTCTCCCAGATTCATGGTAAAGAGGTCATCTTTTTTTATCCAGACTAACATTATCTGCAGGTTCGGAATCCCATCAGATGTCATATGTGACAACATATCACAATTCATAATCAATTGAACTTAACAGTTCTGTGATGATTGTAATATCAAACTTACGACCTCAACAACTTGCTACCCTCAGTCGAATGGACTTGCCGAGTTAAGCAGCAAATACGATTGTCAACTCTATCAAAAAGAGGCTCAAAGTAGCTAAAGGCAAGTGGGTTGAAGAACTTCCAACAGTTCTTTGGGCCAACGTACGATGCCTCGTACATCCACAGACAAACCCCTTTCTTTGTCGTCTATGTTTGCGAAACAGTCTTGCCTGTCGAGACACGACTTCTGACCTCACGACACACGTCAGCCGATTACAACTTGGTCAACCCAAGTTATAACCTCGACGCATTGGAAGAACTAGGGGATTCCGTAACGATTAAAATAGTGTCTTAAAGACAAACGGTAGAACGACACTTCGACAACAATGTCAAGGCCAAGGTCTTCCAGGTAAGCGACTACGTCCTACGATGAGTGTTCCAAAACACTCTAGAGCCAAATGTAGGTAACTTATCCATCAAGTGGGAAGGTCCTTATCGAATAACCGAGGTGGTTGGAAAAGGATCTTATCGACTTGGAGTGTTTGTTTATATGAATGAATATAAACAATTTACAATGAACGCACAAAGATTGAAATGATGAATGATGCTCAAAACACTTGAAAGCAAACGGGGGTATTACCATCGAAAAATTGTTTCGTTATGAGACCTGGTAATAACAATTTCCAAAGAATGACTGAACCTGTGTGTGTGAATACTTGACAGTATATAGAAAATATAATACACAAGTATTGATCTTTGGAAACACACGGTAAGTTAAACATTAAAGTTCAACAATGAAAAACTTTTAAATTCACACTTCTTAATTCATGAAATTTTTTGACAATAGAGAAGTGGTTTGAACATTTAAGAAAACGTTTTTCATGTTCGAAAGTTGTTATTCTTTCAAACAATCAGAGATCAAGATTAGAAGACATTTACCTTTAAGCTCCCCCTCAAATCATGACAAAATGATTTAGGTCAGATAAGCTCCCCCTGGATATTTGCAAAATATCCTTATCTGAACATTAAAGAACGGGTCCTGATTTGTCATGTGATCAGAAGCCACAGTTTTGACACTTAAGTCCGGGTTTTGAACTGTTTTGTTCAAAAGCCAATGTTCTTTAAACTTTGAAGAACGAGTCCTAGACTGATTTGTCTAGAAGTCAAACATCATGCTCCCCCTTAAACTTTGGGTGCCTGCAACACAGTTTTAGCTTTTGGTACCCACTGGTATTTGGGTCCTGATGTGTTAGTTGCAGTTCTTGTGGGGGTTACATAATATGAACCATACAAGTAATTTACATAATTCTTACTTACAAAGTCATGTGCTCCACAGTAAGAACATCATATTTTCTTCTGAGCAATCAGGATAAGATGATTAGTAGAATAAAATGTATCAGAATTACCAAAAGAATTACCTTTATGCGCACTGTTCTTTTTGGCTTTGGTTGTGGACGCAGAAGCTTTGTATTTCTTCTTCTCTTCATCTGAAGAACTCTTCACTCTCCAGACCATCTGATTTTTTCTTTGAATTCTTTCCAAGAGATTTAATGTAAGAATTTGCAGAACCATCAACAAATTCATCATAAAACAGATTTGATGATCTGATCTGACTTGACTTGACAGTGTTTGGTTTGACATTTTTCTTTTTGACAACATTTTTCTCATGAATAGAACTTGAAGTTGTTTTGTAAGAACAGACTGATTCTGCTGAGTTATCAACAGGTGATTGATCAATCACATTAGCTGAAACCTTATCCGACAAATTAACATTTACAGCTTCCAAGTCCTTTATCTTTTCAGATAAAATGTTTCTTTCAGAAGTTAGTGTGTCAAACTTTTGTTTCAAATCATATTTGGCTTTCTGTTCTTTTTGCACATCTGATGATAGAACAATTATTTTGGATAAGATCTTTGATATTTCAGATTCAAAATGTGAACGTTCAAGCTCAAAATCTTTTTGTAAGTTCTTGGTTTTATCAGAAATTTCATTGAAGATCCCAACATTTCTCTTTTCATATTTCTTCTTTTCAATCTCCAAAGACTTTTTGTTTTCTTGAAAAACTTTTCTTTCTTTCACAACTAAGTCTTGTAGAATAGAGATCTGTTTGGGAAATTCATAATTTTTATCTTCAAGAACTTTTCTTTCTTTGGCAAAAGTGTCTCTTTCAGTGATTATTATCTTTTCGAATTCAGACACTTGCTTAGAAAATTTTAAACATCTCAGCTCCAAATCCTTTTTCTCTTGTAAAGTTTTCTTAGAAATTTCAGATGTTTGTTGAGTTGAGTATGTCTTCACATTTGATTTTTCTTTTTCTGCTTGGAGGCTTGTTTTCAGTTCAACATTCTTCTTCTCCAGAGCAGATATCTGATCTTCAAAAGCCTTGAACTTCTGTTGAAGCTTAATTGACTCATCTTTCAGCTCAGATATTTTTGTTCAGTCGTCTTCAGTTGGCTTTAAAGATTCGCTTTAACTTTATCTTCTTTGATGCTTTTCATCAAATCAACATTTTTGACTTTCAATGCATATACATTTTCTTCAGAAGCCATATACTTTTGTTGAAGCTCAACTGATTCATCTTGTAATTCTGATGATTTCTGTTCAGTTGTCTTCAGTTGGCTTCAAAGATTTGTTATTTAAGACTCCTTGAGCTTGATTACTTTCTCAAGAGACTGAATGGTATTTTCTTTTATTACCATCATTTTCTCTCTATCTTTAATCTCTTCCTCTTTTTCTTTTATCTCTTTCTCTTTTGCACTGATGATACCTGCAAAATTATATTTATCAGTATTAGTACACTTTTTACAGTCAGGATTTTTATTAGAGTTTCACAAATTAAATTTCAACTCCTGAATCTGTTTTAGAAGCACTGAATTCTTATTTTTCAGTTGATCTCATTCAGCTTCTATTTTCGGTATGTCAGGCATGTATAAGACTGCCATGTCTCTTGCTGATAGTATAGTATTCCCTTTATCATCAGTCTTTGGCATCTTGAATGATTAGCTTGAATGAATGATCGTTCCCAAACAATTCAGAAATTTTGACTGAAAGTCAAAAACAGATCACCACTTGAAAAATAAATTTTCAGAAAAAAATTTCAACTCTGAAACTCGCAGATCGTTGTTCCCAAAGAAACTCGCAAACGCCTAAACACTCAAAACACTATTCACGATAAAGTCGCAGATCGAAACGTACACGTTTGTAGAACTCGCAAATGCCCACTTGCGCTTTTTATAGAACTCGCAAGCTAAACTTGCAGATAAACATTCGCACAAACTCGCAGATCACTAGAAATCGCAAGTCACTGTTTACAAAATTTCGCGCTAACAAGCACTTGCGCGTTTTGGTTTCGCGTAAAACAATACTTGCGCGTTTTTCAGTTCGCGCAAAACACAACTTGCGCGTTTAGATTCCTTTGTGCATTTTGTCCTTAGAAAAAAATTGATGATGTTTTTTTTTAACTCGAAGCCTTCGGTTTGCGTGTTTTGAGAACTCGCAAGCTTTGTTTGCGTGTTCTTCCTTCACTTGCGCGTTCTTCACATGATGAAGCTTGCACGTTTAACAGATCTTGCGCGTTCTTGATTTTCTTTGCGTGTTCTTGTCCTGATTGATCAAAAATCAAGTAAATCTTGATTTTTTATTCTAAAAATTTCACAATTACTCCACGAACCAATACGAAACAAGATTACAACACTGAAATTACGAAAGCAATCGAAAATTATAGTGATTAGTGTGAATTACAGACTCTGTGTTCGTGAAACATAAAATCCAAGAAAATCGAAATTACATCAAAAAATTTATCAATTGATTTCTGCTAGAACAAAATTACTCACAAATTTCAACAATTCAAGAAACAATCTATCAAACAATGAAAATCTAAAAATCGAGTTCTGTGTTCTTGAATTTCAAAAAATCTGTCTAATTTGATGTGATAATCTTTCTGAAATTGAATGGTCTCGCTCTGATACCAATTGAAATTGTATTCCCAATCACAATCAAGCAATATTCAATTAATCAAGATTTGACATTGAAGGTCTAGAGAGATAGTAGAGAGAGAAAGCGCTCAAGTCATATGTGTATTCCAAAACTTAATGTTTACAATGAACTCTTCTTGTTACATGGTTCCAAACAACAAGCTATTTATGCAATGAACTAAAACTACAAGCTTAACCACAAAGCTAAACAAGATAATCTCATATTGACTTATCTAGACTTTGACTTTGTTGACTTTGCTAGAATTAACTTTTAACACTAAATCTTGGATACAATTTTATACACTAACAATTTTGCCAGTCGTCCTGTAAACTCAGGTTTCTTTAAAACAGACTTAAGGGGAAAATTAGTGACGACAGTTATGGGATGAGATTCAAAATCGTGTTGTAACTTTTTTGCAGCTGTTACTAAAGACAACAAGAGTTTTTCCATGGAGGAATATCTGGTTTCGGCATTGAAAAGTGACTTACTTATGTAATAGATCAGGAGTTGTTGCTTTTCGTACTGTCGAGTTAGGACGACACTTACAGCGTTTGAGTTGACAGCTAGATAAAGCTGGAGGACTTCGTGATCCTTGGGTTTTGACAACAGGGGTGGCGATGCCATGTATTCTTTATGATTTTGAAGTGCATTTTCGTGGTCGTCCGTCTAATCAAAGCCCTTGTTTTTTCTCAAGATTTTATAAAATAAATGACGTTCATCTGAGGGTCATGAGATGAACCTATTTAAGGTTGCGACTTGTCCAGTTAATTGTTGAATTTCTTTGAAGTTGCGAGGGGACTTGATGTCAAGAATCACCTTTATTTGGTCGGGATTGGCCTCGATCAACGGGTGACCATATATCCCAAGAACTTTCTCGCTCTAACTTTGAAGGAGCATTTTGTCGGGTTCAACTTCCTATTATACTTTCTGAGGATGTCGAACGACTGCCTTAGGCGACTGATATTATCGATCGTCTGTTTCTACTTGACTAACATATCATCAATGTAAACTTCCGTTGTATCGCCAAGATGTTCTTTGAACATCCTATTGACCAGTCCTTGGTACGTTGAACACTGAAAGAGTAATCTCTCCGAGGGTGTTATCATTGTCACCATTTAATCCTACAAGGACTATCGAATGTCGCACAATCTCCTTTTATCAATCCCCATAGCTTTTAATCGTGCTAAGGATTATGAAGTTCGCGGAACCTCCTCCGTCGATCAGGATTCTCTTGTTCGAGCAATTCCCGATTGTTAGTTGGATGATTAGGCCATCGTGATATTTTTGCCATGCGTCATTGAGGTCATCCTGGTCGAACATTATGGGTCGTCAATCAGGATTCTCTGGTCACGACGATCGTGATATTGGAATCTCCTTAGGACCTCAACGAGTATGTTTTTTAGCTGCGGAATAGGTCAATCCGCAGTTGTCGGACTATTTGGTCATGTAATTGACGACCTTCATGTGTTCTAGAGATATTGGTCGTGCGTTAGTGCCCATCAAGTCTTGAAGGTGACTCTTAGGTACTAACCTGGCCAGGCCAATTCGCGGGCTATGCAATCGTTTGTCACTGGCCCATGATCGCTCTTGAAGTTGCACCACTTGGTTTTATATTTTTTGGTGTCGTTCTTTTCACTCTTCGGCGGCCTCGTGACGTTTTTCTGCATATTTTTCAAGGCTTTGACCAACTCTTTTGATGTTCCCTTGAATCTGTATGATGAGATTTTAGGAAACTTTGTCGTCGAAACGTTCTTTTTCTTATCTAACCTTACGTTCAATATTTGCTTTGAGGATTCGATTTTGGAGGTCGATCGTGTCTTGAAGTCAGGCTTCTTGACACTTAACGGTTTCTCATTGCAAGAATGCTTGCATTGAAATGCTATGTCATCTTCGACTCGCATATATACTAATGTCCTGGCTCATACGTCTTCGAAATTCTCTGGCGGTGGAGGTTGAAAACCAGCAAAAGACATGTTAAAAGGCGTTCTCGGACCAGATTGAGGTTTAAATTGATTTTCCACGTTCTGATTCGTCAGAGAAGCGAATTCTTCCGTTGCCTTGCGATTTTGTTCGTTTACAACATCTATATAGTTGTGGGCGGTGTCCAATTCCATGCGCATTTGAGCAATAACGTGATCTTGAGTTCCTTGTCCTTCCATGATCTTGTCAATCAAAGAAACTTCCACAAAAATCATTAGTAGGACGCACTTTATGTCACAGATTTACTCTAGATGGGGCAACACGGTGGCTACCAAACTGTTAATGCCAAAAATCTTCCAATAGAAGATCTAAGGTCGGTGTGGAGCTTTAACAACTAATGTAAAAATCAAGCGATAAATTGTTCGACCAAAGATAAATAAAGAAGGAACACAAGGAATTTGGTGAGCGGAAAAACCCGTCGAGGGTAAAAACCACGGACGATAGAAGAGATCGTCCAGTGCACTACGAACGTCAAACAGGGACGTCGTTCTCTAGAAGGAGCAATTAATAGTACAATTAATGGTATTACTAATAAAAGTAATCAGATCATAAGATTGTTGAATGTGTCGTGAAGTGTAGCACTTCATCGAGAGTTTTGACTAAGAGAAGTAATCTTTAAGTATGCTTGAGCATTATGAATTCGATATGTTTCAGATTTCTTGAATGGTTCTTCGAGCTTGTATATATAGCTTCAGGTGTCATAAATGCACATTGAATGCTCCAACGGTCCTGACAATGATTGCTCTTGATGATGCTTGTCCGTTATGACCGTTTGTCCATAAATGTGCATTAAACCTGCAATGATGAGTCATAAAAGATAACGATCGTTGATAATAAATGATCCATAATCATTAGTTTATGTTACCAAGGTCATAAGATATAGGTCTATCGAGAGATTCTAGGTCATGGTCGTAGGAAGCTTACCACCATCGCTCAAAATGACGACCAGGGTCGCCGATATGTATGGTCTTCAGGACCTTATCTTAATACAAGAGTGGTCTTAAGATTGGAGACGTTTGGTCTTATTGCGTCGATCGTGTCTTGTGATATTTTACCCAAACAATAATCACTTTGCACAACTATCGAGAAAGCGGTGGTAAGTTTTTATATGTACGACTAATTGTTATAAAGATTATGTGTTGAATTTTTTATAAAATTTCAGATTGGTGTATTAGTTTGAAAAACCTTGAACTCAATCAGGGCTATAGATTTAAACCCTCTTGTGAAAGGAGTTGTGATTAGGGACTAGAGATGTCCCTGGGGAATTGAAGCATCGGATGATCCGACTTGTGGTTAATTTTGAAATTGAATTTCAGTCTTATGAGTCGGGTTACGTGTGAGTAATTGAAGTATTAGGTTTATGTATTCTCCCAGTTATTCAAGGGGTGATCTTTTGTTTCGGTAAATCTTTAGGATAAAGCATTATGTTGTTTCTTACTAAAGGTTGGAATTGAATTGATGGATTGTGGGTAGAAATCATGTATGTGTTGGTATACTCACTTTGCAGTATAGTCATTTTGAGAATAGGTGTCGACACTTGATTTCGGAGGGTAATTAAGTATCGACGAGTAAGATTTTCTTGACATGGTAAAGATCTTATCGACTGAATTTTGGGGTTTGAGTACCGTTTGGAGTTGTGTGAGAGTTTAGTTTCAATAAACCAACTCCATGGGGAGTGTTTTGGCATGTTCTTGGAAGGCAAGCTCTACCAATATCAAGGGTGAATTATTAAGGAATTTTAGGGATTCTTCGAGTTTGGTGTCGATCATTGGATTACGGATTCAGGACCGTGTTGATCTGAGGCGAATTAGACAATGAGAAGTTGAGATCGCAAGCTACCTTTGAGGTAGTACGTGTCACCTAAGGTTGGGAGGCAACTGAGATCATGTGGTTAGAAATTGCTCTAGGAAGGTTCGATGTTCTCTCTGGTATGAGTGTAATGTATCGAGGCGGATATTGGATGTGAGAGTCTTCATGAAAATAAGCAAGGCAGGTTTTGTCAAGTGATTATCGAATATCATTTATGGATCAATTGGGATAGAGACGCATCATTGGAGAAAAAAATGATGTTAGTTGAGGCTTATATCTTTAAAATGTTATTCTTTTAGGAGGAGTAGATGACAAGACAATTATCGGACTTGTGTTCAATATTGCGTAGTATTTAATTTTTTTTTGTATGAGCTAGATTTCGAGGACGAAAATCTATTCTAAGGTTGGGAGGATTGTAACACCCTGATTTTTATCTTAATTGAGGAAAAATGTTGAACTGGATCAATCGGTAAAGGAAGAACCAAGTATGTAGTAAGGATATAGTGTCATGTAGTTGTGACACTTGTCACAATAGCTCCAATGGTACTAGGAATATGGTCGTCTCGGATATAGTGACTTGTGGTTGTGACATCAGTCGCAATAGCATTAATGGTACTAAAAGTGTGGTAGTCCCGACCATAGTGCCATGCAGTTGTCACATATGTCACAATACCACCGGCGTTACCGAGTGTTCGGTCGTCTTAGCGAATGTGCCATAAAATTATGAAAATGGCACAATAGCTGGCATAATAGTATCAAATGTTGTGAGATAATGGTCGAGGAACGGACGGGAAAACGATCGGGAAACGGTCGAGAAAGCCGTCGAGAAAACAGTCGAAAAACTCGCGATACGGGCCAGGCTATAGTGCTCGGCGACTGTGCCAGTGGCACTATAGCATGTCAAGGTTTCCAAGCTGGTAAAATGGATCTCGGTACATTTTGGGTGACCTTTCTATGCGATTTTGACATGGCATATTCGCATGTCACAATCGCGGTTGGGTGCAGTGCATAAAATCTATTTTCAGCCTCTTTATTCATTTGGTCATATCCTTCTCATCTCAACTCCGATTTTGACAATTCAAGCTGCTATGGTTTCTTATTTGAGATATTTTCAAGGGTAGATTGTTAGTTTTGGGAATACAGAAGATTATTTGGTGGTATATTAGAAGCAAATATCAAGAGCTCATCATCAACACCTCCATCTTCAATTTTGGGGTTTTCTAGGTTTTCACCAAAACCTAAGTGGTAAGTTCCATTCCCACATTCTTTATGGGTTAGAAATGTTCTATCGATGGCTCTCAAGTGTTTAGATTTCTCAAATTTTGATTTTGATGATTTTAGGGAAGTTAGGTCAAATTAGGGTTTTTGACCAAAATGGAGATTTTGATATAAGATGTTTGGGGAATGATTCTAAACACTTGGATATGTGTATTTATGGTTGGAAACTTGTGGATCTAGGTTTTTGGATGTTTTGGCTTGAGGATCCAAGTTTCTTCAAAGGAGCTCAAGTTGGGGAAAAATCTAGATTTAGCCTAAATTTAGCAAGGTGAGTTCAAGTTGATTTGTGAAAACGGTGTACATGCCAAAATGTCAATCTTTAAATGTTTATATGTTTTACATGAAATTATTAACTGTTGAGTTATTTGATGAGTTTTGATTACTCGAAATGTTTAACTTTACAAACTTGTAAAACACTCACATTTGGAATTTTGGGCATTTTGATAAATAAATCTTGAGGATTGGTATTTTTAATGTTCCATTTTATGAAATGAAATCTGTTGAGTATAAACCCACCTTTAGTGTGTGTTTTGGGGAATGCTTAATTTTGTGTTATGGCACGTTTTGAAAGGATAATTGTATAAACTTATTTGGAAAATTGTTTGTCTAACTCTAAATTTGTGTTAGAGTTTATTCATGAATTTTAGAGCATGTGTTTTCCTAAGTGTTGGTCGATTAGCGTTTTATTGCATTTTATGGATTTTAACATATGGTTATTTGATTGGTTGAGCTTAAGGCTCGATTTTCATCATTTTTAGATCTCGGGGACATTTGTCCAGTTTTAATAGCCTAATGTGGAGGTTTGGGTGTGAGTTGCATTTATTGCACTTTAATTTTGAGAATGCATGTTTCAAGTGCGTGTGTCATTCATTTGGAGTCATATATTTTAGACTGTAATGCATTGGATCCATAAGCATGTAAGTCAGTCATATTTAAAGGTGGGGAGTCTTGATATTCTCAGCTTGGGAAATATGCCGTGTTGGCATTATTGTTGTCCTAGTTTTATGGAGCTGAACCCTTAAGAGTTGTTCTCCGGGACCATGAATTTCGTGGTTTATGTTATTCCCTAGATTCAAGTTCTAATTGCTAAACAAATGAGAATCTCGTAATCATATGTCATTAATTCCAAACTCAAAGATTACAATTTCACAATTTTCTCTCTATACTCTCTCACTAGAATAATGTTCTAATTTGCTCTTCTCTCATATGCTCTGTCAATCTCACAAACTGAATTGTTACAAATGACATACACGCTTACAACTAAATTCAAACAAAGACATCAAAGGTATTTATACCCACAACAAATACGAAGAAACAAAATACAATTACATTGACTTTGAATTTATTAACAAAAGACTTTGACTTTAAGTGAGAGTTGACTTTTAGCCTTTGACTTCTTGACTTTTGATCTTCAATCTTTATGATCTTGAATCCAACAAATATGTGCTCTAACAATCTCCCCCTTTGGATCAAGATCATTACTAAAAGATTTAGCAATGCGATCTTCTCTATTTAAGCTCGATTTGATTAAGCTCCCCCTTTGATCAACCTTTTTTTTCTCTTGTAATCTCCCCTTTTATACAAATATGATTTACAAACTCCCCTTAACACAATGAAATTCTTCTTTGATAAGCTTTGTTCTTCAAAAACATTCAACAATCTTCCCAACGTCTGATCTTCAAAAATAGTAACATTATCTCCCAAAGGTTGTAACCAACCCTCTTTTACACATAGCACACTTTGCTCCAGCAAAAATTATCTTCAACAATTCTATTGCTTTCATCTTTCAACAATCTTGAATATTTTCACCCAACTTTAACACAAACTCTTGATTCGGACATTTCTTTTTCATTCAAACTCTTTCAAACATTTCTTGAAATCTTCTCCCCCTTTTTGATGATTTGAGCATTTATATCATCAAAACTTTTTTCCAAGAAATGTCTTTGACCATTCTGATCTGTCAAACTGAGCCTCTGATTATGTGATCCGTAATCATTTATTTATCTACATGTTTGCACATCCAGACAAAATAAGAACATGTAACTCCTGAATCAACAAATGAATCAGTTAAAATGTCTGTCAGTAACACAAAGTCACTGTGTGTAACGAATACACAATATTAAGGAGATTTTGTGATGTTCACTCCCCAGGGCTTCCATCCAATCATCTAAACACAACAAAGGCAATTTCTAGAATGTTATGACAAAAAAAAATATTTGTGTGTTCGTGCAAGTGTAGAAAGAATTAAGCATGAATAATTGCTTTTTAAGGCTCAACATAGTGTAAACCACTGAGACAACAATAGATAAACACAGACTCAATGTGAATGATTGAAGTGCGAATGTGGGGCAGACTTCATTCTTTTTCAATATCCAAATTTTCCAAATGAAAATCAGATAGATTATGTGCCGCATCCCCAGAAAATATGAAACACTTTCTTTTTAAGAAGAAAATGAGTGGTTGGTGGGGTTATATCAAGAGTTGGCATGGGCTAGTTGCCTATTTCAATATCGTTCACCAAAGAGTTGTGAAACGCTAGTAATGTGGCTGCCCGACTCAGAAAGTAGTTGGTGTAGAGTTTGATATTCTTTTACTCTGGTCTCTCACCCTCTTTTTTTTTAATCATTAAGCTCACATCTAACCAAACTATCTTTTCCATTTTACATCAACACACAACCCATACTCATTTCTTTTAG
Source organism: Arctium lappa (assembly GCA_023525745.1). Classification (NCBI taxonomy): domain Eukaryota; kingdom Viridiplantae; phylum Streptophyta; class Magnoliopsida; order Asterales; family Asteraceae; genus Arctium; species Arctium lappa. Next base: position 14,089,543 of record CM042064.1, read on the forward strand.
ACTCCTCACACTCAATCACTATGGATTAACTTCTTGGGTAGAAATCACTGGTTAACGTGACTCCATAGAAGTTAATTTAAATCCTATCACAAAGAACCCATGAAGTCCTAGAAAGCATGTGTTGCTCAGATGATTTAACTTTATCAGTTAAAGCTCATATACAAATGTCGGATATGAATATGCTCAGAGATATAATCATGAAAATATGAACATTTTTTTAGACATTGAAGTATTTTCTAACAAGTATATTGAAAGAAGAGATATGAATGCAAAAGACTTGTTTGAAAATCTGACATTGTATGAAAATGATCAGAAATGAAATGATATATCAATTTAGGCTTATGGTCAAGAATAACAAATATAGTCTATATGAAACAAAAATATAGACATTCTTGAAATGAATGCTTCGAAATGAAATGACGCTCAAAATTCATTGAAGTACAAGCGGGGTGTCTTATCATCGAAAATATGTTTCAATATGAGACATGGTAAGAACAATGTGAACAAAAAGTCAAACCGGTGTGTGTGAATTTTTGAAAGTATAAAGAAAAGACAATACGCAAGTATTTAACTTTGGAAACACACGGTTTATTAATCATTGATGCTCAAAATGAAAAATGAAAACATTTAAAATCACACTTCCAATTCATGAAATCTGTTTAAGAATCGGGAAGTGGTTTGAACATTTTAAGAACATGTTTTCTATGATTGAAAGTTGTCCTTCTTTCAACCATATATGAGATTAAGATAAGAAATTATACTTTCCGTGCAATCTTAGATCTCATAAAGTCAGTTGTAGTCATTAAGATATGATCTTGATAGCTTCTCTCATTCTGCACAATTCTCAAAATCTAGTCTAAGCAAATTTATTCACAAAATTATTCGAAAATAAAATGACATAAAGCAATAAAACGTTGATTGTACGAGTTCTGATCTGAAATAATCAGAAATCATATCCTTTACTCCCCCTGAAAATATGCATCTGAGTTTTATCAGTGAAAAAGCACATGATAGAGATCTACAACTTCCTTTGAAGTGTAGTTCGTCATATCTTCTGAATACTTATTTCCAGAAAAATTTATGTACTCCCCCTTCAAGGTTGATTTCCTCTTCTGAGTATCTGAGTACACTCTCTTATCAACCCGGGAGTAGCATTTCTTTTTCATCATTGAAGAGCAAGTCCTAAACTGTTGTGTTTAAAAGTCAAACTCCGTTGAAGTACGGGTCCTAAGCTGATTTACTTAGAAGCCTTGGTTCTCTTACTCCCCTTTGACAGTAGATGCCTGCAACACAAAATCATTCTTTGGTTTTGGTACCCACTGGTATTTGTGTCCATGTGTGTTAGTTGCAGTTCTTATGGGAGTAACTGAATAAGAACCATACCAGAAATGATCACTAGCTTTATGAACAAAATCATAAGTACGACAATAAGAACAATACCTCTTTTTAGATAACCTGATCAATTGATCTCTCGAATAAGCAAGATCAGGTTTACCTTTTAGCACTTTGTTCTTCTTGACTGTTGATGTATGTATACATGATTTGTTACTTGTCTTCTCTTCCTTCTTTCCTTTCTTTTCTTTCTTCTTCTCATCATTCTTCTTATCTTCAACTGGTTTTACTCTCCATACCAGCTTTTCTTCTTCATATCTTCTTCTTCTCCTTCTTCTTTGTGTATTTGAACCATCTACATTTTGATCATAGAAAATGTTAGTAGTATGAATCTGATCAAATGAATTAATTGACCTTCTTGAAGAAACAGTTTTCAAATGTGAGCTTGAGGCTGGCTTCTTAGAACCAACTGAACTATTTCTAGGTGTGTGGATTTTTGACTCTAGAGTCGTTTGCTCAGTCACCACCACCTTGGAAACAATCTTTTCAAGCTCTTGAACCATTGACGATTAAGTGTCTCTTTCTTTGACAAGTAGGTCAATCTCTCTCTTAAACTCAGACTTCGCTTTCTGATCTTTCAATGCACTTTCAGATAGCTCAGATAGCTTTGAAGTCAACTTCTTTATCTCTTTCTCAAATATAATTCTTTCTTCTTTAAAGTCTTTTTCAACATTCTTCTGTCCATCAGATATCTCTTTAAAGAATCCAACATTCTTCTGTTCTATGGTCTTTCTTTCCTTTGCAAACTTTTCTCTTTCCAGAATAATTACTTTCTCAAACTCAGAAAATTGTTGAGAAAGCTTTAAACATTTCAGCTCAACTGTCTTCTTTTCGTCAACACATTTTCTGGAAAACTCGAGGAATTTCTTAGCAAACTCTTTCTTTTCTTTCTCAAAAACTGATCTTTCTTCAACAATTTGCAGTTCTAATTCGAAGAACTTCTTTTGATTTGCACACCCGGTTAATTCAGAAATCTTAACAATGTGATCTTCTAATTCAGAAATCTTGTTCTTAAACTTGGTGTTTTCAGCTTCCAAAAACAAGACCTTTTCTTCATTAAGCCTAGAAGTCTGTTTCAGAAGATCTTCATTTATTTTCTTTAACGCACTGACTTCTTCTCTCAGTAGCTTCCTTTCATCATAATATTTCTTTGACCTCTTTGTGTAGTAATTAACTGAGGAAGCAAGATTTTTATTCTCTAATTTGAGCTTTTCAATCTTCATCAGAAAAATATCCCATCTTGAATTAACTGTTACAAAAAGAACTTGAACTTGATCGTTAATCCAAATGAAATCTCAAGAATACAGAAAAACTTGAAATAAAAATTCAGAAATTTTGATCACAATCAGAACTATGTCCCCCCTTTCACTATTAAAGGCCATATTACAGTTTTGAAAATTTCTCAGAAAAAAAAATTCTAAGTATGAAAACTCGCAAATCACTGTGGAACTCGCAGAAGCTCGAAACTCGTAGAACACTGAAACTCGCAGATTGTTGAAACTCGCAAGTCGCTGAAACTCGCTGAATGTTGAAACTCGCAAGTGACTATTCTTTTTGAACTCGCTAGTGCCTAAACACGCAAGAAACTATTCATGTTGAAACATGCCAATAGAGACGTGCGCGTTCCCAAAACTCGCTAGGCACTACTTGAGCGTTTGAGCAAACTCGCTAACAATGGCTTGCGCGTTCCAACACTTAGAAAAATTTCTTAGATTTTCAAACTCGCAGATGAACGAACTCGCAGACCACTGTTTCTGATGAAACTCGCACGCTTAGACTTGCGCGTTTGTAGAACTCGCTAATAACGCCTTGCGCGTTTGAGACCTAAACTTTCAGCTTGCGCGTTCTTGCGGATGAACTAGCGCGTTTTGCCGATCTAGCGCATTCTTCAGTCTGTCGGCCCAAAACTTGATTTTTCCATCTATTTTCGACTGAAATCTTCTTCAATTGTTTCGAAACTTTGTAGAAATCCTCGAATTCAACTCTAGAACAAATTACAATGCAAGAATTTCAAAAACAAACACAAAATGATACACTGTGAGTCGATTTACAGTGAATTTGAAACTCGTGAACTCGAAACATACAAAATCACCAAATCAAGATCAAATACAGTGTAATTTCCAAATTAAACTATACAGACTCGATTGAATTCACTTAACATACAAATTCTAATCGTTTACAACTTAAAAATTGCACAAAAACTCAGAAATCGATCTGGATATTCAAGAACACAGTGTCGAACATTTTCTTGAATTGATTTCACTTTTGGATCTGCTCTGATACCAATTGTAATTACGTAGATTCAAGTTCTAATTGCTAAACAACACACAATCAAGATGAGAATCTCGTAATCATATGTCATTAATTCCAAACTCAAAGATTACAATTTCACAATTTTCTCTCTATACTCTCTCACTAGAATAATGTTCTAATTTGCTCTCCTCTCATATGCTCTCTCAATCTCACAAACTGAATTGGTACAAATGACATACACACTTACAACTAAATTCAAACAAAGACATCAAAGGTATTTATACCCACAACAAATACAAAGAAACAAAATACAATTACATTGACTTTGAATTTATTAACAAAAGACTTTGACTTTAAGTGAGAGTTGACTTTTAGCCTTTGACTTCTTGACTTTTGATCTTCAATCTTTATGATCTTGAATCCAACAAATATATGCTCTAACAGTTTAGATGCTCTAACTATTGTGCATGAGGGTTAAACATCTTGGGGTCATCAATTAAGGGGTTTGAAACCACTATAATGAATGCTAGTAAGTATGCACTAAAGGTCTATTGGGAACCTTGAGGTTGTAACTTACTAGGAAATGAACAGGAAAAATATCGTTTATCCTTGAGGTGTAACTTGGCAAAGCATGAAATAGGGGATACGGTGTAACTAGGGACTTGAGGTGTAGCTTTTTAAAGCAGACAATAAAGTTCGACTGGAGGTGTATCTTGTTAAAGCAGGAAATACAGTCATGATCTGAGTTTTAGTTCGACAACATGGTTATGTGGCTTAACTTTGTGTTCCGCCATGTACAATGGAATCAGGTCTCCCCCATCACTGATAGCTGTTGTTTGGGTATTTGAATTTATTATCCATGTTTTCAGTGACGTTTTATATATATGGATTTTTATCCATAACTTATGGGATTTTTTATTATACTCCACCCATGTTTTGGGTGTTTCGGGAAATAACGTTTTATCCACATTTTATAAATTGGGAGTTCAATTTTTATCATGTTTTGAGTGAGTTTTGGGTTGAATTTACTTTATGAATGAATGTGCTATGCTGAGGTACTCGTCTTTAAAAATGTATGTTATTGGAAAACGGGTCGCTTTCATATCAAAGTAAATGATTTTGAAGGATTACGATTTAAGTTGCATCCTTTTCTTTTTACGATATATTTAATCTTGTTAAAAACTCTTGAACTCACTAGGCGTTAGCCTAACCTTTTTATTTGTCGGCATGTGCATCATGTTTCGGTTGAGGAATGGTACTAGCGACTTTCTGGAGAGATGACTGCTAGTCATATGCATGAGAGACAGTAGCTTGGTGAGGGCTTCCGTATTTTGGAGATAGCGAATGTTATTGGGCTTTTAGTAACACCCGACTTTAATTATTCCTTATGTAAGACTTTATTTATTTTGTTGATGACTCAACCTAGAATTGTATTTCAAGTATGGACTAGTCAAAAGAGATTTTATTCTACTTTTAGGTATTGCTAAAAAATTTAAATTAGTCGCTTTTTCAAAATTTGAGGTGTTACAGAATAGCCCCGCCTCGAGTGTCTGTAAAACCTACGCCAAAATATTAGATCGTACGATCAAAGTCAACATATATAAAAACATAAGTAACTCAAATTTTCTTACCATGAAGGAGAGTGACGTGATGTGGGCTCCCAAATCATCGACTGTCACATCCTTTTAACGGTCGCGGAAGGTCGGTAGCAGGAATTTTCCCAGATCTGGGAATAATGTCTTCCTACTCAACTTTTTGGACGACATGGAGTTGCCCGGAAGAGTAAAGTTCATCGACATTTGGGTCGGGTCCTCCTCGATTTGAGGACCGTTTCCCTTGTCTTTCGACAAGAGAGACCGACCCTCCACCCCCGCCGGTGGAGGTGTGGATCCTGGAAGATCGGCTCAGTATATACGACTGGAGGAGTCGTCATCTTCTACGACACAGTGGCCTCATGACTACTGCTCTTCGAAGGCGGTTCCCTGAGGACCACCTTAGGTTTCTTAACCCGCAACCCGACAGTCGGAGGAGCCTTCCTCTTTATCTCTCGCCCTTTACAAGCGAGCTGAGCAATGGCCTCTCTCTTTGAGAGACCAGCCATTGGTTTCACAGGGGTTGATCCTTCTGAAAACAAGAAAACACAAAGTAAGTTACGTCTCACGAATAAAAACTTACATACACATAAGTGACGTCTCACGACTAGACCTTACATTATCTTACATAAATTACAAGTAAGTGACATCTCATAAGACTAGACCTTACGATCCGTAGGTGACGTCGTACGACTAAACCCTACAAGACCTTAAGATCCGTAGGTGACGTCTTACAACTAAACCCTACAAGACCTAACGATCTGTAGGTGACGTCTCACGACTAATCCCTACATGATCTTAAAAACAGTAAATGACGTCTCACAACTAGACCTTACACTATCTCTAAACAAGTGAGTGACGTCTCATTATTAAACCTTACGTAGTCTTGTAGGTGATGTTCTACGACTACACCCTACGACTAAACAACAATAAATGACTTACCTGTCATTGATTTTTCCGTAGTCTCATCGTTAGACTCTTCCTCCTCCTTGACGGATGGAGTAGTAGTAGTACCAATGTATTCTACGTCGTCGTCTTCGACAGAAGAACGAGTGAAGAACAATTGATCCTCGATGCTATACTCGAGGAACTTCTCGACCTTCTCCAGCGAATCAGGGGAAGGAGGAAAAGAAGATAAGTCGATCACTGAAACAAACAGAAAACACAATCGTTAGATATACAAAAAACTTACAACCAAAGTAAAACTAACAACTAAAAGACTCGGTCTTACCATCTTTGTTCCACCAGTTGTTGAGCCACTGGTCATCGTCACCAAGTGATGACACGCGACAAAAGACGTATCGCGTTTTCCATTTGCGGTCGTTCACCGTAGTCGCCTGAATCAAAGTATGAGCCCCTCTAAATTTTGAATAGAGGTTGTATCGATGGTTTACTTTCGCCATGACCATGTAGGCCAAGAGTAAGTCATTGACATTGAATGGTGACGCCCATTTAGATGTCAATCGTTCAATGACTTGAACGATACACCAAAATTGGGGCATCATTTGCCCCAGCGACAAGTCAATGATCGTCAAGAACGATCTCGATAGTGGAGAGTATGGCCATGTAAAACTTATTTTGAACGGATACTCATATAAAATGAAGTACCCGCTCGAGCATAGCTCCGGCCTCAATAAGGCCAGAGAATAAAGATGAACAACGTCTGGAATTTCGGCTAAAAGCCGAAAAGCCTCAAGCTCATCCTCTTCAGTGTGGGTACTAATGGGTCTGGCAACATTATAAAGTCAGGATCTACTACTGTAGCAGCGTAAAATTCAACGGAGTCCTAGTTTTTCCTAGGCTTTCTAGCTATCGACTTAATGCGCATACGAGGTAAAGAGATCGTACCTTAAATGGAGCTCTAAACCTCGAACTAACAATGACAAAGATGTTGCAGGTTTTTGGCAAGGATTCGTCGAAGATATGAAATCTCCCTCACTCTCCCTCAAAGAAATCTAAATCACGTAAAATGAAGAGGATTCAACCAGAGATTCCTATTTATACATGATTCGGTGTCAGGTTGAGTTGACAGATGGTCGACAACTGTCATCGACCTTTCGTGTGCTACCGTCAGATGGACGACACCTGTCCCTCATCTTGACACCATGCGCCCCATGTCGCCATGCCGTCACTACCGTTATATAGATCCACGCTTCCCATGCAATCGCTTTGGTTATCGAGAAATCGATCCAGTTACACCAAGTCGACACGTGTCGAATCCAGCTATGAAAAGTCGACTTTCCGCCTAAATTTTCGAAATTTGGAGGCATAATGTTTGGGTTAAATTTCACAAGTCACGACCGACGTGAGAAGATCAAATATTTCCAATCTTAAGAAAACTCTTGTATTAAGATAAGGTCCTGAAGACCACTCACACCAAAGACTATGGTCGTCACTTATGACGATGGTCGCAAGTTATCTTACGACTCACGACCATGAAATCTCTTGACAACTGAAACATCTTACGACATTCATAACATTACTAACGATTATATGTCATTTATTATCAACGATCGTTTTCTTTTATGATTCTTTATTACAGGTTAATACATATTTATGAGCAAATGGCTATAACGGAAACGCCTCATCAGGAACAATCATTGTCAAGACCGTTAGACATTGAATGCTCATTAATGACATCCCAAGCTATATATACAAGCTTGAAGAACCATTCGAGACATCTGATCACAGTTAAACATATCTGAAGCATATTGAACTTACAATACTCAAGCATACTCAAGGTTCTTTTCTCTTACGCATGAACTCTCGACGAAGTGCTACATTTCATGACACATTCAGAAATCTTACGATTTCTTTACTTTTACTTTTACTTGTAATATTGTTAATTGTACTGTTAATCACTCCTTCTAAAGGACGACGTCCCTGTTTGATGTCCATAGTGCACTTGACGATCTTTGCTATCGTCCGCGGTTTCTACCCTGGACGGGGTTTTCCATGTCACTAAATTCTCTGTCTGATCTTTATTTTTTGCCCTTGTAGTACCAATTTTTGATTGATTCCATACTTTAGTTGTTAAAGGTCCACACCGACCTTAAGTCATCTTAGGATGATTTTTGGCATTAACAACTATCGTCCATGGTTTTTACCCTCAACGGGATTTTCCGCATCACCAATTTGTTGTGTCTTTTATCTTATTTGTTATTCCTCATGCGATTTATCGATAAATCCTTTGCTTTAGTTGTTAACAGATCCACACCGACCTTAAGTTATCCTTTGGGTAGTTTTGGGCATTAATAGTTTGGCGCCCACCGTGGGTTCCCAGCTAAAGAAAATCTTAGATAAAGAGTGTGTCCTACTAACGATTTCCTTGAAGTTTCTTTGATTAACAGGATTATGTCGGGACAAGGAGCTCATCTCAATGCTATTGATCAAATGCGCATGGAACTTGAAGCTGCTCGCAATCGCATGAATGCACTAGACGAACAAAATCGCAAGGTAGCTGAAGGAATTGCACTTTTGAGGAATCAAAACGTTGGAAATCCACTTGGATCCCAAAATGGTCCAAGACCACCTTTTAACATGTTTTTTGTAGGTGTTCAACCTCCACTTCCTCCGTATTTAAGGTTGATGCAAGGTGCTGATGTCCCAAATTATACTATCCCGACGTTGCTAATGCCATCAACGGTGTTTCCTGTTAATGCCAAAATCATCCAAAAGGATAACTTAAAGTTGATGTGGAGCTTTTAACAACTAAAGAAAGAAATCGATCGAAAAAACGAGCGATGAAGGTAAAAAATAAAGAGACAAGAGATTTGATGACGTGGAAAAACCTCAACGAGGAAAAAACCATGGACAACAAATAGAGTCGTTAATTCACTATGGTCGCCAGGCAAGGGTAATGTCCTTGTGTACTAGATGTTGGGGTTACAATAGTTTACAATATAAGCAAAAATCAGCTTAATTGCTAATAACAATCGTGTGTCGTATAAAAAATACTTCGATCGTGCGTTCTAATATAGTGTCGTATATTCTTTGAGAGAAAATTGAATTAGTTCTTCATAGTGAACTTGTATCCTTCTGCTTATCTGTCCTGAATGAGATTGAGGTCTCTCTATTTATAGTCTTGATCGCCATAAATGTTTCTTTAATTTCTTCGAGTAACGGCGGGAGACTTTAATGATCTTGATGTCTTCTGTCGATTATAGCCATTGGTGTTTAAGGGCATTGATTCTGCATTAAACAGACCAAAAACACTTCGTCGTATGTTAGTATAGTCATGATCGTGAAGAATCTTACGATCGTCGTATAATTTTGATGAGCAAATAATCGAAGGTCGTCTCTAACACTCGACCTATGTTCCCGAAGGAGACGAAAAAATTTATAAACATGTATGGTTGACAGTCTTTTATCTTTAATATAAAGTTGGTCGTGAGAAATGTGTCATAAATGCTTTTTGTCCTAGTCGTGGATTTTGACCCAAACAGTTTTCCCCCAAAATATATAATGAGGCGGCAAGTTTTGATGCCCAGATACTACTAGCATATTAATCACACTATCTTATTGAACAACAAATTTGTATTAGATCAAATCACATATTATAATTTAGCTACAGATCTAACAGACAGTCATAGATCTCACGTTGTGTTCTCTGCGAGTTCTTACCAATCTTGAATCTGTGTGTGCGTATCTAATAAGTGTGTCTACAAGTCTAACAAAGACAAAACCAATTTATATTGAGTCAACCTTTGTTGAATTTACATAGAAACCCTCAAACTATTTAGCAGTTACAAACTAGACCCTTGCTTTTAATCTTGAATACAATATCAGTCTAACAATCTACCCATTTTGATTGAAGATTAAAAAAAAAATTGACAATAATCTTACGGTCTTCTTATCTTCACAAAAATCTTCATCTTTGAAACTTTTTCGCTTTGACATCTTGAAAACTTTAACATTCTTCAACTTGAAGAAAAATCTTTCTCTTCGTGTTTTCGAACAACTTTGACATATTTTTCAATCTCCCCCTTTGTTTACAACAATAGCATTCTATTTACAACAATCTTTTCTTTAACTTTCAATCATTCAATTCTTCAAACTTTGACTTTCTTTCACATTGATCTCTGACACTGAATCTCCTCCTTTCATTACATGTTCTAAAAACTTCTCTTCTTGATACAAGCTTTGATCATCTGAATTTTGTCTTATCTCTGCCAACAACTTTAATTCAACAATCTGAACTTTTATCTCTTTATCTCTGAATTATCTCCCCTTTCTATTCAAAACTTCTCTTCTGAACTTGAACTTTGATACTTCTCCCCCTTTTTGATGAATTTGTAGAATCAAAATCATCAAAACTCTTCAAGTTTAGATCAGTCTTTGAAACATCTCCCCCAAATGAACAAATAAGCACAGTCTTCATGATCTCTACCTTATGATAAAAATAATAACAATCTCCCCGAGATAGGAAAAATTATCAATCTCCCCAATGAATGATAAGAGAGAATTTGTTGTCTGATCTGAATGAGCCATCAATTCATGAATGTATTCATCTGAATCTTTTCAAATTCAGACAAATTAAGAATGGTAACCCTGAATCAACACATGAAACAGTTAGGAATGCCTGTTAGTAGCACAAAGCCACTTGTACAACAATTCTACAATATAAGGAGTTGGTTTGATGTTGACTCCCTAGGACTTCCATTCAATCATGGAAAAACACAAGGTATTTTCTATCAATGTTCTGACAGAAAAACACATTTTATGTTTGCTCGTGGTTGTGTATGAAAGAATTATCACAATGATTGTGTTTCATAAGGCTCAAAATATGTAAACCATTGAGACATCAATGATAATACATAGACTCAACTATGCATGAGAAAGGATCGAAGGTGGGGAAACTTTCCTTCTTTTTCAATATTAGTATCTTCCAAATGAAGAACCAATAGATTATGTGTTGCTTCCCCAGAAAATGTGAAACATTCTCTTTTTAAGAAAAGAATGAGTAGCTTGGTGGGATGTTTGCAAGAGATGGCATGGGCTCACTGCCTTTTTCAATGATGGTCACCAAAGAATGTGAACCAATCAGTAATGTGGCTACCCGGCTCAGAAAGAAGTTTGGTGCAGAGTCTGATATTCTTTTACTCTGTTCTCTCACCCTCTTTCTTTTAATTATTTAAGCTCACATCTAACCAATCTCTCATTTCCATTTTACCTTGTCGCACACAAGCACTTAATCTTTTTACCCCTCTCCCCTCAATCACTCAAGGAATACTTCCTGGGTAGGAAACACTGGTATTCGTGAATCCATGGAAGTTCTGTTAAGCTCACACACTGAATGCGATCTATATTTCCTATAAAGAATGTGTTGTACAATGATTATTTTGACAATTTAAGCACAAGTAATCATTTGTCAGTGAAAAGTATGCTCATAAGAATAAGAATGAAATTTCTCAAAACTTTATATGAATGAATAATCATGAAAGAATAGAAATGTTTTGAGAATCTGACAATGATTAAGATCAGATCAAATTATCATGAAGAATAATATTTTGGGAAATCAAAGACGAATATTGTTTATATGAACAATATATACACATTTTAACAATGAAAGCACATAAAATGATGAAATGACGTTTGATTCAAACAACATTGAATAGCAAACGGGAGTATTACCATAGAAAGATTAAACATTTGATACATGGTAATAACAAAGTCAAGAAATGTATTGAACCGGTGTGTATGAATACTTGACAAAGTATATGAAAAGAAAATACTCAAGTATTTTTCTTTAAGAACACACGGTCAGATAAGAGTTTAAGTGTCCAAAAATCATTTAAAAAACACACTTCTCAATTCATGAAGAACATTTAAAGAATGTGAAGTGGTTTGAACATTTAAGAAACCATTTTTCACAAGTGAAAGTTGTTCATCTTTCAACAAGTGATGAGGTTTAAGGTAAAGAATAATATACCTTTAAGCTCACTTAGACAAAAACCTCAGATATCATCCCCCTCGATACCTGTAAAAAGTCATTTTATCAGAAAATATGACAATGATAGTATAAAACATTTATATCTCTTCTCCCTAAAATATATATCAATTAATTTCTCTAACTCCCCCTCAAATTAAAAACTTCTAGAAAATATTTTATCTAATTAGCATCCTTCAGAAGAAAACATTTGAGTACGGGTTTTGAACTTAAGTATTCAAAAGCCATGATTACTTATTCTCCGGTGAGAATAGTAATGTTCAGTTTTAACAATGAAGCACGGGTTCTGATCTGATGTAATCAGAAGCCAATATTACATATTCTCTAGTAAGAATAGTAATTCCATCTAAAAATGTAAATCATTTATTCTCCCCTGAAAAAAATATCAGAAAAAATATCAGTAAAAATATAAAACTTGTAAGTTCCCCCTTAACATATGAAAAATCCTTAATCATGAAACCGATGTAATTGAAAACTCGGTTAAATTTACTTCCCCTCTTTTGATCTTTGACGATCGAGTCATGATCTGTATATGATCAGAAGTCATCATTCTTTCACATTAAGGATCGAGTCCTAGACTGCTTTGTCTAGAAGTCAATGTTCTTACTCGCCCTTAAACTTTGGATGCCTGCAACATAGGTTTAACTTTTGGTACCCACTATTATTTGGGTCCTGATTTGTTAGTTGCACTTCTATTAGGAGAGATACAATAAGAATCATACCAGTAATTTTCAAAATTTTTATTCACAAAATCATTGCCAAAAGTTTTACCTTTCGAAGCATAGTTCCTTTTTTCATTAGACGCATGCTCAGATGAATTATGTTCCTTCTTCTCCTCCGAGGAACCTTTTATTCTCCAAATCCACTTTTCATTATCTTTCTGATCTTTCCTTCTCCAAAATCTTTCCTTCTGAGACTTATCCTGCTTGATATTACCTGAACCATCAACATTTTTATCAAAGAATAGGTTAGAAGAACGATTCTGATCATTAGATTTAGAAGTATGACTGTCAGTTGAATCAAATAAAGAATTGTTAGAAACATGTGTAAATATTGAACTTCAAGCTGATTTGAATGAACATTCAGATGTAGTTGGATCATCTCTTAGTGATTGAGCTATTGATTCTGGCGTTGTGTGTTCAGTCAGTTTCACCTTGAACATGATCTATTCAAGTTCTTTAATCTTTGTAGACAGACAGTTTCTTTCCTTTGACAGTATGTCAAACTTCTTGTGCAGTTCAACTTTCGCATTCTTCTCCTTCAGAATGTTTGTTGACAACTCAGATAGATTCTTGGTAAGCTTAGCAATCTCAGTCTCAAATACTTTTCTTTCTTCAGTAAAATCTTTCTTTACAGTCTTTTGCTCAGCTATCTTCTCTTTCTCTTTTTCAAATTTCTCTCTCTCCAATATGATTACTTTCTCGAAATCTGAAACTTGTTGAGAAATTTTAATGCATTTCAGCTCCACTGCTTTCTTCTCTTCAAATGCTTTTCTTGAGAAATCAGAAAATTTCTTTGCAACATCTTTTCTTTCTTTCTCAAATTCAGATATTTTCTTTTTCAGTTCAACATTCTCTTTCTCTAAATCCTTTCTCTTTTTCTCAATCTTCTTTATCTCATCTTTGTTTTTAATGTTGTCTCTGTCTTGGGTTGTTTTCTCCTTTATCATGTTCATCTCAACCTCAAGACTGAAGACTTGATCTTTCAGCTTATCTCTTTCCGCAAGAACTTGAGAATTTATTTGTTTAAGCCCTTCACAAGTATCACTAGCCATATTTGCTCTTCTTCTAAGCTCATCAAGATCTTTTTGCATTAGCTCTTTCTTTGACCATGTAGAGTTTGAAGTAAGATTTTCATACTTCTTCAGCTTTGCTTGAAGAATTGAAATCTCTTTCTCTTTTGCATCAATGATACCTGCAAAGTCAGTTTTAGAATTAGTAATACATACCGAACAGATGAAATCTTTTTTCGAATCTTTTGAATTTTCTTTTAAAACATTAATCTTTAAACTCTTGAGTTCAGCTTCCATTTTTGGAATCTCTGGCATGTACGCTAAAGCACAATCTCTGTTAGTTAGCACCAGATTTCCTTTCTCGTCTGTGTATGGCATCTTGAAATTTAAAAAAAATATGAACACAACAAAAGATATTAGCTAGTAAAGATCTTTAAACCCAACAGTTTGAGAAAAAAATTCAGAAAATGAAATTTCTAAGAATTCTATGTTCAGAATTCGCAAATGACTTCAGATTAAGAACAATTCGCAATTCAAATAAAGACAAGTTCAAAATTCGTAAACCTCACACAATTCGCAAGAAAAGCTTAGGAAATAGCAAAGACAAGAATTCGCAAACACACAATTCGCAAGATGCTCTTCTGCGAAATCTATCCTTAGACAAATTTTGAACACACAATTCGCAAAGAAAATTCGTGAACCACTGAGATATGAATTCTTCACTTAAGAAAATTTTCAAAACCTCTGCGAATTCTTAACAATTCGTTGCACTGAGTGTCGCGAATTGTAGCTTTTCACTATAGACACAGTAGCGAATTCTTCAGAATTCGTTACAGACACAGTCACGAATTCTTGACTTGAACATTTTAAAATTCACCTTTTCGCAAAACAGACTATTACGAATTCTCACTTTTCGTTTCAGAGAGAATACGAATTCTGTCCTTTGTGAGATTTTCAAGATTTATTGCGAATTCTTCAACAATTCGTTAAGTGTCCTATTCCAAATTCTTTACTTATGAATTCAAAAATGATATTTAGTGAATTCTAATAACGAAATCTGTCAAAATCACGAGTTCTTCATACGAATCCTACGAATCTTGCGAGTTCTTGACTATATAGTTCAAAAAATTCGATTTTCGTCCAGAAACTGATCCAAAACTACAAACTGAATGTTGTAACTTCACAGAATCAACACTGTTAGTCCAAAGAATAATCCAATGCAATATGATAAACTAATTTTGACATTTGCACACTCAATCTAATCAAACAGTGATCGACTTTCGTTCGAACAAAAAACCAAAAAATATGGAAAAATTCGATTACAGAATGTTTTTCTGCAAAAATCAAACCGATAGAATCTTTTGAAAACACAAATCGATCATAGAACCATCATCAATTTCAAGAAAAACTAACTTTTACTCACAAAATTCAATCAAATCAGTTTTCTCAGAACTCGACTTTTCAAAAACTCAAAATTGATGGATTACGAGCTTTGATACCAATTGTGATCCCAGATTCTAACATATAATTCACAATTAGATTGACAAGGACAGATTTACTGATTAAATTGTATGGTTACAACAAAGTCACAGATATAACTCGTAGTCATATATCTCACATGTACAAACTTCTCACATACGAGTTCTCAGATTTCTCTCTAAAATGAATATGTACGTGTGAATGTTACTTACAAAGACAACAACTAAAACTATTTATACTAAGTCAACTTATGTTGACTTTACAACTAAACCCTCAAACTATTTAACAATTACAAACTAGACCCTTACTTTTAATCTTGAATACAATATCAGTCTAACAAAATGTTTCACTTGGAAATTGAGATTTTCGTAGGCCGAGAGGACTAGTAAGACAGTGCCATGCGACCTTGACATGGTCACTGTCGCCGAGTGTCAAGATCGCGGTGAGGCGGTGGATTTCGGTACAGATGGTATGACAGTGCCCAACGATAGTGCCTGAGTCACTATCGCATGTCACTCTCGCCGTATCAGTACCGCGGGCACCCTTGAGCGAGCGACTGTGCCTGGCTATAGTGCCAATGGCACAGTCGCGGGTCACTGTCGACATCGGGGGCTGGCTGATTTAAAACCCTTATTCTCCTATTTTCATTCATTACCTCCATCTACCTCTTTTCTAAAAACACTCTCTACCTCCCTTTTCATTTATTCCGATTCTAGGGTTCTCCAAAACTCATTATCCATCATTTATTACAAGATTCTTGGTGTTTAAGTCAAGTTGGAAGCTAGGGTGTATCACCCATCATCTCCATTTTCTTCTACTCAAGAAAGAGATTTTAGGGTTTTGGGGATTTCATCAAAACCTATCTTTGTGATTCATCTTCTCTATTAAATGCTATACATGTTTATGAAAAACCATTTTCTATATTACTTGAACTTATTACACTATTTCTTAATATTTGAGCTATTTGGACCAATGTGTCAAAACTAGGGTTTTGACAATATTATGAGATATCTTGAAATATGTGCTGTAAATGGATAAGTGGTTATGGATATTGTTAAAATGAGTTTTATGTTATATGGGAACCCCAAATGGTTGTTGTGATAAAGGTGGGCTCATGAAGAAAAAGGGTGAGTTGAGAGTCTATGGGTTTTTGGGGTTATTGGTACTTCATATATGGATTAACATGTTACATGTTTTACATTTTGGGATAAGATGATAACATATGAAAAGAGACGATGTACATGCTTGTTGGATTTACCTTGCAAAAGATATGATGTTATATGTGGTTTACATATTGGGTTTTATTGCTAAATTGGCAAATCATGAAACATGGTGAATGGTGAGAGTTCAAGGTATAAGACCTGGAGAGGGTTGAACTTGGATTTCTTTGGGGTAAAGACTTGGATAGAGTTGAACTCATGTTTACATTGAACTAAAGACTTGGATAGAGTTGATGTTCTAACGGCTAAAGACTTGGATAGAGTTGATGTCGGTGAATAACCATTCTTGATATGTGTACCGTATGAGTTGTGGCCTACTTTTGTGTTCTGTCACAACCTATGGTGGAACGGGTCTCCCCCGTATTGCATAAGGGTTCAAATGTTGGAAGATTAATTGATTACGATTACTCTAATTATTATTATTTAATGTTCATCAATGCATTGTACTTCCTTACACAAATATTTTTGGATGTCTTACTAGGCTCTAAGCCTAACACTTGTTTTCTTTGGTGTATAGCAGGTTCCTTTAGCGGTGGGATGGAAAAACCTTGAGTGGAGGGTTGAGTCCCTTCGTGGACAACTTTTTGGGATTTAGAGCGTGCATAATACATAACCATACTTTTGGGAAATGAAGACGACATCCGACTGTAATCAAAGTTAGAATGGTTTAGATCAATAGGTTGTCGGTTTTTGTTTCCATTATTTACTAAATTGTAAACGCTTATACACTTCCTTTTTTGGGGTGAATCCACTTGTGGATATTTAATTTCATGGCAAGTACTACAGGTTTAAATTCCTTTAAAATCTAAACGCTATATTGCAAAATTTTCAAGTTTTAATTCCACTCAAATTTTAGGGTGTTACAAAAAGACTTAAAGTTGACACCTAATATGGAATTAAAAACCCAGATCTGCAACTTTAATGAACAAACCATACATCCTCATTATTCACGAATACCCATTAAGATGGTACACCACCGACACATAACATGTTGTCGCACAATTAACCCACCAATTCAAATCCAACCATATGTAAGCAACCGCACAAGGTTTTAACCCGAAGTTTTACCAAAAGGAAAGATTATCACTTAATTAACTAGGAGAAAACATAAACCAAATACCTCAATTATTCATACGTGAATCTACTCATAAGGTTGAACTCCACAGTTCAAAACTAGCGATAAGTCGAATCACCCAACACTTCAGTTGTCAAGGACTCCTCTAGTCTGTAATTACAACTCCTTTTACGATAGGGGTCTAAATCTATAGTCGTAATGAGTTCAAGATTTTCCAAATTAACGCGCCAATTTGAAATTTTTATAAGTGTTTCAAACGCAAAAGTTGTATAACAAGTTATCGTACGTGTAAAATCAACTGTCGTTTACTCGGTAGTTGTGCAAAGCGGTCACGAACGCCATACACAGAAAACCATTTCGAAAAGCATTTGATCATTACTTATGCTAATAATGGCAGTAACAAAAGATGAGAACAAAACATTCAAATAGACCACTACGGTCCTAGCATACATCAGTTTATGTCGTGTACGTAAAATAGTTTTCTGTACTAAAACAATGGGTAACAAATAGTTGTGCAAATTCCAAAAGACGGACTTCACAAGTTCAAGCTCCTAATTTATCTTTGAACCATAAAAATGACATTTGATTAAATTTCTAACAAGACCCGCATACATCAATTTATTTCCCAAACCTAGTAAAACGACAGGTGCATGTGATTTGGTTAAACGTAAAAGAGCTTAAATCGACTTCGAACCTTATGCCGCACTAATAAAATGTTATTTATCCCAAAATAGTGGCTACAATGTCATGCACACCAATAAACCAATATAATGCATTTGTGTGGATCAATAACAACAGTAATAACATCGTAATGCACAAAACAAAACATTAATGTGAACCGCCATGGACATTTCATACACTTAATCGAGTAAAACCCAATCCGTGCAATAAATAGTGTGCTATGGGGTGTAATAGTACAAAACCTAAAAGTGAAATTACACGTTATTAGAACTCCAAAACGACTCTCTTGGTTGCGAAAAGACGTGGGTTACACCCCTCAACAAAACTCACATGAGACAAAATGCTCAGTAAAATTCATAAATTAACACACGCAATATTTCAAGTATACGCATTTCAAAGTTCACTTACGCGATACGAGAGTCATAAGATAAAACTCTATAAGACTCAACAAAATTCCATAAAACTTAATGAAGCTCAATGACACTCAACGATCAAATGGTGCCAAAATTTTTGTTCTCAAAAATCAAATAGCATAAGAAAAAGTTATGACTAAAATGTCAAGATTCCAAACATTTCTCTTTTATTGCAATATGATATAAAGTGACACCCTTCAACAAAACTCGTATGGAATAAAATTCCCAATATAACACGAACACCAAAATAATGGAAGATAACTTTTCGTCCAAAACCTTAACATATGTGTAGGAGATCCAATGTTAAAGTCACAAATTGCAGTTACTTGTCCAAGACCCTAAACAACATTTAAAATATGGATATCACAGTACCCGAAAATTACGTTGGACAATAACGAAAATAAATGAGGTATCAACAAAGCGTGCAACCACACGCAATAGAATAATATATGCATGTCTAAAGTCATGGTTTAAAATCTTGTGTGTGCTAAACATTTTCCCAAGATTTCGTAATATAATCCACATGGTGGTTTGGAACATAAGAAACTATTGATGCTATTTATTTTAAAAATAAGTTCCGTGCATTAATTTGATCTGCACTACAATCTTAGGACCGGGCTCACCAAATCCAACGATCAGACTATCGATATCCGGGTGCTCAACATCTTAAGGTTGCGATCACAACTAAATTGGTTAACCTTACAATTTATTCTTTAAATAAAGTCGATTCAATATGCCTATGGTTCTAATTCAACCAATTGCCCCAACCCAAAATGGTTAACTTAATGTATTCATCATTCTTAACCGTCATTCCAAGTGACAACGCTATAAACATTAACTTTTTCAAGCTACTACTCCTCAGAAACTCATCCACTACGTCATCAATCCTTACATAAAGGTGATTCAAGTATACACATGTAACGTGTGAGTTCACCATGACACTGGCCAGGTGCAATTATGCACATATCGTACATGATTATCGTTTCTATCCTCGTCGTGATTCCTGATCCTAGTGACTTCATCAACTTCAACTATATCCTATCTTAAAGTGACTAATAGTGCAATCTCACTTTCACTTACTTAGAAGAATGCTAGTTTGAGTCTAGTCATCCGAAATCAACACCTAGATCTCTCAAACTTAAGCTCTGATACCAACTTGTATCATCCTCAAATTTGGAAAGAGCGACTAATTTAAAAATTACAATATTCCATCAAATAAATGATGAAACTTATTCCTACAAATCAAAACTCGAAATACCTCAAAATAAGTTATATAATTAACCTCATCAATTATTAACTCAAGTCTTATACAAAGACTAAATCGAGGTTGGGTGTTACTATAACTCAAAGACAGTCGCTATATCCAAAGTGCGGAAGGCTTCACCCAAGCTACTCTCTCTTATGCATATGTCTAGTACTCGTCTCTTCACAGAACGCTAGAACCATTCCCCAACTAGAACATGATGCACATGTCGACAAATAAAAAGGTTAGGCTAACGCTTTGTGAGTTCAAGAGTTTTCAATATGAATAAATATATTGTTAAAAGGAAAGAATTCAGTTTAAATAATAATCTTTCAAAATGATATACTTTAAATATTAAAAGAATCGTTTTCCAATAACACCCATTTTAAAAGACGAGTACCCCAACATAGAACATTCCTTCGTAAAGTAAATTCAACCCAAAACTCACTCAAAACGTGACTAGAAATTGAACTCCAAATCTTTAAAACACGTATACAACTTTATTCCTGAAACACCCAAAACACGGGTGGGACATAATACTCAACCTGAACATTATGGATAAAAATCCATATATATAAAACGTCACCGAAAACATGTATAGTAAAATTTAATACCCAAATAACACCTTTCGGTGACGGGGGAGACCCGATTACATTACGTGGCGGAACACAAAGTTAAACCACATAACCATGTTGTCAAACTACACCTTAGATCGTGACTTTATTGCCTGCTTTAAAAAGCTACACCTCCAGTCGGACTTTATTGCCTGCTATAAAAAGCTACACCTCAAGTCCCAATTAGACCGTATCATTTATTGCCTGCTTTGTCAAGCTACACCTCAAGGATACACGATCTTATTGCCTGTTCGTTCTCTATTGGAGTTTCAACCTCGAGGTTCTCATTCGACCTCTAGTGCCTACTCCCTAGCATTCAAGATAGGAGCCTTAACTCCTTACTTCATAACCCATGATGTCTAACCCTCATGCACAAGAATTAGAGCATCAAAACCACAAAACCCATGGTCCCGAATTACAACCCATAAAGGTTCATCTCTACAAAAAAAAAAAAAAAAAAAACAGGACAACAACAATGCCAACACGACATATTTCCCAAAGTGAGAAATCAAGACTCCTCACTGTCAATTATGATCGAATTACATGCCTATGGATCCAATGTGTTACAGTCTAAAATAAATGACTCCAAATGAATGACACACACACTCAAAACTTGTACTCTCCAAAATAAAGTGCAATAAATGCAACTCACCCCTAAAGCTCCATATTAAGCTATTAAAACTGGACAAATGTTCTCAAGACCTGATAAAGAAACAAAGCGAGCCTTAAGCTCAACCGATCAAATGACCATAAGCTAAAAATCCATAAAATGCAATAAAACACAAATCGACGAACGTTTATGCAAACACATGCTCCAAAAATACATGAATCAACTCCAACACAATTTAGATTGAGACAGGTCATTTTCCAAACAAGTTTGTGCCATTGATTCTTTCAAAACGTTCCATAATACGAGATCAAACATTTCTCCAAAACAAACACTAAAGTGCATTTACAACAAGGGATGTACACTCGTAAGATAAATTGTTAAAATATCTATACCAAAGATTTACTCATCAAAATACTCGAAATTCATCTTTTTCCCAAAACCAAAAGGTTTACAATTTCCGACTGTTCGTATGGTTGGGAATGACCAAACTCCAATGACCCACACGTTGGTATTTTCAAAACATTCCAAAACACAAACTAGATATATTTCCAACAAACACAACAAAAATGCATTTTTTTTTCCAAATAACCCCCATTTACGCGATGAATCATCAAAACCTTTTCATTTTGACCCATTTATCAAATTACCAGAAAATCCCAACGATTGGTGTTTCAGTAAATTTATTGAAGCAACTATCCCAACTAAGTAATTTCAAAAAATAACCAACATTTGCTAATTACCAAGTAACCACATAAACACTTTAAAACAGAAATTTTGGCATGTACATAGTTTTTACAAATTAAATTGAACTCACCTTGCTTGATTTAGGCTAAATCTAGATTTTACCCCAACTTAAGCTTCCTTGAATAAACTTAAATCCACAAGCAAATCCTTCCAAAAAAAACCTATATCTACAAGTTTCCAACCATAAGCATTCATATTCAACCATTTAAAATCGATCCCCAAACATTTTACATCAAAATCCCCAATTTGGGCAAAACCGTAATTTTTTACCTAAATTCTCCAAAATCATCAAATCCGAAATTTGAGAAACCAATCACTAAGAAATCATCAATGGAGAATTTATAGCCCATAAAGAATGGGGGAAGTGAACTTACCACTTACGTTTTGGTTAAAACCTCAAAAACCTATAAATCTCAAGAAATGGTGACGAGCACTTGAAGCTAACACATTTGGTAGTAATCACAAGCTTTGATGATGAAGAAACGCTTTCAAACCCAAGGAAGTGGTCCCAAAATAAACTAGGGTTCGTCATAGAAGATGGGGAAACAATTTGGGTGAGAAAGGGTAAAGTAGGAGAAGTGAGGAATGAGAGAAATGCTGAAAAATCGCACATTTAAGGTCCTAGTACCCGTGGGAGACATTGTCATGCGACTATGACAATGTCAATTATAACACCCCGATTTTCGAAAGGTATCATTTCAAATTATACAAAAACCGATATATTAAGGAAAAATAAGATATTTGATTTTGTGCGTAAATACTGGATTTTATAGTCTTGATAGATGAAGGATTCAATTACGAGTCCAACCGTCCTTTCCGGAGCAAAAACGGAGCTATAACGAAGAAGTTACGGCCAAAACAGTGAGCGGGAAGGAAGCTGGGTGAACCAGCGATAATTCTCTGGGCATTGTGGCATGGCATTGTCGCCCAAAAGGGGCAGTCTGCTGTTAAGTCGAGATTTCAACCCTTTTTCTCATTTTCTCTCATCCAAACTTCCCCTGTCATCTCCCAAATCGTTTTCTCTCTTCTCCCTTCAAACCCTAACTCACTTTTGGCTCAAATCTTTGGATTTTGTAGAGGTGAAACATCATCAAGGGGTAGGATTGAAAGCTATGGTCAAGGATTCACCATCTCCATCTTCATCTTCAACCTCAAGATCATTTTTGGGGTTTTCTAGGTTTTCATCAAAACCTAAGTGGTAAGTGTATCCCTTCCATTTCTAAACCTTGATATAAGTTATAAATGCTCCATTGATGGTTCCCTAGTGTTTGCTTTCTCTAATTTCGGTTTGGAAGTATTTTGGGAGTTTTGGGTTAAAATTAGGGTTTTACCCAAAGTGGAGATTTTAATGATAAGTATTTGGGGAATGGTTGATTATGGTTATTTACGGTTGGATACTTGTGGATCTAGGTTATGGAAGTTTTGACCTTGAAGATTCAAGTTTCTTCAAAGGAGCTCAAAACGGTGTAAAATCTAGATTTCGCCTAAATCTAGCGAGGTGAGTTCAAGATGATTTATAAAAACGGTGTACATGCCAAAATGTTTATATTAAAGTGTTTATGCTTTTCATCAAATATCTTAACTGCTGATCACCTAATAAGTTTCGGTTATTTTGAAATGTTTAGTTTTATAAACATGGTGAAACACCCATTTTGGGGTCTTTGAGAATTTTGATAAATAAATCATGTTGAAATATTTCTTTGATGATTTTACGTATATAATTGGAGTTCATTTGACGTAAGTGTCGTTTGGTGTAGTTGAGCTTATAAACCTTTTCGAAAAATGTATATTATCGCGTTATGAGGCATTTTAGAAATATAAGGGTGGGAGTCATTTGGAAAATGGTTTGCCTCAATTGATGTTGAGTTTGAGATAATTATACTTTTGGGTCGTCGTGTCTTCGTCAGTCGGTTAAACGTGTTTTAATGTTTACAAAGGTTTTCGTTAGAAATTTAAGTAAAATGTTGGGCCCTTGGCTCGGTTTTGACTAAATGAGTCGTGTGGACATTTGTTCGGATTTATAACCGTCGTAGGTTTTGAGTGTTGACGATTAATTCGTCATTGGTAAGTTACATGCTTTGGGTGCTTTGGTCATTCTTTTGGAGTCATGTAATGATAAATAGTGTCGTAATGGATCTATAGGCACGTAAGTCTGTCGGTTATGTAAGGCCTGAGGCTTTGGGTTACTTTTAGTGACCGCTTGGGTTTGCTAGCGAGTAGGAATATGTGGTTTGAGCCGCAGAGTTGGAACTCGTCTAGATTGGATTAGGCACCAGTTTCTCGTAAGACCGCGGGGCGGAACTCGACGGAGTATGGCAAGGGGCAGCAACAGGTTCAAGGATTGTGATGTCTGTTATGGCATGGGAACTCGAACCGAGGCACGTTGGTGAAATCCAATAACATCGCGGGTGGCCCCATTCACGTGTTCTCGCCACCCAAGATGGAAATGTTTAGATGACATACCAGGAAGTCGCGTGAACAGCCTTCTTGTGTGTTACTCTATTCTCAGTGTATACGGGTCTCATCATCGTTGATTCGTGGTTTTTTATATGGTAATGTCGTATTTTACCAAATTGGGTTTTTATGTGGTCGACGATAATTGATGGCTTTAATATTGGGTTCCCCCCACGTATATTAAGGCTTGAATGGAATGTGTCATTCCTACGTTTTCAGTATTTGGTTTCCTTTCATTTTATGGTTTCGTGTGTTTTGGGTTAAATATAAGTTTACGAAAGACGTTTTATATTGGAATCTTTCTGTAAAACATCTTGGCTTGGTTAGCGATCAACGTGTTGTCTCTTTCGTTTAAAATACATGTTTATTGGTAAATGAGTCGTTTCATAAGCAAAGCATATCATTTTGAAAGATTATGACTTTAATTGCATTCTTACATTTTAAACGAGTTATTTATATATGTTGAAAACTCTTGAGCTCGCTAGGCATTAAGCCTAACCTTTTTATTTGTCGGCATGTACATCAGGATTCTAGTTGGGGGTTGGGTTCTAGCAATGCTATGAAGATGGAGAGTCTTAGCTAGATGCAAAAGTAAGTAATTGGTGAAGCCTTCCGCAAGTTGGAGATAGCGATTGATATTGGGTATTAGTAGCACACGTCCTTTTTAGTCTGTATGTATAGATTGTGTATGTGTATTGAGGTTGAATCTAAATTGTGGTTGTAGCTAATCCAGTTATTGATGTATTTAGAAAATTTTAATTAAGATGCTATTTCCAGAATTTAGGGTGTTACAAGTTGGTATCAGAGCTTAAGTTTGAGAGAATTAGGTATTGATTTTTGGATGCCTAGACTTAAACTAGCGTTCTTATAGGTGATTGAAAATGAAATTTGCACATTAGGTACCTTAAGATAAGATATTTTGAGGATTGATCGAGTCGCTAGAAACGGGAAACTTGTCGAGGGTCGCAAGGATGATTATGTATTGTACGTTCATAATGACACCTGGCCAGTGTTATGGTGAACCTACGTGTTACATATGTATGCTTTAACTACCTTGGTATGATGACCGTTGAGGTAGTGAGGAAGTTTCTAAGCGTGTGATCTAAGGAAAGGTGGTTGTCTATAGCAATGTCACATTGAAGTGTTAATTAAGTGCGATGAATGCATTAAGTTGATCATCTTGAGTTAGAATTATTGGTTGGATTAGAACTATAAGTTTGTTAGACCGATTCTATTTCAAGGAGAAATTGTAAGTTAACCAAATTAGTGGGTTTGTGGCTCTAAGATGTTGATGCATCCGGACGACAATAGTATGTCAGTAAATAGAGGACTGTAGTCCTATGATGCCGAGTGCCGACCAAATTTCATGCACTAAATTTATTTCTAAAATAAATTTGCATAAATTGTTTCTTATGTTCGCAAATCAAAAAGTGATTTACATTATAAAGTCTTGATAAAACATTTAGCACTCATCAGATTTTAAACTGTGAGCTTAAGCATGCATGAAATTGTTTTGATTGCAAATTGTTATCAAAATCCTCTTTACTCACGTCTCGTGTCTAACGCTATTCTTCGGATATTGTAATATCCGTGTTTTAATGTTATTTGAGTTATTGGGCAATTAACTATGGAATTTATGACCTTGACATTGGATCTCCTCCACGTATGTTAAGGTTTTAAAGGAAGAGTTGTTCCCATGTTTTTGAGTCGGAATTTTCTTGAGAATTTTACTATGTACGAGTCGTGTTGAATTTTATGGAATATCGTTTTACAAGCTTTTTGGGCATCGTGTCTCATAAAAGTTTTGTTGAAAATGGTCGCTTTATCGTACGTCGTGGTTTTAGAATTTCAAGATTTTGGATTTATTGTCGTATTACATTTTTATTTATTTTGTTGGGAATGAAATTTTGGCACTGTTTGAATTTAATGTTATCGAGTTTTATGAAAATTCAGCGGGGTTTATAGTGTCTTATTTCACGACCTTTTGCATTGCGTAGATGAACTTTGGACTTGATTTAAAATTTATTTACGTTCCTATCGTGTCGATTAATTTTGGGGAAATAAACGGACGTACATGGACCTTATTGTTAATTTTATCTTCCGATGTCTTGCGTTCTTTTAAGGAAAATATTTTAAAATTAAAGTTGTTGAAATTTTCTTGGGAGTTGTACAAACTTTGGTTGCATGTGATTTAGTGCAGAAAATTATTTTCACAGTTATGGTATAACTCGATGTTTATTAGGACCATGGTAGTCCATTTAAAACTTTGCTACGGATCTTTTATTTATGCCCATATTAACGTATGTACTGGTCAAATGAGTTTTGTAAATGATTTTATATGCGTATTTGTTAAAACACAGTCTCATTGGATTCAAGATCATCCAAAACGAAGATCGCAAACTAAAGTTAATGCTGAAAGTTACTCTCAACAATAGTCTAGGGTCTATTCTGTAATAAAGTCAAAGTTATAATATCTAGATATTATTTAGATATTATATTTTAGTTATTATATTAGTTTATATTAAGTTTTGATAATATCTAATAATCAGATATTATCTCTTTCTCTCGGTACATCGATCAACAAGAACACAATCACACACACAATACACATACTAAAAGGTGAAAACAGAGAGAAAAACAAACAGAGAGAACTCAAAGAAATCAACCGTGTAATCCGCGTTTGTAATCCAAACAGGTTGGTTTATCTTCTATTTGTTTGTTATTTGATTATCTGGTAACGATCACGGACTCACAATTGGTATCAGAGCTGATCCAGATTCAAAATCAAAAAATTTTACTCTCTGTGTTCTTCATTTTTGAAGAACACTGTGCAATAGATCAAAACTTGATTTTGCGGTTATTTTTGAAATCAAAAGGTTGTGTATTGTTGTTGTTGGTAAGGAGAATAAACTGTCAAAATTTGGTGTGGTAAATCGACCTCTAGCTGGGTTAATTTTAGAGTTACAGGTTGATTTAATCGGAGAAGACGACGTATCGGTCTTAAGTGTTCGACCGGACTCTTGCAAATACCGGTCGAAGATCATTTTTTATCGGTCGAATCTCACAAACTTTTGGTATCGGTCAAACACTCTCCGGTCAAATCCCACTTTGTACCGGTCGAATATTTTTTTTTTCCGGTCGAGTATTTTTTTGTTATTCGGTCAAAGTAAACCTCAATTCCGGTCGAACCCCACTTTTCCACCTCACTTCCCCGGTCAAACATCTCTTCCGGTCGAAACCCAAAACAAATCCGGTCGAATCACACAAATCAAATACACTTTCCCGGTCTTACCTCTCTCTCTCGGTCAAACACAAATTCTCAAACACCTCCGGTCTTCCACATGTTATCGGTCGAATAAAACTTCAATATTCCCGGTCTTCCACTTGTTATCGGTCGAATCCCAATTCAATATTCCCGGTCTTACAACTTCCGGTCAAACTCTCACACTCAAACTCTTATACGTGGCAATCTCACACGTGTCTAACAATTTTCCACAAACAGGTTGGTAATCACGTGTCCACCTTTCAATATCCATTTTGGTCTTCTCACACAAACTCTCACAATTCTCACGTGGTCTCTCATTTCGGTCCACTCATTTCTTTGTTCAATTAACAAGACTTACCTCACACTCTCACACAACTCACTCCATTTGCAAAACCCATTTCCACAAAACCATAGAAACCTCACGTGACCACATGCAAAACTCTTCATTTCACGTGAGAATTATTTTGGTTCACATGCAAAACTCTCATATTTAACTCTCATCAATTCCAATTCTCACATTTCAATTCCACCAATCACATTTTAACTCTCATATAAAATTGTTTGTTTATCGGTCGAAAGAAAATTTTACCGGTCGTTGCATCTTACCGTTCAATTAATTTTTTACCGGTCACAACAGTTTACCGGTCAAAATTTTTTTCGGTTCTTTACGTCTTACCGGTCGATCCTCACTTTGCGCAATCAACATCTCGCGCAAACTTTTGAATTTTTTTAAATTTCTCTCATATCTCAAAGCCTCTCGCATCTCAAGCCTCACGCATCTCAAAGCCTCTCGCATCTTAAATCTTGTTCAATTATGACTTCCAGAGAAGCTCTTGCCATTGGAACTGATTCCAAACCACCAGTTCTATTCAAAGGAGAATACGAACAGTGGAAGGATCGGTTTCTAAACTTCATAGACAGGCATGAGCTTTGTGAGTTCATTAGACAGTCATTTGCAGAAGGAAATATGAAACCAATAAAGACAACTCGTCAAGTTGAAACAGTGCCAACACAAGTTGAACTGAAGTACCATGAGCTTGACGGTGACAACCTAAACAGAGCTAAAGGTGATAAGCTAGCTATGTCATACATTCTTCAAGGAATCCCCAACGAAATCTACATAAAGATTGACAGCTACAAGGCCTCAGCTAAGGAAATGTGGGATCAACTGGAGAAGATGATGTTGGGTTCTAAGGTGGGAAATCAACTGAAGATCTCCAACTGCCTAAATAACTATGAAGAATTTAGAGGCAGAGCCGGAGAAACCTTAGAAGAAGTACATGACAGGTTGGTGACCTTGCTGAATGAGCTAAGCAAGAACAAGGTCCACAAATCTCAAATTGAGCTAAACGTCAAATTTCTAAGCGTTCTACAGCTAGAATGGAAGAGATTTGCGAGGCAGATGAAGCTGATTAAAGATCTGAATGAGATTCCACTTCATGAGGTGTATGAGACCCTCAAACAAAATGAAGAAGAAGTGGATGAAATTCTAGAAGAGAAAAGGGAGAGAGGAAAGAAGGTTGAAGACACAGTTGCTCTAGTTGTCAAGAAGAAGAAGAACAAAGCGACAGTGTATGAATCAGATGAAGATAAAGCTGAAGCAAACTCTGACAAAGATGAATGTGAACAACTAAAGCAAGCATTGCTTTTGTTGACTAAGGCTTTCCAGAAGAAATTCTACACAAAGCCAAGCTCGAACAGTCAGAGGTATTCGTCTGGTCCAAACAACTACGCTCATAGAGAAAGGGTCGAAGGGAGTAGATTTGAAGGAAGAAGGTTTGAAGGAAGGAGAACGGAGGAGAGGAAACCAGAAGATAGAAGAGATCTTGCTGAAGGAAAGAGATCAGAGGAAAGGAAACTTGAAGAGAGAAGGTTTCAAGCAGAAGGATCAGGTCAGTCAGAACCTATAACGTGCTACAACTGTGGCAAAACCGGTCATTATGCCAGAGATTGCCGAAAGCCAAAAGTCAAGAACTCGGACTACTACAAGAACAAGATGTTGCTTGCAAAGAAACAAAAGGCTGGGAAGGCATTGATGGCTGAAGACGTTTTCTGGCTCGATCATTTTGATGATGATGAAGAAGATGAAGAGAAAGATGAAGTTGTCAACCTGTGCTTGATGGGAAAGCATGAATCAGATGATGAAGCTGATTCAGAGAATGAAGAAGAGGTATGCAACTTATCGTATGCTGAATTCATAAATCAATTGCATGCCATGAATGATAAACTCAAAGAGTTAGATTCGAACCTAAAGCGTGAAAAGGGTGTCATTACTGACAAAAACCAATCAATACAGAAACTTAGCAATGAAATTGCTGAGAAGAAAGTACTGGTTGAGGTTTTACATAAAAACAATGACACCAACGCAACGGAGAAGACAATAATTCTTAGTGAGAATTCTGAACTCAAGTCTAAACTGCTAAAACGTGAGATTGACTTATACGAGGTTACACAAATGCATTCTTCGTCTATCGAAGAAAACAAATCTTTAATTGCAAAAATGGATGCTTCGGAAAAGAAGTTGTACTCATTAGGTCAAACTGAGCAAACCATTCATCTTCACAAACCAATAGAGAACGAAGAAAGATGGGGAATCGGTTATAAGAATCCTCACTATCTTCAAAAGGGAATGTCTGAAGTGCCTGCACTTTATGATATTCTTTCTATGAAGTTAGCTAGAAGAATCCCTGAACTTAAAGTTTATTGGACTAAACTATCTGAAAAGGATGAAGCCAAAGAAACAGAAAAACATTTAATATCATTTAAAGTTCATCTTCCATTTTATTATGCGAAGCTGAATAATAGCTATGATAAGAAACCTGAAAAGAAGAAAACTCTTTCAGATGACTTCTTTCTAAGTTATTCTGAAAAGGAAATGGAGGCGAAACCTACTCAAGGTAAACTATATGTCCCTCCTCTCGTTTTAGAAAGTAAAATTTTTGAACTCGAGAAATCCTTGTCAGATGAAAGACTTTTGATAAACATTGAACAGAATGTTTTTACAACTGTGTTTACAAATTCTGTTCTTTCTAAGGCTTCAAACTCTGAGAATATGGTTAGTTCATCAAATCAAGGGTTTGATTTTCTGAACTTTAACGGTGGTTTAGATGATTGTCTTGAACAATTTGACTTTAATGCAAAACTTCCAAACCATTCATCCTTTCTTAAGAAATCTGTTGGATCAACCAGTAAGCCTGTTAACAGTGCAAAATCAACGCGAGTTGATAACTCAGTGTCTGTGAAAGCTAAAAATGCTAAAGGCAAGAAACATTCACAGAAGCCGATCAATACTGGTAACCTAAAGAAAATGCATTCAGTTGTTTCTCTAATGTCTAACTCAAAGGTTTCAACTGTTTCAGATATGACCAAGAAATGGCAACCCAAACGGAAGCTTGACAAGACTTTTAAATCTTTTGATTTTGTTTATTGTAATAAGAATATGTCTAGTTCAAATACTTGGAATATGAATGTTGCTCCTAAACTGAAATACTCTTTTAAGCAACTATTCCTGTTATCTAAAACTGTTATACAGTCTTCCTTTTATGATAAACATGCTTCTAATTTCTGTCAAGATTCTGCTATGCGGTTTGAATCATCTCATGTGCATTCTTATCATTATCCTACTTCATATCTATTTCAAAAGAAAAGGGGACCCAATTTGCAATGGGTACCAAAATCAAAACCTTGTGCTAACACAGCAGGACCCAAATTCAAGTGGGTACCAAAATCTAAATCTGTGTTGCAGGCACCCAATGTTTAGCAACACATGTGGCTTCTGATTACAACAGATCAGAACCCGTACCTCAATAGAGAAAATGGTTCTTGAGTAAGACAGCTCAAGACTCGGACTTCAAAGACAAGACGATGGTTTCTGAACACGTCTGTTCAGAACCCGTGCTTAAGAAAAATAGGCTTTTGAATTCATCAGTTCAAAACCCGCACTTTAATATTAACGCTCCAACGTCTTACTCATTTATAATGCTTAAAATTTAAATCTGTGTTTCGTTATTTCTCCTATGCAGATCCGTCATATGTGGTATTTGGACAGCGGTTGCTCCAAACACATGACAGGACAGAAAGATATGCTGACAAACTTTACAGAGAAATACTGCGGAACAGTCAGATACGTAAATGATCAGTTTTCACCAATATTAGGCTACGGTGATATACAACGGGAAAATATAACGATCAAGAAGTTGAGCTACGTAGAAGGATTAGGACACAACCTGTTCAGCATAGGTCAGTTCTGTGACAAAGACCTAGAGGTCAACTTCAAAGCCAAGAGGTGTTCTTGTCAGGATCGAATTCTCAACAAGAATTAATTCTCAGAAACAATATCAAAGAAGTTTGCGGAATAACACTTTGATATTCAATAAAACAGTAAATCAACACAGTAAATATGAAGAACAAACTGTAAACTTGTATTGAATGCTTTGATGTTACAAGATTACATACTCAACCTCAATCTTGAAGAACAGACTCTTTCAAGACGAATTCTACTTCTCTAGAATTAGGATCTATGCCTTGAGGTTGATTTCTCTCTAGAAAAACTTAGTATTAAACTATTCTATAACTTCTATACATATACTGAAAGAAAAAGATAATTACAATAAATAAACAAATCTTCAGTATATCTTCCATGTATATCTCTAAGCATTCCATGAATATCTTCATTCGAATCTTCATCATATAAGCAGTATTAATCTTCAGCAGCATTAATTTTGTTCTAGCAGCATTAACTACTAAGCAATACTAACTACTAGCAGTACTAACTAGCTAAGCAGTACTAACTTTGTTCAAGCAGCACTAACTTTGACTATCAGTATTAATTCTACTAGCAGTAGTAATACTCAGCAGTACTAACCTTGAAGTCTTCTAGCAGTAGTAACTTTGCACCAGCAGCATTAACCACACTTAAGCTTTTCTTAAGTTCCCAACAATCTCCCCCTAACTTGACTTTTAGGAAAAGAAGTCAAGTTCTTCAGATACTCTGCAAGATGCTTTCAACACTTCAGGTTCAGTTTCCCAAGTTTGGATCTAGGCCCAAACTTTGATTTACAGTCCTTCTCACCACAATCTTTGCCATCTCTGAATCCTTTGTACATACCAGTGTAGCTTTAAGCATCCCTTCTAACTTCTCCTTGCTATGCTCATATATTTTGTCCACCAGGTAGTATTCATGATAACAGTTGTCAATAGTAATCATGTATACTCCACAGTTTTCAAACAATATTCATTTATCAATCTTCTTGAATATGAACTCATGCTTATGATCTTTAATCCTATAGTTCACTCTTTCTGGATCAAACATCATGCACAAGTATTCCAATGTCACTTTGAGAAGATTCTCTTCAGTACCTTTCAACACAGGTTCATAAAGTTTCATTCCCACTTTGTATAGTTCTTCCATATCAGCTCTTGAACAGCTTCTGATAACTTTCCCCCATGTTGAATAAGCTTCAAATGAACCATCAGCTCTCTTGATTCTGAAGAAATTCTTTCCATTGTCTCTCAGAATATCCCAGAAGATGATCTCTGGAGCTTGCATAGATATTGGAACAACCTTCAAAGGTTCCACTATTGTCATGTACGGATCCATACTCTCATCTGTTTGCTTAGTAACCTGCTCTGGACTCTGTACTGGCTCTGTTGGAGATGTGACTGAAGGTTCTGCTTCCATTTCAGTTTCTTCTACCCTAGGCCTTTTCAACTGCCTTTTTGAAGCAATTGATTTCACTCTTTTTCCAGACTTGGCTTCTATACCAACACTTCCAGTTTCTTCCTTCTTCTCTTCTGCTTCTTCTTTAGAGGGTGTGGTTTCCTCAGGGAATGGTTGTTGGATGTTGAGATCATGTCTCTCTTTCATCCTTCTCTCAGCCTCCTCCCTTTGTGCTGAATTCCCTTGGAGCTTGGCCATTTCCTTGTTATACAACTCTTCAACCTGAGAGTATGCCATGTGGATAAACATCTCCCCCTTAACACCAATTGCACCTTTCAGGAAGTTTATCATTTTTCTTCTTTCCTAATTGGCCAAAAATGTCTTGGAGGGTTGTCTTTTCTGCTTTTGCTTCTGAATAGGCATCTTCTTAATTTGAAGTTTCTTGACCTGAGCTGCTGTCTGAGCTGCTTCTTTCAAATTCTTTTGGTATTCTGCATTTAACTTCTTGGCCATTATCTTTGCCAGTTCTCTATCCTTTTCTTTTTGTAACTTCTCCTCTTTCTCCATTTGGTCTTGCAACTGCTTTGCTATTGCCTCATCCATTTCAATCTGAGACTTCTGTCTTAGAGGCATTTCAGCTTCAACCATCTTCTCTTTTCCTTTTCCCTTTGATTCTTTCAAAACTTTCTTCTCTTTTTCCTGCTCTGAGATCCCTCCTTCTTTGATAACTACTCCCTTGGCCTTTTGAGTATCCTTAGGAGTATCATTCTTTACTTTGACTAAAGTTTCTGCTATCTCCATTTCTTCCACAGATAGCCCTATTTCTGCTGCTTTAGTTTCTGCTGCTACTTTTACTTCAGCAGCAGTATCTGTTTCTTTTTCCATCTCTTCCTCTGTCTCCCCCTCAACTTCATCTTTCTTTTCAACAGTTTCCCCTTCATGCTTCTCCCCCTTGTTGAAAGAATCTTGAACTTGGTCCCTCTTTTTGAGTACAAACTGTTTCCTTCTTTTCTTTTGAACCAGCCTGGTCACCATCTTCTTCAAATTTTCAATCTGAACTTGTTGGGACAGGATAACCAGCTTCATCTCCTCTATTTCTTTTCCTTGTTTCATAACATCTATGTTGATGTTTCCCATGGTTTCCATCAATTCCTGGTAGTCATATCTGTCCTCACCTTCTCTAGAAGTGTTACCCTCCTTTGAAGGATCATTGGTTCTTTTAGTAGTGGAAGTCTTCTGCCTAGCAGAAGCACTATCCACCCCCGTGGTTTCTTGGCACCAGGGACCTTCGAATGATTGCTCATTCAAAGTTGCCATGGGGGAGGTCTTATTTATGTTACCACTTTCCTCCTCTGTGCTAGCAGGAGTAGTGGCAGCCTCATCACCCATATGCTCAACCTCCTCCTTAGAGAGCACCTCCTTGGGGTTGGGAGACACCCCTGTGGTTTCCCTATGGATATTCCCTAAAGGAGAATTCTTTTTTTGAGGGCTTAAAGGCTTGGGGGTAGATGGTACAAGAAGGGAAGGAGCCTTCTTTACCTGTTTCCTCTTGTAAGTTTGGGTGATAGGAGAGGGTGGTTTTTCAAGAAGGGACTGGGGGATAGATTTTGAGAGGGAAGGTTGGGATTGGCTAGCAGTAGGATGGTCTAATAGGGGCCTTGACCCTGCTGCCATACCTTCATTGGTTTGGGACACCACCATCATTGTAGAGAACAATGGGGTGTCAACTCCTTCAGAGTCCCCAACAGATCTTCTCATATTCGAGAAAACCTTGCCTTTGGGGGGTTTAGGTACATATACCCCAACAGGTTGAGGTATATCCGTCAATTCATGAGTAATAACTTCTTGAACAAACCTGGGGTACATAAAGAAGCTCTTTTTGTTTCCCATGTTTGAGACAAGATCACTGAAAATCATTTTAGAAAAGTTATACTTTCTGGCAGTGGCTAAGCACACCAAAGCATAAGCAATAGTGCTACTGAACTCACTCCATCCAGTAGTCTTTTTGGAGATACAGTGCATAAGAGTATGGACAAAGAAACGCCATTGGGGTGAAAATTTGGCTTTAGAGAATTTGAAAACACCCAATGGGCCTCCATACCCCATTCTTGTAAGATTGGAGAACAGTTCATCGTTTGGGATAGAAGTTATACCAGAGGCATCGTCTACACGTAGACTGATGCGAATAACCTCTTCAGTAACTGTTAGTGGCTTGTCACAGATCCTTGTCTTGATCATTTGCACACCATTCTCAGCAACAATGGTGGCATTAGCCCAGAACTGCCTTTGATGCTCTATATAGATTGTAGGTGATACAATAAGAGCATGAGCAATATGGCTTGACTTGAGGAAACCCCCAATCTGATGAAATCCTGCTGCTTGCTTTGGCTTTTGTAGCATCGCGATCTCATTGTGTTCATCGATGAATGCCATGGATGCCATTGATCTTAGTGCAAAGCTTGCCTGAAAACTTCGAGTCTTGAGAGAGAAAGGGTTTAGAGCGCAAGTGAACAGTATGCAAAGAGTCGTTATGAACTTTTAGGCGGGCAAAAGGTATTTATAGTATTCGGGACATAAGCAGTATTAACCTAGAGCAGTATTAACTGCAAGCAGTATTAATCGCGAGCAGTATTAACTAACTAGCAGTATTAACCACTAGCAGTATTAACTGAGAGAAGTATTAACTGCAAGCAGTATTAACCGCGAGCAGTATTAACTAACTAGCAGTTTTAACTGCGAGCAATATTAACTAACTAGCAGTATTAACCACTAGCAGTATTAACCACTAGCAGTATTAACCACTAGCAGTAGTAACTGAGAGCAGTATTAACTGCTAGCAGTATTAACTAACTAGCAGTATTAACCACTAGCAGTATTAACTGAGAGCAGTATTAACTGAGAGCAATATTAACTGCTAGCAGTATTAACCGCGAGCAGTATTAACTATACTTACTCTTTGAAGCTTAGCCGAATTGAGTACTGCTTTGTATGCCCTACAAAGGAAGATTAGTAACACCAAGAATCTATAATATTCAGATATTTAACTACTGTTTGAGAGGATTCTTATTCAGAGTTGATCATTTCCACACTTGTTACCAAGAAAGTGAATCTACCCACATCAAAAGCTTTGGTGAATAGATCAGCAAACTGATTGTTAGTATGAACTTTTACAACTTGAACAAGTTTCTTTTCATTACAGTCTCTTATGAAGTGATACCTGATCTCAATGTGCTTTTTCTTAGAGTGCTTGACAGGATTATTTACAATGCTGATAGCACTGCTATTATCAATAAAAATGGGAGTGTAGAAAGGTTACCCCATAGTCCAGCATTTGATTCTGAATCCATAAGACTTGAGAACAGCAACTTGCAGTTGCTATGTACTCTGCCTCTGTTGTAGATGTGGACACTGTGGTTTGTTTCTTGCACTGCCATGAAACTAGTCTAGCACCCAAAAACTGACATCCTCCAGAAGTAGATTTTCTGTCCAAGTTTGCCCCACCTAGATCACTGTCTGAGTATGCTATTAGGTCAAAGGGTGAGTCATGAGGATACCAAAGTCCCAATCTGGGTTTCCCTTTGAGATATCTGAATATTCTCTTAACAGCATGAAAGTGAGATTGTTTTGGCCTAACTTGGAATCTTGCACATACACAGACTGGAAACATTATATCTGGCCTTGATGCTGTGAGATACATGAGAGAGACAATCATGGATCTATAATGATGCACATCCATATCCTCCCCCTCAAGATCTGCTGTTATCTGCTTGTGTGTCTCCATAGGTGTGCTGGCAGGTTTTGAATCTGAGAAACCAAACTTGGTTAGAATGTCCTGCACATACTTGGATTGACAGATGAAGATGCCATCTGACTTCTGTTGAACTTGGAGTCCAAGGAAGAAAGTAAGTTCCCCCATGGAACTCATTTTGAACCTTTGATGCATTAGTTTCTCAAACTCCTTGCACATGTTGTCTCTTGTAGATCCAAAGATAATGTCATCAACATAGATTTGGACCAACAAGATATCCTTCTTCTTTCTCTTGATAAATAGAGTCTTATCAATGACTCCTCTTTCAAAGCCATTTTCCAAGAGATAGGATGACAGAGTGTCATACCATGCTCTTGGAGCTTGATGCAGTCCATAAAGAGCTTTCTTCAATTTGTATACTCTGTCTGGATAGTTTGGGTTTTCAAACCCTGGAGGTTGACAGACATATACCTCTTCTTCGATTGAACCATAGAGAAAAGCACTTTTTACATCCATTTGATAGACTTTGAAGTTCATGTAAGAAGCATAGGCTAGGAATAATCTGATTGCTTCTATCCTAGCCACAGGTGCAAAAACTTCTTCATAATCTATACCCTCTTCTTGAGTATACCCTTGAGCCACCAGCCTTGCTTTGTTCCTTATGACAATTCCTCTTTCATCTCTCTTGTTCCTGAAAATCCACTTTGTGCCAATTGCTCTGTGACCTTTAGGAAGGTCTACTAGATCCCATACATCTTGTAGTTTGAACTGCAACAGTTCTTCTTGCATTGCTTCTATCCAACTGGATTCTTTCATAGCATCATGTGCCTTTTTAGGCTTAAGCTGGGATAGAAAACAAGAAAGCACTGTATGCTGTTGATCTTGCATTTCTTGAAGCCTGCTTTGGTGTCTAGTCATCATAGGAGAGGATATATCTCCTATTACCAGCTGTGGAGGATGATTCTTTTGAACTCTGGTGTTATGACTAGGTTCTTTATTAAGTCCAGCCTCTAGATTAGAGTCATTCAACTCAACTGAAGTGTTTTCAGCAGCCACTTCTGATTCTTTATTTTCTTGAGTCTCCTCATCTCTACTTTCTTCTTCACTCTGACTTGGTCCAGTAGATGGTTCCTTTTCACAGTCTTCAAAGGAATTCACTGTGGGTATGGGAAAGATCACAGATTTAGATATACTTTCTTGAACCTGTGTAGTCCCTGATCCTCCACATCCTGAACCTGCATAATCATCACCACTGAAACCAAAGGAGTTAGTTAGTGAATCAATGTCAAATAGCCACTGAGGACCAGACCCAATAGGATTTGGTGTGTTCTCATTGCATTTGACATTGTCACTTTCTTCAAATATTCTAGAAGATGAGTTAAAAACCCTGTAGGCCTTACTCTGAGATGAATACCCAACAAGAAATCCATCATCTGCTTTGCTATCAAACTTACCTAAGTGAGATTTGGTATTGATAATTGTACAAGGACACCCAAAAGGTTTGAAAAATCCAATGAAAGGTTTTCTTTTATTTAAAAGCTCATATGGTGTCTTGTTCTTTGGCTTAACTACTAGAACTCTGTTTTGGACATAACAGGCAGTATTAACTGCTTCAGCCCAGAAGGTAATTGGCAGTTTTGAATCAGCCAACAGAGATCTAGCAGCCTCTATTAGTGTCTTATTTCTCCTTTCAGCAACACCATTCTGTTGAGGAGTCCAAGGAGCACTATATTGTCTCACAATGCCTTTTTCTTCACAAAAGGTGTTTAGATCCAGATTTTTGAATTCAGTCCCATTATCTGATCTAATGACTTTTACTTTTTGATTAGTTTGGTTTTCAATTCTTAGGATAAAGGATTTGATCAGTCCACTTGTCTCATCCTTAGTCCTTAGAAAATATACCCATGTAAATCTAGAGTAATCATCAACAATAACCAAGCAGTAAGATTTCTTGCCTATACTCATAACATTTGTAGGACCAAACAGATCCATGTGCAATAACTGGAGACAAGAAGAAATTGAATTTATCTATTTGGTCTTATGAGAAGTTTTATGCTGTTTGCCTTTAAGGCAAGCAACACAATGATCATCACATGAGAAGACTTTAGATGGTAAACCTCTGACAAGGTTGTTTTTAACAAGTTTGTTCATAGTCTTAAAATTCATGTGACACATCCTTCTGTGCCAAAGAGAGGATTCATCTACAGAAGCTTTGGAAATAAGACAATTTAGAGATGAATCACTATCCACATTGTCCATATCTAGACAGTAAACATTGTCCTTTCTTGGAGTTCTAAGTAGTATCATGCTTTCATCAACTACCTTGAACCCTGGAGCAAGGATCATACACTCAGTATTTGTAAATAATATACTATGTTGTTTGTCACATACCTGTGATACACTTAACAGGTTGTACTTCAATTGATCAACATAGTAGACATCCTCAAATGTCATCTTACCTTTGGTGACATTACCTTTTCCACTTATCTTACCACCAGTAAGATTATCTCCAAATGCAACATGTCCTCCATTGATATGCTTGAAATCCTGAAGGTATGACATGTTGCCTGTCATGTGCCTAGAGCAACCACTATCAACAAGCCATATGCTCTTTCCCTTGAGCTGTTGATTGCCCTGCACATAAAATAAATCAGTTAGTATGAATTAGGAACCCAAGCCAAAGTGGTCTTGGGTACCCCTTTCTCATCAAAATACTTGCATTCTTTCTTGACAAGATTTTTGAATTTCAACTCCTCATTCTTGGAGTACTTTGTCACAATAATAGGCTTGGAAACATTTGTGCTAGAAACAGTACTGGTTTTAGAGGTACTAACTGCCTTAGCAGCACTTGCATGCTTAGCAGTACTAACCTTGTTAGTAGTAGTAACTGTGCTAGCAACAGTAACTGTGTTGGCAGTATTAACCTTTGAAGAGGTACTAACTGTATTAGCAGCATTAATGTTTTCAGCAGTACTAACACAGGTAGCAGCAGTAATACTTCCAGCAGCACTAACCCTGTCAGCAGTACTAACAGTTTTAGTGCTTTTGGGCACCCACATTTTAAAACTTTCTTTTAAAATCCTTTTCTTCATGGGGCCTTTCTTTTCACCATGTTTCTTTCCAGCCTTCCTATAACCAACAGGTTTTTGCACAAATCTTTGAAAGGTCATATGTTGATTAATAGGGTTAAAGAGGCAATATTTAGCCAAATGATTTAACTTGCCACATATGAAGCAAGGTTTTGGTCTATTGATTTTATTCAGATCAACTCCTTGTTTCTGAGCCCATTGATTATTCTAGTTTCTTTGATTTCCTCTTTTTACACCAGAATTTAGGCTCTTGGCTTTACTGCAATCACACTGTTTACAAGATCCAGGATTCACAACCGTGGTTTGTTTGTAATGGACCTTGTTATCCTTTCCTTTGGTCTTCTCTATCTCCTTGGA
The DNA here is from genome assembly GCA_023525745.1 of Arctium lappa. Lineage (NCBI taxonomy): Eukaryota > Viridiplantae > Streptophyta > Magnoliopsida > Asterales > Asteraceae > Arctium > Arctium lappa. The sequence continues at coordinate 14,130,112 of CM042064.1, forward strand.
CTTGACCCAGATTTTCCCACATCCCTCATTGGTGATAATGTTGTTTTCTAATGGGATCTCTTTACTCACATCATTATCTCTATACTCACTGGCTTCTTTCTCAGTTAAATCCTTAATTACTACTTCATCCAAAGGATCTATCTTAAAGGCTTTCTCAGATAAGTCCTTTTTCTCCTTGGTTTCTAACAAGTCTGAAGTAGGAGAGATATAATTGTTGTTGTAAGGAGGAGGTGTACTGTTGTATCCAATACCAGGCTTCATCTTATCATGAATCTGAGCCTTTAGAAGAGAATCCATTGCTTTTGAAGCATATGAAAACTTTTCTATGTCAAGCTTAACTTTAGACAGTTCCTCCTTCAGCCTATCACTCTCTTCTAAGGATTTAGACAGTTTGGTCTCTAACTCATTCTTTTCCCACTTCCAATAGTTAGTGTCATAAGAGTGTTGAAGTTCATTAGCTTGAAAGCCTTTGATTTGCTCTTCAAATCTCTCTACTATTAACATACTTTGATTGTGATCCCTGTATCCTTTTCTAATCTTTTTGAGGTCATCACACATACTTTGATTGTGATCCCTGTATCTTTTGACAGTGTCAATGCAAGATTTAGTGCAAAGATTAGAAATTACCTCAGAGGGGAGATCAGATACTTCTGCCATAAGAGCTTGATTTTGAATGGCTTCCTCAGCTTGATCACTCCAGTCAAATCCCATTCCTTGTTGAGAAACAAGGGCTTGAGCAGGATTCTTGTTCTGAGTGTAGCCTCCATTCTGAGCTTGTTGGTGGTTGTTGTTTGGAACAGCACTCCTGCATTCTCTAGCAAAGTGTCCTTTCATGTGACACTTATAACATTCCACCTTGGTCTTGTCAAAACCAGCTCCATCTTCTCTTCTTTGAGAGAAGTTATTCCTTCCTGTTCTTTTAATGAACTTCTTCACCCTCATGGATAACATGGCCATCTGCCATTTAATATCCATCTCCTCTAGGTCATCAGGGTGAAGTTGATCCAGATCATCATTAATCAATGAATTGTTACTATGACTGGACAAAAAGGCTTCAAAGATTGTTTCAGTTCCTTTTTCTGAACTTGCTCCATTAGCAGTACTAACTGCTTCAGGGATGGCAGTAGTATCAGTGGATGCTGAAAGAAGTGCAGCATTGTGAACATAACCAGTGGGCTTCTTCTTGATCTCTACCTCAGTTTCAAAAACTCTTAGATCATTGTATAGATCATCAAGTTCTTTCTCATCCAGATTGTCACTCTGTCTATATGAGACAGTGTACATAGTCCATTCATCCCCAAGAGATCTGAGGAACTTTCTGTTGACATCATTTTGTTCCATCTTCACTCCTACAGTAGCCAGTTCACCAATGAGTTTGTTGAACCTATCAAAAGTTTGAGTCATAGACTCATTCTTTGAGGAAGTAAAGTTCTCATACTGCTGCTTTAGAACATCTCTTTGATTTCTTTTGATGCTCTTAGTTCCAGCAAATCTTTTCTCTAGAGCATTCCAGAAAATCTGAGCATCAGTGCAGTTGCAAAATTGATGCTGATATTCATTGGGGATGGCCAAGGGTAGAGTGCTCAAGGCCTTCATCTCTGTCTGTCTGATCTTCCTCTCACCATCTGTCTTTGGTGGAGGTCTTATTCCATCTGGTCCTATCCTTCCAGCTTCAGAAGGACCATTCTCAATGATATCCCACATTGAGTAGTCAGTGAGAAGAATATATTGTCTGATTCTGATCTTCCACATGTCAAACTCACTGGGTTTGAGCATTGGAACCTTAGAGACCAAAGTACTGCTTGATTTTGTAAGATTTTCCATGATGAATAGATGTTTCTGAGAGAGTTTGGCTCTGATACCACTTGTCAGGATCGAATTCTCAACAAGAATTAATTCTCAGAAACAATATCAAAGAAGTTTGCGGAATAACACTTTGATATTCAATGAAACAGTAAATCAACACAGTAAATATGAAGAACAAACTGTAAACTTGTATTGAATGCTTTGAAGTTACAAGATTACACACTCAACCTCAATCTAGAAGAACAGACTCTTTCAAGACGAATTCTACTTCTCTAGAATTAGGATCTATGCCTTGAGGTTGATTTCTCTCTAGAAAAACTTAGTATTAAACCATTCTATAACTTCTATACATATACTGAAAGAAAAAGATAATTACAATAAATAAACAAATCTTCAGTATATCTTCCATGTATATCTCTATGCATTCCATGAATATCTTCATCATATAAGCAGTATTAATCTTCAGCAACATTAATTTTGTTCTAGCAGCATTAACTATTAAGCAGCACTAACTACTAGCAGTACTAACTAGCTAAGCAGTACTAACTTTGTTCAAGCAGCACTAACTTTGACTAGCAGTATTAATTCTACTAGCAGTAGTAATACTCAGCAGTACTAACATTGAAGTCTTCTAGCAGTAGTAACTTTGCACCAGCAGCATTAACCACACTTAAGCTTTTCTTCAGTTCCCAACAGTTCTCTTCGCACAGAAGAAGGCGAAGAGCTCTTGGTCGGCACTCGAAAGTCAGACCTCTACACGATCAATTTATTAGACGTCCATACTGACAAGCAGATTTGTCTACTATCTAAAGCATCGATGCAGCAAAGCTGGCTATGGCATCGACGGCTCTCTCATCTCAACTTTCGCTACATCAACAAACTGGTCAGTGGCAACTTAGTCAAAGGACTTCCAGAGCTCAAATATGACAAAGATCATCTGTGTGCAGCCTGTGAGAAGGGCAAGATGAAGAGGGCTCCGCATAAACCGAAGCCTAAACCAAGTACAAGCGCTCCGCTAGAGCTATTGCATATGGATCTCTGTGGTCTAATTCGAACTCAGAGTCTAGGAGGCAAGAAGTACATTCTAGTGATCGTGGACGACTACTCACAATACACTTGGGTCAAGTTCCTACGATCAAAGGATGAGACACCTGATGTGCTCATCACTTTTCTGAAGACGACCCAGGTGAATCTGCAGAAACCGATAAAGCTTCTAAGAACAGAAAACGGCACAGAGTTCAAGAACAAAACTGTTCAAGAATATCTCGAATCTAAAGGGATAACTCATCAGTACTCTGCTGCACGTACGCCTCAACAAAATGGAGTGGTGGAAAGAAGGAATCGGACGCTAGTCGAGGTAGCTCGCACTATGATAAGTCAATCCGACCTACCTCTATTCTTATGGGCAGAAGCTATATCTACCGCATGCTATACGCAGAACCGGTCCATGATTCACAGACGATTCAAGAAGACTCCTTATGCGTTGATCAACAACCGAACACCTACAATCAAATACTTCCATATTTTTGGATGTAAGTGTTTCGTTCTAAACGATAGGGAGAATCTCAACAAGTTCAGCGCCAAGGTAGATGAAGGAATCTTCATTGGATACTCCTCATCATCAACTTCATTCAGAATCTACTTCAAGAAGTCAAAGACGGTGATTGAAAGCGTCAACGTCACCTTTGATGAAGAGATGGCTTCCAAACAATACTGTTCAGAACCCGTTTTAACCGAAGTACTAGCTTCTGGGCAACTCAGTCCAGAACCTGCGTCTCAACAGAACAAATCATATGAAGCTTCAACATCAACTAACCATTTATCTGATTTAGATTTATTATTTGAATTGTTTTATGACGAATTTCTTGGAACTAACATAAAGAAATCTGTTTTGGTTGACAGGATAGAAGAGCCAACGCCTACTCATCCAACCAGTTAAGACATTCCAAATGAATCAAGTACCCCGATTCATCAGGACGTCACAATTCAAATACCAACTCCTACAGTTCAAGAAGTGCCAAGTCATGCAGAGTCAGAAAAAGCTGAACCAGCAGAATGTACCGTACAGATCCAACTACAGCCGGACCAAGCTATACCTGCTGAGTCTTCTGAACCAACAACTTTAACTGAAGCAACTATCATAACTCCTCCCAATCAAACTGAAGAAGGTGCAAGTGGATTTATAGATGACACAACTGACATTCATTCCTATAATCCCCTGCCTCATGAACGTAAATGGACCAAAGCGCACCCTGCAAGTCAGATCATAGGTGATCCATCCAAGCCGGTGCAAACTAGGTCAGCGTCAATCAACTGGTGCATGCACGACTCCTTTCTAAGCAAGATTGAGCCAACTCGAGTATCAGAGGCTCTTGTCGAGTATCAGAGGCTCTTGCGGATCCAGATTGGGTAGTCTCTATGCAAGAAGAATTGAACCAGTTCGACGCACTGCAAGTCTGGAGACTCGTACCAAAGCCTAAAGGTAAAACAATCATCGCTACGAAGTGGATCTTCAAGATTAAAAAGGAAGAAGCTGGTACCGTCATCAGAAACAAGGCGAGACTAGTAGCCAAAGGATACAGACAAGAGGAAGGATTAGACTATGATGAGACATACGCTTCTGTGGCGCGTTTAGAGGCAATTAGAATGTTCTTAGCCTACGCTGCCCACAAGAACTTCACGGTCTTTCAAATGGACGTGAAGACAGCATTCCTGAACGGAATTCTGAAAGAGGAAGTATACGTCTCTCAGCCAGAGGGATTTGTCAATCAAGAGAAGCCGGACCACGTCTACATTCTCGACAAAGCTCTCTACGGTATGAAACAAGCCCCTCGAGCCTGGTATGATGTCCTTTCCACTTTTCTAGTCAAGTCTGGGTTTTCAAAAGGTACGGTGGATACCACCTTGTTCATAAAGAAAGAAAAAGCCGATATCGTTTTAATACAATTCTATGTCGACGATATTATTTTTGGTTCAACTAATACTAAGTACTGTAAGAATTTTGCAAACCTTATGGTGTCTAGATTTCAAATGAACTTGATGGGAGAGATGAACTTCTTTCTCGGGCTTCAAGTAAAACAATTTTCTACGGGTATCTTTATCAATCAATCTAAGTACATTAGGGAAATTCTCCGGAAATTCCAAATGGAAAATACAAAACCGATTGGTACCCCAATGACACCAGGAACTAAGATTGGCACCGATCCTTAGGGAAAGGCTGTTGATATTAGGACCTACAGAGGAATGATAGGTTCTTTAATGTATCTTACTAGTAGTAGACCAGACATAATGTTTTCAACATGTCTTTGTGCCCGATATCAGGTTAATCCAAAAGAAATCCATTTGACTGCTGTCAAGCGTATATTCAGGTATCTGAAGGGCACCGCAGATCTCGGTCTGTGGTATCCCAAAGATACTACTTTTGAACTAACAGCGTACACAGATGCAGATCATGCAGGTTGTATGTTAGACAGGAAGAGCACGTTAGGACACGTACAGTTCCTCGGTGACAAACTAGTAAGTTGGGGATCGAAGAAGCAACTTTGCGTTTCAACTTCCACGGCCGAAGCAGAATATGTAGCTGCTGCTAGCTGTTGTTCTCAGGTTTTGTGGATGCAAACACAACTTCGCGACTACGGTTTCCACTTCAACAAAATCCCGATCTACTGCGACTCCAAGAGCGCCATCTCAATAACAGCGAATCCTGTTCAACACACAAAAACCAAACATATCGACGTCAGGTATCACTTTATCAAAGATCATGTAGAAAAAGGAAACATAGAACTTTTCTTTGTAAAAACAGATTATCAACTTGCAGATTTGTTTACCAAGGCGTTAGATGAAAAGATATTCAACTTTCTTATCTCTAAGCTTGGTATGCTAAATCTTAAGACATAATCAGTAGTTACCTATAAAAGTTCACTATTGTTTACTTTTTCCTCATATATTTATGCTTAATTGTGAATGATATCTGTATTTCATATGTTAATGTTCATGATTCAAGGGGGAGTATGAGAAGAAACTCATACTTGGTCAATATTAATTTGAGGGGGAGCTCATAAGATTTCTGCACTTACGTTTTATGACAAATTTTTGTAATGCAAGATTTTAGCGGGAGCTCTTCACGTCAAAGGAGTTCGGATATGACTTCTGATCAATTCAGATCAGAACTCGTACTTTAAAAAGTTTTACTGCTTTTTGTCTTTTCAATTTAAGTGAATAAATTTGCTTTGACTTTGACTTAAAGACTTTTGCAGAAGTTTGAGAGAATCTTAAAAGATCATATCTTTATGACTTTAAGCTTAGCTTCATGAGATGGAAGATCGTACGTAAAGGTATAATTCTATATCTTCATCTCATATATGGTTGAAAGAAGGACAACTTTCAATCATAGAAAACATTGTTTTTAACGTTCAAACCACTTCCCGATTTTTTCAACAGATTTTATATTATGGAAGTGTGATTTTAAATGTTTTCAAAATCAATATTGTGCTTTAACTGAAATAGTTAAACCAATCTGTGCATCACATGCATCATAGGAAAACAAGAATTTCATTGTGCTAGGAATTAACACAACTTCTATGGAATCACCTTAACCAGTGATTTCTACCCAAGAAGTTAATCCTTAGTGATTGAGTGTGCAAAGCGAAAAGAAATGAGTGTGATTAGAGAAAGCAAAATGTTTAAAAGAAAGAGCGTGTGAGAACAGAGTTAAAAGAATATCACAACTCTGCACCAACTTTTTCTGAGCCGGGCAGCCACAATTCTAGTTATTCACAATTCTTTGGTGATCATTATTGAAACAGGCAACTAGCCCATGCCAACTCTTGATCAAACCTCACCATCTACTCATTTTCTTCTCAACAAGAAAGTGTTTCACATTTTCAAAAGGGGATGCAGCACAATTGTTATCTGATTTTCATTTGGAAAATCTGGATATTGAAAAGAAGGAAGTCTGCCCACCTTCGCACTTCAATCATGCACATTGAGTATGTGTTTAACTTACTGTTGTCTCAGTGGTTTACACAATAATGAGCCAATAAGCAATCATCAGTGCTTAATTCTTTCAAACACAAACACGAACACACAAGGAATTTGTTTCTTTGTCATAACGTTTATAGAAATAACCTTTGTGGTGTTTCGATGATTAAATGGAAGCCCTGGGGGAGTCAACATCAAACAGCTCCTTTCCATATGTGTATTCGTTACACACAGTGACTTAGTGTTACTGACAGACATTCTAACTTATTCATTAGTTGATTCAGGTGTTACATGATAATTTTTTCTAGATTTGCAAAGATCAGGATGAATAACTATTAAATTGACGGATCAGAGACTCCAAGTGGTTGACATATCTTACTCAAAGTTTTGATGAAGTCGTTGCACTTTCCATCAAAAAGGGGGAGAATATAAAGCTTGAAGAAATGTTCAATACAAGAAAAGCTAATCAAGAACTGGGAGATCAAAGTATTCTAAAGACATGCTGATTTCAGATAAATTTTCTTTGAAGATACTTTGCTAAAGCATTCTGAGCTAGAGAAAGAGATTGCATCTTTTGTACTGAAAGAGAAGATCGTATTGCCAAATCATTTTCGAAATGATCTTGATCCAAAGGGGGAGATTGTTAAGACACAGTCTCATTGGATTCAAGATCATCCAAAACGAAGATCGCAAACTAAAGTTAATGCTAAAAGTTACTCTCAACAATAGTCTAGGGTCTATTCTGTCATAAAGTCAAAGTTATAATATCTAGATATTATTTAGATATTATATTTTAGTTATTATATTAGTTTATATTAAGTTTTGATAATATCTAATAATCAGATATTATCTCTTTCTCTCTGTACATCGATCAACAAGAACACAATCACACACACAATACACATACTAAAAGGTGAAAACAGAGAGAAAAACAAACAGATAGAACTCAAAGAAATCAACCGTGTAATCCGCGTTTGTAATCCAAACAGGTTGGTTTATCTTCTATTTGTTTGTTATTTGATTATCTGGTAACGATCACGGACTCACAGTATTATTGGCGATCAATTTTGAAACCTACCGAATAAACGGTAGTGTATTATTTTACCGCATCACTAATTGTTATAAAACTTATGTGTTTAAAAGTTTAATAAATGTTTAAATTGGCATAAAAAGTGAAAACCTTGAACTCATTAGGCCTATAGATTTAAACCTCCTATCGTGAAAGGAGTTGTAATTAGGGACTAAGGGCGTCCTTGGGATTCGAAACGTCGAATGATCCGACTTGCAGCCAGTCTTGGATTTTGGGACTTCAGTTTATTAATCTCTGCGGATGTATAATGTAAATAGTAGATTTAAGTCTTCCCAAATATTTAAGAGGTAATTTTATACTTCGACAATCATGCGTGATAAGGTCTCATGTGATTATTTGCGCTTAATATGAGGTTCGTTTTAGTGGCTTGCTCGTCGGTGTGACATCATGGTATATGTTGATGGTGTATCGTCTTAGTGGGGTCTGCGTTCAAAGGAAATTCTCGTGGTTCGTTTGTTAGAAGTGTAAGATTTGGAATTTTAGCACTCTGTTAGGTGTCAACCTTAGTGCGACCATCCGTCTGGAATGAAATTTTGGGCGGGATACCCACGTTTTCGAGGTCACCATTTAGTCTTAAACGTCAACTTTTTTTCTTGAAGTCAATGAATCTTGGAATGTTTGGAAGTATCCCGGTTAGATCATGCGAAGTAATGACCTTTCGGTGATGGAAATTAAAAGAAGGTTAAGTGTTGATGTTTATGTACCGATGGGTATAAGCGTCCCCGTGGTGATAAATATTTTGTTATGGGAAGGTTGTGCGGTTGGGATTGGAACGGAGTTGAGTGATAGCCGAATATGGGTTAACCAGTTACCCGAAGGACGTATTGGTGCGCCTTGGAAGGGCATCTTTATCAATATTAGGAGTGGATCAGTAGGAATTTAATGATTCATGAGGGTTTCGTTACGATCTTTAACTTTGGATTATGAATCGTGTAGATTCGAAGGGAATTGGTCGGTGAGAAGTTGAGGTCACAAACTACCTGGAGGTAGTAGTTGTCACCCAAGGTTGGGAGACGACCGTAACCTTGTGGGTAAAGGTTACTCTGATGAGTTGAGTGTTCACTCGGTTATGCGTGTAACTTGCCCCAGAGGGGCGACTGACGTGAGTATCAGTATAAGGGTCACGATAGTGGTGCTGTAATATGAATTGAAGGCAATCTATTCTGTAGGCATCGTTCCATTGAGAATAGTAGATTTCGAGGACGAAATCATTTTAAGGTTGGGAGGATTGTAACACCCCAATTTTTGAAAGGTATCATTTCAAGTTAATACAGAAACCGATATAATAAGGAAAAATAAGATATTTGATTTTGGGCTTGAATCCTGGATTTCATAGTCTTGATGGATGAAGGATTCAATTACAAGTCCAACGGTCATTTCCGGAGCAAAAACGGAGCTATAACGAAGAAGTTACGACCAAAACAGTGAGCGGGAAGGAAGCTAGGTGACCCAGCGAAAATGACCAGTGACAATGACCTGCGACAATGCCCTGGGCATTGTCGCATGGCAATGTCGCCCAAAAGTGGCAGTCTGCTGTTAAGTCGAGATTTCAGCCCTTTTTCTTATTTTCTCTCATCCAAACTTCCCCTATCATCTCCCACATCGTTTTCTCTCTTCTCCCTTCAAACCCAAACTCACTTTTGGCTCAAATCTTTAGATTTTGTGGAGGTGAAACATCATCGAGGGGTAGGATTGAAAGTTATGGTCAAGGATTCACCATCTCCATCTTCATCTTCAACTTCAACATCATTTTTGGGGTTTTCTAGGTTTTCATCAAAACCTAAGTGGTAAGTGTATCCCTTCCATTTCTAAACCTTTATATAAGCTATAAATGCTCCATTGATGGTTCCCTAGTGTTTGCTTTCTCTAATTTCGGTTTGGAAGTATTTTGGGAGTTTTGGGTTAAAATTAGGGTTTTACCCAAAGTGGAGATTTTGATGATAAGTATTTGGGGAATGGTTCTATATGGTTATTTACAGTTGGATACTTGTGGATCTAGGTTATGGAAGTTTTGAACTTGAAGATTCAAGTTTCTTCAAAGGAGCTCAAAGCGGGGTAAAATATAGATTTAGCCTAAATCTAGCGAGGTGAGTTCAAGATAATTTATGAAAACGGTGTACATGCCAAAATATTTATTTAAAGTGTTTATGCTTTTCATCAAATATCTTAACTGCTGATCACCTGATAAGTTTCGGTTATTTTGAAATGTTTAGTTTTATAAACATGGTGAAACACCCATTTTGGGGTCTTTGAGAATTTTGATAAATAAATCATGTTTAAATGTTTCTTTGATGATTTTAGATATATAATTGGAGTTTATTTGACGTAAGTGTCATTTGGTGTAGTTGAGCTTATAAACCTTTTCGAAAAATGCATATTATCACGTTATGAGGCATTTTGGAAATATAAGGGTGGGAGTCATTTGGAAAATGGTTTGCCTCAATTGATGTTGAGTTTGAGATAATTATACTTTTGGGTCGTCGTGTCTTCGTCAGTCGGTTAAACGTGTTTTAATGTTTACAAAGGTTTTCGTTAGAAATTTAAGTAAAGTGTTGGGCCCTTGGCTCGGTTTTGACTAAATGAGTCGTGTGGACATTTGTCCGGATTTATAACCGTCGTGGCTTTTGAGTGTTGACGATTAATTCGTGTCATTGGTAAGTTACTTGCTTTGGGTGCTTTGGTCATTCTTTAGGAGTCATGTAATGATAGATAGTGTCGTAATGGATCCATAGGCATGTAAGTCTGTCGGTTATATAAGGCCTGAGGTTTTGGATTACTTTTAGTGACCGCTCGGGTTTGCTAGTGAGTAGGAATATGTGGTTTGAGTCGCAGAGTTGGAACTCGTCTAGATTGGATTAGGCACCCGGTTGCTCGTAAGACCGCGGGGCGGAACTCGACGGAGTATCGTAAGGGGCATCAACAAGTTCGAGGATTGTGATGTCTGTTATGGCATGGGAAATAGAACCGGGGCACGTTGGTGAAATCCAATAACATTGCGGGTGGCCCCATTCACGTGTTCTCGCCACCCAAGATGGAAATGTTTAGATGACATACAAGGAACTCGCGTGAATGGCCTACTTGAGTGTTACTCTATTCTCAGTGTATACGGGTCTCTTCATCGTTGATTCGTGGTATTTTATATGGTAATGTCGTATTTTACCAAATTGGGTTTTTATGTGGTCGACAATAAATGATGGCTTTAATATTGGGTTTCCCCCACGTATATTAAGGCTTGAATGGAATGCGTCATTCCTACGTTTTCCGTATTTGGTTTCCTTTCATTTTATGGTTACGTGAGTTTTGGGTTAAATATAAGTTTACGAAAGACGTTTTATATTGGAATCTTTCTGTAAAACATCTTGGCTTGGTTAGCGATCAACGTGGTGTCTCTTTCGTTTAAAATACATGTTTATTGGTAAATGAGTCGTTTCATAAGCAAAGCATATCATTTTGAAAGATTATGACTTTAATTGCATTCTTACATTTTAAACGAGTTATTTATATATGTTGAAAACTCTTGAGCTCACTATGCATTAAACCTAACTTTTTTATTTGTCGGCATGTGCATCAGGATTCCAGTTGGGGGTTGGGTTCTAGCAATGCTATGAAGATGGAGAGTCTTAGCTAGATGCAAAAGTAATTACTTGGTGAAGACTTCTGCAAGTTGGAGATAAGGATTGATATTGGGTATTAGTAGCACACGTTCTTTTTAGTCTGTATGTATAGATTGTGTACGTGTATTGAGGTTGAATCTAAATTGTGGTTGTAGATGATCCAATTATTGATGTATTTAAATTTTTTAAATTAAGATGCTATTTCCATAATTTAGGGTGTTACATCAATGTCTCGGGGAATTTTCGTACAAGGTGTACCGAGAGTGATCCCCTTACTGCAACTTAGCCAGACGACAGTGACACTGTCATAGTCGCTTGGCATAGTCGTCGGGCATGTACCGAGCCCCGAAAATCGACTTTTTCTATGCCAACACTCCTGAAACTCTTAAGGACTTTAAGTAATGTTTTCCCAACATAAATCCCACCATCTACAAGTTCCAAAAATATCCAGGTGACCTTTACTCATCGAAAACTACGGGCGTTACACATGACTCCCGAGTTATTGTGGGATCATGAAGACATGATAGCCTACGATATGATACCCTCGTTGAAATATATGTTTCATCTAGGGTGTTCATCTAAATCGCCAAACTGCCCACACCGCACCACAAAGTGTGGTTTAGAACTTCTGCGGTGCGGTTTGCGGTTTGCATTTTTACCAAACCGCACTATGTGGTGCAGTTTGCGGTTTTTAGTTATGAAACTGTGGTTCAAACCTCACCGCACCGCACATTATATATAATTATATTTTTTATTTTATATATTACAGGCACATATATGTATATATAAAATAGTTGCAATATTTATGTTATACATATGTATTTAGGAATCAGACGTGTTGAATATATTTATTTTTTGGACTACGGTCACATTATCGTTTATTTTAGAATGAAGTTTATAATCTTATAATTATTATATTGTAGGTGTAAATTTTGTTAGGTACAAACCGTATATCCGGTACGGTTTGCGGTTTGGGTAAATACTCAAACCACATATGCGGTGCGGTTTGTGGTTTTGCCCGAAACCGCACCAAAATGCACCGCGACCCATAGTTTCAACTACAGTCGATACATGAGAATATCGTCAGGGCTCTGCATGCTTGCATAATGCTTGAGGGATCGTCTGTCAATACCTATGCGCTGAAAATAAAAGTGTACATTGACCGATTGGGTCGTCTTGGTTTCCCTCTAAGTCAGGATTTAGAAACAGGTCTGGTTCTTAACACCTTAACCAAATCATATGACCAGTTTGTTATGAACTATAATATGAATGACTTGAGCAAAACTCTCACAAAACATCATATTATGCTCAAAACTGCTAACAAAAACATAAACTCCAAGTTGGATTAATCCAAACGCAAACACGTCTTGATGATCAAACTTAAAGGTGGGATAATTGCAAGGGAAAGGTAAAAGTGGAAAGTTCCAACAAAGACAAAGGTAATGGAAAGATTCTTGAGGATGCAACTTCAACTGCAATCAAAAGGGAAATCGGAAGAGAAACTGCCCAACCCTATTGGCAGATAACAGGAAGTAGAAGGCTATAACCTGCAGAGCATCAGGTATGTTTACCATTGATTTATGTACTTTTGATTATGACTCTCGAGTATTGAATAACGGGTGTAGTACTCAGATTTGTACTACTCTACAGTGTCTAAAATGTAGAGAGCAGCTGAAACCAGACCAGTTGGAACTGAGGATGAGCAATGAGGCTAAGGTAGCTGTTGTTACGCAAGGGACATAAGATACGAGACTTTCAAATGGTCTTAGTATAACACTTAGAAATTGTCTTTATGTACCTAGCTTTATTAGGAACATTGTTTCGGTTGCTTAGTTACAACAAGCTGGATTTATGTTTAATCTTAATGATAATTCTATTTTTGCTTACCTTAACATGTTTTGTATTTTGTGGCCAAGCCACATAGTGGTTTTTATGAAATTAATTTGCATAAAAGTTGTAACTATGAATCAATATAAAACGTAAACAGTAAAAGACTTTTGTGTGGCTACAGTCAGACTTACTTGTGGCAATGATGTTTTTGACATAACAAGAAGTGCAAAGTCAAACTCCAGGCAAACCTGGAATCATGCAAAGATTCATATAATACATGTGAATTTTATTTATTAGTACAGATGACAAAGGCTACTTTTAAAGGTTAACCCGAAAGGGCAACAAAACTGCTAGGAATTATCCATATTGGTATATGTGGTCCTTTCAACTCAGTCACATGAAATAGTAATCACTACGTCATTACCTTTACTGATGATTTCAGTAGATATGAGTATGTTTACCTAATGAAAAAAAATATGAATGTTTTGAAATATTCAAAGAGTTTTATGTGACATCCGTCAGAAATCAAAATCTTCAAGGATAGAATCCTTTAAGATATTAGAGAATAGTTCATAGAATTTACTTCTCTAGAATCTAATTAGATTGGTTAGATTATAATTCTCCCGAAATATTTCAGTAGTCGTTTAGAAAGCCCGATTCGGATCAGTAACTGACTAAAACGTCCCATAAAATGCCAAATATTATGTCACATGTCTAAAATACATAAAATAATGAGGTTTATATTATTTAGGTAAAAATATATTTATTTGTAAAAATTTACTCAATTTAGAGAGAATTGAGAATTTATAAATTGTCGGTTCTCAATGTATCTGATTTAATTGTGAGATTGTGATGTATTCTTTTAAAATAAAAAAAAAATATTGAGATGGGCTGGGAGAGGCCACATGGCCGGCCCTCCACCCTCTCCGTCTCTTTTAAAAAAAAAAATTCATTTGAAAAGCTCATTTCAACTCTAAAAATTTAGAGATAAACTCTTCACCTCCTCATTCTCTCTCTCTCTCTCTCATTTTCGATTTCTTCTTCAAAACACCATCAAGAATTCAAGTTTCCAGCAAATTAAAGATTGTTTTAAGATCAAATCATCAAGATTATTGAAGATTTCCAAGTTTACTTCATCATCTACACAAGGTACAAACCCTATTTCTTCATTTCTTCAAGTTTTATTCAAGTTTATTGTTTTGAACTTTATAAAAATCCTCATGCATGTGTAGAAATATTTCATTTATGGTTTTAGAAGTGAAATGAACATCATATACTGACAAGTATTAGTGGATAGCGCTAGTATTAGTGGATAGCGCTATTTGGTCTGACAAGCCCACCTTATACTGACGAGTAGGGGTGCACTGTACTAGAGAAATATGACTACACATGTGGTTAAAGCCCACCTCTGAGGTAGATCATGGGGCGTTGATTTGGTCCGGAAAGGTTTAGTAGTGGCTCAACGTGGTTGTATCAATGCATACCTCTTGTCATATAAGCTAAATTATGATACTCATGAATCAAGGAATTGAAGTTTGGTTTATGCGTATGATTTTCAAAAGACAGCTTGCATATAAACTTGACTTGTGCATATTTAAAAACCTGTGAACTCACCAACTCTCGTAGTTGACCATATTTTGAACATGTTTTTCAGGGAACAAGAAGGTACATGGAAACGATTCAAGTTTATCTCTTGTGTAAACCGCATGCAATACTTTTATAATAGAGATTTTTGTACTTCAACTTTTAAAGATGTAATAGGAATGTAAACTTTTGGAACTTTTTGTAAACAATGGTTGAATGTATGGTGGTATTTCTTTCTGTATCCTAAAGCTATGCCTATCGAACTGTCATGTTCTGTGTTTTCGCTTTAGCGGGGTGTGACAGATTTGGTATCAGAGCCATAGGTTATAGAGAATACTGGTTTTACTATAAAACCATACACTATAACCACTATTTTCAAAATTACTTTTGTAAACAAGTCTCGAGTTTCAGCATATTACTAGTATAACTAAGATGGGTGTCGGCTTAGCATATTACAATTAGGCAAAGCCTGATCACCTATGTCTAATTTAGTATGCATAAGAAGAGACTCTAAATGGTTATATTAAGAATTACTAAAAATAGAAACTTTTTGTTCAAAAATGAAGAGCATGAGTCAGTATGTGAGTTCGCATATGTATTTTGTGATTTCAACGTTTATCTAGCATACTAATGTTTAAAAACTTATTATTTACCGCAGATATCATGTCTCATTCGTCGTCACACTGTGAGTCTTCCCCAGACGAGTCCGGATATATCACAGGCCGACCTAGGAGGGCACGTGTTAGTGAAGACTACGACCCATCCGAGCATAGTTACTCGGGGTCCGGACATTCACCAGCTAGGTCGTCTACTCCCATGTCTGCGCCCTCACTGTAGTCGGTGCCCCGACCTAGAGTTCGGGCGACCGCGCGGATCAGTGTTCCGATGTCGGTCAGGGAGACCTTCATCATTCCACCTAGGAATGAGGCGGGGCCCTCCCGACTGAGGGTTAGACGAGTTATGCCACCACCATAGGTTGAGGAGCCGGCAGGACAGTCGACTGGTATGACATCACTTGAGAGTTTATGGGTCACAGGTTTGTCCCAAGATGCGGAGATGTTTAGGGCTAGACTAGACCATTTTGGTCAGTCTCTCGACTGGTTGATGGGGATTTTGAGCACACACGATCAGACCATGAGCGGAGTCTTGGCTATGCTTGCGAACACTAGAATGGAAGTTCAGAGGCTATACATAGGTTTAGCCTTGATGTTGGGAGCGATGGTAGCTGTTATGGGATGGTTTATCTTGTACCTCATGCGTTAGGTGTTGGTTATCCGATGATATTTTGGGAACTTTAAAACTTGTTTCTTTTGGGGCATATAGCCCATGAATTTGAAAATATTTTATGCTTGATGGTAAACTTATGAAATTAATGGTTGATATTTTGAAATTATTAAGTTTGGTAGTTATGATGAAATTTGAGCTGCAATATTTATCGTTTTGTATAATTGAAAAATATGTTATCATTGTATGATATGTTGAATGTATGATTAATTATTAGATAAGTATTGTATGATGCGCGACGCATAAATAGATTGCTGGTTCAGACAAATAATTAGATTCCGATTTGGAAATTTCGTAGTAGAGTTATGCCTCCAAGAAGGGAAGACCCAGAAATTGCACGATTAGTGTCCGAGCAAATTCTTGCTGCCCTCCCCAATATAGTTAGTTAGTCAGGTAGCAGCAGGCCTGAATGCTAATCAAACTAACAATCCTAGAGTCGGTGTGAATGAGAACAGAGAATGTACGTATAAGACTTTTAGATCTTGCAACCCGAAGGAGTTCCATGGTACCAAGGGAGCCGTTGGGTTATTGACTTGGTTAGAAGGAATGGAGTCCGTCCTGCATATTAGTAAGTGTACAGAAGCAAACAAGGTGGAGTTTGCAGCCTGTTTACTGCAAGGGCAAGCGTTAACCTGGTGGAATACTCAAGTACAAACGCGAGGACGGGAAGCAGTTAGTAGACTCACGTGGGACGAGTTCAAAGAGATGCTTAAGGAGGAGTACTGCCCGAGGATTGAGATTCAGAAACTTCAAGCAGAATTGTGGAATCATGAGATGAAGGGAAATGATATAGACTCTTACACTGCTCGATTTCATGAGTTGGCAAAGTTAGTACCCCATTTAGTGACACCAGAGGAAAACAGAATTGACAAGTACATTTGGGGCTTAGCTTCCGAAATACGGGGAGATGTGACTTCGGGAAATCCAAAAACGATGCAGGAAGCAGTGAGTTTAGCAACCAAACTTACTGACAATGCAAACCGTTGAGGGTTGTTTTTAAATGACAAAGCCAAGGGCAAGAGAAGGATGGAGGAACACATGAGAAGACAATTTGATGTGAGGAAGGGTAAGGAGCAAAGGGTGGCGGGTAATTATGGAATCCAGGCACAGAATGTGGGTAAGGGGAAAGAGGTACGTCCTAAATGTGACAAGTGCAACTACTATCATCAGGGGCGATGTGTCATATGTTATAAATGCAACAAGGGAGGACATTTTGCAAGGGATTGCAAGGATGCACCAAGAAGAGTGTGTTACGAATGTGGAAGCCCGGATCACGTAAGGAGCTCTTGTCCTAGATTTAATAAGAGGGTGAATGCTAATCAAGGCCGACCAGTTAATCAGGGGAATCCAGGGAGACCAGCACGAGGGCGAGTGTTTGAGATTGGGGCAGAAGAAGCAAGACAGAACCCGGATGTAATTACAGGTACGTTTCTCTTGAACAAGCATTATGCATCTGTATTGTTTGATTCTGGAGCAGATAGGAGTTTTATATCGTTAGACTTCAGGACTAAAATTTTCCTAAAGTTTCAAAAACTAAAAGAAGACTATGTTGTCCAATTTGCTAATGGGCAAGAGGTTAGGGCCAAGGACGTAATTTCAAACTGTACTTTAGAATTGGCTAAAAAGGAGTTCAATATAGATCTAATTCCAATCAGATTAGGAAGCTTTGACATACTAGTGGGCATGGATTGGTTATCTGTAAACCGAGCAGAAATTTGTTGCTCCGAGAAAATTCTCCGAATTCCATTACCGGAAGGAGGGATACTTCTAGTACAAGGAGAAAAGTCAAGGAGGAATTTAAAAATGGTGTCGTGCATGAAAATGCGGAAATATTTGAGGAAGGAGTGTGTTGCGTTTCTGGCTCATGTGGTAAATAAGGAGATCAAAGGGAAGCGCATTCAGGACATTCCAATAGTTCGAGATTTTCCAGAAGTATTCCCAGATGATTTACCAGGATTACCCCCACCGAGGCAGGTTGAATTCCACATTGATTTAATTCCTGGAGCTGCACCAGTAGCTAAAGCACCATATCGTTTAGCACCGTCGGAAATGCAGGAATTGTCCGAACAACTTCAAGAACTTCTCGACAAGGGATTCATCAGACCTAGTTCATCGCCATGGGGAGCTCCAGTTCTCTTTGTCAAGAAGAAGGATGGAACCTTTCGAATGTGTATTGATTATAAAGAGCTTAATAAACTAACTCTCAAGAATCGATATCCACTACCCCGAATTGATGATTTGTTTGATCAATTACAAGGAGCAACGTATTTTTCAAAGATCGATCTCCGATCCGGATACCATCAGATGAGAGTCTCTGAAGAAGATGTTCACAAAACGGCATTTAGAACTCGATATGGACACTACGAGTTTCTAGTTATGCCCTTTGGACTGACAAATGCACCAGCGGTTTTCATGGATTTGATGAATAGAGTTTGCAGACCATACTTGGACAAGTTTGTAATCGTATTCATTGATGATATATTGATATACTCCCGAAACAAAGAAGATCATGAGCAACATCTAAAGTTGATACTAGAATTGCTCAAGGACCAGAAATTGTACGCCAAATTTTCTAAATGTGAATTTTGGATTCGTGAAGTACATTTTC
This sequence comes from Arctium lappa, assembly GCA_023525745.1. NCBI lineage: Eukaryota > Viridiplantae > Streptophyta > Magnoliopsida > Asterales > Asteraceae > Arctium > Arctium lappa. Next base: position 14,148,908 of record CM042064.1, read on the forward strand.
TTGGTCATGTGGTCAACGAGAAGGGAATTCATGTTGACCCGGCGAAGGTCGAGGCCATTAAAAAGTGGGAAACTCCAAAAACACCAACTGAAATTCGTCAATTTCTCGGCTTAGCAGGATATTATCGACGATTTATCGCCAATTTTTCTAAGATTGCGCAACCTCTAACAACTCTGACACGAAAAGATGAGAAGTTCACTTGGGGAGAGAAACAGAAGGAAGCATTTCAGTTACTCAAGCATAAGCTTTGCAATGCGCCAGTTTTAGCTTTGCCAGAGGGAATTGAAAACTTCGTGGTCTATTGCGATGCATCACGTCAAGGCTTGGGATGCATATTAATGCAGAAGGATAAAGTCATCGCATATGCGTCCAGACAACTTAAAACCCACGAGAGAAATTACACCACTCATGATTTGGAGTTGGGAGCTGTAATTTTTGCTCTAAAAATCTGGAGGCATTATCTTTACGGCACAAAATGTACAATCTTCACCAATCACAAAAGTCTTCAGCACATTCTTGATCAGAAGATGCTCAATATGAGGCAACGAAGATGGGTCGAGTTGCTTAACGACTATGACTGTGAGATAAAGTACCACCCAGGAAAAGCTAATGTGGTAGCGGATGCGTTAAGCAGAAAAGAAAGAATAAAGCCTGTAAGGACACGAGCTATGGGAGTAATAGTCCAGACAAGCCTTAAGACGCAAATTCTCAAAGCTCAAGAAGAAGCATTAAAGGCGGAAAATTTGAATGGCGAAACTTTACATCATCTGGAAAAGGAATTTGAAATAAGATCTGATGGAGTGTGTTATTTTAAGAATAAGGTTTTGATACCAAAGGTTGACAACCTGCGGTCCACAATTATGGAAGAAGCACACAAATCAAGGTACTCGATTCACCCAGGAGCAGACAAGATGTATCAAGATTTAAAAGAGCATTATTGGTGGCCAGGAATGAAGCGGGACGTTGCCTTGTACGTAAGCAAGTGTTTGACTTGTGCAAAAGTCAAAGCGGAGCATCAGAAACCTTCAGGACTTCTTCAACAACCTGAAATACCCCAATGGAAATGGGAGCAAATATCAATGGACTTTATAACCAAGCTACCCAGGACTAGAAAAGGTCATGATGCAATCTGGGTCATTGTAGATCGACTCACAAAGTCCGCACATTTCCTACCAATTCGAGAAGATTATAAGATGGAAAGATTAGCACAGATGTATATTGATGAGATCGTTTCCCGACACGGAGTACCCGTTTCTATCATCTCCGATAGAGATAGCCGTTTCACCTCCAGATTTTGGCAGTCACTTCAGAAGGCTTTGGGCACTAGGCTGGATTTAAGCACAACTTATCATCCACAAACAGATGGGCAGACGGAGAGAACTATTCAAACGTTGGAAGATATGTTGCGTGCATGTGCAATAGACTTTGGCGGTAGTTGGGATCAGCACTTACCGTTAGTCGAATTTTCATACAACAATAGCTATCACGCCAGTATTCGATGTGCTCCATACGAAGCTTTATATGGACGTAAGTGTAGGTCACCACTTGGATGGATAGAAGTTGGAGATAATCAATTGATCGGGCCGGACATCGTTCAGGAGACCACGGATAAGATATCAACCATTCGGGATAGACTCAAGACAGCAAGAGATCGTCAGAAGAGTTATGCTGATAATCGAAGGAAGCCATTAGAATTTCAAGTGGGTGACAAGGTACTTTTAAAAGTATCACCCTGGAAGGGAATAATACGTTTTGGGAAGCAAGGCAAACTGAGTCCAAGGTATATTAGTCCATTTGAAGTGTTGGAAAGAATTGGATCAGTCGCATACAAACTCAAGTTACCTCAGGAGTTGAGTGTTATCCACGACACCTTCCACGTGTCGAATTTGAAGAAGTGTCTGACCGATGAATCACTAGTCGTATCACCGGAAGAAGTCAAAGTTGATGAACGTTTGTGTTTCAGGGAAGAACCGATCGAAATACTCGATCGAGATGTCAAACAATTAAGATGATGCAAAATTCCAATTGTGAAAGTCCGATTGAACTCGAGGCACGGTCCGGAATACACTTGGGAGCGAGAGGATTATATGAGAAATAAGTATCCTCAGCTGCTTGTAAATAATTCATCTGAGGAAAGCAAAATGTGAATTTCGGGACGAAATTCCTTAAACGGGGGGAAACTGTGACATCCGTCAGAAATCAAAATCTTCAAGGTTAGAATCCTTTAAGATATTAGAGAATAGTTCATAGAATTTACTTCTCTAGAATCTAATTAGATTGGTTAGATTATAATTCTCCCGAAATATTTCAGTAGTCGTTTAGAAAGCCCGGTTCTGATCAGTAACTGACTAAAACGTCCCATAAAATGCCAAATATTATGTCACATGTCTAAAATACATAAAACCATGAGGTTTATATTATTTAGGTAAAAATATATTTATTTGTAAAAATTTACTCAATTTAGAGAGAATTGAGAATTTATAAATTGTCGGTTCTCAATTTATCTGATTTAATTGTGAGATTGTGATGTATTCTTTTCAAATAAAAAACAAATATTGAGATGGGCTTGGAGAGGCCACATGGCCGGCCCTCCACCCTCTCCCTCTCTTTTAAAAAAAAAAAATTCATTTGAAAAGCTCATTTCAACTCTAAAAATTTAGAGATAAACTCTTCACCTCCTCATTCTCTCTCTCTCTCTCTCATTTTCGATTTCTTCTTCAAAACACCATCAAGAATTCAAGTTTCCAGCAAATTAAAGATTGTTTTAAGATCAAATCATCAAGATTATTGAAGATTTCCAAGTTTACTTCATCATCTACACAAGGTACAAACCCTATTTCTTCATTTCTTCAAGTTTTATTCAAGTTTATTGTTTTGAACTTTATAAAAATCCTCATGCATGTGTAGAAATATTTCATTTATGGTTTTAGAAGTGAAATGGACATCATTTATGAATAAAACATTCATAAAATGATGCCATAAGATGATCTTCCATGAAAAACCAAGTTAAAAAGTGAAATTTTTGAGTCTCTTGTTGATTTTGTCAATTTTATCTTGGGTGCAACTTTGTGTACGAAAATTTTGATGTCTTAGTTGGTTTATAATCAATATTTTAGTAGTAATTTCAAGTTTAAACAAAATCTTATGATAAGATTATTCAATCTTGTGTGATTAAGAGTCTTGAAAATTGATAAGTGATGAAAAATCACTTATTTAGTGTTCTTTGGCACATGCAACCCACTTTGGACGAAATTTTGTAGTTTTAAATGTGTCCAAGGTGTATGTTTTCATTCTTAACATCATTATTTAGTGAAAAAAAGTTTAAACCCAAATGGTTTCACAAGAAACCATGGAAAAATGAACCTCCTAATGCTTAATACAAAAACTTTGTTCTACACAGCTTGCTGTCAAGAATGGAACTTCCACTTCCAAGCTGTGTATCTCAATTTTTACTCCATGAAATTTGGGCTTTTTGCTTTCATACACTAATTTAATGAGTTAGTTTTCAAATGAATCAAGAATCACTAAAAATTATGAGGTTTTGGTCATTCAAATGTGTTTTAGAAGAAAGTTGTGCAATCTGTCCCAAGCTGACATATTAGTACACCCTACTTCTAACGACCATAACTCCCTCATAAATCATCTAAATGAGGTGAATTCTATTTTCTATAGTATATTTTTGAGTTAGCTTTGCATCCATATATGGATCACTGAATTATGTTGAGTTTTGATCCTCCAAAAGCATGCCACAACAGAAGTGCGCAACTGATTCAAAAATCAGTAACCTACTGTTTTGTAGAAATTATTTGGGGCATCAAAACACTTCCAAAATTAATGAAATTTTACCTTAGAGTTCTTAATTCAGTATTTTAGCTCTTAAAAAAAATGGTTAGGATTGTCAATTGGGAGGTTGTATTTTGAAAGCCATTATGTGGATACAATTTCTGGACAGCAAGTGCTGAAATCCAGAAAGATGGTTCTAAAAACCTCAAATTTATGTATTATGGTATAAGAATGTTATAATGATCATCAATTCTTATTTTGACAATAAAAATACATACATTGGCATTTTATAAGACGTGGGATTGGTTAGTTAGGCTTAAGGGTTGGATTTGACATTTAGCACTCTTTGTGCATCTTTCTCTATAGGAATTTAGAAGCTCTGGGATAGGGGATTTTGCTATTACGTATTTTGCGTCATTATTCGAGGTGAGTATTCACAGCCCCACTTTTATTGTTTTGATTGAACTTGGGGTGAAAAGCATGTTAAAATTGAATATTTAAAGATTCATGAGGCTTTGATATAAAGCGTTATGTATTGAAATTTATGAGGCTTTGTTGTAAAGCGGTTGGTGTAGAAGTTATATGACATGTATGCCAATGATATGTTGAGTTTTAAAAATAGTTAAGTCCCCGGGTACACTGCTAGTTAACCCAGAAATGGGCCTATAGTATTAGTGGATAGCGCTATTTGGTCTGACAAGCCCACCTTATACTGACGAGTAGAGGTGTACTGTACTAGAGAAATATGACTACACATGTGGTTAAAGCCCACCTCTGAGGTAGATCATGGGGCGTTGATTTTGTCCGGAAAGGTTTAGTAGTGGCTCAACGTGGTTGTATCAATGCATACCTCTTGTCATATAAGCTAAATTATGATACTCATGAATCAAGGAATTGAAGTTTGGTTTATGCGTATGATTTTCAAAAGACAACTTGCATATAAACTTGACTTGTGCATATTTAAAAACCTGTGAACTCACCAACTCTCGTAGTTGACCATATTTTGAACATGCTTTTCAGGGAACAAGAAGGTACATGGAAACGATTCAAGTTTATCTCTTGTGTAAACCGCATGCAATACTTTTATAATAGAGATTTTTGTACTTCAACTTTTGAAGATGTAATAGGAATGTAAACTTTTGGAACTTTTTGTAAACAATGGTTGAATGTATGGTGGTATTTCTTTCTGTATCCTAAAGCTATGCCTATCGAACTGTCCTGTTCTGTGTTTCCGCTTTAGCGGGGTGTGACATTTTATAATGACATAAAGACTCCGCTTGGCAAGAAGATAAAAACATTTCGATTGGTTCGAGGTTATGAATATCTAAGTCAAGAGTTTATCGATCATCATAAAGATTGTGGGATCGTTACCTAACTTACTCCTCCTGGAACACCTCAACATAAAGTTGTGTCTGAAAAGAAAAATCGAGCATTGTTGGACATGTTTTGCTCTATGAAGAGTCGTACCACTTTGCCTGAAAGTTTCTTAGGCTATGCTATGGAAATAGTTGAACGCGTACTAAATAATGCATCAACCAAAAGAATCGAAAACACCCTCATAAATTATGGACTAGAGAGAACCTTGAAGAAAAAAACGATACCATATTTGTAACATCCCCCGTCCCCGTGGTCCGGAACGGGTGATATCACGAACGGGACTTAACATAAATACACAGCTAAATTCAGAGCTATTTATAAACTATAAACATATATTACAATCCAAACTATCATACCTCAAAAAGTCTTTTTAAACTTAGAAAGTTATAAAATAAAGTGAGTCTAAGTCCTCCAAAATATCACGCTCGATCTCAAGTCTCGTCCCCGTAAACGTCACTTCGAACTTGTCGTGTCAAAAAACAAAAACACGACTGAGCACATAACTCTGTGTATGGATTTCAATTCTTTTGAATCGTGGGCAACTAAATGTTGTAGTTTATCCTTCCTAAAGGTGGTTCACCGCCTTATGATTGATCAATCAAACGTGACCAACAAATATGAAATTGTACACACACATACACATTGATTTTGGTTTATTGAATCAATTATAATTTCTATGTTCGCCATTTGGGTAAGTGACATATGTTTAATTTTCATTGATTTTAGATTAACCCAATAAATGGGCACATTATTTGGGATGCCTTCTATGGCGGCTTTGTTGTCATGGCGTTCTACAGATGACGGTCCACTAGAGTTAAGCCTATGTAGCTTACGTGAACCCACTCTAGGAGCACTTGGCTAACTTTGTTTGCCCCAGGGCAGATGAATCGATTCTAGAAATTTACCCACAGAATATGTGACCGTGGTTAAATTCACGGGGGATTCGTTGTGTGTGCCTGCATGCCGACCCAGTTCGTGTGGTTTGGCAACACTCAAAACCTTTAGATTAAGTTGATTTTAAAAAGGTGATTATAACCATTTTTTAAAAAACTATAAAAATATAAAAATAAATACATAAATAGAAATATAAATATATAAATAGAATCAAACATAATTTTGGTCCCTATGGTTTAAAAGAACTATAAACAACGTCACTCACTGAAATTAAAGGATAAGAAAGATGAAAATTGTTAGTGCATAAATGTTGGATACAAGATCAATGGGATTGAAAGTCAAAGCTCAAGTTAACTCTCAAAGCAATTATCAAAGTGAAAAGTCAAAGTCTTCTAAAGTCGTTGTTTTGTTAATTTGCTTGTTTTGTTCTTTTGTAATAATGTAGGTATAAATACTTTTTGTTTTCTTTGTTAAGGAAGAAGCACTAAAATAGAGAGTATTTTAGTGAGAGAAATATACTAATAGAGAGCATCTTGTAATCGGTTGAGATTGAATACACATATGGCTATTTGATTGAGAAATCATTGTTGTTCATCTTGATCATATTGCACACTGTTTGGGATACAAAATTGGTATCAGAGCAAGCACAATTCAGAAGATTGATCAAAATATGAATTTTTGTTGGTCGACTATCAAGAACTTGCAGACCACTGTTCATCATTCGAATTTTTCATTTTCTTGTTGTTTTGGAGTTGTAATTGCTCATAGTGTAATCGTTTTGAGTTTTAGAACAAGTTTGATTTGTATGTGTTTCTCCAATTCACAACATATTCGTGTGAATTTGGATTTTGGTTGAAATCTGGTTTGAGTGTGTAAACGCATTGTTTCTTGATCAATTCGTGTAATCTGGTTATTTTTAGACAAATTCTTGTATTAGTGTGTTGTTCGAAATCACATTGTGATCAAATTGTTCAAGTTTCAGAAGCAGATTTGGAGATTTGAATTGTTGTTGGGTTGGTTTGAAATTTTTGAGTTCGAAATGTTCAAGAACTCGCAAGATCCAAGGATTTCACATCCTTCATCCTCGAAGAACTGGTAGCTGTTGTATACGATTTCCTCAGATTTTGCAAGCTACTGTTGTTGAAAATTCTAAGTCCAGATTTCGCAGAGCCTTCATACAAAAAGTGAATATTTCGCATGACCTTTGTGTGCTGATAAAAATTTCAAGTCTGGGATTCGCATAGAGTTTTGTGCGAAAAGCGCAACATTTTGCATATTGTTGTACACGACAAGCCTGGAATTCACACACTATTGTATGCTACTATTCAAATTGTTCGATCTGCGAAAAGTCCCACAATTCACACGCTGATAGATCGCTGAAATTTTCTAAGTATAGATTTCGCTCTGCGAAAAGCCAAGTTCAATGTTGTGCGAAAAGTGAAATCAGTGGTCTAAGAATTCTATACTTAGTCAGTTTTTGACTAGTTTTGAGAATTTTTGGAATTTTCTAATTTTGTGTTTAAAGATCAGTACGTATATCAAGATGACTTCAAGGGATGCTTTGGCCATGGGAACTGATGTTAAACCACGGGTACTGTTCAAAGGAGAAATGAACAGTGGAAGGACCGGTTTTTGGATTTCATTGAACGAAATGAAATTGGTGAGTATATCAAATTATCTTAGAAAGAAGGTATCATGAAACCTCCAACGAAACTTTATACTACAGAAGAGAATGAAGTAGAGGTTGTCACAACTGAGTATGAAATTGATCCGGAAGATTATACAGATGAACAAAAGAAGAGGCACAAGGCTGACAGATTGGCAAAATCTTTCTTACTCCAAGGGATTCCAAATGAAATATATTTGAAGATTGATAACTATAAAGCTACTTGAAAGCAGATGTGGGATCGACTAGAGAGGATGATGTTAGGTTCTAAGATAGGAAATCAGCTGAAGGTTTCTAATTGCCTTAACAACTATGAAGAATTTAAAGCAAAGGAAGGTGAGAGACTAGAGACAACTTATGAGATTCTTCACTCTTTTAAATGAGTTGAGTAAGAACAAGGTCAAGAAATCACAGATTGAGTTGAATGTGAAATTTCTGAGCATCCTGCAGCCATGATGGAAATGATTTACAAAACAAATGAAACAGTTGAAAGACCTTAACGAGATACCATTGCATGAGGTTTACGAGACTCTTCGACAGAACGAGGAAGAAGTAGATGAGATTAGAGCAGAGAAAAAGAAAACTGAGAAAGGAGTGATAGATTTGGTTGCATTAGTTGTGAAGAGAAAAGAGAAAAAGTCTGTTAGTCTGAAAAAGAAGAAGAAGGTGATTATTTCTGAGTCTAAGGAAGAAGAAAGTGATGGTTCTGAATATGATGATGGAGTGAATCTGAAACAAGAAATGCTCCTACTGACCAGGGCCTTCTAAAAGAAGTCCGACAAGAAGTCCGAGTCGAACAGTCAATGTTATTCATCGCGTTCACAGAATTACGAACATAAAGAGAGAGTAGAAGGAAGAAGGTATGATGAAAAGAGATCTGATGGTAAAAGATTTGAGGAGAGGAAGTCGAAGGAAAAGAACTTCGTGAATAGGTATGAGGAGAAGAAAGTAGATGAACCAGTTAAGTGCTACAACTGTGGCAAGATCGGCCACTTCGCCAAAGATTGCAGGAATCCCAGTGTTGGGTTTTAATGCAATTTGTAACCGATAAAAAGCAGCGGAAAAATAAATAAATTTTGTTACAACAATTATATAGAAAACTTTTCTAAATAAACTTAAAACCCAATCAGATCCAATGATGCATTTAATCAAAATAAAACCACACCATAGGGTGTTTAGAATATGTACCTTCTGTATATCAGCCGGGATTGGAATGGAGCACCAAGAAACCAAAGTAGGTTTCCTTTATTGGTATTTCACACATGAACACGTTTCCCGTCGCCACCAGGTGCTAGCCCAAGAACCCTAGATCTATATGTGTTTTGCAGAAAGAAAAGGTTTCTTTTCTGTATTTCTTTGATAGGCTAATTCTAATTATTTCAATTGTATGAAAAACGGTTTAGCCTAACGTCCTATTTATACCAGAAGAATTATAGTTAGACTATAATTTAACTAAGGATTAAATAATGTTTAGTATTTATCTGTAATATTCAAATTCAAATTCAAATTCAAATATATATATATATATATATATATATATATAATTATCTTTTAAACTTTAAATATAATTATATATTATTACAGAAAATAACTCGTAATTAACATAATTACGTTTTCACCATAATTACAGTTTAACACATATTTTCATAATTATCCTTTAAGAATAATTATTTTCTTAATCAACTTGATTTAATTCGGGTTTCTAAAGATGCAAACAAACGGATTCTTTGTGTGCGACCCTATAAGATTACATACTCCTCAGCAGTATCTCTGTGTGACACGTGTCGTGGGCATATAATAATTTACATTCTCCCACTTGCACACGATACATAGTAACACAGAACATGGTAAGCGTCTAGCAACACGTCACCGCCCCAAGGCTTTGTAAATATGCTTTTACCTTCGAGCAATTTGATTGATCCAATCAATCATATAGTATAATCATTCATTATCCTTTTGCTTCACGATATTTTGTTTTGAACTTAAGGAATATATCTATCTCATCCTTTATTGTTCAAAGAATATGTTTCTCGATCCCAACATATTTGATTATACAGGTACCACTAGTCCAACTAATCCACTTGTTCATGCATGTAAATCAAACTATGTAATCGAGGGACCTAGAAATATCTCTTTCATCTCGAAAGGAGCAAATCCCATATTGCATGTACACGACTAAGTACACAATTCATGTTATACCTAACATAGCCCTTATCATTACCCGGTTAAGGGTAACGTTAGACTATATCAAAGCATAACACTCCTTGTGCATTACATCCCAATGCACATCTCATGTATGAGGATAAATAGTGTTTACTATTTCAGGACTCACCTTATGACGCCGATCTATGAGGTGATCCTGACCGTGGGTCTTGTCCAACGCCTTGTGCACCGACAAGCGCATGTGACTCTGGTTGCACTTACTTCACTTCCAACTTGGACTATGACCAGACTTCACAATGATCTTGTGATTTATTACTAGTCCCCTAGTAATAATCGATCAAGGACAATTCTAAATAATATGATCATCATATTTATTTACGGATACTTAAACAAGCTAATAAAGAACACATAAATGTTTAATATATATACTCATACCTAGTATGTCATATCAGATAAAAACAAACCTGTTTTAATGTTCCAGAAAGTTTAAAGTTTACTAAACTTATTATTCAAATAAAAATCCTCAAGCCTATAACGTGAACATCATGTTTGTTTTGAGACATAGGCTTGACAAGTAGATTTGTATGTAAGCGCTTACAGCTCATAGTACCTCCCCCGTTCAATACATATATCCCTATTACAATTCAAGTCATTACATTTGGTTTGGAAACTAGCATCGGTGTATCCTTAAACACACAGATCTCTTTCATAACCGTTGTACAGTAAGAACATATCTTTAGTTATTCTCAGATACTTCGGAATGTTCTTCACTGTTATACAGTGAGCATCACTTGGGTCTGACTAATATATGCTCATCATGCTCAGGGCATACAAGACGTGCGGTCTTAGTACATTAACATGGCATACATGATTTGAACAGTTGGCTGAAAAAACAAGAAACAACCTTCATATGGTTAATGGCCTCTTTAGTGCTAGGACTCTGAGTTTCGCTTAGTGTATATTATGTACTGTTGGCAAGTTTTCTTTCTTGGAACCCTTCATTTTGAAGTGTTTCAAGATATTGTCAATGTATGTACTTTTGCTTAATCTAAATAAGCACTTTGATCTACCACGATAGATCTTTATACCAAGGACTTTGTCACTTCTAGATCCTTCATCGCGAAGTACTGTTCTAATCTATTATTTTACACCTTCAAGCATTGGGATGTCATATAGGATCTAGAATACTGTTATGGTACCACTGACCTTCTTGTATACAAGATTTCAATTACGAGATGATTGTTCTAGTCCATAAATGGACTTTTGCAACTTGCACTTTTAGGTTTGATGTTTTAAAGCCTTGTATACGTCCTCGCTCAAAATTCCTTTTAAGGAATGTTGCTTTTAGGTTTGATGTTTTAAAGCCTTGTATACGTCCTCGCTCAAAATTCCTTATCAGTAATCTGATCTTTGGATTGTTTTGTATCTCGTTTATTATCTTCAACAGTTTGTTGAAGCTCAAGATCTTGTTGAATGTCAGTGTCAACCATCGTCCCATCTTTGTGGTTCTTGAATTTCTTCAAGATCTACTGTGTCCCCATTTGTGATTCTTGACAGAATTTTTTTTTCTTAAGAACTCACCAGGGTGCGTTAACAAAACTTTTGTTCTCGCTAGACCAGTAAAAATAATATCCAATTGGATATCACATAAAGATGTACTTTTCAGACCTTTGAATCATGCTTTCCAAAAGCTTTATGCTTAGCTTAAGCATTATAACCCCATATTCTCAAATATGATAACTTTAGGATCTTCCCAGTTCATTTAAGAGAGTGACTTTTATTAGTCCTTGTCGATGGCTACATAAACTAGTATTTAGGCAACTGTTTCTAGGGCATAACCCCAACAACATTTAGGCAGAGTGGTGAGATTCATCATAGAGTGAACCATGTTCAACAGGGTTCTATTTATGTTATTGGATACACCGTTGTGATGCAGTGTTCCGTAAGGAGTCAACTGGGATACAGTCCCAAACATCTCTAGGATGATATATTGGCTTAGATATTCATGACCTCGATCTAACCGAAGCAACTTTATCCTTTGCCAAGCATACCTGCTACTTCTTTTCTAAAACTCTTTGAAAATTTCAAAGATTTTATATTTGTTCTATTAGGTAAACATACCGATGTCTACGGAAGTTGTTAAGTCAAATTTTATAGTAATCATTGTATTTATAGGCTTGGTCTAATACTGTGTTTAGGTTGTGTATATTGTGTAGTATTGGCCAGGGTATTTAAGTCCCTTGTGGCTTTGTGTTTTGTAAGAAACTCACGCATACTTTGAATACAATCCTACTTTGCGCTTTCAACTCTCTCTCTACTCTCTCTCTACTCTCTCTCTCTAAGATTTAGTTGATTTTGGGATTATCAATTGGTATCAGAGCAATTCTAAATCTGAGAGAATTGAGAGAAACTTGTTTCGAATATAAATTTGTGATTGAATCAGAAAATTTGATCGATTTTCTTGATTTTTTCAAGAAAATCTCATTTTTTGATTTTTAATCAAATTCGGTCTGGTTTTTGAACGAATTGCCTTGTTTTCTGGTTTGTCGGATTCGTTTTAATTGCTAAATCATTTTTGATTCACATCAATTCTCAAGAAATTTAGTGTTTGATTCTCAATTTTGAAATTTTCGAGTTTTGGTTATTCGAACGTAATCTCTCTGTTTGATTTCAAATTTTTTGTTTCTGCGGTTTTTGATCAAATTGGTTGTTTCATTCTTGTTAGAATCTTGATTTCGAGCAAATCTGTGAAAGAAAATTTCATTAAAATCGGTTCTATAATCATTTTTAGAAGAGTTCTGAGTTTCTTCTTCTTTGCACCAGATCCAAAGTTTGCGCGAGTTCTTTGAGTTTTGCGCGAGTTCATCCAGAATTTGCGCGAGTTCATCAAGTTTATCAGGGATTCAGTTGCTGGAGATTGTCTCATTTTCGCCAGTTACTAGTCACGCAAATCTCAAATTTGCGTCACAGGTTAAAATCTTGGACTCCGGTTGACAAAATTTGCGCCAATATCTATTCGCGCAAAGATAAATTTGTGTCATCTTCGCTTCACGCAAAACCAAGTTAACGGCATCAATACCTCGTGCAAATCATAGTTTGCGTCACCAAAGATTCACGCAAATCAGTTTTGTGCCATATACTTGTCACGCGAAGAAAGGTTTTCGTCATCATATCACGTAGTGTTTTTGCGTCATTCTCTTATCACGCAAAGTCAAGGTTTGTGCCACCAACTGCTAATGCAAAGAAAGATTTGCGTCACCATAGTATCACGCAAATCTAAGTTTGCGCCATCTTCATCATGAGCAAAAGCAAGTTTGCGCTAGCATCTTCTTACGCAAAAGTCAGTTTGTGCTATTCACTATTCACGCAAACCTTCAGTTTGCGCCAGCCTCTCTGTTTCAGACTTAGCATTTTTCTGAAGTTTTCTCTATGGATTCTGAAAAGTTTGCGTTTCAAGCTCAGTTCTACAAGAGTGATATCATTTTGTCATTAGGCACAAAAACTCGTCCTCCAGTTCTGGTTGATGAAAATGAGTTCACTCAGTGGCAAGATCGGTTTCTGAATTTCATCGAGCGTCAAAAGAACGGAGATGACATGATGAAGATCTTATCTGAAGGATCTTTTGTAAAACCCACTTTGGCTTCTGGATTATCAAAGCCTACTGCCGAGTACACACCTGATGAGTTGGTACAATATAAAGCCGATCGTGATGTAAAGGCTAATCTGATGCTAGCTTTGCCAAATTCTATCTACAGCAGGATTGATTGCTTCAAGAACAATCCTAAACTAATGTGGGCACAGCTAGAGAAGATTATGCTTGGATCTACAGTTGCCACACAACTTTGGCATAGACGCTACATAAACAACTTTGAAGAATTCAAAGCCAAAGAAAGGGAGCCACTGAAAAATGTTTATGACAGATTCTGTGCGGTGATAAATGATCTTAGAAAGATAAAAGTGGAAAAGACTTAGATGGAAACTAATATGAAGTTCCTCAATTCTTTGCAACCAAAATGGAATAAATCTTGCCATCGCTTGAGGAATGATGTCAGAATATCTACCATGTAAATCCAAGAGATGTATGAAATATTGCTAACAGATGAGTGTATAGTCACAGAGAAGAAGGCCAAACTTGACAAGAAGAATAAGAAGAAAGTGGACACAATTGCACTTCTCACAAGCAAACTGTCTGAACAAGCATTATCCAAGAATGCTTATGATGGTGCAACTGATGACGATGGTGAAGCTCTTCAGAAAGCTATGATTCTTCTCTCTAAACACTATCACAAAAAGTTCCAGCCTCGTTTGGATTCCAACAATCTTCGCTTCACTTCTGGGTCTCAGAATGTCAAAGTGCTCGAGGCTAAGAAACCTGTTGCATGTTTCAACTGTGGAAAGTCGGGTCTTATCGCTTAGGAGTGTAGAGTGAAGAAAGTTCGGGATTCGGCATATTATCGGAAGAAATTGGAACTTGCCGAAAAGAGAGAGAATGGAACTGCTTTGCTAGCTGAAGAAGAATTTTGGCTAGATCACTCCGATGATGAAGCTGATAATATCGAGACTGCTCATATGTGCTTCATCGGAGATGATCAGAGTGATGAAGATTCCACTACTGATGAAGATGAGGTACTTTCTGAGTTTGATTACACTTTCATTTCTTCACAGATGAATATAATTATAACTGCTTTACATGATTTACGCTCAAAGTTATTATCTGAAAAACAATTAAATTCTGAAAAGTCAAATTTGATTGATAAATTACAAATTTCTTTGAAAGATGAAAAATCTATTTTGGATCATACAAAAGACATATTTCAAAAGAAATTGGAAAATTTAGAAAAATCAAATATGACTTATCTTGAGTATTTGACTGAAATGACCAAACAAAAAGAAACTTTTTCGGATAAAATAAATGAGTTAGAAGAAAAATTATATCGAAGAAATCAATTTGAACAAACTATTTTTTTGAACAAACCGCGGAGTTATGAGTCTATAAAAGAAAAATGGGGACTTGGTTTTGAAAATCCTCATTGTTTAAACAATGCTATCGAAAAATCCCCTACTTTATATAAATACGATTATCTAAATCTTGCTAAATATGCTCCTCAATTTAAAATTGATTGGATGAATGAAAAGCAAGTGTTAGAAATCGAAAATGAGAAAAGGATGAATAAGAAGAAAAAAGAAATTTCTTTTGTTTCCACGAACGAAAATGCCAAATATTTTCCTGACAAATCAAAGAAGGGTCGAAAAAGTTTAAATGACATATCTCCCATCAAGTCTTCAGTGTCTGATGATTATGTTGATATATATGCCACTAAATCTGATAAGGAAAATATCTCTCGAATATTTTATGATTCTAAGAGATATACTCCTCCATTAGTATTAGAAGACAAAATCATTGACTTTGAAGATAAAATGGAAGATCAAAATATTCAAAGTGTAATTGAAACAGATGTTATTTTTTCTTTTATGACTTCAAGTATTGAAGAAAAATTAATTTCTCAAAAACAAGATTCTGTTTCTGGTCTTTCTTCTGATTTTAAAGAAAACGAAAAGGAATTTCTAAAAGGAGAAAACTTTTGTCAAAATCTTTCTGACTCTGAGGCAAGTTCAGATTTATTAACTGATCAGCTGGGTTTCATAGGTAAAATTGTTTCTTCTGATTCAAATCTTAAATCGAAAATTCTTGATGAATCTTTTACGCTAAATGATGATTATTGTAAACCAAAGCGTAAAAGAAGAAGGTCAAAGAAGTCAAAGAAACAAGCTAAAGTCGTTTCTGACAGTTCTAATTCTTCTGGTTCAAAATTTTCAGATAGGACTTTGAGCACACCTACAAAGCAGATATGGAGGGTCAAGCGGACATCGGATGAATCTGCGACTAGTGAGGATCAAAATGTAGACAAACTTTGTAGAAATGATTCATTTGCTTCTTGTAATAAAATTTTCAAATATTCAATAAAGCAAATGATTCACAATTCAAAAGTTGTCTTCTATTCCTCCTCTAGTTTAAGTTCTGATGATCATGCTTCGTCCTCTACTGATGATTATGTTAATTCTTCTGATTATTTTTCTCGTGCTTTCAATGTCAAATCTAACAAATATTTCCCCATAAGAACTGTAACTAACAAACATGGACCCAAATATAAGTGGGTTCCAAAACCAAAGATTGATTCTGAGTTGCAGCCACCTAAAGTCAAGGATGAGTAAGATAAAATTTGGCTTCTAAGTACATCAGCTTAGAACCCGTACTTCAATGGACTTCGACTTCTAAACATGTCAGTTTAGGACTCGTTCTTCAATGCATTAAGTTTCTGGTCAAATGAGAAACTATGAGTACATCTACTTAATTCCGCTGCATATATCTCTGAATATGATTGTGTTCCAGTTTTTCTCATAATTTTTTTTAACAATCTAAGCAAGTTCAACTAACTCTTGAATTTGTACAACCCAAATCTTTCATTTGAGATATGTGGAAGAATGTATTATTGAATTTTATTTTGTTTCGATTAAATATCAATATTTTTTTACAATTGTCTTAAATTTTAAACTCGGCATGTTGAATTTAAAAGTTTAAATCTTTACAAATTTTTATTCTATAAAAGTGACAGTTTTACAGTTTTTTCTTTCTTTTGAATAAAATATGTGTCTAGGATAAATTTTCATGTTGCTTTGTTTATATTGAAGTTTTATATGTTCAACTTTCAAGTCTTACAAAAGTCGAAAAGTCAGCAACATGTTTGAAACTTTTGCATTCTGCTTTAAAGTTGTGTGACTCGGAATATTTATAGTTTACAATGTTTGGAAATCCTAAAAAATCAGAATTATGGATCGTAATGAAAATATGGGCTAAGCAATTATATGTAAAACTGGGTGATTGAGATGAATTATATATATAAAATACAAAAATCTCTAAGTTCAAAAGTTTGTACATGTGACCTTTCTGGTTTGGGAAAGTAAGTTCCGTGGGATGCTTATCATCTGGTCCCCGAAGGTCAATTGATCTGGGAGTGATCGAACCCAAATCCTTCTATAGAATCAGATCGAAAGTCATGTTCTACTGGTATGAATGGGTTTAGGATGTGACGATGTAGCCTTTCTGATCTGGGAGAGTAAGTTCCAAGGGGTGCTTGACACATAGTCCCCTAAGGCCAACTGGTCTAGGAGTGGCTGACCCAAATCCTGCAATAGGGTCAGATAGAAAGTTTCGTTTACGGCATGTTCTTTACTTACCAAATTTTTTTATTAAAAGATGCCAAAGTGCACAAGCTTAAAAGATGCCAAAGAGCACACTCATGTGAAGATGCCAATGTGCACAATGCTTAAAGATGCCAATGAGCACACATCTCATGATACTTAGTGATATATTTGAGTTGCGATAAACCTATATATTTGTGAAAATCTTAATTTTTGATGGCTTAGTGTGAGTACATGCAAAGTTTTCTATTATATTTTTAGAATTACATTTTCTTGAAGCTAATCGAAGTTCGCATGTGAGCACACTGAATAGATTGTTGAAAGTTTTTGAAACTGAACATGTCTTAACTTGATATGCAATGAAACTTGTATCTGTATCCAACAACATACACTTGACTTCATCTGATGGATTAATCTGTGATATTTTACTAAGTAGAATTTAATTTATTTAGTGTTTAAAATTTTATATGTTTAGTTGTTTCAAAATACATATTCAGTATATTTTTTTCTTTCTACATTGATATTCCAATTCTTGTGTTCTCATATTTTTGTAAATGGGCTTGTGCATTATTCGAGGGGTGTCAATAAGGAGAATTTTCTATAAAAATCATATCTGCTTTCGAGGGGGAGTATCTGATTTTCTATACAAATGCTAATTTTAATTGTCATATTTAGTGCATTTATGTAAAGGGTGTCAAAGAGCTTAACAGGTGAATTTTTCGGATTTCAAGTCATCTTTGCGCCAACAGTTGGTAGCGCAAAACTCAACTTTGCGCCACCGTCAGCTAGCGCAAAACTAAGTTTGCGCCACCAACAGTTAGCGCAAACCTCTCCTCTTTCTCCTTTACTCTGATTTTGCAGATCTGAATTTGTCTCGTCTCCAACATTTGCATGACCAAGTTGAGGGGGAAAAGTTAAAGAGACAAAGAGTTCAAATTGTTTATCTACTCATCAAGATTCACTCAAGATTCTATTCTCTCAGCTCAAGATTCTATTCTCTCAGCTACTAATTCTTTTGTTGTTCCAGCTCCGATCACCATAGTTCATTCAAGTACATTTGAAAAAGGTGTGTCGTCTAGAGCACAAGCTGATGAACCGATTGTTCTTTCAAGCTAATTACAAACAGGCCCAGTCTTGTCAAGGCAACAAAAGTAACAAAGATTGAAAGATGCTGAGAAGAAATTTAAAAAAAAAGTCAAGAAGCTTCTTCGCTAAGTGGCTTAGATGGTCCAAGTTGATTTAGAAGATTAATATTGAAGACCACAGCGCCAATGATTACTAAGGGGGAGATTGTTAAGTCATATTTTATAGTAATCATTGTATTTATAGGCTTGGTCTAATATTGTGTTTAGGTTGTGTATACTGTGTAGTATTGGCCAGGGTATTAAAGTCCCTTATGGCTTTGTGTTTTGTAAGAAACTCACGCATACTTTGAATACAATCCAACTTTGCGCTTTCAACTCTCTCTCTCTACTTTCTCTCTCTAAGATTTAGTTGATTTTGGGATTATCAGAAGTCATCAGTAAGATGTAATGAAGTAGTGATGACCGTATCTTGTGACATACCTATAAGTCTCACATATATCAATATGGTTAACCCCTAATAGTTCTTGTAGCCCTTAAAGGTTTACCCTTTGAAGGCACTTTTGTCATCTTGACTAACAAGATACACATGTATCATATGAATCCTCATATGATTCCAACTCTTCGTTCGCCTGGAGTTTGGCTATGTGTTTCTTGTTTAAATGTCACAAATAGATCAGTTTTAAGCCATGCTTAATTCGTTATATTGATTTATAATTACAACTATTAATTTCATAAAACATTTATTAAGATAAAACGAAAAATTTATTTCTGAAAACATATTTTGGTTCATTGTAATTGAGAAAATGAAACTAAATTCCTAGTAGCACTAGGTACATGAAGACACTTGCTAAATGTTAATGTAAGACCATCTAGAAAGTTTATATCATATGTCACTTTGAGCAACAACAGCTAACTTAGCTCCATTTGGTCTGATTTCATCTTCTCTTCACTTCTTATTTCCAGAAAAGTAGTACTAATATGAGTATCATACACAATATGTAACACTTAGTCAGAAGTGAATTAAATCAAATGGTAAACATACCTGAAGTTCCGGCTCTGGTAGCCTTCTGCTTCTTGATTTCTGCCGATCGGCCTGGACAAGTTCTCATTTGGTGCCCATAGTGAAAACAGTTATACCATACTACAACCTCAGGAATTTCTCCTTTGCCCTTATCTATGTTGGATCCTCCAACATGTGTTTTACCCTTGGTTATCTCCCCCTTTTTCTTTATTTTCCCACTGTCAGGTTTGATCATCAAAGCGTGTTTTAGTTTGGTTGAACCCAACTTGGATTTGATATCCCTCTCAATAGTTTTAAGTATGTTGCTTATATGTTTTGGGTAGAGAGTTGAGAACCATATCGATTTCCAACTCTTGACCCAGTGGAAAACCAAGACGGGTCAGTTGGTCAAAGTACCCTTTCTGTAAGACTCTGTTTAAAAAAAACGTATAATTATTCTTACCCGAATTGAACCGTAATTAAAAATAGCAACTAAAGAGAGTTGAGGGTTAAAACTGTCATTTAACTAAACTATTATTAATTATATATATTTAATAAAACAAGAAATTATGAATAAAAGCTACGAACATTCCATCGTCTCCTCAATTACACCATCACCGCCATTTTCTGTTTTCATTATCTCTCTCTAGAATTTAACTTCTCTCTAAATTTCTATCAATTTTGGGAAGCAAATCAACGAAATAATTACATATTCGGAATCCACGCGACGAACCTTTCCTAGAGGTATAAATTTCTTCTTAATTTATTTAAGTTGGTAAGTTAGGGTAATTAAAGTTGGTTGGTAGATTATGATTAGATATTCCAAAATTACAATCATTTACATGTTTAGAAATGCTTAGGTTTGTCAAAATTACAAAAGGGTAAAGTTTAGAATCAAAACGGTGATATTTGTATCTAGATGTTTAACCGCACACCAAGTGATCGTTTAATGTCTAAGAGAATATAATTTTGTGATTAAGCTTAGGATAATAAGTTTTGAGTTTTATGTTATGCGAGTAATAGTAATTTATGGTTTAAATTGGCAATCGAACGGGTTAAACTTCATCCTGAGTCTCGGTTGATCACGTGTTGCATCTCAATTTGATCAAGGGATGGATTTCATTTCTTTTGAATCGTGGTCAACTATTTGTTATAGTTGACCCTTCCGAAAGGTGGTTCACCGCCTTGTGATTGATCAACCGAACGTGATCAACAAATGTGAAATTATACACACACATACACATTGATTTTGGTTTATTGAATCAATTGTTTGAACATTTTGATGTTTTATTAAAATGTGTCTCGTATGAGATTGTTTATGAAAAATGTAAAGTATATTGACTATAATTTCTATGAACGCCATTTGGGTATGTGGCATATGTTTAGTTTTCATTGATTTTAAAATAACCCAATAAATGGGCACATTATTTGAGATGTTTTCTGTGGTGGCTTTGTTGTCATGGCGTCCTGCAGATGACGGTCCACCCGAGTTAAGCCTATGTGGCTTACGTGAACCCACTCTGGGGGACTTGGCCGACTTTGTTGGCTCCAGGGCGGATGGATCGATCTTAGAACTTTACCCATAGAATATGTGACTGTGGTTAAATTCACGGGGGATTCGTTGTGTGTGCCCGCATGCCGACCCATTAGTTCGTGTGGTTTAGCCACCCCATGAACACAACAAGAATTGACAAACTTTATTTATATTATGTTTTGAAGTTAAAGTGTGAACTGTTCTTGAGATTATTGTTAGTTATTATTGTATCCAAGATTTAATAGGAAAAGTGAAGTCAAGATAAGTCAACAAAGTCAAAGTTTGTAAAGTCAATATGAGGTTACTTTGTTATTAAGCTTGTGTTTTTAGACTTGTGGTATAAATACCATGTTGCTTTGTAATAGTTGTAGGTTGTTCATCATTGTTACATCAATATACTTGTTACTGTTTCTCTCTCTATCCTCCCTCTCTAGACTTTGAATGTTAGATCTTGATTGATAGATTGTGCTTGAATTCATTGGGAAGACAATTTCAATTGGTATCAGAGCGAGACCAAACAATTTCAGAGTGATTGGATTGAGCAAAATTGATTGGATGTCTGAAAATTTTGTCAAGAAAATTCGTTTTGTGAAAAAGTCATTGTTGGATCAAAATTTTCTTGATTTGTTGTTCTTTGATTGTAAAAATGATCCAATAGAATTCGTTTTGTATAATAGATTCATTCTTGTTCATAAAGATTGTCGAATTAATCACTAGAATAGTTTTAATTTTGGATTTTATTGTGTTTTTCTTGAAAAATGTCGAACACTGTTCTTGAATCAATTTGATACATTTTGATGTTTTTAATGAAAATCTTGTGTTAGAATAATGTTCTAATTGCTAAATCGATTATCATTGTGGAATTTCATGGTTTAATTTGCAGGTTTGAATTGATTTAGATTGATTTCGTGAAAATTAGCCAAGAACATGCTAGATTCACGAAACGCGCAAGTTCTTCCTTAGAACGTGCAAGCTTCATCATCAAGAACACACAAGATTCACGCCTAAAGAACGCGCAAGCTAAGCCTGCGAGTTTAAAATCTGAGTGTTAAAACGCGCTGAGCTTTGCGCGAAACGTGAAAAGCGCAAACCTCGTCTTGCTTGAGTGCTGAAACGCGCAAACTTCATCTTGCGCGAGCCGTGTAACGCGCAAACCTTATAAACGCGCAAACGTCATAAAACGTGCACGTATCGACTAGCGAGTTCCAGAAACGCGCAAGTGCCTACTAGCGAGTTTCAGTGTGAATAGTGCTTTGCGCTTTTAGTGCCTTGCGAGTTTGGAGCTTTGAGTCTTCAGTGCCTTGCGAGTTTCATCCTTTGCGCGACCAACATCAAACGCGTTTTGTTGTGAACAGTGACTAGCGCGTATAGTGACTTGTGAGTTTCAAGACTTAATTTTTTTTTTTCTGAAAATTAATTTTATTTTGTGATCCAAGTTTGAGTTTTTAGTCAGCATTTCTGATTTGTTTGGGAACGATCATTCACATCTAGCTAATCTGTCAAGATGCCTACTGTTGATGATAAGGGAAATACTGTATTATCAGCCAGAGATTGTGCTATATTGTACATGCCTGAGATTCCTGTTCTAGAAGCAGAAAGAGACAAACTAAAAAAATTAGAATTCAAAGCTTCAAAAGCAGATTCGGGAGTTGAAATTAAATTTGTCAAATTCTGATAAATGTCCTGATTGTAAAAAGTGTGCTAATATGGATAAATCTCATTTTGCAGGTATCATCAGTGAGAAAGAGAAAGAAATTAAAGATAGAGAGAAAATGATGGGGATAAAAGACAATACCATTCAATCTCTTGAAGAAGTAATCAAGATGAAGGAATCTTACATTGAAAGTCTTTTGAGCCAATTGAAGAGAACAGAACAAAGATAATCAGAGCTACAAGATGAATCAGTTAAACTTCAATAAAAGTGTATGGCTTCTGAAGAAAATGTATATACATTGAAAGTGAAAAATGCTGATTTGATGAAAAGCATTAAAGAAGATAAAGTTCAAGCAAATCTTCAAAGACAACTGAAGACTACTGAACAGAAATCATCAAATTTGCAAGATGAATCAGTCAAGTTTCAAAACAAGTTTAAGGCTTTCGAAGAGAAAATTTCTGTCTTGGAGATACAAAATGCTGAATTGTTAAAAAGTATCCAAGCAGAGAAAGATAGATCAAATCTGGAGACTTCCTCTACTCAAAAGCTTTCTGATTTTCAAAGAAAGCTAACCAAGAGAAGAAGGATTTAGAGCTTAGATGCCTTAAACTTTCCAAGCAAGTATTCAACTTTGAAAAGATTTTGATAACTGAACGGCATACTTTTGCTAAGGAAAGAAAAGTTCTTGAAGATAAAAACACTGAATTTCCCAAACAGATCTCAATTTTACAAGACTTATTAGAAAGAGAAAGACAAATTTTTAAAGAAAAGAAAAAGTCTTTTGAATCTGGAAAGAAAATTTCTGAAAAGATAAATGTTGGAATCTTCAATGAAATTTATGATAAATCCAAGAACTTACAAAAAGATTTTGAGAAAGAACGTTCATATTTTGAAACTGAAATATCCAAGCTCATGTCCAAAATCTCTGTTCTATCATCAGATGTGCAAAAAGAACAGAACTCTAGATCTGATTTGAAACAGAAATTTGACACACTTTCTTCTGAAAGAAACATTTTATCTGAAAAGATAAAGAACTTAGAAGCTGCAAATGTTGATTTGTCAGAAAACGTTTGTGCTGATGTTATCAATCAATCACCAGTTGACAATTCAACCGAATCAGTTTGCTCTTTTAAAACTGCTTCTAGTTCTATCCATGACAAAAATGTTTTCAAAAACAAAAGTATCAAATCACAATCTGTCAAATCAAATCAGATCAAACCATCAAATCTATTTTATGACAAATCTGTTGATGGACCAGCGAGCTTCTATGTTAAATCTCTTGGAAAGCAATCGAAGAAAAATCAGATGGTCTGGCGAGTGAAGTCTCCTAATTAAGAGAAGAAGAATGACAAATCATTCAAATCCACAACCAATGCCAAAAAGAACAGTACGCATAAAGGCAAATCTTTTGGTAATTCTGATATATATTACTCGACTAATCATTTGATCAGAATTGCTCAAAGGAAAATCTGTTGTTCTTATTGTGGACAGAATGATTTCGTCCACAAAGAATCTACTCATAACGGGTACGGATCGTACAGAATTGCTTCTCAGATTTCTGATTTTAAAAGATATAAATCTAATGAGAGGTGGATTTCTAAATCTAACATACCAGGACCCAAATACCAGTGGGTACCAAAGCCTGTTAAATCTGTTTCGCAGGTACCACAGGTATAGGGGGATCAAGATGTTTGACTTCTAAGTACTAGAACTTAGAACTCAGACTTCAATGTCAAGATTATGGCTTCTAAGTACACAGCTTAGGACCCGTTCTTCAAAGGAGTTTGGCTTCTAAACACTTCAGTTTAGAACCCAGACATTAATGTCATTGTGGCTTCTGATCACATTACAGATCAGGACCCGTTCTTCAATGTTCAGACTTGGATATTTTGCAAATATCCAGGGGGAGCTTAAAAGAAAACAAATCATGATATACTGATTTGAGGGGGAGCTTAAAGGTAAATATCTTCTGATCTAGATCTCTGATTGTTTGAAAGAAGAACACCTTTCGAACATGAAAAACGTTTTCTGAAATGTTCAAACCACTTCTAGTTCTCAAAAGATTTCATGAATTAACAAGTGTGATTTTAAATGTTTTTCATTATTGAGCTTTAATGTTTAACTGACCGTGTGTTTCCAAAGATCATTACATGTGTATTATCTTTTCTTTATACTGTCAAGTATTCACACACACCGGTTCAGTACTTCATTTGAAATCGTTATTACCATGTCTCATATCGAAAAAAAATTTCGATGGTAATACTACCGTTTGCTTTCAATTATTGTTGAGCATCATTCATCATTTCAAATTTGTGCTTTCATTGCTACATTGTTTATATTTGTTCATATAAACAAATTATTCTGTTCTTTGATACCCTAACCATTTTATTTGATCTGATTGATACATTGTTAGATTCTCAAAACAATTCTTTTGATTTCATTTCATTCATTCAATATCTTTGTTTTGAGAATTCTTCAAAGTTCAATTGCTCAAATCCCATGAGCATACATTTTGACAATGTTATCACATTTTGTGCTTAACTGTTCAGTTAAACTGTTGAGCAACTATTCTTTTAGGACTTACATGGGATTCGTGTGTGAGCTTAAATAGAACTTCCATGATTTCACGTTAACCAGTGTTTCCTAACCAGGAAGTTATCCTAGAGTGAATGAGGGGTGAGGGGTCAAAATCAAAGAGTGGGGGAGATAACTCATCCGGTTGAGTTTTTCTCATTATGTGAAGCGGTAAAATGTAAATGAGAGTGTCGGTCCAACAATACTAATATCAAGTTCTTAGAAACAACAATAATAAGATTACCAACCTATATTGATTATAACAAATGAGTTACAAGGTTGATCGATTAAGGCTTGGATTTGTGTTCTCTGTTTTTCTCTCAAATACACCTTTAAGTGTGTGTTTGTATGTGTTAATTGTGATCTGATCTGTTAGAGATATTGAGAGATATCACAAATCTACCAAGTGTGTCTAACACACTACCTTAGATAATATCTAGATATTAGATCTAGATATTATTTTCTAATATAAAGTAAACTAGAAACTAACTAAGTAACTTTATCTAACTATTACCATACTATAACTTAGATATTTAAATCTAAGTAAACTAAAACAATTATATTGACATTTATTACAAACGACATAGACTTTAACATTGAGAGTCGACGTTTCGGCTTTAGCTTCAGATTGCGATCTTCAGTTTGGATGATCTTGAATCAAATGAGACTGTGGTCTAACAATCTCCCCCTTTGGATCAAGATCATTAAATAAAAAGATTTATCCAATTCAGTCTTCTTGTTCAGCACAGAAGATGCAATCTCTTTCTCTAGCTCTTAAATTAGCATGTCTTTTTCTAACAATCTCCCCCTTTGAAGAGTGGACGTGATTCTTGAAACATGTGATCTTTTCCATTTCTTTTGTAGTCATTCTCCCCCTTTTTGATTTTAAGTGTAACGACTTCATCAAAACCTTTTGTAAGATATTTCTATCTTTCGGTTAGAGCCCCTGATCCGTCAATTCAAAAGATATTCATCCAGATCTTTTCAAATCCAGACAAAATAGTCGCGTAACACCTGAAACAACTAATGATTCAGTTAGAATGCCTGTCAGTAACACTAAGTCACTGTGTGTAACAAATACACATTGGAAAGGAGCTGTTTGATGTTGACTCCCCCAGGGCTTCCATTTAATCATCGAAACACCACAAAGGTAATTTCTATAAACGTTATGACAAAGAAACAATATCCTTGTGTGTTCGTGCTTGTGATAGAAAGAATTAAGCAATTGATGATTGCTTATAGGCTCAAAATTGTGTAAACCACTGAGACAACAGTAAGTTAAACACAGACTCAATGTGCATGATTGAAGTGCGAAGGTGGGGTAAACTTCCTTCTTTTCAATATCCAGATTTTCCAAATGAAAATCAGATAGCAAATGTGTTGCATCCCCTTTGAAAATGTGAAACATTTTCTTGTTGAGAAGAAAATGAGTAGATGGTGAGGTTTGATCAAGAGTTGTCATGGGTTAGTTGCCTGTTTCAATAATGATCACCAAAGAATTGTGAATCACTAGAATGGTGGCTGCCCGGCTCAGAAAAAGTTGGTGCAGAGTTGTGATATTCTTTTAACTCTGTTCTCACACGCTCTTTCTTTTAAACATTTTGCTTTCTCTAATCACACTCATTTCTTTTCTATTTGCACACTCAATCACTAAGGATTAACTTATTGGGTAGAAATCACTTGTTAAGGTGATTCTATTGAAGTTGTGTTAGTTCCTAGCACAATGATTCTTTGTTTTCCTATGATGCATGTAATGCTCATATTGGTTTAACTATGACAGTTAAAGCACAATTTAGATCATGAAAACAATTAAGATATACTCCCAAAATATAAAATCTGATGAAAAATCAGGAAGTGTTTTGAACATTAAAAACAATGTTTTCCAATGATTGAAAGTTGTCCTTCTTTCAACCATATATGAGATGAAGATAAAGGATTGTACCTTTACGTATGATCTTACATCTCATGAAGCTAAGCTTTAAGTCATAGACATATGAACTTGTAAGCTTCTCTCAAAAATTCTGCAAAAGTCTTATGTCAAGTCAAAGTAAAAATTATTCACTTAAGATTGAAAAGACAAAAAACAGTAAAACTTTTAATGTACGAGTTCTGATCAGAAATAATCAGAAGTCATATCCGAACTCCTTGACTTGAAGAGCTCCCCCTAAATTCTTGCATTAGAAAAAAAAATTAGCATTAAAAGGTACATGCAAAATTTTATGAGCTCCCCTTCGAAGTAATATTGACCACTTGTCAATTTTTCTCATTCTCCCCCTTGGATTATGAACATTATATAGAAGTGCAGATATCAATCAGAGCTAAGAATTTAGAAAACTTTTATAGGTAACTACTGATTAGATTTTAAGATTTAGCGTACCAAGCTTAGAGACAAGAAAGTTGAACCTCTTTTCGTCTAAGGGTTTGGTGAACAAATCGGCAATTTGATAATCAGTTGTTACAAAGAAAAGTTCAATTGTTCCCTTTTCAACATGATCTTTAATAAAGTGATACCTGACGTCTATGTGCTTAGTCTTGGTGTGCTGAACAGGATTCGCTGATATTGCGATGGCGCTCTTGGAGTCACAGTATATCGGGATTTTGTTGAAGTGGAAACCGTAGTCGCGCAATTGAGTTCTCATCCATAAGACTTGAGAACAGCAGTTAGCAGCAGCTACATATTCTGCTTCGGCCATGGAGGTTGAAACACAAAGTTGCTTCTTCGATGCCCAACTTACTAGCTTGTCACCGAGGAACTGTACATGTCCCGACGTGCTCTTCCTGTCTAACATACAAACTGCATGATCTACATCTGTGTAGGTTGTTAGTTCAAAACTAGTATCTTTAGGATACCACAGACCAAGATCTGCAGTGCCCTTTAGATACCTAAATATGCGCTTTACAGCAGACATATGGATTTCTTTAGGATTGGCCTGATATCGTGCACATAAGCATGTTGATAACATTATATCTGGTCTACTAGAAGTAAGATACATTAAAGAACCTATCATCCCTCGATAAGTCCTAACATCAACAGCCTTCCCGAAGGATCGGTGCCAATTTTAGTACCTAGTGCCATTGGGGTACCAATCGATTTTGAATTTTCCATTTGGAACTTTTGAAGAATATCCCTAATGTATTTTGATTGATTGATAAAAATACCCGATGAAAATTGTTTTACTTGTAAACCGAGGAAGAAATTCATCTCTCCCATCAAGTTCATCTGAAATCTAGACACCATAAGGTTTGCAAAATTCTTACAGTACTTAGTATTTGTAGAACCAAAGATCATATCATCTACTTAGATTTGAATTAAAATGATATCGCCTTTTTCATTTTTCATAAACAAAGTGGTATCTACCGTTTCTTTTGAAAACCCAGACTTGACTAGAAAAGTGGAAAGGACATCATACCAGGCTCGAAGTGCTAGTTTCAGACCGTAGAGTGCTTTGTCGAGAATGTAAACGTGAGTCGGCTTCTCTTGATTAACAAAACCCTCTGGCTGAGAGACGTAGACTTCCTCCTTCAGAATTTCATTTAGGAATGTTGTCTTCATGTCCATTTGAAAGACAGTGAAGTTGTTGTGGGCTTCGTAGGCTAGAAACATTCTGATTGCCTCTAATCGCGCCACAGGAGCATATGTTTCGTCATAGTCTATTCCTTCCTCTTGTCTGTATCCTTTGGCTACTAGTCTTACCTTGTTTCGGATAACGGTACCATCTTCGTCTTTCTTTATCTTGAAAACCCATTTCGTACCTATAATGGGTTTACCTTTAGGCTTTGGTACGAGTCTCCAGACTTGAAGTGCATCAAACTGATTTAGCTCTTCTTGCATTGAGACCACCCATTTTGGATCAGCAAGTGCATCTGATATTCTTGTTGGCTCGAACTTGCTCAGAAATAAGTCATGCATGCACATGTTCATTGATGTTGACCTAGTTTGCACCGGTTTTGATGGATCGCCAATGATCCGGCTTAGCGGATGCTCTTTGGTCCATTTATGTTCATGAGGTAGTGGATTAGATGATTGTATGTAGGTTGTATCATCTACAAATCCACTTGTACCTTCTTCTGATTTTTCAGGAGGATTGTTGGTTTCAGTTGAAGTGGCAGGTTCAGAAGGCTCATCAGGTACAGCTTGTTCTGGTTGTAGATTGATCTGTATAGTATCTCCAACTATTTCAGCTACTTCTGTCTCTTTATCAGTTGTCACTTCTTCAACTGTTGGAGTCGGCATTTGAATTGTAATCTCTTATTGAATCGGGGCATTTGATTCAATAGTAATATCTGAACTGGTTGGATGAGTAGTCGTTAAGTCTTCCATCCTGTCAACCACAACAGATTTCTTTACATTAGATCCAAGAAATTCAACATAAAACAATTCAAATAATAATTCTAAATCAGATAAATGGTTAGTACAAGTTGATGCTTCATCTGATTTATTCTGTTGAGACGTAGGTCCTGAACTGAGTTGCCTAGAAGCTAGTATTCCTGTTATAACGGGTCCTAAACGTTGTTGTTCGGAAGCCATTTATTCATCAAACAAGACGTTGATGCTTTCAATCACCGTCTTTGACTTCTTTAGATAAACACGGAATGCAGTTGATGTCGAGGAATAGTCAATGAAGATTCCTTCGTCCGCCTTAGCACTTAACTTATTTAGACTCTCCCTATCGTTTAGAACGAACACTTACACCCAAATATATGGAAAAATTTGATTGTCGGTGTTCGGTTGTTGATTAACGCATAAGGAGTTTTCTTGAATCTTCGATGTACCATGGAACGATTCTGTGTGTAGCACGCGGTCGATATAGCTTCTGCCCACAAAAATAGAGGTAAGTCTGATTCACTTAGCATAGTACGAGCAGCGTCGACTAGCGTCCGATTTCTTCTTTCAACCACTCCATTTTGTTGAGGTGTTCGAGCAGCAGAGTATTGATGTGAAATCCCGACAGATTCGAGATATTCTTTAACTTTGTTGTTTTTGAACTCTGTGTCATTGTCTGTTCGTAGAAACTTGACCGGTTTCTGCAGATTCACCTGGGTCGTCTTTAGGAAAGTGATGAGTACATCTGGTGTCTCATCCTTTGAACGTAGAAACTTGACCCATGTGTATCACGAGTAATCGTCCACGATCACGAGTATGTACTTCTTGCCGCCTAGACTTTGAGTTCGCATCGGACCGCATAGATCCATATGCAATAACTCTAATGGAGAACTTGTACTTGGGTCAGGCTTTGGTATATGAGGTGCCCTCCTCATCTTGCCCTTTTCACAAGTTGCAGAAAGATGTTCTCTTTCATAATTGAGTTTGGAAGTCCTTTGACGAGCTTTCCACTGACCAGATTGTTGATGTACCGGAAGTTGAGGTGAGAGAGCCTTCGATGCCATAACCAACTTTGTTGCATCGATGCTTTCGTCAGCAAACAAACTTGCTTGTCAGTGTGGACATTTGATAAATTGATTGTGTAGATGTCGGATTCTCGAGTACCGACCAAGAGTTCTTCGCCTTCTTCATTGCGAATTGAACATCTCGTGGCTTTGAAGTTGACCTCTAAGTCTTTGTCACAGAATTGGCCTACACTGAACAAGTTGTGTCGTAAGCCTTCTACATAGCTCACCTTCTTGATCGTGACATTGTCATGTTGTACATCACCATATCCCATGATTGATGAAAACTGGTCGTTGCCGAATCTGACTGTTCCGCAATATTTGTCTTTAAAACTGGACAGTATCTCTTTTTGTCCTGTCATGTGCTTGGAACATCCGCTGTCCAAGAACCATGTATGACTAGTCTGCATAAGAGAAATTACAAATTTAGAAATTTATACGACAACATTGGAATAATCACTTTGATTATCGAAGTGAGGGTCTTGAACTGATTTGTTCAAAAGCCTATTTTGACTTTGATGTTAGGGTTTTGAACTGCATTATCCAAAAACCTATTGTCATTGAAGAACGAGTCCTGGTCTGTACATAATCAGAAGTCGCTTTCTCTCTAAGCTTTGTGTGCCTGCCACACAGCTTTAGCCTTAGGTACCCACTAGAATTTGGGTCCTGTTGTGTTAGCACAAGATTTTGGTACCCATTTCAAATTGGGTCCTCTTTTCTTTTGAAATGTATGAGAAGGATTAGTATGAGATGAATGCACATGGTAATTTCCAAACCAATCTCCAGAATCTTGAGAAGAGATAGAAACATGTTTATCAGAAATAGAAGACTATCTAGCAGATAAAGATAACTGAAATAATTGCTTCATTGTATATATTGTATACGAGAAACAGCAAGTTTTGAGTTCAAAAGAGCAATATCAACAATTAAAACATCTTTACTAAGCGAAGTCTTACTACAATTAACACTACTAAACGATAAAACGGTCTTGTCAAGCTTCTGTTTGGGTTGCCATTGAGAATTTACTTCTGGCCTTCGCTTGCTTAGATCTGAAACATGTGAAACCAGGGAGTTAGACCTTTGAGCAACAAGCGATTGCTTCTTCTTAGAATTACCAGTAATGTTCGGTTTCTGTGAATGCTGAGATATATTCTTACCTTTAGCACTCTTAGCGTTCACAGAGACTGAGTTATCAACTTTCGTTGATTTTGCACTATTAACAGGCATACTGGTTTTTCTCAAAGTTTTCTTAACAAACCCTTAGAAAAGTTGAGGATACGTTTGTCTTGAGATGCGCAAAGTTGAGCTTTGCGTTTCCAGTTGGGAGCGCAAAGTTGACTTATCTTTTGAAGAGATGAACACGATGGCTTGAGGTTTGCATTTCTGTTGGAACCGAGAAGTGGACTCTGCGTATGCTTGAGGACCCGAGAAATGAGGTTTGCGACTGAAGTTAGAACCGCAAAGTAAGGTTTGCGATTGATGTTGGAACCGCAAAGTAAGGTTTGCGTTTCCTTTGAGAAGCGCAAAGTAGGAGTTTGCGTTTGATGTGGGAGGCGCAAAGTTGGACTTTGCGTATGTTCTTCCTCTGCTTTGCGCTTTATTCGACCTGTACTTCGAAAAATTGTCGAAAATATGTTCCTGTAACGATTAGCAAATCCAAACACTACCCTTATGTCTAGAAACACTTCTAGAACTGAATGTGATCACTCAATCTCTCTAAAACACACTTTTTCGAAAATAATTTGATGGCACAGTGAACTTCTAAACTTGACTGTTTGACCACTGAATCCACAAAATGGAACTCGATAAAAGCTTAAAAGTGAAATCAAACACTTACAACTCTATCTAGCATGCTAATCGATCACAACCTGATCGATTTTAACACCTAAAACAGTTTAAATCTCGAAATCGATTTTCAATAAGAACACAGAGTCGCTTTTCTTTTAAAACTTAATTTTAGCTTAATCAGGCTCGGATACCAATTGTCGGTCCAACGATACTGATATCAAGTTCTTAGAAACAACAACAATAAGATTACCAACCTGTATTGATTATAACAAATGAGTTACAAGGTTGATCGATTAAGGCTTGGATTTGTGTTCTTTGTTTTTCTCTCAAATACACCTTTAAGTGTGTGTTTGTATGTGTTAATTATGATCTGATCTGTTAGAGAGATTGAGAGATATCACAAATCTACCAAGTGTGTCTAACACACTACCTTAGATAATATCTAGATATTAGATCTAGATATTATTTTCTAATATAAAGTAAACTAGAAACTAAGTAACTTTATCTAACTATTACCATACTATAACTTAGATATTTAAATCTAAGTAAACTAAAACAATTATATTGACATTTATTACAAACGACATAGACTTTAACATTGAGAGTCAACGTTTCGACTTTAGCTTCAGATTGCGATCTTCAGTTTGGATGATCTTGAATCCAATGAGACTGTGGTCTAACAGAGAGTTTCGTTAGAAGTGAGCTTTAATGTTAAAAGGAAATAGGGTGTGAGAACAGAGTTAAAAGAATATCAGAACTCTACACCAACCACTTTCTAAGTCGGGCAGCCACAAAATCTGATTGGTTCATATTCTTTGGTGACCATCATTGAAAAAGGCAGTGAGCCCATGCTAACTCTTGCATTAACTCCACCAGCCACTCGTTTCTTTCTTAACAAATAAATGTTTCATTTTCTTTGGGGACGCAGCATATCTGCTATCTAGTCTTCACTCGGAAGATTTAGAGATTGAAAAAGAAGGAACGTTGCCCCACCTTCGTACCTCTTTCATGCACATTAAGTCCGTGTAATATCTATTGCTGTCTCAACAGTTTACACAATTTGAATCTTATGAAACACAATCATTGTGCTAAATTATTTCATACACAAGCACGAGCACACAGAAAATTTGTTTTTCTGTCAGAACATTCATAGATAAACCTTGTGTCAGAACATTCTTGATCAGCAGATAATAGTATGAGCTCTTTGTCTCTTTAACTTCTCCTTAACTTCTCCCCCTCATGACCTTGATGATCTGGATCAAATTGGTCATGCAAATGTTGGAGACGAGACATCTTAAGATCTGCAAAATCAGAGTAAAGGAAAGAGAGGGAAGGTTTGCGCTAACTGTTTGTGGCGCAAACTTAGTTTTGCGCTAGCAGAAGGAAGCGCAAAGTTAGGTTTGCGCTAGCTGAAGGATGCGCAAAGCTTGTTTTGCGCTAGAAGCTGTTGGCACAAATCTAAGTTTTGCTCTACCAACTGTTGAAGCAAATATGACTTGGAATCTGAAAATTTTCACCTGTTAAGCTCTTTGACTCCCCCTACACAAATGCACTAAATATGACAATTCAAGTTAGCATTCATATAAAGAATTAGATACTCCCCCTCGAAAACAGATATGATCTTTTAGAAAAATTTCCTTATTCACTCCCCCTTGAAAAATGCACAAACCCATTAAAATATATATGAGAACACAAGAATTGAAATATCATAGTAGAAAGAAAACTATACTAAATATGTATTTTGAAACACTAAACAAATTAAATTCTACTGAGTAAAATATCACAGATTTATCAATCAGTTGAAATCAAGTGTGTGTTGTTGGATACATATACTGTCAGGATCGAATTCTCAACAAGAATTAATTCTCAGAAACAATATCAAAGAAGTTTGCGGAATAACACTTTGATATTCAATGAAACAGTAAATCAACACACAGTAGATATGAATAACAAACTGTAAACTTGTATTGAATGCTTTGAAGTTACAAGATTACACACTCAACCTCAATCTTGAAGAACAGACTCTTTCAAGACGTATTCTACTTCTCAAGAATTAGGATCTATGCCTTGAGGTTGATTTCTCTCTGGAAAAACTTAGTATTAAACTATTCTATATCTTCTATACATATACTGAAAGAAAAAGATAATTACAATAAATAAACAAATCTTCAGTATATCTTCCATGTATATCTCTAAGCATTCCAAGAATATCTTCATTCTTTCTAGCTGTCTTCCTTTCCATACGGATCATATAAGCAGCACTAACTATGCTCAGCAGCATTAACTTCTTCTAGCAGCATTAATTACTAAGCAGTACTAACTACTAGAAGTACTAACTAGCTAAGCAGTACTAACTTTGTTCAAGCAGTACTAACAATGACTAGCAGTATTAATTCTACTAGCAGTAGTAATACTCAGCAGTATTAACCTTTAAGTCTTCTAGCAGTAGTAACTCTGATCCAGCAGCATTAACCACACTTAAGCTTTTCTTCAGTTCCCAACAATCTCCCCCTAACTTGACTTTTAGGACAAGAAGTCAAGTTCTTCAGAATTAATCTTCAAGATGCTCTTCAAGATGCTTCCAAAACTTCATTGATCTACTCCAATATTAGGATCCAGTCCTATACTCTGATTTATAGTCCTTTGAATATGATACTTGGCCATTTCTGAATTTGGTGCACAACCCAACTTCTTATTCAACATGGCATGAAGCTTTAGAGTTGTATGATTGTAGACCCTATCCACCAAGTAGTACTCCATGTGAAAAGTATCGAATGCTAGTTCATAGACTCCACTCCTTTCATAGAGAGTCCATCCTCTAACAGTCTTTAACACATCTCTGATTAAGTGCTTCACTGCTTCTGGATTGAATAACATGCACAAGTATTCCATTACTAGCTTCACTATAGGTAACCCTGGAGCTGTCAACTGATCTGCATAAATTTTCATCCCCACTTCAAACATTTCTTCCAAATCAGATCTTGAACACTCTCTGACAATCTTATTCCAGGTGTTGTAGACTTCATATTTTTCATCCTTTCTTTTCAGTCTGATGAACTCTTTGCCATCCACCTCCATAGTATCCCAGTGAATGACCTCAGGAGGTTTGAATCCAACAGGTTCAGCTGAGATAGGCTTTGGAATTTTATCCAATATTACCATGTACATGTTTGCATCTGAACTCTGTGGTACTTCCTGAGATGTAGCCTCATTCTGAGGTGCCTCTTCTTCTTCAGCAACCTTTTGTTCTTCTTCTACTCTAGGCTTCTTTACACTCTTCTTTCTTTTGGCCATCATTTTGGTTCTTTTCAAAGTCTTTTGAACCTGCACTAGAGTAGCTTCCTTCTTCTTCTCTTCCTTGTTCTCTGGCTTTTTTTTGATAGGAGTTCCCTCTTCACTTTCAGGGAATGGTTGATTGATATTTACATCATTACTCTCCTTGGACTTCTTTTCAAACTCCACTCTATCCTTTTCATTGCCCTTCAGCTTCCCCATTTCTTTTTCATAAAGATCCTGGATTTGATCAAAATTCATCTTCACAAACATTTCTTTCTTTACCCCAATTGCACTCCTCAAGAAAGTTATCATTTTGTTTCTTTCCTGAGTGGAAAGGTAAGTTTGTGAAGGTCTTCTTTTCTTTGCACTTGATTTTGCTATCATAGCCTTTCTCAAGCTTATGGCCCTTTGTTTAGCTTTCTCAGTTTCAAGCCCTTTCTGATATGCTTCATTTAATTCAGCAGCTAGAGCCTTTGCCATCTCCCTGTCCTTTTCCACCTGAACTCTTTCTTCCTTTTCAATATCCTCCTACATCTTCCTGGCTAAGGCTTCATCTGATTCAACTAACCTTTCCTTCTTGACAGGTTGATCAGATTCCATCATCTTTGCTTTTCCCTTATTCTTTGCTTCTGCAGCCATGTCTTTCTGTTCTGATTTCTTCTCTCCCCCTTCATTTATGACCACTCCCTTTGCTTTGGGAGTGTCATTCTTTGCCTTGATTAGCATTTCAGCTACTTCAATTTCTGTTGGTGATAACTCTGTTACTGCTGCTTGTGAGGTTTCAGCAGCACTAACAGTTTCTGCTTCTAGTTGCACTGAATTTCTTTCTGTTTCTGCTTCCTGCTCCCCCTCAACATCAAATTTCTCTCCGTCAAGCTCCCCCTCTTTTGTGGCTTCTTCCATGTTGATCTCCCCCTTTTTGGGAGCATCTTTCTCAGGTTTCCTTCTCCTTAGTTGGAATTGCTTTCTCTTCTTCCTCTGTACCAGACTGATCACCATCTTCTTCAGCTTAGCAATCTGTACTTATTGTGATAGAATTACCAGCTTCAATTCTTCTATCTCTTTGCCTTGTTTGATGACATCTTGGTTGATGTTTCTCATTGTTTCTATCAATTCCTGGTAGTTATATCTGTCCTCACCTTCTCTAGAAGTGTTACCCTCCTTTGAAGGATCATTGGATCTTTTAGTACTGGAAGTCTTCTGCCTAGCAGAAGCACTATCCACCCCCGTGGTTTCTTGGCACCAGGGACCTTCGAATGATTGCTCATTCAAAGTTGCCATGGGGGAGGTCTTATTGATGTTACCACTTTCCTCCTCTGTGCTTGCAGGAGTAGTGGCAGCCTCATCACCCATATGCTCTTCCTCCTCCTCAGAGAGCACCTCCTTGGGGTTGGGAGACACCCCTTTGGTTTCCCTATGGATATTCCCTAAAGGAGAATTCTCCCTTAGAGGGCTTAAAGGCTTGGGGGTTGATGGTACAAGAAGGGAAGGAGCCTTCTTTACCTATTTCCTCTTTTATGTTTGGGTGATAGAAGAGGTTGGTTTTTCAAGAAGGGACTGGGGGATAGATTTTGAGTGGGAAGGTTGGGATTGGCTAGCAGTAGGATGGTCTAATGGGGGAATTGACCCTGCTGCCATACCTTCATTGGTTTGGGACACCACCATCATTGTAGAGAACAATGGGGTGTCAACTCCTTCCGAGTCCCCAGCAGATCTTCTCATATTTGAGAAAACCTTGCCTTTGGGGGGTTTAGGTACATATACCCCAACAGGTTGAGGTATATCCATCAATTCATGAGTAATTACTTCTTGAACAAACCTGGGGTACATAAAGAAGCTCTTTTTGTTTCCCATGTTTGAGACAAGATCACTGAAAATCATTTTAGAAAAGTTATACTTTCTTGCAGTGGCCAAGCACACCAAAGCATAAGCAATGGTGCTACTAAACTCACTCCATCCAGTAGTCTTTTTGGAGATATAGTGCATAAGAGTATGGACAAAGAAACGCCATTGGGGTGAAAATTTGGCTTTAGAGAATTTGAAAACACCCAATGGGCCTCCATACCCCATTCTTGTAAGAGAAGAGAATAATTCATCATTTGAGATAGAAGTTATACCAGAGGCATCGTCTAGACGTAGACTGATGCGAATAACCTCTTCAGTAACTGTTAGTGGCTTGTCACAGATCCTTGTCTTGATCATTTGCACACCATTCTCAGCAACAATGGTGGCATTAGCCCAGAACTACCTTTGATGCTCAATATAGATTGTAGGTGATACACTAAGAGCATGAGCAATATGGCTTGACTTGAGGAAATCCACAATCTGATGAAATCCTGCAGCTTGCTTTGGCTTTTGTAGCATCGCGATCTCATTGTGTTCATCGATGAATGCCATGGATGCCATTGATCTTAGTGCAAAGCTTGCCTGAAAACTTCGAGTCTTGAGAGAGAAAGGGTTTAGAGCGCAAGTGAACAGTATGCAAAGAGTCGTTATGAACGTTTAGGCAGGCAAATGGTATTTATAGTATTTGTAACATAAGCAGCATTAACCTAGAGCAGTATTAACGGACAAGCAGTATTAACTGCGAGCAGTATTAACTAGCTAGCAGTATTAACTGCGAGCAGTATTAACTAACTAGCAGTATTAACTGAAAGCAGTATTAACTAGTAGCAGTATTAACCAACTAGCAGTATTAACTGCACTTACACCTTTTAAGCTTGTGTTGCCCATAACCTTTCACTTATACCTCACACTTTTATTCCATCTCTCCATTTTCCATCATTCTTTAACTATTTGTCTTACCTTTGAGCTTACCTCCATCTGGAGTATCATACAAAGAGCAACATGTCCTCCATCAAACCTTTTGAAGCTTTGAAGGCAGTCCATGTTACTTTGATATGTGCCAAGAGCAACCACTATCTACATGCCAAATGCTCTTCCTCTTGAGCTGTTGGTTGCCCTGCACACTTGATAAATCAGTTAGTCTTGGATGGAACCCAAACCAAAGTGGTCTTGGGTTGTCCTTTCTCATTTATATAATCTTTCAGTTTGGTGTGGATGAGTTGTTTAGGAATCTCATGGCTGGAATACTTTGTCAAGATTATAGGCTTTGCAACATTAATACTAGTAGAAGCACTATCCTTGTTAGTAGTAGTGTTGGTTGCAGCAGCACTGTTTCTGTTAGCAGTACTATCTGGGATAGCAGTACTAACAGGTTTCTTTACAATTGGAACCCAAACTTGAACAAAGTTGTTTGCTTTCTTTGTCTTTAAATTACTCCTTGGCTTATTTGGAGTATTTTTCTTTGGTTTAGCAAACTTGTTCTGAGCATGTGATCTTATAGGTGCTCTGCTCTCAGCCATATGATCCCTTCTCTGATTCCTATAACCAAAAGAGTTTTGTGGTTGTCTTTGAAAAGTGACTCTTTGGTTAATAGGGTTGAAATAACAGTGTTTGGCAAGATGATTCAATTTTCCCCAGATAAAACAAGGTTTTGGTCTATTGATTTTACTCAATTCAACCCCTTGTTTTTGTGCCCACTGATTATTCCAGTTTCTCTGATTTCCCCTTGGTTTATCATGTTTTTGGGGCTCAGATTTATTGCAAGTACACTGTTTGCAAGGGACAGGATTCACAACTGTGGTTTGCTTATAATGGACCTTCTCAGACTTTCC
This sequence comes from Arctium lappa, assembly GCA_023525745.1. Classification (NCBI taxonomy): domain Eukaryota; kingdom Viridiplantae; phylum Streptophyta; class Magnoliopsida; order Asterales; family Asteraceae; genus Arctium; species Arctium lappa. The sequence goes on from CM042064.1 coordinate 14,187,967, forward strand.
CTCAGTCTTTTATATGTCCTTAGACTTGATCCAAGCCTTTCCACATCCCTCATTGGTGATAATGTTATTTTCTAGAGGAATCTCACCACTCATAGTGTTACCCTTACTCTTTTCACTAGAGTTTTCTTCTTAAGAGTCTGTTTCAACCACCACTTTGTCTAAAGGATCTACCTTAGTGGCTCCAACATGCAATTCCTTCCTATCCTTGGTCTCTAGCAAGTCTGATATAGGAGGGATGTAATTGTTGTTGTATGGTGGTGGTGTGTTGTTATAGCCTATTCCTCTTCTAAGTTTGTCATGGATTTGAGTTTGGAGCAAAGAGTCCATTGCTTTAGAAGCATTGGAAAATTTCTCAATATCCAGCTTGGCTTTCTCAAACTCACTTTTTATCTTCTCATTCTCCTCTTTAGACTTTTTCAGCTGAAGTTCTAGGTCATTCTTCTCCCACTTCCAGTAATTTGTATCATAAGAATGTTGAAGTTCATTGGCTTGGAAAACTTTGATCTGTTCCTCAAATCTCTCAACAATTCTTACATAGTCTTTTATATCTCTCTCTAATCTTTTAAGGTCATCACTCATTGTTTGGTTGTGATCCCTGTACCTTTTAACAGTTTCCATACAAGTTTTAGAGCAAAGATTAGACATTACCTCTGTGGGGATTTCTGTGCTTGAAGAATTTGCAACTTTAGCCATTGATGATTTCTGATTTCAAGGAAGAATGATGATTGCAGGTTTCTGAGAATACTAGCTCTGATACCACTTGTCAGGATCGAATTCTCAACAAGAATTAATTCTCAGAAACAATATCAAAGAAGTTTGCGGAATAACACTTTGATATTCAATGAAACAGTAAATCAACACATCGTAGATATGAATAACAAACTGTAAACTTGTATTGAATGCTTTGAAGTTACAAGATTACACACTCAACCTCAATCTTGAAGAACAGACTCTTTCAAGACGAATTCTACTTTTCTAGAATTAGGATCTATGCCTTGAGGTTGATTTCTCTCTGGAAAAACTTAGTATTAAACTATTCTATATCTTCTATACATATACTGAAAGAAAAAGATAATTACAATAAATAAACAAATCTTCAGTATATCTTCCATGTATATCTCTAAGCATTCCATGAATATCTTCATTCTTTCTAGCTGTCTTCCTTTCCATACGGATCATATAAGCAGCACTAACTATGCTCAGCAGCATTAACTTCTTCTAGCAGCATTAATTACTAAGCAGTACTAACTACTAGAAGTACTAACTAGCTAAGCAGTACTAACTTTGTTCAAGCAGTACTAACAATGACTAGCAGTATTAATTCTACTAGCAGTAGTAATACTCAGCAGTATTAACCTTTAAATCTTCTAGCAGTAGTAACTCTGATCCAGCAGCATTAACCACACTTAAGCTTTTCTTCAGTTCCCAACATAAACAAGTTTCATTGTATATCAAGTTAAGACATGTTCAGTTTCAAAAACTTCCATCAATCTATTCAGTGTGCTAGCATGGGAACTTCGATTAGCTTCAAGAAATGCAATTCTAAAAATATAATAGAAAACTTTGCATGTACTCACACTAAGCCATCAAAATTTAAGATTTTCACAAATTTACAGGTTTTCACAAATTTACAGGTTTATTGCAACTCAAACATATCACCAAGTATCATGAGATGTGTGCTCATTGGCATCTTTTAGCATTGTGTACATTGGAATCTTCACATGAGTGTGCTCTTTGACATCTTTTAAGTTTGTGCACTTTGGCATCTTTTTAATCAAAAAGTTTGATAAGTAAAGAACATGCCATAAACGTAACTTTCTATCTGACCCTATTGCATGATTTGGGTCAGTCGCTCCCAGACCAGTTGGCCTTAGGGGACTAGGTGTGAAGCACCCCTTTGAACTTACTCTCCCAGATCAAAAAGGCTACATCGTCACATCCTAAACCCATTCATACCAGTAGAACATGACTTTCGATCTGGTTCTATAGAAGGATTTCGGTTCGATCACTCCTAGGCCAATTGACCTTAGGGGACCAGATGAAAAGTATCCCACGGAACTTACTTTCCCAAACCAGAAAGGTCACAGGTACAAACTGTTAAACTTAGAGATTTCTGAATTTTATATATATAATGCATCTCAATCACCCAGTTTTACATCTAAGAGCTTAGCCCATATTTTCTTTACAATCCATAATTCTGACTTTTTAGGATTTCCAAGCATTGTAAACTATAAATATTCCGAATCACATAACTTTAAAGCAGAATACAAAAGTTACAAACATGATGCTGACTTTTTGACTTTTAAAAGACTTAAAAGTTGAACATATAAAACTTTAATATTAACAAAGCAACTTCAAAATTTATCGTAGACACACATTTTATACAAAAAGAAAGAAAACCAGTAAAACTTTTACTTTTAGAATAAAATTTGTGAAGATTTAAACTTTTAAATTCAAATGCCGAGTTTAAAAAAAAATTAAGACAAAAGTAAAGAATTCGGAAAAATGATATTTAGTTAGAACAAAATAAAATTCAATAAAATCATCTTTCACAGAAAGCATAAAGATTTTGTGTCTCAAATGAAAGATTTGGGTTATACAAATTCAAGAGTTAGTTGAACTTGCTCAGATTCATGATTTTTTTTTTGAGAAAACTGAAATAACATCATGATCAGAGAAATATGATCAGACAAAGTTAGTTGCAGTTCTTGTGGGGATTACCTTGTAAGATTTGACATACAAAGCATGAGAAATATGATCAGACAAATGAACATAAGAATTAGCAGAAGAGAAAGCATAATCATCTGAACTAGAATCAGAAGAAGAATATGAGACATTTTTAGAAATTAGAATCATTTGCTTTATTGAGTATTTTGAAATTTGATTACAAGAAGAAAATAAATCACTTTTATATTGTTTGTCTACATACCTAACCTCATCAGTCGTAGAATCATCTGATGTCCGCTTCACCCTCCATATGTGCTTTGAAGAAGTGCTCAATGTCCTATGTGAAAGAATTGAATCAGAAGAATTAGAATTTTTAGAAATAACAATATCTTTCTTCTTTGACCTTCTTCTTTTACGCTTTGGTTTATAATAATCATCATTTAGCGTAATAGAATCATCAAGAATTTTAGATTTAATATTTGAATTGGAAGAAACAACTTTACCTATTAAACCCAACTGATCAACCAATAAATCGGATTTCACCTCGGAGTCAGAAAAATTTTGAGAAAAGTTTTCAGATTTTAGAAATTCCTTTTTGTTTTCTAGAAAATTAGAAGAAAGGCCAGAAACAAAATCTTGTTTTTGAGAAAATAAATTTTCTTCAAGACTTGAAGTCATAAAAGAAAGAATAACATTAGATTCAATTTCTTTTTGAATATTTTGATCTTCCATTTTATCTTCAAGGTCAACGATTTTGCCTTGTAAAACTAATGGAGGAGTATATCTCTTAGAATCATAAAAGATTGGAGAGAGATTTTCCTTATCAGATTTAGTGGCATATATATCAACATAATCATCAGACACTGAAGACTTAATGGAAGATATGTCATTTAAACTTCTTCTGCCTTTCTTTAATTTGTCAGGAAAATATTTGGCATTTTCGCTTGTATAAACAAAAGAAATTTCCTTTTTCTTATTATTCATCCTTTTCTCATTTTCGATTTCTAACACTTGCTATTCATTCATCCAATCAGTTTTAAATTGAGGAGCATAATTAGCAAGTGTTAGATAATCGTATTTATATAAAGTAGGGGATTTTTCTATCGCATTGTTTAAACAATGTGAATTTTCAAAACCAAGTCCCCATTTTTCTTTTATAGACTCATAACTCCGCAGTTTGTTCAAATAAATAGTTTGTTCAGACTGATTCCTTCGATATAATTTTTCTTCCAACTCAATTATTTTATCAGAAAAATTATCTTTTAATTTGGTCATTTCAATCAATGAATCAAGATAAGTCATATTTGATTTTTCTAAATCATCTAATTTCTTTTGAAAGATGTCTTTTGTATTATCCAAAATAGATTTTTCATCTTTCAAAGAAATTTGTAATTTATCAATCAAATTTGACTTTTTCGAATTTAAATTCTTTTCAGATATTAACTTCGAGCGAAGATCAGATATAGCAGTTACAATAATGTTCATTTGTGAGGAAATGAAAGTGTAATCAAAATCAGAAATTACCTCATCTTCATCAGTGTCATCATCATCACTTTGATCAACTCCAATGAAGCACATTTGAGCATTCTCGATAGAATCAGCTTCGTCTTCAGAGAGATCTAGCCAAAACTCTTCTTCGGCTATCAAAACAGTTCCATTCTCTTTTTTCAGCTAATTCCAATTTCTTTCTGTAATATGCAGAATCCCGAACCTTCTTCACTCTACACTCCTTAGAGATGTGACCGGGCTTTCCGCAGTTGTAGCATGCAACCGGTTTCTTAACCTCAGGCACTTGAACATTCTTGGACCCAGAAGTGAAGCGAGAAGTGTTGGAACTTGAATGAGGTTGGAACTTCTTCTGATAGTGTCGAGAGAGAAGGATCATGGATTTTTGAAGTGCCTCGCCATCATCAGTGACCCCATTATAAGCATTATCAGACAATGCTTGTTCTGCTAGTTGGTTCGTGAGGAGAGCAACCGGGTCCACAGTTTTCTTGTTCTTCTTGTCTATTTTTGCTTTCTTCTCAAGCACTATGCTCTCATCAGTCATCAAGATCTCGTACATCTCTTGGATTTGCATTGAAGAAACCCAAACATCGTTTCTCAATCTGTGACGAGACTTGTTCAATTCTGGCTGAAGAGCGTTGAAGAATATTTCAGATTTGTCTCGAGCTCTGTCTTGTTCACATTTATCTTGCGCAGATCATTTAGTATTGTGCATAATCTGTCGAAAACACTCTTTAGAGACTCAGTTTCTTTGGCTTTAAACTCCTCAAAATTGTTCATATAACGTGTATGTCGAAGTTGGGTTGCGACCGATGATCCAAGCATAATCTTTTCCTATTGTGCCCACAACAGATTTGGATAATCCTCGCAATGATTAACCCGGTTGTAGACAGATTTTGGTAAAGCTAACATCAGGTTAACTTTTAATTCACCATCATCTTTCATACACGAAGCCTCTTCAGTTGTTACGGGAGTCTCTTTGTTATGCTTTCGAAAGGTCCTTCAGTGAGATACTTTATCATGTTATCTCCATTAACTAGACGCTCGATGAAGTTCAGGAACCGATCTTGAAATAGTGTGAATTCGTTTTCGTTGATCAGTATTGGAGGACGAGTTTTTGTGCCCAATGACATCATTACATCGTTTTTGTAGAATTGGGCTTGAAAAGCAAACTTTGCATAATCCATGGAGATAGAAAATTTTCCAAGTCTGGACTGAGCTGGCGTAAACTAGAGGTTTGCGTGAGAAGCAGATGGCGCAAACGAAGATTTGTGTGAGCAGTAAGTCGCGCAAAAGAGATTTGTGTGACTTGTTTATGACGCAAATATTACTTCTCGCAAACAGTATAAGGCGCAAACTGAACTTTTGCGTGACAAGATGGCACAAGAGATTTGCGTGAGTCTTAGGTGGCGAGAACTTGATTTTGCGCGATGTGATGATGACGCACAAGAATCTTTGCGTGAGAGGATGTTAAAGAGAACTTTCTTTGGGTGATACTGAGTTGGCGAAAAGATAACTTTGCGTGACAGGCTAATGAAGTGAACTTGAACTTTTCAAGAGAAGAGGATGATGAAAACCTTTGATGACGCAAATGTGATTTTGCGTGATATATGGGTAATGCAAATGTGATTTTGCGCGAATCACTTGTGGCGTAAACTTTAATTTCTTTGATGAACCTTGAACTTGGGAAGATGAACTGGCGCAAATCAGGATGAACTCGCGCAAACCTTATAAACTCGCGCAAAGTTTGGATCTGGCGCAAAATGCTGAAAAAACATGAAACAACATCTAAAATCGATTACAGATATGAAAATAATGAAATTTCCTTAAACATACATGATCGAAAACAAGTTTCTAATACTTCTAAATCAAACAATTCGATTAAAAATACAAAATCAAGAATTCGTGATCCAACAGTTCGTGAAACCAGTTTTCCAGAAACTCGAATAATCACAAAATTGATCTTTAAAACATGATTTTCTTGCAAAAAGATGTGAATCAAAAGAGTTTTACTATCAAAAATGAATCCAAGGAATCAATTTACAATGAAATTTGATCAAAAACAAGCACGAATTTGTGAAAAATCAGAAAACGAGATTTTCTTGATTAAAATCAAGAAAATCAATCAAATTTTCTAATTTGTGTACAAATTCAGTTTTACAAAACGATTCTCTCAAAACTCTCAGATTTAGATTGGCTCTAATACCAATTGATAATCCCAAAATCCCAAAATCACTTAGAGAGAGAAAGTAGAGAGAGAAAGTAGAGAGAGAGTGATTAAGCGCAAAGTAGAGTTCCTATTGAATAATGCGTGAATCCCTTAAAAGACACAAAGACCCAAGGGACTTAAATACCCTAGGCTTATACAATACGGAATAACACTCTCAACACAGTATAAGACCAAGCCTATAAAAACAATGATTACTATAAAATCAGACTTAACAACCCACATAAAAGTTCAAATCAATTCACGCCACGACTTCCAGTATTGTCTAGCAGTGAGAGTCGGAATATTTCGAGCCCAATTAATATTAGTATTCAGTGCAATCTTCGACATTAGCCGAGTCCGTGTCTAAAAATGACCGGTTCATGTTTTAATTGTCGAGAACAAGGGCATATGGCCAAAGATTGTCCCAAAGCTCAGACCACAACTGGTAAAGAAAAATGAAAACAAGCAACTACTAGTGGGAGAGTCTTTGCATTACCTTGAGACAAATCTCAAGCGGGTATGATTTCAGGCCATGTTAACTTAATTAATTTATCTATTTATGCCTTGTTTGATACCGAGGAAACACACTCTGTTGTTTCTGAACAATTAGAATCCCGGTTAAAACCTTATGAACAACCACCAAATTTACAGTCGTGATATCTACCCCAATGGGTGGTTCAATCTGTGTGTTAACTCGATTTTCAAATTGTCTGTTATTTATTGGAGACCGCATATGGGAGGTCACTCTACTTCCAATGCATATGTCTCACTTTCAATTAATATTGGGTATGGACTGGTTGTCACACCACCGTGCAACTATAGACTGTAACGCCAAACAAATATTGTTTGGGGATACTGATAAACCAGAGGCAATCTTCCAAGGAGGTACTCCAAAAGAAGATGTTAGCGCTTTAGCCTCTATTATAGTGAAGTAGTATACTTGGCAAAGTAACGAAGGTTATCTAGCGTCGTTACAAGATCCCAAACAGTTGATCCCTACTTTTGTACCCATACCTGTTGTTTTCGAATATCTTGATGTGTTTCCCGATGATCTACCGGGTATACCACCAGTCCGGGAAGTTGAATTTACCATCAATCTTGTTCTGGGAGCTTCTCCTATTTCCAAGGCTCCCTACCGAATGGCTCCAACTGAAATTAAAGAACTCAAAACTCAACTCAATGATTTATTGAAGAAAGGTTTCATTCGACCCAGTGTCTCACCCTGGGGAGCTCCGGTTCTCTTTGTCAAAAAGAAAGACGGTACGATGCGTCTTTGTATTGATTACCGGGAGCTTAATAAAGTAACGATCTGTAACAAGTATCCGTTGCAGAGAATCGACGATCTGTTCGATCAATTACAAGGGGCACAATACTTTTCCAAAATTGATCTTCGGTCTGGGTACCATCAACTTTGTATCCGAGATTGTGATCTTTCTAAAACCGCATTCTAAACTCACTAATGGCACTACGAATTTTTAGTAATGCCTTTCGGGCTAACTAATGCTCCAGCGGTCTTTATGGATCTTATGAATCGGGTTTTCAAAGATTATCTCGACGACTTTGTTATCGTGTTTATCGATGACATATTGAAATACTCAAAGTCAAGAGAGCAATATGATCAGCATCTTCACATCATTTTGGAAACTCATCGAACGAAAAATTTATACGCAAAACGTTCCAAGTGTGAATTTTGGCTTGATCAAGTGTCTTTTCTTGAACACATAATCTCTGCCAAAAGTGTCAAAGTCGATCCAATGAAAATTAAAATAGTCACTAAATGGCCTCGACCTACAAACGTATCTGAAGTTCGTGGTTTTCTAGGTCTGGCCGGTTATTATAGACGATTCGTTGAAGGATTTTCTAAAATATCTCTACCGTTAACCCGATTACTCCGAAAAGGAGTCAAATTCAATTGGAGTTCTGAACAAGAATATAGTTTCGAGGAACTGAAGCATCGATTGGTTATTGCGCCTATTCTTGTATTACCGTCTAGCACCAGCGGGTTTCAAGTTTAAAGTGATGCTTCAAAGAAAGGTCTCGGTTGTGTTCTTATGCAAAACGGTAGAGTGATCGCATACACATCACGTCAATTAAAGCCTTATGAGGTCAATTATCCGACTCACGGTCTTGAATTGGCTGCGGTTATCTTCGCACTAAAAATTTGGCGTCATTATTTGTACGGTGAGACATGTGAAGTTTTCACCGACCACAAGAGCCTTAAATATATATTTACTCAAAAACAGTTAAATATGCGTCAGCGGAGGTGGCTCGAACTTCTCAAGGATTACGATGTTCATATACAGTATCATCTGGGTAAGGCTAATGTAGTCACCGACGCTTTAAGTTGTAAAGCTGTGGAACAGGTTTCCTCGTTACTTGTTCCTACAAATTTATCTTTGGAGATCGAACGGTTCGGACTGGAAATCTATCCGAGTTCACAAACGGAAATTCTATCGAATCTGATGGTAGAACCGACTCTAATTTCTCGGATAAAAGAAGCCCAACAAGATCACGGTGAATTGTGGGCGAACTTCCAGCAAGCAAAAGAGAATGTTAGTTCGGAATTCAGGATCGATGATGATCACGTGTTGTGGTTTCGGGATCATCTTTTTGTTACAAATAACTCGGAGCTTAAAGATCAGATTCTGACCGAAGCTTATAAATATATGTTTTCTGTTCACCCAGATAAAACAAAAATGTATCGCGACTTATAGACCCATTACTGGTGGGTTGGAATGAAGCGAGATATCGCCGATTTTGTATCTCGTTGTCTCACTTGTCAACAAGTTAAAAGTGAACCTCAACGTCCAGGTGATCTTCTCTAATCGCTGAACATACCCGTATGGAAATGGGATCACGTAACTATGGATTTTGTAGTCGGACTACCGTGCACGACCTTGAAACACGATGAAATTTGGGTAGTGGTTGACCGACAGACGAAATCGGCTCATTTTCTTCCTATCCGACAAACTTGGTCAATTGATAAATTGACAGAAGTATTCCGACGTGAGATTATACGTCTCCATGGAAGTCCTGTATCGATTACCTCCGATCAAGACCCACGCTTTACATCTCGATTTTGGGAAGCTTTACATAAAGCTTGGGGCACACGTTTGAATTTTGGTACAACCTTTCTTCCACAAACTAATGGGCAATCTGAACGTCCGATTCAAACATTAAAGGATATGCTCCGAGCATGTGCCTTGGAATGGCATGGAAGTTAGGATAGTTACTTGTACCTAATAGTGTTCTCCTATAATAATAGTTGGCAGTCGAGTATCGGCATGGCCCCGTATGAAGCACTTTATGGCCAAAAATGTCGAACACCGACTTGCTGGAATGAAGTTGGAGAACGTATTCTCGAAGGTCCATAATTGGTACAAGTTACTACCGAGAAGGTCGAAATTACGCATCAAATGATGAAAGAGGCTCAGGCTCGTCAAAAGAGTTATGCCGACAAGCGATGACGACCTATCGAGTTACTGTAGCTTATTCTGATGAGGCCGAGCATGGCTTAGAGTGTCCCAGCTATCCGTGGCCTCAAAAAGGCATTCTCAGTTTATATGATCATGCTTCGTAAGTAAATACGTTATTCTACACACATTAAACTACTTGAACGTGTTCTAATCTGGAAGTCTTTGTCCCATGATGCCTATTTTTGTCTATGGATCTAACTGCAATAGAAATCTGAAATGTCAAGAAAAAGGGAAATAATGAAACCTTAATCAAACATAAGATTTTAATAGCATTAGATTCTTAATGAGTCAAGGCTTATTAAAGATGGGCATTGGTATGTCCTAGAATTATTTTCGGGATGATTATGAATGAAAATATGTTAAAATAATATGAGAATCCTTTTACCTAAATAGTGTATCTTGATACTAAATTGGGTTATGAAAGAAGTCTAACGTGTAATAGGTTGATATTTTAGTAGACGTTGATGGATTTGATCTAATCCAACCAAATTTTAATAGTCAAGCACTACCAGTGGATGATTATATTAGTTTCGTTTCATCCTATATTTTGATCAATCATTGAACTACTTTTACCATATTTGTACACCAAGATGTAACATAAAAATATTACATAAAATAAGTTCCATTATTATACTTCAGTAGTAAATAGATTAGATTGAATTGGTTCAAAGAAATTGGATTTTGAATTGTCATGCAATTTTTCGTCGATCGACTTCAATTGGAACTATAACTCTTATTTATTCAAAATGTATTAATATGTATGTAAATAATATCATCGTTAAATTTGCATCTAACAAAAACATCAAAGCTTCAAAATCGTTTACATTTACAGCTTCTGCCGCATTGCGCGGGTACACAACTAGTATATATATATATATATATATATATATATATATATATATATATATATATATATATCTTATCTTATCTTACTACCTTATAAAGCAGATTTCAAAATCTCTTAAAAACAATTTTTGTTGCATAATGTACAAGTGTTTTCTGCACAATCTCTTAAAATCTCTTAGTTACAAGTGGGCAAACACAATGTACCACTTCCTACTGCACAACACTTTATAAAGCAGGTTTATATTCCCCACGCTAAACTCACAACCCAACGCTCTTTCTTCTCGAGGCGACGCTTCATGTTTCCAAGACGACTCTTTGTGGATTAATCGATCATCTCAAGTATGCAGGTATACCATTTTTCAAACCATCGATTATCTTCTCCTTTCCATCCTCTCGACAAAGACACAATTTTACAGGTATACCATTCATACTCTTTGATTTAGGGTTTATCTGATTTTTGATTCTGATTTTGTTGTTTTCAATCTACATCCTCATTGGTTTTGTTGTTTTCAATCTACAAAATTGATTTTGCAGGTATACGATTTTGATTTCTGTTTATGTATAATTCTAAACTGATTTCAGTCGATTTCTTTTATGCACGTATACCATTTTGCAAACCATCGATTCTCTTCTTTTTTCCATCCTCTCGACAAAGACACAATTTTGCAGGTATACCATTCATCCTCTTTGATTTAGGGTTTATTTGATCTTGATTCTGATTTTTAACTACAAATGATTTTGTTGTTTTCAATCTACATCCTCATTGATTTTGTTGTTTTCAATCTACAAAATCGATTTTGCAGGCATACGATTTTGATTTCTGTTTACGTACAATTCTAAACTGATTTCAGTTGATTTCGACTTCAGTCGATTTCGATTTCATATAAATCCTCGATTTCATATAAATCCATCTTAAATCTACAGAATCAATCTACATAATCGATTTTTTTGCTCAATCAATTATGATTTTCAACTGATTTCTTTGCTCAATCGATTTTCAATCTACATAATCGATTTTCAATCTACAAAATTGTTTTCTTTACTCAATCGATTCTGATTTTCAACCGATTTCTTTGCTCAATCGATTTTCAATCTACATAATCGATTTTGTGGGCATACGATTTTGATTTCTGTTCTCTCTCAATCGATTTTGATTACGTATGATCATCTCAAATGATTTTCATATTAATCCATTTTCAATCTATAGAATCAATCTATAGAATCGATTTCTTTGCTCAATCGATTCTGATTTTTAACTGATTTCTTTGCTCAATCAATTTTCCATCTCCAGATGATAATTTCATTTTCACCATTGCTTCTCTTAAACATTATTGCAACTCAATTTCAGTATTTCCATAATTTGCATCCTTTTTAGTCACAGGGGTGCATTTTCCTTTTTCTTTTCTTTGTTTTTTTTGTTTTCATATATTTGTGTGCTTTCTTTGTTTCTTGGTAGCCTACTCCCTATGCCAATAATCTGCAAAAAAATAAAAAAATCATAATGGAGTTCAAGTTGACTATTTTGTTGTTTTATGTTTGAGCCCAATCTTGACACTCACTTATGCTGTAATGCTGACTACTGATTTATTTTGTAGATCATCAAGTTTAAGCACATACTTCGACATAACCAAATTTTAACAATCTTTCTTACTTATTGCATGTTCCGTTATCATCTAAGTTACCCGAGAATTGATGTTTATTTCGTTATCTACATCCACATCTTTATGTTTATACTTTTGGCATATGGGTATAGCGAATGATGATTGAAAACTACAGTTTATGTGCACATGCACACACAGTCGTATTCGTTATCGTGGGTTTGTTTCAAAAGTGTTGAAAATGAAGACTTTGATTGAATACCCATCCTCACTAGTATATGGTTTTGGGATCAATCTATTTTTGCCCATTTTCAATACATTTGATCATATGTTTCCTAATGTAATAATTAATTGGACCATTTTATTTCACAAATCACAGATTTGGTATGGCTAATACCTGGTTTTTGCGTTTTCCTCTTCGGACCATATTTTATACTCTTTTTTGGTTTTTGTGGATCTGTTGGTTTTTATGTGCAACTCATTTTGTAGCTGAAGTGTAGAATGTGGCTATTGTTGCATAATGTACTACTTTTTAATGCATAATCTCTTAATTACAATGATCTATCCATAATGTACAAGTTATTAATGCATATCCTACTTATTGTTGAGGGTGCATATTTCCAAGATACGACTCACTCACGCTTCTCTTCACCCCTCCGCTCCCAAGGCGACGATTCATCCTCCCAATAAACTGAAGATGACGATTCAATCTCTTCATGTGATGCTTCGTATGATTCAAGACCATATATTCATAAGGTTGTTCAGGGTGCATATCTCCTTATTCGATTCTCCAATGCTTCTCATACGGTTAGGATTTCAATTTCATCTATTTGCTCAATGTTCAGTATCGACGCCATATTCCATTATCGATTGAAGGTAATATTTTCGTCTCTCGATTGTTTTTACCCTGTATATCCTCTCTCACTGCTGTTTCCACCATCGCCTATTCCATTTTAGATATTTGTTTGTTCTTTTTATCGCTGTTTTTTTTAATCTTAAGGATTGATATCCAAATGATGTTGTTTATTTCGTTTTGTCCAAACTGCTAAGATCACTATAGTGATTACGGGTTGTATCTTTGGCTTTGGTTTTAATAAGAATTAATACGGGATGTACCGAAATCAACCTGCTTACGCTCCAATTACATATATTTTGTTTCAAAATCGACCTGCTACTGTTGCTATTTGTTTAACCTCCTCTTGCTGATTCCTATAAGTGTGCTCTACTTTAAAAGGCCTTTTCATGTTCAATTTAAAATTTGATTTTGTTATTCACAATAAACTTTCACCCTGGTTTTTTTTCTATTTTGATTGCTTTATATAAATCTATTTTTCATGTCGTTTTATTATGGTTGATGGTCAACTCATATGCTTTGTGCATGATATGTTTTCTGGCAAGTAATTTCATGTAGGAGTTCAATAAATTATTATTTTTGGGTAAGGATGTGAAGCCTGCAAGATGACCGGATGGAATCAAGATAAATTCATGGCTTATGTTAGGAGTACTTATGTGAGCACTTTATTCAATTTCAACTTGCTCTTTAAATCGTACCACCTTAAAACAATAATGTATAATTGTGTTAATTTTAAAACTCTGTTGTTTTTTTATTTGGACCTTCGTGAATAACCTTTGTTTAATTTGGGCCTCTTCTTCAGGTTTTATGCAGACTAGATGAAGAAATATGAACACTAGGTAACACAATGTGTTTTATAAGTTTTCACCTATGCTCTATAATTTCTTATTGTATTTTGGATCTTGGTATTACATCGTTTGTGTTACTTTTCTTGATGTTAACAATAACTTTCTTCCCCTCTTAGGGCATTGTTGCTCAGACTGCTTATTCGATTGAGGTAATTTCTTTCCTCTTTCTCCAGTTTCTGGTGCTACATAAGTTGAGAAGGAGACAATTTGTGTTTTAAGGAAAGATCATATCTGGAACTGGCAGCATAGAGGAGAATGTCAAAATTTGCATAATTTTCTCTCATATTTTATTTTTTAACTGAATGATATATAGCATTAATATCCCATTTGAGTTTATCTATATACAAAAATAAACAAAGTGACATCATTCGCAAGGCCCTGCACATTATAATGCCTTGAAGTAATCAAGAAATAAGACCATATTGTCACCAATGGCCATTAGGCACATATTGGGTTGAATCAAAGGAAATACTCCAAAATGCCTTTTAAAATAAATGCTTGACAATAATATTTGACATACACATGAATGTATATTACAAGCTGCAATATTTGATGCTTCTACAGGATCATTTTTTTTCTAATTGGTTTCTTGGACGTATGAGAATGTATGAAGTAGAAAAGTTGCAAATTACAAAAACCAAAAACTTATAATTGGACAGATGGTAAAGAGTCTTCCAGCATAGGAGAAAAAAACAACTGTTAGTGTATTCTCAAAACTATATAGAGATCTTTGTTGATCTTTGCCATTTTTTAGCTCTTAGTTAATATTGCATTTCTATGATTTATGAATTTTCTTTTGATAATTGGATCACGACTATGATTTCTGATTTTCTTTGTTGATCTTTGTCATTTTATAGTTTTTTGTGTAAAGTTTCTTTCTTTTTTTCTTGGTTGCTTAGGGGTGTTTTTTGTGTTATGTAATTTCTATTTTTATGTGTTCTGCATCGTTTTTCCAATTCTAACCCTCAACTATGAGACAGAGGAATTCATTACTCCTACTTATATGGGTAAACTTGTCATTTAGTTAATTAAATAGTGTAATAATTATCATGTATACAACTGTTTTTTTTTCATTGCAAACTTTTATTATTAGTACGAACGAGTATTGCAATATATCAGACCTAGACGGATTGAGACAAAGAATTACCTGGCAATTGGTCTGATTTTAGAGATCGCCCGGTGAGCAAAGGAGGTTGAGGAAATAAACATAGAAAATATTGATGGCTCTCTGATGAGAGCGCGTGAATAGAAAAAAAAAGTATATAATGGAGTTTAGGATCTAATTTACTTTCAATTTAAGTACTTTTTGTGTTACATTAACGTATTGAAAAATTCAATAGTATGATTTATACTTCACAAGTATTTTGATTATTAATTACTTCCTCCGTCTAAAATAACGTAACACTCTCCATTGAAATATCTATTTATGGTGATTTCATACTTTCTCCCGTTGTCATATAAGTGATTTTCATGTAAAACGAGAGACACATTATAAATATTATGTCACCTATTTAATTTGAATACTTTCTATAATCTTTTATTGATGGTAGTGCAATGAGTTTTACCATGTAAGTTTGAATGTTATCCGGATTATGGATTAGGGTGTGTTTGGTTTGCGGTATTGGAATGTATTTGGAGGGATTTGGATTCTAAATCCATTCAAATCCTGTGTTTGTTTTGTAGGAACGGAGTTTGTTGACCGGATTTGAAATCCTTTGATCTTTTTAAAATCCTTAACCTCTATGGATTTGGAGTTCCTTTACAATGGGTTGGGATACCAAATTCCTTCAAATCCAAATTCTTATTTGAAATCCAATCCATTCTCACAAACCAAACGTGCCTTTTAGGGGATTTAAAATCCCGGCTCATTGCAAAGGATTCCAAATCCATGAGGTTAAGCATTTTAAAGAGGTCAGAATTTCAAATCCGGTCAACAAATTCCATTCTTGCAACCAAACACATGATTTTAATGTATTTGAAATCCAAATCACTCCAAATCTATTTTAATCTTGCAAACCAAACACGCCCTTAGAGTTTTATTTTCAATGGGAGCTTCTTCTATAGTTAATGGTATTGTTTTTTATCATCTTGTGCATCTTTTGGTTTAAACACATCCCGCCGCATTGCGCGGGTACACTACTAGGATATATATATATATATATATATATACTACATTAATAAGCATTTAGACAAAAAGTCTTAAGTACTACCTCTGATGTATTGGTTACTGCTATTTTATGCATAAAACTTAAAAATCTCTTAATTACATATTATTATGCATGATGTACAAGTTGTTCATGCATTCTGGAACATATCACCACGATTTACACCGATGAGTTTATGGTTTCTTTGAAAAAAGAAAGTCTTCATTCTATTCTCATCTTTCAAACACTGTAAACATGCAGCACCATCCAAAAAAAGGATGTCCAGACTTCCCTTTCTTCAATCAGAATTTTACTCCCTCTCTAAATTATGATGCATTAGCTTTAATGGAAGGTTCAGCCTCACCTTTATTCTTACCCAGTTTTTTCAGGCCCATCCCCATCGATTCAAAATTCAAATAGCTAACTCCCAATCTCTTTATTCTTCATGCTATATCTCTATATGAGAAGTAACTGTATGATTCCACTTTTGGTGAATGAAGTGCTTTTTTTGCCTTTCTAAATCGATTTATATCACGTAATCACTTTGAATGTGTGTTTTTTGGAACAAATATTAGGTTTTGTGATCGATTCATACTTCTAATGTGACCGATTGGTGTTCTAGGACCAGGGTTCTCTTCCATTTTTGCTCATCTCCATCTTCTCGTTCTTTGGCATTTTTTGTATCGACCTAACACGTTTTGTATTTTATGCCATAGATGTTTCAGTCTTGCAACTTTCCACACCGAAGACGGTCTATCTTTGTGTTTTGGTTAGAATCAAATTTTCCATGGATTATATTGCAACTCAAATTGGTTAGTTCGATTACTTTAAAATTTTTCCTTTTTAGTTGTGTGTTAACTTCTTTCGAAGGTGTTCGTTTGTTGTACTCGTTATCGGCTTATTGGGTGTTGATTTCCATCTTTACTTTTGTTTGTTTTTCTTTTTGTTTTTGTGTGTTGACTTCTTTCAAAGGGATTGTTTCTTTGTTTGTCAAATTTTGTTAGCAGGTTAACGGGTAATTGCCATCTTTAACCTTTCTTACTTTAGTTTTCTAATATGTTGTGTGTTGGTTTCTTTTTTTATGTAGAAAGACTGGGTTGACTTCTGAAAGATAAAAATCAAAGAAGTGATTAGTTTTATAGTCCATCTGAACAGTCTATGGGGAACAAAGTTATGCAATGGAGGAGAATGTTTGTTTGGAACCGTCAGAACATGAAGGCATGAGTATATTTCTCCAAAATACTTTAAGGTAATGTTTTAGTGAGTAACATAATGTTTGCAGTGGTTTTTGTTAAGTGCAATATACCAAGTTGGTAGGATTTGGTTCTATTGAATTGAAGGAATTGATAGCTTATGTGAGTTTTAGTATGATTATCCCTAAATATTCAATATTGATTATAAATTGTGGATGCCACTTGGCTTGATAGAAAGTTCTGGTTTTTCTGGAATTTAAATTTAAAGCCTTTTAATTGCAAATAGGAATGTTATACAAAGTTTTTGTAGTTCTTACCTTTAGTGAGTTACTCCTTTGATTCCACAGTACTATATCAGAATGCACCTGATTTACTCTTTAATCGTTTTCTTGAATATGCAGGTGGTTTCCCTACACTTCTGAGGAGGAGAAGATAATTGTGAAAAAGGATTGCAAACTAGATGAATGATATTTATTCACCTTCCTGCCATTATTTTTGACTTAGTTAAACAGTCATGGAAAGAAAGATAAATATTTTAACCAATTGAGCGAGTACATAACTTTATGCGGTTTGAATGTCTTTTGATTTACAATATTTTAACTAATTTGCATCTTCTCATTTTTCATTTACAATAAAAATTTCACACCTTGCTCACCCGGTGCATTGCACGGGCACACTGCTAGTATATATATATATATATATATATATATAATAATAAAAAAATTATGAATAAAAGCTACTAACATTCCATCGTCTCCTCAATTACACCATCACCGCCATTTTCTGTTTTCATTCTCTCTCTCTCTAGAATTTAACTTCTCTCTAAATTTCTATCAATTTCGCGAAGCAAATCAACTAAATAATTAAATATTCGGAATTTACGCGACGAACCCTTCCAAGAGGTATAAATTTCTTCTTAAGTTATTTAAGTTGTTAAGTTAGGGTAATTGAAGTTGGTTGGTAGATTATGATTAAATATTGAAAAATTACAATCATTTACATGTTTATAAATGCTTAGGTTTGTCAAAATTACAAAAGAGTAAAGTTTAGAATTAAAACGATGATATTTGTATCTAGATGATTAACCGCATACCAAGTGATCGGTTTAATGTCTAAGAGAATATAATTTCGTGATTAAGCTTAGGGTAATAAGCTTTGAGTTTTATGTTATGCGAGTAATAGTAATTTATGGTTTAAATAGGCAATCGAACGGGTTAAACTTCATCCTCAGTCTCGGTTGATCACGTATTTCATCTCAATTCGATCAAGGTATGGATTTCGTTTCTTTTGAATCATGGGCAACTATTTGTTGTAGTTAACCCTTCCGAAAGGTGGTTCACCGCCTTGTGATTGATCAACCGAATGTGATCAACAAATGTGAAATTATACAGACACATAGACATTGATTTTGGTTTATTGAATCAATTGTTTGAACATTTTGATGTTTAATAAAATGTGTCTCGTATGAGATTGTTTATGAAAAATGTGAAGTATATTGACTATAATTTCTATGAACGCCATTTGGGTATGTGGCATATGTTTAGTTTTCCTTGATTTTAGAATAATCCAATAAATGGGCACATTATTTGGGATGCCTTCTGTGGCGGCTTTGTTGTCATGGCGTCCTGCAGATGACGGTCCACCAAGGTTAAACCTATGTGGCTTACGTGAACCCACTCTAGGGGACTTGGCCGACTTTGTTGGCTCTAGGGAAGATGGATCGATCTTAGAACTTTACCCACAGAATATGTGATCGTGGTTAAATTCACGGGGGATTCGTTGTGTGTGCCCGCATGCCGACCCACTAGTTCGTGTGGTTTGGCCACCCTACGAACACAATAGGAATTGACGAACTTTATTTATATTACGTTTTGAAGTTAAAGTGTGAATTGTTCTTGAGATTATTGCTTTTGATTATATTACCAAACGTTTCTTTTGATTTAAATGAACTATGAACTTCAGTCTCAAGAACTTTCTTCGAATTCTATTTTGAAGTCTTCCGCTTCGTTATCGATGTTTTCATTATTATTTACGAATTTATATTATAATCCATTCCCTGACCCCTGTGCTCAGCCGTGTTTTTGTTTTCTGACACGGTAGGTTTGTTAGCGCACATATCTATTGGATTCAAGATCATCCAATCTGAAGATCCAATCTGAAGCTAATGCCGGAAAGTCAACTCTTAATATAAGTCTAATGTCAGTTTGTAATAAATGTCAAAGTTAGTTTTTAGTATTTTATTATTATTCCTAAATATCTAGATATTATTATTTAGATATTATATTTAGGATGTTATGAGATATAAGTTAGATATTATATTTTAGATATTATGTTAGAGTGTTAGAGAAGAAAAGCTAAGAGATCAGATCACATTCAATACACACTCACGGTGTAAATCAGAGAGAAAACATCAAGAGCTTCAAACCGAAATCATCAACCTTTGTAATTCTTGATTTATAATCTTAAACAGGTTGGTAATCATATTGTTGTGATTGTTTATTATTGATAAGAATTGGTTCAATGATTAAACAAGGACAAACAATTGGTATGAGAGCTTAACCAATTTCAAATCAAAAATATAAACTATCGACTCTCTGTTCTTCATTTCAAAATCATTTTTGAGTTTTAGAGTGTTTTAGGAGTTGAAATCGATCAGGTTATGATCGATTTATGGTATAGATCGAGTTGGTGTTGATTAATTTCATTATAGCAATTTAATCGATTTAAATTTTTTGTGATTTAGTAGCAAAACAGTTCACGAGCTCATCATTACCGTTCCATCGATCTTATTTTCAAAAAGTTGTTTTTATTGAGTTCAAAGGCTAGAAATCTGTTATAGAACTGTTAGTGGTCGATTTGTCAAATTTGGGACTGCTAAATCCAAGTCTAGATAGGTTTATTGTGGTTTTTAGTCGAATTTTTTGAAGCACAGGGACGAACTCGCGAAAGTTGTAGATTTACGCCAGTTCATAGAGAGTCTTGCGACACGTTCAGTTTGCGCAAACTCTTCTTTTGCGCCACACGCTGTTCGCGCAAAACTTCTTTTGTGCCAGCTTTGACTCGCGCAAATCTACCTTTGTGCCATTCACACCGGACGAGCATCTCCACTTTGCGCCAACAACTTTTAGCGCAAAGTTCGCTTTTGCGACATCAACATATCACGCAACCTTCGACTAGCGCAAAACTCAGATTGTGCCACCTGCATCTCGCGCAAAACTCAGAACACAAACTTTGCTCGAAGTCACTTTTGCGCCAACACCTCATAACGCAAAGTTGACTTTTTCGCCCACTACTTGTAGTGCAAACCATCTTTTGCGCCAACCTCTACTAGCGCAATGTTTTACTTCGGGCCCCACAAACCTCGCGCAAACCTCCTTTTTGAGCCGACACCAGACTTAGTCTTTTTTAATCAATCAGAATGACTTCAAGAGAAGCTCTAGCAATCGGAACTGACTCAAAGCCACCAGTACTCTTAAGGGGCGAGTATGAACAGTGGAAAGATCGGTTCATGGACTTCATTGAAAGACATGAGTTGGGTGAATTCATCAGAAAATCGATAGAAGATGGAGTTATGGCACCAGTTTATGAGACTCGTACGGAGGGAACTGTGGCAACAAAGTTTGAACTTAAGTATTATGAACTAGAAGGTGATAACCTAAAAAGAGCAAAAGGTGATAGATTAGCAAAGTCTTATATTCTTCAAGGCATTCCAAATGAAATATACGTGAGGATAGATAACTATAAGGCCTCATGCAAACAGATGTGGGATCAGCTAGAGAAGATGATGCTAGGTTCAAAGGTTGGGAACGAGCTCAAGATATCCAACTACCTAAACAACTATGAAGAATTCAAAGGCAGAGTTGGAGAGTCTCTAGAAGTAACATACGACTGGTTTGTGACCTTGCTGAATGAATTAAGCAAGAACAAGGTCACTAAATCACAGATAGAGCTGAATGTCAAATTCCTCAGCATTCTCCAGCCTGAATGGAAGAGGTTTGCCAGACAAATGAATCCAATCAAGGATCTAAACGAGATTGCACTTGATGAGGTGTATGAAACCCTCAAACAGAATGAAGAAGAGGTGGATGAAATACTGGATGAAAAGAGGCAGACTGGGAAGACAATTGATGATACAGTTGCTCTTGTTGTGAAGAAGAAGAAAAAGAAGATGATTTTGGCTGAACCAGAAGAGATTGAAAATGAAGCAAACTCTGACTCGGACGACTGTGAACAACTAAAGCAGGCTATGCTTATGCTGACAAAGGCTTTTCAGAAGAAGTTCTACAAGAATCCAAGTTCAAACAGTCAGAGGTATTCTTCTGGTCCAAGAAACTATGTTTACAAGGAGAGGGTTGAAGGAAAAAGATTTGAAGGAAAGAGAGTAGAGGAAAGGAAGCCGGAAGAGAGAATGTATCAAGTTGAAGGATCCAGTCAGTCAGAACCTCCAACGTGCTACAACTGTGGCAAAATAGGTCACTTTGCCAGAGACTGTCGAAGACCCAACGTCAGAAACTCAGACTACTACAAGAATAAAATGCTTCTTGCCAAGCAAAGGAGGTTGGAAAGGCATTGATTGCAGAAGATGAGTATTGGCTTGATCAATAAGAAGATGAGAATGAAGAGAAGGATGAAACAGCTCACATGTGCTTAATGGGAAAGCAGGAATCAGAAGCTGAAGCTGATTCTGATGATGAGGAAAATGAGGTATGTGATTTAACTCATTTAAATTTCTTAAATCAAATGCATGTCATGTTGATTAAACTCGAAGAGTTAGAGTCAAAGCTTAAGCGAGAAAAAGGTGTTATCAATGACAAAAACCAATCAATACAGAAACTTAGCGATGATATTGCTGAGAAGAAAGTATTGATTGAGACAATGCATAACAACTTTGATAACTTTGCTAAAGAAAAGACAATAGTTCTCAAAAAAATAACTGAAACAAATTCTAAATTGAGAAAGAGTGAGTTTGATTTTAAAGAGCTTACGAAAATGTATTCTTCCTGTTCCAAAGAAAACGAATCTTTACTTGCAAAATTAAAAGCTTTGGAAGAGACGTTATACAAAATGGGTCAAACTGAACAAACCATTCATCTGAACAAACCCAAAGAGGAAATAGAGAGTTGGGGACTCGATTACGAGAATACTCATTACCTTAAAAATGCTAAATCTGAAGTGCCTACACTTTATGATTTTACATTTATGAAACTAGCTCGACGAATCCCTGAGCTTTATGTTTTCTGGACTGGACTGTCAAAAGAGGATGAAGCCAAGGAAACAGAAAAACGAAAGAACACATCTAATGTTCAACTTCCATTTCGTTATGCGAAGTTGAATAATAGTTATAATGATGATCCAATATATCAAAAGAAATCTCTTTCAAATGACTTCTTTCAGAGTTATTCTGTAAAAGAAATGGAGGCGAAGCCTATTAAAGGTAAAATTTACGTCCCTCCTCTCGTGTTGTAAAGTAAAATTTCTGAACTTGAGACATCTTTAACAGATGAAAGACTTTTGATTAATATTGAACAAAAAGTTTTTCAACTGTGCTTAAGAGTATTGTTCTTTCTAAATCATCAAAGGCTTCAAAATCTGATGACATGTTTGGTTCAACTGATGAAGGTATGATTTTCTAAACTCTGACGATGGTTTGGATGATTGTTTTGATCAATTTGATTTTCATGCCAAACTTCCTAACCATTCATCTTCTATTGTGAAATCCTTGGGAAAATCCAGTATGTTTGCTAAAGGCAAATCATCAACGAAAGTTGATAAAACTGATGCTGTGAAAACTAAGAATGCTAAAGGTATGAATAATAAATCTCAGCATTCACAGAAACCGATCACTACTGGTAACCTAAAGAAGAAGCATTCGTTTGTTGCTCAAAAGTCTAACTCACAAGTTTCAAATGTTTCAGATTTGAGGCAGAAAAGGCAGGGAGTTAAGTCTGAATGGCAACCAAAACAGAAGATAGACGAGAATGCAAAATCTTTTTAATGTGTTAATTGTAATAAGCCTATGCCTAGTAAAGATGTTTTGAATGCGAATGTTGCTACTATTTTGAAACCAAAACTTGTCGTTTATCGCAAGAAATACTCTATGAAGCAATTATTCGAGTTATCTTTATCTGCTAGAAAGTCTTCATATTATGATAAAATTGTTTATGCTTCTTGTCAGATTCTGATGTTTGGTATGGCACTTATCATGTGCACTCTTATCATTCTAATGCTTCCAATGAATTTCAAATGAAAAACGGACCCAAATTTCAATGGGTACCAAAATCTTGTGCTAACACAGTTGGACCCAAATTCCAGTGGGTGCTAAAAGCTAAATCTATGTTGCAGGAACTCAAATTTTAAGAGGGAGCATAGAAATTAGGCTTTTGAACAAATCAGTTCAAAACCTGGACTTAAATGTCAAGATGGAAGCTTCTAAGCAATTCAGCTTAGAACCCTTACTTCAAACGAAGTATGACTTCTAGACAAAACAGTCTAGGACTCGTACCTCAACGAAGAATGGCTCTTGAATACAACAGTTCAAGACCCGCACTTCAATGCTCAAAAGTCTTTACTCCAATTTTGTTTTATGGATATCTAAATCTCTTGTTTCGTAATTTCTCTTGTGCAGATCCGTCATATGTGGTACTTGGATAGCAGATGTTCCAAGCATATGACTGGACAGAAAGGGATGTTGACCAACTTTAAAGAGAAATACTGCGGAACTGTTAGATTCGAGAATGAACAGTTTTCACCAATACTGGGTTATGGTGATATGGTACATGACAAAGTCATGATCAAGAAGGTGAGCTATGTTGAAGGCTTAGGACACAACGTGTTCAGTATAGGCCAGTTCTGTGACAAAGGCTTAGAGGTCAATTTCAAAGCCAAGAGGTGTTCTTTTTGCATTGAAGAAGGCAACAAACTCTTGGTTGGCACTCGAAAGTACGACCTCTAATCAATCAATTTGTCAAACGTACAGACTGTTGGGCATCGAAGAAGCAACTTTGTGTATCAACTTCTGCGGCCGTAGCAGAATATGTAGCTGTTGCTAGCTGCTGTTCTCAGGTCTTGTGGATGAGAACACAACTTTGAGACTACGGTTTTCACTTCAACAAAATCCCGATCTACTGTGACTCAAAGAGCGCCATCGCGATAACAGCGAATCCTGTTCAACACACCAAGACCAAACACATAGATTTCAGGTATCATTTTATCGAAGATAATGTCGAAAAAGGAACAATTGAACTTTTCTTTGTAAAAACTGATTATCAGCTTGCTGATTTGTTTACCAAACCTTTAGACAAAAAGAGATTCCATTTTCTTGTCTCTAAGCTTGGTATGCTAAATCTTAAGACATAATCAGTAGTTACCTATCAAAGTTTTCTAATTGTATACTTTTTCATCATTTCTTCATTCTTATTTCTGAATGATATATGCACTTCAAATAGTCTGTTCATTATCCAAAGGGGAGTATGAGAAGAAATTCACAGTTAGTCAATATTATTTTGAGGAGAAGACTCACTAATTAATGCATTTACCTTTTAATGTCAAAATTTTGTGACGCATGATTTTAGCGGGAGTTTTACAAATCAAAGGAGTTAGGATATGACTTCTGATTATTTCTGATCAGAACTCGTACTTTCATTGTTTTTCTGCTTTTTGTCATTTTAATTTAAGTGAATAAATTTGCTTTGACTTTGACATAAGACTTTTGCAGTTTTTGAGAGATGCTTACATGTTCATATCTTTATGACTTTAAGCTTAGCTTCATGAGATGTAAGATCGCACGTAAAGGTATAATCCTTTCTCTTAATCTCATATATGGCTGAAAGGACAAATTTCAATCATAGAAAACATTGTTCTTAAAAGTTCACTCCACTTCCCGAATCTCAAACCGATTTCATGAATTAGAAGTGTGCGTTTAAATGTTTTCAACATATAATTTGTACTTTAACTGATTTCATTGTGCTAGAACGTAACACAACTTCTATGGAATCACCTTAACCAGTGATTTCTACCCAAAAAGTTAATCCATAGTGATTGAGTGTAAGGAGTCGAAAAGAAATGAGTGTGGTTAGAGTGAGCTTAATGTTTAAAAGAAAGAGGGTGTGACAACAGAGTTAAAAGAATATCAGAACTCTGCACTAACTACTTTCTGAGCCGGGCAGCCATAATTCTAATGTTTCACAATTCTTTGGTGATCATTATTGAAACAGGAACCTAGCCCATGCCAACTCTTGATTAACCCCACCAGCTACTCATTTTCTGCTCAAATAGAAAGTGTTTCACATTTTCAAAGGGGAAGCAACACATTTGCTATCTGATTTTCAGTTGGAAAATCTGGATATTGAAAAGAAGGAAGTTTGACCCACCTTCGCACTTCACTCATGCGCATTGAGTTTGTGTTTAACTTACCGTTGTCTTAGTGGTTTACACAAAACATTGAGCCTTAAAAGAAATCATCAAGTGCTTAATTCTTTCTATCACTTGCACGAACACACAAGGAAGTTGTTTCTTTGTCATAATGTTCATAGAAATTACCTTTGTGGTATTTCGATGATTGAATAGAAGCCTTAGGGGAGTGAACATCATAAAAGCTCCTTTCCAATGTGTATTCGTTACATACAGTGACTTAGTGTTACTGACAGGCATTTTAACTGATTCATTTGTTGATTCAGGTGTTACACGACTATTTTGTCTGGATTTGCTAAGATCTGGATGGATATCTTTTGAATTGACGGATCAGAGGCTCCAAATGAAAGACATTTCTTACTCAGAGGTTTGATGAAATCGTTTCTCTATTCATCAAAAAGGGGGAGAACCTAAAGCTTGAAGAAATGTCCATTACATTACATTACATTACAAGATTGAAAGAGAGAAAAGCTAACCAAGAAATGCGAGAGAACAAAGTATTCTGAAGACATGCTGATTTTAGAGAAATTTTCTTTGAAGATACTTTGCTAAAGCATTCTGAGCTAAAACCTGGAGATTATTACATATGGAAGACAGAGAAGGAGATTGCATCTACTGAGCTGAAAAAGAAGACTGAATTGCTGAAATCTTTTTAGTAATGATCTTGATCCAAAGGGGGAGATTGTTAGTTCACAGATCTATTGGATTCAAGATCATCCAATCTGAAGATCCAATCTGAAGCTAATGCCGGAAAGTCAACTCTTATTATAAGTCTAATGTCAGTTTGTAATAAATGTCAAAGTTAGTTTTTAGTATTTTATTATTATTCCTAAATATCTAGATATTATTGTTTAGATATTATATTTAGGATGTTATTAGATATTAGTTAGATATTATATTTTAGATATTATGTTAGAGTGTTAGAGAAGAAAAGCTAAGAGATCAGATCACATTCAACACACACACTTACAGTGTAAATCAGAGAGAAAACATCAAGAGCTTCAAACCGAAATTATCAACCTTTGTAATCCTTGATTTATAATCTAAAACAGGTTGGTAATCATATTGTTATGATTGTTTATTATTGATAAGAACTGGTTCAATGATTAAACAGGGACACACAAGGTTCAAAGTGATGTTTACGGGGACGGGACTAGAGATCGAGCGTGATATTTTGGAGTTCTTAGACTCACCTTTTTGAGGTATGATAGTTTGGATTGTAATATATGTTTAGAGTGAATTAATAGCTCTAAATTTAGCTGTGTAGTTATGTTAAGTCCCGTTCGTGACATCACCCGTTCCGGACCACAGGTACGGGGGATGTTACACTTTCATTTTCAACATGTGGGTACTAACTGACGAACGCTCAGTCATTTTACATGTACACAATGCTTTAACTATATCAAATCTCTCCCTTTTTATTTGTAACCAAAACATTGACTTTAGTGAAGATATCATATCCCAAGCAGTCATGTTTTCATGATCCCGTAATAATTTGTGAGTCATGGTGGCTAACATTAGGCAACCAACCATCAAAGAGTCATCTTGGTACTTATCATAAGCAGTTCTGACTTCAGCTAGAGCATTTCTGGTAGGAACATTTGGAGGGGGTTTTCAAGAACGTAGAACTTATTTTCATACCTAAGGACTGCCCTTAGGAAGCGAAACTGATAATCCCAAAATCAACTAAATCTTTAGAGAGATAAAGTAGAGAGAGAAAGTAGAGAGCGCAAAGTATGATTCTATAGAATGTATGCGTGAGATTCTTACACAACGCAAAGACACAAGGGACTTAATTACCCTTGGCTAATACAACACAGAATAAGCCTCTAAACACAGTATTAGACCAAGCCTATAAATACAATGATTACTATAAAATCTGACTTAACAATCTCCCCCTCAGTAATCATTGGCGCTGTGGTCTTCAAAATTAAGTTTATTATCAACACGGACCATCTAAGCGACTTAGCAAAGCTTCTTTCTTGACTAAAAAAAAATTCTTCTCAGCATCTTTCAAACTATGATGCCTTTGCTGTCTTCACAAGACTGGACCAGTAGATAATAAACTTGAAAGAATAGTTGGTTCATCAGCTTGTGCTCTAGACGACACACCTCTTTCAAATATACTTGAATGAATTGTGGTGGTCGGAGCAGGAACAGCAAAAATACAAGTATAGTTGAAGAAATAGAATCTTAAGCGAATCTTGATCAACTTGGTCATGCAAATGTTGGAGACGAGACAGCTTCAGATCTGCAAAATCAGAATAAAGGAGAAAATATGATCAACAAATTGTTGGTGGCTCAAACTTAGTTTTGCGCTAGCTTAATGTGGCGCAAAGTTGGTTTTGCGCTAGAAGAAGGATGCACAAAGCTTGTTTTCCGCTAGAAACTGTTGGCGCAAATATGAGTTTTGCTCTACCAACTGTTGGCGCAAATATGACTTGAAATCTTAAAAATTTTACCTGATAAGCTCTTTGACTCCCCCTACACAAATGCACTAAATATGACAATTCAAGTTAGCATTCATACAGAGAATCAGATACCCCCCTTGAAATATGATAAGATCTTTCAGAAAATTCTCCTTATTCACTCCCCTTGAATAATGCACAAACCCATTTACAAAGATATATGAGAAAACAAGAATTGAAACATCAAAGTAGAAAGAAAAATATACTAAATATGTATTTTGAAAAAACTAAATATATAAAATTTTAAAAACTAAACAAATTAAATTCTATTTAGTAAAAGATCACAGATTAATCAATCAGTTGAAATCAAATGTGTTAGTGTATAAAATTGTGTTAAGACTGATTTTGTAGTAATCATTGTATTTACTCTCCTTAGTCTTATCTGTGTTTAGAGTGCTTATCTGTATTGTTAAGGCTAGGGGTATGTAAGTCCCCTTTTTGCCTTTGTTTTGTAACTTTGGAGATCATATTGAATATACAGTTACATTTTGGCGCTCCTACTCTCTCTCTCTACTTTCTCTCTCTACGATTTAGTAGATTCTTGGACTTACAATTGGTATCTGAGCAATCTGAATCTTGAGAGGATTGAGAGAAACTTTTTGTGTTTCTAAATTTGTGGATTAAAGCAAGAAATTTGATCGATTTTCTTGATTTTTTCAAGAAAACCTCGTTTTTTTGCTTTTTCGTCAAATTCGGAATGTTTTTTGAGCGAATTGTGTTTCAAATTGGTTCATTGGACTCGTTTTTAATTGTTGAACAGTGTTGATTCATATAATTTTGCAAGAAAACAAGGTTTTGATCATCGATTTTGAGATTTAGTGATTTTCTGAAAAAACTCGTTTTCACGTACTGTGACTTTCTTGAAATCTCGATTTTGTGGTTTTTAATCAATTTTGTTGATTGAAAAGTGTTAGAAACCTGTTTTCGTTCATTTCTGTGTGAATTGGTTGCATTAAATTCACGGATATAATCATGTTTTGCAAGTTTTTCTTGATTTTCAGAGGTTTGCGCCAGATGTGAAATTTGCGCTAGTTTATCTCAGGTTTGCGCGAGTTCATCTGGTTTGCACGAGTTCATCCAGTGCATTTGCGTCTTTAGGGTGTTTTCTAGAGAAGTTTAGCTTTTTGCTGTGTTCATCACGCAAAGTCAATTTTGCGTCTCCTATACATCAAGCAAAGTATAGTTTGTGTCTCATTCAGGTCACGCAAAGCGACTTTACGTATTCCTCAGCTCACGGGAAGTTCTGTTTGCATCACAAGCTTCTAACGCAAAGTTCAGTTTGCGTCTTCATCTGGTCACGAAAAGCTAGTTTGCGTCTCCCTCGGCTCACGCAAATATCTTTTGCGTCTTTCACTGCTCACGCAAACCTCCAGTTTGCGCCAGTTTACCATATTTCAGACTTTGATTTTTCAGGCTGTGATTTTGTCAAAATGTCTCTTCAAGCTCAAATATACAAGAACGACTTGATGATGTCTTTGGGGTCTGACACTCGACTTCATGTGCTGATAAATGAAAACGAATTTCAGAAGTGGCAAGACCGATTCATAAATTTCATAGAGCGACAACCAAATGGTGACAATATGATGAAATCATTGACTGAGGGTCCTATGGAGAGACTTATGAAAGAAATACCAGCTACTGCAACTACTCGAGCTACAAGAGTTGAGAAGGCTATAAGAGAATATGATGCTGACGAGCTCTTAAGATATCAAGCTGATAGTCAAGCAAAGTCAAATCTGATCTTGCTCTACCTAATTCAATCTACAACATAATTAACTTTTTCAAGCAAAATCCTATGCTCATGTGGACACAACTAGAAAAGATAATGCTTGGACAGTTGTGGCTACTCAACTCCGTCAGACTCGATAGATGAATAATTTTGAGGAGTTCAAAGCAAAAGAGGAGAGAGTCTGAAAAGCTTGTTTGACAGATTTTGGGCAGTGATTAATGATTTGTACAAGATCAAGGTGACAAAGACAGAACTGGAAGCCAATCTGAAATTCTTAAATGCTCTTCAACCAGTGTGGAGTAAATCATGCCATAGAGTGAGGAATGATGTTCGGATCTCCACAATGCCAATTCAAGAACTGTATGAGATTTTAATGGCTGATGAGAATTTGGTTCTGGAAAAGAAAGCTAAGATGGATAAGAAGAATAAGCCAAAGACTGTTGATCCGATTGCTCTTCTGGCAATTCAACTGGCAGAACAATCTTTATCGGAAAGTGCTTATGATGGATCAACTGACGATGATGGCGAGGCCATGGAAAAAGCTATGATACTTCTCACTCAATATTATCAGAAGAAGTTCCAACATAGATATGGATCAAACAATCTTCGCTTCACATCCGGTTCAAAGAAGGTGGATCCCGGTGCTCCATCAAAGCCATATACTCCAAAGTATGAACCTGTTAAAGTGACCGAGCCGAAAAAGGAAGAGAAGAAGGTTATGAACTGCTTTATTTGTGGGAAACCGGGACACATAGATAAGGAGTGTCGTGTGAAGGTGGTCAAAGATTCTGCGTTCTACAGAAAGAAGTTAGAACTGGCATAAAAGAGAGAAAATAAAACTATTCTGTTAGCTGAAGAGGAATACTGGCCTGACCATTCTGACAACGAGGCTGAAAATGAGGAAACAACAACAATGTGCTTCATTGGGGATGATAAGAGCGATGATGAAGAAGAGGATACCTCAACAGACGAATCTGAGGTAATTTCTGAGTTTGATTATAATTTCATTTCATCCCAAATGAACGTTATTATCAATGCTTTACATGATTTACATTCAAAGTTCACATCTGAAAAGCTGTATAATCAAGAAAAGTCTGTTTTGATTGAAAAACTGGGAATTTCACTGAAAGATGAAAAATCTATTTTAATAGATACAAAAGAGAAATTTCGAAAGCAGTTAGGTGAGTTAGAAAATTCAAATCAGACTTATCATGGTTCTTTGACTGAATTGACTACTTTAAATCAAACTCTTTCTGAAAAAATAATTGTTTTAGAAGGAAAATTATATAAGAGAAAACAAACTGAGCAAACAATTTATATGAATAAACCAAGGAGTGAAGAGGCAATAAAAGAAAGATGGGGACTTTGTTTTGAAAATCCACATTGTTTAAACAATGTTATCACAAACACCCCTACTTTGTATAATTTTGATTATCTAAGTCTTGCACATTATGCTCCTCAACTTAAAATTGAGCGGATGAATGCAAAGCAAGAATTAGAAATTGAAAATCAGAAAAGAATGAACAACAAGAAAATGGAAATGCATTTGTTTATACGAGTGAAAATGCTAAGTATTTTCCTGATTAATCAAAGAAGTCCAGAAAATCCAAAAATGTTTTAAATGTCAATTCTTCCAATAAATCTTCATTATCAACTGATTTTGTTGATATATATGCCAACAATACTAATAAGGAAAATGTATCTCCTGTTTCTTATGATTCTAGGAGATATAATCCCCCATTAGTGTTAGAAGGTAAAATAGTTGATCTTGAAGATAAATTGGAAGAACAATGTCTTCAAACTGATTTAGAAAACGATTTATTTCTTTTTATAATGAAAACAAGTTTTGAAGAAAAAATTAATTCTAGATTTTTTGTCAATTCCAAGGAAACTCAAAATGTTAAGAAAAGTGAGCATTTGCGCCAACCATTGGTAGCGCAAACTGACAACTTGCACCAGACGTTGGTCGCGCAAAGTTCAGTTTGCGCCACCAAAGGGTCGCGCAAACCTCTTCCCAACTTGTGTGTTTTTGAAAATTCTCACTCCAATGCTAGTTCTACAATGTCGAATGCTCAGTCTGATTTCTTAGAAAAAATTTATTTTTCTAATTCAATTCTTGATGATTCTTTGACGCTAAATGATCAGTATTATAAAACAAAGCGTAAAAGAAGAAGGTCAAACAAGTCAATGAAACCGGATGATGTCTTGTCAGAAAATTCTAATTCTTCTGATTCTTCTATTTCAAATCAGACAATGAAGAAGTCACCGAAGCTGATATGGAGGGTTAAGCAGCAATCAACAGAGTCTTAATTGTTAGGAGATAAATGTGTAGAGAATCTTTGTCATTCGGATACATTTGCCTTTTGTAATAAAAACACAAAATACTCAATTCAGCAAATGATTCACATTGCAAAGAATGTCTCATATTCTTCTTTTAATTCTGATTCTGATGATTATGTTTTTTCCTTTATTGATGATTGCATTAATGAGTGTTTGAAAAATAAATTTTCGAAAAATAAAAGACACAAATCTAACAAGAAGGGACCCATAAGCATATGGGTACCTAAATCTGTGTAGTTTCTGTATATGCAGCTTAGTCATTTATGGTATCTGGGTTCGGGGTGTTCCAAACACATGACGGGCAATAAATCTCTTCTTTCAAATTTTAAAGAAAAATGTTGCGGTCGTGTTAAGTTTGGAAACTGAGAGACTGCTCCCATTCTAGGTTATGGTGATCTTGTTCAACGTAATATAACTTTCAAGAGAGTCAGCTACGTCGAAGGTCTAAGACACACCTTAATCAGCATCGGTCAGTTCTGTGATAAAGATCTTGAAGTCAGCTTCAAATCTAAAAGAGTTGCTGTAAAGAATGATAGTGGCAGGGATTTACTAGTTGGAAAGAGAAGATCCAATTTGTATACCATTGATCTTTCCAAGATTAAAATCCCATCATACATCTGTTTGCTATCTAAAGCTTCAGTTCATGAAAGCTGGATTTGGCACCGACGACTAGCTCATCTCAACTTTAAATACATGGATCGCCTTGTCAAGACTAATTCAGTGAGAGGTCTCCCAGTACTTCGTTTTCAGAAAGACCACCTCTGTCAAGATTGTGAGAAAGGAAAGATGAAGAAAGCTTCTCATAAGCCAAAGCCTGAACCCTGCAGTTCGGACATTCTTGATCTACTTCATGTTGATTTATGCGGACCGATGAAGATAAAGAGTATTGGAAAGAAAAGATATGTCTTGGTCGTTGTAGATGATTACTCACGATATACATGGGTTAAGTTTCTCAAAATCTAAAGATGAAACTCCCGACATTCTCATTAACCTTATCAAAACAATCCAGACCAACAAGCAAAAAGCAGTCAAAGTTGTCAGATATGACAATGGCACTGAATTCAAGAACAAAATTCTTCAAGTTTTCTACGAGGATCAAGGAATTCAACAACAGTTTTCTACTGCCCGAACACCGCAAGAGAATGGGGTAGTTAAACGAAGAAACAGAACGCTTGTCGAGGCTGCCAGATCGATTCTTGCTTATTCTAGTCTTCCTTTATCTCATTGGGCTGAAGCTGTCTCAACTGCCTGTCATACTCAGAACAGATCAATTCTGCATCGCCGATTCAACAAAACACCATCTGAGCTTATGAACGGTATCAAACTGAATGTCAAATTTTTTATGATATTGTCCAATCAAACCACAATCAAATGACAAGCAAGAACAACAAGAATCATGAGGAAATCACATGTGTATTGATATCACAAGTGATAGGGTTCCAAGTGTTTCTCTCTCTAGATTCTCTCAAGGATTACAGTTAGGCTAGTTACTAATAAAAGACAAAGAAGACCTATTTATAGGTCAAACAAGGATACGAGCTAATTACATAGAAAAATCAACATATGTTAGTGTATTATTGTATCCATGATTTAATAGGAAAAGTCAATTCAAGATAAGTCAACAAAGTCAAAGTTTAGTTTAGTCAATCTTAGAGTTTACTTTGTTGATAAGTATTGTGATAGCATCCTTGATATAAATACCTTAGGTGCTTTCATAATCTTGTAACTAAGTTCATTGTATCACATTGTCAGACATATGAATGAATACGCTTTCTCTCTCTACACTCTCTCTCTAGAATCTTGATACTGTTATATTCTTAATAGAGATTGTGTTAGATTTGCTTGAATTGATTGGGATTTACAATATTAATTGGTATCAAAATTAACGAGTTTTTTTTAAAACTCATTTGATATGCGAGTTTGACGCAGTCTACGAGTTTCATTCCTTGAAATCAGTTCAAGTGTCTTACGAGTTTCATTCATTCAGTTTGCGTGTTTCAAGTTCTGATTGATTGGTTTTTAATTGAAGAAATCTGTGGTTTTCTAGTTCAAAACATTCAATCTGCAAGCTTCGGTTTTAATTTCTAATCTTTGGTTCATGATTTGTGTGTTTCGAGTTCATGGTCACACAGCCTGAAAGTTGAATTTGATGTGTGAGTTTCATGTTTGATCTGTGAGATTAAATAATCAAACAGTTTGCTAATTCTCTGATAATCCAGTTTGCTGAAAGATCTGCACAATCATGTTTACTTAATCTGCAAATTTTCAGCATCTGTTTTGAATCTGTTTCTGTTACAGTTTCTTTGTGCAGTCTGTGATTTTTAACATGGTTTATGTAAATCTGTTAGTTCCAGTTTGTGTAATCTGTGAAGTTCAAGTTTATTGAGTCTGCACATTTCACTTCACATAGCCTACGGTTTACATTAACTCAGTCTGCATATTTAGTTTTGGAACTTATATTCACACAGTCTGCAGTTTGAATTCACACAAGTCTGTGAGTTTAATGCATCTTCTTTTCATGAAAACAGCCTGCAAACACATGCCTGAATACAGTTTGTGAATTGTTCCATATTATCTGCGAATTGTTGGATTATTGATCTGTGTTGTGCAAGTTTGAGATTCAGATTGGGTGAATTTCATTTGGACTTTTTCACTTGATTTGCACAGTTCACAGTCTGAACACAGTTTGTTCCATTTGACTGTAATATGTGTTTTAACAGTCTGCACAGTCTGCAAGTTTGTGAATAATCAGTTTGCGAGTACTAGTCTTGAGATAGTTTTAAAGTGCAAGTTTCAAGTGGTTTGAGAGAACCAGAGACAGAAAATTTTTCAGAGATTTTTTTTCTGATCTAAGTTTGACTTTCAGTCAAATATTCTGAATTGTTTGGGAACGATCTTTCCTAATCAAGCTAATCATTCAAGATGTTTTCTACAGGTAAACATTCTACAGAGAGAAAGCGAATGATCAACAACAAAGATTTGGAGCCTATCGTTTTAATTCCACGTATAATTGAGATAGGGACTACGTCAGTGACATCAGGAAATGAATCTAAAACTACATCACTAGTTTCTGATTCATCTGAAATCATAATTACATGTCCAATTATAGTGGATGGCAATGAAACTGTGCCTAAGTTACCAAGAAAAGAAGCTGAACAAGATAGACTGAAAGATCAGAATTCAGAGCTTCTTAAGCAAATTCAGGAGTTGAAATTTAAATTGTCAAATTTTGATAAAATTCCTGTTTGTACAAAATGTACTGATCATGGTAAATCCGATTGTGCAGGTATCATCAGTGCAAAAGAGAACGAGATAACAGAAAAAGAGAAAGACATAAGAGAGAAAGAGAAAGAGATTAAAGAAAGAGAGAAAATCATTGTTCTAAAAGAAAAAACAATTATCACATGTGAAAAAGAATTAAAATTGAAAGAGAAAAAGATTGAAAAACTTCAAAGCCAACTGAAGACGTTTGAACAGAAATCATCAGAATTACAAGATGAATCAGTCAAGCTTCAAAACAAGTTTAAGGCTTTTGAAGACAAAATATCTGCCTTGGAGATACAGAATGCTGAACTGTCAAAAAGCATCCAAGCAGATAAGGAAAATTCAAATTTGGAGAAATCTTATACTCAAAAGATGTCTGAACTTTCCAAGAAAGCTAACCAAGAGAAGAAGGATTTAGAGCTTAGATGCCTTAAACTTTCAAAGCAAGTGTCTGACTTTGAAAAGATTTTGATAACTGAACGAGATATATTTGCTAAAGAGAAACAAGTTCTTGAAAATAAAATTACTAAACTTCCCAACCAGATTTCGACTTTACAAGACCTACTTGAGAAAGAAAGAAAATGCTTTAAAGAAAACAAGAGGTCTTATGAGCTTGAAAAGAAAAACGCAGAAAAGAGAAATACTGGGATTTTGAAGGATATTTCAGAGAAAACCAAGAACTTGGAAAAGGATTTTGAGCAAGAACGTTCACATTTTGAATCTGAAATATCTAAGCTCACATCCAAATTAACTGCTCTGTCATCAGACTATCAAAAAGAACAGAAGGCCAAATCTGATTTGAAACAAAAGTTTGACACACTTTCAGATGAAAGAAACATTTTGACTAAAAAGATAAATGACTTAGAAGCTGCAAACATTGAATTGTCTGATAAAGTAACAGCTGATGTGATTAGCCAATCACCTGTTGATCATTCAACAAAATCAGTCTGTTCTTTCAAAACAGCTTCAAGTTCTATTCATGAGAAAAATGTTTTGAAAAAGAAAATTGTCAAATCTAAATCTGTCAAATCAAATCA
Organism: Arctium lappa; assembly: GCA_023525745.1. Taxonomy (NCBI): domain Eukaryota; kingdom Viridiplantae; phylum Streptophyta; class Magnoliopsida; order Asterales; family Asteraceae; genus Arctium; species Arctium lappa. The sequence goes on from CM042064.1 coordinate 14,224,554, forward strand.
GATTAGACCATCTAATCTATTCTATGACAAATCTGTTGATGGCTCAGCGAAATTCTATGTCAAATCTCTTGGAAAGCAATCTAAGAAAAATCAGATGGTCTGGCGAGTGAAGGATTCTTCAGAAGAAAAGAAGAAAAACAAAGCATCTGCATCCACATCGAATGCCAAAAGGAACAATGCATATAAAGGTAAATCTTTTGATAATCCTGATATGTTTTACTCTACTAATCATTTGATCAGGGTTGCTCAAAAGAAGATTTGTTGTTCTTACTGTGGAGCACATGACTTTGTAAGTAAAATTTTTGTTAATTACTGGTATGGTTCATATAATGTTACCCCCACAAGAACTGCAACTAACACTTTAGGACCCAAATACTAGTGGGTACCAAAAGCTAAAACTGTGTTGCAGGCACCCAAAGTTTAAGGGGGAGCATGATGTTTGACTTCTGATCATGTACAGATCAGGACTCGTACTTCAAAGTACAAAATTTTGATTTCTGAGTAAATCAACTCAGGACTCGGACTTCAAAGTCAAAGAGTATGGCTTTTGAACAAAACAGTTCAACACCCGAATTTTAATGTAAAGACTGTGGCTTCTGATCACATGACAGATCAGGACCCGTTCTTTAATGTTCAGATAAGGATATTATGCAAAATATCCAGGGGGAGCTTATCTGATCTAAATCATTCTATAATGATTTGAGGGGGAGCTTAAATGTAAGTATCTTCTAATCTAGATATTTGATTGTTTGAAAGAAGAACAACTTTCAAGCATGAAAAACGGTTTCTTAAATGTTCAAACCACTTCTGATTCTCAAAAGGTTTCATGAATTAAGAAGTGTGATTTTAAATGTTTTTCATTATTGAGCTTCAATGTTTAACTGACCATGTGTTTCCAAAGATCAATACTTGTGTATTATCTTGTCTATATACTGTAAAGTATTCACACACACTGGTTCAGAACTTCATTTGAATTTTTTATTACCATGTCTCATAACGACCAAATTTTTCGATGGTAATACTCTCGTTTGCTTTCAAATGTTGTTGAGCATCATTCATCATTTCAATATTTGTGCTTTCATTGCTAAAATTGTTTATATTTGTTCATATAAAGAAAATATCTAGTTCTTTGATACCCTAACCATTTCATTTGATCTGATTGATACATTGTCAGATTCTCAAAACAATTCTCTTGATTTCATTTAATTCATTCAATATCTTTGTTTTGAGAAATCTTCAAAGTTCAATTGCTTAAATCTCATGAGCATACATTTTTTTTACAATGATATCATACATTTTATGCTTAGCTGTTCAGTTAAACTGTTGAACAAACATTCTTTTTATGACAAAATTACATGGGATCATTGTGAGAACTTAAACAGAACTTCCATTGATTCACGTTAACCAGTGTTTCCTACCCATGAAGTAATCCTAGAGTGATTGAGGGGTGAGGGGTCATAAATCAAAGAGTGGGGGAGATAACTCATCCAGTTGAGTTTTTCTCATTGAGTTGAGGTAAATGGAAATGAGAGTTTGGTTAGCAGTGAGCTTAAATGTTTAAAAAAGAAAGAGGGTGTGAGAACAGAGTTAAAAGAATATCAGAACTCTGCACCAACCACTTTCTGAGCCGGGCAACCACATCTACTGATTGGTTCACATTCTTTGGTGACCATCGTTGAAAAAGGCAGTGAGCCCATGCCAACTCTTGCATTAACCCCACCAACCACTCGTTTCTTTCTTAACAAAGAAATGTTTCATTTTCTTTGGGGACGCAGCATATCTGCTATCTAGTCTTCACTCGGAAGATTTAGATATTTAAAAAGAAGGAAAGTTGCCCCACCTTCTCACCTCTTTCATGCACATTGAGTCCGTGTAATATCTTTTGCTGTCTCAACAGTTTACATAGTTTGAACCTTATGAAACACAATCATTGTGCTAAATTCTTTCATACACAAGCACGAGCACACAGAAAATTTGTTTTTCTGTCAGAACATTCATAGATAAACCTTGTGTTTTTCAATGATTGAATGGAAGTCCTGGGGAGTCATCATCAAACCAGCTCCTTCAATTGTACATTCGTTGTACACAGTAACTCCGTGTTACTGACAGGCACTTCTAATTGTTTCATTTGTTGAATCAGGGTTACCAAGTTCATTATATCTGAATTTGAAAAGATTCGGGTATATACAGTTCATGATTCAGTTCAGATCAAAAGGAGAAGAATGTATTTTCAAGGGGGAGAATCAAAGATTATGTTGAAATTGAAGATGTTTTGATGATTATGACGCTCACAATCATCAAAAAGGGGGAGATATCTACAAAGATCAATTTCAAAAGAACAAATTCTGAAAGAAGTATTAATTATCAAAAGAGATTGCAGAAATCAAGATACAAAGATCAGAGATTCCTCAAAGCAGTATCAAAGCTCAAAATTTTAAATTTCAAAAGATTTCAAGACTTTAGAGGTTTTGTTTTTGATGACTTGTTGACTTTCCAAAGTTGCAAAGTGTTAAAGACTTTTCAAGATTCTTCAACAACTTCAGAAAGAGCTTCAAAGTTCAAAGTCGTCAAAGTTAAAGATTGAAGAATCAAAGCGCTGAAGAATATTGTCAAATTTTTATTAAATCTTGAATACAAAGGGGAGATTGTTAGTGTATTATTGTATCCAAAATTTAATAGGAAAAGTCAATTCAAGATAAGTCAACAAAGTCAAAGTTTAGTTTAGTCAATCTTAGAGTTTACTTTGTTGATAAGTATTGTGATAGCATCCTTGATATAAATACCTTAGGTGCTTTCATAATCTTGTAACTAAGTTCATTGTATCACATTGTCAGACATATGAATGACTACGCTTTCTCTCTCTACACTCTCTCTCTAGAATCTTGATACTGTTATATTCTTAATAGAGATTGTGTTAGATTTGCTTGAATTGATTGGAATTTACAATATCAACATAAAATGATCTAAACCAAAATAGAATAACAATCTCCCCCTTTTAGATCATTTGACAATTTTTCTCTGGTCCCATCTTCTAAAACAGATTCTTCTGATCCCAAGGTATGCTTCAAACCTCCGGATGTGCTCTCTGAAATCAATCTTCTTGTTGATATCTTCTAGCATAGCTTCCATGTTAAGAGACTCAATTGTTCTTACAGCTTCATTCATTCTTAATCTTTCCTGCTCTGACAGAAACAACTTATCTTCAAGAACTTTCCGCACATACTTCTGTTGATCCAAACTCTCTCAGTGATTTGATAATGAACCTTTTCTATAGTTAGTGAAAATTACGTTTAATATGTATTAGTGTTTCACTATCAGCGATCAGATTGAGTCTTTTTAGTTATCGCTGATAGTCCTTCTTGTAAACATTTTATGTATTAGTGTTTCACTATCAGCAATAAAACTGAGTCTCTTCAGTTATCGCTGATAGTTCTGATGTAAACAGTAACGTAATCCTTGAAGATAAGTCTCGCGTTAACATATGTTCATAACTGAATCGAAGACGAAGCTGCTAAACAAAGAGAAGTCTACAAGTGACCTGATGCGGATATCAGTGAAGCAAAGACATCTCTACTTATACGCGAAGGAACATGAGGATGTCTTCAGCGATCGCTATATTCTTGATGTCTCTGAAGAAAGAGATATTCAGCGATCAAATGATCACTTAACTTATATCTCAAGTTTCCTTTTGTCTAACCTTGCACAACCTTGTACTATATGTCAGAACGCACATGTCTCTACCACAATTCGTACACAACTCTGTCTACTACACTATTCATGATCCGGCCGAAAACATGTCTCCAAAAGTCAGACTCCCAAAGCCAATCAGTGAATGCCACGTGTAAAGTGCCCTGCCATGCATTTAATGCATAGGGTATAAATAGGAAGATCACCTCTTCATCTGAAGGGTGCTCAATCCTTGTCCCCCATTCTCTGAAATTCTTGTGCAACCATCTTAGTGTTTTCTTAAGTTTGTTTAGATTGAGTCTTACTTAATCTTATTCCGCAACAGACTTGCAAATTGTGTTTGATTTATCAATAAACAATTTATTAAATTTTAAATTATGTGTTTGTATTCAACCCCCGCCCCCCTTCTACAAACTTGTTAAGCACCTTAGGGACCAACAAGTGGTATCAGAGAAGTTTGTTTAATCTAATAAACAAGATCTTGCTTTACTCTCTTCTTTGCTATTCTAAATGGCACTTAACACAAATACAAACTACTATGATAATGGTTCTCTTTCTAAACCTCCTCGATTTAGCAGAGATAATTTTTCTCTATGGAAAAATCGAATGATGCTATTTCTTGAAGGTGTTGATCCTACTATACCTGAATATATAGAAAATGGACCCTATGAACCTGTTAGAATTATAGCTGCAGTTCCCGCTACTGCCACCACTGAAGTTGTCCCTGAACGCTATGTCGTTAAGGAAATAAGACAGTGGAGTGATGAAGACAAAAACATAGTAGGTATAGATGCAAGAGCAAAGACCATTGTCTCAATGGATCTGCCTCATGAAGTTTTCCATTCCATCATGCAGCTGAAAACTTCTAAAGAAATGTGGGAAACCATATGTGTTCAATATGAGGGCACCAATGAAATCCAAGAGACTCGAAAGATTAACTTGGTAAGACAGTATGAAAGTTTCATCGCTCGTAAGAATGAATCTCTTTCTGACGTTCATCAGTTGTTTAACTGCTTGATCATTGATCTAAGAACTGTTGGTAGGACCTATTCTAATTCTGAGGTATTAACAAAATTCTTAGAATGTCTTCCTGAAAGCTGGGACAGTTATTCAATATGTCTTATGGTGACAAAAGACTTAAATTCTCTGTCTCTAAACACTCTGTATGGAATATTGCTCAACTATGAGCAATCGAATCTCCGGAAAAAGAATCTTGTGAAAGATTCTAAAGACTCCAAAAGCACTCCTGTTGCTTTAGTCTCTTCAGAGATAATTCCATCTCGGCGATCTACTCTCACCATTACTGAGTTAGATTCTGAATCTGAGGATCTATCAGACCCTGATCTTTTAGAGTTCGATGAGTCCTTAACACTCTTGACAAACTCTTTTAAGAGATTTGCAAGAAAGAGCAATTTTCGAAGAAATAAGCCTCTCTCTCTTACTGAAAAGCCAAAATCAACTTCTGTTGATAAGGCTACTGCCACTTGCTATATCTGTGAAAAAATTGGACACTTTGCTAGTGAGTGCAGGTTTAAAAAGGTCTTCAAGCCTTCTCCCTCTAGAAGATCCAGTGATGACAAATACCTAAAGCTGAAGGATAAATATCAAAAGCTGAAAAGCTATAAGCGAAAAGGTAAAGGTCTCATCGCTGAAGAACATGACTGGGATGAATCAGAAGAATCAAGTTCTGATGAAGAAGAAGTCGTTAATCTCTGCCTCATGGCTGAGATTAAAGAAGAAGTGGAAGAACCTTCTGAACCTTCTATGAGCTACATATCATCTCAGGTATCTATCTCTACAAATCCCTCTCTGCCTGAAGCTGAGACAAGTCGCGCTGTTGATGTGCTGACGATTAACCTTTATAATGCTCTAAACGACAAAACTCAAGCTGAGAATAAAAATGTTCATTTAACTCAAGAGCTAGAGAAATGTCATGAAAATATCAGAGAACTAAATTTTTTAGAAGAAAAGTTGAAAGATCAAGTCATTATAAATGAAATCATCAGCATTGAACGCAAACAATCCATCGCTGCTCTAAACGCAGAAAAGGCTCATGTTGAAAAATGGTGCAAATCATCAACAAAGATCTCTGAGATAATAAATGCTCAAATTCCTGAAAGTGATAGAACTGGTCTTGGTTTTTGGAAACCACATGATGAAACTAAAGAAGAAAGTTCCACGCTTAAGTTTGGAACGTTTGTCACTTCTTTCTTTGACACTTCTTATAATCAACTATATCTCTGTTCTTCCTCAAATTCTATCCCTGAGGAAAAATCCAAAGACACTAAGTCTGCGGATAAAGGAAAATCCATTCTTCGTCCTCAGAAGGCTACCAAGAAAGCAAAAACTAAAAGTTCCTTCTAAACCTTCAGTAAATCAATCCTCTAGCTCTGTGACAGATATCTTCGATCTCTGTCCTCCAAAGCTAAAGATTGATCTTAGACCCATGAAATCTGAAGAAATGAAAATTCCTCCCAGATCTCATGAGAAAAGCATTCTTGGACCTGGCCCTGCTCATCTTAAACATGCAAAACCTTCTACTTCTGGTCCTAAAACCATTTTCAAATATAGAAAATGCTATCACTGTGGTTTTACTGACCATATTGCAAGCAAATGTCCAACTGCCACTAAAGCTGATAAATCAGCTAAAGTGAAGATGAATGCCTCCAAGGCTGAAAAGGTCACTAAAGCTGAAAAATCGACCAAGGTGAAGAATACCACTAAGGTTAAGAAATTAACCAAAGTGAAGATCACCACTGAAGCTGAATCTTCATCTGCTGTGAAGACTGCTAAATCTTCCACATCCACTGACTCTAAAGGACCAATTGAAAAGTGGGTACCAATCAATGCTTAATCTTCCTTATGTGTGCAGAGATCAAAGGGCATCTGGTATCTCGATAGTGGATGTTCTCGTCATATGACTGGACAAAAAGACCTGCTCACTGAATACAAGGAAGAGAAAGGTCCCTCTGTGACCTTTGGTGGAAATGGAAAAGGATATACCCAAGGGTTTGGTGTCTTTAGCAATGGGACAACAACCTTTCGAAGAGTCGCTTATGTAGATGGACTGAAGCACAACCTTCTGAGAATCAGTCAGCTATGTGACAAAGACTACGAAGTTCGCTTTTCTAAGAAATAAGGTTCAGTGGTGGATGAGAAAGGAAAACTTGCTCTCAGTGGTTATCGCAGAGAAAATGTCTATGTAATAGATATGGACTCTACTACCACTGAAAACTTATGTTTTCTCTCTAAGGCCTCTGCTGATGTCAATTGGCTATGGCACAAAATGCTCTCTCATCTAAACTTTAAAACCCTGAATTCTCTCTCATCTAAGGAACTGGTTTCTTGTCTTCCTTAACAATTATATGCTAAAGAATCTCTCTGCTCAGCATGTGAAAAAGGAAAACAAACAAAAGCTAGTTTCAAGTCTAAAGAGGTCTCTTCAGTGACAAGTCCTCTTCAACTCTTACATACGGATCTGTTTGGCCCTGTCAATATCCAATCAATAGCTGGAAAGAAATATATGCTTGTCATTGTAGATGAATTCTCTCGCTATACCTGGGTTATCTTTCTTCGCTGTAAGAGTGATACTCCAGAAGAACTAATATCCTTTGTTAAAAATATGGAAGTGCTGAATAATCTTATTGTTCGTACAATAAGAAGTGATCATGGAACTGAATTCAAAAATAGTTCCCTGAATAATTTCTTTGAGAATAAAGGAATTTCTCGTAACTTTTCCTCAGTAAGAACACCTCAGCAAAACGGAGTCGCTGAAAGAAGAAACAGAACGATCATTGAAGCTGCTAGATCAATGCTCAGCGTTTCTCATCTCCCTACTCAATTTTGGACAGAAGCTGTAAACACTGCATGTTTCACTCAAAACAGATCGTTGATAGTAAAGCGATTTGGAAAGACAGCTTATTAACTTTTTCATAGAAGGAATCCTTCTATCAACTTTCTTCATATCTTTTGTTGTCAGTGCTTTATCTTAAACAACAAAGATCAGCTTGGAAAGTTCGACCCAAAACAGATGATGGAATATTTCTAGGATATTCCTCCATCTCCAAAGCCTACAGACTTTTCACCAAAAGAAGACAATCTGTGGAAGAAAAAATTCATGTCACATTCGATGAAACTCGCTCAGCGAACTCTAAACCAATCACTGACAATGAAGAGTTAAATGCTTGGATGCTTTCTCACTACAGAGAAACATAATCTTTCTTCTCAAACCATCAGCATTCAGATACTCCAGCCACTGATGATGATCCAAACATTATACATACTAACGCTGAATCCACCTCATGGGTTTCAGCTGAACCTCTTAACACACTACTACCATCAGATATACCTTCGTCTGAAAACCTCTCTGATAACAACAACATGTCCACAACTCAACAGTTAATTGTTGATGAACCTCAAACGTCCTCATCAGTAACCATTCCAATTGTTGATCCAACCTCTGAGTTAAGCAATCATGCTCCTGTTTAGCGATGGACCAAAGATCACCCAATAGATCAAATTCTTGGTGATCTCGATGCAGGTATTCAGACACGACGAAGCTCAGGTAATATCTGTCTCTTTGTCAACTTTCTTTCTTTAATAGAACCAAAGAAGACTGATGATGGCATCAGAGATCCAAACTGGGTCAGCGCTATGCAAGAAGAGCTGACTGAGTTCTCTCGCAACAAAGTTTGGAATCTCGTTCCTAGACCATCTGATAAAACTGTTATAGGCACCAAATGGGTGTTTAGAAACAACTTAGATGAACATGGAACTGTAACCCGTAACAAGGCTCGACTTGTTGCTCAGGGATACAAACAAGAGGAAGGCATAGACTATGATGAAACCTTTACCCCTGTGGCTAAGCTTGAAGCAATTCGACTATTCTTAGCTTATGCAGTTTACAAAGACTTCATTGTGTATCAAATGGATGTAAAATCAGCATTCCTCAATGGAAAGCTGAATGAAGAAGTCTATGTAGAACAATCTCCAGGGTTCTATGACCCTAAGTATCCAAATTATGTTTATAAATTGGATAAGGCTCTCTATGGTCTAAAACAAGCCTCTCGTGCTTGGTATGACACTCTCTCATCATTTCTTATCTCTGAAAATTTTGAACGTGGCAAGATTGTTAATACGTTATTTTTCAGAAAGATAAAAGGTCATATAATTCTTGTACAAATATATGTCGATGACATAATATTTGGTTCTACTAACCCATCTCTAACTCCTATGGCACCACCCCTGACACTTAACAAAGATCCTTCTAGAAAACCTGTTAATGTCACTGCCTATAGAGGAATGATAGGCTCCCTGTTGTATCTTACAGCGAGCCGACCTGACATCATGTACTTCACTTGTTTCTGTGCACGCTATCAATCTGAACCCAAGGAATCCTATCTCATCGCTGTTAAACGCATATTCATATATCTGAAAGGAACTCCTAACCTCGGTCTTTGGTATCCCAAAGACTCAGGGTTCGATCTAGCTGGTTATTCTGATAGTGATTTTGCAGGTTGTAAACTTGACCGAAAGAGTACAACTGGTGGATGTCAACTCCTAGGAGGAAAGCTGGTAATTTGGACAAGCAAAAAGCAAAATTCAGTGTCCACTTCCACGACTGAAGCAGAGTATGTAGCCGCTGGAAGTTGTTGTTCTCAGATCTTATAGATGAGAAATCAACTATTAGACTATGACCTTCAGCTATCAAAGATTCCAATCTATTACGACAGCACTAGTGCTATCGCTATAGCAAATAATCCAGTGCTACATTCAAAGACGAAACACATAGAGATTAGATATCACTTTATCAGAGATCATGTGATGAACGGTGATATTGAACTTCATTTCATCCCTACTGACTATCAGCTTGCTGATTTATTCACCAAACCTCTTGATGAGACAAGGTTCAACTTTCTCATCAGTGAGCTTGGAATGCTGAATCTCGAAGAATAATTCTTCAACGTTCATGCATTGTGTCAGTAATCATTAGTTCCCCTTTCATCACTCTGATAAACATTCTGACTCTCAGTATGTTCTCACCATCTCTAAAACTGAATCTTCATTCAGTTAATATGTTTTTCAAAATATAAACCTTAATCACTGAACTTTCTTCAAATGATTAAAAGCTTTTTTGAAAAAGAAATTTATCACTGATATTTCTAGTCAGTGATCCTTAAAAAGAAAATCTATCCCTATCTTTACCATCAGGGATACTTTCAAAAAGAAAAATCTATCGCTGACTTTTCTTCAGCGATAATTTCAAAACGGACAAATGAACAGTCTCTCTTCTATGACGTCATCTGAACCGACAATCCACGTTCGTCCGTTGCCCTTCCATCCAATCAACTTCGTGGGATGTGTCCATGTCATGATGATCATTTGTTTTCCCGCTTCTCACATTCTCTCTCCTTTCTCACACGTATAAAAGGAATGTTTTTCCATTCTTATCACTCTATGCTTTCTGGAAATACTTTCAAAGCAAGAATTCTCTCTCAAGCATTCTAGCATTCTCAAGCATTTGCATCATCCTCTTCAAAGATCAACAGGTTATTCTTGATCTTTTTCTTATTCTTATCTTAAACCTTTTTACATAAAACTTAATTTATGGACTACCATTATGAATTTATAAGATTCTTATCACATAAAATCATTTTCATTTGTGATTTTATTCTTTAAAAACCATTTTATTTTGATTGTTCTTCATTCAAAATCTTTGGTTTTTCTTCTTGTTCTTGTATCTTATATTAAGAACACCTTTTTAATCTTCAAAATTGTTGATTTCTCTATGTTTCTTTCCCAAAATAGAAACTAGACAAATCTTCTTTAATTTTTAGACTAAAACCTTTCTTCTATTCGTCTATCTGTTTACTCTCAGAATGTCTCAATCTGCATTTGTCGCCTCTAAGAACGTCAAGTTCGCCATCACTGACTCAGAGCTTCCGAAGAACAATCATCTCGCTCGCCTCGATTTTGACGGTGTTAAGTACCCACATCTGAAGGAAGCCACAATGTTTCTAAAGCAATCCTGCATTGCTTATGCTATCATTGTGGATCCCACACCCTCCAAAGCTCTTCTCCAGCAATTCTGCTTTACCGCTGAAGAAGCATCTATCACCAACAAAAAGGGTGAACAGGTTCCTGCTATCTCTTTCAGGACTGAACTAGGCACAAGGATGATGACTGCCTTAGGGCTGAGGAAAGTTCTGCATTTTCCTAACAAACCCAGGAATGGATTTGACGCCTTGCCAACTGATGCTGAACTCATCCAATTCTTGGATGCAATGGAATACTCTTGGGAACCCAAGCAAAGGATGACGATTCCAAACAAGAAGTTGACTCTTGTGAAGAAGGCATTGATGCCTTCTCATCTTAACTACATCTTCTCACACTTCATTCAGTGTATGAGTGGGAAGAGTGGTTTACTGGACCAAGCCAGCAAGATTCAGGTCCAGATGGCTTACTTAGTGATCACTAGAAGACACTTCGACTACGCAACAATTATCTTTGACGATCTCAAGTCAAAGATAGAGAAGACCGAGAGGTATCCCAAGATCCCCTACGTACGCTTCATCTGCGCGTACCTAAAGTTCCTCTACCCTGCTACTTACCCCACTAACTCGGATGCATCTTTTCCAAAAGTGGGTCAGCGCTCCATGGAGGTCAAGACGCTCCCCAACGAGGTAAGTATCTCTGAACTTCTCTCCCGACTCTCTCTCCTCACTTCTTCTTCTTCAGCGTCCAGGAAGGAGGTTCCTTCTTCTACTATCCCTGCCGCTACCCCTTCCAAACGACCATCAACTGGCTCCCTTGGTCCTTCGAAGAAGGCCAAGGTGACGAAGGAGAACGCTACCTCTAGCTTAAGACCTAAGGATGTTTCTCAACAAACATCCTTAGATGCTTTTGTGGGTCTCTCCTCCACATCCTCAACGATAACCACTTCAACCGTGCCAGCGTTCTCGATCGCTGTCACAACAACAGTGACGCAACCTACAATCTCAGTTCAACAACAACCTGAGGTAACTACCCCTATCCCTACATCTTCTATCCCCATCTCTAGTCCTTCTATTTCTTTGATCTCTAACCCTCCATCTATTTCTACTCAACCACAGTTTAGACCCATAGGACCTGAACATCAATCTTTTGAGGAATCGTTACAATTCTACAAATTGTTTGATAATTCAGGTATCCCTATAACTTTAAACACTTCTCCCAACTCACCATATAACCCTGTTTCTCAAAAACTAACTTATATTTCAGGTCCTAGTTTGTCGACTGTTGACACCAATGTCAACAATCTGAGTGCAAAGGTGGAATGTCTAACTGCCTCTCTCAACACCACCACCAACGTTGTTCAATCAGCTGGTGAAGCACTGAAAACGCTGACAGCCACTAGCGCCTCCAAAGCTGACGTTTCTCAAATCGCTACTCTCTAAGAAACGATTGTCAAAGTCACGGAAGACTCACAGCAACAGTTTGCAGCCCTGGCTAGAAAGGTTGATTCCTGTGAAATTCTTTTTCAGCAGATCCTGACTCACCTGAAGGCACCAGCTCCAGTTGCTGCTCCTTCATTTACAGAAGACGATCGCACAGCACTAGGCGTATCTGTGGAGTTTATTCATCAAGATACGTCATAAATCCCTGAAATTGAAGACCGGATCAAAGGATTGGAGACTGAAGTTTTGGTGTTGGCCACTGCAAAAACTTCCTCTCCTTCCAAAGATCTCTCCCTCCGTGATAATGACAAAGAGGGGGAGAAACCTGCTGAAGAAAATACGGAGTTTGAAGTCGCTGCTGAGGTCCAACAGAAGGAAACTCCCTCTTAGGTTGAAGGGGAGATAGCAGCTGAAAAATCCCCTCCTTCTCTCGAAGATTTAATCGATGATGAAGAAGAAGAGAACGATAAAGATGAAGCCCTTGATCTTGATGATCAAGAGGAAGAACCTCATCGAGGTGATGATGAGGACGATGGAGAAGATCCATCGCTATGGTGTTCGTCAGCCGTCACTTCATCAGCGATAGCTTCGAAAGAAGTTATCATAGCAGGGGGGAGCCATAGAACTTCTTTCAGGAACCCCTTCCCAAAGCAAAGGTGCAACTGCTGAGGGAACCCTGAAGATGATTTCACTACCTGAGGAGAATCCTTCTCAGGTATGTCTTACTCTTGTTCCCTTATCATTCTATAAAAATCCAACCCCTGTTTCTTTCTAGCCATTATCTCTCTCCTTCCCTAAAAATAAATCTAACCTTTTTCTTTTTCTGACCAGATAGTTCTCTCCCCTGCTTAAGGGTAAAGAACTCCAAATAATCCCAGCTGCTGAAGCTGATGATCAAATAATCCCAATCTCTGTAAGAGAGATTGTTGAAGAGGATGTAGAAGAAGAAGAGTCCCTGCAACATCATGGAAGGCCCTCCAGACCATCTCATTGGTCAGAGGAAGAGAGAAAGAAAAGAACGGAGATTATCTCTCATCTGGAGAGTCAACGATGAAAGATACCCTCTCAATCATCAGATCTGGAGTTCCTGACTGAAGCTGAAATCGAAGAATCCGTCAGGGCTGAGAAGATGATTGTTGACTGTCAAAGAGATGCCTCTCTGGCTCTCAAAATTCAGTCTTCTCAACTTAAAGACAAGAAGCTGAAAATCAAACCAGGGGAAGTCCAGGCAGCTATTTTTAAGGAGATTGAAGAGGAACGCTCCAAAGAAAAAGCGGTCAACGATAATACAGTCGATTGGTGCAAGCAGAAAATCATAGCTGTTGCTATCTCTGGGAGAAAGAAGAAGGATAAACTCTCTGTCACCATGGAGATTACCAGAGAGGATGGAAGCTGCAAGGCTATGTTCATTTCAAAGCTGGAAGACTTCGCCTACATGGAATGGCTTGAGTTCAAAGATGCGCCGAAGAAATCAAAGTCAGCATACAGAGGCTATGTTGAAAGGGTAAATGATGCCCTCATCAACAGAGTCGCTGCTATACTAAAGGTGCCATCTACTCTTCCTCCAAAGTCCAAGCAAACCAAGAGAAAGCCTGTCTCCTCCTCATCTGACAATGTCGTAGTGATCAGAAATGAAACCTCCATCAAATTCTCAAGAGAAGTTCTGTTTGGTCCTCCTCCTGATCTTTCAGTTCTGGATCTATCTCTGCCTCCTGGCGGACCATACGTTGCGGGACAAGTTCTTGAAGAACCTTTTGGAATCTTCTTCAGAGATGACGAGGAACAACTCAGATTTCAAAGTGTCTCTGAAATCCTAATTTGTCCCCTCGCTCTTCTCAAGGATCTCATGTGCCTTTGGTGTACTCTCTCTCCTGCTGCTGAGCCAATCATAGCGATCATCTACAAATAATCTTTAGAGCGAAGGCAAAATGGAGAAGAAATGCCTGAGTATTTGATAAATCCTCCTAAACCCTCTTTAGATAACTGATAGATTAGTTTTCTTTCTTGTAATCTATTACTTTAACTTACAGTACTTAGTACATCACTTGTACTTGTAATTTTCATACCTTGTAATTCCTTTCTTGGATTAATGAGAATTTGAGTGAAGTACTTAACTATATCAGTACTGTAAAAGATCCCTCAAAATTGTAATTGGGACATGTCTGTTATGAGTCCTGATTATTCCATCATTTTGAATTATAAAGTAATTTTCTTCAGTTACTTTGTCATTATCAAATAAGGGGAGATTGTTGATCCAAACTCTCTCAGTGATTTGATAACGACCATTTTCTATACTTAGTGAAAATTACGTTTAATATGTATTAGTGTTTCACTATCAGCGATCAGACTGAGTCTGTTCAGGTATCGCTGATAGTCCTTCTTGTAAACATTTTACGTATTAGTGTTTCCTTATCAGCAATAAAACTGAGTCTGTTTAGTTAACGCTGATAGTTCTGATGTAAACAGTAACGTAATCCTTGAAGACAAGTCTCACGTCAACAAATGTTCATAGCTGAATCGAAGACGAAGCTGCTGAACAAAGAGAAGTCTATTGGTGACCTAATGCGAATATCAGTGAAACAAAGACATCTCTACTAATACGCGAAGGAACATGAGGAAGGCTTCAGCGATCGCTAATTTGTTGATGTCTCTGAAGAAAGAGATATTCAGCGATCGAATGATCACTTAGCTTATACCTCAAGTTCCCTTTTGTCTAACATTGCACAACCTTGTACTATGTGTCAGAACGGACATGTCTCTACCACAATTCGTACACAACTCTGTCTACTACACTGTTCATGATTCGGCCGAAAGCATGTCTCCAAAAGTCAGACTCCCAAAGCCAATCAGTGAATGCCACATGTAAAGTGCCCTGCCTTGCATTTAATGCATAGGGTATAAATAGGAAGATCACCTCTTCATCTGAAGGGTGCTCAATCCTTGAACCCCAAATAGAAACCTTTGTTTTCTATATTCTAAATCCCCCATTCTCTGAAGTTCTTTTGCAACCATCTTAGTGTTTTCTTAAGTTTGTTTAGATTGAGTCTTACTTAATCTTATTCCGCAACAGACTTGTAAATTGTGTTTGATTTATCAATAAACAATTTATTAAATTTTAAATTATGTGTTTGTATTAACCCCCCCCCCCTTCTACTAACTTGTTAAGCACCTTAGGGACCAACAACTTCAAAGTACCATCTGAATACTTAGCCAATTCTGATGCTCTCATGAACTGCTTATTATGAGACTTGGTGTTTACATACATCACACCCAACTCTGGATATTTGGAGATCTGAAAAGGCTCTATAACTCGGATCTTATGATGATTGAAGTTTGGTGCCAGCAGGTTTACTCTGTTCTGATTGGTTTTAATGCGAATGGTGAAAGTCAAAAAAATAAGCATTGTAGATACTCCTTGTCATGAATCTTTTAATAGCAAACAAAACATAAGCAACAACTTGTGATCTCCTCCTCTTACTCCTGTCTCTGAACTCATCCACAATAAACATGATGTCTGAGAAGTTCAAGTTATCAAAATCAGCTTCTGTAAAGGTACTGATCTGCATATTTCTTCGTTGAACTGTAAACTTTGGATAGTAGACATTAAGAATCTTGCATATGTGAACATTTTGAACCTGAAGAATCTCTTCTCCTTTGGCATAAGGAGAAAGACTACACATTGTCTTCATGAATCTGATGTAATTGGCTTGATAAACTTTGTCTCTATCTCCAACACCATAAAAACAAGCTTCATCAATCAGCTGCAGAGAAGAAACAAAGATTTTGGTTGACTCTTCCAGGAATGGTACTTTGAGAGACTTTCTGATGATCTCAAAGAACTTCAAAGAATCTCCCTCAACATCATATCCTGTATAAGGAATTGCACCAACTCTAACATCTCCTTTGAAAGTAACTTTCCCTATATCACTGATTTCATAAGAGATGAGCTCTTCTGCTTGCATTGATTCAAGTTCTGGACCATGAGCTTTTGAGAATTCTTCCACTTCCATAGGAGTAACAAAAACAGGATTTGTGCTTTAATTGTATATAGGTTTCAGTTGCATTTAATATCTTTGGACTATCTGGGTTTCGAACGTAAGGAAGTGCACTAGCTTTTGCTCTGGTTGCTTCTTCTTCTTTTCTTAATTCAGCTTTAGCTTCTCGGACTATCTGTCTTTCCTCCTTTTCCCTTTGCTTTCTTTCTTTATATAGCTTATTCCTGAAGTCTTGGATATCAATAATGATTGGCCTTTCTTCTTCTAGATCCTTTGGTTTAGGCTTTGAGATAGGAATTCTTGATCTTTTTGACTTTCTGGGCTTATCAGCTTTTGGTTTCTACTTCGGTTGATCATCTGGTTGTTCAGAATCAAAATCTTTAGGCAAAGGAAGAGCAACTCTTGGTTTAGAAGAATCAAGGTTTTCAGGGACAGAGAAGTTTCTTGTGGGAGAGACAATAGGAATAGCAGTCAAAATTTCATCTTCATCAAACAGTCTGTAGGTTGGTGGAGCATAATCAACTGTATTATCAATCTGTGCAACCTCCACAACTTCAGCTTGTTGAACTGGAAAAGTTTGATCAAGATCTGCAATCTCTTCATCTTGATTGTCAAGATCATCAAAATTCTCATCTAAAGTTTCTCCAAATAAATCATCCAGCACATTCTCACTTTGACTCAAATTTCCTTGAGCAATTGAATTCTGTACAAATTCTTCAACTGTAACTGAATTCCCTGGATCTGGTCCCTCACTTTGAATATTGTGCTCAATAACGTTCATTCCTTACTGATTTACTTTCCAATAACTGTCATACCTAGCAGCAGTCTGTTCATCATCATCACTTTCATAATCATCTAGGTTGACAAAGTTTTCAGCAGTAACTCCCAACATCTCCATAACTTCCTCAACTGTGGCTATCGCAGGCTTTTCAACCCTTGATTCCGTATTGTCATAGATCATCAACTCTACTTCAGCTTCTGGAACATTCTCATTTAACTATCCCTTTTCTGACTGTTCTCCATGTGAAGTTTCAATTACTTTAGTCCCCTGCTCTTCAACAATAGCAATAACATCATCTTCTGCAGTTTTCTGTCTCTTATTCATCTCCCCCTCATGATCTTGATCAGAATCACGATCATGCCTTTTCTTTAAAACTGCATCAGATTGAGCCTTGCAAGAAAGTTGTACTGCTGTAGTTAGGTCCTGTAAGTGTTTCTCCACTGAATCTTTGAATTGTTTGAACTGAGATTGTGTGACATAATCTACTGAAACTTGAGAAACAATTGGTTGGGATTGTTGTCTCAATAATCCAATAAGATCTGCTTCGGTTTGATCTGTTGGAGCTTTGGATAACAGTTGGGCTAGAAGTAAAGATTTCAGCTCATAAACTGATTGAACTGGTGGATGTGGAACAAATGGTGGTGTAAGTGTTTGCTCAGGCTCCTCACCAACTATATTTTTCCCTTTCAACATTCTCAACACCATTCCAATCTCCTCCTCGAACTTTGCAATTGCTTTATTCATCTCCGACTGAAATTTTTGCGATAACGAGGTTTCAACGACCTTTAGGGTGTCATTGATAAATTCCCTTGAAACGAATTCGGGTAAAGTAACACTGGGGCTACTCAAGCTTCCCGTTAACACAACTGTTGAAGATACAACAGTGTGGCCTGTTCTAAAAGCTGGCATAATGTTAGCAATGACAGGACTTCCACCGGATCCTCGTAGTCCGGATTGCGGATCTACTACAGATGTTCCGACCGAGTCACTAAGACGACCGGTGATAGTAGATATAAGTGGTTGTGTCCTAGGAATAAAAACAGATGTAATAATTGGCTCTAGACTCACAGGTGCACTAAAAGAAGTCAACTCGGGGGCAACTGAGTTCTTGTTTCAATACCTGCCATTTCCGAGTGAAAGGCAGATAAAGTATGTGCTAAATCCTCGTGTAAAGATGAGACTATAGCCTGTTGAGAGGCAATAGAATGGCTGGCTGAGGTGTGCATATGCATTTGTGGGCGACTAATGTCTGTTTCAATACCTCCTGCTCTCAACACATGCGGCGAGGTAATAGTTATGGTTGCCCTTCTAGAATGGTAAGTTTGGATACACACACGCTCACCATGTTCTTTTTCTACATTCACTCTAGTCCTCACATTTTCTGGGTTTTCAACTAATACTCCCTCTTCCTGCCTTATAACTCCAGAGTCAGAAACAATATTCCTGATTATTAAATCAACACTTTCCAAGTCAAGATCTCTTGCAGTAGAACCAAGACTTTGGTGTAAAGAAACATTTTCCAAAAATCCAAAACTATGACCCATGTTATCATCAGTATTATCATTCTGATCATTTCCTTGATTTGCTGCATTCTGTTCTGATGTTGCTGAAGGTACCGAAGTACTTGAAGAGCTTGCTTGTCCAACCGATATAGTTTTCTCATAGTTCTGACTTTCATTGGGATTCTCTTCCTGAGTGCCCAATTGAGGAATAATAGCAATCTCAAGTTGAGATGTAGGAATCACAAAATGCATGGCAGATTGTGCCTATGTTCCCACACCCTCCAGTACAGAAGGTTGACCCACTCCTGAACCCCTCTCTATATTTTCTCTCTGCTCAATTTCCCGTTCAACTACTCCCGTAGTATGTTGAACCCTCACCGACTCCGCTTGTCTAACTGGTCTGAGTCCTGGGTAAGTATCTCCGGCTCTGGCAATCCCATGGACTCCCTATATTTCCTAACACTTGGAGCATTCGGATCGGCATAAGCAAGCAGTGCAGCAGGAACTAGCATCTCAAAAGTGAAGGATTGCTTCTACTTTTGAAGATGTGTCATTTCATTTTCTGGGGCACTTTCATGATGTAATCTCTTTCGAACATCTCGGCTGGATCTCAAAATGCCTTGGACAATAAGTTGTAAAAATCTCTAATATGGTACATATATTGGATTCTTTTAATGTCTCTTGCTCAGAACTTTCTCATACAACTCAGTCCAGATGGCCACAGCAAAATCAACATGCAAATCATAGATGATAGCATGGAACAATCTTAGAGTATGAATATTAGTGTTGTCATGCCTAGAATGTCGTGAAGTCAAGCACTTGTTGATCACTGAGAAAAACTGATAATAGAATGGAGGAAAATTTGACTTTCTAAAGTCACTCATCTTTGAAAGACTTCCAACATATCCTAGAGCATGAATACCAACAAACATTTCATAATCTGTAGGATAGGATCAAAAGTTGTCTTTCCTTCTCTTGAATCTGTCAAAGGTAGATCAAGAAGCAGACGAAGTCTTTGATAGGTCAAGATGGATGTGAACTTGTCGATGCGAATGGTGAAATACTTTCTTTTGCTTTGCACTACATGCTCAATGGTTCTCCATGCTTGTTGTAAATAGATCATTGGTACAGTAGCAGTTGCAGTTAAGGCAGTACAGATTGGATGGTTTTTCAGTATCTCCTTTATCAATGGCTTGACCATGAGATTGTCAAATATCACATGATGATTATTTGGTGACAAAGAGAGATAATCTTGAGGATTGATCAATTGAAGATCTGGATCAACACCAACTTCAGAAAAATGGGATCGGGAAGAAGGCATGGGCATCTCCCGTGACACAATAGGATCATGTTCATCCATCTGAACACTTTGATCATGAATATTTTTCTCCGCCATTGATTTCCTGAAAAATATCAAAAGTATTTGATAAAATCCAATATGTCAGTATAAATCCAAAAACTTGTTTGCAGAAAACCAATTTTGAAGTACAGAACAATGTACTTTAAGATCTTGCAATTGAAAGCACAGTAAGTTGCAGAAAACAGATTGCAACTTCAGATGAACAACAACTTAATAACAACACATACGACACACAAAATGACAACAACACTTACCACTTTGAATTTATTTCGTCAAAATAATGTTTTTTTTTAATTTGAAATTTGGAAATTACTTACAATAAAGGTTCTGCAAAGATAACCAAAGCTCTTGACTATTGAACTTTTATTATTTTAAAAATGGAACAAAATTTGAACTTTTCAAAAACTTGGATTTTCATTTTAAAAATAATATTGTTCATTTGAAAACTTTGAAATTCAAATTTGAATTTCAAAATTCAAAATGAAATAACCTTTTTAAATCAAGAAACTGATTTAAAACAATCTTCAACAAATAAGAACCAGAAATGAACTTCATAACAAATTAGAGGTTCATATTTGATAGAATAAATTCCATGAGTCCATTTCTTGTTTAGTTCAAATCCAGAAGTTCAGATTCAGATTCAGATTCAAATCCAGTTCTTGTTCAGTCCTTTTCAGTTCAAAATTTCAAGTCTTTAATCCAATAAATGAACAGTCCACTTTAGAACATGAATTAAAGTCCAGTTCAGTTCTGTCGTTCATGTACAGAATCCCAAAAGCTAAGGAAACCTGCAAGAATCATTCTATTGAACACAAACTCAGATTACAAACAAGTACAATTTCGAAATACAAAACATTAGTTTGAAAGAATAACTCCAAAAGTATTAGTGTCTGTCATTTTAAAAACATCAAAGAACCAGGATAATGAACAGTTAAGAAGAACTAAATCGACAAACCGAGAAAAATTGAAACCCTAGTTCTTTGAAGGATTCGAGCAGAAATAAAGAACAACTAATCAAGAACACATATACAAGATAACCTACACTGATTCTTGGAAAGGGATGATCTGAAAGATTTAAAATCGCAAGAAAATTTTTAGAGAGAATTCGTAAGTGCTAGAAAGCCGCAGATTGATAATGAGAGAAAAAAGAGATGAGACCTTTATATACTCGACAAAATGCGCTAGTCACAGAGCTCGCAAGTCAAAGAATTCGAAAGTCACTGTTCATTCACAGAACTTACAAGTCAAATAACTCGCAAGTCACTGTTCATAGCACAAAACTCGCACCTAACGCACGAATTGAGTTTTTCTTCTCTCATATCAAGAAAACAAGGTATTTGTCCCAAACAATGACAAATATGTGTGTGTTTTTCACTCAAGAAACAATTTAAGTGAAAAATTCGTGAAACACGCAAGCCTAAGGAGTAAGAAAGTTGAAACTCGGAGGCTGAAAGAAAAATCTTGCCCAAACTCGCAAGTAACGCCTTGCGCGTTTTTGAAACTCGCACGCCTCAACTAGCGCGTTTCCCCAAACTCGCTAGCTTCACCTTGCATGTTTACCAAACTCACTAGCTTCACCTTGCGCGTTTATCAAACTCGCTAGCAATGCCTTGCGCGTTTATCAAACTCGATAGCAATGCCTTGCGCATTTGGTGAACTCGCAGACTATGCCTTGCACGTTTAAGCATAAGCATAGTGCTTTGTGCGTTTCCATACTTAGAAAAATTTTGAGAAAAATTTTCAAAAAATGAAATCTTTCCAAAAATGAAAACTTTTAGTTTCCCAAAATATCAACTTTTCAAAAATTAATTTTAGAAAAAAATTGGTGTTTTTCTGAAGAAAACTTTTCAGACCTTTCAAACATACATACATACTTACAAACTTTTTCATTGTGCTCCCCCTTGAACTTTGCACACATCTTAATTTATCCCCCTTGATTTTTGCTGTAAAGCACAAATCATTAAGTACGAGTCCTGATCTGATGTGATCAGAAGTCATAGTCCAATACACAAACCTGTAAAACAGATAAAACTTTTGGTACTCATTGAACATGAGTCCAGGTTTGTTAACAGTATCCAGCTTTTTGAAATTTAGTAAATGAATTACAAAAGCATACCAGATATAAAGTAATACTCCCCCTCAGAAATATAAAAAATGATGTAACTATTTATTAAGGTTCAACATACCAAGTTTGCTGACTAGAAAATTAAATCTCTTTTCATCAAGAGGTTTGGTAAACAAATCAGCAACCTCAAGGTTAGTTGAAACAAAATGCATTTCTACATCACCTTTTTCAACATGGTCTTTAATAAAGTGATACATGATATCTATGTGCTTCGTCTTTGAGTGCTGCACAGGATTTGATGTGATTGCTATTGCACTCTTGGAATCACGGTAGATTGGTACCTTGTGAAAAGTATATCCATAATCTCTCAGCTGGGTTCTCATTCACAGAATCTGTGAGCAGCAGGTTGCAGCCACAACATATTCCGCTTCAGCTGTAGATGTGGATACACAATTCTGCTTCTTTGATGACCAGCTGACCAGTTTATCTCTTAGATAGTGACATGCTCCTAATGTACTTTTCCTATCTAATTTATTTCCTGCATGATCTACGTCAGTAAAAGCTATTAATTCAAACTTATAATCTTTTGGATACCAAAGGCCCAGATTTGGTGTGCCTTTGAGATACCTCAAGATTCTTTTTACAGCAGAAAGATGAGACTCTTTAGGACTTGCCTGATACCTTGCACAAAAACATGTTGCAAACATAATATCTGGTCTACTTGCTGTCAAATAAAGAAGAGAACCAATTATACTTCTGTAAGTATGTTGGTCTACTGATTTTCCGGAGATATCGGAATCCAACAGACTGCTAGCTTGCATTGGAGTCTTCATGGGTGAAGTAGAGTTCCTGTCAAATTTCTTCAACATGTCTCTAATATATTTAGCCTGATTTATAAAAATCCCTTCTAAGGTTTGTTTAACTTGTAGGCCTAAGAAAAATGTTAATTCACCCATCATTGACATTTGAAAACTCTTTTTCATGATATTTTCAAATTCTATGCACAAGTCTTGTGAAGTAGAGCCAAAAATTATGTCGTCAACATAAATTTGTACAAGTATGAGATCCTTACCTTTCTTTTTGAGAAAAAGAGTAGTGTCGATTGTACCTTCCCGAAAACCTGACTCGGTTAGATAGACTGATATGGTTTCATACCATGCTCTTGGCGCTTGTTTTAATCCATACAATGCCTTGTCAAGAACATAGACATGATCCGGGAACTTCGGATCCACAAAGCCTTCAGCTTGACTCACATAGACTTTTTCATGAAGAATGTCGTTGAAAAAAGCAGACTTTACGTCCATTTGATAGACTTTAATATTCTTGTGAGCCGCATAAGCAAGAAAGATCCTTATGGTTTCAATCCAAGCAACGGGTGCAAGAAAGATCCTTATGGCTTCAATCCAAGCAATGGGTGCATAGGTTTCATCATAATCAATCCCTTCTAGTTGATTGTAACCTTTTGCAACCAGCCTCGCTTTGTTCCTCACAATAATTCCAACCTCGTCCTTTTTGTTTCGGAAGACCCATTTTGTACCAATAATGGATATGCCGTTGGGTCTTGGTATCAATATCCACACCTTGTTACTTTTGAACTCATTTAGCTCATCTTGCATTGTATTTATCCAATCTGGATCCCTTAACGCTTCTGATAGCTTCTTTGGTTCAATGTTGCTTAGAAAAGTTGAAAACATGCAGAAATTTGCAGTTGCTGGTGGAAAAGCAAATCTGGTAGTCACTCTAGCACACGGGTCACCAATAATGTTTTCTGGAGGATGATTCCTTGTCCATATGTGTGAGCTTGGTAAAACGTCAACCTCTGTTTGATTGTTAGAAGAATCAAACTCATCTTGTATTGTTGGTTCTTCAGAAGTTGAAATAATTTGTATTTATGTTTCTTCTGAAGCAGATACAATTGGACTTGATGTGCTTTGCAATCGAACATCTTCTGCAGTGGGAGTTTCCAACACCTATCCTTCAGGTGTAGATGGTACATCTTCATTATATGTTGAAGTTGTGGTGTCTGAAACTTCTTGTACTTGTGTTGAAG
The DNA here is from genome assembly GCA_023525745.1 of Arctium lappa. Classification (NCBI taxonomy): domain Eukaryota; kingdom Viridiplantae; phylum Streptophyta; class Magnoliopsida; order Asterales; family Asteraceae; genus Arctium; species Arctium lappa. The sequence continues at coordinate 14,248,429 of CM042064.1, forward strand.
AAGCTTCTCCATTATCTTTAGAGGGTCCTGAGATATCTGTAGTGGTAGTAGATATATCAGTGGTAGGTATATCATTTTGACCTTGTACGTTCTTAAAATCATCAAAAACATCATAAAATAGTAAATCTAAAAATAATGGAGGTAAGGATTTAGAAATCTTAGTCTGTTTTGAAGCAGGTTCCACACTGGTTGATGTGGAAGCTTTATCACGAGATGCAAATTCTGACCTGCTTTGTTTAGAAGTTCTTGTCTTGCTTTCATCAAAGATTATATTTGCACTTTCGATCACCGTCTTTGTACGAATATTGTAGACTCTGTATGCTTTGTACTGGAGAGAATACCCAATGAATATCCCCTCATCGGCTTTTGGTTGAAACTTGGATAAGTTCTCTCGATCATTAAGAACATAGCACCCGCATCCAAACACACGAAGAAATTTAACAATAGTCTTACGACCATTAATCAATTCATAAGAAGTTTTATTAAAGAGTTTATTGATAATAATCTTGTTTTGTGTGAAGCATGCAGTTGCTACAGCCTCAGCCCATAGAAACATTGGTAGTTCTGAATATGCCAACATTGTCCGTGCAGCCTCTACCAAAGTTCTATTCTTGCGTTCAACGACCCCATTTTGTTGAGGTGTCATCACAGCAGAAAAATTATGTGATATGCCAACATATTCTAGAAATGTTTGCAAAGTAGCATTCTTGAATTATGTTCCATTATCACTCCTCAGTTTCTTTACAGAGCTTTGCATCAGAACTTGAATCTTCTTGATGAACTTGATGATTAGATCATGAGCTTCAGATTTCTGTCGTAGAAACTCTAGCCAGGTATACCAAGAGTATTCATCCACCATCACTAATATGTATTTCTTTCCGTTGATGGATTGATTACTCATTGGTCCACACAAGTCCATGTGAATTAGCTCCAGACACTTGTTGCAGTTGGATAACATCTTTAATTTGTGTGAACTTCTCTTCATCTTTCCTTTTGCACAAGCTGAACAAAGTGAATCTTGTTCAATCTTTAATTCAGGAAGTCCAGTCACTAATTGTTGTGTCCTCAGCTTGTTCAAATCACGAAAATGTTGATGAGAAAGTATCCGATGCCACAACCAACTTTCTTCTGTTGATGTCTTAGAGATTAGACATACTGACTTTGAAGCTTTCAGTGTTGGAAAGTGAACACCGTATAGCAATCCCATTCTTCCAGCTTTAATAAGTTCTGCTCCACTCTGATGTAACAAAAATCAGCATCAAATTCTATCTTGCATTTCTTTTCTGCAAATTGACTTATGGAGAAAAAATTGTAAGCCAAGCCTTCCACATACAAAACCTTTAATATTGTGATCAAACTATTTTTTATAGTCCCGTAACCTTTGACATATCCTTTCATCTCATTTCCAAAACTTACTGTACCTGCGTAATGATCTACGTAATCGAACAACATGTGTTTATGTGCTGTCATGTGTCTTGAAGCTCCAGAATCAATAATCCACACATGACACGCCTGAAAACAACCATTACTTAACTTTAGGTACCCATATGAATATGGGTCCTTTATTGTTAATACTCTTAACAGTTTTTAAATTTGCAGATGACCTTTTATTGCGCCATTCAAATCTTGGTCCTTTTGGTGGAGTTTGTGTGTTAGGTTCAGCTTTCGGAATCCACATCCACACAAACTTCACATCAGCAAGTTTATTAACATGAAGAGCATTATTTTTCTTCCTTAACGAATAAATCTCAGCATTGTTGGCATTGAAATGATTAAGAGATTTTATGTTCTTAAATTGGATATGTTTGTTTTTCTTTGAAGACTTGCGTCAACAACTCTTTTCGGGAAATGATATTCGTTTTATTGAAATTTTGTTGTTTGACAGAAGAACAAGCATTATATACTCTATTACATTGACATTTATCCATTTCATTCACAGTCTTTTCCACTGCAGTCTTCTTTTGCTTGAAATAATCTTTCTTCACATTTTCATATGAAATATAAACATATTTTGAAATATTATCAGATGATGAAGAATAAGAACATTCACCTTTTCCTTTTGCTTGTTCAGACTCAGATGAAGACTCACATTTAACCATAGAAATTGGAATATCTTTATCAACAATAACCATTTTTCCTTTTGATAATTTGAAATTTTGAGATTCTAAACTTCTGATTTCTTTTTGCAAAGATTCATTTTGATTAAAGCTCGAGTCTAGTTCCATCCCAAAATTCTCATTTGCGTCTTCCAATTCAACAATTATTTTGTTGAGATGGGAGATTTGCCTTTGTAATTCTTCAATTTTATCCAAGGCTTGTTGATGTTCAAGTTCAGAAAATTTTGAAGTAACGGAATTAGACTTATCAAAAATGACGTTTTCATTTTTATCTTCTAAGATTGAGCAGGTCAAGACAATTTAAGAAATGTCAGAATTTGAATTAGATCTAGAAGACTCAGGTTTTTCTTTAAAGATATTTTCATATTCTAGAAACGAATCCTTGTTACTTTTGTAAGAAGTATTCAGTTCATCATATGAAAAATTTAAAAGATTTAGAATACTGAGTTTCTGATTCTTTTTCAATTTCTGTCTTTTCTTCAACTGTCTTTTCCTTTTCTGTCTTAGGAGAATCAGGCTCAGGAGTCTCAGGTTTTACAAATGTTTCTAGGATGTGTGGAATTAAAACAATAGGTTCATCACCCGTCTTTTTAAAATTATAAAGATTTTCCGGTGCCTTTTTCAAAACATTCACATCTGAGATACCTATACCTGGTTTTGCTTTATAGAAACGAGTGTCTTTCTGATTGTTGGTTAGAATCTTAAGAGTCTGTTCCGTTTGACCTCTTTTGTAATTTAGATCTTCCAATTCCTTGATCTTCGTGTAAGCTTCCGTCCTATCTTTCAAAATAATTTCATACTGAAGTGTTAGATCAAGATTCTTATCTTATAAAGTCATGATTTCTTTTTGTTGTTTAGAATTCCTTGTTTGAAGTTTAATTATATCCAATTTCAGAACATTTTTCTCTTCTTTTTTTTCCTCAGCCAAGGTTTTGTAGATGTAAGCCTGATCTTGATGTCCTTGTATTGTACTCCTTTGTTGTTTGAAAATTTCTTTTAATTTCAAAAACTCAGAGTTCATCAGATTAAGCTGGGACATCAAGTTCATTGCTTCATCATTATCATTCAAAAATGCAGAATTATCAGAATAGACAGAATGAGAATTTACCTCAGTATCTGACTCATCATTCCAGATGTGCCATTAAGGTGTAATGGACTTGAGTCAGATTCACTTTAGTAACCTCAGTCTCATCATCGTCAGAGTAGCCAAGCCATATCTCATCTTCTTCCTTTAAAGTTGTGCCCTTTTCCATTGCTTTCGCCAATTGAGCCTTTTTCTTGTAATACTCGTAATTCTTGACACGCTTTTCTGGGAAGTCCTTGATAAAGTGACCGGGCTTTCCACAGTTAAAACATTTATCAGACTTTTCTTTCTCTTCTTTCTTTTCTCTCCTCTTTCTTCTCTTTCTCTTTCCTTTCTTCATATCTGTCTTTATGCTTGTTGTACTTGTAGGAATCGAGCTTCGGCTTGTTATAAAACTTCTTCCGACCAAACCTTTTATGAAAGCTTGAAGTCAGAAGTGAAAGCTTTTCAGCAAATTCGTTCAATTCATCATCATCAGAGTCATCTGGAGTATCATCTTCTGAATTGTCTGAACTGTTAATCATGTTGGTGATCAGTGCTTTCTTTTTCAAACTCTTTCCCGAACCAGAACTTGATTTAACTGTCTTTCCCTTATCCTGAACTATTACAGCCAAAGAGTCTTCTACCTTCTTTTGTATATCCTTTAATTGAAGTAGCTCTTTGTTTACAGAAGCCTGCTCCTTTACCTTACCCTCATGTTGGTTTAGAGCACAGAACAGATCATTCAGCTTTTCTTCATCCACATCTTTATTTATTTGCATTTGTATTATGTAGACATCCCAATCTGGCTGTAGATTTTGATAAACTTGAAGTTTATTTCAGATTCAGACTTTTGAACTCCGTTCCTTCTCAAATCATTTAGGATGATGTTGTAACGATCACATGCTTCCCTAAGAGATTCTCCTTCTTTTGCTTTGAACCCTTCATAGGCATTGATACTCTGATTCCTTTTTGTCTTGATAGACTTTGCTTATCCCATGAACTGTTTTTCTAGCTCATCCCAAATGTCTTTGGCAGATTCCCGACTATCAACACGGTTGAAAATGTCATTAGGGATGGCCATTATCAAAAATGTCAAAGCAGTTGCATCCCTTTCAACTAGCTCTCTATCAGTGTCACTGTATTAAATAGGATCTCTAGCTACAATCCTTTCGGGAATTTCAGGATTATTACCAGTAGCTGGAATTCTTGCAACTGTCACATGTGGAAAATATGGACCATTAAGAATTGAATCCATCAATTTCTTATCTTGATTATTGAAGAAATTAATCATCCTTATCCTCTACTGTGGGTATTCATCATCTTGAAGTACCGGTGGTTTGGACTTTGATCCCATGTTGACCAGATCACGAGACATTATTGTAACTGAAATGTGATTTGAAATGATCGTTCAAGAAGAGCAGATTACACTCGGTGTGTAAAATTCAAGACTAATCAAATTTGAAACAATGGACAAAAATGACTAAGTACTCAAACTCGCAGATCACATAATTGCTTGAAACTCGTAGACCGACAAAACTCGCACGCCACTGTTTCGAACAAACTCGCAGACCAAACGACTCGCAGAACACTGTTCCTGATGAACTCATAGAACTAACCGTGCGCATTTAAGAAACTCGCAGATGCTTACTCGCGCGTTTTAGCAAACTCGCAGATGAAAGAAACTCACAGATGAAAGAAACTCGCAGATCAAAGAGCAAAACTCGCAACCTTTGATGTGCGCGTTCTATGAACTCGCTAACTTCGACTTGTGCGTTTGAGACCGAATCTTCAACTTGCGTGTTTTAGCGATGAACGTTCGTGTTTCACAAAATCTGCGCATTCTTGGAAGAACTTGCGCGTTTCACGGATCTAGCGCGTTCTTGGGTTTTCCTTGCGAGTTCTTCATCTGTTCGGTCAAAAATCAAGTAAAACTTGATTTCTGGTTCTTCAATTCACACAATTAGTCAACTATATCAAACGAATCAAGATTACAACACTTAATTTACAAAAGAAATCGAAAATTACAGTGCTCAAATCGAAAATACAGTGTTCGACTTCAACTATTCAAGAAACCAACATTTTGATCAAATTGATCAATCTAAAGTACAAATTAGTCTATGTGATCTGAACAAAACTTGATCCTATGAACAAAACGTACACAAACATATCAATTTCTTGATTTAATTGTGCAAAAACAAGAAAACCAATGATCAAACAGTGAAATATCAGTCCGCCAAAAAATATTTCAAAAAAAAAACTTCAAATCTGATCGAATTTGCTTCTTCTTGTTTTCTCTGATACCAAATGATATTGTCCAATGGAACCACAATCAAATAACAATCAAGAACAACAAGAATCGTGAGGAAATCACATGTGTATTGATGTCACAAGTGATAGGGTTACAAGTGTTTCTCTCTCTAGATTCTCTCAAGGATTACAATTAGGCTAGTTACTAATAAAAGACAAGGAAGACCTATTTATAGGTCAAACAAGGATACAAGCTAATTATATAGAAAAATCAACATAAAATGATATAAACCAAAATACAATAACATTTGAAGTCATTTGCGTGTAAATGTTATGTTCTGAATGATAGAGACAATCTCAACAAGTTTAGTCCAAAGGCAGTTGAGGGTGTATTTTTGGGCTATTCTTCTAATTTTGCGACTTACAGAGTCTTTATTACTTCTTCAAAAAAAGTGATAGAGAGTGTCAATGTAAAATTTGACGAAGCTGCAGATTTGGTTTCTGGTCAATCAGGCTCAGAACCCGCACTTACAGGGAATTTAGCTTCTGAACAAGTCAGTTTAGAACCTGCAATACAACCGTCAAATCAGGATCCTTCTTCCCCCTTGCTTAATATTTCTGATCTTGATTTTCTTTTTGAGAATTTTTATGATGATGTTCCCAAATCTAATACTGATAATGTTTCAAAAGTTTTGAATCTGGATACTGTAAGCGCATCTTCTTCCAATTCCGCTGCATCTATCTCTGACACTGATGCTGTTCCAGTACCTCCTGTTATTCAAAACAGTATTTCTGAACAACATATTTCTGAACCTGATCTCACACAATCAGAAACTGAGCATATTCAAGAAGAATCTTTTCAAGAACAACCTGTTCAAGAAGAACAACTTCAGGATGAAGAACAAACTGCTATTGTTCAACCAACACTTCTAGAGTCTGATTCTGAAGTTGTTGAACTAGCTCCTCCTCAAGTTGAAACGGTGGATGTTTCTTCTTCTGACATAGAAGTTTCTGAACCTCCTTCTCAACAATTAGAAGTTGTACAAGAAATCATTGATCCGCTCTATCATACCACCAAATGGACAAGATCTCATCCTATTGATCAAATTATTGGTGATCCTCAAGCAAGTGTGTCTACACGTTCCAAGTCGGCTACTCCCAACGAATGTCTTTTCACTTGCTTTCTAAGCAAGATTGAACCAACAAAAATATCTAAAGCGTTGGAGGATCTGGATTGGATTATAGCAATGCAAGAGGAGCTCAATCAATTTGACGCACTAAAAGTTTGGAGACTTGTACCACAGCCAAAAGGAAAGAGCATTATTGGCACAAAGTGAATATTCAAGAACAAGAAAGACAAAGATGGTATCGTCATTCGTAACAAAGCTAGATTGGTAGCCAAGGGGTATCGACAAGAAGAAGGAATTGACTATGATGAAATTTTTGTGTCGGTCGCTCGATTAGAAGCTATCCATATGTTTCTGGCTTTCGCTGCTTATCGGAACTTTACAGTATATCAAATGAATGTGAAGACAACCTTTCTGAATGGGAAATTGAAAGAAGAAGTCTACGTTTTTCAACCAGAGGGGTTTGTTGACAAAGAACGTCTTGATCATGTCTATTTTCACGACAAAGCATTGTATGGTCTGAAACAAGCACCGAGGGAGTGGTATGATGAGTTGTCAGCCTTTTTGATCAAATCCGGGTTTATCAATGGATCTATTGATACCACTCTTTTCATCTATCATTCTAACTTGGATATCTTCTTAGTTCAAATATACGTAGATGATATTATATTTGGTGCCACTAATCAATCAATATGTACTTGGTTTTCTGATCTTATGACCTCTAGGTTTCAGATGAGCATGATGGGAGAAATTAATTTCTTCCTCGGCTTACAAGTGAAGCAGCTTCCAAGTGGCATTTTTATCAACCAGTCGAAGTACGTGTTTGACATATTGAAGAAATTCAAGATGGACAAATCTTCTTCAATTGGTACGCCGATGGCTCACGGTGCCAAAATTGGATTAGATCCAGATGGAAAAACTGTGGACGTCAAGACCTCTCGAGGGATGATCGGATCACTCATGTACTTAACAGCAAGTCGCCCGGATATAATGTTCTCTACCTGCTTATGTGCCAGATTTCAAGCCTAACCAAAAGAATCGCATATGTTGGCAGTCAAGCGCATATTTCGCTACATCAAAGGAAATCCATACTTAGGTTTGTGGTATCCTAAGAGTTTTGACTATAAATTGATTGCTTATTCTGATGCAGATTTTGGTGGAAATCAGTTAGACCGGAAAAGCACATCAGGTCACCTTCAATCTTTGGGTGATAGACTGATAAGCTAGGCGTCGAAGAAGTAGAACTGTGTTTCTATCTCAACTGCAGAGGCAGAATACGTCGTCGCAGTTAGTTGTTGTGCTCAAGTGCTTTGGAGGAAGACACAACTTCGTGATTACGGGATGCTATACAAAACAGTGCCAATCTATTGTGACAGCAAATCCGCGATCGCGATATCAGTCTATCCGGTCCAGCACACTAAGACCAAACACATAGATATGCGATACCATTTCATAAAACATCATGTGGAAGAAGGTACTATTGAATTATATTTTGTACCAACTGAATATTAACTTGCTGATATCTTTACAAAAGCTTTAGATGAAAAACGTTTTAATTTTTTGCTTTCAAAACTTGGCATGTTGAATTTAAAAGTTTAAATCTTTACAAATTTTATTTTATAAAGTAAAATATTTACAGGTTTTCTTTCAGTTGAATAAAATGTGAGTCGAGGATAAATTGTCAAGTTGCTTTGTTTATATCGAAGTTTTATATGTTCAACTTTCAAGTGTTACAAAAGTCGAAAAGCCAGCAACATGTTTGAAGCTTGTGATACTGCTTTAAAGATATGTGATTCGGGATATTTATAGTTTACAATGCTTGGAAATCCTAAAAAGTATGGATTATGGACTGTAACGAAAATATGGGTTAAGCACTTAGATGTTGAACTGAGTGATTGAGATGATTATTATATATAAAATACAGAAATCTCTGAGTTTGAAAGTTTGTACCTGTGGCCTTTCTGGTTTGGGAATGTAAGTTCCGTGGGATGCTTGTCATCTGGTCCCTTAAGGTCAGTTGGTCTGCGAGTGATCGAACCCAAATCCTTCTATAGAACTAGATCGAAAGTCATGTTCTACTGGTTTGAATGAGTTTAGGATGTGTCGATGTAGCCTTTCTGATCTGGGAGAGTAAGTTCCAAGGCGTGTTTGACACCTAGTCCCCTAAGGCCATCTGGTCTGGGAGCGGCTGACCCAAATCCTGCAATAGGGTCAGATAGAAAGTTATGTTTACGGCATGTTCTTTACTTACCAAATTTTTTGATTACAAAGATGCCAAAGTGCACAAGCTTAAAAGATGCCAAAGAGCACATTCATGTGAAGATGCCAAAGTGCACAAGCTTAAAAGATGCCAAAAAGCACATTCATGTGAAGATGCCAATTTGCACAATGCTAAAAGATGCCAATGAGCACACATCTCATGATACTTGGTGATATGTTTGAGTTGCGATAAACCTGTAAAGTTGTGAATGTCTTAATTCTTGATGGCTTAGTATGAGTACATGCAAAGTTCTCTATTATATTTTTAGAATTGCATTTTTCTTGAAGCTAATCGAAGTTCGCATGCGAGCATACTGAATAGATTGCTGGAAGTTTTTGAAACTGAACATGTTTTAACTTGATATGCAATGACACTTGTCTATATATCCAACAACACATGCTTGATTTCAACTGATTGATAAATCTGTGATATTTTTCTGAGTAGACTTTAATTTGTTTAGTGTTTAAAATTTTATATGTTCAGTTGTTTCAAAATTTGTACTCAGTATATTTTTCTTTTTACACTGATGTCTTAATGTTTGTGTATCCGTATTTTTGTCAAATTGGAATGTGCATTTTTCGAGGGGGATAGTCTATCTGAATAAGAAGCTGATACATTTTGTTTTTTAGGGGGAGTGAATATAGCTGATAAAATACTTCACGTGCTGATCAGAAATTTATCAGGTAAGTATGTCTGATATTTTTATGCGAATGCTGATCTGATTTGTTAAATTATGTGCATTTGTGTAGGGGGGGGGGGGTAAAAATAGCTTGCAGGTAACATTTTATTTATTATGTGTTCTTCATTGTATTTTTTTAGGAGTGTTATTTTTTTTTAGTAAAATTTTTTTTTAGTATTTTCTTTTAGTCTAAATAGTTTAGTACTATTCCTATATTTTTTTTTTTCGCTCTCCTTCTCATTTGAACAATTCACTGTTCATCTTCCTCCTCTCTCACTCTGCGCCGATATTCTTTTCTTTGTTTCAGCTTTTAATCTTTCGATCAGGTATGGTTTCTATTTTCTATTGCATTTGTTTTGTAGTTATAATTAGTTTTACATTGATCCTATTTGACATTGATCTCATTCACGATTTGTTCTGTGCGATTCGTTTTATTCACTGTTCATCTTCTATTTCATTAGAGTTGTGCTTATTTGAACAAATCAAGTGTTGGGTTTATATTAAATCATATTTTCGAACCTCAGGTATGTATTCTTACCCTCTGATGTGTTGTTTCATAGCCTCGATTTTAGGTTTGATGTTGTTTCGCGACTGTTCATAGTTAGGTTTTCGAAATTTCAATTTTTGAGTTGTTTACTGAGTTTCATCAGTATTAAAGTGTTCGAAATTTTGTTTTTAATCATTCTTTAGTTTATTTCGATCACTTATCTTGTTTTATATTCGATTTCATTGAAGTTTTGAAAACACAAAGATGAACTCGCGAAAACCATATTTTCCTAGGGTTTTTGCGTATTCTGAGAATAACACAAAGTCCGCTTTACGTTTCCTGCTGGTCACGCAAACCTAAGTTTGCGTTACCCGTTGGTCACGCAAACCTAAGTTTGTGTTACCTGTTTGTCACGCAAATTTATGTTTGCGTTATGTGTTTCTCACGCAAACCTGACTTTGCGTTATTTTTTTTAGAGACGCAAACCTCGTATATTGTGTTGATTTTGTTTGTAGTATAGTTTGCGTAACAAGTAGATCACGCAAAGTTTACGTTGCGTTACCTGTTGGTCACACAAATTTTCTTTTGCGTTACCTACGTGTCACACAAACCTCTGTTAATGAATTTTTTTTAAGGTCAAGTTTTCTTCACAAGTTAATCATGCAAACCTCGTTTTGCGTTATGAACTGAATACGCAAACCTCAGTTTGCGTCTCATGCTTGTCACACAAACTTATCTTTGCGTCTCACGTTCATCGCGCAAACCTCAGTTTGCGTTTCTCACTTGTAGCGCAAACCAGACTTAGAATTTTTATCATTTTTTTATGTTTTCTTTCCTTGTATAATTTTTCTTCGTTTTTGTTTTACAGGTTATTCAATGGCTTCTCAAACCAACACTGATCCTGTGATTCAAGACGAGAATGTTATTCTCGATGACCCATCTGATCGTGTTTCTCATGAGACGCCTATGCCGTCTGTCCCTTCTGTCGGGGCAAATCTTTCTGCGTCACACGGAACACCGAACGATGTTTTTCCAATCATGATGTACATGCTTCCCTACAAGCCAAACAACTACTACATCGACTTTGACAAGATAAAGATACATCCGGTGATTCGCGCAATTCTCAAAGGACATCCGCTTGCTAGGGCTCTCACTTCTTGTGCTGATGTTCCCGAAGTGTATCTTCAGCAAGCATGGCATTCAATTACAAAGAATGAGTCCGTTCGTCCACATCGTTTTGATCTGCAGATTGACTAGTTTGACTCGTTTCTATCTTACAAGCGTCTTCGTCTCATTCTGGAGCTTTCTGAGCCAAATTCCAGACCATGGCGTACGTCTTCCGACAGCTTCCCTTCTGAATTGGATGTTGTAGAAGGAATTTGTAATCTGGGATATCTTGGTACATTGAATAGAGTAAGTGATTTTGATAAATCAAATCTACCTCCAGTATTGTATGCATTGTTCTCCGTTCTCAACAGGTGCCTCACATCGAAACACTCTGGCACGGACAATGCAAGTCTGCATTATCTCCGGTTGTTCCATGCATTCGTCTATGACTTGCATGTCGACTATACGTATATTTTCTGGACTGAAATTTCAGAGAGGGTGCAAGACAAGCTTACTCATAAGAAGCGCAAGTTCATTCCCTTTATCAGATATATGAAGCTCATCGTTCGTAGTATGCTCAGAAGAAATCATGCTATCCCTCGTCGGTTGTCTTGGCCTCAGGTTTCGGATACTGAAATGACATATATTCAGAAACCGAAGCAGTCATTCAACTATTCCATGACCATTCCTTATGCTCTAATCGCAAACTATGTTGATATGACTTACGATAGTGTTGTTCAGTACTGCATGGAGAATGATTTTGTGGAAGCTGGCCAAGATGAACCATCTCATGATGAACGAGTTGCATCGTTTCATCCTGATCAAGTGGTTGAAGCAACTGTTACAGTTCAACAGATAGATGATGTACTTGAATCCATCGGCACTGAACATGCTCATATTACCCATGATGATACTGCTCCTACTGATGATGTTTCTGATGAAGATAGAGAAGGAGATAGAGATGCAGATATTGGTGATAATGATGATGAAGATGATGATGACAATGATGAAAATGATGGTGACCAACCTGATATTTGTGTTTATGAAAGGAAGTCAAAGGAACCAGAAGTTCATATTCAAGAAGATGTTATGTCTAAAGAAGAGTCCGTTCCGATTAATGTTGCAGTTGCTGATATTCATGTTGATGAGCTTGATTTAGCATTTGCCAATGCTTCAACTCATCATCGGGTTCAAGTTACAGCAGTTTCTCATTCTTCTCTTGAGGTCTCTTCTACTGTCGATACTTCTTCAGTTGAAGTTTGTGATACGATGGAGAAGTTTACCAATCTGAATGAAGTCATCCGATAGTTGAACGAGCGGTTTGAAGAGCAAAATAATGACGAAATTCAGAAGCTGAAGGCTCCTTTCAAGGGTAAAATGCTAGAAATTGATACTTCTATGATTCCTGAAGTGATTCCTTTCAGACGCCCATCTAGGGTAGTTATCAGAGAACCGTCTTCCATTGTCTCCACTGCTCCTGAAATAGTATCTATTCCACTTCCTCCACCATTTATGCAGTCAGTTGGATTATCTTCTTTGGTTCCTTCTACAACAACTAGTCCTCCAGTTTCATCTAGCATTTCAGTCTCACATCTTCCTATCTCAGAGTTGTCGGATATGCTTTATGCTCGATGTTGGGTCTGATTATGCTAAGTATGGTTTATGCTGCTGATTAATGTTGCTAAGTAATTACTACTGCCAGACTATCAAGATTACTACTGCTAGTAGAATTAATACTGCTTGAAGAGTTAGTGCTGCTACTTGAATAGTTAGTACTGCTTGGAGAGTTAGTACTGTTAGTAGTTAGTACTGCTGAAAATTAATGCTGCTGAAGATGGTTAATACTTCTGAAAATAATTAGTGCTGCTTCTAAAGATAAAGATGATTTGAAGATAAAGACAAGCTGGAGATAAGACTGAAGATAATTATGGTATTGATGTTGAAGATCAATTGTATTTTGATAATTATCTTGTATTCAGTTTTGTATATATAGTATAGAAGTATTTGATAGTAGAAGATAATTCATTCATACGTTTTGTTTTAGAGAGAAGTAACCACAAGACTAGTTTACATCATTTCTATAGAGAAGTATAGAACGTCTGTTGAGTCTGTTCAACAGATTGAGGTTTTGTGTATAATCATCAAGTTGAATCAATATAAACTTGTGATTTGAGTTTGATATACTGTTTCATTGATTGTTAGTGTTAAAGTGTTTTTCCGCAACTTCTTTAGCATTGATTCTGAGTGTGTGTGAATTAAATTCTTGTTTGAATTTCGATCTTGACAAGTGGTATCAGAGCATTGTTAAACTCAGAAAAACAACAATCATTATGGACAGTTCAAGTGATAGTGTTCTGGTCTCAAAGGTTCCAATGCTCAGATCTAATGAGTTTGACCTGTGGAAGATTAGGATCAGGCAATACATCATTCTCACAGATTATTCTATGTGGGACATCATTGAGAATGGCCCATATAATGAAGGAAAGATTGGAGCAGATGGAAAAAGAATCCTACCAAAGACAGATGGAGAGAGGAAGATAAGGCAGACAGAGATGAACGCCTTGAGCACACTGCTCTTGGCTATTCCTAATGAGTATCAACACCAATTCTGCAACTGCACTGATGCCAAGATGCTTTGGAATGCTCTAGAGAAGAGATTCTCTGGTACCCAAAGTACCAAGAGAAATCAGAAGGCAATATTGAAGCAATTGTATGAAAACTTCATGTCAACTGAGAATGAGTCCATGACTCAAACTTTTGACAGGTTTAACAAGTTGATTGGTGAACTAGCTACTGTTGGAGTGCAGATTGATCAAGATGATGTAAACAGAAAGTTCTTAAGGTCCCTTGGAGATGAATGGACCATGTATACTGTCTCCTTCTGACAGGATGACAAGCTGGAGGACAAAGAAATAAACGATCTTTATAATGACTTAAGGGTGTTTGAGGCTGAAGTTGAAGCCAAGAAAAGACCATCTGGATACACTCATAATGCTTCCCTTCTATCATCTTCTTCTTCTACTGTTTCTGCTGCTAATACAGAATCAGTTAGTACTACTTATGTATCTAAGCAGGATGTATCTAATGACTCTGTATTAGAAGCTTTTCTTGCTAGTCATGCTAATTCTGGTTTAATTAATGATGATCTTGAACAAATTAATGCAGATGACCTTGAGGAGATGGATATAAAGTGGCAGATGGCCATGCTAACTATGAGGGTAAAGAGATTCATAAACAGGACTGGAAGGAACAACTTTTCTCAGAGGAGAGAAGATGGTGCTGGGTTTGCCAAGTGAAAGGTGGAGTGCTACAAGTGTCACAAGATGGGACACTTTGCAAAAGAATGCAGAGGAGGAACTCCTCAACAATATGGCAGCAACCACCAGCAAGCACATTCCTCAAGCTTCCAAAACAACATAAACTCCACTCAAGCTCTCGTTTCTCAAGAAGGAATGGGATTTGATTGGAGTGATCAAGCAGAAGAAGTTGTTCAGAATCAAGCCCTGATGGCAGAAGTCTTAGAACCTTCAAGCACATATATTCCAACAGAGATAAAAACTAAACTGTGCACTAAAGAGTGTCTTCAGACTGTTCAAAAGTACAGGGATCATAACCAAAGCATGTATGATGGCCTTAAAAGGTTAGAAAGAGATATAAGAGAGTATAAAGTGATTGTTGAGAAGTTTGAAGATTAAATCAAGGCTTACAAGGCCAATGAACTTCAACATTACTATGACACAAATTACTGGAAGTGGGAGAAAGATCAATTAGAGATTCAAATAGAAAAGTCTAAAGAGGAGTGTGAGAAGGTAAAGAGTGAGTATCAGAAAGCTAAGCTTGACATTGAGAAGTTCTCTTATGCTTCCAAAGCAATGGACTCTTTGTTTAAAGCTCAAGTTCATGATAAGATCAAGAGTGGTATAGGATACATTGCAACACCTCCACCTTAAAACAATAATTATATCCCTCCCTCTTCAGATCTCTTAGAAAACCAAAATAAGAAGGACTTACCTATAGGAGCAACAGAAGTAGATCCTATAGATAGTGTGGTGGTTGAAGAAGAGAATGAGGAAGAGAATTCTAAGAATAAGAATGCAGAAGAGATTCCTGTAGAAAATCATATCCTTACCAATGAAGGAGGAGGTAAACCATTCATCAAGAGTGAAAAGGTGGATAGCTCAAAGAGAGAAAAGGGAAAGGTACAAGGAGTCCACTATATGCAGACCACAGTTGTGAATCCCTGTACATGTAAACAACATCAGCCCCAAAAACATGATAAAACAAGGGGTAATCAAATAAAACTGGAATAATCAGTGGGCACAAAAACAAGGGGTTGATCTGAGTAGAAATCAATAGATCAAAACCTTGCTTTATTTGTGGAAAGCTTAACTATATTGCCAAATACTGTTATTTCAATCCTATGAACCAGAGGATAAACTTTAAAAAGACATATACAAAATCCTGTTGGTTATAGGAATTAAAGAAGGAATCATATGGCTAAAAATGTAAAAAGAGCACCTTTAAAAGCTCATGCTCAAAACAAGTTTACAAAAATCAAAGAAAAATACTCCAAATAAGTCAAGGAGTAACTTAAAGAAAAATAAAGAAAACAACTTTGTTAAGGTTTGGGTTCCAATAGTAAATAAATCTGTTAGTATTGTTACTTCAAATAGTACTGCTGACAGAAATAATGCTGCTGCAAGCAATACTACTGCTAACAATGTGAGTACTGCTAATCGAATTAGTACTGCTAACAAAATTAGTACTGCTAATCCAATTAGTACTGCTAATGATGTTAGTACTGCTAACAAAGTTAGTACTGCTAACAAAGTTAGTACTGCCAATCAAGTTAGTACTGCTTCTAGTAACAAACCCATTATTGTGACAAAGTATTCAAGCCATAAGATTCCCAGCCTGAAAAGCTCATCAAAACTGATTTTGAATATGTTAATGAGAATGGGAAACCCAAGACCACTTTGGCTTGGGTTCCTACTAAAAACTAATTGTTCCACTTTATGTGCAGGGCAACCAAGAGCAAAAAGGGAAGACCATTTGGCATATTGATAGTGGTTGCTCTAGGCACATGACAGGCAACAAGTCCTGCCTACAAAACTTCAAAAGAATTGATGGAGGACATGTTGAATTTCGTGATAATCCATCTGGAGGAAAGATTAGTGGAAAAGGTAATGTGTCAAAGGGTAAGATGACCTTTGAGGATGTATACTATGTTGAGCAATTGAGATACAACCTGTTAAGTGTATCACAGGTTTGTGACAAGAAACATAGTATATTGTTTACTGATACTGAATGTATTATCCTTGCTAAAGGGTTCAAGGTAGTTGATGAAAGTATGATACTACTGAGAACACCAAGAAAGGACAATGTTTATTGCTTGGATTTAGAGAATGTATCTAATGATTCATCATTTAATTGTCTATTTTCAAAAGCTTCTGTTGATGAATCATCTCTATGGCACGGAAGGATGTGTCACATGAACTTTAAAACAATGAATAATCTTGTGAAAAACAACCTTGTAAGAGGTTTACCACAAAAGGTATTTTCATGTGACGATCATTGTGTAGCATGTTATAAAGGCAAACAGCACACAACTTCTCATAAGTCCAAAGAGATAAATACAATCTCTTCACCTCTTATTTTATTGCATATGGATCTGTTTTGTCTTACAAATGTGATGAGTATTGGCAAGAAATCTTACTGCTTAGTTATTGTTGATGATTTCTCTAGATTCACTTGGGTCTATTTTCTGAGGACAAAGGATGAGACAAATGGACTGATCAAATCCTTCATTCTCAGAGTTGAAAACCAAACAAATCAAAGAGTTAAAATCATCAGATCTGATAATGGAACTGAATTTAAAAACCGTGATCTAAACAACATCTGTGAGGAAAAAGGTATTGAGAGACAATACAGTGCTCCTAGGACCCCTCAACAGAATGGAGTTGCTGAGAGGAGACGTAGGACACTGATTGAAACTGCAAGATCCCTGTTGGCAGATTCAAAACTGCCAGTTACATTTTGGGCAGAAACAGTTAATACTGCTTGTTATGTTCAAAACAGGGTTCTAATAGTTAAATCTCAAGGCAAGACACCATATGAACTTTTTAACAAGAAGAAACCTTTTATTGGATTTTTCAAACCATTTGGGTGTCCTTACACAATTCTTAATACCAAAAGTCACTTAAGCAAGTTTGATAGCAAAGCAGATGATGAATTTCTGGTTGGTTACTCATCCCAAAGTAAGGCTTACAGAGTATTTAATACCTTTTCTAGAATAATTGAGGAAAGTTGCAATGTTAAATGCAATGAGAGCACACCAAATAAACTTGGTACATACCCTCATTGGCTTTTTGACATTGATTCACTAACTAATTCTTTGGGTTTCAATTATGAGAATAATGCAGGAACAGAGACAGATTTAGTACAAAACAAAAGACAAGAGTTTGTGCTATTCCCAATCCCTATAGCAGATTCTACTGAACTCTGTGTCCAAGAGAAGAAAGATGCTTCAGATTCAAAGGATACTAAAACTGCCAAGAATGAAAAGGAGAGAGGTGAAAAGGAGGATCAACTTTTGACTTCAGAACAGCTAGAACCTGAGATGCCTGCATTGGCAGAAGATGATACTAATGATGAGAACTCCTCAATGTTTGGTGGCAGCTCTCCTGAAAAGAATGACTCTAATCTGGATGCAGACATTAAGGAAGAGGCTATTCATCAAACAAAAGTGCATAAAGATCATCCTCCTCAGTTGGTGATTGGTGACATCAATTCACCAATCATCACAAGGAATTAGAGTAAGTTGGGAGGATTAAAAGACATACAATCAGGCTTACTATCTTACTTTCTATCTCAGGTTGAGCCCAAAAAGGCACATAATGCAATGAAAGATCCAAGCTGGATAGAAGCAATGCAAGAGGAGCTGCTGCAGTTTGTACTGAAAAATGTATGGGATTTGGTAGAACTACCTAAAGAACACAGAGGTATAGGGAAAAAATGGATTTTCAGAAACAAGAAGGACGAGAGAAGGATATTGATCAAGAACAAGGCTAGATTGGTAGCATAGGGGTACACTCAAGAAGAAGGAATTGATTATGATTAGGTTTTTGCACCAGTAGATAGGATTGAGGCAATTAGGCTATTTTTTGCCTATGCTTCTTTCATGAAGTTCAAAGTCTACCAAATGGATGTGAAAAGTGCTTTTCTATGTGGCAAAATTGAAGAAGAAGTATATGTTTGTCAGCCTTCAGGGTTTGAAAATCCCAAGTACCCTGACAGAGTATACAAATTGAAGAAAGCATTGCATGGACTACATCAAGCACCAAGAGCTTGGTATGACACATTGTCTACCTATCTCTTGGAAAATGGTTTTGAGAGAGGAATCATTGACAAGACTCTGTTCATTCAAAGGAAGAAGAATGACATACTGTTAGTGCAAATCTATGTGGATGACATCATCTTTGGATCCACAAAAGATCAATTGTGTAGAGATTTTGAAGAATTAATGCATAAGAGATTCAAGATGAGTTCTATAGGTGAACTTACTTTCTTCCTTGGGCTACAGGTTAAGCAGAAACAAGATGGAATCTTCATAAGCCAAACCAAGTATGTGCAGGACATTTTAACCAAGTTTGGGTTCTCAGATTCCAAGCCTGCAAGCACACCTATGAAGACAAACAAACAGATTACTGCAGATCTTGAGGGGGAGGATGTGGATGTTCATTATTACAGATCCATGATTGGCTCTCTCATGTATCTCACAGCTTCTAGACCAGATATCATGTTCACTGTTTGTGTGTATGCAAGATTTCAAGTTAGGCCAAAGCAATCACATTTTCATGCAGTCAAGAGGATATTCAAATATCTCAAAGGTCAACCCAGATTAGGACTTTGGTATCCTCATGACTCACCATTTTACCTACTTGCATATTCAGATAGTGATTTGGGTGGAGCTAACTTGGACAGAAAGTCTACAACTGGAGGATGTCAGTGTTTGGGTGCAAGACTAGTATCATGGCATTGTAAGAAGCAAACCACAGTGTCCACTTCAACAACAGAAGCAGAATACATAGCTACTGCAAGCTGCTGCTCACAAGTGCTATGGATTCAGAATCAAATGATGGACTATGGTATGACATTTCTTCACACTCCTATTTTAATAGACAACAACAGTGCTATTAGCATTGTTAATAATCCTGTCAAGCATTCAAAAACAATGCATTTAGAAATATGGTACCATTTTATAAGAGACTGTAATGAGAAGAAGCTAATTCAGGTCCAGAAAGTACACACAAGTAACCAGTTTGCTGATCTATTTTCAAAAGCTTTTGATGTGGGTAGATTCACATTCTTGGTCACAAGTGTGGGCATGATGAACAATGAATAAGTATATTCTCATTATTTTTATGTACCTATATAGATTCCTCCTTAGTTACTTTCATTAAATTCGTGCTATTAATCCCTGTGTGTTTAAGTGTTTCAGATTGTGTGGATTGGATACTTGGTACTTCTCGTTCAGTTAATACTGCTCACTGCATTACTCATAATAATATTTCAAAAATGGTTAAGTATGGTTACTACTCCTAGGTGGTTTATACTGCCAGTGCAAAGTTACTACTGTTTGCCTTATTTATACTGCTAATCATTGTTACTGCTGCTGGTACATGTTAATACTGCTAGTATGTGTTAATTCTGCTAGTCTGTGTTAATACTGCTAGTCTGTGTTACTACTGCTGTTATGAGTTAATACTGCGAGTTCGTTAATACTGCTAAGGTAATTAGTACTGCTTCTAACGTACTCCCTCCACCTATAAATACCCTGTGTGACCGCCAAAATTACAAACGGCTCTTTTAATTTCCTACTAGTGTACTCTCTCTCTCTCTCTCTCTCTCTCTCTCTTGTTCTCTTGAATTCTCTTTTACCAGTGCGTAACCCTAGCTTCGACCAATCGCTCAAGAAGTTGGCTGAACTGATGCTTGTCGATGAACACAATGAATTGGCAATGCTACTCAAACCAAAGAAAGCAGAGGGATTTCATCAGATTGTGGATTTCCTAAGATCCTCACACATAGCCCATGCATTAACTGTCAATCCCACAATCTGTGTGGAACACCAAAGGCAGTTTTGGGCCAATGTTGCTATTCATACTGAAGATGGCAATCAGGTCATCAAAACAAGGGTGTGCGATAAACCCATGACAATCACAAAAGGAGCTATTCACATTCATCTACAACTAGATGATGCCTCAGGTATAACCTCTTTACCCAAAGAAGATCTCTTCCAAGCTCTTAGTAATATGGGGTATGAAGGTCCCACTGATGTCTTCAAAATTTTCAAGAACAGATTCTCACCACAGTGGAGATTCTTTGTTCATACCCTTCAGCACTGTATTTCAAGGAAAACAACTGGCTGGAGTGAGTTCAGCAGTACCATTGCTTATGCTATGGTCTGCTTAGCAACCTCCAGGAAGTTCAATTTTTCACAAATGATCTTAAATGACTTACTGTCAAACCTGGATACCAAAACAAAATCTTTTTATATGTATCCCAGGTTTGTGCAAGCTTTACTGAATAAAGAATTGACGGATTTACCTCATTTTAATGAAGTATATGTACCAAAGGTCCTGAAAGGGAAGGTGTTTTCTAATATGAGGAGGCCTAGTAAGGAATTCTCAGGTATTGACACACCATTGTTCTTTACAATGATGGGTGTGTCTCCTTCCCATGCTGAGGCATCAGTGTCAAAGCCCTCATCTGACAACCAAACTGATGACCTACCCACACCACTCATTTCTATTAACATCCCTCAGTCCTTTCTTAAAAAGCCAACATCACCCATCACTCACACTTATATAAGGAAAAAGGTAAAGAAGGTTCCTTCCCTTCTTGTACCTTCACCCCCACAGCCTTCAAGCTCTCTATTGGAGCATTCTCTATTAGAGATTATCCAAAGGGAAACCACAGGGGTGTCTCCCAACCCCAAGAAGGTGCCCAATAAGGAGAAGGAAGAGCATATGGGTTGTAAGGCTCACACTACTGACCTTGCACAAAGTGCAGGGCAGGACAGTGTGAACATATCTATGACCTTCCCGATGGCAAATTTGGGTGAGAAATCATCCAAAGGTCTTAGGTGCCAAGAAACCAATGGGGTAGAGGGTGCTTCTATTAGGCAAAAGACCTCTACTACTAAAAGATCCAAGGATCCTTCAAGGGTGGTAAACACACCCAAAGGAGGTGAGGACAGATATAACTACCATGAATTGATTGATACTATGGGAAACATTAATCTTGATGTCATCAAGCAAGGCTCCGATATAGAGGAGATGAAATTGGTAATTCTGTCTCAACAAGTGCAGATTACCAAATTGAAGAAGATGGTGATGAAGTTGGTACAGAAAAAAGAAAAGAAAGCAGTATGTCTTGAAGAAGATGGGATATGCTTTCAACAAGGGGGAGAAACAAGATGAAGGGGAGAAACACAGTCCTATTGGTATGGAAGCTAAGTTTGAGGGGGAGCTGAATAAGGAAACAAAAAATAGCAAAGAAGTAGAAACAGAAAAAGCAACAGTAACTGAGAAAGAAGTAGAAACAGAGAAAACTGCAGCAGAAACATCATTGTCTAGAGAGGAAATGGAGATTGCAGAAACCTTGGTCAAAGCTAAGAATGACACTCCCAAAGCCACTAAAAAGCCTAAGGGAGTAATAATCAAAGAAGGAGGTTTAGAAAAGAAAGAAAAAGAGGTCAGTATGGAGGATGCAAAGAGGAAGGGAAAGGAGAAGATGGTTGAATCTGAGC
Organism: Arctium lappa; assembly: GCA_023525745.1. NCBI lineage: Eukaryota > Viridiplantae > Streptophyta > Magnoliopsida > Asterales > Asteraceae > Arctium > Arctium lappa. Next base: position 14,270,332 of record CM042064.1, read on the forward strand.
AACCTTTAAAGAAAAAGAATCAGATGGAGTTAGATGAAGAAGTGGCCAAACATCTTCAAGCAGAGTTGGCAAAAGATGAAGAAATTCAATTTGCCAAAGACAGAGAGCTTCAACTGGATATGGCTAAAAAGCTCAATGAAGAATATCAAAAAAGTTTGAAGGATGCAGCTGCTGCCAAGATAGTTACAAAGAAGGCTTCAAGTCAAAGGCTGGCATTAAAGAAAAGACAGAGACAACCCTCAAAGACCTTCCTGGCTAATCAAGAAAGGAGGAAAATGATAAACTTCCTAAAAGGAGCTCTTAGAGTTCCTGAAGGTATGTTTACTAACATGGCCTATGGTAGGATAGAGGAGTTGTATACAAAGAAGATGTCAAATCTGAAAGGGGACTCTACTCAAAGGGAAGAAGATGAAAGGAGGATGAAAGAGAGGCATGATCTCAACATACAACAACCCTTCCCTGAAAGTGAAGAAGGCACTCCTATTAAGGAAAAGAAAGAAGAGACTGTGGCTCAGCAAACTGGAGTCATCAAAAGAAAGAAATCCATTGCCACCAAGCCAAAGGCAAAAAGGGCAAGAATTAAAGAAGAAAGAGCAGAAACAGAACCAGAACCTAATGTTACACCTTCAGCTGAACCAGAGCAGACTCCAAAGCAGTGCAATCAGCAACCAAATGAGCATTTTAACTTGCATATGACTGTGACAAATGAAGATCCTGTACAAGCTGACCCAATTTCTGTCTAAGCCCCTGAGATTATCTTTTGGGACATCCTGGAAGATCAAAGGAAAAAATATTTCAGGATTAAAAGGATGGGAGATCAGTATGAGGTTTACTCTACTTGGGGAAAAATCATCAGAAACTGTTCCAGATCAGATTTAGAAGAAATGTTCAAAGTTGGAATGAGCCTGTATGAAATGGTTTTGACAGGAGAAGAAAGTAGCTTAATCAGATTAGCCTTGGAGTACTTATGCATGATGTTTGATCCCAGCAAAGTTCAACATGTGATTAGAGATTTGCATCTAAAGAATAAATTCCAAAGAATAGAAAATTGGATGCTATTTGAAAGGTGTGGAATCTATGTCATCACTGTAGATAGAGCCTATCATGAGTACTACCTAGTGGATAAGATCTATGATCACAGCAAGGCTAAACTTCATTTAATGTTTAATGCTAAGTTGACATGCTCAAAGGATTCAGAAATGGCCAAGAAAATAGTCAGAAGAATCATCAATCAAAGTTTGGGACTGGATCCAAATTTGGGCAACTGATCTTAAGTGTTGAAAGCATCATGAAGACCATATCATGAAGAACTTAACTTCTTTTTCTAAAAGTTAAGTTACGGAGATTGTTGGGTCTAATTATGCTAAGTATGGTTTATGCTGCTGATTAATGTTGCTAAGTAATTACTACTGCCAGACTATCAAGATTACTACTGCTAGTAGAATTAATACTGCTTGAAGAGTTAGTGTTGCTACTTGAATAGTTAGTACTGCTAGGAGAGTTAGTACTGCTAGTAGTTAGCACTGCTGAAAACTTATACTGCTGAAAATGGTTAATACTTCTGAAAATAATTAGTGCTGCTTCTAAAGATAAAGATGATTTGGAGATAAAGACAAGCTGGAGATAAGACTGAAGATAATTATGGTATTGATGTTGAAGATCAATTGTATTTTGATAATTATCTTGTATTCAGTTTTGTATATATAGTATAGAAGTATTTGATAGTAGAAGATAATTCATTCATACGTTTTGTTTTAGAGAGAAGTAACCTCAACACTAGTTTAGATCCTTTCTATAGAGAAGTATAGAACGTCTGTTGAGTCTGTTCAACAGATTGAGGTTTTGTGTATAATCATCAAGTTGAATCAATATAAACTTGTGATTTGAGTTTGATATACTGTTTCATTGATTGTTAGTGTTAAAGCGTTTTTCCGCAACTTCTTTAGCATTGATTCTGAGTGTGTGTGAATTAAATTCTTGTTTGAATTTCGATCCTGACAATCGCCTTATTTCTATGTCTCCGCCTGATCAACAAAACCAGGACTTGATTTCTCTGCTGCAGAATTTCCAGCCAACACCGCATCCAGCTCCTACGTCTGATTCTGATAGGATTTCTGCATTATCTGAAGAGTTCAATTCTTTCAGATCTGAAGTTCGAACAAATTTTGCTGATCTTAAATTTTTCATGACTCAAGCCTTCTCTAAACTATCTAACAGGTTCGATCTTCATGAACAAAATTGCAGAACTGAAGCAGGTCCGTCTCATAAAAGGCGACATGACCAAGATGATCACGATCATCAAGGTCATGAGGGGGATATGAACAAGAGACAAAGAGTGGAAGGGTCTTCAGCTAGAGAAGATATAACTCAAGAAGAGGCAGTTGATAGAGAAAAGTGTGCTGATAATGTTCAAGACTGCAATGTTGAAGATCTTGTCAACATTATGATAGAAAATGTAGATTTGTCTGCAATGTCTAACACTTTGAACATTTCTGAACAAAATATAGAGAATGATATGCAAATTGTTGTTTATGTTGATCCAGACACTACCTCAAGGCCAATTGACCTGGATGATTCTGAGATTGCAAATGACATGAGATCCTTCTTTACAAACTTCATTGAGATCAACTCAGACGATGATGATAACATCATATATGAGAAGCTTTGCAAGGTTAAAGAAGAAGACTATGAGGATATAGTTGTGATATCTGACACTGAAGATGATTCTATTTTTATGGATGCTAAAGATGAAGAAATTGCAAACTTGCTGTACAGAGATCTTCCTTCTCATGATGAGATTCCTGAAGCAACTCAAGGTTCTGAAACGGCACCAGCCACTTCTACTCCTGTTGAAGGTACAGCTCCGACTACCACTGCTCCTTCAAGCTCATTTGAAGTTGGTCAGTCGTCCAGAGAACAAGCTGAGGTTCCTCCTTCTGAACCTGTGATTCCACCGTCTACCCTAGAAGAAGGACCAACTTTGTCTAGACAGAAGAGACTAAGAAGTTTGCAACAATGGCATATGGCATCAAGGTTAAGATCGGCTTTTCTAGAAGACTCTTAGAGTAATATTTTTGTTTCTAGAAGAAGACCGATCAACATTCATGCAGTCCTTGGTGTAGAAAAGGAGTCAGACGAATATAAGTATGAATACTTAATGTTCATCAAGTGCCAGCACCGTGGAAAGAATCTCGTTTCTTCTCCAGATCTGATTGTCCGAGTTATGAGTGTCACGATAAATAAGTTTGTCAATATCTAGTATCCGGACTTTGAAGTGGAAAGAGAAGATTGCAAGTTATATACTTTCTCGGAGGCAGTTTTTGGTGATCTATCTATTGATGACATTGAGTTTCTTTATAATCATTTCAGGCATCTTTACCATAGAACTCAAGATATCTCTCAAGCACTGTTTATGTCAGGATCGAATTCTCAACAAGAATAAATTCTCAGAAACTAATATCAAAGAAGTTGCGGAATAACACTTTGATATACAATGAAACAGTAAACAAAACAGTATATGATCAACAACTTGTAAACTTGTATTGAATGCTTGAAGTTACAAGATTAAACACACAACCTCAATATTGATGAACAGGCTCACCAATACGAATTCTACTTCTCTAGAATTAGGATCTATGCCTTGAGGTTGATTCTCTCTAAAACTTAGAATGAATAATTAATCCTCAAAAGTTATCTCTAACTATTCTAAACAATACTATATATATATATACTGAAGATAAAGGATAATTACAATTAATAAAATATCTTCAGAATATCTTCAGCTTCCATGAATATCTTCAGTTTATCTAGCTGTCATCCTTTCCATACAGATCTCCATCTCATAAGCAGTACTAATCATAAGCAACATTAATACTCTGAGCAGTATTAACTCTAGCAGTACTAACCATGCTCAGCAGCATTAATCTCTTCAAGCAGTACTAACTTTGAACTAGCAGTACTAATCTTGTTGAGCAACATTAGCCATCAACTAGCAGCATTAATAACAGAAGTACTAACTAGAAGTATTAACTGTTTTCTTCTAGCAGCATTAACTTTGTTCCAGCAGCATTAAGTACAACTAGCAACATTAACCACAGAAGTAGTAACCATGATGAATATTAACTTCAGAAGTAGTAACCATGTTGAACTGGAAGTAGTAACCATGATGAACTAGAAGTAGTAACCATGATGAACTAGAAGTAGTAACCATGTTGAACTAGAAGTAGTAACCATGATTAGTATATTTCAGACCCAACAGTTTATGATCAAAAGGTTTATTCGGCGCCAAATCAGATTCTACAGAGTTTTTGATTTTCAAATGGCTGCTGAAAGTTTTCAAACAGTGGTAAATCTTCAAAGACCTGACTGTAGTTTGCCGAACATTGACTCATATTCCTTATTCACTATTCTTCAGAATCCATATGGAGTTATATACAGGAATGCTTCTAGTCAGAAATGCTTCCTCAGATTTGAAGAGATTAACCATTACTCTAATGGAACGTTGAAGGTGATCAAGCTACAGTTGGAACAACGTTTAAAGGATGCTCAAAGAAAATTTTTGGAGACAAGAAGAAATTTGTATCAAATTGATAATGATGAGATTAGACTTCTCAAAGATACTTTGAATACAAGTGGTGTTGGGAACTGATGATATGCTAAGTACAGTTAATGGTGCTAGAAGAACATGGTTACTACTTCTGGTTAGTACTTCTGATATTAATACTGCTAGTTGTAGATTAATGCTACTCAACAAGATTAGTACTGCTAGTTCAAAGTTAGTACTGCTTGAATAGATTAATACTGCTGAGCATAGTTAGTACTGTTGGAGTTAATACTGCTCAGAGTATTAATGCTGCTGAAGAATAATGCTACTTATATGATAAAGACTTCGCATGGAAGGATGACAACTGGATGGACTGAAGATATACATGGAAGTTTAGAGATAAAGATAGAAGTTTATATTGAAGATCTTTTATTTTTTTGTAATTATCTTTTATCTTCAGTATATGTATAGAATTGTTTAGAATAGTTAGAATTTTTTTATTCTAAGGTTTAGTTTTTCATAGAGAGAATCAACCTCAAGATTTGTAATCCTAATTCTAGACAAGTAGAATACGTATTGGTGAGCCTTTTCATCAATATTGAGGTTGTGTGTTTAATCTTGTAACTTCAATCATTCAATACAAGTTTACAAGTTGTGATCATTGATTTACTATTGCATTGTTTTTCAGAATATTAAAGTGCTATTCCGCAGCTTCTTTAATATTGTTTTCTGAGTGTGTGTTCTTGTTAAGAATTAAGATCCTGACAAGTGGTATCAGAGCCTGTATTCTCAGAAATCTTATTCATCATGGAAAACATTGTTGAATCAAACAGTACCTTCGTCTCAAAGGTTCCAATGCTCAGACCCAATGAATTCGACATGTGGAAGATCATAATCAAGCAGTACATACTCCTCACTTACTATTCTATGTGGGACATCATTGAGACTGGTCCTTCTGAAGCTGGAAAGATTGGTGCAGATGGAAAGAGGACACCACCAAAAACTGATGCAGAGAGAAAGACTAGACAGACAGAGATGAAAGCCTTGAGCACTTTGCTCTTGGCTATTCCCAATGAATATCAACATCAGTTTTGTAATTGCACTAATGCACAGATGCTCTGGAATGCTCTAGAGAAAAGATTCTCTGGTACCAAAAGTACCAAGAGAAATCAGAAGGCCATACTAAAGCAACAGTATGATAACTTTATATCAACAAAGAATGAGTCAATGACTCAAACTTTTGACAGGTTCAACAAGCTTATTGGTGAACTAGCTACAGTTGGAGTACAAATTGATCAAGATGATCTAAATAGGAAGTTCTTAAGGTCCCTGGGTGATGAATGGACCATGTATACTGTCTCTTTCAGACAGAATGATCAACTGGAAGAAAAGGAGCTTGATGATCTATACAATGATCTAAGAGTTTTTGAATCTGAGGTAGAGGCTAAGAAGAAGCCTTCTGGGAATGTTCACAATGCTGCACTCCTATCAGCATCAATTGATTCTACTTCTAATCCTGAATCAGTTAGTGCTGCTAATGGAGCAAATCAAGAGAAAGGTACTGAAACTGTGTTTGAAGCCTTTATATCCAGTCATGGAAACTCTTCTCTAATTAATGATGACTTGGAACAACTCCATCCAGATGACCTTGAAGAGATGGACATTAAATGGCAGATGGCCATGCTCTCAATGAGAGTTAAGAAGTTCATCAAAAGAACTGGGAGGAACAACTTCTCCCAAAGAAGAGAAGATGGAGCAGGTTTTGACAAGTCTAAGGTGGAATGTTATAAATGCCATCAAAATGGACACTTTGCTAGGAAATGCGGAAGTGGAGTGTCTCACAACAACAACCATCAACAAGCACAGTATGGAAGTTTCAATAATAACAGAAACTCTGCTCAAGCCCTAGTCTCTCAACAAGGTATGGGGTTTGATTGGAGTGATCAAGCAGAAGAGGCTGTCTAAAACCAAGCTTTAATGGCAGAGGTGTCTGATCTCCCAATAGAGGTAACTTCTAATCTTTGTACTCAAAACTGCATTAACACTGTTAAAAGGTACAGGGATCACAACCATAAAATGAGTGATGACCTGAAGAGATTAGAAAAGGACATAAAAGACTATGTTAGGATTGTTGAGAGGTTTGAAGAGCAGATTAAGAGTTTTCAAGCCAATGAGCTTCAACATTCCTATGACACAAACTACTGGAAGTAGGAGAAGAATGATCTAGAACTTCAACTGACCAAATCCAAAGAGGAGAGTGAAAAGTTAAAAGGAGAGCTAGCTAAAGTCAAGCTAGATGTAGAAAAGTTTTCCGATGCTTCTAAAGCAATGGATTCTTTACTACCAACTCAGATTCATGATAAACTGAGAAGAGGAATAAGGTACAATACCACACCACCACCCTACAACAACAACTACATCCCTCCTAGTTCAGACTTGTTAGATTCAAAAGATAGGAAGGACCTTCCTGAGGGAGCCACTAAGATTGATCCCTTAGATGAAGTAGTTGTTAAGGATAAAACTGAGAAAGAAACTGTCAAAAGTAAGGACAACACTGTGAGTTGTGAGATTCCTATAGAAAACCACATAATTACCAATGAAGGATGTGGAAAGCATTGGGTCAAGTCAAATAAGGTAGAGAAGAATGAAGGAAAGAACAAGGAGATTCACTATAAGCAGACCACTGTTGTAAACCCTATCCCTTGCAAACAGTGTGCTTGCAGTAAATCTGAGCCCCGAAAACATGATAAAAAGAGGGGTAATCAAAGGAACTGGAATAATCAATGGGCACAAAAACAAGGGGTTGATCTGAGTAAAATCAATAGACCAAAACCATGTTTTATTTGTAGAAAGCTTAATTACATTGCCAAATATTGCTATTTCAATCCTATGAACCAAAGGATGAATTTTCAGAGACCTACTCAAAAACCCTTTGGTTATAGGGAGAAAGAAAAGAACCATGTGGCTAAGAAGGTTGTTAAATCTAAAAGCCACATGAAGAAAAATAAAGTGGAAGACATTGTCAAGATCTGGATACCTAAAAGCACTAAAGTTGTTAGTACTGCTACCTCAAATAGTGCTGCTAACAGTGATAGTGCTGCTAGAAGCAATACTACTGCTACCAATGTTAGTGTTGCTAACATTGTTAGTACTTCTGCAAATGTTAATACTGCTAACTCTGTTAGTGTTGCCAACAAGGTTAATAATGTCAAACCTGTTAGTGCTGCTAACTCTGTTAGTACTTCTAAAGATAGTACTGCTTCTAGTATTAGTGCTGCTAGACCAATAATCTTGACAAAGTACTCAAATACCAAGTGTTCTGATTTTAAAAACCTTATTAAAAAGGAATGCAAGTATTTTGATGTGAAAGGGAGACCCAAGACCACTTTGTCTTGGGTCCCCAATCAATACTAATTGTCTAATCTAATGTGCAGGGCAACCAACAACTTAAAGGGAAGAGCATCTGGTATTTTGATAGTGGTTGCTCTAGGCACATGACAGGGAACATGTCTTGCCTCAAGAACTTCAAGAGGATTGATGGTGGGCATGTTGCTTTTGGAAATACTCCAGATGGAGGTAAAATCAGTGGTAAAGGTGATGTGACCAAAGGTAAAATGACCTTTGAGGATGTATTCAATGTTGAACAGTTAAGATACAACATGTTAAGTGTATCACAGGTTTATGACAAACAACATAGTATATTATTTACAGAGTCTGAATGTATTATCCTTGCTCATGGATTCAAGGTAGTTGATGAAAAGATGATACTACTAAGAACCCCTAGAAAGGACAATGTATATTGTTTAGATATGGAAAGTGTTTCATCTGATTCATCCATAAATTGTCTTGTTTCAAAAGCTTCTCTGGATGGATCATCAGTTTGGCACAGAAGGATGTGTCACATGAATTTTAAAACAATAAATAAACTTGTTAAAAACAACCTTGTAAGAGGTTTGCCTTCTAAAGTCTATTCATGTGATGATCATTGTGTTGCATGTCTTAAAGGCAAACAACACAAAACTTCTCATAAGTCCAAAGAAGTGAACACTATTTCTTCTTCTCTTCATTTATTGCATATGGATCTGTTTGGCCCTACAAATGTTATGAGCATAGGAAAGAAATCATGCTACCTAGTTATTGTTGATGATTACTCTAGATTTACTTGGGTATATTTTCTAAGGACTAAGGATGAGACAAGTGGACTGATCAAATCCTTTATTCTAAGAATTGAAAACCAAACTAATCAAAAAGTAAAAATCATTAGGTCAGACAATGGTACTGAATTTAAAAATATTGACCTAAACACCTTTTGTGAGGAAAAAGGAATTGAGAGACAATACAGTGCTCCTAGGAATCCACAACAAAATGGTGTTCCTGAGAGAAGGAATAGGACACTAATTGAGGCTGCTAGATCTCTGTTAGCTGATTCTAAACTTCCAATAACTTTCTAGGCAGAAGCAGTAAACACTGCTTGCTATGTCCAAAATAGAGTACTAGTAGTCAAGCCTAAAAACAAGACACCTTATGAGCTTTTAAATAAAAGAAAACCCTTTATTGGATTCTTCAAACCTTTTGGGTGTCCTTGTACAATTCTCAATACCAAATCTCACTTAGGAAAGTTTGATAGCAAGGCAGATGATGGATTTATTGTTGGTTACTCATCTCAGAGTAAGGCCTATAGAGTGTTTAATACTTCTTCTAGAATAATTGTGGAAAGTGACAATGTCAAATGCAATGAGAACACACCAAATCCTATTGGGTCTGATCCTCAGTGGTTTTTTGACATTGATTCACAATCTAACTCTTTTGGTTTCAGTAGTGATGATTATGCAGCTTCAGGAAGTGGAGGATCAGGGGCTACACAAATTCAAGACAATAGACCACAGTCTGTGATCTTTCCTATGCCTATAAAAGAACCTCTAACTGAGCCAATTCAGAGTGAAGAAGAAAGAAGAGAAGAGGAATCTTCAGTGCACAAAGAGCTAGAAGCAGCTGACGTGATCCCCTCATCTGACTTAAATGATTCCAATCTAGAGGTGGGACTTAATGAAGAACCTAGTTTTCAGACTAGAACATAAAAGAATTATCCTCCAGAGCTGGTAATAGGAGACATCTCTTCTCCTATCGTTACAAGGAATCAAAGCAGACTTCAAGAGCTGCAGGATCAACAACATAAAGTACTCTCCTACTTCCTATCCCAGATTGAGCCTAAGAAGGCCTATGATGCAATGAAAGATTCAAGTTGGATAGAAGACATGCAAGAAGAGTTACTTCAATTCAAACTACATGATGTTTGGGACTTGGTGGACTTTTCAAACGGTCATAGACCTATAGGCACCAAGTGGATTTTCAGGAACAAAAAGGATGAGAGAGGTATTGTGATCAGAAACAAAGCAAGGCTTGTGGCACAAGGGTACACTCAAGAAGAGGGCATAGATTATGATGAAGTGTTTGCTCCAGTGGCAAGAATAGAGGCAATTAGGTTGTTCCTAGCCTATGCCTCCTACATGAAGTTCAAGGTCTATCAAATGGATGTAAAGAGTGCCTTTCTATATGGAACAATTGATGAAGAAGTATATGTCTGTCAACCACCTGGTTTAGAAAATCCTACATATCCTGACAGAGTATACAAGCTGAAGAAAGCACTCTATGGTCTACATCAAGCCCCAAGATCATGGTATGACACTCAAGCACACCAATGGAAACTCACAAACAGATCACTGCTGATCTTGAGGGGGAGGATGTTGATGTCCATCTATACAGATCAATGATTGGATCTCTCATGTATCTCACAGCCTCAAGACCAGACATCATGTTTCCAGTGTGTGTATGTGCCAGATTCCAAGTCAAGCCTAAACAATCACATCTTCAAGCTGTGAAGAGGATTTTCAGATACTTAAGAGGGCAACCTAGATTAGGTCTTTGGTATCCATATGAATCTTCATTTGACTTGATTGCTTATTCAGATAGTGACTTGGGTGGTGCCAACATGGACAGAAAGTCTACTTCAGGGGGATGTCAACTTTTAGGTGCAAGACTAGTATCTTGGCAGTGCAAAAACAAACCACAGTGTCCTTATCAACAACAGAAGCTGAGTATATTGCTTCTGCAAGTTGCTGCTCTCAGGTTCTATGGATTCATAATCAGATGCTGGACTATGGGGTAACATTTCTTCACACTCCAATCTTTATTGACAATAGTAGTGCTATAAGCATTGTTAACAATCCAGTCAAGCACTCCAAAACAAAGCACATTGAGATCAGGTATCACTTTATCAGAGATTGCAATGAAAAGAAACTCATTCAAGTTGCTAAAGTCCACACTTTCAACCAGTTTGCAGATCTATTCACTAAAGAATTTGATGTGGGTAGATTCACTTTCTTAGTCTCAAGTGTGGGCATGATCAACTCTGAATGAGCTCATGTTTTAAAAGGTGTTTCTATACCTGCTACTTTGGTTATTTGTGTGCTGCTAATCATCTTTAACAGGAAGTTATTGCCTTGATTAGACCTTCATAAGCTTCAAAAAGAGTAAGTATGATTAAATACTGCCAGGGCATTTTTAATATTGTTAGTGCACAGTTAAAACTGCTAGTAGTTAATACTGCACTCAGTTAATACTGCTAGTTAGTTAATACTGCTAGTGGTAAATACTGCTCTCTGTTAATACTGCTAGTTAGTTATTACTGCTAGTGGTTACTCAGTTAATACTGCTAGTCAGTTAATACTGCTCTTAGTTAATACTGCTTTCAGTTAATACTGCTCTCAGTTAATACTTCTCTCAGTTAATACTGCTAGTCAGTTAATACTGCTCTAGGTTAATACTGCTTATGTCCCGTATACTATAAATACCCTTTGCCCGCCTAAAAGTTCATAACGACTCTTTGCATACTGTTCACTTGCGCTCTAACCCTTTCCCCTCAAGTACCAAGTTTTTCAAGCAAGAACATTCAAGAATCAATGGCATCCATGTCATTCGTAGATGAGCATAACGAGATTGCAATGCTAGAGAAGCCCAAACAGGCCGCTGGATTCCACCAGATTGTGGATTTTCTCAAGACAAGCCACATTGCCCATGCTCTCACTGTATCGCCAACTATCTACATAGAGCATCAAAGGCAATTTTGGGCTAATGCCACCATTGTTACTGAAGATGGTGTCCAAATGATCAAGACAAGGGTGTGTGAAAACCCCCTAACAGTTACTGAAGAGGTGATACGCATCTGTCTACGTCTAGACGATGCTGCAGGTATAACCTCTATTCCTAATGAGGAATTATTCTCAACTTTGTCAAGAATGGGGTATGGAGGCCAGTTGGGTGGTTTTAAATTCTCAAAGGCTAAATTTTATACCCAATGGCGTTTTCTTGTTCATACCTTAATGCATTGTATTTCTAAAAAGACTACTGGATGGAGTGAGTTCAGTAGCACCATTGCTTATGCTTTGGTGTGCTTGGCCACTGCCAGAAAGTATAATTTTTCTCAAATGATTTTTAATGATCTTGTCTCAAACCTGGGAAGTAAAAAGAGTTTTTATATGTACCCCAGGTTTGTCCAAGAAGTTATCACCCCTGAATTGACGGATATGCCTCATTTTGATGAGATATATGTACCAAAAATCCCCAAAGGTAAGGTCTTTTCAAACATGAAAAGATGTTCTCTGGACTCGAAGGAGTTGACACCCCATTGTTCTCTACAATGATGGTGGTGTCCCACACTGAAGAAGGTATGGCAGCAGGGTCAAGGCCCTCATCAGACCATCCCACTGCTAGCCAATTCCAACCTTCCCGCTCTATATCTATCCCACAGTCCCTACTTCATAAGCCCACTTCTTCAATTACCCAAACTTATACAAGGAAACAGGTAAAGAAGGCTCCTTTCCTTCTTGTACCATCACCCATTGAGCCTATAAGCCCTCTAAGGGAGAATTCTCCTTTAGAGAATATCCACAGGGAAACCACAGGGGTGTCTCCCAACCCCAAGGAGGTGCTCACTGAGGTGGAGGTTGAGCATATGGGTGCTAAGGTGCCACTACTCCTGCTAGCACAGAGGAGGTCAGTGGTAACATCAATAAGACCTTCCCCATGGCAACTTTGGGTGAGAAATCATCCAAAGGTCCCAGGTGCCAAGAAACCACAGGGGGTGGATAGTGCTTCTACTAGGCAGAAGACTTCCACTACAAAAAGATCCAATGATCCTTCAAAAGAGGGTACCACTTCTGGAGATGGTGAGGACAGATATAACTATTATGAATTGATGGAAACCATGGGAAACAGCAACATGGATGTAATCAAACAGGGTAAAGATATAGAAGAGCTTAAAATGATAGTTCTGTCACAACAAGAACAGATTGTCAACTTGAATCAGATGGTCAGGAAATTGATTCTGCAAAAGAAGAAGAGACAATTTGTACTAAGAAGGAGGAAACCAGTGACTGATGCTCCCAAAAAGGGGGAGTCAGAAGTTGATGCCAAAGCTATGGGGGAGCAAGAGAAAGTTGAGTTTGAGGGGGAGCAAGCAACTGCAGAAAATGTTGCATAAGAAGCAGAAAAACAAGCAGCAGCAGTAAAAGAGCAAGCAGCAGAAACCATTAATATTGTTGGTACAAGCAAAGTAGAAGAAATGGTTAATACTGCTGAAATAAGAGAAGCAGCAGAAACAGTAAAAGAGGTCCTTACAAAGCTTGAGATTGCAGAAACACTCATCAAAGCCAAACATGATACTCCCAAGGTCACCTCAAAGGACAAAAGAGTTGTCATAAAAGAAAGAGGTGATGCAGCAAAGAAATCTAGTACTGAGAAGGTGATGAGTAAAGAGAAAGGTAAAGCAAAACTAGTTGAATCAGATCAACCAATGAAAAAGCAGAAGTTGATTGACTCATATGAAGCTCTGGCTAGGAAGATACAGGCTGAACTTGAAGAAGCAGAAACTGTGCAAGTGGCAAAAGATAGAGAGATAGCAAAAGTAATGGCTGCAGAACTGAATAAAGCCTATCAACAAAGCCTAGCAACAGAACAAGCCAAGCAGAAAGCCACATCTTTGAGGAAGTCTGGAAAGATCAAAATGGCTGCAAAGAAAAGACAACCTTCAAAGACATACCTTGGGTCTCAAGAGAGAAAGAAAATGATTACTTTTCTCAAGGGTGTTGTAGGTGTCAAAGTGGAAATGTTCTCAAAAATGCCTTTTGAGCAACTCAAAGGGTTATATGATGCAGAAATGATCAAGCTTCAAGGGGATGAAATTGCAAGGGTTGAAATGGAGAAAAGAATGAAAGAGAGCAATGACTTCTTACAAAAGCCATTCCCAGATGAACAAGAAACTCCAAAGAAGGAAGCCACTATTGGTGAAAGTCTAAGGACTTTAAAAAGGACAAAGATGATGGCAAGGAGAAAGATAATCAAGAAGCCTAGTAGAGTTGAAGAAGAGGCAGAAAAGGTTGCTGAAGAAGAAGAGGCACCTGAGTCATCAGAAAAGAAAGAGCCTCCAAGCTCTGAGGATGTAAATCTATACATGGTAGTGATGGACAAAGTGCCTGAACCAATTTCAGCAGAACGTGTAGGAGTTAAACCTCCTGAAGTCATTCACAGGGATGTACTGAAGGTAGATGGAAAAGAGTACATAAGGCTGAAGAGGAAAGATGAAAAATATGAAGTCTATAGTACTTGGGCCAAGATTGTCAGAACATGCTCAAGGTCTGATATTGAAGAAATGTTTGATATAGGGATGAAGTTGTATGCAGATCAGTTGAAAGCTTTCAGGAATTTCAATTACAAAACTGGTAATGAAGTATTTGTGTATCATGTTCAAACCTGATGAAGTGGAGGAGATCATAAGGAATGTTTTTCAAGCAGTTACCAATTGGACTTTATATGAAACTAGTGGAGTATATGTTGTGACTTTGGATAGAAATCATACAGAATACTTCCTAGTGGATAAAGTATACAACCATAGCAGATTGAAACTTCATTTAATGCTGAAGAAGAAGCTTGGATGTGTTGAAAATTCAGAAATGGCTAAGTATTTGATCCAAAGAACAATCAATCAAAGTTTGGGGTTGGATGCAAATACTGGAATTTAAGTCATGATGAAGTTTTGGGAGCATCTTGAAGATCAGATCTGAAGAACTTGACTTCTCTTCCTAAAAGTCAAGTTAGGGGGAGATTGTTGGGACCTGATGATATGCTAAGTACAATTAATGTTGCTAGAAGAACATGGTTACTACTTATGGTTAGTACTTCTGATATTAATACTGCTAGTTGTAGATTAATGTTGCTCAACAAGATTAGTACTGCTAGTTCAAAGTTAGTACTGCTTGAAGAGATTAATACTGTTGAGCATAGTTAGTACTGCTGGAGTTAATACTGCTCAGAGTATTAATGCTGCTGAAGAATAATGCTACTTATATGATAAAGACTTCGCATGGAAGGATGACAGCTGGATGGACTGAAGATATACATGGAAGTTTAGAGATAAAGATAGAAGTTTATATTGAAGATCTTTTATTATTTTGTAATTATCTTTTATCTTCAGTATATGTATAGAATTGTTTAGAATAGTTAGAATTTTTTTATTCTGAGTTTTAGTTTTTCATAGAGAGAATCAATCTCAAGATTTGTAATCCTAATTCTATAGAAGTAGAATATGTATTGGTGAGCCTGTTCATCAATATTGAGGTTGTGTGTTTAATCTTGTAACTTCAATCATTCAATACAAGTTTACAAGTTTTGATCATTGATTTACTGTTGCATTGTTTTTCAGAATATTAAAGTGCTATTCCGCAGCTTCTTTAATATTGTTTTCTGGGTGTGTGTTCTTGTTAAGAATTAAGATCCTGACAATTGGTGAGAGGTTGATGTTACGCTCAATTCTAAGACGCTTGGAAATTCTGCTTGGTTTAAATCGTCTTCGTCAAATAGAAGAGTGCCAATGATTACCAAGGGGGAGATTGTTAAGACTGATTTTGTAGTAATCTTTGTATTTATTCTCCTTAGTCTTATCTGTGTTTAGAGTACTTATGTCAGTATCGAATTCTCAACAAGAATAAATTCTCAGAAACAATATCAAAGAAGTTTGCGGAATAACACTTTGATATTTAATGAAACAGTAATCACAAACAGTAAATATGAATAACAAACTGTAAACTTGTATTTAAAGATTGAAATCACAAGATTACACACTCAACCTCAATCTTGAAGAACAGACTCTTTCAAGACGAATTCTACTTCTCTAGAATTAGGATCTATGCCTTGAGGTTGATTCTCTCTTAAACAAAACATAGAATGAATTCTGTATCAAAAAGTTATATCTAACTATTCTGTATCTTTTATACATATATTAATCAAAAGATAATTACAAGAAATAAAAAATATCTTCAGTATATCTTCCATGTATATCTCTAAGCCTTCCATAATCTTCAGTCCATCCAGCTGTTATCTTTTCATGCGAATCTTCATCATATAAGCAGTATTAATCTTCAACAGCATTAATCTCTTCTAGCAGCATTAACTACTAAGCAGCACTAACTACTAGCAGTACTAACTAGCTAAGCAGTACTAAATTTGTTCAAGCAGCACTAACTTTGACTAGCAGTATTAACTACTAGCAGTAGTAATACTCAGCAGTATTAACCTTGAAGTCTTCTAGCAGTAGTAACTTTGAACCAGCAGCATTAACCATACTTAAGCTTTTCTTCAGTTCCCAACAATCTCCCCCTAACTTGACTTTTAGGACAAGAAGTCAAGTTCTTCAGAATTAATCTTCAAGATGCTTTCAACACCTCAGGTTCAATTTCCCAAATTTGGATCTAGGCCCAAACATTGATTTACAGTTCTTCTCACCACAATCTTTGCCATCTCTGAATCCTTTGTACATACCAGTGTAGCTTTAAGCATCCCTTCTAGCTTCTCCTTGTTATGCTCATAGATTTTGTCCACCAGGTAGTATTCATGATAACAGTTGTCAATAGTAATCATGTATACTCCACAGTTTTCAAACAGTATCCATTTATCAATCTTCTTGAAGATGAACTCATGCTTATGATCTTTAATCCTATAGTGCACTCTTTCTGGATCAAACATCATGCACAAGTATTCCAATGTCACTTTGAGAAAATTCTCTTCAGTACCTTTCAACACAGGTTCATAAAGTTTCATCCCCACTTTGTATAATTCTTCCATATCAGCTCTTGAACAATTTCTGATAACTTTCCCCCATGTTGAAAAAGCTTCAAATGAACCATCAGCTCTCTTGATTCTGAAGAAAGTCTTTCCACTGTCTCTTAGAATATCCCAGAAGATGATCTCTGGAGCTTGCATAGAGATTGGAACAACCTTCAAAGGTTCCACTATTGTCATGTACGGATCCATACTCTCATCAGTTTGCTTATTGACCTGCTCTGGACTTTGCACAGGTTCTGTTGGAGATGTGACTGATGGTTCTGCTTCCTTTTCAGTTTCTTCCACCCTTGGCCTTTTCAACTGCCCTTTTGAAGCAATTGACTTCACTCTCTTTCCAGACTTGGCTTCTATACCCACACTTTCAGGTTCTTCCTTCTTCTCTTCTGCTTCTTCTTTTGAGGGTGTGGTCTCCTTAGGGAATGGTTGTTGGATGTTGAGATCATGTCTCTCTTTCATCCTTCTTTCTGCTTCTTCCCCTTGAGAGGAATCCCCTTGGAGTTTTGCCATTTCCTTCCTGTAGAGATCCTCAACTTGACTGTATGCCATGTTGGTGAACATCTCCCCCTTGACTCCAATTGCACCTTTCAAGAAATTTATCATCTTTCTTCTTTCCTGATTGGCCAAAAAGGTCTTGGAGGGTTGTCTTTTCTGCTTCATCACTGGCATCTTTTTAACTTGAAGTTTATTGGTCTGAGCTGCTTCTTTTAAGCTTTTCTGATATTCTGCATTCAACTTTCTGGCCATGATTTTTGCAAGTTCTCTGTCTCTTTCTGTTTGCAACATTTCCTCCTTTTCCATTTGGTCTTGAATCTGTTTTGCTATTGCCTCATCCAGTTCAATCTGAGACTTCTTCTTTGTAGGCAGTTCAGCTTCTTCAACCATCTTTTATTTTCCTTTTCCTTTTATATCCTTCAAGACTTCCTTCTCTTTATGCTTCTTTGAGATCCCTTCTAAATTAATGACTACTCCCTTGGCCTTTTGAGTAGCCTTAAGAGTATCATTCTTGGCTTTAACCAAAGTTTCAGCTATCGCCATTTCCTCCATAGAAAGCCCTGTTTCTTCTGCTTCTGTTTCTGCTGTTGTTCCATGTTCTGTCTCCCCCTCAACTTCAACTTCCTTTACGGTTGAGCTTTCTTTCTCTTTTTCTCCCTCTGGCTTCTCCCCCTTGTTGAAAGGATCTTGAACATTTGATCTCTTCTTTAAGACAAACTGCTTCCTCTTCTTCCTCTGTACTAGCCTGGTCACCATCTTCTTCAGCTTAGCAATCTGTACTTGTTGTGACAGAATCACCAGCTTCATCTCTTCTATCTCTTTGCCTTGTTTGATGACATCTTGGTTGATGTTTCCCATTGTATCCATCAATTCCTAGTAGTTATATCTGTCCTCACCTTCTCTAGAAGTGTTACCCTCCTTTGAAGGATCATTGGATCTTTTAGTAGTGGAAGTCTTCTGTCTAGCAGAAGCACTATCCACCCCCGTGGTTTCTTGGCACCAGGGACCTTTGAATGATTGCTCATTCAAAGTTGCCATGGGGGAGGTCTTATTGATGTTACCACTTTCCTCCTCTGAGCTAGGAGGAGTAGTGGCAGCCTCATCACCCATATGCTCTTCCTCCTCCCTAGAGAGCACCTCCTTGGGGTTGGGAGACACCCCTTTGGTTTCCCTATGGATATTCCCTAAAGGAGAATTCTCCCTTAGAGGGCTTAAAGGCTTGGGGGATGATGGTACAAGAAGGGAAGGAGCCTTCTTTACCTGTTTCCTCTTGTATGTTTGGGTGATAGGTGAGGTTGGCTTTTCAAGAAGGGACTGGGGAATAGATTTAGAGTGGGAAGGTTGGGATTGGCTAGCAGTAGGATGGTCTAATGGGGGCCTTGACCCTGCTGCCATACTTTCACTGGTTTGGGACACCACCATCATTGTAGAGAACAATGGGGTGTCAACTCCTTCCGAGTCCCCAGCAGATCTTCTCATATTTGAGAAAACCTTGCCTTTGGGGGTTTAGGTACATATACCCCAACAGGTTGAGGAATATCCGTCAATTCATGAGTAATAACTTCTTGGACAAACCTGGGTACATAAAGAAGCTCTTTTTGTTTCCCATGTTTGAGACAAGATCACTGAAAATCATTTTAGAAAAGTTATACTTTCTAGCAGTGGCCAAGCACACCAAAGCATAAGCAATGGTGCTGCTGAACTCACTCCATCCAGTAGTCTTTTTGGAGATACAGTGCATAAGAGTATGGACAAAGAAACGCCATTGGGGTGAAAATTTGGCTCTTGAGAATTTGAATACACCCAATGGGCCTCCATACCCCATTCTCGTAAGAGAAGAGAACAATTCATCATTTGAGATAGAAGTTATACCAGAGGCATCGTCTAGACGTAGACTGATGCGAATAACCTCTTCAGTAACTGTTAGTGGTTTTTCACAGATCCTTGTCTTGATCATTTGCACACCATTCTCAGCAACAATGGTGGCATTAGCCCAGAACTGCCTTTGATGCTCGATATAGATTGTAGGTGATACAGTAAGAGCATGAGCAATATGGATTGACTTGAGGAAATCCACAATCTGATGAAATCCTGCAGCTTGCTTTGGCTTTTGTAGCATCGCGATCTCATTGTGTTCATCGATGAATGCCATGGATGCCATTGATCTTAGTGAAAAACTTGCCTGAAAACTTTGAGTCTTGAGAGAGAAAGGGTTTAGAGCGCAAGTGAACAGTATACAAAGAGTCGTTATGAACTTTTAGGCGGGCAAAGGGTATTTATAGTATTCGGGACATAAGCAGTATTAACCTAGAGCAGTATTAACGGACAAGCAGTATTAACTGCGAGCAATATTAACTACTAGCAGTATTAACTAAGTAGCAGTATTAACCGCGAGAAGTATTAACTACTAGCAGTATTAACTAACTAGCAGTATTAACTAACTAGCAGTATTAAACGCGAGCAGTATTAACTACTTGCAGTATTAACTAACTAGCAGTATTAACTGCGAGCAGTATTAACTACTAGCAGTATTAACTGAATAGCAGTATTAACTGCGAGCAGTATTAACCACTAGCAGTATTAACTAACTAGCAGTATTAACTAACTAGCAGTATTAACTGCGAGCAGTATTAACCAACTAGCAGTATTAACTAACTAGCAGCATTAACTAACTAGCAGTATTAACTAACTAGCAGCATTAACTATACCTACTCTTTGAAGTTTAGGCTGAATTGAGTACTGCTATGTATGCCCTGCAAGGAAGATTAGTAACCCCAAGAATCTATAATATTCAGATATTTAACCACTTTTTGAGAGGATGCTTACTCAGAGTTGATCATTCCCACACTTGTTACCAAGAAAGTGAATCTACCCCCATCAAAAGCTTTGGTGAATAGATCAGCAAACTGGTTGTCAGTATGAACTTTTACAACTTGAATAAGTTTCTTTTCATTACAGTCTTTTATGAAGTGATACCTGATCTCAATGTGCTTTGTCTTAGAGTGCTTGACAGGATTATTCACAATGCTGATAGCACTGCTATTATCAATAAAAATGGGAGTGTGTAGAAAGGTTACCCCATAGTCCAGCATTTGATTCTGAATCCATAAGACTTGAGAACAGCAACTTGCAGCTGCTATGTACTCTGCCTCTGTTGTAGATGTGGAGACTGTGGTTTGTTTCTTGCACTGCCATGAAACTAGTCTAGCACCCAAAAACTGACATCCTCCAGAAGTAGATTTTCTGTCCAAGTTTGCCCCACCTAGATCACTGTCTGAGTATGCTATTAGGTCAAAGGGTGAGTCATGAGGATACCAAAGTCCCAATCTGGGTTGCCATTTGAGATATCTGAATATCCTCTTAACAGCTTGAAAGTGAGATTGCTTTGGCCTAACTTGGAATCTTGCACATACACAGACTGGAAACATTATATCTGGCCTTGATGCTGTGAGATACATGAGAGAGCCAATCATGGATCTATAATGATGCACATCCATATCCTCCCCCTCAAGATCTGCTGTTATCTGCTTGTGTGTCTCCATAGGTGTGCTGGCAGGTTTTGAATCTGAGAAACCAAACTTGGTTAGAATGTCCTGCACATACTTGGATTGACAGATGAAGATACCATCTGACTTCTGTTGAACTTGGAGTCCAAGGAAGAAAGTAAGTTCCCCCATGGAACTCATTTTGAACCTTTAATGCATTAGTTCCTCAAACTCCTTGCACATGTTGTCTCTTGTAGATCCAAAGATAATGTCATCAACATAGATTTGGACCAGCAAGATATCCTTCTTCTTTCTCTTGATAAACAGAGTCTTATCAATGACTCCTCTTTCAAAGCCATTTTCCAAGAGATAGGATGACAGAGTGTCATACCATGCTCTTGGAGCTTGATGCAGTCCATAAAGAGTTTTCTTCAATTTGTATACACTATCTGGATAGCTTGGGTTTTCAAACCCTGGTGGTTGACAGACATATACCTCTTCTTCAATTGAGCCATAGAGAAAAGCACTTTTTACATCCATTTGATAGACTTTGAAGTTCATGTAAGAAGCATAGGCTAGGAATAATCTGATTGCTTCTATCCTGGCCACAGGTGCAAAGACTTCTTCATAATCTATACCCTCTTCTTGAGTATACCCTTGAGCCACCAGCCTTGCTTTGTTCCTTATGACAATTCCTCTTTCATCTCTCTTGTTTCTGAAAATCCACTTTCTGCCAATTGCTCTGTGACCTTTAGGAAGGTCTACTAGATCCCATACATCTTGTAGCTTGAACTGCAACAGTTCTTCTTTCATTGCTTCTATCCAACTGGATTCTTTCATAGCATCATGTGCCTTTTTAGGCTCAAGCTGGGATAGAAAACAAGAAAGCACTGTATGTTGTTGATCTTGCATTTCTTGAAGCCTGCTTTGATGTCTAGTCATCATAGGAGAAGAGATATCTCCTATTACCAGCTGTGGAGGATGATTCTTTTGAACTCTGGTGTTATGACTAGGTTCTTCATTCAGTCCAGCCTCTAGATTAGAGTCATGCAACTCAACTGAAGTGTTTTCAGATGCTACTTCTGATTCTTTATTTTCTTGAGTCTCCTCATCTCTAGTTTCTTCTTCACTCTGACTTGGTCCAGTAGATGATTCCTTTTCACAGTCTTCAACAGAATTCACTGTGGGTATGGGAAATATCATAGATTTAGATATACTTTCTTGAACTTGTGTGATCCCTGATCCTCCACTTCCTGAACCTGCATACTCATTACTGAAACCAAAAGAGTTAGTTAGTGAATCAATGTCAAATAGCCACTGAGGACCAGACCCAATAGGATTTGGTGTGTTTTCATTGCATTTGACATTGTCACTTTCTTCAATTATTCTAGAAGATGAGTTAAAAACTCTGTAGGCCTTACTCTGAGATGAATACCCAACAAGAAATCCATCATCTGCTTTGCTATCAAACTTACCTAAGTGAGATTTGGTATTGAGAATTGTACAAGGACACCCAAAAGGTTTGAAAAATCCAATGAAAGGTTTTCTTTTATTTAAAAGCTCATATGGTGTCTTGTTCTTTGGCTTAACTACTAGAACTCTGTTTTGTACATAACAGGCAGTATTAACTGCTTCAGCCCAGAAGGTAATTGGCATTTTTGAATCAGCCAATAGAGATCTAGCAGCCTCTATTAGTGTCCTATTTCTCCTTTCAGCAACACCATTCTGTTGAGGAGTCCTAGGAGCACTATATTGTCTCTCAATGCCTTTTTCTTCACAAAAGGTGTTTAGTTCAAGATTTTTGAATTCAGTCCCATTATCTGATCTAATGACTTTTACTTTTTGATTAGTTTGGTTTTCAATTCTTAGGATAAAGGATTTGATCAGTCCACTTGTCTCATCCTTAGTCCTTAGAAAATATACCCAGGTAAATCTAGAGTAATCATCAACAATAACCAAGCAGTAAGATTTCTTGCCTATGCCCATAACATTTGTAGGACCAAACAGATCCATATGCAATAACTGGAGACAAGAAGAAATTGAATTTATCTCTTTAGTCTTATGAGAAGTTTTGTGCTGTTTGCCTTTAAGACATGCAACACAATGATCATCACATGAAAATACTTTAGAAGGTAAACCTCTTACAAGGTTGTTTTTAACAAGTTTGTTCATAGTCTTAAAATTCATGTGACACATCCTTCTGTGCCAAAGAGAGGATTCATCTACAGAAGCTTTTGAAACAAGACAGTTCAGGGATGAATCACTTGGAACGTTGTCCATATCTAGACAGTAAACATTGTCCTTTCTTGGAGTTCTAAGTAGTATCATGCTTTCATCAACTACCTTGAACCCTGGAGCAAGGATCATACACTCAGTATTTGTAAATAATATACTATGTTGTTTGTCACATACCTGTGATACACTTAACACGTTGTACTTCAATTGATCAACATAGTAGACATCCTCAAATGCCATCTTACCTTTGGTGATATTACCTTTTCCACTTATTTTTCCACCAGTAAGATTATCTCCAAATGCAACATGTCCTCCATTGATATGCTTGAAATCCTGAAGGCATGACATGTTGCCTGTCATGTGCCTAGAGCAACCACTATCAACATGCCATATGCTCTTTCCCTTGAGCTGTTGGTTGCCCTGCACATAAGATAGATCAGTTAGTATGAATTAGGAACCCAAACCAAAGTGGTCTTGGGTACCCCTTTCTCATCAAAATACTTGCATTCTTTCTTGACAAGATTTTTGAACTTTAACTCCTCATTCTTGGAGTACTTTGTCACAATAATGGGCTTGGAAACATTTTTGCTAGAAGCGGTACTGTTATTAGAAGTACTAACTGCCTTAGCAGCACTTGCATGCTTAGCAGTAATAACCTTGTTAGCAGTAGTAACTGTGTTAGCAGCAGTAACTGTGTTGGCAGTATTAACCTTTGAAGAGGTACTAACAGTATTAGCAGCATTAATATTTTCAGCAGTACTAACACAGGTAGCAGCAGTAATACTTCCAGCAGCACTAACCCTGTCAGCAGTACTAACAGTATTAGTGCTTCTAGGCACCCACATTTTAATACTTTCTTTTAAAATCTTTTTCTTCATAGGGCCTTTACTTTCATCATGTTTCTTTATCACATGTTTCTTTCCAGCCTTCCTATAACCAATAGGTTTTTGCACAAATCTTTGAAAGGTCATTTGTTGATTAATAGGGTTAAAGAAGCAATATTTAGCCAAATGATTTAACTTGACACATATGAAACAAGGATTTGGTCTATTGATTTTACTCAGATCAACTCCTTGCTTCTGAGCCCATTGATTATTCCAGTTTCTTTGATTTCCTCTTTTTAAACCAGAATTTAGGCTCTTGGCTTTACTGCAATCACACTGTTTACAAGATCCAGGATTCACAACTGTGGTTTGTTTGTAATGGACCTTGTTATCTTTTCCTTTGGTCTTCTCTATCTCCTTGGACTTGACCCAGATTTTCCCACATCCCTCATTGGTGATAATGTTGTTTTCTAATGGGATCTCTTTACTCACATCATTATCCCTATACTCACTGGTTTCTTTCTCAGTTAAATCCTTAATTACTACTTCATCCAAAGGATCGATCTTAAAGGCTTTCTCAGATAATTCCTTTTTCTCCTTGGTTTCTAACAAGTCTGAATTAGGAGAGATATAATTGTTGTTTTAAGGAGGAGGTGTATTGTTATATCCAATACCAGGCTTCATCTTATCATGAATATGAGCCTTTAGAAGAGAATCCATTGCTTTTGAAGCATATGAAAACTTTTCTATGTCAAGTTTAACTTTAGACAGTTCCTCTTTCAGCCTATCACTCTCTTCTAAGGATTTATACAGTTTGGTCTCTAACTCATTCTTTTCCCACTTCCAATAGTTTGTGTCATAAGAGTGTTGAAGTTCATTAGCTTGAAAGCCTTTGATTTGCTCTTAAAATCTCTCTACTATCAACACATAATCTCTTCTGTCCTTTTCTAATCTTTTGAGGTCATCACACATACTTTGATTGTGATCCCTGTATCTTTTGACAGTGTCTATGCAGGATTTAGTGCAAAGATTAGAAATTACCTCAGAGGGGAGATCAGACACTTCTGCCATAAGAGCGTGATTCTGAATGGCTTCCTCAGCTTGATCACTCCAGTCAAATCCCATTCCTTGTTGAGAAACAAGGGCTTCAGCAGGATTCTTGTTCTGATTGTAGCCTCCATTCTGAGCTTGTTGGTGGTTGTTGTTTGGAACAACACTGCTGCATTCTCTAGCAAAGTGTCCTTTCATGTGACACTTATAACATTCCACCTTGGTCTTGTCAAATCCAACTCCATCTTCTCTTCTTTGAGAGAAGTTATTCCTTCCTGTTCTTTTAATGAACTTCTTCACCCTCATGGATAACATGGCCATCTGCCATTTAATATCCATCTCCTCCAGGTCATCAGGGTGAAGTTGATCCAGATCATCATTAATCAATGAATTGTTGCTATGACTGGACAAAAAGGCTTCAAAGATAGTTTCAGTGCCTTTTTCTGAACTTACTCCACTGGCAGTACTAACTGCTTCAGGGTTGGCAGTAGTATCAGTGGATGCTGAAAGAAGTGCAGCATTCTGGACATAACCAGTGGGCTTCTTCTTGGTTTCTACCTCAGTTTCAAAGACTCTTAGATCATTGTATAGATCATCAGGTTCTTTCTCTTCCAGATTGTCACTCTGTTTATATGAGACAGTATACATAGTCCATTCATCCCCAAGAGATCTGAGGAACTTTCTGTTGACATCATCTTGTTCCATCTTCACTCCTACAGTAGCCAGTTCACCAATGAGTTTGTTGAACCTATCAAAAGTTTGAGTCATAGACTCATTCTTTGAGGAAGTGAAGTTCTCATACTGCTGCTTTAGAACATCTCTTTGATTTCTTTTGATGCTCTTAGTTCCAGCAAATCTTTTCTCTAGAGCATTCCAGAGAATCTGACCATCAGTGTAGTTGCAAAATTGATGCTGATATTCATTGGGGATGGCCAAGAGCAGAGTGCTCAAGGCATTCATCTCTGTCTGTCTGATCTTCCTCTCACCATCTGTCTTTGGTGGAGGTCTTTTCCCATCTGGTCCTATCCTTCCAGCTTCAGAAGGACCATTCTCAATGATATCCCACATTGAGTAGTCAGTGAAAAGAATATATTGTCTGATTCTGATCTTCCACATGTCAAACTCACTAGGTTTGAGCATCGGAACCTTAGAGACCAAAGTACTTCTTGATTCTGTAAGATTTTCCATGATGAATAGATGTTTCTGAGAGAGTTTAGCTCTGATACCACTTGTCAGGATCGAATTCTCAACAAGAATAAATTCTCAGAAACAATATCAAAGAAGTTTGCGGAATAACACTTTGATATTCAATGAAACAGTAATCACAAACAGTAAATATGAATAACAAACTGTAAACTTGTGAATGATTGAAATCACAAGATTACACACTCAACCTCAATCTTGAAGAACAGACTCTTTCAAGACGAATTCTACTTCTCTAGAATTAGGATCTATGCCTTGAGGTTGATTCTCTCTTAAACAAAACTTAGAATGAATTCTGTATCAAAAAGTTATATCTAACTATTCTGTATCTTCTATACATATATTAATCAAAAGATAATTACAAGAAATAAAAAATATCTTCAGTATATCTTCCATGTATATCTCTAAGCCTTCCATAATCTTCAGTCCATCCAGCTGTTATCTTTTCATGCGAATCTTCATCATATAAGCAGTATTAATCTTCAGCAGCATTAATCTCTTCTAGCAGCATTAACTACTAAGCAGCACTAACTACTAGCAGTACTAACTAGCTAAGCAGTACTAACTTTGTTCAAGCAGCACTAACTTTGACTAGCAGTATTAACTACTAGCAGTAGTAATACTCAGCAGTATTAACCTTGAAGTCTTCTAGCAGTAGTAACTTTGAACCAGCAGCATTAACCATACTTAAGCTTTTCTTCAGTTCCCAACAGCTTATTTGTATTGTTAAGGCTAGAGGTATTTAAGTCCCCTTGTTGCCTTTGTTTTGTAACTTTGGAGATCATGTTGAATATACAGTTACATTTTGGCGCTCCTACTCTCTCACTCTCTACTTTCTCTCTCTATGATTTAGTAGATTCTTGGACTTACAAATTGTATCCAAGATTTAGTGTGAAAAGTCAAGTCAAGATAAGTCAACAATGTCAAAGTTAGTTATGTCAATCTTAATGTTTGTAGGTTTAATATTGTGATAGCATCCTTGGTATAAATACCTTAGGTGCTTTGTAATCTTGTAACAAGAACCAAGTATTGCAACCTTTCATTGTCAGATTAATAAACTTGTGATACTTTCTCTCTCTAAGATCTTGAATGTTAAATTCTTAATTATTTGTACTTGATTTGTGATTCGGATTATAGTTTCAATTGGTAACAGAGCAAACCAAACAACTTCAGAAGGATCAGATCATCATATTGAATCAAGTTTGAGAAATTTTGATTTTACGAACTCGTTTTCTTGAAATTCATTGTTTGATCAATTTTTTTTTTGAAAAATCGTTTTTAGATCAAGAAAATGGATTCATTGCATTCGATTTAAATTTTTAAACGTTTCTTATATTGATTGTATCAAGTAATTCGAACTAAATCGATATAAATTTGTGAAATCTTGGTTTTCTTGAAAAATAGTTCTCGAACACTGTTTGAATCAAAATTGTATGATTTGTTGTTTTTAATCTGAAATTGACATTACAATTGTGTTTCAAATGATTAATCGACAAAACCTATGCAATTTCATGTTCTAATTTGCATGTTTTAATCGATTTGGATCGATTTCGCGGTAATATCTTTCAAAACGTGCAAGGAAAACCCAAAAACGCGCAAGATCCGTAGAACGCGCAAGGTTCAAGTGAAGAACACACAAGCAAAACCTGCGAGTTCTAAGATGTAGATCCCAATGCAGTGCAAAACAGAATAATCAGTAATCAAAGATGAACATATTATAGGTCACAGCAACTAGTCATATGATTGATATTATTTCAAAGGGTTTAGGTTTACAGAGAATTTCTGATAAGGGTTTGTAAACCTAATGACTAGAAAACTGAATAATGAAATTATGAACTTCTAACCTTACAAATGAAATAGAAAACAACTTTAAATACTTAGGCACGCAGGCCTGACGGGCTTATGGGCTTTTAGGCCCAACAAGCTTACAACTATGAATAAATGACATTTTATACCCTGAACTTCTATTTAACTAACAAAATATCTCTAACAATCTCCCCCTTTAAATAGAAGTTGAAACTCGCGCCAGTTAGGAACATATATCTTCCAAAAACCAAAACTGATCTCGAAATATCTGATTTGCGTTCTGTACTCCAGTCGTTCTTCGATAACTATCAGTGCTTTAAGAACAAGCGATTTGTATGTAGAATCCAATACCTGAACTCTTTTTTCATCTTGACTCAGCGCACGCTTCAACTTGTCTTTCAGAAGCATCAAAGTACCATCACAGAATCTGGCAATCTGATCAAAACGGATAAATCGTAGAACACCTTTGTTGTTCATGTATGACATACCAAACTCTGGAATCTTTATAACTATGAATGCTGGTACGCTTAGAGCATCAGACGGAACACTCAGATCAGGCTTGAGCAGATTAATCTTCGGTTGATCGCTTTCTAACCCAATCTGAAAATCTTCCACCGAAGCAAGTTTCATTGCGCACTTCATGTATCTCTTCACTGTTTCTAGTGCATCAATGACTTCCCCGGGTTTGAAGGTTCTGGTCTTTAAGTCACGTAGTATGAACAGCAGATCTTGTGGCTCCATACATGGAAAATCAGCATCAGAAAAGCAGTATTGTTGACCATCTTCTCTTGTAACCATGAAGTCCGTATACTTAACCTTCATGAAGTAGGCAGGTATAATCCTATCAACTGATACAATCCTGAGCTTTGTCTTGGAGTACTTGCTTTAGAACTTTCTGTACACGAACACAAGCTCACGCTGTTTTTCTATGTTTTTCACTGACTGTAGACCATGGAGAAGAACTTCATCATACTTTCTGATCCAGTGGGAAAAGATCTTCTTCTTGCTTTCTTCAAGGAAAGGAACTTTTATTCTGACTCTTTCCCACTTCGATGGACGAACTGGAGGAGTACGTACTGGTTCTCTAATTGGTGAAGCTGGAGGAGATCTCTCGGGAAAAACTGTAGAAGAGAAGTCAGGGTGATTAGCCGGATAAGTCAACAATGAAACTACGGCAGAAGACTGATCATCTGGATGCAAGATTTCATCAATATCTTCTTGCATAACCACCAGAGCTCTTTCAGTATTAGCACATTCTTCTGTCGTGTCCGCCACTTCATACAGATCTAGTATTATTGCCCAATCTTCAGGAACTATCGGAGAACCATCTTCAAATTCCTCAGGCTTTTCAACCGTCGGATAGTCATATAGTATCAAGTCTGTCACCTGTTCCCATTCCCATTCCTGTCTCTGTCCCTCTGTTCTTGTACCAAAACCCGAACCCTGTTCAACCTGATCTGATTCCACCATATGTGTCTCCGGCTCAGTTAGGCGTTGGCGCTTCTCCCCCTCATGGTGATAAGGATCATCCTGATCATCATGTCGGCACTTGAGCCGTTCTGCCTGGCTACGCAGGTATCCTCCCCTACTGATAAGAGTTTAGTCAAAACAGCTACGGTTTACTGAAGTGACTGAAACATGGCTTGTTGGATCAGGAAGGCTTCAGGAGAGACAATAGGCTAGGGGGTTGGTGGAGTTGGTGTGGATGCTTGAGAACAAAGCAGTGATAACAAATTGGCATCCTGGGTGGGTTCGGTTAGAGATTGGGCTAGTAGTTTGGCAAGAAGAATGGATTTCAGCTCAAGGATAGAAAGATCCGTAGTGGGTAGGGAAGATGGAATAGGTGTGGGCTCAGGCTCAGTCGCAGGACCTTTGCCTTTGATCATGCGTTTGAGGTTGTCCACCTCTTCCCTCGTCAAAAATTGGACAGCCTTTAGGGCACCGTCCATGTATTCCCTTTAGACGAACTCAGTTTGGGTAACTCCGGGGTCACTTAGACTTCTCGTTGTAGCTACGACTGTAGAAGTCGAGCCGCCTACGTTCATGGCTGGCGTGATGATAGCCATGGTAGGACTTCCACCCAATCCTCGTAAACTACCTGAAGGCGGAATTACTATGGGTGTTCCGGCCGGGCCACTTAGGTAACCGGCGATAGCCGAAAATGGAATATGTGTCCTAGGAATGGCAGGTATAGCAAAATACTCTAGACTCCGTGCATGTAAAGATGTCGAGAACGGGGGCAGTTGTTATCTTGTTTCAATATCGGCACCCTCCAAGTGAGAGCCCGATAGCGGATGTGCTAAATCCCCGTGAGAATGTGAAACCACCATCTGTTGAGAGATGGTAGAGTGGCTTGGTGGGGTGTGCAAATGCGCCGCTAGGTCCACGGCGGCTTCTTCAATACCCTGTCTCAACACATGAGACTGGGTAGCAGATGTGGCTACCTGGCTGAATGTGGCTAGGGGGGATACAACCGTTGATGGTTGTCCCGTCACTCGTGTACTCTCAGCGTCATATTTTCTCTTTCTTTCCCTCTCTCTGCTCACTAGAATATCATCTTCAACTAAAACTCCCTCCGCTCTCCTTATCTTTCCAGGTCAGAAGACACGTCATTTGATGCCGATACGTTAGTGGCTGGGTCCGACTCACCGTCGGATTTATCGGATGCCTCCTCAGAGTCGGTTGCAGCTTCCGACTGAGAGTCGGGTGAACCTGATTCCGCCACGGGCTCGGATTGGCTCGAAGTTTCCTCTGAGGCGGAATGCTCTGTTGTGTCCTCAGTAGCAGTGACAAAAGAGGAATGAACATGAAGGGCTTCAGAATCGGTTGTCTCTTCTGCCGTTTGAGTCTCTATTTACGTCGGCGAAGATGGTTGTCTAGAAGAACTAGGCTGGCTCATTCCAACGGCACTGCCCACGCCAGTTCCCCTCACGATTATTTCTCTCGACACACCCTGTCCGGAAGCCCCAGCTATCCAGATGCTCCCGCCTCTCGTTCATGGACGGACCCTCACGTCGCTCAGGTCGTGCTCCCTGGGCAGGTTCTGTCGGTCCTGGCCGGACCATAGGAGCTGGAATGTTGTGTGTGTGCCTATAAGCTATCACACTCAGTGTCGTAGGACGAGCATAGTCTAGTACCCCGATTAGGATTTGTCGGGCAACAACACCTTCTGGATCAGCGCGGGAAGGTATCTTGCGTGTCAGATGATGTGGGCATGTTGGGTGCGTAGAACGGCGCTGTATCTCGGGATACAGGTTCATGAAATTCCGGATGACAACCTGTAAGAACCGCATGAATGGAATGAAGTTCGGTCGGCGAGATGCTGTAGACCGAACTCTCTGAACGAGTTCAAACCAAAGAAAGTCGGCAACGTCCATGTGGCGATTTAAGGCCACCGCGTGAAAGATGCGAAGAATCGGGGCACTCGTCTGATCAGTGCCTTTCGTTATATCCGAAAGGCACCGATTTATGTAGGTGAACATCGTGTACCAGATCGTCGAGAGGTACTTGCGGTTGAAGGTTGATGGAATGCGAAGTTCTGCGCCGTTTCCTATGGAGAGAAGGTCGGTGCACAGTGTAGTATTAGAAACCATCGGGTCAAAACTATTCCTGCCTGGAACGTATCCGGCGGTCGGTAAACGAAGGAATTGTCGGAAGATATCACACGTGAGAAGTAATGGTGTATGATCTATCTGACCTTCAAGGTGGATTTCGCCATCAGCCTCTAAAGCACGGAGAGAGCGCCAAAACTGCTGTAAGTATAGGACTGGAACGGTCGCAATTTCCGTAAGAGCATAAGAGATTGGATGCCCCATAAGTATCTCGATGATGACTTTATATTGAATAGTAGGTTGGGTTACATCGAGATGGTAGTTATTGGCTGTAAGTGGGAGGAACTGATCCTCGGGAATCAGTTCCGCATCGACGATTGGATCAATCGCTGGTGGTTGGTTTTGTGCCATTGTACCTGTGAAGATAGCCGATAAACACTCCTTCATCCGCTTTGGGACTGAATTTTCCAAGATCATCCTTATCATTTAAGACAAAGCAGGTGCATCCGAAAGCATGAAAGTAGTTGATGTTCGGGACACGCTTGTTGATGATCTCGTACGGTGTCTTGTTGAACCGCTTGTTGATGATAGACCGATTTTGAGTGTAGCAAGCGGTAGCAACGGCTTCTGCCCAAAGAAATAGTGGTAGCTTGTAAGGAGATAACATCGTGCGTGCTGCTTCAACAAGAGTTCTGTTTCGACGCTTTACCACCCCGTTCTGCTGAGGAGTACGAGCAGCTGAGAAAGTATGCGAGATACCCACTAAAGTGAGATAACCGATGAGCATTTGATTCTTGAACTCAGTGCCGTTATCCTTCCTGATGGTCTGAGCTAGTTGGTTGAGACTGACTTGAATGCTCTTCAGAAGTGAGATTATCAACTCGGGAGTTTCGTCCTTTGAACGGAGAAATCGGACCCAAGTGTAATGAGAGAAATCGTCAACCATCACCAAGACATACTTCTTGTGATTTTTGCTTTGAACGCGCATCAGTCCACATAAGTCCATGTGGATTAGCTCAAGGGACCGAGAAGTACTTGGAACGGCTTTAGGCTTGTGTGACGCCTTCTTCATCTTGCCCTTTTCGTAGGTAGCACACAGATGATCTTTTGCAAACTTTAGATCTAGCATACCCTTGACATGTCCACCGAGCACCAGCATATTGATATTCTTGAAGTTCAAGTGCTAGAGACAACGATGCCATAGCCAGCTTTGTTCAGCAGACGCTTTGGACAACAAACAGACTTCCTTGTCGGGTTTCAAGGACGAGAGGTCAATCGTATAGAGGTTGGTGCGACGCGTTCCAGCAAGTATCTCTTTTCCATCTTCAGTCTGAACGCTGCACCTTTTAGCCTTGAAAGTAACCTCGAGATTCTTGTCGCATAATTGACCGATACTGAAGAGATTGTGACCGAGACCTTCGACATAGGAGACTTTCTTTATCGTGATATTATCTTTGACAATATCCCTATAACCCCTGATAGGAGAGTAATGATCATTTCCGAAACGCACATTTCCACAAAACCTCTCGGTGAAGTTTGTGAGAAGATCCCTTCTTCCGGTCATGTGCTTGGAGCAGCCTGAATCTAGATACCACACATGACCGTCCTGCAAACAGGTTATTTCTTTTTAGGTACCCATTCGTAAATGAGTCCTTTTGGGTTAGATGAAACACCCGACTTAGAGACCCGTTTAGATTTGGGTCTTTGTCTATCACGGGAAACATCACAATGAGAATGATTATGAGCAATATGATATGAGCCAAACCAATCAGATGCATAACAACTATCAACAAAATCATTTGATCCACAATAAGAGCAACACAGACAATCATGAGACAGTTGAAGTAATTGCGGAATTGAATAAACTTTTAAAGGAAAAGTTCCATTACATTCAACTAAAGATTTAGAAATAAAGACATCATGATTGTTATTGTTCTTTCTAGACTTTAAGACAGGATCAACTAATTCTGATGTTGCCGTGCTTTCTTTTGACTTCTTAGCTACCCAAGCATATTTCACTTCTTTCCGCCGACCAAACGTATCTGAAATGCCGTTAAACCCATAGTAAGAGGATTTGAAAACTGAAGATTGTGACCTTTGAGAGCGACCGGTCTTTTTCTTCTTATGTGAACGCGTTTTAGATTTAGACTTTGAAGCTTTTGAAGAATTGTTCACAGAAGATTTTTGTGGGGCAGATGTGGAACATTCACCCATATAAAACTTAACCGGAGACTCACATGACTCATTTATAAAATCAACATGGCTAGGTAAAGAAGGATTAAAATCAAATTGACTCAAATAACTATCTAAACACACCTCAGAATTCAAGAATGCGGAAAATTCTAGTTCCTCATCTGAAAGGACCTTATCACTTGAGGAATTCAGGACAGCGGAAGAGTTTGTTGAGAGCAGATCATATGCGGAAGCATTTTTATAATCAGAACACTGATCCGATTCAAAAACTTGATGCTTTTTTCCTTTATTTGAAATGATTGGTGACGAGTCACCCATAAAAGCTTTGCAGGAAGATGTGTCAGAGGAAGGATAAGAGTTTTCAGACAGATGAGATTTCTCACTTTGGAGAATGAAAGGCTTAGTTTGAGGCTCAGCCTTTTGAAGTTGCTCTTTCAGTTGATCTGCTGCCATAGCAGCCAGTTGAGATTGTAACTTCTTTATTTATGTCTGGAAAACTTCTTTTTCCTCATCAGACATAGTTTCCTTTTTGTTGGAACTGAGACACTCAATTTGGGATAAAAGAACTTGTTTTGCCTTTTGAAACTTTTCCCTCTGTAGTGCAAACGATTCTTCTAGCTGAACAAGTTTCTTTTCTAAAATCAGAGTTGGAACATAAATTTTGTGAGCTAGAGGTTCCTCCTCAGTTTTAACAGTGTTAGCATCTAGTTCAGCTTGAGAATAACTGTGAAAATAATCGGTTGACAGAGAACGGGGTTTGTCATCATAGTAAGTAGCATTCAAAGAATCATAGACAAAAGGAACTGTCTTTTTAGTAAGAACGGAGTTTTCCCTTCTCAACTTATCTTCCAAGTCTTCCTCCTTAGTGGGTCTGGTCCATTGTATTTTATATTCTGGAAAGATTTTGTCTAATCCAAAGAATTCAGATGCATATAAAATAGGAACTTTGGTTAAAGCCATGTTCAAATAATTAGGGTTATCGTAACCGATACCCGCATTTCCATACTTGGGTTCTTTCGGTGCGATTAGCTTTAACGTGTGATCAGATTGACCAAATTTATAGAGTTTCTTTTCAAGTTCTTCTAACTGATTAGATAACCTTATGTTCTCATTTTTGTAAGCCACGTTTTGAGTTAACAAATCAATTTTCTCGGTCTCAGACGTACGTAGCTCATTGGTCATGTCATCTAATTTGGTCATTAGCTTTTGTGACTCTGTTGAACAACTCTCATTCTCTTCTCTTAAATTAGAAATCGTGCACAGGTAGCTAGAAATTTCTAAGCTTTGTTTTTCCATAAATTCAGACTGTTTAGTGACACGGTTTTCTAGAGATGGAAGAAGTTGTTCTTTTTCTTTTAAGAGTAGCTTGTAAGAGTCAAGTTTGTGCATTGAAAGTTGCATCTGATCAAGTAAAGCTTCTTGATAAGGGGCACATACCTGGCATGGAGCATTGCGATCTTCATCATCAGTGTCAGATCGTGATGAATGTTTGCCCATGAAACACAAATGAGCTTCAGCATTCTCAGGTTCTTCATCCGACACTTGCAACCAGTAATCGTCTTCAGCTATTAGAGTTTTACCGGCTTCCTTTTCTTTGGCTAGAAGCAGCTTAGGTCGGTAGTAGTCGGCGTTGCGCACAACTGGTTTGCGACAATCCTTGGCGAAATGACCTAACCGACCCATTTGTAGCATTTGATCGGCTCGTCTTTCGGCTTTTTTTCATTTCTCTTGTCAGACTTCTTACCCTCTTCAAAGTGTCTCTTACCTTCAGACTTTTCTCGATGATCACGGCGAGTAGAGAATCTTTGCTTGTTTGAGGACTTGTTAAAAAACTTCCTCTTCTGAAATGCTTGAGTGAGAAACAACATCGATTCTTTCATCTTGGTAAGTTCTGGATCCGAGTCACTATCGGGATCTTCAGGTTCAGAATCACTCAGCACGGGCTCTTTTCTAGATGATCGGCTGACGGACTTGCGTCTTCTCTCAGATACGAGTGCTAATGGATCAGCTGCTGGCTTTTCCTCTGCTTTCTGATTCCCAATAAGCTCCATCACTTCCTCTTCGTCCTGGAGCAACATTTCATAGAGTTCGTGAAGGTACAGCTTCTCCAGGGTCTGAGTGTGGCGTATATGGGAGACGAACGGTTTCCACTCAGGCTGTAAGTTGTTCATAAACTTTATATTGTTTTCCGTGTTCGTCTTTGTGATCTTATTCTTCTGAAGATCATTCAGAAGCATATTAAACCTCTCGTAGGTTTCCATCAGCGTTTCACCTTTTCTTGCTTTAAACCCATCATATATGGTGATACAGTTGGTCACCTTTAGCTGGTTGTTGATGTGGCTTCCCATCATCATCTTCTCTATTTGGTCCCACATCTTTTTCGATGAATCCTTGAAGCAATCTATACAAGCATAGATGTTATTTGCTAGACTTTGAAGAAGGTATGATTTTGCTAGCTTTTCTGCATCGTACATATCCCTTTCGTCCTTAGTAAAATCAACAAGAGATTTCCAAATCTGTCGCTCTGGCCTTCCATCAGCTGGGTTTCCTGGTACCACTTTCATTGGCCAATCTGGTGGACCCTCAGTCAGGCATTTGTATATTGCTTCATAGGAGGATTTTGCTTCTATGAAGTTCATAAATCAGTCGTGCCACTGAGGGTACTCTCCCCGAAAGAGCACCGGGGGCTTTTGGTCAGAACCGATGGCTAAAGCTTCCCTTGAGTTTATCTTTACTTCTTAACTTAAGAGCACTGTAATAATTGTTAGGCAAAAAGGATGATCCAAATATAATAATAGATTGAAGAAACACACGGACTCGGTCTAACAGGATATCAGTCAAAAGTAAGACCGGAGAGTACACTGTACCAGTCGAAGCAAAGACCGGAATATGCAAGATACCGGTCGAAGGTAAGACCGGAGTAAGCAAGTACCCGGTCGAAGGGTAACACCGGAGTAGCAAGTATCCGGTCGAAGGGTAAGACCGGAGTAGCAAGTACCCGGTCGAAGGATGAAGACCGAAATAGCTGAGTATCGGTCGAATGCTAGACCGGAAACCACTAAGGTCCGGTCGATGCACTTACCCGGTCGAAGGGAAAGACCGGGGAATGCTAAGGTCCGATCGAAGGGAGTGACCGGAGATCACAACTACTCGGTCGAAATAAAGACCGGTGTTTACAACCTCTCGGTCGAAGGCTCGGGTCAAATAACTATCGGTCAAAACAATAATATCGATAAACACGTAACATATATGATCGATTAACAAATAAGACCGATAAACACGATGAATCGACCGAAGAACACGATGAACTTCTGGTATTCGACCGAAACCAAACCCAGAAACTTCGATCCTTCGATCGAATGAAACACAAATAATCAACCAAAAATTTGACGGATGCGATAACACAGAGAAGTTCTTAGACCGATAGTGATAAACCAGAAATTCAATAAAGCCCAGATTAATCGATATGCAGAAGCTCACACACAATTCAATCGAAAAAAAAAATTGATTATGAAAAAGTTTTTGTTCAGAAACAATTAATCAAACTGTTCGACCGACAAGAAAATTAAATTTTCAATACCAGATCGATCAAGCAAACAGATAATAATAACTAAGACAGATAATCGATTAAGGGTTTTAGATAAACCTTTTCTGGATCACACCTTTTTGATCGTATCGAATAAAATTAATTCGATTCTGCTCTGATACCAATTGTAGATCCCAGTGCAGTGCAAAACAGAATAATCAATAATCAAAGATGAACAGATTATAGGTCACAACAACTAGTCATATGATTGATATTACTTCAAAGGGTTTAGGTTTACAGAGAGAATTTCTGATAAGGGTTTGTAAACCTAATGACTAGAAAACTGAATAATGAAATTATGAACCTCTAACCTTACAAATGAAATAGAAAACAACTTTAAATACTTAGGCACGCAGGCCTGACGGGCTTATGGGCTTTTAGGCCCAACAAGCTTACAACTATGAATAATTGACATTTTTTACCCTGAACTTCTATTTAACTAACAAAATATCTCTAACATAAGAGTGTCAAATTTTTTCTAAGGCAAGAAACGCGCAAACAGAGACAATCGAGTTTCAGAAACGTGCAAGAAGAAGTCTGCGAGTTCTCGAAACGTGCACACATTGGCCTGTGAGTTTTTCAAACGTGCACATAACGTCTAGTGCCTTCCACAGTGAATAGTGGTTTGCGTGTTCAGTGTCTAGGGAGTTTTACTTTCGCGCAAACAACGTCTAGCGCATTTCTCAGTGAATAGTTACTAGCGAGTTTAGTGCTTAGCGAGTTTCATTGATCTGTGAGTTTCATTGATCTGCGAGTTTCAAATATAGATTTTTTTTCTGAAATTAAATTTTTTTTTTGTTGATTCAAGTTTGACTTTTTAGTCAACATTTCTGATTTGTTTGGGAACGATCATTTCATATTAAGCTCATATATCTTTCAAGATGCCAAAGACAGACGAGAGAAGAAATACTGTACTTTCAGCTAGAGATATCGTTGTATTGTACATGCCTGAGATACCTGTTCTTGAAGCAGAAAGAGACAAACTGAAAAAACATAATTCAAAGCTTCTTACTAAAGGTAAATCTTATGTTAATCCTGATATGTTTTATTCTACTAATCACTTGATCAGGATTGCTCAGATGAAAATTTGTTGTTCTTACTGCGGAACGAATGACTTTGTAAGTAATAACTTTGTTAATTACTGGTATGGTTCTTATTATGTTACCCCCACAAGAACTGCAACTAACTCATCAGGACCCAAATACCAGTGGGTACCAAAAGCTAAAATTGTGTTGCAAGCACCCAAGGTTTAAGAGGGAGCATAGAACATAGGTTCTTGGATAATACAATTCAAGACCCGTACTTCAGTGTTAAGAACTAAGGCTTTTGAACAAAACAGTTCAAAACCCATACTTAAATGTCAAGATTGTGGCTTCTGATCACATGACAGATCAGGACCCGTTCTTTAATGTTCAAATATCCAGGGGGAGCTTAAAAGAAACCAAATCATGATATACTGATTTGAGGGGGAGTTTAAAGGTAAATATCTTCTGATCTAGATCTCTGATTGTTTGAAAGAAGAACAACTTTCAAGCAAGAAAAACAGTTTCTGAATTGTTCAAACCACTTATGGTTCTCAAAAGATTTTATGAATTTAGAAGTGTGATTTTAAATGTTTTTCATTTTTGAGCTTTAATGTTTAACTGACCGTGTGTTTTCAAAGATCAATACTTGTGTATTATCTTGTCTTTATATTGTAAAGTATTCATACACATCGGTTCAGTATTTCATTTGAATTTGTTATTACCATGTCTCATAACGAAACAATTTTCCAATGATAATACCCTCGTTTGCTTTCAAATGTTGTTGAGCATCATTCATCATTTCAAAATTTGTGCTTTCATTGCTAAATTGTTTATATTTGTTCATATAAACAAAATATTCAATTCTTTGATACCCTAACCAATTTTATTTGATCTGGTTGACACATTGTCAGATTCTCAAAACAATTCTCTTGATTTCATTTCATTAATTCAATATCTTTGTTTTGAGAAATCTTTAAAGTTCAATTGCTAAATTCTCATGAGCATACATTTTGACAATGTTATCATACATTTTGTGCTTAACTATTCAGTTAAACTGTTGAGCAACTATTCTTTATAAGATTTACATGGGAACCATGTGAGAGCTTACGACAAAACTTCCATGGATTCACATTAACCTGTGTTTCCTACCCCGAAAGTTATCCTAGAGTGATTGAGGGGTGAGGTGTCAAAATCAAAGAGTGGGGGAGATAACTCATCCGGTTGAGTTTTTCTCATTGAGCTGAGGTAAAATGTAAATGAGAGTTTGGTTAGAAGTGAGCAAAATGTTAAAAGGAAAGAGGGTGTGAGAACAGAGTTAAAAGAATATCAAAACTCTGCACCAACCACTTTCTGAGTCGGGCAGCCATATCTTCTGATTGGTTCACATTCTTTGGTGACCATTATTGAAAAAGGCAGTGAGCCCTTGCCAACTCTTGCAATTACACCACCAGCCAATCATTTCTTTATCGACAAAGAAATGTTTCAATTTTTCTTGGGGACGGAGCACATCTGCTATCTGGTCTTCACTCAGA
Organism: Arctium lappa; assembly: GCA_023525745.1. Taxonomy (NCBI): domain Eukaryota; kingdom Viridiplantae; phylum Streptophyta; class Magnoliopsida; order Asterales; family Asteraceae; genus Arctium; species Arctium lappa. Next base: position 14,310,031 of record CM042064.1, read on the forward strand.
AGATTTAGATATTGAAAAAGAAGGAAAGTTTCCCCACCTTCGCACCTCTTTCATGCACATTGAGTCTGTGTAATATCTGCTTTTGTCTCAACAGTTTACACAATTTGAACCTTATGAAACACAATCATTGTGCTAAATTCTTTCATACACAAGCACGAGCACACAGAAAATTTGTTTTTCTGTCAGAACATTCATAGATAAACCTTGTGTTTTTCAATGATTGAATGGAAGTCTTGGGGAGTCATCATCAAACCAGCTCCTTAAATTGTACATTCGTTGTACACAGTAACTCCGTATTACTGACAGGCACTCCTACCTGTTTCATTTGTTGAATCAGGGTTACCAAGTTCATTATATCTGAATTTGAAAAGATTCGGGTATATACAGTTCATGATTCAGTTACCTAGACCAGTTGGCCTTAGGCGACTAGGTGTCAAGCACCCCTTGGAACTTACTCTCCCAGATCAGAAAGGCTACAACGACACATCCTAAACCCATTAATACCAGTAGAACATGACTTTCGATCTGATTCTATAGAAGGATTTGGGTTCGATCACTCCCAGACCAATTGACCTTAGGGGACCAAATGACAAGCATCCCACGGAACTTACTTTCCCAAACCAGAAAGGTCACAGGTACAAACTTTTAAACTTAGAGATTTCTGTATTTTATATATATAATATTCATCTCAATCACCCAGTTTTACATCTAAGTGCTTAGCCCATATTTTCATTACGATCCATAATTCCGACTGTTTAGGATTTTCAAGCATTGTAAACTATAAATATTCCGAATCACATATCTTTAAAGCAAAAAGCTAAAGTTTTAAACATGTTGCTGACTTTTCGACTTTTAAAAGACTTGAAAGTTGAACATATAAAACTTTAATATTAACAAAGCAACTTGAAAATTTATCTTAGACACACATTTTATTCAAAAGAAAGAGAAACTGTAAAACTTTTACTTTATAGAATAAAATTTATAAAGATTTAAATTTTTTTTTAAATTCAATATGTCAAGTTTGAAAAAATTTCATTGAAGACAAATGTAAAGAATTCGGCAAATTGATATTTAGTTGGAACAAAATAAAATTCAATAAAACCATCTTTCACATAATGTGTAATAAATTTGTGTCTCATATGAAAAAAAAATTGGGTTGTACAAATTCAGGTTTTGGATGAACTTGCTCAGATTCTTTGAAAAACACATGAGAAAACTGAAATAACATCATGATCAGAGATATATGTAGCGGAATTAAGTAGATGTACTCACAGTTTCTCATTAGTCCAGAAGCTATAATCTTTGAAGAACGAGTCCTAAACTGACATGTTTAGAAGTCGAAGACCATTGAAGTACGGGTTCTAAGTTGATGTACTTAGAAGATAACTTTCCCTTACTCCCCCTTGACATTAGATGCCTGCAACTTAGAATCAATCTGTGATTTTGGTACCCACTTCTATTTGGGTCCATGAAAGTTAGTTGCAATTCTTGTGGGGAAATATTTGTTAGATTTAACATTGAAAGCACGAGAGAAATAATCAGAGAGATGAACATATTCATTAGTAGAAGACAAAGCCTAATCATCTGAACTAGAATTAGAAGAAGAATATGAGACATCTTTTGAAATTCGAATCATTTGCTTTATTGAGTATTTTGAAATTTTATTACAGAAAGCAAATGAAACACTTTTATAGTGTTTGTCTACATATTTATCCTCATCAGTCGTAGAATCATCTGATGTCCGCTTGACTCTCCATATATGCATTGAATGTGTGCTCAAAGTCCTATCTGAAAATTTTGAATCAGAAGAATTAGAATTTTCAGAAATAACAGTATCTTGTTTCTTAGACTTCTTTGACCTTCTTTTACGCTTTGGTTTATAATAATCACCATTTAGCGTAAAAGATTCATCAAGAATTTTCGATTTAATATTTGAATCAGAAGAAGCAATTTTACCTAAGAGACCCAACTGATCAACCAATAAATCTGAACTTACCTCGGATGTCATGAAAGAAAGAAATACATTTGATTCAACTTTTTTAGAATATTCTGATCTTCCATTTTATCTTCAAGGTCAATGATTTTGTCTTCTAATACTAATGGAGAAGTATATGTCTTAGAATCATAAAAGATTGGAGAGATATTTTCCTTATCGGATTTAGTGGCATATATATCAACATAATCATCAGACACTGAAGACTTAATGGGAGATAGCTCATTTAAACTTTTTCTGCCTTTCTTTGATTTGTCAGGAAAATATTTGGCATTTTCGCTTGTATAAACAAAAGAAATTTCCTTTTTCTTATTATTCATCCTTTTCTCATTTTCGATTTCTAACACTTTCTTTTCATTCATCCAATCAATTTTAAATTGAGGTGCATATTTAGCAAGAGTTAGATAATCGTATTTATATAAAGTAGGAGATTTTTCTATCGCATTGTTTAAACAATGTGGATTTTCAAAACCAAGTCCCCATTTTTCTTTTATAGACTCATAACTCGGCGGTTTGTTCAAATAAATAGTTTGTTCAGATTGATTCCTTCGATATAATTTTTCTTCCAACTCATTTATTTTATCTGAAAAATTATCTTTTAATTTGGTCATTTCAGTCAAAGAATCAAGATAAGTCATATTTGATTTTTCTAAATCATCTAATTTCTTTTGAAAGATGTCTTTTGTATGAGCCAAAATAGATTTTTCATCTTTCAAAGAAATTTGTAATTTATCAATCAAATTTGACTTTTCTGAATTTAAATTCTTTTCAGATAATAACTTCAAGTGTAAATCATGTAAAGCAGTTATAATAATGTTCATCTGTGAAGAAATGAAATTGAAATCAGAAACAGAAGGTACCTCATCATCATCACTGTCATCATCAGCACTTTGATCATCTCCGATGAAGCAGACTCTATGAGCAGTCTCTATATTATCAGCTTCATCATCGGAGTGATGTAGCCAAAACTCTTCTTCAGCAAGTAGAGCGGTTCCATTCTCTCTATTTTCGGCCAGTTCCAATTTCTTCCGATAATATGTTGAATCCCGAATTTTCTTCACTCTACACTCCTTAACAATGTGACCCGACTTTCCACATTTAAAGCATGCAGTTGCTTTCTTAACCTCGGGCACTTTGATATTCTGAGACTCAGAAGTGAAGCGAAGATTGTTAGAACCCGAACGAGGTTGGAACTTCTTCTGATAGTGTTGAGAGAGAAGGATCATAGCTTTCTGAAGAGCTTCGCCATCATCATCAGTTGCACCATCATAAGCATTTTCAGATAAAGCTTGTTCAGACAGTTTGCTTGTGAGAGATGAAACTGTGTCCACTGTATTCTTGTTTTTCTTGTCAAGTTTGGCTTTCTTCTCTGTGACTATGCACTCATCTGTCAGCAGAATTTCGTACATCTCTTGGATTTGATTAGAAGATATCCGAACATCATTCCTCAAGCGACGGCAAGATTTATTCCATTCTGGTTGCAAAGCATTGAGGAACTTCAGATTTGTCTCCAACTCAGTCTTTTCAACTTTTATCTTTCTCAGATCATTAATCACCGCACAAAATATGTCATAAGTACTTTTCAGTAACTCCCCATCTTTGGCTTTAAATTCTTCAAAGTTGTTCATGTAGCGTGTATGCCGAAGTTGAGTTGCAACTGAAGACCCAAGCATAAACTTCTCTAGTTGTGCCCACATTAGCTTAGGATTGTTTTTTAAGCAATCAATCCTGTTGTAGATAGAATTTGGCAAAGCTAGCATCAGATTAGCCTTTACATCACGATCAGCTTGATATTGCACCAACTCATCGGGTGTATACTCTTTGGTAGGCTTTGATAATCCATTAGCCAGAGTGGGTTGTACAAAAGATCCTTCAGATAAAATCTTCATCATGTCATCTCCGTTCTTTTGACGCTCGATGAAATTCAGAAACCGATCTTGCCACTGAGTAAATTCATTTTCATCAACTAGAACCGGAGGACGAGTTTCTGTGCCCAAAGACATCATGAGATCGATTTTGTACAACTGAGCTTGAAACGCAAATTTTTCAGAATCCATAGATGACAAATTTAAGAAAATGCTAAGTCTGGAAGTAGATAAGCTGGCGCAAACTGAAGGTTTGCATGAGAAGCAGATGGCGCAAAAGAGATTTACGCGAGCAGAATGTAGCGCAAACTAAGATTTTCGCTAACAGTGGATGGCGCAAACCTTTTTTTGCGTGAGAAGAAGCTGGCGCAAACTTAAATTTGTGCGAAGCGTTGATGGCACAAACGATCACTTGCACACTGTAGACTGAACTTCTCGTGAGATAAGTATGGCGCAAACTTATATTTGCGTGATGTACTGATGACGCAAAATAGACTTTGCGTGAGAAGATTTCGATGAGAACCTTCTTTGCTTGACAAGTAAGAGTGTCAGGATCTTAATTCTTAACAATAACACACTCACAGAAAACAATATTAAAGAAGCTGTGGAATAGCACTTTAATATTCTCAATAACAGTGTAACAGTAAATCAATTATCACCACTTGTAAACTTGTATTGAATGATTGAAGTTACAAGATTAAACACACAACCTCAACATTGATGAACAGGCTCACCAATACGAATTCTACTTCTCTAGAATCAGGGTTCTAACCTTGAGGTTGATTCTCTCTAAGAAAGCTAATAACTCATAATAATAGTTACAACTAATGAAAATAAACAATTCTATACATATACTGAAGATAAAAGATAATTACAAAATAATAAAAGATCTTCAGTATAATCTTCCATCATTATCTCCACCCTTCCTTTAATATCTTCAATCTACCCAGTTGTCATCCTTTCCATACATAGTCTTCATCTTATAAGCAGTACTAATCATCAGCAGTATTAATACTCTGAGCAGTACTAAGTTCAGTAGTACTAACCATGCTCAGAAGTAGTAATATCTTCTAGCAGTACTAACTACTTAGCAGTATTAAACTTGCTTAGCAGTAGTAATATCTTCAAGAAGTACTAACTACTTAGCAGTATTAAACTTGCTTAGCAGTAGTAATATCTTCAAGCAGCATTAATCTTGAAGAGCAGCATTAACTTCAACTGGCAGTAGTAATTCTGAATTTCCCAACAATCTCCCCCTAACTTGACTTTTAGGAAGTAAAGTCAAGTTCTTCAGATGCTCTTCAAGATGCTTTCAACACTTCAGTTCATACCCCTAGATTAGGATCCAAACCCAAGCTTTGATTAATGATTCTGCTAATCACAATCATTGCCATTTCTGAATCTTTTGAACATGTAAGCTTGGCATTCAACATAGCTTGTAATTTAGCCTTGCTGTGATCATAGATTTTATCAACCAAGTAGTACTCATGATAAGCTCTGTCCACAGTGATGACATAGACTCCACACCTTTCAAATATCATCCAGTTTTCTATTCTTTGGAATTTATTCTATAGATGCAAATCTCTATTCTTTGAAGTTCTTGAGGCAAGACATGTTCCCTGTCATGTGCCTAGAGCAACCACTATCAACATGCCAGATGCTCTTCCCCTTGAGCTGTTGGTTGCCCTGCACATTAGATTAGACAATTAGTATTGATTGGGGACCCAAGCCAAAGTGGTCTTGGGTCTCCCTTTCTCATCAAAATACTTGCATTCCTTTTTAATAAGGTTTTTAAAATCAGAACACTTGTTATTGGAGTACTTTGTCAAGATTATTGGTCTAGCAGCACTAATACTAGAAGTAGTACTATCTTTAGAAGTACTAACAGAGTTAGCAGCACTAACAGGTTTGGCAGTATTAACCTTGTTGGCAGCACTAACAGAGTTAACAGTATTAACATTTGCAGAAGTACTAACAATGTCAGCAACACTAACATTGCTAGCAGCAGTATTACTTCTAGGAGTACTATCACTTTCAGCATCACTATTTGCAGTAGCAACACTAACAGTTTTAGTACTTTTAGGAATCCACATCTTGACACTGTCTTCCATATTCTGTTTCTTCATGTGTTTTTTAGATTTAACAGTTTTCTTGGCCACATGGTTCTTTTCTTTCTTCCTATACGCAAAGGGTTTTTGAATAGGTCATTGAAAATTCAGCCTTTGGTTCATAGGATTGAAATAGCAATATTTGGCAATGTGATTAAGCTTTCCACAAATAAAACAGGGTTTTGGTCTATTGATTTTACTTAGATCAACCCCTTGTTTTTGTGCCCATTGATTATTCCAGTTCCTTTGATTACCCCTCTTTTTATCATGTTTTTGGGGCTCAGATTTACTGCAAGCACACTGCTTGCAAGGGACAGGGTTCACTACAGTGGTCTGCTTATAGTGAATCTCCTTGTTCTTTCCCTCAGTCTTCTCTACCTTATTTGACTTGACCCAATGCTTTCCACATCCTTCATTGGTAATTATGTGGTTTTCTATAGGAATCTCACCACTCACAGTGCTGTCCTTACTTTTGACAGTTTCTTTCTCAGTTTTATCCTTAACAACTACTTCATCTAAGGGATCAATCTCAGTGGCTCCCTCAGGCAGGTCCTTCCTATCCTTTGAATCTAACAAGTCTGAACTAGGAGGGATGTAGTTGTTGTTGTAGGGTGGTGGTGTGGTATTGTACCCTATTCCTCTTCTTAGTTTATCATGAATCTGAGTTTGTAGTAAAGAATCCATTGCTTTAGAAGCATTGGAAAACTTTTCTACATCTAGCTTGACTTTAGCTAGCTCTCCTCTTAACTTTACACTCTCCTCTTTGGATTTGGTCAGTTGAAGTTCTAGGTCATTCTTCTCCCACTTCCAGTAGTTTGTGTCATAGGAATGTTGAAGCTCATTGGCTTGAAAACTCTTAATATGCTCTTCAAACCTCTCAACAATCCTAACATAGTCTTTTATATCCTTTTCTAATCTCTTCAGGTCATCACTCATTTTCTGGTTGTGATCCTTGTACCTTTTAACAGTGTTAATGCAATTTTGAGTACAAAGATTAGAAGTTACCTCTGTTGGGAGATCATACACCTCTGCCATTAAAGCTTGGTTTTGGACAGCCTCTTCTGCTTGATCACTCCAATCAAACCCCATACCTTGTTGAGAGACTAGGGCTTGAGCAGAGTTTCTATTATTATTGAAGCTTCCAGACTGTGCTTGTTGATGGTTGTTGTTGTGAGACACTCCACTTCTGCATTCCCTAGCAAAGTGTCCCTTTTGATGGCATTTATAGCATTCCACCTTAGATTTGTCAAAACCTGCTCCATCTTCTCTTCTTTAGGAGAAGTTGTTCCTCCCAGTTCTCTTGATGAACTTCTTAACTCTCATAGAGAGCATGTCCATCTGCCATTTAATGTCCATCTCTTCAAGGTCATCTGGATGGAGTTGTTCCAAGTCATCATTAATTAGAGAAGAGTTTCCATGACTGGACAGAAAAGCTTCAAACACAGTTTCAGTGCCTTTCTCTTGATTTGCTCCAGTAGCAGCACTAACTGATTCAGGATTGGAGGTAGAATCACTAGATGCTGATAGGAGTGCAGCATTGTGAATATATCCAGAAGGCTTCTTTTTAGCCTCTACCTCAGATTCAAAAACTCTTAGATCATTGTATAGATCATCAAGTTCCTTTTCTTCCAGTTGATCATTCTGTCTGAAAGAGACAGTATACATGGTCCATTCATCACCCAGGGACCTTAGGAACTTCCTGTTTAGATCATCTTGATCAATTTGTACTCCCACAGTAGCTAGTTCACCAATTAGCTTGTTGAACTTGTCAAAAGTTTGAGTCATGGACTCATTCTTGGTTGACATAAAGTTCTCATACTGTTGCTTCAGTATGGCCTTCTGATTTCTCTTGGTACTTTTGGTACCAGAGAATCTCTTCTCTAGAGCATTCCAGAGCACCTGTGCAATTACAGAACTGATGTTGATATTCATTGGGAATAGCCAAGAGCAAAGTGCTCAAGGCTTTCATCTCTGTCTGTCTAGTCTTTCTCTCTGCATCAGTTTTTGGTGGTGTCCTCTTTCCATCTGCACCAATCTTTCCTGCTTCAGAAGGGCCATTCTCAATGATGTCCCACATAGAATAGTCAATGAGGAGTATGTACTGCTTGATTATGATCTTCCACATGTCGAATTCAATGGGTCTGAGCATTGGAACCTTTGAGACCAAGGTACTGTTTGATTCAGCAATGTTTTCCATGATGAATAAGATTTCTGAAAATACAGGCTTTGATACCACTTGTCAGGATCTTAATTCTTAACAAAAACACACTCTCAGAAAACAATATTAAAGAAGCTGCGGAATATCACTTTAATATTCTCAATAACAGTGTAACAATAAATCGATGATCACAACTTGTAAACTTGTATTGAATGATTGAAGTTACAAGATTAAACACACAACCTCAATATTGATGAACAGGCTCACCAATACGAATTCTACTTCTCTAGAATCAGGGAATCAGGGTTCTAAGAAATCTAATAACTCAGAATAATAGTTACAACTAATGAAAATAAACTATTCTATACATATACTAAAGATAAAAGATAATTACAAAATAATAAAAGATCTTCAGTATAATCTTCCATCATTATCTCCACCCTTCCTTTAATATCTTCAATCTACCCAGCTGTCATCCTTGCCATACATAGTCTTCATCTTATAAGCAGTACTAATCATCAGCAGTATTAATACTCTGAGCAGTACTAAGTTCAGCAGTACTAACCATACTCAGCAGTAGTAATATCTTCTAGCAGTACTAACTACTTAGCAGTATTAAACTTGCTTAGCAGTAGTAATATCTTCAAGCAGTACTAACTACTTAGCAGTATTAAACTTGCTTAGCAGTAGTAATATCTTCAAGCAGCATTAATCTTGAAGAGCAGCATTAACTTCAACTGGCAGTAGTAATTCTGTTGTAGCAGCATTAACCATACTTGATCATTTCTGAATTTCGCAACAAAGAGGCACAAAACAGACTTGCGCAAGACTTAGAAGACGCAAGACTTGCTTTGTGTGAAGCTTTGGTGGCGCAAATTATGATTTGTGCGAAGTATAAGAGACGCAAACTTAACCTTGAGAGAGAAGATACTGCCCCAACTTTGTTTTGCGTGAAACGAAGGTAACACAAAGTTAAGATTTGCGTGACAGGTTACTGGCGAAAATTTGACTTTATCTTCAGCAACTGAAACCCTGATAAACTTGATGAACTCGCGCAAATTCTGGATGAACTCGAGCAAAACTCGAAGAACTCGCGCAAATTTCAGATCTGGCGCAAAACGACGAAAATCAAGTAAAACCTCCAAATTCGATTATAGAGACGGATTTAATGACAATTTCTCACACAGATAAGATCAAAAAACAGTTTCTAAACACATTTAATCAATTAATTCAATTAAAAAACACAAAATCAAGAAATCGAAAATCCAACAGTACGTTCAAAGACTTTTTCCAGAAACACGAAAAAATTTGAAATTGAAGATCAAAACTCAATTTTCTTGCAATCTGATGTGAATCAAAAGTATTCTCCTAGTAAAACCGGATCCAACGAACCAAAAATCAAGAAAATTCGTTCACTAAACAGACCGAATTTGATGAAAAATCAAAAAATGAGATTTTCTTGAAAAAATCAAGAAAATCGATCAAATTTTCTGATTCAACACAAATTCAGATTTCGAAAAACATTTCTCTCAATTCTCTCAGATTTAGAAGGCTCTGATACCAATTGATAATCCCAAAATCAACTAAATCTTTATAGAGAGAAAGTATAGAGATAAAGTTTGAAGCGCAAAGTATGATTCTATAGAATGTATGCGTGAGATTCTTACACAACCCAAAGACACAAGGGACTTAAATACCCTTGGCTAATACAACACAGAATAAGCCTCTAAACACAGTATTAGACCAAGCCTATAAATATAATGATTACTATAAAATCTGACTTAACAGAAACCATTCGATAAAGTTTGTTCCATCCAATTTTTATTATGTAGGATTGACTGTAGTATGAATTGTGATAAGTTGTTTGACATTGAATCTGAGGTAGACATCTACAAAAACAAGATTTAATTTTAGTAACTTTAATATCTCAAATAAATGGATTAACCTTTCAAAATCATTTGATTTGAGCTAAGATCCATATTTCACCTACTTCCATAAATGGCCAAGCAACTGTCTATGGAATTATGCTATTTAGGTAGGCATCTTCCATTTATGTTCAACATAACTCTTACATGTCGTGGGATCCTATTCAATATATCATATATTGAAATTGGCATGTTTAATCCCATTTCAACGCCTTGAAAATACTCATAAATGGCCAAGCAACTATCTATGATATTCTCAAGTAAACAAACCATACTAAGGTATCGTGATCCCACCTAAATACTAGACTTAGGGTTTACTCGGATCAGTCGTCCAAAATACGACTATTTAAATGAATGGCTAAAAAATTGTCCACTTAAATCTCGTTATTTTGGCTCCTTGTCTTTCACTATATTCAACCGATATGATTGGCCTAGCACTGACCACACCGGAATCCTGTATGCTCGACAAGTACCTTAAATGGGTGGCGTTAAGTTTACGTTTTGTAAAAGGTTTAATTTTAGAAAACATTCTAATTCTTTTAAAACGTTTTGACTTTATATTTAAAAATCTTGTTATAAAATTTTATATTTATTAAATCGGTTTGAGTTTGATAAACATATCAGTTTTTAAATATCATATTTTATTTACCGATTCAAAATCTGTTTTTCGTTTGATTTTATTTTTAAAATGTTTGCAATTATTGTTAGTCCTGGATTCAAGTTCTAATTGATCACAAAGAATCAAGATGAGAATTCGTAATCACAAGTCTTTGATTTCAATCACATATTACAAACTCACAACTTTCTCACTCTACAAACACTCTCTCTCTCTCTAGAATGATTTCCAATAGCCTCTTATCTAATCTGTTCACTCTCTACAATCTGAATTGATACAACAACTCACTTCTAACGTGCTTTTAGATTACAAAGGAAACAAGGTATTTATACCCTTGACAATTACAAATGAAAAACAAAAATACAATATGTTGACTTTGACTTTATTACAAAAGACTTTGACTTTCACTGAGAGTTGACTTTCAGCTCTTGACTTCTTGACTTTTGGTCTTCAAATCTTTATGATCTTGAATCCAACAAATTTGTGCTCTAACATTCTCCCTCTTTGGATCAAGATCATTAGTAAAAAGATTTAGCAATTCAATCTTCTCTCTTAAGCTCGATTTGATTAAGCTCCCCCTTTTATACAAATATGATTTACAAACTCCCCCTTAACACAATGAAATTCTTCTTTGATAAGCTCAGAAAATTCTCTCCCAAGGATGTAACCAAACCTCTTTTAGACACAAATCTGATTGCTTCAGCAAATTATCTTCAACAAACAGATTATCTTCAACAAACTGAAATCTTTGAACTCTTTTCGTCTTTGAACAACAATCTTCCTTTAACAATCAATTCTTGAACATTTTCTCTCAACTTTAACATATCTGATTCAAACATTTCTTGTATTCTTCTCCCCCTTTTTGATGATTTGAGCATCAATATCATCAAAACTCTCTCCAAGAAATGTCGTTGAAAGTCTATTTGACCACTGATCTTTGATAATGAGCCCCTGATTCATTGCCAATTCGAACAAAGTATTCATCCAGATCTTTACAAATCTAGACAAAATATGAGTGTAACACCTGAATCAACAAATGAATCAGTTAACATGCCTGTCAGTAACATGAAGTCACTGTGTGTAACGAATACACAATATAAAGAAGCTTTTTGATGTTCACTCCCCTAGGGCTTCCATTCAATCATCGAAACACCACAAAGGCAGTTTCTATGAATGTTATGACAAAGAAACGAATTCTTTGTGTGTTCGTGCATGTGTAGAAAGAATTAAGCATGAATGATTGCTTTAAGTAAGGCTCAACATTGTGTAAACCACTGAGACAACAGTAGATAAATACAGACTCAATGTGCATGATTGAAGTGCGAAGGCGGGGCAGACTTCCTTCTTTTTCAATATCCAGATTTTCCAAATGAAAATCAGATTGCATATGTGTTGCGTCCCCTTGAAATATATGAAACATTTTCTTTTTGAGAAGAAAATGAGTAGCTGGTGGGGTTAAAATCAAGAGTTGGCATGGGCTAGTTGCTTGTTTCAATAACATTCAATAAAGAATTGTGAAATGCTAGTAATGTGGTTGCCCGGCTCAGAAAGTAGTTGGGGTAAAGTTTTAATATTCTTTTAACTCTGTTCTCACACCCTCTTTCTTTTTATCATTATGCTCACTTCTAACGAAACTCTCATTTCCATTTTCCCTCAACACACAACCCACACTCATTTCTTTTAGACTCCTCACACTCAGTCACTAAGGATTAACTTTTTGGGTAGAAATCACTGGTTAATGTGATTCCATAAAAGTTTAGTTAATTCCTAGCACAAAGAACCCATGTTGTTTGCCTAAAAGATTATGTTGCTTAAAGTGATTTAACTTTATCAGTTAAATCTCATATACAAATGTCAGATGTAAATACGCTCGGAGATATAATCAGGAAGATATGAGCATCTTTATACATTAAAGTATTTTCAAACAAGTATATTGAATGAATAGATATGAAAGCAAAAGACTTGTTTGAAAAACTAACATTGTATGAAAATGATCAGAAATGAAATGATATAGCAATTAAAGCTTATGGTCAAAAATAACGGATATTGTCCATACGAATCAAAATACAAACATTCTTGAAATGAACACTACGAAATGAAAATACGCTCAAAATTCTTTGAATACAAGCAGGGTGTCTTACCATCGAAAATATGTTTCAGTGTGAGACATGGTAAGAACAATTTGAACAAAATTAAACCGGTGTGTGTGAATACTTGAAAGTATGTAGAAAAGACAATACGCAAGTATTTATCTTTGGAAACACACGATTTTTAAACTTTGAAGCACAAATAAAAATGAAAACATTTAAAATCACACTTCCAATTCATGAAATTTGTTTAAGAATTGGGAAGTGGTTTGAACATTTAAGAATATGTTTGCTATGATTGAAAGTTGTCCTTCTTTCAACCATATATGAGATTAAGATAAGAAATTTAACCTTACTATGCAGTCTTATATCTCATGAAGTCATGTTGTAAGTCATAAAGATATGATCTTGTAAGCATCACTCATCCTGCACAAGACTTAAAGTCTAGTCAAAGCAACTTTATTCACAAAATTTATTCAAATGTAAATGACATAAAGTAGTAAAACGATTAAAAGAACGAGTTCTGATCTGAAATAATCAGAAATCATAGTCTTACTCCTTTTGATATGACTTATGTGCTCCCCCTAAAATCATGCATCACAAAAATTTATCAGTTAAGTAAAATGCAGAAATTAGATATGCTCCCCCTCAAAAGAATAATGATCATCTTAAATCTTCTCTTACTCCCCCTGAGATCATGAACAACATGTTAAAGTGCAGATATCCTTTCAGAAATAATGATAAAGAAATGATGAAAAAATTACAATAACAGAAACTTTAATAGGTAATTACTGATTAGACTTTGAGATTTAGCATACCAAGCTTAGATACAAGAAAATTAAATCTCTTTTCATCTAAAGCTTTAGTAAACAAATCCGCAAGTTGATAATCAGTCTTTACAAAATAAAGTTCTATTGTACCTTTTTTTACATTATCTTTGATAAAATGATACCTGACGTCAATGTGTTTGGTTTTTGTATGTTGGACAGGATTAGCAGATATCGCGATTGCGCTCTTCGAGTCACAATAGATCGGTATTTTATCAAACTTGAATCCATAGTCTCACAGTTGTGTTCGCATCCACAGGACTTGAGAGCAGCAGCTACATACTCTGCTTCAGCAGTCGATGTGGAAACGCATAATTGTTTCTTTGATGCCCAGCTAACGAGCTTGTCTCCAAGAAATTGAATGTGACCTGAAGTGCTCTTTCTGTCCAACATGCAACCTGCATGATCTGCATCTGAATAAGCAGTCAATTGAAACCCAGTATCCTTAGGATACCACAGACCAAGATCTACAGTCCCCTTCATATACCTAAAAATCCTTTTGACAGCAGCCAAATGGGATTCCTTAGGAGTAGCATGATATCTAAAACATAAGCATGTTGAAAACAAAATATCTGGTCTACTAGATGTAAAATACATTAAAGACCCTATCATACCTCTATATGTTCTAACATCAACACTTGTACCCGAAGGATCAGTGCTAATTTTAGTACCTGGTGCCATCGGTGTTCCAATAGGTTTGCAATTTTCCATTTTGTACTTCCGAAGAATATCTAAAATGTACTTAGATTGGTTAATGAAAATCCCCGTTGAAAACTGCTTAACTTGTAATCTGAGAAAGAAATTCATCTCTCCCATCATACTCATTTGAAAACGTGACACCATGAGGTTAGAAAAGTTTTTACAATATTTAGGATTAGTAGAGCCAAATATTATATCATCAACATATATTTGAATAAGAATGATATTGGCTTTTTTATAACAATAATAAAGCAATAAATAAAAGCAAACACAAAATAAACAACCACAATAATAATACACGGATTTTCCCCTAATGTGGTGTTGTGAGCCAACACAACAACCACGGTCAAAACTAAGGACGTCTTCAAGCTCCCACTGGCCTCGCCATCTTGGTGAACTCCAGGGACTCCGTCTCGACCTCTTGGAACTCCGTCTTCGTTTGATTTACAATTTAAAAATAGAAAGATAACATATCCTAATCTATTTAAAATTGCCCCTATCTAGGAAAATTTAAAATTACAATCCTTGCAATTAATACATTTTAATTTTCCAAATACAAAAATAAACAACCACAACCACGGGTCTTTGGGGCAAACCATATATTATTCAATATTGTAAACATAAAATAAATATTTGGCCAAAGTATAATTAACATAATTAAAAGGTCAAATCATAAGGAACAAAATTTCATATGGCAACATAAATTTAATTGACAAATTTTAGTTTGTAGGTTAACAAACCTAACCCAAAAGAGAATTGATCCATCAAAATCGGGCCTTGGCCCATCCTACGGCCTAGACATTTAGGGAACATTCCCAACACGAGAAACCAGGGTGAAAGCCCAAAAACAATATTTGGAACTACTAACCCGGGCCCAACACCCAAACGAGGCTTCGGCCCAAAAACTAAAATTGGGATAACAACCTAAGAGGGTGGCTTCAAGCCAACCGTGATCGGACATTAAAAACGATCGATAATATTAAGAATCTCGATCTGCAACATCCGTATAAAACAACAGTTTACCTTTTAAATAATATAATCTAGACATCTTAAATAACATATTTAAAAGGACCAATTAATGGAAGATATAAACATTTGGCAAAAATTTTGAACCGGTCAAATCCAATAAAATAGTTGGATTTGCATTTCATCCAAATACCAAAAATTTCCCAAGACAAACCAGAAATATCCATGGGCTTTTGGCACAACTTAGACCGAGACAAAGCAGGGTCGTGGAACCCAAGAGGAAAAATGACACCATGTCGTCGCATGGGAAAAAAACGTCAGGAGAAAACGCAACACCGAACTGTGGTTGATCCACCATCGAATGACACAAGGGTCGTGATTTGAACACCACATTGTCATGGCCAAAGACCGCCATATTTGGTATCCAGTCGTGGATATGAACGTCATGAAGATGTGGCTAGAAAACATCCAAAAGGAAACTTTAAGCATGGCCAGAACCAGCTCGAGTCGTGCCTCACAAAAAGGCAACACCAGATGGTATCCCACCATGAATCCTGAACCGAGAGGAAGACATATAGGGGCTGTGACAGGCGACACCAACACTCGCATAGTATAAACCGACCATGGTCCAAAGACCTGGTATGAGATGGTTCGTCAGCCTATGGTTACAAAGCCGCATATGGCTTTTAGGATTTGTGGAGCGACGATTGAAAAGAGGGAACAAAAGTCGTAGATGGCACCAACACGACCGCAGATAAATGGAGAAGGTCGAGGGTGACGGCTGCAGATAACCAGCGGTGACCGGCGATCAGTGGGTAGAGAGGATGCCGCTTAGCGGCTGTGATGTGGGAGAGAGGTGATGGGAGTAATAGGGTTACAAACCCTTTGTCACCTTCAGCTGACTAAGTCTTTTGGAAATAAAAAAAAAACACTTTTTTTCTTTTAAATTTAATTAGGGTTTAAAATTCTCTTAGGCTTTCGACATGAGGCCCAATTATAATTTTGATCCAATTTAGAAATTTAGGGTTCAATTAAATTTGCCATATAATATCTTGTTTCCTTTTTTTTCTTTTTTTTTAATTAAATGACATCAAAGTGGCTCTGATACCACTGTTGGGTTTTAATGCAATTTGTAACCGATAAAACGCAGCGGAAAAATAAATAAATTTGGTTACAACAGTTATATAGAAAAATTTTCTAAATAAACTTAAAACCCAATCGAATCCAATGATGCATTTAATCAAAATAAAACCACACCATAGGGTGTTTAGAAATATATACCTTTTGTAGATCAGCCGGGATTGGAATGGAGCACCAAGAAACCAAAGTAGGTTTCCTCTATTGGCAGTCCACACACGGACATGTTTCCCGTCTCCACCGGGTGCTAGCCCAAGAACCCTTGATTTACATGTGTTTTACAGAAAGAAAAAAGTTTCGTTTCTGTATTTCTCTGATAGGCTAATTCTAATAATTTCAATTATATGAAAAACGGTTTAGCCTAACGCCCTATTTATACCAGAAGAATTATAGTTAGACTATAATTCAACTAAGGAGTAAATAAGGTTTAGTAATTATATGTAATATTCAAATTCAAATTCAAATATATATATATAATTATCTTTTAAACTTAATTTAAATATAGTTATATATAATTACAGATAATACCCCGTAATTAACATAATTACGTTTTCACCCTTTAATTATCATAATTACAGTTTAACACATGTTTTCATAATTATCCTTTAAGAATAATTATTTTCTTAATCAACTTGATTTAATCCGGGTTTCTAAAGATGGAAACAAACGTATTCTTTGTGTGCGACCCTATAGGTTTACATACTCCTCAACAGTATCTCTGTGTGACACGTGTCGTGGTCATATAATAACTTACACCCAGAGTGAAGAATTCTGATTATTACAAGAATAAAATTCTCCTGGCGAAGCAAAAAGAGGCAGGTAAAGCACTAATGGCTGAGGACGATCACTGGTTGGATGTCACTAATTCTGAGAGTGAAAGGAAAGAGACTGCCCATATGTGCTTGATGGGGAAGAAAGTAGTTGAAGTGGAATCAGATAATGAGGAGGATTCTGATGAGGTAAATGATATGACTGAATCTGATTTTCTTAACCAAATGCAATCCATGATGGTTGAACTTCAGGATCTGTGGTCTAAACTTAAACGCGAAAAAGGTGTCATTGAAAAGAAAAGTCAAGCAATATTGAAACTCAACAAATATATTGTTGAGAAGACTGTATTGATTGAGTCTTTAAATAAAAATGTTGATACCTTCGGAAGAGAAAAGACTACAATTCAATGTCAATTATCTGAAACATCTTCAAAATTTAAAGTGTGTGAACATGAGTTAAAAGATGTTGTTAAGAAATGTTTATCTTTGAGATCAGAGAAAAAAAACTTTGGTTGAAAAGGTCAATGGTTTGGAAGAAAAACTTTATACTCGAGGTCAGACTGATAAAACCATTCATCTTAACAAACCAAAAGAGTTCAAAAATTTTAACGAGTTTTGGGGTATTGGATACAATAACCCCCATTACTTGAAAAAGGGTATTTCTAAAAGGCCTACTTTATATGACTTTGATTTTCTACAATTGGCCAAGAAACACCCTGAACTCAAAGTCAAATGTACAAAGTCATCAGACGAAGTTTAGGCTAAGGAAGATGAAAACCGGAAAAATAAGGATAAAATGAAATTACCATTTTGTTACAATAAATTGAATGCTTGTTATAATACTAAGCAGTCAAAATTTCTCTCTAATGATTACTTCCAAAGTTATTCTACTGAGGAAATGGAGGCAAGACTTGCTGACGGAAAAATTTATGTTCTTCCACTCATCTTAGAAAGTAAAATTTCTGAGCTTAAGAACACTCTGGTAGAAGAGAGAATTTTGATTGATTTAGAACAAATGTTATTTTCTATTGTTTTCTTGAAAATTGATTTTAAATCTAAATCTACAAGTGATAAATCAGAATCAGGAAGAGCTTGTGAATACAACTCTACTGATTCAGATAAATCATCTTGTAAACTCTTTATGACTGATATTTTTCCTGATTTAAAACCTTCAGATTTTGAACAAACACCTGAACAAAAGAAGTTTTCAAAAGATTTTAATAATTTCATGTATCCAAATGCTTCCAAAGTTCCTCTATCCGATGATGATGATGATCTGTTTGATGATGGTGTTGATTTTCTTAACTCTGATGGTTGTTTTTATAAGTGTGTTGAATAATTTGATTTCAATGCAAAACGTCCAGATCATTCTTAATTTATTGTTACTTCTAAAGGTTTACCAAGTGTAATTAAAAAGGGTGAATCATCAACTAAGGTTGATAGATCAGTTCATGTGAGCACCTACTATACCAAAGGTAAGAAAGGAAAGAATAGGCACTCACAGAAACGGACCAACACGGGTAAGCCTAGGAAGAAACAATCTCAGAAAACTCATGGTTCTAACATGATTAATTCATATGTTTCAAATATAAGAAAGAAAAGATATGAAGGAAAACTGGAATGGAAACTAAAGAAGAAGATTGACGAGCATACAAATCATTTTCTGTATTGAATAGTAGTAGGATTACTATTAGTAAGAGTGATGTAATTTATCATGTTGCTTCTCATAGAAAAAAACTTATACCTTCTTACAAGTCTTATACAATAAAGCAATTAATCCAATTATCTTCGTCTACTAATTAGTCTTCCACATATGGTCGAAATGATTTTATGACTCGACAATATTCTGATCATTGGTTTGGTTCATATCATATCCATCATGCATATGTTTCAAAAGTTTTTCACAAGTTAAGTGGACCCAAATTCAAATGGGTGCCAAAATTTTGTGCTAACATGATAGGACCCATCTATAAACGGGTACCTAAACCAATTTTTGCTTAATTTCTCATGTGCAGACCCGTTATATGTGGTACTTGGATTCGGTCTATTCCAAGCATATGACCGGGCAGAAATATATTTTATCTAATTATACAGAGAAATTTTGCGGCAAGGTGACGTTTGAGAACGACCAGTTTTCACCAATTTTGGGATATGGAGATGTTGTGCAAGAGAACATAACGATCAAGAAGGTGAGCTATGTAGAAGGACTAGGACACAATCTGTTTAGCATCAGACAGTTTTGAGACAAATATTTAGAGGTAAATTTCAATGCCAAGAGGTGTTGTGTCAAAACGGAAGTTGGTAAAGAACTCTTGGTTGGCACGAGAAAGTCAAACCTCTACACTATCTACTGTCAAATGTCAAGACGTACAATGTTGTGTGTCTCACCTCAGCTTTCGATACATAAACAAGTTGGTGAAAGGGAATTTGGTGAAAGGACTTCTAGAGCTTAAGTATGAAAAAAAATCATATGTGTGACGCGTATGAGCAGGGAAAAATGAAAAGAGCTTCTCATAAGCCTAATCCTGAACCTAGTACAACTCATCCTTTGAAACTGGTACACATGAACTTATGCGGTCCCATGCGTACTCAGAGTATAAACGGCAAGCGTTACGTGCTCATAATTATGGATGATTATTCACGATACACTTGGATCAAATTTCTAAGATCAAAAGATGAGATGTCCGATATCATCATCTCATTTTTGAAGAGTGTCCAAGTGAACATGCAAAGAGTAGTCAAGCTTATTCGGAGAGATAATGGCACAGAATTCAAGAACAAAAGAGTTGACGATTATCTTGAATCGGTCGGGATAACTCATCGTTTTTTGCTGCCAGAACGCCAGAATAAAATAGGGTAGTTGAAAGAAGAAATCAAACTCTCGTTGAGGCTGCACGAACGATGGTGAGCCAATCCGATCTACCTTAATTTTGTGGGTCGAAGTTGTCTCAATTGCATGTTATACTCAAAATCGTTCTGTCATCCATCGTCGGTTTGTCATCCATCCTAGCATTAAACATTTTCACATCTTTGGATGCAGGTGTTTTGTGTTGAATGATAAGGAGAACTTGAACAAGTTCAGTCCCAAGGATAAAGAAGGCATTTTCATTGGCTACTCTCAGACATCTGTGGCTTATAGAATCTACTTGAAGAAGTCAAAGTTTGTGGTTGAGAGCGTTAACACTACATTTGATGAAGAGATGGCTTCTGAACACATCAGTTCAGAACACGTTATAACATGAGTTTCAGTTTTTGGACAGATCAGTCCAGAACTTGTATCTAAAGTTTCTAATTCTGATAATGTTTCTACTTCTACATTGCCATTAACAGAGTTAGATTTATTATTTGAACATTTTTATGATGCGTTTCTCGGATCTAAAGTGTCTAAACCTGTTGTGATTGACAGATCGGATAATTCACGTACTAATCAATCAATCACTTCAGATGTATCAACTGAACCAGCCTCCTCGGTTCAAACAGAAACTCAAGATCAAATACCTACTCAATCAGTTGAAGTTGAACAAGAAAGTAGACCTGGCAAACGTGTCGTGTCGTGTCGGGTTCGTGTCGGGTTCAAAGTTAAACGGGTTCAAAGTGTCTAACCCTAACCCGACCCGTTTAATAAACGGGTCAGAAAATCCCAACCCTAAGCCGACCCGCCTAACCCACCACGACCCGCCTAACCCGTTTAACATTTATAAAGTTAAAATTAAAAATCGAAAATTCACAAAAAATACAAATACAAAATTCAAATGAAAGCATTAGAAATCCAAAATTTATAGTTCAAAATTATAATCAAATCTAAAACACTAAAAATCTAAAGCATTAAAAGGAAAACATATATATATATATATATATATATAAACGGGTTATTCGGGTCATTTTCGAGTTGAAATTTTTGACCCTGACATTACCCGTTTAATTTTCGTGTCGTGTCGTTTCATGTCAACCCGTTTACTTAAACGGGTTGAAATGTATTACTCAAACCCGTTTATTTCGTGTTGAGTTCATGTCGGGTTAGCGTGTCGTGTCAGTTTTTGGCAGGTCTACAAGAAAGTGAAGAGCCAGAAGTATCACATTCAGTTGGGTGTACAACAGTGCCTATCCAACAGACAACGATTGTCTCACCAACTGAATCTTTTGCACCTCCTACTTCAACTGAACCACAACAACAAGAAGACACTGGATTTTTATATGATCAGCATTATCAGTCTACATCTAATCCACTCCCTCATGTACACAAGTGAACCAAAGAGCATCTTATTCATCAAATAATCGGAGATCAGTCAAAGCCAGTGCAAACTAGGTCTGCAACTACGAACGAGTGCATGTTTGATTCTTTTCTGAATATGTTAGAACCTACTCGAGTATCTGAAACTCTAGCTAACCCAGATTGGATAACAACTATGCAAGAAGAGCTCAATCAATTTGAAGCTCTCAAAATCTGAGACTCGTGCCTAAACCGGAAGGAAAAACGATTATCGGAACGAAATGGGTATTCAAAAACAAAAGGATGAGGATGGTATCAAATTAATAAATAATGCAAGACTTGTGGCTAAGGGATACCGGCAACAGGAAGGTATATATCACGATGAGACATACGCTCTAGTTGCACATATAGAGGTAATAAGGATGTTCTTAGCCTATGTTGCACATAAAAACTTCACTGTCTATCAAATAGACGTGAAGACTACCTTTCTTAATGGCATACTGAACGAAGAAGTATACGTCTCACAGCCAGAAGGATTTGTCAACGCGGAAAAACCAAATCATGTCTACATTCTTGACAAGGCCCTCTAAGGCTTAAAGTAAGCTCCTCGAGCTTGGTATGATGTTCTATCCAAGTTTTTAGTCAAGTCTGGCTTCTCGAAGGGTAAAATTGATTGATAATGTCCAATCAAATCACAATCAAATAACAAGCAAGATCAACAAGAATCATTGGGGAAATCACAAGTGTATTGATGTCACAAGTGATAGGGTTACATGTGTTTCTCTCTCTAGATTCTCTCAAGTAGTTACAATCAGGCTAGTTACTAAAGAAAACAACAAGGAAGAACCTATTTATAGGTCAACCAAAATACAAGGAAACTAAAGACAAAGTCAACATAAAATGATCTAAAAAAAATACAATAACAATCTTCCCCTTTTAGACCATTTGATAAACTTGTTCTGGTCCCATCTTCTGAAACAGATTCTTCTGATCCCAAGGTATGATTCAAACCTTCTTATGTGCTCTCTAAACTCTATATTTTTGTTGATCTATTCAAGCATAGCTTCCATGTTAAGAGACCCAACTGACCTTACACCTTCATTCGTTCTGAATCTTTCCTGCTCTGACAGAAACAATTTATCTTCAAGCACTTTTCGCACATACTTCAAAGTACCATCTGAATACTTAGCCAATTCTGATGCTCTCATGAACTGCTTCTTATGAGACTTGGTGTTTACATACATCACACCCAATTCTAGATATCTGGAGATCTGAAAAGGCTCTAGAACTTTGATCTTAGGATGGTTGAAGTTTGGTGCCAACAGGTTTACTCTGTTCTGATTAGTTTCAATGCCAAGCTGAAAGTCAAATGTATAAGCATTGTAGACACTCCTTGTCATAAATCTTTTGATAGCATCCAAAGCATAAGCAACAGCCTGTGTCCTCTTTCTCTTCATCCTGTCTCTAAACTCATACACAATAAACATAATGTCTGAGAAGTTCAAGTTATCAAAATCAGCTTCTGTAAAAGTACTGATCTTCATACCTCTTCTATGAACTGTGAACTTTGGATAGTGGACATTCAGAATCTTACACATGTGAACATTTTGGACCTGAAAAATCTCTTCTTTTTTGGCAACTTGGGAAAGTCTACTTTGAGTCTTCATAAATCTGATGTAGTTGGCCTGATAAATCTTATCTCTGTCTCCAACACCATAGAAATTTCCTTCATCAATTGGCTGCAGAGATGAGACAAAGATTTTGGTTGTCTCTTCCAGGAATGGTACTTTGAGTGACTTTCTGATGATCTCAATGAACTTCAAAGAGTCCCCCTCAATATCATAGCCTGTATAAGGAATAGAACCAACTCTAACATCTCATTTGAAAGTAACTTTCCCTATGTCACTTATTTCATAAGAGATGAGCTCTTCTGCTTGCATTGTTTCAAGTTCTGGACCATGAGCTTTGGAAAATTCTTCCACTTCCATTGGAGTGACAAAAAAAAGATTTGGCTTTAGCTTTATAGAGACTTCAACTGCATTTAGTATCTTTGGACTATCAGGGTTTCGAAGGTAAGGAAGTGTATTGTCTTTCGCTCCCGGATTATTTGCCTTTCCTCCTTTTCTCTTTGCTTTCTTTCTTTGTTCAGCTTATTTCTGAAGTCTTGAATATCAATAATAATTGGCCTTTCTTCTTCAAGATATTTTGGTTTAGGCTTTGAAGTAGGAATTGTTGACCTTTTAGAGTTCTTGGACTTGTCAGCATTTGGTTTTTGCTTGGATTGAACGGCTAGTTCTTCAGAATCAAAATCTTTAGGTAAAGGTAGAGCAACTCTTGGTTCAGAAGCATCAAGATTTTCAGGGACAGAAAAGTTTCTTAAGGGAGAAACTATTGGAACTGCAGTCAAGATTTCATCTTCATCAAACAGTCTATATGTTGGTGGAGCATAATCAACTGTACTAGCAATATGTGCAATCTCCACAACTTTTGCTTGTTGAACTGGGAAAGTTTGATCAAGATCTGCAATCTCTTCATCTTCACTTACAAGATCATCAAAATTCTTATCTAAATTTTCTCCAAACAAATCATCCAGCACATTTTCACTCGGACTCAGATTTCCTTGAGAAATGGCATTCTGTACAAACTCTTCAACTGTGATTAAATTCTCAGGATCTGGTCCATCACTTTGAATATTGTACTCAATAACATCCATTCCTTCCTGCTTTACTCTCCAATAACTGTCATACCTAGCAGCAGCTTGCTCATCATAATCACTTGCATAATCATCTAGGTTGACAAAGTTTTCAGCAGTAACTCCCAACATCTCCATCACTTCTTCACTGTTGCAATCGCAGGATTTTCAACCCTTGATTCCGTATTGTCATAGATCATCAGCTCTACTTCAGCCTGTGGAGCATTCTCATCCAATTGTTCCTGTTCTGACTGTTCTCCATGTGTAGTTTCAGCTACTTCAGTCCCCTGCTCCTCAACAGTAACAATAACAGTATCTTCTGCAGTTTTCTGTCTCTTATTCATCTGCCCCTCATGATCTTGATCAGAATCACGATCATGTCTTTTCGTTAAATCTGCATCGAATTGAGCCTTGCAAGAAAGTTGTACTACTGTGGTTAGGTCCTGTAAGTGCTTCTCCACTGAATCTTTGAACTGGTTGAACTGAGACTGTGTGACATAATCTACTGGAACTTGAGAAACAATTGGTTGGGATTGTTGTGTCAATAATCCAATAAGATCTGCTTCGGTTTGATCTGTTGGAGCGTCTGATAACAACTGAGCTAAAAGTAAATATTTCAACTCGGAAACGGATTGAACTGGTGGTGGTTATGGAACTAATGGTGGTGGAAGTGATTGCTCAGGCTCCTCAACAACTGGATTTTTTCCTTTCAACATTCTCAACACCTTTCCAATCTCCTCCTCAAACTTTTCAGTTGCTTTATTCAACTCCGACTGAAACTTCTGTGATAAAGAGTTTTCAACGACCTTTAGGGCGTCATTGAGAAATTCCCTTGAAACGAATTCGGGTAAAGTAACATCGGTGATACTCAAGCTTCTCGTTAACACAGTTGTTGAAGATACAACAGTGTGGCCTGTTCTCAAAGCTGGCGTGATGTTAGCAATGACAGGACTTCCACCTGATCCTCATAGTCCGGAATGCGGAGCTACTACAGATGTTCCGATTGGGGCACTAAGACTCCCGATGGTAGCAGATACGAATGGTTGTGTCCTAGGAATAAAAGTAGATGTAACAATTGGTTCTAGACCCACTTGTGCACTAAAAGAAGTCGAACTCAGGGGCAACTGAGTTCTTATTTCCATACCTGCCTGTTCCGAGTGAACAGCAGATAGATTTTGTGCTAAAACCCCGGGTAAAGTTGACACTATAGCCTGTTGAAAGGCAATAGAATGGCTGGTTGAGGTGTGCATATGCATTAGTGGGCGACTAATGTCTGTTTCAATACCTCCTGCTCGCAACACATGCGCCGAGGTAGTAGATGTGGCTGCCCTTCTGGAATGGTAGGTTCGAGTACACACACGCTCACCATGTTCTTTTCCTTCATTCACTCTAGACCTCACATTTTCTGGATTTTCAACTAATACTCCCTCTTCCTGCCTTATAACTCCAGAGTTAGATACAACATTCATGATTGTTGAGTCAACACCTTCCAAGTCAAGATCTCTTGCAATAGAATCAAGACTATGGTGTAAAGAAACATTCTCTAAGAATCCAAAGCTATGAACCATGTTATCATCATCATCATGCTGATCATTTCCTTGATTTGTTGCATCCTGTTCTGATGTTGTTGATGGCACTGAAGTATCAGATGAGCTTGCTTGTCCAACCGATATAGTTCTTTCAGAGTTCTGACTTTCATTGGAATTCTCTTCCTGAGTTCCCAATTGAGGAATTATAGCAATCTCAGGTTGAGATGTGGAAATCATTACATGCGTGACAGATTGTGCCTGTGTTCCCACACCCTCCAGTACAGAAGTCTGACCCACTTCTGAAGCCCTTTCCAAATTTTCTCTCTGCTCACTTTCCCGTTCAACTACTTCCGTAGTATGTTGAACCCTCACTGACTCCGCTCGACTAATTGTATCTACGTCCTGGGTAGAGATCGCCGGCTCTGGTAATCCCATGGACTCCCTATATTTCCTAACACACAAAACATTCGGATCAGCATAAGCAAGCAGTGCAGCAGGTACTGGCATCTCAAAAGTGAAGGATTGCTTCTGTTTTTGAAGATGTGTCATTTCATTTTCTGGGGCAATCTCATGATGTAATCTTTTTGGAATATCTCGGTTGGATCTCAATAAGCCTCGGACAATGAGTGGTAAGAACCTCTGATATGGCACATATTTTGGCTTCTCTGAATGTCTTTTGCTCAGAACTTTCTCATAAAGCTCAGTCCAGATAGCCACAACATAATCAACATCCAGGTCATAGATGATAGCATGGAACAGTCTTAATGTATGAATGTTGGTGTTGTCATGCCCAGAATGTCTTGAAGTCAAACACTTGTTGATCACTGAAAAGAACTGATAATAGAATGGAGGCAAATTTGACTTCTTAAAGTCACTCATCTTTGAAAGGCTTCCAACATATCCTAGAGCACAAATTCCAGCAAACATTTCTTGATCTGTTGGATAGGGATCAAAAGTTGTCTTTCCTTCTCTTGAGTCTGGCAAAGGAAGATCTAGAAGCAATCTTAGTCTTTGAAAGGTCAGGATGGATGTGAAATTTTCAATGCGGATTGTGAAATGTTTCTTGTTGCCTTGCACTACATGCTCAATGGTTCTCCATGCTTGTTGTAAATAAATCATTGGCACAGTAGGAGTTGCAGTTAAGGCAGTGCAAATTGGATGGTTTTTCAGGATCTCCTTTATCAGTGGCTTGACCATGAGATTTTCAAAGATCACAATTGAAGATCTGGACCTGCACCAATTTCAGAATAATGAGATCGGGAAGAAGGCATGGGCATCTCCCGTGAAACATTCGGGTCATGTTCATCCATCTGAACACTTTGGTCAATGATATTTTCCTCCGCCATTGATTTCCTGAAAAATATGAAAAGTATTGGATAAAATCCAATATGTCAGTATAAATCCAAAAACTTGTTTTCAGAAAACCAATTTTGAAGTGTACTTTAAGATATTGCAATTGAAAGCACAGTAAGTTAAAAAAAAAATTTGCAACTTCAGATGAACGGAACATAAAAACAACACACAAAACACAAAAAAAAAATGACAATGACACTTAACACTTTCAATTTATTTTGTCAAAATAACGTTGTATTAAAATTAATACTTGAAATCTGGAAATTAGTTATAATATTGATTCTGCAAAGGTTACCCATAATTCTTAGACTTTTTAAACTTGCAAAAATATTTATATGAACTCTAATTAGAACTTCTCAAAATTTGAGTTTGAACTTGAAATACAAAGAACCCTTATAAAAGTGATAAGTCAAACTTTCTCAATTTACTATTCATCTGAAAATTTTGAAATTCAAAAAAAATTTGAATTTCAAAATTCAAACATTTCACTATTAATCTCATGAATCTGATTTGCTTATTTAAAAAATTGAAACAATGTTCATGAATTCGGATTATAATTTCTTTTAATTGTTCATGTTTTGAAGATGTAACAGATTATCTTTTCAGAACAATATATCATGAATTCAGTTTCTTGGACAGTTCAGTTCCATGAGTACAGATCGATGTTCAAAGTCCAGAAGTGTAAAACTTTATGCCAAAATTCATAAGTCCAGTTCAAAAGCTCGAAGCTTTAAGCCAAGAAGTGAAGAGTCCAGTTATGAATATGAGTTCAAGTTCAGTTCAGATATTCTAATCCAAGAGTTAAGGGAACCCTGCAAAAATCACTATGTCGAACGAAAAACCCAGATTATACCAAGTATGATTTGAAATACAAATCATTAGTTTGAAAGAACAAACCCAAAATAGTTAGTATCTGTCACTTCAAAAAATCAAAGAACCAAGAAGATGAACAGTCAAAAATTTGAATCGACAAAATTGAAAATGAAACCCTAGAACTTGAAGAAATCGAATCTGAAATTAAGAACAAACAAACAATTAACTAAAAACAAGATAACCTACACTGATTCTTTGAAAGAGATGAACTGTAAAGACAAAAGTCGCAAACGAAATCGAGAGAGAAAATCGCAAGTGCTGAAAGTCGCTAGTTGATAATGAGAGAAATAAAGAGATGAAACCTTTTATACTCGACAAAACGCGCAAGTTAATGAACTCGCAAGTCAAAGAACTCGCAAGTTACTGTTCATTGCACATAAACTCGCACACAACGCACGAATGGAGTTTTTCTTATCTCATATCAAGGAAACAAGGTATTTGTCTCAAAAATAGACAAATAGGTGTGTGTTTTCACTTAAGAACCAATTTAAGTGAAAAATTCGTGAAACACGCAAGCCTAGAGAGTAAAGAAGTTAAAACTCGCAAGCTGAAAAAAATTAATCGCCCAAACTCGCAGGTAACGACTTGCGCGTTTATGAAACTCGCACACCACATCTAGCGCGTTTGCTTAAACTCGCTAGCTTCAGCTTGCGCATTCTACAAACTCACTAGAAATGCCTTGCGCATTTGCCAAACTCGCTAGCAATGCCTTGCGCATTTGGTGAACTCGCAGACTATGCCTTGCGCGTTTTAGCGTAAGCATAGTGCTTTGCGCGTTTCCATACTTAGAAAATTTTTGAGAAAAGTTTCCAAAAATGAAATCTTTCTAAAAATGAAAACTTTGACTTTCCCAAAATAGCAACTTTCCAAAAATTGACTTTTTAGCACAAAACCAGTATTTTTCTCAAGAAAATTTTTTTCTGACTTTTCAGATCTTTCAATTATACATACACACTTACATACTTTTGCATTAAGTCTCCCCCTTGAAGTATGCACATATCTTAATTTCTCCCCCCTTGATTTTTGCTATTAAGCACAAATCATGAAGTACGAGTCCTAATCTGATGTGATCAGAAGTCGTAGTCCAAAATGCAAACCTGTAAAACAGATAAAGTTTTGGTACTCATTGAACATGAGTCCAGGTTTGTTAATAATATCCAGCTTTTTGAAAGTGAGTAAATGAATTACAAAGACTTATCAAATGTAAAGAAATGCTCCCCCTCAGAAATATAAAGAATGATGTAACTATTCATTAAGGTTCAACATACCAAGTTTGCTGACTAGAAACTTAAATATCTTTTCATCAAGAGGTTTATTAAACAAATCAGCAACCTCAAGGTTAGTTGAAACAAAATGCATTTCTACATCACCTTTTTCAACATGGTCTTTAATAAAGTGATACCTAATATCTATGTGCTTCGTCTTTGAGTGTTGTACAGGATTTGATGTGATTGCTATTGCACTCTTGGAATCACAGTAGATTGGTACCTTGTGAAAAGTATATCCATAATCTCTCAGTTGGGTTCTCATCCACAGAACCTGTGAGCAGCAGCTTGCAGCCGCAACATATTCCGCTTCAGCTGTAGATGTGGATACACAATTCTGCTTCTTTGATGACCAGCTGACCAGTTTATCTCCTAGAGAGTGACATTCTCCTGATGTACTTTTCCTGTCTAATTTGTTTCCTGCAAGATCTGCGTCAGTATATGCTGTTAATTCAAACTTAGAATCTTTTGGATTCCAAAGGCCCAGATTTGGTGTGCCTTTGAGATAACTCAAGATTCTTTTTACAGCAGAAAGGTGTGACTCTTTAGGATTTGCTTGATACCTTGCACAAAAACATGTTGCAAACATAATATCTGGCCTACTTGTTGTCAAATAAAGAAGAGATCTAATCATGCTTCTGTAGGTATGTTGGTCTACTGATTTTCCGGAGATATCAGCATCCAACAAACTGCCAGCTTGCATGGGAGTCTTCATGGGTGAAGTAGAGTTCATGTCAATTTTCTTCAACATGTCTCTGATATATTTAGCCTGATTTATAAAAATCTCTTCCGGGGTTTTCTTAACTTGCAGGCCTAAGAAAAATGTGAGTTCACCCATCATTGACATTTGAAAACGTTTTTTCATGATATTTTCAAATTCTACGCATAATTCTTGTGAAGTAGAGCCAAAAATTATGTCGTCAACATAAATTTGCACAAGTATGAGATCTTTACCTTTCTTTTTGAGAAAAAGAGTAGTGTCGATTGTACCTTTCCGAAAACCTGACTTGGTTAAGTAGACTGAAAGTGTTTCATACCATGCTCTTGGCGCTTATTTTAATCCGTACAGTGCCTTATCAAGAACATAGACATGATCTGGGAACTTCGGATCCACAAAGCCTTTAGGTTGATTCACATTAGACTTCTTCATGAAGAATTCCATTGAGAAAAGCAGACTTCACATCCATTTGAAATACCTTGATATTCTTGTGAGCCGCATAAGCAAGAAAGATCCTAATGGCTTCGATCTGAGCAACTGGTGCATATGTTTTGTCGTAATCAATACCTTCTTGTTGATTGTAACCTTTTACAACCAGCCTTGCTTTATTCCTCACGATAATTCCAGCCTCGTCCTTTTTGTTTCGGAAGACCCATTTTGTGCCAATAATGGATATGCCTTTGGGTCTTGGTATCAATCTCCACACCTTGTTCCTTTTGAACTCATTTAGCTCATCCTCCATTGCATTAATCCAATCTGGATCCTTTAACGCTTCTGATGGCTTCTTTGGTTCAATACTGCTTAGAAAACTTGAAAAAATGAAGAAATTTGCAGTTGCTGGTGGAAAAGCAGATCTGGTAGTCACTCTAGCAGACGGGTCACCAATAATGTTTTCTGGAGGATGGTTCCTTGTCCATCTATGTGAGCTTGGTAAAACATCAACTTATGTTTGATTATTAGAGGAATCAAACTCATCTTGTATTACTGGTTCTTCAGGAGTTGAAGTGATTGGAACTTCTGGTTCTTCTGAAGAAGATAAAATTGGACTTGATGTGCTTTGCAATGGAACAGCTTCTTCTGTTGGAGTTTCCAACATATTCTCTTCAGGTGTGATAGATGTAGATGAAACATCTTCATTGGTGGTTGAAGTTGTGTTGTCTGAAACTTCTTGAACTTGACTTATAGAAGCTTCACCGTTGTCTTCAAAGGGTCCTGATATATCTGCAGTGGTAGTAGAATTATCAGTAGTAGGTCTATCATTATTACCTTGTTCGTTCTAAAAATCATCAAAATCTTCATAAAACAGTAAATCTAAATCAGATTCAGTCAAGGATTTAGAAATCTCAGTCTGTTTTGAAGCAGGTTCCACACTGGTTGATGTGGAATCTTTATCACTAGATCCAAGTTCTGAACTGCTTTGTTCAGAAAGTTTTGTCTTCGTTTCATCAAAGGACACGTTGATGCTTTCAATT
The DNA here is from genome assembly GCA_023525745.1 of Arctium lappa. Taxonomy (NCBI): domain Eukaryota; kingdom Viridiplantae; phylum Streptophyta; class Magnoliopsida; order Asterales; family Asteraceae; genus Arctium; species Arctium lappa. The sequence goes on from CM042064.1 coordinate 14,341,294, forward strand.
ACTGATCTCATTCTTGTGTTGTAAACTCTGTATGCTTTGGAAGTAAGTGAGTATCCAATAAAGATTCCCTCATCAACTTTCTCTTGAAATTTTGCTAGATTTTCTCTATCATTCAGCACATAGCACCTGCATTCAAACACACGAAAGAATTTAACATTTGGTTTACGACAATTAATAATTTCATAAGCAGTTTTATTTAAACGCTTATTAATAATTGTTCTGTTTTGTGTGAAACATGCAGTTGCTACTGCTTCAGCCCAAAGAAAATGTGGTAGACTGGAATTAGCAAGCATTGATCGTGCAACTTCTACCAAAGTTCTGTTCTTCCTTTCCACAACACCATTTTGCTGTAGTGTCATTGCAGCTGAGAAGTTGTGTGAAATGTCGACTGAATCCAAATATGATTGAAGAGTTGAATTCTTGAATTCAGTGCCATTATCACTTCTGAGTTGTTGCACTTGACTTTGAAGAGGAACTTGTATTTTCTTTATGAATTTGATGATGAGATCTGGAGCATCCGACTTTTGTCTCAAAAACTCTAGCCACGTATATCTGGAGTATTCATCAACCATGACCAGCATATACTTATTGCCGTTTATTGACTGAGTTCTCATCGGACCGCACAAATCCATGTGAATAAGTTCCAAGCACCTTGAACAGTTAGATAGCATCTTCAACTTGTGAGAACTCCTTTTCATCTTTCCCTTCTGACATGCAGAACAAAGAGAGTCTTGTTCTATTTTTAGCTCTGGAAGCCCGGGTGACAAGATTCTGAGTCCTCAACTTGTTTAATTCTCTGAAATGTTGATGAGAAAACCGACGATGCCATAACCAACTTTCATCTACTGAAGCTTTTGAGATAAGACACACAGGTTTTTAAGCTTGTAGAGTTGGAAAATGAACACCATAAAGTAATCCCATTCTTTCTCCTTTGATTAACTCTGTGCCTGACTTATCCTTGATATAACAAAAGTCTTCATCAAATTCCACTTTACATTTCTTCTCGGTGAATTGACTAATGGAAAACAAATTGTACTCTAACCCCTCGACATACAAAACTTTAGAGATAGATATCATTCTGTTCTTGAGAACACCGTATCCTCTGACATAACCATTCATCTTATTCCCAAAGTTAACTGTTCCTGCGTAATGTTCTACATAATCGTGCAGCAGGTGTTTGTAAGCTGTCATGTGTCTCGAGGCTCCTGAGTCTATAATCCACACATGACAAGCCTGCAAAAACAGTTACTTCAACTTAGGTACCCATATAAGAATGGTTCCTTTCTTGTTAGTAGCATTCTTATCTTTTGAACTTTTGCTTTTTACCATTTGTGCATTAAGTATATCTTTAGGAATCCATCTTTGCACATATCGTAATTCAGCAACTTTCTTTAACTCAACTTTTTGATTTTTAGACTTTACAGTATAAACTTCAGCTTTTGATTTATCAGAAGGAGAAGTAGAAGATTTAATGTTTTTCAAATGGACTTTTCTTCTTTTCTTTGAAGATTTAGGTTTAAGAGAGAATGAACTTTCATAACATAATGAACATCGCAATCTTGTAGAAGCTTGTGTCAACAAATCAATCTTTGAAAGAAATTATGATTTATTAGAACTTTGTTGACATTTATTACAAGATGGAGCTACTCTATTACATGCACTGTCATGAGAAGTATTCAGAATCTCTTCCACCTACTGCTTTTCTTTGGACACATTCTTCTTCAGTAAGCAATCTGAAACACAATCAGAAGTCATATTAGTCAAATCATAATTTAAACATACTTCTTCAGATAAAACAGGTTCTTCAGAAAGAATTTTGTCATTTACCAGCTTAGAAGAACTAGAATTTGAAATATCAACTTTCTTTTTCAAGACAAAATTGATTAATTTTTCTTTCATTATATCTGACGATAGAACAGATAGATCTTTGACATACTTAGATATTTGACTTTCAAAGATTTGATGTTGATGAGCAAATGTGTCGCTTTCAATTATCAGAATTTTTTCAAATTCAGAGTCTTGCATTGAAAGTTGCATACATCTAAGTTCAAGATCTTTCTTTTCTTGGAGAGTTTTCTTTTCATGATTAGATTTTTGATTTTGTAAGTCTGAAATTTCTTTTTCAAGAACAGAAATTTTGTTTAAAGCTGCTTGATATTCAAGATCAAAACTCTTAGAAGTCATTTATGGAACATGTTTTTTTAAAACTAAAGACTTTTCATTTCCATCTACTATAATAGGACATGTAACTATTATTTCAGATGAATCAGAAACATGTGATGTAGTATGAATCTCATTTTCTTTTGGAAAGATATGTTCAAATTCAACATATGTTTTCTCTTTATTTTCATAAGAAGAATTCAATTCGTCGTATTTAAAATAGACATTTTTGAGACCTTGAGATTCATACTTCATCTTATTTTCTGATTTATCTTCAACAATAGGTTTTGTTTCTATTTTAGTTGATGTATCTGAAACAGTCTCTGTTTTAACAAACATCTCAAGGGTTTGTGGAACTAAAATAATAGGCTCCAAATCATTTTTGTTTAAATTGTAAAGTTTTTCTGGTGCCTTCTTTAAAACATCCACATCTGAAAGACCTAGACCAGGATTGGACTTATAAAATTTGTTTTCCTTTTGACCGCTTGTTAAAAATTTTAGAGTATGTTCAGTTTGACCTCTTTTGAGAATTAATTCTTCTAACTCTTTTATTCTGGTATATGCCTCAACTCTGTCTTTCATAACAAGTTCATACTGAAGAGTTAAGTCCAGTTTCTGATCTTTAAGAGTTAAAACTTCTTTTTGCAAATCAGATATTTCATTTTGAAGCTTTACTTTGTCCATTTTTAAAGCATTTTTCTCTTCTTCTTTATCTTATGATAATGTTTTGTATAACAAAACTTGATCTTGATGTCCCTGTATGATGAATTTTTGTTCTTCAAGTTTATCTTTTAGTTTCAAAAATTCTGAATTTGTTTGAGTTAGTTGGGACATCAAGTTCATCAACTCTTCATTTTCAGAAGAGTCAGATTCATCAGACATTGAATTTACCTCAGTATCAGACTCTTCCTGTAAATGAGCCATGAGGTTGTAGTGTACCTCAGTCAGGTTTGCTTTTACTTCACTTTCCTTCTCATCTGAATAGTACAACCAGATTTCATCTTCAGCTTTCAGAGCTTCCCTTTTTCAACAGCCTTTGTAAGTTGAGCTTTCATCTTGTAGTACTCATAGTTCTTCACCTTTTTCTCCAGACAATCTTTAGCAAAGTGACCTGACTTTCCACAGTTAAAGCACTTGTCTAACTTTTCTTTCTCTTTTTATTCCTTCTTTTCCTCTGTCTTCTCTTCTTTCTTTTCTTTCTCAATCAACAATTTACCTTTGAATTTACCTGACTTGTAACCATCATGCTTGGGTTTGCTGCAAAATTTCTTCTTTGCAAACTTCTTGTGAAATCTTGTAGTTAACAAAGCCAGTTTTCTGTGAAATCATCAATCTCATCTACTTCTTCAGGTTCAGCATCCTCATCCTCTTCCTAAGAACTGTCAGAAGAATCAACAATCTTTGACACCATAGCTTTTGCCTTTAATGGTTTGCTTGATCCAGATGTTGCTTTTAAAATCAATCCCGGATTCTGTGTTAGTAAAGCTAGAGAGTCTTCCACTTTCTTGTGCTTTTCTTTCAACTGACTTAGTTCTTTTGTAGCAGCAACTTGTTTCTTGATGACATCCTCATGTTGATTTAATGCAGAAAACAGATCATGCAACTTTTCTTTATCCATGTCTTTGTTAATCTGCATCTTAATTGTATAAACTTCCAATTCTGGCTGAAGATTTTTAATAAACTTGAAATTTATCTCTGAATCTGATTTCTGAAGTCCATTTTTCCTCAGTTCATTCAGGATAATGTTATACCTATCATAAGCATCCTTCAACGATTCACCATCCTTGCCCTTGAAACCTTCATAAGCAATAATGCTTTGATTTCTTTTTGTCTTTTGAGACTTGACCGATCCAATAAACTGTTTCTTCAATTCATCCCATATGTCGTTAGCTGAATCACGGCTGTCAACTCGGTTGAATATGTCGTTTGGAATGGCCATGATCAGGAAAGTCAGTGCATTAGCATCTCTTTCGACCAATTTCCTGTCATTATCATTGTACTGAATTGGATTTTTAGCAACATTTCTTTCAGGAATTTCTGGTGTGGTTTCAGTTTCAGGAACCCTTGCTGCAGTGACGTGAGGAAAATGGGGTCCTTCCAGAATAGAAGTCATCAAGGATTTATCTTGATTGTTCAGAAAGTTTATCATTCTATTTCTCCACTAAGAATATTCATCTGCTTGAAGAACTGGAAGTTTGGACTTCGAACCCATACTGAGTATATCTCTAGACATGATTGTAACAGAAATGTGATTTGAACTGATTGTTAAAGAAGTGCAGATTACACTCGGTGTGTAAAATTCAAAACTGATCAAATTTGAGACAACTTATAAAAATTGACTAAGGACTGAAACTCGCAGATCACTTAATAGCCTGAAACTCACAGATAAAATGAACCCGCAGAAATAACTCGCAAACCGAATAAACTTTCAACACACTTTTTCGAACAAACTCGCAGACTGAAGGAACCCGTAGAATACTGTTCCTGATGAACTCGCAGACTGTACCGTATGCGTTTCTTGAACTCGCAGAGGCTAACTTGCGTGTTTTAGCAAACTCGCAAGATAAAACTCGCGGATGGAATCTCAAAGAAACTCTCAGATCAAGGAGCTAAACTCGCAACCTTTGATGAGCGCGTTCTATGAACTCGCTAATAACGCCTTGCGCGTTTCAGACCGAATTCTTCACCTTGCGCGTTCTTGCGATAAACGTGCGCTTTTCACAGAATCTGAGCGTTCTTGGGAAGAACTTGCGCGTTTCAGAGATCTAACGCGTTCTTGCGATGAACTTGCGTGTTCTTCACCTGTTCGATCAAAAATCAAGTAAAACTTGATTTCTGAATCTGAAAATCACACAATTTGTTCAATATACAGTACGAAACAAGATTACAACACTGAAATAACAAAAGAAATCGAAAATTACAGTGCTTAGATTGAATTACAGTGTACGACTTTTACTATTCACGAAACTAACATTTTGATCAAATTGATCAATCTCAAGTACAAATTAGACTATGTGATCTAAATAAAAGTTGATCCAATGGATAAAACGTACACAATCAAATCAATTTCTTGATTTAATTGTACAAAAACAAGAAAAACACGGATCAAACAGTAACTTTTCAGTCCGCCAAAAATATTTCAAAAAAAATTCAAATCTGATCCAAATCTGCTACTTCTTGTTTGCTCTGATACCAAAAGATATTGTCCAATCAAATCACAATCAAATAACAAGCAAGATCAACAAGAATCATTGGGGAAATCACAAGTGTATTGATGTCACAAGTGATAGGGTTACATGTGTTTCTCTCTCTAGATTCTCTCAAGTAGTTACAATCAGCCTAGTTACTAAGGAAAACAACAAGGAAGAACCTATTTATAGGTCAACTAAAATACAAGGAAACTAAAGACAAAGTCAACATAAAATGATCTAAAAAAATACAATAACATTGATACCACACTCTTTATTAAAAAGGAAAATGTTGATACCATTCTTATTCAAATATATGTCGATGACATAATTTTCGGTTCAACAAACCCGAAGTATTGTAAGAACTTTTCCGCTCTAATGGTGTCCAGATTTCAAATGAGTATGATGGGAGAGATGAATTTCTTTCTCGGATTACAAGTAAGACAACTTTCTACGAGGATTTTCATAAACCAATCAATGTACATTTCTGATATTTTGAAAAAGTTTAAAATGGAAAATTGTACTTCTATTTCAACCCCGATGACACCGGGAACTAACATTTGAGCTGATCTTTCAGGAAAAGTTGTTGATCTTAGAACCTATAGAGGAATGATTGGTTCTTTAATGTACTTAACGACGAGTAGATCAGATATTATGTTTTCTACATGTTTATGTGCTAGATATCAAGCTTTGCCTAAAGAATCCCATCTCTCAGCGGTAAAGTGTATATTTAGATATCTGAAGGGGACTGCAGACCTTGGTTTGTGATATCCTAAAGATACTGATTTTGAGCTAAGAGTGTATTCAGACGCAGATCATGCAGACTGTATGCTCGACAGGAAAAGCACATCGGGTCACATTCAATTTCTCGGAGACAAGCTCGTTAGTTGGGCATCAAAGAAACAACTTTGTGTTTCCGCATCAACTGTTGAAGTATAGTATGTAGCTGCTCCAAGTTGTTGCTCACAGGAATTGTGGATGCGCACACAACTTCGAGACTATAGATTCCATTTCAATAAAATTCCTATATATTGTGATTCGAAGAGCGCCATCGTGATATCTACTAATCCTGTTCAGCACACGAAAACAAAGCACATAGACGTGTGGTATCACTTCATAAAAGATAATGTCGAAAAAGGTACAGTTGAACTTTACTTTGTAACCACGGATTATCAACTAGCTGATTTATTCACTAAACCTTTGGACGAAAAGAGATTTAATTTTTTCATTTTGAAATTAGGTATGTTGAATCTTAAAACATAATTTGTTTTACCTATTACAGTTTGATTTTGTATTTTTTCTTCATTTCTTTATTCTTTTATCTAAATGATATTTGCACTGAAGGTTTGCTAATGATTTCAGGGGGAGTGAGACAAAGATTAGATGATCTACATTCTAGCGGGAGTTAGAGAATTTTTGCATCTGATATGTACTGACATATTCTTGTGATTGCATCATTTCAGAGGGAGTAAGGAAATTGACTTCTAAACATTCAGTTTAGAACTCGTCCTGTAAAAGTTTTAATTCACTTTTCATGTCTTTATTTTTTTCAATAAATGTTTAGTTTTCAATAAGGCTTTGTACTTTGACTACTTGCAGATTTTGAGGGGGAGCTTACACGGTTAGTTAATCATGACTTGAGGAGAAGCTATGAATATTATATTCATAATTTGATTGTTTGAAAGAAGAAAAACTTTCAGACATGAAAACAAATTTCTAAATGTTCAAACCACTTCTTATTCTCAAAAATATTTCATGAATTTAGAAAGTGTGATTTTAAATGTTTTCATTTATGAACTTTCATGTTTCTATAGTCGTGTGTTTCCAAAGATAAATACTTGTGTGTTATCTTTTCCATATACTGTCGAGTATTCATACACACCGGTTTAGTACTTTTATTGACTATGATCTTACCATGTCTCAAACATAAAACTATTTTTCGATGGTAAGACACTCCTTTTGTACATTCAATGTTCGTTGAGCGTTATTTCATTCAAAGTGTTTCTTTCAAGATTGTTTATACTTGTTCATATAGACAACATCCAATTTTTCATGACCTAAGCTTTTATTGATAAATCATTTTTATTTGATCTTTTCAATACATTGTTAGATTCTCAAAATATATCTATTGATTTCACTTCGTTCATTCAATTTCCGTGTTCTGAGAAAATCTTCCATGTTTAAAATGCTCAAATCTTCATGATTATTTTATTGAGCATACATTTATCTGACATATGTAATTCATTTTACTGTGCTTTAACTGTTGAAGTTAAACGATTGAGCAACATTTGCTTTTAGGACAAACTACATGGGATCAGTATGAGAGCTTCATAGAACTTCTATGGATTCACGATAACCAGTATTTCCTACCCAAGAAGTTATCCTGAGTGATCGAGAGGCGAGGGGGTCAATATCTGAATGTGGGTGTGTGTTGAGGTAAAATGAAAAGGAGAGTTTGGTTAGAAGTGAGCTTAAATGTTAAAAGGAAAGAGGGTGTGAGAACAGAGTTAAAAGAATATGACAACTCTGCACCAACTTTTTCTGAGTCGGGCAACCACATCTACTATTGGTTCACAATCTTTGGTGACCATTATTGAAACAGGCATTAGCCCATGCCAACTCTTGATTTAAACCCCACCAGCTACTCATCTTTTTCTTAACAAGAAGATGTTTCAATTTTGATTGGGGAAGCAGCACATATGCTATCTAATTTTCATTTGGAAGATTTAGATATTGAAACAGAAGGAAGTCTGCTCCACCTTCGACCTTCGATCATGCACATTGAGTCGTGTATTACTGTTGTTGTCTCAATGGTTTACACATTTTTATGCCTAATATAGCACAAAATGCTTAAAGTCTTTCATACACAAGCACGTACACTCAGATTTTTTTTTCTGTCATAATGTTCATAGAATTACCTTGTGTTATTCGATGATTGAATTGAAGACCTGGGGAGTGAACATCAATAAAACTCCTTGTATAGTACATTCGTTGTACTAAGTAGCTTCGTGCCGCTTACAGGCATCTTAACAGATTCATTTGTTGATTCAGGTTTACATTCTTATTTGTCTGAACTTTAAAATATTCAGATGAATACACTTTATGAATTGACGGATGGTTCGGAATTTTATGACGACATATCAGAGGCCAGAAAATGGTTTATGACATTTCTTGAAGAAAGTTTTGATGATTTCTATGCTTTACATCATCAAAAAGGGGGAGACATTCAAGAAATGACAAATAAGTTTTGGAGAGAGTAATCAATAGATGACAAAAGTTTGAAAGTTTGATTTCAGATATATGAGAAGAATGTTCAGAATGGAAGATAAAGTTTAAAGAATTCTGAAAGATTGATAAAATTTGCTGAAATTTTCTTTGAAGATTATTTGCTGAAGCAAAGTGAGCTGAATCTGAAGATATATTTCTTTTCTGAAGTCTAAAAGAGCTTTTCACAACCTTGGAGAGATTGTTAAAATTCTTGAATAAGATAATCACGGACTTTGGGGGAGATTGCTGAAAATTTGAAGACACTTTAATGAAAGGGAAGATTGACTTTGAATAAATTTACTCAAAGGGGGAGATTGATTTTCAAGAGAGAATTGTTTGTTAGAAACATAAAGAGGGAGATTGTTCGTGAATGCTGAATTTCTTTTTGAATCCAAAGGGGGACATAAATGTGCTTATCTTTTTGAAGATGATCTTGAATCCATATGGGGAGATTGTTAGTGCATAAATGTTGGATCTAAAATCATTGGGATTGAAAGTTAAAGCTAAAGTCAAAGCTCAAGTCAACTCTCAAAGCAATTGTCAAAGTGAAAAGTCAATGTCTTCTAAAGTCAATGTTTTGTTAATTTGCTTGTTTTGTTCCTTTGTAATAAGGTAGAGATATAAATAGTTTTTGTTTTCTTTGTTAAGGAAGAAATGCTAAATCAGAGAGTATTGCAGTGAGAGAAATATTGTAATAGAGAGCATCTTGTAATCGGTTGAGATTGAATACATATATGGCTATTTGATTGAGAAATCACTATTGTTCATCTTGATCATATTGCACACTGTTTGGGACACACAAAACTGCCCTTCAATTAACGGTTTTTTAATTAGGGGTGAGCAAAACCCGACAAAACCGAAAATTCGACCCGAAAAAACCCGAACCCCCGACCCACATGGTCCAAACTAACCCGATCTCCGAAATCCGATATTTTTGACGGGTTACTCGGCTCGAGTAGGGTCTCTATGCCCATAAACCGAACCCGTCCGAAACCTGAATAAGCTATTAATTTTATATTTATTTTTATGACTAAAATTTGGATTTTTGAATTTTATGTTTAGTTTAATTTTTGACGTTTAAAATTTGGATTTTTACAGATTAAATTTATTTTAATGTTTAGTGTTTAAGCATATGAACAATTGACAATGGAGAGTTGAGACATTATAAGTTTATAACCATTATATGTAAGAAGAGATTTGTTAAGTTTTATTCAAACTTTGTAGATTTATAAGATCTTAAAATTTTAGATGTTCATGTTTGTTTGTTTTTAAAGCTTTTTGGTGCACAAGATGAGAGTTTAACTAATGTAGGGAATCAGTGGCGGAGCCACGTTGGAGCGAGGGGGTGCAGTTGCTCCCCCTGGAACTTTCAAAAAAATTGTTGATGTAGTAATTGAATAGATAGATGCAGTGGTTAAGAGTAAGAGAGAAAGTCTTTGTGATGCAAGTGAAGAAGAGAGCAGATGAGGCGGTGGAGTGGGACCTTAAGAAAATAGGGAAAGTGATCAAATTTACATCTAAGCCCTTCAATTTTGGTCAATTTTTTAAAATGAATCTTAATTTTCTAAAATCAGATGTCATGATTTAATCTAATTTTATATGGCCTAAGGTGTCGTTTGTTTTTTAAGAGGTTTAAAGTTTGAAGTCTTATTTTAGTTATGATTAATAATGGGTGGTGTGTAAAAAGGTCTGAACGATTCAGACTTAAGAGTCACTAAGATTTTTTTTTTTAAAACAAACAACCCCCAGTGTTTATTTCCTCTAAAATTTTCGTCATAAAAAATTAGGTAATTATTCTAATGACTTCATAGGTCCCATAATTTATTAATTTAGGCTTTTAGCTAGGATGAATTCCAGGTTTAAGTTTATATATTATACTAAATTCATAACTGATTATACGTACGTGTTGATTTTAAAATAAAAATCAGAAGAAAAAAATCCTAGCAATCTAATATTTATGACAAAAATTGATAGACTTATAAGTATTTATTTCATTATGTGTTTAAGCTGTTTAGCAGCTTTAATTCATAATTTTAACTAATTCATTTTTACAACTGTTTATTTATATATCATTAATTCATAATTGTTATTTGTTAAATGTTAATTTAGTTTTTTTGTATTAGTTAGTTTAATTAACATTCAACAACTACGAATAAATATATAGTAAATAGGAAAACAACTATTGGTTCATCATATATGTCACTATTGAATATGTAAAGATCGATATTTTATCATGTAGTATCATTGATTTTGCCTTTAAAAAATTAATAATTATATTTATTTATTTCATTTGGTGCTCCCTCTCTTATAGATTTCTGGCTCCGCCCCTGTAGGGAATAGAGGAAAAAAGTATTGCATCAACCCGAAACCCGACCCGATTAAACTCGAAACACGATGTTGCCCGAAACCCGAAATCCCACACACCCGGTTTTGATATTCTGGGGATATATGTCAAACCCGAAACCCGATCGAGTTATGTGTTTTCTTCCTCGATCCGACCCGACCCGACCCATGTTCACCCCTAATTTTAACTAACGGAGTTAGGGGCTGTTTGGCGGTTGCTGAATGGTTTAGTGCAGAATGATTAAGCGATTCAGAGGTTGGCTTTTAATAGAACCATTAAGAGGTAAACAAACAACCCCTTAGACATAGGCACTATTTTTAAAACAAAATGTATACAATATGGCGACAACTGAATTTTTTGAAGTCTAAGGGACCAAAATTGTAATTTACTCATGATTAAAAGAGTGGAAAACATGAAAAAGTAAAAATAAAATAAAAAAGGCACCCGAGAATCACGAGGGAGTGTTGTTTGGGGGTACATGATAAGTGATGGATGTGAGAGGTGATGGATTGATTAGTTGATGTGTTTCTCCGAAAGACGTCTCATTGGACATGACCTTCATTTTGACACTCGTGACGTCATCCACGTTACCTACCCCACCCCCTCTCTCCCTATGAATATCTTTTCTACTGACTTTTTTTTTATTATTCAATTCTATATATAATTTGATTGTAGTATTATATATAGCGTTGAGTTTCGGTGAGAATTTGAATTAACCGTATGAAGTTATTTTCTCAACCGTTAGATGAGAAATTGACGTACATTAGGATGAGATGCACCGATATAAGATGCATCGAGATGCAACGGATTAATTTTCTTCTAAGTCGCAATTCATGGGAGAGTTGAGATTAAAATAGATCAACTTCTCACGATTCTCACCGTTAACTCAACTTCTCACACGATCATTAGTTTTTTTAACATATATATATATATATAGGATTGGGTTCTGCTGAGAAGTGTTGAGGTTAGCGTGAGAAGTGATTATCAACCGTTGTATGAGAAATGAATGCACATTAAGCTGAAATGCACCGAAATAAGATGTTTTGAGATGCACCAGATCAATTTTTCTTTCTAAGGCGCAATTAATGGGAGAACATGTGATTAAAAGTGATCAACGGTTCGGATCCACATCTCACACTCCTAACGTTAACCTCAACTTCTCACACGATCCTTTGTCTATATATATATAGGGATGGGACCTTGAGAGAACCCTCGGAAAAAAAAATAAACAAAGAACTAATTCCAAGTCGTTAGATTAAGATGATCCAATGACTATAGTTAAAAAGGTTGTTATAAACACTTTTTTTAAGAAAATAAAAACATCACACCCTATTTTTTAAATCAAAAATTGTTGAAAAAATAACAAAAATTGGAGTGAAACAAATAACACCAAAAAGTCCATCATTTTATTATCTGTAATTTAACATCCTTTTTTATTTACTTTTTCATCCGGTTTTTCATGGTTCTCTGGATTTTTTTCAAGTTCTCCCTTGATCTTTGATATATATATATATATATATATATATATATATATATAGGGTCAAGTTCAGGGGAAAACCTCAAAAAAATAGAAAACTGAAGAACACCCTAATAGCCCTTCATCTGGACGGTATGCACTTGTGCATACAGGTAACTTGTAACATGCACACGTGTATATGCACAAGTGCATAAAAACAAAAAAACAACAACATAATTACCTGTATGCACAAGTGCATATCGTCCAGATGGAAGGCTACCAGGGTGTTCTTCAGTTATCCGTTTTTTTGAGGTTTTCCCTTGAACCTCCATATATATATATATATATATATATATATATATGGGTGAGTTCAAATGAAAATTCATCTTTCATTATGCACAAGAGTACAAATTTTAACCATTGATCAAAACTTAGAAAGTTAATCAATGGTTAATACATAATAAGGTTAATTGGGAAGTGATTAAAGACAAAATTGTAATTTTGAATCAACGCCTACCTTCTTTGACTTTTTATTTTTAATTAAAAAAAATTTACCCCCTTAAACTTTAAAATAATTTATCTTAAAAATTACTAATATTTTAATCAAACAAATTACATTAAAAAAAACGAGAATTTCATGCTATTCGATATGACATCCATCTCGATATAGTTTTTTTTTTCGTTTTAACCGTTTTTTACGTGAAATTCTATATACGTGTTATATTCATTATAAATATGCATGCACGTCTTCGGGTGTCCACATTCAGTATGAATAACAAACGTGAACGTTGATTCACTATTCATGATTAATAATACGGTATGTATGATGAATAATACAATATTCAGGATTTTTTTCGTTTTAACCGTTTTTTACGTGAAATTCTATATATGTGTTATATTCATTATGAATATGCATGCACGTCATCGGGTGTCCACATTCAGTATGAATAAACAAAGGTGAACGTTCATTCATTATTAATGATGAATAATATAGTATTCAGGATGAATAATACAATATTCATGATGAATAATACACGAATCCATGATTCATGTATTATTTATCATGAATCGTCTATTATTCACCCGGAATGTTCTATTATTCATTCTAAATGATACATTATTCATGATGAATAATATATTATTCAGGATTAATTACACAACATTCATGACGAATAATACATGAATCGTGAATTATTCACCCTGAATGTTGTATTATTCATCCTGAATCATACATTATTCATGATGAATAACACATAATTGACCTGTAAAGATGTGGAGACGTGACACACTCTCTTTTGTTCCCCGATTCACAACAGAATTATTCGATAGGTTCTCGATTCGTCTTGATGGGTGTTGAGTTACGGTGCTAAAGAAACGTGATGCATTACGACGTTGAAGAAAGTGTTGAAGAAGGTGATGTCGAGTTACATACTTATGGTGTCGAGGCGTTGTACAAACTTGAACGTACATAAATATTCATTATGAATATAACACTTATATAGCATTTCACGTAAAAACGGTTAAAACGACAAAAAAACTATATCGAGATGGATGTCATATCTAAAAGCATGAAATTCTCGTTTTTTTGATGTAATTTGTTTGATTAAAATATTAGTAATTTTTAAGATATTTTATTTTAAACTTTAATTGGGTAAAAAGTTTTTAATTAAAAAAGAAAATAAAAAGTCAAATGTGGTAGGCGTGTGTTTAAATTTTTTTCCATTTTTACCCCTAAGCATTTTAAAATTAAAAACTCTATTTAATATGAGTTGTTGGATCAAAAGAGATAGAGTGACTGAAATTTGTCCTCACGTACACAATGAAAAATGAGTTTTCATTTGAACTTTCCCCCCCCTCTCTCTCTCTCTCTCTCTCTCTATATATATATATATATATATATATATATATATATAGGGATGAGTTCAAATAAAAAACTCATTTTTCATTGTGCAAATGAGAACAAATTCTAAGCATTGATCAAAACTTAGAAAATTAATCAATGGTTAAAACATAATAAGATTAATTGAGAATTGATTAAAAACAAAATTGGAAATTTGAATCAGCGCATACGTTGTTTGACTTTTTATTTTTTTTAATTAAATTTTTTTTACCCCCTTAAAGTTTAACATAAATTATCTTAAAAAATAATAATATTTTAATCAAATAAATTACATAAAAAAACGAAAATTTCGTGCTCTTCGATATGACATCCATCTCGATATAGTTTTTTTTTTTTCGTTTTAACCGTTGTTTACGTGAAATTCTATATATGTGTTATATTCATTATGAATATGTATGCACATCTTCGGGTGTCCACATTCAGTATGAATAACAAAGGTGAACGTTCATTAACTATTCATGATGAATAATACAGTATTCATGATGAATAATACAAGAATCATGATTCATGTATTATTCACCCTAAATGTTGTATTATTCATCATGAATGATACATTATTCACGATGAATAAAATATGAATTACCCGTGAAGGTGTCGGCACATGACATACTCTCTTTTGTTTCCTAATTTACAACCGAAATTGGGTTTAATTCACTATGAATATGTATGCGCATCCCTAGATGTTCGACGTTCAATATGAATAACAAATGTGAACGTTCATTCATTATTTATGATAAATAATACAATATTCAGGATGAATAATACACGAATTCATGAATCGTGTATTATTCACCATGAATGTTGTATTATTCATCTTGAATAATACATTATTCATGATAAATAATACATGAATGACCCGTGAAGGTGTGGAGACATGGCGTGCTCTCTTTTGTTCCATCGATTCACAACCGAATTACTCGACAGGTTCTCGATTCGTCTCAATGGGTGTTAGATTATGATGATAAAGAACGCGATGTCTTACGACGTTGAAAAAAGTGTTGAAGAAGGTGATGTCGAGTTACATACTTACGGAGTTACGGTGTCGAGGTGTTGTACAAACTTGAATGTAGAAGAATATAACACGTATATAGCATTTCACATAAAAAACGGTTATAACAACAAAAAAACTATATCGAGATGATGTCATATCGAAGAGCACGAAATTATCGTTTTTTTGATGTAATTTGTTTGATTAAAATATTAGTAATTTTTAAGATAATTTATTTTAAAGTTTATGTGGGTAAAAGTTTTTAATTAAAAAAGAAAATAAAAAGTCAAATATGGTAGGCGTGAGTTTAAATTATCTTCCAATTTTACCGCTAAGCATCTTAAAATTAAAAATTTTATTTAATAAAAGTTGTTGGATCAATAGAGATATAGTAACTGAGATTTGTCCACACGTGCATAATAAAATTGAGTTTTCATTTGAACTTTCCTCTCTCTCTCTCTCTCTCTCTCTGTATATATATATATATATATATATAGGGATGGGTTCAAATGAAACTCATTTTCCATTGTGCATATGAGGACAAATCTTAACCATTGATCAAAACATATAAACTAATCAATGGTTAAAACATAATAAGATTAATTGAGAAGTGATTACGAACAAAATTGGAAATTTGAATCAGCGCCTACTTGTTTAACTTTTTATTTATTTTAATTAAAAAAAAATTCCCCCTTAATGTTTAAAATAAATTATTTTTAAAATTACTAATATTTTAAACAAACAAATTACATCAAAAAAACAAGAATTTCGTGCTCTTCGATATGACATCCATCTCGATATAGTTTTTTTCCTTCCATTTTAACCATTTTTTACGTGAAATTATATATATATATATATATATATATATATTACATCTCGATATAGTTTTTTTCCTTCCATTTTAACCATTTTTTACGTGAAATTATATATATATATATATATATGTGTGTGTGTGTGTGTGTGTGTGTGTGTGTGTTTGTGTGTGTGTGTGTGTTATATTCATTATGAATATGTATGCATGTCCTCGATGTCCACATTCAGTATAAATAACAAAGGTGAACGTTAATTTACAATTCATGATGAATAATAGAGCATTCAGGATGAATAATACACGAATTCATGATTCATGTAATATTCATCATGAATCGTGTATTATTTTCCCTGAATGTTGTATTATTCATTTATTAATGATGAATAATATATGAATGACTCGTGAAGTTGTAGACACATGGTGTACTCTCTTTTGTTTCCCAATTCACAACCGAGATTTAGTTTAATTCATTATGAATATGTATGCACATCCCCGGATGTCACACATTCAATACGAATAACAAATGTGAACGTACATTCATTATTCATGATAAATAATACAGTATTCAAGATGAATTACACAACATTCAGAATGAATAATACACGAATTCATGAATCGTGTATTATTCACCCTGAATGTTATATTAATCATCTTGAGTGATACATTATTCATGATGAATAATACATGAATGACCCATGAAGGTGTGGAGATGTGACACGTTCTCTTTTGTTCCCCTGTTCACAACCGAATTACTCGATAGTGTTAGACTACAATTGTATTCAAGATTAAATAGAAGGTCAAAGTTGTAAATGTTGAATAGTTGAGGGTTTTGAGTTGCAAAGTCAACTATGTTGACTTAGTATAAATAGCTTTGTCTCTTTGTAATCTTGTATGAACACACGCATAGATACAAAATCTGTCTGTGGTAAGAACTCGCACACTGAACACACCCATACGTGAGATCTGTGGCACTGAGTTAGATCTATGACCACGTTGTAATCATATGGTTTAAATCAATAATATTGTGTTCTTAATCTGTTGTGTTGATCACATGCTAGTAATCTGGGTCACAATTGGTATCAGAGCAGAGATCAGGTAAATTAGAAAAATCGATTTTTGTTTTCAAGAAAAGTTACTGTTCATTGTTACTGATACATCGATAATTTTGTGAAAGAGTGATGATTTGGGTGTAAATTTGTGTTCATTGTGATCATTTATAGTTCTGGATCATTTCTTGTTTTGGTTGGATGTTCAATTGATCAATAGAATCAAAGAATTTGATCAATCTGTCAAGTTTCTGAAAGTTTCAAGTCGTGAACTATCAAGATCTGATTACCATATCTACATTTGTTAGTTGATAAATTCAATCCATAGTTTGTTATCGATGACAAAGTGATCATTTGTGCAAAGTCTCAAAGCCAAACATCAAAGTTTGAGTGGATTTTAGTGGAAAAGTCAAGAAAAAGTTCCAGATTCAAAGAATTCACATGATATAATGAAGAACTCGCAAGTAGAACTCGCAGACTGAAAGAATTCGCACATTTCAGTGTGGATAAATTGTTACGGATAGAATTCGCAGATTGGATTGAAGAATTCATACAAGAGCTATTTTTGAGAAGTAAAGAATTCACAGAGGTTGTTTTACGAGAAGTGCAGAATTCGTATAAGAGACATGTACGAAATACTCAGAATTCGCAAGAGAGACACATACGAATTGTGTTGAATTCGCATATGAGTGTTAGAAAATTTCCAAGGGAGGAGTTTGCATACAGGGTTATATGAAAACCTCAGATTTCGCACACTGCTATTTGCAAAAAGCTCAGGATTCGCACATCAAGTCTATACGAAAAGCATATAATTCATATCCTTTATTATATCCTTTCATGAGAATTGTAAAATACAAATTATTGTTTGTGTGTGATATGCGAATTGTGTCTACGAATTCTATACTTGTGAATTTTTGCTTGAGTGTCTTGCGAATTGTGATCATACGAATTCTAGTTCTTACAAATTCTTGCATGTGAGTGGTTTGCGAATTGTTCTATGCGAATTGTGTTCATTATATGAATTCTTTCATACTAATTGCTTGATTAAGTGTGCTATATGAATTATGTACTTGTTAAAAAATTTGAGTGATTTTTCTGTATTTTCAAGTGATTTTTTTTCTGATTTTCTGATTAAAGATCATTACTAGCTAATTTTTTTGTGTTGTGCAGATATCAAGATGCCATATATTGACAAGAAGGGAAATACAGTTCTAACAAAGAGAGATTGTGCTTTAGCTTACATGCCTGAGATTCCAGCACTCGAAGCTGAGAATAAAAATCTAAAGATTCAGAATGCATCTCTTCTTGTTCAAATTGATAGATTGAAAAATAATGAAGATCTTAAGAAATATTTTATTTGCTCAGACTGTGAAGCTAACTCAAAGATTAATTTTGCAGGGATTATTGAATACAAAGAAAAAGAGATCTTAAATCTTCAAGACAAGCTAAAAAGGTCTGAAAGTCTTAATTCAAGCTCTACTTGGTCTAAAAAGGAACAAATGCAAAGAGAGCTTGATGATCACAGAAGGAGAGCTAACATTGCTAATGAAATGTTGGTCCCTAAGGTGCTTAATAAGTTTGTAGAAGGGGGGGGGGTTGAATACAAACACATAATTTAAAATTTAATAAATTGTTTATTGATAAATCAAACACAATTTACAAGTCTGTTGCGGAATAAGATTAAGTAAGACTCAATCTAAACAAACTTAAGAAAACACTAAGATGGTTGCACAAGAATTTCAGAGAATGGGGGATTTAGAATATAGAAAACAAAGGTTTCTATTTGGGGTTCAAGGATTGAACACACCCTCAGATGGAGGGGTGAACTTCCTATTTATACCCTATGCATTAAATGCATGGCAGAGCACTTTACACGTGGCGTTCACAAATTGGCTTTGAGAGTCTGAC
Organism: Arctium lappa; assembly: GCA_023525745.1. Taxonomy (NCBI): domain Eukaryota; kingdom Viridiplantae; phylum Streptophyta; class Magnoliopsida; order Asterales; family Asteraceae; genus Arctium; species Arctium lappa. Next base: position 14,360,362 of record CM042064.1, read on the forward strand.
TTTGGGAGACATGCTTTCGGCCGGATCATGAACAGTGTAGTAGACAGAGTTGTGTACGAATTGTGGCAGAGACATGTCCGTTTGACACATCGTACAAGGTTGTGCAAGGTTAGACAAAAGGAAACTTGAGGTATAAGCTAAGTGATCATTCAATTGCTGAATATCTTTTTCTGCAGAGATATCAAGAGTTCAGCGATCGCTGAAGCTTTACTCATGTTTCTTCGCGTATAAGTAGAGTTGTCTTTGCTTCACTGATATCCGCATCAGGTCACTAGTAGACTTCTCTTTGTTCAACAGCTTCATCTTCGATTCAGCTATGAACATATGTTGACGCGAGACTTGTCTTCAGGGATTACGTTACTGTTTACATCAAAAACTATCAGCGATACTGAACAGAATCAGTTTGATCACTGATAGTGAAATACTAATACATACTAGATGTTTATAAGAAGACTATCAGCTATAACTGAACAGACTCAGTCTGATCGCTGATGGTGAAACACTAATACATATTAAACGTAATTTTCACTAAGTATAGAAAAGGGTCGTTATCAAATCACTGAGAGAGATTGAATCAACAATCTCCCCCTATTTGATAATGACAAAGTAACTGAAGAAAATTACTTTATAATTCAAAATGATGGAATAATCAGGACTCATAACATACATGTCCCAATTACTATTTCGAGGGATCTTTTACAGCACTGATAGAGTTAAGTACTTCACTGAAATTCTCATTAATCCAAGAAAAGAATTACAAGGTATGAAAACTATAAGTACAAGTGATGTATTAACTGCTGTAAGTTAAATTAATAGATTACAAGAAAGAAAACTAATCTATCAGCTATCTAAAGAGGGTTTAGGAGGATTGATCAAATACTCAGGTATTTCTTCTCCTTTTTGCCTTCGCTCTAAAGATTCTTTACAGATGATCGCTATGATTGGCTCAGCAGCAGGAGAGAGAGTACACCATAGGCACATGAGATCCTTGAGAAGAGCAAGGGGACATATAGGGATTTCAGAGACTCTTTGAAATCTGAGTTGTTCCTCGTCATCTCTAAAGAAGATTCCAAAAGGTTCTTCAAGAACTTGTCCCACAACATATGGTCCGCCAGGAGGCAGAGATAGATCCAGAACTGAAAGATCAGGAGGAGGACCGAACAGAGCTTATCTTGAGAATTTGATGGAGGTTTCATTTCTGATCACTGCGAGATTATCAGATGAGGAGGAGATAGGATTTCTCTTGATTTGCTTGGACTTTGGAGGAAGAGTAGATGGCACCTTTAGTATAGCAGCGACTCTGTTGATGAGGGAATTATTCAGCCTTTCAACATAGCCTCTGTATGTTGACTTTGATTTCTTCAGCGCATCTTTGAACTCAAGCCACTCCATGTAGCCGAAGTCTTCCAGCTTTGAAATGAACATAGCCTTGCAGCTTCCATCCTCTCTGGTAATCTCCATGGTGATAGAAAGTTTATCCTTCTTCTTTCTACCAGAGATAGCAACAACTACGATCTTCATTGGGTCAGAGCGATAGTCAATTTTGTGCTTGCACCAGTCGACTGTATTATCGCTGACCGCTTTTTCTTTGGAGCGTTCCTCTTCAATATCTTTCAAAAGAGCTGCCTGGACTTCCACTGGTTTGCTTTTCAGCTTCTTGTCTTTGACTTGAGAAGACTGAATTTTGAGAGCCAGAGAGGCATCTCTCTGACAGTCAGCAATCAACTTCTCAGCCCTGACGGATTCTTCGATTTCAGCTTCAGTCAGGAACTCTAGATCCGTTGATTGAGAGGGGATCTTTCGACGTTGATTATCCAAATGAGAGATCATCTCTGTTCTTTTCTTCATCTCTTCCTCTGACCAGTGAGATGGTCTAGAGGGCCTTCCATGATGTTACAGGGACTCTTCTTCTTCTTCCTCTTCATCAATCTCTCTTACAGAGATTGGGATTGGTTGATCATCAGCTTCAGCAGCTGGGATTATTTGGAGTTCTTTACCCTTAAGCAGGGGAGAGAACTGTCTAGTCAGAAAATGAAAAAGGTTAGTTTATTTTTATGGAAGAAGAGAGATAAAGGCTACAAAGAAACAGGGGTGGAATTTTTATAGAAGGATAAGGGAACGAGGGAAAGCCATACCTGAGAAGGATTCTCCTCATATAGTGAAGTCTTCTTTAGGCTTCCCTCAGAAGTAGCACCTTTGCTTTGGGAAGGGGTTTCTGAAGAAGTTCCATGGCTCCCCCCCTGCTTTGAGAACTTCTTTCGAAGCTATCGCTGATGAAGTGACGGCTGAAGAACACCATAGCGATGGATCTTCTTCATCGTCGTCATCATCATCATCTTGATGAGGTTCTTCCTCTTGATATTCAAGATCAAGGGATTCATCTTCATCGTCCTCTTCTTCTTCATCATCAATTAAATCTTCGAGAGAAGGAGGGGCTTTTTCAGCAGTTATCTCCCCCTCAACCTGAGAGGGAGTTTCCTTCTGTTGGACCTCAGCAGCGACTTTAAACTCCGTATTTTCTTCAGCTGCCTTCTCCCCCTCTTTGTCATTATCATTGAGGGAAAGATCTTTAGAAGGAGATGAAGCTTTTGCGGCGGCCAACCCCTGAACTTCAGCCTCCAAACAGTCCAGATGGCCTTCAAACGTAGGAAGATCTGACGTAGCCTTATGAATGAACTCCACGGCAATGTTCAGTGATGTACGATCGTTTTCTGTGAATGAGGGAGTAGGAGCCGGAGCTGGTGCCTTCAGATGAGTCAGGATTTGCTGAAGAAGAACTTCACCGGAATCAACCTTTGTAGACAGAGCTGCAAACTCTTGCTGTGAGTCTTCCCTGACTTTGACAATCGCTTCTTGGAGAGTAGCGATTTGAGAAATGTAAGCTTTGGAGGCGCAGTTGGCTGTCAGCGTCTTCAGTGCTTCACCAGCTGATTGAACAACATTGGTAGTGTTGTTGAGAGAGGCAGTCAGAGATTCCACCTTTGCACTCAAACTGTTGACATTGGTGTCAACAGTGGCCAAACTAGGACCTAAATTATCAAACATTTTGTAGAATTGTAAAGATTCCTCAAAAGATTGATGTTCAGGTCCTATGGGTCCAAATTGTGGTTGAGTAGAAATAGATGGAGGGTTAGAGATCAAATAAATAGAAGGACTAGAGATGGGGATATAAGATGTAGGGATAGGGGTAGTTACCTCAGGTTGTTGTTGAACTGAGATTGTAGGTTGCGTCACTGTTGTTGTGACAACGACCGAGATCGCTGGCACGATTGAAGTAGGTATCGCTGAGGATGTGGAGGAGAGACCTACGAATGCATCCAAGGAAGTTTGTTGATAAACATCCTTAGGTATAGAGCTAGAGGTAGCTTTCTCTTTGGTCACCTTGGCCTTCTTCGAAGAACCAAGCGAACTAGTTGATGGTCGTTTGGAAGGGGTAGCGACAAGGATAGCAGAAGAAGGAACCTCCTGCGTGGCTGCTGAAGACGAAGAAGTGAGGAGAGAGAGTTGGGAGCGAAGTTCAGAGATACTTACCTCATTGGGGAGCGTCTTCACCTCCAGGAGCGCTGACCCACTTTTGGAAAAGATGCATCCGAGTTAGTGGGGTAAGTAGCAGGGTAGAGGAACTTTAAGTACGCGCAGATGAAGCGTACGTAGGGGACCTTGGGATCCCTCTCGTTCTTCTCTATCTTTGACTTTAGATCGTCAAAGATAGCTGTTGCGTAGTCGAAGTTTCTTCCAGCGATCACTGAGTAAGGCATCTGGACCTGAATCTTGCTAGCTTGGTCTAGTGACCCACTCTTCCCACTCATACACTGAATGAAGTGTGAGAAGATGTAGTTAAGCTGAGAAGGCATTAGTGCCTTCTTCACAAGAGTCAGCTTCTTGTTTGGAATCGTCGTCCTTGGCTTGGGTTCCCAAGAGTATTCCATTGCATCCAGAAATTGGATGAGTTCAGCATCAGTTGGCTAGGCATCGAATCCATTCTTGGGTTTGTCAGGAAAACGCAGAGCTTTCCTCAGCCCTAAGGCAGTCATCATCCCTGATCCACTTTTTTGTTGGTGATAGAGGTTTCATCAGCGGTAAACCAGAATTGTTGGAGTAGAGCTTTGGAAGGTATGGGATCCACAGTGATAGCATAAGCAATGCAGGATTGCTTCAAAAATTTTACAGCTTCCACCAGATGTGGGTATTTGACACCATCAAAGTCAAGGCGAGCAAGATGATTGTTTTTGGGAAGCTCAGAATCAGCGTTGGCGAACTTGATGTTCTTAGAGGCGACAAGTGCAGATTGAGACATTCTGAGAGTAAACAGATAGACAAATAGAAGAAAGGTTTTAGTCTAAAAAATAAAGAAGATTTGTCCAGTTTCTATTTTGGGAAAGAAACATAGAGAAATCAACAATTTTGAAGATTAAAAAGGTGTTCTTAATATAAGATACAAGAACAAGAAGAAAAACCAAAGATTTTGAATGAAGAACAATCAAAATAAAATGGTTTTTAATGAATAAAATCAAAAATGAAAATGATTTTTTGTGATAAGAATCTTATAAACCCATAATGGTAGACCATAAATGGAGTTTTATGTAAAAAGATTTAAGATAAGAATAAGAAAAAAAAACAAGAATAACCTGTTGATCTTTGAAGAGGATGATGCAAAGGTTAGAGAATGCTAGAATGCTTGAGAGAGAATTCTTGCTTAGAAAGTATTTCCAGAAAGCGTAAAAAGATAAGAATGGAAAAAAAATTCCTTTTATATGTGAGAGAGAAGAGAGAGAGTGTGAGAGGCGGGAAAACAAATGCTCATCATGACATGGACACGTCCCACAAAGTTGATTGGATGGAAGGGCAACGGACGAACGTGTCAGAAAAAAGCATGTCGTGGATTATCGGTTCAAATGACGTCATAGAAGAGAGAGACTGTTCATTTGTCCGTTTTGAAATTATCGCTGGATAAAAGTCAGCAATAGATTTTTCGTTTTGAAAGTATCCCTGATGGTAAAGTTAGGGATGAGTTTTCTTTTTAAGAAGGATCACTGACTAGAAATATCAGTGATAAATTTATTTTTCAAAAAGCTTTTAATCATTTGAAGAAAGTTCAGTGATTAAGGTTTATATTTTGAAAAACATCTTAACTGAATAAAGATTCAGTTGTAGGGATGGAGAGAACATACCTGAGAGTCAGAATGTTTATCAGAAAAAAATGATAAAAAGGGGAACTTATGATTATTGACACAATGCATGAACGCTGAAGAATTATTCTTCGAGATTCAGCATTCCAAGCTCACTGATGAGAAAGTTGAACCTTGTCTCATCGAGAGGTTTGGTGAATAAATCAGCAAGCTGAAAGTCAGTAGGGATAAAATGAAGTTCAATATCACCGTTCATCACATGATCTCTGATAAAGTGATATCTGATCTCTATGTGTTTTGTCTTTGAATGTAGCACTGGATTATTTGCTATAGCGATAGTACTAGTGCTGTCGCAATAGATTGGAATCTTTGATAGCTGAAGGTAATAGTCTAATAGTTGATTTCTCATCCATAAGATCTGAGAACAACAGCTTCCAGCGGCTACGTATTCATCTTTAGCTATGGAAGTGGACACTGAATTTTGCTTTTTGCTTGTCCAACTTACCAGCTTTCCTCCTAGGAGTTGACATCCACCAGTGGTACTATTTCTGTCAAGTTTACAACCTGCAAAATCACTATCAGAATAACCAGTTAGATCGAACCTTGAGTCTTTGGGATACCAAAGACCGAGGTTAGGAGTTCCTTTCAGATATCTGAATATACGCTTAACAGCGATCAGATGGGATTCCTTGGGTTCAGATTGATAGCGTGCACATAAACAAGTAGAATACATGATGTCAGGTCGGCTCGCTGTAAGATACAACAGGGAGCCTATCATTCCTCTATAAGCAGTGACATTAACAGTTTTCCAGATGGATCTTTGTTAAGTGTCAGGGCAGGTGCCATGGGAGTTTTCATTGCTGAAGTTTATGTAAGATCAAACTTCTTCAGCATGTCTTTAACATACTTACCTTGGCTGATAAAAGTACCTTTGTCAGATTGTTTAATCTGAAGACCAAGAAAATATGTCAGTTCACCCATCATACTCATTTTGTATTCTTTCTTCATTCTTTCAGCGAAGCGAGTACACAGAGATGGGTTAGTAGAACCAAATATGATGTCATCGACATATATTTGTACAAGAATAATATGACCTTTTATCTTTCTGAAGAACAATGTATTATCAATTTTGCCACGTTCAAATTTTTCAGAGATAAGAAAAGATGAGAGAGTGTCATACCAAGCACGAGGGGCTTGTTTTAGACCATAGAGAGCCTTATCCAATTTATAAACATAATTTGGACACTTAGGGTCATAGAACCCTGGTGGTTGTTCTACATAGACTTCTTCATTCAGCTTCCCATTTAGAAACACTGATTTTACATCCATTTGATAAATAATGAAGTCTTTATAGACTACATAAGCTAAGAATAGTCGAATTGCTTCGAGCCTAGCCACAGGGGCAAAGGTTTCATCATAGTCTATGCCTTCCTCTTGTCTGTATCCCTGAGCAACAAGTCGAGCCTTGTTACGGGTTACAGTTCCATGTTCATATAACTTGTTTCTAAACACCCATTTGGTGCCTATAACAGTTTTATCAGATGGTCTAGGAACGAGATTCCAAACTTTGTTGCGACAGAACTCAGTCAGCTCTTCTTGCATAGCGCTAACCCAGTTTGGATCTCTGAGGGCATCATCAGTCTTCTTTGGTTCTATTAAAGAGAGAAAGTTTACAAAAAGACAGATACTACCTGAGCTTCATCGTGTCTGAATACCTGCATCTGGATCACCAAGAATTTGATCTATTGGATGATCTCTGGTCCATCGCTGAGCAGGAGCATGATCGCTCAACTCAGAGGTTGGATCAACAATTGGGATGTTTACTGATGAGGACGTTTGAGGTTCATCAGCAATTAACTGTTGAGTAGTGGAAAGACTGTTGTTATCAGAGAGGTTTTCAGACAGAGGTAGATCTGATGGTATCAAGGTGTTTAGAGGTTCAGCTGAAACCCATGAGTTGGATTCAGCGCTAGGAGGTATAATGTTTGGATCATCATCAGCGACTGGAGGATCTGAATGCTGATGGTTTGAGAAGAAGGGTTCAGTTTCTTTGTAGTGAGAAAACATCCAAGAATTTAACTCTTCATTGTCAGCGATTGGTTTGGAGTTTGCAGAGCGAGTTTCATCAAAAGTGACATGAATTGTTTCTTCCACAGATTGTCTTCGTTTGTTGAAAACTCTGTAGGCTTTTGAGATGGAGGAATATCCTAGAAATATTCCATCATCAGCTTTTGGGTCGAACTTTCCAAGCTGATCTTTGTTGTTTAAAATAAAGCATTGACAACCAAAGATATGAAGAAAGATGATAGAAGGCTTCCTTCTATGAAAAAGTTCATAAGTTGTCTTTTCAAATCGCTTTACTATCAGCGATCTGTTTTGAGTAAAACATGCAATGTTTACAGCTTCTGCCCAAAATTGAGTAGGGAGATGAGAATCGCTGAGCATTGATCTAGCAACTTCAATGATCGTTCTGTTTCTTCTTTCAGCGACTCCGTTTTGCTGAGGTGTTCTTACTGAGGAAAATTTATGAGAAATTCCTTTATTCTCAAAGAAATTATTCAGGGAACTATTTTTAAATTCAGTTCCATGATCACTTCTTATTGAACGAACAGTAAGATTATTCAGCACTTCCATCTTTTTAACAAAGGATATTAGTTCTTCTGGAGTATCACTCTTACAGCGAAGAAAGGTAACCCAGGTATAGCGAGAGAATTCATCTACAATGACAAGCGTATATTTCTTTCCAGCTATTGATTGGATATTGACAGGGCCAAATAGATCCATATGTAAGAGCTGAAGAGGACTTGTCACTGAGGAGACTTGTTTAGACTTGAAACTAGGTTTTGTTTGTTTTACTTTTTCACATGCTGAGCAGAGAGATTCTTTAGCATATGAGTGCTGAGGAAGACCAGAAACCAGTTCCTTAGAAGAGAGAGAATTCAGGTTTTTGAAGTTTAGATGAGAGAGTCTTTTGTGCCATAGCCAGTTGACATCAGAAGAGGCCTTAGAGAGAAAACATAAGTTTTCAATGGTAGTAGAGTCCATATCTATTACATAGACATTTTCTGTGCGATAACCACTGAGAGCAAGTTTTCTTTTCTCATCCACCACTGAACATGCTTTCTTGGAAAAGCGAACTTCGTAGTCTTTGTCACATAGCTGGCTGATGCTTAGAAGGTTGTGCTTCAGTCCATCTACATAAGCGACTCTTCGAAAGGTAGTTGTCCCATTGCTGAGGACACCAAAACCTCGTGTATATCCTTTTCCATTTCCACTGAAGGTCACAGAGGGACCTTTATCTTCCTTGTATTCAGTGAGCATGTCTTTTTGTCCAGTCATATGACGAGAACATCCACTATCGAGATACTAGATGCCCTTTGATCCCTGCACACATAAGGAAGATTAAGCGTTGTTTGGTACCCACTTTTCAATGGGTCCTTTAGAGTTAGTGGATATGGAAGATTCAGCAGTCTTCACAGCAGATGAAGATTCAGCTTTAGTGGTAATCTTCACTTTGGTTAATTTCTTAACCTTAGTGGTATTCTTCACCTTGGTTGATTTTTCAACTTTGGTGACCTTCTCAGCCTTAGAGGCATTTATCGTTCCTTTAGCTGTTTTATCAGCTTTGGTGGCAGTCGGACATTTGCTTGCAATATGGTCAGTAAAACCACAATGATAACATTTTCTGTATTTGAAAATGGTTTTAGGACCAGAAGAAGAAGGTTTTGCATGTTTAAGATGAGCAGGGCCAGGTCCAAGAATGCTTTTTTCATGAGATCTGGGAGGAATTTTCATTTCTTCAGATCACGTGGGTTTAAGGACAATCTTTAGCTTTGGAGGACAGAGATCGAAGATTTTTATCACAGAGCTAGATGATTGATTCACTGAAGGTTTAGAGGAAACTTTCAGCTTTGCTTTCTTGGTAGCCTTCTGAGGACGATAAATGGATTTTCCTTTATCCGCAGACTTAGAGTCTTTGGATTTTTCCTCAGGGATAGAATTTGAAGAAGAACAGGGATAGAATTGATTATAAGAAGTGTCAAAGAAAGAAGTGACAAACGTTCCAAACTTAAGCGTGGAACCTTCTTCTTTAGGCTCATCCTATGGTGTCCAAAAGCTAAGACCAGTTTTATCACTTTCAGAAGTTTGAGCATTTATTATCTCAGAGATCTTTGTTGATGATTTGCACCATTTTTCAACATGAGCTTTTTCTGCTTTTAGAGCAGCGATGGCTTGTTCGCGTTCAATGCTGATGATTTCATTTATAATGACTTGATCTTTCAACTTTTCTTCTAAAAGATTTAGTTCTCTGATCTTTTCATGACATTTCTCTAGCTCTTGAGTTAAATAAACATTTTTATTCTCAGCTTGAGTTTTGTCGTTTAGAGCATTATAAAGGTCAATCGTCAACACATCAACAACGCAACTTCTCTCAGCTTCAGGCAGAGAGGGATTTGTAGAGATAGATACCTGAGATGATATGTAGCTCATAGAAGGTTCAAATGGTTCTTCCACTTCTTCTTTAATCTCAGCCATGAGGCAAAGATTAGCGGCGACTTCTTCATCAGAATTTGATTCTTCTGATTCAGCCCAGTCATGTTCTTCAGTGATGAGACCTTTACCTTTTTGCTTGTAGCTTTTCAGCTTTTGATATTTGTTCTCCAGCTTTAGGTATTTGTCATCACTGAATCTTCTTGAGGTAGAAGGTTTGAAGACCTTTTTCGACCTGCACTCATTAGCAAAGTGTCCAATCTTTTCACAGTTATAGCAAGTGACAGTAGCCTTATCAACAAGAGTTGATTTTGGCTTTTCAGTAAGAGAGAGAGGCTTATTTCTTCGGAAATTGCTCTATCTTGCAAATCTCTTAAAAGAGTTTGTCAAGAGTGCTAAGGACTTATCGAACTCTGAAAGATCAGGGTCTGATAGATCCTCAGACTCAGAATCTAACTCAGTGATGGTGAGAGTAGATCGCTGAGATGGAATTATCTCTGAAGAGACTAAGGCAACATGAGTGCTTTTGGAGTCTTTAGAATCTTTTACAAGATTCTTCTTTAAGAGATTCGATTGCTCAAAGTTGAGCAATATTCCATACAGTGTGCTAAGAGAAAGAGAATTTAAGTCTTTTGTCAGCTTAAGACTTATTGAATAACTTTCCCAGCTTTCAGGAAGACATTCTAAGAATTTTGTTAAGACCTCAGAATTAGAATAGGTCCTACCAACTGTTCTTTGATCAATGATTAAGCAGTTAAACCGCTGATGAACGTCAGAAGGAGATTCATTCTTACCAGCGATGAAACTTTCATACTGTCTTACCAAGTTAATCTTTCGAGTCTCTTGGATTTCAGTGGTGCCCTCATATTGAACACATATGGTTTCCCACATTTCTTTAGAAGTTTTCAGATGCATGATGGAATGGAAAACTTCATCAGGCAGAGCCATTGATATAATGGTCTTTGCTCTTGCATCTATACCGACCTTCTTTTTGTCTTCATCACTCCACTGTCTTATTTCCTTAACGACATAGCGTTCAGGGACAACTTCAGTGGTGGCAGTAGCGGGAACTGCAACTATAATTCAATAGGTTCATAGGGTCCATTTTCTATATATTCAGGTATAGTAGGATCAACACCTTCAAGAAATAGCATCATTCGATTTTTCCATAGAGAAAAGTTATCTCTGCTAAATCGAGGAGGTTTAGACAGTGAACCATTATCATAGTAGTTTGTGTTTGTGTTAAGTGCAATTTAGAATAGCAAAGAAGAGAATAAAGCAAGATCTTGTTTATTAGATTAAACAAACTGCTCTGATACCACTTGTTGGTCCCTAAGATGCTTAACAAGTTTGTAGAAGGGGGGGGGGGTTGAATACAAACACAGAATTTAAAATTTAATAAATTGTTTATTGATAAATCAAACACAATTTACAAGTCTGTTGCGGAATAAGATTAAGTAAGACTCAATCTAAACAAACTTAAGAAAACGCTAAGATGGTTGCACAAGAATTTCAGAGAATGGGGGATTTAGAATATAGAAAACAAAGGTTTCTATTTGGGGTTCAAGGATTGAGCACACCCTCAGATGGAGGGTTGAACTTCCTATTTATACCCTATGCATTAAATGCATGGCAGGGCACTTTACACGTGGCGTTCACATATTGGCTTTGAGAGTCTGACTTTGGGAGACATGCTTTTGGCCGGATAATGAACAATGTAGTAGACAGATTTGTGTACGAATTATGGTAGAGACATGTCCGTTCTGACACATCGTACAAGGTTGTGTAAGGTTAGACAAAAGGAAACTTGAGGTATAAGCTAAGTGATCATTCAATCGCTGGATATCTCTTTCTGCAGAGATATCAAGAGTTCAACGATCGCTGAAGCTTTACTCATGTTCCTTCGTGTATAAGTAGAGTTGTCTTTGCTTCACTGATATCCGCATCAGGTCACTAGTAGACTTCTCTTTGTTCAGCAGCTTCGTCTTTGATTCAGTTATGAAGATATGTTGACGCGAGACTTGTCTTAAGGGATTACATTACTGTTTACATCAGAAACTATCAGCGATACTGAACATAATCAGTTTGGTCACTGATAGTGAAACACTAATACATACTAGATGTTTATAAGAAGACTATCAGCGATAACTGAACAGACTCAGTCTGATCGCTGATGGTGAAACACTAGTACGTATTAAACGTAATTTTCACTAATTATAGAAAAGGGTCGTTATCAAATCACTGAGAGAGCTTGGATCAATATGAAACAAGTGATGCATTTAGAAAGTCAAATTCTTTACTTCTTGCTGAAAGAGACAATCTGAAAGATAAAGTTTTCAGTCTTGAAGTAGAAATAAACATGCTAAAAGAGAAAGCAATTCAAGAGAAGAAACTTTCAATAAATCAAGATGAGATGAAGAAGTTTGAGAAGAAGAGAAAGATCCCTCAAGATGAAAAGAAGAGTGAGAAAGAAAGAAAAGAATTTGCTAAGAAGTTTTCTGAATTCTCTTGAAAATCTTTTGAAGAGAAGAAATCCATTGAGCTGAAATGCATAAAGCTTTCTCAACAAGTTTCAGACTTTGAGAAAGTAATCATAATGGAGAGAGATAAATTTGAAAAGGAAAAGAAGAAAGCTGAACAGAAAAATGTTGGTGTATTCAAGGAGATATCTGAACAAAGAAATAATGTTGAAAAATATTTTCAAGAAGAGAGAAAAGTATTTGAAGCTGAAATAAAGAAGCTGAATGGAAAGCTATATGAGCTGTCAACAAACATTCAGAAGGAGAAGATTGCAAAATCTGAGTTATATAAGAAGTATTTGAAGCTAAAATAAAGAAATAGTTTGTCCTCAAAGATAAAGAACTTGAAGAGATCATGTTCAAGGTGAAGTTGACTGAGTCAAAGACTCCAGAATCAATTGTCCAATCACCGAGAGATGATCAAGCTGATTCAGAATGCTCATTCAAAACAACTTCGAGTTCACGTTTTACAAATGTTTCTAACAATCCTTTATTTGATTCAATTGACAGTCATACTTCTAAATCAAATGATCAGATTCGTCCTTCTAATGTTTTCTATGACAAAAATGTTGATGATTCAGGTAACATCAAGAAGAATGCGTCTTAGAAGAAAAGATTTTGGAGAAGGAAAGATCAGAAAGATAATGAAAAGTGGATCTGGATAGTTAAAGGTTCCTCGGAGGAAAAGAAGGAACATAAATCATTTGAACATGTATCCAATGCTAAAAGGAGCTATACTCCTAAAGGTAAAACTTTTGGCAAACCTGATTTGGTTTACACTATAAATCAATTGATCAGGTTAGCTCAAAAGAAAATTAATTGTTCCTACTGCGGCTCAAATGATTTTGTAAATAAAAATTATGAAAATAGCTGGTATGGTTCTTATTTTATCTCTCCTACTAGAACTGGAACTAATAATTCAGGATCCAAATACTAGTGGATACCAAAAGCTAAACCTGTGTTGCAGGCAAATAAGGACTAAGGGGGAGAAAGAACAAAGACTTCTGAATACAATAGTTTAGAACTCGTTCTTCAAAGAACAATGACTTCTAGCCAAAGCAGTCTAGGACTCGTACTTCGGAGAAAGAACAATGGCTCTTAGATAAAGCAGTTCAAGATCCGTTCCTCAATGTGTCAGGACTATATGTTGGGAAATTCAGAAATGCACAAGTACAAATACAGTTAATGTTGCTAGAAGAATCTTGATTACTACTTCTGAGATTAATGCTGCTAAGTGAAGTTAATGCTGCTGAACAAAATTAGTACTGCTAAGTCAAGGTTAATATTGCTAGAGGAGATTACTACTGCTAAGCAATTTTAGTACTGCTAGTAGTTAGTATTGATGAACATTAATACTGCTCAACGTATTAATACTGCTGAAGACTTAGTACTGTTTATAAGATTATCAAGATTACTGCAGATAAAGTTTGAAGATTATGGAAAGCTTGAAGATAAAGATGGAAGATTATTTTGAAGATCTTTTATTATTTGTAATTATCTTTTATCTCCAGTATATATAGAATAGTTTGTAATTGATAGAAAATTTAATTTTTAGAATTCTGAGTTTTTGTTTTCATAGAGAGAATCAACCTCGAGGTTTCTAATCCTAATTCTAGAGAAGTAGAATTCGTATTGGTGAGCTTGTTCATCAATATTGAGTTTGAGTGTTGAATCTTGTAGCTTTACAATCATTCAATAAAGTTTACAAGTTGTTATTCAGATTCACTATTTTTTACTGTTTCATTGAATATTAAAGTGTTATTACGCAAACTCCTTTAATATTGTTTCTGAGTGTTTATTCTTGTTTAGAATTAAGATCCTGACAAGTGGTATCAGAGCCAGTATTCTCAGAAATCTTATTCATCATGGAAAACACAGCTGAATCAAACAGTACTCTGGTCTCAAAGGTTCCAATGCTCAGATCCAATGAATTTGACATGTGGAAGATTAGAATCAAGCAATACATTTTCCTCACAGATTACTCTATGTGGGACATCATTGAGAATGGCCCATCTGATGCAGGAAAGATTGTTGAAGATGGAAAAATAACTCCTCCAAAGACGGATGCAGAAAGAAAGACAAGGCAGACAGAGATGAAAGCCTTGAGCACACTGCTCTTGGCCATTCCCAATGAGTATCAACACCAATTCTGTAATTGCACTGATGCACAAATGCTCTGGAATGCTCTAGAGAAGAGATTCTCTGGTACCAAAAGTACCAAGAGAAATCAAAAGGCAATCCTGAAACAACAGTATGAAAACTTTATGTCAACCAAGAATGAGTCCATGACTCAAACTTTTGACAGGTTTAACAAACTGATTGGTGAACTGGCTACTATGGGAGTACAGATTGATCAAGATGATGTGAACAGAAAGTTCTTAAGTTCCCTTGGAGATGAATGGACCATGTACACTGTTTCATTTAGACATAATGATCAGTTGGAAGAGAAAGAACTTGATGATCTGTACAATGATCTTAGAGTATTTGAAGCTGAAGTGGAGGCAAAGAAGAAGCCTTCTGGATATATTCATAATGCTGCACTGTTGATCCAAACTCTCTCAGTGATTTGATAACGACCCTCTTCTATACTTAGTGAAAATTACGTTTTAATATGTATTAATGTTTCACTATCAGCGATCAGACTGAGTCTGTTCAGTTATCGATGATAGTCTTTCTTATAAGCATTTCTATGTATTAGTGTTTCACTATCAGTGATCAGACTGAGTATGTTCAGTTATCACTAATAGTTTCAGAAATAAACATCCAAACGTAATCTCTGAAGACAAGTCTCGCGTCAACAGATGTTCATAGCTGAATCGAAGACGAAGCTGCTGAACAAAGAGAAGTCTACTAGTGACCTGATGCGGATATCAGTGAAGCAAAGACAACTCTACTTATACGCGAAGGAACATGAGAAAAAGCTTCAGCGATAGCTGAACCTCTTTATCTCTGAACTTAGAGATACTCAGCGATCAATCGATCACAAAGCTTATGCCTCAAGTTTCCTTTTGTCTATCCTTGCACAACCTAGTACGATGTGTCAGAACGGACAAGTCTCTGCAACCATTCGTACAACAACTCTGTCAACTACACTGTTCACGACTCGGCCGAAAGCATGTCTCCCAAAAGTCAGACTCCCAAAGCCAATCAGTGAACGCCACGTGTAAAGTATCCTGCCATGCATTTATTGCATAGGGTATAAATAGGAAGTTCACCCCTTCATCTGAAGGTCTGCTCAATCCTTGAACTCCATATAGAAACCATTGTTTTCTATATCTCTTAATCTTCCTCTCTCTGAATTTCTTGTGCAATTATCTCAGTGTTTCTTAAGTTTGTTTAGATTGAGTCTGTCTTAATCTTATTCCGCAACAAACTTGTAAATTGTATTTTGATTTATCAATAAACAATTTATTAAACTTTAATTTATGTGTTTGTATTCAACCCCCCCCCTTCTACAAACTTGTTAAGCACCTTCGGGACCAACAAGTGGTATCAGAGCAGTTTGTTTAATCTAATAAACAAGATCTTGCTGTATACTCTTCCTTGCTATTCTAAAATGGCACTAAACACAAACACAAACTACTATGATAATGGTTCACTTTCTAAACCTCCTCGATTTAGCAGAGATAACTTTTCTCTATGGAAAAATCGAATGATGCTATTTCTTGAAGGTGCGGATCCTACTATACCTGAATATATAGAAAACGGACCCTATGAACCTGTTAGAATCATAGCTGCGGTTCCTGCTACTGCCACCACTGAAGCTGTCCCTGAACGATATGTCGTTAAGGAAATAAGACAGTGGAGTGATGAAGATAAAAAGAAGGTAGGCATAGATGCAAGAGCAAAGACCATTATCTCAATGGCTCTGCCTGATGAAGTTTTCCATTCCATCATGCATCTGAAAACTTCTAAAGAAATGTGGGAAACCATATGTATTCAATATGAGGGCACCACTGAAATCCAAGAGACTCGAAAGATTAACTTGGTAAGACAGTATGAAAGTTTCATCGCTGGTAAGAATGAATCTCTTTCTGACGTTCATCAGCGATTTAACTGCCTAATAATTGACCTAAGAACTGTTGGTAGGACCTATTCTAATTCTGAGGTCCTAACAAAATTCTTAGAAAGTCTTCCTGAAACCTGGGACAGTTATTCAATATGTCTTAAGCTGACAAAAGACTTACATACTCTCTCTTTAAGCACTCTGTATGGAATATTGCTCAATTATGAGCAATCAAATCTTCTGAAGAAGAATCTTGTAAAAGATTCTAAAGACTCCAAAAGTACTCCTGTAGCTTTAGTCTCTTCAGAGATAATTCCATCTCAGCGATCTACTCTCACCATCACTGAGTTAGATTCTGAATCTGAGGATCTATCAGACCCTGATCTTTCAGAGTTTGATGAGTCCTTAGCACTCTTGACAAACTCTTTTAAGAGATTTGCAAGAAAGAGTAACTTCCGAAGAAGTAAACCTCTCTCTCTTACTGAAAAGCCAAAATCAACTCCGCTTGATAAGGCTACTGCCACTTGCTATAACTGTGAAAAGATTGGACATTTTGCTAGTGAATGCAGGTCGAAAAAGGTCTTCAAACCTTCTACCTCAACAAGATCCAGTGATGACAAATACCATAAGCTGAAGAACAAATATCAAAAGTTGAAAAGCTATCAGCGAAAAGGTAAAGGTCTCATCGCTGAAGAACACGACTGGGCTGAATCAGAAGAATCATCTTCTGATGAAGAAGAAGTCGCTAATCTTTGCCTCATGGCTGAGATTAAAGAAGAAGTGGAAGAAGCATCTGAACCTTCTATGAGCTACATATCATCTCAGGTATCTATCTCTACAAATCCCTCTCTGCCTGAAGCTGAGAGAAGTCGCGCTGTTGATGTGCTGACGATTGACCTTTATAATGCCCTAAACGACAAAACTCAAGCTGAGAATAAAAATGTTCATTTAACTCAAGAGCTAGAGAAATGTCATGAAAAGATCAAAGAACTAAATCTTTTAGAAGAAAAGTTGAAAGATCAAGTCATTATAAATGAAATCATCAGTATTTAACGTGAACAAGCCATTGCTGCTCTAAAAGCAGAAAAGGCTCATGTTGAAAAATGGTGCAAATCATCAACAAAGATCTCTGAGATAATAAAAGTTCAAACTCCTGAAAGTGACAGAACTGGTCTTCGTTTTTGGACACCTCAGGACGATCCTAAGGAAGAGAGTTCCTCGCTTAAGTTTGGAACTTTTGTCACCTCCCTTGACACTTCAAATAATCAATTCTATCTCTGTTCTTCTTCAAATCCCATCCCTGAGGAAAAATCCAAAGACACTAAGTCCACGGATAAAGGAAAGTCCATTCTCCTTCCTCAGAGGGCAACCAGGAAAGCAAAGCTGAAAGTTCCTTCTAAACCTTCAGCTAAGCAATCCTCTAGCTTTGTGATAGAAATCTTTGATCTCTGTCCTCCAAAGCTGAAGATTGACCTTAAACCGTCGAGATCTAAAGAAATGAAAATTCCTCCCAGATCTCAAGAAAAAAGTCTTCTTGGACCTGGCCCTGCTCATCTTAAACTTGCAAAACCTTCTACTTCTGATCCTAAAACCATTTTCAGATACAGAAAATGTTATCACTGTGGTTTTACTGATCATATTGCAAGTAAATGTCCAACTGCCACTGAAGCTGATAAAATAGCTAAAGTGAAGAAAAATGCCTCTAAAGCTAAGGTCACCAAGGCTGAAAAATCAACCAAAGTGAAAAATACCACTAAGGTTAAGAAATTAACCAAAGTGAAGATTACCACTGAAGCTGAATCTTCATCTGCTAAGAAGACAGCTGATCCTTTCTTATCCACTAACTCTGAAGGACCCATTGAAAAGTGGGTACCAAACAACGTTTAATCTTCCTTATGTGTGCAGGGATCAAAGGGCATCTGGTATCTTGATAGTGGATGTTCTCGTCATATGACTGGACAAATAAACCTGCTCACTGAATACAAGGAAGAGAAAGGTCCCTCTGTGACTTTTGGTGGAAATGGAAAAGGATATACCCAAGGGTTTGGTGTTTTCAGCAATGGGACAACTACCTTTAGAAGAGTCGCTTATGTAGATGGACTGAAGCACAATCTTCTAAGCATCAGTCAGCTATGTGATAAAGACTATGAAGTACGCTTTACTAAGAAAGCATGTTCAGTGGTAAATGAGAAAGGAAAACTTGCTCTCAGTGGTTATCGAAGAGAAAATGTCTATGTAATAGATATGGACTCTACTATCACTGATAACTTATGTTTTCTCTCTAAAGCCTCTTCTGATGTCAACTGGATTTGGCATAAAAGACTCTCTCAAATGGACGTAAAATCAGCGTTCCTAAATGGAAAGCTGAATGAAGAAGTCTATGTAGAACAACCACCAGGGTTCTATGACCCTAAGCATCCAAATTATGTTTATAAATTGGATAAGGCTCTCTATGGTCTAAAACAAGCCCCTCGTGCTTGGTATGACACTCTTTCATCTTTTCTTATCTCTGAAAATTTTGAACGTGGCAAAATTGATAATACGTTATTTTTCAGAAAGATAAAAGGTCATATAATTCTTGTACAAATATATGTCGACGACATAATATTTGGTTCTACTAACCCATCTCTGTGTACTCGCTTCGCTGAAAGAATGAAGAAAGAATATAAAATGAGTATGATGGGTGAGCTGACATACTTTCTTGGTCTTCAGATTAAACAATCTGACAAAGGTACTTTTATCAGCCAAGGTAAGTATGTTAAAGATATGCTGAAGAAGTTTGATCTTACTCAAACTTCAGCGATGAAAACTCCTATGGCACCACCCCTGACACTTAACAAAGATCCTTCTGGAAAACCTGTTAATGTCACTTCCTATAGAGGAATGATAGGCTCCCTGCTGTATCTAACAGCAAGCCGACCTGACATTATGTACTCTACTTGTTTATGTGCACGCTATCAATCTGAACCCAAGGAGTCCCATCTGATCGCTGTAAAGCGAATTTTCAAATATCTGAAAGGAACTCCTAACCGTCTAATGTAGCACTAGGTCTTTGGTATCCCAAAGACTCAGGGTTCGATCTAACTGGTTATTCTGATAGTGATTTTGCAGGCTGTAAACTCGACAGAAAGAGTACCACTGGTGGATGTCAACTACTGGGAGGAAAGCTGGTAAGCTGGACAAGCAAGAAGCAAAATTTTGTGTCCACTTCCACAGCTGAAGCTGAATACGTAGCCGCTGGAAGCTGTTGTTCTCAAATATTATGGATGAGAAATCAACTATTAGATTATGACCTTCAGCTGTCAAAAATTCCCATCTATTGCGACAGCACTATTGCTATCGCTATAGCAAATAATCCAGTGCTACATTCAAAGACAAAACACATAGAAATCAGATATCACTTTATCAGAGATCATGTGATGAATGGTGATATTGAACTTCACTTTATCCCTACTAACTTTCAGCTTGCTGATATATTCACCAAACCTCTTGATGAGACAAGGTTCAACTTTCTCATCAGTGAGCTTGGAATGCTGAACCTTGAAGAATAAATCTTCAACGTTCATGTATTGCGTCAGTAATCAAAGTTCCCCTTTCATCATTCTCTCTGATAAACATTCTGACTCTCAGGTATGTTCTCTCAACTGAATCTTAACTCAGTTAAGATGTTTTTCTTCAAAATATAAACTTTAATCACTGAACTTTCTTCAAATGATTAAAAGCTTTTGAAAAATACATTAATCACTGATATTTCTAGTCAGTGATCCTTTAAAAGGAAAATCTATCCCTATCTTTACCATCAGGGATACTTTCAAAAAGGAAAATCTATCGCTGACTTTTCTTCAGTGATAAATTCAAAACGGAAAAATGAAACGTCTCTCTCTCCTATGACGTCATTTGAGCGGATAATCCACGACACGCCTTTTCTGACACGTTCGTCCGTTGCTCTTCTATCCAATCAACTTTGTGGAACGTGTCAATGTCATGATGATTTTTCTTCCCGCTTCATTCCTTCTCTCTCCTCTATCTCTTTGTATAAAAGGAATTCTTCTCTCCTTTATACGGTTTACGCTTTCAAAACTTTCATACCAAGAAACACTCTTTCTCAAGAACACTCAAGCAAGTAAACCCAGAATATTGAATCTGCAACTCTTCTTCTTCAGAATAAACAGGTTTATTTCATGTTTATATGCATTGTTCATCTGCTTTCTATACTTTTTAAAATCCTACTCGTTCTTGTTCTTCATGGATTTTATAAAACGTTTTTTTTTAAAAAAACTAAAAATCATTCTTTCTGATTTTATGTTTTTTTAAAATAAAAACCTTTTGGTTTTTAAAGTGTTCTTCATTCTTTCTACCCAGAACACTATTTTTCTATTCCTAAAAATAACTTGATATTTTTCCAGTTTCCCTTCTTCTATGGAAACTGGTAATCATATTATTTTTAATCATAATCATTTCTTCTATTACGCTTCTTTCCATAACAGAAATGGCACAATCTTCAATCGTTGCTTCCAAGCATGTACGATTCACTATCACTGAAGTTGAGATTACTAAATGTAATCACTTGGGAAGACTTGACTTTAAAGCTGACAAATACCCACATCTGGTGGAAGCTGCTGAATTTCTCAAACAATCATGCATAGCTTACGCGATCACTGTGGATCCTAAGCCTTCAAAGACTCTACTCCAGCAGTTCTGGTTCACTGCTGATGCAACTGAACTCACCAACAAAAAAGGTGAACGAGTCCCTGCTATCTCCTTCAGCACGGATTTGGGCCCAGGGAGCATGACCGCTCTTAGCCTCAGGAAATCCTTGAGATTCCCTGACAAACCAAAGAGTGGGTTCGATGCACTCGCCACTGATGCTGAGCTGATATCCTTTATGGATGCAATGGGCTATTGTTGGGAAAACAAACCGAGATCTTCTATTCCCAACAAAAAGCTCACCAAGATTCTCAAAGCTCAGATGCCTTAACAACTGAACTTCATCTTCTCGCACATAATTCAGTGCATGAGCGGGAAGAGTGGTTCGCTGGATCAAGCCAGCAAAACACAACTGCAAATGGCCTACTCAGTTATCGCTGGTCAAAACTTTGACTACGCCACTGCCATCTTTGAAGACCTGAGGTCGAGATTAGAGAAGCCTAAACGAGATCCCAAGATCTCGTACGTACGTTTCATATGTACGTACATGAAGTTCCTCTATCCCAACACCTATCCCACCAAAGATGATGGCACTTTTGCCAGGATAGGTCAACGATCACTGGAGGTAAAGCCACTCGCCAACGAGGTAAGTATCTCTCTCCTTCGCTCTCGTCTATCTCTCCATTCTTCTTCTTTTTCAGCGACCACGCAGACGGTTCCTTCGTCTGCTATCCCTGTCCCTACCACTACTTCCAAACGACCATCAGCTAGTCCGATTGGTCCTTCTAAGAAGGCCAAAAAGACTAAGAAAAGTACACCCTCTAGTACTATACCTGAGGGAGCTTCTCAACAAGCTACCTTAGATGCATTTGTGGGTCTTTCCTCCACAACTCCAGAAGTCACTCAACCTGCCGTGTTAGCGATTTCAATCGCTGTCACATCATCAGTGACCCCACCTACTATCTCATTCGCTGAGATTAACCCCAACCCTACTTATATCCCCATAACTCTTCTCTCTCCTCCTTTGGTCTCTGAACCCGCTACCTCCTCTTTACCTATTGGACCTGAACATCAAACGTTTAAGGAATCTTTGCAGTTCTACAAAATGTTTGATACGTCAGGTTCTAGTTTGGCGTCTGTTGACACGAATGTCAACAGTCTGGGAGAAAAGGTGGACGCTCTCACGAACACCATCAACAACACCACCAGCGCCGTTAATCAGGCTGGTGAGGAGCTGAAGAGGTTGACAGCCACCTGCTCATCCAAAGCTGAGAACTCCCAACTTTCAGCTGTAGAAGAATAAGTCGTCCAACTCAGAGAGTCCTCTCAACTCTTTCAGGGGCGATTTGAGTCTCTTACCACTGAAGTTCGAGATCTCTCTTCTAAGGTTGATCTCTGCACGTCCCTTCTTCAGCAACTTCTCCAAAAGGTGACTGCACCAGCTCCAGCGCTGCCCCCCTCCTTCACTGAAGATGATCGAACAAATCTCAACATCGCTGTGGAATTCATCCATGATGCCACATGCGACATTCCTGCAGTTGAAGAACGGGTCAAGCGTCTGGAGGCTGCCGTTCAAGTGCTAAAAGCTTCAACAGCTACTCCAGCAGCTGACCATTCCCCTGTCGTTGATAATGACAAAGAGGGGGAGAAGGCAAAAGAACCCTCATCTATTCATTCTCTTCTCTTTGAAGATGATGAGGAATAAGACGATGAAGAGGAAGATGATCTAGATCTTGTTGATCAAGAAAAGGATCAACCCTCCAATGATGACGACGACGATGAAGAAGACCAATCTATGTGGTTCTCTAAGCCGAACGTAGCATCAGGGACAACTTCGCAAGAGGTTGTCAAAGCAGGGGTGAGAGGTGATACATCTTCAAGCGCTCCTTCGCAAAGCAAAGACAAGCAACCAATTGCTGAAGAATGCTTGAGGACTGAATCACAATCTGAGGGGGAGCATCCTTCTCAGGTATGTCTTTCAATTGTACCACTCTCCTACTCTTTCCAAACCCCTATTTCCTTCTAGCCTTTCTCTCTCTTTTTCTAAAAATATACACTTATCCCTTCTTTCCTTCATTTTCTATCCAGACAGTTCTCACCCCTACTTAAGGGTTCTGAACTACAAATAATTCCAGCTACTATCGCTGAAGACATAATCCCAATCTCTATTGCTGAGATTGATGAAGAAGAAGAAGAAGATTCCCTGGTCCATCCAGGAAGGCCTTCTCAACCATCTAAATGGTCAGAGAAAGTGATGAAGAAAAGAGTTGAAATGATCGCTTAACTAGAAAGTCAACGGCTGAAAATTCCTCTTCAAACATCCTTCTCAGAGCTCGACTTCCTCACTGATGCTGAACGAGAAGAATCTGCCAAAGCTGAGAAACTGTTCGCTGAATGCAGACGAGATGCCCAACTCGCTTTAAAGATTCAATCTTCTCAAGTTAAGGACAAAAAGCTGAAAAGAAAGCCTGTGGAAGTTCAAGCTGCACTGCTGAAAGAAATTGAAGAGGAACGCTCCAAAGAACAAGAGATCAACGATAAGTCTATCGAATGGTGTAAACAGAAGATGGATTATCGCTCTGATCTTCTTCCAATAACAGCCGTGACTATCTCTGGTCGCAAGAAGAAGGATCAACTCTCAGTGACCATGGAGATTACCAGAGAGGATGGAACTCAGAAAGCTATGTACGTTTCCAAACTTGAAGGCTTCGGGTTTACACAGTGGATAGAATTCTGGGATGCGCTGAAGAAATCGAAATCTACATACAGAGGCTACGTTGAAGGACTTCTTAAAGATCTCATCAACAGAGTCACTTCTGTACTGAATATGCCATCTCCTATCCCTCCCAATCCCAAGAAACTCAAGAGAAGAATTGGGTCCTCCTCCTCTGAAGACGTCGCCATCATCAGGAATGAAACTTCTATCAAATTTTCAAGAGATGCACTGTTTGGTCCTCCTCCTGATCTTTCAGTTCTGGATTTATCTCTGCCTCCTGGTGGTCCTTTCCAAGCTGGTCAAGTAATTGACAATCCTTATGGAATATTCTTCAGAGATGATGATGAGGAACTCAGATTTCAAAGAGTCTCTGAGATTCCTATCTATCCTCTGAATCATCTCAAGGATCTCTTATGCTTATGGTGTGACTTCTTCCCTGCTGCTGAGAAAATTAAAGAAATTATCAGCCAAGAATCCTTGGAACGAAGACAGAAAGGAGAAGAAATACCTGAGTATATGATAAATCCTCCTAAGTCTTCTTATAGCTGATAGATTAGTTTTCTTTTCTGTAATCTATTAGTTGTACTTACAGTAGTTAGTTATTTACTTGTAATTTTCATTCCTTGTAATTCTCTTCTTGAATTAATGAAATTTCAGTAAAGTACTTAACTTCATCAGTGCTATAAAAGATCCCTCAAAATAGTAATTGGGACATGTATGTTACGAGTCCTAATTATTCCATCATTTTGAATTATAAAGTAATTTTCTTCAGTTACTTTGTCATTATCAAATAGGGGGAGATTGTTGATCCAAACTTTCTCAGTGATTTGATAACGACCCTCTTCTATACTTAGTGAAAATTACGTTTTAATATGTATTAATGTTTCACTATCAGCGATCAGACTGAGTCTGTTCAGTTATCGATGATAGTCTTTCTTATAAGCATTTCTATGTATTAGTGTTTCACTATCAGTGATCAGACTGAGTCTGTTCAGTTATCACTAATAGTTTCAGAAATAAACATCCAAACGTAATCTCTGAAGACAAGTCTCGCGTCAACAGATGTTCATAGCTGAATCGAAGACGAAGCTGCTGAACAAAGAGAAGTCTACTAGTGACCTGATGAGGATATCAGTGAAGCAAAGACAACTCTACTTATACGCGAAGGAACATGAGAAAAAGCTTCAGCGATAGTTGAACCTCTTTATCTCTGAACTTAGAGATACTCAGCGATCAATCGATCACAAAACTTATGCCTCAAGTTTCCTTTTGTCTATCCTTGCACAACCTAGTACGATGTGTCAGAACGGACAAGTCTCTGCAACCATTCGTACAACAACTCTGTCAACTATACTGTTCACGACCCGACCGAAAGCATGTCTCCCAAAAGTCAGACTCCCAAAGCCAATCAGTGAACGCCACGTGTAAAGTATCCTGCCATGCATTTAATGCATAGGGTATAAATAGGAAGTTCACCCCTTCATCTGAAGGTGTGCTCAATCCATGAACTCCATATAGAAACCATTGTTTTCTATATCTCTTAATCTTCCTCTCTCTGAATTTCTTGTGCAATTATCTCAGTGTTTCTTAAGTTTGTTTAGATTGAGTATGTCTTAATCTTATTCCGCAACAAACTTGTAAATTGTATTTTGATTTATCAATAAACAATTTATTAAACTTTAATTTATGTGTTTGTATTCAACCCCCCCTTCTACAAACTTGTTAAGCACCTTCGGGACCAACATGCACTCCTATCAGCATCAATTGATTCTACTGCTAACCCCGAATCAGTTAATGCTGCTAATGGAGCCAATCAAGAAAAAGGCACTGAGTTTGTGTTTGAAGCCTTTCTTTCCAGTCATGGAAATTCCTCTCTGATTAATGATGATTTGGAACAACTTCATCCTGATGATTTGGAAGAGATGGATATTAAATGGCAGATGGCCATGATTTCCATGAGGGTGAAGAAGTTTATAAAGAGGACTGGGAGGAACAACTTCTCCCAAAGAAGAGAAGATGGAGCAAGGTTTGATAAATCAAAGGTGGAGTGCTACAAATGCCATCTGAAGGGACACTTTGCTAGAGAATGCAGAAGTGGAGTGTCTCACAACAACAACCACCAACAAGCACAGTCTGGAAACCTCAATCATAACAGAAACTCTGCTCAAGCCCTTGTTTCTCAACAAGGAATGGGGTTTGACTGGAGTGATCAAGCAGAAGAGGCTATCCAAAATCAAGCTCTTATGGCTGAAGTTTCTGATCTCCCATCTGAGGTAAGTTCTAATCTCTGTTCTAAATCTTGCATAGACACTGTTAAAAGGTATAGGGATCAGAACCAGAAGATGAGTGATGACCTTAAGAGATTAGAAAAGGACATAAAAGACTATGTGAGAATTGTTGAGAGGTTTGAGGAACAGATTAAAGGTTTTCAAGCCAATGAACTCCAACACTCATATGACACCAGTTACTGGAAGTGGGAGAAAAAGGATCTAGAACTTAAATTGACCAAATCTAAAGAGGAGAGTGAAAAGTTGAGAGAGGAGCTAACCAAGGTCAAACTTGATGTAGAAAAGTTTTCCAATGCTTCTAAAGCAATGGACTCTTTACTACAAACTCAGATTCATGATAAGCTAAGAAGAGGAATTGGATACAATGCCACACCTCCACCATATAACAACAATTACATCCCTCCTACTTCAGACCTGTTTGACACCAAAGATAGGAAGGACTTGCCTAAGGGAGCCACTGAAATAGATCCCTTAGATGAGGTAGTTGTTGAAGATAAGACTGAGAAAGAGGTTGGCAAGAGTAAGGAGAACAAGGTGAGTGGTGAGATTCCTCTAGAGAATAACATTATCACCAATGAGGACTTTGGAAGGACTTGGATCAAATCTAAGGACATAGAGAAGACAGAGGGAAAGTCTGGTAAGGTCCATTACAAACAGACCACAGTTGTGAATCCAGGTCCTTGTAAACAGTGTGCATGTAAGAAGAATGAGCCCCTAAAACATGATAAAAGGAGGGGAAATCAAAGAAACTGGAATAATCAGTGGGCACAAAAACAAGGGGTTGATCTGAGTAAAATCAATAGACCAAAACCTTGTTTTATATGTGGAAAATTGAATCATCTTGCCAAATTCTGTTATTTCAATCCTATGAAGCAAAGGATGAATTTTCAAAGATCCATGCAAAAACCCTTTGGTTATGGGAAGGTTGAAAAGAACCATGTGGCTAAGAAAACTGTTAAATCTAAAAGCCACATGAAGAAAAAGTCTGTTAAAGAAAGTGTCAATATATGGGTTCCTAAAAGCACTAAAACTGTTAGTACTGCTACTACAAATAGTGCTGCTGACAATGATAGTGCTGCTAGAAGTAATACTACTGCTAACAATGTTAGTGCTGCTGACATTGTTAGTACTTCTTCAAAAGTTAATACTGCTAACTCTGTTAGTGCTGCTAACAAGGTTAGTACTGCTAAACCTGTTAGTTCTGCTAACTCTGTTAGTACTTCTAAGGTTGGTACTGCTTCTAGTGTTTGTGTTGCTAAGCCAACCATATTCACAAAGTACTCAAATAAAGAGTGCCCTGAGTTTAAAAACCTCATCAAAAAGGAATGTAAATACTTTGATGAGAAAAGGAGACCCAAGACCACTTTGGCTTGGGTCCCCAATAAATACTAATTGCTTAATCTAATGTGCAGGGCAACCAACAACTCAAGGGGAAGAGTATCTGGCATGTTGATAGTGGTTGCTCTAGGCACATGACAGGGAACATGTAATGCCTCAAGAATTTCAAGAAAATTGATGGTGGACATGTTGCCTTTGGTAATACTCCAGATGGAGGTAAGATAAGTGGTAAGAGGGTTGTAACCAAAGGTAAAATGACCTTTGAAGATGTATTCTATGTTGTGCAGTTAAGGTACAACCTGTTAAGTGTATCACAGGTTTGTGACAAACAACATAGTATATTATTTACAGATTCTGAATGCATTATCCTTGCTCCTGGATTCAAAGTAGTTGATGAAAAGATGATACTACTAAGAACTCCCAGAAAGGATAATGTTTATTGCTTAGATATGGAAAGTGTTTCAACTGATTCATCCCTAAACTGTCTTGTTTCAAAAGCTTCTTTGGATGAATCATCACTTTGGCACAGAAGGATGGGTCACATGAACTTTAAAACAATGAATAAACTTGTTAAAAACAACCTTGTAAGAGGTTTGCCTTCCAAAGTCTTTTCATGTGATGATCATTGTGTTGCCTGTCTTAAAGGCAAACAACACAAAACTTCTCATAAGTCCAAAGAGTTGAACACAATCTCTAATTCTCCTCAGTTGTTGCATATGGATCTGTTTGGTCCTACAAATGTTATGAGTATTGGTAAGAAATCATACTGCGTAGTTATTGTTGATGATTACTCTAGATTTACTTGGGTATATTTTCTAAGGACTAAGGATGAGACAAGTGGACTGATCAAATCCTTTATTCTAATAATTGAAAACCAAACTAATCAAAAGGTAAAAGTCATTAGGTCAGACAATGGTACTGAATTTAAAAATCTTGACCCAAACACCTTTTGTAAGGAAAAAGGAATTGAAAGGCAATATAGTGCTCCTAGGACTCCACAACAAAATGGTGTTGCTGAGAGAAGGAATATGACACTGATTGAGGCTGCTAGATCTCTGTTGGCAGATTCAAAACTTCCAATTACTTTTTGGACTGAAGCAGTTAATACTGCTTGCTATGTCCAAAACAGGGTTCTAGTAGTCAAGCCTAAGAACAAGACACCATATGAGCTTTTAAATAAAAGAAAACCATTTATTGGATTTTTCAAACCTTTTGGGTGTCCTTGTACCATTCTCAATACCAAAACTCACTTAGGAAAGTTTGATAGCAAGTCAGATGATGGTTTTCTTGTTGGTTACTCATCTCAGAGTAAGGCTTACAGAGTTTTTAATTCTTCTTCTAGAATAATTGAGGAAAGTGACAATGTGAAGTGCAATGAGAACACACCAAATCCTATTGGGTCTAGTCCTCAGTGGTTATTTGACATTGATTCACTAACTAACTCTTTAGGTTTCTGTAGTGATTATCATGCAGGTTCAGGAAGTGGAGGATCAGGGGACGACCAAGTACAAGTACAAGTACAAGACACTATTCCTCAGTCTGTGATCTTTCCCATACCTATAATAGAGCCTGTTGAGGTCTGTGAAAAGGAGAATTCTACTGAACCAATTCAGAGTGAAGAAGAAAGAAGAGATGAAGATAATCAAGTGCATGAAGATCCAAAAGCAGCTGATGAGATCCCCTCAGCTGACTTAAATGATTCCAATCTGGATGTGGGAATCAATGAAGAACCTAGTCATCAGACTAGAACTCAAAAGAATCATCCTTCAGAGCTGGTCATAGGAGACATCTCTTCTCCTATGATAACAAGGAATCAAAGCAGACTTCAAGAGCTGCAGGATCAGCAACACACAGTACTCTCCTGCTTTCTATCTCAGATTGAGCCTAAGAAGGTATATGATGCAATGAAAGATTCCAGTTGGATAGAATCTATGCAAGAAGAGTTACTGCAGTTCAAGTTGCAAGAAGTTTGGGACTTGGTAGACCTTCCTAAAGGTCATAGAGCTATAGGCACCAAGTGGATCTTCAGGAAAAAAAAGGATGAGAGAGGCATTGTGATAAGAAACAAAGCAAGGTTGCTGGCATAAGGGTACACTCAAGAAGAAGGCATTGACTATGAAGAAGTGTTTGCTCCAGTGGCAAGGGTAGAAGCAATTAGGCTATTTCTAGCCTATGCATCATACATGAAGTTCAAGGTATACCAAATGGATGTGAAGAGTGCCTTTCTTTATGGTACAATTGATGAAGAAGTATATGTCTGTCAGCCCTCTAGATTTGAAAATCCATCCTATCCAGAAAGAGTATACAAACTGAAGAAAGCACTGTATGGTCTTCATCAAGCCCCAAGAGCATGGTATGATACTCTGTCTACCTATATCTTAGAAAATAGGTTTGAAAGAGGAATGATTGACAAGACCCTCTTCATTAAAAGAAGTAAGAAGGACATCCTATTGGTTCAGATTTATGTGGATGATAACATCTTTGGATCCACAAAAGATCAAATGTGTAGAGACTTTGAAAAGTTGATGCACAAGAGCTTTAAAATGAGTTCAATGGGTGAACTTACCTTCTTCCTTGGGTTTCAAGTGAAACAGAAGAAAGATGGGATCTTCATAAGACAATCAAAATATGTGAAAGACATACTGGAAAAATATGGATTAACAGACTCAAAGCCAGCAAGCACACCTATGGAGACCCATAAACAGATCACTGCTGATCTTGAGGGGGAGGATGTGGATGTCCATCTATATAGATCAATGATTGGATCACTCATGTATCTCATAGCCTCAAGACCAGACATCATGTTTCCAGTGTGTTTGTGTGCCAGATTCCAAGTCAAGCCAAAGCAATCACATGTGCAAGCTGTTAAAAGGATTTTCAGATACTTAAGAGGGCAACCTAGATTAGGTCTTTGGTATCCGTATGAATCCAACTTTGACTTGATTGCTTATTCAGATAGTGACTTGGGTGGTGCTAACATGGACAGAAAGTCTACTTCAGGTGGATGTCAACTTTTGGGTGCAAGACTACTATCTTGGCAGTGTAAGATACAAACCACAGTGTCCTTATCAACAACAGAAGCTGAGTATATTGCTGATGCAAGTTGCTATTCTCAGGTTCTATGGATTCAAAATCAGATGCTGGACTATGGGGTAACCTTTCTTCACACTTCAATCTTCATTGACAATAGCAGTGCTATAAGAATTGTTAACAATCCACTCAAGCACTCCAAAACCAAGCACATTGAGATCAGGTATCACTTTATCAGAGATTGTAGTTAATACTGCTCTCAGTTAATACTGCTAGTTAGTTAATACTGCTAGTGGTTAATACTGCTTATGTCCCGAATCGTATAAATACCCTTTTTGCCCGCCCAAAAGTTCATAACGACTCTTTGATTTCTATTCATCTGTTCTCTAACCCTTTTCTCTCAAGAATAAGTGTTTCAGTCCAGAATACTCAAGCTTCAATGGCATCCATGGCTTTCATTGATGAGCACAATGAGATTGCGATGCTACAGAAGCCGAAACAAGCTGCTGGATTCCACCAGATTGTGGATTTTCTCAAGTCCAGCCACATTGCCCATGCTCTAACTGTGTCGCCAACTATCTACATCGAGCATCAACGACAATTCTGGGCGAATGCCACCATAGTCACAGAGAATGGTGTGCAGATAATGAAGACAAGGGTGTGTGACAAACCCTTGTCAGTTTCTAAGGAGGTGATACGTATCTGTCTACGTCTAGACGATGCTGCAGGTATTACTTCTATTCCAAAAGAGGACTTGTTCTCAAATTTGTCAAGAATGGGGTATGGAGGCCAATTAAGTGGTTTCAAATTCTCAAAAGCAAAATTTTATACCCAATGGCGTTTTCTTGTCCATACCCTGATGCACTGTATTTCCAAAAAGACTACTGGATGGAGTGAGTTTAGCAGTACCATTGCTTATGCTTTGGTCTGCTTGGCCACTGCCAGAAAGTACAATTTCTCTAGAATGATTTTCAGTGATCTTGTATCAAACTTGGGAAGCAAAAAGAGTTTTTATATGTACCCAAGGTTTGTACAGGAAGTTATAACCCATGAATTGACGGATATGCCTCACTTTGATGAGGTATATGTACCCAAAATTCCCAAAGGTAAGGTCTTTTCAAACATGAAGAGATCTCCATTGGACTCGGAAGGAGTTGACACCCCATTGTTCTCTACAATGATGGTGGTGTCCCACAATGACGAAGGTATGGCAGCAGGGTCAAGGCTCTCATTAGACCATCCCACTGCTAGCCAATCCCAACCTTCCATCACCATATCAATCCCTCAGTCTCTTGTTCAAAAGCCAACTTCTCCAATAACCCAAACTTACTTAAGGAAAAAGGTAAAGAAGGTTCCTTCCCTTCTTGTACCTACACCCACTGAGCCTTTAAGCCCTCTAATGGAGAATTCTCCATTAGAGAATATCTACAGGGAAACCACAGGGGTGTCTCCCAACCCCAAGGAGGTGCTCACTGAGGAGATGTTTGAGCATATGGGTGCTAAGGCTATCACTACTCCTTCTAGCACAGAGGAGGTCAGTGGTAACATAAATAAGACCTTCCCCATGGCAACTTTGGGTGAGCAATCATCCAAAGGTCCCAGGTGCCAAGAAACAACGGGGGTGGAGAGTGCTTCTGCTAGGCAGAAGACTTCCACTACAAAAAGATCCCATGATCCTTCAAAAGAGGGTAACACTTCTGGAGAAGGTGAGGACATATATGACTATAATGAATTGATGGAAACTATCGGTCCAACAATACTTATCAAGTTTATAGAAACAAAGACACAATAACGATTACCAACCTGTATTGAATATATCAAACGATTACAAGGTTGATCGATTAAGATTTTGATGTGTTCTCTATGTTTTCTCTCAAATACACCTTTATGTGTGTGTTTTTGTGTGTGATCTGTGATCTGATGTATAGAGAGTTGTTAGAGATACAACAACTAACAAGTGTGTTGAACACACTATCTATCTTAATATCTAGATATTAAATCTAGATATTAAATCTAATAAAGCTAACTAACTTATTCTAGAAACTAACTAAACTAGATAAGTTACCTTTATCTAACTATTACAATACTTTAACTTAGATATATAGATCTAAGTAAATAAAACATATTACATTAAATTACATTGACATTTATTACAAATAGACATAGACTTTAACATTGAGAGTCGACGTTTTGGCTTTAGCTTCAGATTACGATCTTTAGATTGGATGATCTTGAATCCAATGAGACTGTGGTCTAACAATCTCCCCCTTTGGATCAAGATCATATAATAAAAAGATTTATCCAATTCAGTCTTCTTGTTCAGCTCAGAAGATGCAATCTCTTTTCTCTAGCTCTGAAATCAGCATGTCTTCAATCTAATAATCTCCCCTTTTGAAGAGTAGACGTGATTCTTAAAACATGTGATCTTTACCATTTCTTCTGTAGTCATTCTCCCCCTTTTTGATGTTAAGTGCAACGACTTCATCAAAATTTGTGGTAAGAAATGTCAATCTGACGGTTAGAGCCCCTGATTCGTCAATTCATAAGAGATTCATCCAGATCTTTGCAAATCCAGACAAATTAGATGTGTAACACATGAATCAACTAATGAATAAGTTAGAATGCCTGTCAGTAACACTAAGTCACTGTGTGTAACGAATACACTTTGGAAAGGAGTTGTTTGATGTTGACTCCCCCAGGGCTTCCATTTAATCATCGAAACACCACAAAGGTAATTTCTATAAACGTTATGACAAAGAAACTAATTCCTTGTGTGTTCGTGCTTGTGTTGAAAGAATTAAGCATAGATGATTACTTATTGGCTCGAAATTGTGTAAACCACTGAGACAACAGTAAGTTAAACACAGACTCAATGTGCATGATTGAAGTGCGAAGGTAGGGCAGACTTCCTTCTTTTCAATATCCAGATTTTCCAAATGAAAATCAGATAGCAAATGTGTTGCATCCCCTTTGAAAATGAAACATTATCTATTTGAGAAGAACATGAGTAAATGGTGAGGTTTGATCAAGAGTTGGCATGGGTTAGTTGCCTGTTTCAATAATGATCACCAATGAATTGTGAATCACTAGAATTGTGGCTACCCGGCTCAGAAAAAGTTGGTGCAGAGTTGTGATATTCTTTTAACTCTGTTCTCACACGCTCTTTCTTTTAAACTTTTTGCTTTCTCGAATCACACTCATTTCTTTTCTATTTTCACACTCAATCACTAAGGATTAACTTCTTGGGTAGAAATCACTGGTTAAGGTGATTCCATAGAAGTTGTGTTATTTCCTAGCACAATGATTCCTTGTTTTCCTAGATGCACGTGATGCTCAGATTGGTTTAACTATTTCAGTTAAAGCACAATATTGATAATGAAAACATTTAAAAATACACTCCCAAAATATAAAATCTGTGGAAAAATCGGGAAGTGGTTTGAACATTAAAAACAATGTTTTCGATGATTGAACGTTGTCCTTCTTTCAACCATATGTGAGATGAAGATATAGAATTATACCTTTACGTATGATCTCCCATCTCATGAAGCTAAGCTTTAAGTCAAAGAAATATGAACAGCCTTTCCCGAGGGATCGCTGCCAATCTTAGTACCTGGTGCCATTGGGGTACCAATCGGTTTTGAATTTTCCATTTGGAACTTCCGAAGAATATCCCTAATGTACTTTGATTGATTGATAAAGATACCCGTAGAAAACTGTTTGACTTGCAATCCGAGAAAGAAATTCATCTCTCCCATCATGTTCATCTGAAATCTAGACACCATAAGGTTTGCGAAATTCTTACAGTACTTAGTATTTGTAGAACCAAAGATAATATCATCTACATAGATTTGAATTAAAATGATATCGCCTTTTTCCTTTTTAATAAACAAAGTGGTATCCACCGTACCTTTTGAAAACCCAGACTTGACTAGAAAATTAGAAAGGACATCATACCAGGCTCGAGGTGCTTGTTTTAGACCATAGTGTGCTTTGTCGAGAATGTATACGTGATTTGGCTTCTCTTGATTGACAAATCCCTCTGGCTGAGAGACGTAGACTTCCTTCTTCAGAATTCCATTGAGGAATGCTGTCTTCACGTCCATTTGAAAGACCGT
Source organism: Arctium lappa (assembly GCA_023525745.1). Classification (NCBI taxonomy): domain Eukaryota; kingdom Viridiplantae; phylum Streptophyta; class Magnoliopsida; order Asterales; family Asteraceae; genus Arctium; species Arctium lappa. The sequence continues at coordinate 14,394,641 of CM042064.1, forward strand.
GAAGTTCTTGTGGGCTGCGTAGGGTAAAAACATTTTGATGGCCTCTAATCGCGCCACATGAGCATATGTTTTGTCATAGTCTATTCCTTCCTCTTGTCTGTATCCTTTGGCTACTAGTCGTGCCTTGTTTCTGATGACGATTCCATCTTCGTCTTTCTTTATTTTGAACACCCATTTCGTACCTATTATGGTTTTACCTTGAGGTTTCGGTACGAGTCTCCAGACTTTAAGTGCATCGAACTGATTTAGCTCTTCTTGCATTGAGATCACCCATTCTGGATCAGCAAGTGCCTCTGATACGCGTGTTGGTTCGAACTTGCTCAGAAAGGAGTCATGCATGCACAGGTTCATTGATGCTGACCTAGTTTGAACCGGTTTTGATGGATCGCCAATTATCTGGCTTATCGGGTGCTCTTTGGTCCATTTTTGTTCATGAGGCAGTGGACTAGATGATTGTATGTCAGTTGTATCATCTACAAATCCACTTGTACCTTCTTCTGTTTGTTCTGGAGGAATGATTGTTTCAGTTGAAGTGGTAGGTTCAGAAGGCTCAGCAGGTACAACTTGATCTGGCTGTAGATGGATCTGTACAGTATCTCCTAATGTTTTAGCTACTTCTGTCTCTTTATCATTTGTCACTTCTTCAATTGTTGGAGTCGGCATTTGAATTGTAATTTCTTGTTGAATCGGGTCTATTGATTCAATAGGAACATCTGAACAGGTTGGATGAGTAGTCGTTAATTCTTCCATCCTGTCAACCACAACAGATTTCTTTACATTAGATCCAAGAAATTCATCATAAAACAATTCAAATAATAAATCTAAATCAGATAGATGGTTAGTTGAAGTTGAAGCTTCGTCTGATTTATTCTTTTGAGACGCAGGTTCTGGACTGAGGTGCCCAGAAGCTAGTACTCCGGTTATAACGGGTTCTGAACTGTATTGTTCTGAAGCCATTTCTTCATCAAAGGAGACGTTGACGCTTTCAATCACCGTCTTTGACTTTTTTAGATAAACACGAAATGCAGTCGCTGTTGAGGAATATCCAATGAAGATTCCTTCATCTGCCTTAGCGTTGAACTTGTTAAGATTCTCCCTATCGTTTAGTACGAAACACTTACATCCAAATATATGGTAGTATTTGATTGTCGGTGTTCGGTTGTTGATTAACGCATAAGGAGTCTTCTTGAACCTTCGATGTACCATGGAACGATTTTGTGTGTAGCACGCGGTTGAAACAGCTTCTGCCCACAAAAACAGAGGTAAATCTGATTGACTTAGCATAGTACGAGCAGTCTCGACTAGTGTTCGGTTTCTTCTTTCAACCACTCCATTTTGTTGAGGCATACGAGCAGCAGAGTATTGATGTGAAATCCCGACATATTGGAGACATTCTTCAACTTTGTTGTTCTTGAACTCTGGGCCGTTGTCTGTTCTTAGAATCTTGCCCGGTTTCTGCAGATTCACCTGGGTCGTCTTTCGGAATGTAATGAGAACATCAGGTGTCTCATCCTTTGAACGAAGAAACTTGACCCATGTGTATCGCGAATAGTCGTCCACGATCACGAGTATGTACTTCTTGCCACCTAAGCTTTGAGTGCGCATTGGACCGCATAAATCCATATGCAATAACTCTAAAGGAGCATTGGTACTTGGTTCTGGCTTTGGTTTATGAGGTGCCCTCTTCATCTTGCCCTTCTCACAAACTGCACAAAGATGTTCTCTTTCATATCTCAGCTCTGGAAGTCCTTTGACGAGCTTTCCACTGACCAGGTTGTTGATGTACCGAAAGTTGAGGTGAGAAAGACGTCGATGCCATAACCAACTTTGTTGCATCGATGCTTTCGATAGTAGACAAACTTGTTTGTCAGTCTGGACATCTGATAAGTTGATTGTGTAGAGGTCTGATTCTCGTGTACCAACCAAGAGTTCTTCGCCTTCTTCATTGCGAACAGAACAACTCTTGGCTTTGAAGTTGACCTCTAAGTCTTTGTCACAGAACTGGCCTATACTGAACAAGTTGTGTCCTAAGCCTTCTACATAGCTCACCCTCTTGACAGTTACATTGCCGAGTTGTACATCACCATATCCCATGATTGGAGAAAATTGGTCGTTGCCAAATCTTACTGTTCCACAATATTTGTCTTTGTAATTGGACAATATCTCTTTTTGACCTGTCATGTGTTTGGAACATCCGCTGTCCAAGAACCAGGTATGACTAGTCTACATAAGAGAAATTAGAAATTTAGATTTGTATATGACAACATTGGAATATACACTTTGGTCATCGAAGTGCGAGTCTTGAACTGATTTGTTCAAAAGCCTATTTTGATCTTCGATGTTCGGGTTTTGAACTGCATTATCCGAAAACCTATTTTTGACTTTAAAGAACGAGTTCTGATTTGTACATAATCAGAAGTCGCTTTCTCTTTAAGCTTTGTGTGCCTGCAACACAGATTTCGCCTTAGGTACCCATTGGAATTTGGGTCCTTCTGTGTTAGCACAAGATTTTGGTATCCATTTCAGATTGGATCCTATTTTCTTTTGAAAAGTATGTGAAGAATGGGTATGAGGTGAATGCACATGGTAATTTCCAAACCAATCTTCAGAATCTTGACAAGAGATAGATATATGTTTATCATAAAAAGAAGACTTTCCAGCAGATAAAGATAACTGAAATAATTGCTTCATTGTATATTGTTTACGAGAAACAGCAAGTTTTGGGTTCAAAACAGCAATATCAACAATTACAACATCTTTAGTAAGCGAAGTCTTATTACAACTAACACTACTAGACATTAAGACGGTCTTGTCAAGGTTCCGTTTGGGTTGCCACAGAGAATTTGGTTCTGGCCTTTGATTGCTCATATCTGAAACATGTAAAGCTGGTGAGTTAGACCTTGGAGCAACAAACGAATGATTCTTCTTGGAATTAGCAGTAGTGGTCGGTTTCTGTGAATGCTGAGATAAATTCTTACCTTTAGCACTCTTAGCGTTCACAGAGACTGATTTATCAACGAAAGCTTTCGTTGATTTTGCACTGTTCACAGGCTTACTGGTTTTTCTTAAAGTTTTCTTCACAAATGATGAATGGTTGGGAAGTTTTGTATTAAAGTCAAAGAGATTGGAACCATCATCTAAACTACCGTCAGAGTTCAAAAAATCAATTCCTTTATTTGATGAACCAGACATCTCCTTAGAGTTTGAAGCTTTTGAAAGAACAGTATTTGAAAACACGGTTGTAAAAACGCTTTGTTCAATATTTATCAAAAGTTTTGCATCTGATAAAGAAGTCTCGAGTTCAGAAATTTTACGTTCTAAAATGAGAGGAGGGACATATAATTTACCTTTGATAGGCTTCGTCTCCATTTCCTTTTCAGTATAACTTGGAAAGAAATCACTTGAAAGAGTTTCCTTCTTTTTGTATATTGGGTTTTCATCATAACTATTATTCAACTTTGCATAATAAAATGGAAGATGAACTTTAGCTGATTTCATCCGTTTTTCCGTTTCATTGGCTTCATCCTCTTTTGACAGTTTAGTCCAAAAGGTTTTAAACACGGGGAGTCTGCGGGCTAATTGCATATTAAGATGATCATAAAGTCCTGGAACTTTAGACATCCCCTTTTGAAGACAGTGAGGATTCTTATAACCGATTTCCCATCTCTCTTTCTCCTCTTTGGGTTTGTTCAGAAAAATAGTTTGTTCAGTTTGACCCATTTGATACAACTTCTCTTCCAAACTTTTTAGTTTTCCCAGTAAAGAAAAGTTTTCTTTTGTACAAGAAGCATGCAACTTTTTAAGCTCATATTTTTCAATCTCACTATTTAGCAGTTGAGTCTTAAGATCAGAATTCTCTTTTAGAATTATTGTCTTTTCCTTAGCGTTGGTGTCATTATCTTTATGTAAAACCTCAATTAATACTTTCTTCTCAGCAATTTCATTGCTCAGTTTCTGTATCAACTGGTTTTTGTCTGTCATGACACCATTATCTTGCTTAAGATTATATTCTAACTCTTTTTGTTTCATACTCATGGCATGCATTTTATTCATGAATTCTAAATCAGAAAGATTACATACCTCCTCTTCTTCATTGTCGGAATCAGCTTCAGCATCTGATTCTATCTTGCCCATCAAGCACATGTTGACGGCTTCTTCTCTATCTTCATCATCTTCTTCTTCATCATCTGAGTGATCGAGCCGGTATTCGTCCTCAGCCATCAGTGCCTTGCCTGCCTCCTGTTGTTTTGCAAGAAGCATCTTGTTCTTGTAGTAGTCTGAATTTCTGACTTTTGATCTACGGCAGTCTTTGGCAAAGTGACCTGGTTTGCCACAGTTGTAGCATGTAGGCGGTTCTGGCTGACTTGATCCTTCAGCTTTGAATTTCCTTTCTTCCGGTCTCCTCTCCTCTATCCTCTTTCCTTCCGACTGAAACCTTCTTTCTTCAGGTTTCCTCTCCTCTGATCTTCTCCCCTCAAATCTCTTCCCTTCATATCTGCTACCTTCAATCCTTTCTTTGTGAATGTAGTTGTTCAGACCAGATGAATATATTTGATTATTTGATGTTGGCTTTGTGTAGAACCTTTTCTGAAAGGCACTAGTCAGCATCATCATTGCTTGCTTCAGCTCATCATTTTCATCTGATTCTGAGTTTGCACAACCTTCATCTTCTTCATCTGATTCATATACAGTCGCCTTGTTCTTCTTCTTTCTGACTACAAGGGCGACTTTGTCTTCAATTACCTTTCCTCTTTGTCTCTTCTCATCCAGAATTTCATCCACCTCTTCTTCATTTTGACGGAGGGTTTCATACACCTCGTGAAGTGGAATCTCATTCAAGTCTTTAATCTGCTTCATCTGACGAGGAAATCTTTTCCATTCAGGTTGAAGAATACTAAAGAATTTGATATTCAGCTCATTTTGAGATTTGTGAACTTTGTTCTTGCTATGTTCATTCAGCAAAGTCACAAACCTGTCATAGGTTTCTTCTAAGGTTTCTCCCACCCTGCCTCTAAATTCTTCATAGTTATTTAGGCAGTTGGAGATCTTCAGCTGATTTCCAATTTTTGAACCCAACATCATTTTCTCGAGCTGATCCCACATTTCTTTACCTGAAGCCTTGTAACTGTCAATCTTGACGTATATTTCATTTGGGATCCCCTGTAAGATGTATGACTTTGATAATTTGTCGCCTTTGGCTCTTCTGAGGTTATCATCTTGTAGCTCGTGATACTTCAGTTCAACCTGAGTAGGCACGTTATCAATTACACGAGTCGTCATTGGTGGTGTCATAATCCCTTCTTCAATAGATGTTCTGATATAATCACCCAGCTCGTGTCTATCAATGAAGTTTAGAAACCTATCCTTCCACTGTTCGTATTCTCCTTTGAAGAGAACTGGTGGCTTGGTGTCAGTTCCTATTGCAAGGGCTTCTCTGGATGTCATCCTGTATGAAATAAGAGAAAAACTTGACAGATATGATCGTTAACTTAGGTAAAATTTGATCATACAAGAAATTTTGTCCCCCTAGGCAGACTTAGCACGGGGGAATGCGGGTCTAGAGAGGAACGCAAAGTTGACTTGTTCTTTTGAAGTCTTGAGGAATGCGGGTCTTAGGTATGCGGGTCTGACTTGGAACGAGGTGTGCGTGTCTGAGCTTTGAACCGAGAAGTTGAAGAATGCGGGTGCTTTGGGACCCGAGTTGTGAGGAATGCGGGTCTATTGAGAGCCGCAAAGTAAGGAATGCGGGTCTAGTGGGAACCGCAAAGTAAGGAATGCGGGTCTAGTGGGAACCGCAAAGTAAGGAATGCGGGTCTAGTGAGGAACGCACACTTGAGGTATGCGGGTCACTTGAGACACGCACAATAGACTTATGCGATTGTAGTTGGACCCGCAAAGTTGAGAAATGCGGGTTATTCAACCTCTGGAATGCGGGTGTTCGTCCTGAACTTCTGAAAATCGTATGAAACTTGTTCCTGAAACGATTTAGCAACACCAAACTCTACCAATATGTCTAGAATTACTTCTAGAACAGAATGTAAGCACTCGATCTTTCTAAAACACTCTTTTCCGAAATAAAATCGATGACACAGTACGTTTTAGTTCTTCGACTTTCAGACCACTTAATCACCAAATTGGAACTCGATTTAAGCTTTAAAGTGAAATTAAATAGCAACAACTCGATCTAGCATGTAGTACGATCACAGCCTGATCGATTCTAACACCTAAAACACTCAAAATCACAAAATCGAATTTTGTTCAAGAACACAGAGTCGTTTTACTCATAAAATTGTTTATGATTTTAATCAGGCTCTGATACCAATTGTCGGTCCAACAATACTTATCAAGTTTATAGAATAACAACACAATAAGATTACCAACCTGTTTGATATAAAATAACGATTACAGGATTGATCTATGAAGCTTGGATTTGTGTTTTCTATGTTTTCTCTCTTTTACACTTTGATGTGTGTGTTTGTATGTGTGATATCTTGATCTGATCTAAGAGATATTTTCTAGAGATACACACTAATATCTAACTTAGTGTGTTGAACACACTTTCTACAACTTGCAAAAACAAGTTGCAATATTAAACAATTATAACTAAATAATATCTAACAAAGTAGATATTATTTTCTAACTAAGAACTAACTATGTAACTAAGTTAACTAAAACTTAATATCTATTAGAAATAGATATTCAAACTAAGTTAACAATAATAACAAACAATTACATTAAATTACATTGACATTTATTACAAATAGACATAGACTTTAACATTTAGAGTCGACGTTTCGGCTTTAGCTTTAGATTACGATCTTCAGATTGGATGATCTTGAATCCAATGAGACTGTGGTCTAACAGAAACAATGGCCAACATCAATATGGATGTACTCAAGTAGGGACAAGAAATAAATGAGCTGAAACTGATAGTTCTGTCTCAACAAGAACAGATTGTCAAACTGAAGAATATGGTGAAGAGACTTATTCAGAAAAAGAAGAAGAAACAATTTGTTCTAAAGAGAAGGAACCAGTGACTGATGCTCCCAAAAAGGGGGAGTCAGAAGCTGATGCCAACATGAAAGATGTCAAGAATAAAGGGGAGCAAGAGAAAGTTGAGTTTAAGGGGGAGCAAGAAACTGCAACAGTTTTTGTACAAGCAGTAGAAACATCAAGCAGAGCAGCAGTAACAGAACAAGCAGCAGTAACTGTTAATGCTGCTGGTTCAAGCAAAGCAGCAGAAACAGTTAGTACTGCTGAACTAAATGAAGCAGCAGAAATAGTACAAGATGTACTAACAGATCTTGAAATTGCTGAAACTCTAATCAAAGCCAAGCATGATACTCCCAAGGTCACCTCAAAGGCCAAATGAGTTGTCATCAAAGAAAGAGGTGAGGTTGTAAAGAAATCAAGCATTGAGAAGGTGATGAGAAAAGATAAAGGCAAAGCTAAGCTAGTGGAATCTGATCAACCAATCAAAAAGAAAAAGTTGGTTGAGTCAGATGAAGCTTTGGCCAGAACGATGCAAGCTGATCTTGAGCAAGAAGAGAGGGTTCAAGTAGACAAGGATAGGGAGATGGCAAAGGCTTCAGCTGCAGAACTGAATGAAGCTTATCAACAAAGCTTGGCAACTGAAATAGCCCAGAAGAAAGCTGCAACTCTTAAGAAATCTGTGGTGGTCAAGAAGGCTGCAAAGAAGAGACAACCCTCAAAGACTTATCTTGGTATCCAAGAGAGAAACAAGATGATTACATTTCTCAAAGGTGTTGTAGAAGTCAGAAAGGAGATGTTCTCAACAATGCCATTTGAACAGATTAAAGAGTTGTATGATTCAGATATGCTCAAGCTTCAAAGAAATGAAACTGCCAGGGTGGAAATGGAGAAGAGAATGAAAGAAAGCAATGACTTCTTGGTAGAAAAGCCTTTTCCAGATGAACAAGAAACACCACCAAAGAAAGAAGCCACTCTTGGTGAAAGTCTAAGGACTCTAAAAAGAACCAAGATGGTGGCAAGAAGAAAGTCAATCAAGAAGCCTAGAATAGCTGAAGGAGAAGCTGAGAAGGTTGCTGAAGAAGAAGAGGCATCAAAGTCATCTGAACAGAATGAACTAGCAAGAACTGTTGAAGTAAATTTGTATATGGTAGTGATGGACAAAGTGCCTGAACCAATTTCAGCAGAACCTGTTGGTGTGAAGCCTCCTGAAGTTATTCTATGGGACACAATGAAGGTGGATGGCAAGGAATACATAAGGCTCAAGAGGAAGGATGAAAAGTATGAATTGTATAACACTTGGGCAAAGATTGTCAGAACATGCTCCAGGTCAGATCTTGAAGAAATGTTTGACATAGGTATGAAGTTGTATGCAGATCAACTAAAAGCTCCAGAGATTTCAATTACAAAATTAGTGATGGAGTATCTGTGTATGATGTTCAAGCCTGAAGAAGTGGAGCATATCATCAGAAATGTGTTAAAAAATGTCAACAATTGGACTCTATATGAAACTAGTGGAGTATATGCACTAACTATGGACTTCCTAGTGGATAGAGTATATAATCATAGTAGACTGAAGCTTCATGCAATGTTGAAGAAGAAGCTAGGATGTGTTCCAGATTCAGAGATGGCTAAGTATTTGATTCAAAGAACAATCAATCAGAGTTTGGGGTTGGATGCAAATACAGGAGTATAAGCCATGAAGTTTTGGGAGCATCTTGAAGACTAACTGAAGAACTTGACTTCTCTTCCTAAAAGTCAAGTTAGGGGGAGATTGTTGGGAAATTCAGAAATGCACAAGTACAGATACAGTTAATGTTGCTAGAAGAAACTTGATTACTACTTCTGAGATTAATGCTGCTAAGTGATGTTAATGCTGCTGAACAAAATTAGTACTGCTAAGTGAAGGTTAATACTGCTAGAGGAGATTACTACTGCTAAGCAATTTTAGTACTGCTAGTAGTTAGTACTGCTGAACATTAATACTGCTCAAAGTATTAATACTGCTGAAGACTTAGTACTGCTTATAAAATTATCAAGATTATTGCAGATAAAGTTTGAAGATTATGGAAAGCTTGAAGATAAAGATGGAAGATTATTTTGAAGATCTTTTATTATTTGTAATTATCTTTTATCTTCAGTATATATAGAATAGTTTGTAATTGATAGAAAATTTAATTATTTGAATTCTGAGTTTTTGTTTTCATAGAGAGAATCAACCTCAAGGTTTCTAATCCAAATTCTAGAGAAGTAGAATTCGTATTGGTGAGCCTGTTCATCAATATTGAGGTTGAGTGTTGAATCTTGTAGCTTTACAATCATTCAATAAAGTTTACAAGTTGTTATTCAGATTCACTGTTTTTTACTGTTTCATTGAATATTAAAGTGTTATTCCACAAACTCCTTTAATACTGTTTCTAAGTGTTTATTCTTGTTTAGAATTAAGATCCTGACACTATGGTTTCTGATTACATCAGATCAGGACCCGGTCTTCATTGGTAAACTGCATATTACTATTCTCACCGGAGAATATGTAATCATGGTTTTTGAATATTTCAGTTCAGAACCCGATCTTAAATGTTTTTCTTCTGAAGGATACTTAAAATATTAAGGGGTTGTTTGTTTGGCTCTGAATGAAACCATCCAGAGCCCATGCCTGCATCGATCAGACATATTAGTTGTTTGGCAAACAAAAAATAATAGCTATTAATGCTTCAATATATCTGTATCATTCCATCACCAAGCCATACCCTATACGATTCAGATCTCCTTTTTTACTATATTGAGATGGATGTTATATCGAAGAACACGAAATTCTCGTTTTTTTGATGTAATTTGTTTGATTAAAATATTAGTAATTTTTAAGATAATTTATTTTAAAGCTTAAGTGGGTAAAGTTTTTAATTAAAAAAGAAAAATAAAAAGTCAAATATGGTAGGCGTGAGTTTAAATTATGTTCCATTTTTACCCCTAAGCACCTTAAAATTAAAAAAATCTATTTAATATGAGTTGTTGGATCAATAGAGATGGAATGTAGTGGTGTAAATGATGCGAGTCAAGCTTGAGTATCAGTAAACTCGACTCGAACTCGAAATAAAATTTTCAAGCTCGAACTCGACTCGAAAGTTCACAAGTAGTGAAAATCCAAGCTCGAACTCAACTCGATAACCAATTCCCAAGCTTGAACTTGAACTCGTTTCAAGCTCGAATCTAGCTCGAATCAAAGCTCGAACTCGAACAAGTGTTCGTATTCTTTCCTTAAGGAAATAGGTATGTTCATGTTCGTCAAGTTAAAACTAAAAACAAACATTTACAAACTTAAATAAAAAGAAGGTTCACTTATTTTGATAGTGTGCTCCTATAAAACTCTTTCACTAGTTCAAGTAAAGGGGCTCAAACACTAGTAGAAGAATGCCAAGAAAATGGTAGATACCTACCCTTATATATATATATAGGGGACGTATCTTTTGCAAACCAGTCAGATTGTGCAAACTTTGTGAACCAATCTTAGTCGTTCATCAAGTCTAATGAATATATGATTTTATTATGTTTCCTAATTTAAAATAATGATTATAATGAATAAACTTAACATTTCCTAATTTAAAATCATGTTTATAATGAATAAACTTAACATTTTCCATATATATCACAATCATTATTAATAAATCATAATCATTATCCATAAATATATCTATTGTTTCCTAAAATAGTGGTTTGCATAGTTTGTACAAATTGCTTGGTTTGCAAAAGAAACGCACCCTATATATATATATATATATATATATATATATATATATAGAGAGAGAGAGAGAGAGAGAGAGACACATTCATTTGCTAACCGTAACATTGATGCTAACTGTGCTAACCAATCTCAACCGTAGATTGATGAGATCAATGTTCCACAATTAATTGATTTTTTATTAAAATAAAATATAAAAACGGTTTATAAAAATAAAATGCATGTATGCACAAGGGTATTTCGGTCAAAATACATTTCTTTTTATATTTTAATTGAAATTTATTTTAATTAATTTTGAAGATAATCACCACATGAAATCAAGGAGAATCTTAAATTTAAATTATGCAGTTAGTTATTTTTGGGAGTTATCTTTTTAGTTTGAAATTATCCTTTTTAATTTTAATTTTAATTTTAATTTCAATTTCATCATCATCTCCATAAAACTCTCCATCTCTACTATTGCCGCCGTCTACCACCTTTGTCTCCGCTCTGCAGTCGCCTTACATATCTCCGAGAGCCACCAGAGATGACCCGAATCCGCCCTCGACCACCACCAGCGCCACCACCACACCGACTTCATTTACTCACCATTGACTCCGGTATCCTACCGTGGGTCCCCCAACGACGATATCCCGAGCACTTCCTACACTCTCACGTCGGAAATATGCGATTTTTTCGACAATACGAAGCTGAAAATCGTCAACTTTGTTCCTCTACCGTCTTTCGATAGCACCGCGTATCTCGTTTTCGTTTCTGGTACCTCGGATTTCTTTCGCGAAAGGGTCGGTATCGCCTGCGAATGCAAAACTCAGGAGCTGCTATGTTTACGTAGGATATCACGGCCAAAACCTGAACTTGATACAGTTCTGTAAATGGCTGAAATCCGAGCTCGAGATTCAGGGGATTGCTTGCTTTGTAGCGAATAGAACGAGATACGCAGATTCGTAGAGCCACGAGGTTGCCGATAGGGTCATTTAGAACAGTGAATCTGTGCATATATACATATGCAACCTGTGCATATATGCATATGCAACCTGTGTATATATGCAGTCTGTGCATATATGCAGTTCGATGTAAATTGTATATTCATATATGTAACCTGTTCATATATGCATTTGTGCATCTTTTAAGATTGCATATGTGCATATGGTTATATGTTAAGTTTCAAATTTTAATGTTTAAAATATTTTTGTTTTCTATGCATGTGTGCATTGTTCAAATTATTAAGCCTTGATGTGCATATATGCATTTTGCATATGCTAGAAACAATAAATTATTATATTCCAAAATAAAGATAACTACCAATTTAAAAAAAAAATCTTTGAACTATGGAAACAAGATAAATGTGGCGTGAATTAGGAAATTACCAAGTTTAATTTAAAAATATTATATTTAATATTAAGATAACTACTAAATTAAAAATCTCCTTAAAATATGGAGAAAATTTAAATGGCCGAAAATTTCAAAATATTATATTTAAAAATTGGATAACTACCGATTTTAAAATTTAAAAATACTACCATTTAAAAATATGGAAAAAAATTAAAAATTTAAAATATTATCATTTAAAAATATTATATTTAAAATTTTGATAACTACCAATTTTTAAAATTTTAAAATATTATATTTAAATGGCCGAAAATTTAAAAATATTATATTTAAAAATATTATATTTAAAAATTGGATAACTACCAAATTAAAAATCTCCTTAAAATATAGAAAAAATTTAATGGCCGAAAATTGTAAAATTTCAATAATACCCTTTTAATAGCATTGAGTGAATGGCATAAACTCTAGGAAGCTTTTGATTGGTCGAAAATTGATTAACACGGTTAGCACCAATGTCGTAGTTAGCAAATGAAGGGACCCTATATATATATATATATAGGACGGTAATCAAATGAAAACCAAACAAAGGTTACAAACTTAAGGACTAATCTAAGCCCTAAATAGATTTTAATCCTATGGTTTAAATTAAATGGTGATTTTAAACTAAAATGGGCATAATAGTAATTTTGGTAACAAATATAATAATATTTTTTATTTTATTTTACGCCAATTCTGTTCCATATATATATGATCGTTCCTTTACATATTCATAATTCAGATTCATATTCACGAATTTGAGCTCCAGATTTTAGTACTCATCCCAATCCTCGTCTCTGTGTTCTTCAAGATCAATGGAATCAATAATTCATTATCTTCACCTTATGAAACATAGTTAAAAAACACATTGTGAAACATCAATAAATTCATTGTCTTCACATTATTTCACCTTATAAAACATCGTTACATAAACATTATTTCACCTTATGAAACATAGTTAAAAAAACACCTTGTGAAACATAGTTTTATCGTTTCGGTGAAACATAGTTAGATTGTTTCACCTTATGAATCTGATAGATAGGTTTAGGTAGGTCAAAATTGATTGTTTCACCTTATGAATCAAACCTAAATCAAAACTAAAAATAGTCAAAAATTTCACCTTATGAATCTACCAACCTCTCGTTCTTTCTACCAACTGCAGATCAAGATATCGATTTTAACTCCTATTAAAACCCTAAAATTTGAATGTTAAAGATTTAGTAAAAAATGTTACCTTTGATCCTTATCTTCGGCAGTAAATGAACTTTATCAGTTGCCATTCGATTACATATTGTTAATCAAACTCTAGTGATTGATCTTTATCAGAGATGAAATTTATGGTGCATAAGCTCGACGGAGACGATGAATGAACTGGAGTAGCAATTAATCAATTATGAATTATATTTGAAATTTGTGTAAATAAGTATTTGGATTTAATAAATAATACATTTCATTTATATTAGATTTGAAATCCGTGTAAATATGTTTTTGAATTTAATAATATAATATAATTTCAATTATACCCCTAAAAATCATTGAAAAATCTCAAAACTACCCTTATGTTTTCCTTTTATTACAAATAAGCTTTTTTCTTAATGACTCTTGATTTTTTCTAATCAAGGGTTTAGATTAGTCCTTAAGTTTGTAACCTTTTTTTGGTTTTCATTAGATTTTACCCCTATATATATATATTTATATATATATATATATAGACTTAAGTTCGCGTGAGACCAAACAGTTTCCGTGAGACCGGTGAGACCAAGCTTTAAAGTATGAAACTTCACACAAAAAAACTGTGAATGTAAAAAAAATCGAACTTTTCATAGGGAAAACACCGTAAATGTTACGTTCACGGTGTTTTTCGCTGTGAATATTCGTTTTTTTTTACCTTCACAGCGTCTTCACTGTGAAGGTTCGGATATACCTTCACAGTCTTTTAGCTGTAAAGGTTTGATTTTTTTTTAACTTGGTTTAGGTTTTTTTACCTTCATAGTGTGATTACATTATGAAGGTTCGAATATTTTTTATCTTCATAGTGTTTCGGTGTGAAGTTTCATGTTTTAAGGCTTGGTCTCACGCGGTCTCACGGAAACAGCTTGGTCTCACGTGAACCTGACCCTATATATATATATATATATATATATATATATATATATATATATATATATATATATATACTAGAGTAGAGAGTCAAAAAGGAGTTATGGGATCAATGTGGGATGGAAGAAAGTCTCTCTTCTCACTTCTCATCCTTTTTCTTAGAGTTTTTTTTAATTCAATTATCAATTTTGATTTATTATCTTAATATTGAATTAAAATAATTATTATTAAATTTTTTTACATTATACTTTATAAATTATAATATAAATTAATTATATATATTGATTGTTCCAGATTCTAGTTTCTAAATCAAGATTAATCAAACACAAACACGAATTAACAAACAATTACCTGTTTGATTTCACTTCAAATCAAGATTACACTTTTCTCTCTTTACAAACTCTTTCTAACTAACTCTCTCTCTCTCTCTCTGATGTTTCTCTCTCTAGAATACCTAAAATGATTCTCCAATTTCGTTCATTACAAAATAGAAAGAAAGAAAAACTATTTATACTACCTAACTATTACAAGGAAAATACAAATACAAAAATACATTGACTTATTACAAATAGACTTTGACTTTAAATGAGATTTGACTTTAACAGCTTTGACTTTCTCAACTTTGACTTTCAGTATTCTTGATCTTGTATCCAACAGATTTATTCTCTAACAATCTCCCCCTTTGGATTCAAGATCATTGTTGAAAGATCTAGCAAGTCAGTTCTTCACTTTAAGCTTTGTCAAAATAATCTCCCATTTTTCATTGATAGTCTTCTTTTTAAAACTGTCTTCAAATGATGAACAATCTCCCCAAAACTTCATATAGAACGCTTTTAGACTTGTGGAAAGAAATTATCTTCATAATCACCTCGAATTGCTTCAGCAAATAATCTTCAAAGAAAATTTCCTCAAAACTTCAGAAATTCTTTGATCATCTTCAAATCTTTATCATTTCTTTGAAACCATCTCCCTTTAACTTCAAAAACTTTAACATTTCTTCATACCATCTCCCCCTTTTTGATGAATGGAGCATCTAGATCATCAAAACTTTTCTTCCAAGAAATGTTATTAACCATTCCGATCTGTACAACTAAGCGTCTGATTTATTCATCTAGATCTTTGCAAATCCAGACAAAATAAGAACAGGTAACTCCTGAATCAACAGATGAATCAGTTAAAATGTCTGTCAGTAACACAATGTCACTGTGTGTAACAAATACACAATATAAAGGAGCTTTTGTGATGTTCACTCCCCAAGGGCTTCCATCCAATCATCGAAATAACACAAAGGCAATTTCTATGAATGTTATGACAAAGAAACAAATTCTTTGTGTGTTCGTGCACGTGTAGAAAGAATTAAGCACGAATAACTGCTTTCATAAGGCTCAACATAGTGTAAACCACTGAGACAACAGTAGATAAACACATACTCTAAGTGCATAATTGAAATGCGAAGGTGGGGCAGACTTCCTTCTTTTTTCAATATCCAGATTTTCCAAATGAAAACCAGATAGATTATATGATGCGTCCCCAGAAAATATGAAACATTTTCTTTTTGAGAAGAAAATGAGTGGTTGGTGGGGTTTAAGCAAGAGTTGGCATGGGCTAATTGCCTATTTCAATAACGTTCACCAAAGAGTTGTGAAACGCTAGTAATGTGGCTGCCCGACTCAGAAAGTAGTTAGTGCAGAGTTTGATATTCTTTTACTCTGATCTCTCACCCTCTTTCTTTTTAATCAATAAGCTCACTACTAACCAAACTCTCTTTTCCATTTTACCTCAGCACACCCACACTCATTTCTTTTGACTCCTCACACTCAATCACTAAGGGATTAACTTCATGGGTAGGAAACACTGGTTAACGTGAATCCATAGAAGTTTCAGATAAGTCCTAGCACAAAGACCCCATATTTCCAATAAAGCATGAGTTGCTCAAATGGTTTAACTTTAACAGTTAAAGCTCATATACAAATGTCAGATGAATGGATGCTCAGATAAAATAATCATGAAGATTTGAGCATTTTTAAACATTGAAGTATTTTCAAACAAGTATATTGAATGAATGAAAATGAATGCAAAAGACTTGTTTGAAAATCTGACGTTGAATGAAAATGATCAGAAATGAATGATATAGCAATTAAAACTTATGGTCAAGAATAATTGATATTTGTCTATACGAAACAAAATATAGACATTCTTGAAATGACCGTTTCGAAATGCAATATCGCTCAAAAAATTCATTGAAGTACAAGCGGAGGGTCTTACCATCGAATAAAAACTATTTCAATTTAGAGACGTGGTAAGAACAACTTGAACAAAAATTCAAACCGGTGTGTGTGAATACTTGAAAGTATATAGAAAAGACAATACGCAAGTAATTATCTTTGGAAACACACGGTTTGTAAACAATAAAACACAAAATAAAAATAAAAAACATTTAAAATCACACTTCCAAATTATAAAATCTGTTAAAAATCAGGAAGTGGTTTGAACATTTAAGAACATGTTTTCTATACCTGAAAGTTGTCCTTCTTCCAGATATATTTGAGATTAAGATAAGAAATTTACCTTTTTGCGCAATCTTAATTCTCATACAGTCAGCTGAAGTCATTAAGATATGATCGTGTCAGCTTCTCTCATCCTGTATAAATCTCAAAGTCTAGTCAAAATTTATTCATAAAATTTATTCGAAAATTAAAATGACATAAAGCAGTAAAACAATTAAAGAACGAGTTCTGATCAGAAATAATCAGAAATCATAGTCTTACTCCTTTTGACTTATAAGCTCCCCCTAAAATCATGCATCACAAAAATTTTGTCAGTTAAGTATAATGCAGAAATTTATTATGCTCCCCCTAAAATGAATGTAGATCATCAAAAAAAAATCTTTTCATACTCCCCCTTAGATCATGAGCAAACAATTAAAGTGCAGGTATCTTTAAAACATAATGATAAAGAAAATGATGAAAAATAATCAATACATAACTTTAGTATGTAACAACCGATTATGTCTTAAGATTTAACATACCAAGCTTAGAGACAAGAAAATTAAATCTCTTTTCATCTAAGGGTTTGGTAAATAAATCTGCAAGTTGATAATCTGTTTTTACAAAATAAAGTTCAATTGTTTCTTTTTCAACATTATCTTTGATAAAATGATACCTTACATCAATGTGTTTGGTTTTCGTATGCTGGACAGGATTAGCAGATATCGCGATTGCGCTCTTCGAGTCACAATAGATCGGTATTTTATCAAACTTGAATCCATAGTCTCGCAGTTGTGTTCGCATCCACAGGACTTGAGAGCAGCAACTAGCAGCAGCTACATACTCTGCTTCAGCAGTCGATGTGGAAACGCATAATTGTTTCTTTGATGCCCAGCTAACGAGCTTGTCTCCAAGAAATTGATTGTGACCTGAAGTGCTCTTTCTGTCCAACATGCAACCTGCATGATCTGCATCTGAAAAAGCAGTCAATTGAAACCCAGTATCCTTAGGATACCACAGACCAAGATCTACAGTCCCCTTCATATACCTAAAAATCCTTTTGACAGCAGCCAAATGGGATTCCTTAGGAGTAGCATGATATCTAAAACATAAGCATGTTGAAAACATAATATCTGGTTGTTGGGAACTGAAGAAAAACTTAAGTATGGTTAGTGCTGCTGCTTCAGAGTAAATACTGCTAGAAGACTGCAAGGTTAATACTGCTGAGTATTACTACTGCTAGTAGTTAATACTGCTAGTCAAAGTTAGTGCTGCTTGAACAAAGTTCGTACTGCTTAGCTAGTTAGTACTGCTAGTAGTTAGTGCTGCTTACAGTTAATGCTGCTAGAAGAAGATTAATGCTGCTGAAGATTAATACTGCTTATATGATGAAGATTCGCATGAAAGGATAACAGCTGGATAATCTGAAGATATACATGAAAGATATACTGAAGATATTTTTATTTCTTGTAATTATCTTTTGATTAGTATATGTATAGAATGTATAGAATAGAGAGATTAATTCTAAGTTTAAGAGAGAAATCAACCTCAAGGCATAGATCCTAATTCTAGAGAAGTAGAATTCGTATTGGTGAGCCTGTTCATCAATATTGAGGTTGAGTGTGTAATCTTGTAACTTTAAAGCATTCAATACAAGTTTACAGTTTGTTCTTCATATTTACTGTGTTGATTTACTGTTTCATTGAATATCAAAGTGTTATTCCGCACACTTCTTTGATATTGTTTCTGAGAATTAATTCTTGTTGAGAATTCGATCCTGACAAGTGGTATCAGAGCCAAACTCTCTCAGAAACATCTACTCATCATGGAAAATCTTACAGAATCAAACAGTACTTTGGTCTCCAAGGTTCCAATGCTCAAACCCAGTGAGTTTGACATGTGGAAGATCAGAATCAGACAATATATTCTTCTCATTGACTACTCAATGTGGGATATCATTGAGAATGGTCCTTCTGAAGCTGGAAGGATAGGACCAGACGGGAAAAGACCTCCACCAAAGACAGATGGTGAAAGGAAGATCAGACAGACAGAGATGAAGGCCTTGAGCACTCTGCTCTTGGCCATCCCCAATGAATATCAGCATCAATTTTGCAACTGCACTGATGCTCAGATTCTCTGGAATGCTCTAGAGAAAAGATTTGCTGGAACTAAGAGCATCAAAAGAAATCAAAGAGATGTTCTAAAGCAGCAGTATGAGAACTTTACTTCCTCAAAGAATGAGTCTATGACTCAAACTTTTGATAGGTTCAACAAGCTCATTGGTGAACTGGCTACTGTAGGAGTGAAGATGGATCAAGATGACATCAACAGAAAGTTCCTCAGATCTCTTGGGGATGAATTGACTATGTACACTGTCTCATATAGACAGAGTGACAATCTGGAAGAGAAAGAACTTGATGATCTATACAATGATCTAAGAGTTTTTGAAACTGAGGTAGAAACCAAGAAGAAGCCCACTGGTTATGTCCACAATGCTGCACTTCTTTCAGCATCCACAGATACTACTGCCAACCCTGAAGCAGTTAGTACTGCCAGTGGAGTAAGTTCAGAAAAAGGCACTGAAACTATCTTTGAAGCCTTTTTGTCCAGTCATAGTAACACTTCTTTGATTAATGATGATCTGGATCAACTTCACCCTGATGACTTGGAGGAGATGGATATTAAATGGCAGATTTCCATGTTATCCATGAGGGTGAAGAAGTTCATTAAAAGAACAGGTAGGAATAACTTCTCTCAAAGAAGAGAAGATGGAACTGGTTTTGACAAGACCAAGGTGGAATGTTATAAGTGTCACATGAAAGGACACTTTGCTAGAGAATGCAGGAGTGCTGTTCCAAACAACAACCGCCAACAAGCTCAGAATGGAGGCTACAATCAGAACAAGAATCCTGCTCAAGCCCTTGTTTCTCAACAAGGAATGGGATTTGACTGGAGTGATCAAGCTGAGGAAGCCATTCAGAATCAAGCTCTTATGGCAGAAGTGTCTGATCTCCCCTCTGAGGTAATTTCTAATCTTTGTACTAAATCTTGCATTGACACTGTCAAAAGATACAGGGATCACAATCAAAGTATGTGTGATGACCTCAAAAGATTAGAAAAGGATAGAAGAGATTATGTGTTAATAGTAGAGAGATTTGAAGAGCAAATCAAAGGCTTTCAAGCTAATGAACTTCAACACTCTTATGACACTAACTATTGGAAGTGGGAAAAGAATGAGTTAGAAACCAAACTGTCTAAATCCTTAGAAGAGAGTGATAGGCTGAAAGAGGAACTGTATAAAGTTAAACTTGACATAGAAAAGTTTTCATATGCTTCAAAAGCAATGGATTCTCTTCTAAAGGCTCAGATTCATGATAAGATGAAGCCTGGTATTCGATACAACAATACACCTCCTCCTTACAACAACAATTATATCTCTCCTACTTCAGACTTGTTAGAAACCAAGAAGAAAAAGGACTTATCTGAGAAAGCCTTTAAGATAGATCCTTTGGATGAAGTAGTAATTAAGGATTTAACTGAGAAAGAAGCCAGTGGGTATAAGGATAATGATGTGAGTAAAGAGATCCCATTAGAAAACAACATTATCACCAATGAGGGATGTGGGAAAATCTGGGTCAAGTCCAAGGAGATAGAGAAGACCAAAGGAAAAGAGAACAAGGTTCATTACAAACAAACCACGGTTGTGAATCCTGGATCTTGTAAACAGTGTGATTGCAGTAAGGCCAAGAGCCTAAATTCTGGTTTAAAAAGAGGAAATCAAAGAAACTGGAATAATCAATGGGCTCAGAAGCAAGGAGTTGATCTGAGTAAAATCAATAGACCAAAACCTTGCTTCATATGTGGCAAGTTAAATCATTTGGCTAAATATTGCTTCTTTAACCCTATCAATCAACAGATGACCTTTCAAAGATTTGTGCAAAAACCTGTTGGTTATAGGAAGGCTGGAAAGAAACATGTGATAAAGAAACATGGTGAAAAGAAAGGCCCCATGAAGAAAAAGATTTTAAAAGAAAGTATTAAAATGTGGGTGCCTAAAAGCACTAAAACTGTTAGTACTGCTGACAGGGTTAGTGCTGCTGGAAGTATTATTGCTGCTACCTGTGTTAGTACTGCTGAAAACATTAATGCTGCTAATACAGTTAGTACCTCCTCAAAGGTTAATACTGCCAACACAGTTACTGCTGCTAACACAGTTACTACTGCTAACAAGGTTAGTACTGCTAAGCATGCAAGTGCTGCTAAGGCAGTTAGTACTTCTAAAACCAGTACTGCTTCTAGCACAAATGTTTCCAAGCCTATTATTGTGACAAAGTACTCCAAGAATGAGGAGTTAAAATTCAAAAATCTTGTAAAGAAAGAATGCAAGTATTTTGATAAGAAAGGGGTACCCAAGACCACTTTGGCTTGGGTTCCTAATTCATACTAACTGATCTATCTTATGTGCAGGGCAACCAACAGCTTAAGGGAAAGAGCATATGGCATGTGGATAGTGGTTGCTCTAGGCACATGACAGGCAACATGTCATGCCTTCAGGATTTCAAGCATATCAATGGAGGACATGTTGCATTTGGAGATAATCTTACTGGTGGTAAGATAAGTGGAAAAGGTAATGTCACCAAAGGTAAGATGACATTTGAGGATGTCTACTATGTTGATCAATTGAAGTACAACCTGTTAAGTGTATCACAGTTTTGTGACAAACAACATAGTATATTATTTACAAATACTGAGTGTATGATCCTTGCTCTAGGGTTCAAGGTAGTTGATGAAAGCATGATACTACTTAGAACTCCAAGAAAGGACAATGTTTACTGTCTAGATATGGACAATGTTGATAGTGATTCATCTCTAAATTGTCTTGTTTCAAAAGCTTCTGTAGATGAATCATCTCTTTGGCACAGAAGGATGTGTCACATGAATTTTAAGACTATGAACAAACTTGTTAAAAACAACCTTGTAAGAGGTTTACCAACTAAAGTCTTTTCATGTGATGATCATTGTGTTGCTCGTCTTAAAGGCAAACAGCATAAAACTTCTCATAAGACCAAAGAGATAAATTCAATTTCTTCTTGTCTCCAGTTATTGCACATGGATCTGTTTGGTCCTACAAATGTTATGAGTATAGGCAAGAAATCTTACGGCTTGGTTATTGTTGATGATTACTCTAGATTTACCTGGGTATATTTTCTAAGGACTAAGGATGAGACAAGTGGACAGATCAAATCCTTCATCCTAAGAATTGAAAACCAAACTAATCAAAAAGTAAAAGTCATCAGATCAGATAATGGGACTGAATTCAAAAATTTGGATCTATACACCTTTTGTGAAGAAAAAGGCATTGAGAGACAATATAGTGCTCCTAGGACTCCTCAAGAGAATTGTGTTGCTGAAAGGAGAAATAGGACACTAATAGAGGCTGCTAGATCTCTGTTGGCTGATTCAAAACTGCTAATCACCTTCTGGGTTGAAGCAGTTAACACTGCATGCTATGTCCAAAACAGAGTTCTAGTAGTTAAGCCAAAGAACAAGACACCTTATGAGCTTTTAAATAAAAGAAAACCTTTCATTGGATTTTTCAAACCTTTTGGGTGTCCTTGTACAATTCTCAAAACCAAATCTCACTTAGGTAAGTTTGATAGCAAAGTAGATGATGGATTTCTTGTTGGGTATTCATCTCAGAGTAAGGCATACAGAGTTTTTAACACATCTTCTAGAATAATTGAAGAAAGTGACAATGTCAAATGCAATGAGAACACACCAAATCCTATTGGGTCTGGTCCTCAGTGTCTATTTGACATTGATTCACTAACTAACTCCTTTGGGTTCAGTAGTGATGATTATGCAGGTTCAGGATGTGGAGGATCAGGGACTACACAGGGTCAAGAAAGTATATCTAAATCTGTGATCTTTCCCATACGCACAGTGAATTCCTTTGAAGACTGTGGAAAGGAACCATCTACTGGACCAAGTTAGAGTGAAGAAGAAAGTAAAGATAAGGAGACTCAAGAAAATAAAGAATCAGAAGTGGCTGCTGAAAACACTTCAGTTGAGTTGAATAACTCTAATCTAGAGGCTGGAATTAATGAAGAACCTAGTCATAACACCAGAGTTCAAAAGAACCATCCTCCACAGCTGGTAATAGGAGATATATCCTCTCCTATGATGACTAGACACCAAAGCAGGCTTCAAGAAATGCAAGATCAACAGCATACAGTGCTTTCTTGTTTTCTATCCCAGCTTGAGCCTAAAAAGGCACATGATGCTATGAAAGAATCCAGTTGGATAGAAGCAATGCAAGAAGAACTGTTGCAGTTCAAACTACAAGATGTATGGGATCTAGTAGACCTTCCTAAAGGTCACAGAGCAATTGGCACAAAGTGGATTTTCAGGAACAAGAGAGATGAAAGAGGAATTGTCATAAGGAACAAAGCAAGGCTGGTGGCACAAGGGTATACTCAAGAAGAGGGTATAGATTATGAAGAAGTTTTTGCACCTGTGGCTAGGATAGAAGCAATAAGATTATTCCTAGCCTATGCTTCTTACATGAACTTCAAAGTCTATCAAATGGATGTAAAAAGTGCTTTTCTCTATAGCTCAATTGAAGAAGAGGTATATGTCTGTCAACCACCAGGGTTTGAAAACCCAAGCTATCCAGACAGGGTATACAAATTGAAGAAAGCTCTTTATGGACTGCATCAAGCTCCAAGAGCATGGTATGACACTCTATCATCCTATCTCTTGGAAAATGGCTTTGAAAGAGGAGTCATTGATAAGACTCTATTTATCAAGAGAAAGAAGAAGGATATCTTCCTGGTCCAAATCTATGTTGATGACATTATCTTTGGATCTACAAGAGACAACATGTGCAAGGAGTTTGAGGAACTAATGCATCAAAGGTTCAAAATGAGTTCCATGGGGGAACTTACTTTCTTCCTTGGACTCCAAGTTCAACAGAAGTCCGATGGCATCTTCATCTGTCAATCCAAGTATGTGCAGGACATTCTAACCAAGTTTGGTTTCTCAGATTCAAAACCTGCCAGCACACCTATGGAGACATACAAGCAAATAACAGCAGATCTTGAGGGGGAGGATATGGATGTGCATCATTATAGATCCATGATTGGCTCTCTCATGTATCTCACAGCATCAAGGCCAGATATAATGTTTCCAGTCTGTGTATGTGCAAGATTCCAAGTTAGGCCAAAGCAATCTCACTTTCAAGCTGTTAAGAGGATATTCAGATATCTCAAAGGGAAACCCAGATTGGGACTTTGGTATCCTCATGACTCACCCTTTGACCTAATAGCATACTCAGACAGTGATCTAGGTGGGGCAAACTTGAACAGAAAATCTACTTCTGGAGGTTGTCAGTTTTTGGGTGCTAGACTAGTTTCATGGCAGTGCAAGAAACAAACCACAGTGTCCACATCTACAACAGAGGCAGAGTACATAGCAGCTGCAAGTTGCTGTTCTCAAATCTTATGGATTCAGAATCAAATGCTGGACTATGGGGTAACCTTTCTACACACTCCCATTTTTATTGATAATAGCAGTGCTATCAGCATTGTAAATAATCCTGTCAAGCACTCTAAGACAAAACACATTGAGATCAGGTATCACTTCATAAGTGACTGTAATGAAAAGAAACTTGTTCAAGTTGTAAAAGTTCATACTGACAATCAGTTTGCTGATCTATTCACCAAAGCTTTTGATATGGGTAGATTCACTTTCTTGGTAACAAGTGTGGGAATGATCAACTCTGAATAAGCATCCTCTCAAACAGTGGTTAAATATCTGAATATTATAGACTCTTGGTGTTACTAATCTTCCTTGGCAGGGCATACAAAGCAGTACTCAATTCGGCTAAGCTTCAAAGAGTAAGTATGGTTAATACTGCTAGTAGTTAATACTGTTTGTCAGTTAATACTGCTCGCAGTTAATACTGCTAGTTAGTTAATACTGCTCGCAGTTAATACTGTTAGTTAGTTAATACTGCTAGTAGTTAATACTGCTCGTGGTTAATACTGCTTGTTAGTTAATACTGCTCGCAGTTAATACTGCTCGCAGTTAATACTGCTAGTAGTTAATACTGCTCGTGGTTAATACTGCTCATGGTTAATACTGCTTGTTAGTTAATACTGCTCTAGGTTAATACTGCTTATGTCTCGAATACTATAAATACCCTTTGCCCGCCCAAATGTTCATAACGACTCTTTGCATACTGTTCACTTCCGCTCTAAACCCTTTCTCTCTCAAGACTCGAAGTTTTCAGGCAAGTTTTGCACTAAGTTCAATGGCATCCATGACATTCATCGACGAGCACAATGAGATCGCGATGCTCCAGAAGCCAAAGCAAGCTGCAGGATTTCATCAAATAGTGGATTTCCTCAAGACAAGCCATATTGCTCATGCTCTTACTGTATCTCCTACAATCTATATCGAGCATCAAAGGCAGTTCTGGGCTAATGTCACCATTGTTGCTGAGAATGGTGTGCAAATGATCAAAACAAGGATCTGTGACAAACCACTAACAGTTACTGAAGAGGTTATTCGCATCAGTCTACGTCTAGACGATGCCTCTGGTATAACTTCTATCTCAAATGATGAACTATTCTCTTCTCTTACAAGAATGGGGTATGGAGGCCCATTGGGTGTTTTCAAATTCTCTAAAGCCAAATTTTCACCCCAATGGCGTTTCTTTGTCCATACTCTTATGCACTGTATCTCCAAAAAGACAACTGGATGGAGTGAGTTCAGCAGCACTATTGCTTATGCTTTGGTGTGCTTGGCCACTGCCAGAAAGTATAGCTTTTCTAAAATGATTTTCAGTGATCTTGTCTCAAACATGGGAAACAAAAAGATCTTCTTTATGTACCCCAGGTTTGTTCAAGAAGTTATTACTCATGAATTGACGGATATACCTCAACCTGTTGGGGTATATGTACCTAAACCCCCCAAAGGCAAGGTTTTCTCAAATATGAGAAGATCTGCTGGGGACTCAGAAGGAGTTGACACCCCATTGTTCTCTACAATGATGGTGGTGTCCCAAACCAATGAAGGTATGGCAGCAGGGTTAAGGCCCCCATTAGACCATCCTACTGCTAGCCAATCCCAACCTTCCCTCTCAAAATCTATCCCCCAGTCCCTTCTTGAAAAACCAACCTCTCCTATCACCCAAACTTACAAGAGGAAACAGGTAAAGAAGGCTCCTTCCCTTCTTGTACCATCAACCACCAAGACATTAAGCCCTATAAAGGAGAATTCTCCTTTAGGGAATATCCATAGGGAAACCACAGGGGTGTCTCCCAACCCCAAGGAGGTGCTCTCTGAGGAGGAGGTTGAGCATATGGGTGATGAGGCTGCCACTACTCCTGCTAGCACAGAGGAGGAAAGTGGTAACATAAATAAGACCTCCCCCATGGCAACTTTGAATGAGCAATCATTCGAAGGTCCCTGGTGCCAAGAAACCACGGGGGTGAATAGTGCTTCTGCTAGGCAGAAGACTTCCACTACTAAAAGATCCAATGATCCTTCAAAGGAGGGTAACACCTCTAGAGAAGGTGAGGACAGTTATGACTACCAGGAATTGATGGAAACCATGGGAAACATCAACCTAGATGTTATGAAACAAGCAAAAGACATAGAGGAGATGAAGCTGGTTATCCTGTCCCAACAAGTTCAGATTGAAAAATTGAAGAAGATGGTGACCAGGCTGGTTCAAAAGAAAAGAAGGAAACAGTTTGTACTCAAAAAGAGGGACAAAGTTCAAGATTCTTTCAACAAGGGGGAGAACCATGAAGGGGAAACTGTTGAAAAGAAAGCTGAAGTTGAGGGGGAGACAGAGGAAGAAATGGAAAAAGAAACAGTTACTGCTGCTGAAGCAAAAGTAGCAGCAGAAACTGAAGCAGCAGAAATAGGGCTCTCTGTGGAAGAAATGGAGATAGCAGAAACTTTAGTCAAAGCAAAGAATGATACTCCTAAGGCTACTCAAAAGGACAAGGGAGTAGTTATCAAAGAAGGAGGGATCTTAGAGAAGGAAAAAGAGAAGGAAGTTTTGAAAGAATCAAAGGGAAAAGGAAAAGAGAAGATGGTTGAAGCTGAAATGCCTCCAAGACAGAAGTCTCAGATTGAAATGGATGAGGCAATAACAAAGCAATTGCAAGACCAAATGGAGAAAGAGGAGCAGTTGCAAACAGAAAAGGATAGAGAACTTGCAAAGATTATGGCCAAGAAGTTAAATGCAGAATACCAAAAGAGCTTGAAAGAAGCAGCTCAGACAGCAGCTCAGGTCAAGAAACTCCAAGTTAAGAAGATGCCAATTCAGAAACAAAAGCAGAAAAGACAACCCTCCAAGACCTTTTTGGCTAATCAGGAAAAAAGAAAGATGACAAACTTCCTGAAAGGTGCAATTGGTGTTAAGGGGGAGATGTTCACCAACATGGCATACAGTCAAGTTGAGGAGCTATACAGAAAGAAAATGGCCAAACTCCAAGGGGATACCTCTCAAAAGGAAGAAGCAGAAAGAAGGATGAAAGAGAGACATGATCTCAACATCCAACAACCATTCCCTGAGGAAACCACACCCTCCAAAGAAGAAGCAGAAGAGAAGAAGGAAGAACCTGGAAGTGTTGGTATAGAAGCCAAGTCTGGAAAGAGAGTGAAATCAATTGCTTCAAAAAGGCAGTTGAAAAGGCCAAGGGTGGAAGAAACTGAAAAGGAAGCAAAACCTTCAGTCACATCTCCAACAGAGCCAGTACAAAGTCCAGAGCAGGTCACTAAGCAAACAGATGAGAATATGAATCCGTACATGACAATAGTGGAACCTTTGAAGGCTATTCCAATATCTATGCAAGCTCCAGAGATTATATTTTGGGATATTCTAAGAGACAATGGAAAGAATTTCTTCAGAATCAAGAGAGCTGATGGTTCTTTTGAAGCCTATTCAACATGGGGGAAAGTCATCAGAAGTTGTTCAAGAGCTGATATGGAAGAACTATACAAAGTGGGGATGAAACTTTATGAACCTGTGTTGAAAGGTACTGAAGAGAATCTTCTCAAAGTGATATTGGAATACTTGTGCATGATGTTTGAGCCTGAAAGAGTGCACTATAGGATTAAAGATCATATGCATGAGTTCATATTCAAGAAGATTGACAAATGGATACTGTTTGAAAACCGTGGAGTATACATGATTACTATTGACAACTGTTATCATGAATACTACCTGGTGGACAAAATATATGAGCATAGCAAGGAGAAGTTAGAAGGGATGCTTAAAGCTACACTGGTATGTACAAAGGATTCAGAGATGGCAAAGATTGTGGTGAGAAGAACTATAAATCAAAGCTTGGGCCTAGATCCAAATTTGGGAAATTGAACCAGAGGTGTTGAAAGCATCTTGAAGATTAATTCTGAAGAACTTGACTTCTTGTCCTAAAAGTCAAGTTAGGGGGAGATTGTTGGGAACTGAAGAAAAACTTAAGTATGGTTAATGCTGCTGGTTCAGAGTAAATACTGCTAGAAGACTGCAAGGTTAATACTGCTGAGTATTACTACTGCTAGTAGTTAATACTGCTAGTCAAAGTTAGTGCTGCTTGAACAAAGTTCGTACTGCTTAGCTAGTTAGTACTGCTAGTAGTTAGTGCTGCTTACAGTTAATGCTGCTAGAAGAAGATTAATGCTGCTGAAGATTAATACTGCTTATATGATGAAGATTCGCATGAAAGGATAACAGCTGGATAATCTGAAGATATACATGGAAGATATACTGAAGATATTTTTATTTCTTGTAATTATCTTTTGATTAGTATATGAATAGAATGTATAGAATAGAGAGATTAATTCTAAGTTTAAGAGAGAAATCAACCTCAAGGCATAGATCCTAATTCTAGAGAAGTAGAATTCGTATTGGTGAGCCTGTTCATCAATATTGAGGTTGAGTGTGTAATCTTGTAACTTTAAAGCATTCAATACAAGTTTACAGTTTGGTCTTCATATTTACTGTGTTGATTTACTGTTTCATTGAATATCAAAGTGTTATTCCGCAAACTTCTTTGATATTGTTTCTGAGAATTAATTCTTGTTGAGAATTCGATCCTGACACTGGTCTACTAGATGTAAGATACATTAACGATCCTATCATACCTCTGTAAGTTCTAACATCAACACTTTTACCCGAAGGATCAGTGTGGATCTTAGTACCAGGTGCCATCGGAGTTCCAATTGATTTACAATTTTCCATTTTGTACTTCCGAAGAATGTCCAAAATGTACTTAGATTAATTTATAAAAATCCCGTAGAAAGTTGTTTAACTTGTAATCCGAGAAAGAAATTCATCTCCCCATCATACTCATTTGAAAACGTGACACCATGAGGTTAGAAAAGTTTTTGCAATATTTTGGATTAGTAGAACCAAATATTATATCATCAACATAAATCTGAATAAGAATAATATCAGCTTTTTCCTTCTTTATGAATAAAGTGGTATCGATCTTACCTTTAGAGAACCCAGACTTGACCAAGAATTTGGATAATACATCGTACCAGGCTCGAGGGACTTGCTTTAATCCATAAAGAACTTTGTCCAAGATGTATACATGATCTGGCTTGTCTTGATTGACGAACCCTTCAGGTTGAGACACGTACACTTCCTCTTTAAGAATGCCGTTCAGAAAGGCTGTTTTCACATCCATCTGAAAGACTGTGAAGTTCTTATGAGCAGCGTAGGCGAGAAACATTCTTATTTCCTCTATACGTGCTACTGGAGCATACGTCTCGTCATAATCGATGCCTTCCTCTTGCCGGTAGCCTTTGGCAACAAGTCTAGCTTTGTTTCTGATGACGACACCATCTTCATCCTTTTTTTTCTTGAATACCCACTTAATGCCGATCACGGTTTTGCCTTCTGGTTTAGGAACCAGTCTCCAAACATTTAGGGCTTCAAACTGATTGATCTCTTCTTGCATTGCAGATACCTAGTCCGAATCAGCAAGAGCCTCAGATACTCGAGTTGGCTCAACTTTGGTGAGGAATGAGTCATGCATACACTGATTAAGAGTCGCTGACCTTGTCTGAACAAGCTTGTCAAAATCTCCAATTACTTGATGTAATGGATGGTCTTTGGTCCAACGATGCTCATGTGGGAGTGGAATAGATACTGATTGAATATGATCATCATCTTGAAATCCTCTTTCAAAATCTTCAGTTTGAATTACAGGAGGGGGGTTGTCAGTTGATGTTTCATGTGCAGAAGTATCAGTTGGGACATCAGGAACAAACTGTTGAGTAGACAATGTAGTACACCCAACTGAAATAGTTACTTCTGGCTCAGCATTTGCTTGTTCATCTTCAACTGTAGGAGTAACAATAGGAATATAAGTTTCTGTCTGAACGGGGGATGCTTGTTCAGAAATAACATCTGAAGTGACTGGATGATGACAACTTGTATCTTCAGGCCTGTCAGTCACAGTAGATTTAGATAGATTAGTTCCAAGAAACTCATCATAAAAGAATTCAAATAACAAATCTAAATCAGTTAAATGTGAAGTAGATGTAGAAGCGTTATCCGAATTTGTCGTTGTATACACAGGTTCTGAACTGATCTGTCCAGAAGCTAATACTCCTGTGATAACGGGTTCTGAACTGAGATGATCAGAAGCCATTTCTTCATCAAATGTAACGTTGACGCTCTCCACAACTGTCTTTGACTTCTTTATATAAACACGATATGCAGCAGAAGTTGAAGAATAACCAATAAAGATGCCTTCATCCGCTTTAGCACTGAATTTGTTCAGACTCTCTCTGTCATTAAGCACAAAACATTTACACCCAAATATATGAAAGTATTTGATGGTAGGTGTTCTGTTGTTGATCAGCTCATATGGAGTCTTCTGAAACCGGCGGTGTATCATGGAACGATTTTGCGTATGACATGCAGTTGAAACAGCTTCCGCCCACAAGAATAGAGGTAGATCCGATTGACTAAGCATAGTTCGAGCGGTCTCGACTAGCGTTCGATTACGTCTTTCTACTACTCCATTTTGTTGAGGGGTTCTAGCAGCAGAATACTGATGTGAAATCCCAACTGATTCGAGATATTCATCAACAATCTTATTCTTGAATTCTGTGCCATTGTCAGTTCGAAGGAACTTGACTTGTCGCTGCAGTTTCACCTGGGTCGTCTTTAAGAATGAAATGAGAACTTCAGGTGTCTCATCTTTTGATCGAAGAAATTTTACCCACGTGTATCTTGAGTAATCATCCACAATAACCAACACGTATTTCTTACCACCTAAACTCTGAGTTCTCATTATTGGACCACATAAATCCATGTGTATCAGTTCTAACGGAGAACTAGTGCTTGGTTCAGGCTTCGGTTTGTGAGCGGCTCTCTTCATCTTACCCTTCTCACAAGCTGCGCATAAGTGTTCTTTTTCGTATTTCAGCTCAGGAAGTCCCTGTGTGTCCCTGAATCTAGTTTCTATGACCAGATTAATCAAACAAACAAGAATTAAGAAAAACAATTACCTGTTTGATTGAATTCTCAATTCAAGATTACAATCTATCTCTCTCTAGAACTCTCTCCAATGACCTCTCTTTCTCACTCTAGAATACAATTCCTTGATTCTCCAATTAAGTTCACGCTAACAAACTACAAAGACAAAAACTATTTATAATAAAACCTAATACAAGGAAAATACAAAATACAAAATACATTGACTTATTATTATAAAAGACTTTGACTTTTAATGAGATTTGACTTTCTTCAGCTTTGACTTTCTCAACTTCGACCTTCTGAATTCTTGATCTTGTATCCAACATATTTATGCTCTAACAGTCCCTTTACTAATTTCCCACGAACGAGCTTGTTGATGTAACGAAAGTTCAAGTGAGATAAACGTCTATGCCAGAGCCAACTTTGCTGCAATGAAGCTTTTGTCATCAAGCATACCTGATTGTCAATCTGAACTTTGGACAAGTTGATGGTGTAGAGGTTTGTCTTTCGATGTCCACCTAAGAGTTCCGTGCCGTCTTCAGTACGAACCGAACAACACTTTGAATTGAAGTTGACCTCTAACCCTTTATCGCAGAATTGACCTATGCTGAATAAATTGTGCCCCAAGCCTTCGACATAGCTCACTTTACTGATCGTTATCTTGTCTTGAATGATATCACCATATCCTAGAATAGGTGAAAGCTGATCGTTTCCAAATCTGACATTGCCACTGAATTTCTCTGTATAGTTAGACAATAAAGCTTTTTGCCCAGTCATATGCTTGGAACATCCACTATCCAAGTACCACATATGTCGGGTCTGCAAGAGAAATCAGGCAATAATAGATTTAGGTACCCATTTAAAAACGGGACCTAACAGTTTAGTACAAGATTTTGGCATCCACTTGAAAATGGACCCTCTGTTCTTTTGAAAACTTTGAAAATTATTTGATCTCGAAGAATTAACATGATAAGATCCATACCAATCAGAAGAATTATGAGAATAAGCAAAATCATTTCTCTGATAAGAATAATATCTAGTAGTAATAGGAGACAATTGAATCAATTGATGTATTGAATATCTCTTGTAAGAAGTTACAAGGTTTTGATTATTAAAAGCAATTTGATCAATCACATCAGTATCACTACTAATTGTTCTATTACAAGTATTATCAGAAACTGATTCTACTATCTCATCATCCTTCCTTTTTGGTCTCCATTCAGACTGAGCTTTCAACTTTTTCTTCTTTAAATCTGAAACACAAGATGTAGATGTATTAGGAAAAGTAGATTTCCAAGATTGAGTTTTCTTTTGTGTACTAGTGTATTTCTGTTTCTGTAATCGCTGTTTCTTATGTTTCTTACCATGAGCATAGTAATCAGCAGTTACAGAAACTGATTTACCAACCTTAGTTGATGATTCAACGGTATTTACACCACTTGGTAACACTTTGTCATTTTCAAGACAAGTAGAATGATCAGGAAGTTTAGAATGAATGTCAAACATTTCAGATTCTTCCATGCTCCCTTCATCAGAATTAAAAGAATCATTTGCAGACTCAAATAAGTCATCAGAATTGTCAGAAAAAATTTGAGGTGCCATTGAAACTGTAGAACACTTTGTTGAATTAATTTGAAAAACTGTGTTCTTTAAAACGGTAGAAAATACATTTTGTTGAATATCCACCAAAATCTTTTCATCAAATAAAACATTTTCAAGCTCGACTATTTTGTTTTCAAGGATAGATGTAGGAACATAAACCTTTGCAATTTCAGGTTTTGCCTTCATCTCAGATGCGGAATAACTAACAAAATAGTCGTTTGAAAATACTTTTGGTGTTTCGGAAAGATAACTATCATTTAACTTTACGTAGTTAAATGGTAGTTGCATTTTCTTTTTATTCTTTCTGTTTTCAGTTTCTTTGGCCTCTACTTCGTCTGGAAATTTGGTAACGAATTTGGGTTTCAAATGAGTATGTTTACCAGCACATGCAAGAAAATCATAGTTATAAAGTGCCGGTTGTTTTCTGATGGCTTTCTTAAGATAATGAGGGTTTTTAAAACCAAGTCCCCATCTTTGCTTAACATCAGCCTCTTCATCAGGAGCATTAAGAAAAATGGTTTGATCTGTTTGACCTCTTTTATAAAGTTTAACTTCCAGATCATTTACCTTCTTGTTCAAATTCTTGTTTTCAACCTGCACTTTATAAACAATTAGTGCAGATTCATTTTTCTCAAACTCATATTTAGAAATCTTAACTTCAAACTCAGAAATCTTCTTTTCAAAATCATTTCCTTTAGATTTAGAATCAAAATCAGACTTGCGTAAAGAATCAATCAGATCTTTATTTGAAATAACAGAAGTATTAAGTTCAAAGATCTTCTTGTTCTTTTTAACAACTCTTTCTTTTTCCTTTTTCAGATTATCTTGTAAATTTTGAAGCTCAATCACCATGGTTTCCAATTTGGTAATGAAATCTTTTGGAGTTAAGTTTAATACCTCATTAACTGCTTCATCATCTGACTCGTCATCTTTTTCTTCTTTGCCCATTAGACAGATATGAGCATTTTCTTCTTTCTCTTCACCTTCATCCTCGGAATGATCCAACCAAAACACATCCTCGGCCATCAAAGCTACACCAGCTTCTTGTTGTCTTGCCAAAAGCAACTTGTTTTGATAATACTGAGAGTTGCGTACTTTCGGCTTCCGACAATCTTTGTCATAATGACCCAACTTGCCGCAGTTATAGCATTTGATTGAATCAGTTGAAAGCTTTTCAACAGCGGTGTAATCATTCACAAACTTCTTCTTCTCATCCGGTTTCTTCTCTACATATCTTTGCTCTTCATACCTCTTTCCTTCCACCCTTTCCCGGTGTTCGTGGTTCTTTGAACTCGAAGAAGAATACCGTTGAGAATTTGATCCCGGCTTCTTATAAAATTTCTTCTGAAAGGCACGGGTCAGCAATATCATAGCTTGTTTCAGACTTTCTCCATCATCACTATCTGAAACAGAATCAGACTCTGAACTGGTAAGAACTATCTTCTTTTTCTTCTCTTTCTTTTCTTTCTTCTTTTCTCCAGCTACTAAAGCAATCGGATCAGGAACTTTTTCTGCCTTCTTTTTCTCAGCTCTTTTCTCTTCAACTTCTTCTTCATTCTGTCGCAAGGTCTCAAATACCTCATGTAGTGGAATTTCATTCAAATCCTTCATCTGCTTCATTCTTCTTGTATGCTTTTTCCATTCCGGACGTAAGATACTCAGAAATTTAACATTGTTCTCCAACTGCTTCTTTTTGACTTTGCATTGGCTTTATAACTGTTAGACCACAGTTTCATTGGATTCCAGATCATCCAAACTGAAGATCGCAATCTGAAGCTAAAGACGGAACGTCGACTCTCGATATAAAAGTCTATGTCTATTTGTAATAAATGTCAATGTAATTGTTTGTTTATTGTACTAGTTAACTTAGTTTAAATATCTAATTCTATTAGATATTAGACTTAGTTAGTTTCTAGTTACATATATTAGATTTAGTTATTATATAGTTTGTTAGTTAATATCTAGATATTATTCTAGATATTATTGCAAGTTGTTAGATAGTGTGTTCAACACACTTGCTAGATTTTAGGTGTCTCTCAAGTATCTCTCTCATCACAACAATCAGATCACTTATCACACACAAACACACACAAGAAGGTGTAAAAGAGAGAAAACATTGAGAACACATTCAAGCTTAATCATTCAACCTTGTAATCGTTTCTATATTCAATACAGGTTGGTAATCGTTAATGTGTTGTTGTTTCTTAGAACTTGTTATAAAGTATTGTTGGACCGACAATTGGTATCAGAGCCTGATTAAGATCAAAACAAGTTTTATGGGAAAAACGACTTTGTGTTCTTGAACAAAATTCGATTTTGTGATTTTAAGTGTTTTAGGTGTTAGAATCGATCAGAGTGTGATCGATTTACATGCTAGATCGAGTTGTTGCTATTTAATTTCACTTTAAAGCTTCTATCGAGTTCCCATCTGTGGATTATAAGTGAAAATAGTCGACTGGAAAAACGTACTGTGCTATCAAATTTATTTCGAAAAAGAGTGTTTTAGAGAGATCGAGTGCTTACATTATGTTCTAGAAGTAATTCTAGACATATTGGTAGAGTTTGGTGTTGCTAAATCGTTTCAGGAACAAGATTCATACGATTTTCAGAAGAACAGGACGAACACCCGCATTCCAGAGGTTGAATAACCCGCATTTCTCAACTTTGCGGGTCCAACTACATACGAATTTCTCTACTTTGCGTGTCTCAAGTGACCCGCATACCTCAACTTTGCGGTTCCCACTTGACCCGCAATCCTCAAAACTCGGGTCCCAAAGTACCCGCATTTCTTAAACTTCTCGGTTCATACCTCTGACCCGCAAACCTCAAAGACATCTCTTAAATTGAACAAGTCAACTTTGCGTTCCTCAGCTGACCCGCACATCTCCATTGTGCGTGTCCAACTAGACCCGCAAACCTCAGTTTGCGCACCCCATTTGACACACAAACCTTGAAACGCAAACCAGACATAGAATTTTTTTCTGAGATTTTTTTCGAAACTGTAATAGGGTCTTTCTGATACTTAGCGGGACCCCCGTGCTAAGTCTGCCTAGGGGGACAAAATTTCTTGTGTGATCAAATTTTATCTGGGTTAACGATCATATCTGTCAAGTTTTTCTCATATAATCAATACAGGATGACATCCAAAGAAGCTCTCGCAATAGGAACCGACACCAAGCCTACAGTTCTCTTTCGAGGGGAATACGAATAGTGGAAGGATAGGTTTCTAAACTTCATTGAAAGACAAGATTTGGGTAATTTCATTATACAATCCCTAGAAGAAGGCCTAATGGAAACACAGTATAGGGAGCCAGCAGCAGGAACCCAAGAAGCAAGAGTTGCACTCTCTTATACAGATCTAACAGGTGATGCTAAGCTAAGAGCAAAAGGCGACAGGTTAGCCAAGTCATACATTCTACAAGGGATTACAAATGAAATCTATGTAAAGATTGACAGCTACAAAGCCTCAGCCAAACAAATGTGGGATCAATTAGAGAAAATGATGCTGGGTTCAAAGATTGGGAACCAACTGAAAATCTCTAACTGCCTGCACAGTTTTGAAGAATTCAAAGGCAGAACTGGAGAAACTCTAGAAGGAACATATGATAGGTTTGTGACATTGCTAAACGAATTGAGCAAGAACAAGGTCAACAAATCTCTAATCGAGCTGAATATCAAATTCCTGAGTATTCTACAACCAGAATGGAAAAGTTTTGCCAGGCAGATGAGGTGTATGAAACCCTCCGAAAAAATGAAGATGAGGTGGACGAAATTCTAGCAGAAAAGAGAAAAGGAAAGACAGTTGAAGACACAGTCGCTCTTGTTGTGAAGAAGAAGAAGAACAAGACGATTGTGTATGAATCAGAAGAAGCTGAAGCTGATGTTGTCTCTGACTCGGATGAAAATGAACAAATGCAGCAAGCAATGCAGTTTCTAACAAATGCATTTCAGAAAAAGTTCTACAGAAATCCAACGTCAAACAGTCAGAGGTACTCTTCTGGACCCAACAACTATGCTCACAAGGAAAGAATTGAGGGAAGCAGATATGAAGGAAATAGGTATGAAGGGAAAAGATTTGAAGGGAAGAGACAATATGAGAAGAAATCTGATGAGAGAAGATATTAGACAGAAGGAAACAGATTGGAAGAGAAGAAACCGGAAGAAAGGAAGTACAAAGCTGAAGGATCAAGTCAGCCAGGACCACCGGTGTGCTACAACTGTGGCAAAACCGGTCACTTTGCCAAGGATTGCCGAATATCAAAAGTTAGAAACTCCGACTTCTACAAGAACAAGATGCTTCTTGCAAAGCAACAGGAGGCAAGCAAGGCGCTGATGGCTGAAGATGAATACTGGCTGGATCACTCAGATGAAGAAGAAGATGAAGAAGAAAAGGATGAAGCCGTCAATATGTGCTTGATGGGCAAAATCGAATCAGATACTGAAGCTGATTCAGAAAATGAAGAAGATGAGGTATGTGATTTATCGTGTAAAGCTTTAATGAATAAAATGCATGCTATGGTTTTAAAACAAGAAGAGTTAGAATCTAATCTTAAGCGAGAAAATGGTGTTATTATTAATAAAAACCAATTGATACAGAAACTTAGCGATGAAATTGTTGAGAAGAAAGTATTAGTTGAGGTTTTACATACAAACGCTGACACCAACGCAAAAGAACAGACTATAATTCTAAAAGAGAATAGTGAGCTCAAGTCTAAATTGACAAAAAGTGAGATTGGTTTTTATAAGCTTACTGAATTGCATTCTTTATATACTAAAGAAAACAAAACCTTAATTGCTAAATTAGATGTTTTGGAAAAGAAGCTATACTCATTAGGTCAAAGTGAGCAAACCATTCATCTTAACAAACCGAAAAAGAACAAAGAAAATTGGGGAATCGGTTATGTGAAACCTCAACGTCTTCAAAAGGGTATAAGAGAAGTGCCTGCACTTTATGACTATACCTCTATGCTTGTTTCTCACCGAATCGCCTCATTTAAAGTTTTTAATACTAAACTATCAGAAGAGGATGAAGCCAATGAATTTGAAAAACGGATGAAGTCAACTAAAGTTCACGCTCCATTTTATTATGCGAAGTTGAATAATAGTTATGACTTTCCAAATGATGAAAAGAAATCTCTTTCAACTGACTACTTTCAAAGTTATTCTGAAAAAGAGATGGAGGCGAAGCCTGTTATAGGTAAAATTTATGTCCCTTCTCTCGTGTTAGAAAGTAAAATTTTTGAACTCGAGACCTCTTTATCAGATGAAAGACTTATGATTGAGATTCAACAAAAGGTTTTTTCAACTGTTATGAAAAATGTTGTTTTTACAAAGGCTTTTACTTCTAATGACATGTTTGGTTCATCAAACGAAGAGTTTAATTTTCTTAATTCTGACGGTGGTTTAGATGGTTGTTTTGAACAAATTGATTTTAATGCGAAACTTCCTAACCATGCATCTTTTGTTAAGAAAACTTCAAGAAAAACCAGTTTGTTTGTGTTCAGTGCAAAATCAACGAAAGCTTTCGTTGATAAATCAGTCTATGTGAATGCTAAGAGTGCTAAAGGTAAGAAAATATCTCAGCATTCACAGAAACCAAACACTACTGGTAATTCTAAGAAGAAGCATTCAGTTGTTGCTCAAAGGTCTAACTCACCAGTTTTACATGTTTCAGATATGAGCAAGTCAAGACCTGAAGCCCATTCTCAATGGCAACCAAAACGGAAGCTTGACAAGGCCGTTTTATCGTCTAGTAGTGTTAATTGTAATAAGACTTCGCTTACTAAAGATGTTGTGATTGCTGAAATTGCTGTTTTGAATCCAAAACTTGTTGTTTGTCGTAAACAATATACAATGAAGCAATTATTTTAGTTATCTTTATCTGCTGGAAAGTCCTCTATCTATAATAAACATGTTTCTATTACTTGTCAAGATTCTGGAGATTGGTTTGGAAATTACCATGTGCATTCATCTCATACCAACTCTCATGCTTTTCAAAAGAACAAAGGATCCAATTTGAAATGGATACCAAAATCTTGTGCTAACACAGCAGGACCCAAATTCCAGTGGGTACCTAAGGCTAAATCTGTGTTGCAGGCACACAAAGATTAAAGAGAAAGCGACTTCTGATTATGTACAGATCAGGACTCGTTCTTCAAAGTCAAAATAGGTTTTTGGATAATGCAGTTTAAAACCCGAACATCAAAGATCAAAAATAGGCTTTTGAACAAATCAGTTCAAGACCCGCACTTCGATGACCAAAGTGTATATTCCAATGTTGTGATATACAAATCTAAATTTCTAATTTCTCTTATGCAGACTAGTCATACGTGGTTCTTGGACAGCGGATGTTCCAAACACATGACAGGTCAAAAAGAGATATTGTCCAACTTTAAAGACAAATTTTGTGGAACAGTAAGATTCGGAAACGACCAGTTTTCTCCAATCATGGGATACGGTGATGTACAACATGACAATGTCACTATCAAGAAGGTGAGCTATGTAGAAGGCTTAGGACACAACTTGTTCAGTATAGGCCAGTTCTGCGACAAAGACTTAGAGGTCAACTTCAAAGCCAAAAGATGTTCCGTTCGCAATGAAGAAGGCGAAGAACTTTTGGTCGGTAAACGAGAATCAGACCTCTACACAATCAATTTATCAGATGTCCAGACTGACAAACAAGTTTGTCTACTATCGAAAGCTTCGATGAAACAAAGTTGGTTATGGCATCGACGTCTTTCGCACCTCAACTTTCGATACATCAACGATCTGGTCAATGGAAAGCTCGTCAAAGGACTTCCAAAGCTGAAATATGAAAGAGAACATCTATGCGCAGCTTGTGAAAAAGGGAAGATGAAGAGGGCACCTCATAAACCGAAGCCTGAACCAAGTACAAAAGCTCCTTTAGAGTTATTGCATATGGATCTATGCGGTCCAATGCGCACTCAAAGCTTAGGCGGCAAGAAGTACATACTCGTGATCGTGGACGACTATTCGCGATACACATGGGTCAAGTTTCTTCATTCAAAGGATGAGACACCTGATGTTCTCATTACATTCCTGAAAACGACCCAGGTGAATCTGCAGAAACCGGTCAAGATTCTAAGAAAAGACAACGGCATAGAGTTCAAGAACAACAAAGTTGAAGAATATCTTGAATCTGTCGGGATTTCACATCAATACTCTGCTGCTCGAACGCCTCAACAAAATGGAGTACTTGAAAGAAGAAATCGAACGCTAGTCGAGGCTGCTCGTACTATGCTAAGTCATTCCAACTTACCTCTGTTTTTGTGGGCAGAAGCTGTTTCGACCGCGTGCTACACACAGAATCGATCCATGATTCATCGAAGGTTCAAGAAGACTCCTTATGCGTTAATCAACAACCGAACACCGACAATCAAATACTTCCATATATTTGGATGTAAGTGTTTCATACTAAACGATAGGGAGAATCTTAACAAGTTCAGCGCTAAGGCAGATGAAGGAATCTTCATTGGATATTCCTCAACAGCGACTGCATATCGTGTTTATCTAAAGAAGTCAAAGACGGTGATTGAAAGCGTCAATGTCACCTTTGATGAAGAGATGGCTTCCGAACAATACTGTTCAGAACCCGTTTTTACCGGAGTACTAGCTTATGGGCAACTCAGTCCAGAACCTGCGTCTCAACAGAACAAATCAGATGAAGCTTCAACATCAACTAACCATTTATCTGATTTAGATTTATTATTTGAATTGTTTTATGATGAATTTCTTGGAACTAACATAAAGAAATCTGTTTTGGTTGACAGGATAGAAGAGCCAACGCCTACTCATCCAACCAGTTCAGACATTCCAAATGAATCAAGTACCCCTATTGATCAAGACGTCACAATTCAAATACCAACTCCTACATTTTAAGAAGTGCCAAGTCATGCAGAATCAGAAGAAGCTGAACCAGCAGAATGTACCATACAGATCCAACTACAGCCGGACCAAGCTGTACCTGCTGAGTCTTCTGAACCAACAACTTCAACTGAAGCAACTATCATAACTCCTCCCAATCAAACTGAAGAAGGTGCAAGTGGATTTATAGATGACACAACTCACATTCATTCCTATAATCCACTGCCTCATGAACGTAAATGGACCAAAGCGCACCCTGCAAGTCAGATCATAGGTGATCCATCCAAATCGGTGCAAACTAGGTCAGCGTCAATCAACTGGTGCATGCACGACTCCTTTCTAAGCAAGATTGAGCCAACTCGAGTATCAGAGGCTCTTGCGGATCCAGATTGGGTAGTCTCTATGCAAGAAGAATTGAACCAGTTCGACGCACTGCAAGTCTGGAGACTTGTACCAAAGCCTAAAGGTAAAACTATCATCGGTACGAAGTGGATCTTCAAGATTAAAAAGGACGAAGCTGGTACCGTCATCAGAAACAAGGCGAGACTAGTAGCCAAAGGATATAGACAAGAGGAAGGATTAGACTATGACGAGACATACGCTCCTGTGGCGCGTTTAGAGGCAATCAGAATGTTCTTAGCCTACGCTGCCCACAAGAACTTCACGGTCTTTCAAATGGACGTGAAGATAGCATTCCTCAATGGAATTCTGAAGGAGGAAGTCTACGTCTCTCAGCCAGAGGGATTTGTCAATCAAGAGAAGCCGGACCACGTCTACATTCTCGACAAAGCTCTCTACGGTCTGAAACAAGCCCCTCGAGCCTGGTATGATGTCCTTTCCACTTTTCTAGTCAAGTCTGGGTTTTCAAAAGGTACGGTGGATACCACCTTGTTCATAAAGAAAGAAAAAGCCGATATCGTTTTAATACAAATCTATGTCGACGATATTATTTTTGGTTCAACTAATACTAAGTACTGTAAGAATTTTGCAAAACTTATGGTGTCTAGATTTCAAATGAACTTGATGGGAGAGATGAACTTCTTTCTCGGGCTTCAAGTAAAACAATTTTCTACGGGTATCTTTATCAATCAATCTATGTACATTAGGGAAATTCTCCAGAAATTCCAAATGGAAAATACAAAACCGATTGGTACCCCAATGGCACCAGGAACTAAGATTGGCACCGATCCTTCGGGAAAGGCTGTTGATATTAGGACCTACAGAGGAATGATAGGTTCTTTAATGTATCTTACTAGTAGTAGACCAGACATAATGTTTTCAACATGTCTTTGTGCCCGATATCAGGCTAATCCAAAAGAAATCCATTTGACTGCTGTCAAGCGTATATTCAGGTATCTGAAGGGCACCGCAGATCTCGGTCTGTGGTATCCCAAAGATACTGCTTTTGAACTAACAGCGTACACAGATGCAGATCATGCAGGTTGTATGTTAGACAGGAAGAGCACGTCAGGACATGTGTAGTTCCTCGGTGACAAATTAGTAAGTTGGGGATCAAAGAAGCAACTTTGCGTTTCAACCTCCACGGCCGAAGCAGAATATGTAGTTGCTGCTAGCTGCTGTTCTCAAGTCTTGTGGATGAGAACTCAATTACGTGACTACGGTTTCCACTTCAACAAGATCCCGATCTACTGTGACTCCAAGAGCGCCATCGCAATAACAGCGAATCCTGTTCAGCACACAAAGACAAAGCACATAGACGTCAGGTATCATTTTATCAAGGATAATGTAGAGAAAGGAACAAT
The DNA here is from genome assembly GCA_023525745.1 of Arctium lappa. Classification (NCBI taxonomy): domain Eukaryota; kingdom Viridiplantae; phylum Streptophyta; class Magnoliopsida; order Asterales; family Asteraceae; genus Arctium; species Arctium lappa. The sequence continues at coordinate 14,437,085 of CM042064.1, forward strand.
TGAACTTTTCTTTGTAAAGACTGAGTATCAACTTGCTGATTTGTTCACCAAACCTTTAGACGAAAAGAGGTTTACCTTTCTAGTCTCGAAGCTTGGTATGCTAAATCTCAAAGTATAACCAGTAATTACCTATAAAAGTTTTCTAATTGTATACTTATTCATCATTTCTTCATTCTTAACTCTGATTGATATCTGCCATTCTATCATATGTTCATGATCCAAGGGGGAGTATGAGAAGAAATTGACATCTGGTCAATATTACTTCGAGGGGGAGCTCATAAAATATTTTATGTACCTTTTAATGCCAATTTTTTTGTAATGCTAGATTTTAGGGGGAGCTATTCAAGTCAAAAAGGGAGTACGGATATGACTTCTGATTACTTCTGATCAGAACTCATACTTTAAAAAGTTTTACTGTTTTTTGTCTTTTCAATATAAGTGAATAATTATTACTTTGACTTGACATTAGACTTTTGCAGAATTTTTGAGAGAAGCTTACAAGTTCATATTTCTATGACTTAAAGCTTAGCTTCATGAGATGGGAGATCATACGTAAAGGTATAATTCTATATCTTCATCTCACATATGGTTTAAAGAAGGACAACTTTCAATCATCGAAAACATTGTTTTTAAATGTTCAAACCACTTCCCGATTTTTCATCAGATTTTATATTTTGGGAGTGTATTTTAAATGTTTTCATGATCTAAATTATGCTTTAACTAAAATAGTTAAACCAAACTGAGCATCACGTGCATCTAGGAAAACAAAGAATCATTGTGCTAGGTATTAACACAACTTCTATGGAATCACCTTAACCAGTGATTTCTACCTACGAAGTTAATCCTTAGTGATTGAGTGTGCAAATAGACAAGAAATGAGTGTGATTAGAGTTAGCGAATTGTTTAAAAGAAAGAGCGTGTGAGAACAGAGTTAAAAGAATATCACAACTCTGCACCAACTTTTTCTGAGCCGGGTAGCCACAATTCTAGTGATTCACAATTCTTTGGTGATCATTATTGAAACAGGCAACTAACCCATGCCAACTCTTGATCAAACCTCACCATCTACTCATTTACTTCTCAACAAGAATGTGTTCCACATTTTCAAAGGGGATGCAACACATTTGCTATCTGATTTTCATTTGGAAAATCTAGATATTGAAAAGAAGGAAGTCTGCCCTACCTTCGCACTTCAATCATGCACATTGAGTCTGTGTTTAACTTACTGTTGTCTCAGTGGTTTACACAATTTTGAACCAATAAGCAATCATCCGTGCTTAATTCTTTCAAACACAAGCACGAACACACAAGGAATTAGTTTCTTTGTCATAACGTTTATAGAAATTACCTTTGTGGTGTTTCGATGATTAAATGGAAGCCCTGGGGGAGTCAACATCAAAACAGCTCCTTTCCAATGTGTATTCGTTACACTCAGTGACTTAGTGTTACTGACAGACATGATAACTGATTCATTAGTTGATTTCAGGTGTTACATATCCAATTTGTCTGGATTTGGAAAGATCTGGATGAATCTCTTATGAATTGACGAATCAGGGGCTCTAACCGCATGATTGACATTTCTTACAACATATTTTGATGACATGTTTCAAAAATCACGTCAAAGACTGAATTCTTCTAAAGAAAGTAGATTGAAGACATGCTGAATTTAGAGAAAGAGATTGCATCTTCTGAGCTGAACAAGAAGACTGAATTGGATAAATCTTTTTATTAAATGATCTTGATCCAAAGGGGGAGATTGTTAGACCATAGTCTCATTGGATTCCAGATCATCCGAACTGAAGATCGCAATCTGAATCTAAAGCCAGAACGTCGACTCTCGATATAAAAGTCTATGTCTATTTGTAATAAATGTCAATGTAATTGTTTGTTTATTGTACTAGTTAACTTAGTTTAAATATCTAATTCTATTAGATATTAGACTTAGTTAGTTTCTAGTTACATATATTAGATTTAGTTATTATATAGTTTGTTAGTTAATATCTAGATATTATTCTAGATATTATTCTAGATATTATTGCAAGTTGTTAGATAGTGTGTTCAACACACTTGCTAGATTTTAGGTGTCTCTCAAGTATCTCTATCATCACAACAATCAGATCACTTATCACACACAAACACACACAAGAAGGTGTAAAAGAGAGAAAACATTGAGAACACATTCAAGCTTAATCATTCAACCTTGTAATCGTTTCTATATTCAATACAGGTTGGTAATCGTTAATGTGTTGTTGTTTCTTAGAACTTGTTATAAAGTATTGTTGGACCGACAATAACTGTCAATCTTGATGTAGATCTCGTTTGGGATGCTTTGAAGAAGTAATGATCTCGCTTGTTTATCTGCTTTGTATCGGCTTTTCTGCTCTTCAGAATATTGAGAAATATCTACTGTCACTGTTTTCATCTTTTGCTCTCTTTCTTCAGTTCCATCTTCACTGTCAGAAGAATCAACATCAGGTATCTGAACTGTAATTGGAGCCATTGGACCTTCAGTGATAGACAGTAAAATATTCTCTCCATTTGAATTCCGATCCACGAAATCCAAGAATCTGTCTTTCCATTGCTCATATTTGCCTTTGAATAAAACTTGAGGTTTCACATCAGTTCTAATTGAAAGTGCATCTTTGGAAGTCATCTTCTATAACCCTGTTTGAAAAATATATCAATAAGAAACTAGAACTGATCGTTAGTCCAAATGAAACAATCAAGAAAATACAGAAAACTTGAAATATAAAATCAGAAATTTTAATCACTACAAGAACTATGTCCCCCTAGGCAGACTTAAGTATTTCTCAGAAAAAAAATTTAAGTATGAAACGCAAACCACACTTTGCGTTTGTAACATGGAACGCAAACCCTAACTTTGCGTTTGTAGTGTGGAACGCAAACCACACTTTGCGGTTCAAGAAGGAAACGCAAACCACTACTTCTCTGATCAACCAAACACTTTGCGTTTCTAGATATACTTCTTCTTTTCGTTTGTCAACTTTGCGTTTGTCATGAACTTTGCGTGTCAACTGTACATAAACAATAAACTTTGCGATTCATATTACAAACGCAAACCCAACTTTGCGTTTGTAGTTACACCCGCAAAACTCGCTTCTCGGTTGTTGATGAAAACGCAAATATCCCTTTGCGTGTCTCGTTGAATACACCTGCAACCTTTGAATGACCCGCAAACCTATTTGAATGAAACGCAAACTTAAAGAACACCCGCAAACCTCTAAAACTGAACAAAATCGCACCAAAAACTCATTTAAACCTAGAATTTCAACACTAAATTTCAACACTAAATTTCAACAATTCACTCGTTTAAACATCTAGAACACAAAACTAACACTGATTTTCGATCAAATACACAAAAAATGTAAAAATTGACTCAAATACAGTGCACAGGACTCGTGAACTTCGAACTCAACCAAAATCACAAATTCGTGAATATTACAGTGCAATACAGAAATTAAAGTACATAGACTCGATCTATTACACTTTTGGAACAATTCCTAATCAAAATCAGCTCCGAAAACACACTCAAACTCAGAATTCGATTTTCTGCTCAAGAACAGTGACGAACCAACAACTTCTTGAATTTCTTGATCTGATTTCACTTTGGATCTGCTCTGATACCAATTGATTGTTCCAGATTCTAGTTTCTAAATCAAGATTAATCAAACACAAACATGAATTAACAAACAATTACCTGTTTGATTTCACTTCAAATCAAGATTACACTTTTCTCTCTTTACAAACTCTTTCTAACTAACTCTCTCTCTCTCTCTCTGATGTTTCTCTCTCTAGAATACCTAAAATGATTCTCCAATTTCGTTCATTACAAAATACAAAGAAAGAAAAACTATTTATACTACCTAACTATTACAAGGAAAATACAAATACAAAAATACATTGACTTATTACAAATACACTTTGACTTTAAATGAGATTTGACTTTAACAGCTTTGACTTTCTCAACTTTGACCTTCAGTATTCTTGTTCTTGTATCCAACAGATTTATGCTCTAACATATATAATATATATTTGAGTATCTCACGATCTCATCGAGTCGAGTATCAGGTCACTTGACTCGACTCGTTAGTATGTCGAGTCGAGCTCGAGTTCGAGTCGAGTTTTGACCGAGCCGATCTCGGTAGCTCGTGAGTTGTCTCGTCTCATTTACACCCCTATTGGAGTGGTTGAGATTTGTCTTCACGTGCACAATTGAGTTTTCATTTGAATTTCCTCTCTCTCTCTCTCTATATATATATATATATATATATATATATCAAATGCAAACCGTCCAAAGGCAAGAAACCATACAAATAAGGATATCTTTGTCATTTTAACGAATTCATATTTTAAGAATATTTATCTTACTTAAATATCTCATATGATATCAAATTAACCAGATTTATTCAAGATTATTTCCTTGTAAATCTCATCTGGTTGTCACATGTAACCGATTTCATCACATTTTTTCGAACTGTTTTGTTTCTCATATGAAAATCAAACCAATTATATTTTCTCATATCAAACAATAACAATTTTTGCTACCCTAGTTTCGTCTCAGTGTTGTTTCATAATTTATTACCGTTTTGTTTCTCATATGAAATCAAACCAATTATTGTTTCTCATATAAAACAATTACAATTTTCTTAACTAGTTTCATATCGGTGTTGTTTGATTTATGAAACAATTCATTAATTTTTTAAAACAATTCATAATAACATTTCGTATGTGAAAATATAAAAAAATTAACTAATTTAACAAAAACAATGTATATACTTAAAAGACGTACACTAATGTTTCAACTTACACGTACTGTTTCATATGTGAAACATCTACTAAGTTATAAAATAGCCATAGAGTATCTATGAATGATGTTTGACCCTGACAGGGTTAAGCATATTATCAGAGATATGGATCATGAAAAGGTATTCATAAGCATTGACCACTGGATGCTCATTGAAAGATATGGAGTATATGTCCTAACCATAGACAAAAGCTACCATGAGTACTACTTGGTGGACAAAGTGTATGACCATAGCAGAGCAAAGCTACAAGGAATGTTGAGAGCAAAGCTGGTATGTCCTACAGGTTTTGAAATGGCAAGGATTGTGGTTAGAAGATCAATTAATCAAAGTCTGGGACTGCATCCAAATCTTCGCAATTAAGGTGGAGTTTTGAAAGCATCATGAAGACCCTATGCTGAAGAACTTAACTTCTTAATTTGAAAAGTTAAGTTAGGGGGAGATTGTTGGGTCTGAAATGTGCTAAGGATGGATACTACTGTTGGGCTTAAGGATTAATACTGCTGAAGATATTAATACTGCTACTTGAAAGATTACTACTTCTAGTAGAATTACTACTGCTTGAAGAGGTAGTACTGCTAGAAGAATAATTAGTACTACTTGGAGAGTTAGTACTGTTAGGTCTGATTTTATAGTAATCATTGTATTTATAGGACTTGGTCAATACTGTGTTTAGAGGCTTATATGTCTTGTATCTGACCAAGGGTATTTAAGTCCCTTTGGTCTTGTTAGTTGTAAGTTTCATACGCTCATTCAATACAATTCCTACTTTGCGCTCCATAGTCTCTCTCTCTACTTTCTCTCTCTAAAGTTCTAGTGATCTTGGACTTTCAATTGGTATCAGAGCATACTAGATCTTGAGAGGATTGAGAGATTGATTTTCTTAATCTGAATTTGTGATCGAAATCGAAAATTTGATCGATTTTCTTGAATTTTTTCAAGAAAATCTCGTTTTCTTGATTTCTCATCAAATTTGGAAGTGTTTGTGATCGTTTTTGGTTAAATTTGATTTCATTAGTCTCGTTTTTGTGAATCGATCATGTTTGCTTCATAGAGTTTTGCAAGAAAATCGGATTTAGTTCTTCGATTTTGAGAAAAACGGTTTTTCTGGAAAAATGACGTTCATGTTCTGTTCTTGTCAAATTTTAAGAGTTTGATGTTTTTAATCGAAATTGATAGGTGATTTGTATTAGAAAGATGTTTTCGATTATCATTGTGTGATTTTCTTGATTTAATTTCAGTGTTAGAATCGTTTTTACGCAAAATTAGAGGTTTTCTGAAGTTTGCGTTTCATTCATCCAAGTTTGTGTTTCTATCAAGTAACTTTGCGTATCACTCATATTCTTTGCGTTTCATTCATTGTATTTTTCAGGTTTTCGGTTCACGTTAGACCCGCAAAGCTCATTGTGCGTCTCAAGTGACACACGCAAAGTCAGGTTCTCGGATCTTACTACACGCGCAAAGTTCACTTTGCGTTTCTAGTTAGACCCGCAAAGCTTCACTTTGTGTTTCTAGTTAGACCCGCAAAGTTCACTTTGCGTTTCTAGTGTGACCCGCAAAGCTCTTGTCTTTCTGTCTTAGTTAAAAAAAAAAAAAGTCTGGAAATTTTTTTTTTGTCATCTTTGGAAATATTTTTTTCTTAACTGCAAAATATCAAGTATTGTTCAAATTTCAATTTTCACGAAATATTTTTTTAAGATTTCAATTTGATCTGTTTTTTGATTTTCTGATATATAGTTTGGGACAGTCATTCACTTTAAGTTGATTATTTTCTCAAGATGTCTTTGCAAGCCCAGATCTACAAGAATGACCTCATGATGTCTTTGGGGTCTGATACTCGTCCACCTGTACTGATCAATGAGAACGAATTCGAACAGTGGCAGGATCGTTTCATCAACTTTATTGAAAGGCAACCAAATGGGGAAAACATGATGAAATCTCTGTATGAGGGTCCTATGGTGAAGAAAATGAAAGTGATCCCAGCTACTGCTACTACTCCAGCTACAACAGTTGAAACTCCTTTGAGTGAATATGACGAAAAAGAGCTATCAAGATATAAAGCAGACAGTCTGGCTAAGTCAAATCTGATCCTTGCTCTTCCCAACTCCATTTATAACAGAATCGATTGCTTCAAACATAATCCAATGCTGATGTGGACACAACTTGAGAAGATTATGCTTGGTACTGCTATGTCTACTCAGTTACGACAGACCAGATTCATGAACAACTTTGAGAAGTTCCAAGCTAAGGATGGAGAAATTTTGAAGAGTGTGTTTGATCGATTTTGGGCTGTCATCAATGATCTTTTCAAGATTAAAGTTACCAAGACTGAATTGGAGGCTAACTTGAAGTTTCTGAACGCGTTACAACCTGAGTGGAACAAGTCTTGCCACAGAATGAGAAACGATGTTAGAATCTCAACAATGCCAATTCAGGAGTTATATGAAATCTTGATGACAGATGAATCTATGGTAATGGAGAAGAAGGCAAAGATGGATAAGAAGAATAAGCCTCAGTCAGTAGATCCCATTGCTCTTATTGCTAGCCAACTGGTTGAGCAAACTTTGACTGAATCAGCCTATGATGGGTCTACAGATGATGATGGTGAAGCTCTAGGGAAGGCCATGACTCTTTTGACTCAGCTTTATCAGAAACGGTTCAAGAATAGATCTGGGTCAAACAATCTGCAGTTTACTTTTGGTTCTAAGACTGGTTCTTCTTCAAAATCATACACTCCAAAGTATGAACAGGCTAAGACAGTTGATCAAAAGAAAGATGACAAAAAGGTGATAAACTGCTTTAACTGTGGAAAGCCTGGACATATGGTCAAGGATTGCAGAGTCAAAGTGGTAAAGAATGCTGATTTTTACCGAAAGAAGTTGGCTCTAGCTAAAAAGAAGGAGAGTGGAACTGTACTGCTAGCTGAAGAAGAGTACTGGTTGGACCATTCGGATGACGAGGCTGATAATGAAGAGGTTGCGGCTATGTGCTTTGTTGATGATGATCAAAGTGATGATGAGGAAGATGATACTTCTTCTGATGGTTCTGAGGTAATATCTGATTTTAACTATCACTTCTTCTTATCTCAAATGAATGTTTTTATCACTGCCTTGCATGATCTGCGTGCCAAATTAGTTTCTGAAAAGTTTAAAAATCAAGAAAAGTCTGATTTTATTGAAAAACTGCAAATTTCTTTAAATGATGAAAAGTCAATTTTAATTGACACAAAAGAGAAATTTCAAAAGCAGTTAGTTGATCTAGAAAAATCAAATCAGACTTATCATGATTCGTTGACTGAATTGACTTCTTCAAATCAAAATCTTTCTGAGAAAATAATTGTTTTAGAAAAGAAATTATATAAAAGAGAACAATCTGAGCAAACCATTTATATGAACAAACCGAGGAGTGAAGAGCCTGTAAAACAAAGGTGGGGACTTGGTTTTGACAATCCTCATTTTTTAAACAAAGTGATAGATGAAGTACCGACCTTATATAAATATGAATATCTAAATCTTGCACACTATGGTCCTCAATTTAAATTCTTTTGGACTGGTGAAAAGCAAATTTTAGATGTTGAAAATGAGAAAAGGATATATAAAAAGAAAAATGAGATTCCTTTTGGTTATACTTCTGAAAATGCAAAATATTTTCCGGACAAATCAAGAAGAGGAAAAAGAGCTTTAAATGATATATCTTCTATTAAATCTTCAATATCTAATGATTTTATTGCTCCTTATGCATCTGATACTTCTAAGGAAAATAGTTCTCCAATCTATTATGATTCGAAGAAATATATTCCTCCGATAGTATTAGAAGGAAAAATCATAGATCTTGAAGATCAGATAGAAGATCAAAATATTTTGAAGAAAATTGAATCTGACATTATTCTTTCTTTTATGACTTCAAGTCTAGAAGAAAATTTATTTTCTCAAAAATCAGATTCTATTTCTAACATCTCTTCTGATTTCAAGGAAAATAAAAAGGAAGTTTCAAATTTTAAAATCCTTTCTCAAAACTCTTCAGATTCCGAGGCTAGTTCTTCAATTTTAAAAGCACAGAATGTTTTCTTTGATAAAGTTTCTTCTTCTGATTCAATTATTGATAATTCTTTACTGCTAAATGATCAATGTTATAAAAAGAAGCGTAAAAGAAGAAGATCAAAGAAGTCAAAGAAACATGACACTGTTTTAACTGAAAATTATAATGTTTCTGATTCTTATTCTTCAGATCGGACAGTGAGGGAGTCTCCAAGGCAGATCTGGAGAAAGAAGCGATTATCTGAAGAATCTATTGTTGATGGGGATAAATATGTAGACAAACTTTATTACAGTGATTCATTTGCTTCATGTAATAAAATTTCAAAATATTCTAGAAAGCAAATGTTTCGAATTTCAAAATATGTCTCATGTTCTTCCTCAGATTCGAGTTCTGATGATTATGCTTTCTCTTCTGATTGTGATTATTTTTCTGATCATATTCATCGTGCTTTATCTGTTAAATCTACTTCTCATTTCCTCATACGAACTGCAACTAACAAACATGGGCCCAAATACAAGTGGGTACCCAAATCTTTACCTGATTCAAAGTTGCAGGCATCACTTGTTAAGGGGGAGTAATAGGAATAATGGTTTTTGAGTAAATCAGCTCAAGACCCGGACTTCAATGTCAATTTGGCTTTTAAGTATTTCAGCTTAGAACCCGTTCTTCATACACATACAGTTTAGAACTCGTTCTTCATAGTTAAGCTTCTGACTAATGAGATACTGTGAGTACATCAATTTTATTTCCGCTGCATATATCTCTGATTATTGGTGTGTTCCAGTTTTTCTCAATGTTTCAAGAATCTGAGTTTGTTTATCTATCTCATGAATTTGTATTACCCAAAATTTACTTTTAATATGAGACACAAATTATTTTTATAATGTAAAAGATGAAATAGTTGAATTTTATTTTGTTCCAACTAAATATTAATTAAAAGTTTAAATCTTTACAAATTTTATTCTATAAAGTAAAGTTTTACATTTTTTCTTTCCTTTGAATAAAATATGTGTCTAGGATAAATTTTCAAGTTCTTTTGCTTATATTAAAGTTTTTATATGATCAAATTTCAAGTCTTACAAAAGTCGAAAAGTCAGCAACATGTTTGAAACTTTTATTTCTGCTTTAAAGATATGTGAGTCGGAATTTTTATAGTTTACTTTGCTTAGACTACCTAAATGATCAGAATTATAGATCGGAATGAAAATATGTGCTAAGCATTTAGACGTTGATCTGAGTGATTGAGATGAATATTAAAATCTTAAAATACAGAAATTTCTAAGTTTAAAATTTTGTACCTGTGACCTTTCTGGTTTGGGAAAGTAAGTTCCGTGGGATGCTTGTCATCTGGTCCCCTAAGATCATTTGGTCTGGGAGTGATCGAACATAAATCCTTCTATAGAATCAGATCGAAAGTCATGTTCTACTGGTATGAATGGGTTTAGGATATGTCGATGTAGCCTTTCTGATCTGGGAGAGTAAGTTCCAAGGGGTGCTTGACACCTAGTCCCCTATGGCCAACTGGTCTGGGAGTGGCTGACCCAAATCCTGCAATAGGGTCAGATAGAAAGTTACGTTTATGGCATGTTCTTTACTTAATAAACTTTTTGATCAAAGAGCACACTCATGTTAAGATGCCAATGAGCACAATGCTAAAAGATGCCAATGAACACAATGCTAAAAGATGCCAATGAGCACACATCTCATGATACTTGGTGATATGTTTGAGTTGCGATAAATCTGTAAATTTATGAATATCTTAATTCTTGATGGCTTAGTGTTAGTACATGCAAAGTTCTCTATAATATTTTTAGAATTACATTTTCTTGAAGCTAATCGAAGATTCGCATGTGAGCACACTGAATAGATTGCTGGAAGTTTTGAAACTGAACATGTTTTAACTTGATATGCAATTAAACTTGTTCTTTTATCTTACAACATATGTTTGATTTCAAATGATTGATAAATTTGTGATATTTTACTCTGTAGAATTTAATTTGTTTAGAGTTTAAAATTTTATATGTTTAGTTGTTTCAAAATTTACATTCAGTATATTTTTCTTTCTACATTAATTTCTGATCACTGTGTTCTCATAAATATATTTTAATGGGTTTATGCATTATTCAAGGGGAGTAAACAAAGAGATGTATTTCAAAGATTATATCTGTTTTTGAGGGGGAGTGTCTGATTTTCTTTACATGAATGTTATCTCGAATCGTCTTATCTAATGCATTTGTGTAGGGAGAGTCAAATAGCTTTCAAAGGTAAAAATTTTCTAAGGCAGCTTTGCGCTTCACACATGGCCCGCAAAGCTTGTTTTGCGCATCAAGCATGACACGCAAACCTTGCTTTGCGTCTCCCATGTGGAACGCAAACCTTAGTTTGCGCTTCCTGCATGGAACGCAAACCACCCCTGTTTTCTCTGTTTCTTTGATTTTGCAGATCTTTTGTTGTCTCGTCTCCAACATTCGCATGACCAAGTTGATCAAGATCATCAAGGTCATGAGGGGGAGAAGTCAAGGAGAAGTTAAAGAGACAAAGAGCTTAAATGTTTATCTGCTGATCAAGATTCGCTCAAAGATTCTATTCTCTCAGCTACAACAAAATCTTTTGTTGTTCCTGCTCCGAACACTACAGTTCATTCAAGATCATTCAATAGAGGTGTATCGTTTTGAGCTTAAGCAGCAAAGAAAATTTCATTATTCAAGATGCTGAGAAGAAATTTTTTCTTAAAAGTCAGAAAGCTTCTGAAAGTCGCTTTGTTGGTCCGTGTTGTTATAGAAGATAATTTTTGAAGACCAAAGCGCCAATGATTACTAAGGGGGAGATTGTTAGGTCTGATTTTATAGTAATCATTGTATTTATAGGACTTGGTCAATACTGTGTTTAGAGGCTTATATGTCTTGTATCTGACCAAGGGTATTTAAGTCCCTTTGGTCTTGTTAGTTGTAAGTTTTATACGCTCATTCAATACAATTCCTACTTTGCGCTCCATAGTCTCTCTCTCTACTTTCTCTCTCTAAAGTTCTAGTGATCTTGGACTTTCAAGTACTGCTAGTAGTTAGTACTGCTTGAAGATTACTACTGCAAGAAGAGAGTTAATACTGCAAGCATGTTAATACTGCTGAGGATTGAAGATTAATGTTGTTGGATAAGGATGAAGTTAATACTGCTTATGAAGAGAAGGATGCTTGAAGCAAAAGAATAGGAGCTGAAGATAGAGATGAAGATAATTATGGAATGAAGATCAATTTTGTTCTGATTTATATCTTGTAATTAATTCTGTATATATAGTCTAGAAGTCTTTGATAGATTATGTGAATTGATACAGTTTTTGATATACGTTTGTTTTAGAGAATTAACCTCAAGGTTCTTAGAAGTCCTTTCAATAGAGAAGTATTGAACGTCTGTTGAGCCTGTTCAACAGATTGAGGTTTTGTTTGTAATCATTAAGTTAATCAATATAACTTGTAATTTGAGTTAATATACTGTTCCATTGATTTATTGTTAAAGTGTTTTTCCGCGACTTCTTTAACATAGTTTCTTAGTGTGTGTTAAATTCTTGTTTAAATTTCGATCCTGACATACTTTGTCACTCTAACGATTCTTTGTTTTTTTAGCGATCGATTATTCTGGAGTCTCCCCATTCTCATACCCGGTTACAAAGGTTGAGAGATTTATCGAGTATAGAATCGAGGAAGAATCTTTTTCACTCGTCTTTTTACTAACGAGGATGACGACGTACAAGACATCGGGACTCCTGACGTTGAGACAGTTGAAGAGAAAGGGAAATCTGTCAAGGAGATTCTAGAGGAGACAATGACGGGTAAGTCACTTCCTTATTGTTATTTCAAGTCGTAGGGTCTAGTTGTAGAACGTCACCTACTAGTCACAAGACTATGTGAGGTCTAGTCATGAGACGTAACTCACTTGTCTAGTGGTGGTGTAAGATCTAGTATGCGAGACGTCACTTACTAGTTTTAAGACCGTGTGAGTTTTAGTCATGAGACATCACTCGGGGGTTGTAGGATTATGTAGGATCTAGTCGTAAGATGTCACCTACTGATTGTAAGATTGTGTAAGATCTAGTCGTAAGACGTCACCTACGGATCATGATTTTATGCAAGGTCTAGTCTCATGATATGCCACTTACTTGTAATTTATAATGTATGGTCTAGTCGTAAGATGTCACTTACGTGTATGAAAGTTTTAAGACATAACTTTATGTTTTTCTTGTTTTTAGGAGGATTGACTCCCACGACAACGACAAGCCTTTAAAAGAGAGAGGCTCTTGCTCAACTCGCCCGAAAAGAGCAAGAGATTAAGAGGAAGGCACCTCCGACAGCTGGGTTAGGTGTGAAAAAGCCTAAGACGGTCCTGAGGGAACCGTCTTCGAAGAGAAGTGGTGACGAGGCCGCTGTGTCCGAGAAGGCAACGATGCCTCCAATTTTAGACACTGAATCGATCTCTTAGGCTCCACCGATGGGGGGTGGAGGGTCGGTCTCCCTTGTCGAAGGACAAGGGAAAAGATCCTCAAATTGATGCAGGCCTGACCCAAATGGCGGTAAAATTTATTTTACCAGGCGACTTCATGTCGTCCGGAAAGTTGAGTAGGAAAGATCATTTCCCACAATTGGAGAAGTTCCTTCTACCGACTTTTCACGACCGATACAAATATGTGTCGGTCGATGACCTGGGAGCCCACGTCACAGGGCTCTCCTTCATGGTAAGTAATCTAGAATTACTTGAATTTTTCACTTGTTTTGTTTTGATCGTATGATATAACATTTGTCGTACGTTTTGTGCAGGCACTTGAGGTGGGGTTAGTCCTCAATACACGTCTCGATAACATGAGGAGGTTAGTCCTGACTGCCTTGGCCAGGGAGAAGGAGGCTTTGGCCAAAGCCATAGAGGCAGAGGCGAAGGTTAAGTGGGTTAAAGCCCAACATGAGGAGTACTCTGTGCGTCTCGAAGATGCTCTTAACCATCTGAAGGAAGTGGATCGTGAGAAATAGGAGATCCGGGAGTGACTGAGGGAGGCCATTGGTCGTTCGTCTGCGGCGGAGGCGGAGTCCAACACGTCCAAGGCAACTTTGACCGTGAATGGAAAATAGGTCGAGGCCCTTAGGATGTAGATGGTCGTGACCAAGCAACATGTCACTGACCTTGAAGAGAAAGTGACATCCATTTAGGCGTTCACACGACTCAGGGTTCGTCCGACCATCATGCGACGCCACTTGATGTGGAAGGAACCCATGGCAGTGGATGGGGAAGAAGTGAAGTTCTTCCTACAATCTATCAAGGTCTAGAGAGATCTCGACTCTGAAGATGAACAAGAGGACGAGGTCGAGGGTGACGCTCCGAGAGGTGGCGAAGTTGAAGGTGTAGATCAACATCAGCAGCAGGAGCAGGGGCAGACGGCTCCTTACTTTTTAGCTTTTATTACTTTTGTTTTCCCAATTGGCCGACCGTTGGAGGGTATGCCTATTTTTGTAATCCTTTTCGAATATCAATGAAAGGAAACTTTTGTCATGAATTTGTCATAACTTTAGTTGTCATAAGATTCACACATATAATGTATAAGTAATTCATGATAAACGAAAGATAAGTAGGGTCTAGTCATAAGACGTCACCTATGTGTATACAAGTAATGTATAAGTAACATACGGCATTATGATCAAGCACAAGTTAATGAGCTCACGATTGGGTAAGTTTAATAATTTAATAAGGAACTTGCGACTAGCGCAAATAATAAACCTGGCAATCAATCAAGCCATATGATTTGTGATCAAGGCAAGTAATAAACATGTCAAACAATTAGATCGTTCTCAGGTCGAAGGACTTGCATACAGGGCAAGTAATAAATATCAAACCCAAGATAGAGTTTAAGTAACTTGCGATCAAAGCAAGGTTTCAATGATATGTTATAGATCGTGCGACCCGGTCGCGATGTGATTGTGTAACCTTAAATAAAGTCGAAAGTTCGACTGATCCTGCGATGAAACAACATTAGAGGGGATTGTTGGCTAGACCAACGACTCTCCGATGCTTAAGTCAGTAATCTTTATAAAAATACATTCGTAAGGAAAAGATTTAAAATAAATACATCATTAAATGTACCACATTCCAGCTTCATGGGATATACCGATTATCGTTTTGGAGTCGATAAGCTCGTTTTCCAACGACCTCGGTTATTCGATAAGGACCTTCCCACTTGATAGAAAACTTACCTACGTTTGGCTCTTGAGTGTTTTGGAACACTCGTCGTAGGACGTAGTCGCCTACCTGGAAGACCTTGCCCTTGACATTATTGTTGAAGTGTCATTAGACCGTTTGTCTTTAACACACTATTTTAATCATTGTGGACTCCCCTAGTTCTTCCAATGCATCGAGGTCGTAACTTAGGTTGACCAAGTTGTGATCGACCGACGTGTGTGAGACCAGTGAGAAACGTAGACCAGTGAGAAAGGGGTTTGTCTTGTGGATGTACGAGGCGTCGTATTGTTGGCCCAAAGAACTGTCAGAAGTTCTTCAACCCACTTGCCTTTAACTGCTTTGAGTCTCTTTTTGATAGAGTTGACAATCGTCTTTGCTGCTTGACTCGACAAGTCCATTCGACTAAGGGTAGCAAGGTGTTGAGGTCGTAAGTTTTATATTACGATCATCGTAAGTTTTTCAAGACATTCACCACCTCTTTTGATGTTCCCTTGAATCCGTATGATGAGCTTTTAGGAAACTTTGTCGTCGAGACCTTCTTTTTCTTGTCAAACCTTATGTTCGATATTTGCTTTGAGGACTCGATCTTAGAGGTCGATCGTGTCTTGAAGTCAGGCTTCTTGACACTTAACGGTTTCTCGTTGCCAGAATGCTTGCATTGAAATGCTATGTCATCTTCGACTCGCATATATATTAATGTCCTAACTCGAACGTCTTCGAAATTCTCTTGCAGTGGAGGTTGAAATCCTGCAAAACACATGTATAAAGGCGGTCTCAGGACAGATTGAGGTTCAAATTGATTTTCCACGTTCTGATTCCTCAGAGATGCGAATTCTTCAGTTGCCTTGTGATTTTTTACGTTTAGAACATCGATACAGTTGCGGGAAGCATCCAATTCCATGTGCATTTAAACAATAACGTGATCTTGAATTCCTTGTCCTTCCATGATCTTGTCAATCAAAGAAACTTGCATAGAAATCGTTAGTAGGATGCAGTTTCTGTCGCAGATTTACTGTAGTTGGTGCCCCACGGTAGGCGCCAAACTGTTAATGCCAAAAATCGTCCAAATGAAGATCTAAGGTCAGTGTGGAACTTTAACAACTAAAGTAGAATTAAGCGACAAATTGTTCTACCAAAGATAACTAAAGAAAGAACACAAGGAATTTGGTGACGCGAAAAACCCTATCGAGGGTAAAAACCGCGGACGATAGCAGAGATCGTCAAGTACACTATGGACGTCAAACAGGGACTTCGTCCTTTAGTAAGAGCAATTAACAGTACGATTAACGATATTACAAATAAAAGTAATCAGATCGTAAGATTGTTGAATAAGTCCTGAAGTGTAGCACTTCGTCGAGAGTTCCTGACTGAGAAAAGTGAGTTTTGAGTATGCTTGAGCGCTGTGAACCCGATATGTTTCAGATGTCTCGAATGGTTCTTCGAGCTTGTATATATCGGTTCTGGTGTCATAACTGCGCATTAAATGATCCAACGGTCCTGACAATGATTGCTCTTGATGATGCTTGTCCGTTATGATCGTTTGTCCATAAATGTGCACTAAACCTGCAATGATGTGTCATAAAAGATAATGATCGTTGATAATAAATGAGCCATAATCAGTAGTTTACATTAAAAAGGTCATAAGATATAGGTCTATCGAGAGATTCTAGGTCGTGGTCGTAGGAAGCTTACGACCATCGCTCAAAGTGACGACCAGGGTCACCGATATGTATGGTCTTCAGGACCTTATCTTAATACAAAAGTGGTCTTAAGATTGGAGACGTTTGGTCTTATTGCGTCGATCGTGACTTGTGAAATTTTACCCAAACAATTATAAATGGAAATTGTGTCCGATTTCAAATGGTGAAATAACATATATATATATATATATATATATATATATATATATTATGTTTGGATTTCATGAGGTGAAATAATATATATATATATATATATATGTATATAAATAGTGTGTTTTATTTCATAAGCTGAAATAGCATATGGAGTCGTAAACAGTTAAACTCCATTAAAATTGGAATTTACAATTTTGTTCTTTTGGCTTAAAAATGGGTATAAATCATAATTATTGGATATAAATCTAAGAGTGAACTACGATTTTCATCCAGGTGCTTTGATGTTTGTAACGATTTTCATCCATGGTCTTTGAAAACTCTTTTTTTCGTCGCTGTGGTTTCCAATTTTCTTCCATTTTCATCCCTGCATCCAACGTCGTTAAGATGAGGTGTTAACTCATGCTTAAAATTCCTAAACGATTTTACATATTTATCCTTAAATCACATGTTTACATTCTTTTACTTTTTAATTTTTCTTTCTCTATTATATTTTAATAATACACACACATACAAACACACACATTTATATATATATAGCCTTAGGTTCATTTTAGAAATGGTAAATGTATAAGAAATAAAGAAATGATCCTAGCCCTTTATCTGGACAACATTTGCGGCTTTAACCGTGAAGCACCGGATAATTCCCTGTGTGGTCTGTAGAAGATAGAGGGTAAGTTTCGTAAAATACGCAGGACGAGTTCATATGTGAACCTATGTGATTCATATATGAATTATACGTTCATATATGAAAATCAGTTAATTAGTTCATATGAGAATCGGTTAATTAGTTAATATATGAACCTGTTAATTAGTTCATATGTGAATCAGTTAACTAGTTCATATATGAATTAGGGGTGAGCAAAGGCGGGTAACCGCCTAAAATTTCCGGAACCAGAACCAGAACCGGTTACACCGGTTCTTTATATTTGGGAACCGGAACCGAAATCGGAATCGGCGGTTCTGGGTACCCACTGTCTAATTTTTAATTTTTTTTATCATTCATATTATAAAAATGTAAATATTAATTATATTACGAAGTCCAAACGTAAAGAAATAAATACCACAAACGAGAAAACTAATAAGATAAAAACTAAAAACTACTACAACGATGCTTAGAAAACAAATAAATATTACAAACGGTGCTTACAAAATAAATAAATACTACAAACGGTGCTTCCAAAACACTTCACGCTATTAAAATTAGTTGATGATAATAAATACTATTAAACGATACTTCACTATAAGGTAGTTCATTACATTTTTATAAATAAATAAAATATAATTTATTAAAAAAAATAGTTGGGAACCCAGCAAGAACCGGTCCCGGCGGGTATCCAACGGGTAACGGCTCCAAAAAAATGAGAACTGGAACCGGTCTCGATCGGTTCCATATTTTAGGAACCAGAACCGGAACCAATCACATCGGTTCCGGTTCTGGAACCGGCAGTTCCAAAACGGTTCCGGTTCCAAAGGCGGTTACCCGCTTCCGATGCTCACCCCTAATATGAATCACAAAGGTTCATTTATGAATCAATTAAAGAGCTCATATGTGAATTGCATTGGTTCACATATGAACATATAGTTCATATATGAATAATACATGTTCATATATGAACTCGTCCCGTGTATTTGTAAAAATTACGAAACTGTTCTTTTTTTGGAATAGCCGCAACTTTTGCTCAGTCAAAGCAGTAATTGTTGACCGGTCAAAGATGCAATATTTGACCGGTCAATAAAGAATGAAAAAGTAAAAAGAGTAAACTGCATATGTATTAACTATTTTCGACAAAACATCACGATCGAATTTATAGTTTACTCGCATAATAAATGGAATTTAAGAACAAATATGTAAAAATTGGTATACCACAAGAACCAAATATGTAATGTAACCATTACTTTATGGATTTTCAAACATGAGTTAACTCCTCATGTTAACGACGTTGGATGCAGGGATGAAAATGGAAGCAAAATGGAAACCAAAGGACAAAAAAAACAGTTTTTAAAGATCAGGGATGAAAGTTGCTATAAATATCAAACCACAAAGATGAAAATTGTTGTTTAACATCAAATCTAATTATGGTTGAGAAATTAAGATCAATTCTCACCGTTCTCAACCTTTTTTTGGTTCTAATATGATTTAACCCATATATATATATATATGGGAAGAATCAATTGTAAACCTATTTTACATTGGAAACTTTGGAAATCGAAATCAACCAATCAGTGAATTTTTTATTTTTATTTTTATTTTTATTTTTAATTGATAAGGTTATTTTAGTCTTTTACATAATTTCATAATATATATGGTAATTATTATTATTATTATATTAATTATTATTTAATTTTAATTTATTTTATATATGGTAATATGGATGATTTATTAAATTAAAAATGAGATATCTAATTTAGGAAAAAAAATTTAAATCATACGAAGACACCCTTTTTTTGATTCATGTACTTGAATTGACATTCTTAGGAAATTTTGTATTGGAGCCACAAAATATTAATATAAAATTAAAATATTCAATTTTTCAAGTATTAATATGAAATTAAATATTCATATGAAATTAAAAGATTGGAAACTTTGATACCATGTATTGTTTTGATTCTTATGAATCAGTAATTGATTCATCCAATGAATGAAAGTTTATATTCATATAAAATCTTCAATATTACATCCAAGCACAAAATATTAATATAGTAAACATAATGGATTTGATACAGTGAAACAAAATATTAATATAGTGAAACCTGATGAAACATAAAATGTTAATATAGTGAAAATTGATAAAAACATATTTGATATAGTGAAACATAATGGATATGTAATGAAACAAAATATTAATATAGTGAAACCTGATATAGTGAAACAAAATATTAATATAGTGAAACCTGATGAAACATATTTGATATAGCGAAACATAATGGAAAGGTAATGAAACAATAATGAGAATGAAACTTAATTGGGTTTTTACATAGTACATATTGATGAACATGTAATAAAAAGGTAGTTTTGATATATTGTTATTATCTTTTATTACTAAATTAATTAATTTATTACCATATATAGTTATTAATTTTTATTAATAAATTAATTAATTTATAACCATATTTCATTTTTGTTGCCAAACTTGAAACACAAAAGAAAAAGACACATTTATCTTTTTGACATATTATTATTATCTTTTATTAATAAATTAAATAATTTATTACCATATATAATTCAAATGGATCTTGACCATTGATTAAAAAAAATTGTTGAAATTTGGTTTTCAAAGTTTCCAATGAAATTAGGTTTTTCAATTGAAACCACTCCTATATATATATGGAAAAGTTTAAATGAGAAAACCAAAAAATTTAAGAATTGGAGAAATAATCTCAACCATTAGATAAGATTTTTCAATGGTCAAGATCATAACGAAAAATATACACTAATATAAGAAAACTTATGACTAATTTTTAGAACCAAAAAAAAGTTAAGAAAGATATTTTGAAACTTTTTATATAATTAAAACAATAAACCAATTCCTTTTCAAAAAGTTTACCCTTCCTTTTTAAAATAAAATTAGATTACCAAAAAAAGAATTATACTTAATTTAATATCTTATTTAAATTATCTAAAATATAATTAATATTTTATTTAAATAAATTATACCAAAAAAAAAGAAAATTTTATTATCTTTAATTTAAGATCCATGATATATATATATATAAATTGGTTGCATTTTAATGTCCCTATATATATATATAATTAAAACAATAAACCAATTAATTAAAATAGTTGATATGTGAATTAACACGGATTTACATATGAATATATAGTTCGTATGTGAATTACACAGATTCACATATGAATATATAGCTCATATGTGAATCACATGGGTTTATATATGAATCTATTTGCCGTCTATTTGTAAAAGTTACGAAACTACCCCTCTAGTTTTGGCAAAGTCGTAAATTTTTATCTGTTAAAGCCACAATTCTTCACCAGTCAAATCCGATCTTGACCGTATGAAGGGTTAGGATTACTTCTTTACTTCTCACGTTAACTCAACATCTCACACAATCTTTTGCAGATATATATATATGCCCTTCTTTTAAAATATTTTTAATTTGTGAGATTCGTGAAATCCAATTTAAATCACAAAAAACTATTTAAAAAATAAAATATGATATAAATTAAAAACTCTCACTCTTTGTCCTATCTTCTATTTTTTCTCCCATCACCCTTCTCTTTTCTCTCTTCTCTCTCCATGACATAAACTTACACACATATAATTGAATATGAACTCAATATATACACATGGTGAACATTTAAAAGAAAAACTATTATAGTTTGTGGACATATTGTGAAAACACTCTAAATCTACAAGATCTTGTATTGCCTATGAACATATTATGAACACAAACTAAGTCAATAAAACTAAATCTAAACGTACCTTGTAAATACAATGTGAACCTTGTGAATACCCAAGTAAAAAAATTCTTAAGGTTTTTTATATTGTGTTTACTTTATGTGCACATTTAATGTGCGTTTGTGTATGTTCATACGACATAGGAGAGAGAAGAGGAGAGCAAGGGCCGATCATGAGGTTTTTCATTCCCGGGGTAGGAAACCTAAAAAGTGCCCCCAACATAAAAAAAGGACACACGACATAATATTTTTCACACTATCTTTTAAGGGGCTAATGATTTACTGGTGAATCGTTAGTTCTCAAATAAAAGAAATCACCATGGGCCACTTGTATATCATTATCTGATTAACGACATTTTTAATCAACGTAAGTATGGAACAAATTAATTGATATGCGGCAAAATGTGTAATTAAAAAATACTATAGGTTGTGAAGTGGACATGAGGAAACTAAAGATTATTTAAGAAAGATTTTAAGAACACATTGGACAACTTGATGTGAGAGCTAAGAATCTAGAGAACATCTTTAACATGCTATAGGAATTAGTGTTCATGAAAACAATTTGGCAAACAACTCATTACGCTTGACAATGTCATATAATCATTAAATGAAATTAACGCAATGCGATTACTAGCACCTAAATCAACTAGACATGCTTTTTTCCTCTAGTAAGCATATGTACAAAGTATTGAAACTAGCAAATCATGTACCGTTATCACCTATTACACAACCTCATTCCTCCATTCTTTTAGAGATCTCTTACTAGCGATCATGTATTCAGACATAAATGCCACCTGAACATTGAAAAAACAAGCAAAATAAGTATTTTTAAGATCAAGAATCAAACTATTTGACCCATTTTTCAGTATTTTAAATTATACTAACGAGAATATCAGAGAGGTTGCATTTCTGGCATTTCATTGAACTGTTGCAGGGCGTCATCAAGCTTGGGAGTATTATAAACACATAGTAACAAATGAAACCACAAACATAAAGAAAATAACAACGAGAAACCAAGATATACACATTAGCAAATTGGAAAAGGTGGAAACCTGAAATCAAATATGAAAAAGGAAAAACCTTCAATCGAGAATCCATAGAGGGAATTGAGTGAGAGAGACTAGGAAATCTAAAATTATAAGTCGAAATGAACCTAGGGTAATGGTGGATTGGATTATCAATTAATGCCCCTTAGGTTGTGATGCCCTGTGCCGTCGCCTGGGCTGCATGTGGCCAGGGCTGAGTTTTTTCAAGTTTCTTCGGGTTACGTTATCTCGGTTGAGTTTTTTAAGTTTCTTCGGGTTCGGTTGGCTGGGTTGGTCGGTTTTTTGAGAACCCCTACTTTCTATAACAACATCTTTATGGATCCTAATTATTTTTTCAACATCAATAAAGTCAAAAAAATATACATAAAAAAGAACTAAAAAATGTCACGTCACACTAAGTTAAAGGTAAGATATCAAAGGATATGAGGTTATTGTAAGTAGGGGTGAGCAAAGGCGGGTACCCGCCCAAAAAACTTCGGAACCGGTCTAGGAACCGGAACCGGCGGTTCCTGGACTGAAGGACACCCTTCCCAAAAAAATGGTGCTTCCGAAACAAATAAATACTCTAAATGGTGCTTCCAAAACACTTGACGTCATTAAAATTAGTTGACGCTAATAAATACTACAAATGGTGCTTCCCAAAAAGGCAGTTTATTAAATTTTCATAAATAAATAAAATATATGTTACTAAAAAAATTAGCAGGTACCGTCGGTTCCAGTTATGGGAACCCAGCAGGACCGGGTACCCGATCCCGGTGGTTACATAGCGGTTAACGGTTCCAAAAAAAAATGAGAACTAGAACTTAAACCGGTCTCTATCGATTCCATATTATAGGAACTAGAACCAATAGTTTTGAAGCGGTTCGGGTTCCAAAGGCGGGTATCCGCTTTTGATGCTCACCCCTAATTATAAGAACTCTCTCCAATGATATTTCTTATAAGAACATCCTATTTGAGATGCTCTAACACATTCATATTCATCATGAATGTGTGATTTATGATGAATAATACTTTGACATTCATCATGAATGTGTTATTCATAATGAATATTCATCCTGAATAGGGACAAGTACGTGACGGTTTGTGGATG
Source organism: Arctium lappa (assembly GCA_023525745.1). Lineage (NCBI taxonomy): Eukaryota > Viridiplantae > Streptophyta > Magnoliopsida > Asterales > Asteraceae > Arctium > Arctium lappa. The sequence goes on from CM042064.1 coordinate 14,460,565, forward strand.
GTTTGCGGTCCCTAATGAATTCTAGGTTCCTACCAGAAATTTTGCTTTATAGGAATCTAGATGGATCTTTCTCTCTCTATTCAATCGGGTGACTAGAGTTTCTGCTGGAAACCATGCTTGATCGGTGGCACAACAGTGGTGGTTGTAAGGGTGGTACCGCCTCATTGCTCGGTATGATGTGTGATCGGTGTAAGGGTTCTTTTGTTCGGTGCGACGTATTGGAAGGAGGGTCTGTGACGGTGGCGCTTTGCGACTCCTAGGGATTCGATGGCTAAGTTGGTGGTAAGTGCCCTAAACCCATCGCTTATCGTGTTTCCTAAACCTTCGTTGAGTTGAGCGAGGGAACTCAGGTAGGGTTTCACCGCCCCAGTTTCCTGGGGCCTTCGTTGCCCTATTAGGGTTTTCTGTTTGACACAACATCGTTTAGGCTTCGATTGGCGGTGTGTTTAGTCTTTACTGAGTGCGACGGTAGGTGTTATGGGGGAAGGGGTACCTTCATCCCTTTCATAGGAGAGTATCGATAGGGGCTGCAACAACAAATGCATGGAAACCCCTCGCAGGCGGTAGAGGGTTCGGGTGAGAATCCCATGCATACGGCTAGGGTTGCGTCTCCCATGCAAGGTACTAGGGTTTTGGTTTTTGATAGATTATCGTCGGATAATAAGCAAGGCCTGGAATAAGGGAAAGTTGAGATCCTTATGAGAAATTTTGTGGAGGTCGTAGGGGTTTCGTCACCAAGTGACCTCCAATTTTATCCTCTGGAGGATAAAAAAAGAGCTCCGTGTCCATCCCAATTGAATTGGCAAAAAAAGGTTTGTAAAGCTTTTAACACTACTATGTATGGGTACTTCCTTGGTCCTCGTATCCATTTTCCGATGGTACAACATAGTGTTAAAGCGGCTTGGAGAAAATTTGGGTTCAAAGATTTGATGATGAATGAGAATGGTGTGTTCTTCTTCAGGTTCAATGATGAAGGAGGGTGTACTCAAATTCTTGAGCAAGTGCTGATCATGATTCATGGTGTGCCATTGTTTATCTTTCTGTGGGATCCTACAAAAGGGTTGCATAAGCCGGAGCATATGGTATGCCTATTATGAATCAAAGTACATAATATACCATTGGTGGCATTTTAATAGGGAAGGGGTTAGTCGAATAGCAAGCACCTTGGGTGTTCCAAAACAAATGGACACATGTACGACCTCAATGTGTGACGAGATTTGGGGGCCCCCAGGATTTGCAAAGGTTTTGGTTGAGACATGGGCTATTGGTGAGTTAAAAAGGGAAATTGATGTTATAATTCCCGACGTGCATGGGGCCAAAGATGAAACAGTGAAGGTTTGGGTGGAATACCCATGGGAGCCCGTTCAATGCTCACACTGCTGTGTGTTTGGGCATAAAACAAGATTTTGTGTTAAGGCAGTGGTAGCATCATCAACACAACCGAAAGGAAAACAGGGAGTGGTTGATGAAGAAGGATTCATGTGAGTTGAGAAAAAACATTGGAATGCAAAACCCAAAGCAAAGTCTGATACGTCTAAACAACCAAGTGGGAATAAGCAGGCTATGTCGGGTGATGGGGGGTCGGACCATCATGTGGATGCTGGAAGGAAAAACCTTCAATAGGAGGGATCGAAGGAAAAGGTAATGAATATGGAGGGGACAAGCAATAAAAGGGATTGACAGAAGGGACGTCTAGCATGCTGATGCAGTCCAAAGGGGATGGGGGCTCATCTACAAGCCAAACTACGGTTATGACTATGTTGATGAACACTGTCTTGAGGACCTTTCGAACTTTACCAAGGAGAGGTCATCCGCTTCAACAACCACAAACGCAAAATCGTTTTGACCCGCTGGTGGAGGAGGATATGTTGGAGGAGCAAACTAAAACCAAGGAGACCGAACAGAGTGAGTCATGCACCAATGATGGGGCGATGGACGACATCCAATCTCATAAATAAAGGTTAGTTATGTTGAATTTCGCTTGTTGGAATGTTCGTGTCTTGAGTGCATGAACCAAACAATCTGAGGTGAAGAATTTTATTCATCACGATGGTATTTGTTTTTATACCCTCGTTGAAATTCATCTGACCAAAGACTCGCTTCTGGGTGTTTGTACAAATGTGTTTGGACGGTGGACTTGGATATCTAATTTGAATGCTTTGGATAGGGGAGCTCGTATTATTTTTGCTTGGGATCCTCGTATCCTGGATGTTATGTTATTAGAGACCCACACTCAATATATGTATTGTAATGTTCGTATCCGGGGTGAGGTGGATCCGCTTTTCCTTACTATTGTGTACAGGCCTAATAATGGGGTTGGTAGAAGGGAACTTTGGTCTGACCTTAGAAGAACCAAAGTTTTGATGGGACAAATACGATGGGTTTTTATGGTGGACTTCAACTCCATGTTTTTTCCTCACGCTTGGTTTGGTGGATCGTCTAGGAGAAATACAGATATGGAGGAGTTTTACTTATGCATCAAAGATATCGAGGTATATGATATCCGATACACGGGAATCCACTATACTTGGTGTCAAAAACCAAGTGGGGGGTCGGGTATCAACCGTAAACTTGACCGTGTACATGGAAATAACGAGTTTTGTGACCGATTTTTAGATGCAGCGGTGCGCTTTCATCCCCGTGGTATCTCTGATCATGCCTCGACAATTCTTGGGTTTCAAGGGGGTGTCCAAAAGAAAGTTAGAGGATTTAAATTTGACAATATGATTGCTGACCATCCAGATTTCATGCAGGTGATTTCAAAAGTATGGAGCAATCCTATACATGTCTCCTTTTGTAACACCCGAAATTTTCAAAGTAAGTTATCTTACATATTTAACTTTCTAATCATCTTTCGTTAATCTTTTTGGATAAGTTAATTTATACCTTAGAGCCTTGAATCGAGCCATGCGAGAAATCGGAGTTTTGAGAAAAATTTAGGCTCGGTACCTTTTCAGCGAGAATGACTCGCGATAGTGACAAGTGTCACTCTCGCTTGGCATAATCGCCGAGAGAACCACGAAACTTGCGGTACAATCTCAACGAGAATGCCTCGTGATAGTGACAGTGTCACTATCGCTTGGCTAGCTCGTCGTCAGGTGCTGATTGTTTAAAATAGGGATTTTAACCTCTCTTCTCATTGATTACATACACAACTCATTTATTACTCTATCAAAAACTCTCTCTTTATCAATACTGATTCTAGGGTTTCTTCAAACCCTATTTCCTTCATTTATTGCTAAGATCAAAGTGTATCAAGCAAGGAACTAAGCTAGAAGCATTTAACCATCTCGATTAACATCTTCTTCAAGAAAGCAAGCTAGGGTTTTTGGGTTTTCATCAAAAACCCCACATGGTGAGTTCATCCTTCTTATTTAATGATATATGCTACCATGAAAACTCTTTTCTCACACTACTTTAGATTTAGCATGATTTCTACATTTTTTATACTTTTAAAACTACTAGGTCAAAATCTAGGGTTTTGACACTCATTGGAATATTTTGTGATAAATTGTTTTAAGAGGTTTCAAAGTGATTATAAACATGGTTTACACAAGTATTGTGAATGGTTGGAACCCAAATGGACAATATGAATTTAACTTGATATATGATTGAGAAGGGAAGTTGAGTATTAAAATGATTATGCATTATTGATTCTTGTGAAGGTGGGAGAATATGGTGATATACCTTATATGTTGGAATACATTGTTAATGTGAAGTGACCAATATTATGGTTATTGGTTTTGCCTTGTAATGACATGGTACTATGTGAGATACATGTGTTTGGAATTTATAGCAAGTACAAATTGTTATGTTGATTAATCATGTTAGTGGAATTGGTGAGGTCCCAAGGTAAAGATCTATAGATAGATTTGAACTTGGTGACTCTTTGGGGTAAAGGCTCAAGTAGAGATGAACCCATATTTACATTTAACTATAGATTCATGAATAGAGTTGATGTTCTAACGGCTAAAGATTCATGGATAGAGTTGACGCCGGTAAATAACCATTACGACTAAGTGCTCCACATAGGTTGTGGCCTACTTTCGTGTTCCGCCGCAACCTATGGTGGAACGGGTCTCCCCCGTCTTGCATAAGGTTCAATGTTGGAAGATTTGTTTATTATTGTTGTCTTATTTATCGTTAAATGATCACCAATGTATTATACTTCGTTACACATATTTTATGAATATTCTCACTAGGCTCCAAGCCTAACACTTGTTTGTTTTAGTGCACGTATCAAGTTCCATTAGTGGTGGAGTGGCGAAACCTTGAGCGAAGAGTTGGGTCAATCTTTTGGGTATTAGCATTGAAAAATATAGAGTGTGCATTATACTTACCGATATCTTGGGAATGATGATGACACCCAATTATAATCTAAACTAGAATTGTTTTAGATTAAGTAGGTTGTTTGTCCTCGTTTCATTATTTTTCCAGATTTGTAAACGCTTATACTATTCCCCTATTTAGGATGATGTTATTTGAGAAATTTTATTTTTTATCAAATGTTCCAGGTTTAATTTCTCTTCGTTTCATAAACGTTATATTGCAAAAATTTCAAGTTTTAAATTACTCAGTTTTTGGGATGTTACACCTTTATGCACAAACTGTAACATCCGTAACCTAATGAACAGTTTATGATCATTCAAGGAAAACAGTCAGCGATCGGCCGAGAGGAACGATCGGCTAATGGTTTAACATGAATGGTGAGAAGATGCATTAGGTGACATGCGTGGTTTGGTCCACGACCTCAAAGTCATGGCTAAACCCGCGTAACTCACTGTTTTCCATGGCTCAGGGACATGCATGGCTTGGCCCCTGACTTGAGATCGCGGCGAAGGCCGTGGGAGCTGTCTGATCGAATTTAAACCCAAATTTTTGGGTTTTCTCTCATTGTTACCTCCCCTCTCCATTTCTTTCTTCCTTAGGTCAATTTTGGGAATCTACGTATAAGCCTTGAGAGCTTGTTATGGTATGGATCTACAATAAAAGATCAAGGATTGGGTGATTTGAGGCTTAACTATGGAAGCAATGAAGGATTTCGTTGGAAAGGTGGTTGGATGACTTCAAGTTTCGGGTAAGGTAAATCTCTAGTTTAATCCAAGCTTTAGTGTAAGGACCTTTGTAGATCTAAAGGTTCTATTTGTTGGTGGTTCATCTCTTCTAGATTTGGAGAAATGGGTTAGTTGGAAACACTAGCTCAATGTTGAAGATGACTTGTTGATGGTGAAAGCTTCATCCTTGGAGGATAAGGATTTGGGTTTGGAACCTAGGTTTAACTTCACCTAGCGAGGTGAGTTCAAGTTGCTTTGTGAATACTATGTACATGCCAAAATGAGTATTTTGAAGTAAAAATATGTTTTACTTAGTATTTGTCAGTGTGTTGGGTATTTTGATAAGTTTTCATATTTGAAAAACTTGGGTTGTTTTAGGCTCACAAAATGCCCATATTTGGGATTTGGATATTTTGATAAGTATCAGCATTATCTATGCATTTTTGGTGATTTTGAACAAATAAAGTCCATTTTATGATTTATGCATCTTTGGTGATTTCTGTACAAATGAAGTCTAATTCATGATGTATGTATTTTGGTGTATTTGAGTTCGTAAACCATTTAGAAAACCTTTTGTCCCAATCCGTGAGGAGTTTTGGGTTAATCACATCTTTGAAGTATGTGTCTGCATAAACGTCGTTTAAATGCGTTATTTTATTTGGGGACTTATATTTGTTGGTCAAATGGATTTTGAGCATTTTAGCTCGGTGTTGACTTAAAAGAGTCTTGAGGACATTTGTCCAGCTTTAATGGCTCGATGTAGAGTCCGTTTATGAATTACATACTAATGCATTGTGTTGCATTTTGATGATACTTACATGCTTGGGTGCATGGTCACTCCTGTGTAGTCATATAATGTTAGAATGTGTTGCATTGAATGCATAGACACATAAGTCAGTATTTATTTGATGGTCAATTGGGTATTACGGGGTTGGACTCCAGAACCTATGTCAATTGGGTATTTGGGATAATGTCATTTGTGTAGTTTTATTTTATATCAATTGTTTCATGTTTAATTTCTCTTCATTTCATAAATGTTATATTGCGAAAATTTCAAGTTTTAAATTACCCAGTTTTTGGGGTGTTATAAGTTGGTACCAAAGCATTAGTTTAAGTGAACTAGGGATGAACGTAAGATGTCTAGACTTAAGCTGGAGTTATTAAGTTATGATTGGTGAGGATTGGATGGAACTTCTAGGATAGGATGTTATTAGAATTGACGAAAACACATGAATTAAGAATTGTGATGATGGTAACGAGAAGCCTTGTGTATGGTGTGTTCATAATTGCACGTAGCTAATGCCATTATGAATATATTATTACGTAAGTATACTTGATTTAGTAATGTCATGACGATTGATGAATGTACTAGTACGCTTTTTTGTGTTTCGATCGAATCTCTTATTCTTTCTCGTGCTTGTGTGGAAACCTTTGTTCTACCATGGTGAATACTCGAAGTTGGTCATTGATCGAAGAGGAAATTCATGAGCTAACCCAAATCCTGTGGCTAGAGCAGTGAACGTAGTCCCTCCCAATATGCCGTCGATATTTACCGGAGAGGTAGAACACATACCTAGAGTGGATTTGGCATCCACGAACCTAGTTATTTAATAGACAAACCCTCAAGCTGATATGATGGCCAGCGTCATGTAAATGGTGACGTCGGCTATGGAGAAACAACAAGAGGCATTTCTAAATATGTTGGAGTAATATAGTTGTTGTGAATGTAGTGGCCGAATCGGGTGGCACTGGGAATGGGATTAGGACGGAAGAGCATGTGGCTATCGGTGCTCAGAGGGGCGGAAAGACTTGTTCCTACAAGACCTTCCTTTGTAGCAAACCGCCCGAGTTCTCGGGATCCGATGACCCAGTCGCGTGTATGAACTGGATCCAAGCAATAGAGCATGCCTTTGATTCCAACGAGTGTAGGGAAGGACAAAAAGTAACGTTCGCTTCCCAAATGCTCAGAGGCCCTACACATCGATGGTGGAATGTCACTAGGTCCACTCTCGATGCTGTTATCCTGGCCCAATTGTCTTGCGAGGCGTTCAAGAAGAAGATCATGGAGGAGTACTGCAATGAGAGGGCAATTGATCGGATTGTTGATGAGTTCCCAGCCCTCAAGAAAGGTAATCTGTCGGTGAGGGATTACTCGAGGAAGTTCATTGAGAAACTCAATCTGTTGGTGCAGGTCTTCCCAACTAAAAGTGATAAGGTGAAGGAGAATCCGAAAAGGTTGCCAACTAAAAGTGATAAGGTGAGCCTAGGCAGGAAGCTAGGTGGTGCCCAAAATGCCAAAGCAAACATTTCGGCCCGTGCAACTCTTATGGGACGAACTGTTTCAAGTGTGGTAAGGCAGGGCATATGCGTGAAAATTGCCCGACCTGAGGGGTCATATGCTATGAATGCAAGGAACCGGACACATTCTAAGTGAGTGCCCGAAGTTGAAGATGGGAGGACCGCAAGGGAAAATGGAAAACCCTCCAAGGGTTCCCGGTCGAGCTTTCCAGATGACGGCTGATGAGGCCAAGGCATCCACCAACGTGGTATCAGGTACATTTCTCCTAAACTCCGTACCTGCTCGTGTGCTATTTGATTCCGGTGCTAGTAATACTACTAGCAGTAGTAATCTTCATATAGCAGTATTAATATCTTCAATAGTATTAATCTTTAACACTTCAGTAGCATTATCCAGACTTAGCTCATATCCGACCCAACAATCTCCCCCTAACTTAACTTTTGACATCCAGAAGTTAAGTTCTTCAGATTAGGATCTTCATGATGATTCCAAAACTCCAGCTCAAATGCCCAAATTAGGATCCAGACCTGGACTTTGATTGATAGTTCTTCTGATCACTATTTTGGTCATTTCTGAACCTTTAGCACATACGAGCTTGGCTTTCAACATCCCTTGCAGCTTTGCTTTGTTGTGGTCATATACCTTATCCACCAAGTAGTATTCATGATAACTCTTGTCAATGGTTATGGAATAGACTCCACATCTTTCAAAGAGCATCCAATGATCAACTCTTTTAAATACATTTTCATAATGGAAGTCTTTGATAAGATACTTCACTCTATCTGGATCAAACATTGTGCACAAGAACTCCATAACCATCTTTATTATGCTCATTCCTACTCCTTTCAGCAAATCATCATACAATCTCAAACCAACCTTATACATCTCTTCCAAATCTGTTCTGGAACAACTTCTGATTATCTTTCCCCAAGTTGAATAAATCTCAAACTGATTACCCATTCTCTTAATTTTGATGTATTCTGTTCTTTTATCCAAGAGTGTATCCTAATGAATGATTTCAGGAGGATTTACTGAGATAGGGTCAGCTTTCACGGGTTCTTCATCTATTACTGTCATGTATAACTCAAACTGTTCCTCAGGTTGTCTTGGCTGTTCTGATTGTTGAGTTGTTGGCTCTTGATTCTGCTCATGCTCTGCTGAAGATGCAACAGTAGGTTCTGAGGGTTCTGCTTCTATTCTTTCACTTTCCTTTTCTTTCTCCATTTCCTCAATCCTTTGCCTTTTAGATCGGGATGTTGTTGTATTTGAAACCATAATCTCGAAGTTTTGTTCGCATCCACAACACTTGAGAACAACACCTAGCCGCAGCTACATATTCTGCCTCGACTGTTGAAGTAGATACACAGAGTTGTTTCTTTGAAGCCCAACTCACGAGTTTATCGCCTAAGAATTATATGTGTCCCGAAGTACTCTTCCTGTCAAGCATACAACTTGCATGATCTGTGTCTAAAAACGTTGTGAGCTCAAAACCAGTATCTTTAGGATACCACAGACCAAGATCTGCAGTGCCTTTCAGATACCTAAAAATACGCTTTACCGCTAAAAGATGGGATTCTTTAGGTGAAGCCTGATATCTAGCACATAAGCACGTAGAAAGCATAATATCTGGCCTACTAGTCGTCAAGTACATCAAAGAACCAATCATCCCTTTCGACAACTTTTCCCCAAAGATCAGCTCCGATTTTAGTTCCTGGTGCCATCAGGGTTCCAATTGGAGTACAAGAATTTGGATAGAACGTCATACCAGGCGCAAAGGGCTTGTTTCAAACCATAAAGAGCATTGTCAAGGATGTATACATGATCTGGGTTATCTGGATTGACAAAACCTTCAGGCTGTGAGACGGACTTCCTCCTTGAGAATGTCATTCAGAAAGGCAGTCTTCACATCCATTTGATATACTGTGAAGTTCTTGTGTGCAGCGTATGCTAAAAACATTCTGATTGCCTCTATACGCGCAACTAGAGCATAAGTCTCATCGTAATCTATGCCTTCCTCTTTCCTATATCCTTTAGCAACAAGTCTTACTTTGTTCCTTATCACGATACCATGTTCATCTTTCTTATTTTTGAAAACCCCTTTTGTGCCAATGATTGTTTTACCTTCAGGTAGTTGCATGAGTGTCCAGACTTTAAGCACTTTGAATTGATTAAGCTCTTCTTGCATTGTTGTTATCCAATCTGAATCAGATAGAGCTTCAGATACTCGGGTTGGCTCTATCTTACTCAGAAAGGAAGCATGCATGCACTGGTTCAATGTCGCAGACCTAGTTTGCACCGTCTTGGACGGATCTCCAATGATTTGATGTATTGGGTGCTCTTTGGTCCACTTATGTTCATGAGGGAGTGGATTATATGTATATTGATCATGATAATCATCTAAGTATCCACTTTCATCTTCTTGTTGTTCAGTAAGGGGTTCAGTTGAAGTATTCGGTGCAGAAGCTTCAGTTGGTTGGACACTAGATGTCTGTTGAGTAGGCATTGCCGTACATCCAATTGATTGTGTTACTTCTGGCTCTTCATTAACATTCACAGCTTTAACTGATTGAGTGGGTGTTTGAATTTGAGTTTCTTTCTGAATTGGGGGGAACATATTCAGTTTAGACATCTGAAGTGATTGGATGATGATTGCTTGAATCTTCGAATATGTTAATCACAACAGGTTTATTCAATTTAGAACAAAGAAACTCATCATAGAAAAATGCAAACAATAAATCTAAATCTGTTAAGTGAGATGTCGACGTTGACGCTATATCAGATTTGGTAACATTAACCGCATGTTCTGGACCGATTTTCCCAGAAGCTAATACTCCGGTAATCACGGGTTCTGAACTGTTTGGATTAGAAGCCATTTCTTCATCAAATGTTACGTTAAATCTCTTCACAACGATCTTCGTATTCTTCAAGTCAACTCTGTAAGGAGCAAACGTCTGAGAATATCCGATAAAAATGCCTTCACCAACTTTCGGACTGAACTTGTTTAAGTTCTCTTTATCATTAAGCACGAAACACCTGCATCCAAAAATATGAAAATGTTTAATGCTAGGTATTCGACTATTAATTAAAGTGTATGGTGTTTTACCAAACCGACGATGAATAATGGAGCAATTCTACGTATAGCATGCAGTTGACACAACTTCAGCCCACATAAATAGAGGTAGATCTGACTGACTCAACATCATGCGAGCAACCTCCACTAGAGTTCTGTTTCGCCTCTCTACAACTACATTCTGTTCCAGTGTTCTGGCAGCAGAAAATTGATGTGTTATCCCTACCGATTCGAGATAATCGTCAATAATTTTGTTCATGAATTTTGTGCCATTATCAGTTCTAAGAAGCTTCACTGTCTTCTGCAAGTTCACTTGAGTATTCTTTAGAAATGAGATGATGAAATTGAGCGTCTCATCTTTCGATCTTAGAAACTTGACCCAAATGTATCTTGAATAATCTTCCACTATTATTAAAACATATTTCTTGCCGTTAATGCTTTGAGTTCGCATTGGACCACAAAGATCCATATGCAATAATTCCTCTTTTCATCTTACCCTTCTCACACGCCGCACACAAATGTTCTTTTTCATATTTTAGCTCTAGAAGTCCTTTCACCAAGTTACTAGTCACCAGTTTGTTGATGTACCGAAAGTTGAGGTGAGATAGTCGTCTATGCCATAACCAACTTTGCTGCATAGAGGCTTTAGTGAGTAGACACATAACACTACTAGTCTTGACTTTTGACAAACTGATCGTGTAGAGGTTTGACTTTCTCGTTCCGACCAAGAGTTCTTTTCCGTCTTCAGTTCTAACACAGCATCTCTTGGCCTTGAAATTCACCTCTAAGTCCTTGTCGCAAAACTGACCAATACTAAACAAGTTGTGCCCTAATCCTTCAACATAGCTCACCTTCTTGATCTACATTTTCCTGCACAACATCTCCATAGCCCAATATCGGTGAAAACTGGCCATTTCCAAAACGAACGTTCCTGCAAAATTTCTCTATATAATTAGATAAACAATCTTTCTGCCCGGTCATATGCTTGGAGCAACCAGAATCCAAGTACTACATATGACGGGTCTGCACAATAGAAATCAGGAAACAATTGGTTTAGGTACCCATTGATAGATGGGTCCGACAGTGTTAGCACATGATTTTGGCATCCATTTGAATTTGGACCCTCTGATCTTTTGAAAAACTTTTGAGAATAATGAATTATATACATGATATGTTCCAAACTAATCATCAGAATATTGTCGAGTCACAAAATCATTTCGACCACGTGTAGACAACTAAGTAGTAAACGGAGATAATTGGAACAAGTGCTTTATTGAGTAAGTCTTGCAAGAAGTTACAAGATTTAATATTGGAAGAAACAATATCACCAACTAAATCAGTATCACTAACAGAAATCCTATTACAGTCAGAATCAGAAAATGATTTTGTAAGCTCTTCAACCTTATTCTTAGATCACCATTCAAATCTCACTTCAGACCTTTTCTTGTTCAATTCTGAAACAAAATATTTAACTTTGTTAGGAACATGATATTTCTGAGATTGTCTTTTCATTTGCTTACCAATGTTAGTCTATTTCTGTGAGCACCTTTTCCTTTGCTTTTTACCTTTATAAGAATAGGTACTCACAGGAACTGATTTATCAACCTTAGTTGGTGATTTACCTTTCTGAAACACACTAGGTAAAGCATCAGAATTGATAATAAAATCGGAATGATCTGGAAGTTTTGCAGTGAAATCAAACATCCCAACACTTTCATTAACATAACCATCAGAATTTAAAAAATCATTTGCATCCGCAAATAAGTCATCAAAATCATCATCAGAAACTTGAGGTTCCTTGGATGAATTTGAACACACCTTTTGATCAGATTTAAAAATAGTGTTCTTCATAACTGTAGAAAACACAATTTTCTCAATTTCAACCAAAGTTCTTTCATCATCTAAAACATTTTGAGGCTCAACAATTTTGCTTTTTAGAACGAGTAGGGGAACATAAATTTTGGCTTTAACAGGTTTTGCCTCCAACTCCTTAGTAGAATAGATTTCAAAATAATCATTTGACAAAAGCTTTGGTTGTACAGAAAGATAACTATCATTCAGCTTTTTATAGCATAATGGTAGCTGCATTTTAGTTGTGTTCTTTCGGTTCTCGTCTTCTTTGGCCTCAACCTCATCAGAAGATTTGGTAACAAATTTGGGTTTCAAATGAGGATGTTTATCAACCACTTATAGAAAATGAAAATTGTATAAAGCAAGTTGTTTTTTGATTGCTTTCTTCAAATAGTGTGGGTTATCATAACCGAGACCCCACTTTTCTTTACAATCATCTTCTTCCTTTGGTGTATTTAGAAAAATGGCGTGATTTGTTACCACGAGTGTAAAGTTTTGTTTCCAAACCATTTACCTTTTTATGCAAATTTTTTATTATCAACCTGTAAGTTGTGAACTTTTAGTACAAACTCTTGTTTCTCACATTCAGATGAATTTAATTTTGAAACAGTTTCAGAAATTTGAGATTCAAGACAAGCTTTTTGTTTTTTTAAAATAGCAATAGATTTGCTTAAAGAGTCAAGCAAGTTTTTTGTTCCCAACAATTTCCTTGTTAAGATCAAAAATTGTTTGACGCTTCTTAGCAACTCTACTTTTCTCCTTTTTAAGTTTTGCTTGTATGTCTTGAAGTTCAATCATTATGGCCTCCATTTTCTTTAAGAAATCAATTTCAGAAAAATTTTGTACATTGTTAAACCCAGAAATAGTTGATAAACAATCACACAACACAATAAAGATCAAGAGATAAACAGATCAGAATAACATACCACGATCCCTTGCTTAATCAATGAAAACCAGTGTGAGTGTTCTTGGTACCTTGTGCGTACGATTACAGAGTACAGGTCCCTCTCTATAGGATTATAATAATAATTAATGATTATGAGTTATTAGAGGATTAACCCTTAAACCTAATACCTAAAGCCTATTTATACTTAGACCGTATAAGCCTAATGGGCTTGAGGCCCAATAACAAATAACTATCAACTTATTACAATTTGAACCCTGGACTTTAATCTTGAATACAATTACTGATCCAACAATCTCCCCCATTGGATTCAAGATTAAATTTTTTTTGGCAATTTGCTTCAGGTCTTCACTTCTCTTGAAAAACTTCAGATACAACCTTCATCTTCCTCTTTCTTTAAATGAAGTGTCCTTCTGACGATCATCTTCAATCAGACTTTTGTTAGATCAAATAAGCTCAGACACTTTGAATTCTTCGATTCAATCAGACTTTTGATAGATCAAATAAGCTCAGAAACTTTGAATCCTTCGAAATCTTCAGCAGTCTTCAGATTATATTCTCCCCCTTTTTGATGAGTGGTGAGAATCATCATCATCAAAACATAGCAAAACAATCTTCTCCTTGTTGTATAGTCATCAATTAGGCGTTGTCTTCATGTATAGATCCCTGTGTGGAAATAAGAGCAGTCTCTCTAAATGGAGAAAGTGATTATTTCAATCTTTTCAGATTCAAATAAAATAAATGTGGTAACCCTGAATCAACAAATGACTCAGTTTGGAATGCCTGTCAGTAACACAAAATTACGGAGGTACACAAAGTTACTATATAAGGAGTTGGTTTTGATGTTGGCTCCGCAGGACTTCCATTCAATCATCGAATAACACATGGTTATCTATGAACGTTCTGACGGAAAACAAATTTCTGAGTGCTCGTGCATGTGTATGAAAGAATTAAGCACAGATGATTGCTTTTCAAGTTGGGCTCAAAGTATGTAAACTTTTTGAGACAGCAACAAATTATACAAAGACTCAATGTGCATGAGAGAGGGTTCGAAGGTGGGGCAACTTTTATTCTTTTTCAATATTAGTATCTTCCAAATGAAGAACCAATAGCATATGTGATGCTTCCCCAGAAAATGTGAAACATTCTCTTTTTGAGAAAAGAATGAGTAGTTGGTGGGGTTGTATGCAAGAGATGGCATGGACTAGTTGCCTTGTTCAATGTCGTTCATGAAGAAATGTAAAACAACAGATAATGTGGTTGTCCGGCTCAGAAAGAAATTTGGTGCAGAGTTAATATTCTTTTACTCTGTTCTCTCACCCTCTTTCTTTTAATTCTCACTTCTAACCAATCTCTCTTTTCCATTTTACCTCTTCACACACCAACACTCAATCTTTTGACCCCTCTCCCCTCAAGCACTCAGGGAATACTTCCTGGGTAGGAAACACTGGTTATTGTGAATCCATGGAAGTTTTGTTAAGCTCACACATCAAATCCAGTGTATTGTCCTAAAAGAATGTGTTGTTCAACAGCCTTTGGTACATGTAAGCACAGAGGAATACAAACATAAAGAATAAAATGGTGGAGAAATCAAAACATAAGTTGTTTTGACAATGCTATTCTCCCCCTCAAACTATAGGTGGTTGGCAATTAAGCTCTTTGTCTAATAAGCTCCAAAAAATCATTTAAAATCACACTTCACAATAAATGAAAATCTTTGAAGGGTAGGAAGTGGTTTGAACATTTAAGAAACCATTTTTCACAAGTGAAAGTTGTTCATCTTTCAATAAGTGATAGAGTGTAAGGATTAGAAAGATATACCTATAAATCAGAATCCTTAATTCCCCCTGAAATGAATATTTTCATTTAAATGTTCTCTCCTTTTATATGTATAAAACAACAATTCATTAGAAAAATATGACAATGATAGTTAAAATTCATATTTATCTCCTCCTTCTAAGAGATATAACAATTAGCTCCCCCTCAAATCAAAAACTTCTATAAAAGATTTTATCATTTAAGCATCCTATCAGAAGAAAAACATTTGAGTACGGGTTTTGAACTGAAGTATTCAAAAGCCATGAACACATATTCTCCGGTGAGAATAGTATTTAATCTTTTCCTGAAAAGTTAGAAAATACATCAGTAAAAGTATAAATCATATAAGCTCCCCCTTAATATTTGCATAATCCTTAATCATGAAACCGAGTTCTGAATTACTAGGATTAAAGTAAATTCAGAAGTCAAACTCTTTGACATTGAAGTCCGAGTTCTAGACTGTATTGTCTAGAAGTCATGTTTTTGGCAATGAGGCAAGAGTTCTGATCTGTAGTAATCAGAAGTCATTGTTCTTTCTCCCCCCTTAAACTTTGGGTGCCTGCAACACAGATTTAGCTTTTGGTACCCATTGGTAGTTGGGTCCTAATGGGTTAGTTGCAGTTCTAGTGGGAGATATAAAGTAAGAACCATACTAGTTATTCACATAATCTTTTTCTTACAAAATCATTTGAGCCACAGTAGGAACAAGTAATTCTCTTTTGTGCTAACCTGATAAAAAACATTTGAGTACGAGTTTTGCGCGAACAGACTGTGGCACGAAAGAGATGTTTGCGCGAGGCGAGGGTGGCGCAAAATGTTGATTTGCGCAAAGAGCTTGTGGCGCAAAAGAGATCAAGTCGCGACCGATGTCCTGCTGACGAGACCCTTCGACCGGTGTCCTGCTGACCGTTATTCCGACAGGACCTTCGACCGGACTGGTGTAATGACCGGGGTGGTGCCGACCGGGATGGTGTCGACCGGTGTGATGCGGTCGACCGGGGTGCTGACCGGAGCCTCAGACCGGGTTGAACCGATGTGGTGAGACTGGTGTTTCTGACCGGTGTTGCGAATGGGACCAGACTCGATGAATAACGACCGGTGTTCTTAGTTAGACCCAGAACACTATTTTCAACCCAGAAAAACACTTTAAATGCTTAATCTCAATGCTAAAACCATACTTTTGAATTCATAAACATGTATCGATCTAAACACAATCAACATTAATGTTTAATCTCATGCTTAATCTCTCATGTTCTTGAACTTGTTGAACCCAGTATCCAAAAAATCATCAAAAATCCAATTGATTAATGAATTAAAGGGCAATTAAACTATCAGATAACATTCCATAACATACAACTCATCTAATCAAATCATTTTTATGCATAAAAACACCTTAAATCATGAAATTGATTTTCACCCAGATAAGTCGATGAACAAAGTGTAATCCAAAAAAAAACTTGATTCTTTTGGCTCTTATACCACTTGTTAAACCCAGCTATTAATGTAGTTGGCCACTTTCATCTGATTACCAACCTTGGATCCCATCATCATTTTCTATAATTGATCCCACATCTTTTTAGTTGTAGCCTTGTAGATGTCAATGTAGATGTAGATCTCATTCGGTATGCTTTGCAAGAGTAGAGATCTAGCTTTCTTGTCAGCTTTATATCTGTTTTTCTGCTCTTCAGTATACTGAGAAATATCCTTTGGTACTATCATTGTCTTCTGTTCTCTGTCCACATTACGATCTTCAATGTCAGAGGATTCATCATCTGGGATTTCTATGGTTATAGGTATCATTGGTCCTTCCATAATGGACATCATAATATTGTCTCCATTGGCGTGTGTTAAGTCAAAATATTGTATCCAAGATTTAATAGGAAAGTCAATATTATAAGTCAACAATGTCAAAGTCAATGTATTAGTCAAAGATGTTTAGTTTCCTTAGTCTTTAAGTCTTTGTTAGACTTGTGGTATAAATAGGCTTTATGCCTTGTAATTTTGAAAGAACGTTATTGTAACATTTCTGATAAGTGAGATATATGACTTGAAGATCTACTTTCTGTCTCTAGTTCTTAAATGTTTGATTCTTGAATGAGATTATGCTTGATTGATAGGGATTTTACATTCAGAATTGGTATAAGAGCCATACCAAACATTTTCAGAAATGATTTGAGTAGAAAATTGGATTGAAATCTGGAATTTTTGGATCAAAAAGTAGTATTTTCTTGAAAATTTCAAGAACACAGTTTCATCTATGTTAAATCAAATTTTCTGTGATTTGTTGTTCATTGTTTGTGAAATTGATTCCATTGAGATCGACAATTGCTTTAGAATTTTCTTGTTTAGATTCTATCTCAAATCTATCACAAAATTGGATTCAATTTTTGAATTTTGGACTTTTCTTGAAAAATGAGTTCGAACACTGGTTGAATCAAATTTTTGTGATTTGTTGTTTTTAATCAGAAATTTATAGTAGATATGTGTTTAATATTGATTTTCGATGGTACTGATCCGTTTTTGAGAATAAATTTGCAGGTTTGAAGAGATTTGAATCAGATTGTTGAACCAGATCTGGTTTACAAATTTTGCGCCAGTTCATGTTTCAAGAAATAAGTTTTGCGCCACCAACACACTACATTCTGCGCCACTTGTTTTTCTTATCTGCAGGTTTTAGAATTTGAGCCAGATTCAAGATAAGTTAGTGGAATGCTAGTGAAATCAAAATTCTTGATTGGAGGATACATGTAAAATGGGGCGGTGAATATGGCCGACATTGTGTTTCTCTTAATTTGCATCACTAGTTTAAAACATTATCTTCATACAATCTGCACCATCATCTTCACTTGATATTTGCGCCACCCTCATTCAAATTTGATTGATTTTGTTTTGATTTTGCGCCATTCAAAGAAACTACTTTTGCACCATCCAAGCTGCAGCTTGTCTGAATTTTTGCGCTACTTTCTATTAGCGCAAAACAATTCCTTGCGCCATTCACAACAAAATTTCATTAGGTGATTTGAAGTTTTGAATTTTGCGCTAATCAAATCTAACGCAAAACTTTTTCGTGTGCCACTTCAATTGGATTTTAAATTTGTTTGTGGGGCGGTGGTGTTAATTTTGATTGGTTGAATCTTATTAGTGGGACGGTGGTGGAAATTTAATTCACAATTGAGATTGTATTTGAATTTTGAAAATTTGTTATTGGATGTTCAAAGATTAGTGGGGTGGTGGATTTCAATATCATCATCATTTTCAGTGGTTTGCGCCACACTTAATGTGTTTTGCGCCAATAACTACTTGCGCAAAATATCATTTTTGCGCCACCTCTTTTGCGCCACCTCTTTTGCGCCACCTCTTTTGCGTCAATTTCTTCTCTCATGCACCTAAATCAAATTTTGTGATTGGTTTAAATCAGTTAGTGGGGCGGTGCTGCTTTGAGAATTCATGGTTGTGTGCTAATTTCATAATCATATTAATTGATTTGCAAGTTAGTGGGGGTGTTGATTACATTTGATTTGCAGGTTATGTTCGAGAGTTTGCAGGTTTGTGCCACCAACAGTTAGCGCAAAATTCTTTCTTGTGCTACCATCAGTTCGCGTAAAAGATTACTTTGCGCCATCTTCATTGAAATTGTTTTGCGCCATTGGTTGTTTAATAGTTAGTGGGTTATTTGTGCAAGTTACAATTTTTGTCTTGCGCCAACTACATCCACTATCATTCATTTGATATGTGCCAATCAAGAAATTAGTTTTGCATGATCCGTATAATGAGATTTGCGCTTCCAATCCAACTTGGTGATCTGCGAATTCAAGTTCAAGAGATTTATTAATTTTCAATTCCAAGTGTTCTGATTCAAGTGCTTTGATATTTCCAGAGATAGATAATTCTTCAGAGTTTATTTTTTGTGTTGATATGATTTTCACTTTCAGTCAAAATTTCTGAATTTTTTGGGAACGATCATTCTTATCAAGCTGATTTCTCATTCAATATTTTCTGAGAGAGGAAATAATGTACTTTCAGTTATATTGTCTGAATTTTGTATTTGAATTCATTTCAACTAACGATCATTTTGTCAAATTCTTTTTGAAACAGGATGAGTTCACCAATATTACTCATAGGAAAATACGTGAAGTGGAAAGTCGATTTTTTCAACTATGTTAATAAACATGAGCTGAGTTGCTATATCAGATTATCATTGACTGAAGGAGAGATGAAACCTCAAACTCCAACAGAAGATTGTACTGAGGAACAGGAGAAAAGAAAATAGTTTATGTTGAGCCAAGATCACAAGATCGTAGAGAGAGAATCTAGAGAGAGAAAGTGAACTCTTGAAAGCAACTGTATATTCAGATTAAACTCTATAAGTTCGTTACACAACTAACAAGCCAAGGGGACTTAAATACCCCAAGGCAATAAGAAAACAGATAACACTAATAAAGCAGTAGAATAAATACAATGATTACTATAAAATCTGATCTAACAATCTCCCCCTTAGTAATCATTGGCGCCGAGATCTACAAAAAAACTTCAAAAACAGCATTGATCATCTAGACGACTTGAAAATTCATTGACGTTCTTCTCGTTGACGTAATCTGTTCAGCCCAACTAACACTTCCAAACGTCGCAGAGTTGAACGGAGATTCAGCCTGTCTTGAATAGTGTTAAGAGATCTACGTATCAGACTAATTTCATCATTTTCAAGAATATATAATTCTCTTCTTCATTCCAAAAACTTTCTTCTAGCCTCTTGCAAACGATGCTCCAACTGAAGTTTGATCACCTTTAGAGTACCATCAGAGTAATATCCAACTTCATCAAATCGTAGAAAACATTTTTCACTTGAGTTATTCTTGTAAACTACTCCGAATGGATCTTCAATAATGGTGAATAATGGATACGACTCTAGATTCTGTAAACTTCTGTTGGGTCTTTCAAGATTAACCACAGGCTGAAAACTTTCGACTGCCATCTGAAAGTCAAACACACGAAAGAATCGGATCTGTCTTCGAATGAACCGTTTAATGACAAAAAGAGTTTGAGAAATATCCTGAGTCCGGTGATAAAGATTCCTGAAATGATCTTATAAAAATTCAATATCATCAATTGAAAGATCAACGAAATCGGCTTCTGAAAATTTGTACTGATTACAGTCTCTTCTTTCCACTTCAAGATCTGGATACCATATGTTCATGAACTTATTAATTGTGACGCTGATAACTCGAACAATTAAATGAGGAGAAGAAACAGAGTTATTCCTTTTGCGCTGGCACTTGATGAATGTTAAGTACTCATGCTGGTAAGCTTCTGATTCTTTCTCTACACCAAGAATGGCATATATGTTGAGTGTCCTTCTACTAGAAACAAAGATATTGCTTTGGATATCCTCAAGAAATGCAGTTCTGAGTCTAGAAGCCATATATCTTTGTTGTAGATTTCTCTGTCTTTGCTGCCTGGATAAAGCTTCTCCTTCTTCTAGAAGATATGGAGGAATTATCGGTTCAGAAGACGGAATAGCTGCTTGAGCTCTAGACGACTCACCAACTTCAAATGCACTTGATAGAATTTTGGTTGTCAGAGAAGAAGTAGTTACAGGAGTAGACAAAGGTTGATCAACTTCTGGAATCTCACCTTGACTTGGTAGATCAACATATAACAATTCAGTCTCTTTTGTATCTGTTGCATCCATGAAAACATTATCATCCTCTGTATCAGATAAGATAATGATATTGTCGCAATATTCTTCTTTAACTTGAGCAACTTTCTCAAATCTCACTTCTTCATCATCATCTGAATTTATCTCAATGAAGTTTGCGAAGAAAGATCTCATATCATTTGCTGCTTCTGATTCTTCAACTTCATTAGCTTTACCTGAGACATCTGGATCCACATAAACTACAACTTGTAAATTGTTCAAATTTTCTTCAGACAAATTAAAATCATTATGCACGACAGATACATCAACATTATCAATCATGACATCTAATAAGTCTTGAATACTGCAATCTTGAACAGTATCAGCATTCTTTTCTCTATCTCCAACCACTCTTTCTTGACCAACTTCTTGTGTTTCAGAAGAACCTTCTGTTCTTTGTCTCTTTGCCATCTCCCCCTCATGACCTTGATGATCGGGATCATCTTGGTCATGTCGTCGTTTAAGAGACGGACCAGCTTCAGTCCTGCATGATTGATCTAGATGATCAATCTTGTTAGATAGATCTGAAAAAGCTTGTGTCATGAAAGAACGAAGATCAGATAAACTGGATCTAACTTCTGATTTGAAGTCCTGAAATTCTTGAGATAAAGCAGTAATGCGATTAGAATCAGAAAATGAAGAAACTGGAGGCGGCGATGGCTGGAAGTTCTTCAGTAGAGAGATCAAATCCCGATCTTGATGTTGTGGCGGACACATAGATAGAAGGCGTGCATAAAGAAGATCAGACAGCTCAGAAATCGGAGTATCATGAAGAGAAGATCCGGAAGAAGTATCAGTCGGAGCAGACATAGAAATACCAGCAGAATGAGTGAACAATGGAGGTAGAGGAATAGACATAATCGCTGGAGCAGATGATTGAACAGCAGACGACGGCTCTCTTAGAACAACCCAGATGGTCGTCTGAACGGAATCTCTGTAGGAATAACTGAAGTATCAATCTCTGGCATCTTTCCTTTGAATAAAGTTTTTAACTTCAAATCTGTGTTTCCTTTTCAGCATCCATTCTCTCCGATAATTGCCGAATTACATCATTCAAAGTTGAGAATTTGTCGGTGGAAACCCGAGCTTGATCAGAAGTAAGCTCTACAGCTGATGAGGTAGACTGAATATCTGTAAGTGTAGTTGCTGGAGCTTGACTTTGAACCAATGCAGTGGCTTGATCAAAAGCGGTATCCAATTCATCAACTTGAATATGTGCAATTGAAGGATTAACTGGAACAGAATCATCATCAGATAGAACTTCTGTTGAAACAAGCATTTCTGGTGATTTGGACTTCCTTTCATACACTTTCAAGCGCAATTGATCATCATCATCATCACCAGCATCTGAATCACTAGTTGTATTATCACCATTATCAGAAAAATCATCATTTGTTGCATCATTATCAGCATGATCAACATCAATCATATCATCATCAGCAACCTCAGGATTTGTCACATCATCATTCGCAACAACTTTTTCATCAATATAAACATTTCCTCTATTATCGGCATTATCTTCAGATTCAATATCAGCAATGACAGATTCTATGTGAAATGTAGCAACATCTTGTAGAATTGGAGAAGGATCAACATCTGTCACCATGGTAGTTACAACAGTAGTAACTATTTCCTGAGTAGACGCTTCAATTTGCTCTTCATGAGTAGTACCAGCTGGAGTGCCATGAGAAGGTACTTCCTGTTCAGCCTCTTCAAAGTCATTTTCTAAACAATACTCAATGAAACTGGGATCGGTCATATCAGCATAATTAGCAATAAGACCATAAGGAATGGTCATAGAAAATGTGAATGACTTCTTCTGTCTCTTAAGACCAAGCATCTCAGTATCCTGAACTTGCGGCCAAGATAATCGTCGAGGAATTTCCGGGTTACTTCGAAACATGCTTCTTATAATCAACTTTAGAAACCTGATAAAAGGAATGAACTTTCGTCGCTTGTTGGTTAACTTGTCTTGCACTATTTCAGACAACTCGTTCCAGAAAATAATCGTATAGTCGACATGCAAGTCATAGACTACTGCATGGAACAGTCGAAGATAGAGAAGACTAGAGCTGTCCGTGCCGGTATGTTTAGACGTTAAGCACCTGTTGATGACCGAAAATAAAGAATACCAGACAGGAGGAAGATTAGACTTGTCAAAGTCTACAACCCTGTTCAGTTGACCAACATATCCTAGGCGTTTGATGCCTTCATACACTTCTTCTTCAGATGGAAACTGATCATATGTTGTCCTTCCAGGTCTAGAATCAGGCTCAGGAAGCTCAAGAATCAATCTTAACCGCTTGTAAGACAGATATGAATCAAATTGATCAATTTGGAGATCAAACCGATGAGGACGTGCCCGTTCATTCTTAGTGATGGTATTCCATACTTGCTGTACATAGACTTCTGGAACATCTGCAACTGAACAAAGAGCTTGAGACAGCGGATGTCCACGAAGAATAGTTCGTATGACAGGATGAATCTTGATGCGATCAAAATCAACAAAGTAGTTGTTATGCTTATAAGGCATGTACATGACATTCGGAAATACATCATTTGGATTTCGCCGTGATATAGACAGATCAGCTCCAACAGATGGAACAGACGGCATTGGAGTATCATGAGATGCTTGATCTGCCGGATCCTGAAGAATGACATTCTCATCTTGAATCATAGGATCAGTATTTGTTTGAGAAGTCATGATATCCTGAAACAAAACACATTTCAATGATTAACAAAAAAAAAAAATACTAAGTATGGAATGCGGTTCCTTAAGGAGACACTAAGGAAGAAATGCGGGTCCTTTAGGAAACGCATTTGAGAAATGCGTGTGAAGAAAGGAACGCATTAAGAGGAATGCGGGTCCTTCATGAACCGCATTAAAAGGATTGCTGGTGAAGAAGGAAACGCATTTCTAAGTAATGCGTATCCTAAAGGAAACACATAGAAATAAACACGTGTCCTTAATGAAACGCATTTCATACTTCAAACAAACAAAACAATCAAACAAACAAACAAAAAAATAAAAAACACAACAAATGCGGGTCACAAATGAAACGCATTGTTCAGAAATGCGGGTCATAAGAGAAACGCATTTCTTACAATGCATGTCACAAGTGAAACGCATTATTGACGAATGCGTGTCACAGGTGAAACGCATTCTTGACGAATGCGTGTCACAGGTGAAACGCATTCTTGACTTGAAAAGAAACAAACCCTAGCAAATCGGCTGTTCGAACCTGATTCCATAAAAACTAAAAATAAAGCAAAATAACACGAAATTAAAGTAAAAGAAACATACCTGATAGTCGATTATAAGGTCTAAACTAAACCCAATAAGCAAATCGATCTATATGAACTTGAATCTGTGATTCAGAAAAGAAAAAAAAATAATGAACAGTGAAAAAACGTAAGACAGATTAATACACACAATACAAAACCAATAAAGAAAACAAACACTGAACAATCTACAAACATATAATGAAAAATCAAACATACCTGATCTTTCCAATAACACAATATGAAATGAACAGATTAGAAACGCGCAGAGAGGAAAGAGGGAAGGTGAATAGGTAAACAAGTTCAAAAAAAGAATAAAAAAAAATTACACTGTTACACCTATATATGTAAAAAAATAAAAAAATAACTAAAAAAAAATGTTAACCACTAAAAAAAATACCTGATAAACCCCCATTACTCCCCCTACACAAATGCACAAAATTTATCAAATTAGTTTAGCATTTGCATAGTAAATTCAGATATACTTACCTTATGAATTTCTGATCAGCACACGAAGTAATTAATCAGCAACATTCACTCCCCCTCAAAAACAGAATATTCTCAGAAATAGTAACTAGAAATGTACTCCCCCTCAAAAAATGCACATACAAAATTACAACAAAAAACACAGATAGCAAACATAAAGACATCAATATTAAAGATGATCATATTGAATATAAATTTTGTAACAACTGAATATATAAACTTTTAAACACTAAACAAATTAAAGTCTACTCAGAAGAATATTTCAGATTTATCAATCAGTTAAAATCAAACGGGAGTTGTTGGATACAAAAACATGTTTCATTGCATATCAAGTTAAGATATGTTTAGAGTTAAACACTTGCATGTATCTATTCAGTGTGCTAGCATGAGATCTTTGATTAGCTTAAAGAAAAATGCAATTCTAAACATAAAATGAAGAACTTTGCATGTACAAACATTAAGTCATCAAGAATTAAGACTTTCACAAATTTATAGGTTTATTGCAGTTCAAAATATATCACCAAGTATCAAGAGATGTGTGCTCATTGGCATCTTTTAGCTGTGTGCACATTGGCATCTTAACATGAGTGTGCTCTTTGGCATCTTTTAAGCTTTGTGCACTTTGGCATCTTTTTAATCAAGAAGTTTATTAAGTAAAGAACATGTCGTAAACGTAACTTTCTATCTGACCCTATTGCAGGATTTGGGTCAGCCGCTCCCAGACCAGATGGCCTTAGGGGACTAGGTGTCAAGCACCCCTTAGAACTTACTTTCCCGGATCAAAAAGGCTACATCGACATATCCTAAACCCATTCATACTAGTAGAACATGACTTTCGATCTGATTCTATTGCAGGATTTCTGTTCGATCACTCCCAGATCAATTGACCTTAGGGGACCAGATGTCGAGCATCCCTCGGAACTTACTTTCCCAAACCAGAAAGGTCACAGGTACAAACTTTTAAACTCAAAGATTTCTGTATTTTAAAATGCATAAACATAAAATCATCTCAATAACTCAGATCTATATCGAATAGCTTAGCCCATATTTTCATTACGATCTACAATTCTGATCACTTAGGTTTTTTAAGCAAAGTAAATCATAAATATGCCGACTCACATATCTTTAAAGCAGTATCTAAAGCGTCAAACACGTTGCTGACTTTTTGATGTTTGAAAGATTTCAACATTGAACATATGAAACTTTGAATATAAACAAGGCAACTTATCAAAAATCCTAGACACACATTTTATTCAACTGAAAGAAAATCTGAAATATTAAACTTTATAGAATAAAATTTGTAAAGATTTAAACTTTTAAATTCAACATGCCAAGTTTTGAAAGCAGAAAATTAAATCGTTTTTCATCTAAAGCTTTTATAAATATATCAGCAAGTTGATATTCAGTTGGTACAAAATATAATTCAATAGTACCTTCTTCCACGTGATGCTTTATAAAATGAGATTGCATGTCTATGTGCTTGGTCTTTGTGTGTTGGACAGGATTTACTGAAATTGCAATTGCGGACTTGCTGTCACAATAAATTGGCACAGTCTTGTATAGCATTCCATAATCGCAAAGTTGTGTTTTCATCCAAAGCACTTGAGCACAACAACTAGATGCAGCGACGTATTCAGCTTCGGCTGTTGATATTGAAACGCAGTTTTGCTTTTTCGACGCCCAGCTTATCAGTCTGTCACCCAAAAACTGAAGATGACCAGAAGTACTTTTTCTGTCCAATTGATTACCACCATAATCTGTATCAGAATAAGCAACCAAACTATAGTCAGAACTTTTAGGATACCATAATCCTAAATAAGGAGTTCCTTTAATATATCTAAAAATGCGTTTGACTGCTAAAAGATGAGATTCTTTTGGTTTAGCTTGAAAGCGAGCACACAGGCACGTTGAAAACATTATGTCCGGGCGGCTTGCAGTAAGATACATCAGTGATCCGATCATCCCTCTGTATGTCTTTTGATCCACAGCTTTTCCATCTGGATCCAGTCCGAGTTTAGCACCATGAGCCATAGGCGTGCCAATTGAAGTAGACTTGTCCATTTTGAATTTCTTCAAAATATCAAATACGTACTTTGACTGATTGATGAAAATTCCATCCAGAAGCTGCTTCACTTGTAAGCCGAGGAAGAAATTGATTTCTCCCATCATGCTCATCTGAAATCTAGAAGTCATTAAATCAGAAAACCAATTACACAGAGATTTGTTAGTCGCACCGAAAATAATATCATCTACGTATATCTGTACTAAGCAAATATCAAAATTAGTTCTATAAATGAAAAGAGTAGTATCTATCAAAATTAGCTCTGATACCACAAGGGACCTTCAATCAAGGCTTTCATCATATTTTCACCATTTGATTGCCTTTCTATGAAATTAACAAACCGGTCTTGCCATTGTTCAAATTCGTTCTCATTAATCAGAACAGGTGGACATGTTTCAGATCCCAACGACATCATTAGATCGTTCTTATAAAGTTGAGCTTGTAGAGACATAATTGATGAAATCAGGAATTCAGAAAAATTGACCAAGTGAAGATGACCCGCACTCCTAAGAAATTCGGGTCGTAGATGAAACGCACTACTAAGAAATGCGTGTCCAGAAAGATGCTCAAAGCTTTCCTTAGTGATGCGTATTCAAGAATGCGCGTCCAAGAGAAATGCGCGTTCAGAATGATCCGCAATTATAGAAACGCGTGTTAAGGCTGACACGCAATTGTAGAAACGCGTGTTAAGGCTGACACGTAATTGTAGAAATGTGTGTTAAGTCTGACACGCAATTGTAGAAACGCGTGTTAAGGATGATACGCAATTGTAGAAATACGTGTTAAGTCTGCTACGCAATTGTAGAAACGCGTGTCCAAAAAATCTACAACCTGAGAAAAAACTAACACTCAAACGTTAGTTTTACAATGAAGAAATGATGGAAACGCATTCTACAAATATGAATATGAATAACCCGCATTCTTCATTAAGCACACGCATACTTCACCTTTTATAACAAATATGCACATAAGGATGAATGACCCGCATTTTAGATGAGTGACCCGCATTTCAGATGAGTAACCCGCATTTCAGATGAGTGACCCGCATTTCAACACTAAACAATAAATCTTGTAATTCAATTATAACAATGAATTAAATCCAAACAGATTACACAAAATTGAACACAAACAAGTTTCTAATATATTTCATACGACTTTATCGATCAAAACACACTGAATCTTCAAAATCAAAATAGAACAGGCAACAGAACTCGAACTTTTCAGAATATATTCAAACTTAAAATCGAAGCACCAAATCACGTTTTTATGCAAATCAACAAGAAACAAACAAGATCGATTATATAAAATGCATCTTAAAACATCAATTTCAAAGCAATTCAATCAGAAAACAAAGTGAAATTAATGACAATCCAGAAAACGAGAATTTTCTTGAAAAACAAAAAAATTCGATCAAATTTTCCGAATTAATCACACAAAACAGTAGTAATTACACTAAATCTCAATCCTCTCAAGATTTGGAGGCTCTGATACCAATTGTTGAGCCAAGATCACAAGATCATAGAGAGAGAATCTAGAGAGAGAAAGTGAACTCTTGAAAGCAACTGTATATTCAGATTAAACTCTATAAGTTCGTTACACAACTAACAAGCCAAGGGGACTTAAATACCCCAAGGCAATAAGAAAACAGATAACACCAATAAACCAGTAGAATAAATACAATGATTACTATAAAATCTGATCTAACAGTTTAGCTCGAAGTTTTTTGTTGAAAAGTATTTTTCATGATATTTCTAATCACACTAATATCTACAAGTCGAAAGGAAAAGATTTATTCAAGTCGACAGGAAAGGAGTTATGGGACTATCTTGAATGGACGATGTTAGGACCAAAGGTTGTGTCTAAGCTAAAAGGAAAGATTTCTGAGTTGGAAGATCAAATTCAGCAAGCCGTATCTGTTGAGAGTTATGAAGAGAAGATTCGAAGTTTGGAAGATTCTAATGTTGAGCTTCTAAAGAAAATATCTGATTTTGAACAAAAGATGGTCAAAGAAAGATCTGATTTTGAGAGTAAAAAGAAAGAGTTTGCTAAAAGGTTTTCAGAGTTTTCCAATAAGAGTTTTGAAGAGAAGAAGACAGTTGAGCTTAAGTGTATAAACTTTCTCAGCAAGTTTCCGATTTTGAGAAAGTACTCATTCTGGAAAGGGAAAAGTTTGTCAAAGAGAAGAAGGCTATTGAACAAAAGAACGTGGGATTCTTCAAAAAAAATATCTGGCCAAAGAAAGGATGCTGAGAAGGGATTTGAAGAAGAACGAAGCATGTTTGAGGCTGAGATCAAAAAGCTTACTGAGAAGCTATCTGAACTATCTGAGAATGCACTGAAAGAGCAGAAAACGAAGTCTGAATTCAAGGAAAAGATTGACTTACTTGTCAAAGAAAGAGACAACTTTGCTTTAAAGCTTAAAGAGCTTGAAAAGACAACTTCAAGTTCAAAACAGAAAACTGTTTCTTCCAAGAGGTCAGTTAAAACTTCTGATCAGATTCATAGTACTAACCTTTTTCTATGATAGAAATATAGATGGTTCAGGTACATATCAAAGAAAAAGGAGATACAAAAAAGAGGAACTTGTCTGGAAGAAGAAACCAGTTGAAGATGAGAAGAAAAATGAGCTGAAAGGTATCAAGTCATGTGTACATGCATCTCATGTCAAGAAGAACAATGTGCGTAAAGGTAAACTTGATCATATCTACACGAGAGATCAATTAATCAGGTTATCAGGTAGGAAAAATTATTGTTCTTATTGTCATACACATGATCATATTCACAAGACCAGTGATCATTTCTGGTATGGTTCTTACTCGATTACCCCCACAAGAACTGCAACTAACTTTCATGGACCCAAATACCAGTGGGTACCAAAGCCGAAAACTGATTTTGTGTTGCAGGCACCTACTGTCAAGGGGAGTAAGAGAACCATGACTTCTAAGTAAATCATCTTAGAACCCAGACTTCAACGGAGTTTGGCTTCTGATCACATGACAGATCAGGACCCGTGTTTCAATGCTTAATGAAAAGATACTCCTGGGCTGAAATGAGAAAATCAACCTTCAAGGGGGAGTACTGATATATTCTGAAATATGCATTAGAGAGATACGACGGACTACATTCCAGAAAAAATTATGGATCTCTACTCTGTACCTTTTCACTGATAGATCTAACCGATATGACGGACTATATTCCAGAAGGAATTGTGGATCTCTATCTTGTACCTATTAACTGATAGATCTACTGATGCATAATTTCAGGGGAGTAAATTAATTATGACTTCTGATTAATTCAAATCACAACTCGGTTTTTTATCTGTTTTTTTGCAGCTTACTTCTTCAAAGTTAAGAAGTATGGATATTTTGCAAATATCCAGGGGGAGATTATCAGAGTATACATCATTACATCATGATTTGAGGGGGAGCTTAAAGGTAAATATCTTCTAATCCTATATCTCTGATTGTTTGAAAGAAGAACAACTTTCAAGCATGAAAAACGTTTTCTAAATTGTTCAAACCACTTCTAGTTCTCAAAAGATTTCATGAATTTGGAAGTG
This sequence comes from Arctium lappa, assembly GCA_023525745.1. Taxonomy (NCBI): domain Eukaryota; kingdom Viridiplantae; phylum Streptophyta; class Magnoliopsida; order Asterales; family Asteraceae; genus Arctium; species Arctium lappa. The sequence goes on from CM042064.1 coordinate 14,490,645, forward strand.
TGACTTTTAAATGTTTTTCAATTTTGAGCTTTAATGTTTAACTGACCCTGTGTTTCTAAAGATTAATACTTGTGTATTATCTTATCCATATACTGTAAAGTATTCACACATACAGGTTCAGTATTTCATTTGAATTTGTTATTACCATGTCTCATAACGAAACAATTTTTCGATGGTAATACCCTCGGTTGAAATTCAATGTTGTTGAGCATCATTCATCATTTCTAATCTTGTGCTTTCATTGCTAAAATTGTTTATATTCGTTCATATAAACAAAATATCCAATCATTTGATACCCTAACCATTTTATTTGATCTGATTGATACATTGTCAGATTCTCAAAACAATTCTCTTGATTTCATTACATTCATTCAATATCCTTGTTTTGAGAAATCTTCAAAGTTCAAATGCTCAAATTTCATTCATATTTTTAAATGAGCATACATTATGACACTGTTATTATTTTGAGCTTAATTGTTCAAGTTAAACTGTTGAGCAACCATTCTTTATAGGAATTACATGAGATTTGTGTGTGAGCTTAAATAGAACTTCCATGGATTCACGTAAACTTGTGTTTCCTACTCCGGAAGTTATCCTTGAGTGATTGAGGGATGAGGGGTTAAAATCAAAGAGTGGGGGAGATAACTCTTTCGGTTGAGTTTTTCTCATTGTGCTGAGCGGAAAAATGAAAAAAAAGAGTTTGGTTAGAAGTGAGATTTAATGTTAAAAAGAAAGAGGGTGTGAGAACAGAGTTAAAAGAATATCAGAACTCTGCACCAACCACATTCTGATCCAGACAACCACATCTACTGATTGGTTCACATTTTTTGGTGACCATCATTGGAAAAGGCAGTGAGCCCATGCCAACTCTTGCAATTACCCCACCATCCACTCATTTCTTTCCCGAAAAAGAAATGTTTCATTTTCATTGGGGACGCAACACATATTCTATCTGGTCTTCACTCGGAAGATTTAGATATTGAAAAAGAAGGAAAGTTGCCCCACCTTTGCACCTCTTTCAGGCACATTGAGTTTGTTTAATATTTGTTGTTGTCTCAACAGTTTACACAATTTGAGCCTGATAAAGCTTAAGTAGCTTCAATCGTTCTCACTTTCACGTACACACAAGGAATATGTTTTCTTGTCATAACATTCATAGGAAATTCTTTTGTGGTTTTTCGATGATTGAATGGAAGCCTTGGAGGAGTGAACATCACAAAAGCTCATTTCCAATGTACATTCGTTGTACAAAGTGGCTCTGTGCTACTTACAGGCATGCTAAATGCTTCATTTGTTGATTCAGGGTCACCACATTCATTATATCTGAATTTGAAAAGATTCATATATATACATTTCATGAATTGACGGATAATCAGATCAAAGGGCAAAGAATGTCAAATTATTATGAAGGGGAGATTGTTAGACATTACAAAGGGGGGAAATCAAAGAAAGTGCTGAAATTGAAGAAGTTTTGATGATCATAATGCTCAGAATCATCAAAAAGGGGGAGAATTTTACAAAGTTCGATTTCAAAGCCGAGATCAATTTCAAAGCCGAGATGTCAAAATTGGGGAGAAATTTCTAAAAGGTAAATTTAAAAGCCATCAAGAAGATGTCAAAGTGAAGATAGACTTGGAAAGAAATTCTGAAAGTTCTGTCAAAGTTTTTAAAAGATTCTGAAGTTAGAAGATTCGAGAAAGTTTGTTTTTCTGAAGATTGTCAAGAGATCAGAGTGATGAAGATACAGTTTTGAAAGATTCCTCGAAGTCTCAAATGTTTCAAAGATTCCAAAGTTGTTTCAAAGTTGGAATTTCAAAAGTTTCAAGAATTTTGTTTTATGTTCAAGACATGTTGACTTTCAAAGCTACAAAGTGCAAAAGACTTTTCAAGATTCTTCAAAGATTGAAAGCTTGAAGACTGTCAGAGCTACAAAGATCAAAGCTATCAGAGTCAAAGCTGAAGAATCAAGTGCTGAAGACTACTGTCAAAATTTTATTAAATCTTGAAGACAAAGGGGGAGATTCTTAAGTCAAAATATTGTATCCAATATTTAATAGGAAAGTCAATATTGTAAAGTCAACAATGTCAAAGTCAATGTATTAGTCAAAAATGTTTAGTTTCCTTAGTCTTTAAATCTTTGTTAGACTTCTGGTATAAATAGGCTTTATGCCTTGTAATTTTGAAAGAACGTTATTGTAACATTTATGATAAGTGAGATATATGACTTGAAAATCTACTTTCTCTCTCTAGTTCTTAAATGTTTGATTCTTGAATGAGATTATGCTTGATTGATAAGGATTTTACATTCACAGTGTGTCTATCACAAAATCCAAAAATTAGTCTTTCCACTGTTCATATTCGCCTTTGAATAGAACCAGAGGTTTGACATCTGTACCGATAGAGAGTGCATATTTGGAAGTCATCCTAACAAATAAAACTGTACAATAAGAACTTGAAATGATCGTTAGTTCAAAAGAAATCAGAAAAATCTTAGAAAATTTTTTTAGAAATAAATTTCCAGAAATTTCCTAAGGAATTCGCACAACACTATTCACTAAACAATTCTCACACAATCACAATTCGCAGAACTTCACCAATTCACACACTTCAAAATTCTCACACCAAGAATTCACATGTTGTTAAGTCAAAATATTGTATCCAAGTTTTATTTAGAAAAGTCAACAATGTAAAAGTCAACAATGTCAAAGTCAAAGTCTATTTTGTCAAAGTCTTGATAAGTCAATATTGATTAGTTTTACTTAGTCATTAAGTTTTAGTTTAGTTAGGTGATATAAATAGAGTTTGCTTTGTAATCTTTAGGGAAGAACTTCATTGTAAAAATCAGATATGTGAGATATATGACAAGAGCTTTCAAGATCTACTTTCTCTCTCTACTCTCTCTCTAGAATTCTTGAATGTTTAATCTTGTTTTGATTGAGAATTGCTTGATAATTTGGGATAACAATTGGTATCAGAGCTATACCAAACATTTTCAGAAAGATTTTCACAGAAAAGTTGGATCGATTTCTTGATTTTTTGTTTTTGAAAAGGTTGATTTTCTGGAAATTTTCAAGAACTCGTTTTTTGAGAAAGTTACTGTTCATCCGATTTTTTTTAAAATCGATTTTGATGCAAGAAAATGGAACTATTGGATTAGTTTTGTGTTTTGTATTGTTTCTTGTATTGATTACATCTCAAAATTCGAACTAAATTGATGTCGATTTCTGAAATTTTTGTTTCTTAAAAAAAAAAAAATTGGTTAGAACACTGGTTGATTCAAATTCTGTGATTTGTAGTTGTTAATCAGAAATTGATTTTAGAATTGTGTTTAGTATTGATTTTCGATAATACTGATATGCTTTTGAGATTTAATTTGCAGGTTTAAAATTCTGGATTGAATCTGTTGAACAAAGATGATGGAGGCGCAAAGTTCACATGATGGAACCGCAAACTTCACATGATAGAAACGCAAACCTCAAAAGGTGGATTGTTAATTGAGATTGGTGATGGAATGTGATTGGTTTTCACATATTAATGGGACGGTGATTGATGATTCAACCTGATAATCAAATTTGTAGATGAAATTAGATTGTTTGTGATTGGTTATTACAAAGTGAGTGGGACGGTGGAGAACACATTCACCACACACACCTATCGAGTTCTGCACAAACACATAGTTACACACGCACATAGGTTGCACACACATCTTGCGTTTCAGTCATGAGACGCAAAGTACATCTTTGCGTTTCCTCCTAGAAGATTCAGCTTTGCGTTTCAGCTTACACACGCAAACCACGGCTTTGCGTTTCAGCTTACACACGCAAACCACAGGCTTCTCATGAAAACTTCATCGTTCAATTTTCACGAAGTGGGTCTTCGTATAAGGTGTTTTTGATCGATGTAACTAGTCCTAAATTGTTCTACTTGTCACAAGGATTCCAGAACAAGTTTCGGATTCGATTTTCGTTAAGAAACGAGTGAGATACATGTGTTTGAAGTTTCGCCGGAAAAACGTTTTTCGCCGGAATTCATTTTCAGATGATGTTTTCGTTATTTTAACTCTTTCAACGTGTTCCTTTATTGATTTCTTGTGTTTTCCAGATATTTAAAATCTTTAAAAGGACGAAAAACGGTCGCCGGAAAATACATATCGCCGGAGTTTTTCACCTCGAGATACAGAGCAACACTCACAGCATGTTCGAATATTTTTCGTTGGAATCGATTTTGGAGTAAACAAGGAGTATTTTCCAACTTGTTTCATCGATTTTCGTCGAGAAACGAAGAAGATATCGTCGTTTGAAGTTCACAATTCGTTTGATTTTTGGAGAAGATGAACAGTAAACTAACGGACAGCCGTTATCTCCGTTAGTTTTGTTAGTTTTATGACATTTTGGTCCTAGAGTGTTAGTTTCGTTAGTTTTCTTTACTTTTTTAGTCCTTTTTCTGTTAAGTTTTGTTAAGTCAGTTAGTACTTTTAAGAATATGTCTTTTTCGGTCCTTGTCGTTAATCTTTGTTAGTTTTTTCGTTAATTGTGTTACATTTTTAGTCCTTTTACGTTAGATTTGTTAGTTTTTGTTAACTAGTTTTTAGTTTTGGCAGATTTAGCACCTGTAGTATTAGTTTAGGGGTTTGACAAATCTGATCCCTCAAGTTCTAACTTTGAAAAGTTGTCACTTTTAGCCCCTGTAGTTTTTTTTTCTTTTAGGTTTTTACATTTTCAGTTCCTCTAGTATTTAGTTTGTTCTTTTGTCATTTTTAGTCCTTCTAGTTTTATAAGTTGTGTGTTTTTTACATTTTTAGCCCCTAGATTTTATATTTTGTGTTTTTGTCTTTTTGAGTTCTCGTTTTTTCGTCAAGTCTTAGTATTTTATTTCAATTTTAGTCCTCGTTTTTCGTATTAGTTTCTTTTTAAGAGTTTTTTTTATATTTTTTTTGTGCTGATCTGAGTTTGACTTTCGGTCAAATTCTTCTGAATTGTTTGGGAACGATCATTTTTTATCAAGTTGTTTCTCATTCAAAGTTTTCTGAGAGAGAAGAAAATTTTAGTTTGTCCGTATTTTTGTTTTTGAATTCATTTCTACTCACGATAATTTTGTCAAATTCTTTTTGAAACAGGATGAGTTCTCCAATTATGCTCAGAGGAAGATACGAACAGTGGAAAACCGATTTTTTCAACTTTGAAGATACACATGAGCTGAGTTGTTATATCAGGATGCCATTAACTGAAGGAGAGATGAAATCTCATACTCCAACAGAAGATTCTACTGAGGATCGAGAGAAAAGAAAGAATGCTGATAATATAGCTCGAACTTTTCTGTTGAATAGTATTCGTCATGAGATTAATGGTCACATAAATACCTATCAGTTGACAGGAAAAGATTTATACAAGTCAACAGGAAAGGAGATATGGGACTATCTTGAATGGACGATGTTAGGGCCAACGGTTGTGTCTGAGCTAAAAGGAAAGATTTCTGAGTTGAAAGCTACAATTCAGCAGACAGTCTCTGTTGAGAGCAATGAGCATAAAGTTAAGAAATTGGAATCTGAGAACGTTGAGCTGAAAAAGAATTTATCTGATTTGGAAAAACAGCTTGATGCAAATAAAGCTGATTTTGAAAGTGAAAAGAAAATTTTTTCAAAGAAGTTCTCAGATTTCTCAAAGAAGTGCTTTGAAGAGAAGAAGTCGTTGGAGCTTAAAGACTTAAAACTTTCTCAACAAATCTACGATTTCGAGAAAGTACTGATTTTAGAAATAGAGAAGTTTGAAAAAGAGAAGAAGGCCATAGAAAAGAAGAATGTAGGAGTCTTCAAAGAGTTATCCGGCCAAAGAACTGAGTCAGAAAAAGGATTTGAGGAAGAAAGATCCATTTTTGAAAATGAAATTAAGAAGCTGACTTCTAAGTTGTCTGAACTGTCTGCAGCTGCGCTGAAAGAGCAAAAGATGAAATCTGAGTTCTCAAAGAAAATAGATCAACTTGTGAAAGAAAGAGATATCTTTGAATCAAAGATCAAAGAACTTGAAAATTCTGTTTCAAGTTCAAAACAGAAATTCATCTCTTCAAACAGGTCAGTCAAATACTTTAATCAGATTCGTCGCACTAACCTTTTCTACGATGAATTTTTAGATGGTTCAGATACTTATCCAAGAAGAAAAAGTTTTAAGAAAGAGAAACTGGTTTGGCAAAAGAAACCAGTCAAAGAGGATAAGGAAAAAGAGCTGAAAGAGAAGAAATCATATGTACCTGGACACAAGGCAAAGAAGAACAAAGAATCTAACGGTAAGAAATTTTATTGTTATATTTGTTGTACACATGATCTTTTTCATAAAACAACTGGTCATTTCTGGTATGGTTCTTACTCCATAACCCCCACACGCACTGCAACTAACATTTCTGGACCCAAATACCAGTGGGTACCAAAGAAGAAAATTGATTATGTGTTGCAGGAACCTCAATCCAAGGGGGAGTAAGAGAACAATGGCTCTTGAATAACACAGTTCAAGACCCGCACCTCAATGTCAAGAATATGACCTCTAAGCACAACAGCTTAGGACCCGTACCTCAGAGATCAAAAAGACCTTACTCCTGTATGCTTGCATCCGATGGATATTTATGGTCTTCATCCCAAGAGAATTGATCTGATCTCTATCCTATACTTTTTCTTTGCTAGATTTTTCTGATATTGATGGTCTAACAATTCAAAAGGGAGTGTTTGATCTCTATCCTGTTTTACTTGTAATATTTCAGATGCTTAATTTAAGGGGGAGTAAAGGTGATGGCTTCTGATCACATGACAGATCAGGACCCGTTCATCAATGATCAAAGACGGATATTGTGCTAATATCCAGGGGGAGATTAAAAGATTAAAATCTTTATATCTTGATTTGAGGGGGAGCTGAAAAGGTAAAAATCTTCTGATCTAGATCTCAGATTGTTTGAAAGAAGGACAACTTTCGAACATAAAAAAAAAAAACAATTTCTGAAATGTTCAAACCACTTCTTATTCTCAAAAGTTTTATGAATGTAGAAGTGTGCTTTTAAATGTTTTTCTAAATTTTTGAGCTTATTGTTTAACTGACCGTGTGTTTCCAAAGATCAATACTTGTGTATTATCTTGTCCATATACTGCCAAGTATTCATACACACCGGTTCAGTATTTTACTTGAAATTGTTATTACCATGTCTCAAATTCAAACAATTTTTCGATGGTAATACCCCCGTTTGAAGTTCAAAGTTGATGAGCATCATTCATCTTTTTCATATTTGTGCTTTCATTGATAAATTGTTTATATTTGTTCATATAAACAAATTTCCAATTCTTTGATACCCTAACCTTTTGATTTGATCTGATTGATTCATTGTCATATTCTCAAAACAATTCTCTTGATTTCATTTCATTCATTCAATATCATTGTTTTGAGAAATCTTCATTGTTCAATTACTCAAATCTCACGAGCATACATATTGACAATGGTATCATATATCTTGTGCTAAACTGTTTCAGTTAAACTATTGAGCAACCGTTCTTCATAGGAAATTTCATGGGATTCGTGTGTGAGCTTAAATAGAACTTCCATGGATTCACGCAACCTGTGTTTCCTACCCAGGAAGTTATCCTTGAGTGATTGAGGGGTGAGGGGTCAAAATCAAAGAGTGGGGGAGATAACTCATCCGGTTGAGTTATTCTCATTGTGTGGAGCGGAAAAATGGAAATGAGAGTTTGGTTAGAAGTAAGCAAAATGATAAAAAGAAAGAGGGTGTGAGAACAGAGTTAAAAGAATATTAGAACTCTGCACCTACCACTTTCTGAGCCGGGCAGCCACATCTACTGATTGGTTCACATTCTTTGGTGACCATCATTGAAACAGGCAGTGAGTCCATGCCAACTCTTGCTATTACCCCACCAACCACTCGTTTCTTTCTCGAAAAAGAAATGTTTCATTTTCTTGGGGACGCAGCACATATGTTATCTAATCTTCACTCGGAAGATTTAGATATTGAAAAAGAAGGAAAGTTGCCCCACCTTCGCACCTCTCTCATGCACATTGAGTCCGTGTATTATCTGTTGTTGTCTCAACAGTTTACACAATTTGAGCCTGAATGAAACACAATCATTGTGCTAAAATTTTTTCATACACAAGCACGAGCACACAGGAAATCTGTTTTTCTGTCAGAACATTCATAGAATTACCTTGTGTTTTTTCAATGATTGAATGGAAGACTTGGGGAGTCAACATCAAACCAACTCCTTATATTGTACATTCGTTGTACACAGTGACTCCGTGTTACTGACAGGCACTTCTAACTGTTTCATTTGTTGATTCAGGGTTACCTCGTTCATTATGTCTGAATTTGAAAATATTCAGAGATATACCTTTCATGAATTGACGGCTATTCAGATCAACGGGCGGAGACTGTCAAAGGGGAGATTGTTATTTGTTCTCAAAGGGGGAAATCAAAGACTGTGCTGAAATTGAAGATGTTTTGATGATCATGATGCTCACATCATCAAAAAGGGGGAGACATTTTATAAATATTCAATTTCAGATTTAAGTCAGAATTTCAAATGCATTTCAAAATGCTTCCGCTGATACAAAGTCAAAAGATTCTGAAGAAATTTTATTCAAAGATAAATCAAGATGATTTGTGAAAGTTTGTTTCTCTGAAGACAGTCAAGAGATCAAAGAGATGAAGATTCAATATCAGAGATTCCTCAAAGATGTTTCAAAGTTCTTTGTTTCAGAAGTTTCAAGAATTCTGTTTCTTGTTCATGACATGTTGACTTTCAAAGCTTCAAAGTGAAAAAGACTTTTCAAGATTCTTCAAAGGCTGAAAGTGTTTCAAAGTTCAAATTTATCAGAGACAAAAGCTGAAGATTCAAGAGTTGAAGACTAACGTCAAATTTTTATGAAATCTTGAATACAAAGGGGGAGATTGTTAAGTCAAAATATTGTATCCAAGATTTATTTAGAAAAGTCAAAATGTAAAAGTCAACAATGTCAAAGTCAAAGTCTATTTTGTCAAAGTCTTGATAAGTCAATATTGATTAGTTTTACTTAGTCATTAAGTTTTAGTTTAGTTAGGTGATATAAATAGAGTTTGCTTTGTAATCTTTAGGGAAGAACTTCATTGTAAAAATCAGATATGTGAGATATATGACAAGAGCTTTCAAGATCTACTCTCTCTCTACTCTCTGTCTAGAATTCCTGAATGTTTAATCTTGTTTTGATTGAGAATTGCTTGATAATTTGGGATAACACATGTGCCTAGATGCGAGTTCTAAGAATTCACACACTAGTAAGTGCGAAATCTAGACTTAGAAAAATTTCATAACTACAACTTTTCGCATGAGCTTTTTGCACTACAGGGACATACGAATTCTATACATACAAATCTTTTTCAACCTCGAGCAATTCGTATCGATACGAAATCTAGACTTAGAAAATTTTTCAATTTTCCATGTGAAATATGAGCAATTTGCATATACCCTTATGCGAAAACTGTGTGTCCCTGTGATTCACGATTCAATCAAGCAAACAATAAACAAAATACAATTATGCAAACCTGATATTGATTTCACAAATGATTCAAACGATTACAAGGTTGAATGATGAAATTCTCTCCCTGTCTCTTGCACGCAACCTCTCTCTCTGATTTCTCAAAATACGACTCACACACTCTCTCTAAATTAATTAACCTAATCAACACTCAATAAACTAATTTAGTCAAAAGCTTATAGCCAATTGGGCTTTACTTGGGCCCAATAGCTAAAACAAACTAACTTATTTAAAAGAAAAAGACTATAAACGAAAATACGGAAAACACACTTTGACTACTTATTACAAAAGACCCTAGACTATTTATTGAGAGTCGATTTTATCAGCTTTGACTTCAGATTTCCATCTTCAGATAATGATGACCTTGAATCCAATAAAACTGTGCTTTAAAAATCTCCCCCTTTGGATCAAGATCATTACTAAAATAAATTTAGCAATTCAATCCTTCTCTCTTTAAGCTAAAAAAAACAATCTTCCTCTTTTCCTTCAGAATGTAGCAATTCTCTCCAAAATAAAATTATCTCGAGTTTCAGCTAGGAATGCTTCAGCAAATCAGCTTCAAAAATTCTTCATTTCAGCATATATTCAGAATATCTTCAGAAATTCTTTCATTGTTTCAAAAAGCTTTTGATCTCCCCATTTCTTGATTGACGCTTCTCCACCTTTTTGATGAAAAGATCAAAGAGGTCATCAAAACTTTTCTTCAAGAAATGTCGTCCACCACTTATCATGCAAACAGAACCACTGATTAACCGTCAATTCATAAAGATGTGCATCCAGATCTTTGCAAATCCAGACAAAATAGAAAGGTAACACCAGAATCAACAAATGAAACAGTTAAAAGTGTCTGTCAGTAACACAAAGTCAATGTGTGTAACAAATATACAATATAAAGGAGCTTTTATGATGTTCACTCCCCCAGGGCTTCCATTCAATCATCGAAAAACCACATAGGTAATTTCTATGAACGTTATGACAAAGAAACAAATTCTTTGTGTGTTCGTGCAAGTGATGGAATAAATTAAGCATATGAAGACTGCTTATAAGGCTCAAAATGTGTAAACCACTGAGACAACAGTTAGTTAAACACAGACTCAATGCGCATTAGTGAAGTGTGAAGGTGGGGTATACTTCCTTCTTTTCAATATCCACATTTTCCAAATGAAAATCAGATAGCATATGTGCTGCGTCTCCTTTGAAAATGAAACATTTTCTTCTTTAGAAGAAAATGAGTGGTTGGTGGGGTAATTGCAAGAGTTGGCATGGGCTAGTTGTCTGTTTCAATAATGCTCACGAAGAAGTTGTGAAACATTAGTAATGTTGCTGCCCGACTTAGAAAGTAGTTGGTGCAGAGTTTGATATTTTTTTACTTTGATCTCTCACCCTCTTTCTTTTAATCTTTAAGCTCACAGCTAACCAAACTATCTTTTACAAATTCTCTCATCACACATCACACATCCCACACTCATTTCTTTTGACTTCTCACATGCAATCACTAAGGATTTACTTCTTGGGTAGGAGACACTAGTTAACGTGAATCTATAGAAGTTCAGTTAAGTCCTAGCACACTGATCCCATGTTATCCTATAAAGCAAATGATGCTCAGATGGTTTAAGTTTATCAGTAAAAGGGCATAGATGAAGCAGAAAACATTTAAAATCTCACTTCCAATTCAAGAAATCTGGTTGAGAATCGGGAAGTGGTTTGAACATTTAAGAACATGTTTTCTTATGATTGAAAGTTGTCCTTCTTTCAACCATAGATGAGATGAAGATAAGGAATTATATCTTTTGAGTGCAGTCTTACATCTCACGAAGTAAAGCTTAAAGTCATAAAGATATGATCTTGTAAGCATTTCTCAACTTGCAAAAGTCTAAAAGTCTAGTCAAAGTAACTTTATTCACTGAATATAAAATGACAGAAAACAGTAAAACAATTAATGTACGAGTTCTGATCAGAGACAATAAGAAGTCATAGCCATACTCCATTGACTTGAACGCTCCCCCTAAAACCATGCATCACTAATAAGTCATCAGTAAACACAATGCATTTAAATATGCTCCCCCTCAAAGTAACATCACACTCCCCCTGAGATCATGAACAAACTATTAAAAAGCAAATATCTTGTGGAAATAATGATAAAGAAATGAAGAAAAGACACAATAAGAAACTTTAATAGGTAACCACCGATTAGGTCTTAAGATTTAGCATACCAAGCCTAGAGACAATAAAATTGAATCTCTTTTCGTTTAAAGGTTTGGTGACAAATCTGCAAGCTGAAAATCAGTTTTTACAAAGTAAAGTTCAATTGTTCCATTTTCCACATTATCTTTTATAAAGTGATACCTGACATCTATGTGTTTAGTCTTAGTATGCTGAATAGGGTTAGCAGTAATCGCAATAGCGCTCTTCGAGTCACAATAGATCGGGATTCTATTTAAACGAAACCCATAGTCTCGTAGTTGTGTTCTCATCCACAAGACCTGAGAACAGCAGCTAGCAGCAGCTACATATTCTGCTTCGGTCGTTGATGTTGAAACACATAATTGTTTCTTCGATTACCAACTAACGAGTTTATCTTCGAAGAATTGTATATGACCCGAGGTGCTCTTTGTGTCTAACATGCAACCAACATGATTTGCGTCTGAATAGGTTGTTAGTTCAAAGCTAGTATCTTTAGGATACCACAGACCAAGATCTGCAGTCCCCTTCAGATACCTAAAAATCCACTTAACAACAGACAAATGGGATTCTTTAGGATTGGCCTGATATCTAGCACATAAGCATGTAGAAAACATTATATCCGACCTACTAGAAGTAAGATACATTAAAGAACCTATCATCCCTCTATAAGTCCTAACATCAACAACCTTTCCCGAAAGATCGGTGCCAATCTTAGTACCAGGTGCCATCGAGGTACCAATCGGTTTACAATTTTCCATTTTGAACTTCCGAAGAATATCAAGAATGTATTTAGATTGATTGATAAAAATCCCCGTTGAAAATTGTTTGACTTGCAATCCGAGAAAGAAGTTCATCTCTCCCATCATGCTCATCTGAAAACTTGACACCATGAGGTTTGCAAAATTCTTACAGTTCTTAGGATTTGTTGAACCAAAAATAATATCATCCACATATATTTGAATAAGAATGATATCGTCTTTATCCTTTTTAATGAAAATAGTGGTATCAACTGTACCTTTTGTAAAACCTGACTTGACCAAGAACTGAGATAGGATATCATACCAGGCACGAGGAGCTTGTTTCAGTCCATAAAGAGCTTTATCCAAGATGTAAACATGATTAGGCTTATCTGGATTTACAAACCCTTCAGGCTGCGAGACGTAGACTTCCTCCTTGAGTACTCCATTCAGAAAAGTTGTCTTCACGTCCATTTGATAAACGGTGAAGTTCTTGTGGGCTGCGTAGGCTAAGAACATCCGAATTGCCTCTATACGCGCCACTGGAGCATAAGTCTCGTCATAGTCGATCCCTTCCTCTTGCCTATACCCTTTGGCAACAAGTCATGCTTTGTTACGGATAACAGTACCATCTTCATCTTTCTTGTTTTTGAACACCAATTTCGTACCAATGATGGTTTTACCTTAAGGTTTGGGTATGATTCTCCAGACGTTTAGTGCTTCAAACTGATTCAGCTCATCTTGCATTGCAGTTACCTAATCTGAATTGGCAAGAGCCTTAGATACGCGAGTAGGCTCGATCTTCCTCAGAAAGGATTCATACATACATAGATTTGATGTTGCAGACCTAGTTTGCACCAGTTTAGAAGGATCTCTAATAATTTGATGTACCGGGTGATCTTTAGTCCACTTATGTTCATGAGGGAGTGGATTAGATGTAGATTGATCATGTTCAGCATCTAGAAATCCACTGTTATCTCCTTCAGATGGTTCAGAATGAATGGGGGTTTTAGTTGAAGTAGTAGGTGCAAAAGTTGCAGTAGGTACAGCTTGGTTAATCTGTTGATTAGTCCTTGCAGTACATCCTACTGAGTCAGCTACTTCTGTCTCGGCGGTGTTGGTCACAACTTCAACTTTCGGATTAGTCATTTGAACTGGAACTTCTTGCCGAATCGGGGAGTTGGATTCAGTAGAAATATCGAAAGTGGTTGGTTCAGTAGTCACCGAGTCTTCCATCCTGTCAACCACAACAGGTTTAGGCATACGAGATCTAAGAAATTCATCATAACACAGTTCAAATAATAAATCGAAATCTGATAATTTAAAGGTAGACGATGAAGCATCATCTGATTTGTTCTCTTGAGGTGCAGGTCCTGGACTGGGAGCGATTCCGAATGTGACACGCAGTCGACACAACTTCAACCCACAAAAATAGATGTAATTCAGATTGGCTGAGCATTGTTCGAGCGACCTCGACAAGTGTACGATTATGCCTTTCGCCGACTCCATTTTGTTGAGGCATGCGAGCAGCAGAATATTGATGTGATATCCCGACCGATTCGAGATATTCTTCAACTATCTTGTTCTTGAACTCTGTGCCGTTGTTAGTTTGGAGAATCTTGACTTGTTTCTGCAGATTGACTTGGGTTGTCTTCAGAAATGTAATGAGAACTTCGGGCGTCTCATTTTTAGACCGTAGAAACTTGACCCAAGTGTATCGCGTATAGTCATCCACAATAACCAACACGTACTTCTTTCCGCCTAAGCTTTGCGTTCTCATAGAGCCACATAAATCCATATGTAACAACTCTAATGGAGAGCAGGTACTTGGTTCAGGCTTTGGTTTGTGTGGGGCTCTCTTCATCTTTCCCTTTTCATATGTTGTACACAAGTGTTCTCTTTCATACTGCATCTCTGGAAGTCCTTTCACTAGCTTTCCACTGACCAGCTTGTTGATGTACCGAAAGTTGAGGTAAGAAAGTCGTCGATGCCATAACCAGCTTTGTTGCATCGAGGCCTTTGATAGTAGACATACCTGATTGTCAGCCTGGATCTTTGACAAGTTGATGGTGTAGAGGTTTGACTTTCGAGTGCCGACCAAGAGTTCTTTCCCTTCTTCAGTGCGTACTGAACATGTCTTGACCTTGAAATTAACCTCTAAGTCTTTGTCGCAGAACTGGCCAATTCTGAAAATGTTGTGCCCTAAGCCTTCAACGTAGCACACCTTCTTAATGGTAAGATTTTCGTTTACAACATCACTTTATCCCATAATTGGTGAAAACTGATCATTTCCAAAACGAATGTGCCGCAGTATTTGTCTGTATAGTTAGACAACATACTCTTCTGCCCAATCATATGCTTGGAACACCCGCTACCCATGTACCACATATGACGGGTCTGCACAAAACAAATCAAGAAAGAAGAGGTTTACGTACCCATTTATAAATGGGTCCTTCATTGTTAGTACATGATTTTGTCACCCATTTAAATTTGGGCTCGCTTTTTCTTTGAAAATCATAAGCATGATGAGAAGAATGATGATGATAAGATGAAACATTATATGAACCAAACCAAACATCCGAATATTTACGAGAAGCATAATCCAATCCACCAAAATTTGAAAAGTTTTTATTAGAAGGAGCTAACTGGAATAATTGCTTTATGGAATATTTCTTGCGAGAATCAACAAGATTAGATTTAAAAGTAGCAACATTCACAATCAATTCATCTTTACTGGAAGTCTTGTTATTCAAATTAAAACTAGAACTAGATTTAGCTTTCTCGTCTATCTTCTGTTTCGGTATCCATGCTGACTTAATCCCAAGCCTTTGCTTTCTCACATCTGAAACATTTGAAATTTTAGAGTTAGAATGATGAAAATCAAAAGAGTTCTTCTTCTTTGGCTTACCCGTGGTGATCGGTTTATGTGAATGCTGAGATTTTCTTTTCTTACCTTTTGCATTCTTAGATTTCACAGAAACTGATTTGTCAACTTTCGTTGATGTTTCACCTTTTTCAAACACACTAGGTAATCCGAAAGAATTAACAACACAAGATGAATGATTAGGAAGTTTGGAAGTAATGTCAAACTGAGCAAGACAATCATTTAGAACACCATCAAAGTTTTAGAAATTAAGCTCATTTTCAAGAGAACCAGATCTATCATCAGATTTTAAAGCCTTGGAAAGTTTCGAGAACCCAGTATTTTTGAACACTGTTGAAAATACAGTTTGTTCTAAGTCCATCAAAATTCTTTCTTAAGTAAGAGTGTTCTCGAGTTCAGAAATTTATTTTCCAAAACTAGAGGAGGGACGTAAAGCTTTCCTTCTATGGGCTTAGCCTCCATTTCTTTTACAGAATAAATTTCAAAATAGATATTTGAAAGAAATTTTGAGTTATCAGAACTATAACTATTATTCAACCTCTCATAACGAAACGGAAGTTGGACTTTAGTTGTGTTTTTTCTTTTAGCATATTCCTTGGCTTTATATTCTTCAGACTGTTTAGTCCAGAAAACTTGAATAAACCCAAAATCATAAAGAGCAGGCACTTCAGATAGTCCCTTTTTGAGACATTGTGGGTTCTCGTAACCGAGTCCCCACTTCTCTTTATCCTCTTTGGGTGTGATTAGATGAATAGTTTGTTCAGACTGACCCATAGAATATAATTTTCTTCCAAAGCATTCACCTTTTCAATTAAAGATTCCTTGTCTTTTGAAGTCGAAAAGTACTTTTTAGAAAGCTCTTTAGACTTAAACTCACACCCTCTATACTTAGAAACAGTTTCAGATAACTCTTTATGAATTATAGTCTTTTCTTCAGCGCTGGTGTCTATATTTTTGTGCAAAGTTTCAATTAATAAATTTTTCTCAGCAATATCATTACTAAGTTTATGTATAGATTGATTTTTCTCATTAATGACACCTTTCTCACGCTTCAGTTTAGACTCTAATTCTTGGAGTTTAGACATCATGGCATGCATTTGGTTCAGAAAATCATATTCAGTTAAGTCACATACCTCTCCATTATCTCCATCATCAGAATCAGCTTCAGCTTCTGACTGCTTCTTCCCCATCAAGCACAGGTGTGTTGTCTCGTCCTTCTCTCCTTCTTCAGATTCTTGGTCCGAATGGTCGATCCAGTATTCATCCTCGGCCATTAATGCTTTTCCAGCCTCATGTTGCTTGGCTAGAAGCATCTTATTCTTGTAATAGTCGGAGTTTCGGACTTTTGGTTTGCAGCAGTCCTTTGCAAAGTGACTGAGTCTGCCACAGTTGTAGCACTTTATCGGTTCTTCCTTCTTGGTCTCTTCGGCTCCATCCTTCTTTTCTTCTGTTCTCTTTTCTTCAATTTTCTCTTTATGCTTGTAGTTATTTGGACCAGACGAATACCTCTGACTGTTGGAGTTAGGATTTTTACAAAACTTCTTTTGGAAAGCCTTGGTTAACATTAGCATGTCTTCCTTCAGTTGTTCACAATCATCAGAGTCAGACCTTGCCTCACTATCAGCCTCTTCTGATTCAGATGCTATTACCTTCTTCTTCTTAGACCTTTTCTTGACCACAAGTGCTACTGGATCATCAACTGCTTTGTTAGCCTTTTTCATCTCAGCCTTGATCTCTTCCACATCTTCCTCATTTTGTCTAAGGATTTCATAAACTTCATGAAGTGGAATGTCGTTTAGATCTTTCAACTCCCTCATTTGTCTGGTGAATCTCTTCCACTCAAGCTGAAGGTTGCTGAGAAATTTCACATTCAACTCAACTTGAGATTTGCTGATCTTGTTTTTGCTTAGCTCGTTCAGTAATGTGACAAATCTGTCATAAGTGGCTTCTAGTGATTCTCCAGCTTTGGCTTTGAATTCTTCATAATTATTCAAGCAGTTGGAAACTTTGAGTTGGTTGCTGACTTTAGATCCGATCATCATCTTCTCTAACTGATCCCACATTTGCTTGCCGGTAGCGTTGTAGCTATCAATCTTGACATATATTTCATTCGGTATTCCTTGGAGAATAAATGATCTTGCCAACTTGTCACCCTTGTGTCTCTTCTTCTGTTCTTCCGAGTATTCACCAATCGGTAATTTATACTCTGTCTCTTCTTCTTCACCATTTTCTCCAGCTACAGTGAGAACCTTGGTTAGAGGTGTCATGATTCCTTCTTTTAGAGATTTTTTTGATGTAATCTCTCAGATCATTTTGATCGATGAAATCCAAGAATCTGTCCTTCCATTGCTCGTACTGCCCCTTGAAGAGTACTGGTGGCTTAACGTCGGTTCCAATAGCAAGAGCTTCCCGAGATGACATTCTTACTGATATTGTTAATAGAGATCGTTAGCCCAGATACAATATAAATTAATACTGAAAAAAAACTGGAGTAAAAAGAATAGTTTGCACGAGAGGAGGGTCGCGCAAAGAGGAACTTTGCGCGAGTAACATATAGCGCAAAGGACGGTTTGCGTGAGACGAGGCTGGCGCAAAGTGTCAGTTTGGGCGACAAACAGGTTGCGAAAAGAAGAGTTTCGCGTGACACGTGGGTGGCGCAAGAGAGGGTTTGCGCGATAAGAGGGTCACATAAAGTGGGATTTGCGCGAGCCTTGGATGGCGAAAAGTGAGATTCTCGCGAGGAATAGGTGGCACAAACAGATGTTTGCGCGACAAAGCACTGGCGCAAAGTAGGGAATGATCGGTAACTTGCTCGACCGGACTATTGCACGACTGGATGTCTTAAAGGAGAAATCGACCGGTAAACTATATAGACCGGTACACTTGACCGGGACCGGAATCGGTATGGATAGACCGATAAAGTGAATTGACCGGTAATGGTATTGTGAGAGGACCGGTAATGTGTGAACCGATATTCGATATTCGACCGGTAAGAAGTCTTGACCGATATTCCTTGTGACCGATAAGATGACGACTGGTATAAGTGATACGACCGATAAGGTATGGACCGATAGAATGTCGACCGGAATTTACTCGACCGGTATAATGTGGTCGACCGGTACGAGGTATTGACCGATGTTGACTGTGAGTTTACCGGGTGACCGGTATTGAGGATTGACCGATATTAACTCAACCGATATGTTGACCGATGTATGAACCGGTATGATTATATCGGTCGACCTATATGTTCTCGATGCTTAGGACCCAGAAAACACAAATCAACCCATAAGCCAATCAAAAACTCAAAATTAAACTACAAGACTTTGCCAAATCGACCTTTTAACCAACTAGAACAGATTGCAAACGATTAATTTCAATAACTAGCACTTTTATGAAAAATCACTGAATGGAACAGTGTTGTGCTTGAACGACCGAACAGATCCAAAATCATCAAATAAGCAATCAAAATCGATGCAGTATTCAAATCAAATAGTACCCAATCAAGATAATAGGCAAATAGATCATAATCCAATCAATAACAACTTGAATGAACAATCACACAATAATAAAAATTGAATCTTTGACAGATAAACATAACCGAAAAAAAATTCAATTCAATCTGTCATGCTCTGATACCAATTGTGTGTCCCTGTGATTCACGATTCAATCAAGCAAACAATAATCACAATACGATTATGCAAACCTGATTTTGATTTCACAAACGATTCAAACGATTACAAGGTTGAATAATGAACTTCTGTCCCTGTCTCTTTCACGCAGCCTCTCTCTCTTTCTCTCTGATTTCTCAAAATACGGCTCACACACTCTCTCTAAATTAATTAACCTAATCAACACTCAATAAACTAATTTAATCAAAAGCTTGTAGCCAAATGGGCCTGACTTGGACCCAATAGCTAAAACAAACTAACTTATTTAAAAGAAAAATACTATAAATGAAAATACAGAAAACACACTTTCACTATTTATTACAAAAGACCCTAGACTATTTATTGAGAGTCGACTCTATCAGCTTTGACTTCAGATTTCCATCTTCAGATAATGATTATCTTGAATCCAATAAAACTGTTCTTTAACAAAAACCTTACTTTTCGTATGACACTCTGATGTGAAATCTTTACTTTTCGTATGACACTCTGATGAGAAATCTTTCCTTGAAACAACTTTTCGTATATGTGTGTTATACGAAATCTGATCAACTTTTCGAAGTCTTATGCGAATTATGTACTTGTGATTTTTCTAGACACTTTTATGCGAAATCTTCTATGCGAACTCTGTAGATCTTGCGAGGGTCTATGCGAGTTCTTCACCACTTCGACCAAAATCTGACTTTTTGCACCTGAATTTGATGATAAAACTTTGCAAATTTGATCTCGATCAATGTATGAACAGATTACAAACAATGAATTTCAAATAAAAATTAATTTAATCAAACAAATCATATTTAATACAGTGCTCAGAACTAGTGAACTCCAAATCTTACAAAATCTCAAAATTGAACGAGGATTACAGTGCAAGATCGACACAAACCAATATAGAACTTGTTTATTACATCATACGAGCAAAGTAGACTCAATTAAACTTACAATTACACACAAAAATTCAAAATTCGATCCAAAAGTCAACAAACAGTGGTGCGAAGCATTTCTCGAATTCGATTGAACTTTCTGCTCTGATACCAATTATGTGTACCACAATGTATTCTTATTTCAATCTCAATTTCGATTACAAGATGATGCTTTCACAATATTTCTCTCTCTAAACTGATACACACTTCTAGTCTCTTACTCATACGAGTCTACAAACAGAAAAACTCTATTTATACTCTAACACTTTACAAAGACAAAAATACTTACAACACTAATACATTGACTTTTCTTTATTACATAAGACTTTGAATTTTTAGCATGAGAGTTGACTTGAGCTTTTGTTTGACTTTGACTTTCATCTTGAACACCAGCCTTCATGATCTTGTATCCGACATATTTTGTGCACTAACAATCTCTCTTTATCAATAGTGATTATAGGGTTTCTCCAAACCCTATTTCCTTAATTTATTGCTAAGATCAAAGGGTATCAACCAAGGAACCAAGCTAGAAGCATTTAACCATCTCCATTATCATCTTCTTCAAGAAAGCAAGCTACGGTTTTTGGGTTTTCATCAAAAAACCCACTTTGTGAGTTTATCCTTCTCATTTAATGATATATCCAATTCATCAAAAATCTAGGGTTTTGACACTCATTGGAATATTTTGTGATAAATTGTTTTAAGAGGTTTCAGAGTGATTATAAACATGGTTTACACAAGTATTGTGAATGGTTGGAACCCAAATGGACAATATGAATTTAACTTGATATATGATTGAGAAGGGAAGTTGAGTATTAAAATGATTGTGCATTATTGATTCTTGTGAAGGTGGGAGAATATGGTAATATACCTTATATGTTGGAATACATTGTTAATGTGAAGTGACCGATATTATGGTTATTAGATTTTCCTTGTAATGACATGGTACTATGTGAGTGTAAGACCATAAAATTTGGGTAAAATAAAAACAAAAATTTCGGCAATATAACGCCTATAATATAGAATTATAAACCGGTAAACAATATTGACTATGACCCAATACGATTGAGGTAGTTGCATTAATTAAAGTAGCGGAACTAATAAGACATATGCACAACAACCTATTTAATCTAGAACATTTAACAACTAGATTAATATGGGTGTCGTTATGACTTCAAAACACTCTTCTCTCAAGATCCCAAAAATGCCAGCCCGTGAAGGATCCTATGTGCGTCCGGCGAATCATGGTGCCCTATGAACACCACTAACGGATCACTTGAGCCATTAAACACCAAAGCAAGTATTAGGCCCAAGTCTAGAATGTAACAAATATTTAACAGTTTATAATGTAAGCATGTACAGTATAATTAATTGTTACCAGAATACCCATAAACTGAATCAATTGCAACATTCCAATTCGGGACAAATATTTCCTTTCCTGTACAAAATACACAAGAGATAACTCTTGAAAGACGGGGGAGACCCGTTATCATCTTGGGTGACGAGAACACGTGAATGGGGTCACCCATGATGTTATTGGATTTCACCACATATCACGCTTCTAGTTCCCATGCCATACAAGACAACACAATCCTCAAACAGTTTATGCCTCTAATGCTTACTCCGTCAAGTTACACCTCAAGGGCTTACAAACATGGGTGCCTATCCAATCTAGACGAGTTCCAACTCAAGGACTTACGTCCCCTATTGTCTACTCGCTAGTGCCCAAACGGACAACAATTAACAACACACATAGATATGCCATCTAAGTCCTCGTGCACAAGGACATATATATAAACTTCACATTTAGATCATGATCAAGTGTAGATAGCAATTTTCACACAATGCACATTTCTTTCAAATAACACAATAAAGCTCCATACATGTTTAAATTTATACTCCAACATTTGTTTGACAACATGGCAACCATCAGACGAAGTAGAAACTCTAACTGCTGATAAGAATACTTGTATCCTACTCCTCATATTTATGAAGATGGTCTTCTACCATAAATTAACTTGTTTACCACTTAGCTTGCATAAAGAAACCCCCATGATAATTAATAACTCCCAGAAGGAACAATAATACCTATACATGTTAGACATACAAACCCTAATATTAGGTTAACTTCACATATCTCATAATGTTCACATAAGCAAATAATGGTGCATGTATAGATGGATAGTGGTTAGGAGACTCACCAAATGAGTTTATGATGTAAAAACCCTAAAATGGCAAAACCCTAGAAATGGAGATGGAGTCTTGAGGTTGAAGATGAAGATGATGAGGTGATAAATCCTTGAACTCTAGCCTTCCTAGCCTTTAGATGATGATTAACACATGAAGATTTGAGGGAATGGTAGCAATGAATGCTTGTGGGTCAGATTTAATGAAGAAGGAGAAGAATAGAGTGTTTTAGAGAAGTGTTTTTGGTGACAAATGAGTTTTGGGGCTGATTTCCCCCTTTTTAATCGGCCAGAGGTCGCATGCGGATGACGGCACGGTTCCAGCTGCGCGGAGAGCCACACGAAACAATAGAGTTGTGTGCAGACTGAGCCCTGCTCGGATGGCGGCACGGTTCAATCCGAGCAGACAGCCACGCAGAACACTTGAGTTCCTCTTGTGTTAGATCACAGATTTAATGGATTCAAGATCATCCAATCTGAAGATTGAAATCTGAAGCTAAAGCTGAAAAGTCACTCTCAATATTAGTCTAGTGTTATGTTAGAGCATAAATATGTTGGATTCAAGATCATAAAGATTGAAGACAAAAGATCAAGAAGTCAAAGTTGAGAAAGTCAACTCTCATCAAAGTCAAAGTCTTTTGTTAATAAATGTCAAAGTAAATGTATTTGTATTTTACTTTCCTTGTAATTGTCAAGGGTATAAATACCTTTGTTTGTATTTGTAATTAGAAGTATACGTATTAGAGAAGTGGTAATAGCATATCATTCTAGAGAGAAAGTGAGAGAGAATGTGTATCAATATGATTCATCAATGAATGTGATTTAGATTCTCATCTTGATTGTGTTTGTGATCAATTAGAACTTGAATATTAGGGATTAACAATTGGTATCAGAGCAGATCCAAAATCGAAATCAGATCATGAAATCAAGATACTGTTCATCGTCACTGTGTTCTTCAAAGTTCAGATGTGTTTTTGAGTATTAGTGTGCTTTTTGAGTTGTAATTGGTTTATTAGTGATCGATGAATGTAATAGATTGAGTTTGTATAGATAATTTCACGAAATGCACTGTAATTTTCATGAATTTTTGTGATTTTTTGTTGAGTTTTTGTTTACGAGTAAATTTTCACTGTTTCATCGTTCATTTTGTATTGTGATTGTTTGTTTGTGAAATTCTTGTGTTGTAATACGTTGCAGTATTGTAATCGAGCATCCCTACAAAGTTTCAAATCAATTGGACAAGTATTGGACCGAAATCAGATGGAAAAATCAAGTTTTGGTTCGACTTTCTGAAGAACGCGCTAGATCTCCAAAATGCGCAAGTTCTTCGAAAAAACGCGCAAGATTCAATCGCCAGAACGCGCAAGTCGAAGGAAAGTTTTTGTTCAAAACGCGCAAGCAACGATTAACGAGTTTTAGAAACACGCTAGTTGAAGTCTGCGAGTTTGGAAAAGTTGGAAAATTTTCTAAGGTCCAGAACGCGCACATAGTGGTTAGCGAGTTCTTCAAACGCGCTAATCAAAGGGTGCGAGTTTGAGCTGAAACAGTGGTTTGCGAGTTTGAAATTTCAAGAAAAAGTTCTAAGTGTGGAAACGCGCAAGTAAAGCAAGCGAGTTTTGTCAAAACGCGCAAGCTTTGACGAGCGAGTTTTGGAAACGCGCACGCCTCTGTTAGCGAGTTTTATCGTGAATAGTGATCAGCGTGTTTAGGCGTTAGCGAGTTTCAGAAGAAATAGTCACTTGCGAGTTTCAGCGCCTGCGAGTTTAATAGTGACTTGCGAGTTTCTGTACTTAGTCAAATTTTTCAAAACTGTAATATGCCCTTTAATAGTGAAAAATTTTTCTCTAGGGACCCCCGTGCTAAGTCTGCGGAGGGATTAACATGTTAGTTTGTAATAAGATGTCAAAGTTAGTTATTGTATTTTATTATTATTCCTAAATATCTAATAAATAGATATGTTAGAATATTTAGTTTTAGGATATTATTATTAGATATTATGTTAGTTGATATTATGTTATAAGTTAGATTTTAGAGATATTAATTAGAAATCATAATCAACATCATCCAACTGTTCATCAAGAGAGAAAAATAGAGAGAGCTTCAAAGAGAAAACATCAATCATGTAATCTGTGGTTTTGTAATCAAACAAGTTGGTGAATCATATTTGTTTGTGAGTGTGTTTGTATTGATAAGAACTTGATTAAATAAGGGATCGACAATTAGTATAAGAGCTTAAAACCATATTCAAATCAAGTTTTTAAAACTCGACTCTTTGTTCTTCAAAATTATAATCATTTTTTAGTGTTAGTGTGTTATTGGTGTTGAAATCGATCAGGTTGCGATCGAATAGTGTTCTAGATCGATTGGGTATTGTTTAATTTCAGTATTGCATTTTAATCGATTACCATTTTGTGATTTTGGTGTCAAACTGTTCAAGAGTTCAACGTCACTGTTCCATCGATTGATTTTTTTAAAAAGTGTTTGTGTTTTAGATCAAAAGCTTGTAATCTGTTCCAGAAGTGTTAGTGGTCTATTTGTCAAAATTTGGGACTGCTAATCGAAGTCTATATAGGTTTATTTGTGGATCAAAGTCGTTTTTCGAAGCTGCAGGGATGAACTCGCGAGAGTACAAGTTTTGCGCCAGTTCATAGTGATCTTGCGCCAGAAAAAAATAGCACAAAATCTTCTTTTGCGCCATTCAAGACACCGGTCGACACCGGTCAAAGTTCGACACCGGTCCATACTGGTCCACTCCGATCAGAGGACCCCAGTCGCAGAAGTACGCCAGTCGCAACACACCAGTCCATACAAAACCCCTGTCGCAGGACTCCGGTCGAGGTAGGATACCGGTCGAGGTAGGATACCGGTCGAGCAAAACTTTGGTCGCAACAACACATCGGTCAATACAAGACCCCGGTTTGCGCCAACAGTTCTTCGCGTAAACTTCCAATTTGCGCCACCCACTTCTCGCGCAAAGTTTACTTCTACGTGAACTGAAATCTCACAAGCGACTTTTGCGCGAACGTCTGTTAGCGCAAAGTCTGTTTTTACGCCAGCCTTGCTTAGTTCAAGTTGTCTTTTGCGCCACCTTCTCTTCGCACAAACTTGACAATTGCTCTACCTCCTATTAGCGCAAATTGTGCTTTTTGCGCCAGTTCCTGACTTAGTCTTTCTGAATCGATGACTTCAAGAGAAGCTCTAGCTATTAGAACTGACACAAAGCCACCAATACTGTTTAGGGGAGAGTATGAGCAGTGGAAAGATCGGTTCATGGACTTCATAGAAAGACATGATTTGGGCGAATTTATCAAGAAATCTTTAGAGGAAGGAGTTATGCCACCTGTTATGAAGACTCGTACGGTTGATACTGAGGAGATACCATATCAACTTAAGTTTGATGAACTCGATGGTGAAGATGTAAAGAGAGCAAGAGCTGATAGATTAGCAAAGTCTTTCATTCTTCAAGGCATTACTAATAAAATATATGTGAAGATTGACAGCTACAAAGCTACCGGCAAACAGATGTGGGATCAACTGGAGAAAATGATGCTTCGTTCAAAAGTTGGAAACCAACTCAAGATATCCAACTGCCTTAACAACTATGAAGAGTTCAAAGGCAGAGTTGGAGAATCTCTAGCAGAAACATATGACAGATTTGTGACCTTGCTGAATGAGTTAAGTAAGAACAAGGTCAATAAATCATAAATAGAACTGAATGTCAAATTCCTCAGCATCCTTCAGCCTGAATGGAAAAGGTTTACAAGACAGATGAAGCAAATAAAATATCTAAACGATATTCCACTTCACGAAATCTATGAAACCCAGAAGAAGAAGATGATTGTGTCTTAATCAGAAGAAGTTGAAAGTGAAGCGAACCCTGACTCTGACGATTGTGAAAAACTAAAGCAGGCTATGCTTATGTTGACCAAGGATTTTCAAAAGAAGTTCTACAAAAATCCTAGCTCGAACAGTCAGAGGTATTCATCTGGTCCTAGTAACTATGTTCACAAGGAGATATTTGAAGGAAAGAGGTTAGAGGAAAGGAAGCCAGAAGAGAAAAGCTATAAAGCTGAATAGACCAATCAGCAAGAATCTCCAAAATGCTACAACTGTAACAGACTTGGACAATTTGCCAAAGACTGTCGAAGACCCAAAGTCCAGAACTCCGACTACTATAAGAACAAAATGCTTCTAGCCAAGAAACAGGAAGCTGGAAAGGCATTGATGGTAGAAGATGATTTATGCTAGATCATTCAGACCAAGAAGATGAAAATGAAGAGAAGGACGAGACAGCACACCTATGCTTCATGGGCAAGCTGGAAATAGAAGCTGAAGCTGATTCCGATGACGAGGACAACGAAGAGGTATGTGATTTAACTAAATCAGATTTCTTAAATCAAATGCATGCCATGATGACTAAACTCCAAGAATTAGAGTCTAAACTTAAACGTGAAAAGGGTGTTATTAATGACAAAAACCAATCCATACCGAAACTTAGCGAGGATATTGCTGAGAAGAAAGTATTGATTGAGACTTTACATAAAAACATTGACACCAACGCAAAAGAGAAGACCATAATTCTTAAAGAGATTGCTGAAACAAATTCTAAATTGGGAATGTGTGAGTTTGATTTCAAAGAGCTTACGAGAATGTATTCTTCGAGTTCCGAAGAAAACAAATCTTTACTTTCAAAATTAAAAGCTTTGGAAGGGAAGTTATACTCATTGGGTCAAACTGAACAAACCATTCATCTAAACAAATCCAAAGAGAATAAAGAGAGTTGGGGACTTGGTTATGAGAATACTCACTAACTTAAAAAGGGTATATCTAAAGTGCCAACACTTTATGATTTTACATTCTTAAGACTTTCTCAACGATACCCTAACCTTAAAGTTTTCTGGACTAGACTGTCTAAAGAGGATGAAGCCAAGGAATCAGAAAAACGAAAGAACACATCCAAATTTCAACTTCCATTTTGTTATGGTAAGTTGAATCATATTTATAGTTCTATTCAATCAAAATCTCTTTCCAATGATTTTTTTGAGAGTTATTCTGTAAAAGAAATGGAGGCTAAGTCTGTTGAAGGTAAACTTAATGTCCCTCCTCTCATTTTGGAAAGTATAATTTCTGAACTTGAGAAATCTTTAGCAGATGAAAGACTTTTGATTGATATTGAACAAAAAGTGTTTTCAACTGTGCTTAAGAATACTGTTCTTTCTAAATCAACTAAGGCTTCAAAATCTGATGATATGTTTGGTCTAACTAATGGAGGGTTTGATTTTCTAAACTCTGATGGTGTTTTAGATGATTATTTTGATCAATTTGATTTTAGTGCCAAACTTCGTAATCATTCGTCTTTTGTTGTGAAGAAGCCAAAGAAGAAGCATTCATTTGATTCTCAAAATTCTAACTCAAAAGTTTCAAATGTTTCAGATATGAGCAAGAAAAAGCTTGGAGTTAAATCTAAGTGGCAACCAAAACAGGAGATTCACGAGACTGCTAAATCTTTTTCTAGTGTTGATTGTAATATGACTACTACTAGTAAGGATGTTTTGATTGCGAATGTTGCTATTTCTAAACCTAATCTTGTTGTTTCTAGAAAGAAATATTCTATGCAGCAATTATTTCAGTTACGTTTATCTGCTAGAAAGTGTTCAAATTATGATAGACATGATTATGTATCTCGTAAAGATTCTGATTTTTGGTTTGGCACATATCATGTACACTCTTATCATTCTAATTCTTCATTTGATTCTGAAAAGCAAAGCAGACTCAAATTTCAATGGGTGCCAAAATCATGTACTAACACCTTAGGTCCCATTTATAAGTGGGTACCTAAATCTCTTGTTTCGTAATTTCTCTTGTGCAGACCCGTCATATGTGGTACTTGGATAGCGGGTGTTCCAAGCATATGACCAGGCAGAAAGGTATGTTGACCAACTATACAGAGAAATATTGCGGAACAGTTCGATTTGGTAACGATCAATTTTCCCCAATTCTGGGGTATAGTGATATGGTACACGACAAAGTCACGATTAAGAAGGTGAGATATGTTGAAGGCTTAGGACATAACCTCTTCAGTATAGGCCAATTCTGTGACGAAGGCTTAGAGGTAAATTTCAAGGCCAAGAGGTGTTCTGTTCGCAATGAAGATGGCAAGAAACTCTTGGTCGGCACTCGAAAGTCCAACCTCTACACAATCAATTGGTCAAACGTCCAGACTGACAAGTAGGTGTGTCTACTCTCAAAAGCCTCGATGCAACAAAGCTGGTTATGGCATCAACGACTCTCTCACTTCAATTTTTTATATATCAATAAATTGGTCAGTGGAAAGTTAGTGAATGGATTTCCTGAGCTAAAATATGTCAAAGAACATTTGTGTGCAGCATGTGAAAAAGGTAAGATGAAGAGAGCTCTGCACAAACCAAAGTCTGAACCGACTACCAGCTCTTCATTAGAGTTGTTGCAGATGGATCTCTGTGGTTCGATGCGAACGCAAAACTTAGGCGAAAAGAAGTACTCCCTCCGTCCCAAAATAAGTGTCTACATTTCTATTTATGTTTGTCCCAAAATAAGTGTCCACTTTCAAAAAGTAGATAGCTAAATTCTCACATTTACCCTTAATTAATGCACAAATACATAAGAGTTGTGAAGAAAGAGAAACATTAAATAAGGGTAAAGATGTCATTTGATACCAAAAAGGGATAATAATTATGAATGTCTAAAACTTTGTGCCAAGTCAATTGTGGACACTTATTTTGGGACGGAGGGAGTACATATTAGTTATCGTGGACGATTATTCGCGATACACGTGGGTCAAATTTTTATGTTCAAAAGATGAGACGCCCGAAGTACTATTCATATTTCTGAAGACGACCCAGGTGAATCTGAAAAAACCAGTCAAGCTTCTCAGAACTGACGACACAGAGTTTAAAAACAAAACAGTTGAAGAATATCTCAAATCGGTCGAGATATCACATCAATACTCAATTGCTCGCATGCCTCAACAGAATGGAGTTGTCAAAAGGCAAAATTGTACGCTAGTCGAGGCCGCTCGAACTATGCTAAGCCAATCTGACTTACCTCTATTTCTATGGGCCGAAGTTGTATCGACTGCGTGCTACACTCAGAATCGTTCCATAATACACCGTAGATTTAAGAAGACTCTGTATTCGTTAATCAACAATCGAACACCGACAATCAAATACTTTCATATATTTGGGTGTAAGTGTTATGTTCTAAACGACAGAGAGAGTCTGAACAAGTTCAGCGCTAAAGCGGATGAAGGAATATTTATTGGCTATTCCTCTACATCTACTTCATATTGTGTATACTTGAATAAGTCAAAGACTGTTGTTGAAAGCGTCAACGTTACATTTGAAGAGGAGATGGCTTCTGAGCACCATCGTTCAGAACCCGTGATAACCGGAGTACTAGCTTCTGGGCAAATCAGTCCAGAACCTGCATCTCAAGCGATCAAATCAGATGCCGCATCAAAGTCTACTAATCATTTATCTGATTTAGATTTACTATTTGAACTGTTTTATGATGAATTTCTTGGATCTAATGTGACTAAATCTGTTATGGTTGATAGGATGGAAGACTCAATGACTACTCATCCAACCATTTCAGATATTACTACTGAATCCGACTCCCAGATTCAACAAGAAGTTCAAGTTTAAATACCTACTCCTACGGTTGAAGCTATAACCAATAATGAAGAGACAGAAGTTGCTGAAACAGTAGGGTGTTCTATAAGGACTGATTTACAGACTGACCAAGTTGTACCTACTACATCAACTGAACCCCCCATTCCTACTGGACATCCTACAGAAGATAACAGTGGATTAATATATGATGATATTGACTTATCTACATATAATCCACTCCCTCATGAACACAAATGGACCAAAGAGTACCCGATAAGCCAAATCATTGGAGATCCAACAAAAAACGGTGCAACCTAGGTCTGCTTCTATGAATATGTGTATGCATGAATCCTTTCTGAGCAAGATCGAGCCTACTCGCGTGTCTAAGGCCCTTGCTGATTCAGATTAGGTGACTGCAATGCAAGAAGATCTGAATCAGTTTGTAGCACTTGAAGTCTGGAGACTCCTACCCAAACCTCAAGGTAAATCTATTATCGGTACGAAATGGGTTTTCAAAATCAAGAAAGATGAAGATGGTACTGTTATCAAAAATAAAGCACGACTTGTTGCCAATGGATATAGGCAAGAGGAAGGAATAGATTACAAGGATACTTATGCTCTAGTGGCGCGTTTAGAGGCAATTCGAATGTTTCTGGCCTACGCAGCCCACAAGAACTTCACGGTCTTTCAAATGGACGTGAAGACAACATTTCTGAATTGAATTCTCAAGGAAGAAGTCTACGTCTCACAGCCAGAAGGCTTTGCCAATCAAGAGAAACTGAATCATGTATACGTTCTCGACAAAGCTCTTTATGGACTGACATAAGTTCCTCGCGCCTGGTATGATGTCTTATATATGTGGATGATATTATTTTTGGCTCTACAAATCCTAAATACTGTAAGAATTTTTCAAACCATATGGTGTCACGTTTTAAGATGAATATGATGGGAGAGATGTGTTAGAACATATTTTATGTTCTATTTTAGAAGTTTTATAAAGTAATCAATAATTGTATTGGGCCTTGTATTGGGTTTTGGGCTTTATAGTATACAAGGGTTATGGGGGAGTATATAAAGAAATCATGTAATAGGTTTTAGGTTAACCTTTTCATTCAATCAATTTCAACCTTCAAGATGTAGCCGTATACTGTTCTTTGCTCTCTTATAATAGTTTTTACTTGCTTTCAATAATCACTGATTTCTACCCTTATTCTCTTGTTCTTCATGAAATCAAACTAATTCGGTCTCAATTGGACTCACAATTTTTATCAGAGCCTAACAGAAACATCTTTTCTGATCGATCTGAGATCTGCTGCGTTTTTAATGGAACAGTCTGTATATGTCAATTTCTAGATTTCTTTGTGAACTTGTTTGATTTTTATTGCTTAATTGATTCAGTAGTTATAGTTTATTGTTTTTGAATCATTGGCTTGTATTAATTTCACTCCAGTATATCGAATCTGTCGATTTTTGAGTTTATTTGTTCGAAAATACGTATCACTATGGTTGGATCGAAAATTGCTATAGAGTCGTGTTATCCCAGTTTAATCTAGTTGATTAACAATCACAGAACACAATAATAATCGAGAGATATAAAGATCAGAATAACATACCAATCCCTTGAATAAATAGTTAAACCTTGTGTGTTCTTGATACCCTGAATACAGAGAAAACGTACGGCTACTTTAATCTCTTAAACAATAATTATCAAAGGTTCTTACCCTAAAACTAAACTAATTAACACTTTAAATACCTAAGCCCTATGGGCTTATAGGCTTGATAGACTTAAGGCCCATTTATAAATAACTATCAACTTATTACATAATAAACCCTCTAACTTTAACTATCAAACAAATACAGTTTAGACCCTTTAATCTTGAATACAATTATTTGATCCAACAATCTCCCCCTTTGGATTCAAGATTAAAAAAATTTGGCAATTGTCTTCTGGTCTTCACTTTGTGGGTCCACAATACTATATCAAGTTTTATATCAAACAACACATTAACGATTACCAACCTGTATTGATTAATAACAATGGTGACAAGGTTTGATCTTTGAAGCTCTTGTGTGTTCTCTCTAGTTTTACACCGTAAGTGTGTGTTCTAAAAGTGATCTGTTTTTTAGAGAGTTGTTGAGTTAAGATCAGATATTAGATCTAGCTTCTAAGACACACTTCCTATCAACCACTTGCAATAGAAAACTATAATAAACTAACTTTAACTAATATAATATCTAACATTTAGATATTATATATCTAACTAAACTAAACTTATAACAATACTTTGACATTTATTACAAATAACATTAGACTTTAATGTCGAGAGTCGACTTTCCGGATTTAGCTTCAGATTGGATCTTCATATTGGATGATATTGAATCCAATGAGACTGTGGTCTAACAATCTCCCCCTTTGGATCCAGATCATTACTAAAAAAATTTAGCAATTCAATCTTCTTCATCAGCTCAGAAGATGCAATCTTTTTCTCTAGCTCAGATTGCTTTAGCAAAGTATCTTTAAAGAAAATTTATCTGAAATCAGCATGTCTTCAAAATACTTTGATCTCGCAGTTCTTGGTCTTGTAATGTAATGGACTGAACATTTCTTCAAGCTTTAGATTCTCCCCTTTTTGATGGAAAGTGCAATGACTTCATCAAAAATTTGAGTAAGAAATGTCAACCACTTGGAGCCTCTGATCCGTCAATTCAAAAGATATTCATCCAAATCTTTTCAAATCCATACAAAATAGTCATGTAACACCTGAATCAACTAATGAATCAGTTAACATGCCTGTCAGAAACACTAAGTCACTGTGTAACGAATACACATTGGTAAAGGAGTTGTTTAATGTTGACTCCCCCAGGGCTTCCATTTAATCATCGAAACACCACAAAGGTTATTTCTATAAATGTTATGACAAAGAAACAAATTCCTTGTGTGTTCGTGCTTTTGATATTCTTTTAACTCTAATCTCACACCCTCTTTCTTTTTAACATTTTGCTCACTTCTAACCAAACTCTCATTTACATTTTACCTCAGCTCAATGAGAAAAACTCAACCGGATGAGTTATCTCCCCCACTCTTTGATTTTGACCCCTCACCCCTCAATCACTCAAGGATAACTTCCGGGGTAGGAAACATTAGTTTACGTGAATCCATGGAAGTTCTGTTTAAGCTCTCACACAAATCCCATGTAAGTCCTAAAAATAATGGTTGTTCAACAGTTTAACTTGAACAGTTAAGCACAAAATGTATGAAAACATTATCAAAATGTATGCTCATGAGATTTGAGCAATTGATCTTTGAAGATTTCTCAAAACAAAGATATTGAATGAATGATATGAAATCAAGAGAATTGTTTTGAGAATCTGACAATGTATCAATCAAATAAAATAAAATGGTTAGGGTATCAAAGAATTGGATAGTTTGTTTATATGAACAAATATAAACAATTAAGCAATGAAAGCACAAATTTAGAAATGATGATTGATGCTCAACAATATTTGAAAGCAAACGGGGATATTACCATCGAAAAGTTGTTTCGTTTTATAGACATGGTAATAACTGATTCAAATGAAGTACTGAAACGATGTGTATGAATATTTGACAGTATATGAAAAGATAATACACAAGTATTCATCTTTGGAAACACACGATCAGTTAAACATTAAAGCTCATATTTGAAAAACATTTAAAACCTCACTTCTGAATTCATGAAATCATTTAAGAATAGAGAAGTGGTTTGAACATTTAAGGAAAGCGTTTTTGATGCTTGAAAGTTGTTCTTCTTCCAAACAATCAAAGATCTAAGATCAGAAGATATTTACCCTTAAGGCTCCCCCTCAAATTATTATAAAATGATTTAAGTCTATTAAGCTCCCCCTGGATATTTGCAAAATATCCATGTCTGAACACTAAAGAACGGGTCCTGATCTGTCATGTGATCAGAAGCCACAGTCTTTTACATTAAAGTTCGGGTTCTAAACTGAAGTGTTTAGAAGCCATTGTTCTTTGACTTTGAAGTCCGAGTCCTGAGTTGATTTACTCAGAAGTCAAAATTTTATACTTTGAAGTACGAGTCCTGATCTGTACATGATCAGAAGTCAAACATCATGGTCCCTCTTAAACTTTGGCTGCCTGCAACACAGATTTAGCTTTTGGTACGCACTGGTATTTGGGTCCTGAAGTGTTAGTTGCAGTTTTTGTGGGGGTATACATAATAAGAAGCATACCAGTAATTAACAAAGTTTTTACTTACAAAGTCATGTGCTCCACAGTAAGAACAACAGATTTTCTTCTAAGTAATCCTGATAAGATGATTAGTAGAATAAAACGTATCAGAATTACCAAAAGAATTACCTTTATGCACACTGTTCTTTTTGGCTTTGGATGTGGATGCATATGCTTTGTCATTCTTCTCCTCATCATCTGAAGAACTCTTCACTTTCCAGACCATCTGATTTTTCTTAGAATGCTTTCCAAGAGATTTTATATAAAAGCTTGCTGAATCATCAACAGATTTGTCATAGAATATATTAGATGGTCTGATCTGACTTGATTTTTCAGTGTTTGGTTTGACATTTTCTTTTTAAAAACATTTTTATCATGAATAGAACTTGAACCTGTTTTGAAAGAATAGACTGATTCTGTTGAGTTATCAACAGATGATTGACTAATCACATCAGCTGTTCCTTTATCTGACAATTCAATGTTTGCAGCTTCTAAGTCATTTATCTTTTTAGTTAAAATGTTTCTTTCTGAAGTAAGTGTGTCAAACTTTATTTTCAAATAAGATCTAGCCTTCTGTTCTTTAAGAATATCTGATGATAGAACAGATAATTTAGATGTGAGCTTAGATATTTCAGATTCAAAATATGAACGTTCTTGTTCAAAATCTATTTCTAAGTTCTTGTTTTTCTCAGAAACATCTTTGAAAATCCCAGCATTTTTCTTTTCAAATAATTTCTTTTCTTACTCAAAAGACTGCTTCTTTTCTTTGAAAATGTTTCTTTCCTTTTCTAGCAAATCATGTAAAGTAGAAATTTGCTTGGGAAATTCAGTGTTTTTATCTTCAAGAACTTTTCTTTCCTTAGCAAATGTGTATCTTTCAATAATGATTTTCTTTTCAAAATCAGACACTTGCTTGGAAAGTTTAATGCATCTCAGCTCAAGATCCTTCTTCTCTTGTAAAGTTTTCTTGGAAATTTCAGATGACTGTTGGGTATAAGATGTCTTCACATTTGATTTGTCTTTTTCTGCTTGGAGACTTGTTTTCAGTTCAACATTCTTCTTCTCCAAAGCAGATATTTGATCTTCAAATTCCTAAAACTTTTGTTGAAGCTTGACTGACTCATTTTTCAAGTCAGATGATTTCTTTTCAGTCGTCTTCAGTTGGTTTTGAAGATTTGCAATTTTTCTCTCTTTTAACTTTAATTCTTTCTCACATGTAGCAATTGTATTTTCTTTTAAAGCAATGTTGTTCTCTTTCTCTTTAATCTCCTTCTCTCTTGCACTATCAATACCTGCAAAAACAGATTTGACATTATCAATACATTTTGCACAAACTGGAATTGTATCAGAATTTGACAAACTGGAATTAAAATCTTGAATTTGTTTAAGAAGCTTTGAATTCTGATTTTTCAGCTTGTCTAATTCAGCTTCCATTTTCGGTATCTCAGGCATGTACAAGACTGCCATATCTCTTGCGGACATTGTAGTATTCCCTTTATCATCAGTAGTAGGCATCTTGACAGATTAGCTTAAAAAAATGATCGTAAAAAATCAGACAATTATGACCACTAACAAAATTATGACAGCTTAGAAAATTTTTCCGACCTATTTTTCTCTAGAAAGAAATGCTTGAATAAAATGACCGTTCCCAAACAAATCAGAAATGTTGACTTAAAAAGTCAAACTTGGATCACAAAAAAAAAATTAATTTGAAAAAAAAATCTAAGTCTTTAAACTCGCACGACACTGTACTCGCAGACCATTAAACACGCTAGTCACTATTCACTAAGAAACTCGCAGATGGTAACGTGCGCGTTTCTAGAACTCGCTGGACATTAGTAGCGTGTTTCGCTCAACCTCGCAGAATACTGTTGTTAGCACGTTTTATCACTTCGAAAATATTTCATGGATTTCAAACTCGCACGCTCTTTTAGCGCGTTTCGCTCAAACTCGCACGCTCTTCTAGCGCGTTTCGATCAAACTCGCACGTTTTGCCTTGCGTGTTTATGAAACTCGCTCGCTTCTATTAGCGCGTTTTACTCAAACTCGCTTGCTTTGCTTGCGCGTTCTTCACTTGATGAAGCTTGCGCGTTTGTCAGATCTTGCGCGTTTCGAAGATCTTGTGCGTTTTGACAGTTCTGTTCATGAAATCGATCCAATTCGTTCTAAAACCTGCAATTGATTCTCAAAATACATCAGTATGCTCAAAAATCAAAACTAAACACTTTTGTATCAATCTAAGATCACTAAAAACATGAAATTACAGTGCATTTATCAAGATACAGTGTACGACTATAAGTTTTTTCGAAAAACACAATTTGATCAAATTGATCAATCTAAAGTGCTAATTAGATTATGTGATCTAAACAAAAGTTGATCCAGTTGATAAAACGTATACAATCAAATCAACAAATCAATTTCTTGATTTAATTTGACAAAAACAATAAAACCACAGATCAAACAGTAACTTTTTCAGAAACAACAATTTTCTTGAATTTTCAAGAATCTGATCCAAAAACTAATTCAGTGATCTTTCTGAATTTGTTTGGTATGCTCTGATACCAATTGAAATTGTATTTCCCAATAAATTCAAGTACAATCTATCAATCAAGATTTAACATTTAAAGTCTAGAGAGAGAGAGTATAGAGAGAAAGCTTCTTTGTCATAGATCTAACAATGTATACAATGCATAGGGTTTCAAGATTATCAAGGCATAAGATATTTATACCAAGGACTAAAACTACATGCTTAACAACTAAGTAAACTCATATTGACTAAACAAGACTTGACTAATTGACTTTACAACAATTGACTTTTCCTATTTAAAACATTCTCTTTTTGAGAAAAAAAATGAGTAGCTGGTGGGGTTGTATGCAAGAGATGGCATGGGCTACTTGCCTTATTCAATGATGGTCAACAAAGAATGTGAACCAATCAGATTATGTGGCTACTCGGTTCAGAAAGTGTTTGGTGTAGAGTTCTCATATTCTTTTACTCTGGACACTCACCCTCTTTCTTTTAATGCTTACTTCTAACCAATCTTTTTTCCATTTTACCTCTTCACACACCAACACTCAAATCTTTTTGACCCCTCTCCCCTCAATCACTCAGGGAATACTTCCTGGGTAGGAAACACTGGCTATCGTGAATCTATGGATGTTCTGTTAAGCTCACACTCTGAATCCCAGGTATTTTCCTAAAAGAACATGTTGTTCAATAAGCTTTTGTACATGAAAGAATAAAGGAATACAGTTACATGAAGAATAAAAATTCGGAGAAGTCAAAACATTAGGTGTTTGACGATACGATTCTCCCCCTCAAACTAAAAGAGTTTGACAATTAAGTTCTAAGGAGTTTTTCAATTAAGCTCTTTTTCTATGTAAGCTCCCCCTTAACTGAAGTTTTTTTTAACATAAAGCAGAAAAATAAATAGAGCACTTAAGTGCAGGTTCTAATCTGATGTGATTAGAAGCCATACCCCGTTGAGGTACGGGTTCTAAGCTGATTTACTTACAATCCTTCGTTCTTTCTCCACTTCAAACTTTGGGTGCCTGCAACACAGATTTAGCTTTTTGTACCCACTGGTATTTGGGTCCTAATGGGTTAGTTGCAGTTCTAGTAGGAGAGATAAAATAAGAACCATACCAATTATTTACATAATCTTTTCTTACAAAATCATTTTAGCCACAATAGGAACAACTAAGTTTCTTTTGTGCCAACCTGATCAATTGATGGATTGTGTAAACCATATCAGGTTTTCAAAAGTTTTACCTTTTGATGCATTGTTCCATTTTGCATTTGATGTATGCACAAATGATTTTTCTTTCTTCTTCTCCTCCGAGGATCCTTTAATTCTCCAGATCCAGTTTCCTCTTTCTTTATCATCATCCTTTCTCCAGAAGCTTTTCATTTGAGACTTAGTCTTCTTGAAGTTACCTGAACCATCAACATTTTTGTCATAGAAAAGGTTAGAAGGACGAATCTGATCAGTAGATTTAGAAGTAAGACAATCATCTAAATCATAGAAAGGATTATAGAAAACATTTGAAAAATGTGAACTTGAAGCTGTTTTTAATGAACTATCTGAATCAGCTAGATCATCTCTTGGTGATTGAGCTATTGACTCTGGCGTCTTGTGCTCAGTCAGCTTCACCTAGAATATGATCTCTTCAAGTTCCTTTATCTTTGAAGACAAACTGTTTCTTTCCTTTTCAATCAGATCAATATTCTTATGCAACTCAGATTTTGCATTCTTCTCCTTCATGATGTTTGTTGACAATTTAGATAGATTTCCTATCATCTTGGCTATCTCGATCTCAAATATTTTCTTTTCTTCAGAGAAGTCTTTATTTATATCCTTCAGCTCAACTTTCTTCTTCTCATTCTAATCCTTTTATCTTTCAAGAATGATAACCTTCTCAAAGTCTGAAACTTGTTGAGAAAGCTTAACACATGTAAGCTCTAAAGATTTCTTCTCTTCAATGGCTTTTCTGGGGAAATCAGACAATTTCTTGGCAAAGTCTTTTCTTTCTTTCTCAATCTTCAGTATTTCATCTTGAGTTATTGTATTGTCTCTGTCTTGGGTTGTCTTTTCTTTCAGCTTATTAATCTTAACCTCAAGACTGAGAAATTTATCTTTCAGTTTATCTCTTTCCGCAAAGACTTGAGAATTTATCTATCTTAGTCCTTTACTAGTATCATTTGCAACACTTCTACTCCTTCTAAGATCCTCAAGCTCTCTTTGCATTGCATCCTTCTTTGACCATGTAGAGTTGGATTCAGATCTTTTTAACTTTTCTTGAAGAACTAAGATCTCTTTTTCTTTAGACTCAATTATTCCTACAAAGTCAATTTTAGAATCAGAATCTTTTAAATTTTCTTTTAAAACATTGATCTGAGAAAGAAGAGATGAGTTCTGAATCTATAAAGCCTTGTTTTCAGCTTTAAGAGGTGATATCTCTGATTTGAGCATTTTTTCCTCTTTGTCAAACACAGAAATCATGCGTCCAGATATTGATAACTGTCCAGCAAGACATTTAGCCTTTGCTTTTACTTCAGAAAGAGTCATGTTGTTAAAATCAAGGCTGTAACCTTCAGACATCTTTAGCTGTATGGTTAGAAATCAAGCTAATCTGTACAAAAACAACCAACTAGATGAGATTGTTAGAATCAAGATAAAAACCACACTAAAAAATTTTCAGAAAAATAAATTTCCAAAAATAATAAAATGCAGATTTCTCAAATAGTAGATAAAATCAAACAGAGTAATACTGAAAATAAGAAAATTTTGATCACGAACAGAACTTTGTCCCCCTTTGCAGACTTAGCACGGGGGTCCCGATATGGTTAGAAATCATGGTTGTAACTTTCAGACATCTTTAGATGTATGGTTAGAAATCAAGCTAATCTGTACAAAAACAACCAAATAGATGAGATCGTTAGAATCAAGATAAAAAGCACACTAAAATTTTTTTAGAAAAATAAATTTCCAAAAATAATTAAATGCAAAATTATCAAACAGTAGATAAAATCAAACTAAGTAATACTGAAAATAAGAAAATTTTGATCACGAACAGAACTTGGGTCGTGCAAAGTGTGGTTTGCGCGAGACGGCACTGGTGCAAAGTTGGTCTTGCGCGAATAAGCACTGGCGCAAAGTGACCGTCGACCGGTAACTTGCCTGGACCGGTAACTTGTTCGACCAGTATATTGTTCGACCGGTAACACGTTCGACCGAGAACCTGCTTCGACCGGTAAATTGCACGACCGATAGAGTGATATGACCGGTAAGCGACTAAGACCGATAATGCTATGGACCGATAAAGATATGGACCGATAATGGCTTTGACCGATAGTGTATTTGACCGGGGTTTTGGGAGACGCAAACCTGGTCGACCGATATGTGTTCGACCGATATGTTCTTGACAGAGTTCGACCTAGATAACAATAATCAACCCAGAACACACCACAAACACATAAATTGAATGTGAAAAATAGACTTTCGAACCCACAATCATACAATCGATCAGTATGCAATCAAAACCAATGATTAAAATCAACTTTCCAACTTCAATTTGATGAACACAGTGTCAACTTTTCATGAACCCAGAATTCACAAAATCCTAAAAATCTAATCACTTGATGATCTATAATACGATTAACCAATCAGATAACATTCAGAAGCTTGAACCTCAACTAATCAGATCAACTTTAAACATAACAACACATTAATTCATGCAATTGATTTTCACTAGTCGATGAACAGTAACTTCGATGAATAGTAATATCAAAAAAAAATTAATTCTTTTTGGCTCTAAGACCACTTGTTATCCCAGTTTAATATAGTTGATTAACAATCACAAAACACAATAATAATCAAGAGATAATAAGATCAAGAATAATATACCAATCCCTTGAATAAACAGTTAAACCTTGTGTGCTCTTGATACCCTTGAATACAGAGAATACGCACGGCTACTTTAATCTCTCAAACAATAATTATCAAATGTTCTAACCCTAAAACTAAACTATTTAACACTTTAAATACCTAAGCCTTATGGGCTTGATAGACTTAAGGCCCATTTATAAATAATTATCAACTTATTACATAATTAACCCTCTAACTTTAACTATCAAACAAATACAGTTTAGACCCTTTAATCTTGAATACAATTATTTCATCCAACAATCTCCCCCTTTGGATTCAAGATTAAAAAAGGGGGAGAAGATACAAAAAGGGAGGATAGTCAAAGAAGTAGAATAAAAAGAAGATTTCAAGAATTTTGAAATAAAGGTTGCTGAAGACTTCAAAGTTTGAAAGATAAAGATGAAGACTGTTTTTGAAGTTTTCAAGAAAAGTGAAGAGAAGCGAAGACCCGAAGACAATTGCCAATTTTTTTTAATCTTGAATCCAAAGGGGAGATTGTTGGATCAAATAATTGTATTCAAGATTAAAGGGTTTAAACTGTATTTGTTTGATAGTTAAAGTTAGAGGGTTTATTATGTAATAAGTTGATAGTTATTTATAAATGGGCCTTAAGTCTATCAAGCCCATAAGCCCATAAGGCTTAGGTATTTAAAGTGTTAATTTGTTTAGTTTTAGGGTTAGAACCTTTGATAATTATTGTTTTAGAGATTAAAGTAGCCGTACGTATTCTCTGTATTCAAGGGTATCAAGAACACACAAGGTTTAACTGTTTATTCAAGGGATTGGTATGTGATTCTTGATCTTATTATCTTCTGATTATTATTGTGTTCTGTGATTGTTAATCAACTAGATTAAACTGGGATAAAAAGTCGAAATTAGTCAAGAAGATCAACTACAAATGTGCTCTAATGGTGATTTCGAACCTGTGGATAAAAGCTCAACTCATGAATCGAAGTATCTGTTGAAGAAAGTCATAATATATATTCGAGATCCATAAGTTTCGCAAGATTCGTGAAGAACTCGCAAGTGTTGAACGTTTCGCAAAGAGAAGGATTCGCAGAAGGAGAATTCGTAGAACATTGGACACAACAAATTTTTGAAGTATAGATTTTGCAAGTGGTCTTTCTACGAAAGTTGAAGGATTCGTAGACCACTGTGCTCATGTTGTGTGCGAATCCCTAAGGATTCGTAGGCCACTTGATACTACATGTCAAGGTTTCGCGGGTTAATGTTTGCGAAAAGTGGCTTCCAAATGATGAAAAATGTTCTAAGGTAAGGATTCGCAGGTTAAAGGACTGCGAAAAGTGAAGGATTCGCAAGACAATATTTAGTGAATTCTGAGGAATTCGTGAACTTGTTGTCTGCGAAAAGCAAGGATTCGCTACCATGAGGCTTGAGAAAGTTAGAGAATTTGCAATGCAAGCCTCTGTGAATTGTGTTTTCAGCTTATGTTATCTTGCGAATTGTGCTTACATGTCTACAAGGATCTACGAATTCTGGTTATCTACAAAATTTGGTTAATATTTTGAGAATTCTGACTGTTCTGAACCCTATTTCATACAAGTTTGCCCTGTTTCTGAGCTTTATACGCGGAATGCATATGTGACAGCTGGTTGGTCACATATCTTTAGCAACTGATCTATATTTCACGAGTGCTCATGATCTGCAAAGTTTTTCAGATTCTGGATTTGATGATTTGGTCTCTGCTTGGATTGAGTTAGTTTCATGAGCATCTGCATTCATCAGTCTTAAAAGCTTCTTCAGTTGCTAGATCGTTGAGAGCAATTTATCATTCTTCTGACTTGATCACTCAGTAGTGTGAGCGACTGCAATCACTGTTCTGCACTTTGGTTGTACTTTAAAATCCTGAGAGTTGATAATCATTCAGCTGATTCATGAAGAAAGGAGTTCTGAATTTGATAACTCAGTATTCTGGAAACCATTCAGAAAATGAGTATCTTTCATCAGTTGTTGAACATTGCTTGCCTTCTACCCTTGCATTATAGTGTTGCTACAGAATGCTACCGCCCGTAAGCTTATCAGATGAAGCTCTTAAGCTAAATTCCTATTTCAACTCATGGTTCACAAACAGATCAGATGTTATAAACTGAAAGATACACTTGGGTGTCACTCCATAATCCACACATATCATTCTTGTGGGCGTTAAGGAATGTGTTGGATTTAGTAGAGGAAAAAACTGTCTTTATGTGCACCCAGTCGAGGTTATTGTCTATATTAGATCTGATATTTCAGTTGATACTTCGAGGATAAGAGCTACATTCTAGGGGGAGCAAGAGGAGCTTTGAATTTTATGCAACACTCAGTTTTATAAAGAAATCAAGGTGGAGAGGAGCTAAAGCTGGAGCTGAAAAGATTATGACTACTTTACAAAACTTAGGGGGAGATTGTTGGAACATATTTTATGTTCTATTTTAGAAGTTTTATAAAGTAATCAATATATTTTACTGGGCCTTGTATTGGGTTTTGCGCTTTATAGTATACACGGGTTATGGGGGAGTATATAAAGAAATCATGTAATAGGTTTTGGGTTAACCTTTTCATTCAATCAATTTCAGCCTTCAAGATGTAGCCGTATACTGTTCTTTGCTCTCTTAGAATAGTTTTTACTTGCTTTCAACAATAACTGATTTCTACCCTTATTCTCTTGTTCTTCCTGAAATCTAACCAATCTGATCTCAATTGGACTCACAAGATGAATTTTTTTCTCGGATTACAAGTCAAACAATTTTCATCGGGGATTTTCATCAATCAATTTAAATACATTCTTGATATTCTTCAAAAGTTCGTAATGGAAAATTGTAAACCGATTGGTACCCCAATGGCACCTGGTACCAAAATTGGCACCGATCCTTCGGGAAAGGCTGTTGATGTTAGGACTTATAGAGGGATAATAGGTTCTTTAATGTATCTTACTTCCAATAGGCCAGATATAATGTTTTCTACATGTTTATTTCTAGATATCAGGACAATCCTAAAGAATCCCATGTGTCTATAGTTAAGCTCATTTTTAGGTATCTAAAGGGGACTGCAGATCTTGGTCTGTGGTATCCTAAAGATACTAGCTTTGAACTAACAGCATATACAGACGAAGATCATGCTGGTTGCATGCTAGATAAGAAAAGCACGTCAGGTCATATACAGTTCCTCGGTGATAAACTCGTCAGTTGGGCATCGAAGAAGCAATTATGTGTCTTAACTTCAACGGCCAAAGCAGAATATGTGGTTGCTGCTAGCTGCTGTTCTCAGGTCTTGTGGATGAGAACGCAACTGCGAGACTACGGTTTTCACTACA
The DNA here is from genome assembly GCA_023525745.1 of Arctium lappa. NCBI lineage: Eukaryota > Viridiplantae > Streptophyta > Magnoliopsida > Asterales > Asteraceae > Arctium > Arctium lappa. Next base: position 14,534,399 of record CM042064.1, read on the forward strand.
ATAAAATCCCGATCTACTATGACTCGAAGAGCGCTATCGCGAAACAGCTAATCATGTTTAGCATACAAAGACCAAACACATCAATGTCAGGTATCATTTTATAAAAGATAATGTCAAAAAAGGAACAATTGAACTTTACTTTGTAAAAACTGATTATCAGCTTGCAGATTTATTTACCAAACCCTTTGACGAAAAGAGATTCAATTTTCTTGTTTCTAGGCTTGGTATGCTAAATCTTAAGACCTAATCGGTGGTTACCTATTAAAGTTTCTTATTGTAAATTTTTCATCATTTCTTTATCTTTATGTCCGTAAGATATCTGCACTTTAAAAGTCTGGTCATGATCTTAGGGGGAGTGTGAGAAGAAATTCATAAATGATCAACGTTATTTTGAGGGGGAGCACACCTAATTTCTGCATTTACTTTTTATGTCAAATTTTTGTGATGCATGATTTTAGCGGGAGCTCTTTAAGTCAAAGGAGTTAGGCTATGACTTCTGATTTTTTCTGATCAGAACTCGTACTTTCATTGTTTTACTGCTTTTTGTCTTTTTAATTTATGTGAATAAAGTTGCTTTGAATATGACTTAAGACTTTTGTAGTTTGAGAGATTCTTACAAGATAATATCTTTATGACTTTACGCTTAACTTCATGAGATGTAAGATTGCACGTCAAGGTATAATTCTTTATCTTAATCTCATATAGGGTTGAAAGAAGAACAACTTTCAATCATTGAAAACATGTTCTCAAATGTTCAAATCACTTCCTGATTCTTCATCAGATTTTATAATTTGGAAGTGTAATTTTTAATGTTTTCTTAATTCATCTTTGAGCCTTAACAGAAAAGTTAAAGCATTTTGAGCATCACATGCTTTTTAGGAAAACATGGGATTTCATTGTGCTAGGACTTAACACAACTTCTACGGATACATGTTAACCAGTGTTTCCTACCCAAGAGGTTAATCTATAGTGATTGAGTGTGAGGAGTCGAAAAGAAATGAGTGTGGGTTGTGTGATGAGGTATACAGAAAAAGAGAGCTTGGTAAGAGTGAGATCAATGTTTAAAAGAAAGAGGGTGTGAGAACAGAGTTAAAAGAATATCATAACTCTGCACTAACTTTTTCTGAGTCGGGCAGCCACAATTCTAATGTTTCACAACTCTTTGGTGAACATTATTGAAACAGGCAACTAACCCATGACAACTCTTGATCAAACCTCACCAACTACTCATTTTCTTCTTAACAGGAAAGTGTTTCACATTTTCAAAGGGGAAGCAACACTTTTGCTATCTGATTTTCATTTGGAAAATCTAGATATTGAAAAGAAGGAAGTCTGCCCCACCTTCGCATTTCAATCATGCACATTGAGTCTGTGTTTATACTTACTATTGTCTCAGTGGTTTACACAATTTTGAGCCTATAAGCAATCATCCGTGCTTAATTATTTCTATCACATGTACGAACACACAAGGAATTTGTTTCTTTGTCATAACGTTCATAGAAATTACCTTTGTGGTGTTTTGATGATTGAATGGAAGCCCTGGGGGAGTGAACATCAAAAATCTCCTTTCCATTGTGTACTCGTTACACATAGTGACTTAGTGTTACTGAAAGGCATGTTAACTGATTCATTTGTTGATTCAGGTGTTACACGATTATTTTGTCTGGATTTGCAAAGATCTGGATGAATATCTTTTGGATTGACGAATCAAAGGCTCCTTATGAAATACATTTCTTACTAAAAGTTTTGATGAAATCGTTGCTCTTTTCATCAAAAAGGGGGAGATGGTATAAGCTAACCAAGAAATGGCAGAGATCAAAAGTTTAGAGAATTCTTCAAAGACAAAGTATTCTGAAGACATGCTGATTTGAGAGAAATTTTCTTTGAAGATACTTTGCTAAAGCATTCCGAGCTAAAACTGGAGATTGTTATATCTTGAAGACAAAGAAGGAGATTGCATCTTCTGAGCTTAAAGAGAAGATTGAATTGCTAAATCCTTTTAATAATGATCTTGATCCAAAGGGGGAGATTGTTAGATCACAGATTTATTGGATTCAAGATCATCCAATCTAAAGATTGAAATCTGAAGCTAAAGCTGAAAAGTCACTCTCAATATTAGTCTAATGTTAGTTTGTAATAAAATGTCAAAGTTAATTATTGTATTTTATTATTATTCCTAAATATCTAATAAATAGATATTTTAGGATATTTAGTTTTAGGATATTATTATTAGATATTATGTTAGTTGATATTATGTTAGAAGTTAGATTTTAGAGATATTAATTAGAAATTCGATAAACCCTCTAATAAAACAGGTTTTCACGGTGAGATTATGAACCAATACTGAACTACAAGCGAAACATAGATTTACGGTAATATTTGCATTAGTCAAAAATCGGGGTGTTATAGTGAGATACATATGTTTGGAACTTATATCAAGTACAAATTGTTATCTTTATGAATCATGTTAGTGGAATTGGTGAGGTCCCAAGGTAAAGATCCATGGATAGGGTTGAACTTGGTGACTCTTTAGGGTAAAGGCTCAAGTAATGTTGAACCCATATTTACATTGAACTATAGATTCATGAATATAGTTGATGTTCTAACGGCTAAAGATTCATGGATAGAGTTAATGCCTGTAAATAACCATTACGCTTAGTGCTCTACATGGTTTGTGGCCTACTTTCTTGTTCCGCCGCAACCTATGGTGGAACGGGTCTCCCCCGTCTCGCATAAGGTTCAACATTGGAACATTCGTTTATTATTGTTGTCTTATTTATCGTTAAATGCTCACCAATGTATTATACTCCGTTGCACATATTTTATGAATATTCTCACTAGGCTCCAAGCCTAACACTTGTCTGTTTTGGTGTACGTATCAGGTTTCATTAATGGTGGGGTGGTGAAACCTTGTGAGGAGAGTTGCGTCAATCTTTTGGGTATTAGCATTGACAAGATATAGAGTGTGCATTATACTTACCGATATTTTGGGAATGATGACGACACCCAATTATAATCTAAACTAGAATTGTTTTAGATTAAGTAGGTTGTTTGTCCTCGTTTCACTATTTTTCCAGATTTGTAAACGCTTATATTCTTCCCCTATTTAGGATGATGTTATTTAAGAAATTTTATTTTTTATCAAATGTTCCAGGTTTAATTTCTCTTCGTTTCATAAACGTTATATTGCAAAAATTTCAAGTTTTAAATTACTCAGTTTTTAGGATGTTACACCTTTATGCACAAACTGTAACATCCGTAACCTAATGAACAGTTTATGATCATTCAAGGAAAACAGTCAGCGATCGGCCAAGAGGAACGGTCGGCTAATGGTTTAACACGAATGGTGAGAAGATGCATTAGGTTACATGGGTGGCTTGGGCCACGGCCTCAAAGTTGCGGCTAAACCCGCGTAACTCACTGTTTTCCATGGCTCAGGGACACGCATGGCTTAGCCCCTGACTTGAGATCGCGGCGAAGGCCGTGGGAGGTGTCTGATCGAATTTAAACCCAAATTTTTGGGTTTTCTCTCATTGTTACCTCCCCTCTCCATTTCTCTCTTCCTTAGGTCGATTTTGGGAATCTACGTATCAGCCTTGAGAGCTTGTTATGGTATGGATCTACAATAAAAGATCAAGGATTGGGTGATTTGAGGCTTAACTATGGAAGCAATGAAGGATTTCGTTGGAAAGGTGGTTGGATGACTTCAAGTTTCGGGTAAGGTAAATCTCTAGTTTAATCCAAGCTTTAGTGTAAGGACCATTGTAGATCTAAAGGTTCTATTTGTTGGTGGTTCATCTCTTCTAGATTTGGAGAAATGGTTTAGTTGGAAACACTAGCTCAATGTTGAAGATGACTTGTTGATGGTGAAAGCTTCATCCTTGGAGGCTAAGGATTTAGGTTTGGAACCTAGGTTTAACTTCACCTAGCGAGGTGAGTTCAAGTTGCTTTGTGAATACTATGTACATGCCAAAATGAGTATTTTGAAGTAAAAATATGCTTTACTTAGTATTTGTCAGTGTGTTGGGTATTTTGATAAGTTTTCATATTTGAAAAACTTGGGTTGTTTTAGGCTCACAAAAATGCCCATATTTGGGATTTGGATATTTTGATAAGTATCAGCATTATCTATGCATTTTTGGTGATTTTGTACAAATAAAGTCCATTTTATGATTTATGCATCTTTGGTGATTTATGTACAAATGAAGTCTAATTCATGATGTATGTATTTTGGTGTATTTGAGTTCATAAACCATTTAGAAAACCTTTTGTCCCAATCCGTGAGGAGTTTTGGGTTAATCACATCTTTGAAGTATGTGTCTGCATAAACGTCGTTTAAATGCGTTATTCTATTTGGGGACTTATATTTGTTGGTAAAATGGATTTTGAGTATTTTAGCTCGGTGTTGACTTAAAAGAGTCTTTAGGACATTTGTCTAGCTTTAATGGCTCGATGTAGAGTCCGTTTATGAATTACATACTAATGCATTGTGTTGCATTTTGATGATACTTACATGCTTGGGTGCGTGGTCACTCCTGTGTAGTCATATAATGTTAGAATGTGCTGCATTGGATCCATAGACACATCAGTCAGTATTTTTTTGATGGTCAATTGGGTATTACGGGGTTGGACTCCAGAACCTATGTCTTTTGACCTTAACTTTTCAAGTGTACACTAGGAGGGCTAAGTCCGCTAGTGCTATTATGATGATGGGTGTTTCATGATGGGCGTTTCATGATGGGCGTTTTGGATCTCCGCCATTCGGGGTAATACCATGGTTGTAGTCATCGAATGTTGTCCGGCCTTTGGCAGTATTTATGATAATATTCGCTAAGGTTAGCTGTCTCTTTGGGTGTAGCTTGGAGGGAGTCGTAGGGGCACTTGGGATTTCATGTCGTGAAGTGTCATATGATTAACGTTGTATGAGTGGCATACTTTTGTGTTTCTCCACTCTCAATGGATACGGGTCTCCCCCGTTGTCGGCCAGCAGCATTTTGGGTATTTAATTGTGCATGCTTCAATATTTGGATTTTATTCCATTTTATGGTCGCGTGAGTATTGAATTTCAGTTCCATGTTTTGGATGACATATCATATTTATATGGATTTTTCCATTATTTAAGGGTCGAGTATTATGCCCCACCCGTGTTTATGGGTGTTTTGGGATATGGACTGTTATTCATGTTTTCACAAATTGTGTGTCAACTTATAATCTCGTTTTGAGTGAGCTATGGGTTCCATCGTTTTATAAATAATGTTTGTATTGGAGCGTCGTCTTTAAAGATGCATATTATGGGAAAACGAGTCGTTTCCATTTCTAAAGTAAACCATTTTGAAAGATCTTGATTCAAACTGAATTCATTTCTTTTAAAGATATATATATATATATATATATATATATATATATATATATATATATATTCATGTTAAAACTCTTAAGCTCACTAGGCGTTAAGCCTAACATTTTTATTTGTCGGCTTGTGCATCAGGTTCCAGTTGGGGTTTGGCTCTAGCAGTGCTTTAAAGAGATGAGCTCTAGATTTACACGACGGTAAGTTGTTTGATGAAGTCTTCCAAAGTTGGATATAGTGATTGTTATTGAGTTGTAGTAACATCCGTACCTATTATAGTTCGTGTATAGGAATTGAATGGTGTTTATTGAAGTTCAACCTTAATTGTTGTTGTAGTTGATTCAGTTATCGATGTACTTAGAAATTTTTAATTAGTTGCTATTTCCTCCGCAAGCTCCAAGTTCGATGGGTCTAGATCACATGCAGTCTGTATATCTTCAACTTCCAGTTTTAAACTTGCCACCTTTTTCTAGATATCCCCATACGTCCCTCGAAGTCGCCTTAAGGGTTGTTTTAGCTCACATTATGTTAGCTTTACAAAAAACAAAGATGGATGAGGAGGTCTCGATTAGATAACGTGCGAAGGTTAAATGGCTTAACGAGGGCGATGGTAACACAAAGTTTTTCCACCATATTGTTAAAGAGCGCAGAGCCAGTAATTTTATTCATTCAGTTTGTGGAATCGATGGGGTTTTCTCGTATGGCAACGACGTGGGTAGAGTCTTCGTTAATCACTTTTGTTCAATTATGGGAATGAGGGACCATCATGTTTATCCAACCTATCCTTCGGGTTTGTTCTCTAGAAAGCTAAACTTGTCGGATGCGCTGGATATTATTCGACCAATTATGGATGAGGAAATTAAAACATCTTTGTTTCAAATTGGTAATGATAAAGAGTCGGGGTCAGATGGATTCAACTCAAAGTTCTTTAAAGCTGAATGGCCGATCATTGGACAAATTGCAGTCCATAATTTTTTCTATTCGGCTAGGTTGGCTAAAGAAGTTAATCACACTCTTATTTGCTTGATACCAAAGATCCCAAATTCTTCGAAAGTGACAGAATTCTAGCTAATCTCATGTTGTTCTGTGGTATATAAATGTATCAGCAAAATAATCTCAAACCGAATGAAAGTTTAACTGGATAGGTTGGTAAGTCTTACGCAATCTGATTTTATTCCGGGGAGGAGAATAACTAATAACATACTCATGGCCTATGAGCTTGTTCGGGTTAACAGAAGGGTACTGGACTTCCGTGGTGTGCGTTTAAGATTGACATACATAAAGTGTATGATATGGTAAACTGGCAGTATATCCTTAATATGTTGGAAGGTTTCGGATTTCACTCGGTTTTTATCAAATGGATCACAGAAATGCTTAATACTACTTCCTTTTCTGTGGTTGATAATGGAGGGACGGAAGAGGTTTTTTAAGGGGCTCGGGGTATCCGTCAAAGGGACCCCATATCCCCTTATTTATTTACAATCATAATGGAAGGATTTTCGATGATTTTTAAAGCGTGAATCTTGGAGGCTAGAAATTTTGGGTACCATGGCTCTTGTCAGGAATAGGACATTACGCACCTTTGCTTTTGCCGACTATCTCTTAGTGTTTACTAGAGGTGACTTGCCCTCGGTTGAAATCTTGACGAGGGCGCTGGATATTTTTCACCTTCGATCGGGCCTTTCTCCGAGTATTGCCAAAAGTGAGATATTTTTTGGAAATGTGCCTGACGAGACAAAATAGGCAATTCTCAGTTGTTTGTCGTTTCATGCAGGAGTTTTTCCAATTCGTTACTTGGGGGTACCGCTCTCTCCGGTTCGGTTAAAGGTGACGGACTTTGCCTCTTCGGTGACGAAAAGTTAAGCAACGGATTCATAATTGGAAGTTCAAGTTTTTATCTTATGGGGATAGAAGACCATTGATTATTTCGGTTCTCCAAGCAATTCAGACTTATTGGATGGGGGTGTTCGTTTTGCCATCGGGGGTTATTCATGAATTAACTACGATATTCTGAGATTTTTTGTGGGCACAATGACAAAGCTCCAAAGGTCGGTGTCGTATCGTGTGGCATGACGTTTGCAAATCGGTAGACTGTGGAGGCCTTGAGCTTAAGCGTCTCACAATTTGGAACTGAGCTTTGGTTTCCAAGCATATATAGGATCTTTGTACGCATAGAATCTTCTTATGGGTGCGCTGGATATGGCTACAATACCCTACAGATCAATCCTTTTGGTTGGCTCAGAAAAACCCTTCTTTGTCACTTGAGTTTTTTTTTGTCAATGTCATTGGTGATGGTAGAAATACGCATGCTTGGGAGGACAATGGTCTAGCTTGTGGCCAACTATCCTCTTACATATCCTATCATTGCATTCATGAAGGGATTTTTGGCAGACTCATCAGCTTGTAATGTGATTGATATCATTGATGACTCTTGGCCGAATGAGTGGTTGGTTAGGTGTCCGGCGCTACACTAGATTCTGGTTCCAAGTGTAAGCACGGTGGGATAAGATAAAACTGTTTGGCGCGGTTTTCATAATTCGTTAACGGATTTTTCTATTAAAGTAGTGTGGCATTCTTTGGATAGGAACCATGATGAGGTTGCTTGGCATAAAATGGTTTTGTTCCGTGGTTTCATTCCTAACCATGCATTTTGTATGTGGCTCGCATGTTTGAATCGTCTTCCTACTGAAGACCAGATAGGGTTATGGAAACATGACCCTCCGGATCACCTTTGTCCTTTCTGCCAAAGTTGTCAGGACTGTCATGCTCATTTGTTTTTTTAATGTAGTTTTCCTTTGGCGGTTTGGCGGAAAGTAAAATCTAAGGTTGGTCTTTATGGTTTTCCCGAAGATTGGAATGTCATCCTTTCCAATTAGACGAATGGTACTAATTATCTTGGATCAATGTTCCACAAGCTATCCTTTTCAGCTTCTATCTACTGTATTTGGCAGGAGAGAAACCGAAGACTTTTTCGGAGTCAGCGACGAACAAAGGATCAGATTGTCAAGGCGGTTATGGACGTGGTTTTGCTAAGAATGGCTCGGAAGGCTTGTAACGTGAACATTGTTAATGTTGATATTTTGTGGTTATGCTTGGTTTCTTTGGGGTGCCTTAGTTTTGGGTTTGGTCGCTTTGCCTTGTAAGTTTAGTTGGTTCTTGTTTCCTTTTGGTCGGTTTTTTGTTGCTGGATTTTATTGTTCGGGGGTCTGTCCCGTGACTTGGTGTGTGTGGTGGGGTAGTTTTCCCCTTTTTCCTTTTCTTGTCTTTATAATATTGTCTGGGTTTCTGCTCAAAAAAATCTTTGCTTTATAGGAATATATGTTCAAAGAAAAACATCAAAAATAATGGAATAAATGTTAAAATTTAAAATAATGTGAAGAATAATTTGCATAAAGTTAGTGTAGGAGTACTTTTTGATATACTAAGTTCAATCATACTCACTACATTATTAGCTACATATTATTTTAATAATTTGTTGTACATTTTAATTGATGTCATGTACATTTTCTAATTATTAATAAAACATATAACAATAAAATAATGTAATTTGAATGTAGCTCCCCACATATAGGGAGCGCGATAATGTAAATTAGTGTAGGGAGCCAATGTAAGGAGTGCATTGGAGAACCTTTTTTTTTTTTGCTCTCTACATTAGATAAAGTACATATGTCGAGAGTTCATTGGAGATGTTGTAACTTCTTTTTAAGAAAAAAAATGATAAGTTATTATCATTATGAAGAATTTTTATAAGTCATCTATATTTTTAATTGATTTAAAAATATATATAAATATTAATGGAGACAAGTAACATAGGACTCACAAAGGAAGAGGTTTTTATGGGTCATTTCATTGGAGATGCTTTTACAAGGGGAAATTGATCCGAATAGCCATTTCTCTCCTAATTTTCCCAAAATGTCACTACCTCCACAAGTGACAAGTCCGTAAATTGTGGAGGGGTGGAGAAGTTAAAAATAGAAGAAGTTTCTGAGCATGGTCGACAAGTACATGGAACAAATTCGTAATTGTGTTTGTGTGCACAAGTTTATGTCCTCAAATTGAAGACATGTTTAAAATATTTTATAGTTTTGGTCCTGCACTTGTGGAGCTTTCATAAACTTTTGTTTTTTACTTTTCCACCCCTTCGCAATTTGTAGATCTATCATTTGTGGAGTTAGTGACATTTAGATAAAAATGGGAGAGGAATGACGAGGAGACCAATTGAGGTGTGAGAAATGGCCATTTCGATCAATTTCTCTTTTACAAGAACATCTTCAATGGAGGTTCTTTTAAAACTACTTTTGTATGTCCCTAATTCAAGATTCTTATCACAATCAAACAAACAAAACAAGATTTAACAACTACCTGTTTTGATTTCAATTTCACAATCCAAAGATTACAAGCTCATTTTGCAACTTTCTCTCTCTAAACGTATCTTTCTCTCTCTACAATCTCTCTGAATGTAAACTCAAAATCTAACCATCTATCTATTAAAGTAAAACAACTCTATTTATACCTATTATCTAAAACAAGGAAAACAAAACAAATACAATTGACTTTGACTTTATTACAAAATGACTTTGACTTTTAATGAGAGTTGACTTCCCAGCTTTGACTTCTTGTATCTTTGACCTCTAGTTTTCATGATCTTGTATCCAACATATTTCTGCTCTAACAATCTCCCCCTTTGGATTCAAGATCATCATAGAAAGATTTAGCAAATCAAACTCCCCCTTTGGTTCAATCTGGACAATCTCTTCCTTTTGTTTAACTTTATTCTTCCCAAGTCTGTCTTTTGAACAAAATTAATAGGCTCCCCCAAATATGGTAGAAACAATCTTCAATAATCTCCAAAATTATCACAAGAAACTCTTTCAGACTTTGGAAAGAAATTATCTTCAGATTTAACTCTATTTGCTTTAGCAAATAATCTTCACAGTAAATTTCAGAAAATCAGCACATCTTCAAAATTTCTTTGACTTTGCTTGAACAATCTTTCAAACTTTCAACTTTATCTTCTACAACTCTTTATCTTTGAAATTTCTGAATCTGACATTTCTGTAATTCAACTCCTCCTTTTTGATGAATAGAGCATCGATATCATCAAAACTTCCTCGAAGAAATGTCTGTAACAATTCTGACCACTGATCGTTTGAACTGAGCCTCTGATTCACCCGTGATCCAAAATAAAGTATTCATCCAGATCTTTTCAAATCTAGACAAATTAGGAATGTAACACCTGAATCAACAAATGAATCAGTTGATATGCCTGTTAGTAACACTAAGTCACTGTGTGTAACAGATACAGATAGGAAAGAAGCTTTTTGATATCCACTCCCCAAGGGCTTCCATCCAATCATCGAAACACCACAAATGAAATTTCTATGAATGTTATGACAAGAAAACAAATTCCTTGTGTGTTCGTGCAAGTGTAGAAAGAATTAAGTATTTGATGATTGCTTTTATAAAGCTAAAAATTGTGTAAACCACTGAGACAACAGTAGATAAACACAGACTCAATGTGCATGATTGAAGTGCGAAGGTGGGGCAAACTTTCTTCTTTTTCAATATACAAATTTTCCAAATGAAAACCAGATAAATAATGTGTTGCGTCCCCTTAAAAATATGAAACATTTACATTTTAAGAAGAAAATGAGTGGCTGGTGGGTTTTTAACAAGAGTTGGCATGGGCTAGTTGCCTGTTTCAATAACGTTCACGAAGAAATGTGAAAGATTAGTAATGTGGTTGCCCAGCTCAGAAAGTAGTTGTTGCAGAGTGTGGGTCCACAATACTATATCAAGTTTTATATCAACAACACATTAACAATTACCAACCTGTATTGATTAATAACAAAGGTTACAAGGTTGATCGATTCAAGCTCTGGATGTGTTTTCTCTTTTTACACCTTTCTATGTGTGTTCTAATCTGATCTATCTTGTGTTAGAGAGAGTTGTTGAGATATAAGAGATGATATCTAGCTTCTACAACACACTACCTAATCAACCACTTGCAACATTAAACAATAATAAACTTAATAATATCTAAATATTAGATATTATATCTAACTAATAACTAACAAACTAGACTAAACTAACTAATAACAATCAATAACAAACAACTTTGACATTTATTACAAAGAAACGTTAGACTTTAATAACGAGAGTCGACGTTTCGGCTTTAGCTTCAAATTGCGATCTTCAGATTGGATGATCTTGAATCCAATGAGACTGTGGTCTAACAATATCCCCCTTTGGATCAAGATCATTACTAAAAAGATAGCAATTTGGTCTTCTCTTTCAGCTCAGAAGATGCAATTTCTTTCTCTAACTCAGAATGCTTTGATCTCGCAGTTCTTGGTCTTGTAATGTAATGGACTAAACATTTCTTCAAGCTTTAGATTCTCCCCCTTTTTGATGAAAAGTGCAACAACTTCATCAAAACTTTGAGTAAGAAATGTCTTTCACTAGGAGCCCCTGATCCGTCAATTCAAAAGATATTCATCCAAATCTTTTCAAATCCAGACAAAATAGTCGAGTAACACCTGAATCAACTAGTGAATCAGTTAACATGCCTGTCAGTAACACTAATGTTGGGAACTGAAAGAATTGCTTAAGTATGGTTAATGCTGCTAGCACAACTGGTTACTACTGACAGTACAATGTGATTACTACTGCTAGTAGTTAGTACTGCTGGAGTTAGTACTGCTAGATCAAAGTTAGTACTGCTGAATGATATTAATACTGCTAGTGAAGTTAGTGCTGCTTATGAGATGAAGACTTCGTATGGCAAAGATGACAGATGTATTGACTGAAGATAATCATGGAAAGTCTTGGAGATAACTATGGAAGATTATATTGAAGATCTTTTATTTTTTGTAATTATCTTTTATCTTCAGTAAGAAAGAACAAAGGGTAGCTGAAGAAGAAGGGGCACCTAAGTCTGTTGAACAGGAAGAACCATCAAGTACTGCTGATGTGAATCTGTACATGGTAGTGATGGACAAAGTGCCTGTGCCTATCACAGCTAAACCTGTTGGTGTTAAGCCTCCAGAGATCATTCACTGGGATACACTGGTAGTTGATGGAATAGAGGAAAGATGAGAAGTATTAAGTATATACTTCATACTTCATACTAGTGAATGATCTCATACTTCATACTTCAGGCTCAAGAGGAAAGATGAGAAGTATGAAGTATATCATACTTGGGACAAGATTGTCAGAACATGTTCCAGATCTGATCTAGAGGAGATGTTTGAAGTAGGAATGAAATTGTATGTTGATCAACTAAAAGCTCCAGGGATACCAATCACAAAATTTGTGATGTAGTATCTATGTATGTTGTTCAAGCTAGAAGAAGTGAAGGATATTATCAGAAATGTGTTTCAAACAGTTAATAACTAGACTCTATATGAAACTAGTGGAGTATATGCATTGACTATGGATATAAATCACATAGAATACTTCCTAGTGGATAGAGTTTACAACCACAGCAAATTAAAGCTGCAAGCTATGTTGAAGAAAAAGCTTGGTTGTGCACCAGATTCAGAAATGGCAAGGTGTTTGATCTAAAGAACAATTAATCAAAGTTTGGGGTTGAATGTTGTTACAGGGATATGAATAATGGAGTTTTGGGAGCATCTGAAGAACTTGACTTCTCTTCCTAAAAGTCAAGTTAGGGGGAGATTGTTGGGAACTGAAAGAATTGCTTAAATATGGTTAATGCTGCAAGCACAACTAGTTACTACTGGCAGTACAATGTGATTACTACTGCTAGTAGTTAGTACTGCTGGAGTTAGTACTGCTAGATCAAAGTTAGTACTGCTGAATGATATTAATACTGCTAGTGATTTAGTGCTACTTATGAGATGAAGACTTCGTATGGCAAGGATGACAGATGTATTGACTGAAGATAATCATGGAAAGTCTTGGAGATAACTTTGGAAGATTCTATTGAAGATCTTTTATTTTTTTGTAATTATCTTTTATCATCAGTATATGTATAGAATAGTTTTGTAACATCATATAGATTATTCTGAGTTTTTGTTTTTCATAGAGAGAATCAACCTCAACGTTTAGAACCCTAGTTCTAGAGAAGTAGAATTTGTATTGTTGAGCCTGTTCATCAATATTGAGGTTGTGTGTGAAATCTTGTAGCTTTAAATCATTCAATAAAGTTTACAATCTGTGATTTCGGATTCACTGCTTCATTGATCTTTGAATATTAAAGTGTTATTCCGCAAACTCCTTTAATATAATTTCTGAGTGTTTATTCTTGTTAAGAATTCAGATCCTGACAAGTGGTATCAGAGCAAGTATTCTCAAAAACCTTCATTCATCATGGAAAACACAGTTGAATCAAACAGTACTCTTGTCTCAAAGGTTCCAATGCTCAGATCTAATGAGTTTGACATGTGGAAGATAAGGATCAAGCAATACATTCTCCTCACAGATAACTATAGGTGGAACATCATTGAGAATTGACCATCTGATGAAGGAAAAATTGGTGCAGATGGAAAAAGAACACCACCAAAGACAGATGCAGAAAATAAGATAAGGCAGACAGAGATGAAAGCCTTGAGCACACTGCTCTTGGCTATTCCTAATGAATATCAACACCAATTCTGCAATTGCACTGATGCACAGATGCTTTGGAATGCTCTAGAGAAAAGATTCTCTGGTACCAAAAGTACCAAGAGAAATCAGAAGGCAATACTGAAGCAATTGTATGAAAACTTTATGTCAACTAAGAATGAGTCCATGACTCAAACTTTTGACAGGTTTAATAAGGTGATTGGTGAACTAGCTACTATGGGAGTACAGATTGATCAAGATAATGTAAACAGAAAGTTCTTAAGGTCTCGAGGAGATGAATGGACCATGTATATTGTTTCATTCAGACAGAATGAACAATTGGAACAAAAGAACTTGATGATTTGTACAATGATCTTAGAGTATTTGAAGTTGATGTGGAGGCAAAGTAGAAGCCTTCTGGATATGTTCATAATGTTGCACTCCTATCAGCATCAATTGATTCTACTGCTAACCCTGAATCAGTTAATGCTGCTAATGGAACAAATCAAGAAAAAGGCACTAAATCCGTTTTTAAAGCCTTTCTGTCCAGCCATGGAAATTCTTCTTTAATCAATGATGACTTGGAACAACTTCATCCTGATGATCTTGAAGAGATGGATATTAAATGGCAGATGGCCATGCTTTCCATGAGGGTAAAGAAGTTCATCAAGAGGACTGGGAGGAATAACTTCTCCCAAAGAAGAGAAGATGGAGTAGGTTTTGACAAGTCAAAGGTAGAATGCTATAAATGTCATATGAAGGGACACTTTGCCAGGGAATGCAGAAGTGGAGTGTCTCACAATAACCACCAACAAGCTCAGACTGGTAGTTTCAAACAGAACAAAAACTCTGCTCAAGCCCTTGTTTCTCAACAAGGAATGGGGTTTGACTGGAGTGATCAAGCAGAAGAGGATATTCAAAATCAAGCTCTCATGGCAAAGGTATCTGATCTCCCAACTGAGGTAAGTTATAATCTCTGTTCTAAAACTTGCATAGACACTGTTAAAAGGTACAGGGATCACAACCAGAATATGAGTGATGACCTTAAAAGGTTAGCAAAAGATATAAAAGAGTATGTGACAATGGTTGAGAGGTTTGAGGAACAAATTAAAGGTTTCCAAGCCAATGAACTTCAACACTCATATGACACAAATTACTGGAAGTGGGAGAAAAAGGATCTAGAACTCCAATTGACAAAGTCTAAAGAGGAGAGTGAAAAGTGGAGAGGGGAGCTTGCCAAAGTTAAGCTAGATGTAGAAAAGTTTTCCAATGCTTCTAAAGCAATGGACTCTTTACTACAAACTCAGATTCATGACAAGCTGAGAAGAGGAATTGGGTACAATACCACACCACCACCATACAACAACAACTACATCCCTCCTACATCAGACTTGCTAGAAACCAAAGATAGGAAGGACTTGCCTGAGGGAGCCACTGAGATAGATCCCTTAGAAGAAGTAGTTGTTGAGGACAAAACTGAGAAAGAAGCTGATAAGGTTAAGGAGAACACTGTGAGTGATGAGATTCCTCTAGAGAATCACATTATTACCAATGAGGGTTGTGGAAAGATTTGGGTGAAATCAAAGGACATAGAGAAGGCTGAGGGAAAGTCTAGTAAGGTCCATTACAAGCAGACCACAGTTGTGAATCCTCCTCCTTGCAAACAGTGTGCTTGTACTAAATCTGAGTCCCTAAAACATGATAAAAGGAGGGGTAATCAAAGAAACTGGAATATTCAGTGGGCACAAAAACAAGAGGTTGATCTGAGTAAAATCAATAGACCTAAACCTTGTTTTATTTGTGGAAAGCTCAATCATATTGCTAAATACTGTTATTTCAATCCTATGAAGCAAAGGATGAATTTTCAAAGATCTATGAAAAAACCATTTGGTTATAGGAAGAATAAAAGGAACCATGTGGCTAAGAAATCTGTTAAATCTAAAAGCCACATGAAGAAAAAGACTGTTTGAGGAGAGTGTCAAGATGTGGATTCCTAAAAGCACTAAAACTGTTAGTACTTCTACCATAAATAGTACTGCTGACAATGATAGTGCTGCTAGAAGCAGTACTACTGCTACCAATGTTAGTGCTGCTAAGAGTATTAGTACTGCTAAAACTAACATTGTTAGTACTTCTTCTAATGTTAATACTGCTAACTCTGTTAGTACTTCAAACAAGGTTAGTACTGCTACACCTGTTAGTGCTGCTAACTCTGAGTACTTCTAAGGTTAGTATTGCTTCTAATGTTTGTGCTGCTAAGCAAATCATCTTGACAAAGTACTCTAGTAAAGAGTGCTCTGAGTTTAAAAATCTCATCAAAAAGGAATGTAAATATTTTGATGAGAAAGGGAGACCCAAGACCACTTTGGCTTGGGTTCCCAGTCAATACTAATTGTTTTTACCTTATGTGCAGGGCAACCATCAGCTCAAGGGGAAGAGCATTTGGCATGTTGATAGTGGTTGCTCTAGGCACATGACAGGGAACATGTCTTGCCTCAAGAATTTCAAGAAAATTGATGGTGGGCATGTTGCCTTTGGTAATACTCTAGATGGAGGTAAGATCAGTGGTAAGGGTGATGTAACCAAAGGTAAAATGACCTTTGAAGATGTATTCTATGTTGAGCAATTAAGGTACAACCTGTTAAGTGTATCACAGGTTTGTGACAAAAAGCATAGTATATTATTTACTGATTCTGAATGCATTATCCTTGCTCCTGGATTTAAGGTAGTTGATGAAAAGATGATACTACTAAGAACTCCCAGAAAGGATAATGTTTATTGCTTAGATATGGAAAGTGTTTCAACTGATTCTTCCCTAAACTGTCTTGTTTCAAAAGCATCTTTGGATGAATCATCACTTTGGCACAGAAGGATGTGTCACATGAACTTTAAAACAATGAATAAACTTGTTAAAAACAACCTTGTAAGAGGTTTACCTTCAAAAGTCTTTTCATGTGAAGATCATTGTGTTGCCTATTTCAAAGGCAAACAACACAAAGCTTCTCATAAGTCCAAAGAGTTGAACATTATCTCTAATTCTCTTCAGTTGTTGCATATGGATCTGTTTGGGCCTACAAATATTATGAGTATAGGTAAGAAATCATACTGCTTAGTTATTGTTGATGATTACTCTAGATTAACTGGGTATATTTTCTAAGGACTAAGGATGAGACAAGTGGACTGATCAAATCCTTTATTCTAAGAATTGAAAACCAAACAAATCAAAAAGTAAAAGTCATTAGGTCAGACAATGGTACTGAATTTCAAAATCATGACCTAAACACCTTTTGTGAGGAAAAAGGAATTGAGAGGCAATACAGTGCTCCTAGGACTCCACAACAAAATGGTGTTGCTGAGAAAAGGATATGACACTGATTGAGGCTGCTAGATCTCTGTTACCTGATTCAAAACATCCAATTACTTTCTGGGCTGAAGCAGTTAATACTGCTTGTTACGTCCAGAACAGAGTTCTAGTAGTCAAGCCTAAAAACAAGACACCATATGAGCTTTTAAATAAAAGAAAACAATTTATTGGATTTTTCAAACCTTTTGGGTGTCCTTGTACCATTCTCAATACCAAAAGTCACTTAGGAAAGTTTGATAGCAAGGCAGATGATGGTTTTCTTGTTGGTTACTCAGTTTAGAGTAAGGCTTACAGAGTTTTTAATTCTTCTTCTAGAATAATTGAGGAAAGTGACAATGTCAAGTGCAATGAGAACACACCAAATCCTATTGGTTCAGGACCTCAGTGGTTGTTTGACATTGATTCACTAACTAACTCTTTGGGTTTCAGTAGTGATTATCATACAGGTTCAGGAAGTGGAGGATCAGGGGATGAACAAGTATAAGTACAAGAAATTATTCCTCAGTCTGTGATCTTTCCCATACCTACAATGGAACCTGTTGATTTTTGTGAAAATGAGACTATGACTGAACCAATTCAGAGTGAAGAAGAAAGAAGAGATGAGGAGAATCAAGTGCATGAAGAGCCAGAAGAAACTGATGAGATCATCTCAGCTGACTTAAATGATTCCAATCTAGATGTGGGAATCAATGAAGAACCTAGTCATCAGACTAGGACTCAAAAGAACCATCCTCCAGAGCTGGTCATAGGAGACATCTCTTCTCCTATGATAACAAGGAATCAAAGCAGACTTCAAAAGTTGCAGGATCAGCAACACACAATACTCTCTTGCTTTCTATCTCAGATTGAGCCTAAGAAGGTTTATGATGCAATGAAAACTCCAGTTGGATAGAAGCTATGCAAGAAGAGTTACTGCAGTTCAAATTGCAAGAAGTTTGGGACTTGGTAGACCTTCCAAAAGGTCATAGAGCTATTGGCACCAAGTGGATTTTCAGAAATAAAAAGGATGAGAGAGGAATTGTAATCATGAACAAAGCAAGACTTGTGGCAGAAGGGTACACTCAGAAAGAAGGCATAGATTATGAAGAAATGTTTGCCCCAGTTGCAAGGGTAGAGGCAATTAGGCTATTCCTAGCCTATGCCTCATACATGAAGTTCAAGGTATATCAAATGGATGTGAAGAGTGCCTTTCTATATGGTACAATTGATGAAGAAGTATATGTCTGTCAGCCCCCTAGATTTTAAAATCCATTATATCATGACAGAGTATACAAACTGAAGAAAGCAATTTATGGTCTACATCAAGCCCCAAGAGCATGGTATGATACTCTGTCTACCTATCTCTTAGAAAATGGGTTTGAAAGGGAAATAATTGACAAGACCCTCTTCATTAAAAGGAGTAAGAAGGACATCCTACTTATTTCGATCTATGTGGATGACATCATCTTTGGATCCACACAAGATCAGATGTGTAGAGACTTTGAAAAGTTGATGCACAAGAGCTTTAAAATGAGTTCAATGGGTGAACTTACCTTCTTCCTTGGGCTTCAAGTGAAACAACAGAAAGATAAGATCTTTATAAGTCAATCAAAGTATGTAAAAGACATCCTGGATAAGTATGGTTTAACAAACTCAAAGCCAGCAAGCACACCAATGGAGACTCATAAACAGATCACTGCTGATCTTGAGGGGGAGGATGTTGATGTCCATCTATATAGATAATGATTGGATCTCTCATGTATCTCATAGCCTCAAGACCAGGCATCATGTTTCCAGTGTGTTTGTGTGCCAAGTTCCAAGTCAAGCCAAAGCAATCACACCTTCAAGCTGTTAAGAGGATTTTCAGATACTTAAGAGGGCAACCTATATTAGGTCTTTGGTATCCTTATGAATCCAACTTTGACTTGGTTGCATATTCAGACAGTGACTTGGGTGGTGCTAATATGGATAGAAAGTCTACTTAAGGTGGATGTCAACTTTTGGGTGCAAGACTAGTATCTTGGCAGTGTAAGAAACAAACCACAGTGTCCTTATCTACAACAGAAGCTGAGTATATTGCTGTTGCAAGTTGCTGCTCTTAGGTTCTATGGATTCAGAATCAAATGTTGGACTACGGGGTAACCTTTCTTCACACTCCAATCTTTACTGACAATAGCAGTGCTATAAGCATTGTTAACAATCCAGTCAAGCACTCCAAAACAAAGCACATTGAGATCAGGTATCACTTTATTAGAGACTATAATGAAAAGAAGCTTATTTGACAACCATTTTGCTGATCTATTCAACAAAGCTTTTGATGTGGGAAGATTCACTTTCTTGGTCACAAGGGTGGGCATGATTAACTCTGAATGAGCTCATATATAAAAAGTGATTGTATACCTGTTATTTGGTTGTTTTTGGTGTTTCTAATCATCTTTCTCAGGAAGTTATTACCTTGCTCAGACTATCACAAGCTTCAAACAGTGTAAGTGCAGTTAATGCTACCAGTGCAGTTTTAATATTGCCAGTGCTCAGTTAATACTGCTAGCGGTTAATACTGCTCTCAATTAATACTGCTAGTTAGTTAATACTGCTAGTGGTTAATACTGCTCTCAGTTAATACTGCTAGTTAGTTAATACCACTAGTGGTTAATACTGCTAGTGGTTAAACTGCTTATGTCCCGAATTGTATAAATACACTCTTTGCTCGACTAAAAGCTCATAACGACTCTTTGATAACTATTCATCTTCTCTCTAACCTTTTTTTTTCTCTCAAGCACCAAGTGTTTCAGTGTAGAATACTCAAGCTCGATGGCAACTATGGCGTTCATTGATGAACATAACGAAATCGCAATGCTTCAAAAGCCGAAGCAGGCTGATGGATTTCACAGATAGTAGATTTTCTCAAGTCCATCCATATCGCTTATGCTCTTACAGTGTCTCCAACAATCTACATAGAGTATCAGAGACTATTTTGGGTGAATGCCACTACTGTTACAAAAAATGGTGTGCAATTAATCCAGACAAGGGTGTGTGACAAACCCTTGTCAGTTTCTGAAGAGGTGATTCGCATCTGTCTACGACTAGACGATGCTGCAGGTATTACCTCTATTCCTAATGAGGACTTGTTCTCCAATCTTTCAAGAATGGGGTATGGAGGCCAATTGGGTGTTTTCAAATTCTCAAAAGCTAAATTTTATACCCAATGGCGTTTTCTTGTTCATACCCTTATGCATTGTATTTCCAAAAAGACTACTAGCTGGAGTGAGTTCAGTAGTACCATTGCTTATGCTTTGGTCTTCTTGGCCACTGCCAGAAAGTACAATTTTTGAAGAATGATTTTCAATGACCTTGTGTCAAACTTGGGAAATAAAAAGAGTTTCTATATGTACCCAAGATTTGTCCAAGCAGTTATAACCAATGAATTTATGGATATGCCTCAATTTGATGAGGTATATGTACCTAAAATCCCCAAAGGCAAGGTCTTTTCAAATATGAAGAGATCTCCATTGGACTCGGAAGGAGTTGACACCCCATTGTTCTCTATAATGATGGTGGTGTCCCACAATCCAGAAGGTATGGCTTCAGGGTCAAGGCCCTCATTAGACCATCCCACTGAAATCAATCCCAACCTTCAATCAACATATCAATCCCACAGTCCCTTATTCAAAAACCAACTTCTCCAATCACCAATCCCTACATCAGGAAAAAGGTAAAGAAGGCTCCTTCCCTTTTGTACCATCACCCACAGAGCCTTTAAGCCCTCTAATGGAGAATTATCCATTAGAGAATATCTATAGGGAAACCACAGGGGTGTCTCCCAACCCCAAGGAGGTGCTTACTAAGGAAATGAATTAGCATATGGGTGCAAAGGCTGCCACTACTCCTGCTAGCACAGAGGAGTCCAATGGTAACATCGATAAGACCTTCCCCATGGCAACTTTGGGTGAGCAATCATCCAAAGGTCCCAGGTGCCAAGAAACCAAGGGGGTAGCAGGTGCTTCTGCTAGGCAGAAGACCTCTGCAACAAAAAGATCCAATGATCCTCTAAAGGTGGTAAAAATACCCAAAGGAGGTGAGGACAGATATGACTATAATGAATTGATAGAAACTATGGGCAACATCAATCTGGATGTAATCAAGCAAGGCAAAGACTTAGAAGAGATGAAACTGGTAATTCTGTCTCAACAAGTACAGATTACCAAACTGAAGACAATGGTGAAGTGATTGGTACAGAAAAGAAAAGGAAACAGTTTGTGCTCAGAAGAAGGAAATCAGTGGATGATGCTCCCAAAAAGGGGGAGTCAGAAGCTGAGTTCAACATGGAAGATGCTATAGATAAGGGGGAGAAACATGGAGTTGAGGGGGAGTTTGATGGTGTTAGTGGAGATAAGGAAAAAGATTCATAGTTTGTACAAGCAGCAGAAACAACAAGCAAAGCAACAGTAAAAGAGATAGCAGTAGAAACAGAAACTGTTAATACTGCTGAACTAAATGAAGCAGCAGAAATGGTACAAGAGGTATTAACAGACCTTATTAGAAGCAATGTGGAAGAACTTGAGACAGCTGAAGCATTAATCAAAGCTAAACGTGATACTCCTAAGGTCATTTCAAAGACCAAAGGAGTTATCATCGAAGACAATGTTGAAGTTATCAAGAAAGTTAGTGCTGATAAAGTAAAAATCAAGGACAAAGGCAAAGCTAAGTTGGTGGAATCTGATCAACCAATTAAAAAGAAAAGGTTGGTTGAGTCAGATGAAGCATTGGCCAAGAAGATTCAGGCTGAACTTGAGCAAGAAGAAAAGGTTTAAGTGGAGAAAGACAGGGAGATGGCAAAAGCTCTGGCTGCAGAACTTAATGAAGCTTATTAAAAGAGTCTTGCAACATAAATAGCAAAGAAGAAAGCTACAACTCTAAAGAAGCATGGAATGATCAGAATGGGTGCAAAGAAGAGACAACCTTTACAAACCTTCCTTGGCACTCTAGAGAGAAAGAAGATGATTACTTTTCTCAAAGGTGCTGTGGGAATTAAAAAGGAAATGTTCACAAAGATGTCTTTTGAACAAATCAAAGGTTTGTATGAAGCTGAGATGACCAAGTTACAAGGAAATGACAGAGCAAGAGTTGAAGCAGAAAAGAAGATGAAAGAAAGACATGATCTTCTAATTTAGAAACCCTTCCCTGATGAGCAAGAAACACCAAGGAAGCAAGCTACTCTAGGTGAAAGTTTGAGGACTTTAAAAAGAACAAAAATGATGGCTAGGAGAAAATCAGCAAAGAAACCTAGAGTGGAAGAAGCTAAGAAAGAACAAAGGGTAGCTGAAGAAGAAGGGGCACCTAAGTCTGTTGAACAGGAAGAACCATCAAGTACTACTGATGTGAATCTGTACATGGTAGTGATGGACAAAGTGCCTGTGCCTATCACAGCTAAACCTGTTGGTGTTAAGCCTCCAGAGATCATTCACTGGGATACACTGGTAGTTGATGGAATAGAGGAAAGATGAGAAGTATTAAGTATATACTTCATACTTCATACTAGTAAATGATCTCATACTTCATACTTCAGGCTCAAGAGGAAAGATGAGAAGTATGAAGTATATCATACTTGGGACAAGATTGTCAGAACATGTTCCAGATCTGATCTAGAGGAGATGTTTGAAGTAGGAATGAAATTGTATGTTGATCAACTAAAAGCTCCAGGGATACCAATCACAAAATTTGTGATGTAGTATCTATGTATGTTGTTCAAGCTAGAAGAAGTGAAGGATATTATCAGAAATGTGTTTCAAACAGTTAATAACTAGACTCTATATGAAACTAGTGGAGTATATGCATTGACTATGGATATAAATCACATAGAATACTTCCTAGTGGATAGAGTTTACAACCACAGCAAATTAAAGCTGCAAGCTATGTTGAAGAAAAAGCTTGGTTGTGCACCAGATTCAGAAATGGCAAGGTGTTTGATCCAAAGAACAATTAATCAAAGTTTGGGGTTGAATGTTGTTACAGGGATATGAATAATGGAGTTTTGGGAGCATCTGAAGAACTTGACTTCTCTTCCTAAAAGTCAAGTTAGGGGGAGATTGTTGGGAACTGAAAGAATTGCTTAAATATGGTTAATGCTGCAAGCACAACTGGTTACTACTGGCAGTACAATGTGATTACTACTGCTAGTAGTTAGTACTGCTGGAGTTAGTACTGCTAGATCAAAGTTAGTACTGCTGAATGATATTAATACTGCTAGTGATTTAGTGCTACTTATGAGATGAAGACTTCGTATGGCAAGGATGACAGATGTATTGACTGAAGATAATCATGGAAAGTCTTGGAGATAACTTTGGAAGATTCTATTGAAGATCTTTTATTTTTTTGTAATTATCTTTTATCTTCAGTATATGTATAGAATAGTTTTGTAACATCATATAGATTATTCTGAGTTTTTGTTTTTAATAGAGAGAATCAACCTCAAGGTTTAGAACCCTAGTTCTAGAGAAGTAGAATTCGTATTGTTGAGCCTGTTCATCAATATTGAGGTTGTGTGTGAAATCTTGTAGTTTTAAATCATTCAATAAAGTTTACAATTTGTGATTTCTGATTCACTGTTTCATTGATCTTTGAATATTAAAGTGTTATTCTGCAAAATCCTTTAATATTGTTTCTGAGTGTTTATTCTCGTTAAGAATTCAGATCCTGACAACTAAGTCACTGTGTGTAACGAATACACATTGGAAAGGAGCTGTTTGATGTTGACTCCCCCAGTGCTTCCATTTAATCATCGAAACACCACAAAGGTAATTTCTATAAACGTTATGATAAAGAAACAAATTCCTTGTGAGTTCGTGCTTGTGATAGAAAGAATTAAGCACGTGATGATTGCTTATAGGCTCAAAATTGTGTAAACCACTGAGACAACAGTAAGTTAAACACAAACTCAATGTGCATGATTGAAGTGCGAAGGTGGGGCAGACTTCCTTCTTTTGAATATCCAGATTTTCCAAATGAAAATCAGATAGCAAATGTGCTGCTTCCCCTTTAGAAAATGTGAAACACTTTCTACTTGAGAAAAAAATGAGTAGATAGTGAGGTTTGATCAAGAGTTGGCATGGGCTAGTTGTCTGTTTCAATAATGTTCACCAAAGAATTGTGAAACACTAGTAATGTGGTTGCCCGGCTCAGAAAAAGTTGTTGCAGAGTTGTGATATTCTTTTAACTCTGTTCTCACACGCTCTTTCTTTTAAACATTAAGCTCACTCTAATCAAACTTTCTTTCTCTATTTAACATACTCATTTCTTTTGACTTTTCACATTCAATCATTATGGATTAACTTCTTGGGTAGAAATCACTGGTTAAGGTGATTCCATAGAAGTTGTGTTAATTCCTAGCACAAAGAAATCCTTGTTTTCCTATTATGCATATGACGCTCAGATTGGTTTAGCTATTTCAGTTAAAGCACAATGTAGAATCTTGAAAACATTTAAAAGCACACTTCCAATTCATGAATTCGTTTTGAGAATCGGGAAGTGATTTGAACATTGAAAACAATGTTTTCTATGATTGAAAGTTGTCCTTCTTTCAACCATATATGAGATGAAGATATATAATTATACCTTTACGTACGATCTTCCATCTCATGAAGCTAAGCTTAGAGTCATAAACATATGAACTTGTAAGCATCTCTCAAAAATTCTACAAAAGTCTTATGCGAAGTCAAAGTAAAATTTATTCACTTAAATTGAAAAGACAAAAAGCAGTAAAACTGTTAAAGTACGAGTTCTGATAAGAAATACCCAGAAGTCATATCCATACTCCTTTAATCTTGAAGAGCTCCCCTAAAAACTTGCATTACAAAAATTTGACATAAAAGGTAAATGCCGAAATCTTATGAGCTCCCCCTAAAAATAAGATTGACCACTTGTCAATTTTCTTGAAATCATGAACAGAATATAGAAGTGCAGATATCTTGCGGAAATGAAGAAATGATGAAAAAGTATACAATTAGAAAACTTTGATAAGTAACTACTGATTAAATCTTTAGATTTAGCATACCAAGCTTAGAGATAAGAAAGTTAAACCTCTTTTCTTCTAAAGCTTTGCTAAACAAATCGGCAAGCTGATAATCAGTTTTTACAAAGAAAAGTTCAATTGTTACTTTTTCAACATGATCTGTTGATCCAAACTCTCTCAGTGATTTGATAACGACCCTTTTCTATACTTAGTGAAAATTATGTTTAATATGTATTAGTGTTTCATCATCAGCGATCAGACTGAGTCTGTTCAGTATCGCTGATAGTCTTCTTATAAACATCTAGTATGTATTAGTGTTTCACTATCAGTGATCAAACCGAGTCTGTTCAGTATCGCTGATAGTTTCTGATGTAAACAGTAACGTAATCCCTGAAGACAAGTATCGCGTCAAAGACGAATCTACATATACGCGAAGGAACATAAGGAAAAGCTTCAGCGATCGCTGAACTCTTGATATCTCTGAAGAAAGAGATACTCAGCGATCAAATGATCACTTAGCTTATGTCTCAAGTTTCCTTTTGTCTCTCCTTGAACAACTTAGTACGATATGTCAGAATGGACATGTCTCTGCCACAATCCGTACAACACCTCTGTCAACTACACTGTTTATTGCCCGGCCGAAAGCATGTCTCCCAAAAGTCAGACTCCCAAAGCCAATCAGTGAACGGCACGTGTAAAGTGCCCTGCCATGCATTTAATGCATAGGATATAAATAGGAAGATCACCCTTCATCTGAAGGGTGCTCAATTCTTTAACCCCATATAGAAACCCTTGTTTTCTATATCTCTTAATCCCCCATTCTCTGAATTTCTTGTGCAACCATCTTAGTGTTTCTTAAGTTTGTTTAGATTGAGTCTGTATTAAATTTATTCCGCAACAAACTTGTAAATTGTATTTGATTTATCAATAAACAATTTATTAAACTTTAAATGGCACTTAACACAAACACAAACTACTATGATAATGGTTCACTTTCTAAACTTCCTCGATTTAGCAGAGATAACTTTTCTCTATGGAAAAATCGAATGATGCTATTTCTTGAAGGTGCGGATCCTACTATACCTGAATATATAGAAAATGGACCCTATGAACCTCTTAGAATTATAGTTGTTGTTCCTGCTACTGCCACCACTGAAGTTGTCCCTGAACGATATGTCGTTAAGGAAATAAGACAGTGGAGTGATGAAGATAAAAAGAAGGTAGGAATAGATGCAAGAGCAAAGACCATTATTTCAATGGCTCTGCCTGATGAAGTTTTCCATTCTATCATGCATCTGAAAATTTCTAAAGAAATGTGGGAAACCATATGTGTTCAATATGAAGGCACCACTGAAATCCAAGAAACTCGTAAGATTAACTTGGTAAGACAGTATAAAAGTTTCATCGCTGGTAAGAATTAATCTCTCTCTAACGTTCATCATCGGTTTAACTGCTTAATCATTGTCCTAAGAACTGTTGGTAGGACCTATTCTAATTCTGAGGTCCTTACAATATTCTTAGAATGTCTTCCTGAAAGCTGGGACAGTTATTCAATTTGTCTTAAGCTTACAAAAGACTTAAATTCTCTTTCTCTCAACACTCTATATGGAATATTGCTCAACTATGAGCAATCGAATTTTCTGAAGAAAAATCTTGTAAAAGATTCTAAAGACTCCAAAAGCACTCCTGTTGCTTTAGTCTCTTCAGAGATAATTCCATCTCAGCTATCTACTCTCACCATTACTGAGTTAGATTCTGAAACTGAGGATCTATCAGACCCTGATCTTTCAGAGTTTGATGAGTCCTTAGCACTCTTGACAAACTCTTTTAAGATATTTGCAAGAAAGAGCAACTTCTAAAGAAGTAAGCCTCTCTCTCTTACTGAAAATCCAAAATCAACGCCTGTTGATAAGGCTACTGCTACTTGCTATAACTGTGAAAAGATTGGACACTTTGCTAGTGAGTGCAGGTCTAAAAAGGTCTTCAAACCTTCTACATCAAGAAGATCTAGTGACGACAAATACCTAAAGCTGAAGAATAAATATCAAAAGCTGAAAAGCTACAAGCGAAAAGGTAAAGGTCTCATCGCTAAAGAACATGACTGGGCTGAATCAGAAGAATCAAGTTCTGATGAAGAAGAAGTCGCTAATCTTTGCCTCATGGCTGGGATTACAGAAGAAGTAGAAGAACCATCAGAACCTTCTATAATCTACATATCATCTCAGGTATCTATCTCTACTAATCCCTCTCTGCCTGAAGCTGAGAGAAGTCGCGCTGTTGATGTGCTGACGATTGACCTTTATAATGCTCTAAACGACAAAACTCAAGCTGAGAATAAAAATGTTCATTTAACTCAAGAGCTAGAGAAATGTCATGAAAAGATCAGAGAACTAAATCTTTTAGAAGAAAAGTTGAAAGACCAAGTCATTATAAATGAAATCATTAGCATTGAACGCGAAAAAGCCATCGCTGCTCTAAAAGCATAAAAGGCTCATGTTGAAAAATGGTGCAAATCATCAACAAAGATCTCTAAGATAATAAATGCTTAAACTCCTGAGAGTGATAAAACTGGTCTGCGTTTTTGGACACCTCAGGGTGATCCTAAAGAAGAAAGTTCCTCGCTTAAGTTTAGAACTTTTCTCACCTCTTTCTTTGACACTTCTTATAATCAATTTTATCCCTGTTCTTCTTTAAATTCTATCCCTGAGGAAAAATCCAAAGACACTAAGTCTGCGGATAAAGGAAAGTCCATTCTCCTTCCTCAGAAGGCTACCAGGAAAGCAAAGCTGAAAGTTCCTTCTAAATCTTCAGCTAATCAATCCTCTAGCTCTATGATAGAAATCTTTGATCTCAGTCCTCCAAAGCTAAAGATTGATCTTAAATCCACGAGATCTGAAGAAATGAAAATTCCTCCCAGATCTCATGAGAAAAGCCTTCTCGGACCTGGCCCTGCTCATCTTAAACTTGCAACACCTTCTACTGGTCCTAAAACCATTTTCAAATACATAAAATGTTATCACTGTGGTATTACTGACCATATTGCGTGCAAATGTCCAACTGCCACTAAAGTTGATAAAACAGCTAAAGTGAAGAAAAATGCCTCTAAAGCTGAGAAGGTCACCAAAGTTAAAAAATAGACCAAGATGAAGTATACCACTAAGGTTAAGAAATTAACCAAAGTGAAGATCACCTCTGAAGCTGAATCTTCATCTGCTGAGAAGACTGCTGAAACTTCCTTATCCACTAACTCTAAAGAACCCATTGAAAAGTGGGTACCAAACAACGCTTAATCTTTCTTATGTGTGCAGGGATTAAAGGGCATCTGGTATCTCGATAGTGGATGTTCTCATCATATGACTGGACAAAAAGAACTGCTCATTGAATACAAGAAAGAGAAAGGTCCCTCTGTGACCTTCGGTGGAAATGGAAAAGGATATACCCGAGGGTTTGATGTCCTCGGCAATGGGACAACTACCTTTCGAAGAGTCGCTTATGTAGATGGACTGAAGCATAACCTTCTGAGCATCAGTCATCTATGTGATAAAAACTACGAAGTTCGCTTTTCTAAGAAAGCATGTTCAGTGGTGGATGAGAAAGGAAAACTTTCTCTCAGTGGTAATCGCAGAGAAAATGTCTATGTAATAGATATGGACTCTACTATCACTGAAAACTTATGTTTTCTCTCTAAGGCCTCTTCTGATGTCAACTGGCTATGGCATAAAAGGCTCTCTCATCTAAACTTCAAAACCCTGAGTTCTCTCTCATCTAAGGAACTGGTTTCTGGTCTTTCTCAGCACTCATATGGTAAATAATCTCTCTCCTCAGCATGTAAAAAAGGAAAACAAGCAAAAGCTAGTTTCAAGTCTAAACAAGTTTCCTCAGTGACAAGTCCTCTTCAGCTTTTGCATATGGATATGTTCGGCCCTGTCAACATCCAATCAATAGCTGGAAAGAAATATACGCTTGTCATTGTAGATGAATTCTCTCGTTATACCTGGGTTATCTTTCTTCGCTGTAAGAGTGATACTCCAGAAGAACTAATATCTTTTGTTAAAAAGATGGAAGTGCTGAATAATCTTACTGTTCGTTCAATAAGTTCCCTTAATAATTTCTTTGAGAACAAGGGAATTTCTCACAACTTCTCTTCAGTAAGAACACCTCAGCAAAACGGAGTCGCTGAAAGAAGAAACAGAACGATCATTGAAGCTGCTAGATCAATGCTCAGCGATTCTCATCTCCCTACTCAATTTTGGGCAGAAGTTGTAAACACAGCATGTTTTACTCAAAACAGATCGCTGATAGTAAAGCGATTTGCAAAGACAACTTATGAACTTTTTCATGGAAGAAAACCTTCTATCAGTTTTCTTCATATCTTTGGTTGTCATTGTTATATCTTAAACAGCAGAGATCAACTTGGGAAGTTCGACCCAAAAGCTGATGATGGAATATTTCTAGGATATTCCTCCATCTCCAAAGCCTACAGAGTTTTCAACAAAAAAAGACAATCTGTGGAAGAAACAAT
The DNA here is from genome assembly GCA_023525745.1 of Arctium lappa. Lineage (NCBI taxonomy): Eukaryota > Viridiplantae > Streptophyta > Magnoliopsida > Asterales > Asteraceae > Arctium > Arctium lappa. The sequence goes on from CM042064.1 coordinate 14,564,190, forward strand.
TCATGTCACATTTGATGAAAGTCGCTCAGCGAACTCTAAACCAATCACTGACAATGAAGAATTAAATGCTTGGATGTTCTCACACTACATGAAAACTGAACCCTTCTTCTCAAACCATTAGCATTCAGATCCTCTAGTCGCTGATGATGATCCAAACATTATACCTCGTAGCGCTTAATCCAACTCATGGGTTTCAGCTGAACCTCTAAACACCTTGCTACCATCAGATCTACCTCTGTCTGAAAACCTCTCTGATAACAACCGTCTGTCCACTACTCAACAGTTAATTGTTGATTAACCTCAAACGTCCTCATCAGTAAACATCCCAATTGTTGATCCAACCTCTTAGTTGAGCGATCATGCTCCTGCTCAGCGATGGACCAGAGATCACCCAATAGATCAAATTCTCGGTGATCCACTTGCAGGTATTCAGACACGACGAAGCTCAGGTAATATATGTCTCTTCGTCAACTTTCTTTTTTAATAGAACCTAAGAAGACTGATGATGCCCTCAGAGATCCATACTGGGTCAGCGCTATGCAAGAAGAGCTGACTGAATTCTCTCGAAACAAAGTTTGGAATCTCGTTCCTAGACCATCTAATAAAACTTTTATAGGCACCAAATGGGTGTTTAGAAGCAAGTTAGATGAACATGGAATTGTAACCTGCAATAAGGCTCGACATGTTGCTCAGGGATACAGACAAGAGGAAGGTATAGACTATGATGAAACCTTTGCCCCTGTGGCTAGACTCGAAGCAATTCGAATATTCTTAGCTTATGCAGTCTATAAAGATTTCATCGTCTATCAAATGAATGTAAAATCAGCGTTCCTAAATGGAAAGCTGAATGAAGAAGTCTATGTAGAACAACCTCTAGGGTTCTATGACCCTAAGTATCCAAATTATGTTTATAAATTGGATAAGGCTCTCTATGATCTTAAACAAGCCCTTCGTGCTTGGTAAGACACTCACTCATCATTTCTTATCTCTGAAAATTTAGAACGTGGCAAGATTGATAATACGTTATTTTTCAGAAAGATAAAAGGTCATATAATTCTTGTACAAATATATGTCGATGACATAATATTTGGTTCTACTAACCCATCTCTATGTTCTCGCTTCGCTGAAAGAATGAAGACAGAATATAAAATGAGTATGATGAGTGAGCTGACATATTTTCTTGGTCTTCAGATTAAACAATCTGAAAAAGGTACTTTTATCAGCCAAGGTAAGTATGTTAAAGATATGCTGAAGAAGTTTGATCTTTCTCAAACTTCAACTATGAAAACTCCTATGGCACCACCCCTGACACTTAACAAAGATCCTTCTGGAAAACCTGTTAATGTCACTGTCTATAGAGGAATGATAGGCTCCCTGCTGTATCTTACAACGAGCTGACCTGACATCATGTACTCTACTTGTTTATGTGCACGCTATCAATCTGAACCCAAGGAATCCCATCTAATCGTTGTTAAGCGAATCTTCATATATCTGAAGGGCACTCCTAACCTCGGTCTTTGGTATCCCAAAGACTCGGGGTTCGATCTAACTGGTTATTCTGATAGTGATTTTGCAGGATGTAAACTTGACAGAAAGAGTACCACTGGTGGATGTCAACTCTTGGGAGGAAAGTTGGTAAGTTGGACAAGCAAAAAGCAAAACTCAGTGTCCACTTCCACAGCTGAAGCTGAATACGTAGCCGCTGGAAGCTGTTGTTCTCAGATCTTATGGATGAGAAATCAACTATTAGATTATGACCTTCAGCTATCAAAGATTCATATCTATTGCGACAACACTAGTGCTATCGCTATAGCAAATAATCCAGTGCTACATTCAAAGACGAAACACATAGAGATTAGATATCACTTTATCAGAGATCATGTGATGAATGGTGATATTGAACTTCACTTTATCCCTACTGACTTTCAGCTTGCTGATTTATTCACCAAACCTCTTGATGAGACAAAGTTCAACTTTCTCATCAGTGAGCTTGGAATGCTGAATCTCGAAGAATAACTCTTCAGCGTTCATGCATTGTGTTAGTAATCATAAGTTCCCCTTTTATCTTTCTCTCTGATAAACATTCTGACTCTCAGGTATGTTTTTTCTCAAACCCTACAACTGAATCTTCATTCAGTTAAGATGTTTTTCAAAATATAAACTTTAATCACTGAAACTTTCTTCAAATGATTAAAATCTTTTTGAAAAATAAATTTATCACTGATATTTCTAATCAGTGATCCTCTTAAAAGAAAATCTATCCCTATCTTTACCATCAAGGATACTTTAAAAAGAAAAACCTATCGTTGACTTTTCTTCAGCGATAATTTCAAAACGAACAAATGAACAGTCTCTCTCTTCTATGACGTCATTTGAACCGACAATCCACGACATGCCTTTTTCTGACACGTTCGTCCGTTGCTCTTCTATCCAATCAACATCGTGGGACGTGTCCATGTCATGATGAGCATTTGGTTTCCCGCCTCTCACATTCTCTCTCCTCTCTCACATGTATAAAAGGAATGTTTTTCCATTCTTATCATTTTACGCTTTCTGAAAAAACTTTCAAAGCAAGAATACTCTCTCAAGCATTTGCATCATCTTCTTCAAAGATCAACAGGTTATTCTTGATCTTTTTCTAATTCTTCTCTTAAATCTTTTTACATAAACCTTCATTTATGGGTTTATAAGATTCTAATCACATAAAATCATTTTCATTTTTGATTTTATTCTTTAAAAACCATTTTATTTTGATTATTCTTCATTCAAAATCCTTGGTTTTTCCTCTTGTTATTGTATCTTATATTAAGAACACCTTTTTAATCTTCAAATTTGTTGATTTTCTGTGTTTCTTTCCTCAAATAGAAACTATAAAATCTTCTTTATTTGTAGACTAAAATCTTTTCTTCTACTCTTTTATCTACTCATATTTAGAATGGCTCAATCTGCTCTTGTCGCCTCTAAGAATGTCAAGTTCGCCATCACTGAATCGGAGCTTCCAAAGAACAATCATCTCGCTCGTCTCGATTTTGACGGTGTCAAGTATCAACACCTGAAAGAAGTTGCAACATTCCTAAAGCAATCCTGAATTGCTTATGCTATCACTGTGGATCCCACACCCTCCAAAGCTCTTCTCCAACAATTCTGGTTTACTGCTGATGAAACCTCAATCACCAACAAAAAGTGTGAACAGGTTCCTGCTATCTCATTCAGCACTCAACTTGGCTCAGGGATGATGACTGCCCTAGGCATGAGGAAAGCACTGCGTTTTCCCGACAAACCCAGGAATGGATTCGAAGCCTTGCCAACTGACGCTGAACTCATCCAATTCCTGGATGCAATGGAATATGCTTGGGAACCCAAACCAAGGACAACAATTCCAAACAAGAAGCTGACTCTTGTGAATAAGGCACTGATGCCTTCCCAGCTAAACTACATCTTCTCACACTTCATCTAGTGTACGAGTGGGAAGAGTGGGTCACTGGACTAAGAAAGCAAGGTTCAGGTCCAGATGGCTTACTCAGTGATAGTTGGACGCAACTTCGACTACGCACCAACTTTCTTTGACGACCTGAAGTCAAAGATTGAGAAGACCGAGAGGGATCCCAAAGTTCCCTACGTACGCTTTATCTACGCGTACCTGAAGTTCCTTTACCCTACCACTTACCCCACTAACTCGGATGCATCTTTTCCGAAAGTGGGTCAACGATCTCTGGTAGTCAAGCCGCTCCCCAACGAGGTAAGTATCTCTGAACTTCGCTCCCGACTCTCTCTCCTCACTTCTTCTACTTCAGCGGCCACGCAGGAGGTTCCTTCTTCTGCTATCCCTGCCGCTACCCCTTCCGAACGACCATCAACTGGCTTCCTTGGTCCATCGAAGAAGGCCAAGGTGACGAAGGAGAAAGCTACTTCTAGCTCTATCCCTAAAGATGTTTCTCTACAAACTTTTTTGGATGCTTTTGTAGGTCTCTCCTCCACATCCTGAGCTACAACCACTTCAACCGTGCCAGCGATCTCGGTCGCTGTCACAACAACAGTGACGCAACCTACGATCTCAGTTCAACAACCTGAGGTAACTACCCCTATCCCTACATCTTCTATCCCCATCTCTTGTCCTTCTATTTCTTTGATCTCTAACCCTCCATCTATCTCTACTCCACAGTTTGGACCCATAGGACCTGAACATCAATCTTTTGAGGAATCTTTACAATTCTACAAAATGTTTGATAATCAGGTATCCCTATAACCTCAAACACTTCTCCCAACTCACCATATAAGATTGTTTCTCAAAAACTAACTTATATTTCATGTCCTAGTTTGACGACTGTTGACACCAATGTCAATAATATGAGTGCCAAGGTGGACTCTATGACTGCCTCTCTCAACAACACCACCAACGTTGTTCAATCAGCTGGTGAAGCACTGAAGACGCTGACTGCCACCTGTGCCTCCAAAGCTGATGTTTCTCAACTCACTACTCTCCAAGAAGCGACTGTCAAAGTCAAGGAAGACTCACAGCAACAGTTTGCAGCTCTGTCTACAAAGGTTGATGCCTGTGAAGTCCTTCTTCAGCAGATCCTTTCCCGCCTGAAGGAACCAGCTCCAACTCTTGCTCCTTCATTACAGAAGATGATAGAACCGCTCTAGACGTAGCTGTGGAGTTTATTCATCAAGCTACGTCCGACATCCCTGTACTTGAAGATCGGCTCAAAGGACTGGAAGCTGAAGTCCAGAAGTTGTCCACTGATGAGACCTGTACTCCTTCCCAAGGTCTCTCCCTTCGTGATAATGACAAAGTGGGGGAGAAAGCATCTGAAGAAAATAAGGAGAAAGAAGCTCATGCTGCTGAACAACTGAAGGAAACTCCTTCTCAGGTTGAGGGGGAGATAGCTGCTGACAAAGCCCCTCCCACCATCGTTGATCTAGTAGATGATGAAGAGGAGGAAGAAGACGATGATGAAGACCTTGATCTTGAAGATCAAGAGGATGATTCTCATCAAGATGATGTTGATGACGATGAAGATCAATCTCTATGGTGTTCTTCAGCCGTCACTTCTTCAGCGATAGATTCGAAACAAGTTATCCAAGCAGGGGGGGAGTCACGAAACACCTTCAGGAACCCCTTCCCAAAGCAAAGGTGCAACTGCTGAGGGAACCCTGAAGATGATTTCACTACCTGAGGAGAATCCTTCTCAGGTATGCCTTACTCTTGTTCCTTTTTCCTTATATAAAAATCCCACCCCTGTTTCTTTCTAGCCTTTATCTCTCTCCTTCCAGACAGTTCTCTCCCTTGCTTAAGGGTAAAGAGCTCCAAATAATCCCAGCTGCTGAAGTTGATGACCAAATAATCCCAATCTCTGTCAGAGAGATTGATGAAGAGGATGAAGAAGAAGAAAAGTCCTTGCAACATCATGGAAGGCCCTCTAGACCATCAAACTGGTCAGAGGATGAGAGAAAGAAAAGAATAGAGATGATCTCTCATCTGGAGAGTCAACAAAGAAAGATCCCCTCTCAATCATCAGATCTGGAGTTCCTGACTAAAGATGAAATTGAAGAATCCGTCAGGGCTGAGAAGTTGATCGCTGACTGTCAAAGAGATGCCTCTGTGGATCTCAAAATTCAGTCTTCTCAAGTCAAAGATAAGAAGCTAAAAAGAAAACCAGTGGAAGTCCAGGCAGCTCTTTTGAAAGAAATTGAAGAGGAACGCTCCAAAGAAAAAGCGGTCAGCGATAATTATGTCGATTGGTGTAAGCACAAAATTGACTATCGCTCTGACCCAATGAAGATCGTAGCGGTTGCTATCTCTGGAAGAAAGAAGAAGGATAAATTCTCTGCCACCATGGAGATTACCAGAGAGGATGGAAGCTGCAAAGCTATGTTCATTTCAAAGCTGGAAGACCTTGGCTATATGAAGTGACTTGAGTTCAAAGATGCGCTGAAGGAATCAAAGTGTACATACAGAGGCTATGTTGAAAGGGTAAATGATGCTCTCATCAACAGAGTTGCTGCTATATTAAGGTGTCATCTACTCTTCCTCCAAAGTCCAAGCAAATCAAGAGAAAGCCTATCTCCTCATCTGATAATGTCAAAGCGATCAGGAATGAAACCTCCATCAAATTCTCAAGAAAAGCTCTGTTCGGTCCTCCCCCTGATCTTTCAGTTCTGGATCTCTCTCTGCCTCCTGGCGGACCATATGTTGTGGGACAAGTTCTTGAAGAACCTTTTCGAATCTTCTTCAGAGATGACGAGGAACAACTCAGATTTCAAAGGGTCTCTGAAATCCCTATCTGTCCCCTCGCTCTTCTCAAGGATCTCATGTACCTTTGGTGTAATCTCTCTCCTACTGCTGAGCCAATCATAGCAATCATCTGCAAAGAATCTTTAGAGCGAAGGCAAAAAGAAGAAGAAATACCTGAGTATTTGACCAATCCTCCTAAACTGTTGGGAACTGAAGAAAAGCTTAAGTATGGTTAATGCTGCTAGTTCAGAATTACTACTGCCAGAGGACTTCAAAAGTTAATACTGGTGAGTATTACTACTTCTAGTAGAATTAATACTGCTAGTCAAAGTTAGTACTGCTTAGCTAGTTAGTACTGCTAGAGGTTAGTGCTGCTTAGTAGTTAATGCTGCGAAGACTCAGTTAATACTGCTTCTGAGATAATGTGAAGATAATGCTGAAGAGATCGTGTTTAAAGATAAACATGGAAAGCTGAAGATATTCATGGAAGATATACTGAAGATATTTTATTTATTGTAATTATCTTTTATTCAGTATATGTATAGAATTGTTTTAGAATAGTTAGACAGATAATTAATTCTAAGTTTTTGTTCTAAGAGAGAATCAACCTCAAGGCATAGTTCCTAATTCTAGAGAAGTAGAATTCTTCTTGAAAGAGCTTGTTCTTCAAGATTGAGGTTGAGTGTGTAATCTTGTGATTTAAAGCATTCAATACAAGTTTACAAATTATTCATCATATTTACTGTTTGTTTTACTGTTTCATTGAATATCAAAGTGTTTTTCCGCAAACTTCTTTGATATTGTTTCTGAGTATTCATAATTTTTGTTGAGAATTCGATCCTGACAAGTGGTATCAGAGCCTGTTCTCTCAGAAACATCTATTCATTCATCATGGAAAACTTTGCAGAATCAAACAGTACTCTGGTCTCAAAGGTTCCAATGCTCAGACCCAATGAATTCGATATGTGGAAGATCAGAATCAAGCAGTACATACTTCTCACTGACTATTCTATGTGGGACATCATTGAGAATGGTTCTTCTGAAGCAGGAAAGATTGGTGCAGATGGAAAGAGAACTCCACCAAAAACTGATGCAGAAAGAAAGACTAGACAGACAGAGATGAAAGCCTTGAGCACCTTGCTCTTGGCTATTCCCAATGAATATCAACATCAGTTCTGCAATTGCACTGATGCAGAGATGCTCTGGAATGCTCTAGAGAAGAGATTCTCAGGGACCAAAAGTACCAAGAGAAATCAGAAAGCCATTCTGAAGCAACAATATGAGAACTTTATGTCAACCAAGAATGAGCCCATGACTCAAACTTTTGACAGGTTCAACAAGCTTATTGGTGAACTAGCTACAGTGGGAGTACAAAATGATCAAGATGATCTAAACAGGAAGTTCCTAAGATCCTTGAGTGATGAATGGACCATGTATAATGTGTCTTTCAGACAGAATGATCAACTGGAAGAAAAGGAACTTGATGATCTAAGAGTTTTTGAATCTGAGGTAGAGGCTAAAAAGAGGCCCTCTGAGTATGTTCCCAATGCTGCACTCCTTTCAGCATCAATTGATTCTACTTCCAACCCTGAATCAGTTAGTGCTGCCAATGGAGCAAATCAAGAGAAAGGCACTAAAACTGTATTTGAAGCCTTTCTGGCAAGTCATGGAAACTCTTCTCTTATTAATGATGACTTGGAACAACTCCATCCAGATGATCTTGAAGAGATGGACTTTAAATGGCAGATGGCGATGCTCTCTATGAGAGTTAAGAAGTTCATCAAAAGAACTGGGAGGAACAACTTCTCCCAAAGAAGAGAAGATGGAGCAGGATTTGACAAGTCAAAGGTGGAATGCCACAAATGCCATCAGAAGGGACACTTTGCTAGAGAATGCAGAAGTGGAATGTCTCTAAATAACAACCACCAACAAGCTCAATCTGGAAGCTTCAATAATAACAGAAACTTTGCACAAGCCCTAGTCTCTCAACAAGGTATGGGGTTTGATTGGAGTGATCAAGCTGAAGAAGCCATCCAAAACCAAGCTCTAATGGCAGAGGTGTCTGATCTCCCAACAGAGGTAACTTCCAATCTTTGCTCTCAAAATTGCATTAACACTGTTAAAAGGTATAGGGATCACAACCAGAACATGAGTGATGACCTTAAGAGATTGGAAAAGGACATAAAAGATTATGTGAGGATTGTTGAGAGATTTGAAGAGCAAATTAAGGGTTTTCAAGCCAATGAGCTTCAACACTCTTATGACACAAACTACTGGAAGTGGGAGAAGAATGACTTAGAACTTCAACTGACCAGATCCAAAGAGGAAAGTGAAAAGTTAAGAGGAGAGCTAGCTAAAGTCAAACTAGATGTAGAAAAGTTTTCAAATGCTTCCAAAGCAATGGATTCTTTGCTACAAACTCAGATTCATGATAAACTGAGAAGAGGAATAGGGTACAATACCACACCACCACCCTATAACAACAACTACATCCCTCCTAGTTCAGATTTGTTAGAAACAAAGGATAGAAAGGACCTACCCAAGGGAGCAACTGAAATTGATCCCTTAGATGAAGTAGTTGTTAAGGATAAATCTGAGAAAGAAGTTGTCAAGAATAAGAACAACACTGTGAGTGGAGAGATTCCTATAGAAAACCACATAATCACCAATGAGGGATGTGGAAAGCATTGGGTAAAGTCCAATGAGATAGAGAAGAGTGAGGGAAAGAACAAGAAGATTCACTATAAGAAGACCATTGTTGTGAATCCTATCCCTTGCAAGCAGTGTGCATGCAATAAATCTGAGCCCCAAAAACATGATAAACCAAGGGGAAATCAGAGAAACTGGAACAATCAATGGGCACAAAAACAAGGTATTGATCTGAGTAAAATCAGTAGACCAAAACCTTGTTTCATATGTGGAAAGTTAAACCATTTGGCTAAGCACTGTTTCTTTAATCCAATTAACCAACAGATGAACTTTCAAAGATTTGTGCAAAAACCTGTTGGTTATAGGAAGGCTGGAAAGAAACATGTGGGGAAGAAATCTGTTGAAACCAAAGGCCCAATGAAGAAAAAGGTTTTAAAAGAAAGTATCAAAATATGGGTGCCTAGAAGCACTAAAACTGTTAGTACTGCTGACAGAGATAGTGTTGCTAGACACATTACTGCTGCTACCAGTGTTAGTAATGCTGAAAATTTTAATACTGCTAACACAGTTATTGCTGCTAACACAGTTACGACTTCTAACAAGGTTAGTACTGCTAAGCATGCAAGTGCTGCTAATGCAGTTAGTACTTCTAAAACCAGTACTGCTTCTAGCAAATGTGTTACTAAACTCATCATTGTGACAAAGTACTCCAGAAATGAGGAGTCAAAGTTTAAAAATCTTGTCAAGAAAGAATGTAAGTATTTTGATGAGGAAGGGGTACCCAAGACCACTGTGGCTTGGGTTTCTAAATCATACTAACTGATTTATCTTATGTGCAGGGCATCCAACAGCTCAAGGGGAAGAGCATATGGTATGTTGATAGTGGTTGCTCTAGGCACTTGACAGGCAACATGTCATGCCTTCAGAATTTCAAGTATATCAATGGAGGACATGTTGCATTTGGAGATAATCTTACTGGTGGTAAAATAAGTGGAAAAGGTAATGTTACAAAAGGTAAGATGACATTTGAGGATGTCTACTATGTTTATCAGTTGAAGTACAGCCTGTTATGTGTATCACAGGTTTGTGACAAACAACATAGCATATTATTTACTAATACAGAGTGTATGATCCTTGCTCCAGGGTTCAAGGTAGTTGATGAAAGCATGATACTACTTAGAACTCCAAGAAAGGACAATGTTTATTGTCTATATATGGACAATGTTGATAGTGATTCATCCCTGAATTGTCTTGTTTCAAAAGCTTCTGTGGATGAATCCTCTCATTGGCACAGAAGGATGTGTCACATGAATTTCAAGACAATGAACAAACTTGTTAAAAACAACCTTGTAAGAGGTTTACCTTCAAAAGTCTTTTCATGTGATGATCATTGTGTTGCATGTCTTAAAGGCAAACAGCACAAAACTTTTCATAAGACCAAAGAGATAAATACAATTTCTTCTTGTCTCCAGTTATTACATATGGATCTGTTTGGTCCTACAAATGTTATGAGTATAGGCAAGAAATCTTACTGCTTCGTTATTGTTGATGATTACTCCAGATTTACTTGGGTATATTGGAAAGGAGCTGTTTGATGTTGACTCCCCCAGTGCTTCCACTGATGAAGTTTTCCATTCCATCATGCATCTGAACAAGGTTAGTACTGCTAAGCATGCAAGTGCTGCTAATGCAGTTAGTACTTCTAAAACAGTACTGCTTCTAGCAAATGTGTTACTAAACTCATCATTGTGACAAAGTACTCCAGAAATGAGGAGTCAAAGTTTAAAAATCTTGTCAAGAAAGAATGTAAGTATTTTGATGAGAAAGGGGTACCCAAGACCACTGTGGTTTGGGTTCCTAAATCATACTAACTGATTTATCTTATGTGCAGGGCAACCAACAGCTCAAGGGGAAGAGCATATGGCATGTTGATAGTGGTTGCTCTAGGCACATGACAGGCAACATGTCATGCCTTCAGAATTTCAAGCATATCAATGGAGGACATGTTGCATTTGGAGATAATCTTACTGATGGTAAAATAAGTGGAAAAGGTAATGTTACAAAAGGTAAGATGACATTTGAGGATGTCTACTATGTTTATCAGTTGAAGTACAACCTGTTAAGTGTATCACAGGTTTGTGACAAACAACATAGCATATTATTTACTAATACAGAGTGTATGATCCTTGCTTCAGGGTTCAAGGTAGTTGATGAAAGTATGATACTACTTAGAACTCCAAGAAAGGACAATGTTTATTGTCTAGATATGGACAATGTTGATAGTGATTCATCCCTGAACTGTCTTGTTTCAAAAGCTTCTGTGGATGAATCCTCTCTTTGGCACAGAAGGATGTGTCACATGAATTTCAAGACAATGAACAAACTTGTTAAAAACAACCTTGTAAGAGGTTTACCTTCAAAAGTCTTTTCATGTGATGATCATTGTGTTGCATGTCTTAAAGGCAAACAGCACAAAACTTTTCATAAGACCAAAGAGATAAATACAATTTCTTCTTGTCTCCAGTTATTACATATGGATCTGTTTGGTCCTACAAATGTTATGAGTATAGGCAAGAAATCTTACTGCTTGGTTATTGTTGATGATTACTCCAGATTTACTTGGGTATATTTTCTAAGGACCAAGGATGAGACAAGTGGACTGATCAAATCCTTTATCATAAGAATTAAAAACCAAACTAATCAAAAAGTAAAAGTCATTAGAACAGACAATGGAACTGAATTTAAAAATCTTGATCTAAACGCCTTTTGTGAAGAAAAAGGAATTGAGAGAAAATATAGTGCCACTAGGACTCCTCAACAGAATGGAGTTGCTGAGAGGAGGAATAGGACACTAATAGAGGCTACTAGATCTCTGTTGGCTGATTCAAAACTGCCAATTACCTTCTGGGCTGAAGCAGTTAATACTGCCTGTTATGTCCAAAATAGAGTTCTAGTGGTCAAGCCAAAGAACAAGACTCCTTATGAGCTTTTAAATAAATGAAAACCTTTCATTGGATTTTTCAAACCTTTTGGGTGTCCTTGTACAATTCTCAATACCAAATCTCACTTAGGTAAGTTTGATAGCAAAGCAGATGATGGATTTCTCGTTGGTTACTCATCTCAGAGTAAGGCTTACAGAGTTTTTAACACTTCTTCTAGAATAATTGAAGAAAGTGACAATGTCAAATGTAATGAGAACACACCAAATCCTGTTGGGTCTGGTCCTCAGTGGCTATTTGACCTTGATTCACTAACTAACTCTTTTGGTTTCAGTAGTGATGATTATGCAGGTTCAGGGAGTGAAGGATCAGGGACTACACAAGTTCAAGATAGTATATCTCAATCTGTGATCTTTCCCATACCAACAGTGGATTCTGTTGAAGACTGTGAAAAGGAACCATCTACTGGACCAAATCAGAGTGAAGAAGAAAGTAGAGATGAGGAGAATCAAGAAAATCAAGAACCAGAAGTAGCTGCTGAAAACACCTCAGTTGAGTTGAATGACTCAAATCTAGAGGTGGGACTTAATGAAGAACCTAGTCATCACACCAGAATTCAAAAGAATCATCCTCCATAGCTGGTAATAGGAGATATATCTTCTCCTATGATGACTAGAAATCAAAGCAGGCTGCAAGAAATGCAAGACCAACAGCATACAGTGCTCTCTTGCTTTTTATCCCAGCTTGAGCCTAAGAAGGCACATGATGCTATGAAAGAGTTCAGTTGGATAGAAGCCATGCAAGAAGAGCTACTGCAGTTCAAGTTGCAAGATGTTTGGGATCTGGTAGACCTTCCTAAAGGCCAAAGAGCAATAGGAACAAAATGGGTCTTCAGGAATAAGAGAGATGAAAGAGGCATAGTAATAAGAAACAAAGCAAGGTTGGTGGCTCAAGGGTATACACAAGAAGAGGGAATAGACTATGAAGAAGTATTTGCACCTGTAGCCAGGATAGAAGCAATTAGATTATTCCTGGCTTATGCTTCTTATATGAAATTCAAAGTCTATCAAATGGATGTCAAAAGTGCATTTCCATATGGCTCAATTGAAGAAGAAGTATATGTCTGTCAACCACCAGGGTTTGAAAACCCAAGCTATCGAGACAGGGTATACAAATTGAAGAAAGTACTTTATGGACTGCATCAAGCTCCAAGAGCATGGTATGACACTCTGTCATCCTATCTCTTGGAAAATGGATTTGAAAGAGGAGTCATTGATAAGACTCTGTTTATCAAGAGAAAGAAGAAGGATATCTTGCTGGTCCAAATCTATGTTGATGATATTATCTTTGGATCCACAAGAGCCATCATGTGCAAGGAGTTTGAGGAACTAATGCATCAAAGATTCAAGATGAGTTCCATGGGGGAACTTACTTTCTTCCTTGGACTCCAAGTTCAATAGAAGTCAGATGGAATCTTTATCTGTCAGTTCAAGTATGTGCAGGACATTCTAACCAAGTTTGGTTTCTCAGATTCAAAACCCGCCAGCAGACTTATGGAGACACACAAGCAGATAACAGCAGATCTTGAGGGGGAGGATATGGATGTTCATCATTATAGGTCCATGATTGGCTCTCTCATGTATCTTACAGCCTCTAGGCCAGATATAATGTTTCCAGTCTGTGTATGTGCAAGATTCCAAGTTAGGCCAAAGCAATCTCACTATCAAGCTGTTAAGAGGATATTCAGATATCTCAAAGGGCAACCCAGATTGGGACTTTGGTATCCTCATGACTCACCATTTGACCTACTTGCATACTCAGACAGTGTTCTAGGTGGAGCAAACTTGGACAAAAAATCTACTTCTAGAGGATGTCAGTTTTTAGGTGCAAGACTAGTTTCATGGCAGTGCAAGAAACAAACCACAGTGTCCACATCTACAATAGAGGCAGAGTACATAGCAGCTGCAAGTTGCTGTTCTCAAGTCTTATGGATTCAGAATCAAATGGTGGACTATGGGGTAACCTTTCTACACACTCCAATTTTTATTGATAATAGCAGTGCTTTTAGCATTGTGAATAATCCTGTCAAGCACTCAAAGACAAAGCACATGGAGATCAGGTATCACTTTAGAAGAGACTGCAATGAAAAGAAACTTATTCAAGTTGTAAAAGTTTATACTGATAACCAGTTTGCTGATCTATTCACCAAAGCCTTTGATGTGGGTAGATTCACTTTCTTGGTAACAAGTGTGGGAATGATCAACTCTGAATAAGCACCTTCTCAAAAAGTGGTTACATACTCAAAAAGTGCTGCTCTAGGTTAATACTGCTTATGTCCCGAATATTATAAATACCCTTTGCCCGCCTAAAAAGTTCATAACGACTCTTTGCATATTGTTCACTTGCGCTCTAAACCCTTTCTCTCTCAAGTTCAAAGTTTTCAGGCAAGAACGTTCAAGATCAATGGCATCAATGGCATTCATAGATGCACACAATGAAATCGCGATGCTACAGAAGCCCAAACAAGCCCCTGGTTTCCACCAGATTGTGGATTTCCTCAAGACAAGCCATATTGCCCATGCTCTCACTGTATCGCCATCAATCTATATCGAGCATCAAAGGAAATTCTGGGCAAATGCCACCATTGTTACTGAGAATGGTGTGCAAATGATCAAGACAAAAGTGTGTGGCAAGCCCTTGACCGTTACTAAAGAGGTAATTCGCATCAGTCTACGTCTAGACGATGCCTCTGGTATAACTTCTATCTCTAATGATGAACTGTTTTCTACTCTTACAAGAATGGGGTATGGAGGCACATTGGGTGTGTTCAAGTTCTCAAAAGCCAAATTTTCACCCCAATGGCGTTTCTTTGTCCATACCCTTATGCACTGTATCTCTAAAAAGACTATTGGATGGAGTGAGTTCAGTAGCACCATTGATTATGCTTTGGTGTGCTTGGCCACTGCCAGAAAGTATAATTTTTCTAAAATGATTTTCAGTGATCTTGTCTCAAACTTGGGAAGCAAAAAGAGCTTTTATATGTACCACAGCTTTGTCCAAGAAATTATCACCCACGAATTGACGGATATGCCTCATTTTTATGGGGTATATGTACCTAAACCCCAAAAAGGCAAGGTTTTCTCAAATATGAGAAGATCTGTTGGGGACTCGGAAGGAGTAGACACCCCATTGTTCTCTACAATGATGGTGGTGTCCCACACTGATGAAGGTATGGCAGCAGGGTCAAGGCCCCCATTAGACCATCCCACTGCTAGCCAATCCCAACCTTCCCACTCTAAATCAATTCCTCAGTCTCTTCTTGATAAACCAACTTCACCGATCTCCCAAACATACAAAAGGAAACAGGTAAAGAAGGCTCCTTCCCTTCTTGTACCTTCCCCCACTAAGCCTTTAAGCCCTCTAAGGGAGGATTCTCCCTTAGAGAATATCTACAGGGAAACCACAGGGGTGTCTCCCAACCCCAAGGAGGTGCTCACTGAGGAGAGGGTTGAGTATATGGGTGTTGAGGCTGCCACTACTTCTACTAGCACAGAGAAGGACAGTAGTAACATAACTAAGACCTTCCCCATGGCAACTTTGAATGAGCAATCATTCAAAAGTCCTAGGTGCCAAGAAACCACGGGGGTGGATAGTGCTTCTGCTAGGCAGAAGACTTCCACTACTAAAAGATCCCATGATCCTTAAATAGGGGGTAACACTCCTGGAGAAGGTGAGGACAGATATGACTATCTTGAATTGATGGACACAATGGCCAACATCAACAGGGATGTGATCAAACAGGGCCAAGATATAGAAGAATTGAAGGTGGTAGTTCTGTCACAACAAGAGCAGATCCTCAACTTAAAGAAGATGGTCAGAAAATTGATTCTCCAAAAGAAGAAAAAGCAATTTGTGCTTAGAAGGAGGAACCCTTTGAATGATGCTCCCAAAAAAGGGGAGATCAACATGGAAGAAGCTACAGAAAAGGGGGAGCTTGATGGGATGAAATATGGTGGTGAGGGGGAAAGATTTGATGTTGAGGGGGAGCAAGAAGCAGAAACAGAAAGAGAATCAGTGCAAGCAGAGATAAAAGAACAAGCAGCAGTAACAGAGCAAACAACAGAAACCATTAATGCTGCTAGTTCAAGTAAAGCAGCAGAAATGGTTAGTACTGCTGAAATAAGCAAAGCAGCAGAAACTGTGAAAGAAGTTTTAACAGAGATGGAGATTGCAAAAACCTTACTTAAAGCCAAGCATGATACTCCCAAGGTCACTTCAAAGGCCAAAGGAGTTGTTATCAAAGAAAGAGGTGATGCTGCAAAGAAATCTAGTTCTGAGAAGGTGATAAGCAAAGAAAAGGGTAAGGCAAAGCTAGTTGAATCTGATCAACCAAAGAAAAGGCAGAAGTTGATTGAATCAGATGAAGCTCTAGCTAGGAAGATTCAGCTTGAACTTGGAGAAGAAGAATCTGAGCAAGTAGCAAAGGATAGAGAAATAGCTAAAGCAATGGATGCAGAGTTAAACAAAGCATACCAACAGAGTTTAGCAACTGATCAAGCCAAGCAGAAAGCCACATTTTTGAAGAAGCCTACCAAGATCAAAATGGCTGCAAGAAAAAGACAACCTTTAAAGACATACCTTGGTGCTCAAGAGAGAAAGAAAATGATTACTTTCCTCAAGGGTGAAGTAGGTGTCAAGGTGGAGATGTTTTCTAAAATGTCTTTTGAGAACCTCAAGAAGATGTATGATGCTGAGATGACAAAGCTCCAATGGGATGATATTGCAAGGGTTGAAATGGAGAAAAGAATGAAAGAGAGCAATGATTTCTTACAAAAACCATTCCCTGATGAGCAAGAAACTCCAGAAAAGGAAGCAACAATTGGTGAAAGTTTAAGATCTTTGAAAAGAACAAAGATGATTGCCAGGAGAAAGACTACAAAGAAGCCTAGAATAGTGGAAGAAGAGGCTGAAAAGTTTGCTGAAGAAGAAGAGGCACCTGAGTCATCTAAAATGCAAGAACCTGCAAGTACTAAGGATGTCAAAATGTACATGGTAGTGATGGACAAAGTGCCTGAACCAATTTCAGCTGAACCTGTAGGGGTTAAACCTCCTGAAGTCATTCACTGGGATATCATGGAGTTGGATGGCAAGGAGTACATCAGACTGAAGAGAAAAGATGAGAAATATGAAGTGTACAGCACTTGGAATAAGATTGTCAGAACCTGTTTAAGGTCTGATATTGAAGAAATGTTTGAAATAGGGATGAAGTTATATGCAGATGAACTGAAAGCTCCAGTGATTTCAATTAAAAAGCTGGTAATGGAGTATCTGTGTATGATGTTCAAGCCTGATGAAGTAGAGGAGGTAATAAGAAATGTCTTTCAAACAGTGAATAATTAGACTCTATATGAAACTAGTGGAGTATATGCAGTGACTTTGGATTTAAATCACACTGAGTACTTCCTAGTGGATAGGGTGTACAACCATAGCAGATTGAAGCTTCATGCCATGCTGAAGAAGAAGCTAGGGTGTATTCCAGATTCAGAAATGGCTAAATATTTGATCCAAAGAACAATTAATCAGAGTTTGGGGTTGGATGCAAATACTGGAATTTAGGTCATTATGGAGTTTTGGGAGCATCTTGAAGAAGATCTGAAGAACTTGACTTCCCTTCCTAAAAGTCAAGTTAGTGGGAGATTGTTGGGAACTGAAGAAAAGCTTAAGTATGGTTAATGCTGCTAGTTCAGAATTACTACTGCCAGAGGACTTCAAAAGTTAATACTGTTGAGTATTACTACTTCTAGTAGAATTAATACTGCTAGTCAAAGTTAGTACTGCTAGAGGTTAGTGCTGCTTAGTAGTTAATGCTGCTAAGACTCAGTTAATACTGCTTCTGAGATAATGTGAAGATAATGCTGAAGAGATCGTGTTTAAAGATACACATGGAAAGCTGAAGATATTCATGGAAGATATACTGAAGATATTTTATTTATTTGTAATTATCTTTTATTCAGTATATGTATAGAATTGTTTTAGAATAGTTAGACAGATAATTAATTCTAAGTTTTTGTTCTAAGAGAGAATCAACCTCAAGGCATAGTTCCTAATTCTAGAGAAGTAGAATTCGTCTTGAAAGAGCTTGTTCTTCAAGATTGAGGTTGAGTGTGTAATATTGTGATTTAAAGCATTCAATACAAGTTTACAAATTATTCATCATATTTACTGTTTGTTTTACTGTTTCATTGAATATCAAAGTGTTTTTTCGCAAACTTCTTTGATATTGTTTCTGAGTATTCATAATTCTTGTTGAGAATTCGATCCTGACATAAACCCTCTTCAGATAGCTGATAGATTGGTTTCCTTTCTTGTAATTGTCAGGATCAAATTTTTAACAAGAATAAATTCTCAGAAACCAATATCAAAGAAGTTGCGGAATAACACTTTGATATTCAATGACACAGTAAACAAAAAGTAAATCTGATGAATAACATGCAAACTTGTATTGAATGATTGAAATTACAAGATTACACACACAACCTCAATCATGAAGAACAGGCTCTTTCAAAACGAATTCTACTTCTCTTGAATTAGGAACTATGCCTTGAGGTTGATTCTCTCTCTATATCAAAAACTCAGAATTAATTCTAATCAAAAGATTACTTAACAATTCTAAACAATACTATACATATACCAAGGATAAAAGATAATTACAATTAATAAAATATCTTCCATGAATATCTTAAGTCTATCCAGCTGTCATCCTTGTCATTCGGATCTCCATGTCATAAGCAGTATTAATCTTCAGCAACATTAATACTCTAAGCAGTACTAACTAAGATCAGCAGTATTAATCACTTAGTAGTAGTAACTCCAGCAGTACTAATCTTGAAGAGTAGCATTAATTACGTTCCAGCAGCATTAACTTCAACTGGCAGCATTAACTCAGAAGTACTAATTGTTGAACTAGCAGCATTAATCATACTTAGCATTTCTTCAGTTCCCAACAATCTCCCCCTAACTTGACTTTTAGGAAGAGAAGTCAAGTTCTTCAGATCTGATCTTCAAGATGCTTTCAACACCTTAGGTTCAGCTGCCCAAATTTGGATCTAGGCCCAAACTTTGATTGATAGTTCTTCTCACCATAATTCTGGCCATTTCTGAATCCTTTGTGCATACTAACTTAGCTTTTAGCATCCCTGCTAGCTTCTCCTTGCTGTGATTATAAATTTTGTCCACTAGGTAGTATTCATGATAACATTTATCAATAGTAATCATGTATACACCACAGTTTTCAAAGAGCATCCAGTAATCAATCTTCTTAAATCCATACTCATGATGATGATCTTTAATCCTATATGCTACTTTTTCTGGATCAAACATCATACACAAGTATTCCATAGTTAGCTTGAGAAGATTTTCTTCAGTACTTGTCAACAAAGGTTCATAGAGTTTCATTCCCACTTTGTACATTTCTTCTATGTCTGCTCTTGAACAACCTCTGATCACTCTCCCCCAGGTTGAAAATGCTTCAAATGTACCATCAGCTCTTTTGATTCTGAAGAAATCCTTTCCATTATCTCTTAGAATGTCCCAAAAGGTGATCTCAGGAGCTTTCATGGAGATTGGAACAGCCTTTATAGGTTCTACTATAGTCATGTAGACATCCATATTCTCATCAGTTTGCTTATTGGACTGTTCTGGATTATGCACTGATTCTGCTGCAGTTTCTGCTTTTTCTTCCACTCTTGGCCTTTTGAAAATCCTTTTTGAAGCAATGGTTTTTACCCTTTTTGCAGACTTAGCTTCTACACCCACATTCTCATGCTCTTCCTTCATTTCTTGAGTTGTGTTCTTTGTTGGTATGATCTCCTCAGGTAATGGTTGTTGAATATTGCGGTCATACCTCTCCTTCATTCTTCTTTCAGTCTCTTCCCTTTGAGATGAGTCCCCTTGAAGTTTGGCCATTTCCTTCTTGTACAGCTCCTCAACCTTGCTGTATGCCATGTTGGTGAACATCTCTCCCTTGACCCCAATTGCACCTTTCAGAAAATTTATCATTTTTCTCCTTTCCTGATTTGCCAAAAAGGTCTTGGAAGGCTGTCTTTTCTGCTTTTGACTTGACATTCTTTTGACTTGAAGTTTCTTTGCCTGAGATGCTTCATTTATACTCTTCTGATACTCTACATTTAGCTTTCTGGCCATAATCTTTGCAAGTTCTCTATCAGTTTCAGTTTGGAGCTGTTCCTCCTTTTCCATATGTTCTTGAAGCTTCTTTGCTATTTCCTCATCCAATTCAATTTGAGTCTTTCTCTTTGAAGGCATTTCAGATTCAACAATCTTCTCCTTTCCTTTTCCCTTTGTATCTGCAGCCTTGTCTTTCTTTTCTGTCTTCTTTGCTCCCCCTTCATTTATGACCACTCCCTTTGCTTTGGGAGTGTCATTCTTGGCTTTAACCAGTGTTTCTGCAATCTCTAGTTCTTCTACAGAAATCCCTGTTACTGCTTTCTATGTTTCTACTGCTTCTTTTGCTTCAGCAGCATTAACTGTTTCTGCTTCTTGAGCAAATTCTGTTTTTGCTTCTATCCCATCCTCTTTCTCCCCCTCAACTTCATCTCCCTTTTCAGAAGACCTTTCTTTCTCTTTTTCAGACTCTTTCTCCCCCTTGTTGGAAGCATCTTTAGCAGTTGATCGCTTCTTCAAAACATATTGTTTTCTTCTCTTCTTTTGTACTAGCCTTGACACCATTTTCTTTAGCTTGGCAATCTGTGCTTGTTGAGACAAGATTACCAACTTCATTTCATCTATTTCTTTGCCTTGTTTAAGAACGTCCAGGTTGATGTTTCCCATGGTTTCCATCAATTCGTCATAGTTATATCTGTCCTCACCTTCTCCAGGAGTGTTACCCCCTTTTGAATGATCATTGGATCTTTTAGTAATGGAAACCTTCTGCCTAGCAGAAGCACTATCCACCCCCTTGGTTTCTTGGCACCTGGGACCTTTGGATAATTGCTCACCCAAAGTTGCCATGAGGAAGGTCTTATGGATGTTACCACTGACCTCCTCTGCGCTAGCAGGAGTAGTGGCAGCCTTAACACCCATATGCTCAACCTCCCCCTCAGTGAGCACCTCCTTTGGGTTGGGAGACACCCCTATGGTTTCCCGGTAGATATTCTCTAAAGGAGAATCCTCCCTTAAAGGGCTTAAAGGCTTAGTGGGTGAAGGTAGAAGAAGGGAAGGAGCCTTCTTTACCTGTTTCCTTTTGTATGTTTGGGTAATTGGAGAAGTGGGCTTTTGAAGTAGATACTGGGGAATAGATATAGGGTGGGAAGCTTGGGATTGGCTAGCAGTGGGATTGTCTAATGGGGGCCTTGACCCTGCTCCCATACCTTCTTGTGGTTGGGACACCACCATCATTGTTGAGAACAATGGGGTGTCAATTCCTTCCGAGTCCCTAGCAGATCTTCTCATGTTTGAGAAGACCTTGCCTTTAGGGGGTTTAGGTACATATACCTCATCAAAGTGAGGTATATCCATCAATTCATTTGTTATAACTGCCTGAACAAACCTGGGATACATGAAGAAACTCTTCTTGTTGTCCAGGTTTGAGACAAGATCATTGAAGATCATTTGAGAAAAGTTATATTTTCTAGCAGTAGACAAACATACCAAAGCATAGGCAATGGGACTGCTAAATTGGCTCCAGCCAGTAGTTTTCTTTGAAATACAGTGCATCAGGGTATGAACAAAGAACCTCCATTGGGGTGAAAATTGAGCTTTGAAAAACTTGAAAATCCCCATTTGGCCTTCATACCCCATTCTTGAAAGAGTTGAGAATAGTTCCTCATTAGGAATAGAGTTTATACCTGCAGCATCGTCTAGACGAAGACAGATGCGTAGTACCTCTTCAGTAACTGTTATAGGGTTTTTCACACACCCTTGTCTTTAACATTTGCACACTATTCTTAGTAACAATGGTGGCATTAGCCCAGAATTGCCTCTGATGCTCTATGAAGATGGTAGGAGACACAGTGAAAGCATGCGCGATGTGACTTGTCCTCACAAAGTCGACTATCTGGTGAAAACCTTCGGCTTGTTTTGGCTTTTGGAGCATCGCGATTTCATTGTGCTCGTCGATGAATGCTATGGATGCCATTAAACTTGAATGTTCTTGCCTGAAAACTTGGTACTTGAGAGAAAAGGGTTAGAGCGCAAATGAACAGTATGCAAAGAGTCGTTATGAACTTTTTAGGCGGGCAAAGGGTATTTATAGTATTCGGGACATAAGCAGTATTAACCTAGAGCAGTATTAACTAACTAGCAGTATTAACTGAGAGCAGTATTAACCACTAGCAGTATTAACTAACTAGCAGTATTAACTGAGAGCAGTATTAACTAACTAGCAGTATTAACTGAGAGCAATATTAACCACTAGCAGTATTAACTAACTAGCAATATTAACTGAGAGCAGTATTAACCACTAGCAGTATTAACTGTACTTACACTTTTAAGCTTGTGATGAACTGAGTACTGCTATACATTTCCTGAAAAAGAAGATTAGTAACACCAAGCATAAACTATATACAGGTATTGAACCACTTTTTAAGTAGGAGCTTATTCAGAGTTGATCATTCCCACACTTGTTACCAAGAAAGTGAATCTACCCACATCAAAGGCTTTGGTGAATAGATCAGCAAACTGGTTATCAGTATGAACTTTTACAACTTGAATAAGTTTCTTTTCATTGCAGTCTCTTATAAAGTGATACCTGATCTCAATGTGCTTTGTCTTTGAGTGCTTGACAGGATTATTAACAATGCTAATAGCACTGCTATTATCAATACAGATTGGAGTGTGTAGAAAGGTTACCCCATAGTCCAGCATTTGATTCTGAATCCATAAGACTTGAGAACAGCAACTTGCAGCTGCTATGTACTCTGCTTCTGTTGTAGATGCGGACACTATGGTTTGTTTCTTGCACTGCCATGAAACTAGTCTTGCACCCAAAAACTGGCAGCCTCCAGAAGTAGATTTTATGTCCAAGTTTGCTCCACCTAGGTCACTGTCTGAGTATGCAAGTAGGTCAAATGACAAGTCATGAGGATACCAAAGTCCCAATCTAGGTTGCCCTTTGAGATATCTGAATATCCTTTTAACAGCTTGATAGTGTGATTGCTTTGGCCTAACTTGAAATCTTGCACACACAGACTGGAAACATTATATCTGGCCTAGAGGTTGTAAGATACGTGAGAGAGCCAATCATGGATCTATAATGATGAACATCCATATCCTCCCCCTCAAGATCTGTTGTTATCTACTTGTGTGTCTCCATAGGTGTGTTGGCAGGCTTTAAATCTGAGAAACCAAACTTGGTTAGAATGTCCTGCACATATTTGGACTGACAGATAAAAATACCATCTGACTTCTGTTGGACTTGGAGTCCAAGGAAGAAAGTAAGTTCCCTCATGGAACTCATTTTGTATCTTTGATGCATTAGTTCCTCAAACTCCCTGCACATACTGTCTCTTGTGGATCCAAAGATGATATCATCCACATAGATTTGGACCAGCAAGATGTCCTTCTTCTTTCTCTTGATAAATAGAGTCTTATCAATGACTCCTCTTTCAAAGCCATTTTCCAAAAGATAGGATGACAGAGTGTCAAACCATGCTGTTGGTGCTTGATGCAGTCCATAAAGTGCTTTCTTCAGTTTGTATACTCTGTCTGGATAGCTTGGGTTTTCAAACCTTGGAGGTTGACAGACATATACTTCTTCTTCAATTGAGCCATATAGAAATGCACTTTTTACATCCATTTGATAGACTTTAAACTTCATATAAGAAGCATAGGCCAGGAACAATCTGATTGCTTCTATTCTAGCCACTGATGCAAATACTTCTTCATAATCTATGCCTTCTTCTTGTGTGTACCCTTGAGCCACCAACCTTGATTTGTTCTTTATTACTATCCCTCTTTCATCTCTCTTATTCCTGAAGACCCATTTTATGCCTATTGCTCTTTGACCTTTAGGAAGGTCTACCAGATCCCAAACATCTTGCAGCTTGAATTGTAGTAGCTCTTCTTGCATGGCTTCTATCCAACTAGACTCTTTCATAGCATCATGAGCTTTCTTAGGCTCAAGCTGGGATAGAAAGCAAGAAAGCATTGTATATTGTTGATCTTGCATATATTGCAGCCTGCTTTGATTTCTAGTCATCATAGGAGAAGATATATCTCCTATTACAAAGCTGAGGAGGATGATTCTTTTGTGTTATGGTGTGATGACTAGGTTCTTCATTGAGTCCCACCTCTAGATTGGAGTCATTCAACTCAACTGAGGTGATTTCAGCAGCTACTTCTGGTTCTTTATTTTCTTGTCTCTCCTCATCTCTTCTTTCTTCTTCACTCTGATTTGGTTCAGTAGATGGCTCCTTTTAACAATCTTTAACAGGATCCACTGTGGATATGGGAAAAATCACAGACTGAGGTGTACTGTCTTGAACTTGTGTAGTCCCTGATCCTCCATTTCCTGAACCTGCATAATCATTACTACTGAAACCAAAAGAGTTAGTTAGTGAATCAATATCAAACAGCCACTGAGGACCAGACCCAACAGGATTTGGTGTGTTCTCATTGCATTTGACATTGTCACTTTCTTCAATTATTCTAGAAGAAGAGTTAAAAACTCTGTAGGCCTTACTTTGAGATAAGTAACCAACAAGAAATCCATCATCTGCCTTGCTATCAAACTTTCCTAAGTGAGATTTGGTATTGAGAATTGTACAAGGACACCCAAAAGGTTTGAAAAATCCAATAAAGGGTTTTCTTTTATTTAAAAGCTCATATGGGGTCTTATTCTTTGGCTTGACCACTAGAACTCTGTTTTGGACATAGCAAGCAGTATTAACTGCTTCAGCCCAGAAAGTAATTGGCAGTTTTGAATTTGCTAACAGAGATCTAGCAGCCTCAATTAGTGTCCTATTCCATCTCTCAGCAACTACATTTTGTTGTGGAGTCCTAGGAGCACTATACTGTCTCTCAATGCCTTTTTCTTCCCAAAAGGTGTTTAGATCAAGATTTTTAAATTCAGTTCCATTGTCTGATCTAATGACTTTTACTTTTTGATTTGTTTGGTTTTCAATTCTTAGGATAAAGGATTTGATCAGTCCACTTGTCTCATCCTTAGTCCTTAGAAAATATACCCAGGTAAATCTAGAGTAATCATTAACAATAACTAAGCAGTATGATTTCTTCCCTATGCTCATCACATTTGTAGGGCCAAACAGATCCATATGTAATAACTGGAGACAAGAAGAAATTGTATTTAACTCTTTGGACTTATGAGAAGTTTTGTGCTGTTTGCCTTTGAGACAAGCAACACAATGATCATCACATGAAAAGACTTTTGATGGTAAAGCTCTTACAAAGTTGTTTTTAACAAGTTTGTTCATTGTCTTGAAATTCATGTGACACATCCTTCTGTGCCAAAGAGAGGATTCATCCACAGAAGCTTTTGAAACAAGACAGTTCAGGGATGAATCACTTGGAACGTTGTCCATATCTAGACAATACACATTGTCCTTTCTTGGAGTTCTAAGTAGTATCATGCTTTCATCAACTACCTTGAACCCTGGAGCAAGGATCATACATTCTGTATTTGTAAATAATATACTATGTTGTTTGTCACAAACCTGTGATACACTTAACAGGTTGTACTTTAGTTGATCAACATAGTAGACATCCTCAAATGTCATCTTACCTTTTGTAACATTACCTTTCCCAGTTATTTTTCCACCTGTATGATTGTCTCCAAATGCAACATGTCCGCCATTGATATGCTTGAAATCCTGAAGGCATGACATGTTGCCTGTCATATGCCTAGAGCAACCACTATCAATATGCCATATGCTCTTCCCCTTGAGCTATTGGTTGCCCTGCACATACGATAAATCAGTTAGTATTGATTAGGAACCCAAGCCAAAGTGGTCTTGGGTACCCCTTTCTCATCAAAATATTTACATTCTTTCTTGACAAGATTTTTAAACTTTGACTCCTTATTACTGGAGTACTTTGTTACAATAATGGGTTTGGATGCATATTTTCTAGAAGCAGTACTGGTTTTAGAAGAACTAACTACATTAGCAGCACTTGCATGCTTAGCAGTACTAACCTTGTTAGAAGTAGTAACTGTGTCAGCAGCAGTAACTGTGTTAGCAGTGTTAACCTTTGAAGAAGTACTAACAGTATTAGAAGCATTAATATTCTCAGCAGTACTAACACTGCTAGCAGCAGTATTTCTATTAGCAGCACTATCCCTGTTAGCAGTACTAACAGTTTTAGTGCTTCTAGGCACCCACATTTTAATACTTTCTTTTAAAACTCTTTTCTGCATGTGGCCTTTGGTTTCAACAGATTTCTTAGCCACATGTTTCTTTCCAGCCTTCCTGTAACCAACAGGTTTTTGCACAAATCTTTGAAAGTTCATCTGTTGGTTAATAGGGTTAAAGAAACAGTGCTTAGCCAAATGATTCAACTTACCACATATGAAACAAAGTTTTGGTCTGATTATTTTACTCAGATCAACTCCTTGTTTCTGAGCTCATTGATTATTCCAGTTTCTTTGATTACCTCTTTTTGTACCAGAATTTAGGCTCTCAGTTTTATTGCAAGAACACTGCTTACAAGGGCCAGGATTCACAACAGTGGTCTGTTTGTAATGGACCTTGTTGGCCTTTCCTTTGGTCTTCTCTACCTCTTTAGACTTGACCCAGATCCTTCCACCACCCTCATTGGTAACAATGTTGTTCTCTAAGGGTATCTCTATACTTACAGCATTGTTCCTATTCTCACAGGCTTCTTTCTCAGTCATATCCTCAACAACCACTTCATTCAAAGGATCTATCTTAAAGGCTTTCTCAGACAAGTCCTTTTTCTCCTTGGTCTCTAACAAATCTGATGTATGAGGAATGTAGGTGTTGTTGTAAGGAGGGGGTGTGTTGTTGTATCCAATACCAGGCTTCATCTTATCATGAATCTGAGCCTTTAGAAGAGAATCCATTGCTTTTGAAGCATATGAAAACTTTTCTATATCAAGCTTAACCTTAGCTAGTTCTTCTTTCAACTCATCATTCTCTTCTTTGGACTTAGACAGTTTGGTCTCTAACTCATTCTTTTCCCACTTCCAGTAGTTTGTGTCATAAGAGTGCTGAAGTTCATTGGCTTGGAAGCCTTTGATTTGTTCTTCAAACCTCTCAACTATCAACACATAATCTCTTCTGTCTTTTTCTAAACTTTTGAGGTCATCACACATGCTTTGGTTGTGATCCCTGTACCTTTTGACAGTGTCTATGTAAGATTTAGTGCAAAGATTAGAAATTACCTCAGAAGGGAGATCAGACACCTCTGCCATAAGAGCTTGATTCTGAATGGCTTCCTCAGCTTGGTCACTCTAGTCAAATCCCATTCCTTGTTGAGAAACAAGGGCTTGAGCAGAGTTCTTGTTTTGATTGTAGCCTCCATTCTGAGCTTGTTGGTGGTTGTTATTTGGCACACCACTTCTGCACTCTCTAGCAAAGTGTCCCTTCATGTGGCACTTGTAGCATTCCACCTTTGTTTTGTCAAAACCAACTCCATCTTCTCTTCTTTGAGAGAAGTTGTTCCTCTCTATTCTTTTAATAAACCTCTTCACCATCATAGATAACATGGCCATCTGCCATTTAATGTCCATCTCCACCAGATCATCAGGGTGAAGTTGTTCCAGATCATCATTAATCAAGGAGTTGTTGTTGTGACTGGACAAAAAGGCTTCAAAGACAGTTTCAGTGCCTTTTTCTGAATTCACTCCACTGGCAGCCCTAACTGCTTCACGGTTGGCAGTAGTATCAGCAGATGCTGATAGAAGTACAACATTGTGAATATACCTAGTGGGCTTCTTCTTGGCTTCTACCTCTGTTTCAAAAACTCTTAGATCATTATACAGATCATCAAGTTCCTTCTCTTCTAGATTGTCACTTTGTCTATATGAGACAGTGTACACAGTAAATCTGATGAATAACTTGCAACCTTGTATTGAATGATTGAAATTACAAGATTACACACACAACCTCAATCTTGAAGAACAGGCTCTTTCAAGACGAATTCTACTTCTCTAGAAATAGGAACTATGCCTTGAGGTTGATTCTCTCTCTATATCAAAAACTCAGAATTAATTCTAATCAAAAGATTACTTAGCAATTCTAAACAATACTATACATATACTAAAGATAAAAGATAATTACAATTAATAAAATATCTTCAGAATATCTTCCATGAATATCTTAAGTCTATCCAGCTGTCATCCTTGTCATTCGGATCTCCATGTCATAAGCAGTATTAATCTTCAGCAACATTAATACTCTGAGCAGTACTAACTAAGATCAGCAGTATTAATCACTTACTAGTAGTAACTCCAGCAGTACTAATCTTGAAGAGCAGCATTAATTATGTTCCAGCAGCATTAACTTCAACTGACAGCATTAACTCAGAAGTACTAATTGTTGAACTAACAGCATTAATAATACTAAGCATTTCTTTAGTTCCCAACAATCTCCCCCTAACTTGACTTTTAGGAAGAGAAGTCAAGTTCTTCAGATCTGATCTTCAAGATGCTTTCAACACCTTAGGTTCAGTTGCCCAAATTTGGATCTAGGCCCAGACTTTGATTAATAGTTCTTCTCACCACAATTCTGGCCATTTCTGAATCCTTTGTGCATACTAACTTAGCTTTTAGCATCCCTGCTAGCTTCTCCTTGCTGTGATTATAAATTTTGTCCACTAGGTAGTATTCATGATAACATTTGTCAATACTAATCATGTATACACCATAGTTTTCAAAGAGCATCCAGTAATCAATCTTCTTAAATCCATACTCATGATGATGATCTTTAATCCTATATGCTACTTTTTCTGGATCAAACATCATACACAAGTATTCCATAGTTACCTTGAGAAGATTTTCTTCAGTACTTGTCAACACAGGTTCATAGAGTTTCATTCCCACTTTGTACATTTCTTCTATGTCTGCTCTTGAACAACCTCTGATCACTCCCCCCCCCCAGGTTGAAAATGCTTCAAATGTACCATCAGCTCTTTTGATTCTGAAGAAATCCTTTCCATTATCTCTTAGAATGTCCCAAAAGGTGATCTCAGGAGCTTTCAGAAGTACTAATTGTTGAACTAGCAGCATTAATCATACTTAGCATTTCTTCAGTTCTAAATAGTAATCTATTAGTTTAACTTACAGTAGTTAGTACATCACTTGTACTTGTAATTTTCATTCCTTGTAATTCTTTTCTTGGATTAATGAGAATTTCAATGAAGTACTTAACTCTATCAGTACTGTAAAAGATCCCTCAAAATAGTAATTGGGACATGTATGTTATGAGTCCTGATTATTCCATCATTTTGAATTATAAAGTAATTTTCTTCAGTTACTTTGTCATTATCAAATAGTGGGATATTGTTGATCCAAACTCTCTCAGTGATTTGATATAGACCCTTTTCTATACTTAGTGAAAATTACGTTTAATATGTATTAGTGTTTCATCATCAGCGATCAGACTGAGTCTGTTTAGTATCGCTGACAGTCATCTTATAAACATCTAGTATGTATTAGTGTTTCACTATCAGTGATCAAACTGAGTCTGTTCAGTATCGTTGATGGTTTCTGATGTAAACCGTAACGTAATCCCTGAAGACAAGTATCGCGTCAACAGATGTTCATAGCTGAATCAAAGACGAAGCTGCTGAACAAAGACAAGTCTACTAATGACCTGATGCGGATATCAGTGAACCAAAGACGAATCTACTTATACGCGAAGGAACATAAGGAAAAGCTTCAGCGATCGCTGAACTCTTGATATCTCTGAAGAAAGAGATACTCAGCGATCGAATGATCACTTCGCTTATGTCTCAAGTTTCCTTTTGTCTCTCCTTGCACAACTTAGTACGATATGTCACAACGGACATGTCTCTGCCACAATTCGTACAACACCTCTGTCAACTACACTGTTCATTGCCCGACCGAAAGCATGTCTCCCAAAAGTCAGACTCCCAAAGCCAATCAGTGAACGCCACGTGTAAAGTGCTCTGCCATGCATTTAATGCATAGGGCATAAATAGGAAGATCACCCCTTCATCTGAAGGGTGCTCGATTCTTTAACCCCATATAGAAACCCTTGTTTTCTATATCTCTTAATCCACCATTCTTTGAATTTCTTGTGCAACCATCTTAGTGTTTCTTAAGTTTGTTTAGATTGAGTCTGTCTTAATCTTATTCCGCAACAAACTTGTAAATTGTATTTGATTTATCAATAAACAATTTATTAAACTTTAAATCTTGTGTTTGTATTCAACCCCCCTCCTACAAACTTGTTAAGCACCATAGGGACCAACATGATCTTTAATAAAATGATACCTGACGTCTATATGCTTAGTCTTGGTGTGCTGAACAGGATTCGATTGTTATTGCGATGGCGCTCTTGGAGTCACAGTATATTGGGATTTTGTTGAAGTGGAAACCGTAGTCGTGCAATTGAGTTCTCATCCATAAGACCTAAGAACAGCAGCTAGCAGCAGCTACATATTCTGCTTCGGCCGTGGAAGTTGAAACACAAAGTTGCTTCTTCGATACCCAACTTACGAGCTTATCACCGAGGAACTGTACATGTCCTGACGTGCTCTTCCTGTCTAACATACAACCTGCATGATCTGCATCTGTATACGATGTTAGTTCAAAACTTGTATCTTTAGGATACCATAGACCAAGATCTGCAGTGCCCTTCAGATACCTAAATATGCGCTTCACAGCAGACATATGGATTTCTTTAGCATTGGCCTGATATCGTGCACATAAGCATGCTGAAAACGTTATATCTGGCCTACTATAAGTAAGATACATTAACTAACCTATCATCCCTCGATAAGTACTAACATCACTAGCCTTTCCC
This sequence comes from Arctium lappa, assembly GCA_023525745.1. NCBI lineage: Eukaryota > Viridiplantae > Streptophyta > Magnoliopsida > Asterales > Asteraceae > Arctium > Arctium lappa. Next base: position 14,594,999 of record CM042064.1, read on the forward strand.
AAAGGATCGATGCCAATTTTAGTAACTGGTGCCATTGGGGTACCAATCGGTTTTGAATTTCCCATTTTGAACTTCCGAAGAATATCCATAATGTATTTTGATTGATTGATAAAAATAACCGATGAAAGTAGTTTGACTTGTAAACCGAGAAAGAAATTCATCTCTTCCATCAAATTCATCTGAAATCTAGACACCATAAGGTTTGAAAAATTCTTACAGTACTTAGGATTTGTAGAGCCAAAAATAATATCATCTACATAGATTTGAATTAAAATGATATCGAATTTCTCCTTTTTGATAAACAAAGTGGTATCCACCGTAGCTTTTGAAAAACCAGACTTGACTAGAAATTTGGAAAGGACATCATACAAGGCTCGAGGAGCTTGTTTTAGACCATAGAGTGCTTTGTCGAGAATCTAGACGTGATTCGACTTCTCTTGATTGATAAAACCTTCTGTCCGAGAGACGTAGACTTCTTCCTTCAGAATGCCATTCAGAAAGGCAGTCTTCACGTCCATTTGAAAGACTGTGAAGTTCTTATGGGCTGCCTAGGCTAGACACATGCTAATTGCCTCTAAACACGCCACAGAAGCATATGTCTCATCGTATTCGATTCCTTCCTCTTATCTGTATCCTTTGGCTACTAGTCTTGCCTTATTTCGGATAACGGTACCACATTCGTCCTTTTTGATCTTGAAAACCCACTTCGTACCTATAATGGTTTTACCTTAAGGTTTTTGTATGAGTCTCCAGACTTGAAGTGCATCGAACTATTTCAGCTCTTCTTGCATTGAGATCACCCATTCTGGATCCGCAAGTGCCTCTGATACGCGAGTTGGCTCGAACTTCCTCAGAAAGAAGTCATGCATGCACAATTTTATTGATGCTGACCTAGTTTGCACCGGTTTTGATGGATCACCAATGATTTGGTTTATCGGGTGCTCTTTGGTCCATTTATGTTCATGAGGTAGTGGATTATATGAATGTATGTCAGTTGTATCATCTATAAATCCACTTGTACCTTCTTCAGCTTGTTCAGTAGGAAGGATGATTGTAGTTGAAGTGGGAGGTGCACAAGGCTCAGCAGGTACAACTTTTTCTGGGTGTAGATTGATCTGAACAGAACATCCTACTGTTTTAGCTACTTCTGTCTCTTCATCACATGCCACTTCTTCAATTGTTGGAGTCGGCATTTGAATTGGAACTTCTTGTTGAATCGGGGTGTTGGATTCAATAGGAATATCTGAACTGGTTGGATGAGTAGTCGTAAGTCTTCCATCCTGTCAACCACAACAGATTTCTTTACATTAGATCCAAGAAATTCATCATAAAACAATTCAAATAATAAGTCTAAATTAGATATGTGATTAATTGACGTTGATGCTTCATCTGATTTATTCTATTGAAACGTAGGTTCTGGACTGATTTACCCAGAAGCTAGTACTCCGGTTATATAGGGTTCTGAACACGGAAACCATCTCTTCATCAAACGTGACGTTGATGCTTTCTATAACCGTCTTTGACTTCTTCAGATAGATGCGGTATGCAGTTGATGTAGAGGAATAACCAATGAAGATGCCTTCGTCTGCCTTGGCACTGAACTTGTTGAGACTCTCTCTATCGTTTGGAATGAAACACTTACACCCAAATATATGGAAATATTTGATTTTCGATGTTCGGTTGTTAATTAACGCATAAGGAGTTTTCTTGAATCTTTGATGTATCATGGAACGATTATGTGTGTAACACGCAATCGATACAGCTTCTGGCCACAAAAATAGAGGTAAGTCTGATTGACTTAGCATAGTACGAGCAGCCTCGACTAGTGTATGATTTCTTTCTTCGACCACTCCATTTTGTTGAGGCGTACGAGCAGCAGAGTATTGATGTGATATCCCGACAGATTCAATATATTCTTCAACATTGTTGTTCTTGAACTCTGTGCCGTAGTCTGTTCTTAGAAGCTTGACCGGTTTCTGCAGATTCACCTGGGTCGTCTTTAGGAATGTGATGAGAACATCTGGTGTCTCATCCTTTAAACGTAGAAACTTGACCCATGTGTATCGCGAGTAATCTTCCACGATAACAAGTATGTACTTCTTTCTGCCTAGACTTTGAGTTCGCATCGGACCGCATAAGTCCATATGCAATAACTCTAACGGAGCACTTGTACTCGGTTCAGGCTTTGGTTTATGTGGTGCCCTCTTCATTTTTCCCTTTTCACATGTTGCACAAAGATGTTCTCTTTCATATTTGAGCTCTGGAAGTCCTTTGACGAGCTTTCCACGGACCAGATTGTTGATGTTCCTAAAGTTGAGGTGAGAGAGTCTTCGATGCCATAACCAGCTTTGTTGCATCGAAGCTTTCGATAGTAGACAAACCTGCTTGTCAGTCTGGACATTTGACAAATTAATTGTGTAGAGGTCTGATTCTCGAGTACCGACCAAGAGTTCCTCGCCTTCTTATGTACGAACTGAACACATCTTGGCTTTGAAGTTGACCTCTAACCCTTTGTCACAGAACTGGCCTATACTGAACAAGTTGTGTCTTAAGCCTTCAACATAGCTCACCTTCTTGATCGTGACATTGTTGTATACCATATCACCATAACCCATTATTGGTGAATGTTGGTCGTTGCCGAATTTAACTATTCCGCAATATTTATCTTTAAAATTGGACAACATCTCTTTCTGTCCAGTCATATACTTGGAACATCCGCTATCCAAGTACCATAAATGACGGATCTGCACAAGAGAAATAATGAATTTAGATATTCATATGACAACATTGGAATAAACTCTTTGAGTATTGAAGAGCGGGTCTTGAACTGATGTGTTCAAAAGCCATATTCTCTTAAGCACGGGTTCTGAACAAACGTGTTCAGAAACCATTGTTTTATCTTTGAAGTGCGGGTCTTGAACTGTTGTATCCAAGAACCTAGTTTCTTTGAGGAACGAGTCCTAGACTGATTTGTCTAGAAGTCATCTTCAATTCCTTTCTAAAACTTTGTGTGCCTCCCACACCGAGTTAGCCTTAGGTACCCACTGGAATTTGGGTCCTACTGTGTTAGCACAAGATTTTGGTACCCATTTGAAATTGGGTCCTCTTTTTTTTTGAAAATTATTTGAATCAGATGAATGATATGAATGATATGAGTGCACATGATTATTGCCAAACCAATCTTCAGAATCTTGACAAAAAGTAGAAACATGTTTATCATAAATAGAAGACTTTCTAGCAGATAAAGATAACTGAAATAATTGCTTCATTGTATATTGTTTACGAGAAACAGCAAGTTTTGAGTTCAAAATAGCAACATCAGCAATTAAGACATCTTTACTAGGAGAACTCTTACTACAATTAACACTACAAAACAATTTAACGGTCTTGTCAAGCTTCTGTTTCGGTTGCCACTGAGATTTAACTTCTGGCCTTTGCTTGCTCAGATCTGAAACATGTGAAACTCTTGAGTTAGACTTCTGAGCAACAAACGAATGCTTTTTCTTCGGATTACCAGTAGTGTTCGGTTTCTGTGAATGCTGAGATATATTCTTACCTTTAGCATGTTTAGCTTTCACAGAGACTTAGTTATCAACTTTCGTTGATTTTGCACTGTTAATAGGCATACTGGTTTTACCCAAAGATTTCATAACAAATGATGAATGGTTAGGAAGTTTTGCATTAAAGTCAAATTGTTCAAAACAATCATCTAAACCACCGTCAGAGTTCAGAAAATTAAGCCCTTTATTTGATTATTCAAACATATCCTCAGAGTTTGAAGCCTTTGAAATAATAACATTTTTCAGCACGGTTGAAAAAACTTTTTGTTGAATCTCAATCAAAAGTCTTTCATCTGTTAAATAATTCTCGAGTTCATAAATTTTACGTTCTAAAACGAGAGGAGAGACATATAGTTTACCTTGAATAGGCTTCGCCTCCATTTCTTTTTCAGAATAACTTTGAAAGAAGTCATTTGAAAGAGATTTCTTCTTTTGATATATTGGATTTTCATTATAACTATTATTCATTTTCGTATAATAAAATGGAAGATGAACTTTAGATGATTTCAAACGTTTTTCAGTTTCGTCGGCTTCATCCTTTTTAGATAGTCTAGGCCAGAAAGTTTTAAACTTAGGGATTCTTCGAGCTAATTTCAAAGAAAGATGATCATAAAGTGCAGGCACTTCAGATATTCCTTTTTGAAGACAGTGAGGATTCTTATAACCGATTCCCCATCTCTCTATTTCCTCTTTGGGTTTGTTTAGATGAATAGTCTGTTCAGTTTGACCCATTTTGTATAACTTCTCTTCCAAACTTTTTAATTTACCAAGTAAAGAAAAGTTTTCTTTGGTACATGAAGAAGGCAAGTTCGTAAGCTCATAAAAATCAAGCTCACTTTTTCTCAGTTTAGACATGAGTTCAGAATTCTCTTTAAGAATTATAGTATTTTCTTTGGTGTTGGTGTCATTGTTTGTATGTAAAACCTCAACCAATACTTTCTTCTCAGCAATTTCATTGCTAAGTTTCTGTATCAATTGGTTTTTGTCAGTTATAACACCATTTTCTCGCTTAAGCTTCGACTCTAACTCTTGTTGTTTTACATTCATGGCATTCATTTTATTCATAAAATCTGAATACGATAAATCACATACCTCATCTTTTGCATCCTCTTCTGAATCTGCTTCATCATCTGATTCCTGTTTTCCCATCAAGCACATGTTGACTGCTTCATCTCTCTCTTCATCCTCGTCTAAATGATCAAGCCAGTACTCATCCTCTGCCATCAGTGCCTTACCCGCCTCCTGTTGCTTTGCAAGAAGCATCTTGTTCTTGTAGTAATTGGAGTTTCTGACTTTGGGTTTGCGGCAGTCTCTGGCATAGTGACCTGTTTTGCCACAGTTGTAGCACGTTGGTTGTTCTGTCTGGCTGGATCCTTCAGCTTTAAACTTTCTCTCTTCCGGTTTCCTCTCCTATATTCTCTTTCCTTCAGACCGATATCTTCTCTCTTCCGGTTTCCTCTCTTCTGTTCTCTTCCCTTCATATGTATTTCCTTCAACCCTATCCTTGTGGACATAGTTGTTAGGACCAGAAGAATACCTCTGACTGTTTGATGTTGGCTTTTTGTAGAACTTTTTCTGAAAAGCATTTGTCAGCAGAATCATTGCTTGCTTCAGTTGGTCATTTTCATCTGAGTCAGAGTTTGCATAAGCTTCATTTTCTTCTGAGTCATACACAATCGTCTTGTTCTTCTTCTTCCTGACAACAAAAGCAATTGTGTCTTCAACTGTCTTTCCTTTATGCCTCTTCTCATCTAGAACAAGAGCTCTGATACCAATTGTGGGTCCACAATACTATATCAAGTTTTATATCAACAACACATTAACGATTACCAACCTGTATTGATTAATAACAAAGGTTACAAGGTTGATCGATTCAAGCTTTGGATGTGTTTTCTCTTTTTACACCTTTCTGTGTGTGTTCTAATCTGATCTATAATTTCATCCACCTCTTCTTCATTTTGTCTGAGGGTTTCATACACCTCATGAAGTGGAATCTCATTCAGATCCTTGATCTGCTTCATCTGCCTGGAAAATCTCTTCCATTCCGGCTGTAGAATACTCAGGAATTTGACGTTCAACTCGATTTGAGATTTGTGGACCTTGTTCTTGCTTAGTTCGTTCAGCAAGGTCACAAACCTATCATAGGTTTGTTCTAAAGTTTCTCTGACTCTGACTCTAAATTCTTCATAATTATTTAGGCAGTTGGAGATTTTCAGCTGATTCCCAACCTTTGAACCCAACATCATCTTCTCTAGCAGATCCCACATTTCCTTGCCCGAGGCCTTGTAGCTGTCAATCTTTACATAGATTTCGTTTGGAATTCCTTGTAGAATGTATGACTTAGCTAATTTATCACCTTTTTCTCTTTTTAGGTTATCATCTTCTAGCTCATGATACTTAAGTTCAACCTGTGTCGGCACAATTCCAACCAAACGAGTCGTCATAACTGGTTTCATAACCCCTTCTTCTAACAATTGTCTGATGAAATCTCCCAGCTCATGTTTGTCAACAAAGTTCAGGAACCGATCTTTCCACTATTTGTATTCTCCTTTAAAGAGAACCGGTGGCTTGGTGTCAGTTATGATTGCAAGGGCTTCTCTAGATGTCATTCTGAATAAAAAGATTGAAGTCTTGTATTTGCGCAAAGAGAGGTTTGCGTGTTGAGAGGGTTGCGCAAACTGAGGTTTGTGTTTCAATAGGGTTGCGCAAACTGAGGTTTGCGTGACTAGAGGGTTGCACAAACTGAGGTTTGCGTTTCAAGAGGGTTGCGCGAAGTAGAGTTGAGCTTTTCATGAGGAGTTGATCACGTGAACTGAGGTTTGCGTGATGTGAGTTGCGAAAAGTGAGCTTTGCGTTCCAAGTGAGTCGCGAAAAGTGAAGTTCGCGTAAGCCGTTGGTCGCGAGAAGTGTGCTTTGCATGATCAGTGTGTTGCACAAAGTAGGCTTTGCGTGTCACGTTGGTTGCGCAAAGTAGGCTTTGCGTATTGAGTTGGTTGCGCAAAGTAGGTTACGCAAAGTGGGCTTTGCATGAGTTCTTCCTCTGGTTTGTGCAAGTTCGTCTGTACTTCGATAAAATCGATTTTTCAACCTGTTTTTCCAAGATTAACAGTACCAAACTCTACCAATATGTCTAAAAACACTTCTAGAATAGATTGTGACCACTTGATCTCGATAAAAATCACTTTTTCGAAAATAAATCGATGGCACAGTAACTTTTGAAAACTCGAACTCAGACCACAAAATCACCATAAAGGAACTCGATTAAAGCTCTGTACTGAAATTAATCACTCACAACTCGATCTAGCATGTATATCGATCACAACCTTATCGATTTTAACACCTAAAACACTCTAAATCTAGAAATCGATTTTCAAACAAGAACACAGAGTCGTTTTTCTTAAAACTTGATTTTGATCTATTATCAGGCTCTGATACCAATTGTGGGTCCACAATACTATATCAAGTTTTATATCAACAACACATTAACGATAACCAACCTGTATTGATTAACAACAAAGGTTACAAGGTTGATCGATTCAAGCTCTGGATGTGTTTTCTCTTTTTACACCTTTCTGTGTGTGTTCTAATCTGATCTATCTTGTTTTAGAGAGAGTTGTTGAGATATCAGAGATGATATCTAGCTTCTACAACACACTACCTAATCAACCACTTGCAACATTAAACAATAATAAACTTAATAATATCTAAATATTAGATATTATATCTAACTAATAACTAACAAACTAAACTAAACTAACTAATAACAATAACAAACAACTTTGACATTTATTACAAAGAAACGTTAAACTTTAATAACGAGAGTCGACGTTTCGGCTTTAGCTTCATATTGCGATCTTCAGATTAGATGATCTTGAATCCAATGAGACTGTAGTCTAACACAGAGTTTGATACTCTTTTACTCTGATCTCACACCCTCTTTCTTTAAATCATTAAGCTCACATCTAACCAAACTCTCTTTTCCATTTTACCTCAACACACAACCCACACTCATTTCTTTTCGACTCCTCGCACTCAATCACTATGGATTAACTTCTTGGGTAGGAAACACTTGTAATCGTGAATCCATAGAAGTTTTCATTTAAGTCCTAGCACAAAGAACCCGTATTGTCCTATAAATCCGATGTTGCTCAAGATAGTATAACTTGAACAATTAAGACATGGAAAACATGGGTTAGATATGTGTATACTCATAGATGTAATCATGACAATTTAAGCATTTGAAACAATGAAGTGTTTTCAAACAGGTAAATTGAATGAATGAATATGAATGCAAGAGACTTGTTTGAAAATATGACATTGTATAAAAAATGATCAGATAAGAAATGATATAACAGTTAAGGCTTATGGTCAAGAATAACGGATATTGTCCATATGAATCAAAAATATAGGCATTCTTGAAAGAACGCTTCGAAATGAATTGATAGTATATAAAAAGACAATACACAAGTATTTATCTTTGGAAACACATGGTTTATAAAACATTCAAACTCAAAATAAAATGAAAACATTTAAAAATCACACTTCGAATTCATGAAATCTGTTTAAGAATCGGGAAGTGGTTTGAACATTTAAGAATATGTTTTCTATGATTGAAAGTTGTTCTTCTTTCAACCATATATGAGATTAAGTTAAGAAATTAACCTTTTCGTGTAGTCTTAAATCTCATGAATTCATCTAAAGTCATAAAGATATGATCTTGATAGCTTCCCTCATTCTGCACAGGTCTCAAAGTCATGTCAAACCAACTTTATTCACAAATTTATTCAAAATTAAAAGACATAAAGCAGTAAAACGATTAAAGTACGAGTTTTGGTCTGAAATAATCATAAGTCATATCCTTACTCCTTTTTGTTGTACTCATAGACTCCCCCTAAAATCATGCATCACAAAAATTTAACAGTTAAGTAAATGCAACAAGTTTATAAACTCCTCTTAGAATAAAGATGATCTTGTCTCACTCCCCCTGAGATCATGAACAAAATGTTAAAGTGTAGATATCCTTTCAGAAATAATGATAAAGAAATGATGAAAAATTACAATAAAAGAAAACTTTAATAGGTAATGACATATTAGATCTTGAGATTTATCATACCCAGCTTAGACACAAGGAAATTAAATCTCTTTTCATCTAAAGCTTTGGTAAACAAATCTGCAAGTTGATAATCAGTCTTTACAAAGTAAAGTTCTATTATACCTTTTTCTACATTATCTTTAATAAAATGATACCAGACATCAATATGTTTTGTTTTAGTATGTTGCACAGGATTAGCTAATATTGCAATAGCGCTCTTCGAGTCACAATAAATCAGAATTTTGTCAAACTTGAACACATAGTCTCGCAGTTGTGTCCTCATCCACAAAACCTGACAGCGGTAACTAGCAGCAGCTACATACTCTGCTTCTGTAGTCAATTGGTTTGCAATTTTCCATTTTGAATTTTCGAAGAATATCAACAATGTACTTTGCTTGATTTATAAAAATCCCCGTTGAAAATTGTTTTACTTGTAATCCGAGAAAGAAGTTCATCTCTCCCATCATACTCATTTGAAAACGTGACACCATTAGATTTGAAAACGTGACACCAATATTTACAATTTGTAGAACCAAATATTATATCATCATCATATATTTGAATAAGAATGATATCAGCTTTTTCCTTTTTAATGAATAAAGTGGTATCGACTTTACCTTTTGAAAAACCTGACTTGACCAAGAATTTTGATAGTACCTCATACGAGGCTCGAGGCGCTTGATTTAACCCATAAAGTACTTTATCCAAGATGTATACATGATCTGGTTTATCTGGATTCACAAAGCCTTCTGGTTGCGAGACATAGACTTCCTCCTTAAGAATGACATTCAGAAAGGCAGTCTTCACGTCCATTTTATAGAATGTAAAGTTCTTGTGAGCTGCGTAGGCTAGAAACATGCGGGTTGATTCTTTACGCGCTACTGGAACATAAGTCTCGTCATAATCTATGCCTTCCTCTTGTCGGTAACCTTTGTCAACAAGTCTTGCTTTGTTTCGAATAACAATACCATCTTATCCTTCTTGTTTTTGAATACCCACTTAGTGCCTATCACGGTCTTTCCTTCTAGTTTTGGCACTAGTCTCCAAACTTTCAGGGCTTCGAACTAATTTAACTCTTCTTGCATAGCAGACACCCAATCCGAATCAGCTAGAGCTTCTGATACTCGAGTAGGCTCTATCTTGATGAGGAATGAGTCATGCAGACACTAGTTTACAGTTGCTGACCTAGTTTGCACCGGTTTGTTGAGATCTTCAATGACTTCGTGTAAAGGGTTCATAAGGGAGTGGATTAGAGGAAGATTGATCATGATTATAATCCAAAAATCCACTATCAACTTCTTCAATTTGAGCAATTTGAGGGAAGGTTTCAGTTGAAGTAATTGGTGCAGAAGGTTCAATAAATACAGCTTGTTCAGTCTGTTGATCTGTCCTTACAGCACATCCTACTAACTCAGGAACTTCTTGCTTATCATTAGTAGATACAACTTCAACTATTGGAGTAGGTAGCTGAATAAGAATATCTTGCTGAATCGGGGAATTTGATTCAGTGGAAACATCTGAAGTGGTTGGATGATTAGCCATTAAATCTTCCATCTTGTCAACCACAACAGGTTTGTGCACATTAGACCCAAGATATTCATCACAAAATAGTTCAAATAAAAGATCTAAATCAGATAAATGATTAGTAGACGTTGATGCTTCATCTGATTTGTTCTTTTCAGATACAGGTTCTGAACAGAGTTGTCCAGAAGCTAACACTCCAGTTATCACGGGTTCTGAACTGACTTGTTCAAAAGTCATTTCCTCATCGAATGTGACGTTTACGCTCTCGATAACAGTCTTCAACTTCTTCAAGTAAACTTGATAAGCAGCAAATGTAGAAGAATATCCAATGAAGATGCCCTCATCTGCCTTAGCACTGAACTTGTTCAGACTCTCTCTGTCATTTAGCACAAAACAATTACAACCAAAAATATGAAAATATTTGATGGTTGGTGTTCGGTTGTTGATCAACGCATACGGAGTCTTTTGAAATCTGCGGTGTATCATGGAACGGTTTTGAGTGTAGCACGCAGTCGAAATAGCTTTTGCCCACAGAAACAGAGGAAGGTCTGATTGGCTGAGCATAGTGCGAGATGCCTCGACTAGCATTCGATTTCGCCTTTCGACTATTCCATTTTGTTCGGGCGTACGAGCAGCAGAGTATTGATGTGATATCCCGACCGATTCGAGATACTCTTAAACAGTTCTGTTTTTAATCTCTATGTCGTTATCAGTTCTAAGAAGCTTGACTGATTTCTGCAAATTCACCTGGGTTGTCTTCATAAATTTAATGAGTACTTCGGACGTCTCATCTTTTGATCGTACAAATTTGACCCACGTGTATCGCGAATAATCGTCCACGATAACAAGAACATATTTCTTTCCGCCTAAGCTTGGCGTTCGCATCGGACCACAAAGATCCATATGCAACAACTCTAATGGAGAACGGGTACTAGTTTCAGGCTTTGGTTTATGTGGAGCTCTCTTCATCTTCCCTTTTTCACATGCTGCACACAAGTGTTTTTTCTCGTATCTCAGTTCAGGAAGTCCATTCACCAATATGCCTTTGATCAATTTGTTGATATAATGAAAATTCAGGTGTGACAGCCGTCGGTGCCAAAGCCAACTTTGCTGCATCGAGGCTTTTGTCAATAAGCAAACATGATTGTGAGTTTGGACCTTTGAGAGATTGATGGTGTAGAGGCTTGACTTGCGAGTACCAACTAAGAGTTCTATGCAGTCATCAGTACACATTGAGCAACTCTTAGCCTTAAAATTTACCTCTAATCCTTTGTCGCAGAACTGGCCAATACTAAATAGGTTGTGCCCTAATCCTTCTACAAAGCTCACCTTTGATATCGTTACTTTGTCGTGTACCACATCACCATAGCCCATAATTGGTGAAAATTGGTCGTTGCCAAAACGTACATTTCCACTGAATTTCTCTGTATAATTAGACAATAAAGCTTTATGCCCGGTCATATGCTTGGAACAGCCGCTATCCAAGTACCACATATGTCGGGTCTGCAAGAGAAATCAGGAAACAACAGATTTATGTACCCTTTTAAAAACGGGTCCTAACAGATTAACACATGATTTTGGTATCCATTTGAATATGGATCCTCTTTTTCTTTGATAACTTTTGAAAACATTTTGTTTAGAAGAATAAACATGATAAGATCCAAACCAATCATTAGAATAATGATGATAAGCAAAATCATTCCACCGATAAGTATAAGATTGAGTAGTAGGATGAGATAATTGAAACAATTGCTTCATTGAATATCGCTTGTAAGGAATTACATGGTTTTGTTTATTAAAAGCAACTTTACCAACTACATCATTAACACTACTATCAGATCTATCAGTAACTACATCAGGAATTGATTCCGCCTTCTCATCGGTCTTCTTTTTAGGTCGCCATTTAGTTCTCTTTTCTGACCTTTTCTTTCTTATATCTGAAACAAAAAAATTAGATTTATTAGGAAAATCAGATTTTTGAAATTGATTTTTCATGTGTTTACCAGTGTTGATCCGTTTTTGTGAGCGTTGTTTCTTATGTTTCTTACACTTAGCATAGTAATCAGCATTCACAGAAACTGATTCACCAACCTTAGTTGATGATTCGCCTTTTTCATAAACACTTGGTAAAGCTTCTCCATGAATCACAAAAGTAGAATGATTTGGAAGTGAAGCATTGAAGTCAAACATATCAATTTCATCAATACGCCCTTCATCAGAATTTAAGAAATCATTTGCAGACGCAAATAAATCATCAATATCAGGTTCAGAAGTTTGAGGTATTTTAGAAGATGTAGAAAACACTTTAGATTTAAAATGAAAATATGTGTTCTTTAACACTGTAGAAAACACATCTTGTGTTATTTCACTCAAAATTCTTTCATCAGATAAAATGTTTTCTAACCCAATTATTCTGCTTTCTAATACGAGTGGAGGAACATAAATTTTAGCTTGAATAGGTTTTGCCTCCATCTCAGTAGAAGAATAACTAGCAAAGTAATCATTTGAAAGAAATTTTGATGTTTCAGAAAGATAACTATCATTCAGTCTTTCATAACAGAATGGTAGTTGCATTTTCTTCAAATTCATTCTTTTCTCATCTTCTTTTGCCTCAACCTCCTTTGATGATTTGGTGACAAATTTGGGATTCAAATGAGGATATTTATCAGCAGCATACATAAAATTTGCATTATATAAAGCTGGTTGTTTTCTGATAGCTTTTTATAGGTGATGAGGATTATCAAAATCTAGTCCCCATTTTTCTTTAAAATAAGCTTCTTCATTAGGTGTATTCAAGAAAATAGTTTGATCTGTTTGGCCTCGAACATATAATTTTGCTTCCAGACCATTTACCTTTTCCTCTAAAGTCTTGTTTTCAACCAGCAGTTTAAACGCTTTTATAACACATTCTTTTTTTCTGAATCAGACTTAGACAATTTAGATTCAAAATCAGAAATCTTATTTTCAAAACAAAGCTTTTCATTTTTAAAATCAGAAGCAGATTTTTTGCGTAGAGAATCAATTAAATCTTTGTTCCTAATAACTGATTTATTAAGCTCAAAGATCTATTGATTTCTCCTAGCAACTATGCCTTTTTCCTTTTTAGTTTGGATTGAAGGTCTTGAAGTTCGACCATCATGGCTTCCATTTTGGTCATGAAATCATTTTCAGTTAAGTTCATTACCTCGTCAGCAGTCTCATCATCAGAATCATCATCTTTCACCTTTTTTCCCATTAAGCATAAATGGGCTGACTCTTCTTGTTCCACATCCTCATCAGATTGATCCAACCAGAATTCGTCTTCTGTCATTAATGCCTTGCCAGCTTCCTGTTGCTTGGCCAAGAGCATTTTGTTTTTGTAGTACTCCGAGTTACGAACCTTTGGCTTCTGAAAATCTTTTGCGTAATGTCCGACCTTGCCACAGTTGTAGCATTTGATCAGATCATCACTTTTATTTTCAGTACCGGTGTAGTCATTCACATACTTTTTCTTTTCTTCCGGCTTCTTCTCAACAAATCTATTTCCTTCAACTCTTTCTCTGTGATCGTGGTTCTTTGAGCTTGATGAAGAGTATCTCTGAGAATTAGACCCTGGTTTCTTGTAGAATTTCTTTTGAAAAGCACGGGTCAGTAAAAGCATTGCTTGCTTAAGATTCTCTCCATCATCTCCATCAGATTCAGACTGATTCAGAACTGGACAACACTATCTTCTTCTTATTCTTCTTCTCTTTCTTTTCCTTCTCTTTCTCTCCAGCCACCAATGCTATGGGATCGGGCACTTTCTCAGACTTCTTTTTCTCAGCTCTTTTCTCCTCAAACTCTTCCTCATTCTGTCGCAACGTCTCGTAGACCTCATGCAGTGGAATATCACTCAAGTCATTCATCTGTTTCATTCGGCGAGTGTGCTTTTTCCACTCAGGTTGCAAGATGTTGAGAAACTTTACGTTGTTCTCAATCTGTTGCTTCTTAACCTTGTTCTTGGAAAGCTCATTTAGAAGAAGTACAAACCTCTCATAGGTTTCCTCCAAACTCTCACCTTCTTTAGCCTTGAACTCTTCATAATTGTTGATACAGTTGGCCACCTTCCTTTGGTTCCCTACCTCTGAACCCAACATCATCTTGCTTACCTGATCCCACAATGATTTGGCAGTTGCATTGTAGCTGTCTATTTTCACATAGATCTCATTGGTCATGCTTTGTAAAAGCAAAGATCTGGCTTGTTTATCAGCATCAAACCGACTCTTTTCTTCAGCAGTGAATTGAGCATAATCTTTATCAACTCTCTTTGTTTTCTAAGCTCCATCTGAGTCATTACCTTCAGTAGGAATCTCATTACTAGGTCTTTTCATTGGTCCATCTTCAATTGATGATTGAATATTCTTTCCATTTGTTTGACGATCAACAAAGTCAAGAAAGCGATCTTTCCATTGTTTATATTCCCCTTTAAATAAAACCGGAGGTTTGACATCAGTGCCAATTGAGAGAGCGTCTCTGGAAGTCATCCTGTTTTGAAATATAAGCAATAAGAAACTTGAATTTGTCGTTAGTTCAAATGAAATCACAAATATACAAAAAATCTTGAAATAGGAATTCAGGAATTTTGAAATAGGAGTTTATGATGAGAAACTCGCAGATCACTAAGAAAACTTGAAACTCGCAAACACATAAACTCGCAAATCACTATTCACTGAGAAACTCGCAGATCACTAAAAAAACTTGAAACTTGTAGACAGATAAACTCGCGGATCACTGTTCACTGAGAAACTCGCAAGATGAGTCATGCGCGTTTGAATAACTCGCAGATGCCTACGTGCGTGTTTTATCAAACTCGCAAGCTAAACTCGCAAAACTCGAAAATGATCACACTCACAGACTGAAGAATCAAACACGCAAACTTCGATTTGCGCGTTTCTAGAACTCGCAAATAGCACTTTGCGCATTTCTAGCCAAAATCAAAATATTTCAGTTTGCGTGTTCTTCCTATAATGCTTGCGAATTTTGTAGATCTTGCGTGTTCTTGGGATTGTTTGCGTGTTCTTGAAAAACTTGCGTGTTCTTGTGTTTTTCGAACAAAAACTCAAGTCTTTTCTTGATTTCGACGAATCCTTCACCAATTGTTTTGAAATTCTGCTGATCACTTTGATTTCATATCACGAACAGATTACAGACAATTAATTTCAATAACAAACACACAAAAAATACAAATCAATCTATTACAGTGTTTGACTTCGTGAAATTCAAAACTTGACAAATTTCGAAAATTCAAGTATAATACAGTGCAAAACAGAAATTAAACTACATAAACGCAATCGAATAAAGTAAACAAACTGATTCCAATCAATTACAGACTCAAATTCGACCAAAAACTCAAAATTCAAATCTAAACTTCAATGAAACAGTATCGAACCCTCTCTTGATATGATTTCAATCTAGATCTGCTCTGATACCAATTGTATGTCCCTAATTCAAGATTCTTATCACAATCAAACAAACAAAACAAGATTTAACAACTACCTGTTTTGATTTCAATTTCACAATCCAAAGGTTACAAGCACAAATTGCAATTTTCTCTCTCTAAACGTATCTTTCTCTCTCTACAATCTCTCTGAATGTAAACTCAAAATCTAACCATCTATCTGTTAAAGAAAAACAACTCTATTTATACCTATTATCTAAAACAAGGAAAACAAAACAAATACAATTGACTTTGACTTTATTACAAAATGACTTTGACTTTTAATGAGAGTTGACTTCCCAGCTTTGACTTCTTGTATCTTTGACCTCTAGTCTTCAAGATCTTGTATCCAACATATTTCTGCTCTAACAACTCTTATACTTTTTGTTGCTACACCATAAACCTAAAACTCAATAAATTATCGATCTAAAACTGATCATCATCCATCATTATCAATGCATCACAACACGACGTGGTCAAATGACGGGGAAATTGACCGAAATTGGGGGTCAAATTGGTCTCTTAGCCAATTCTCTCCTGAATTGACCCAACTGTCACTACATCCACAATACCCACAACCGTAATTGCGGACATGGATAGAAATTGAAACTTTTTTTAAAATCTGACCACACACCCGCAATGACACCTCCGCATTTATTGCAGAAGTGCCACGTGACGGTCTCCCATCGAATCCCTAGTTATACACCGCCTGCGACCCGTCAGTCCGCATCTAACACTTGTCAGGTCCGTAACAGCATACGAATGCGGAGGTGGGACTGTCCCTCATCTTATTGTGAGACTGTCCCTCATCTTCCAAGCACCGATTTTTAATTCTTCACATATAATAGTTGTCTATATAAAAATTGTGGGGGCACCATTGCATACCCTACACCACAATTTTTGTTTTTCATACACCCGCTTTGCTTCCCCGTGCTGAGCAAAAAAAGCAACGAATCTCGCACATGTCTTCTAGAGAGAACAATTACACGTAGATGTAATGGCTAACTAGGTAAGTTTTCTGTTTTCTTTCTTTCTTTTCTGCTCAAACGACCACCACCACAACACAACCACCACCGTCGGGAGTTCCTCCGCCAGCGAGAACAAGTCAGTCAATGTCGGTCAACACAGTCGCCGCAACAATTGCGGACCGACGCCATTGCAATTGCGGACCCGAGCCACCGCAATTGTGGATGTGTGAAATTTAGAGTTTGGTTCTTTAAAGTTTGATAATTTACGGATTTCTATGATTGGAATTTATAATTTACAGTTGTGGTCTCTAAACTTTGATAATGTGCAAACTAGGTCCCTAGATTATGAAAATTTGCAAACTTTGTCCCTACACTTTATTTCTTTACACACATGCCCTTGTAATTTGATAATATACTGATTTGGTTGCTAAACTTTGGTAATTTACACCTTAGGTCCCTAACTTTGATAGGTCCTTAAACTTTGATAGTTTGCAAACTTTGGACCTAAACTAGGCCCCTGTACACATGTGCCCTTGTAATTTGATAATTTACGAGTTTGTCCCTAAAGTTTGGTAATTTGCACCTTAGGTCCCTAACTTTCATAATTTGCACTTTAGGTCCCTAAACTTAGATAGTTTGCAAACTTTGGCCCTAAAATAGGCTCCTTTACACACGTGCCCTTGTAGTTTAATAATTTACAGGTTTGGTCCCTAAAGTTGGGTAATATGCACCTTAGGTCCCTAACTTTCATAACTTGCACTTTAGGTCCCTAAACTTAGATAGTTTGTAAACTTTTGCCCTAAACTAGGCTTATTTAGACACGTGCCCTTGTAATTTGATAATGTACAGATTTGACCCCTAAAGTTTAGTAATTTGCACTTTAGCTCCTAAACTTTCATAATTTGCACTATAGGTTCCAAGATTTTCATAATTTGCAATCTAGGTCCCTATATTTTGATAATTTGCAAACTTTGTCCTGACGCTTTTGTCCTTTACACATGTGCCCATGTAATTAGACAATTGACACTTTAGGTCCCTAAACTTTTATAATTAGCACTTTAGGTCCCTTGTAATTTGACAATTTGCATATGTTGTCCCTACATTTTATTCCTTTACACATGTGCGCTTGTAATTTGATAATTTACATATTTGACATTTAGATGACCGTGTATCTTACTCGAATAAGCATGTGTTTATTATGTGCGCTTAAGTAATTTTGTAACCATAACTTGAGGGGTAGTAGTATAAAAATAAAAACTCATAAAAACACAAAATAAATTAACCCATTTTATTCACGAGCAAAGTATAACATGAAACAGCAACATAGAAACTCCATGTAGGAAACAACAACATAGAAACTCTAGGTACGAAACAACAACATAGAAACTCTAGGTACAAAATAGCAACATAGAAACTCCAAGTACAAAACAGCAACATAGAAACTCCAAGTATGAAACCAACAACACTAGCGCCATCTAAGGATAGAGTGCTTTACATTGATCAATCCAATTTTGTTTCTCGGTTACGTACGCTTGAAGTATTGCGAACTCTTATATAATCTTGTTGACTTGTACATTGTCGTAACGAATACGGTTTTCCTTATCTTTTATTTCTCTCTTCAACTTTTTTACCTCCTCTATGCTCGCTTCCATCCGTCTCATGTGTCCTTCCTTCTTGGTCATCATTTGTTTCCACCTCTCAGTGAGTTCCTCGATCTCCGATTCACTTTTTTCTATCTATTGTTTCATCCTTTCCGGCATTGTTTGTGAAGAGGAGAGGTTTGAAAAGGATGTGTTTCCAGCCATGTGTTTGGTGAAAGACGGGAGTCTTATGATATTAGTGGATGGAAAATGTGTATGGATGTTGTAACTTTTATGTTGGAAATAAGGGGAGTATTTATAGCCACATGGAGCGACCTTCGCAATTGCGAACTTAGATATATCATCAAGATAAACTCGCTAATTTTCAGACGAATCTTGCATCCCTTTTCAAAAGAATCTTGCAGTCTTTTCATACGAATCTGTAAGGCTTTTCAGAAAAATCTTGAAGCTTTTTTCATACGAATCTGTAAGCCTTTTTAGACGAAACTTGACCAGTCCACCTGCGCAATTGTGACCAGATCTACCTCCGCAATTGCGAAGGTGGCTTTTCATGACTATAAGTAGGATGTCTGATGAACTCAAAATTCACATCTTCCTATCTATCCTTTCCACGCTTCTACACCGTGTTGAAACATTTATTGCCTACTTTCTATAACACTATGGCTGGAAATTCTCGCACTGCTTCGAAACAACCATTGATGGATGGAAGTTTCAGGAGAAGCTGGAAACCACCACAAATGGAGGAGGAGAGGATGAACCTTATGAAAACTAGAGCCAAAATTCCAATAACATAGGAGGTACACAAAGCCATGGAAGAGGAATATGACTGGTATATGGGGACACATGAAGGAGAATCGCCCCCAACCTCTCCCGTCAGGCTTTCAAACCCTACGCCTTCTCAAATCATGCCAGTGAGGATGAGGCTATCCATACGGAAAACATAGATAGAGATCGAAAAGCTAGCTAACCTATGGCGGAAGAATATGGACGAGAAGCTAGCGATGGAGATGGTTATCGAGGGAAAGAAGAACCAGGTGAAGGTGCTGCTGAGATAGATCAGGGAAGAAGAGAAAAAAGTAAAAGTTATCGATGAAAACTTTCCCGGTCTAGAGGACATGATCAATGAAAAGGCTGAGTGGATCAAGAAGTGTCAAGCTCTCTATCCGGAAGGATACTAGATTTCTCTGAGGGTTTTTTGTTTACTTCAGATAAAATGCATCCGTTCCATGTTCAAGACAATGTACGTCTTAATAAAATGGTGATTTAATTTAATGGGTTTTTATATGCGCTTAAAAAATGTTCTTTAACCTATTAGTTGATATAGGGGAGAAATGGGTAGTTTTAATTAATACAACATGAAGTTATCACTCCAAATACACACTTGAACATAAAAACAGTTACTTGACACTACAAACAGAAAGCGATAGATTAAAAAACCCAAGTACACCATAAAAATGAACATAAAGACAATTACTTAAAACACACATGAACATAAAAATGGGTTACAACACCAAGAATAAGACCTAATATCCCGCCCTATCTTAATTTATCAGTCGAATTACACCCATATAATAGGTCTACTAGAAGGTATTGTCAATGGACCATCATTTTCTAAATACACTTCAATGATGGTTTCGCCGTTAACATAACTACGTATATCTAGAAATCTTCGTCAACCAACAGTTCTTTTAATCCAAAGTCTTCGTCTGTTGTTTTGAAATACATTTTCATTCCAATGCATTCGTAATCATCAAAACCAATTACTCCCATTATTTGATGCATGTATGTGTAGAACACAAAGATCGTCAACATCTATTTGGTCAACAAAAATTTCCATGCCATGGACATAAGTCGTACTAGGAGGTGGTGTGAAATAGCCATTATGGTTACCTTCACAATGCATAGTAGGGGATAGCTACCTGTTGGATGGAAAGAAGTTCGAATTTAAGGTTAGACAATTTATTTTTGAATGTGAAACATAATTACTAACAAATCAAGTCGTCGATCCATTGTGGAAGCGGTTGAGATGGATCTCTAAGTTTGAAAAGGTGTTCTCTTGTAAATGCCATTTTTAGGTGGTGATATATGGTATTTGAAAAAGTGGTTGAGTTTGGAAACGATGGTGATATCTGCTATTTATAGCCAATAAACTCATTGTAGATGTACTAATCACGGAGCCACATTCGCAATTGCGGATGTGAAACTGGTCAAGATAATGAGATTAAATTCAGACGAATCTTGCAGCCCTTTTCAAACGAATCTTGCAGGCCCTTTTCGAACGAATCTTGCAGCCTTTTTCAGGCGAATCTTGCAGGCTTTTTTAGAAGAGTCTTGACCAGTTTTACCACCGTAATTTTAAAAGAAAAACTCTTTCCACGTTTTTCAGATATTTCGTTGTGGATGTGCCTCCACGTTTTCCTTTAATTTAATGTAAGCACTTAACACACACTTATGTTGATTTAACTTAACATAAACACTAAACAATTGCCTAACTCGTTAGAAAAAATTTATAAATACCCCAATATATAATAGTTGATTACAAAGATGTTCATTACAGGCATGGTTTACTCATTAAGATCAATGTTAAGACCAAAAGTATCATGTCTATAACTACCGTAATTCTCTTGGGTAGATACTCGTTGAGGTTTTCGGCTACCAGATGCTCTTTGAGTTTCCACATTTGCTGGTAAAGAAGCTGGACAGTTTTTCCAAGTATGTCCAGTTTATCCACAACGAGTACATCTTCTCTAGATGGGATCCTCTCCACAAGAAGGGATACGCTCATGGTTACTCGGTCTACCAGCCCATCTCCTTATCAATGGTGGTTTAACGGTCATTAGCGGGTAGTCTAGAACAACCCATGTTTCAGAAGGGCCAACCGGATGTATGAGTTCTACCTATGTTGCTCGGTAATGATACGACCTAAAATAACCAACCTCTAGGTGGTTGGAATCCGTATACAATAGAATTTTTGCAATGACGATGGTATGACCACATGGTAAACCAGAGAGTTGTCATTTCATACAAGAGAAAGTATAATTAGGGTAACATACTTTTGCGTTCCTACGGCCATCGCGAACTTCATACCAACCACGGCCAATATCAACTACAGTCCAGGATTCCGACTTTATCTGCCTCTTTTTAACTTTGGCTTCCATTTTTAGGGTGAGAACATTCACCTTTTGGTCTGCAGGAAAACAAATTTGTTACGTTAGTATTCCAACAAAAAAAAATCATAATATAATTAGAGATGTGTGACTATGATAAGCTCCTTTAGTCCAGCGAATCGAATACCACTCTCGTTGAAATTCTCGGAAGTAATCCATTAGGGCCACGATAGGTAGTCTCTGAGTAAAACAGTACAGTGCATTCACCTACCCGGCATTGTTTGAAGTCATTATGTTGTAATGCATCCCTGGGAAATGAGCCTTTAACCATTTTTCTGGCCCAGTCTCTTCCATATACGTAGCGCCGAGATGTTAAGCGCCTCGTAGAGCTGACATTCTCGTATTTAAATACTCCACCATGTACGTTTTACACGTCTTCCAAAATAATTTCTTCCTATACTTGACCCTACTGTCCTTGGTTTTTACATTCATCATCAGATGGTGACAACAAAGGCCATGATAGGTCGTTGGGTAGACTGCTGTAATAGCTTGGTTTATTGAAGCAGCCTATTCAGATACGAAAACCAACCCTTCCATTTCTCCGATACATTGCTTCAACATGGACAAAAACCAAGTCCACGCCTCCCCACTCTCAGACCTACCAACTCCGAAAGCAATGGGCACAATTCCATTATTTGCGTCCATAGCAACGACTAAGAACATCGTGCCCAGGTAAGTTCCCTTCAAATGAGCACCATCTATTATAAGGACCCGATGCAAGAGTCCCAGAAACGACCGAATCTGGAAAAATTAGGTGGTTTACAGATTAGAAAATTATAATACCTATTAGTGTAAAAATTATAAATGAAGTCTACAGTGGTGAAAACATTAGAAGAAAATGATACATACCACGCAACCAAGGGTAGTGAAACACATCTCAAAATGGCCCATATTATTTGTCCTTATGTGGGTAACGGTACTACGATTCGTCGCCTCCAAAGTATAGAGAAACGCAGGGAGTCGGGTAAACGGTTCCTCGGGGGTACCACGGCTCAATGTTAGTGCATAAGCTTTGCATGCCAAACTTTCCAGTACAAAATATTAATTTTCATATGCAATTTCATATCGTTCACAATGTCGGATCCATGGAGTGTCCTACTAGTATCCTTTACTTTATGGAAAAGTAAATGACCCAATACTTTTTTGTTGGCTTAACGGTGGTTGAGATGCATCTGGGTCTTCGAACAAATCTGTACGTCGTTCAACTTTCGTACATGGAACCTTGGTTTTTTTGGCAGATGTCTCCATGATACGCCAAGCACAATTGTCATGCACATATTTCACTTTGTATCTAGTTTTTGAAGATCTGTGCACTCTAAATTGGAAACCCTCTTCAAGAAACTTCATCCCGAGAGCGACTGTCATTTCATCTTTCGAAGGGAATACATCCACTGCCTTTACTCTTCCATTTTGATTATAATATATGGGTTCATTAGGTTATGATAGGCTCTTCTTCTTCTAGAAGCGGAGGAGGCATACCAAATAAATCATTTATTCCACCTAATGGTTTAAGGGGACTAGCTTCTTCATCATTATCGATATCATATATACCTAAGTTGTAAACATGAGAGTTCACAATTAGTGGTAAACACGCCTAAAGGAGGTGAGGACAGTTTAACTACAAAGAATTGATGGATACACTTGGTACAATTAGTCTGAAAGTTCACAATCAAATTATGGTGATAAAAGAGATGAAAAGGTAATCACTTCTTATCACTAGCAGATAGATCATATCAAGAAGCTGGTACTGAAAAAAAAAAGAAAATTAAAGTTTGTATTGATATGAAATCTTATTTTGAAGGGGAGATAACTGAAGAAACTGAATCAAGAAGAACTAGTAATTGCAGAAAGTTTTGAAATTATCATAAAGACCCTATGCTGAAGAACTTAACTTCTCAGTTTTGAAAAGATAAGTTAGGGGGAGATTGTTGGGTCTGAAAAATGCCAAGGATGGATACTACTGCTGAATGTGTTAATAATGCTAGTTCAACATGGTTACTACTTCTGAAGTAATTGCTGCTAGAAGAACTTGGTTAATACTTCTGTTGTTAGTACTTCTGAGGTTAATACTTCTGAGGTTAATAGTTCTTAGGTTAATACTTCTGAGGTTAATGCTGCCAGTTGAAGTTAATGCTGCTGGAACAAAGTTAGTGCTGCTCTTCAAGATTAGTACTGATGGAGTTACTACTGCTCAGAGTATTAATGCTTCTAATGGTTAGTATTGCTTATGAGATGGAGATCAGAATGGAAAGCATGACAGCTGGATGAACTGAAGATTATGGAAAGCTTGGAGATAATGATGGAAGATATTCTGAAGATATTTTATTAATTGTAATTAGCTTTTATCTTCAGTATATATATAGTATTGTTCAGAATTATTTGATAACGTGTGTTTTTATGATTAATTGATTCTAAGTTTTTGTTCTAGAGAAAATCAACCTCAAGGCATAGTTCCTAATTCTAGAGAAGTAGAATTCGTCTTGAAATAGCCTGTTCTTCAAGATTGAGGTTGTGTGTGTAATCTTGTAACTTCAATCATTCAATATAAGTTTACAAGTTGTTCATCAAATTTATACTGTTTGTTTACTGTTACATTGAATATCAAAGTGTTATTCCGCAAACTTCTTTGATATTGTTTCTGAGTATTTATTCTTGTTAAGAATTCGATCCTAACATATTTTAAGGTTGTGTGCGTGCGCCGTGAACAAGAAAAACAGAGAGAAAGAGAGAGTAGAGGCGTGATAGAGATAGAAGCAGAGAGAGATTGATTTCTTCATCAATAACCTTGTAATCGTTTGATTAATCAATACCAGGTTTGCATAATCGTATTGTTTAATTGCTTGCTTGATTGAATCGTTAATCACAGGGACACACAATTGGTATCAGAGCAGGACAGATTGAATTGAATTTTTTTTATTCGGTTCTGTTTTTCTGTCAAAGATTCAAAATTTATTTTTGTGTGATTGTTCTTTCAAGCTGTTATTAATTGGGTTGTAATCGTTTTGCATATTCAGTTGATTTGGCATTGATTTATGTGAGTATTTGATTGCCTCTGATTGTCAATTTTATGATTGTTGCTGTTGTTGGTTCGTTCACGAGTCGTCACTGTTTCCTCAATAAAATCTCACTTAGAGTGGTTTTTATTAAAATTAGTTGTTGCAATCTGTTCTAGTTGTTTAATCTATCGTATTGGCAAAGTTTGGTAGTGTAATTCGTGTTATCAATTGTTTTATGGGTTGAATTTTGGTTTCTGGGTCGATAAGCATCAAGAACATACCGGTCGCCCAACAAACACTCTCCATATCGGTCTTTGCTTAATATCGGTCGAATACTTTGTACCGGTCAGCCCACTCACAAGTAATTATCGGTCGTATCACTTTTATCGGTCATAAGGAATATCGGTCGAATATCTTATATCGGTCCATACTTTATCGGTCGAATATCTTATATCGGTCCATACACTTTACCGGTAACATACTCTCTACCGGTCCAACATCTTACCGGTCGACATTTTTACCGGTCCAAGCATAAAACCGGTCGAAGCAACACCCCGGTCGAAGCAAGGTACCGGTCTCTCTCAGCTTTGCGCCACTGCCTTGTCACGCAAACCCCTCTTTGCGCGACCCACATATCGCGCAAACCCTCCTTTGCGCCACCCACGTGTCACGCAAACAAACACTTTGCGCCACCTGCGGTTCACGCAAACCTCTTCTTTGTGCGACCCACATCTCACGCAAACCTTACTTTGCACCAACTGTCACTCACGCAAAGCTCCTCTTTGCGCGACCTATCTCTCACGCGAACTTTCTTTTTGCGCCACTGTCTTAGTTCACTTTTTGCACCAGCTTACTGATTGTTTTTTCTCTGTGAATTTACCCCATGCTAAGTCTGCGGAGGGGGACAAAGTTCTGTTCGTGATCAAAATTTTCTGAATTTCATTCTAAGATTTTCAGTATTGTTTGATTTTATCTGGACTAACGGTCATTTTTCAAGTTCTTACCAATACCAGAATGAATTCTAGTGAAACTCCTTCAATCAGTACTGATGAGAAGCCTGTACTTTTCAAAGGAGAGTATGATGCATGGAAAAATCAGTTCATAGATTTCATTGATAAACATGCATTAAGGGATCTTATTAGAATATCTCTGAGGGAAGGAAGAATTACAGCTCCAAGGAAAGTTTTTAATCTTATAAAGGATAATGGAGAAAGAGAAGAAAAAGAGCTTCCATTACCACTTGATATGTACTCAGACGAGCAAAGAAAAAGATATGAAGCTGACAGATTAGCTCGATCTTTCCTAATGAAAGGAATGTCAGAAGAGATTTCAAAAGTGATCTTTTTTACATTAGACAGTAAAAAGGCTACAGGAAAACTGTTATGGGAACATATTGAGAAGATTGAGATAGGGCCAAAGTTGTCTTCAAGAGTAAAGTTTCTGGAATTTGAGAACTCTGAACTAAAAGAAAAGATTTCTGCCTTGGAAGCTCAAATCTAGAAACTAGATTATGTTGAGAATAATGAGAAAGTTAATGATTTGGAGAGTGCAAATGCTGATCTTCAAAAGAAGATATCTGATCTGGAGAAAAAGATGGCCAAAGAAAGATCTGATTTTGAGATTGATAAGAAAGCTTTTGTAAAGAAATTCTCATATTTTTCGAGAAAATGTGCAGAAGATAAGAAATTCTCATATTTTTCTCCCACTTGTTCTGTCTCTGGAACAAAATTGGAAATATGGTCACTAGGACCATGTGATTATTCCAGAACAAAATTGGAGGTACCCCATATACATGTTCGTTTGAAGAATCAAACTGAGGCATATCAGAAGTTTAATTCTTCTCAGAACCATAAACATCGCCGACGGTGTTTGAGGAGCTACCAACATTGCTTCCACCGCACACTGGAACATCAAGATAAACGTAAATTATTGGCGGATTATTTGAACCGGAAGCAAATTCTAAGAAAAACAAGACATCGTAATTGTCACCAAACTCTTAAGTTGGCCCGAATACTTGTACGTCATTCTAGTGATACCACATTTTTATTGAATGTGATATTTTTGTTGGCACCATGATGCGGATCATCGGTTGATCAAAAAATATTCCCACTCTTGATTAATTTACCGCCACACACCCCCACCAATAATACGTATCTTAATTTTATCAAATGCAGATGCAGAACTCATTTTGAAAACTAAACTCAGAGCAAAGAAAGGAAAAAAAATGAGAGAAATAGTTGGTTGAGTTTAGTTTTCAAAATGATTTTAGTTTTTGTATTCAAATTTTATCAGATGCAGATGCGGTTGCGGATCTGACACTTCTAAGATGCGGACTGGTGGTCGCAGCGGAGGGATTCTAGGGTTTCGACGGGAGGCTGCCAGATGGCACTTCCACAATAAATGCAGAGGTGGCATTGCGGATGTGTGGTCGGATTTTAAAATTTTCTACGGTTTCTATCCACGTTAGCAATTGCGGTAGTGGGTATTGTAGTTGTACTGACATTTGGGTCAATTCGGAAGAGAATTGGCTAAGATTCCAATTTGACCCCTAATTTTGGTCATTTCGGTCAATTTCCCCAAATGATGCCCAACAATCAAACTGTAGAGCATAAATATGTTGGATTCAAGATCATAAAGATTGAAGACAAAAGATCAAGAAGTCAAAGTTGAGAAAGTCAACTCTTACTGAAAGTCAAAGTCTTTTGTCAATAAAGTCAAAGTCAATGTATTTGTAATTTGTTTCTTTGTAATTGTCAAGGGTATAAATACCTTTGTTGTCTTTGTAATCTGTAGAGAACACTCATTGTAAACAAATCAGAGAAGAGGTGATTAGAAAATCATTCTAGAGAGAGAGAGTGTTCATAGAGAGAGAAAGTTGAGAGTTTGTAATATTCGATTCAGATTAATGACATATGATTTACGAATTCTCATCTTGATTACTTGTTAGTGATTAGAACTTGAATATCTGGGATTAACAATTGGTATCAAAGCAGATCCAAAAGGTAAAATCAAATCAAGAATTCAAGATTTCTTTGGTTTGTTACTGTTCTTGAAAGGAAATTTGATTTTTGGATTTTTGAGTGTTTTTGGAGCTGATTTTGATTAGGAATTGTCCTAAAAGTGTATTAGATCGAGTCTTTGTAAATCAATTTCAAGTATTGCACTGTAAATCACACGAATTTGTGATTTTTTGTTAAGTTTCTGTACACGAGTCGTTTTTACTGTTTCATCGATCTTATTGTTTTGTAAGTGAATGTTTGTAAGTTTCTTGGATTGTAATTCATTCTAGTACTGTAATCGAGAAGTATTTCAAAGTTTCATGGCATTTGGACAAAGTTCAGATCGATTTCAGATGGAAAAATCAGTTTTTGGGTCGACAAACGGAAGAACGCGCTAGATCTCTAAAATGCGCTAGTTCATATCCCAAACGCGCAAGTTCTTCGTCAAACGCGCAAGGTTCATCAGCTAGAACGCGCAAGTCGAAGGGTTATTTTTGGTCTCAAACGCGCAAGGCTATCTGCGAGTTCTAGAAACTCGCTAATCGAAGCTAGCGAGTTTGAAAGGAACAGTTGTTTGCGAGTTCTTCGACGTGCGAGTTTGAAGAGGAATAGTGTTCAGCGAGTTTCCTCGACGTGCGAGTTTGAAATATCAGGAAATTTTTCTAAGTGTTGGAACGCGCAAGCTTCGACGAGCGAGTTTAGTAAACGCGCACGCCTCTGTTAGCGAGTTTCAGCGTAAACAGTCTTCAGCGCGTTTAGGCACTTGCGAGTTTCATCCTTCTACGAGTTTGCTTGCGAGTTTGTCTGCGAGTTTGCTTGCGATTTTGTCTGCGAGTTTGCTTGCGAGTTTGTCTACGAGTTTGCTTGAGAGTTTATCAAACGCGTAAATCTCGATCTGCGTGTTTCTCAGTCTGCGAGTTTTAAGCTTGAATAGGGACTTGCGAGTTTCTATACTTAGAATATTTTCTGAGAAAATTTTCAAAACTGTAATATGGCCTTTAATAGTGAAAAAAAAATTTCTCTAGGGGCGCTGCCCCTCGACCCCGCAAGAGCGTTGCCCCTTGACCCCACCCGCTAACCGGTTAGCGGGACCCCCGTGCTAAGTCTGCGAAGGGGGACATAGTTCTTTTTGTGATCAAAATCTCTGACTTTTTATTTCACGTTTTTCTGTATTCTTGAGATTTCATTTGGATTAACGATCAAGTTCGAGTTCTTTTTGTGACAGGTATTCAAGATGGGATATTTTTCTGATGATGATGACAAGAAGACTAAAGAGCTCAAAATGGAGAACCAAATTCTTACCTCCTCAGTTGACTACTACTCAAAGAGATCAAAGAGATACAAGGATTAAAGGAAGATACTGAGAGAAGAAGTCAGTGCGTTAAAGAAAATAAATGAAGATCTACTGAAACAGACTTCTGGGCTTAGTGAAGATAAGGTAATAAGTTTGGAAACTCAGAACACTGAGCTGAAAAATAAAATCTTTGACTTGGAATATCAGATTATTCAAATCCAGTAGCAAGCATCTGTTGAAAGTTATGAGGAGACGATTAAGAGTCTGGAAGATGCTAATGTTGAGCTTCGAAAGAAAATATCTGATTTGGAACAAAGGATGATCAAAGATAAAGATGTTTTTGAGAGTGAAAAGAAAGAGTTTGCTAAGAAATTCTCAGAGTTTTCCAGAAAGTGTGCTGACGAGAAGAAAATGGTTGAGCAGAAATGTATAAAGCTTTCTCAACAGATTTCCGACTTTGAGAAAGTGATTATTTTGGAAAGAGAGAATTTTGCCAAAGAAAAGAAGTTAATAGAGCAAAAGAATGTTGGGATATTCAAAGAAATATCTGGTCAGAGGACAAATGCTGAAATGGGCTTTGAGGAAGAAAGAAGCTTATTTGAAGCAGAGATAAAGAAGCTAACTGCAAAGCTATCTGAGCTATCTACTTGTGTGCTAAAAGAGCAGATAACGAAGTCTGAATTCAAGAAGAAGATTGACCTACTCGTTGAAGAAAGAGACAGTTTATCTTTAGAGATAAAAGAGCTTGAAAAGATTGTTTCAAAGGTGGTGGTGACTGAGCAAACGACTCCAGAGTCAAAAATCCACTCACCTAGAAATAATTCAGCTGACTTTAAAAGGACAGCTTCAAGCTCACACATGAAATATGTTTCTTCAAGAAAGTTAGTCAATTCATTCAATCAGATTCGTACTTCTAATATTTTCTATGATCAACATGTAGATGGTTCGGGTACACAAAGAAGAAGAAGAGAATATCAAGAAGAGAAACTGGTATGGAAAGTGAAACCAGTGGATGATGATGAGAAGAAGGAAGAAAAGATAGGAAAGAAGAAAACAAACAAATCATTTGTATCTGCATCAAATGCAAAGAAGAACAAAGTGCTAAAAGGTAAACCTGATCTTGCTTATTCGAGAGATCAATTGTTTAGGTTGTCAAAGAGAACGTATTGTTCTTACTGTAATACATATGATTTTGTTCACAAAGCAAGTGATCATTACTGGTATGGTTCTTATTCAGTTACTCCCATAAGAACTGCAACTAACATACATGGACCCAAATACCAATGGGTACCAAAGCCGAAAAATGAATCTATGTTGCAGGCACCTACAGTCAAGGGGGAGTAAGAGAACCAAGGCTTCTAAGTATATCAGCTTAGAACCCGTACTTCAACGAAGTTTGACTTCTAAACATAACAGTTTAGGAATCATACTTCAGTGATGAAAAAGAGATGTTACTCCCGGGATGATAAGAAGATGTACTCAGATACTCAGAAGAGGAAATCAACCTTCAAGGGGGAGTACATAAATTTTTCTGGAAATATGTATTCGGAAGATATGATGAACTACACTTCAAATGGAGTTGTAGATCTCTATCATGTGCCTTTTACTGATAAATTTCAGATGCATATTTTCAGGGGGAGTAAAAGTATTATGATTTCTGATTACTTCTGAGCAGAACTCGTTCTTTAATCGTTTTACTGTTTTACGTTTTTTTTTCGAATAAATTTTGTGAATAAATTTTGACTAGACTTTGAGATTTTTGCAGGATGAGAGAGGATGACACGATCAAATCATTTTGACTTAAGCATGACTTCATGAGAATTAAGATTGTGCGAAAAGGTAAATTTCTTATCTTAATCTCAAATATATCTGAAAGAAGGACAACTTTCAGATATAGAAAACATGTTCTGAAATGTTCAAACTACTTCTCGATTCTTAAACAGATTCTATAATTTGGAAGTGTGATTTTAAATGCTTTCATTTTATTTTTGTGCTTAATTGATAAACAAACCGTGTGTTTCTAAAGATTAATACTTGCGTATTGTCTTTTCTGTATACTTTCAAGTATTCACACACACCGGTTTCAATTTTTGTTCAATATGTTCTTACCATGTCTCTAAATTGAAACATTTTTTCTTCGATGGTAAGACACTCCGCTTGTATTCAAAGAATTTTGAGCGATATTTCATTTCGAAACGGTCATTTCAAGAATGTCTATATTTTGTTTCGTATAGACAAATATCTGTTATTCTTGACCATAAGCCTTAATTGATATATCATTCATTTCTGATCATTTTAATACAATGTCAGATTTTCAAACAAGTCTTTTGCATTCATATTCATTCATTTCAATATACTTGTTTGAAAATACTTCAATGTTTAAAAAAAATGCTCAAATCTTCATGATTATATTTTCTGAGCATATCAACACCTGACATTTGTATATGAGCTTTAACTGCTAAAGTTAAACCACTTGAGCAACTCATGCTTTATAGGACTGGTTTCTTTGTGCTAGGACTTAATTGAAACCTCTATGGATTCACGTTAACCAGTGTTTCCTACCCAAGAAGTTAATCCCTTAGTGATTGAGTGTGAGGAGTCTAAAAGAAATGAGTGTGGGTGTGACGAGGTAAAATGGAAAAGAGAGTTTGGTTAGTAGTGAGATTAATGATTAAAAAGAAAGAGGGTGTGAGATCAGAGTAAAAGAATATCAAAGTCTGCACCAACTACTTTCTGAGTCGGGCAGCCACATTACTAATGTTTCACAATTCTTTCGTGAACATTATTGAAACAGGTAAATAGCCCATGCCAACTCTTGCTTAAACCCCACCAACCACTCATTTTCTTCTCAAAAAGAAAATGTTTCATATTTTTCTGGGGATGCATCATATAATCTATCTAGTTTTCATTTGGAAAATCTGGATATTGAAAAAGAAGGAAGTCTGCCCCACCTTCGCATTTCAATCATGCACTTAGAGTCTGTGTTTATCTATTGTTGTCTCCGTGGTTTACACAATGTTGAGCCTTATTAACAAGCAATCATTTGTGCTTTAATTCTTTCTACACTTGCACGAGCACACAAAGAATTCGTTTCTTTATCATAACATTCATAGAAATTGCCTTTGTGGTATTTCGATGATTGGATGGAAGCCCTAGGGGAGTGAAAATCACAAAAGCTCCTTTATATTGTGTATTCGTTACACACAGTGACTTTGTGTTACTGACAGGCATATTAACTGATTCATCTGTTGATTCAGGAGTTACATGTTCTTATTTTATCTGGATTCGCAAAGATCTAGATTAATACTTGGTTATGGATCACAGAATCAGAGGCTCAATTTGACAGATCAGATTGGTCAAAGACATTTCTTGGAGAAAGTTTTGATGATCAGATGCTCTATTCATCAAAAAGGGGGAGAAGATATCAAGAAATGTGTGATTCAAAGCAATATTGAAGTTGTGAAAGAAAGTTATTAAAGAAAGTTTGCTGAAAGAATTAAAAGATTTCAGAATTGTTGAAGATAAGTTTGTTCAAGGTTGATAAGAGAAAGTTCAAAGAATTTCGAATGCAAGCAGATTTTGGAGAAAGTTTATTTGAAGATAGTTGGATAAATCTTTCAGAGCTGAAAATGAAGATAATTTCTTTTAATGTCTGAAAGAGGTTTGCTTACAACCTTGGGGGAGATTGTTATTATTTTTAAAGATCAGATATTGGGAAGATTGTTGAAAGTTTTTGAAGACAAAGCTAAAGAAGAATTTTATCGTGTTAAGGGGGAGTTTGTATATCTTGTTTGTATCAATGGGGAGATTACAAGAGAAGATAAAGATTTTTTTTCAAAGGGGAGTTACTTCAATTGAGCTTAATTAGAGAAAATCGCATTGCTAAATCTTTTAGTAATGATCTTGATCCAAAGGGGGAGATTGTTAGAGCATAAATATGTTGGATTCAAGATCATAAAGATTGAAGACAAAAGATCAAGAAGTCAAAGCTGAGAAAGTCAACTCTTACTGAAAGTCAAAGTCTTTTGTTAATAAAGTCAAAGTCAATGTATTTGTAATTTGTTTCTTTGTAATTGTCAAGGGTATAAATACCTTTGTTGTCTTTGTAATCTGTTGAGAACACTCATTGTAAACAAATCAGAGAAGAGGTGATTAGAAAATCATTCTAGAGAGAGAGTGTGTTCATAGAGAGAGAAAGTTGAGAGTTTGTAATATTCGATTGAGATTAATGACATATGATTTACGAATTCTCATCGTGATTACTTGTTAGTGATTAGAACTTGAAAATCTGGGATTAACACAAACCATTACTAAGTGATGCACAAAAGAAAAAGAAAAAAGAAAACAACGAGCATCTGCAATGGAGTGTATTTGAAGAAACTTAAAATAACACTTTTTATTGCCACATTAAATGTCATGTGAGCAAAACAAGAATTCAAAGAAAAATCCAATATGTGTTATAGGAAAAGCATAATACAACAACAGAGAGAATGAAATATGTAATTCTCATTAATCATAAGCCCTAGGGAGGAGTTTACAAAGAAAATGAAACATTCATTATGGTAAATTCCGATACTAGGAAAATATTATGTCAATCACTTCCTTTTGATCATCGCACATAATACTTCAACACTCCCCTTTGTGCCGAGTCAAATGAGTGATGGTGCATAGTTCTTGCCTCATTAAAACCGTAAGCCAAAGAAACAAACCCCAATGGGAAAAATAAAAACTTTGGACGAAGGAAAGAGTACAAGGCACCAATAAACGATTACTTTAGTTTACTATATTTCTTGATTTGTACATCAATCAAGAGGTTTATAAACCAAGATGATTTATAAACTGTTGCCTCACTAAAACCTTGCACCAAGGAACAAAACCCAGTGGAAAAAATAGAACCATGGGTGAAGGAAATAGCACAACATACCAATGTCACATGTATAGTAGACTCCCCCTTTTGTCTACGACTCCCCCTGATTCGTACATTAATCACGAGAGTTTGGAAAACATTTGCATTTAAATACTTTCTACATGTTTCCAAAATATGGTTTATGTCACATTCTCCTTACATCTTACTTGATTCTATTAAATCTAGATAAGAGTTTCTTACTACTGATTGTATAGAAACTTAAGCAAAATATGTTTTTTGTTATCACCCTTGATGTATCTTACTTTCATTTATTCAATACAGAAGCATTATTTCCATATATGCAAGTAGGATAGTGGTTAAACTCAAAATTACTAGTTCCTCTAATATTTGTAATGATAGTCCTTAATCATATGCATTATTGAATAGTCTCATGGAGAGTAATATTCTTGGAATAGTTCAAGGAGGTAGTTACAAGGGTTTGCTTAGCTTACTTCCAAGAAATTAGCGTATTCCATGTGGTACTTCCTTATCTAGTTTGGGAACAACCTTTGTATGCGTCAAGCAGATACCTAATATCAGCAAAGACATACCAAGACATTGTTTGGTATTTTTCTATAAAAGCTAGTACTTTTGCTACTTATATTATAAGAAGGTACTGAAGTTGCAATCCCATTTTTCTTTCTATGGGAAAAGTATAAGCCTATGTCAATGGTTCCAAAAGATTAATTTGCTATCATTATGATGACGTTGCGTTGGCGCTGAGCTAAAACCAGCTAACAAGTTCACTGAGAATTACAATATACGGTTAAGTATATTATGCTAAGTACGATAATGCACATATTGTATTTACATAGGAAATTCCAACTCCCCCAACACTTTTTGGTCACCATCCTTTAGACGAAATGGATCTTTCCTTATATCCAACACTTTGACCGATCATGGGAGTGCTAACCGGATACGATTCGTCCATATTAAATTGCCTAATTATTTTCTAGACATATGCGATCGATAAATTAATATTTCACAAACTCAGTTTCCTAGCTCAAATAGCTAGACAAAACCAAGTTTTCTCAACATTTTCCATCTCAAATTTAGATTTCAAGTAGCTTGTGGTTTCTCTTATTTCATCAAGAGTGCCTATTATGTTCATGACATCGCACATATAAAGCTACTTTCAAAATATGGAACTTGTTTTCCTAAATAAATACACAAGGGAACAGTTCATCGTTTTTATATATCATTTCCCAAGGCGGGTATACCACGTCCGTATAGATTACTTTAATTATAATGTGGTTGTTTTAATTTTATTGTAAACACATTTCATGGTTTAGAGTTACTTGATTTTGATAACGTAATCAAGCACTTTTATAAATCTCTGAATCTAGATACCCCTAGAGATATGTGGTAACCACATTCATGAGTTACATTTCCAGTCCTTTGGAAACTACTAGGCTAATTAATTTGCAAAATGTTATAACGTCCATCACAGGAGAGTAAGTCTTCTCGTGCTCAATCTAGGGCGTTGTGAGAAACCTTGCGCCAAAGGAGAGCCTCATACATTATGACTTAATTATTCTAATTACGCTTTATGACAAATGATTTATTTATGTTTTACAAGTTTTACACTTGGTGGGTTAGCACTACCAAACCAAATACCTATTCATTTATCAAATAATATGATTCTCCTAGATTGCTTTTTTTTCATTTAAGCCAATTAGCTCTTTGTTGATATTTTTCAATTGAGCATAGTTCGGTGTCAATGTGTTCTATCATCTCATAAGCAACAATATATGTGAAATATATCATCAATGAGTATGTATGATTTGTCCATCGACTCGCATGCACTCTCATAATTCATTTCAAATTTCTTTGATCTCTGGAATCAATATTAACTTCGGAGCGTCCTCCAGTAATGATTCATAGACATAGTTTAATCAGAGACAATCTCATGAGAGGTTTATGTATTGATGACAAATGGTTGTGCCTTACTCTTCTCTTCTTTTAGATGAGTATCTGTCGAACCAAGTAGCTTCCCCCATTTCCGTTTGGGAGCAACGACCTCAACCACCCCTCCACCATGTGTGATTGCAACACACTTTCCAGCAACGTTGTGCCCTTGTTTGAGGACTTTAACCTTGCGAGTATATTTACAGCTCGTATATGTGATCTTGTCACTTCTAGAATAACATTAAACGTATATCAAGTCTGATTCTTTTGACTTAAACTGTACATTATGAAGTTTGGGGATCAACATGAGACAGAGTGGTAATATTCAATGACACTTCCTATCGTTTCCTATGGAAAATCCTTTATCCTATCTCCCCCTAACGATGGGAAGACTATTTCATCAAAGTGACAATCGACAAATCTAACGGTAAAAAGATCACCAGTCAAGGATTCTAATTAGCGGATAATTTTTGGAGATTCATATCCAATAAATATACTTAATCATTTTAAAGACCCATTTTTGGTGCGCTGTGGGGGTGCAATTGGCACATATACTGAACATCCAAACCTGCGTAAATGTAAAATATCAGACTTATATTCAGTTACCAACCGGTACACATGAGACTGGTTAGCTAGTAATAGGTCTCAAAATGAAGGAGTAAAGTTGCGTATAGTATTTCATAACCCCAAACACATGTAGGTAAATTGGTGCGCATAACTAATGTCTTGGCTACCATCTATATTCTTTTGATGACAATTTCTATGAGACCATTTTAGATATACATATGGGGTATAGGAAACTCTACATTGATCCCAATACATATGCAATAATCATCAAATCCCTATGATGTAAATTCTCTAGCATTCCAAGTCATGTTGACTTGATGAGATAATCAGGGTGGTGAACCCTTAAACGTATAGCTAGTGCTAGGAGTGAACCATTTCATGTGGACAATAATACAACATGCATTCATCGTGTCGAAACGAGAACCATAAAGTACTTTAATGGCCTGCATTCTTGATGTTTTGTATTCGTTGCAAGAATATAATATTTTTGTATTATGTCATTAGCTTTAGGATGGTCTCATTCTTGTCTTGGCTAAGGATCAGGGTATACAAAAGTTTTAGGTATTCGAGAGGGAATATTATGATAATGGTGTTGCTTCTTATGCTGCAAAAGTTAACAATTGCAATTTGCCTCATTTTTGTATTTCACTCAAAAGAGAATGTGTCTATGTGTATTTTGCAAACACGGATCACTATGTCATGACCATGGTGTCCTATGTGATCATGTCGAAACATATATGTGTTATTGTTCAAAAATTCTTTATTGGTGACCAAATATGATTTAATGACCTAGATAATCCACTAATTTGACACGTTAATTTCTCTAATATATGTTCATTTCATATCATTAGTGTTGATGTACATATACTCAATTCCATTCTTATAATATGATTTCCAGTTGATATGAATATCTTAACATGATTTTCATTAAAATAGTGCTTTAGTGACTATTAATCTTGTACCAACAAGAAAAAGACAATACATCGTCTAAGTAATTTGGTTGGATAAATTATAAAATAAATATTAGTCAATCTCTTTAGATCGTGTGAAATGTCCTACAAAAACTCAAGTTCTCGTCGATACATTCCTACACGGAATGAAGAATATTGAGAGTTTTGTATTTCTTTTTAATGTATTTCATTACATATATAATGGTTACATAATCAATTTTACTTAAGCAAAAGAAATTAATTTTAATACTTAAAATAAATTTCAAAGAAACATATGCTTAATCATTCTTAAATTAATCAAAGTTAATTTTAATACTTCAAATAAATTTCAAAGAAACATATGCTTAATCATTCTTAAATTAATATGATATAGTTCATTTTCAACTTATTCCCTTTTCAATAAGAGCACTATTTAGTGCATTTCTTATTTGATTGTCCATTATCACCAGGGGTAGTGTATTGTATCTCTACTCCAGGTGTTAAAAAATCCTTTCTGACTCTTACCATGACCGTAACCCTTTCCACGGTTTTGTCCACGTGGTACATAGATGTCACGTGTGAGAAATTGTCTTTCGCTCACTATTCTTTGAAGTTGTTTCCACCTCTAACACTTTCATTATTAATCTCGGGAATTTTTCTTTGTTCCGACATATCTAGTGTTGTTATTTGAAAAAACCTTGTTGTGTCTCTCAACCACTTGCAGTAGGTTGATGAGTTTGTCTAAAGGTTGCGTTCCAACTTATATTGGTTCATTAATATTAATGATATATGAAAGGTGGAAATAACGTTATAAATCATGTCATCTTCTGTGAGTTCCTTGCCATAGAGATTGAGACGTATTTTGGATATAACATTTCTTTGTTGAGATCAGTCACCTTTTTGTAATCGAGCAAATGGGTTTCATTCCGTTATACGATTAGTTCTGGAAATACATATTCATGAGTACTTCTGATTCTCCCTTTTGGGGCATCCCACAGTTCTTTGGAGGGTTTCTACTAAAGGTATTCCCATGAAAGTTTATATGTCGTTTCAAAATATGATGGTATTTGTTTTCTTGTACTTTTTCGACAAAAGTTGTTTTTATATTGGATATTCATATGTGTTCTCAAGTTCTTTTGAGTTTAGGACATTAAATCATGAATAGGTTGTTTCAACCAAATACATATATAAGTGATAATGTATGATTTTCTAAAACAATGAATCATGGTTTATAATCATTATATTATGTATGAAATTTCATTATCATAATCATATTTTATTATCGTATGCTTACATTTTGTTGATAATACTTCATCAATATTTCAATTTGCGAAAAGAAATCACTCAATCTATTGGATTTCCAGGTAGTAGGGGAATCACATGGATTTCTTAAGTCCCTACAAACCTTAGGGCTACTTACACCCGTTTGACAAAATCCAATCGATATTTTGTGATTTATTTAATTTGAAGATAACATTGTTAATTATAGAGCTTTCGGCATGAGGCCAAAATGAATATGAGTTTGGCATATGAAGTCAATTTCATTGTTTTAATACCTTAATAGTATTTTAGGAGATTTTGTCATTAGACAAATAAATATTTGTTTCGACATAGAGTCAAACCCAAACTTTTAACATATTAATAGTGTTTTCCTTTTGAAGCTTTGGTAAAAGACCAGGATATATGGGGTTGGAACTTGGAAGTGTAACTTCCAAAAACTACTATAAGATTGAAAATATAAGTAGGAACTTATAATTAAAATAAATATTTGAATAATATATGGATAAATCAATTCAAAAACTAATACATGATTAGATTAATAAACATTTAAATGAAATAATCAAATACTCAAATAATCTCAATCAAATATGATTATTTATCCATAGTTCTAGATCAACTACCAAATAAGTTAATGTACACATAATAATAGATATGTTTTTTATATAAGAAGATATATATATATATATATATATATGTATATATATATATATGTATATATATATATATATATTGCCATAAAGAAAAAGTATATTTATTGGATAATATTTAGAAAGGAAAATATATTATATTTTTTTTAAATAGATGTAGATGATTAATTTACACAAATAACCGAAATTTGAATACAATTTCTTTTAGCTTTTAACTTTATTTAAGTATAAATACATCTTTGAATTATACATTTATTTTTATTTTGGACAGTGGCGGTAAATAGATAACTTAAAAAAATATTTATATTAATATAATTATTAAAAATATATAACTTAATAATCTTTTAAATCCATGCCAATAATAAAAAAAAATAAAGTTCAACAATGTATATAATCATATTCATCAAATCCATAAACCATACAAATGTATGTAAGTGAAATCTTATTTGTGTATAATCATACAACGGAAAAAGTAATTATGCATATATTCTTAAACTAACAATCTAAACGTTTTTGCTATAAAAAAATGGTGTTATTTATTTATTGATTGATTTTTATAAATGACATGCATACAAACAATTCTAGGTAAAAAAATTTGAAGCATCATGGTATCATATATTATGCAAATTCTATAAACATAAACAATAAGTGAATTAAGATTTCATGAGAGTGATAAATCACATTTTGCATCTATAACATAAAGCATAGTAGAATAATGTTTACAGTTTAAACATAAAAAAAAATCATGTTCTTACAAAATTATCATATTTGTTCATATCATAAAGCATCATATGGCGATGTTTTAAAACAAAAACATATAAAAGTTATCTCAAACATCGAAATTTAGCTTGATTTCACGATACGTGCTGATAACGTGTTATAGGAGCAACATAATAGAATAACACTAAATAGAGATAATGAAATATGTAATTCTTATTAATCATAAGTCATTTAAATAGAGAGGAATTTACAATGAAAATGAAACATTCATTTTGAAATTCTAATACTTAGAAAATATTATGTCAATCACTTCCTTTTGATGATGACACATAATCCTTCAACAATATGGTAATTTTCATTACAATAAAAATTGGTTTATATGACGCTTAAAAATTTTATGTGTTCTAATAACATATTGTATAGGATTTGAATTTATAAGATCAAACTATAAAACGTATTGTATCATTGTGTTACAATAAGTTTATATGACGTTTTCAGACGTTTTATTAGGTTTTTTATGACCATTTTTAAATAAAGTGTCATATTTGCTATTTTATAAGACACTAAGACCTTCTCCAACCCAACACTAAAAACACACAAAAAAAAATGCAGGTCAATAAAGGTGACTTCTACATTTGAAGGCCAATAAAGTAGACCTCTAACTAACTAATAATATTTTATTCAACTTTTATACATTTTATATATAGATTAATAATGTAATACATTAAATAATATTAATTTATTCTTATTATAATATTAAAGATGTTTTTAATGCTTTTTTTAGTGTGTAGTTGGAGATGGATTTTTTTAGTGTTTAAGGGACCCACCATTTTTAGTGTTTTAGTGTTCTTTTATAGAGGTTGGGTCGGAGATGCCCTAATTCAAAAAACTATAAAAAAAAGATGGATTTATAAGGCACCCTCAAAATTGTCCTATAAAATAGTTAATATAACACTTTAGTTTAAAAATGTCTTAAAAAAACTTGTTACACGCTTAAAAACATCTTATAAACTTATTGTAACATTTTTAATTATGATGCTTTGTAATATGGTTTTATAAACTTAAGTCTTATAAACACAATTTTACTATAGTATTATTTACAAATTAAACCTATTAAAACATGATAGAAATGTATATTAAATTACAATAAAGTAATAAAAGTACAATTGACAATATAATTAATTTAAGTACGAATTTGAGCTTTTTTTTCACGAAATATTGATAAGGTGATTAATATAATTAATAAGATAATTGTGGAATTTAAAAGTTTGTGGTGAATATTGGTTCATAGAGTTTTTAAAATATAGATAGTTTTTAAATGATTTTGGGTATATATATAGAGAGAGAGAGTCAGATTCAAACGAGAACTAACAAAATCATTAGTGATTTTACATTAACAGTCGAAAAAAGGACTTTGGCCGCAGCTTCAGGTCCATGTGGCTTTTTTGCGTGTTAATGTAAAATCACTAATGATTTTGTTAGTTCTCGTGTTCTT
Organism: Arctium lappa; assembly: GCA_023525745.1. Taxonomy (NCBI): domain Eukaryota; kingdom Viridiplantae; phylum Streptophyta; class Magnoliopsida; order Asterales; family Asteraceae; genus Arctium; species Arctium lappa. The sequence continues at coordinate 14,636,108 of CM042064.1, forward strand.
TTAAATAGTTACTGTTCTCGTTTGATCCTCTCTCTCTCTCTCTCTCTCTCTCTCTCTCTCTCTATATATATATATATATATATATATATATATATATATATATACACTCAAGACCACATGTGATTAAAGAGTAAAATCACATATGATACAACTTGTCCAAAAAGATGCAGACGACTTGGTTAACATGATATGTTTGTATACAACCAAGGGTCGGATAACAGTTGTCTGCTATATTGTAGGTTAACACAACATGTTTATATCACAGGTGATTGCATGCAATCTTAGAACTTCTCTTATTCTTGCAAATTGAAAAGGGTGTTGTTATCCCTACCCCCTCCTCAATCACAAAACCCCACATACCTCCTCCTACCTCACTCACATACCCCTATAGGAGGGGATATGGATATAATTCACCATTGAAAATTGCATTTGCAAGAAGGCGAGAAGAAATCTAAATCACATAATCCATTTGAAAAATATCATAAATAAAAAATGAAAAATAATTTTAGAAATTAAGATAATTACCATTTTGAATCAAGTCAACTATTCTTTTAAGGGTATAACTCTAACAAAAACGCTATTTAAATCCTTTAAAAATATCATAATAGTTTTTTCAGATTTTTTTATTTTAATTAATTCCTAATTTTTTTATCAAGTTTTATAGGTTTTTTTTCATTTTCTTTTTCACCATTTTCATTAGTTTTTGAATCCATGTTTTGAATCACATGTGATTAGTAGTTACTGTAACACCCTCAAATCTGTAAATAGCAACTAATTTAAAATTTTCTAAATACATCAATAAATGGTTCATAAACAATCATTATTTAAGGTTCAACCTCAACGCACACAATTTATTCTCTACTTACAGTCTATAACAAGGACGGGTGCTACTACAACTCAATAATAGTCGCTATCTCCAAACCGCAGAAGACTTCACCAAATGCTTACACTTGTGAAAAACTATGCACATCTCTTCATAGTACTGCTAGAACCGAACCCCCAACTGAAACCTGATGCACATGCCGACAAATAAAAAAGGTTAGACTTAACAGTTTTCAACATAAATAAATTAATCATTTAAAAAAAAAGAGATATGCAATGAAATCATAATACTTCAATATGATATGTTTCACTTATGAAAACGACTTGTTTACTAATAATTATGCATTTTAAACGAAAAAGACACCGAGTTAACCGTTAACCAAACCAAAGTGTTTTAAAGGCGAAAACCCCAATATAAAACGTTCTTTCTTAAATTTGGATTTAACCCAAAACTTGCTCAAAATTAGAATAAAGAGCGAACTCCCAATTTTATAAAACGCGGGTAAAATGTAATATCTCGAAATACCCAACACGGGTGGAACATGATACACAACTCATAAACCATAGATGAAAATCTATATAAATAAATATTGCCGTGAACACGGACATTAGACCCAAAACTCACACGACCATAAAATGGACGAAATCAAATACCGAAACGTGGAAATGACGTATTCCATTCAAACCTTAATATACGTGGGAAAAACCTAATCTTAAGGCCATCATTTATCGTCAACCACACAAACCAAAGTTGGTAAAATACGACATTAACATTTAAAAATACCACGGATCTACGACGGAGAGACCCGTATACATTGAGAATAGAGGAACACGCAAGTAGGCCGCCCATACAACTTCCTCGCATGTCATCTAAACGTTTCCATCTTGGGTGGCGAGAACACGTGAATGGGGCCACCCCAAGGTCTTACGGACATGGATGTCTATCCAATCTAGATGAGTTTCAACTCAGCGGCTCGAGCCACCTATTGCCTACTCGCTAGCAAACCCAAGCGGTTACTAAATGTAACCAAAATCCCAGGCCTTACAAAACAGACACTTACGTGCCTATGGATCCATTACAACACTGTTTAACGTTACATGACTCCAATTGAAAGACCAAAGCTCCCAAAACATGTAACTCTCCAATGACACGAAAATGCGCCATCATACTCAAAACCCCACAACGGTTATTAATCCGGACAAACGTCCTCAAGACTCAATTTAGTCAAAACCGAGCCAAAGGCCCAACAATTTATGTAAATACCCAATGAAAGCCAGTAGAGACGTAGAAATACGTTTGACCCACAATTATGCAAACACCACGACGAAAAAAGTAATTAACCCAGAACTTCTCATTAGTTGAAACAAAATGTTTTCCAAATGAACTCTTTATCTTCGTGTTGCCAAAACGGCCCATAGTTCAATGATATGAATTTTCCAACAGTTTATAAAATCGTATGCACCAAATGGACAATTGTATAAAATGACCTTCATTTATATATTACATCGTCAAATAAATATATCAAATGATTTATTTATCAAAATGCCCAAGAATCACAAAGATGTGTGTTATATAAGTTTATAAAGTTAAATATATCCAAATAACCAACTTATCAACAGTTAACATTTTAATGTAAAACACAAACACTTTAAAATAAACATTTTGGCATGTACACCGTTTTCACAAATCAACTTGAACTCACCTTGCTAGATTTAGGCTAATTCTAGATTACCCCCCCCCCCCCCAAATTGAGCTCCTTTGAAGAAATTTGCATCTTTAAGCCAAAACTTCCAAAAACCTAGATCCACAAGTTTTCAACCATAAATAACTATATTCAACCATCTAGAATCTTTCCCCAAAACATTTTACATGAAACCTCAACTTATATCGAAACCCTGATTTTCATAAATGAAGAGAAGAGATGATTACCTCAACCACAACTTGAATCCACCAATCAAACACTTCTAGGACACCAAAATGAGCCACAACCTCCCAATCTTCCAAAATGGTGGAAAGTTGGATGAAACCCTAGAAAGCTTGGGTGAAGAAGGTGAAGATGAAAGGATCTTAATTCTAGCTTCCAAAACTTGTTAGAAGATGAAGGAACACTTGGTTTTATGACAAAAACACCCAAAAATGAGTTAGGGTTCGTAATGGGAGGGTGAGGTTCGGTTGAGAGAGTTTGTAGAAGAGAATGGTTAAGGAATGAATGAGAAAAACTGAGAAAAATGTGTTTAATGAGGGTCGGACCCCGATGGCGAGTATGCCCAGCGATTATGACATGAGTCACTTTCGCCGGGCACTCTCGCGGAGAGTGTACCGCGGCCATAAGGCCCTCCATGAGAGTGACACATGTCACTTTCGCTGTCACTTTTCCCCAGGCTCCTCGAAGCCCGAAAATCCGATCTTTTTCGACACTAGGGCTCTCGACACTCTTTGCGACTTTTAGTAGTGTTTTCCCAACATGAATCCCACCGAACACAAGGTACAGAAACGCCTGGTTGCCCTTATACTTACCGAAAATTACGGGTGTTACAGTTACATTTAACATATGATCCACAATGTGAATTTTTGTACATATCGTATGTAATAATATGCATGTGAGTACAAATTACGTACTATCACATGTGATAACGTGCATCTGAATATAATCATATGTCATAATATTTGCATCACAATAAGATCACTAAAGTAAATATACATAATCACATATGATTTATACTATCATCAAACAAATTATCATATATGATAAAAACCTATAATCAAATTGTTATAGATTTATCTTTGTTATGAAAAAAGTTTATTTGGTATTATTACAAATAGGCTTGGAAAGCAAACTTTATCGCGATTTATTAGGGATTATTCCTACCGTTACAGATAATGCTATACACAAAATAACAATCATATCATTTTTAATTTAATTTAATAATATTTTATTCAATCCATTATTTAAATAAGGTATGTTCCTTCTTGCATTTTCGCAAATTGTTCACCTTCTCATATGATCCGACCTATATATATATATATATATATATATATATATATATATATATATATATATTTGTCATCATCAATCTTGATGTGTCGTTGATGTACATCGGAACAACTAAAATATGAGTGAACCAACTTCGTCTAACAATTAAAACCATAATTGCTAGAGAGAGAGACAGAGAGAGATTTTGGTGATTTTATTGTTATCAACAATTTGGTATTATCGAGACTCATTCAAGACATAAAGGGTTATGTTTACCTATAATATGGGATGGTGCGGGGTGTGCACTCGTATAAGATGACACGAACCTATGGCTATATATGTTATATGTAGGTTTTTGGTTAATAGCACGACCATGCTGAGTTAGTGAGGACCATCGTGCCAAATTTTATGAAAGTCGTGCTAGCTTATAGGGTACATGTATGCCAACTTTCATGAAACTCTCACTTTGATAGTTTTGTTATGAGCACGATCATGCCAAATTTCTGAAACTTTTTTGTTTGTTCTAGAAATATTTCACAATGATGCCCAATTGTTATGCAACTTTTAGCCGAATCCATACCCTATATGTAGGTATTTAGGGATAGGTTCTTCGATATATGAACATGTATACAAATTATTTCATTCAAACACATACCTAAATCTCTTTGTGTTTCTCTTAAGGCATGTATGGTTCATGGAATTCAAAGGATATCAAAGAATTTGGAATGATCAATTCCTTTGACCAAATTCCAATTACATTGTTTGGTTTACATATTGAAAATGTAGGAATCATTTGAATTCCATTGAATTACATACATTAATTAATTCATCATTCATTGGCATAAGTGAAGGAAATTGAATTCCATCCATTTGCATCCAATTTGAGCAACACCGCCCGCCTCCTGACCAACCACGACAAGGCTATTATTGTCACTCTCATGCCCCATTCCTAACCCCTCGCCACCAAACCACTATTGTTTCCATCACAACTACTATCCACCCCACCCCACCCTACCCCAACAGTCACTGACCACCATGCCATTATTGTTGTCATCACAGCTGCCACCCCCATCCCGTCACCTACCCACAACCAACCCCAAGCCCACCCCCACCCCCACTCCTGACCACCACTCAACCACCATGCCAACTGTCACAACTACCACCCCTCCAACCACCCACCACCCAACCCATCTCCACCCCACTGACTACCATGCCACTATTGTCGTCACATCTACCACCCCACCCCTGCCACCCACCCACCACCTCAACAACCACATTGTCATCGTCACAACTACCCTTACCCACCCCTACCCCCACCGAACACCATGGCACTATTGTCGTTGTTACAACTGCCACCTCACCCCCGGTCATCCCTCATCCCACCCCACCGATCGACATGGCATTGTTGTCGTCGTCATAGCTACCACCACCACCCCAACCACCCACCCACTATGCCCACCCCCACCAATCATCATGCCACTATTGGCATCATCACAACTACCACTACCCACCCCACCCCCAACCCTCCCCACCCTACCAACCACCATGCCATTATTATCGTCGTCACAGCTACCACCCTACACTCTGTCACCCTACTCCCTTCATACCAACCACCATGCCACTACTATCGTCATTACTTCTACCACCCTCACCCATCCACCCTCGTCACCACCCACCCACGTAGATGGTGGAAGCAGTTGCGTGGGAAGGTGGAGGCAGAGCGGTAGGCTACAAGGTTCTATAACCCACCACCAATACCACTATCGTTATCACAACGGCCACCCCCACCCACCTACTCCCACCTCTGACTACCAATACCACTACGAGTGTGTAAAGCCCGACCGTACCCAAAAAACCCGCCCGAAAAAACCCTGAACAACCCGATCCAAACCACTCGATCATACCCAAAGTCCGAAGTCCGAATTTTAGGCCGGATATTTCGGTTTGGGTAGGGCCTCAATGTTCTTCACCTGATCCAACCCAAAACCCAAATTTATTTACTAACTATAAATACAACTTTTTTGTTTTTCCTAAAACCTAACCCAAATTTATTTATTAACTATAAATACTAATTCTGCTCAATTGATTTATGAGGAATTGTATTTAGTTAGTTCTTACGCTCTATTCCTCCTAGATGGTTAAAAGTTATGCACAATGACTATGTACTAGTGTAGGTATGATGATGTGAATGGTATTGATTAAAAAACCATTCAATAACTAAAACAGGGAATCAAATGGCATTGACAAAGAGGGTGGGGAAAATAGGTACGAGTTTTTTTTTTACATTTCTTGTTGTAGTATTCTAATAACCTAGGGGAAAAATGAAAAAAATTAGATTGCATCAACCCGAAACTCGACCTGGTATCATCCGAAACCCGAACTCCTACACACCTGCTTTGAATGCTGGGGGGCCATAAGTCCTACCCCGAACTTGATCGGGTTTCATGTCTTTTTCCCAGACCCAACCCGTACTGACCCCTAAATATCACCATACCACTAATGTTGTTGTCATAGATGTCATCCCTCTCTCCGCAACCATCCACCTATTCCACCATTATTCCACTATTGTCGTCGTCATAGCTACCACCCCCACCCTCCCCCCAAGACAATATGGAAATTTCCAATTCTTTTGAGAGATTTCATTCCAATTCTTATCAACCAAACGTGTGGTCCAATTCCATCAAGTTCTATTCCAATTCCTTCAAAGTCAAAGTCCTATGATGGATTCCAAGTCCATCAAATTCCATTCTGCGAGCCAAACGCCCCAGAATGGATAATCCCAAAGTAGAATTCATGGAAGCCAATGCTTAAATAAGAGTCAACTTATTACTTTAGGAAAAGGCTTGGCATGATCCATAAAAATTGTCCAAGTATCTTCTTTATAAACATAAGCACATCTATGATTCAATATTTTTCAACAACATAAAGTGGTAATTAGTGATCTTTAATGGTTTCTGCAATAGTGAGAGAAATAACTTCTAAGTATGGGAAGTTGGAAATATTTGACAGGATTGATTTCAGGTGTTGGAAAAAAAAGATGTACTTCAGCCTCATGATACTCAAAGTGGTCTATGTCTTGAATATACACATGCCTAAGGCTGAGGAATAAGATATGCTAGAGGCGATGTGGCCAATAAGCAAATAAAAGAATGATGACTATATATGTCAAGGACACATCTTGAACTGTATGTGGCATTTCCTCTTTGATGTATCCATATGGAATATGTGAAAGTAGTTGTGGGATGCCCTAGAGTCTTCAGTCGTAGACTCTCCAGGTTGGAGATCATCTCTGAGCGTCTCTAAGATTCATCCTCTGACCATTGAAGAGGTCGAGAGGGTCTTTTTGGATGGTTTAGGGATTCATCCTCTTCTTATTCATCATCATCAATCTCTCTGATAGAGACTGGGATTATTTTATCTTCAGCTAGAGTGGCTTGGATTATTTCCAGAGACATTACCTTAAGCAAGGGAGAGAACTATCTGAGCAATAAAAGAAGGAGTTAGTGTATGTTTTGATGGTAGAGAAAGTTAAAGGCTAGAAGGACAGGGGTGAATGGTAAGAAAACAAAAGAAAGAGGAACTATAGAAAGACATACCTGAGAAGGTAGCTCCCACTCAGATGGTGACTGACGTTTCAGATTTCCTGCAGCAGCAATGCCCTTTTGCTTGCCTTGGGTTGAAGTATCTGGAGCTTTGTCTTGTTGTCTCCCCCTCTGCTTCATTTATTGTAATGCCTTTCATCACTAGGGCTGAAGTGATGTTTGACGCGGAGAACCATAAGGATGGGTCCTCATCGTCATCGTCATCAGCGATGATATCTTCATAATCTTGATCTTCAAAATCAAGTTCTTCTTCGTCTTCATCCTCCTCTTCCCTTTCTTCGTCGAGCACTGGAGAAGAGGAAGGAGGTGCTTGCTCTTCAGCAACAGCAGACTCTTCAGCTGTCTTCTCCCCCTCAACCTGAGAGGGAGGTTCTTCCACGTTCACTTGTGTGATCACTGCATTTTCTTCATTAGGATCTTTCTCCCCCTCTTTGTGATCATCACAGGAGAGGAGGGATGCAGCAGCAGTATCAGTAATAGTGGATTTGTGGGCATCATCCTCCAACGCATCCAGACGTGCTTCGATCTCTCGAATGGCATATGTAGCAGATTGAATAAAATCGACAGCTAAGGTCAGGGACATCCGGTCATTATCAGTGAAGGAAGGAGTAGGAGCAGAAGTTGGTATATTCAACTTTGACAGAATTTCGGAAAGCATCTGGTTGGTGCTGTTAACCTTACTACTGAGAGTTTTTACCTCTCCAGTGAGGGTCTTTACATTGTTGGTGAGAGCATCAACGTGACCATTTAAAAATTGTAGCTGAGTAGAATTGGTGGTCACGTTTTCTTTCAGCGAGTTGACTTCAGATTGGAGAGCACTGAGCTGAGATGCTTCAGCCTTGGTGGAGATGGTGGTAGAGAGATTTTTCAACTCTTCACCAGCAGTGTTGACAGCTGTAGTATTGGTGTTAATGGAAGTAGCAAGAGAGTCCACCTTCTCTACAACTTTATTCAGCGAGGCGTCAACGGTTCCCAAACTAGGATCTGAAAAATAAGTTAGTGGTTGAGCAAGGTGATGCTCAAGCTTATTTAGGGGTGTGGGAGAAGTGTGTAGGGTTGAAGAAATACCTTATGTGTCAAACAAGTTGTAAAATGCCATGTCCCTTTCAAAAGAAGAGGGTGGCAGGGATGTTTGAGGAAAACCTCCAAGAGGGAGGCCAGCAGGTCCTAGATTTGCAGCTTGAATAACAGGATTCTATAAATGTGGGATGTTAGAGACCAAGGAGATAGATCAGTAGCGGGTGGAGAAACTGAAGTAATCGGGGTGGACACCAGTAGGGAGTCAGTGGTAGAAGTCACTGAAACGGTTGTTACGGGAGCAGTAGTGGAAGAGCAGCCCATGAAACCATCTAAGGTGGTATGTTGAGAGACAACCCCAGTTGGAGGCAGCTGAGAGGTTTGCTCCACAGTCTTTCTGGCCTTTTTAGAGATTCCAGAAGGAGCTGATGATTTGCATTTTAAAGGGGTGGTAGTGGCGGGGGTAGTCGATGAAGGAACCATCGACGTAGCCACTGAAGAAGAACAATTTGGAGAGAGAAGAGAGCATAGGGTGCGAAGACTTACCTCGTTTTCAGCAATGGGGACGTCGAGAATTCTAAAGCAAACTTTGGAAAATTTGCAGTCACTATTCGTAGGGTAGCGGTCCTTTAAGAAGAATTGAAGGATAGCTGAGATGAACCGGACATAGGGAATTTCGATTTCCCTGTCAGGTTTTCAATCTTGGACAACAAGTCATCAAAGATTATACCAACGTAGTCGACATGTCGGCCAGTAATCACTAAGTAACCCATTTGCAGCTGAATCTTGCTCGCTTGATCTAGCGAACCCAGTTTGCCACTCATGCATTGAATTATGTGAGAGAATACATAACTCAGCCCAGAGGGCATCTTCACCTTGTGAATCTTTGTAAGTTTCTTATCAGGTACAGTGGTGCGGGGTTTATAGTCCCATTGATATCCATGTGGTCAAGAAATTGTATGAGTTCCTCATCAGTGGGCAAGGGGTCGAAGCCAGCTTTGGTGCGGGAAGGAAAACGAAGAATTGTACGTATGACGAGAGGAGTGATAGCACCAGTTCCATGTTGATTCTGAAAGTTGATAGCAACGATTGGCTTTCCTTGCTTGTTCAGGACTTTACCCTTTTCAGCAGTAAACCATAACTCTTAAAGAAGATTCTTGGATGGTAGAGGAACTACTTTCAGAGCATAGCCGAGAGAAGATGCCTTGAGGAAGTCAACGGCATATTGAAGATGAGGAGATGGTTTCTTTTTGGGAAGATCCAAAAGTCCCAAATGATTGTTGCTAGCAAGTTGTGAAGCTGAGAGTTCAAACTTCACATTTTTGGAGTTGATGAGAGTAGCTTGAGAGGCCATATCTGAAGAATGGTAAGCGAATAATGTAACAAAGATGGTTTAGAATTCAAAAAAATGGAAAATAATTTTTCTAGTTTCTTATTGAATAAAGGAACTTGTAAAAGAAGTTTGGTTAAGAAGATCAAGTTTCCTTGTTAAGAAGAGGACATGAACAGTCTTAAAAACCATAAGTTTGTTGCAAGAAAATCATTAAGAAAAATGATTTCATACCAAAAACAGTTTTAATCCAAGATAAAGAGAAGATTTAGGATTAAACAAGGGTTTTTGATAGAAAAGAAGTAAAGAATAAAAACCTGGATTACTTGAAGATTTTGAAGATGCAAGTGTTCTTGAGTTCTTAACTTGAATGCCAAGAGTAATTCTTGCCTTTTGAATTTTAGAGAGCGTTAAAGGTAAAATTATGAATGAAATTCCTTTTATATGAGGAGAGAGAAAGAATTAAGAGCGGTAAAAGGTGCTCATGAAGACACAGACACGTCCCACGAAGTTGATTGGACAAGAAGTGCAATGGACGAACGTGTCAGGAAAAAAAAGCGTGACATGGATTATCGGTTCGAATGACGTCACAAGAGAGAGAAAGTCGTTTCGATTTTTGGAAAGTATCTCTGATAGAAATTCAGGGATATGGTTTATTTTCAAAGGATCACTGATGAGAAATGTCAGTGATAAGTTTTGTTTTTCAAAAAGCTTTTAATCGCTTGAAGAAAGTTGGTGATTTAAGTTTTGGTTTTTGAGGAACATCTTATTGAATAGGATTCAGTGAGGAAAGATGTGAGAACATACCTGAGGGTCAGAGATATGTAGTCAGAGATTATGAAATGAAATAGAACTTTATGACTGACATAATGCATGAAAACTGAAGAGTTATTGTTGAGGAGAAATCCCAACATTTGTTGGGAATGCCGCAAGCATCCAGCGCCCTCACCTTCGACTCGGGAGTACGTAACTGGCCGGGACTAACAGCCCAACCCGCTGGCTCCCCGATAGTGGTGCAGCCCCTCATGTCCGCCTGTCGCTTAGTACGGGGCTTTGCGCTACCATGGTTTAAGGAAATAAAGTTGCGCCTTCACCACCAGCAATTGCTTTTGGTGTAGTGGTAAGCGCTTGATCCTAACAAGTTAAGCGTGCTCGGGCGAGAGCAATCCTAGGATGGGTGACCTCCTAGGAAGCTCAAGCCTTGGGACCTAACAATTGGTATCAAAGCGAGGTCGCGGGTTCGAGTCTCCCAGTGTGCAAATGCTGGGGGGATTGTTGAGGAGAAATCCCAACATTTGCTGGGAATGCCGCAAGCATCCAGCGCCCTCACCTTTGACTCGGGAGTACGTAACTGGCCAGGACTAACAGCCCGACCCGCTGGCTCCACGAAAGTGGTGCAGCCCCTCATGTCCGCCTGTCGCTTAGTACGGGGCTTTGCGCTACCATGGTTTAAGGAAATAAAGTTGCGCCTTCACCACCAGCAATTGCTTTTGGTGTAGTGGTAAGCGCTTGATCCTAACAAGTTAAGCGTGCTTGGGCGAGAGCAATCCTAGGATGGGTGACCTCCTGGGAAGCTCAAGCCTTGGGACCTAACAGTTATTCTTCAAGGTTCAGCATTCCAAGCTCAATAATGAGAAAGTTAAATCTTGTCTCATCAAGAGGTTTGGTGAAAAGATCAGCGAGTTGATAGTCAGTAGGAATAAAGTGGAGTTCTATATCACCGTTCATCACATGATCTCTGATAAAATGATATCTGATCTCAATGTGCTTTGTCTTTGAGTGTAGTACTGGATTGTTTGCTATAGCGATGGCAATAGTGTTGTCGCAATAGCTTGGAATCTTGGATAGCTAAAAGTCAAAGTCTAATAGTTGATTTTTCATCCACAAGACTTGAGTACAACAACTTCCAACTGCTACGTACTCAGCTTCAACTGTGGAACTGGTTACTGAGTTCTGCTTTTTGCTAGTCCAACTTACCAGTTTTCTACCTAGGAGTTGACATTCGCCAGTGGTGTTTTTTCTATCAAGTTTGCAACCTGCAAAATCACTATCTGAAAAGCCAGTGAGATCGAACCCTAAATCTTTGGGGAACCAAAGACCGAGGTTAGGAGTTCCCTTAATATATCTGAAAATTCGCTTAACAACGATCAGATGAGATTCCTTGGGTTCTGATTGATAGCATGCACAGAGACAGGTAGAATACATGATATCAGGTCGGCTTGCTGTAAGGTACAGCAGGGAGCCTATCATTCCTCTATAGGCAGTGACATTTACAGGTTTTTCAGCTGGATCCTAGTTTAATGTTAGCGGAGGTGCCATAGGAGTTTTCATCACTGAGGTTTGAGTGAGATCAAACCTTTTCAGCATATCTTTAATGTACTTACCCTGATGAATAAACGTACCTTTTTCAGATTGCTTGATCTGAAGTCCAAGGAAGTAAGTTAGTTGACCCATCATACTCATTCTATATTCTTTCTTCATTCTTTCAGCGAAACGAGTACACAAAGATGGGTTAGTAGAACCAAATATAATGTCATCAACATATATTTGCACAAGAACAATATGACCTTTTATCTTTCTGAAAAATAATGTGTTGTCAATTTTGCCACGCTCAAATTTTTCAGAGATAAGAAAATAAGAGAGGGTGTCATACCAAGCGCGAGGAGCTTGTTTTAACCCATAGAGAGCCTTATCCAACTTATATACAAAATGTGGATGCTTAGGGTCATAGAACCCTGGGGTTGTTCAACATAGACTTCTTCATTCATCTTTCCATTAAGAAATGTTGACTTGACGTCCATTTGATAGACTTTGAAGTCTTTGTGAACTGTATATGCTAAGAATAATCAAATTGCTTCGAGTCTAGCCACAGGGGCAAAGGTTTGATCATAGTCTATGCCTTCCTTTTGTCTGTATCCCTAAGATACTAGCCTAGATTTGTTGCGGGTTACAGTCCCATTTTCAACTAATTTGTTTCTAAACACCCATTTAGTTGTCTCTTTTAATATGGGAGGTTTGGCAATAGAGCCTTTGTCATGATAGTTGTTTGTAGCCATTGTAGGATCAGTTTAGGAAGAGAGAAAATAATAGAAACACTACTCTGATACGACTTATTGTTCCTAAGAGTGATAACAAGGATAATAATAGTTTGTAGAAGAGGGGTTTGAATACTAACACAACTATTTTCACTTTTTAAATTCTTTTATTGATTTAGAAGAAGAATCAATATACTTGAATTTACAGACTATTGCGGAATAAGAAAAGGAATAAACCTGATCTAAACAATCTTACTTCGTAAATATAGAGCACTAAGAATCTCTAAGAACAAAGTAGTGAAAGCACTAAGTTTCTTGCACAGAGAACACTGAGAAAATAGATGAAAGCAATGATATTGAAGATAGCAATGGTAGTGAGAAAGAGACTCTTTTATTCTTATGCCATATGCATTTAATGCACGTTGTAGGTATAATCCACATGTCAAGAAGGGAGTGGCTTTCAAGTCTTCTCATCAAAAAGTAAACAGACTTTGGCCGCTAATGAACAGTGCTTCATGGTAGTGGATGAACATGTTAGGGAACAGTAAAGCGCTTTCATACTGTATCTTTTGCCACATAGCAACATGGGGTTTTGACTTGTGCAAGAGAGGTTAAGACAAACTTGATACGCAAGATTTTGTCTAACGATATCTTCAGTGATAGTTGAACATTTGAGCATGAACTCATATTTTGTTAGGTAGGTGGTATTGTTGAACATCGCTTCAGATCTACCTATCTTTATCTTCAGCTACTTCTTTGACATAGCTGAAGTTTCTTTTTATGTGAGTTTAGTCTTGAGAAAACTTAAGTTCTAAATAATTAAATTACTCAGCAAGTACTGAATAGGCTCAATCACCGGATAATTATTAGTTATAACTACACTAAGTAAATTATCACTAAGTATATAGGGTCATCGTCAAATCACTTAGAAGGCTTAGGATCAACAATAACCTTTTGAAGGTGCATGTTTAACTGATAAACATAATTAAATACAGGATAAACACCTCATATAAAATATAAAAGATAAAAAATATAATTAGGATAATCATTGAGCTCTAATATAATACTTAATTATTATCTTTATAAAAAAACATTACATTATTAAAAATGGAGTAAACTCTAATTTTGGGCCCCGTGGTTTACTGAAATATTTGAAAGTGGGACCTAAACTTTGATAACTCTAGAAATCGTCCCCATTGTTCTCATTTTACTCTGAAAGTGGTCCCCATCATTAACTCCGTTAAGTTTCTCTATTAGTGACAGGGGCATTTTTGTTTTTTCATTTACTTATCTAATTCTCTTTATGAAATTAAATATATAGTATTATATACATAGATTTATATGTATGTGTATATATAAAACATATCATAGGTATAGAAGTCACCGGCCAAGCATCCCATCGTCGGCTCCTCTCCATCCCGTTCGGTTTTTTCTCTTCCTCTCCATAATCTTGTGAGGCTTTACTTATGTGAGAATCAACTTGAGAAAGAAAACCAAAGGGTGTTCGAGATAATGTTGAACAATCAAACCGCTGACGTCATCGCTTGGACCGACGGCAAAGGGATTCCGACGAGAAAATATTATACGGTTTACACCAGCGATAAGCCTGGAGATGAAGAGTTGTGGGTGACTTTGCATACTAGCATTGATTTGAATCCTGAATTCTATGATATTCTTCTCAATAGATTCAAGATTTTCAAACTCGGGGACTCGAAATCGAACCTAACTGTCGTGTGCATCTGTTGGCATTTCTCGTTGGTCGAGATCAAAAGCACTACTGATAGTTTCGATGAGGCTAACGTGGTAGGAGTTGGTGGTTTCGGGAAGATCTATAAAGGTGTGGTCGATGGTAACATGAAGGTGGCGATCAAGAGATCGAAACCGTCTTCCGAGCAAGGAATTAACGAGTTCGTGATCGAGATGTTGACGAAGCTGTGACACCGGCATTTGCTATCGCTTATCGGATTCTGCGAAGAAGGCAACAAAATGGTGTTGGTTTATGATTATATGGGAAAAGGAACAGTTCGAGAACATCTTTATAAAAGGAACAATATCACACTTTCATGGAAGCAAAGATTAGATATCTTGATCGGAGCTTCGAAAAGGACTTCACTACCTTCAAATCGGAGGAAAATACACGATCATCCATCGAGACGTTAAAACAAAAAACATTTTGTGACAATAATTGGGTCGCTAAGGTTTTTGATATCGGGCTATCGAAGACCAGTCCAAACATGAACCAAAACCATGTCAGCTCCGTCGTCAAGGGTAGTTTTGGGTATTTGGATCTTGAATATTTTCGACGACAACAATTGATAAGGATGGAAAAACCGAAGGGGATGGAGAGACTCCCAATTGAAACAGTGGATCAATGGATGTTGGGTTTCTGATTGTATATGTTCTCGGGTGGTTGGGTTTCGTTTCATATGTGTCCACTCAAAGAAAACCACTGTTTACACCATCTCTGGCCAAGACATCACCATGGTCTCCATCTCAAAAATCTCCGATGGAGTAGCGGGTAGCCAGGAATGGAGATGGGATCGGGTGTAAACTTTGCTATTATCTTATACCAAAGGGGATGGAGAGGAAGAGAAAAAACCCGAAGGGGATGGAGAGGAGCCGACGATAGGATGCTTGGTTGGTGAATTTTGTCCCTGTGATATGTTTTATATACACATACATACATATATATAATATATAATTTCTTAATGAGAATTTATGAAATAAATGAAAAGACAAAAATTCCCCTATCACAAACAGAGAAAATTAGCAGATTTATCAAAGTTTGGGTCCCACTTTCAAATATTTCAGTAAACCGTGGGGATAAAAATTATAGTTCACTCTTAAAAATGAAATAAATTACATCTTTAGTTTAAACCTAAATAAGTTAAATTATAATTAAAGAAACTTAACCAAACAAATTATAGCAAAAAACGATATGTTTTAAATTGTTAATTTGATACTAATAACAATATATCTTTTTCGAGTTTACCTTCACAATGTTTTGCTATGAAGATTCCATGTTATTTTGTGGTCTCACGGGAACATGCTAGTGTCACGTGAACCTAGCCTTAAAATCACACAAAACCGTATTATAAAATAGACAGAGAACACTACAACAAATTGGTTTTATAGGACGCGAAAACTTTTTAAACATCCTAATAGATAGTTTATAAGACTTACTTTATAGAACCAAAAAATAAAACGTCCTATGTAAAGGTGTTACAATAAGTTTATAGTACGTTTTTGGGCGTCATAACAAGTTTTTTAAGTAAACTACAATTTTTGTGCTTATGGTTTGTTGTTTATAACAATTTTCATCACTGGTCTTTAAAAATTGCTTTTTTTGGTCCTTATAGTTTCTATTTTGTTTCTTTTTTCGTCCTTGAGACTGATGACATTAGAAAAGTTTGTTAAATCAACTTTCAAGTAGTATAAAACAATAAAAAGAAATACAAGATATAATAATACAAAATAGGCCATTGTCGGCTGCCTCCTCCGCCCTTTCTCTTGGTGAAGACCAGAAAACTTATACTCTACCTCCAGCAATTGTTTATAAGAAAGAAAGCAAAGAAGAAAACTTGAGAGGTTATATGAGAAGTGTTGGATATAGTGTCCAAGGTCATTAACTATTGGTAATACTTCTAATAATAACAGGGTCCTTTTGGGTTGCCCTTAAGACCCAAATAAACAATCAGAAGGATAAAGGGAAACAATTAGTTTATTAATTTGTCATTTTATGATAAATTCATTGTAAGCTAAAATATAATTAATTAGATTAATTATATAAAGGGATAAATGATAATTGGTTAAAATAGATTTAACGAGCTTATCTGTTCAAGGGGGCTAAGTGTAAAATAGAGAAGCAGGAGAGGGGTATAAATAAACTGCTAGGGATCAAAACCTAATGAGTTTTTCTCTCTCTCTCTCTAGTAGTCGTCGATCCCCTCTCCCTCTCTCCCAAAATCGTGAACCCTAATAAGAGTTTAGGGTTTAAGCCTCTCCTTGATTGTTGGTATTTGGTGTTCTTAAGTGTGAGCCACTAGAGGGATTCATACTATTGGTCCTTAACATCCAAGAAGCGAGATCAAGGGTTTGAGTTATCATTGTGGTTTTCGGTAATCACAATCAACAAGTAAGTAATCTTGGTTCCTTCTTTTGTAGTTAATTATCTAGAACATATGTATCCTGAAAAGTTGTTAGTTTGTATTGCTACACATGATAATTTTAAATATGCTTCCGTTGCCTATATCATGTGGTAGTAGGTTTGTTCAAAACCTTTCAGTGGTATCAGAGTCATAGTTCTTAGATATTTGCTCAAAAGTAGTTTCAATTTTATTTGCAAAACTATTTGTGTTGGTTTAAAGTTTTCAAAAAATAGGGTTTGAGGTTAAAATTTTCGATTTCAAAAAAAAAATGGCCATTGGATTGCTTAATCCCTAAGCTAGGGTTTCATGGTCATGACCTCAAAACCTAACTTTTAGAAACTAAGTTTTTTTTAACTTGCATAAAAGGTTTATATTATTAGCGATTATAATTTTTTAAATCCTATATGTTTATCGAAATCCCTAAAGGATATATGGTAGCCGTTTTTATGCAATGTTAAACCCCAATTGTTTTTTGGCTAGTTTCCTAACTTGCCTTAAATACACAAATTTGAGTTTTGGCAAATATTGAATAGATAATCTTACATATATATTTAAGTTTGAATAATATTGTAAGATAAATATCAACATTATTTATATAGCGAATATAAATTGTATTTCAAATATTTACATTAATTATGGATAATCATAATTTTAAACGATTATATTAATTATTAAATGTGTCATCACATGGTTAATTAGAATTAATTATGGAAACGATTATATTATTTATTAAATGTGTCATCACATGGTTAAATTAGAATTAATTAGATAATCATAATTTTAAATTGTTTTAAAATTCCATTCAATTTATATATATATATATATATATATAATAGACCTTAATTATATATATAAAATTAAACTATACATTGATAGTCAAACCGAGACTAGCCGTACTCACTATAAGCACTCTAAGGGGGTTTAAGGAGGTTGCCTATAATATGGTTGCCGAATGAGTCAATGGTTTTTAAAACACCATGCTTTACCATACTCACCGCCTCTTGTGTGGACTAGTGGAATTACCGAAAAGGTTTGATAGGTCAATATGACAAGTTAAAAGTATTAACTATAAAGTATAAAACAAAAATCCCGTTTAGATATACTAAGAAATGTGAAAGTCTTATGCTACCCATGAAAAGAACACACATATTCTTGTAGTTTGTTAACGGAGCGTGTGCGGTTTGCCGGCACGTTAATGTGAAACTATGGTCGAAAATGATGTGGCGCTCGTGATTCTCAAGCGTACTTGAGCCGAGGGGTCCATGTATTTTTTTGCATGGTCAATTCACCATCTAGTTTGTGATCCTCGGCATCCCAGTCACAAATAGAAGATAAGCATAATCGAGATTAACATGTCATTGACATAAGTCAATGAATCTCAAAAGACCTAGGAGTTTCATAGTGAATGAAATTAACAAATAGCATTTGTGTACCTAAATTACTTTGTGATGTGATTACGGCATCCCTTTTCGCATCATAGAGTAAAATATGGATCCTAGCCCTTGTTAAATATTTTTGGGTAAATAAATATCAAACTAACTAAAACTATATCTACAGATGGCTGAAAATCTTCCTCCTCCTCCTCCTCCTCCTCCTCCTCCTACTCACTCAACATCCAACCTTACGTTACTCTCTATCCTAAGTAAAGATAAGCTGATTGGGCCAAACTACTTGGATTGGATTTGTGCCTTAAGAATTGCCTTGAGGTACGAAGACAAAGAGTATTTGCTCGACGAGGATCTTCCTATACTTAATGATGATGCAAGCCCTGAAGCGGTAACTCAATATAACAAGCAATTCGCGGAATCCACAAAAGTCGCATGTCTCATGTTGGCGTCCATGTTCCCGGAACTTCAAAAGAGTTTCGAGAACATGGGGGCATTTGAATTGAATGTTCAACTTCGTGAAATGTTTCAGGAGCAAGCGAGGCAAGAAAGGTTCCATGTCGTAAAATCGCTTGTGGAATGTAAGCAACAGGACGGTGCCCCTGTATGTGCGCATGTGCAAAAGATGAAAGCGTACATTAACAGGTTGGGCAATCTAGGTGTCGATTTCCCAAGAGAACTCGCCATTGACATGGTGTTGAACTCTCTTAGTGGGGCATATAAACAGTTCATAGTGAACTTCAATATGAACAATATGGACAAGACCTTGATGGAGCTCCATGGCATGTTGAGATCTGCTGAAGCAAGTATGGGTAAGACCCAAAGTGCTCACTCAGATGCTCCCGTCCTGGCCATTAGGGAAGGTGGCTGTAAGAAGAAGAAAGTTTCTCATCCCAAAGGGAAGGGAAAGGCTAAAGTTGTTCCTCACAACCAAGGCCTTAAGAGAAAAGATGATTCTTCTGACATACCACCCATAAGTGACCCTAAAGAGGTTGTATGCTTTTACTGTCAAGAAAAGGGCCATTGGAAGAGAAATTGCCCAAAATATCTGGAGGACTTGAAAAAGAACAAGGTCAAAGGGTGTGGCACCTCAGGTATTTTTATGATTGAACTCCATAGTACTTCAATTTCTATCTCTTGGGTCCTTGATACGGGATGTGGTACTCACAGTTACTCTAATTTTCAGTGACTAAAGGGAAGTAGGACATTGAAACATGGGGAGATAAATCTGATCATGGGAAACAGGATGACTGTCGTTGTTACCAAGATTGGAGATTTTGAGCTCGTGCTTAGTAGTGGTTTTTCAATAAAGTTATTAGATTGTTGCTACTCGCCAGAAATGGCTCGAAACATTATTTCTTTTCATGCATTGTACAAGGATGGTTTTGAATTTCAATTTGATAATGGTTGCATTTTTGTTTATAAACATGGTTGTTTTTATTTTAAAGCCTCTCCTTGTAATGGTGTGTATGAAAGCGTGATCTGTGCTAGTAGAAATAATAATAACTTAACTCTAAATGCTGGTTCCTCCAATAGTGAATTGGATAAATCATCGTTATGGCATCATCGTCTTGGCCACATAAACAAGAAACACATCGCGAAGCTCCAATCAAACGGGATCTTGGAATCGTTTGACTTAAAGTCGGATGAAGAATGTGAATCTTGCTTGCTTGGCAAGATGACAAAAACACCTTTCAAAGGAAAAATGGAAAGGGGTAAGGATATGTTGGACGTAATCTACACAGATGTATGTGGACCGTTCAGATCTGCCACGAGAAATGGTGAGAGATACTTTGTTACCTTTACTGACGATTTCAGTAGATATGGATTTATCTATTTGATGAAAAACAAATCGGACACCTTTGAAGTGTTCAAAGGATTCAAAAACGAAGTAAAAAACCAACTAGGCAAGAAGATCAAGATGCTCCGGTCCGACAGGGGTGGAGAATACTTGAGTCGTGAATTCTACGACTATCTAAGGGATTGTGGAATAGTTTCACAATTATCTCCTCCCAGAACACCACAACTCAATGGTGTAGCTGAGAGAAGAAATCGAACGCTACTTGATATGGTTCGGTCCATGATGAGTCGTGCTACACTTCCAATATCATTCTGGGGCTATGCCTTAGAAACTGCAGCTCATATCTTAAACCTCGTTCCAACTAAGAAGGTTGCAAAGACACCCTCTGAAATGTGGACTAGGACTCGTCCCTTGTTAGCACATATAAAGGTATGGGGTTGTGAAGTCTTTGTTCGGCGTGAAACTAACAACAAGCTAGAACCTAGAGCAGATAAGTGTCGGTTCATTGGTTATCCCTACAAATCCATTGGATATATATTTTACAACCCTTCTGAGAACAAAGTATTTGTAGCTAGAAGGGGAGTCTTCCAAGAAAGGGAGCTCATTTCCAAAGCGGATAGTGGGAGCAGTATTGATCTTGAAGAAATTCAAGAAACAACCAATGATGAACCTATAGTTGACACTAGCCCTCAACATGAGGATGAACCACCTGTTGAGGAAACTAACATACCTCCACCACCTTTTCACAGAACTAGTAGAGTAAGTAGAGTTAATCGACCTCTTGAGTTTTATTATGGTTTTCATATTACAAAGGAAGGAGATACACTAGTCAATGATAAAACATTTGATAGTGCGGATGAGCCATCCAACTACAAGGAAGCGATGGCAGGCCCTGAGGCTGCCAAATGGAAAGAGGCCATGGAGAGCGAGATTCAATCTATGTATGATAACCAAGTTTGGAAATTGGTTTATCACACACCAGGTGGCAAGACAGTTGGATGTAAGTGGATCTTCAAAAAAAAAGACCGACATGGATGGGAATGTGCATACATTCAAGGCTAGACTGGTTGCAAAAGATTACACTCAAACTCAAGGGACTGATTATGATGAAACCTTCTCACCAGTGGCAAAGATTAAGTCTATCAGGATATTACTTGCCATAGTTGCGTTTCATGACTATGAAGTATGGCAAATGGATGTAAAAACCGCCTTCCTTAATGGGAAACTTGACGAGGATGTGTATATGGCACAACCTGAAGGTTTTGTACATACCGAGTATCCAGATAAGGTGTGTAAGCTTGAAAGATCCATTTATAGACTTAAACAAGCGTCTCGTAGCTGGAATCTTTGTTTTCATGAAAAGGTCAAGGAGTTTGGATTTTCTCGAAGCGAAGATGAGTCCTGCGTATATGTTAAGGATAGTGGGAGTAATGTTGTATTTCTAGTCTTGTATGTTGATGACATACTACTCATAGGAAACAATATTCCGATGTTGCAAGATGTAAAGGTCTGGCTCGGGAAATGTTTCGCTATGAAAGATCTGGGAAATGCAGCATACATACTTGGAATAAGAATTTATCGAGATAGAACCAAGCGTTTAATTGGACTTAGGCAAAGTACATACTTGGATAAGATATTGAAGAAATTCAATATGTGTGAATCCAAGAAAGGGTATTTACCCATGCACCATGGCATAAGATTGAGTAAAGATCAATGTCCCAACACTAGTGAAGAACTGGACAGGATGAGTCGAATTCCATATGCATCTGCTATAGGATCGATCATGTATGCCATGACATTTACTAGACCTGGTGTCTCATTTGCTTTAAGCATGGTGAGTAGATATCAAGGGAACCCAAGAGAAAGTCATTGGACGGATGTAAAGAACATTCTTAAGTATCTTCGGAGGACTAAAGACATGTTCTTGGTCTACGGTGGAAAGGATGAATTGCGAGTAACAGGTTATACTGATGCGAGTTTCCAGACAGATCGGGATGATTCCCGCTCGCAGTCAGGATGGGTGTTCCTATTGAATGGTGGGGCCGTGACATGGAAAAGTTTCAAACAGGACACGGTGGTTGACTCCACGTGTGAATCAGAATATATTGCAGCTAGTGAAGCAGTAAAAGAGGCTGCATTGTTAAAGAATTTCATAGGTGATCTAGGCGTTGTACCAAGATTCAATGAACCCATTGAAATCTTCTGTGATAACAAAGATGCAGTCGCATTGACTAAAGAACCTAAGACCATGGGAAGTCAAAGCACATAGAGAGGAAGTATCACTTTGTGCGGCACAAGGTTGCGGAAAATCATATCGTGGTGAGTAAAGTGCCGACTGAAGAGAATCCGGCGGATCCTTTCATGAAAGCATTAACTCGACCCAAACATGAGTATCATACTGAAGCCATAGGTGTTAGAATTATCAATATACCTTGAATGTTTTAGTTGTTAGTTTGATGTATTGAAAACATAATAAATTGTATTTGATTTGGAGATTATTATATGGAGATTATAATATATGCTGGATTGCGTCCATTTACATTTAATTTATTATCGTGTTTCATTTTGCATGTTTAGAACCAACTTCCTGAGTATTAATTTACTTAAACCTCCACAGTCAGTCATACTCCTGGAAGTAAGTAGTGATTCAAGACTGTCATGGAGTGTTAGAAGCATAGAGAATGCAACTAACACTCATGAGTACTTAATAGTGATTTGAGTATTGGAACAACCCGCACTCAAACGTTTACTCCATGGATTAAGTCAGAGTAATTTTGAGATAATAATATTTTATGTTCTTCAAACGGAGATACATAGAGTTTTGCTCTAGGATTCTGTTATGCTTTGGTGTGCTTTAACGTTGACCGTAACTAGCAGCTATACATGGTATGTCCATGTATAATATGATGAGTAGAAATGAACTGTGTAGTCAAAGTTTATTTGTTCCTTCTGCCTAAACAGGAGAAGCGATATCCATAGGCCCCTCGATGATTTGGTGTTGACATTAAGGGGTTGTTTGCTTGGTTTTCCATTAAGTTCTGTATGGATAAAGTTGTCTGTGTGGATTAATCTGTCTGTATAGGTTAATCTGTCTGTATAGATTTAGAAGGTTTTTATTTGAGAGAGTTTTTTCATATATGGAAGGAACGCATTTTTTAATGAGAGGGACTGGTTTGGAAAAAACATGGCTTTCTGCATAAAGATCCTCCTTGAAATCTTACTGAATAAGCCACTTTCTATATCATTAAGCGACTACCAAACAGTCATATATAGCTGACTGAATAAGTTGTGAGTCTCATTAAGCTCATTAAGATGCTAACAAACAGGCCCTAAGTGTTTGGCCAAACCCTGACTAGAATTGATGTGTTCGATTGAGTAGTCTGAAGAATTCAACACATATCGGAAATCGGGAAACATAATCTTGATCCATGAGATAGACATATATCCATGTGTCAGGTTCATATGATATCTTGTAGAACAAAGGAACATTAAATCACTTATTTTAGGACCGAATCTTTATTAGAGTTCGGCAGCTGCATTGGATGGCTTGCTCTCTGCTGATTATTTGAAAGTGTTGAACCAAATAGAGTTAATAACTTGTCCAAGTGGGAGACTCTTGGATATAGTGTCCAAGGTCATTAACTATTGGTAATATTTCTAATAATAGCAGGGTCCTTTTGGGTTGCCCTTAAGACCCAAATAAACAATCAGAAGGATAAAGGGAAACAATTAGTTTATTAATTTGTCATTTTATGATAAATTCATTGTAAGCTAAAAATAATTAATTAGATTAATTATATAAAGTGATAAATGATAATTGGTTAAAATAGTTTTAACGAGCTTATATGTTCAAGGGGGCTAAGTGTAAAATAGAGAAGCAGGAGAGGAGTATAAATAAACTGTTAGGGATCAAAACCTAATGAGTTTCTCTCTCTCTCTCTCTCTCTCTCTCTCTAGTAGTCATCGATCCCCTCTCCCTCTCTCCCAAAATCGTGAACCCTAATAAGGGTTTAGGGTTTAAGCCTCTTCTTGATTGTTGGTATTTGGTGTTCTTAAGAGTGAGCCACTAGAGGGATTCATACTATTGGTCCTTAACATCCAAGAAGCGAGATCAAGGGTTTGAGTTATCATTGTGGTTTTCGGCAATCACAATCAACAAGTAAGTAATCTTGGTTCATTCTTTTGTAGTTAATTATCTAGAATATATGTGTCCTGAAAAGTTGTTAGTTTGTATTGCTACACATGATAATTTTAAATATGCTTTCGTTGCCTATATCATGTGATAGTAGGTTTGTTCAAAACCTTTCAAGAAGTACCTTGTTTGTTCATGGAAAAGGGGTGAATGAAAATCCCTGGTTGACTGAAAAATAGGCTTTGGTTGAGGATGATAGGTGTAAATCCCATCACCATCTTCATTTGTGAATCCACATTCCAAAACCCAACACCTCCAAATTTGTTCCCTGCAACAACCATTCTCATCTCTGCCAACTCCATGGACTCCAAATCAATGGACCTCCTGACCCTTAATCCCATGCCCTTCTTTGCACAACCTTCATCACTATCCCTAGCTTTCAATTGGGAGACACTCAAAATCTTCTCGACGAGTACTTGATTCGATTCAAAAAGAGTAATCGGCCCTAATTCATGAGGCGGATTTTTAGGGATAACTAGTGATTTGGTATTGTTGCGTTGTTTTCCTTGGGTTCTAAGATTTTACTTTCTTGTTCAAAACAACATTGAAATAACAAAAAGAATCAGCAACTGCACAATTCCTTACGCAAATTTGTGTGGATGGAACTGGATATGTTTGAGTTTATGTAAAAATACAAAAAGAGAGAGTGAAAGAAAAACCTTTGGCGCTTGGCGGAGGCAGATAGATTTATAGTTCACCAGGAATGAGTAAGGACCGATGGTGGTGGTTCTAGTTCACACAAAGAGAGAGAATACAAATTGCTATGGTTCTTGTTCTGGTACACTAGGATTGGGGAACGCTAGTTCTGATTGGTTGCACCGGTGAACTATCGACCGATTGATTTGGAAGAGGGTAATTAAGACATTATATTATTTAATAAAAGTTTAAGGTAAAACAAAAAAGTGAAAAGACAGATCTGCCCTTCACTTAACTTGCTCTTTTAACAGAGTTAGAGAAAAAAAAATACAAATCACAAGGACCAAAAAAACAATTTTTAAAGACCAGGGACGAAAATTGTTATAAACAACAAACCATAAAGACGAAAATCGTAGTTTACTCAAGTTTTTTAGGACATTTAATATAAAACTATCGTATTAGCTATTTTATACAACACTATTTAAAAATTTGTCTTATAAAAACAAATATTCTATTAAAAAAATGAAGTGTCAGATAAAATAGCTAATGCAGCGTTTTGTATTTAAAACATCCTAAAAAACTTGTTAAGACGCCAAAAAAACGTTCTATAAACTTATTACATCTTTAGATATGACGTTTTATTTTTTTGTCCTATAAATTAAGTCGGATAACGCACTCTATTAGGACGAATAGGAATTGATAACATCATATAAACCCAATTTTATTATAGTTAGACAAAATAAAATGAAATATTAAAATCGAGATGTATCAGAATGCATTCTTCTAAGTATAACTTTAGTAATAAATAAACAATCAAATCTTGTGTCCGTAAACATTAGAGGATTTTTACACAAGAAAAATGAAATCTAGGCTACCTTATCTCAAATATACAAACAAAAAGCTAGGGTCCGAACCATTTGATCTAAGCTACGAGCCACCATGCCCACTGCCCGGACCACCTAGTGTAAGAACCACACCATGCAGTTCATGGTTCTGAAGCTTCGGTTCATGTTCTCTCCCTAACGATAGACCTGGAACCGATCTAACCACCGGTGATGGTCTATGGACAGCATGATCTTGGAGGTGGTAACCATGATGGTTCAGTTCTGGTCCATGAGCCGGTGCATGGTTCGAGTGCCTGATGAAAGCACGATTTACATGAAGGTTTCGTTGAGCCATATGGCTCGTGGGCGATCTGCGATTATGGCTTCCGCGAAAACCTCCTCTCGAAACAACCTCCGGACCCTGGTTAACGTAATCGTTAAGTTCTCATGATGGATTAATTAAAGGAACCGGAGAATTAATCAAAAGAATATTATAGAAACGCTTACGGGAGGGAACAAGACTCCTCTGAAGATCCGACCGTTAACCGTTGCAGTCATCAAGTAACCCGAGTCGAATGCTCCATCGACTTTTCCGTGAACTTCTGCGCCAATCTGAGATTCAAACCAACCAATTAAAACGGTTTAAATAGTGTAAATAGAAGGAATTTTAAGTGTCCGCAGACTCGTTTACCAGGTTTTGAACACGCAACGGCTCGAAGTTTCTATGATCTGGGCGAGCTGCATGATGGTTTTTGCGGTGATCGGATCGTTCTTGGGCGAACTGCGAATCGGGTGGAGGTCGACTGAGGATCGTGATAGGATTCGATTGGGTACCCGGGATTTGCTTGCTAGTGGTTGAAATTTGATTTTGATGCTTGAACAATGGTAAAGCTTGCGTGGCCGAGTTGGACGGTTGTTTCACGAGTGTTCGTTCTTGATCGGAGTGAGACGGAGATGAATGTTGGGAGAGGGAAAGCGAGTGTTCTTCGGGTTCTGATTCGATCACTTCACACGCTTTTGAATTCGACATTCTTCTTCTTTTCGTGTGCATCGGATCTTCTAGTTGAAATACACCAACATTAGCTACAAAACTTGTAACATGTATCGTGATAATTTGTGACGAATTGAATCGAACCTGAATTGAACAGTGACGAGTGTTTCGTGTTGGTTTGATGTTCGTGTAAGAAGTGTCGTTTTTCTTGGTTGCATTGGCTTCCGAACACCGTGCACACACAGTTGTTATATCGGTCATTTGGACGGTCCGATCCCAGCTGCAAGATGAGTAGCTCGTTGAGTGGCCGCTCGTCCTCACCGCACCTGTAAATTTAAGATTACGCAAACATGAAAACCAATACTTCGAGTTTAGGGTTTACGGTTTAGAATGAATAATACTTACCCTCCATAAATGGCTATATCGGCATCCGCGACAATAGCCGTATGCGAAAAACGGCCTTGCGGCTGTTGGCCTCGAACTTCTAGCTGAGTCCACGAACACGTGACCGTATCGAGCACCCAAACGTCGTTATAATACTGCTTGTCCCCAACTCCACCGATCATGAAAACCTGCAAGTTTCCATCATGATTCGATTAGTTTGATCCCCAAGAGTCGAGATTTCAATATACATTGTGATATAAATACTTGCCTTTGTCCCAACGGTGACCGCAGCATGTCCTGCTCGAACCCCCGGTGACGGTCCTTGAACAATGCACTAAAAATTCACACGAAAACCGCATTAATTAATTCACGACTTACGACCGATTAAACGAATAAAAACATATAATAGAAGCTCTGATCGAGCTCGTATTACCTTTGACCAAGTCATGGTGTCGACGTTGAAAACATCCACGTCGCCACGGTAGCGGTCACCGCAATCGCCTCCATAGACAAAGACTCTGTTGTCTACGGCGACGGCACTATGACTGTCCCTCGGCACCGGGACATCGCCCTTCGGTTCGGGCGAACTCCACCTCATCGTTCTGAGATCCAAAATATGCAAATCGTTCAAGTAATTGGCATCGCCTTCGCCACTGCCGCCGAAAACCACCAATCGGTCGTGGCCAACCACGGTGGCCGTGTGACTCTCTCGAGGTGTCGGAGCGACTCCTTTACAGTTTGGCCGTGTCCATTCGCGTGTCAAGAGATCCAAAATGTGAACGTCGTTAACCTTTTTGCAACCGTTGGTTCCACCGAATACGATCATCATGTGACCCACGATGACGGCACTGTGACTATCCCTCGGACCGGGGCCGGCACCCGTGGTTGCTAGATTGGTCCAAGCCATGGTTTCGAGGTTTAGCACAAGAACATCACTAAAATGTAGACCACCGCAACATCCCTAGAATGCAAAAATTTCGTCAGAATTGGTTAAAAAAAATTGCAACACATTTTCTTATTTGCTCAAGAAACTGCAAAATTATCTGCAATATGTTATTAAATTATATGTCAAGTCAAATATTGTAACATTTTAGGAGGGATTTGGACCATATTAAGGTACTGTTTGTTTTTTAAGAGTTCTAAAGTCTGAAGTCTTATTTTAGGTGTGTAAAAAGGTCTGAACAGACTTAAGAGTCATTAAGAGATTTTTTTTAAAAAACAAACAACCCCTAAGTCATTTAAGCTTTAGATGAGTGATTAAGGAGGTGAATATCTTTATACGAGAGATGAAAATGTATATATATATATATATATATATAGGGTCAGGTTTGGGGAAAACCTCAAAAAAAGAAAATAGAAAACTGAGAAACACCCTGGGAGCCCTTCATCTGGACGGACGGTATGCACTTGTACATACAAGTAATTTGTAACATGCAAATATGCATATGCACTAGTGCATAAAAACCAAAATCCAACTTAATTTACTTGTATGCACAAATACATACCATCCAAATCAAGGACTACCAGAGTGTTTCTCAGTTTTCCATTTTTCTGAGGTTTCCCTTGAACCTCCCTCTCTCTCTCTCTCTCTCTCTCTCTCTATATATATATATATATATATATATATATATATATATATTATATGGCTCATGGGCTGTTTAATTGGTTTTCCATTAAGTCATGTATGGATAAAGCTGACTGACTCGTGTATGGATAAAGTTGATTGTGTGAATTAATTTATCTGTATAGATTGGGAGGGTTTTTATTTGATTGCTTCTTTCTTAGATGGAAGGTGCGTGTTTTTAAATTGGAAGGGACACGTTTGGAAAAACATGTTTTCAAATCTTCCCATATAAACTTACTGAATAAGTCACTTCTTATATATCATTGATCCAAGTCTTGTTAAGCTATTTACAAACAGACCCTCACGCCTCAAATAGATTAATTGTTCTTCCATCCACAAAAGAGTAACGAGTCGTTTACCAAATGCCTATCCGGGTAAGTGCTTACGGGCAAAATTCAACACTATCACTTACTTATCAGGTAAGATTTTAGTCCACCAAAACGGTATTATATGCAACAATTTACCTAGTAAACGCTAACCGTTGGTAAGAGTCGTCACCCTCACTTACCCGGTAAGGCTTTTGGTCCTTGCAGTCGCTCTTACCGGATAAGATTTTTGGTCTTTGCCATATTCATCCGGCAAGATAATTTGATTTGATAAACGCTTACTCGAATAAGTGTTCGATAAACGGCCCCTAACTTTACTGTTAAGTTAAATTGTGTAAAACTTCCAAATTCCACTCTCTTACCCTATAAACCCCTCAAAGATTTGCAAACACTAATAAACATATTTGAAAGTGGCAAAGAACCAAAAGCAACAACATGAAGAATAACTTGTTGTTGTCGCATTTGAAGCTATACAGAAACTAAGGAATACCCTAATAACCATTCATAATCATTCATTTGTACTTATGTAGGCACAAATAATTTGTCCAGTAACATGCACATATGCATACAAACCAGAAAAAATCTTCAATTCCTTGTATGCACATGTGCTTAGAGCATCTCTCCAATAGCTTCTCCAAAATGGGGATTTTGGGGGATTTTTTACTCCAACAGATTCCCCAAAATCTTCTCCAAAATAGAGAAAGTACGAGAGATGATGAAAATCTACAAATTTAGAGATATCTCCAAAAATGATTACTTGTGAGAGAGACAGTTTTTTATTCCTTCTACCAATAAAATTCCTTTAAATTAAATGTTTATGAGAGATAAATAATATTTTATAAGTTGTATTGAATATTTTAATAATTTAATTAATTTTGTAATCTCCAAAATAGAGAATCTCTTGTATATGAATGTGATTTTTTTTTTTTTGGAAGATTTTAAGATTTTACTTCTCAATTTTAAAGATGGTGTTGGAGATACTCTTATTATGCATATGTGCATACTCATTATGTAGATAAACGATTAGACCATCTCCAATGAACCCTCTATTTTACTCTTTATCTCTATTTTACTCTCTAAATCCTCTCCGATGAACTCTCTATTTTACTCTCTAAAATAGATCATTAGATAATTACTATTCACTACTCTCTATTTTTTTCTAAGCTTTTGATAACTACAAAATGGTCCTTCAACTTTTTAGATTCTTACACTTTTATTTTATTTGTTGTCTAATACCAATTTTAATAAACTAGAATTATATACATTCGTATACTTGCAAACTTCAACCACAAAAACCTAGCAAATATTGTGAAAATAAAAATATATAGAGATGCAATTTATAAATCTAATAAATATAAGGATGTTATTGAAAATATATGTAATCAAAATAAAAGAGAATATGATTGGAATATTCTTTTTTAGAGAGTAAAAATAGAGTAAGGGCGGTTTGTGTACCTCTTAATGATTCCATTAAGAGGCAACCTCTGAATCGTTAATAGGTAAATCTTGTTTGACAAAAAAAGTTCTGTCTCTTAATGGTTCAAAAACTCTTTGAATGATTTTGTATCTTGACCTTGTCTTAACCATTACCCCTTATTTCATTCTGAACAATTAGCAAACAACAATATTTTATTTCGCACCATGAGCCTCTTAATTATTTTGACTACTTAAACCACTCAGCAACTATCAAACACCCTCTAATACATTGGAGAAGATATAGCAAACTCCCTATTTTACTCTCGACAGTAAAATAGAGAAACTCATTGGAGATGCACTAAGCTATACTTTTTTTTTTCCTTCATAAAAAAACTATACTTTTTTTTTCCCGAATCTCACCCTATAGATAGATGAGAGAGAGAGGGAGGGAGAGAGAAACAAAAACAAGAACAGAAAGCCTAACTTCTTGTTGCCCCATTTGAAGGCTGAAGCTATATACAAATTCATGGAAACATATATGCATACATGTATATATACATACAGAGAGAGAGAGAGAGAGAGAGAGAGCACAAGAACATAAAGCATAACTTGTTGTTGCCCCATTTGAAGCTGTATATAGAAATTCATGGTAACATATACATATCTCTCTCTCTCTCTATATATATATATATATAGAGAGAGAGAGAGAGAGAGAGAGATTATATATATATATATATATATAGAGAGAGAGAGAGAGAGAGAGAGAATTGAAAGGGATAAATACATACACCAAAGACATAGAGGAAGCCATTAGAGAAGCAAGAAGAATGACCCCATCTTTCAGAAGGGTTAAAACCCATGAATCTTGGGTACAACCACATTGCTTTCTTCACATTAATAACATCGTCACCATTGTTTCCCATGAAGAACTCAACACACAGCTAGCTAGCTACTGATTTAATTAATTAATGGTGTATGTAAACCTGTGGTTAAAGATGAAGATGAAAGACAAGTTTTTATTATTATTATTATGGAGTTTTGAAAGAGGACTGAGAAAGAAAGAAATAAAAGACATGAAAAGATGGGAGCTTTCAAGTCGACATCAGTGTCTCACCAATAAATAAGAGATATACTGCAACACACATATGGGGTTTTGATTGAGGTAAGAATATATAGTTCTTATGGTGTTTTCCACTTGTTTAATTATTATTATTATTATTATTATTATTATTATATGTTTTATGTTGATTCTTTTCGAGATGTATCGATTTTTACAATATTAATTAAATAGTTATGTTTGTATGAGTTGTTCTGGCAACCATACAACTGAAACTGATTCTTCAAATTTTCCCAAGACTTAGAAATAACTTTTTTATTTTAGAGATTACTTTTGTTTACCTCTTTGTAAATGGTTCCATTAAGAGACAACCTTTGAATCGTTAAGAGGTAATTTTTGTTTGGTAAAAAAAAATGTTGACTCTTATTGGTTTCAAAATCCTCTTAATGATTTTGTATCCTGACCCTCCCTTAACTATTAAGAGCTCTGATTTCATTATGAACAATTAGCAAACAACCATATTTCATTTTATACTATAATCATAAAAATTTCTTAATTATTCAGACCACTTAATCATTCTGCACTAAACCATTCATCAACTGTCAAACAACCCCTTAATAACTTTAAAGTGTTATCTCTCATTCTAATTATTTTTTTGGGAGTCTCAAAATTTGGAGAATTTTATATATTCTCTCTCTCTCTTTCTCGTATATACTGTCTCTATTTTGGGGAAAGATTATAGAAAATCTTTTGGAGCAAAAAAACATGTTTAAATTCTCGATTTTCTTCATTTTAGAGAAATTGTTGGAGATGCGTAAAAGTTACCATTGGAGAGAATTTTTTATAAGAACCTTACATCATTTGGCTTCTGATATGAAAATTTTTCTTGTTACTTTGAACTCGGTGTAAAGCAAGATTTTGTTAGTTTTTTAAATTAAATATTTGATATTTATTATAAATATAAAATTATTATTGAATTGAAAAAAAAAAGTACATGAGACCTACAAAAGAGGTTCTTAAGAACTACCCTTGTGGACTTTTATATGGATTCTTAATTTGGTCCATTTATGATAGACCTGACAAAAATTAACCCGACACGAACTTGAAACGAAATAAGCGGGTTTGGGTAATACATTTCAACCCGTTTAAGTAAACGGGTTGACACGACACGACACGAAAGTTAAACGGGTAAAATCAGGGTCAAAATTTTCAACTCGAATAACCCGTTTATATATATATATATATATAAATATAAATATATATATATATATATATATATTGGAAGGATATTTTGCAACCCTTAAAAAGGTTGCAACCCTTGCAACCCACATCTTAACCGTTGGATTCATGATCGACAGTTATTTTATTTGTGTTTTTCTTTTTTTTAATAAAAAATATTGGACCTCATATCTATTGTAACCGCCGATCATGAATCCGACGGTTAAGATGTGAGTTGCAAATTAAACAACCCCTATATATATATATATATACTAGGCATATACCCGCGCGATGCAGTGGAATGTAAGTAAAGAACGAACAATTAATGCTATTTCCTTATATACATTTCATCAATAATCAACCATGACCTAAAAATCACAACTTATGAAACCTAAAGCCATAAAGATATTCAATAATTAGTTTATATTACAATTATTGACGAAAAAAATTATAATGATATTATTTATAATAAGAATGAAACGTATTTTACGATTATGTATTTTTAACGTGCTAACGGTGGAAAAAAAATAAAACGTATGGACAGAAAAACAAATTATTTCGTAGATATTCATGATATTTAATAGTACGGTTAAATTAAAAAATATTCAATATTTGGCTCGTTTTGAAGATATTGAGGAAACGCTTATAATGATATAATTTGTAGAAAAATGAACGTATTTTTCATTGCATTTTTGTTAATATATAATTATTTGTGTTAATATGTGTAAAATAAAAAAAATAAGGGATATAAAGTAAATTAAATAAGTAATTATAAGGGTGATAAATATAACAATGTAAGGGTGGTAAACGTAATTGTACAAAAATTTGTACAATAACAGTTTGTACAATAACCGTTTTAGTAGTATAGATAATTCGTATATATTCTGATATTTAATAGTATGGTTAAATTAAAAAATATTCAATATTGGGCTCGTTTTGAAGGTATTGACGAGACGATTATAATGGTATAATTTGTAAAAAAATGAACGTATTTTTTCATTGCATTTTTGTTCATATACGATTATTTGTGTTAATATGATAACGGTGTAAAATGTAAAATGAAAAAGTAAGGGATACAAAATAAATTAAATAAGTAATTGTAATGATGATAAATGTAACATTATAAGGGTAGTAAATGTTATTGTATAAAAGATTAAGGATGGTAAATGTAATTGTACAATAGTTTGTACAATAACCCGTATTAGACTTTTCATTATATAATATAGATTATAAGTTTTATTTTTAATGTTTTGGATTTTTAAATGTTTTAGATTTGGTTAGAACTTATAAGTTTGAACTATAAAAATTTGGATTTTCTAATGCTTTCATTTTAAAATTTTGATTTGTAATTTTTTGTGAATTTTTTATTTTTAGTTTTATAAATGTTAAATGGGTTAGACAGGTCAGGTTAGGATTGAGATTTTCTGACCCGTTTATTAAACGGGTCGGGTTAGGGTTAGACATTTTCAACCCGTTTAACTTTGAACCTGACCCGACACGACACGTTTGCCAAGTTGGATTCAAGATGCAAACAATTAATAATTACACATTTTTAAACTTGTATAAAAATACAACAATTATAAATTTTAAAATTGTGTCATTTTAATTGACGACATTTATTTTGGGACAGAAGTAAACAAAATATTCTTATTTTTATAATTATTTTATAAATACATTATGAAATGAAACGAATGAAATAATTATTTTCTATACCATTATGTTACCTTTTTTTAACATTTATTATTACATTGTCCTATTAAAAATCTAGTAAATTATAAAATAAAATAACTAGTTTTTTAATCAAGGATAACGTATACGGTGTGTGGTTTGTGATAAGGCGCGTTACGAGGTAAGGAACGATTACGCATGTGCACGGGTAGGGATATGAGAGCATCTTCAATGGATGTTCTTATAAGAACCTCATTTTTACATTTTTTTGTGCTACCTAATTTTCAACTCATTAATTTAAAATTTTATATAAAAGTCCACGATGGTAGTTTTTATAAGAACCTCATGTCAACATAAAAAATTATTATATATTTATAAATAAATATCAAATATTTAATTTAACTACCAATAAAAAATGAGAAAATGGTCATTTCACACAAACTTCATGGTAAGAACCAAGGTTTTAAATAAGAACTCAAAAGGGGTTAGGTTCTTATAAGAACTATCCACAATGGTAGTTCTTACAAGACACTTCACTTTTTGCTTACAAGAACGTTGCATTGGAGATGCTTTGAATGAGCTGAGTCGAGTTGAGTAGCAAGTCATTCGAATTTGGCTCGAAAAAGTAATGTCAGTCTCGAGCTCGACTTGAGCTCGAATAACTTTTTCAAAGTCTCGAATTCGAGCTCGATATTTTTTCTATGTTTGAACTCAAGCTCGGTGCTTGTTTATGAGCTCGAACTCGAGATTGATTAACTTATTTGCTCAAACTCAACGATTTTTATATTTTTATTATATAATTTATAAACATATAAATATGTTTGGTTCGTAAAAGTGTATGCTCGAATAGCTCAGCTCAACTCGACTCGACTCGTAAAGTTTAATCGAGTTTTCAAACGAGTCGAGTCGAACATCGGTGTTGTGGAGCTCGAATCGTTTAGTTAATTGAGTTTTATTTTTTGTCTGAGATCGAGCTTGAGATAAACAAGCTCGAGCTCAAGTAGCTCGAATCGTTTACACCCATATGCAAGGGTGACCTATGAGGGGTTGAGCACCCACTCAACCAATTTTCGTAAGTAAAAAAAATTGATCTATGAAAGGTGCGGTCGCTAAATTTTGAGTGGTGCTCTAGGATAACAAAAAGTGCAAAGAACATTGACTAAAAAACTGAAAAAGTCTTTCGAAATCAACCAAAAAAACTTCAAAAACTCTTGGAAATGTTGAATTTGGCTGAAAATACATCAGAAGATGTTGCGGTCTTTGATCCAGCTTAAAGATTCAGCTGCTAGCAAAAATATTGGGTCTGCCACACGTGTTTTTTTTTCATTTTTCATATTTATGGTTATTACGTATGACTGATAACATGGCTTTTGAATAAAAGAAATTAGATTAAAAAGAAAGAAAAACTTAAAATCCAGAATCCTTATTCTCGTACCGAAACACGAAGAAGATTAAAAAGACTTGAGATTAAAGAGGGTTGTCAAAATTGGAATCAAGTCATCAACGCTTTATATAGACTATAAATCATATAGTGTAAGTAATTATATGCCCACGACACGTATCACAAAGGGATTTTGTTAGGGAGAATGCAAACCTATATGCTTGCACATAAAGATTAAGTTTGTTTGTACTTGTAGAAACTCGGATTAAATCAAATTGATTATGAAAATAATTATGAAAACATGTGTTAAATTGTAATTATGATAATTACAGGGTATTATCTGTAAATATGTATGATTATAATAAAGTTTAAGATAATATTATATATATATTGGGTCGGGGTTCATTTGTTAACCCGGTTTTTTATATTAAGTTTATGAAACGAATCTTAACCATTGATATTGAGATGAATGGTTGAGATTAAAACCAATCAACAATAATTTTTATTTATTAGTCTTGTGATAATTAATTATATTGAACATATATGGTAGGGGCTTTTGAGGAAATTCACAACCCTTTTTTACATTTAGTATCTTCCCCAAATAAGGGTCGCTTAATTAAAGGATAACTCATTGTCAAACAAATCGGAACCAACAAGTGAACCCGATTTCATCAACCAAAGGCTCAATCATCGAAATCAAATACTAAACATATATGGACATATATACAATGACTGAACATATACGATCATTCAAAATCTTATGATTTGTATAGCTACTTCTTGTTCATATATACCCTATAGTGTTCATTTTGACATGTGTAATGTATATGAACATATATATATATATATATATATATATATATATATAGGGGTGGGTTCAAACGAGAACATAGTGTGTTTAAAAGAATAAAGGGATAATTCTCAGTCAATCATTTTTTAAATTAATTCCAAAAATAATAGTTTTTAAAATTAAGAGTAAAAGGGCAATAAAGTCGTATTACGTTATGTATAATTTAGGACAGTATTAACTTCCAAAAAAAAGGGATTATAATATTTAATTCAAATAAAAAAAGAAATCCCTTCCTAATTTATCTCAACACGTCTCAATCTCTCCCCATTTTTTCTGAAAATAAATTCAAAATTCGTTTATCATAGTAAGCACAAGTGATTCGCTGCTATAATGAATTCAAATTTGGTTTATCATGTTAATCACAAGTGATCTGCTGCTATAAAATTCAAAATTCGTTTATCATGGTAATCATAAGTGATTCGCTGCTATAATGAATTCAAAATTGGTTTATCATGTTAATCACAAGTGATTTCGTACTAAATAACCTGGATATAATATTTGACACCAAAATCATATGTGATTTTGTTCTAAATACTTAACACCAAATTAATAATTAACACCAAAATCATATATGATTTCGTACTAAATAACTTGGCTATATAATAATTAACACCAAAATCATATGTGATGTTGTTCTAAATACTTAACACCAAATTTATACTTAACACCAAAATCATATATGATTTGTACTAAATAGGAAGAAAAGTTGATTAGTTAAAATGCGAACTATACATAATTAATATACATATGAAAAAATTGTGGCCACTATAGTAATTGGCACATAGTATAAGCAGCATCGGCAACCGGCGGCAGCAAAGCAGCACCGTAGTCAGCAGCACCGGCCATCGGCGGCAACATCGCATCATCGTAGTCAACAGCACCGGCCACCGGCGGCATCGAAGGAGCGCAACAGTAGGTTTCTCGAATTCACCTGAATGATGATGATGATGATAATGATGATGATGATGATGATGATTAGTGTTGTTGTAATTCTTCGATTTCCACCCGTCCGACGAGATTTGGAAAAACATCTTCTTTACCACCGGATAACACCACATATTGGTGGTGGTGTTGGTGGTGGTGAGTATAACCCACCGCCGCTGACAGTCACAACCGTCGCAGCGGAAAATGGAGGAACGGAATTGAGTCAGTAAGTAGTTTCTGAAGTGTTGGTGGTGGTTGAGTTATGTATCTTAAACCTACCACCACCGCCGCCGCTGCCGTGGTGGTCCCGACCGGTACGGTTGTCGGAGGAGGATGAGCTCCTTTTACGGTGGTTTTGCAGCGGCTGTGGCGAAGAAGACGACGTCGGAGACGACAAATTCACCATTCCCGCCGACGAAATTGATGGAGGATTGAAGGGTGAAGAGGATTGAAGGGTTGATTGAAATATAGATTGGGATGAATTGAGAATCCCATTAATTTAGGACTTGATTTAATAATTTCTTAAAATAAAAATTACTAATAAAAAATGACATTAATACCCTTTTTTATTAAAATAAACCATTATTAATTTCTTAATTATGATTGGTCCAGAATTATACCTTTATTCCTTTAAATCGTTATCATTTCTCATATGAACCTATCTATCTATCTATCTATCTATCTATCTATCTATATATATACACATATATATAGTTACTATTTGATAATGTGAACGTGTATTAGAATGTGAACATATCCGTTAGTGTTCATTTGAGAATGTGAATGTGTATTAGAATGTGAACGTGAATGTTCATGAACGAAATTAAAATTAAAATACACATTAATTTTGTTAAATGAATATTTGTAACATCCTACTAATTAATTATTATTTTATAACTCCTAGTCAACCACTCTAGTAAGAAAAATATTTTATGAAATTCCATTTCTACCCTTAGACATTTAATGATGATGTTGAAACCAACCAATATTGAAAATGAATTTCTATTGGTCAAGAGTGATTCATACAGTTATTACCATTTGGGAGGTTAACAAAGTAACCTCCCTATATATATATATATATATATAGGGGTGGGTTCAAACGAGAACATAATATGTTTAAAAGAATAAAGGGACAATTCTCAGCCAATCATTTTTTAAATTAATTCCAAAAATAATAGTTTCTAAAATTAAGAGCAAAAGGGCAATAAAGTCATATTACGTTTTGGATAATTTAAGACATTATTAACTTCAAAAAAAAAGGATTATAATATTTAATTCAAATAAAAAAAGAAATTTATTTCTAATTTATCTCAACACGTCTCAATCTTTCCCCATTTTTTCTGAAAATAAATTCAAAATTCGTTTATCATGGTAAGCGCAAGTGATTCGCTGCTATAATGAATTCAATTTTGGTTTATCATGTTAATCACAAGTGATCTGCTGCTATAAAATTCAAAATCCGTTTATCATGGTAATCATAAGTGATTCGCTGCTATAATGAATTCAAAATTGGTTTTATCATGTTAATCACAAGTGATTTCGTACTAAATAACTTGGATATAATACTTGACACCAAAATCACATGTGATTTTGTTCTAAATACTTAACACCAACTTCATACTTAACACCGAAATCATATATGATTTTGTACTAAATAATTTGGCTATAATACTTAACACCAAAATCATATGTGATGTTGTTCTAAATACTTAACACCAAAATCATATATGATTTTGTACTAAATAACTTGACTATAATACTTAACACCAAAATCATATGTGATTTTGTTCTAAAATGTTAGACAAAATGTTTCTTTATAAATTGGATATGGAAAAACAGAATAGTACCATTTATACAACAATCATGGATTCCAATAATCGTACCATTCATACATCTATCACACTGATCTCTCGATAAATCCGGCGAATATTGCGTAACGCCGTAGATCATGAGCGAATCTGGTCCCCAAGTCACATTTTTGGACGCAAATTTCCGAACCGAATCACCGCCGGCAGCCTCTGCCTTTAACCTAGTGGTAAGATCACTCAACGCCTTGTTGAACTCCGAAACATCGACAACAATCGCCGTGTTGGATAAGTTACCGGAGGTCCAGTTGTCGAGCACTCCGAGGATCTTCCGATCGGAGTAACGGACCATACAATCGACGTACCAGAAAGCCGCCTCCTTTTGGTTGTGGCAGGTGCGACGGAGTGACGTAATTGAGTTTTTGACGCAGTCTTCACAGAGTGTCGGTGAGATGTTGCCGCGACAGAGAGTGGTGGCGGTGGTATTGCCGACGGAGGAGTGGTGGAAGCCGTCGTGGATTGCGAGAGAGAGAGAGAGAGAGAGAGAGAGAGAAAGAGAGAGAGAGAGAGAGTGTGGTGGCGGTGGTATTGCCGGCAGAGGAGTGGTGGAAGCCGCCGTGGTTTAAATCTCGTGAGAGAGAGAGAGAAAGAAAGAGATAGAGAGAGATATAGATAGAAAGCTAATAATTAGGAAATGATTATATTTAGTAGTGATTATCCTAAAATAAATAGGAGTAAAAAAAGACCAAAATACCCTTTTATAAATTTCTTTATTTAAAAAATTAATTATTTGTTTAATAATTATGATTGGTCCAGAATTGTCCCTTTATTCCTTTAAATCGTTATCATTCTCGTATGAACCTACCTCTCTCTCTCTCTCTCTCTCTCTCTCTCTCTATATATATATATATATATAGGGAAGATCAAACGAGAATACTAACTATTTAAAAGAATAAGAGAATAATTATAGGTCAATCATTTTATTAAATAATAATTTAAATAATTAATTCTAAAAATAAATAAATAAGGATATAAAAGTAATTTAGCTATATAAAAGTTATTTTAAATATTTATTTAAGATTCTATTTTTACTATATTTGTAAATTTAATATAATTTAACTTTTTATTAAATAATTTTTTTATTTAATTCATTTAAAATAAGTATATTTAATTTTCATTTAAAGAATTCTTTTTTTATTTAAAGTAATATTTAAAAAATTACAATTTTCATAAAAACTCACATGTGATTCATAATAAATTATTTTTTTTCAAATTTTTTTCTACTCATATGTGATTTAAAATTTGAAAAACAATAATTCAAATTAAACATTGAAAAAAAAAATAATGAAAACATAATCATATGTGATGTGTAGCAAAATACAATTAAAATTAATGTATAAGATCACATTTACTTCAAAACGTAATTCATAATTTTTATCAAAATCACATGTCATTCACAATTTATTAATTTTTTTTCAAAATGTTTTCCTAATCATATATGATTTAAAATTTGAAAAACAATGATTCAAATTAACATTGAAGAAAAAATGAAAACAAAATTATATGTGATCTGTAGCACAACATATTTAAAATGTATAAGATCACATAATTATACATAAAAGAAAATTAGTGACTCTTTTTTAAGAAAAAAATTTCGATTAATTGTGGATATCACACGTGATTTTTGAGAGAAATTGTAAAAAAATCTTAAATAAACTAATTCAATAAAAATAAATATTTAAAATGAAAAACTAAATCACATTTATTTTAATGTTGTAAAAAATTATAAAAAAATCATGAAGAAATACTTTAATTAAATTTGTTACATAATCTATATAAAAATAAATGAGTTTTCATATATAATATGTATATAACAAATGACACATATGTCATTTTAGGCGATTTTTAAGAAAGTATTATTTAAGGTATTATTTAATAAAATTATTGGCCCATAATTATTCTCTTATTTTTTTTTAAATAGGTATCATTCTCATTTGAACCTGACTCTCACTCTCTCTCTCTCTCTCTCTCTCTCTATATATATATATATATATATATATATATATATGGTCAGGTTCACGTGAGACCAGCTTTTTCCGTTAGACCGCGTGAGACCAAGTCTTAAAACATGAAACTTCACACCGAAACACTGTGAAGGTAAAAAACATTCGAACCTTCATAATGTAATCACACTATGAAGGTAAAAAACCTAAACCAAGTTTAAAAAAATCAAACCTTCACAGATAAAAGACTGTGAAGGTATATCCGAACCTTCACAGTGAAGACGTTGTGAAGGTAAAAAAATGAACATTCACAGCGAAAAACACCGTGAACGTAACACTTACGGTGTTTTCCCTATGAAAAGTTCGATTTTTTTACATTCATAGTTTTTTGGTGTGAAGTTTCATACTTTAAAGTTTGGTCTCACGAAAACTGTTTGGTCTCACGCGAACTTAAGTCTATATATATATATATGTTACAGATAATTACTAACCTTATTTTGAATTATAGTCTATCTATAATTCAATCAATATAAATAGGGTGATAGACCAAATCAATTTGAAGTGATTCAATATTTTAGATTTGGCTATCAGTTATAACATATAAAAGAAACATTTTATTTTCTGTGATACATCAACGGTCATCAAGGATTTGAAGATGACCTCCCCTTTTCGGTTTGTAATTATATATCTGTAAAATGTTGTACACCTTCATACTTAGATTATTTTATGGTTCTTTGTAATAGCTTAGTTGTACCTTAAAAGATCGGTGAATCGAAGACCAACCGAATTCAACATGAAGCAAGTCTACTGATGCGGATCAAGATAAAACTTCACAAAAACTAAGCTAACCCCTGCCGAAGAGAAGAAGCCTCTTCGGCAAACTCCCTCTTTGTCGATTCCTTGTTAGGTTCGGCAGAGGCAACCTCTGTCGATCATCCTTCAATCGGCAAGCCCCTGCCGAAGTTTCGACAGGGTTTCACATTGCCGAATTGTTTCCTAATTCGGTGATACCCTTTTTAGCAAATCTTCATGATTTGACTAGACTTCCTCTTTCCCAACATCCTTCTGACAAAAGGAATGGAACCTTCTATTACACAGAGGATATTTACTCAAGTTATGATCTCATAGAGACTTTCTTCAAAAGATCTCAAAAAGATTTGTACCAAGTATATTTTATTGAGATATTATCCTATCATAGTACAAAAGTTTTCTTTTGTACATTGATAAGTCATTTCAAATATCTCATAATTTTTTGAAGAAATCTCAAGGATCCACTCAACATATGACAAGTGTCATTTGCATTCAATGCATTAGGTAGTATAAAATGGTGAAGACCTCCTCCATGCAACTCACGCTTTCAGCTCAAGAGATCTCCGTGTACTCAAGCAAAGTTGATAGTTATTTCTCTCCTCATAGCTTTTTAATCTTTGTGCTTTCAAAGTTGTGTTCTAGAAGTTTGTTAGAATAATTTTACTGTTCTTTTCTGCAACAATATTTTGTTTACCAAGTGTAATTCTTGATATTGTTTTTCAATAAAAGAATTAAAAATTAAGTGAAATATTTGTGTTTTGTAATCATCCCCCCTTATACAAAACTATTTTGTTTATCAGGGACCAACAAGTGGTATCAGAGCAGTTGGTTTAATTTAAAAAACCAGAACTGCGATGGCATCATCTTCCTCTGCTAAGGTTGAGTCCTCTTCTCAAAACTCCTTTCCTACTGACAATGGCTCTATTACCAAATCTCCAAAGTTCAACCCAAACAACTTTTCCCTTTGGAAAAGTCGAATGATGTTGTTTCTTGAGGGTGTTGATAGTATATTTCTTACTGTTCTTCGTGAAGGTCCCATAATTCCTAAGGTATGGGACCGTTTTCAAAAAACTCACACCACCTCTAAAGACAAAGACAAAGACAAAGACAAAGACAAAGATGTCACTTACAGTGATTCTGACTCCTCTGATGAGGAACGTACCTCTGCTACTGGGAGGTACATCCTCAAAAGGGCAAAGGACTACACTGAAGATGATAAACGTCTCATTGCTCTTGAATCTAGAGTTAGAGCAATCATCGCCCTCTTTCTTCCTAACGAAGTATACCACTCTTTGGTGAATCTTTCCACTGCCAAAGAAATGTGGACTACTCTATGTGTTCTGTACGAAGGTACAGATGAGGTCAAGAAGAGCAAAAAAATCTCTCTTGTTCATAAGTATGAACTCTTCTCCTATGAAAAGGTAGAATCTCTGTCTGACTACTATAATCGATTTAACATTCTTTTAAACGATCTCAAACTATTGGGAAGATTATATGACAAGGAGGAAGTGTTGTGCAAGTTTATGGATGGTCTTCCTAATTTTTGGGAAAACATCTGTACTTGCATCAAAACAACCAAGGATCTTGATAATCTTCCTCTCACTGGTCTCTATGGATCTCTTTTTAATTATGACCAAACAAGGATCCAAAAGAAAACTATCATCAAGGAAATAAAAGCCCCTTCCATGGCTCTTATTGGTGATACTTCCAAGAAATCTGTGTGTATTTCTCGTATCACCTATTCCTCAAACTCATCTGACCAAGAGAGTCATGATGACTCGGCTCACCATTCGGAGGCCTATATAAATGAGTTCGATGATGAGGGTGAAGAAAACTCGGTTGATCAGATGACTGAGGAAATGGGTATGCTTGCCAACTTTTCTAAGTTCAAAAACAACTCTTCTATTAACCGTATTAGAACTAATAGAAAAACTTCTTTCTCTTCAAAAAATTCCAT
This sequence comes from Arctium lappa, assembly GCA_023525745.1. NCBI lineage: Eukaryota > Viridiplantae > Streptophyta > Magnoliopsida > Asterales > Asteraceae > Arctium > Arctium lappa. Next base: position 14,680,289 of record CM042064.1, read on the forward strand.
GGACAAATCCAATGAGGAATGTTATGCTTGTGGCAAAAAGGGTCACTTTGCATCTGAGTGCAGAAGCAATCCCACTGGAAGATCCAAATCCAACTCTTCTAACTCCTCTAAAGGGAGAAGACTTCGATCTGACTCTGCAGGTGGATCTTTTTCTCGAAAATCTTCTTCTTCCTCTTTCAAGGAAAACTCTGATAGAGCTGAAAAGTACAAACTAAGTACAAAAGAGAAAAGGAAAGAAACGAAAACTCTCACCGCAAGGGAAAAGGGTTGATGGCTGAATCCCATGATTGGGCTGATGAACCAACCTCTGACAGCGAAAAGGATATATCAAGCAAGTGTCTCATGGCCAAGCTATATGACATGGCCGAAGACAAAGACACTGATATGACAATGGCATTAGTTTCTACTAAGTGTTCATCTTCATCTTCTCAGGTACATCCCTTTCATTCTCTCACCAATGATGAAAAGATCGAAGCATATGATTCTTTGACTGTTAAATATTATAATGAAAAATATGCTAAGAAAATGGCAAATGCTCAGATCAAGTATCTTTCTTCCCAACTCCAGATCTGCCTATAACAACTTAAACATTTTGACAAAATCAAAGCTGAGTTAGAAAATCTAAAAACCATCAACTACATCTTGGCCAAAGAGAAAAATAAATTGTTTAAACGTCTCAAAAAGGAACAAGAAATAGTCAGCAAGTGGACTACCTTCTCTAAAAACCTTGAAAGAATTTTTCAAGACCAGGTAACTGGTGATGATAAGTTTGGACTCGGTTATGGGAAAATGGATATTGATGGTTCCTCTTCTCAAATTCCCTCTTCCTCTTCTAAACTTCCTTCTTACTCTCCAGAGTACACCGAATCAGACTCGGAAGATTCTGGCTCTATTCATTCAATGGATCTCCGTGATTCTATAAAGTTTGGAATTTTTGTCTCTGCTAAACAATCCAAACCTCAACCTGAGGAAGATCAAGATTCAAATGATATTGTGAAACCTATGAATGATCTTTTCAAAACTTTGAATCTTGACGAAGTCTCCTCTTCCTCTTCTTCTAAAAAACCTTCTTTTCTTAATAAAGGAAAATGAGTTGTCTATGATCTTCCTTTAAAACGAAAAATGTCACCTCCTTCCAAAGGTGAATCTTTTTCTCCTCCAAACAAGTTTATTCCAAGATCTGTCAACTTGAAGAAATCCAAGGGAACTTCAAATTTCTCCATCCCTTCTTTTGAAAAGGGAATTTTTAGACCCGTGCCTTGTCCTCCACCAACTTCTTCCAAACCTCTCAAATCTAAAGGAAAAGGAAAAGAGACTTGTCAAAAACCTAAAAAGACTTAGGGGTTGTTTGTTTTTTTCTTTCTAAAAACCTCTTAATGACTCTTAAGTCTGAATCGTTCAGACCTTTTTACACACCACCTCTTATTAATCATAACTAAAATAAGACTTCAGACTTTAAACCTCTTAAAAAACAAACGACACCTTACATTTACAAAAAATGTTACAATTGTGGGGACACTTTTCATCTTGCAAAAGATTGTCCCAATGAACGGATTTAAAAGAAAATCTGAAAGTCTCTTCTTCTAGCTTTTCTAACCCTAAAGGACCCACTTCAAAATGGGTACCAAAGGACTGATTTCTTTGTGATTGCAGGTCATTGAACATCAACATACATGGTATCTAGACAGTGGATGCTCACGTCATATGATCGGCAATAAATCTCTCCTAATTAACTATGTGATTGAAAAAGGACCTACCATCACTTTTGGTGATAACTCTTGTTAGAGCATAAATCTGTTGGATACAAGATCAATAATTCTGAAGGTCAAAGTTGAGAAAGTCAAAGCTGAAGAAAGTCAAATCTCATTAAAAGTCAAAGTCTCTTAATAAAAGTCAATGTTTTGTATTTGTTGTTTTCTTGTATTAGATGTTAGTATAAATAGTTTTACTATTTTGTATTTTAGTTGTAACAAGTTGACAAGAAAAAGTTATCAGTTGTACGTTTGAGAGAGAGATTGTAGAGAGAGAAAGAGAGAGTTCTAGAGAGAAAAAGTGTAGATTTGAAAGAAATCAAACAGGTAATTTGTTTGTTAATCTTGTTGTGTTTGATTAATATTGATTAGAAACTAGATTTAGGGACACACAAGTATCCCCCGTTCAGTCAGAAACTCACATTCCTAATGTTACTCCTACAGTTGAAGTTCCACAAGTTAATGCTGAGCCAGAAGTAATTGTTTCAGTTGAGTCAGAATCTGCTGTTCCAACTAATACTTCTGCACCTGAGTCTTCAACTGCAAACCCCCCTCCTGTAATTCAAACTGAAGATTTTGAAAGTGGATTTGAAGATGATGATCATGTTCAGAATTCATCTATTCCACTCCCACATGAGCATCGCTGGACCAAGGACCATCCATTACATCAAGTAATTGGAGATGTTGACAAGCCTGTTCAGACAAGGTCAGCGACTATTAATCAGTGTATGCATGACTCGTTCCTAAGCAAGATTGAGCCAACACGAGTATCTGAGGCTCTTGCTGGTTCGGACTGGGTATCTGCAATGCAAGAAGAGCTCAATCAGTTTGAAGCCCTAAAGGTTTGGAGACTGGTTCCTAAACCGGAAGGTAAAACCGTGATCGGCACTAAGTGGGTATTCAAGAATAAAAAGGATGAAGATGGTGTTGTCATCAGAAACAAAGCTAGACTTGTTGCCAAAGGCTACCGGCAAGAGGAAGGTATTGATTATGACGAGACATATGCTCCAGTAGCGCGCATAGAGGCAATCAGAATGTTTCTCGCCTACGCCACTCATAAGAACTTCACAGTTTTTCAGATGGATGTGAAAACAGCCTTTCTGAACGGCATTCTTAAAGAGGAAGTGTACGTGTCTCAACCTGAAGGGTTCGTCAATCAAGACAAGCCAGATCATGTATACATCCTGGACAAAGCCCTTTATGGATTAAAGCAAGCCCCTCGAGCCTGGTATGACGTCTTATCCAAATTCTTGGTCAAGTCTGGTTTCTCTAAAGGTAAGATCGACACTACTTTATTCATAAAGAAGGAAAAAGCTGATATTATACTTATTCAGATTTATGTTGATGATATAATATTTGGTTCTACTAATCCAAAATATTGCAAAAACTTTTCTAACCTCATGGTGTCACGTTTTCAAATGAGTATGATGGGAGAGATGAATTTCTTTCTCGGATTACAAGTTAAACAATTTTCTACGGGGATTTTTATAAATCAATCTAAGTACATTTTGGATATTCTTCGGAAGTACAAAATGGAAAATCACAAATCTATTGGCACCCCGATGGCACCAGGAACTAAGATCCACACTGATCCTTCGGGAAAAAGTGTTGATGTTAGAACCTATAGAGGTATGATAGGATCGTTGATGTATCTTACTTCGAGTAAACCAGATATTATGTTCTCAACATGTCTTTGTTCTAGATATCAAGCTGATCCCAAAGAATCTCATTTGGCTGCTGTCAAACGGATTTTTAGATATCTGAAGGGGACTGCAGACCTTGGTTTGTGGTATCCTAAGGATACAGGGTTTCAACTGACTGCATATTCAGATGCAGATCATGCAGGATGTATGTTGGATAGAAAGAGTACTTCTGGTCATGTTCAATTTCTTGGAGACAAGTTCGTTAGCTGGGCTTCAAAGAAACAGTTATGCGTTTCCACATCGACTGCAGAAGCAGAATATGTAGCTGCTGCCAGTTGCTGCTCTCAAGTCTTGTGGATGCGAACACAGCTACGAGACTTTGGATTCAAATATGACAAAATTCCGATATACTGTGACTCGAAGAGCGCGATTGCCATATCTGCTAATCCTGTCCAACACACCAAAACCAAACACATTGATGTAAGGTATCACTTTATCAAAGATAATGTAGAAAAAGGAACAATTGAACTTTATTTTGTAAAAACAGATTATCAACTTGCAGATTTATTTACCAAACCCTTAGATGAAAAGAGATTTAATTTTCTTATCTCTAAGCTTGGTATGTTAAATCTTAAGACGTAATTGGTTATTACCTACTAAAGTTACAAATTGTTATTTTTCATCCTTTTCTTTATCTTTATGTCTGAAAGATACCTGCACTTTAATGGTTTGCTCATGATCTCAGGGGGAGTAAGAGAAGATTTTAGATGATCTATATTCATTTGAGGGGGAGTATTAACTAATTTCTGAATTTTGCTTAACTGACAAAATCTTTGCAATGCATGATTTTAGGGGGAGCTTATAAGTAACAAGGAGTAAGACAATGATTTCTGATTACTTCTGATCAGAACTCGTTCTATAATTGTTTTACTGTTTTTCCGTCGTTTATTTTCGAATAAATTTTGTGAATAAATTTTTGACTAGACTTTGAGACTTGCGGGATGAGAGAAGCTAAAAAGATCATATCTAAATGACTACAGCTTGACTTTCTGAGAATTAAGATTGCGCGAAAAAGTAAATTTCTTATCTTAATCTCAAAAGTATCTGAAAGAAGGACAACTTTCAGGTATAGAAAACATGTTCTTAAATGTTCAAACCACTTCCCAATTCTTAAACAGATTTTATAATTTGGAAGTGTGATTTTAAATGTTTTTATTCTAGTTTTGTGCTTCATTGATAAACAAACCGTGTGTTTCTAAAGATAAATACTTGCGTATTGTCTTTTCTATATACTTTCAAGTATTCACACACACTGGTTTGAATTTTTGTTCAACATGTTCTTACCATGTCTCTAAATTGAAACAATTTTTCTTCGATGGTAAGACACTCCGCTTGTATTCAAAGAATTTTGAGCGATATTTCATTTCGAAACGGTCATTTCAAGAATGTATATATCTTGTTTCGTATAGACAAATATCAATTTTTTCTTGACCTTAAGCTTTAATTGATATATCATTCATTTCTGATCATTTTATACAATGTCAGATTTTCAAACAAGTTTCTTGCCTTCATATTCATTCATTCAATATACTTGTTTGAAAATACTTCAATGTTTTAAAATGCTCAAATCTTCATGATTATATCATCTGAGCATTCATTTATCTGACATTTGTATATGAGCTTTAACTGATATTGTTAAACTATTTGAGCAACTCATGCTTTATAGGATTACATGGGTTCTTTGTGCTAGGAATTAACTGAACTTCTATGGATTCACGTTAACCAGTGTTTCCTACCCATGAAGTTAATCCCTTAGTGATTGAGTGTGAGGAGTCTAAAAGAAATGAGTGTGGGTGTGATGAGGTAAAATGGAAAAGAGAGTTTGGTTAGTAGTGAGCTTATTGATTAAAAAGAAAGAGGGTGAGAGATCAGAGTAAAAGAATATCAAACTCTGCACCAACTACTTTCTGAGCTGGGCAGCCACATTACTAACATTTCACAATTTTTTGGTGAATGTTATTAAATCAGGCAACTAGCCCATGCCAACTCTTGCTTAAACCCCACCAACCACTCATTTTCTTCTCAACAAGAAAATGTTTCACATTTTCAAGGGGACGCAACATATAATCTATCTGGTTTTCATTTGGAAAATCTGGATATTGAAAAAGAAGGAAGTCTGCCCCACCTTCGCACTTCAATCATGCACTTAGAGTCTGTGTTTATCTACTGTTGTCTCAGTGGTTTACAGAATGTTGAGCCTTATAAAAGCAATTATTCGTGCTTAATTCTTTCTACACTTGCACGAGCACACAAGGAATTTGTTTCTTTGTCTTAACATTCATAGAAATTGCCTTTGTGTTATTTCGATGATTGGATGGAAGCCCTGGGGGAGTGAACATCACAAAAGCTCCTTTATATTGTGTATTCGTTACACACAGTGACTTTGTGTTACTGACAGGCATATTAACTGATTCATCTGTTGATTCAGGAGTTACATGTTCTTATTTTGTCTGGATTTGAAAAGATCTAGATGAATATCTTGGAGAGTTGACAGAATCAGAGGCTCAGTATGACAGATCAGAATGGTAAATGACATTTCTTGGCAAAAAGTTTTGATGATATCAGATGCTCAAATCATCAAAAAGGGGGAGATGGTATGAAGAAATGTTAAAGTTTTTGAAGTTAAAGGGAGATGGTTTCAAAGAAATGATAAAGATTTGAAGATTTGAAGATGATCAAAGAATTTCTGAAGATTTTGAGGATTTTTTCTTTGAAGATTATTTGCTAAAGCATTCGAGCTGATTCTGAAGATAATTTCTTTCCAAAAGTCTGAAAGAGTTCTATGTGAAAGTTTTGAGAAGATTGTTATTCGTTTGAAGAAAGTTTTGGAAAGAAGACTATCAAAGTAAAAGGGGAGATTGTTCAGACATAGCTTAAAGTGAAGAATTAATGCTACATCTTTCAACAATGATCTTGAATCCAAAGGGGGAGATTGTTAGAGCATAAATCTGTTGGATACAAGATCAATAATTCTGAAGGTCAAAGTTGAGAAAGTCAAAGCTGAAGAAAGTCAAATCTTATTAAAAGTCAAAGTCTCTTAATAAAAGTCAATGTTTTGTATTTGTTGTTTTCTTGTATTAGATGTTAGTATAAATAGTTTTACTATTTTGTATTTTAGTTGTAACAAGTTGACAAGAAAAAGTTATCAGTTGTACGTTTGAGAGAGAGATTGTAGAGAGAGAAAGAGAGAGTTCTAGAGAGAAAAAGTGTAGATTTGAAAGAAATCAAACAGGTAATTTGTTTGTTAATCTTGTTGTGTTTGATTAATATTGATTAGAAACTAGATTTAGGGACACACAACTCTCGTGGTTCCACCAAAGGTTATGGAACTCTCTCAAATGGTTCTATCACCTTCAACAAAGTTGCCTATGTGGAAGGACTGATGCATAATCTTTTAAGCATCCGTCAACTGTGTGATCTGGGTCACTATGTGATTTTTAGAGTTGATGACTGCCTCATTACAGACAGAAACTATCACACCATTCTTTCTGGGTCCAGAAAAGAAAATGTGTATGTCATTAATATGAATCATAAATCGGCAGAATAAGAGAGCATATGTTTTATCTCTGAAGACTCTGTCAAAAAGAATTGTCTTTGTCATAAATGTCTCTCTCATCTTAACTTCAAGACGTTAAATGCTCTTTCCAATAAAGATCTGGTGGTTGGATTGCCAAACTTCAGGAGGCCCCAAAAAGGGGTTGGCCAGTCAAGAGCTGGTGTTTTACTTGTTCGCTTTTGAGGGAAGTAGTGAGCCCCTCATTAGCACGCCAACGAACGATGCGGCTCCATACCCTGACTGTTGGTATCGGGGAAGTTAGCTTTCAAAATCCAATAAAAAAGAGAAGTTAGCTTCTTCCATACCTCCAGGGGTGGTGAGCGGAGTGAGGAAGGCCCTCGTTAACGACAGTATGGGTTTTGTGTTCCGGTCGGGATATAACGATATTATGAAGTAACCCACTGACAGGTCGTTTAAGGCCCCTAAAAACCTGTTTTAACAGGGTTTAAATGGGGTCCTATATTAACGTTGACAAAAGACATTCTGTCTTAAGTCAACTTTTGCTTATAATGGCTATGAGGGTCAACCCTTATCTCATTGATCTCCCTTCGGTCATCAATGTAGGGTTGTTATCAGACTAGCTAGATATAGGAAGGTCAACCCTTATCTCATTTCCCTCTGAAAGGAGAGGAAATATCGGGTTGTTGTAACAGCCCTTCTTGTTTGCTACTACTGTTTCTGGATAATCTCAACAGCTCTTTTGTTAAAGAAAAGCTATGTGCAACTTGTGAGAAAGAAAAACTGACAAAATCTTCTATCAAAACCAAGCAGTGTTTCTCTATCACTACTCCTCTCTAGATGTTGCATATGGATCTATGTGGACTAGTCAGCACTCCAAGCCTAGGTGGAAAAAGTTATATTCTTGTAATAGTTTATGAATTTACACATTACACTCGAATATCTTTTCTCAGGTACAAAAGTGATACATCTGAAGAAATTATCAAAAACCAATGCCTTACCACTTGGCTATACTCCATACGGCCTGTTTTGGACGGTAGATCCCTTAGATTTCGCACATAGGAGATCGAGACACAGCCCCAGGGCTATGGGGAAAGCCAAAGAGGAAAAAAAAGCAAGAAGTTGTTTTCGTTCGATCGAGGGAATCAATCGTACTTTCACTGCTGCATTGATTTGACTTCTTTGCTTCTGCTATTGAAGCGAAAAACCCCAAGAAAACTTTATAAATTCTCATTCTTCTTTGGCGACAAGGAAGGCTACCCACTCCCTTTGATTATCATATACAAAAAAGTCTCTTCCACTTTCCTATATCAAGAAATCTGAAGTGCTCAGCGGTCAACTTGTACAATCAGTCAGAAATGACAATGCCACAGAATTCAGAAATGCCACCTTGGAAGCTTTCTTCAATGACAAAGGAATCTCTCAGAACTTTGCAGCTGTCAGAACACCGCAACAAAATGGTGTTGTGGAAAGAAAGAATATAACTCTGTGAAGTTGCCCGTTTTATGCTAAGTGAATCCAATCTTCCCACCTATTTTTGGGCCAAATCTTTCAACAAAACTTGCTTTACCCAAAATAGACATGTCATTGTTAAGAGGCACAACAAAACTTCTTATGAAGTATTCTATGGTCGAAAACCTAATATCATCTTTCTTCATGTTTTCGGTTGTGTTTGCTTCATTCTTAATGACCGAGAACATCTTGGAAAATTCGATCCCAAGGCTGATGAAGGAATCTTCATAGGATACTCTCTAACTTCTAAAGCCTATGGAGTCTATAACCTCAGAAGAAAATGTGTTGATGAGTCAATACATGTAAAATTTAATGATCAAAAGTCATCCTCTCTCTCATGTGATGACAATGAACTATATCAGTGGATCACTTCGTGTGTAGGAGAAGATGTCGAAAATCAAAATTCGACAGGACCTTCTTCTGTCCCCTTTTCAGCAGATCTTCCTTCTCAAAGCAATTAGCCTTCTTCCTCAACTCATGTCGAACCAAACCTTCAGATTGTAGTATCTGAACCTCCTGCCTAACCAATATCCCAAATTACTCCTCATCAACCTACCTAAAATTTTCCTACCGAACCCTCTTCTTCCTACTCTCCCAAAATACTTCTTGCACCTCTTCCATCAGCCACTAAATGGACCAAAGATCACCCCATTGAACAAATCATTGGTGATCAAGAAGCAGGTGTTCAAACAAGAAGAGGGATTGGAAATATTTGCCTCTAAGTGAACTTCCTCTCTATCATGGAACCTAAGAATGTTGAAGAAGCTCTAGCAGATCTATGTTGGATAACTGTCATGCAAGAAGAGCTCTCCCAATTTGAAAGAAACAAAGTCTGGAGACTTGTTCCTCATCCCTCAGAAAAAACCATCATTGGCACTAAGTAGGTCTTCAGAAACAAGATGAATGAAGAAGGCACTATCATCCGGAATAAAGCTAAACTTGTTGCTCAAGGATATCGTCAGGAGGAAGGAATTGATTATGATGAAACCTTTGCTCCTGTTGCTAGACTTGAGGCAATAAGAATTTTCCTAGCTCATGTTGCTCATAAAAATTTCAGAGTTTTTCAGATGGATGTTAAAAGTGCTTTTCTCAATGGAGAGCTTGCTGAAAAAGTCTATGTGAAGCAACCTCTTGGCTTTGAAGATCCTGCTCATCCAGACTATGTGTTCAAGCTGGATAAAGCTCTCTATGGTCTCAAACAGTCTCCTCGTGCCTAGTATGATACATTATCATAATTTATTCTCTCCAAAAAATATACTCGAGGTAAGATTGATAATACTCTCTTTCTCAAGAAGACCAGAGGTAATATTATTCTTGTTCAAATCTATGTGGACGATATCATTTTCGGTGCTACTGACGAATCTTTTTGTCAGGAGTTTGCCTCTCTCATGAAGAGTAGATATGAGATGAGTATGATGGGTGAGCTAACATTCTTTCTTGGTCTACAAATCAAATAAACTTCTGAAGGGATTTTCATAAATCAAAGTAAATACATGCGTGGCCTTCTCAAGAAGTTTAATTTTGAAAATTGCTCTCCCATGGCACCACCTCTTAAAATTCATGCTGATACAACTGGTAAATCAGTGGACATCACTAATTATAGAGGAATGATTGTTTCTCCTTTTTACCTTATTGCTAGCACACCAGATATGTTGGCTGCCTATCTATGTGCACGCTATCAGGCCAATCCCAAGGAATCTCACTTGGCTGCTGTAAAGCGCATCTTCCGGTATCTAAAAGGAACCCTGAATTTGGGTCTTTGGTATCTAAAAGGAACCCTGAACTTTGGGTCTTTGGAACCCTAAATCGCAGAGCTTTCCTCAGGCCTAGGGCAGTCATCATCCCTGAGCCAAGATGAGTGCTGAAGGACATAGCAGGAACCTGTTCACCCTTTTTGTTGGTGATAGAGGTTTCATCAGCAGTAAACCAGAATTGCTGGAGAAGAGCTTTGGAGGGTGTGGGATCCACAGTGATAGCATAAGCAATGCAGTATTGCTTGAGAAACATTGCAGCTTCCTTCAGATGTGGATACTTAACACCGTCAAAATCAAGGCGAGCGAGATGGTTGTTCTTCGGAAGCTCTGATTCAGTGATGGCGAACTTGACGTTCTTAGAGGCGACAACAGCAGATTGAGCCATTCTGAATATGAGTAGATAAAAGAGTAGAAGAAAAGGTTTTAGTCTAAAAATAAAGAAGATTTGTCTAGTTTCTATTTGAGGAAAGAAACATAGAACATCAACAAATTTGAAGATAAAAAAGGTGTTCTTAGTATAAGATACAAGAACAAGAAGAAAAACCAAGGATTTTGAATCAAAATAAAATGGTTTTTAAAGAATAAAATCAAAAATGAGAATGATTTTATGTGATTAGAATCTTATAAACCCATAAATGGAGGTTTATGTAAAAAGATTTAAGAGAAGAGTTAGAAAAAGATCAAGAATAACCTGTTGATCTTTGAAGAAGATGATGCAAATGCTTGAGAATGCTAGAATGCTTGAGAGAGTATTCTTGCTTTGAAAGTATTTCCAGAAAGCATAAAATGATAAGAATGGAAAAACATTCCTTTTATACGTGTGAAAGAGGAGAGAGAATGTGAGAGTCGGGAAAGCAAATGCTCATCATGACATGGACACGTCCCACGAAGTTGATTGGATAGAAGAGCAACAGACGAACGTGTCAGAAAAAGGCATGTCGTGAATTGTCGGTTCAAATGACGTCATAGAAGAGAGAGACTGCTCATTTGTCCGTTTTGAAATTATCGCTGAAGAAAAGTCAGCGATAGATTTTTCTTTTTGAAAGTATCCCTGATGGAAAAGATAGGGATATATTTTCTTTTAAAAGGATCACTGACTAGAAATATCAGTGATAAATTTATTTTTCAAAAAGATTTTAATCATTTGAAGAAAGTTTCAGTGATTAAAGTTTGAAAAACATCTTAACTGAATGAAGATTCAGTTGTAGGGATTGAGAAAACATACCTGAGAGTCAGATTGTTTATTAGAGATGATAAAAGGGGAACTTATGATTACTGACACAATGCATGAACGCTGAAGATTTATTCTTCAAGATTCAGCATTCCAAGCTCACTGATGAGAAAGTTGAACCTTGTCTCATCAAGAGGTTTGGTGAATAAATCAGCAAGTTGAAAGTCAGTAGGGATAAAGTGAAGTTCAATATCACCATTCATCACATGATCTCTGATAAAGTGATATCTGATCTCTATGTGTTTCGTCTTTGAATGTAGCACTGGATTATTTGCTATAGCGATAGCACTTGTGCTGTCACAATAGATAGGAATCTTTGATAGCTGAAGGTCATAATCTAATAGTTGATTTCTCATCCATAAGATCTGAGAACAACAGCTTCCAGAAGCTACATATTCAGCTTCAGCTGTGGAAGTGGACACTGAATTTTGCTTTTTGCTTATCCAACTTACCAGCTTTCCTCCTAAGAGTTGACATCCACCAGTGGTACTCTTTCTATCAAGTTTACAGCCTACAAAATCACTATCAGAATAACCAGTTAGATCGAACCCCGAGTCTTTGGGATACCAAAGACCGAGGTTAGGAGTTCCCTTCAGATATATGAAGATTCGCTTAACAGCGATCAGATGGGATTCCTTGGGTTCAGATTGATAGCGTGCACATAAACAAGTAGAGTACATAATGTCAGGTCGGCTCGCTGTAAGATACAGCAGGGAGCCTATCATTCCTCTATAGGCAGTGACATCAACAGGTTTTCCAGAAGGATCTTGGTTAAGTGTCAGGGGTGGTGCCATAGGAGTTTTCATTGCTGAAGTTTGAGTAAGATCAAACTTCTTCAGCATATCTTTAACATATTTACCTTGGCTGATAAAAGTACCTTTGTCAGATTGTTTAATCTGAAGACCAAGAAAATATGTCAGCTTACCCATCATACTCATTTTGTATTCTTTCTTCATTCTTTCAGCGAAGCGAGTACATAGAGATGGGTTAGTAGAACCAAATATTATGTCATCGACATATATTTGTACAAGAATTATATGACCTTTTATCTTTCTGAAAAATAACGTATTATCAATCTTGCCACGTTCAAAATTTTCAGAGATAAGAAATGATGAGAGAGTGTCATACCAAGCACGAGAGGCTTGTTTAAGACCATAGAGAGCCTTATCCAATTTATAAACATAATTTCGATACTTAGGGTCATAGAACCCTGGAGGTTGTTCTACATAGACTTCTTCATTTAGCTTTCCATTTAGGAACGCTGATTTTACATCCATTTGATAGACGATGAAATCTTTGTAGACTGCATAAGCTAAGAATAGTCGAATAGCTTCGAGTCTAGCCACAGGGGCAAAGGTTTCATCATAGTCTATACCTTCCTCTTGTCTGTATCCCTGAGCAACAAGTCGAGCCTTGTTGTGGGTTACAATTCCATGTTCATCTAACTTGTTTCTAAACACCCATTTGGTGCCTATAACAGTTTTATCAGATGGTCTAGGAACGAGATTCCAAACTTTGTTTCGAGAGAATTCAGTCAGCTCTTCTTGCATAGCGCTGACCCAGTTTGGATCTCTGAGGGCATCATCAGTCTTCTTTGGTTCTATTAAAGAAAGAAAGTTGACGAAGAGACAGATATTACCTGAGCTTCGTCGTGTCTGAATACCTGCATCTGGATCACCAAGAATTTGATCTATTGGGTGATCTCTGGTCCACCGAGCAGGAGCATGATCGCTTAACTCAGAGGTTGGATCAACAATTGGGATGTTTACTAATGAGGATGTTTAAGGTTCATCAGCAATTAACTGTTGAGTAGTGGACAGACAGTTGTTATCAGAGAGGTTTTCAGACAGAGGTAGATCTGATGGTAGCAAAGTGTTTAGAGGTTCAGCTGAAACCCATGAGTTGGATTCAGCGCTAGGAGGTATAACGTTTGGATCATCATCAGCGGCTGGAGGATCTGAATGTTGATGGTTTGAGAAGAAAGGTTCAGTTTCTCTGTAGTGAGAGAACATCCAAGCATTTAACTCTTCATTGTCAGTGATTGGTTTAGAGTTCGTTGAGCGAGTTTCATCAAATTTGACATGAATTGTTTCTTCCACAGATTGTCTTCTTTTGTTGAAAACTCTGTAGGCTTTGGAGATGGAGGAATATCCTAGAAATATTCCATCATCAACTTTTGGGTCGAACTTTCTAAGTTGATCTCTGTTGTTTAAGATAAAGCACTGACAACCAAAGATATGAAGAAAACTGATAGAAGGTTTCCTTCAATGAAAAAGTTCATAAGCTGTCTTCCCAAATCGCTTTACTATCAGCGATCTGTTTTGGGTAAAACATGCAGTGTTGACAGCTTCTGCCTAAAATTGAGTAGGGAGATGAGAATCGCTGAGCATTGATCTAGCAGCTTCAATGATCGTTCTGTTTCTTCTTTCAGCGACTCCGTTTTGCTGAGGTGTTCTTACTGAAGAGAAGTTATGAGAAATTCCCTTGTTCTCAAAGAAATTGTTCAGGGAACTGTTTTTGAATTCCGTTCCATGATCACTTCTTATTGAACGAATAGTAAGATTATTCAGCACTTCCATCCTTTTAACAAAAGATATTAGTTCTTTTGGAGTATCACTCTTACAGCGAAGAAAGATAACCCAAGTATAACGAGAGAATTCATCTACAATGACAAGCGTATATTTCTTTCCAGCTATTGATTGGATGTTGACAGGGCCAAAGAGATCCATATGCAAGAGCTGAAGAGGACTTGTCACTGAGGAAACTTGTTTTGACTTGAAACTAGCTTTTGTTTGTTTTCCTTTTTCACATGTTGAGTAGAGAGATTCTTTAGCATATGAGTGCTGAGGAAGACCAGAAACCAGTTCCTTAGATGAGAGAGAATTCAGGGTTTTGAAGTTTAGATGAGAAAGCCTTTTATGCCATAGCCAGTTGACATCAGAAGAGGCTTTAGAGAGAAAACATAAGTTTTCAGTGATAGTAGAGTCCATATCTATTACATAGACATTTTCTCTGCGATAACCACTGAGAGCAAGTTTTCCTTTCTCATTCACCACTGAACATGCTTTCTTAGAAAAGCGAACTTCGTAGTCTTTGTCACATAGCTGACTGATGCTCAGAAGGTTGTGCTTCAGTCCATCTACATAAGCGACTCTTCGAAAGGTAGTTGTCCCATTGCTGAGGACACCAAACCCTCAGGTATATCCTTTTCCATTTCCACCGAAGGTCACAGAGGGACCTTTCTCTTCCTTGTATTCAGTGAGCAGGTCTTTTTGTCCAGTCATATGACGAGAACATCTACTATCGAGATACCAGATGCCCTTTGATCCCTGCACACATAAGAAAGATTAAGCATTGTTTGGTACCCACTTTTCAATGGGTCCTTTAGAGTTAGTGGATAAGGAAGTTTCAGCAGTCTTCACAGCAGATGAAGATTCAGCTTCAGTGGTGATCTTTACTTTGGTTAATTTCTTAACCTTGGTGGTATTCTTCACCTTGGTCGATTTTTCAACTTTGGTGACCTTCTCAGCTTTAGAGGCATTTTTCTTCACTTTAGCTATTTTATCAGCTTTAGTGGCAGTTGGACATTTGCTTGCAATATGATCAGTAAAACCACAGTAATAACATTTTCTGTATTTGAAAACAGTTTTAGGACCAGTAGAAGGTTTTGCAAGTTTAAGATGAGCAGGGCCAGGTCCGAGAAGGCTTTTCTCATGAGATCTGGGAGGTATTTTCATTTCTTAAGATCTCGTGGATTTAAGATCAATCTTTAGCTTTGGAGGACAGAGATCAAAGATTTCTATCACAGAGCTAGAGGATTGATTAGCTGAAGGTTTAGAAGGAATTTCAGCTTTGCTTTCCTGGTAGCCTTCTGAGGAAGGAGAATGGTCTTTCCTTTATCCGCAGACTTAGTGTCTTTGGATTTTTCCTCAGGGATAGAATTAGAAGAAGAACAGGGATAGAAGTGATTATAAGAAGTGTCAAAGAAAGAGGTGACAAACGTTCCAAACTTAAGCGAGGAACTTTCTTCTTTAGGATCATCCTGTGGTGTCCAAAAACCAAGACCAGTTTTATCACTTTCAGGAGTTTGAGCATTTATTATCTCAGATATCTTTGTTGATGATTTGCACCATTTTTCAACATGAGCCTTTTCTGCTTTTAGAGCAGCGATGGCTTGTTCGCGTTCAATGCTGATGATTTCATTTATAATGACTTGATCTTTCAACTTTTCTTCTAAAAGATTTAGTTCTCTGATTTTTTCATGACATTTCTCTAGCCCTTGAGTTAAATGAACATTTTTATTCTCAGCTTGAGTTTTGTCGTTTAGAGCATTATAAAGGTCAATCGTCAGCACATCAACTGCGCGACTTCTCTCAGCTCCAGGCAGAGAGGGATTTTTAGAGATAGATACCTGAGATGATATGTAGCTCATAGAAGGTTAAGATGGTTCTTCCATTTCTTCTTTAATCTCAGCCATGAGGCAAAGATTAGCGACTTCTTCTTTATCAGAACTTGATTCTTCTGATTCAGCCCAGTCATGTTCTTCAGCGATGAGACCTTTACCTTTTCGCTTGTAGCTTTTCAGCTTTTGATATTTGTTCTTCAACTTTAGGTATTTGTCATCACTGGATCTTCTTGAGGTAGAAGGTTTGAAGACCTTTTTCGACCTGCACTCACTAGCGAAGTGTCCAATCTTTTCACAGTTATAGCAAGTAGCAGTAGCCTTATCAACAGGTGTTGATTTTGGCTTTTCAGTAAGAGAGAGAGGCTTACTTCTTCGGAAGTTGCTCTTTCTTGCAAATCTCTTAAAAGAGTTTGTCAAGAGTGCTAAGAACTCATCAAACTCTGAAAGATCAGGGTCTGATAGATCCTCAGATTCAGAATCTAACTCAGTGATGGTGAGAGTAGATCGCTGAGATGGAATTATCTCTGAAGAGACTAAAGCAACATGAGTGCTTTTGGAGTCTTTAGAATCTTTTACAAGATTCTTCTTCAGGAGATTTGATTGCTCATAGTTGAGAAATATTCCATATAGAGTGCTGAGAGAAAGAGAATTTAAGTCTTTTGCAAGCTTAAGACATATTGAATAACTGCCCCAGCTTTTAGGAAGACATTCTAAGAATTTTGTTAGGACCTCAGAATTAGAACAGGTCCTACCAACAGTTCTTAGGTCAATGATTAAGCAGTTAAACCGCTGATGAACGTCAGAAAGAGATTCATTCTTACCAGCGATGAAACTTTCATATTGTCTTACCAAGTTAATCTTACGAGTTTCTTGGATTTCAGTGGTGCCCTTATATTGAACACATATGATTTCCCATATTTCTTTAGAAGTTTTCAGATGCATGATGGAATGGAAAACTTCATCAGGCAGAGCCATTGAAATAATGGTCTTTGCTCTTGCATCTATTCCTACCTTCTTTTTATCTTCATCACTCCATTGTCTTATTTCCTTAACAACATATCGTTCAGGGACAGCTTCAGTGGTGGCAGTAGCAGGAACATCAGCTATAATTCTAACAGGTTCATAGGGTCCATTTTCTATATATTCAGGTATAGTAGGATCCGCACCTTCAAGAAATAGCATCATTCGATTTTTCCATAGAGAAAAGTTATCTCTTCTATATCGAGGAGGTTTAGAAAGTGAACCATTATCATAGTAGTTTGTGTTTGTGTTAAGTGCCATATAGAACAACAAAGAAGAGAATAAAGCAATATCTTGTTTATTTGATTAAACAAACTGCTCTGATACCACTTGTTGGTCCCTAAGGTGCTTAACAAGTTTGTAGAAGGGGGGGTTGAATACAAACACAAGAATTTAAAGTTTAATAAATTGTTTATTGATAAATCAAATACAATTTACAAGTTTGTTGCGGAATAAGATTAAGACAGACTCAATCTAAACAAACTTAAGAAACACTAAGATGGTTGCACAAGAAATTTAGAGAATGGGGGATTAAGAGATATAGAAAACAAGGGTTTCTATATTGGGTTCAAGGATTGAGCACACTTCAGATGAAGGGGTGATCTTCCTATTTATACCCTATGCATTAAATGCATGGCAGGGCACTTTACACGTGGCGTTCACTGATTGGCTTTGGGAGTCTGACTTTTGGGAGACATGCTTTCGGCCGGGCAATGAACAGTGTAGTTGACAGAGGTGTTGTACGAATTATGGCAGAGACATGTCCGTTCTGACATATCGTACTAAGTTATGCAAGGAGAGACAAAAGGAAACTTGAGACGTAAGCTAAGTGATCATTCGATCGCTGAGTATCTCTTTCTTTAGAGATATCAAGAGTTCAGCGATCGCTGAAGCTTTTCCTCATGTTCCTTCGCGTATAAGTAGATTCGTCTTTGCTTCACTGATATCCGCATCAGGTCACTAGTAGACTTGTCTTTGTTCAGCAGCTTCGTCTTCGATTCAGCTATGAACATCTGTTGACGCACTTGTCTTCAGGGATTACATTACTGTTTACATCAGAAACTATCAGCGATACTGAACAGAATCAGTTTGATCACTGATAGTGAAACACTAATACATACTAGATGTTTATAAGAAGACTATCAGCGATAACTGAACAGACTCAGTCTGATCGCTGATGGTGAAACACTAATACATATTAAAACGTAATTTTCACTAAGTATAGAAAAGGGTCGTTATCAAATCACTGAGAGAGTTTGGATCAACAATCCCAAAGACTCAGGTTTTGATCTAATTGGTTATTCAGATTCTGACTATGCAGGATCTAAAGTTGACAGGAAGAGCACAACTAGAAGCTGCCAATTACTAGGTGGAAATTTGGTCAGCTGGTCAAGCAAGAAACAATTTTCAGTCTCCACTTCTACTGCTAAGTCTTTTCTACCGAACTCTTGTTTCGGTAGCTCTTTCCACCGAAAACCTTAAGATCTTTCGGTAAGTTTCTTCTCTGCCGAAGTTCTATCTTCGGCAATCCTATCTTCTTACCCAATTTCTTCATTCGGCAAGACTGGTGCCTACCGAATAGTGAACTGATCTCACCATTTTGGTAACACTTTCGGTGCTTGTGCACCTTACCGAACTCTTTGTCTACCGAAAGCTAACCTCCTCTACATTTTTTGTAAGCCTTTTTGACTACCAAATTCTCTAACCTTCGATAAGATTTTTTTTACCAAAACCTCTTATTCGTCCATGTCTCTTGGTTACCGAATTCTACATTTCGGTAGAGATATCGTTGCCGAAAATCGTTGTTGACATGGTGATCCTTATCCTTTCTTTGCTGAAATCTCTTTGGCAGCTCTGACCTCCCCAATCACAGAGTGACACGTGTCACGATTTGACATGCTATGTCAGGGACACGACGTTTGGCGCTTCCCATGTCCCTAACATAGCCGTTTTCGGCCCTTCCACTTCCCCACGTTTCCCTTATCCTTAAAACCATCATTACATTTTTAATTCCATTTATTTCCTTTTTAATTTGTTTTCAAATTCGTCTTCAGGACACTTTTCCCTCTCACTATAAATACTCTTGGTACCTTTCCTTTTTCTTTTTACCATCTCCTCCACTCTCTTCAACCTCTCGATCTCTCTCAAAAACAAACCTGCAAGTTTCATTTTCTTCCAAGTTTTCATTAATAGCATCTTCAAAGTCAAGCAAGCACACCCCTCTTACTAGGGATTCCCTCCTCTTCCCTGCATGCAATCACATTTCATGCCTAAGTGCGGATATCGATCATCCGGAATTTAATCAGGTATCCACTTTTCTACAATGATCGCCTCTTCAGTTTGGTCTAACTGCCTCTCCCAAAATGAGCAAAATGTTCCTTGGGAGTTTTTGGCTTACCTGCTCTTATGATGAAGACACCCACCTCGCCTCAACCTCTATTCTTTATGATTCTGAACACCCTGACTTGACATTTGGGGTTGAAGATGTCCGAGATATTCTTCAACTTCCAAAATTTACTCTATATGCTACCTTTACCACTAACCATGAACAAGAGGAAGTGATCGATGCCCCTGAACTACATTCACGACAGCAAAATGAAGGGTACGAGCACTCTCCTACGCAAGCACATGGGAGGATGTGGAACTTATTGTTCGCCCACCTCATCTACTGCATCTCCCATAAGACCTCCGGGTGGGATCAGTCTCCTGCACACGTGACAAGGTTGGCCCATGCTCTGATGTTCATCTGGCCTATTGACTTTGCTCAAGTAATTTTCTACTCCATTATCGTTGTGAGTACTCCACCTCGCTTTGTCTATGTGGCTCTTCCCCGCTTTCTGTCCTTAATCATCAACAAGTTGAAGGCTTTCCTTGACGTTGATGAAAAACTACCGGAGCCGACCATTTCTTTTGATTTGCTGTCAAGTCAAGTTGGCAAGCAGGTTCTAAACAAAGGACCAAATGCTACGGATAAGCCCCTAACTCGGGGTATGATTTCCTTTGCCACTACTCCCAATCCGATTTGGGGTGCCCATGTGGACTTGGCTGCCGAAAGTCCCCATCATCTACTGGGTCACAACATTCCGGTGGCCCCTATTCCCCCTTCTTCTTCCCGAGCCAAAATGATAGCCAAGAAAAAGAAAGATACAAAGGCTACCGGTGCCGCCGCACTTGCTGTGATGACACTGTCTCCGAAAGAACCTTCGGAGACTACCCATGTCCAAACCTCTTCTTCTTTGAAGCGGTGGGGCTCCAAATTCCCTCCTAAGTCTCATTCTAAGAGACTTAAGAAACCTCACCTGGCCAAGCCTCCCACTCCCCCTACTGATTCTTAACAATTGGTAGAGGTTGAAATTGTCCCATTTGGGCCACGGGAATCTGCGAAACCCAAAGCCACCTCCTCCATTCCCTCTCAAAAGGGTTTGGTTGTACAATCGGGGACCCTCACGAAACCTTCACCAACATATCAATTGTTGGATGAAGATGAGTAGGTTTCCTCCCCGGGCCAACGCTTTTCTTCTCCACTACACGACCATACACCCGGGTCTATGCCCGATGATTCTGCACGATTCAATGAAGAATCGGCCTTTCCAGGGGTCGGTTCCAAGGGTCCCAGTGACTTTCTGGAAATGTTATTTCAGGAGACCACCTTCTATGAAGCTACCGAACAACAAAGTCCTTCTCCTAAGGAATAGGATTCAGCCATAGTTTACTCGGCCGAAAGTTCCCCTTCACCGAAACAACCTTCCCCCAAGAGGCCTTCACCGAATCAACCATCCCCCAAGAAACCTTCACCGAAAGCATCACCTAAAAAACCAACACCTTCCCCCAAATCCACTCCCAAACACTTACCCCATCTCTCAACATCTTCTTCTACTGACTCCTCACCTGATTTTCCCCATAAAAGGCAACCGATTTCTACTCACTGAATCTTGCCTCATCACCCACCGACTCCAACTGCCGAAAGACCAGGGACTTCGACAACACCACCTCCACCCCACCTCCACATTTTGTTCCGATCCCTTCTCAACCTCATCTTCATATTTCCCCTGAAGTGCTTGCCGATATTCTCGACACAAATCGGCAACACCGAATGATCGGCACACAATTTGCCAACTTGCAGGGGGAGTTTGTTCGGTTTCTTTCTCACATAAGTCATCGTGTCACTCTTCTTGAGTAGGGGTCTCTTCGAGACCAACAGATATCTGGTGTTTTGGAGGCCAACAATAAGTCTCTTGTTACCGTGATTGATCTTATCAAGGAACAAAGTGATGAGCCTCTCAAGGTCCAGAACTCTTTCTTCAAGTGCATGGAAGCCATGCAACAGGATATTACAGACTTGGTTGTTCCTCTTGGTGATGCATTGGCCACAACCATTCAACACCTGGAGTCTCTCATTCAAGCCAATACCGATCTCACTCTCTCTGTGGAAGCATTAAAGGTTGCATTTGATGCTTGGGATCAAGAATTGGCCCTCTTCGGCAAAGGATCAAATCTCAGGATACTATCAATGCTCAACTTGTTGAGGCTCTTTCTAAAATCAACTCCAAGCTTGACATTCTGCCTACTTCTGTTTCTCAATACTATGTCGAATCTTTGGATATCGACATTGGTGATGTTGCCTTCCGTACCGATGATCACGATTGTCTGCACCGTGTTGATAGGCGCATGGGCCGTTTGTCGACCAAGGCGGTTATTTCTTCTCCGCCACACACTGAGGGGGAGAAATCAAATGAGGGGTAGCAACATACTCCTCATGTTACTATTACCCGTGCAAGGCGAGAAGAAGCCACTATTGCTCAAGAAGTTGAAATTCGACAAGTGGAAATTCGGCAAGAAGGGCCTTCTATTCAGCGGGAGGAACTGAAAAATCAAGAACCTGAAATTTTGCCTTCTACCAAAATTGCTCAAAGGGAGGGAACCGATGACCTGCCGATCCTATCGAAGGGGAAGGAACCAACCTTTCTTCTAAAAAGGTCGATGAGTCTGCAAAGGAAGAGCCGAAGAAAGACAAAGGCAAAAAGAAACTCACCACAGAGGAAGAAGCTGCCGAGCTCAAATGACTCAAAGAAGCTAGAACAAAGCGGTTTTCCGATGGTGATGGTTTGAAACTTGCTCCTCCTAAGAAGACTTTATCTGATCTTGGGCTATCGGTTGAGGAACTCAAGAAAGCTGAGCTAGCTCAAATTGAGCATGATAAAGCTAAAGAGTTTTCTCAGAAGTTGGCAGAGGAAGAGATTGAGATTGCCAAAGTGTCGACTTACGCCATTGGAGCTCAGGAAATGGAGCTTGGTGCTCTGGAGATGTCGGCTAAAAAGTGTGAAGAAACAAAGGAGAAATTCATTAAATGGTATCACTCCACCAATTCCAATAAAAGAAACTCCCTTAAAATCGTTGATGTCAAAATCATCAAACCTTCAAAAGATGGAGATTCTATTCGTCTCTATGTGACAAGGGAGGATCTTTCAAAACAATTTGAGAGTATTGATATGCTCAAAATGTTCGGTCTTACTGAATGGATGGAGATTATGGATTGCTTGTACAAAAGTAGGAATGCTCTCAAAGTCGAAGTGGAGAATGTCATCACTGATCTTCAAAACAGATTCAACTCCTACCAAATAAAATACAAGATTGTGCATACTCTTGCTGAAGAGGAGTTCATTGCCAAACTCCGAGCCGAAAATCCTCCTCCCTCCTCCTCCAAGCCGAAAAGGTCCAAGTCTTCCAAGAAGGAATAAGTGTTTTCTCTGATGATCAAGGAAGGAAAAGCTCCAAACACTTCCAACCTTGATCTATCAATACCGACCTTGGTATCTCAGCCCTTCACTATTGTTATTCTTGAGCCTGCCTATGGGATCTTCTTCAATGATGGCCTCGACCAAATTCGCTTTTTTAGAGTCGATCAGATCCCTCTCGCTGATAGTATATTTCTAAGTGGGATTCTTTTAAATAATCCCTATGGGTGTCGTGGATCTCTACAGAGCAGTTACCGATGAATTGAAGAAGAGAAACTTCATTCCACACCTTCCATTTGAAGAATCTTAGCTTTTCTATCTTTAAATTTCATTGTACTTATTTTCCTTTTGACTTGTATTGTAATCTTCTCACAAGATTAATACAAAGTACAAATTTTATTTTTGAAGTAAATGGTGTGTATAGTTCATTATTTCATTCTTTTATACTTGTAAATGTCGGATACTCTAATTGGCATGATGCCATAAAGGCTGAAATACAATCCATTTCAAAGAACCAAATTTGGAATCTTGTGTATACAAGAAGGTCAGTAGGAGCATAATAGTATTCTTGATCCTAAATGTCGATGACATATTGTTCATCGGAAACAACATCCCAACGCTTGACGGTGTAAAATCCTGGCTAGGGAAGTGTTTCGTGATGAAGCGACTAGGAGAGGCGGCATATATCCTTGGCATAAAGATCTATAGAGATAGATCTAAGCACTTAATTAGATTAAGTTAGAGTACATACATTGACAAGATCTTGAAACACTCCAAGATGGAGGGTTCCAAGAGAGGAAACTTGCCAATGGTACATGGCATACAACTTACCAAGACTTAGTGTCCTAGTACTAAAGAGGACATGAACCTCATGAAGAATGTTCTCTATACTTCGGCCATCGGTTCAATCATGTACGACATGTTATATAATAGATTGGACGTCTCGTATTCCCTAAGCATGATGAGCAGATATCAACCAAACCCAGGTGATGCTCACTGGGTAGCAATAAAGAATATCCTAAAGTATCTGAGGGAAACTAAGGATATGTTCTTACTATATGATGGTTAGGAGAGAGATCTATGTATCTAAGGGTATACAGATGCTAGTTTCCAGACCGACCAAAATGACTATATTGCATTAGGGATAAGTATTTGTGTTAAATGGTGGTGTTGTGAGCTAGAAGAGCTACATGCATAGTAATAGTAGAGTTGACTACAAAATTGCCAGATCATCTCTTAAAGCCTATAAGTCAGAGCAAGCACAATGCTCATTTTGGTGCAATAGGCATAACTTTTTTTTTTCTAAAACATTGATCTGATCTGTAATTTTAGTAAACTTCAATTATTTGAACAAAAAATAATTATGTTTCTATCTTTTTGGCATATTGGATATGAGTATATACATTAAACATTTTTGTGTTCATTATTAGCATGTTTAAGTATCCTTAAACAAAATAATGATCATATTATTTAAAATTGTCCTTGTGAAGTCTGGTCATAGTCCAAGTTGGAAGTGCAATAGGTGCAACCAGAGTCACATGTGTTTGGCGGAACGTAAACATTGGACAAGACCCATAATCAGGATCACCTCATAGATCGGTGTCATAAAGCGACTCATGAAATGGTGGACACTCTTATCCTCAGACCTAAGATGTGTATTGGAAGTTAAAGCATAAAGAATGTTATACTTTGATCTAGTCTAACGTTACCCTTAACCGGGTAATCATAAGGGCTATATTGGACAACATTAATTATGTATAAGTCGTGTACATGCAATATGGGATTTTATCCTCTCAAATTGGGAGAAATATTTTTGGGCCTTTTGAATAACACTTGTTTGAATCAAATATGTTGGGATCGAAAAACATAATCTTTTAACTACAAAGGGTGAAATAGATCTGTTGGATCCCAAATCAATCAAGCAATCAAGAATAGAAACAATATGCAATATGATCAATGGATATTGAGGCCACAAGTCGTATTGTATTGATCTTTGAGAGAATTACATAATGTAGTGAGAGAAATATTACAACTTGGGGAACATATACAACTATGGAAAGTTAATTACAAGCTTCTAACAAACTCTATTTATACAAGGAAATAATGACTAAAGCTACAATACATTTACAAAAATGACAAATGAATCAGTTACACGTGTTCTAATATGCTATGATCTTCTTTAACGAACTTTGGAGGCCTTATGGAATGTAATCGTCATGTATCAAAGTTTGAACAAGATGTTCAGACTTTGTATCCGAACTCTGATCAACTCTAGCCAAACTCTGATAAACCTTTTTCATATCTTTGAGCATTCTTATAACACCCTAAAATAGATAGAATTTAAACAGTAAATTCCAAAAGGGGTAATTAAAGAAAATGCCAGAGTAATAAGGGTACAAAAATCTTTACTTTGATACAAATACCTATTGGGTTGACGGGGGAGACACGCTTACTAACACAAGTGACGGAACATGGAAGTAAGCCACTTGACGAGTTAGTAAAACCAAACACATAATAAAATACACGCAGGGGATGTTAGGCTCGGTAGCTTTAAACGTACACCCACGGAAAATCAACTTCAACCACATAGGGCCCTTATGTTGAGATCCTCACCCAATATCGTGTATTAGCACGTAGGACTTATACCCTATCCGATGCCTAACCGTGCCTCGATGTGGAAGCTAGCGTTCCATCATCGGACAAAATGATCTTATGGGGTCATGACGCCCAATTGCAACCAAATATTCCATATAATATCAATAAGGCCAACCAAATGCTCCAACAGTTAATATGTCAACAAATATGCTAACAAAGCAAGATTCCATATGATATTTCACATAATTTCCAAGGGGTTCAAAGTTAATACTTTGAATAGTATTTCCACACTTCAAATCCAAATTTCCAAGTCCTCATTCAATAAATACACATTAGTATCCCAAAACCCTAATTTTGTTTTCAAGCAATTAAACATGGAACTAAAGAAAAACATATTTCCCATGTAGCCCCAAATAGTTCAAGATATAAGTTCTCAAGTTTCAAAATCATAATCATCCATATAAACCCTAAAAATCTCCAAAATTAGGTTTTGGTGAAACTCGCCCAAATCAAGAGAAAACAAAGTAGAGATGTTTATAAGGTTGAAATCATAGTTGACATGTATAAAGTTTGTGAAAATAGAAAGAAACTCACCCAAGTAGTTTTCAAAGAGAAAACTAAACCCTAGTATGGAGGATGGTGGATTTTGAGGTGGAGTAGACTTGACTCTTCTTGTTAAACCCAGATTATAGTTGATTAATAATCACAACACAATAAAGAACAAGAGATGAATAAATCAAATCAACATACCACAGATCTCTTGATTAATCAGATAAATACGTGTCTGTGTTCTTGGTGTATACAGATACCTCGTGTGTAGAATACAGAGAATACGCGGCCTCCTTCTGTTCTATTCTACACCTTATTGTTAACCTAAATCTAGAAAATAAAACCCTTATATACGTAGGTCAACATGACCTAATTAATATTAACTATTAGCTAAAATACCCCCTAAGGTATTAAATACTATTACAAACTAGACCCATAATTTAATTTAAACTTGAATACAATTACAGATCCAACAATCTCCCCCTTTGGATTCAAGATTAAAAAATTTTGGCAATTGTATTCGGGTCTTCACTTCTCTTGAAAACTGTATTTGATATGACGTTGACAGCTTCAAAGCTTGTAGCTTTACACAGTCTTCATCTTCCTCTTTCTTTAAATGAAGTGTCCTTCGGACGATCATCTTCAGTCAGACTTTTGATAAATCAAATAAGTTCAGACACTTTGATATCTTTGAATTCTTCAGCAGTCTTCAGTTCAAAAATTCTTGTATAGTCTTTCTTTTTGTATTCTCCCCCTTTTTGATGAGTGGTGAGAATCATCATCATCAAAACATAGCAAAATAAAGTAGGAATTTTCTCCCCCAAGTCATCAATTAAGCACAGTCTTCATGTATTGTTTGTTCCAGATTCTAGTTTCTAAATCAAGATTAATCAAACAAAAAAGAATAAGAATCAAATACCTGTTTGATTAACTTCTCAAAATCAAGATTACAATATCTCTCTCTCTAGAACTCTCTCCAAGGACCTCTCTCTCCCTCCAACTTTCTCTCTCTAAATGTAACTGAATATTCTTCAATTAAGTTCTCTCTAAATCGTATCTTACAAAATACAAAGAAAACAAACTATTTATACTAACCACTAATTACAAGGAAAATACAAATACAAAATATATTGACTTATTACAAATAGACTTTGACTTTTAATGAGATTTGACTTTAGCAGCTTTGACTTTCTCAACTTTGACCTTCAGTATTCTTGATCTTGTATCCAACAGATTTATGCTCTAACAATCTCCCCCTTTGGATTCAAGATCATTGTTGAAAGATTTAGCAATTAAACCTTCACTTTAAGCTCTGTCTGAACAATCTCTCCTTTTCCTTTAACAGTCTTCTTTCCAAAGTTATCTTCAAATGATGAACAATCTCCCCAAAGCTCTCATAGAACGCTTTCAGACTTTGAAAAGAAATTATCTTCAGAATCAGCTTGAATTGCTTTTCATCAAATAATGTTCAAAGAAAATTTCCTCAAAACTTCAGAAATTCTTTGATTGTCTTCAAATCTTCCCTTTGAACTTTCTAACTTAAACATTTCAGAAAATCAACTTCACAAAACTTTATCAGATCTTGATATCATCTCTTCCAAACTTCAAAACTTTAACATTTCTTCATATCATCTCCCCCTTTTTGATGATTTGAGCATCTATATCATCAAAACTTTGCTTCCAAGAAATGTCATTGGCCAATCTGATCTGTGAAGAGCCTCTGATTCTGTGATCCATAACAAGATATTCATCTAGATCTTTTCAAATCCAGACAAAAATAAGAACAGGTAACTCCTGAATCACAGATGAATCAGTTAAAATGTCTGTCAGTAACACAAAGTCACTGTGTGTAACGAATACACAATATAAAGGAGCTTTTTGATGTTCACTCCCCCAGGGCTTCCATCCAATCATCGAAATACCACAAAGGCAATTTCTATGAATGTTATGACAAAGAAACAAATTCTTTGTGTGTTCGTGCACGTGTAGAAAGAATTAAGCACGAATAACTACTTTCATAAGGCTCAACATAGTGTAAACCACTGAGACAACAGTAGATAAACACAGACTCTAAGTGCATGATTGAAGTGCGAAGGTGGGGCAGACTTCCTTCTTTTTCAATATCCAGATTTTCCAAATGAAAACCAGATAGATTATATGTTGCGTCCCCTTGAAAATGTGAAACATTTTCTTGTTGAGAAGAAAATGAGTGGTTGGTGGGGTTTAAGCAAGAGTTGGCATGGGCTAATTGCCTGTTTCAATAACGTTCACCAAAGAGTTGTGAAACGCTAGTAATGTGGCTACCCGGCTCAAAAAGTAGTTGGTGCAGAGTTTGATATTCTTTTACTCTGATCTCTCACCCTCTTTCTTTTTAATCAATAAGCTCACTACTAACCAAACTCTCTTTTCCATTTTACCTCAGCACACCCACACTTATTTCTTTTGACTCCTCACACTCAATCACTAAGGGATTAACTTCATGGGTAAGAAACACTGGTTAACATGAATCCATAGAAGTTTAGTTAATTCCTAGCACAAAGAACCCATAGTTCCTAAAAAAAACATGTGTTGCTCAAATGATTTAACTATAACAGTTAAAGCTCATATACAAATGTCAGATAAATGGATGCTCAGATGAAATAAATGAAATTGAAGTATTCTCAAACAAGTATATTGAATGAATGAAAATGAATGCAAAAGACTTGTTTGAAAATCTGACATTGTATGAAAATGATCAGAAATGAATGATATAACAATTAAAGCTTATGGTCAAGAATAATTGATATTTGTCTATACGAAACAAAATATAGACATTCTTGAAATGACCGTTTCGAAATGAAATATCGCTCAAAAATTCATTGAAGTACAAGCGGAGTGTCTTACCATCGAATAAAAACTATTTCAATTTAGAGACGTGGTAAGAACAACTTGAACAAAAATTCAAACCGGTGTGTGTGAATACTTGAAAGTATATAGAAAAGACAATACGCAAGTAATTATCTTTGGAAACACACGGTTTGTAAACAATAAAGCACAAGATAAAAAAAAATAAAAAAAAAACATTTAAAATCACACTTCCAAATTATAAAATCTGTTTAAAAAATCAGGAAGTGGTTTGAACATTTAAGAACATGTTTTCTATATCTGAAAGTTGTCCTTCTTTCAAATATATTTAAGATTAAGATAAGAAATTTACCTTTTTCGCTCAATCTTAAATCTCAGAAAGTCAGGCTGTAGTCATAAAGATATGATCGTGTCAACTTCTCTCATACTGTATAAGTCTCAAAGTCTAGTCAAACTTTATTCACAAAATTTATTCGAAAATTAAAATGACATAAAGTAGTAAAACAATTAAAGAACGAGTTCTGATCAGAAATAATCAGAAATCATAGTCTTACTCCTTTTGACTTATAGGCTCCCCCTAAAATCATGCATCACAAAAATTTTGTTAGTTAAGTATAATGCAGAAATTAGTTTTGCTCCCCCTCAAATGAATGTAGATCATTTAAAATCTTCTCTAACTCCCCCTGAGATCATGAGCAAACAATTAAAGTGCAGATATCCTTCAGACATAAAAATAAAGAAAATGATGAAAAATAACAATACGTAACTTTAGTAGGTAATAACTGATTATGTCTTCAGATTTAACATACCAAGCTTAGAGACAAGAAAATTAAATCACTTCTCATCTAAGGGTTTGGTAAATAAATCTGTTTTTACAAAATAAAGTTCAATTGTTCCTTTTTCAACATTATCTTTGATAAAATGATACCTTACATCAATGTGTTTGGTTTTCGTATGCTGGACAGGATTAGCAGATATGGAAATTGCACTCTTCGAGTCACAGTAGATTGGAATTTTATCATACTTGAATCCATAGTCTCGTAGCTGTGTTCGTATCCACAAGATTTGAGAGCAACAACTGGCAGCAGCTACGTATTCTGCTTCAGCAGTCGAAGTGGAAACGCATAATTGTTTCTTTGATGCCCAGCTAACGAGCTTGTCTCCAAGAAATTGAACGTGACCAGAAGTACTCTTTCTGTCCAACATGCAACCTGCATGATCTGCATCTGAATATGCAGTCAGTTCAAACCCAGTATCTTTTGGATACCACAAACCCAGGTCTGCAGTGCCCTTTAGATATCTAAAGATCCGTTTGACAGCGGCCAAATGGGATTCTTTGGGAGTAGCTTGATATCTAGAACAAAGACATGTTAAAAACATAATATCTGGCCTACTGGAAGTTAAATACATCAACGATCCTATCATACCTCTGAACGTTCTAACATCTACACTTTTACCCGAAGGATCAGTGTGGATCTTAGTACCAGGTGCCATCGGGATTCCAATTGGTTTACAATTTTCCATCTTGTACTTCCGAAGAATGTCCAAAATGTACTTAGATTGATTTATAAAAATCCCCGTAGAAAGTTGTTTAACTTGTAATCCGAGAAAAAAATTCATCTCTCCCATCATACTTATTTGAAAACGTGACACCATGAGGTTAGAAAAGTTTTTGCAATATTTTGGATTAGTAGAACCAAATATTATATCATCAACATAAATCTGAATAAGTATAATATCATCTTTTTCCTTCTTTATGAATAAAGTGGTATCGATCTTACCTTTAGAGAAACCAGACTTGACCAAGAATTTGGATAATACATCGTACCAGGCTCGAGGGGCTTGCTTTAATCCATAAAGGGCTTTGTCCAAGATGTATACATGATTTGGCTTGTCTTGATTGACGAACCCTTCAGGTTGAGACACGTACACTTCCTCTTTAAGAATGCCGTTCAGAAAAGCTGTTTTCACATCCATCTGAAAGACTGTGAAGTTCTTATGAGCAGCGTAGGCGAGAAACATTCTTATTGCCTCTATACGCGCTACTGGAGCATACGTCTCGTCATAATCGATGCCTTCCTCTTGCCGGTAGCCTTTGGCAACAAGTCTAGCTTTGTTTCTGATGATGACACCATCTTCATCCTTTTTGTTCTTGAATACCCACTTAGTGCCAATCACGGTTTTGCCTTCTGGTTTAGGAACCAATCTCCAAACATTTAGGGCTTCAAACTGATTGATCTCTTCTTGCATTGCAGATACCCAGTCCGAATCAGCAAGGGCCTCAGATACTTGAGTTGGCTCAATCTTGCTGAGGAATGAGTCATGCATACACTGATTAAGAGTCGCTGACCTTGTCTGAACAGGCTTGTCAAAATCTCTAATTACTTGATGTAATGGATGGTCTTTGGTCCAGCAATGCTCATGTGGGAGTGGAATAGATACTGATTGAATATGATCATCATCTTGAAATCCACTTTCAGAATCTTCAGCTTGAATTACAGGAGGGGGTTTTTCAGTTGAAATATCAGTTGCAGAAGTATCAGTTGGGACAGCAGGAACAGACTGTTGAGTAGACAATGTAGTACACCCAACTGAAATAGTTACTTCTGGCTCAGCATTTGCTTGTTCATCTTCAACTGTAGGAGTAACAATAGGAATATGAGTTTCTGTCTGAACGGGGGATGCTTGTTCAGAAATAACATCTAAAGTGACTGGATGATGACAACTTGTATCTTCAGACCTGTCAGTCATAGCAGATTTAGATACATTAGTTCCAAGAAACTCATCATAAAAAAATTCAAATAACAAATCTAAATCAGTTAAATGTGAAGTAGATGTAGAAGCGTTATCCGAATTTGTCGTTGTATACACAGGTTCTGGACTGATCTGTCCAGAATCTAATACGCCAATAATAACGGGTTCTGAACTGATTTGATCAGAAGGCATTTCTTCATCAAATGTAACATTGACGCTCTCCACAACTGTCTTTGACTTCTTTATATAAACACGATATGCAGCAGAAGTTGAAGAATAACCAATAAAAATGCCTTCATCCGCTTTAGCACTGAATTTGTTCAGACTCTCTATGTCATTAAGCACAAAACATTTACACCCAAATACGTGAAAATATTTTATAGTTGGTGTTCTGTTGTTGATCAGCTCATATGGAGTCTACTGAAAACGGCGGTGTATCATGGAACGATTTTGCGTATGACATGCAGTTGACACAACTTCCACCCACAAGAATAGAGGTAGATCCGATTGACTAAGC
This sequence comes from Arctium lappa, assembly GCA_023525745.1. Lineage (NCBI taxonomy): Eukaryota > Viridiplantae > Streptophyta > Magnoliopsida > Asterales > Asteraceae > Arctium > Arctium lappa. The sequence continues at coordinate 14,712,173 of CM042064.1, forward strand.
ATAGTTCGAGCGGCCTCGACTAGCGTCCGATTACGTCTTTCTACTACTCCATTTTGTTGAGGCGTTCTAGCAGCAGAATACTGATGTGAAATCCCAACTGATTCGAGATATTCATCAACAATCTTGTTCTTGAATTCTGTGCCATTGTCAGTTCGAAGGAACTTGACTTGTCGCTGCAATTTCACCTGGGTCGTCTTTAAGAATGAAATGAGAACTTCAGATGTCTCATCTTTTGATCGAAGAAATTTGACCCAAGTGTATCTTGAGTAATCGTCCACAATGACCAACACGTATTTTTTACCACCCAAACTCTGAGTTCTCATTGGACCACACAAATCTGTTAGAGCACAAATATGTTGGATTCAAGATCATAAATATTGAAGATAAAAGATCAAGAAGTCAAAGCTGGAAAAGTCAACTCTCATCAAAGTCAAAGTCTTTTGTTAATAAAGTCAAAGTCAATGTTGTTTGTATTTTACTTTCCTTGTAATTGTTGTAGGTATAAATACCTTGTTTCCTTGTTTCATTTGTAAGTAAGTCATTGTAAGAAAGTGAGCTGATTAGAGAAGAGCTTATAGTTTCATCATTCTAGTGAGAGAGTAGTGAGAGAAAGTTGTAAGTTTGTAATCTTGATAAATGAATCAATGACATGTGATTACAAGATTCATCTTGTTTGTTTGTTACTGAATTAGAACTTGAAATTAGGGAATAAAAATTGGTATCAGAGCAGATCCAAAGTGAAATCAAATCAAGAAATCAAGAAAAGTTCGTTTTTACTGTTCATGTTTACTGTTCATCGAAGTTCAAATCGATTTTTGAGTTTCTGTGCGATTTAGGAGTTGAAATCGATCAGAGTATGTTCATATAGTATAATCGATCATGTTTGTATGATTTGATTTGTCAATTGCACTGTAATTTTCCTAAATTTCGAATTTTTGTTGATATTTTTGTTCACGAGTTTAATGCACTGTAAATTGATCCAAAATGTATCTTTTTGTATTGGTTTTTGAAATTCTTGCATTGTAATATGTTCTAGTATTGTAATCGATCATTTCTACAAAGTTTCAAGCCAATTGACAAAGGTTTGATCGCAAAACAGATGGAAAAATCAATTTCTGGGTCGATATCTTGAAGAACGCGCTAGATCTCTAAAACGCGCTAGTTCATCGTCCAAACGCGCAAGTTCGTCGTGAAACGCACAAGGTTCATCAGCTAGAACGCGCAAGTAAAAGGATAAATTTTGGTCTAAAACGCGCACGTTTCGATCTGCGAGTTCTCCAGACGCGCTCATCAAAGCTAGCGAGTTAGAAAAGGAACAGTGGTTAGCGAGTTCTTCGACGTGCGAGTTTGGAAGGAACAGTGGTTTGCGAGTTCTTCTACGTGCGAGTTTGAAGAGGAATAGTAGAAACGCGCAAGTGAAGCTAGCGAGTTTTGTTCAAATGCGCAAACTTCGACGTGCGAGTTTTGTAAACGCACAAGCCTCTGTTAGCGAGTTTCAGCGTGAACAGTTTTTAGCGAGTTTAGGCACTTGCGAGTTTCATCATCTGCGAGTTTGATCTGCGAGTTTGCTTGCGAGTTTGTCTGCGAGTTTTCCTGAGAGTTTATCAAACGCGCAAGTCTCGATCTGCGTGTTTCATAGTGAATAGTGACTTGCGAGTTTCTATACTTAGAATATTTTTTGACAAATTTTCAAAACTGTAATATGACCCCACCCGCTAACCGGGTAGCGGGACCCCCGTGCTAAGTCTGCCTAGGGGGACATAGTTCTTTTTGTGATCAAAACTCTGAAATTTAATTTCAAAATTTTTCTTGTGATTTCATAATTTGGATTAACGATCATTTTTCAAGTTCTAATTTCTTTTTAATTGAAACAGGATGTCTTCTCAAAGAAAAATGTCATCAAAAGAAGAGATTGCTAAACTTAAAGCAGAGATTCTTCATCTTGAAGGCCGATTTGCACAAAGTTGTAAAAAGTTGAAAGATTTAAATATGAATGTTGCTGTATCTAAAAGTCATTTGGAATATTATAAGAAGAAACATGATGATCAAGTTGACAGTTATAACAAGCTTATTGAGTGGATGCATGCACATATAGATTACCTGAAGAAGACAACAGGTTCAGGTCGATATTCAGAATTTTTTGCCAAATACAAGGAACATTTTCAACAACTTGAAAAAGAAGTTATTCAAGTCTTGAAAGATGATAAATGGTTGGAAGCTGAGAAATTAAAGACTGAGAATTCTGATTTTCTGCAAAAGATTTCTGATTTGGAATCTCAAATAATCCAGATTCAGCAAGTAGATTCTGTTGATAGTTATGAGATGAAGATTAAGAATCTAGTGGATGCTAATGCTGAGCTTCAAAAGGAAATATCTGATCTGGAGAAAAAGATGGTTGAACAAAGATCTGATTTTGAGACTAAAAAGAAAGGATTTGCAAAGAAGTTCTCAGATTTTTCTAGAAAATGTGCTGACGAGAAGAAGACGGTTGAGCTTAAATGCGTTAAACTTTCTCAACAAATCTCTGATTTTGAGAAAGTGATCATTATTGAAAGAGAAAAGTTTGCAAAGGATAAAAAGGAGATTGAGCAGAAGAATGTTGGATTTTTTAAAGAGATATCTGATGGAAGAAAGAATGTGGAAAAGGATTTTGTAGAAGAAAGAATTATTTTTGAGACTGAGATAAGGAAATTAACTGCAAAGTTATCTGAACTATCTGAGAATGCGCTTATAGAGCAACAAACGAAGTCTGAATTCAAGACAAAGATTGATCTTCTTGTAAAAGAAAGAGACAGTTTCGCTTCAAAGATTAAAGAGTTTGAAAAGATTGTTTCAAAGGTGGTGGTGACTGAGCAGACGACTCTAGAGTCACAAATTCACACACCTCGAAATAATTCAGCTGATTTTAAAAAGACAGCCTCAAGCTCACACATGAAACCTGTTTCTTCAAGAAGGTTAGTCAATTCATTCAATCAGATTCATACTTCTAATATTTTCTATGATCAACATGTAGATGGTTCGCGTACACAAAGAAGACGAAGAAGATATAATGAAGAGAAGTTGGTATGGAAAGTGAAACCAGTGGTTGATGATGAGAAGAATGATGAGAAGAAGGAAGAAAAGAAAGGAAAGAAGAAAGAAAACAAATCATTTGTATCTGCATCAAATGCAACGAAGAACAAAGTGCTTAAAGGTAAACCTGATCTTGCTTACTCGAGAGATCAAATGTTCAGGTTATCTAAGAAAAGGTATTGTTCTTACTGTAATACATTTGATTTTGTTCATAAAGCTAGTGATCATTACTGGTATGGTTCTTATTCAGTTACTCCCATTCGAACTGCAACTAATATACATGGACCCAAATACCAGTGGGTACCAAAACCGAAGATTGATTCTATGTTGCAGGCACCACAAGTCAAGGGGGAGTAAGAGAACGATGGCTCTTGAATAACACAGTTCAAGACCCGCAACTCAATGTCAAGAACAATGGCTTCTAAGTACGTCAGCTTAGGACCCGTACTTCAACGAAGTTTGACTTCTAAACACAATAGTTTAGGACTCGCTCTTCAAAGATGAAAAGGAGATGCTATTCCCGGGCTGATAAGAGATTGTACTCAGATACTCCAACGAGGATATCAACCTTCAAGGGGGAGTACATATTTTTCTGAAATTTTTGCATCCGACAGATATGATGAACTACATTCCAAAAGGAGTTGTAGATCTCTATCATGTGCTTTATAACTGACATATTTTAGATGCATAATTTCAGGGGGAGTAAAAGATTATGATTTCTGATTATTTCAGATCAGAACTCGTACTTTAATCATTTTACTGCTTTATGTCTTTTAATTTTTTTGTGAATAAATTTGATTTTGACTAGACTTTGAGACTTACAGGATGAGAGAAGCTGACACGATCATATTTACATGACTACAACTGATTTTTTGAGATTTAAGACTGAAGCGAAATGGTAAATTTCTTATCTTAATTTCAAATATATCTGAAAGAAGGACAACTTTCAGATATAGAAAACATGTTCTTAAATGTTCAAACCACTTCCCAATTCTTAAACATATTTTATAATTTAGAAGTGTGATTTTTAAATGTTTTCATTTTAATTTGTGTGCTTAATTGATAAACATACCGTGTGTTTCTAAAGATAATTACTTGCGTATTGTATTTTCTATATACTTTCAAGTATTCACACACACCGGTTTGAATTTTTTTTGTTTTGTTCTTACCACATCTCTAAAAATTGAAATAATTTTTCTTCGATGGTAAGACACTCCGCTTGTATTCAAAGAATTTTGAGCGATATTTCATTTCGAAACGGTCATTTCAAGAATGTTTATATCTTGTTTCGTATAGACAAATATCAATTTTTCTTGACCTTAAGCTTTAATTGATATATCATTCATTTCTGATCATTTTATACAATGTCAGATTTTCAAACAAGTTTCTTGCATTCATGTTCATTCATTCAATTTCCTTGTTTGAAAATACTTCAATGGTTTAAAATGCTCATATCTTCATGATTATATCACTGAGCATACTTATATCTGACATTTGTATATGAGCTTTAACTGATATAGTTAAACCATTTGAGCAACTCATGCTTAATAGAACTTGGGTTCTTTGTGCTAGGAGTTAATTGAAACTTCTATGGATTCACGTTAACCAGTGTTTCCTACCCAAGAAGTTAATCCTTTAGTGATTGAGTGTGAGGAGTCAAAAAGAAATGAGTGTGGGTGTGATGAGGTAAAATGGAAAAGAGAGTTTGGTTAGTAGTGAGCTTATTGATTAAAAAGAAAGAGGGTGTGAGATCAGAGTAAAAGAATATCAAACTCTGCACTAACTACTTTCTGAGCCGGGCAGCCACATTACTAATGTTTCACAATTCTTGGTGAACATTATTGAAATAGGCAACTAGCCCATGCCAACTCTTGCTTAAACCCCACCAACCACTCATTTTCTTCTCAAAAAGAAAATGTTTCATATTTTCTGGGGACGTAGCATATTATCTATCTGGTTTTCATTTGGAAAATCTGGATATTGAAAAAGAAGGAAGTCTGCCCCACCTTCGTACTTCAATCATGCACATAGAGTCTGTGTTTATCTACTGTTGTCTCAGTGGGTTACACTATGTTGAGCCTTATAAAAGCAATATTCGTGCTTAATTCTTTCTACACATGCACGAGCACACAAAGAATTCGTTTCTTTGTCATAACATTCATAAAAATTGCCTTCGTGGTATTTCGATGATTGGATGGAAGCCCTGGGGGAGTGAACATTAAAAAGCTCCTTTATATTGTGTATTCGTTACACACAGTGACTTTGTGTTACTGACAGGCATTTTAACTGATTCAGGTGTTACATTCTTATTTTTTCCGGATTTGAAAAGATCTGGATAAATACATTGTTCGAATTGGCAATTAATCAGAGGCTCTTGGACAGATCAGATTGGTCAAAGACATTTCTTGGAGAAAGTTTTGATGATATTAATGCTCAAATCATCAAAAAGGGGGAGAAGAGTTCAAGAAATGTTAGAAAGAGTTTGAATGAAAAAGAATTGTCCAAATGAAGAGTTTGAGTTAAAGCTGGGAGAAGTGTTCAAGATTGTTGAAAGATGAAAGCAATAGAATTGTTGAAGATAATTTGCTAGAGCAAAGTGTGCTAAATCTGAAGATATTTTTCTTTTCAAGTCTGAAAAGGGTTTGTGTACAACCTTGGGAGATTGTTAATATTCTTGAAGATCAGTTTTTGAAGAAGATTGCTGAAAGTTTTTAAAGATACTGTGCTTATCAGGGAAGGGGAGATTGTAAAGATTTCATACTAATAGGGGGAGCATGAGAATTGGTTGAGAAACTTATGTTTGTATCAAAAGGGAAGATTTCAAGAGAAGATATAGATTGTTAAAAGGGGAAGTTTATTCAATCGAGCTTAATCAAAGAGAAGATTGCATTGCTAAATCTTTTAGTAATGATCTTGATCCAAAGGGGGAGATTGTTAGAGCACAAATATGTTGGATTCAAGATCATAAATATTGAAGATAAAAGATCAAGAAGTCAAAGCTGGAAAAGTCAACTCTCATCAAAGTCAAAGTCTTTTGTTAATAAAGTCAAAGTCAATGTTGTTTGTATTTTACTTTCCTTGTAATTGTTGTAGGTATAAATACCTTGTTTCCTTGTTTCATTTGTAAGTAAGTCATTGTAAGAAAGTGAGCTGATTAGAGAAGAGCTTATAGTTTCATCATTCTAGTGAGAGAGTAGTGAGAGAAAGTTGTAAGTTTGTAATCTTGATAAATGAATCAATGACATGTGATTACAAGATTCATCTTGTTTGTTTGTTACTGAATTAGAACTTGAAATTAGGGAATAACAAAATCCATATGTAACAGTTATAACGGAGAACTAGTGCTTTGTTCAGGCTTCGGTTTGTGAGCGGCTCTCTTCATCTTACCCTTCTCACAAGTTGCGCATAAGTGTTCTTTTTCGTATTTCAGCTCAGGAAGTCCCTTTACTAATTTCCCACGAACCAACTTGTTGATGTAACGAAAGTTCAAGTGAGATAAACGTCTGTGCCAGAGCCAACTTTGTTGCGTTTGTCATCAAGCATACCTGATTGTCAATCTGAACTTTGGACAAGTTGATGGTGTAGAGGTTTGTCTTTCTATGTCCACCCAAGAGTTATGTTCCGTCTTCAGTACGAACCGAGCAACTCTTAGACTTGAAATTAACCTCTAACCCTTTATCGCAGAATTGACCTATGCTGAATAAATTGTGCCCTAAGCCTTCGACATAGCTCACTTTACTGATCGTTATCTTGTCTTGAATGATGTCACCATATCCTAGAATAGGTGAAAGCTGATCGTTTCCAAATCTGACATTGCCACTGAATTTCTCTGTATAGTTAGACAATAAAGCTTTTTGCCCAGTCATATGCTTGGAACATCCACTGTCCAAGTACCACATATGCCGGGTCTGCAAGAGAAATCAGGCAATAATAGACTTAGGTACCCATTTAAAAACGGGACCTAACAGTTTAGTACAAGATTTTGGCATCCACTTAAAAATGGACCCTCTGTTCTTTTGAAATCTTTGAAAAACATTTGACTTTGAAGAATAAACATGATAAGATCCATACCAATCAAAAGAATTATGAGAATAAGCAAAATCAGTTTTCCGATAAGAATAATATATAGTAGTAATAGGAGACAATTGAATCAATTGTTGTATTGAATATCTCTTGTAAGAAGTTACAAGGTTTTGATTATTAAAAGCAATTTGATCAATCACATCAGTATCACTACTAACTGTTCTATTACAAGTATTATCAGAAACTGATTCTACTATCTCATCATCCTTCCTTTTTGGTCTCCATTCAGATTGAGCTTTCAACTTTTTCTTCTTTAAATCTGAAACACAAGATGTAGATGTATTAGGAAAAGTAGATTTCCAAGATTGAGTTTTCTTTTGTGTACCAGTGTATTTCTGTTTCTGTAATCGTTGTTTCTTATGTTTCTTACCATGAGCATAGTAATCAGCAGTTACAGAAACTGATTTACCAACCTTAGTTGATGATTCAACAGTATTTACACCACTTGGTAACACTTTGTCATTTTCAAGACAAGTAGAATGATCAGGAAGTTTAGAATGAATGTCAAACATATCAGATTCTTCCATGCTCCCTTCATCAGAATTAAAAGAATCATTTGCAGACTCAAATAAGTCATCAGAATTGTCAGAAAAAATTTGAGGTGCCATTGAAACTGTAGAACACTTTGTTGAATTAATTTGAAAAACTGTGTTCTTTAAAACGGTAGAAAATACATTTTGTTGAATATCCACCAAAATCTTTTCATCAAATAAAACATTTTCAAGCTCGACTATTTTGTTTTCAAGGATAGATGTAGGAACATAAACCTTTGCAATTTCAGGTTTTGCCTTCATCTCAGATGCGGAATAACTAACAAAATAGTCGTTTGAAAATACTTTTGGTGTTTCGGAAAGATAACTATCATTTAACTTTACATAGTTAAATGGTAGTTTCATTTTCTTTTTATTCTTTCTGTTTTCAGTTTCTTTGGCCTCTACTTCGTCTGGCAATTTGGTAACGAATTTGGGTTTCAAATGAGTATGTTTACCAGCACATGCAAGAAAATCATAGTTATAAAGTGCCGGTTGTTTTCTGATGGCTTTCTTAAGATAATGGGGGTTGTTAAAACCAAGTCCCCATCTTTGCTTAACATCATCCTCTTCATCAGGAGCATTAAGAAAAATGGTTTGATCTGTTTGACCTCTTTTATAAAGTTTAACTTCCAGATCATTTACCTTCTTGTTCAAATTCTTGTTTTCAACCTGCAATTTATAAACAGTTAGTGCAGATTCGTTTTTCTCAAACTCATATTTAGAAACCTTAACTTCAAACTCAGAAATCTTCTTTTCAAAAATCATCTACTTTAGATTTAGAATTAGAATCAGATTTGCGTAAAGAATCAATCAGATATTTGTTTGAAATAACAGACGTATTAAGTTCAAAGATCTTCTTGTTCTTTTTAGCAACCCTTTCCTTTTCCTTTTTCAGAGTATCTTGTAAATTTTGAAGCTCAATCACCATGGTTTCCAATTTGGTAATGAAATCTTTTGGAGTTAAGTTTAATACCTCATTAACTGCTTCATCATCTGACTCATCATCTTTTTCTTCTTTGCCCATTAGACAGATATGAGCATTTTCTTCTTTCTCTTCACCTTCATCCTCGGAATGATCCAACCAAAACTCATCCTCGGCCATCAAAGCTACACCCGCTTCTTGTTGTCTTGCCAAAAGAAACTTGTTCTGATAGTACTGAGAGTTGCGTACTTTCGGCTTCCGACAATCTTTAGCAAAATGACCCATCTTGCCACAGTTGTAGCATTTAATTGGATCACTTGTTTTCTTCTCAGCAACCGTGTAGTCATTCGCAAACTTTTTCTTCTCATCCGGTTTCTTTTCCACATATCTTTGCTCTTCATACCTTTTTCCTTCCACCCTTTCCCGGTGTTCATGGTTCTTTGAGCTCGAAGAAGAATACCGTTGAGAATTTGATCCCGACTTCTTATAAAATTTCTTCTGAAAGGCACGGGTCAGCAATATCATAGCTTGTTTCAGACTTTCTCCATCATCACTATCTGAAACAGAATCTGACTCAGAAGTTGTAAGAACTATCTTCTTTTTCTTTTCTTTCTTCTCTTTCTTTTCTTTCAACTTCTCTCCAGCTACTAAGGCAATAGGATCAGAAGCTTGTACTGCTTTCTTCTTTTCAGCTCTTTTCTCTTCAACCTCTTCTTCATTCTTCTTTAAGGTTTCAAATACCTCATGTAGTGGAATTTCATTTAAATCCTTCATCTGCTTCATTCTTCTTGTATGCTTCTTCCATTTTGGACGTAAGATACTCAAGAATTTGACATTGTTTTCCAGTTGCTTCTTCTTAACTTTGTTCTTTGTTAACTCGTTCAGAAGCAACACAAACCTCTCATAAGTATCTTCCAGACTCTCATTCTCCTTGGCTTTGAACTCCTCATAGCTATTTATGCAGTTTGCCACTTTCATCTGGTTTCCGACCTTTGATCCCATCATCATCTTTTGCAACTGATCCCACATCTTCTTAGCATTGGCTTTATAACTGTCAATCTTGATGTAGATCTCATTTGGTATGCTTTGAAGAAGTAATGATCTCGCTTGTTTATCTGCTTTGTATCGGCTTTTCTGCTCCTCAGAATACTGAGAAATATCCACTGTCACTGTTTTCATCTTTTGCTCTCGTTCTTCAGTTCCATCTTCACTATCAGAAGAGTCAACATCAGGTACTTGAACTGTTATTGGAGCCATTGGACCTTCGGTGATAGACAGTAGAATATTCTCTCCATTTGAATGTCGATCTATGAAATCCAGGAATCTGTCTTTCCATTGCTCATATTCGCCTTTGAATAAAACTGGAGGTTTCACATCAGTTCCAATTGAAAGTGCATCTTTGGAAGTCATCTTGTATAATCCTGTTTGAAAAATATATCAATAAGAAACTAGAACTGATCGTTAGTCCAAATGAAACAATCAAGAAAATACAGAAATCTTGAAATATAAAATCAGAAATTTTAATCACAAAAAGAACTATGTCCCCCTAGGCAGACTTAGCACGGGGGTCCCGCTACCCGGTTAGCGGGTGGGGTCAAGGGGCAACGCCCCTAGAAAAAAAAATTCACTATTAAAGGGCATATTATAGTTTTGAAAAATTTGTCTAAGTCCTCCACACTTTGCGCTTCAAGTAGCAATCGCAAACTTCAACTTTGCGTGTCACACATGAAACGCACATCACACTTTGCGTTCCTCACAGAGACCGCAAACCTCTACTTTGCGTGTTGATAAGCAAACGCAAACCACAAGTCTCAACTCAACCACCTCTACTTTGCGTTTGTCACTTTGCGTTTATCACTTTGCGTGTTATGAACTTTGCGTGTCAAATGATATACTTTGCGTGTCACGTTACACCAGCAAGACACACTTTGCGTGTCTCGTTACACCCGCAAGACACACTTTGCGTGTCTTGTTACACCCGCAACACGTACTTTGCGTGTCTGAGCTCCAATCTTTCTACTTTGCATTTCAAGAAGCACACTCACACCTTAACTTTGCGGTTCAATCAGCAAACGCAAATCACCACTTTGCGTTTTTCTAGTTGCAAACGCAAACTACAATTAGTCTCTGATCCCAAATGAAACGCAAACTTTGAACTTCTCGATTCTTAACTCTTAATGAAGGAAACGCAAACTTTTAAGAGCACATTCAATTCTTGATGAACACCCGCAAATCTGATGAATGACCCGCAAACCTGATGAATGACCCGCAAACCTCTAAAATCGAACAAAATCACACCAAAATCTCATCTAGACCTAGAAATTCAACTCTATACTTTGACAATTCACTCGTCTAACCAATTCGAACACAAAACTAACACTGATATTCGATCAAATACACAAAAATGTAAAAATCGACTCAAATACATTGCACAGGACTCGTGAACTTCGAACTAAACCAAAATTACAAATTCGTGAGTATTACAGTGCAATACAGAAATTAAAGTACATAGACTCGATCTATTACACTTTTGGAACAATTCCTAATCAAAATTTGCTCCAAAAACACACTCAAACTCAGAATTTGATTTTCGCTCAAGAACACAGATACGAACTTTTGAATTTTCTTGATTTTCAATTTGGATTTGCTCTGATACCAATTGTTTGTTCCAGATTCTAGTTTCTAAATCAAGATTAATCAAACAAACAAGAATAAGAATCAAATACCTGTTTGATTAACTTCTCAAAATCAAGATTACAATATCTCTCTCTCTAGAACTCTCTCCAACGACCTCTCTCTCTCTAACTTTCTCTCTCTAAATGTAACTGAATATTCTTCAATTAAGTTCTCTCTAAATCGTATCTTACAAAATACAAAGAAAACAAACTACTTATACTAACCACTAATTACAAGGAAAATACAAATACAAAATATATTGACTTATTACAAATAGACTTTGACTTTTAATGAGATTTGACTTTAGCAGCTTTGACTTTCTCAACTTTGACCTTCAGTATTCTTGATCTTGTATACAACAGATTTATGCTCTAACATGTATAGATCCCTGTGTGGAAATAAGAGCAGTCTCCCCAGATAGAGAGAGTGATTATTTCAATCTTTGCAGATTCAAATAAGTAAAAAGTGGTAACCCTGAATCAACAAATGACTCAGTTTGGAATGCCTGTCAGTAACACACAGTCACTGAGTAACACAAAGTTACTATATAAGGAGCTGGTTTTGATGTTGGCTCCCCAGGACTTCCATTCAATCATCGAATAACACATGGTTATCTATGAACGTTCTGACAAAAAACAAATTTCTGTGTGCTCAGGCATGTGTATGAAAGAATTAAGCACCGATGATTGCTTTTCAATGTAGGCTCAAAGTATGTAAACTTGTTGAGACAGCAACAAATTATACAAGAACTCAATGTGCACGAGAAATGGTCGAAGGTGGGGCAACTTTCCTTCTTTTTCAATATTAGTATCTTCCAAATGAAGAACCAATAGCGTATGTGTTGCTTCCCGAGAAAATGTGAAACATTCTCTTTTTGAGAAAAGAATGAGTAGCTGGTGGGGTTGTATGCAAGAGATGGCATGGGCTAGGTGTCTTTTTCAATGTCATTCACGAAGAAATGTGAAACAACAATTTATGCGGCTTCCCGACTCAGAAAGAAGTTTGGTACAGAGTCTGATATTCTTTTACTCTGTTCTCTCACCCTCTTTCTTTTAATCTTTTAAATATCACTTCTAACCAATCTCTCTTTTCCATTTTACCTCTTCACACACCAACACTCAAATCTTTTGACCCCTCTCCCCTCAGTCACTCAGGGAATACTTCCTGGGTAGGAAACACTGGTTATCGTGAATCCATGGAAGTTCTGTTAAGCTTTCACACTGAATCCCATGTATTTTCCTAAAAGAACGTGTTGTTCAATAGCCTTTTGTACATGTAAGCACAAAGGAATACAAATAAATATGAAGAATAAAAATTTGGAGAAGTCAAAAACACAAGGTGTTTGACAATACAATTCTCCCCCTCAAACTAAAGGTGTTTGTCAATTAAGCTCCCCCTCAAACTAATGATCAAAGGAGGTGGTAGCCAAGAACATTAATGATGAGGAGTGTTTTGGAGGAAGAACTTACCTACAACCAGCAGAGAAAACACCCTAGATGAATCCCCAAAATAAGATATAATGAATTAAGATCGAAGCTCTTTAATTTATAGGTCATCCGCGATAATGACATGACAATAGTGACAGTGTCATTATTGCGGGGCATATCTGCCGAGAATGTACCGAGACTCGGCCTTCCCCTCTCACGATTGTGCCTCGGCGAGAGTGACATCTGTCACAATCGTCGGGCACTCTCGCCCCAATTGTACCGCGGGGTATCAACCCCTTGCGTTTGTGCCCAACGAGAGTGACACCTTGTCACAATCGCTGGCATTCTCGCGTGCCCTGTACCGAGACCTTCCAAGGCCAAAAACTTTTTTGACAGAGTTGATTCAAAATAACAACCAAACCCTAAAATCATGCTAATCGTTGGATCGATATTGGGCATTCATAAAGTTCATAAATTTCGGGGTGTTACAATTCTACTTCAGACTTTACTTAGCCAATATCATCATTCCAGAACTATGATCCTTCTAACCTAGATTTATAATCCAACAATCCAGAGATAATACTTAGCATATTTCCATCATTTTCAACTTTGAGCCTTCAATGTCAGAGCTCTGATCAAGCATATCAAAGATGAACACTTAGACAATTTTGACCAACCTTTCCAAGTCTAACAATAACTATGCCTTAAGTTCAAAACTAAATACTATGAAGCAAAAGGATAATGAATGATACCGCCATATGATTGATTATATCAATCATATTATTCGAAGGAGAAACACATTTACATAGCCTTGGGGCGGTACGTGTTGCTAGACGCTTACCACCGTCTATGTAACTGTGTATCGTGTGCAAGTGGGAGAATGTAAGTTATTATATGCCCACAACACGTGTCACATACGGATACTGCTAGGGAGTATGTAAACCTATAGGGTCACACATAAAGAATATGTTTACTTTCACTTGTAGAAACCCGAATTAAATCAAGTTGATAATACAAATAATTGTTCTTGGAGGATAAATATGAAAATATGTTTTTAATTGTAGTTATGATAATTACATGGTTTATCTGTAAATATGCACGACGATTATGTTAAAAGTTTAGATAATAATATATGTTACAGATAATTACTAAACCTTATTTTGAATTACAGTCTATCTATAATTCAATCCATATAGATAGGATGATAGACCAAATCAATTTTAAGTGATTCAACATCTTAGATTTGGCTATCAGTTGTAACACATAAAATAAATCTTTTCTTTTCTGTGTTACACATATTAGAATTAAGGTTCTTTTGGGTTAGCACCTGGTGGGCGATCAACGTGTGTTCGTGTGTGGATCATCTACGGAGGAAACCACTGTTGGTTTCTTAGTGCCCTGTTAGATACCTCGCCAAATCTACAAAAGGTACATTCTAAAACACCCTATGACATGTGGTCTTTAATTAAATGCATCATTGGATTCGGTTGTGTTTTATTAGAAAACTTTTCTTTGATATTCGTAACCAAAGTATTTAATTTTATGGTGCATAAAGCGGTTACAAATTCATTAAAAAAATCTAACATATAGATACCGTCTAAAAGTAAAAAACAGTGAAAACTAGTTTCATTTATTGTTTCATGGATGGAACAACACATTTGAAAACTAATCCGTGAAAATCAACTAAAACCATCCAATGAGTTTAATTTTAAGCCATGATTCACATTGTTTCACATAATTTTTTTTTTGTGTGTAAGTATTATGTGCTACATGTATAAACTTATTTCTGTGTTTTTTTCACACGTAAACATTCCTTGATGTTTCATCTATGAAACAAACATTATATGTATACTACATGTTCACATGTGTTATTTCTTCTATGAGTTAAACACACATATACAATCTAGTTCCCGTGGTTTTTAACATTTAGATGGTTTCTAAATGATTTATCCCTTGCACACACACACACACACACACACACACACACACACACACACATATATATATATATATATACATTCAGGTTAGTTGCCTTAAGTCATACCTTCAAAAACGACCTTAAAGTTTGAGACTGTTACCACACCATGCCACATGTCATTTAGAGTCTTGATCGTGGGTAATTATCAATTTACAGGTTAATTTGAAGTTTACAATACTTCACTAAATTCTCTGTCTCCTATCCCCAATCTCTGTCTCGATCCTCATTACCACTTAGGAATACGATCACATCTCCATCACTGCCCACAATGGGCATGCCCGACGGATCAAGGATTCTTATTTTTTCTTCCAATTAATGGAGTTTTTTTTTACAACCGTTAAAAGTAGGAACCAAATTTGTAGTTTACTCTTGAAAAAGAAGAAGATTTATATGTAAAATTTAAATATGTTACCTTTTAGTAAATATTTAGAAAAAAAAAATTTGTTTAAACATATATATATGATATGGTACATTATTGGAGTTGGATTGATGGGAAAATAAAATAATAGCAAACACATCAATAACTCAATATCAATGGGATAGATGTCTATTCGTCATTTTCGTATTCTTTTATCAATTTTTATATTATTTATTTAAGGGACAATTCATAAAAAAGTAAATAGTTTTGCTTTTTATTTATAAGTAAACTATAAATTTGGTCTTATCTTTTGTAAAGAATAACATCTTTTGTGTTTGTAGTTTTTAAATTATAAGATAGTCATCGTAATTTGTAAGAGCATCTCCCACAGCTTCTCCAAAATGGAGAAAATGAATATTTTAGTCATTTTTGTGCTCCAACAGATTCTCCAAATCTTTCTCCAAAATGGAGAAAGTAGGAGAGAGTGTAATTTTTTTTCCAAATATGGAGAATTCTCCAAAATCTCCAAAAATGATTACCATGAGAGAGAAATTGTTTTTTATTATATTCTACCAATAAGATTTCTTCAAATGAGATGGGTATGAGAGATAAATAATATTTTATTAGATTTATACAATATTTTAATATTATAAGTAATGATTTGATCTCCAAAATGGAGAATCTGTTGGAGATGGATGTAAATTTTTATGTAGATTTTGACTTTTAATTCTCTATTTTGGAGAAATTTTGAAGATGCTGTTGGAGATGCTCTAAAAACGTTTGAATTTGGTCCCTCTCTATAACGATCATTAACAAGTTATGTTAAAGGAAGGACATATTGTTCTTTTATTAATTTTTTTGCCTTTTACCCAATCAAAGACAACAGGGACCAAAATTATAAAATTGATTTTGATTAAGTAAAAAACAAAAAGATATCGATAAAATGATAGAAATGTCACTCATTTGATGGAAATTTTTAACCGTCGTTAAAAAGGACAAAATTTGGACGTCTTTACAAACTACGATGACTATCTTGTAATTTCAAAACTAAAGCGATAAAAAGGGTTATTTTCAACAAACCACATGAACCAATTTGTATTTTACTCTTTATTTATTTATGTATGTTTTTTTTAGATTAATTTTTTATTTATTATTTTTTTTTGTCTTGAAAGCCCTACTTTCTAATAATTAGTATGGTGTTTATTTATACAAAATACTACCCTCAAATATAAACAAATTAACCCTAAAGTCTAAGGTGTTCAGATCGATGGTGGTTCAAACGGTGGTTTGGAGAAGAAACCGATAGAGGCGTGGTTTAATCAGATAAGTTTTATATGATTAAGTAATATTGGATTAAGGGCATATGTGGTATTATGAAGAAAAAATTAAAAAAAAAATCCATTCAATCAAAATACCTTGTAGTTGCTAAAAAATGTTAAATTCTCTCATTTGTGGAATTTGATGGAGTTTAGAGATTCCTTTCGTGAAAAAGAATGAATCAAATAAACGAATGAAATTTGGTAAATGAAATTCAACATTCCAATTCCATCAGATTCCTTCAGAATCTGCGAACCAAACACCACATAAGGAGTTAACCTCAAATATAAACAAATTAACCATATAGTCTAAAAGATAACTCTAATTTAACTCTAAACAAATAACCCTAAAGGTTATAGAGTTATAGCAGAATATACAACAATTAACCCTAAATAGTTGGTTAACATGTTAGTATATTAACACTATTACATTAATATAAACAAATTAACACTAAGGTGTCGTTTATTTTTTAAGAGGTCTAAAGCCTGAATTCTTATTTTAGTTATGATTAATAAGAGATGGTGTGTTAAAAAGTCTGAACGATTCAGACTTAAGAGTTATTAAGAGGTTTTTTTTTAAAAAACAAACAACCCCTAACTAAACAAACTCTAATAAAAAATCTGTATCCACGTTAAACTTTATAAAAAAATCCATCTTATTAATTAGGCTAAATTTTATTAGAAAAATTCAAGAAGAATTAACGATAAACATTGATGGAAATGCATTTAATAAAAATTAAATATTGCATTTATCATATTAGCATGACATTAATGTTAAAAATATGTTATTTTTTATTTATGTTAACATTAAAAATAAAATTAATTTTAGAAATTCAATATTGTGCTCATTTTAAATATGTTGACAAACCTTTCTAACAATATAATTTGTAATAAAATATGTATTCTTTAATGTATTTTAACTATTTATTAGGGTGCGTTTGGTATATTGAACAGGACATGACAGAACAGAACATGAATCATTATTTCACGTTTGGCAGGATTGTTAGGTGGAACAGACAGTAACAAAGTAGAACATGCTTGTTTCACCCCCACCCCATGGAACAAGCTGGAATAAGGTGGAACAGACTTATACTTTACCAATATAACCTCAAAATAAAATTTAATTATCTCTAAAAACATTAAGTACACTTTTTTTTTTATATTTTATCCATTCTTTAAATTTTATTTATTTTATTTTATATTCTTTAAATTTTCACTTTGTTGTTCTCAAATATTATTTTTATATAGTTACTATGTTTTGATTAATTTATTTAAATTATTAAATATTAATAATAAAAAAATATAGAAAAGGTTAAAAAATAAAATTTCGAAACTATATAAACCTTTTTTTTGTGTCACTTTAATCTATCTTACAAAAACTTTCTAATACTATATGTTGTTATAAAAATATTTATTTCGTTATAATTTAATAAATTACATAATTAATCAAATATATATATATATATAAATATATAATATAAACAACTTATTAGGGGTAAATTGGTCATGTTATCTGTTCTGTTCTGTCTAGCTCTGTCTTACCAAACGCTGAACAGTTGTTCTGTCCTGTTCTGTTCTGTCATGTCCCGTCTTATCATGTCTGCATTCCAAACGCACCCTAAAGCTTTTGAAGAATAAAAAAAATCTAACTTATTCTTAACTATCGTAGTGAAATTGCGAAGGTGTACCTTGTACTTCTTAGGGGCCGTTTACGCAATACTTATCCGATAAGTGCTTACCTGTAATTGTTAACGTTTTCACTTAACTTATCGGATAATATTTTAATCCATTAAAATGACATCCTATGCAACATTTATATCCGATAAGCGCTTACCGGGTAAGAGTCGCCACTCTCATTTACCGGGTAAGACTCTTGGTCCTTCTCATCACTTTTACCGAGTAAAATTCTCAATCATTGTCATTTTCAGCCGATTAGCTAAATGAGTCGGTAAATACTTATCGGGTAAGCATTTAAATAAACAGCACCTTAATTAATATAAAACCTAAGTAACATATGGGTTGGGGTTCGGTAAAAAGTTGAGTTAACGGTAACAAGCGTAAGAAGTGGTTATTAACTGTTGGATGATTAATGGACACACAATAAAATGAGATGCACAGTACACAGGATCAATTATCTTATTAGCCACAATTTATGAGAGGATAACATATAACTTAACATAATTTTGATAGATTAATTAATGAGGTAAAAATCATAGACTCATAGTGAAATATTTTAGAAAAGGAAAAATAGTGGGAGAGAATCTGATGTAAGGAGGTCCATGGGAAGAGTCCTGTTCAGCAGAGTAGGTCAGTCGATCACGTTACACACACTACCGCCATCCAACCCCCGTGTTTATCGCCTCCATTCCTACGTTTTTTTTTTTATTATTTAAAATTTAATTTAATTTAATTTAATTAATAATAAAATAATAATTGCAAAGTTTGCCAGCGTCAATGCTTCTCCCTCTGCCGGTATTATTCATTCATTCATTCTTTTATTTATTTATTTATTTATTAAGTAGTGAACTACGCCTTTGGTCCCTGATATTTTCCTATTTTTAGCATTTTTCGTCCTCCAAAAATGTCACAATCTTTTAGTTTAGTCCATTTAACCAATGGCTGTTAAAACTAATATATATATATATATATATATATATATATATATATATATAGGGTCAGGTTAAGGAGAAAACTCTAAATAAATGAAAAACCGAAAAACCACGAAAAAACGAATGAATAAGTATATGAATATGGATGTCAAATTAACGAGAAAAATATGATCGTTTATTTGGTGTAACTTATTTCAATCGAATTTTGTTCATTTTTCGTATTTTTTCGAATAAAAAATAGGGGGTGGAGGTTTTTTTAATTTAAAAAATATTGTTGTAACCGTCTCCTTAATCATATCCATCAGATCATCTAATCTAACGGTTGATAAGGTGATTTTTAGTTTTTCATTTATTTAAGGTTTTCCCTTGAACCTCTCTCTCTATATATATATGCAAATGCAACGGATGTAATTTTCTTGTAAATCAAGAATAAAAAAGTTAGTGCAAAAATGATTGAAATGTAAAACTTAAAAATAAATAATAAGTGTAATAATTTTTTTTTGATAAGGGTATCCTGGACCTTTGGCCCAAACTAATCATTTGGCAAGTATAGCCTTTGGCCCAGCTGCTAAGCGTGCAATCCTGAGTTTGTTATTAGTGGCCACAATGCTGTGAGTGGGGCTCGAACCCAGACAACCGCTATGAAGTCCCCAAGCTCTTACCACCACACCACAACCTTGTCGTTAACTGTAATAATTTCTAATCATACACTTTTGTAGAAGACATAGGGGTTGTTTTTTTTTTTTTTAAAAAACCCTCTTAATGGCTCTTAAGTCTGAATCGTTCAGATCTTTTTACACACCACCTCATATTAATTATAACTAAAATAAGACTTCAAACTTTAGACCTCTTAAAAAACAAACGACACCATAGAGATATGATGGGTAATAACTTGTAATCATACATTTTTTTTTTATCTACTTATGTATGTATTACGCACAAATGATTGAAATGTAAAACTTAAAAGAATGCTTGCATCCATAAGCTCGAATCAAATTATTCACTTTTAAGACATTTGAGGCCAAAATTGCACCACATACTTACCTGAAAGATTACAAAAATATTACACTTAAAAATTACAAATGAATCAAAGATACTTCCAAAATAATTATGAGATGCCGCTCAACATTTGAATCAAATATTATCAATCATGTCAATGGATCCTGAATTACCTAACTGGATGTCATTTTCACACTCTTAATATGATCTAGAGGACACATTTTTGATACTTGAACATTAGATAACATGGATACTCGTTGACAACAGGTCTGTGAAATGTTTACCAAAGAGGGGGTGTAATCAAATGTGAATCTCATATATTGTGATAAATGTGAACACTTTTATCTTAAGGTATTGTTTCGTCTCCTTTATTAAAAAAAAGATTTCTTGAAGCAATTATTTGAGGTTTCAAGATTTTTTAAGCCATTAATCGAGATTTCAAGATTTCTTGAAGCCCATTATTCAATATTTCAAGATTTCTTGAAGCCATTATTCGAGATTTCAAGACTTTCTTGAAGCCATTATTTGAGGTTTCAAGATTTCTTCAAGCCATTAAGTAAATTTTCTAAGGTTTCGTCCTTTTTATTAGAAAAATACTTTTTGAAGCAATTTTTTGCAGTTTCATGATTTCTTGAAGCCATTATTCAAGATTTCAAGACTTCTTTAAGCCATTATTCGAGATTTCAAGACCTCTTAAAAGCCACTATTAAAGGTTTTTCCAACTTTCTTGAAGTCATTCTTCATGGTTTCCAGATTTCTTGAAGTCATATAGTCGAAATGTGAAAAGGGGCGAAGCTTTTTACTACAATAATTATCAACAACAATGCAATAAGCGATACTAATGACATCATGGCTAGATATAGCCGTTGACCTGACATGTTTAGCATACTCCTCATATATTTCAAGCAACATTTTGTCAGCATGCTCATTTAACGTTGATTCAGGAAATGGCTCAATCAGTAAACATCTGACCACCTGCAACACGAGATATGACCATCACATAACTTGGTAATTCACAACTCCATTAGGAAATGGAAACAAAAATACAAAACTTATGATTAAAACATGTCGTAAACCAAAACTTGGGGTCCAATCTCTTTTCAATGTGTTGACACATATTTCACCATTTGTTGTGATATTTGAATGGAAAATTCAAAAAGGCGTACTTGTGCCTTCTATATCTGCATCTATTGTTGAAAAGTCATCATTGCATGTTCCTACTTTTATTCCTTCTGATGGGGTTTCATCAAGACTTCAATTCCCTAACGAGCTGCTTTATTACATTTGGAGGAAGATTCTCATTGGTTGCCTGCAAGAAAACGTAATATATAAATGTCTAACCTTTCAATATTACATAGAAATAAGCAATACGAATAACAAAAAATAAACCAAACTGATCTAGTAAATCCCACTCGAATGTAGGGTCCAAGGGTGAGATATATGAAAATCTGACCTCCATCCAAAATCTCAACCTACCTATGATTCTTAACAGATATGACATTAGAAGCTAAGTGTAGCACAACATATGTGGAAAGGCTCCTACCATCATGGGTTTTAGGCTTCATCCTCAATCTTCTTAGTGCATCCAATTCAAGTTCCTTTCCTAAATCCACCAGTCTTCTCTATGTAGGCCACAAGCTTCCATAAGAATAACATTAGCGAAAGTCTAAATATTATATAACCATAGACAGTTATAGGTAGTAAATTTATCAACACAAGGATTACCTTAAAACAATGAAACAATATATTCAGGACAAAAGGTCCTGGACCACAATGACTAACACAGAAATTGTTTGTAGAAGGGGGTTGAATACAAACACTGTAAATTTGCTCTTTTTAATTTTAGTTTATTTCAGATATAAAATTACAAATAAGTTGCGGAAACTAGGAGTCAATACCTTGATCCTAAACTATCTGATGGTGACAAATTTCCATACGTTGAAAGAGAAAAGAAGAAAGTTTCTCTTTTAGATCTGAGAGATAAATATATCTCTCAGATATTGACGCCAAATTTACTGTAACACCCTAAATTAGGGGTTAGTTTAAACCTGAATATTTGCGGAATAAAACAAAGTTATCATAAACAAATCACCCAAAAAGGGGAACAACTGTATGGCGTTTACATCACAAATGACCAAATGAAATAAAGTCAACAACCTACTATTTTAGACCAACTAAATCTAGATTATGAACGGGTGTTGCTATCTCACTTCCAAAAGTATGCTATTACTATACCAAATATACGTCTTTATATGCTTCCAAAAATGCTACTTCCCTTCAAGACTCTTCACTAAAACCCGAGAAGTCCCATCGCTAGAATGACCTGTTATACATGTCATTTTAAGAAAAAGTGTTAGGGGAAAGCCTAGTGAGAAAAAACAGTTATATTGGAGAAAACAGTAAGTTATAAAATACAATAAGTGCGGATAAGTAAATGAAATAAGTATGAATAAAATTTCGCTTTTACACAGTTATCTCTTGGGTAGACGGGAGAGTCCCACTTATTAACATAAGAGACGAAACACAAAAGTAGGTCACTTGTCATGTTAGTAAAACCAAATCACATAATAATACACTTATTGGATGTCGAGCCGGCTACTTAAAGCGTACACTCATGGAATATCAACTTCAACCACTCTAGGTCCTTGCGTTGAGTTATCCTCATCCAATGAAATGTACTAGCACGTAGGACTTATACCATACCGTCGATGCCTAACATTACCTCAATGTGGAAAACTAGCATTCCATCATCGGACATAATGACTCTAGTGCTTATGGATCCATTACACTCAATACCAATCAAACAACAATTTCTATTTAATCAAATACCATTAAACTTTTATAATCAACCTCCCATTCAAGATTCCCAAAACAAATAAGATGAGGATATCAACGTTTTCTAAAATGAAAGTATTCTAATTAAAGAGTCAAACTAAGAGGTGCTCCACGATATAAATGGGATAAATACTTACCGAAAATCCGGTTGTTACAATTCTCCTCACCTTGGAACGGATTTCGTCCTCGAAATCCTAAACTTAAGCAAACAAATGAGGATATCGACGTTTCATGTCCTCCTCCGCTTCCCACATCACATTGGCACCGCGATGGTGCTTCCATTGCACTTTCACCATTGTGACTTCCTTGTGTCAGAGTCTCTTGGTCTCTCTCTCCATAATGGCCTCGGGTTCTTCGATACAACGGTTGTCGTCCACCCGAATATCTGACAATGGTATGACGGTTTCTTCCTCCGCCAAACACTTTCGTAAATAACACACATGGAACGTAGGGTGGATTCCGCCCATCTCCGGTGGCAAATCTAACTTGTAGGCTTCCAATACGCTCAATAATGGTAAACTGTCCAAGGAAACTGGGACTCGACTTCCTACGCTTCCCAAACCAGATTAAGCGTTTCTAAGGGGACACTTTCAATATCACACGGTCTCCCACTTGGAATTCTACTGGTTGCCTCTTCTTGTCAGCATAACTCTTTTGTCGGTCTTGCGCTGCTTTCAAATGTTCTCGTATGGTTTTGACTTTGTCGGTCGTCTCTTACACAGTTTTCGACCCATCAAATTGCTTTGTTCCCGCTTCCAACCAACATACGGGAGTCCTAAATTTTCTTCCTTTACAATGCTTCAAACGGTGCCGCCCCAAGGCTAGAGTGGTAAATATTGTTCCAAGCAAACTCTACCAAGGGTGAGTGGCTATCCCAATGTTAGTGCATAAATATGTTGGATACAAGATCTTGAAGACTGAAGACTGAAAGTCAAGCCAAGTCAAAGCATGTCAAAGCTCTAGTCAACTCTTATAGCATAGTTAAAGTCTTTTGTAATAAAAAGTCAAAGTGTATGTAGAGTCAATGTTTGTGGTATATAAGTGTTCTGTTTTTTCAAATAGGCATACGTCTAATTGTAAGGATTGTAAGCATTCATTTCTAGAGAGAGAGAAATATCTTTGAGAGAACTATGTAATCATTTCTGTGATTGAAATAAAATGGAACTTGATTGAATTGTGTCATCTAGATTGTTTTACACTGATTGTGGGACACACAATTGGTATCAGAGCAAACAGATTTTCAGAAACGTGATCGAATTCAAAGATTTTTGGGCCAATTTTTCAAGAACTCGCAAACGGACTGTGGAGATTCAAATCTTGAGATTTAGTGATGTTTTAGGTCTGAAATTAGTGTTTTGATATTTGAATTCTCATCTAGAACACTTTTGATTTTTAATGTTTAATCTAATTCACATTTCTTCTATGTGAATTTTGATTTTCTTGGTTTTTTTGTTCGAAGTTTGAATACACACTGTATCTGTATCAAGTTTGTAATTTTGGTGCTTTTGATTGTAATTCTTTGATTGTAAACTGTTCAGAGAGTGTTCGTGGGTCAATTGGTAAGTTTTCAGGATCTAATTCGAAGGTTTAGATCGATTTGGAATGAATTTTTAAAGTTTTTAAACTCATATCTAAAGAACTCGCATAAAATGAAGAACTCGCATGGCATTTGTTTTCTGAAAAAGTGTAAGTGTAGAATTCGCATGAGAGTTGTGTGCGAAATCTTCATAATTCGCATATGCTTGTATACGAAAAGTCAGATTTCGCATAACTCTCATATTCGAAAAGCTTGTTGAAAATTTTTCCAAGGACAAAATTCGCTTAAGCTTGTATGCGAAAAGTGAGGAATTCGCATAAAGAAGCATACGAATTGCTCAGATTTCCCATAAAAAGTTGAAAATTTTTCTAAGTGTTGATTTCGCATCAATACAAATTCCTTGAGGTTCAAATAATTTCTAAGTATAGAATTCGTATCTCTGTTGTGCGAAAAGTTTCATGCGAATTCTTCTTGATTGTGCGAATTCTTTGGTGTGCGAATTCTATTGTGTGCGAATTTCATAGGTTGTGCGAGTTCTCAATGTGTTTTTCTGTGTGTACGAATTCTTTGTGACTTGTGCGAATTCCATACTTAGTATTTTTCTGAATTTTTCCAGATTTGACCAAAGTTGAATTTTATAGATCAAGTTCATTTCTGAATTTCTGACGATCATTTTAGACAGTGTAAAGCTAAAGATGACTTCCAAAGATGCTCTTGCGATTGGTACGGACGTCAAACCACCGGTTCTCTTCAAGGGAGAGTACGAACAATGGAATGACCGGTTCCTTGATTTTATTGATAGACATGCCAACGGGGAAAATATTCTGCTATCAATCAAAGAAGGTCCAATGGTTCCGATAACCATGGAAATCCCGGATGACGAATCCTCAGATAGTGAAGACGGGAACATGGACAGATAGCATAAAACAAAGATAGTCCTGAAAGATATTTCTCAATACACTGATGAGCAAAAGAACAAATATAAAGCTGACAGGCAAGCTAGATCTCTACTCTTACAAAGCATACCAAATGAGATCTACATCAAAATAGATAGCTACAAGGCAAATGCAAAGAAGATGTGGGATCAACTACAAAAAGATGATGATGGGATCCAAGGTTGGGAATCAGATGAAGGTTGCCATCTGCATTAATAGTTATGAGGAGTTCAAGGCAAAGGAGAATGAGAGCCTTGAAGATACATATGAAAGATTTGTTGTATTGCTGAATGAACTTGCAAAGAATAAGGTTAAGAAAAAGCAAATAGAAAACAATGTCAAATTCCTCAACATCCTTCAGCCCGAATGGAAGAAATATACGCGAAGGATGAAACAAATGAAGGATCTCAGTGATATCCCTCTTCATGAAGTGTACGAAACACTGAGACAGAATGAGGAGGAGGTAGAAGAAAAAAGGGAAGAGAAGAAAAAGATTGAGAAAGTTGCAGATCCCATAGCTTTAGTTGCTGCAAGGAAAGAGAAAGAGGAAGAAAAGAAGAAGAAAAAGAAAGTTGTTATTCCAAGTTCAGATGAGTCTGAGAATAGTGCTTCTGATTCTGATGATGGGGAAAACTTGAAACAAGCCATGCTACTTCTGACCCGAGCATTCCAAAAGAAGTTCTACAAGAAGCTGGGATCTAATCATTAGAGGTACTCATCAGGGTCTAGAAACTATGATCATAAGGAAAAGATTGAAGGAAGGAGATTTGATGAGAAGAAGTATGTGGAAAGAAAGACATAGGAGAAGAAAAAGTATGTGAATGACTATGGCAGTGAGAAGAAATCTAATGAGCTGATCAAGTGTTACAATTGTGGTAAAGTGGGTCACTTTGCAAAGGATTGTCGGAAACCGAAGGTCCACAATTCCGAATATTACAAGAATAAGATGCTTTTGGCCAAACAACAGGAGGTTGGCAAAGCACTTATGACTGAGGACGAGTACTGGCTTGATCAATCCGATAAAGAGGAATCAGAAGAGACCACTCACATGTGCCTGATGGGGAAAGAAGTGAAGTATGATGAATCTGACGAAGAGATTTCCGATGAGGTACAAAATTTTTCTGAATTTGATTTCTTACAGAAAATGGAAGCCATGATGATTAAGCTTCTAGACCTTCAAAATAAACTGAAAAAGGAGAAAAGCAGAGTTGCTAAGAAGCGTCAAACTATTTTTGATCTCAACAAAGAACTTATTGGGAACAAAAGTCTGATTGACTCTTTGAACAAATCTACTAATGAGTTTAAACAACAAAAAGATTGTTTTGAAAGTAAGATTTCTGAAGTTGTTTCTAAACTTTCAAAGTTTGATTTTGATAAACAAGAATTTGTGCTAAAAGTTCACAAACTGCAGGATGAAAATAAGAATTTAGAGAAAAAGGTAAATGGTTTGGAAGCCAAATTTTATGATAGAGGACAAACAGATCAAACCATCTTTCTAAACACACCAAATGAGGAAAATGATGTTAAAGAAAAGTAGGGTCTCGGATACGATAACCCACACTATTTGAAGAAAGCAATAAGAAAACAGCCAACTTTGTATAATTTTGATTTTCTACAAGCGGCTAACAAACATCCTCATTTGAAACCCAAGTTTGTTACCAAATCTTCTGATGAAGTAGAGGCCAAGGAAGAAGAGAATAGAAAAAACACAACGAAAATGCAACTACCATTCTGCTATCAAAAGCTGAATGATAGTTATATTTCTGAACAACCAAAGTTCCTTTCGAATGATTATTTTGAAAGATATTCTACAAAAGAGTTGGATGCAAAACCTATTAAAGTCAAAATTTATATTCCTCCATACGTTTTAGAGAGCAAAATAATTGATCTTGAAAATGCGTTATCCGACGAAAGAATTTTGGTTGATATTGACCAAGTTGTATTTTCCATTGTAATGAAGAACACTGTTTTCAAATCTGAATCTAAAATGTGTTCAAATTCTTCCAAGTTACCTCAAACTTCTGAAGATGATATTGATTACTTATTTGCGTGTGCAAATGATTTCTTAAATTCTGATGATGGTTGTATTGATGAAAGTATTGATATGTTTGACTTCAATGCAAAACTTCCAGATCATTCTGATTTCATTATTAACTCTAAAGCTTTGCCTAGTGTGTTTGAAGTAGATGAATCATCAATTAAGGTTGGTGAATCAGTTTTTGTAAGTATCGATTATTATGAAAAAGGTAAAAAGCAAAAGAAAAGGTGCTCACAGAAACAGACCAACACAGGTAAGCAAAAGAAATCACAGACTCAGAAATCTCATTTTCCTAACAAATCTAAATCTTTTGTTTCAGAACTGAGAAAGGAAAGGTCTGAAGTAAGAACAGAATAGCAACCAAAGAAGATAGTTGGAGAGCTTACAAAGTCATTTTCGGATTCTGAATGTAATAGGATTTCTGTTAGTAGTACTGATTTGGTTGGTAACATTGCTTCTATAAAAACAAATCTTGTAACTTCTTACAAGAAATATTCAATAAAGCAATTGTTCCAATTATTTCCGATTACTAATCAGTTGTCTACATATTGTCGAAATGATTTTGTGACTCGACAATATTTTGAATGTTGGTTTGGAACTTATTGTATACCTCATGTTTTTCAAAATAAAAGAGGACCCAAATTCAAATGGGTGTCAAAATCTTGCGCTAATCTGAAAGGATCTAAATATAAATGGGTACCTAAAGTTGTTGTTCCCTGATTTCTCTTATGCAGACCCGTAATATGTGGTA
The DNA here is from genome assembly GCA_023525745.1 of Arctium lappa. Lineage (NCBI taxonomy): Eukaryota > Viridiplantae > Streptophyta > Magnoliopsida > Asterales > Asteraceae > Arctium > Arctium lappa. The sequence continues at coordinate 14,740,242 of CM042064.1, forward strand.
CTTGGATTTTGGTTGCTCCAAGCATATGACCGGGTAGAAAGATTTATTGTCTAATAATACAGAGAAATACTGCGGGAATACACGCTTCGGGAATTACCAGTTTTCACCAATTCTGGGGTATGGTGACATTATTCAAGACAACATAACGATTAAGAAGGTGAGCTACATTGAAGGCCTATGACATAACCTATTTAGCATTGGACAGTTCTGCGACAAAGACTTAGAGGTTAATTTCAAGGCCAAGAGGTGTTGTGTGCGTACTGACGATGGTAAAGAACTCTTGGTTGGATCGAGAAAGTCAAACCTCTACACGATCAACTTGTCAAAAGTCAAGACTGACAATGAGGTGTGTCTACTGTCAAAAGCCTCTATGCAACATAGTTGGTTATGGCATAGAAGGCTATCTCACCTGAATTTTCGTTACATCAACAAGCTGGTTACGGGAAACTTAGTGAAAGGACTTCCAGAGCACATATATGTCAAAGAACATCTCTGTACAACGTGTGAGAAGGGCAAGATGAAAAGAGCCGCTCATAAGCCTAAGCCTGAGCCGAGTACAAGTTCTCCATTGGAACTACTGCATATGGATCTTTGCGGTCCTATGTGAACTCAAAGCATAAACGGTAAAAAATACGTCTTAGTGATTGTGGACGATTACTCAAGATACATTTGGGTCAAAATTTTGAGATCAAAAGATGAGACACCCGTTGTCATCATCACATTTCTAAAGACCACTCAAGTGAATCTACAGAAGATAGTCAAGCTTCTTAGAACGGACAATGGCACATAATTCAAGAACATAATTGTTGATTATTATCTAGAATCGGTCGAAATAACACACCAGTTTTCTGCTGCCAGAACGCCTGAACACAATGAAGTTGTAGAAAGACGAAACAGAACGCTACTCGAGGCTGCTCGAACTATGCTGAGTCAATCAGATCTACCTCTATTTTTATGGGCTGAAGCTGTGTCGATTGCTTGCTATACGCATAATCGATCCATTATACATCGCTGGTTTGGTAAAACACCGTATGCTTTAATTAATAATCGAATACCTAGCATTAAACATTTTCATATTTTTGGATGCAGGTGCTTTGTATTAAATAACAAGGAGAACTTGAATAAGTTCAGTCCAAAAGCTGAAGAATGCATTTTTATCGGCTATTCTCAAACGTCTGCAACCTACAGAGTATATATAAAGAAGTCGAAGATCGTAATTGAGAGCATTAATGTGACATTTGATGAAGAATTGGCTTCTGAACAACACAGTTCAGAACCCGTACTTAATGGAGCGTTAGCTTCTGGGCAATTTAGTCCAGAACCTGTGGTTAATGCAACTAATTCTGATAAACCATCAACTTCTACATCTCATTTATTAAAATTAGATTTACTGTTTGAGTTATTTTATGATGAGTTTCTTGGGTCTAAATTGACTAAACCTGTTGTGATTGACAGACCTGAAGATTCAAGCAATCATCATCTAATCACTTCAGATGTATTAACTGAATTTGTTCCCCTGGTTCAGCAAGAAACTCCGATTCAAACACCTACTCCTTCAGTTGAAGCTGTACATGAAAATGTCGAGCCAGAAGTTGCTGAATCAGTTGGATGCATGGTAACGAATAATCAACAGACATAAAATATCCAATCAACTGAAGCTTTTGCACAAAATACTTCAACTAAACCCTTACCTAATCCTGAACAACATGAAGAAGCTGAAAGTGGATTTTTAGATGAGCATCATGATCAATCTACATCTGATCCACTCCCTCATGAACACAAGTTGACCAAAGAGCACCCAATACATCAAATCATTGGAGATCCATCCAAACCGATGCAAAATAGGTCTGCTACACTCAACCAGTGCATGCATGATTCATTCTTGAGCAAGATAGAGCCAATACGAGTATCTGAAGCTCTAGCTGACTCAAATTGGGTGACTGCGATGCAAGAAGAGCTGAATCAATTTGAAGCGCTTAAGGTCTGGAGACTAGTGTCTAAACTTGATGGAAATACTATAATCGATACGAAATGGGTTTTCAAGAACAAGAAAGATGAAGATGGTATCGTAATCAGAAACAAAGCAAGACTTGTGGCTAAAGAATATAGGCAAGAGGAAGGTATAGATTACGATGAGACTTATGCTCCAGTTGTGCGCATAGAAGCAATCCATATGTTTCTAGCTTATACCACACATAAGAACTTCACCGTCTACCAGATGGACGTGAAGACTGCCTTTCTGAACGACATCTTAAAAGAGGAAGTCTACATGTCTCAGCCAGAAGGTTTTGCCAATCAAGAGAAACCAAATCATGTTTACATTCTGGACAAAGCTCTTTATGGTCTGAAACAAGCCCCTCGCGCCTGGTATGAAGTCTTATCAAAAATTTTAGTCAAGTCGGGCTTTTAGAAAGGTAAAATCGATACTACTCTTTTTATTAAAAAGGAAAAAGTCGATATCATTTTAATCCAAATATATGTGGATGATATCATATTTGGCTCAACTAATACTAAATATTGTAAGAATTTTTCTAACCTTATGGTGTCAAGATTTCAGATGAGTAAGATGGGAGAGATGAATTTCTTTCTCGGATTACAAGTCAAACAATTTTCCACGGGGATTTTTATTAATCAGGCAAAGTACATTTTCGATATTCTTAGAAAATTTAAAATGGAAAATTGTACTCCTATTGGAACCCCGATGACACCTGGAACTAAGATTGGCACTGATCCTTTTGGAAAAGCTGTCGATGTTAGAACCTACCGAGGTATGACTGGTTCTTTAATGTATTTGACATCTAGTAGGCCAGATATAATGTTCCCTACATGCTTATGTGCAAGATATCAGGCTAGTCCTAAAGAATCCCATTTTTCTACAGTCAAGCGTATATATTAGATAACTGAAGGGCACTGCAGATCTTGGTCTGTGGTATCTTAAGGATACAGGTTTTAAGCTCACAACATATTCAGATGCAGATCATGCAGGTTGTATACTTGACAGGAAGAGTACGTCAGGACATATACAATTTCTTGGCGATAAACTCGTGAGTTGGGCTTCAAAGAAACAACTTTTTGTATCTACTTCAACAACCGATGCAGAATATGTCACTGTGGCTAGCTGTTGTTCTCAAGTGTTGTGGATGCGAACACAACTCCTAGATTATGGCTTCAAATATGACAAAATCCCGATCTACTGCGATTCTAAGAGCGCCATTGCAATATCTGCTAACCTTGTGCAACATACCAAAACCAAGCCACATAGACGTGAGATATCATTTTATAAAAGACAATGTGGAAAAAGGTAAAATCGAACTTTACTTTGTAAACATAGATTACCAACTTGCAGATTTATTTACCAAGCCACTTGATGAAAAGAGATTTAATTTTCTCATTTCAAAACTTGGCATGTTAAATCTCAAGACTTAATATGTTGTGTTGGATCCCATATCTAATCTCGTAACAATGATATAAACAATAAGAGTAATGACAGCGGAAGTAATACAGTTTAATATCAAAGGAGATTCAAATATCACAGTTCATAAAGCAGATAAAGATAAACAAGATATTCTTAGAATAAAATATTCAACTTATATTATCAGATATATAACTTCTTAAGCACACTTTGAACAATAAGGTGATGGTCCTATTTATAGGACCATAAAGTAAGCAGTGTACTTGCATGACGAAAAAGAGCATGCTGAACAGTGACCTACTCTAGAAAGTAAATCTTATCACTAAGTGACGTGTCATCTGTTCTTTTGTTCATTCGTAGAAAACTTCAGTGTGAACATCTTCAGAGAGAATGTCTTCAGAGCTCTGACGTTGTCTTCAGAGCCTCTGATGAAGCCATCACTGATGTCTTCTCTGAAAGTTGCAATCTCTGATAAATACTTCAGAGGCAGGTTTGTCCTCTGAAGTCTTCGTCCTCTGACGTCTTCGTCCTCTGAAGTCTTCGTCCTCTGACGTCTTCGTCCTCTGAAGTGTATCTTTTGGAAGTCCTCTGAAATAGGACGGGTATTTTCAACACTTTAACAAACAGATGATTTGGAGCTAACAATCTCCCCCTAAGTGTCGAAAATAAAAGATACAAAAATAACAAAGAATTGAATTTTAAACTAGAAAGCATAGAGGAGAAAATCATCCTCTTAAGTATTACTTCTTAAACATTTGGAAGTTTAATACAAAAAAAGTAATATCAAAAAAAAAAAAAAATAAAGAAACAAACTACAATTTGTCACTTGAACAAATTCTATGGAATTTCATGATCAGAGCTCTGAAGTTGATCATCGAGTCAATCTCTAAGTCAAGCTTTGCCAGTAAATCTGCTCTGTGCCTTTCTTCCTTTGCATGGATCAATTTCTTTATACCTCTCAAGGTTTCATCAGAGTACTTCGACACTTCCGAAGCTAGAAAGATCTTCTTTTCTTGATTTACTCTGAAGACGAAACCCAGAGGTTCTGCAACGATTGATCCAGTATTCTGTTATTCAAGTTTGTCGAATGAATCCACAGGTTCAGTTACCTCCAGCTTCTCTTCCCCTAGGTTCAGAGCTATTTGAAAGTCACGTTTTGCTCGGTGTTTGACATAGGCCTCCATTGCCCGTCGGACTTCAACCATGCCCATCCTGATTTCCCTTCTTCCATGATCATACCTGGCAGAGCAATAGGCATATAAATGTGGTAAATCATATGGATTTAGATTTACGAGATCATTGTCATTGAACTCGTAAATCTTCTGATCAGATCGAGTTACCACATAATTCCTATAGATAATCTTGTTGTAAGCAAAGGTCTTTTTTGAGATATTGTTGATTTTGATGATTGGATCATCAGAGATGACCTGTTCTCTTGGTTTGGTTTTATCTCTGATAAATCTTCGCTCATAGTCTGGCATGTCCTCTCTGATTCTTGGATTCAGAGGAATGACTAGTGTGTCTGCCATGTTGAACTCACAATAGATGTATCTGAAGTGGTCTTCTATGGAAGCTTCGGGGATTTGATTCGAGGAATGTGGGAGGTTTATTGAACACTTTTGCTGGAAGACCGATGCTTGCTTTCTGAACAGGATTCTCTGAAGGAGCCTGTTCATCAACAACCATGGTTTCTGGTTCCTTCGTCTGTGGTGGATCTTCTTTTGAGGGTTCAGAGATGTAACCATCTATCTCTGGTGATTCCCTCAGCTCTGACTTTGTTGAAGTATGATGTGGTTGAGCATTCTTGAAGACATACTCTTCGACATCAACTACTTCAACTTCTTCTACAACCTCTTTTCCAGAATCTGATTTTTCTTCTTTTTCAGATTCTGATTCGTAAGCATCTCTCATCACATAAGTTGGTCTTTCTGGTGATGAGAATGCATCTTCTGATGTTGAGAAGTTACGAGCTGTTCATCTTCTTCTTCGTCCAGAGCTCCAATAGTTTCTTGAGATGCAACTGTGATTTGTTCAGCTGTTATTGGAACTATTGGAGCACCTGAAGTGTATGGTCCTAAAAAGATGATCAGTACTAGCGACTTTAGAGTGGCCTGAATATCTTCAGCAGAGGTAGAGGTTGAACGTCTCTCTGTTCCTTTCTCCTTGTGTTGGTTTGATTCAGAGGGAGTGGACTCCTTTTGTGTTTCAACAGGTTTTGGAGTAGGAGTCTTCTCCCCCTTATGAAGATCGGATGACCCCTGAGGTTGGTCATCTTCGTCATCAGAATCTTCATATCTAGCCTTCTTTCGCGCTTCCTCAGAGCATGCGACCTCTGGTTCCTTTCTCTTCAATACCCCCTCTGAAGATTTGACATTCTTCAGAAGGTCTTCAATCTTCTTGTTCTGCTGAGTGGTCTTGGAGACGAACTTGCTGGAGATATTCATTACATTGCTGGTGATCTTCTTTGAGAAGTTGGTCAGGTCAGCCTTTGTAATGAATTGTGTTGTAGCAGGAGTAGCAGCAGAGGAGGTAGGGATCTTTGCAATTACCTCTGTCAAAGAACGCAAGACTTCCTCTTTGAATTGAGAGAAGTCTGCTTGTGTTGGAGTGGGGGCAGAGGTAGGTGGAATCGCCTGGAGGAGCTCTGTTTTCGAGTTCTGAATTTCTCTGGACATTACAGAGTCATTTTTTATGACCAAGCTTTCCAGAGCATCCAATTTTTCGTTCTGATTGAGAACCGTCGTGCGCAGCTCAGAGACCTCTGAAGTGAGCTTTTCAACTTCAGAGTTAGAGGCAGAGGCCTCTGAGGTCTTCTCCATTTGAAGTTTTATCTCCTTTAGAGAATCTCTGATTTCATCACCAAAGATTTTGAACTCCTCTTTGGTAACGTAATCAGAGGGGGTAACCTTAGGATCAACACATGATTCTAAGTTTCCCTCGAGTTCAGAGGGGCCTTGTTTCGGAGGTGGTTTGATGTTTTCTCCGGAAGGACTTCCCATTAATCCTTGGGGACCCTTTTTCAAGGATTTCCCTATAATGGTTCCGATTGGTCTCTGATCATCAGAGTCAGAATCTGATGATGAGAACCGAATGTGTTTAGAAACCTTGCTGTCCAGGCTAAGGATTCCTTGTGCAAGAAGGTCGTGCCATTCTTTTTCTGACAGGCAATCCTTACGTTCTAAGGGACGGTCCAACTTAGTTTGAGCCACAAAGGCATCATGTGTGGGTGGAGGTGACATACTCTGGGGTGATTGAGTATTTTTATCTTGGTCTAAGTCCTTTTGGGAGGACTTAGCCGTATCAGAGGTTTCCCCTCTGGTGCATGCTTCAGAGGCAGAAACAGATGCCTCTGAGCGGTTAGGATGGGAAGGGTTCGAGGTATGCACCTCTGTTTCAATGTCCATTGATGCTGGACCACCTTGGACAGTAAATGTGTTTGCACGGGGATTTGGGCTTTGGATTCTCTCATTTGTGTCATCAAGGACATCTTTTTCTACCTCACCGCCCTCAGATTCTAAGTTTAGAAACTCACCCTCTAGAAATCTCTCTTCCTCACCTTCCTCTGCTCTGACAGAGTTATTCTTTTCGTCATAGGGAGGGTTCTCATGTTCTCTCTTCCTCACTCTCTCAGAGCCACCCTCTGGTTGCGCTCTGTTAATGTTTTGAGCAGTATTAGAGATATCACTCTCTGATTCAGGCTCAGGCTCAGAACCTAAGTGTGTTGGGGATCCCATCATCGGTTCTGATGATTGGGCAACACGACTAAGTAGGAGATGGGTAGGAGAGTCAGCAGGAATTATCTCAATCATGGTATGTGGGAAACGACGGTCATGTGGATAAGGAGGAACCTCTGTGGCTTTGAATAAGTTCATCATAAACAGAGGTGTCATTGGGCCCTCCTCAGTGATGGAGAATTTCTCCATTGCTCGTTGAATGACCACAGAGATGAATCGGGGAAACAGTACTGATATTGGTTGTTTTCCTTTGGCCAAGTCCTTGTTCTTCTTGTCCACCGCCGTCAGCATCTCACAGAAGAGAATGTGAGCCATATTGATGCTTCTGTTGAAAAAGAGAGCATACATTATGGCTATTATCGCTGGATGAGTCTGATCCTGACTTCCAATCTTGCAGGTTATTGTTCGGTTGAGAACACTGAACATAAAGTTCCATTTGGGAGGCAGGTACTGACGTCTGAATTGACTTAGGCGTGTTATTTGTTTGTTGTAGCCTAAGTGTTGGAGGAACTGAAGAAGGACTTCTTGAGTTGGGGGTTTCTCAAAGGTTTCTATTTGAAGATCAGTTTTGGTGAGGAGGTTGAATCGGCGAGTTAGGGTTTGTGGGGTGATTCTTATGTTTAAGCTTTGTTCACCTAGGTCAATGTGCCCAACCAGTCCTTCCTTTTCATCATCGTATTCACTTGAATACCACCATTGTTGGACAAAGCGAAGGGGAATATCTGAGGCATGTTTGGTTAGAACATCATTGAGTTCGCAGTTGGTGAAAAAGTCGAGGATTGGGCGAAACTGTTCATCGTGTTTTGATGGGGTGACGTCCAGAAAGTAGTTGTTTCCTTTGACTGGAACATCGAACTGTACCATATTCAAGCTTGGAACAAGTTTGCTTGAGTTATCTGAAGTTTGGGAATGAGCCACCATTGTTGCAGGTTGAGAAAGATGAAAGCTTAGAAAGAGAGATTCGGCTTTTGGATTTTGAGAGCGTAAAGAATAATGAGAAGTGAACAAGGGTATTTTATAGTTACAAAAGGAAGGTAGAGGGAGAGGTTATTGAAGCGGCGAATGAGAGTCCCAATGTCAGAAAGGACGTTCCATCATCCCCGAATTGATGGGTGACACGTTTAGGCGTGTAGGGGAGAACCGCTTTGTGTCAGAAAACCGCCAGTTGGGTTTTTGAAAAGAAACGAATGGTTATCCAAAAAGATTTATTATTTAAAAGAATTTCCTAGAATATTCGTTTAATGAGAAAAGATCAGAAGCTCTGATATTAATATCAGAGACAAGATCAGAGGCTCTGATAAAAACATCAGATACAAGATCAGAGGCTCTGATAAAAACATCAGAGACAAGATCTTTTCTCCCCCTTGAAAGATGAAAGGGTCGTTGTCTCCCCCTTGACACATGCTTGGAGATTCAAAAGAGTGATTTTTACCATATTTGAAAAAGTCTAGAGGCTCTGATGAAAGGATCAGAGACTCTGATATTGATATGCTACTCGATTCAGAGACTTTGATATACGATCAGATACTCTGAGTTTCTCCTTTGTTAGGTAGACATATTCAACATTCCCAACTTGCTAATTAAAAAAATGAACCTTCGTTCATCTAAAGCTTTTGTGAAAATATCAGCAAGTTGAAGTTCAGTTGGTACAAAATACATCTCTATTGTTCCTTTTTCAACATGATCTTTCAGAAAGTGGTACCTTACATCGATGTGCTTGGTTTTGGAGTGCTGTACTGGATTGGCAGAGATGGATATGGCACTTTTTGAATCACAGAGAATTGGAATTCTGTCAAATTGTTGGCCATAATCTCTGAGCTGAGTCTTCATCCATATTACTTGTGAGCAACAACTAGCAGCAGCAACATATTCTGCCTCTACAGTTGAAGTGGAAACACAGTTTTGTTTCTTGGATGACCAACTTACCATCTTATTGCCCAATAACTGACAACACCCAGAGGTACTTTTTCTGTCAAGCTTACATCCAGCATGATCTGCATCAGTGTAAGCTGTTAGATCAAAACTTGAAAGTTTTGGATACCAGAGGCCTAATGAGTGTGTCCCTCTGAGGTATCTGAAAATTCTTTTGATAGCAGTTAAATGAGATACCTTTGGATTTGCTTGATATCTAGCACAAAGGCATGTTGCAAACATTATGTCAGGCCTACTTGCAGTTAAGTATAATAGTGAACCTATCATGCCTCTGTAGGTTTTTATATCCACAGATTCTCCTGATGGATCAGAGTCAAGTTTGACTCCGGTGGATAGAGGTGTTCTCATCGAAGTTGAATCATTGAGTTTGTATTTTTGCAAAATTTCAGAGACATACTTAGATTGACTTATGAATGTACCTTCTGAAGTTTGTTTTACTTGTAAGCCTAGAAAGAAAGTTAATTCTCCCATGAGGCTCATCTCAAATTCACTCTTCATCAACTCTGAGAACTTGTCACAATACTTTTGATTGGTAGAGCCAAATATAATGTCATCAACATAAATTTTTACTAAAAGCATCTCATTCTTGTACCTTTTGATGAATAAGGTAGTATCAATTGTGCCCTTTTCGAATCTATTGTTAATCAGAAAAGTGGACAGAGTTTCATACCAAGCTCTTGGGGCTTGTTTGCGTCCATATAGAGTTTTATCCAAATAATAAACATGATTAGGATACTCGGTACTTTCAAATCCAGGTAGTTGCTGGACATATACTTCTTCATTTAATTTACCATGAAGAAAGGCAGATTTAACATCCATTTGATAAACTTTGAATCCTTTGTGTGCAGCATAGGCTAAGAAGATTCTGATTGCTTCTATCCTAGCTACAGGTGCAAAGGTTTCATCATAATCAATGCCTTCTTCCTGGCAATATCCTTTTGCAACCAACCTGGCTTTGTTTCTGATTATTATTCCATCCTCATCCTTTTTGTTTCTGAAAACCCATTTCGTTCCAATTGCAAATTTTCCTTTGGGAAGGGGAACTAGGGTCCAGACTTTGTTTCTTACAAACTCTTGAAGTTCATCCTGCATTGCAAAAATCCAATGAGGATCTTCAAGAGCTTCTTTTACCTTCTTTGGTTCAATAATGCTCAAAAAGTTTACATAGAAGCATTCATTGATGGTGGCAGATCTTGTTTTAACTCCTTCGGATGAGGATCCAATGATTTGATCAATTGGATGATCTTTTGTCCATTTGGTGGTTGGAGCAATAATTTGTGCAGTTTGAGTTTCAGAGGCTCTGATGTTTGGTGACACCTCTGTTGTATTGTTCAGAGGCTCTGAAGGTGATACCTCTGTTGTACGGTTCAGAGGCTCTGAAGGTGATACCTCTGTTGTACTGTTCAGAGGCTCTGAAGGTGATACCTCTGTTGTACTGTTCAGAGGCTCTGAGTTTTGTTCCAGAGATGCAGATTCTTGTTCTTCATCATTTGGTTCTGGAGTTGCTTCAGATACTTCTTGATCATCTTCTGATTCACTTTGCTAATCTGCATTTGGTGAAACAGAAGGTGTTAGTTCAGAGGGCCCTGAAAGGGTTGTACCTGTTTCTTGAGGTTCTTCTGAATTCTCTCTCTGTCTATCTCTGAAGATAACTTCAGAGATATCTTCATCATCAATAAAATCTTCAATTATTTTGTTTAATTCAGATTCCCTTGATGATTCAGAGATTGGTGATGAACTTTCTTGTTGTTCAGAGCTTTTATTGTCGTCAAAAGTAATATTGATGCTTTCTTGGATAGTCCTTGTTCTAAGATTGAACACTCTGAAAGCTTTTGAGGCTAATGAATATCCAATGAATTTGCCCTCATCAGCTTTCTTGTCAAACTTTCCAAGATATTCTCTATCTTTCAGAATGTAACACCTGCATCCAAAAACATGAAAATATTTAATATTAGGTTTCCTATTGTTAATGAGTTCATAGGATGTTTTCTGAAATCTCTTGACAATTGTAGCTCTATTCTGAGTGAAGCAGGCTGTTGCTACTGCTTCTGCCCAAAAATTTGTTGAAAGATCAGATTCAGCAAGCATTGTTCTGGCAGCTTCAACAAGTGTTCTGTTTTTCCTTTCAACTACTCCACTTTGTTGAGGAGTTCTTACTGCAGAGAAGTTAGGGGTAATGCCTTCTTCTGATAGATAAGAATTGATTTTGGCATTTCTGAACTCTGTTCCATTATCACTTCTTAGTTTCTGAACTTTGCTGCTGAATAGAACCTGTAATCTTTTCAACAACCTTATTAATATGTCAGGTACATCAGATTTAGCTCTATTGAATTCTATCCATGTGTATCTGGAAAATTCATCAATCAGAACCAGAATGTATTTCTTACCTGCTAGACTCTGTATAGAGATAGGACCACAGAGGTCCACATGAAGCATGTGCAGAGGTCTAGGACATATGTTTTCACTTTTGGTTTTATGGGAAGATCTTTTCATTTTTCCCATCTCACAAGCAGAACAAAGATGATCTTTGTTAAACTTTAGAGATGGTAATCCCTTAACCAAATTAAGTTTAACTAACTTATCAAGTGAGGAAAAGTTTAGATGTGAAAACTTTTTATGCCAGAGCCAGATTTCCTCACTATTCAGAGATACAAGACAAAGTTTCTCTGAATCAGTGTCTGTGATTTTGGTAAAGTTCATTCTGTAGAGGTTACCTTTTCTGTCTGCTCTTAGCATTTCTTGACCTGATTCTGAGTGAAGAAGTGAACAATATTTTCTTTGAAATTTCACATCAAAACCATGATCACAAAGTTGACTTATGCTTATCAGATTGTGTTTTAATCTATCCACATAAGCAACCTTTGATACTGAAACATTTCCTCTTGATAACTCACCATATCCTTTAATCTGTCCTTGCTTGTTGTCTCCAAAAGTAACTGCTCCTCCAGATTTTGCTTTGAATGAGGATAGCAGTTCTTTATTTCCAGTCATATGCCTTGAACATCCAGAATCTAGGTACCAGATTGGCATTGACTGTTTCTGCAAGACAGATTATTGTTTCTTAGGTACCCACCTCATTATGGGTCCTTTTGTGTTAGACTTTGGTGGAATTGTATGACTTTTTGGCATCTCATTTTTTGATGTCTTGCCTTTACTTGTCTTCTTTTGAGATTTTGTCTCTGAGATATTTTTCAGAGATTTATTCAAAAGGCAGCGTGATCCTTTAAAATGATTTTTCAGTTTCATCAAGAGATAAATGCAGTTACAATTAATAGAACAAGAAGAAGTAGGAGCAAAGTTTTTCTATTTATTAAAAGCATTTGTTACATTTTGACTTCTTTTGAAACTAGCACTAGGAATATTACATTTATCCCTAACTACTTCTTTTCTTTTTGCTTGATAGACAGTCTTCTTTTCAAGTTGCTTTTTCTTGTTCAAAAACATCTTCTTTTCTTTGCTGCTTACTGCACAGACAGGATCAATATGGTTAATTTTTGTCCATTTGCCTTTTTGTTCAGGAGATAATTTTATTGTTTTATAGGTGTAAGAACCAGAAGTGTTTGTTTTATTCTTTGCCTTTTCTTGCAACTCTTTTTCAAGTTCCAGAGATGTTTTTGCTTGTAAACACATATTTGCAAAATCAGGACTTATTGGTATTCTGGTTTTGGTTTTCAATACTGAAATTGGAATATTCAAAATACCAGAGCCAACAGTTTCTATCTTTTTGTGAATTACATTCCCTGGTTTACAAAAAATATGTTCATCAATCTCTAAATCAGATTCTGAATCAGAGTCAAGAAAGTCTCTCTTAGATTTAATAGAGATATCTACCTCTATTGGTTTTTTAATTTCTTTTGATCTAGAGACTTTGATGATCCGTTTCATGCTTTCTTTTCTGAGAAAGAAGGTTTCAGAGTTGGAACAGAAGATTTCCAAAGACAGAGATGAATTTGAAAAGGAAAAGAAAGGATTTGCACAAAAGTTCTCTGAATTCTCAAAAAAGACATTTGAAGAGAAGAAAGTTGATGATCTTAAATGTGAAAAACTTTCTCAACAAGTGACGAATTTTGAGAAAGTAATCATTATAGAAAGAGACAAGTTTGCAAAAGAGAGGAAGATAATTAAACAGAAAAATGTTGGATTTTTCAAAGAAATATCTGATCAGAGAAAGAATGTCGAAAAAGATTTTGAGGAAGAAAGGAAGATTTTTGAGTCAGAGATTAGTAAGCTTACAAAGTAATTATCTGAATTATCAATAAAGGACATAAAAGAGTAGAAGACGAAGTCTGAATTTCAGAAAAATATTGACCTACTCATCAAGGAAAGAAACAGTTTATCTTCCAAGATAACAGAACTTGAGCTTGAAGAAATTGTTTCTAAGGTGGTTTTGACTGAGCAGAGGACTCTAGATTCAATTCTTCAAACACCTAGAAATGATTCAACTGACTCTAAATGTTCATTCAAGACAACAACAAGTTCACCTCATACAACTGTTTCTACAAAGAGGTCAGTTAATTCAAATGATCAGATTCGTAATACTAACCTTTTCTTTGATCGGAATGTTGATGGTTCAGGTACATTTAGAAGAAGAAATAGTAATGAGATGTTTGTATGGAGAGTGAAAGCAACTTCTGATGAGATGAATGATCAGAAATCATTTGTGCATACACCCATTGCCAAGAAGAACATTGTGCGTAAAGGTAAACCTGATCTTGTTTATTCGATAGATCAATTAATCAGGTTATCTAAAAAGAAGATTAATTGTTCTTATTGTGTCTCAAATGATTTTGTTGGTAACGATTTTGTTAATTACTGGTATGGTTCTTATTATATTTCTCCGAAAAGAACTGCAACTAACAAAACTGGACCGAAATACAAGTGGGTACCAAAGCCAAAAGATCCATTTGTGTTGCAGGAATCTCAAGTCTAGGGGGAGTAAATGAGCCATGGATTTTGGACAATACAATTCAAACCCCGTACCTCAATGTTAAGAAGTTAGACTTCTGAGTAAATCAGCTCATGACTCGGACTTCAATGTCAAAGAGTTTGACTTGTAAATACAACAACTTAGGACTCATACTTCAACGATCAAAAGAAAGTGTACTCCGATGCATCAAAATAGATGATCAACCTTCAAGGGGGAGTACATATCATCCTTTCTGATAAATATTGTGAATGCTATATTCAGGGGGAGTAAATGATTTCTGATTATTTCAGATCAGAACTCGTTCTTAACAAGTTTTAGTGCTTTCATGTTTTTAATTTTTCAATAAATGTTTTTGTTTTCAATAAGACTTTGTTGCTTTGACGTCTTTTTGACTATTTGTAGAATTTGAGAGGGAGCGTACATGATCATATCAATTATGACTTTGGAGCTGACTTTATGAGATTAATGCTGAGCGTAAGGATTATTCTATTCTTAATCTCATTATGTTTGAAAGAAGGACGACTTTCAAACATAGAAAACATGTTTCTAAATGTTCAAACCACTTCTCGATTCTTAATCTTAAACATGATTCTAAATGTTTCTGATAAGCCAAGATCTCTAAATCCTTAGAGAGAGAAAGTAGAGAGAGAGACAATAGGAGCGCAAAACAGAATTCGTATTAGATTGTGCGTGTAATTCTTACAAGACACAAAGACCAAAGGGACTTAAATACCCTTGGTCAAATACAATACTGATAAGCACTAAACACAGTATTGACCAAGTCCTATAAATACAATGATTACTATAAAATCAGACCTAACAATCTCCCCCTTAGTAATCATTGTCTCTTTGGTCTTCAAAAATTGTCTTCTATAATAACACGGACCAACAAAACGACTTTCAGAAGCTTTCTGACTTTTAAGAAAAAATTTCTTCTCAGCATCTTGCATATTGAAAATTTTCTTTGCTGCTTAAGCTCAAGACGATACACCTCTGTTGAATGATCGTGAATGAACTGTGGTTTTCGGAGCAAGAACAACAAAAGAATTTGAAATAGCTGAGTGAATGGAATCTTTGAGCGAATCTTGATCAGCAGATAATCTTTTGAACTCTTTGTCTCTTTAACTTCTCCTTGACTTCTCCCCCTCATGACGTTGATGATCTTGATCAACTTGGTCATGCAAATGTTGGAGACGAGACATCGAAAGATCTGCAAAATTTAAGAAATAGAGAAAACAGAGAAGGTTTGCGTTCCATGCAGGAAGCGCAAAGCAAGGTTTGCATTCTATGTGTGACGCGCAAAGCAAGGTTTGCGGTTCATGAAGGAAACGCAAAACAAGCTTTGCGTGCCATGCCTGAAGCGCAAAGTAGACTTAGAAAAAATTTACCTTGTTAAGCTCTTTGACTCCCCCTACACAAATGCATTAGATAAGACAATTCGAGATAACATTCATGTAAATAAAATCAGACACTCCCCCTCAAAAACAGATATAATCTTTGAAATACATCTCTTTGTTCAATCCCCCTTGAATAATGCATAAACCCATTAAAATATATTTATGAGAACACAATGATCAGAAATTAATGTAGAAAGAAAAAATTATACTGAATGTAAATTTTGAAACAACTAAACATATAAAATTTTAAACACTAAACAAATTAAATTCTACAGAGTAAAATATTACAAATTTATCAATCATTTGAAATCAAACATATGTTGTAGGATACAAGAACAAGTTTCATTGCATATCAAGTTAAGACATGTTCAATTTCAAAAACTTCCAGCAATCTACTCAGTGTGCTCACATGCGAATCTTCGATTAGCTTCAAGAAAATGCATTTCTAAAAATATTATAGAAAACTTTGCATGTACTAACACTAAGCCATCAAAATTAAGATATTCACAAATTTATAGATTTATCGCAACTCAAACATATCACCAAGTATCATGAGATGTATGCTCATTGGCATCTTTTAGCATTGTGCACATTGGCATCTTCACATGAGTGTGCTCTTTGGCATCTTTTAAGCTCGTGCACTTTGGCATCTTTTTAATCAAGAAGTTTATTAAGTAAAGAACATGCGGTAAACGTAACTTTCTATCTGATCCTATTGCAAGATTTGCGTCAGTCGCTCCCAAACCAGTTGGCCTTAGGGGACTAGGTGTCGAGCACCCCTTGGAACTTAC
Source organism: Arctium lappa (assembly GCA_023525745.1). Classification (NCBI taxonomy): domain Eukaryota; kingdom Viridiplantae; phylum Streptophyta; class Magnoliopsida; order Asterales; family Asteraceae; genus Arctium; species Arctium lappa. The sequence goes on from CM042064.1 coordinate 14,756,435, forward strand.
TCTCCCAGATCAGAAAGGCTACATCGACATATCCTAAACCCATTCATACCAGTAGAACATGGCTTTCGACCTGGTTCTATTGCAGGATTTGGGTTCGATCGCTCCCAGACCAAATGACCTTAGGGGACCAGATGACAAGCATCCCGAGGAACTTACTTTCCCAAACCAGAAAGGCCACAGGGACAAACTTTTAAACTTAGAGATTTCTGTATTTTAAGAATTTAATATTCATCTCAATCACTCAGATCAACGTCTAAATTCTTAGCCCATATTTTCATTCCGATCTATAATTCTGATCATTTAGGTAGTCTAAGCAAAATAAACTATAAAAATTCCGACTCACATATCTTTAAAGCAGAAATAAAAGTTTCAAACATGTTGCTGACTTTTCGACTTTTCTAAGACTTGAAATTTGATCATATAAAAACGTTAATATAAACAAAAGAACTTGAAAATTTATCCTAGACACATATTTTATTTAAAGGAAAGAAAAAATGTAAAACTTTACTTTATAGAATAAAATTTGTAAAGATTTAAACTTTTAATTAATATTTAGTTGGAACAAAATAAAATTCAACTATTTCATCTTTTACATGGAAGAAAATAAATTTGTGTCTCATATTAGAAGAAAATTTTGGGTAATACAAATTCATGAGATAGATAAACAAGCTCAGATTCTTAAAACATTGAGAAAAACTGGAACACATCATAATCAGAGATATATGCAGAAGAAATAAAATTGATGTACTCACAGTATCTCATTAAGTCAGAAACTTAATCATTGAAGAACGAGTTCTGAACTGTTGTGTTTAGAAGTCGAGTCTATGAAGTGCGGGTCCTGAGCTGAATTACTCAGAAGCCAACATTCTCTTACTCCCCCTTAACATGTGATGCCTGCAACTTTAAATCAGATAAAGATTTGGGTACCCACTTGTATTTGGGCCCATGTTTGTTAGTTGCAGTTCGTATGGGGAAACAATAATTGACAGAATTAACATTAGAAGCACGAGGAATAGGATCAGAAAAATAATCACAACCATCAGAAGATAAAGCATGATCATCTGAACTAGAATCAGAAGACGAATATGAGACATTTTTGGAAATTTGAAACATTTGCTTTATAGAATATTTTGAAACTTTATTACAAACAGCAAATGAATCATTATTATAAAATTTGTCTACACATCGATCTCCATCAAACATAGAATCAGTTGATGTCCGCCTAGTTCTCCAGATCTGCTTCTTTGACTGGCTCACTGTCCTATCTGAAATAATAGTATCGGAAGAACTAGAACAGTCAGAAAGAACTGTATCTCGTTTCTTCGACGTCTTTGACCGTTTAGCATAATATTGATCATTTAGCATAAAAGAATCATCAAGAATTTTAGACTTAATAATTAAATCAGAAGAAATAAATTTATCTAAGCAACCAATCTGATCAACTAATAAATTTGAATTCACCTCGGAGTCTGAATTATTTTGAGAAAGGATTTTAAAATTGGAAACTTCCTTTTTGTTTTCCTTAGAATCAGAAGAAAGACTAGAAATAGAATCTGATTTGTGAGAAAATAAATTTTCTTCAAGACTAGACGTCATGAAAGAAAGAATAATATCAGATTCAATTTTCTTCAAAATATTTTGATCTTCTATCTGATCTTCAAGATCGATGATTTTGCCTTCTAAAATTAAAGGAGGAGTATATTTCTTCGAATCATAAATGATTGGAGAAATATTTCCTTTATCAGAATCAGGGGCGTAAGAAGGAATAAAATCATCAGACACTGAAGATTTAACAGAAGATATATCATTTAAAACTCTTCTTCCTCTTCTTAATTTTTCAGAAAAATATTTTGCATTTTCAGACGTATAAACAAAAGGAATTTCATTTTTCTTTTTATATATCCTTTTCTCATTTTCGAGATCTAACACTTCCTTTTCACTAGTCCAATGAAATTTGAACTGAGGAGCATAATGAGCAAGTGTCAGATAATCATATTTATATAAAGTAGGAACTTCGTTTATCACTTTGTTTAAAAATTGAGGGTTATCAAAACCAAGTCCCCACCTTTGTTTTAAAGCCTCTTCACTCCTCGGCTTGTTCATATAGATTGTTTGTTTAGATTGGTCTCTTAGATAAAGCTTTTCTTCTAACTTAATTATTTTATCAAAAAACTCATCTTTTAAAGTAGTCATTGATGTCAAAGATTCAAGATAAGTCTTGTTAGAATTTTCCAAAGCATACAATTTCTTTTGAAAGATGTCTTTAGTATTTTCTAAAATAGATTTTTCATCCTTCAAAGAAATTTTCAGCTTTTCAATTAAATCTGACTTTTCAAAATTTAAATTCTTTTCAGATAAAATCTTTGAGCGCAAATCAGACAAAGCATTAATTATGATTTTAAACTGAGAGGTAATAAAATTGTAGTCAAATTCAGAATATACCTCATCCTCATCAGTGTCATAATCGTCTGACTGGTCATCTCCGACTAAGCATAAATGAGCGATCTCTACGTTCGAAGCTTCGTCGTCAGAGTGATCCAGCCAAAATTCTTCCTCGGCTAGCAATGCTGATCCACTTTCTCTTTTCTCAGCCAGTTCCAACTTCCTTCTGTAATAAGCTGAGTCCTTAACCACCTTTGCTCTACACTCATTTGACATGTGACCCGGCTTTCCGCAGTTGTAGCAAGCAACATTCTTTAGCTCAGGTACTTTCACTTTAGGACTGGAAGTGAAGCGAGAATAGTTGGAACCCGACTTTGGTTGGAACTTCTTCTAGTAGTGCTGAGAAAGAAGGATCATAGCTTTCTTTAAGGCCTCTCCATCGTCATCAGTTGACCCGGTGTAAGCATTATCAGACAACGCTTGTTCATTCAGTTGTTGCGTGAGAAGAGCAACCGGATCAACTGTTTTCTTGTTCTTTTTATCTAGCTTGGCCTTCTTTTCCAGTACCAAAGATTCATCTGTCATCAAGATTTCATATAACTCCTGAATTGGCATGGTTGAGATTCTGACATCGTTTCTCATTCTATGGCATGACTTGTTCCACTGAGGTTGTAAAGCGTTCAGAAACTTCAAGTTAGCCTCCAACTCAGTCTTGGTGACTTTAATCTTGTAGAGATCATTGATAACAGCCCAGAATCGATCAAACACACTCTTCAAACTTTCCTCATCCTTTGCCTGAAACTTTTCAAAGTTGTTCATGTATCTAGTCTGTCGTAACTGAGTAGACATTGTAGAACCAAGCATACTCTTCTCAAGTTGTGTCCACATCAGCATAGGGTTATATTTGAAGCAATCGATTCTGTTATAGATGGAGTTGGGAAGAGCAAGAATCAGATTTGATTTAGCCTGACTGTCTGCTTTATATCTTGATAGCTCTTTTTCGTCATATTCACTTAAAGGTGTTTCAACTGCTGTAGCTGGAATCACTTTCATTTTCCTCACCATAGGACCCTCATACAGAGATTTCATCATGTTATCCTCATTAGGTTGCCTTTCAATAAAGTTGATAAACCGATCCTGCCACTGTTCGAATTCGCTCTTATTGATCAGACCCCAAGGACATCATGAGGTCATTCTTGCAGATCTGTGCTTGCAAAGACATCTTGAGAAAATGATCAACTTGAAGTGAATGACCGTCCCAAACTATATATCAGAAAATCAAAAATCAGATTGAATTGAAAATTTTCGAAAAAAAAATATTAAAAGTTGACAATTTGAAAAACACTTGATATGACACAAAGATTAAAAAGAAAAAAATTTAGAAGACACACTAAAAAAAATTTCCAGGGAGACCCGCAGAGTGGAGCCAATTTTTTTTTTTTTTAAACTAAGACAGGGAGAAACGCAAACTGAGGTTTGCGGGTGTTGAGGGAAACGCAAAGTTAGCTTTGCGTGTGAAGAGGGAAATGCAAAGTAAACTTTGCGGGTGTAGAAGGAAACGCACGGTGGACTTTGCGGGTCACACTAGAAACGCAAAGTGAACTTTGTGGGTCTAACTAGAAACGCAAAGTGAAGCTTTGCGGGTCTAACTAGAAACGCAAAGTGAACTTTGCACGTGTAGTAAGATCCGAGAATCTGACTTTTGCGTGTGACACTTGAGACGCACAATGAACTTTGCGGGTCTAATGTGAACCGAAAACGCAAAGTATGATGAATGAGGCGCAAAACATATGAATGAAACGCAAAGTTGAAGAATGAACCGCAAACATCAAGAATGAAACGCAAAGTTCATAAACTCGTAAAATTTTGCAAAAACAGAACAAACCAAGAAATTTAAGCAAGAAATGCATTTACTGAACTTCGAAAACACAATTCTAACAACAATTAATAACCAATTTCGATTAAAACACACTAAAACTCAAAATCAAGAATGTAACAGTACCGAAACTCGTTTTTTCAGAAAATTACAATTTTTTTAAAATCGAAGATCAAAACATGAATTTTATGCAAAACAATAAGAATCAAACATGATTGAAAATTCAAAATGAATCTAAACCAATTAAAATCACACAAAATTAACCAGAAACATATCCAAATTTTGTGAGAAATCAAGAAAACGAGATTTTATTGAAAAACTCAATAAAATCGATCAAATTTTCGATTTCAATCACTAATTCATATCAATACAAACAATCTCTCAATCCTCTCAAGGTCTACCAGGCTCTGATACCAATTGATAAGCCAATATCTCTAAATCCTTAGAGAGAGAAAGTAGAGAGAGAGACAATAGGAGCGCAAAACATAATTCGTATTAGATTGTGCGTGTAATTCTTACAAGACACAAAGACCAAAGGGACTTAAATAACCTTAGTCAAATACAATACTGATAAGCACTAAACACAGTATTGACCAAGTCCTATAAATACAATGATTACTATAAAATCAGACCTAACAGTTTCTAATCTTAATCTCATTACGTTTTCATTTTATGAACTTTCATGTTTAACAAACCGTGTATTTCTAAAGATAAATACTTGTGTATTATCTTTTCTATATATTATCAAGTATTCATACACACAGGTTTAGTATTTTTGTTGACTTTGTTATTACCATGTCTCAAAAGGAAACAGTTTTTCGATGGTGATAAACTCCCGTTTGAAATTCAAAGTTTGTTGAGCGTTAATTCATTCAAAATGTTTCTTTCAAGAATGTATATATTTCTTTCGTATATACAATATCCAATTTTTCATGACCTAAGCTTTTAATGATAAATCATTCATATTTGATCTTTCATACATTGTCAGATTCTCAAAACATATCTATTGATTTCACTTCATTCATTCAATTTCTTTGTTTTGAGAATATCTTCATTGATTAAAATGCTCAAATCTTCATGTTTATTTTATTGAGCATACTTACATCTGACATATGTACTATGATTTAACTGTTGAAGTTAAACTATTGAGCAACTTATTGCTTTTAGGACAACATACATGGGATCATTGTGTGAGATTTTTATGAACTTCTATGGATTCACGACAACCAGTGTTTCCTACCCAAGAAGTTATCCTTTAGTCATCGAGAGGCGAGGGGTCAATATCAGAGTGTGAGTGTGTGATGAGCGGCAAAATGGAAAACAAAGTTTGGTTAGAAGTGAGCTTAAAAGATTAAAAGAAAGAGGGTGTGAGAACAGAGTTCAAAAGAATATCAAAAACTCTACACCAAATTTTTTCTGAGTTGGGCAACCACATTAATGTTGTTTCACAATTCTTTCATGAACTTCATTGAAACAGGCACTAGCCCATGCCAACTCTTGCTTTAAACCCCACCAACTACTCATTTTTTTCTCAACAAGATGATGTTTCAATTTTGATTGGGGACGCATCACATAATCTATCTGATCTTCACTTGGAAGATTTGGATATTGAAATAGCAGGAAGTCTGCCCCACCTTCCACTTAGATCATGCACAATTGAGTCTGTGTATTTCTATTGTTGTCTCAATAGTTTACACATTTTGAGCCTATTTGAAAAGCCTACGTAGCTTCATTCTTTTATACACAAGCACGTATACACAGAAAATTTGTTTTCCTGTCAGAACGATCATAGAATTACCTTGTGTCATTCGATGATTGATTGGAAGACCTGGGGAGTGATCATCAATAAAACTCCTTGTACAGTAATTCGTTGTACTAAGTAGCATCGTGTTGCTTACATGCATTTTAACTAATTCATTTGTTGATTCAAGTTTTCACTCTCATTTGTCTGAATTTGAAAAGATTCGGATGAATATATTATGAATTGACGGATGTTCAAAGGCTCATAGGCAAAGATCAGTGGTTAGAAAATGGTGAAATTTCTTGAAGAAGTTTTGATGATTTCTATGCTCTACATCATCAAAAAGGGGGAGACATTCAAGAAATGACAAAGTAGTTTTGGAGATAGTTAAGAACTGTTATATATGGGAGAAATTGTCAATAAATGAAAGTTTGTGAAAGTTCATTTTCAGAGATATGTGGAGAAATTTCAAGAAGTCAAGAAAGTTCAAGAATTTTTCTTTGAAGATTATTTTGGAAAGGGAAAAGTGAGCTACAACCGAAGATAATTTCTTTTCTAGAGATGATGATGTTTGTCAAAGTCTTTGGGGGAGAATGTTAAAGATCACAAGAAGTGGAGATTATCAATTTTCCTCTCAATAGAGGAGAATGTTGATTACATGAGAAAATCAGTTTTTGTCCCAAAGGGGGAGAATGTTATTCAAAGGGGGATAACGTGCTTTCAAGATGAAATTCATTTGATGATAAGTACAAGTTTATCCAAAGGGGGAGATCACTTGTTTCTGTATCAAAGGGGGAGAATTTGTTTTGAAGATGAATTTTGTTTGAAAAGATGATCTTGAATCCAAAGGGAGAGAATGTTAGAGCACAGATTGTTGTCTTCAAGATCATCTATATTGAAAGTCAAAAGCCCAAGTCAAAGCCTTCAAATGCAAAGTGAAAGTCATCAAGTGGAAATTCAAAGTAAACCAATGTCAAGCTTGTTTGTGTGTTCCTTGTATTGTATCTAGGTATAAATACCTTTGCCTTTGTCATTGTAATGTGAGTAGAACTTAGAACATGTGCTTATAATTAAGAATCATATTTGTATAATCTAGAGTGAGAAAGTAGAGAGAGTTTGTAAACTGTGAAGATCATATCAATGACATATGAGATTTAAATCTAGTTCCATTGTTAATCTTGATATTCTTGCACGATCTGGGAATAACAAAAGTTCTACCTATGGTCGATTTATTATTGCTCTGAATAATACTCCTTCTAGGGGTTGTCAACAATTACACCACAAGCGACTTCATGCATCACATCAAAACCACTCTAACACCACAAGACTATAATTTTTCTCCATTTCATCACCCTCCACTGACTCACCCATCACTATTATTCTACTGGTCATGGCGAAAACTAAACTATCCGCACATAACCAACGTTCTATTAACTCCTACGCATAGAAAGGTAATTTGAACACGTACATGTACCTGCAAATTTATAATTACACTGGCCAGGTGTAATGTAAATTTACTTTACATGACAATTCTCACTACCTTAAATTTAGTGAACTTATATAGATCTTCCTAAAGGCATCCTACATCTCGGCTGTGTCCACAACTCTATTCTACAGTTTAAGTTTAGGCCCATCCGCTCACCTAAATCCCTTAAACTATGGATCTGATACAAATTTTAAAGGCCCGAAACAAATCCACATCATAAAATAATGTAAATCCCAAAACAGGTCCCAATACAGAACGAACGAAGGTAAATAAACGCGACATAAGTAATAAATAGCTCTATCACGGCCAAGATATTATGATTGAATATCTACCACCACTTCTAATCGGACTTCCTTCGACCTCTAGCACTCAACATTCTTCTTTCCCATAGATGAAGCTCCAACGACTCCTTTACCTGAAAATGGGTTTAAAGAAAATTTGAAAACGAGGGTTAGACCGGAAGGTCTAGTCAATTCTCACCCTCGGACAACTTACAATAATTTAAGGAAACAAAATGGCAACATTAGATTTAACCAAGAACCAGTTATCGCATACTCGTGAACAATTTCCGCGTTTGAAATCGGTTCTCGAATATCTCCATAATAACCCCAACCTGGGCCCCCTAGTTGATGTCGTCTCCGTGTGCTCAGGAAACGAATTTCGGGCACACGGTTCAACCATCCCCGATGGTAACAAGCCATGGAACACAACTTTACAATATAACAAGCTTTCACAATTTAAAATAGCTCATGAGAACAATTATATAAAAAATATTAATAGCGAGCTAGTCACCTTTCAGTTCCATAACATTGTACTCAATTAAAATGAATCATGGTAGAAAATTCTCAAGATACTCCATTTCCAGTTTATAAAAAGATTCGGACAAGGGAACTCACCTTCTTAAAGAAAACCTGGTCACACGCACACCAAAAGTACTTCCAAGAGACGGACCACCTTCAAGATGGTACCAAAAAGATAAGCCCGGGGTTAGAATCTCGGTTTATGCAATACCCCAGATAAAACTCCCACGATCTAAAACTTCTCGAACTCACCAGAAAAACCCGTACTGAGAGTTTGGTCTCGAGTGCCAGAAAACCAGTTTGGTGGTTCTACCAAGATGGGATCCGACCCATAGGCTTCTCGGCCCAAAAACCCAAACGACCCGGTAAGGCCCGGTTACCCCACTCCTGGTTGGACCCACGGTTCGTGGATTACCGGTTAATCCCGGGTTACTCCACTCCCGGTTTGATCCGGGTTAGTGGATTCCTGGTGAGACCCAGGGCTTGGAACTCCGGTACTGGCTGGGTACCTGGGTGGTGATTCCCAGCCTCTCTCCCGGTGCAATCTCCCAGCTGAAGCAAGTGCCCGGTTCAAGACCCCTCGGTCGGGCGACGATCTAGGTCAAGATTTTTAAATCGATCTCATCGCTTTCCCTTATGCATTACACAAATTCTCTCCCTTACTCCCTAAATCCGTACAAACTACATACAAGATTAATCTTTGATTTAACACATAATTTTCAAACCTAAAGCTAGGTTTTGCAATTATTCCAAGATGGTGATGAACACTAGCTAAAACCAAACCTGGTTCTAATATAAAAATATAAAAGGGAGAGATTAGATTACTTACCCCTTCAAGATGAATCTCTCAAGTTGATCGCCTTGAGTTTCTTTATCTCCCCCTTTGGATTCAAGATCACTGTTAGAAGATCTAGCAATTCAGTCTTCACTTTTAAGCTCTGTCAGTACAATCTCCTCTTTTTCTTTGACGGTATTCTTTCCAAAACTGTCTTCAAACAATTAACAATCTCCCCAAAACTTTCACAATAATACTTTCAGATTTTGCAAAGAAATTATCTTCAGAATCAGCTCAAATTGCTTTATCAAATAATCTTCAAAGAAAAATTTCCTCAAATCTTCAGAAATCCTTTGATCTTCTTCAAATCTTTACTTTGAACTTTTCTGACTTGGACATTTCAGAAAATCATCTCTCAAATCTGTATCATTTCTTGATATCATCTCCCCCAAACTTCAAAACTTTAACATTTCTTGATATCATCTCCCCCTTTTTGATGATTTGAGTATCTATATCATCAAAACTTTTCTTCCAAGAAATGTATTTAACCATTCTGATATGTCAAACTGAGCCACTGATTCTGTGATCCATAATCAAGTATTCATCTAGATCTTTGCAAATCCAGACAAAAAATAAGAACATGTAACTCCTGAATCAACAGATGAATCAGTTAGAATGCCTGTCAGTAACACGAAGTCACTGTGTGTAACGAATACACAATATAAAGGAGCTTTTTGATGTTCACTCCCCCAGGGCTTCCATCCAATCATCGAAACACCACAAAGGCAATTTCTATGAATGTTATGACAAAGAAACGAATTCCTTGTGTGTTCGTGCATGTGTAGAAAGAATTAAGCACGAATGATTGCTATTATAAAGGCTCAACATAGTGTAAACCACTGAGACAACAGTAGATAAACACAGACTCATTGTGCATGATTGAAGTGCGAAGGTGGGGCAGACTTCCTTCTATTTCAATATCCAGATTTTCCAAATGAAAATCAGATAGATTATGTGTTGCGTCCCCAGAAAATATGAAACATTTTCTTTTTGAGAAGAAAATGAGTGGTTGGTAGGGTTTTATCAAGAGTTGGCATGGGCTAGTTGCCTGTTTCAATAATGTTCACCAAAGAATTGTGAATCATTAGTAATGTGGCTGCCCGACTCAGAAAGTAGTTGGTGCAGAGTTTGATATTCTTTTACTCTGATCTCACACCCTCTTTCTTTTAATCATTAAGCTCACATCTAACCAAACTCTCTTTTCCATTTTTACCTCATCACACCCACACTCATTTCTTTTTGACTCCTCACACTCAATCACTAAAGGATTAACTTCTTGGGTAGAAATCACTGGTTAACGTGATATCATAGAAGTTCATTGAAGTCCTAGCACAAAGAACCCAGTCCTACAAAGCATATGTTGCTCATAATGGTTTAACTTTATCAGTTAAAGCTCAAATACAAATGTCAGATGAATGTATGCTCATAATATAATCATGAAAATACGAGCATTTTAAAAACATTGAAGTATTTTCAAACAAGTATATTGAATGAATGAATATGAATGCAAAAGACTAGTTTGAAAATCTGACATTGTATGAAAATAATCAGAAATGAAATGATAAAGCAATTTAAGGCTTAGGATACCACAGACCAAGGTCTGCAGTGCCCTTCAGATATCTAAAAATCCGTTTGACAGCAGCCAAATGGGATTCTTTGAGAGCAGCCTGATATCTAGAACATAAACATGTTGAAAACATAATATCTGGTCTACTAGATGTAAGATACATTAACGATCCTATCATACCTCTATAAGTTCTAACATCAACACTTTTACCCGAAGGATTAGTGTTGATCTTAGTGCCTGGTGCCATCGGGGTTCCAATTGGTTTACAATTTTTCATTTTGTACTTCCGAAGAATGTCCAAAATGTACTTAGATTGGTTAATGAAAATCCTCGTAGAAAACTGTTTTACTTGTAATCCGAGAAAGAAATTCATCTCTCCCATCATACTCATTTGAAAACGTGACACCATGAGGTTAGAAAATTTTTTGCAAAATTTTGGATTTGTAGAACCAAATATTATATCATCAACATATATTTGAATAAAGATAATATCAGCTTTTTCCTTTTTGATGAATAAAGTGGTATCAACCTTACCTTTAGAAAAACCGGACTTGACCAAGAATTTAGATAAAACGTCATACCATGCTCGAGGGGCTTCTTTTAAACCGTACAGGGCTTTGTCCAATATGTAGACATGATCTGGCTTCTCTGGATTTACAAACCCTTCTGGTTGAGAAATGTACACTTCCTCTTTAAGAATGCCATTCAGAAAGGTTGTTTTCACATCCATCTAAAAGACTGTGAAATTTTTATGAGCGGCGTAGGCTAGAAACATGCGGATTGCTTCTATACGCACTACTGGAGCATACGTATCATCGTAGTCTATGCCTTCCTCTTGTCGATAACCTTTGGAAAAAAGTCTAGCTTTGTTTCTTATGACTATACCATCTTCATCCTTTTTATTCTTGAATACCCATTTAGTTCCTATCACGGTTTTACCTTCTATTTTTGGAACTAATCTCCAAACTTTTAGGGCTTCAAACTGATTTAACTCATCTTGCATGGCATATACCCAGTCCGAATCAGAAAGAGCCTCTGATACTCGCGTTCGCTCTATCTTGCTGAGGAATGAGTCATGCATACATTGATTAAGAGTCGCTGACCTCGTTTGTACAGGCTTGTCAAGATCTCTAATTACTTGATGTAATGGATGGTCTTTGGTCCAACGATGCTCATGAGGAAGTGGAGTAGATACTGATTGAATTTGATCATCATCTAGAAATCTACTTTCAGAATCTTCAGTTTGAATAACATGAGGGGGGTTTGCAGTTGAAGTCTCAGGTGCAAAAGTATCAGTTGGAACAACATATTGTGGCTGTTGAGTAGACATTGTATTACACCCAACTAAAACAGTTACTTCTGGCTCAGCATTTGCTTGTTCATCTTCAACTGTAGGAGTAATAGTAGGAATGTGAGTTTCTGACTGAACGGGGGATGTTTGTTTACTTATGACATCTGAAGTGACTGGATGATTACAACTTGTGTCTTCAGACCTGTCAGTCACAGCAGATTTAGATATATTAGAACCTAGAAAATCATCATAAAAGAATTCAAATAACAAATCTAAATCAGTTAAATGACTAGTAGATGTAGAAGCATTATTCGAATTATTCGTTGTAGAAATAGGTTCTGGACTGGTTTGCCCAGAAGCTAATACTCCAGTGATCACGGGTTCTGAACTGAGTTGATCAGAAGCCATTTCTTCATCAAATGTTACATTGACGCTCTTGTCAACTGTCTTTGACTTCTTCAGATAAACACGATATGTTGCAGATGTTGAAGAATAACCAATGAAGATGCCTTCATCCGCCTTAGCACTGAATTTATTCAGACTCTCTCTGTCATTAAGCACAAAATATTTACACCCAAGTATGTGAAAATACTTGATTGTTGGTGTTCTGTTGTTGATAAGCTCATATGGAGTCTTTTGAAAACGACGGTGTATTATGGACCGATTTTGAGTATGACATGCAGTCGACACAACTTCTGCCCATAAAAATAAAGGTAGATCGGATTGGCTAAGCATAGTACGAGCGGCCTCGAATAGCGTCCGATTTCGCCTTTCGACTACTCCATTTTGTTCAGGCGTACGAGCAGCAGAATACTGATGTGAAATCCCTACTGATTCAAGATATTCATCAACAATCTTGTTCTTGAATTCTGTGCCGTTGTCAGTTCGAAGAAACTTGACTTGTCGCTTTCTTTCCACCCAAACTCTGAGTTCTCATTGGACCACACAAATCCATATGTAACAATTCTAACGGAGAACTAGTGCTTGGTTCAGGCTTCGGTTTATGCGGAGCTCTCTTCATCTTACCCTTCTCACATGCAGCACATAAGTGTTCTTTCTCGTATTTCAACTCAGGAAGTCCTTTTACCAATTTCCCACTAACCAGCTTGTTGATATAACGAAAGTTCAAGTGAGATAAACGTTTGTGCCAGAGCCAACTTTACTGCAATGAAGCTTTTATCATCAAGCAAACTTGATTGTCATTCTGTACCTTTGAAAGATTGATGGTATAGAGGTTCGTCTTTCGATTTCCGACTTAGAGCTCATTGCCATCTCTCATACGAACCGAACATCTCTTTGCTTTGAAGTTGACCTCTAACCCTTTATCACAGAATTTACCGATGCTAAACAAGTTGTGCCCTAAGCCTTGGAAATAACTCACCTTCTTAATCGTTATGTTGTCTTGAATGATGTCACCATATCCTAAGATTGGTGAAAGCTGATCGTTTCCAAATCTGACATTTCCACAGAATTTCTCTGTATAATTAGACAATAAAGCTTTTTGCCCAGTCATATGCTTGGAACATCCACTATCCAAGTACCACATATGTCAGGTCTGCAAGAGAAATCAGAAAACAATAGATTTAGGTACCCATTGAAAAACGGGCCCTAAAAGATTAGCACAAGTTTTTGGTATCCATTTGAAAATAGATCCTCCTTTCTTTTGAAAGCTTTGAAAAACATTTGATCTTGAAGAATACACATGATAAGATCCATACCAATTAGGAGAATTATGAGAATAAGCAAAATCAGTTCTCCGATAATTATGATGAGATTTAGCAGTAATAGGAGATAATTGAATCAATTGCTTTATTGAATAACGCTTGTAAGAAGTTACAAGGTTTTGTTTATGAGAAACATATTGACCAACTACATCTGAATCACTACTAACATATTTAGTACAAGAATTATCAGAAATTGATCCAGCAATCTCATCATCTTTCTGTTTTGGTCGCCATTTGGTTTGAGCTTTCAACCTTTTCTTGCTTATATCAGAAACACAAGATGTAGATTTATTAGGAAAAGCATATTTCTGAGACTGAGTTTTCTTTTGTGTACCAGTGTATTTCTGTTTCTGTAATCGCTTCTTCTTATGTTTCTTACCTTGAGCATAGTAATCAGCAGTTACGAAAACTGATTCACCAACCTTAGTTGATGATTTAGCAGTTTTAAGACAAGTAGAATGATCAGGAAATTTAGCATTGAAGTCAAAAAAATCAATTTCTTCTATGCACCCATCATCAGAATTCAGAAAGTCATTTGCAGACTCAAATAAGTCATCAAAATTATCAGATGAAGTTGAAGATATCTTTGAAACTATAGGACACTTTGAATATCTAGTTTGAAAAACAGTGTTCTTTATAACAGTAGAAAATACACTTTGTTCAATGTCAACCAAAAGTTTTTCATCAGATAAAGCATTTTCAAGTTCAACTATTTTGCTTTCCAAAATGAGTGGAGGAATATAAACCTTTTCAACTGCAGGTTTAGCCTTCATCTCTGAAATAGAATAACTTGCAAAATAGTCATTTGAAAGAACTTTTGGTGTTTCTGCAAGATAACTATCATTTAACTTTGCATAGTTAAATGGTAGTTGCATTTTCTTTATATTCTTCCTATTTTCAGTTTCTTTGACCTCAACTTCTTCTGGTAATTTGGTAACAAATTTGGGTTTTAAATGAGTATTTTTACCAGCACAAGCAAGAAAATCAAAATTATATAATGTTGGTTGTTTTCTAATGGCTTTCTTTAAGTAATGGGGGTTTTCAAAACCAAGTCCCCATTTTTCCGTAACATCAGCCTCTTCGTTAGGTGCATTAAGAAAAATTGTTTGATCTGTTTGGCCTCTCGCATAAAGTTTGGCTTCCAGACCATTTACCTTCTTATTCAATAGCTTGTTCTCAACCTGCAATTTATGAACAGTTAGTGCAGATTCTCTCTTCTCAAACTCATATTTAGAAATTTTAACTTCAAAATCAGAAATCTTCTTTTCAAAACAATCTACTTGATATTTAGAATCAGAAGCAGACTTGCGTAAAGAATCAATCAGACCTTTGTTCCCAATAACAGACTAATTAAGCTCAAAGATCTTATTGTTTCTTTTAACAACTCTGTCTTTTTCTTTCTTCAGTTTATTTTGTAAGTCTTGAAGCTCAATCATCATAGCTTCCATTTTGGTAATGAAATCTTTTTGAGTTAAGTTTAATACCTCATCAGCTGTCTCGTCATCTGACTCATCATACTTTACTTCTTTTCCCATAAGACAGAGATGAGCAGTTTCTTCCTTCTCTTCCTCTTCGCCTTCTGAATGATCTAGTCAAAATTCGTCCTCAGCCATTAAAGCAATGCTTGCTTCTTGCTGTTTGGCCAAGAGCAGTTTGTTCTGATAGTACTGAGAATTACGAACTTTTGGCTTTCTACAATCTTTTGCAAAATGACCCATCTTGCCACAGTTGTAGCATTTGACTGGATCACTTGCTGGCTTTTCGGCAATAGTGTAGTCATTCACGAACTTCTTCCTTTCATCAGGTTTCTTCTCAACATATCTGTTCTCTTCATATCTCTTTCCTTCCACCCTCTCTCGGTGCTCGTGGTTCTTAGAACTTGATGAAGAATATCGTTGAGAATTTGATCCCGGCTTCTTGTAGAATTTCTTTTGAAAAGCTCGGGTCAATAATATCATAGCGTGTTTGACGCTTTCTCCATCATCTCCATCTGATTCTGATTCAGATTCAGAACTTGTAATCATTTTCTTCTTTTTCTTCTTCTCTTTCTTTTCTTTCTTTTTCTCTCCGGCTACCAAAGCAATAGGATCAGGAACTTTTTTTGCCTTATTTTTCTCAGCTCTTTTCTCTTCCACTTCTTCTTCATTTTGCCTTAGAGTTTCATATACCTCATGTAACGGAATATCTTTCAAATCTTTCATCTGCTTCATCCTACATGTATGCTTCTTCCATTCATGTTGTAGAATACTCAGAAATTTGACATTGTTCTCAAGCTGCTTCTTTTTGACTTTGTTCTTTGTCAATTCATTCAGAAGCAAGACAAACCGTTCATAAGTATCTTCTAAGCTTTCATTCTCTTTGGCTTTAAATTCTTCATAGCTATTGATGCAGTTAGCCACTTTCATCTGATTCCCAATCTTGGATCCCATCATCATCTTTTGCAATTGATCCCACATCTTCTTAACATTTGCTTTGTAACTATCAATCTTGATGTAGATCTCATTCGGAATGCTCTGAAGAAGTAAGGATCTTGCTTGTTTATCTGCTTTATATCGGTTTTTCTGTTCTTCAGAATACTGAGAGATATCCACTGCCACTGTTTTCATCTTTTGATCTCTTTCCTCAGTACCATCTTCACTATCAGACGAGTCATCATCAGGTATTTGAACCGTGATTGGTACCATAGGACCTTCTGTGATTGACAACATAATATTTTCTCCATTTGCATGTCTGTCTATAAAATCAAGGAATTTGTCTTTCCACTGTTCGTACTCTCCTTTAAACAGAAAAGGAGGCTTGACATCGGTGCCAATGGAAAGTGAATCTTTAGAAGTCATCTTGATAAAACTTGTTTTGAAAATATATCCAATAAGAAACTAGAACTGATCGTTAGTCCAAATATGAAATCACAAGAAAAATCTTGAAGTTAAAAAATTTGAAAATTTTGACTAAGTATCAAAACTCGCAAGTCACTATTGAACTCGCAGGCGCTTAAACTCGTAAAACCCTATTCACTGATAAACACGCAAATCAAGACTTGCGCGTTTGAGAAACTCGCAAACACAGGCTTGCGTGTTCTGATAAACTCACAGAACGCTCAAACTCGTTGATCGTTGAAAATCGCAAGACACTATTTCCTCTTAAACTAGCTAACGCCTAAACGCGCAGATTACTATTCACGACGAAACTCGCTAACTGAGGCATGCGCGTTTCCAAAACTCGCTCGTCAAAGCTTGCGCGTTTTGAACAAACTCGCTAGCTATACTTGCATGTTTCCACACTTAGAATTTTTTCTTGAAATTTCAAACTCGCACGTCGAATGAACTCACAAACCACTGTTTCAGCTCAAACTCGCACCCTTCGATTAGCGCGTTTGTAGAACTCGCTAACCACTATGTGCGCGTTCTGGTCCTTAGAAAATTTTCCAACTTTTCCAAACTCGCAGACTTCAAGTAGCGTGTTTCTAGAACTCGCTAATCGTTACTTGCACGTTTGAGACCAAAATCTTCCCTTCAGCTTGCGCGTTCTAACGACGAACTTGCGCGTTCTTCAGATCTAGCGCGTTCTTCAGGAAAGTCGACCAAATATCAACTTTTCTCACTGAAATCGATCCAAACCCTGTCCAATTGTCTTGAAACTTTGTATTGATGCTCGATTACAATAATAGAACCGATTACAAGTCAAGAATTTCACAAACAAACATTCACACTACAAAATGAATGATGATACAGTGTGTGTAAACTCGTGAAAAAAAAATCAACAAAATCCAACATTACAAGTCAATTGCAGTGCAATTCTGAAATTAAAGTACATAGACTTGATCTAATACACTTTTCTAACAAAACCTAATCAAATTCTGCTCCAAAAACACACTAAAGCTCAAAAACTTGATTCTCGGCTCAAGAACATTGACGAACCAAAACCTTCTTGAATTTCTTGATCTGATTTCGATTTGGATCTGCTCTGATACCAATTGTATTTTCCAGATTCTAGTCTCTAGAACTCTCTCTTTCTCTCTCTACGAATCTCTCTCTCTCTCTGATATTACAATCTGACTTTTTATCTCTGTTAACTCCTTAAACAATACTTAAAATAAAATCTATTTATACTAACTCCTAATACAAGGAAACTAAAATACAAAATACAAATACATTTGACTTTTATTACAAAAGACTTTGACTTTTAATGAGATTTGACTTTCTCAGCTTTGACTTCTTGAAATTTGGCCCTTTGTCTTCTTGATCTTGTATCCAACTATTTCATGCTCTAACATTCTTTAATCGGTCCTTAGCGTACACGATTCCAAAAGTCGATTTCTTCCTTTAGCCCTTTCTCCTTTTCTATCGCCGCTCTCCATAATAATAAGAGGATAGGAGAGAGTTAGGGTTTTTTCTTTCTAATTTATTTTCCTTCCAAAATTAGCCCAAAAGACCCCTAAGTTTCCTTTTATTTACAAACCCGACCATCACTTAAACTTTCGACATAAAACGGTGAGATAACGGTCGTTACAGTGAGAACTAATATAAAAATATTTTTATATGAATGTTTTTCCACTAAAAGCTATGTTTTAAGGTATTGTTTCAAATATGATTGTGTTCACCTTGTGAAAAAGTTACATGTGACTTAATTTTGTTCACTTAATGAAGCGAAAAATAGAAGTGAAACTATCACACTATGAAACAAGTATATGTGAAGCAATACATTAAATCCTATCATTTGATTAGGATAACCATGCAAAAGATATTTTTAAATCGATTCTTGGGATCTTGTAGGAAAGCAAAAAAAAAATCACTCTCTTTCTCTCCCTCTCCCTCTCTCTCTCTCTCTCTCTATATATATATATATATAAAGAGAGAGAGAGAGAGGGAGAGATAGAGAGGTGGGGGAATTGCGATCATGTAGGAAAGCAAAATTTCAGGAGAACGTATGAATCGTTTTGTTAGCGGATATTTACATAACTTAACATCATAACATACGGTAATATATGTTTACATGAACGTTAACATATGCTAACAAGAAAATTTTAACATACATATAATGAAATGTTAGCATGTTAAAGAATGTTAACTTATGTGGATCTCCGCTAATAGAGTTTTTCTTACGTTTTTCACGAAATTTTGATTTCTTATCGGAATCCGCCTACACACACACACACACACACACACATATATATATATATATATATATATATATATAGGCTTAATCAAATAAGAACTCAATTATTTTTCATAATTGTGAGATTCAATGTGAACTACTCATTTAGGATAATTATGTTATTATTTATTAATAATAAAAGAGTGAATTAGTAATTTTATGTTTTGGATGACAACTAAACAAATTATGGTTTAATTATATCTTATTTTCGGTTAGAAAATTGTATTTAATATTCCATAATTATCTCAATATTTTCCACTTTTTCCTCACATACCTAATAATAAAGTTCAATATTTCTTAGAAAAATCTATTTTCCAGAGAGAAGAATCATTTTGGTAACTCCTAGAGACACACAGGATTGTTTATCTTTATTATGTGTTATTATTTTTTTTTCCAGAGAAGAATCCTTTGGTAATTCCTATCAAGTAGCGTTGATTTACAAAGTGTATCACAATATGTATTTTCGTTGTTTTATGAAAGGTATTACAATGTGCATTTTCTTATTTTTGTTGCTTACAAAGGGTATCACAATGCGTATTTTTTGAAGTGTATCAGGTAGCGTTGTTTTACGAAGTGTATCACAATATGTATTTTCGTTGTTTCATGAAGGGTATTACAATGTACATTTTCGTTATTTTCGTTGTTTAACAAAAGTATCACAATGTGCATCTTGTATGTATTCGGGTATCACAAAAAAACATCGTTTGTATATATCTTTTTTTAACAGTGGCAATGATTTTTAGATATCACAGTGTGTATCTTGGCCTCACGTGGTATTCACTGGAATATGGTTCGTTGGATAGAAGAGAGAAGAGATTTCTAAAATACCTAAAACTGCCCTTTAAATAAAACTTTAAGTCAAAATTATTAAGTTTTCTAATTTATCATTTGATTTGTGGTTGAGATTGGATATCATGGTTATCACAATATACTGAGTTTTCATTTGAATGACCCCTTTATATTGTTGAACATAGATAGAAGAGTAAATTACGTTTTTAGTCCATGTGGTTTGTTAAAAGTTTCTATTTTTGTCCTTATGGTTTTGAAATTATGATTTTCATCCCTATGGTTTATAATTCATTACCTTTTTTGTCCTTAAAATTTATATTTTATAGCTTCTTTCATCCCTATGGTTTATAATTCATTTCTATTTTAGTCCTTCATGCTTAAAAGTAGTGTTTTGGACTCAGGGACGAAATTTGTAATGAATTACAAACTATAGGGATGAAAATCGAAACATCAAAACGACAGGGACGAAATCCATAATTTTTAACAAACCATAGGGACTAAAAACGTAATTTACTCTAGATACAATGACTTATACATAATATGTTTGTAGAAAAGGGGGGGGGGTTGAAGACAAACACAATAAATTTTCACTTTTAGTTTTATATTTTATTAAAAGATAAAAATTACAGATTTGTTGCGGAAGCTAGGATGGTAAGACATGTGATCTTAAACAAACTGATTGGTGACAAATTTGATAAAACTGAAAGAGTAAGAGAAGAAGGCGCTCTTTTAACTCTGAAAAACTAAGATAGTCTTCAAATATCATGGCACTGATCTGAAAGAATAAGCACTTAGTTATTCTTCAAAAGAGGCAAGTTGCATAAGATCCATAGACCGCCTTTTATAGTAGTCCATGCATAATATGAAATAATGTAACTTCAATACATGTCTTCATTTGATTTGCTGATCCATTTACCATTGTACTCTTTATATCAACCTTTTGTTATGATGTAGACATTTGTTGCTTCAACTTGTCCTTCTATATGTCGGGTGAACAGTAAAGCAGGAATGATACTATTAAAATAGTATGTTTAAACTTACTTTGGCAGACATGCTGAGCATGTTCCTATACTAGGACATAGGTTGGAGACTTTATCCTAAAGTTTCTTTGGCTAGTCTTCATCCATACTTTTAGTATGCAGAGTGAACAGTAAAGTAAGCGAATATTACTTACTTTAGCTGACATGTTAAACATGTTCCAACATTAGGATTTAGAGATAGTAAAAGAAACTTGGTCCCAAAATCTTCACTTCAAATCGGCTTTCCAGATAGCATTTGTCAAACTATCTGACTTATCTATCTTATGATATTCTTTCAGCTAGATGATAAATCCAATCTGCTTTGGTGTCTATCTAACATCTCTTCAACTAGTCTTCGATTTTGCTGAAGACGTTTTTGCTTGATCAGATAAAAGATTACAAGATAAGACTTACAAAATAAATCATATCTAAAAGGATGATTGGGTATCCCAAATACAATGCATACTTAAGATACACCAAAAACACATCCTTATCAATTATGAAGTTAAAACATTGGATGGTATTATAACTTAGAATAACATGTGACTTCTTGAGAATCAAGATTGATTGACCTATGAAGATAGGTCAATCGGATTCTTTCCTTCGGAAGAATTCTCATATTTTATTTAAGGTATCGATCCAATGCTGACTAGGATCTGAAACCTTGAGCTAATAATTTTCTTTTCTTGAGCAACGTTCGGATGGTAGTCTTTTGTGTTGTATCCAATAGATAGAGTATATTGGATATAAGTACTTGTGTTATATCCAATGGATAATTTATATCGAATATAAACACTTGTGTTATATCCGATGGATAATGTATATCTGATATAAACACTTTTGTCATATCTGATAGATGATGCATATCGGATATGACCATTACATGGCAAGTGTTAAGAATTTCTTTCTAAGTCTTTGGTCGGATGCTATGTGTATTATATACAAATCCGATGGTTGAGACCAACACATATGGCTAAATCTAATGAGAATAATAAAAAATTTTGAGAACCCCGTGAGAACTAATCTAAACATCAATTGAATTTGACCTATGATTGTGAAAGTTAATGATATTTATGTAATGTTATAAACTAAATAGTACGTTGACATGACATTTATGAGATTTGACTAACAAAATTAAATGTAGAAGGTTGTTAAATCAATTAATCTCTCTATATCTCTTTCTAATATTTTACAAATTAAATCAGTGTTCTAAAAAATTCGTTGCACAGTCGTCATGGAGCACAATGGCACCAAGGCTTGTGTGTTCACGCCACGTTAAGCCCATCGCACGCCATGGCCTAATGCACAATTATCGTAATAAGATATTTGATTTTTCCTTACGTTTTTAATGTCTTATTTGCAAGTTTTTTAATATACAACCTAATTTAACTTGCTTATAACTATTAACTCATTGAGTAACATTACAAAACATACGTTTTTATATATAATATTATATATGAATTAGAAATTTGACGTTGTTAGTTCTATTCATTGTATATAAAAGTATTGAAAATAAAGCTAAGTATAGGAACTTCATAAGACTGATTCATACATCAAGTTCACCACAGAAGTGTCGAGCTCAGAAGCTCTGTCAACCATTCAACCGAGAAGCTCTTAACCTGAAGATTACTTTCAGACCACAGAGCCTCTGTGACCCTTCACAGAGCCTCTGTGATGGCTATGCTCGGAAGAATGGTAATTATTGAAGATTTTTGGATATGATGGAGAAGACAACATTACATGCAAATCACGTGACCCTACTGTACGAATATCTTCAAGATCAATAGTACATCCCCACGAAGGTTTTACTTTCCAGGTGGCACTCCTTATATGGAATGTCACCCTTTGTCTTGTACTATTTGTGTGCTTCCCCTTGTATATAAAGGGAGCACGTCCTGAACTATTAGAAATGCAAGCACACAAAACACCACACTCTGTCTTGCAATTTCAAATATTGTAGAGAGCAGATTAGCACACAGTTGTGCGTGTTATTGGTTAAATCTCAACTTAATGAAGCAAATCTTCCTATGACTAACTCATACTTGTCTATTGATTTCTTTATTACCTGATTGTGTGTCTACTACTAAACAAAACCATCTTTCTATATAAAATTTGCTTCCGCTACACACATACAATACTCTGTTTACGTAGATAGTTTGGTTAATCATTGTTTAGACCACAACACTGGGATCAACATTTGGTATCAGAGCCATCTTTGATGATCAATATCAAAGGATCCTATTCTACAATTATTCCTATATATTTAGTAGTACTTTGAACTATTTCTAAGTTGTGTCTTTCATTCTCAATAGAACAGTCCCTGTTTTCTGAGTTTTCTTCAACCACTTTGATTTACACTTAGTAATAGGATAGTTTCTTATTCTAGAATAGTTCAAAGCTTGTGAGTTGTTTTGATATACCCATCTTCACCATATTCTTATCATATCACGTCCAATTTCATCTCATTTTACTTACTCAAGTTATACTCTGTTTCAGTCATCATTTTCATCTATTTGAAAATGGCAAACGTAGTAAACTTCTTTAGTGTTGGATCTCAGTCCAAACCCCCTCACTCTACTCAGGGATGAATATCCCCAGTGGAAAATTAGAATGGTTCACTTTCTTGAGGGGGTGGATCCAGGACTTGTTGAGTTTCTTCATAATCCTCCATATGTTCCCATGACCATTGTGCCTAGAGTACCTGCCACTGCCACAACCCTAGAGGTTACTGAGTACGGAAAGCCCAAACCAATGATTGAGTGGGGTGAGCAAGAAAAGGAGTTACATAAGCTCTCAAAGAAAGCCAAAAGGCTACTCATAATGGACATTCCTAATGATATCTTTCAATCATTAGACTCTTGTGAAACTTCAAAAGATCTATGGCAAGAATTTGAGAAACAGCTTGAAGGGGATGCTAAGACCCAAAAGAACAACAGAGCCTTATGCATAAATGAATACTATGCCTTTACAACCCTGCCAAACGAAACCCTTCAGAGCACATATGATAGGTTTAACTCCCTGATAAACAAATGCAAGAGATATGGCATCCACAGAACCACAGATGAAAACAATGTCATATTTCTTTAAAGCCTGAATGATGAATGGTTACACATGTCCATGTCACTCCAAGAAACTTTGGATCTTGATGTTTGGTCTTTATCTGATATCTTTGGGACTTTGGTTAGCCAAGAGAATCGCATCTCTAGGGTCAAAACCCTAGATGTAGGACCTCTTGTATTGGTAGGAAAAACCGTAGAGGTTCAGGAAAAGGGAAAGAAAGAAAAATTTGTGGAGGAAAATTTGAAGAAGAAGAAGAAGAAGAAGAAAGTGTTGGTTGCCAAGTGTGAGGCAGAAAGTTGGTTGCCAAGTGTGAGGCAGAAAGAAGAAGAAGAAGAAGAAGAAGAAGAAGAAGAAGAAGAAGAAGAAGAAGAAGAAGAAGAAGAAGAAGAAGAAGAAGAAGAAGAAAGTGTTGGTTGCCAAGTGTGAGGCAGAGGAAAGCTCAGAAAATAAGATGGACATGGCTTCTATGGCCAAAACTCTGGCTCTTATGACCAAAGAGTACAATAGAGGTCTGAAAAAGAAGTCCATGATCAATCAAGGAAGAGATGAGAGGGATGAGAGATGAGATAGAAGAGGATATGGTGGATATGAGCAAAGGAAGTTTGGAATAGAAGAGTTTGATGATCAAAGGCAACAAGAGAAGATAAGAGATAATAGGAGACATGTGGAGCACCAAAAGACCGTCGAGTACCCAGAGAGAGGTGCTCAGAGGAGTGATGGAAGAGGATGAGAGAAAGTTGTGAACAACACCCCGCAGAACGAGGGCTGCTTTAAATGTGGAAAACCTGGACACTTTGTAGCCGAGTGTAGAATTAATGCCAACAGAGGAAAGCTGGTCAGAGACGCTGCCTTTTTCAAGAAAAAGGCAGAGTACTACACGTAGAGGTCACTAATAGCAGAACAAGACAATCTCCTAACCGATGAATCCTCTAACGAAGGGGATACAAATGCACTATTCTGTGGGATGGCAAAACTCTACTCTTTAGAAGTTGATAGTGAGAAGAAGCAGCATGTGCCAATCTGGTACCTAGACTCCGGGTGCTCGAGGCATATGACTGGAGACAGAGGGTTACACGCCTCATACCAAGAAAAATCTGGAGGTGGCTCTGTAACCTTTGGAGTAGAGGTGATCATTTACGAGCTTGGGCGGGCCACGGGCCGGGCCTAACATATTTTTCTTGTCCAAATGGCCTAATATAGTAATCCCAAGCCCATTTTTACGGGCTTAAAAACTTGTCCATACCCACCCTATAAACGGGCCGGGCTTGCCAACGGGCTAACGGGCCTGAAAATTTACATTAAAAAAACTTATATAAAATGGTAAGTTGTGTAAAGTTATTTAAAATACATAATTTTTTTTCAACTAAACAAACGTAAATATACTAATGTATACAATATAAGAAAAAAAATATTTTTCACAAAATATGGAGTATGAATTTTTTTCTCTACAAAGATTATCACCTTCGAAGTTCGGATTCCTAAACCACAAAATATTTAACCACCTAATATTTCAAGATCGAGATCCTAAATGTACTATATGACATATCATATATAACATATATATTTAGGAGATAGTTTTACTTAGTAGAGGGAGTTCAACCCAAAACCACTTATAAATTTTTTAATACAATATTAATTATATAATTTTTTTAATTAGTTATAATTATATAACGGGCCGGACGGGCCTGTCTAAATTTTGTTTTTCATTGCCCGAGCCTGCCCGTTAACTTGAACGGTCCCGTCCAAGCCCGCCCATATTTTCTAAAATGATTATCCAAGCCCGCTCTTCTAACGGGCTGGACGGGCCAGGTCTAGCGGGTCGTACCCCCCATGAACAACTCTAATATGGAGACAATAAGAAAGGGCAGATTAAAGGCTATGAAATCATTGCCAAGAGGGACATTGATGTGTGCAAAGTGGCTTATGTGGATGGCCTTAAGCACAATTTACTAAGTGTCATCCAACTTTGTGACAAAGGATTCGATGTAATGTTCAAGCGCCAATACTGCTCTCTGTTAAAAGAAGATACTGGAACAGGGCTTCTGCGAGCCAATAGAAGGGGTGATCTTTACCTCATGAACTTCAAAGCCACCAACAGAGAAGAAAATCTTTGTTTGGTGTCTAGTAAGAATGAGGAGGCTTGGCTCTGGCATAACAGGTTTTGTCATTTAAATTTTCACACGCTTGACAAGCTTGTAAGATTAAATTTAGTAAGTGGTCTTCCAAGTATTAAGTTTGACAGAGACCATCTATGCTCTGCCTGTGCGATGGGAAAACTCAAAAGAGCTGCCCATAAGAGCAACTCAGACATATCTTGCACTAGGCCTCTGCAGATGCTGCATGTTAACCTCTGTGGTCCCATTTCTGTGCAGAGCCTAGGTGGCAAGAAGTACATTCTTGTGCTGGTAGATGAGTACTCTCGATACACTTGGGTAGAGTTTGTCTGTAAGAAGTTTGATGTTTCTGTAGTGCTAATCAATCTCTTAAAGAGAATACAGGTTCTTTATGATTGCAGAGTGTAGAGAATTCGGAGTGACAATAGTACTGAGTTCAAGAACTCAATCATTGAAGCCTATCTAACTGAAGAAGACATTTCACAAAACTTCTCGGTTGTGAGGACTCCTTAACAGAATGGTGTTGTTGAGCATAAGAACAGAACACTAGTGGAGGCCCCAAGAACCATGCTCACCGCTTCAGGATTGTCGAATTCATTTTGGGTAGAAGCTATTTCCACGGCATGCTTCACACAGAATAGATCACTTATAGTGAAGAGGCATTCCAAGACCCCCTACCACCTACTTAACTAGAGGAAGCTAAACATCAAATATTTTCACATTTTTGGCTGCAGATGTTTCGTCCTCAACGACAGAGAGAACATTGGAAAGTTTGATCGAAAAGCAGATGAAGCCAAATTCATTGGTTATTCAGCTTCCTCCAAGGCATATCGAGTCTAAATGATCAATTCAAAACATATACTTTAAAGTATTAATGTTTCTTTTGATGACTCGTTTCTGGTGACTTCTAAGCAAATCAACTCAGGACTCAAGCTCAATACGCAAGACTCTGGTGAATCATCAAGAAGAGCAAATGAACTTCATCATTTGCTTGATGAAATATTTAACGATGATGAACCTCTGAAGATGATCACAGAGCCTCTGAAGTCGTGGCCTCTGAGGATCAAATAGGTACATCCCTAACTGGTCTCAATGATACTTCACCCTCTTCTTCTACTCTTGTAGGGCCAAATGTCGAGGGGGAGCACTCAGAGACCAACAACAGTCATGGATCCATGCTCAACCAAGGTGAAGAACATATTCCTACAATCTCAGAGGAATCAACACCAGAGAAATCATAGAACTCGAACCAAGACACTCCAGAGCTCTCTACATCAACTCAATGAGCTCAATCAAGTCCTGTGGTAAGTACAAATGATCAACCTTCTATCACAGAAGCTGATCAAGAACAAGAAACTGCTCCAAATGTTCAGCTAAAAGGTTCCAATGACCACCTTCCCAGAATGACCAAGTGGATAAAGAGTCACCCACAAAGACAAATTATTGGTGACCCTTCTGACAGAGTCAAGATTCGCTCTGCTACTGCAAACTTTTGTTTCTTTACAAATTTTGTCAGTATCATCGAGCCCAAGAAGATCTCTGAAGCCTTAGAACATCCAAACTGGGTAGAAGCTATGCAAGAGGATCTTCTGCAGTTTGAGCGTAATGAAGTATGGACCCTAGTTCCTCTGCCGAAAGACAAAACTGCAATAGGGACCAAATGGGTCTTTAGGAACAAGAAGGATGAAGATAGGGTGGTAATATGGAACAAGGCAAGACTGGTGGCAAAAGGATATTGTCAAGAAGAAGGGATCGACTACGAAGAAACTTTTGCCCCTGTGGCAAGACTCGAAGCTATAAGGATCTTCCTTGCCTTCGTAGCCCACAGAGGTTTTAAAGTTTATCAAATGGATGTCAAGTCGGCCTTTCTGAATGGACAAATTCAAGAAGAAGTATATGTCCAACAACCACCAGGTTTTGAAAGCTCTAAGTACCCTAATCATGTCTACTTCTTAGACAAGGCTCTGTATGGACT
This sequence comes from Arctium lappa, assembly GCA_023525745.1. Classification (NCBI taxonomy): domain Eukaryota; kingdom Viridiplantae; phylum Streptophyta; class Magnoliopsida; order Asterales; family Asteraceae; genus Arctium; species Arctium lappa. The sequence continues at coordinate 14,784,248 of CM042064.1, forward strand.
AAGGCAAGCCCCTAGATCCTGGTATGATAGACTTTCTAACTTCTTGCTAGCAAATGGGTTCGAAAGAGGTACAACTGATACAACTCTATTTTTTAAGAATAGAAAAGATGAGATTCTACTTGTATAGATCCATGTAGATGACATTATTTTTGGGTCTACGAATGAATCTTACTGTAAAAAGTTTGAAACTTTGATGAAGAGTGAGTTTGAGATGAGTATGATTGGAGAATTAACATTCTTCTTAGGATTACAAGTCAAGCAAACTCCAGGGGGGATTTTCTTAAATCAATCAAAATATGTCTCTGACATACTTGAAAATATAAACTCTCTGACTCTTCAACAATGAGGACTCCAATGGCCACTGGATCCTGTTGGGAACTGAAGAAATTGCACAAGTACAAGCACAAGTAAAGTTAATACTGCTAGAAGAAAACAGTTACTACTTCTAGTTAGTACTTTTATGATTAATACTGCTTATAAGATGGAGATCTGTATGGAAAGGATGACAGCTATATAAACTGAAGATATTCATGGAAGCTGAAGATATTCATGGAAGATATTCTGAAGATATTTTATTAATTGTAATTATCTTTTATCTTCAGTATATATATAGTATTGTTTAGAATAGTTTAGAATTATTCATTCATTCATTCATTCATTCTAAGTTTTTGTTTTTAGAGAGAATCAACCTCAAGGCATAGTTCCTAATTCTAGAGAAGTAGAATTCGTCTTGAAAGAGTTTGTTCTTCAAGATTGAGGTTGTGTGTGCAATCTTGTGATTGAATACAAGTTTACAAGTTCTTAATCATATACTGTTTGTTTACTGTTACATTGAATATCAAAGTGTTATTCTGCAACTTCTTTGATATTGTTTCTGAGACTTTATTCTTGTTAAGAATTCGATCCTGACAAGTGGTATCAGAGCTAGTATTCTCAGAAACCTGCAATCATCATTCTTCCATGAAATCAGAAATCATCAATGGCTAAAGTTTCAGATTCTTCAAGCACAGAAATCCCCACAGAGGTAATGTCTAATCTTTGCTCTAAAACTTGTATGAAAACTGTTAAAAGGTACAGGGATCACAACCAGACAATGAGTGATGACCTTAAAAGATTAGAGAGAGATATAAAAGACTATGTAAGAATTGTTGAGAGTTTTGAGGAACAGATCAAAGTTTTCCAAGCCAATGAACTTCAACATTCTTATGATACAAATTACTGGAAGTGGGAGAAGAATGACCTAGAACTTCAGCTGAAAAAGTCTAAAGAGGAGAATGAGAAGATAAAGAGTGAGTTTGAGAAAGCCAAGCTGGATATTGAGAAATTTTCCAATGCTTTTAAAGCAATGGACTCTTTGCTCCAAACTCAAATCCATGACAAACTTAGAAGAGGAATAGGTTATAACACCACACCACCACCATACAACAACAATTACATCCCTCCTATATCAGACTTGCTAGAGACCAAGAATAGGAAGGAATTGTCTGATGAAGCCACTAAGGTAGATCCATTAGACAAAGTGGTGGTTGAAACAGACTCTGAAGAAGAAAACTTTAATGAAAAGAGTAAGAAGAACACTGTGAGTGGTGAGATTCCTCTAGAAAATAACATTATCACCAATGAGGGATGTGGAAAGGCTTGGATTAAGTCTAAGGACATAGAAAATACTGAGGGAAAGTCTGAGAAGATCCATCATAAGCAAACCACAGTTGTGAATCCTGTCCCTTGTAAACAGTGTTCTTGTAATAAATCTGAGCCCCAAAAACATGATAAACCAAGGGGAAATCAGAGAAACTGGAATAATCAGTGGGCACAAAAACAAGGGGTTGATTTGAGTAAAATCAATAGACCAAAACCTTGTTTTATCTGTGGCAAATTGAATCATCTTGCCAAACACTGTTATTTCAACCCTATCAACCAAAGAGTCACTTTTCAAAGAAAACCACAAAACTCTTTTGGTTATAGGAATAAAAGAAGGAATCAATTGGCTGAGAAAAGAGCACCTTTAAAGTCTCATGCTCAGAACAAGTTTGCTAATACAAAGAAAAATGCTCCAAATAAGCCAAGGAGTAATTTAAAGACAAAGAAAGCAAACAACTTTGTTCAAGTTTGGGTTCCTATTGTAAAGAAACCTGTTAGTACTGCTATCCCAGATAGTACTGCTAACAGAAAGAGTACTGCTAACTCAGTTAGTATTGCTAACCAAGTTAGTACTGCTAACAAGGCTAGTGCTGCTTCTAGTAGTAATGCTGCCAAGCCTACAATCGTGACAAAGTATTCCAGCCATGAGATTCCTAAACAACTCATCCAGAACAAACTGACAGATTATATAAATGAGAAAGGACAACCCAAGACCACTTTGGCTTGGGTTCCCTCCAAAACTAACTGATTTATCTAGTGTGCAGGGCAACCAAAAGCTCAAGAGGAAGAACATTTGAAATTCAAATAGTGGTTGCTCTTGGCATACAACAGATAACATGGACTGCCTTCAAATTCTTCAAAAGATTTGATGGAGGACATGTTACATTTGATTCAGAAGGAGGTATAATAAATGCTCAAGGCATGAGTTAAAAGGTAAGCTGTCTTTGGAAGATTTCATTGAGCATGATGCTACTAACCTGTGTGTTTAAGTGTTTCAGGTTGCATTTAGCAATACTCCAGAGGGAGTGATGATCATGTAGGATCAAGAAGAAAAGGATCAGGGAATGAACAAAGTAGTAAAAAGTATGAGTTAAAGGATGGTGTCAAAAAGTGTAAGAGTAATTAATACTGCTAGTTAGTTAATACTGCTAGTGGTTAATACTGCTCTCAGTTAATACTGCTAGTTAGTTAATATTGCTAGTGGTTAATACTGCTAGTTAGTTAATACTGCTAGTGGTTAATACTGCTCTCAGTTAATACTGCTAGTTAGTTAATACTGCTAGTGGTTAATACTACTCGCCGTTAATACTGCTAATTAGTTAATACTGCTAGTGGTTAATACTGCTCTCAGTTAATACTGCTAGTTAGTTAATACTGCTAGTGGTTAATACTGCTTGTTAGTTACTACTGCTCTAGGTTAATACTGCTTATGTCCCGAATACTATAAATACTCTTTGCCCGCCTAAAAAGTTCATAACAACTCTTTGCATACTGTTCACTTGCGCTCTAAACCCTTTCTCTCTCAAGTTCAAAGTTTTCAGGCAAGAACGTCCAAGATCAATGGCATCAATGGCTTTCATAGACGAGCACAATGAAATCGCGATGCTACTGAAGCCCAAACAAGCCGCTGGTTTCCACCAGATTGTGGATTTTCTCAAAACAACCCACATTGCCCATGCTCTCACTGTCTCGCCATCAATCTTTATCGAGCATCAAAGGAAATTCTGGGCACATGCCACCATTGTTATTGAGAATGATGTGCAAATGATCAAGACAAAGGTGTGTGGCAAGCCCTTGACAGTTACTGAAGAGGTAATTCGCATCAGTCTACGTCTAGACGATGCCTCTGGTATAACTTCTATCTCTAATGATGAACTGTTTTCTACTCTTACAAGAATGGGGTATGGAGGCCCATTAGGTGTGTTCAAGTTCTCAAAAGCCAAATTTTCACCTCAATGTTGTTTCTTTGTCCATACCCTTATGCACTGTTGTTGGTCCCGGAGGTGCTTAACAAGTTTGTAGAGGGGGGGTTGAATACAAACACAGAAATTAAAGTTTAATAAATTGTTTATTGATAAATCAAAATACAATTTACAAGTTTGTTGCGGAATAAGATTAAGATAGACTCAATCTGAACAAACTTAAGAAACACTAAGATAATTGCACAAGAAATTCAGAGAATGGGGAGTTTAAGAGATAGAAAACAATGGTTTCTATATGGAGTTCAAGGATTGAGCACGCCTTCAGATGAAAGGGTGAACTTCCTATTTATACCCTATGCATTAAATGCATGGCAGGGTACTTTACACATGGCGTTCACAGATTGGCTTTGGGAGTCTGAATTTTGGGAGACATGCTTTCGGTCGGGTCATGAACAGTGTAGTTGACAGAGTTGTTGTACGTATGGTGGCAGAGACATGTCCGTTCTGACACATAGTACTAGTTTGTGCAAGGATAGACAAAAGGAAACTTGAGGCATAAGCTTTGTGATCGATTGATCGCTGAGTATCTCTTCTTGCAGAGATAGAGGTTCAGCTATCGCTGAAGCTTTTCCTCATGTTCCTTCGCGTATTTGTAGAGTTGTCTTTGCTTCACTGATATCCGCATCAGGTCACTAGAAGACTTCTCTTTGTTCAGCAGCTTCGTCTTCGATTCAGCTATGAACATATGTTGACGCGAGACTTGTCTTCAGGGATTATGTTGGCTGTTTACTTCAGAAACTATCAGTGATAACTGAACAGACTCAGTCTAATCACTGATAGTGAAACACTAATACATAGAAATGTTTATAAGAAAGACTATCAGTGATAACTGAACAGACTCAGTCTGATCGCTGATGGTGAAACACTAATACATATTACAACGTAATTTTCACTAAGTATAGAAGAGGGTCTTTATCAAATCACTGAGAGAGTTTGGATCAACAATCTCCCCCTATTTGATAATGACAAAGTAACAGGAGAAAATAACTTTATAATTCAAAAAGATGGAATAATCAGGACTCGTAACATACATGTCCCAATTACTATTTTGAGGGATCTTTTACAGCACTGATGGAGTTAAGTACTTTACTGAAATTTCATTAATCCAAGAAGAGAATTACAAGGAATGAAAATTACAAGTACAAGTGAATAACTAACTACTGTAAGTACAACTAATAGATTACAGAAAAGAAAACTAATCTATCAGCTATAAGAAGACTTAGGAGGATTTATCATATACTCAGGTATTTCTTCTCCTTTCTGTCTTCGTTCCAAAGATTCTTGGCTGATAATTTCTTTGATTTTCTCAGCAGCAGGGAAGAAGTCACACCATAAGCATAAGAGATCCTTGAGATGATTTAGAGGACAGATAGGAATCTCAGAGATTCTTTGAAATCTGAGTTCCTCATCATCATCTCTGAAGAATATTCCATAAGGATTGTCAATTACTTGACCAGCTTGGAAAGGACCACCAGGAGGCAGAGATAAATCCAGAACTGAAAGATCAGGAGGAGGACCAAACAGTGCATCTCTTGAAAATTTGATAGAAGTTTCATTCCTGATGATGGCGACGTCTTCAGAGGAGGAGGACCCAATTCTTCTTTTGAGCTTCAAAGATTTGGGAGGAAGAAGAGATGGCAGCTTCAGTACAGAAGTGACTCTATTTATGAGGGCTTCAAGAAGTCCTTCAACGTAGCATCTGTATGTAGATTTGGATTTCTTCAGCGCATCCCAAAATTCTATCCATTCCGTAAATCCGAAGCTCTCAAGTTTGGATACGTACATGGCTTTTTGGGTTCCATCCTCTCTTGTAATCTCCATGGTCACTGAGAGTTGATCCTTCTTCTTGCGACCAGAGATAGTCACGGCTGAGATCGGAATAAGATCAGAACGATAATCCATCTTCTGTTTACACCATTCGATAGACCTATCGTTGATCTCTTGTTCTTTGGAGCGTTCCTCTTCAATTTCTTTCAGCAGAGCAGCTTGAACTTCCACAGGTTTGCTTTTCAGCTTTTTGTCCTTGACTTGAGAAGATTGAATCTTTAAAGCGAGTTGGGCGTCTCGTCTGCATTCAGCGATCAGTTTCTCAGCTTTGGCAGATTCTTCTCGTTCAGCTTCAGTGAGGAAGTCGAGCTCTGAGAAGGATGTTTGAAGAGGGATTTTCAGCCGTTGACTTTCTAGTTGAGCGATCATTTCAATTCTTTTCTTTACCACTTCCTCTGACCAACGAGATGGTCGAGAGGGCCTTCCTGGATGGACCAGGGAATCTTCTTCTTCTTCTTCATCAATCTCAGCGATAGAGATTGGGATTATTTCTTCAGCGATAGTAGCTGGAATTATTTGTAGTTCAGAACCCTTAAGCAGGGGTGAGAACTGTCTGGATAAAAAATGAAGGAAAGAAGGGATAAGTGTATATTTTTAGAAAAAGAGAGAGAAAGGCTAGAAGGAAATAGGGGTTTGGAAAGAGTAGGAGAGTGGTACAATTGAAAGACATACCTGAGAAGGATGCTCCCCCTCAGATTGTGATCCAGTCCTCAAGCATTCTTCAGCGATTGGTTGCTTGTCTTTGTTTTGCGAAGGAGCACTTGAAGATGTATCACCTCTCACCCCTGCTTTGACAACCTCTTGCGAAGTTATCCCTGATGCGACGTTTGGCTTGGAGAACCACATAGATTGGTCTTCTTCATCGTCGTCGTCATCATTGGAGGGTTGATCCTTTTCTTGATCAACAAGATCTAGATCATCTTCCTCTTCATCGTCTTCTTCCTCATCATCTTCAAAGAGAAGAGAATGAATAGATGAGGGTTCTTTTGCCTTCTCCCCCTCTTTGTCATTATCAATGACAGGGGGTTGGTCAGCTGCTGGAGTAGCTGTTGAAGCTTTTAGCACTTGAACGTCAGCCTCCAGACGCTTGACCCGTTCTTCAACTGCAGGGATGTCGCATGTGGCATCATGGATGAATTCCACAGTGATGTTGAGATTTGTCCGATCATCTTCAGTGAAGGAGGGAGGCAGCGCTGGAGCTGGTGCAGTCACCTTTTGGAGAAGTTGCTGAAGAAGGGACGTGCAGAAATCAACCTTTGAAGAGAGATCTCGAACTTCAGTGGTAAGAGACTCAAATCGCCCCTGAAAGAGTTGAGAGGACTCTCTGAGTTGGACGACTTGTTCTTCTACAGCTGAAAGTTTGGAGTTCTCAGCTTTGGATGAGCAGGTAGTTGTCAACCTCTTCAGCTCCTCACCAGCCTGATTGACGGCGCTGGTGGTGTCGTTAATGGTGTTGGTGAGAGCGTCCACCTTTTCTCCCAGACTGTTGACATGCGTGTCAACAGACGCCAAACTAGGACCTGAAAATGATATTAGTTCAGATACGGGCTTATTTGGAGAGGTGGGGAAAGAAGTGTTTAGGATTATAGGTTTACCTGACGTATCAAACATTTTTTAGAACTGCAAAGATTCCTCAAACGTTTGATGTTCAGGTCCTATAGGTAAAGAGGATGTAGCGGGTTCAGAGACCAAAGGAGGAGAGGGAAGAGTTATGGGGATAGAAGTATGGTTGGGGTTAATCTCAGCGAATGAGATAGTAGGTGGGGTCACTGATGATGTGACAGCGATTGAAATCACTGACACGGCTGGTTGAGTGACTTCTGGAGTTGTGGAGGAAAGACCCACAAATGCATCTAAGGTAGCTTGTTGAGAAGCTCCCTCAGGTATAGTACTAGAGGGTGTACTTTCCTTAGTCTTTTTGGCCTTCTTAGAAGGACCAATCGGACTAGATGATGGTCGTTTTGAAGTAGTGGTAGCGACAGGGATAGCAGACGTAGGAACCGTCTGCGTGGTCGCTGAAAAAGAAGAATGGAGAGAGAGACGAGATCGAAGGAGAGAGATACTTACCTCGTTGGCGAGCGACTTTACCTCCAGTAATCGTTGACCTATCCTGGCAAAGGTGCCATCATCTTTGGTGGGATAGGTGTTGGGATAGAGTAACTTGATGTACGTACATATGAAACGTACGTACGAGATCTTGGGATCTCATTCAGGCTTCTCTAACCTCGACCTCAGGTCTTCAAAGATTGCAGTGGCATAGTCAAAGTTTTGACCAGCGATAACGGAGTAGGCCATTTGCAGTTGTGTTTTGCTGGCTTGATCCAGCGAACCACTCTTCCCGCTCATGCACTGAATTATGTGCGAGAAGATGAAGTTCAGTTGTGAAGGCATCTGAGCTTTGAGAATCTTGGTGAGCTTTTTGTTGGGAATAGAAGATCTCGGTTTGTTTTCCCAACAATAGCCCATTGCATCCAGAAAGGATATCAGCTCAGCATCAGTGGGGAGTGCATCGAACCCACTCTTTGGTTTGTCAGGGAATCTCAAAGATTTCCTGAGGCTAAGAGCGGTCATGCTCCCTGGCCCCAAATCCGTGCTGAAGGAGATAGCAGGGACTCGTTCACCTTTCTTGTTGGTGAGTTCAGTTGCATCAGCAGTGAACCAGAACTGCTGGAGTAGAGTCTTTGAAGGCTTAGGATCCACAGTGATCGCGTAAGCTATGCATGATTGTTTGAGAAATTCAGCAGCTTCCACCAGATGTGGGTATTTGTCAGCTTCTAAGTCGAGTCTTCCCAAGTGATTACATTTAGTGATCTCAACTTCAGTAATAGCGAATCGGACATGCTTGGAAGCAACGATTGAAGATTGTGCCATTTCTGTTATGGAAAGAAGCATAATAGAAGAAATGATTATGATTAAAAATAATATGATTACCAGTTTCCATAGAAGAAGGGAAACTGGAAAGATATCAAGTTATTTTTAGGAATAGAAAAATAGTGTTCTGGGTAGAAAGAATGAAGAACACTTTAAAAACCAAAAGGTTTTTATTTAAAAAAACATAAAATCAGAAGGAATGATCTTTAGTTTTTAGAAAAAAAAACGTTTTATAAAATCCATGAAGAACAAGAACGAGTAGGATTTTAAAAAGAATAGAAAGCATACGAACAATGCACATAAACATGAAATAAACCTGTTTATTTTGAAGAAGAAGAGTTGCAGATTCAATATTCTGGGTTTACTTGCTTGAGTGTTCTTGAGAAAGAGTGTTTCTTGCTATGAAAGTTTTGAAAGCGTAAACCGTATAAAGGAGAGAAGAATTCCTTTTATACAAAGAGATAGAGGAGAGAGAAGGAATGAAGCGGGAAGAAAATCATCATGACATTGACACGTTCCACAAAGTTGATTGGATAGAAGAGCAACGGACGAACGTGTCAGAAAATGCGTGTCGTGAATTATCCGCTCAAATGACGTCATAGGAGAGAGAGACGTTTCATTTTTCCGTTTTAAAATGATCACTGAAGAAAAGTCAGCGATAGATTTTCCTTTGAAAGTATCCCTGATGATAAAGATAGGGATAGATTTTCCTTTTAAAGGATCAGAGACTAGAAATATCAGTGATTAATGTATTTTTCAAAAGCTTTTAATTATTTGAAGAAAGTTCAGTGATTAAAGTTTATATTTTGAAGAAAAACATCTTAACTGAGTTAAGATTCAGTTGAGAGAACATACCTGAGAGTCAGAATGTTTATCAGAGAGAGAACAATGAGAACTTTTGATTACTGACATACTACATGAACGCTGAAGATTTACTCTTCAAGATTCAGCATTCCAAGCTCACTGATGAGAAAGTTGAACCTTGTCTCATCAAGAGGTTTGGTGAATAAATCAGCAAGCTGAAAGTCAGTAGGGATAAAGTGAAGTTCAATATCACCGTTCATCACATGATCTCTGATAAAGTGATATCTGATCTCTATGTGTTTTGTCTTTGAATGTATCACTGGATTATTTGCTATGGCTATAGCACTAGTGCTGTCGCAATAGATGGGAATTTTTGATAACTGAAGGTCATAATCTAATAGCTGATTTCTCATCCACAAGATTTGAGAACAACAGCTTCCAGCGGCTACGTATTCAGCTTCAGCTGTGGAGGTGGACACAGAATTTTGCTTCTTGCTTGTCCAGCTTACCAGCTTTCCTCCCAGGAGTTGACATCCACCAGTGGTACTCTTTCTGTCGAGTTTACAGCCTGCAAAATCACTATCAGAATAACCAGTTAGTTCGAACCCTGAGTCTTTGGGATACCAAAGACCGAGGTTTGGAGTTCCTTTCAGATATCTGAAAATTCGCTTTACAGCGATCAGATGGGATTCCTTGGGTTCAGATTGATAGCGTACACATAAACAAGTAGAGTACATGATGTCAGGTCGGCTCGCTGTTAGATACAGCAGGGAGCCTATCATTCCTCTATAGGCAGTGACATTAACAGGTTTACCAGAAGGATCTTTGTTAAGTGTCAGGGGTGGTGCCATAGGAGTCTTCATCGCTGAAGTTTGTGTGAGATCAAACTTCTTCAGCATATCTTTAACATACTTACCTTGGCAGATAAAAGTACCTTTGTCAGATTGTTTAATCTGAGCTTCGTCATGTCTGAATACCTGCTTCGAGATCACCAAGAATTTGATCTATTGGGTGATCTTTGGTCCATCGCTGAGCAGGAGCATGATTGCTTAACTCAGAGGTTGGATCAACAGTTGGAATGTTTACTGATGATGACGTTTGAGGTTCATCGGCAATTAACTGTTGAGAAGGTTCATCAGAGAGATTTTCAGACGAAGATAGAGTTGATGGTAGTAGTGTGTTTAGAGGTTCTGCTGAAACCCATGAGGTGGTTTCAGCGGTAGGATGTATAATGTTTGGATCATCATCAGCGGCTGGAGGATCAGAATGCTGATGGTTTGAGAAGAAAGGTTCAGTTTCTCTGTAGTGAGAAAGCATCCAAGCGTTTAACTCTTCATTGTTAGTAATTGGTTTAGAGTTCGCTGAGCGAGTTTCATCAAACGTGACGTGAATTGTTTCTTCTACGGTTTGTCTTCTCTTGTTGAAAACTTTGTAGGCTTTGGAGATGGAGGAATATCCTAGAAATATTCCATCATCAGCTTTTGGGTCGAACTTTCCAAGTTGATCTCTGTTGTTTAAGATAAAGCACTGACAACCAAAGATATGAAGAAAACTAATAGAAGGCTTTCTTCCAAGAAAAAGTTCATAAGCTGTCTTCCCAAATCGCTTTATTATCAGTGATTTGTTTTGAGTGAAACATGCAGTGTTTACAGCTTCTGCCCAAAATTGAGTAGGGAGATGAGAATCGCTGAGCATTGATCTAGCAGCTTCTATGATTGTTCTGTTTCTTCTTTCAGCGACTCCGTTTTGCTGAGGTGTTCTCACTGAAGAGAAGTTGTGAGAGATTCCCTTGTTCTCAAATAAATTATTCAGGGAACTGTTTTTGAATTCAGTTCCATGATCACTTCTTATTGAGCGAACAGTAAGATTGTTCAGCACTTCCATCTTTTTCACAAAAGATATTAGTTCTTCTGGAGTATCACTCTTACAGCGAAGAAAGATAACCCAGGTGTAGCGAGAATATTCATCTATAATGACAAGTGTATATTTCTTTCCAGCTATTGATTGGATGTTGACAGGTCCAAACAGATTCATATGCAAGAGCTGAAGAGGACTTGTTACTGAGGAAACTTGTTTCGACTTGAAACTTGCTTTTGTTTGTTTTCCTTTTTCACATGCTGAGCAGAGAGATTCTTTAGCATATGAGTGCTGAGGAAGACCAGAAACCAGTTCCTTAGATGAGAGAGAATTCAGGGTTTTGAAATTTAGATGAGAAAGCCTTTTATGCCATAGCCAGTTGACATCAGAAGAGGCCTTAGAGAGAAAACATAAGTTATCAGTGATAGTAGAGTCCATATCTATTACATAGACATTTTCTCTGCGATTACCACTGAGAGCAAGTTTTCCTTTTTCATCTACCACTGAACATGCTTTCTTAGAAAAACGAACTTCGTAATCTTTGTCACATAGCTGACTGATGCTTAGAAGGTTGTGCTTCAGTCCATCTACATAAGCGACTCTTCGAAAGGTAGTTGTCCCATTGCTAAGGACACCAAACCCTCGGGTAAACCCTTTTCCATTTCCACCAAAGGTCACAGAGGGACCTTTCTCTTCCTTGTATTCAGTGAGCAGGTCTCTTTGTCCAGTCATTTGACGAGAACATCCACTATCGAGATACCAGATGCCCTTTGATCCCTGCATACATAAGGAAGATTAAGCGTTGTTTGGTACCCACTTTTCAATGGGTCCTTCAGAGTTAGGGGATAAGGAAGGTTCAGCTGTCTTCTTAGCAGATGAAGATTCAGCTTCAGTGGTAATCTTCACTTTGGTTAATTTCTTAACCGTAGTGGTATTTTTCACCTTGGTTGATTTTTCAACCTTGGTGACCTTCTCAGCTTTAGAGGCATTTTTCTTCACTTTGGCTATTTTATCAGATTTAGTGGCAGTTGGACATTTGCTTGCAATATGATCAGTAAAACCAGAGTGATAACATTTTATGTATCTGAAAATGGTTTTAGGACCAGAAGTAGAAGGTTTTGCAAGTTTAAGATGAGCAGGGCCAGGTCCAAGAAGACTTTTCTCTTGAGATCTGGGAGGAATTTTCATTTCTTCAGATCTCGGCGGTTTAAGGTCAATCTTTAGCTTTGGAGGACAGAGATCAAAGATTTCTATCACAGAGCTATAGGATTGCTTAGCTGAAGGTTTAGAAGGACCTTTCAGCTTTGCTTTCCTGGTTGCCTTCTGAGGAAGGAGAATGGACTTTCCTTTATCCGTAGACTTAGTGTCTTTGGATTTTTCTTCAGGAATGGAATTTGAAGAAGAACAGGGATAGAATTGATTATAAGAAGTGTCATAGAAGGAGGTGACAAAAGTTCCAAACTTAAGCGAGGAACTTTCTTCCTTAGGATCGTCCTGAGGTGTCCAAAAACCAAGACCAGTTTTATCCATTTAAGGAGTTTGAGCATTTATTATCTCAGAAATCTTTGTTGATGATTTGCACCATTTTTCAACATGAGCCTTTTCTGCTTTTAGAGCAGCGATGGCTTGTTCGCGTTCAATGCTGATGATTTCATTTATAATGACTTGATCTTTCAAGTTTTCTTCTAAAAGATTTAGTTCACTGATCTTTTCATGACATTTCTATAGCTCTTGAGTTAAATATATATTTTTGTTTTCAGTTTGAGTTTTGTCGTTTAGAGCATTATAAAGGTTTATTGTCAGTACATCAACAGCACGACTTCTCTCAGCTTCAGGCAGAGAGGGATTTGTAGAGATAGATACCTGAGATGATATGTAGATCATAGAAGGTTCAGGTGGTTCTTCTACTTCTTCTTTAATCTCAGCCATGAGGCAAAGATTAGCGACTTCTTCATCATCAGAAGATGATTCTTCTGATTTAGCCCAGTCATGTTCTTCAGCGATGAGACCTTTACCTTTTCGCTGATATCTTTTCATCTTTTGATATTTGTTCTTCAGCTTATGGTATTTGTCATCACTGGATCTTCTTGAGGTAGAAGGTTTGAAGACCTTTTTCGACCTGCACTCACTAGCAAAATGTCCAATTTTTTCGCAGTTATAGCAAGTGGCAGTAGCCTTATCAACCGGAGTTGATTTTGTCTTTTCAGTAAGAGAGAGAGGTTTACTTCTTCGGAAGTTACTCTTTCTTGCAAATCTCTTAAAAGAGTTTGTCAAGAGTGCTAAGGACTCATCAAACTCTGAAAGATCAGGGTCTGATAGATCCTCAGATTCAGAATCTAACTCAGTGATGGTGAGAGTAGATCGCTGAGATGGAATTATCCCTGAAGAGACTAGAGCAACAGGAGTGCTTTTGGAGTCTTTAGAATCTTTTACAAGATTCTTCTTCAGAAGATTAGATTGCTCATAGTTGAGCAATATTCCATACAGAGTGCTTAAAGAGAGAGTATGTAAGTCTTTTGTCAGCTTAAGACATATTGAATAACTGTCCCAGCTTTCAGGAAGACTTTCCAAGAATTTTGTTAGGACCTCAAAATTAGAATAGGTCCTTCCAACAGTTCTTAGGTCAATGATTAGGCAGTTAAACCGCTGATGAATGTCAGAAAGAGATTCATTCTTACCAGCGATAAAACTTTCATACTGTCTTACCAAGTTAATCTTTCGAGTCTCTTGGATTTCAGTGGTGCCCTCGTATTGAACATGTATGGTTTCCCACATTTCTTTAGAAGTTTTCAGATGCATGATGGAATGGAAAACTTCATCAGGCAGAGCCATTGAGATAATGGTCTTTGCTCTTGCATCTATGCCTACCTTCTTTTTATCTTCATCACTCCACTGTCTTATTTCCTTAACGACATATCGTTCAGGGACAGCTTCAGTGGTGGTAGTAGCGGGAACCGCAACTATAATTCTAACAGGTTCATAAGGTCCGTTTTCTATATATTCAGGTATAGTAGGATCTGCACCTTCAAGAAATAGCATCATTCGATTTTTCCATAGAGAAAAGTTATCTCTGCTAAATCGAAGAGGTTTAGAAAGTGAACCATTATCATAGTAGTTTGTGTTTGTGTTTAGTGCCATTTTAGAATAGCACGGAAGAGTATACAGCAAGATCTTGTTTATTAGTTTAAACAAACTGCTCTGATACCACTTGTTGGTCCCGGAGGTGCTTAACAAGTTTGTAGGGGGGGGGGGTTGAATACAAACACAGAAATTAAAGTTTAATAAATTGTTTATTGATAAATCAAAATACAATTTACAAGTTTGTTGCGGAATAAGATTAAGATAGACTCAATCTGAACAAACTTAAGAAACACTAAGATAATTGCACAAGAAATTCAGAGAATGGGGAGTTTAAGAGATAGAAAACAATGGTTTCTATATGGAGTTCAAGGATTGAGCACGCCTTCAGATGAAGGGGTGAACTTCCTATTTATACCCTATGCATTAAATGCATGGCAGGGTACTTTACACGTGGCGTTCACAGATTGGCTTTGGGAGTCTGAATTTTGGGAGACATGCTTTCGGTCGGGTCATGAACAGTGTAGTTGACAGATTTGTTGTACGTATGGTGGCAGAGACATGTCCGTTCTGACACATAGTACTAGTTTGTGCAAGGATAGACAAAAGGAAACTTGAGGCATAAGCTTTGTGATCGATTGATCGCTGAGTATCTCTTCTTGCAGAGATAGAGGTTCAGCTATCGCTGAAGCTTTTCCTCATGTTCCTTCGCGTATTTGTAGAGTTGTCTTTGCTTCACTGATATCCGCATTAGGTCACTAGAAGACTTCTCTTTGTTCAGCAGCTTCGTCTTTGATTCAATTATGAACATATGTTGACGCGAGACTTGTCTTCAGGGATTACGTTGGCTGTTTACTTCAGAAACTATCAGTGATAACTGAACAGACTCAGTCTAATCACTGATAGTGAAACACTAATACATAGAAATGTTTATAAGAAAGACTATCAGTGATAACTGAACAGACTCAGTCTGATCGCTGATGGTGAAACACTAATACACATTACAACGTAATTTTCACTAAGTATAGAAGAGGGTCTTTATCAAATCACTGAGAGAGTTTGGATCAACAACTGTATCTCTAAAAAGACTACTGGATGGAGTGAGTTCAGTAGCACCATTGCTTATGCTTTGGTGTGCTTGGCCACTGCCAGAAAGTACAATTTTTCTAAAATGATTTTCAATGATCTTGTCTCAAACTTGGGAAACAAAAAGAGCTTTTATATGTACCCCAGGTTTGTTCAAGCAGTTATCACCCACGAATTGACGGATATGCCTCATTGTGATGTGATATATGTACCAAAACCCCCTAAAGGCAAAGTTTTCTCAAATATGAGAAGATCTGCTGGGGACTCGGAAGGAGTTGACACCCCATTGTTCTCTACAATGATGGTGGTGTCCCACACTGATGAAGGTATGGCAGCAGGGTCAAGGCCCCCATTAGACCATCCCACTGCTAGCCAATCCCAACCTTCCCACTCTAAATCAATTCCCCAGTCTCTTCTTGACGAACCAACTTCTCTCATTACCCAAACTTACAAAAGGAAACAGGTAAAGAAGGCTCCTTCCCTTCTTGTACCTTCACCCACTAAGCCTTCTAGCCCTCTAAGGGAGAATTCTCCTTTAGAGAATATCAATAGGGAAACCAAAGGGGTGTCTCCCAACCCCAAGGAGGTGCTCTCTAAGGAGGAGGAAGAGCATATGGGTGAGAAGGTTGCCACTACTTCTGCTAACACAGAGAAGGTCAGTGGTAACATCTCTAAGACCTTCCCCATGGCAACTTTGGGTGAGAAATCAACCAAAGGACCCCGGTGCCAAGAAACCAAGGGGGTAGTTGGTGCTTCTGCTAGGTAGAAGGCCACTACTAAAAGATCCAAGGATCCCTCAAGGATGGGCAAAACATCCAAAAAGGGTGAGGACAGAACTGAAACTGATGAATTAATGGCAAAACATTCCAAGGATCCTTCAAGGGTGGGTAAAACACCTAAAGAAGGTGAGGATAGATATACTTACTAGGAATTGATTGAAGCATTAGCCAACATCAATGTTGATGTGGTTAATCAAGGAAAGGAAATTAAAGAATTGTAGCAAGTGGTCATCTCCCAACAAGAGCAGATTTCCAAACTCAAGCAATTGGTAAGAAAACTCATTGCCAAGAAAAGGAGAAAGCAGTTTGTTCTAAGGAGGAGAAATGGGGCAAACAAAAAGAAGGAGGAAAATGCTTCCAAAAAGGGGGAGAATTCAAGCTCAGAACAGATAGATCAACAGATTGAGGGGGAGTTTGTTGAAGAAAGGGTTGAGTTTGTTGAAGAAAGGGCTGAATTTGTTGAAGAAAAGGCAGCAACAGATATAACACCAGCAGCAGTAACAACCCCAAAAGCAAAAACTGTTACTACTGCTAAGCCAAAACAAGCAGCAGAAACTGTTAGTGCTGCTGAAACTACACAAGCAACAGTAACAGGATTAACATCTGAAGAAGTTGAAGTAGCAGAGATGCTGGTAAAAGCAAAGAATGACACTCCCAAAGCAAAGGGAGTGGTCATAAATGAAGGGGGGGCAAAGAAATCAGAAAAGAAAGACATGGCTGCAGATGTAAAAAGAAAAAGGAAAGAAAAGATGATAGAAACTGATCAACCAACCAAAAAGCAAAAGATGATTGAATCAGATGAAGCATTAGCCAAGAAACTGCAAGAAGAGTTAGATCAACCAGAGAAAGAGCAGGTTGAGAAAGACAGAGAGATAGCCAGAGCACTAGCCAATGAACTAAATGAAGCATTTTAAGAAAGGGTTGGAAACAGAGAAAGCTAAGCAAAGAGCAATAAGCTTAAGAAAGGCTATGATGGCCAGATCAAGTGCAAAGAAGAGAAGACCTTCACAAACTTACCTTGCAACTTAGGAAAGGAACAAGATGATAACTTTCTTGAGGAGTGCAATTGGTGTGAAGAAATAAATGTTCATAAAGATGACTTTTGATCAAGTCAAGGGACTATATGAGAAAGAAATGGGAAAGCTGAAGAATAATGAAAAGGATAGAGTGGAGTTTGAAAAGAAAGCTAAGGAGAGGCATGATGTGAATATCAATAAACCCTTCCCTGAAAGTGAAGAGGGAACTCCCACAAAGGAAAAGGTAGAGATTAAGAAAGAAGAGACTCTAGCTCAGAAGATCAAGAAGATAAAAAGAGTTAAGTCTATTGCTTCTAAAGGTCCTAGATCAGAAGAAAGGAAAAAGGAAGAAAAGAAGAAGGAAGCTACTATAGGGCAAGGGCAAAGGATACTGAAGAGAACCAAGATGATGGCCAACAGAAAGAAAGTTGACAAGAAGCCTAGAGTAGAAGAAGAAAAGAAAGTTGAATCTCAGGAAGAAGTACCACAGAGTTCAGATGTAAACATGTACATGGTGATAATGGATAAAATTCCAAAGCCTATCTCAGCTGAACCTGTTGGATTCAAACCTCCTGAAGTTATCCACTGGGATACTATGGAGGTGGATGGCAAGGAGTATATCAGATTAAAAAGAAAGGATGAGAAGTATGAAGTCTACAGCACTTGAAACAAAATTGTTAGAGAAGCTGAACCTGTTGGATTCAAACCTCCTGAAGTTATCCACTGGGATACTATGGAGGTGGATGGCAAGGAGTATATCAGATTAAAAAGAAAGGATGAGAAGTATGAAGTCTACAGCACTTGAAACAAAATTGTTAGAGAATGTTCAAGATCTGATTTGGAAGAAATGTTTGAAGTTGGTATGAAAGTACATGCAGATCAGTTGAAAGCTTCAGGGTTACCAATTGTGAAGCTGGTTATGGAGTATTTGTGCATGTTGTTCAATCCAGAAGCAGTAAAGCATTTAATCAGAGATGTGTTTGAAGTTGTCAGAGGATGGACTTTGTATGAAAGGAGTGGAGTCTATGAATTAGCCTTGGATACTTTTCACATGGAGTATTACTTGGTGGATAGGGTCTAGAATCACATAAGTCTGAAGCTTCATGCCATGATAAATAAGAAGCTGGGTTGTGTACCAAATTCAGAAATGGCAAAGTACCTAATTCAGAGAACTATCAATCAGAGTATGGGACTAGATCCTAACATTGGAGTAGATCAATGAAGGTTTTGGAAGCATTTGAAGAACTTGACTTCTCTTTCTAAAAGTCAAGTTAGGGGGAGATTGTTGGGAACTGAAGAAATTGCACAAGTACAAGAACAAGTAAAGTTAATACTGCTAGAAGAAAACAGTTACTACTTCTAGTTAGTACTTTTATGATTAATACTGCTTATAAGATGGAAATCTGTATGGAAAGGATGACAGCTATATAAACTGAAGATATTCATGGAATCTGAAGATATTCATGGAAGATATTCTGAAGATATTTTATTAATTGTAATTATCTTTTATCTTCGGTATATATATATATAGTATTGTTTGGAATAGTTTAGAATTATTCATTCATTCATTCATTCATTCTAAGTTTTTGTTTTTAGAGTGAATCAACCTCAAGACATAGTTCCTAATTCTAGAGAAGTAGAATTCGTCTTGAAAGAGTTTGTTCTTCAAGATTGAGGTTGTGTGTATAATCTTGTGATGGAATACAAGTTTACAAGTTGTTAATCATATACTGTTTGTTTACTGTTACATTGAATATCAAAGTGTTATTCCGCAACTTCTTTGATATTGTTTCTGAGACTTTATTCTTGTTAAGAATTCGATCCTGACAGATCCAAGCTCTATGCTGAATCAGAGGGTAAACTTGTGGAGTGTAAACTCTACAGAGGTATAATTGGGTCTCTTTTATACTTAACTACTAGTAGACCTGATATAATGTTTGCTACATGCCTCTGTGCAAGATTTCAAGCTTACCCCAAGGACTCCCATCTTTTAGCGGTGAAGAGGATCTTTAGATATCTAAAAAGCACCAAGAACCTTGGCCTTTGGTATCAAAAGAACTCTGGCTTTGATCTTGTAGCTTATACAGATTCAGACTATGGAGGATGCAAGATTGACCGAAAGAGTACCTCTGGAAGTTGTCAGTTCCTAAAAGGAAAACTAGTTATTTGGCCTTCTAAGAAACAAAATTATGTGTCAACTTCTACGCCAGAAGTTGAATATATGGATGCTGCTAGTTGTTGTTCACAAGTTATGTGGATGAGAAACCAACTAAGGGACTATGGTCTTGACATTGATAAAATACCCATCCTCTGTGATTCCAAGAGTGCCATTGCGATCTCTGCCAATCCTGTGCAGCACTCTAAGACTAAACATATCGATATCAGGTACCACTTTCTAAAACACCATGTGGAGCAGGGCACCATTAAAATGTACTTTGTGTCCACAGATTATCATCTTGTTGACCTATTCACAAAAGCTCTAGATGAGAAGATATTCTCATTTCTTGTTGGCAAGTTGGGAAAGTTAAACTTGAGTTGATTCACAGAGCCTCTGTACCTTGGCACAGAGCTTCTGTTGTACATATTCCTATTTCAGTCTTATCTTTACTTCTGTATGTATAGTTCATTCTTGCATGTACAATTGTCTTTTAATTCACTTCTTGTGGTCCAAGGCTATGTGATTCCTTGTTCTATTGTATGATCCAAGCATAGGTCAAGGGGGAGTAGAAGGAGTCAAGCAAAGAAGACCTTGATAATTCAAAGGGGAGCAGAGAAGCCATTCCTATCGAGAGAAGTATGCAGAATCAGGTATAGTCTTCACACATCTACAAGGACAAAAACATTTTTCTCGGACACCAATTTCCAATATGTCCTAAGTTCCCAACCAAAACATGTCCAAACATTGGGTGATCAAAAATCTTAATTGAATTTCCTTAATGAGAAATTTTTGGTCAAAGAGCCTCTGAGGCCTCCCACAGAGCCTTTACGAGACGTATCAGAGCCTCTGAGTTTAACAAAGACACTTCTTGACCTCTAGTTTCTCACTCTTGTATCCAACTTGATCATTCCATCGAGTTCCAAGGTTTTTAGGTAAGAAAGTGTAATCTTATGCGAAAGAGCCAACCCCTAATCTCAGAAGCTCTTAACCCACAAAGCTTCTGTCATTCTCAACACTTATGAATTATTCAAAGGTTATGGGGTGCGGGTTATTTTGAAAGTGATAGTCATTTAGGTATAGCAAATGCCATGCACGTGAGAATATTGGGAGGCGCACGTACTCGATCGTGCACTGCCCCAAATGATGTGGCAAAATGTGATTGGGACATAATTTGTACCGTCGTTTTTTAAAACGACTCATTCGTATCTAGGTACTCATTACGGATTTGAAATTTTATCTTTTACCGCTAAATTTTTCACCTTCTCACATCATAAATACCCAAACCCTTTTACCCTTTCATTTTTTACCTGCAACCATTATTCTCGAGCATTCAAAGGCAAAAACCTACAACTTCTCTGTCTCTACACCATTCTTAATCCATGGATTCACAATTTGCATCTGCTAAGAACTCTCAAGGCTCTCAACACTCAAATAACTCCCAAAACTCGAACAACCCCCACCATTCCATAGCACAAAATGATGACTCTGCATCCATGGGCCAACAAAACGAACTCTCTAGTCGAATTATTTCATTCACTAGGCACCAATACCATTCCAACTCACTTCAACTGAAACCCAATAACCCCTTCATCGTTTTGAACCCTAAGGGATACCCTACTGAAGCTGAATCGTTGATAAAACTCCTCAAGAACCATTTTCTGAACAAAGCACTAACCATAACTAGAACAAATGTACCTGAAACCTACGCCCAACAATTTTGGCAAGGATGTAGATATGAGAAAATCCCTAAATATGGACACTGTATTATGGGATATGCTACATATCCTGGGAGTGATAAGGTTCTGGAACTAGGTATCAACAGAAGAATGGTCTCAGATATATTTGAACTTCCAACTAAGGACCAACTAAACTTGGTCAAGTTCTTAGAGGAACCAAGTGATGAAGAAATCTTAGACTTTCTAAGATTCATTCAGTGTGCCATACCAATCTCCAATAGGACAGACTTTAGGCGTCAGAACTTGCCACCTATGTGGAACGTTCTGTTCTCCATTTTGAAAAGAGCTCTAACGTGCAAGGTGGGAAGCCCTGATCAATCAAGCCACAACATTTTGGCCATCATGTACAGAATCAATTATGATCTTCCCTTAGACTATGTGTTGGGTCTGAAATATGCCAAGGATGGTTACTACTTCTAGTTCAACATGGTTACTACTTCTGAAGTTAATGTTCATCATGGTTACTACTTCTAGTTCAACATGGTTACTACTTCTAGTTCAACATGGTTACTACTTCTGAAGTTAATATTCATCATGGTTACTACTTCTGTGATTAATACTTCTAGTTTATGCTGCTAGAAGAAAACAGTTAATACTTCTAGTTAGTACTTCTGTTATTAATGCTGCTAGTTGATGATTAATGTTGCTCAACAAGATTAGTACTGCTAGTTCAAAGTTAGTACTGCTTGAAGAGATTAATATTGTTGAGCATGGTTAGTACTGCTAGAGTTAATACTGCTCAGAGTATTAATGCTGATGAAGAATAATGCTGCTTATGTGATAAAGAATTCGCATGGAAGGATGACAGCTGGATGGACTGAAGATTATGGAAAGATTGGAGATAATGATGGAAGATATTCTGAAGATATTTTATTAATTGTAATTAGCTTTTATCTTCAGTATATATATTGTATTGTTTAGAATTGTTAGATAACTTTTGTTTTAGAATTATTCATTCTAAGTTTTTGTTCTAAGAGAGAATTAACCTCAAGGCATAGATCCTAATTCTAGAGAAGTAGAATTCGTCTTGAAAAAGTTTGTTCTTCAAGATTGAGGTTGAGTGTGTAACCTTGTGATTTTAATCATTCAATACAAGTTTACAAGTTGTTAATCATATACTGTTTGTTTACTGTTACATTGAATATCAAAGTGTTATTCCGCAACTTCTTTGATATTGTTTCTGAGACTTTATCCTTGTTAAGAATTCGATCCTGACACTATGCCAAACTCATATTCAGAGAGATCATGAATGATGTGCTAACCAATGAGGAGGATCAAAGGAGAAATAAACAATCAACGACTCTCGTCTTTAACAGATTCATCGCAGTGCTACTTGGCGATGAAATGATAGGAGAAGGTAAATTACCCTTAGAGGGTAAGATGACAAAGATATATGAGATGAAGTCTCATAAGCCAACCACTCTGCCAACTGGATATCCTGGTTCTCGACCTCTGCCGGCGAAACTTCTGTCCTATTTGGGTAGTGAAGAGGCTAGGTTAGAATATGTTCGTGGGCACAGGACTCCTGAACTCAGTCCTGCAACCCCCACACACATAGGTTTCCTTGTGAGAGAGATAGCCATATATTTTAGGGACGATACAGCTGAGGGAGTTCAGAAGGATGTGGCCGAAGTGGCACATGAAGATAGAGTAGAAGAGAGAAAAAACCAAGAGAGTGGGGAAAGGGGAGAGACACCCAAGAAGGAAAAGAAAAGAAAACCCCAAAAGAGGATCACAGAAGAAGAGATCCCAAAAACTGATGAAGTGGTCGCAGAGGCTGAAAAGCCTAAGAAGAAGAAGAAGGCCAAGATAGTGGTTGAAGAGGACCCAAAAACTGAAACTGCAGTCACAGAGGTTGAGAAACATCTGAAGAAGAAAAAGTCGAAGAAGCCCAAAATCATGACTGCAGAGATTGAAGTTGAAAAGGCTTCAGAGGTGCAATCCTCTGAAGAGCCTTCAAATAAGGCCAAAAAGAAGAAACTTGTCAAACTGGTCGACAAAGCAAAGAAGGCCTCTGATGAAGGCCAATCTGAGATTGAAAAGAAGGAACATGTAGAGATGATGGAGACTCCTCTGTAGAGGAAAAGGAGGAAGTTAATAGTAGAAGAATCTCCCATTGCTACTGAGGCCACCAAAACAGAATTTATTAGGCCTCAGATCCCTCTGACAGTGGCTATGGACATAGCAAAAGAAATGGTGGAACAATTAAGCTCCCCACCCAAAGAAGATGAGGCTCGACATTTGTCAGAGGGTCTAGGAATTCAAGATACGACAGTTAAAGTCGAGGACTTAATTGGTCTTCCTAGTAGTGATGATGAAGACAGAGGTGAGGGTGAAAGAGAAAAATCGTTGGTGGGGAGAAAGGGTGAAAAATATGCCTTGCACACAACTTAAGCCAACCTCCAGTGCAAGCCACCCATCTATCCTTGCAGATTTAGTGCAGAGGGATGTTGAAAAAAGAGTGCACACTCTGAGCCCAACCCAAGCAAACCGGACAGAGGAACCTAATTCCTCCTCTGTGCCACCACAAGCTGGGGAATCCAAAACAACCCCATCCTCTCAAAAGGATGGTGGTGATGTAATAAGTGTTCTTTTGCCCCAGAACACGCCACCCACCTCTGCAAAGGCATTTGTTGCCTCTGCTCCATGTACGAGCGAAACCCAAAACACTTTAGAGGTGTTGGTGAGGACAAACACTGACTCTGTGGGTCTAGATCGCCCAAAGAGTCCACTTATCAATACTCAGGTGTTAGACTCTGAATCTACACTTGAAAAACTCGATAACAGAACCTCTGTAGATGATTCCTCTAAGGAACATTGAGGATCAGAGGGAAATCCTACTAAGATGAACATACAAACAGGCTCTTTAGGTACCAAAGGCTCATTGGCAGAATCTGGACCATGTGTTGGTCCAGAGGTTACCCCCAACATGTTTGTCACGAAGCATGAGCTCAAAACCTTCGAGGACAATATGTTCAAAAGGATCGATGAGTTGAAAAGCTCTATCCCCACAACTTCTTCTACATCGAACGCCGATCTACAAGCTATAGCAGAAGCCCTGAAGGCAAATACAGAGGCTCTGGCCGAACTGAAAAGGATCATGACCTAGAACTCTGTTGATATCCAAAAGCGTGTAGAAGCCTCTGCCACTCATGCGATGTATGCCGACTCCAATGCGATCATCGCGGTCATGGATAAACAAACCGACGCTGTCAAAATACTCGGCCAGATTATCATGGATGAGGCAGGAAAATTGGCAGCAGAGACCGCAACCTCTGCAGTAAATGATCTTGCCAATCCGAGAAATGAGATAAAGGACATGACTCGCAGTGTCATGGTCCCTCTGCAAGACCCATCCTCATCTCAAGAGCAGAAGCCTCAAACAGATAATCTTCCTTCAAATCTTGCAACCAAAAAAGAACTCACTACAATGGGCAAAATGCTTTTGATGCAAGTAAATCTGATTGGCGATGATATGAATTCAAAGGGCAAATCTGTCGCAGATGATTTGAAGAAAATTGTGGCTCTTCTGAAGTTCAAATCTGACTATGAGATCAACAGAACTTCAATGGCGGCCAACGATGCAGTCAAAATGATCAAACATCACACAGAGACCAACCTCTGCCGGAAGAAGAAGAGAAAGGAACCTACTACTTGCCAAGCTGAGGCAGAGCAGAAGAAGACAAAGCACGATGACCAGGGGCTCGATGGCTCTGGTCCTAGGCATCGTGAGGGGGAGAAGGCCAGTACACCTACTTCTGCACCAATTGTGGCCACTCCTCTCAAATCTATTCCACTGAAGGGAACCTCAGAGGGCACAAACCAACGCTCAGATTCTTGTGCCTCTAAGATGAAGAATCAATCCGATACCATTCTAGCAATCACCTCTGCAGGACCAACAACAACAAGGGTGAAGATCAATGTTGGCACTGAAACCATAGTAGAAGGGCTTGAGAAGTTCGTTGAACCATCAAGTCCTGAACTCATGCCCATTGCCCCCACACCCTATGTCCAATTTTCAAGACTAGAGCCGATCAATGCCACAGATGATGCAAAAATCCCATGACAGATCGTGCTAAAAGAATCTTCAGAGCCTAAAGCCAAAGCCAAGACACCCTCTGCTGCTGCTACTTCTAGTTTAAAGCCAACAGATGACAGAGTGAAGGAAATAGTTTAATCCATGGACGTTATGCGGATACCAATTCCACGAAAACCACAGAAAGAACTAAAATTTCACGAAAATATCCACAACTACTTGTACAGCGTAGAATTCGAAGCTGTGTTTCTTGAGCAAACATGCACCCCCTGATAAAGGAGGGCGTTAGAAGAAGATTCCGTGAAACTGCTAAAGATAAATCTAAGGTATGGTCTTTGTCGGACATAAAGTAGGTTCTGGGACTCTCACTTCATTCATTTGCAAACAAAGAAATAATGTACTTGAAGTACTCAGTCAAAAGAAAAGATGGACAGAGGTACACTTTCACAGATGCAGACTTGAAGAACCTTTGTGCCTATGACCTGCCTCAACTTCATGCCTTCATAGAGCAGAGGTTGGAGAAAAGGAAAGAGTTCATGATCGCCAACGGATGCATCAAAGAGGTCATGCATGAGCACATCAAGTATCACAGTAAGATGGACTTCGAAGTCGCTCTTCAACTTGGAGTCGAGAAGCTGTCGATCACGAGATTCGATGACCAACTCCCGGGTATAGAGGACATACCCTCTACCTCTCAGATCATTGAACCTAAAGAAGGATTTATCTACAGGGATGATGATGGCAAGAAGAAGATTTTCAAGCCTCAACAGAGCCACAAATATTCAAATAGTACCCTTGTCAATGATCAAGCATACTATCCTAAGGAAAATTGGCAAAGAGATGGTGCAGAGTGAACCTGCAAAGAGGATGATTGCCTCCATTAATGCATAGTTGAAGTATAGGGATCTCATTCTAAGCATGCATAAGACATTAGCTGAGAGCTTCACTCAACTGATCAATGATTTCCCTAAGTAATCTTGTATAGTTTAGTTTTTTTTTCTTTCATGTAATGTAACTTCAACTTAATGTACTTTCCTTTTGGCATTTCCTTATATATGAATGAAAAAACAGTCTTTAGAGGATGAGTTCCTTTCACCTCTTACGTTTCTTACTTAGCCATACACTCATCATTCCAATTTTTATTTTTTAATACTTAGGGGGAGATTGTTAACTCCATTCATTGTATAGAAAATTATTGAAAAATAGGCTAAGTAAAGGAACTTCAGAAGACTAATTCATACATCAAGTTCACCGCAGAAGTGTCGAGCTCAGAAGCTTTGTCAACCATTCAACCGAGAAGCTCTTAACCTGAAGATTACTTTCAGACCACAGAGCCTCTATGACCCTTCACAGAGCCTATGTGATGGCTATGCTCTGAAGAATGGAAGACTTGAAGATTTCAGGATACGATGGACAAGACAACATCACATGCAAATCACGTGACCCTACTGTACGAAGATTTTCAAGATCAATAGTACATCCCCACGATGGTTTTACTTTCCAGTTGGCATTCCTTATATGGAATGCCAACCTTTGTCTTGTACTATTGTGTGTTCCCCCTTGTATATGAAGGGAGCACCTCCTGAATTATTTGAAATGCGAGCACACAAACACACCACGCTTTGTCTAGCAATTTCAAATATTGTAGAGAGCATATTAGCACACAATTGTGCGTGTTCTTGGTGTAAAATCTCAAGTTAATAAGGCAAATCTTCCTGTGACTAACTCATATTTTTTATTGATTTCTTTATTACTTGGTTGTGTGTCTACTACTAAACAAAACCATCTTTCTACATAAAAATACGCTTCGCGCACACATATAATACTTTGTTTACGTAGATAGTTTGGTTAATCATTGTTTAGAACACAACACTGGGATCAACAGACGCTATAAGTCATGCCTTGAAAACGCCATGGCTTCGCGTGGCTCCTAATGCTCGAGGGTTGGCTTTTCCGCCACGTCACGTTTCATGCCATTTATAACCTTGAATTAAATAAAAGTAAAAATCAACTTCTTAAACAAAAGTATTTCAATTCTAGTGAAAAACTAAATTAAAAATATTATATAAAAAACAAGCATTTTACTTCTATTTAATTTGACACCAATGTGAATATATATATATATATATATATATATATATATATATATATATATATATAAGATTTTTTAATTGTTGCAATTTTCATATGAAACATTTAAAATATGTGTTATTTCATAGTGTGAAGTTAACACTATATTGTTTCACATTACCACCATTGCATTGATTCACACGGTGAAACATCACTTTGCATTTGATATCAGCATTTTGCATCAACGTTACACACATCAATGACATTGTATTGTTTCATAATGTGAGGCATTGTTGTTTTACGATGTGAAATGTTGTTTTACAATGTGAAACGACACTATGTTCTTTCACAATTTGAAACAACACACTTCAAAAATCAACGCATGTGTTATTTGATACTATAAGCAACAATACATTGTTCACATTAGCTGCATTGTGTTCTTTCGCACTGTGTAACATCACACCAATCTTTACCTATGTGTTATTTCACAGAGTGAAATAACAAAATTCTACGACTTTTTCCTGCGATTTGTTTGAAGCAAAAAGTTCTCAACAAAACAAATAAATTAAATGGATTTTTAATATATTTTATGAAACATCAAGTTCTCAAATACAACATTCTTCGTGTTTCACAAGTTGCCACAAGTCCAATTATCGAATATCAACCATCCCGATAAAATTTCAATCCAAATAATGTACCACACAATCCTGATACCACACTGCCGCTTTCTTTTGGCTAGGACAATTACGCCATAACGACGAAATCAAGTTTCTCGCACAATCCTTTCAAGCTTTTGGTCAAATACGTCAACGACAAAGGAACACAATAATAGCTAGTGTTAGTATTTACTCAAAACATTTTAAGAATATTTGATGTTTTGTTGATCAAAATTACTACCATATTATTAAAGATTAAAATTGTATCATTTAATTAAAATAAATCAATAAAGTTAATGTTATGCAACTACACGGATTAAGAAACAAGAATTTCAACTCACAACTCAAATTAGTTAGACTTAAAAATCTGTGATACAAATGGTTATTTTAAATTGTATAATAATCTATACTATATTATAAAGCAGATATAAAAAACTATTAAAAACAAATCTTAAAGCTTAATGTACCGCTATTTAATGTTAATTACTTAAAATCTCATAAAAACAACTATTAAAGTTGTATGTACTACATTTAATGCTATTTATTAACTTTCAATCATTATCTCTAACCATTTTAACTCCCCTAAAATCATTTCTCACTTTAACTCCCCTAAAATCACTCTCAGCATAATTAAATATAGAATAAAAATCAAATTTTAAATATAAAAAAAATCTAAAATATAATTAAAAAAATCTAACATAATATTTTATAAAAAAAACATTATATTATTAAACCAAAATAAATTACATTATATTGTGTAGCTAAGTTTGTAATTGAGTTCAATTATTATGTTTTACTATATGCATTGAGTACTGTTTATTGATATACATTACCTAAAATTAAAGAATACAAGTCATGATTCATGAGTACAAATTTTTAAAGCTATATGTTTGAATTAATAACTAACTCATAATCATTGAATTCTAACAAAATACTTATTTTTTTTATAAAAAACATTATATTATTAAGTCTAAATTAAACAAATTTATATAAAAAAATCATTAGCACTTTCGCACAACCATCCAAAATCGTAATATAAATCGACAAAAAACGAAAAATAAAATGAAACATTAAAATCGTGATTTATCTAGCTGCATTGCGCGAGTACGCTTCTAGTAATCTAATAAAAAATGAGAGATTTTAGGGATTCAAAAATCATTATAAATAAGTGAAAAGTAAAGTTTACCATAGTGCCCCTTCTATATTAAAGATGGAATGTTAAATAAACATGTTGGATGAAATGATTAAATGAATGTCATTGGTCCTCACGGTTCTAAATCTTTTTATGGTTCTCATTTAATTAGCTTCTTATTTATATATATATATATATATATATATGTGTGTGTGTGTGTATGTGTGTATGTATATGGGTGTATGAGTATGTATGTATGTGTGTTGGTCTCAAATGTATTTATAATGAAGGTTTGTTGTTAAAGGAGGGGGCAATAGATACAAACAATCGATCTTATCAAAATATTTCTGTCACACAAATCATACAAAAATTCTCACTAAGCAATTCACACAGATTAACAAACGCCGTCGCCAAAGGATGCCTAAGCTGGTATTAATACCGATCACTTTAAATGAGATTAAAACCACAAGGGTTGTGACGTACTGATTAAGACCCTAGGGGATGTGGTGGAATATCCCATCTGCCCAGGGTTCGAATCCAAGCATACACAATAATTATGGCCACTGAGGTTTAATCAGGGCTGATGTCTTACAGTCATAATTTGCCAAGGGATTAGTCTAGGCATAGCCTCAGACACCCTTCCCAAAACAAAGAATGGTTAGAATGTGCACACTTGTCCATTCTTCATAACGTCCTTTTATGAATTGGCATTTTAGTGAACAATGTACAATAATAGTGATCATACAATGACAAGTGTATATACTTATTGTCTTACACGACGGACGAATGACCATGCTTTGGTAAGAGTTTTTTTTTTGGTAACCATGGGTTTCCGGGCCACGACTAATCTAACTTTCTTGACAAGTTTCACCTTCAACTTCCAATACATTGAGCGAAAACACTAAGGGAACATTTGATTCACATAATGGAATTTGATGGAATTAGAATTCATCAATTCAATTTGACTTTGAAAAAATTGGAACAAAATGTGACCATGCGTTTGGTTGGTAGGAATTGGAATATAATTTCTCAAAAGAATTGAAATCTCCATCTTTGTTGGGGGGGGGGGGGGGGGGGGTAGCTGTAACGACAACAACTACCCCACCCCGCCCCTTTTCATCGCCATATCCCACATCACACCCCCACCCCACTTACCACCATGCCACTACTATCGTCGCCACATCTACCACCACAGCCACCCCATAGTTGCCCACTCCCCCACCACATCCTCACCCTACCCCGACCATCATGCCACTATTCTCATCGTCATAACACCCACCCATCCCGCTCCTGCCATACCCCACTCCTACCTCCATCGACCACCATGCCACTATAGTCGTCGTTACAAATACCCCGCAACCCATGTAGTTGGGTGGTGATGGGGGGGGGGGGGGAGGGGGACAAGGTAAGTGCAGGGGTGGGTGCCACCCCCCGCACGCCATCTAGTATTCGACTTTGTGCGTTCATCTAGTATTCGACTTTGTTGAACCCTATATGTGTATGTATGTGTATATATATGGTGTGTGTGAACCACCCTTCTCAATTACTATTGCTTGAATATACTTTTACGGTGGCTGCATTTGATCATTTTTTGTTTGATATCGGTCGAAAGGAACAACTCAATCACCACCATTTTCGAAGACTAAAAAGGGTGAGGGTGAGGGTGAGGGCTTATTTCAAATTTTTATATAACATATAAAATATAATAATTGATATATATATATATATATATATATATATATATATAACTCTTTTTAAATTTAAAAGAGAGGAAAAATGGAAATGAATAAAATATCTTTCATTTAACTTATATTAACAATAGAATATTAACATTCATTAGATGAAGGGACTAAAACAAAAAAATTCTGTAAACGCCAGGGACAAATAAGAAATTATGAAACCATTAAAATAAAGAAACATAAAGGATAAAATCCGTAGTTTACACCAAGGTTCTAAATGCCGTAAGGCGTGGCGTGGCGGCGAGGCCAAGCCTCAAGCCTTAGGAGCCACGGCGAAGCCATGGCGTTTTCAAGGCGTGACTTATGGCGTCAAAATTCTAATTCATATATAATATTATATAAAAAACGTATGTTTTGTAGTGTTAGTCAATAAGTCAATAGTAATAAGCAAGTTAAATTAGGTTATATATTAAAAACTTGCAAATAAGACATTAAAAACGTAAAAAAAATCAAATATCTCATTACGATAATTGCGCATTAGGCCATGGCGTGCCTCGGGCTAAAATTGGCATGACACACAAGCCTTGGTGCCATGACGCGCCATGACGGCTGTGCGGCGAGTTTTTTAGAACATTGGTTTACACTCAGAAATTTATAACTAACAAAATCTATATTAAAATAAACGTGTTTAGTAAATATCTAATTTTAAAAACACACTATATTTTTCAATTTATAGTACACGTATTGACTTGATTTTGATATTTAAAAAAAATTAGAATCTTTCACTTTAATTTTTTCTATTTGAAAAATCTGGATAATAATTTAGAAAATCTTAACGTTATGTCTTTGAAAAAATTTGATCAAATACACGAAAATGAAGCCTAGTAAGCTTTTATGCTAATTCAGCGAGGGGTATTTGATTAGAGGTATTGAAAACATCTTTAATTATTAATTATTGATGTTGAAAATATTAATGAGACCTATAGAAAGAAGGTTCTTATGGTAGCGTTTAGTACATGGGACATGATAGAACTGGACGGGACAAAACTCACTATCCCACGTTTGGCGTGACATGGGACAGGACAAAAATTCACTGTCCCACGTTTGACGCGACATGGGACAGAGACAAGGACCAGACAGGGTGAGACAAGATGAGACAAAAAATGGGTCTTTTCTTATTCCACCCAAATAGGTGAACAACATGGAACAAAACTGAGACAAAATAAAAACTACTGATCTGGCGCCAGATGATATATATAATTCCAATATGGTATTAGTCTTAAGGGTCAACACTACCCATCATCGCCACCACCACCATTGGCGGCCACCAGTAGCCACCGCCAACCACCGTCGGCCACCTCTATCTATTCCTTCACTATAACAACCTCCACCACCTCCACAACCATCGGACATCGCTCCCACCACTACCATCGTCGACCACCTCCACTAACACCGATCACCACCACCCACGACGCCCACCACTATCGACGGCCACCGGTAGCCACCGCCAACCATCGTCGACCACTTCCACCTCTTCCTTCACCACCTGCGCAAAAACAACTTATCACCACCTCCACCAATCACCACCTCCACCAATCACCACCACCGATGCTCACTGCCAATTACCATCGACCACCTCTGCCTCTTTCTTTACTACAACAACCTCTTTTACCACTGTCCACCGCCACCACCACTATCATCATTGACCAACTATAGCTCCGTCATATCAACCACAACTACCTCCTGCACTACTATTGTCCACTATCTTTCACATCCTCCACGACTTTCGTCCTTCACCAGCCATCCATCACCTTTATATTTACTTGTCGTTGCAACAATGTTTCTGCCAATTCATAAAGATCTTCCAAATTGAATCAAATATTATATTTTCTTTGTATTAATTAGATTTTTTCGAATTACCATCAATTATTTCATATATTCTTCATTCAAATCTCATACCATTGTTTTTGTATGTATTTATATGTATGAAAACTGTGTAAAAAAATAGAAAAAAAACTTTTTAATTAAATAATTTAAAGATATACATTATGTGTGTCATTTAAAATTATTATATGACATAAAATCATTAAACAACTTTTAGGGAAACTTGTCTAGTCCTGTCATATCCACTGTTAGTCGTACCAACCACAAGACAGACATTTGTCTTGTCCAATCCTGCCCAGTTCAGTCCAGTCCTAGCCTCTTGTCCTATCCTGTCCAGTTCTGTCATATCCAATTCATTTTGTCCTGTCTAGTCCGTCCAATCATGTCTGCTTACCAAACGCTACCTACAAGATCTAATATTATTTACTTTTAGGATAATTTTTTATTTGATGAGTTGAAAATGAGATGCAAATAAAAAGTCCAAAAAAGGTTCTTAATAAGAACCAATTTTGTATACTTCTTCTTGTCACATCATTCCAACTTATCAAATTAATAAATCACATAAAAGTTCACAATGGTTGTTTTTCATCTCTAATCCAACAAAAGAAATGGGGGCCAAAAAAATACGTTGCTATATTTGGACCTCTATTTTTTATATTTATATTATTAATGAGATTTTATAGTTATATATATATATATATATATGGGTTGTTTTATTTGCAACTCTTAAAAAGATTGCAAACCTTGCAATCCATATCTTAACCGTCGGATTCATGATCGGCGGTTACAATAGATATTGGGCCCAATATTTTTAATTAAAAAAACAGAAAAATAAAAATAAAATAACCGTTGATCATAAGATGTGAGTTGCAAAGGTTGCAACCATTTTCAGGGTTGCAAAATATTCTTCCAATATATATATATATATATATATATATATATATATATATATATATATATTTATTGACTAATAGTTTAATATAATAAGTAATTTTTTGTATTAAGTTTATAACTTATTTATTTTGTGAATTTAAATTACAAATTATATTTTAAAATTTTAATTGTCATTTTAATTTAACATTAATATTTATTAATTAAAAATAGTCATTTTAGTTTTGACAATATTTTATTAAATAAATTATTTTAAAATTTAAGTAATAACTATATATTAATTATAGAAATGTATTATATATTGTAATTAATATGCTTTAATAAAACAGTATAATATATATATATATATATATATATATATATATATCTATACTACCTTAATATGCATTTACACCAAATGTCTTAAACACAACTCTTTAAGCATGTAGTACAAGACTTTAAAGCATAAAAATAAAAAAACTCTTAATTACAATATTTAAAGCATGATGTACAAACACTCAAAGCAGATTTCTTTTCTTCTACCATACTTCAAAACCATAGCAGATTTCATACGCTTTCTTCTACCTATTCACGTCCTTTTTTCGACCTTTTCACGTAAGAGACCATACCCATTTGGAAGACTCCATACACTTTCTTCCTGACATGGAAGATTTCTCCCCTTCCTTCTACCTGCTACTTACCAGCTCCCAGACTTCTCCTTGCATATAACCCACCGCGAAGAAACCAGATAATTAATCGAACAACGCAAACAACTTTCCAAATGATTAGGCCGTACTCTTTTCCATTACGAGGCAAGTTAATTACTATCTTCTTCCATGTTTCTTCCATTTACTCTGTATCTAGATACATGAAAATGTTAGATAATTGGATGAATTTCAAATGTAATTCGTTATTTCTATTGTGTTCTATATTGTATGTTTCGATTGAGTTAGGGTTTCTTCATTTTTGGAATTCTAATGTGGTTATGTATACTAGAATTCAATTGGGTAGTGGGTACTATCATTTTCTTCATTATAATCAAATGTATGTTACTTCATCTTTTTGCCTACCCTAACTAACTTGCGATTGAATACCTTGCACCAACAGGACTACATGCTACACAACTTTTGAGTTCTGGCCATGATGTAGCCATTCTCACTGTTGGTGATGAGGGTTCTAATAAGATGAAAAAGCCTCCATTCTCAAGATTCTCTGTAAATACTAATTTTCGTTGTTTGATTTATTTATTTTGATGTTTTTTGGTTTCTGGGTGTTGTGGATTTCAATAGGTTTTGCCATAAAAATGTGATTTTTGTTGTGGATCTTGTTGATTTCATCAAGTTTCAGCATAAAAATGTGATATTTTTAATGGGAGATTTTAAAAATCATGGATGTTGTGAATTTCTTCAAACTTCAGCAATAAAATGTCAACCTTTTGTTGTGGGTGTTGTCAATTTAATCAGGCTTCATTATAAAAATGTTTCAGGGGTTGTTTATTTAAACACTTAGGGGCTGTCTAGGGACAATAAAAAAAACTCAATTAAAAACACTGCACAGATGTGAAAGGGTTGGTTAGGTTCTTGTAATAACCTGTATTGTAGAGCTTTATTTTGTTGAGGTAGTGCAGATGTAAAAGCAAAAAGCAGAAAATGAGGTTCTTGTAAGTTGTAAGAAGCTCCATTGTGAATGCTCTAAGTCTGAGTACACATTTAAGCATTATTTCTATGTGCAAAAGGGAGCCTTTTATTCAACTCAATGACATTGCAAAAGCTGTGATTCCCATTTTATCTCATTTTCGAGCTTCCATGTAATAACTCCTTCCATCTTATCATCTAAAAGACTAAAACCTTTGTCAAAAGGTTGATATATGGTAATATCTCAGTACAGGGGATGTTGCTAAAGATATGTATTTGTTTAGACTTCAAAAATGTCGATTTCTCCACTAACCATAACTGTTGTTGCACTTGACAGCTTAATTATGAACCTCTTCTATTCAAGCATTTTTCTCCTACTTAGAGGCCAAAACAGATTATAATGTCTAAATGAAAGTTGTTCTATGTCCTCTTATGGTTCTACTCGAATTGGAATAACCCCATTTCGATCATCCATCGATTTTATAAAATTTTTACAAAAACACAGGGACTGATCCCGAGTACACTGTGATCAGTCCCAAAAACACACAGTTTTGAGCCACTTAGAGTCTCAACTAGGTCTGAGGCCCTTCATAAGAGTTGTAGTATACATTTAGGTCGTTCTACCTGTAAAATTTGAGCTCATTCAGACTTGCGGTTTGAGAGTTATGCACTGTTTTTGTTGTTTACTGTATCAAATGTTGTTATGCTTACTGCTGCTTGCAAATGGTGGTGTTGCTTATTACTGCTCCTTGTATCAAAATGTTGTTATTTGATATCCGTTTATTCGAATGATTAGTAGGTAGGTTTGCATTTACCCTACCTTTTAGCACAAATGTTGTGGATTTAAATGTTGTAAATGCTCTTGTAAATTTTGCACCGATGTAAAATTTGAACTTATTGAACAGTTGTTGGCAGGTGGCAGGAGACAGGTAAATCTTGAACTTATAGAAGAGTTGTCTTCCCACTTTTTTGTTTATGTTTCTTTATTATTTTACGTTTTCGTGTCTACTTATTATTTTTATAGTTCATTTCAATAATGGTTTTTCCAATAGACCGTTGGTTTTTTTGTTATTCATTGGTTTCAAGAGATAATCAAAGAATGGCAGGAAGAAGTTGATTGGTATATTGTTGTACAAGGAAAGCAGTTGTCTAGAAAAATTCCCAAAAAATCTGAGAAGCTTTAAGACTTCATGAAATATGTTGGTATTTGTTGTTCATACTTTTTGTATCTCTTTATTTTACCAGATAGTTCCCAATATAACTTTGTTAGTAGTTAGTACTAAATATCTCTTAATCGTAGATTCTGAGCACTAAATATTTTATCAGGAGTTGGGATTCCCAATAGAACTTTGTTAGTACCGTTTATATCTTTTCTTTATTAGTCCCAATTTACTCTCGAGGACACAACACATCATTCACCTTTATATTCTCTTTACTTGATAAATCTTCCATTGCTGAAGTTGCTTGGATTTCTTTGATGTTTGCAGTTAAAGCAGATCCAACCCTAGATTAAATTCATGTTCAAACATGCATTACTATTTGTTTAAGCATGTGGTTATTTGGTTTTGAGGATTGGTAATATCACATGGTATATAGAAAGGACACTTGGAAGTTCTTTTAAGTCACTATATATTTATGAGGACTCCGAGATATTGATTATGGTCTTTTATATTGTTTTTTACCGGATAACAATCTGGTATAGTACTTTTTTCCTTATAATCTTTCAAGATTTTAGACTCCTTTAGATATTTTCCTTGGATACCAAAATTTTGACAGTGTGTACACTTGTGCAGCAAGCTGTAAGAGGAGTAGCAAGATTGGGTGATTAAAAAATCAAGTGGTGCTCAAGAAAGG
Organism: Arctium lappa; assembly: GCA_023525745.1. NCBI lineage: Eukaryota > Viridiplantae > Streptophyta > Magnoliopsida > Asterales > Asteraceae > Arctium > Arctium lappa. The sequence goes on from CM042064.1 coordinate 14,820,898, forward strand.
TAAAAGAGATTATTTATTTTTTTTGGTTAATTTAGGGGGTATTTACTAAACACTTATTGGGTAGCGTTTATCGATATCATTTATCTTACCGATTGAGCATGGCAAAGCCCAATAGTCTTACCTGGTGTGAATAACAAGGATCGAGAGTATTATTCGGTGAGGAAAAAAACTCATACATGGTAAGCACTTACCGGGTTTAAGACATTTGCCAACAATCATATTTGATAGCTGATAATATTACACGTTAAGGTAATTGAGGGTGATTTCTCTTGCCGCTAAGCACTTACTGGTAGTCATGATCCATGATTAAATCCCAAACAAATGTATCTAAAACACCTTCAATGCTTGTAACTTTTTTTTTGCTATATCTAGCCTTGGAAAGAATTGATGAGAAGATTTAATGTTCTATTGACTGCATGGTCACCCTAAATCTTATTTCTTTGCACTTATGATTACAATAACAAAAGGGTTTGTTATTATACACATTCCGATGATTGTAGAAACTACCAACACCAACATTTCGGATAGATGGTTATTTATGTCAAACATAGGTACAAATGTAACAAGCTTTATCACGTCTTGAAAGGATTTTAGATTTCGAAATTTAATAATCTTAACGAACATTTTATATCCCGCCGCATTGCGCGGGTACACAACTAGTATATATATATATATATATATACTATTTTACTATTATTTAACATTAAAGATGTTTTAAGTGCTTTTTTTAGTTTGATGCTATAGATGATTTTTTTAGGGGTTGTTGGGCAGTTGCTGAATAGTTAGGTGCAGAATAATTAAGTGGTCGGAATGATTAAGAGTCTTATGATATAATGCAAAATGAAATATGGTTGTTTGCTAATTGTTCATGATGAAAACAGGGCTCTGAATTGTTAAGACAGGATCAAGACACTAAGGTGCCGTTTGTTTTTTAAGATGTCTAAAGTCTGAAGTCTTATTTTAGTTATGATTAATAAGAGGTGGTGTGTAAAAAGGTCTGAACGATTCAGACTTAAGAGTCATTAAGAGGTTTTTAAAAAAAAAAAAAACAACCCTTAAATCATTCAGAGGGTTTTGGAACCATTAAGAGACAGATCTTTTTTTGCCAAACAAGATTTACCTCTTAACGGAACTATTAAGAGGTAAACAAACAACCCCTTAGTGTTCAATGTACCCATTATTTTTTGTGTTTTTAGTGTTTTTTTTAGTGGTTAGATTGGAGATGGTCTAAGAACCGTTTTTGTGGGTCGCAAGTATATTTTTCAACATCAGTAATTATATATGTATATATATAGGGGCCCATTCAAGGGAGAACTGTATATTTTGTGATAACTATGAGATCCAATCTCATTCACACATCAAAGAATACATTGGAAAATTAAAATATTTGGTAATTTGACTTTAAATTTTAATTAAATGGCATTTTAGGTATTATGATTTCACTCACTCTCTCTCTCTCTCTCTCTCTCTCTCAAATCTTACCTTCGAGACCCACATACAAACATTCATTATTGTGATACCCAAAGTAAATATAAGACACACTGTGATACAACTGTAATGTCACTGTGATACAACTATAATACACAATGTGATGCCTCAACATACATACAAGATGCACTGTGATACCTACTATGATACCACATATGATACCCACTGTGATACCACTATGGAGAGACGTGAGTTATCATCCGTTTCAAAATGTTAAGTATGGTAAATTGTAATCAATTAGGTAATTATGGATTGAGTCATTAATGCTTTTATTTATAATTAAAAAATACAAATTATAAAATTACCAAATTATCCTTTTACTTTATTTTAAAAATAACATTAATTATATGGAATGGGTGACTCATATTGGATCTTACGGTTACCGCATACTACCTAGTTCTCATTTGATTAAGTCCCTATATATAATATTAATAATTATAAAGTCAAAAAAATATTTAAAAATTAGTAAATTGTCAATTTATACCAACTTTAAGGTAAGAACCAATGTTCTTATACAGTAACTTCAATAAAATGAAGTTTTTATAAGAGTTATTTCCAATGTTGATTTTTATAAAAAGCTATATTTTTTGTTTATAAAAACTTTGTATTAGAGATGTTTTGGCAAGTTGGCAGTAAGTAATTACATTATAAAAAAGAAATTCATTTTAATATTATTTTTATTTTTATTTATGTTTTTTTATATAAACCAAACACAGATTTATTGGCTATTATATATTATTTTAAAGAGTTAATTACACTCTAGGTCCTGTGGTTAGCTCAAAATCCAGATCCGGTTCATATTTTGAAATAAGTATAACATGATCCTTGTGGTTTGCATTTTATTGCACTCTGGCTCCCTGTGGTTTGCATCTCGTTGCACTCTAGGACCCTAACCACAGGGACCAACAGTGTAGTTACAGGGACTCAGAGTGTAACAAAATGCAAACCATAGAAACACAGAGTGCAACGAAATGCAAATCATATGGATCCCTGGTGTACTTATTTCAAAATAGAAACTATATCCATATTTTGAGTTAACCACAGGACCAACGGTGAAATTAACTCTATTTTAGAATAAATACTGAGAGCATAAAAAATAAAAACTAAAAAAAAGACACAAGAAACGAGGAAGGGTTATTTTGGATTGGTTCAAAGTTTGAAGGCTTATTATCATGGGGTGCGTGAAAGGGAGGGTATCACAAGGGTGTTTATCGGGAGTCGTTTTGCAGAAACGAAGTGGCATGACGGGTACGTGCCGTTGACCGCCCCAAAATTCCACAATTACCCCTGATTTCTTTTCCCAAAACCAAGCGTGTAACTTGTCCAACTCACACCCATTACTTTAAATAAGAGTTAATTAAAAATTTAGTCCTAGTGGTTTCATAAAACTTGTTTTTGTTGGGTTTTTAATAAATTTTTGTATGGTTAAAGTGGTATGTAACAATTAATTCGTTTGTATAAATTGGGAATGATTTTATTTAATAGTGTTTTTATAATATGTTAGGAGTGTGTTTTTTAATTGGGAGTGACATGTTTTGAAAAAAATTGGCTTTTTGTATAAAACTTTCTTTTAAAAGCTTATTGAATAAGTCACTTTCTAAATCAGCACTACCAAACAGTCATATAAAACCGACAGAATAAACGATCAGTTCATTTAGATCATTAAGTCGCTAATGAACAGGCCCTAAGATCAATAACCCTAAAAATTTATGATTTGTTTTATTTCCCTTTTACCTAATTCTGTTAAGTTTTTCATTCGTTAAGTGAGGGGTATTTTAGTATTTTAACTTTTAATTAGAAAATATGTAGAAACGACTAAGTATAAAGTCTGGATATGAACGTGCTGAAAGGCCATCATTGGGGCAAACAATGCAATAACTTCGGTTAGAGCAAAGCCCAAACTAAGTACAAGACTTTCCACAGATCTGAAGTAGCCTTACCAAAGTTCGGCAAGAACGTCTGAATACACATGTTCAGTCTTTGAGACTTAGAAGATTCTCTCTGATAGCTTCCACAACAATGCTTTTGAAGACATGAAGACCCGAGGATACTAGAACACAAGTCAGTGTTTCATTTGTCTTTCATGTACTTGTACTGTAGCTTTAGTTTTACTCTCCCTGTATAAATCATGTTTGCTAGAGTTTGTTAGTTAACTTTCCACAAATTTGTAGCACTACTTTTTTGGAATATTTCTATCTCTACATTCTTGTAAATTCTCTCAAGATCAATACATATGACATTCGGGATCCAATCCATTGTTCTTTCATAATTGTGTTCAAGATTCTTATTTGTTCTTGATCAGTATACTATTTGGGACTTACAATTGGTATCCGAGGAAACGACATCAATTCACTGAAGATCCTATGGTTGATTGATTATTCCAGATCCAAGCTACTAATCACACATAGAATCCAGAAATCATCTTTGTATTGATTAAGACAATGTATTACAATGATTTCCTAATCACAAATCTTACAGTGTGCCATATACCTATTTGTCTCAACTTTCTCTCTCTAAGATTGTGTGCGTGTTCTTGATGTGTCTTGATTGCCTAATGATTACAAAAGACCAAACCTATTTATATGGTCAACAACATTGACCTTACAACTCAAAGCTAACATGTCAAAGTCAAAGACTTTGACTTACAACACAAACAAAATACAATTTCACACTATTTACAACTTTGACCCCTCTTTAATCTTGAATACAATATTTGACTTAACAATCTCCCCCTTTGGATTCAAGATTAAAAAAAATTGACAATAATCTTCAGGTCTTCTCTCAGATGTAAAATCTTCGACACGGAGTCTTTGCAACTTGAAACTTTAAGTAAATATTCCCCTTTGGAATCCTTTTCAACAAGATTACTCCGTCATTCTTTATCAACTTGATTCTTCAAAACATGAAAACTTTTACAATCTCTCCATTCGTTTATAAATGTGCAACAAACTTTCAGAAAATCTCTTCAATAATTTGATAATTTTGTCAATCTCCCACTTTGATAGAAGATGTGTATCAATCTTTCATAAATTATCTTCTCATTTGCTTTGAACTTTGAAAACTTGAACTCTCTCCTCTTTTAATTAAAGTAATAGAAATCAGACTTTGAAAAACTTGATTTCTCCGCTTTACAATTTTCACTTGACTTTGCTTTCCTTCTGAAATTGATATTTGAAAACTCTCCCCCTATTTTATAAAATCAGCATAATTCTGACTTTGAAATTCTTGAAATATCTCCCCCCCCCCTTTTTGATGAATGATGAGAAATCAGAATCATCAAAACTTTTCAATGTCAGCATTGTCTTTGATAATATCTCCCCCAAATCAACAAGATAAGCATAGTTTTCATGATAAGCAGAAACAATCTTCCCCGATCATTATGATAAGCAATCTCCCCCGAAGAGAATAATTTCTCCCACTGATCTGATATGAACATGTAACCATCAATTCATGAATGTATTTATCTGAATCTTTTCAAATTCAGACAAATTAGGAATGATAACCCTGAATCAACAAATGATACAGTTATTGTTCCTGTAAGTAACACGAAGTCACTTAGTACAACGAATGTACTGTACAAAGAGCTTTAGTGATGTTTACTCCCCAGGTCTTCCATTCAATCATCGAATAACACAAGGTAATTCTATGAACGTTCTGACAAAAAAACATATTTTCTGTGTGAATGTGCTTGTGTATGAAAGAATTAAGCATAAGATTGCTTTAATAGGCTCAAATATGTAAACCATTGAGACAACAATAGTATTACATGGATTCAAAGTGCATAAATGAAGGTCGAAGGTGGGGCAACTTTCCATCTTTTTCAATATCAAAATCTTTCAAGTAAAGATCAGATAGATTATGTGTTGCGTCCCCAAAGAAATATGAAACATCTTTTTGTCATGAAAAAAGATGAGTAGCTAGTGGGGTTTAATGCAAGAGTTGGCATGGGCTAGTGCCTGTTTCAATGAAGGTCACCAAAGAATGTGAACCAATAAATTATGTGGCTGCCCGACTCAGAAAAAGTTAGTGCAAAGTTTTCATTTTTCTTTTAACTCTGATCTCACACCCTCTTTCTTTTGAACATTTAAGCTCGCTTCTAACCAATCTCTCTTTTCCATTTTACCTCATCACACACCCACTATCTTTGATTTTGACTCATCTCCCCTCAATCACTGGGGATAACTTCTTGGGTAGGAAACACCTGTTAATGTGAATCCATAGAAGTTCTTTTAAGCGCACACACTGATTCCTATGTATTTTGTCCTAAAAGAAATGTGTTGCTCAACAATTTATATAGAACAAGTAAGCACAAGATATCACTGTCAGAAAAGATATGCTCATCAAAAATAAGAATGAAACTGAGCATTTTAAACTTTGAAGATCTCTCAAAACAAAGAAATTGAATGAATGAAATGAATTCAAGTTAAGTGTTTTGAGAATCTGACAATGTTTGAATCAGATCAGCTATCAGGAAAATATAGCTTGGGGTATCAAAGAATAAAAACGTGTTTATATGAACAAATATAAACATATCAACAATGAAAGCACAATTAATAAGAAATGATGTCTGATACTCAATCGACTTTGGAATTCAAATGGGAGTATTACCATCGAAAGATTTATCATTTAGAGACATGGTAATAACAAAGTCAAACAAAAATACTGAACCGGTGTGTGTGAATACTTGAAAGTATATAGACAAGACAATACACAAGTATTAGCCTTTAGAAACACACGGTCAGTTAAACATCAAAGCACTTATATGAAAAACATTTGAAATCGCACTTCTAAATTCATGAAAACATTTAAAGAATAAGAAGTGGTTTCAACGTTTAAGAAACCATTTTTCATACCTGAAAGTCGTTCTTCTTTTAAATATGTTAGAGATGAAGAATTAGAATTGTATACCTTCAGTTTAGAATTCTTAACTCCCCCTGAAATGAATATTATATCTTTTACGCTCCCCTTTTTGACAAAAAACATCAGATATACTCCCCCTTTATATCTGTAAAAAGTCAAATCATTAGCAGAGAACAATATGAATATAACACTTAACAATAGTTCTCCATTCTCTCCCTGAAAAATATAGCAGTGAAAAATCAATCTATTTATGTTTCTAATTAGTTCCCCTTAAACAGACAATTACAAACTCCCTTATTAAGATTGAGCGTTCAGTCTCCATAAGAAGTGAAAACATCGAAGAACGGGTTCTGAACTGAAATATTCAGAAGCCATTGTCACATCCTTGTAACCTGCAAAATAAAAAAGATTTTGGTAATCATCTGAGATGATTCCACCTTCATCAGTAGATAATAGAAATAGATATTCAAACTCAAACTCCCCCTATAAATATGCATTAAGCAAGATACACTCCCCCTAGAATCATGCGAGAGATACTAACAGACTCAAGATGGCATATTAAGCATACCGAGTTTACCGATCAGAAACTTGAAGCGTTTTTCATCTAACGGTTTAGTGAACAGATCAGCTAGCTGTTAATCACTTTCTGGGAACTCCATTTCATTTTTCCCATCTCACACGCTGAACACAAGGAATCTTTCTCAAACCGCATTTTTGGTAGACCTTTGAACATGCCTTTGCTCGCTAGAGTATTTATTGCTTTGAATTTCTGGTGAGAGAGACGACGATGCCAAATCCAACTCTCTTCCTTTGAAGCTTTTGCAATCAGAGAAACTGATCGAGTAACAGATATAGTCGGAAAATTTACCGCATATAAGTTCCCGTATCTCTCAGCTTTAAAAATATTAGAACCGTCATGATCTCCGATGTGACAGTGCGTAATGGTAAACCTAACTTGGTAGAGGCTATCACAGAACTAACTTGTACTAAAGAGATTGTGATCAAGCCCTTCTATATGTAAACCTTTCTGTATGGTTATAGTGCTGTTTTTTAGCATTCCATACCCTCTGATATAACCTTTCAGCTCAGAATTAGCAAAACCAACTGTTCCTGCATGATGTTCAACATAATTGTGCAGTAGATGCTTGAACCCTATCATATGCCTTGAACATCTGGAATCAATTATCCACAGATGACATGCCTGCAAAAGAATAGACTACTTCGCTTTAGGTACCCATATCCAGATGGGTCCTTTCGTGTTAGCATTCTTTAACTTTAGAAAATCGTTGACCGTGCCTTTAATACGCCATTCGTAACGGGGCTTCAGAAACCATTTCCAAACCATATTAACATTTATATCATGAAATATATTTTTGTTTGAAAACTTGTTTTGCTTAGCCTTGAATATCTGAATTGGTTGAGTCGAGGCTTTGAAAAAAGTTTTGGCACGAGAAAAGTTTTTGACTTTCTTTTGTTTGGGAATAGCGGAGTGAAATGAGAATGAGTTGCTACCATAGTGATTCCAAATAATGTTCTTTTGAGCAAATGTCATGACTTTTGATTTATCAAACGACTTACATTTATTTGAACAAAACTGACATTTATTTGTCTCAAAACTATTACAAGCAACACTACAATCACTATTAGTCACAATAATATCTTCTTTCGATACAGAAATACATTTTTCAGAAACATTTTTCAAAAACATTTTTGACAACTTTTTGTTCAGAAAATTTTCTTCTCTACTCTCCCTTCACCTTTCCATTTACATCTGAAAAACCAAAAGAAACTTTATTAGTTGAATTCTTGGAGGATGAGTTACTTTTATTGACATCGGAAGTTTCACCTTTTTCTAACACACTCGACTGTTTTTCAAAATTAGAAGAATAAACAACTGTTGGTTTGGCAAGTGTCACAAACTCCGGATTAGATCTAACATTCCATTTCTTGTCATCAAACTCTTTCTGATCTGATAAATTCTTTTTGAACAAATCATTTTCAGTTCATTTATCTGTCTACAAAGCTCCCGGTTTTCTTCTAAAGACTTATCCAATTTTAAACGAAGATCATAGTTTCTTGTCAGGATCTTAATTCTAAACAAGAATAAACTCTCAGAAAACAATATCAAAGAAGTTTGCGGAATAACACTTTGATATTCAATGAAACAGTAAACAAACAGTAAATCTGATGAACAACTTGCAAACTCTTATTGAATGATTGAAAAAATCACAAGCTTTTTCACACAACCTCAATATTGATGAACAGACTCACCAATACGAATTCTACTTCTCTAGAATTAGGGATCTAACCTTGAGGTTTATTCTCTCTATCAAAGCTAAAAAAAAACCCTCAGAATTGAATGTTACTAAAGAAAACAAAACTATTCTATACATATACTGAAGATAAAAGATAATTACAAAATAATAAAAGATCTTCAGTATAATCTTCCATTATTATCTCTAGGCTTCCATAGATATCTTCAATCCAGCTGTCATCCTTTCCATACGAATCTTCATCTCATAAGCAGCATTAATACTCTGAGCAGTATTAAGTTCAGCAGTACTAACCATGCTCAGCAGTATTAACTTTGTTCAAGCAGTACTAATCTTGATGAGCAGCATTAATCTTGTTCAACAACATTAACTTCCACTTGCAGCATTAACCTTAGAAGTAGTAACCATTGGCAGGATTAACTGAACTTAGCAATTCTTCAGTTCCCAACAGAAGCATTATCCACCCCCTTGGTTTCTTGGCACCTGGGACCTTTGAATGATTGCTCATTCAAAGTTGCCATGGGGGAGGTCTTATTTATGTTACCATTGTTCTCCTCTGTGTTAGCAGGAGTAGTGGCAGCCTGCTCACCCATATACTCATACATCTCCTTAGTGAACACCTCCTTGTGGTTGGGAGACACCCCTGTGGTTTCCCTGTAGATATTCTCTAAAGGAGAATTCTCCCTTAGAGGGCTTAAAGGCTCAGTGAGTGATGGTACAAGAAGGGAAGGAGCCTTTTTTACCTTTTTCCTTGTATAAGTTTGGGTGATTGGGGAAATTGTCTTATGAATGAGAGATTGGGGGATAGATATAGAGTGGGAAGGTTGGGATTGGATAGCAGTGGAATGGTCTAATGAGGGCCTTGACCCTGCTGCCATACCTTCTTCAGTGTGGGACACCACCATCATTGTAGAGAACAATGGGGTGTTAACTCCTTCCGAGTCCAAAGGGGATATCTTCATGTTTGAAAAGACCTTACCTTTGGGGATTTTGGGTACATATACCTCATCAAAGTGAGGCATATCCATCAATTCATGAGTTATAACTTCTTGTACAAACCTGGGGTACATATATAAGCTCTTTTTGCTTCCCAGGTTTGAGACAAGATCACTGAAAATCATTTTAGAAAAACTGTACCTTCTGGCAGTGGCCAAACAGACCAAAGCATAAGCAATGGTACTGCTAAACTCACTCCATCCAGTAGTCTTTTTAGAGATACAATGCATGAGGGTATGAACTAGAAAACGCCATTGGGTATAAAATTTAGCTTTTGAGAATTTAAAACCTCCCAATTGGCCTCCATACCCCATTCTTGATAAATTGGAGAACAATTCTTCATTAGGAAGAGAAGTAATACCTTCAGCATCGTCTAGACGTAGACAAATGCGTATCACCTCTTCAGTAACTGACAAGGGTTTGTCACACACCCTTGTTTTCAAAATTTGCACACCATTCTCTGTGATTATGGTGGCATTCGCCCAGAATTTCCTTTGATGCTCTATGTATATTGTTGGCGACACAGTTAGAGCATGGGCAATGTGGCTAGACTTCAAAAAAATCCACAATCTGATGAAATCCTGCATCTTGCTTTGGCTTTTGTAGCATCGCGATTTCATTGTGCTCGTCGATGAATACCATGGATGCCATTGAACTTGAATGTTCTTGCCTGAAAGACTTGGTACTTGAGAGAAAGAGTGTTAGAGAGAAAGTGAACAATATGCAAAGAGTCGTTATGAACTTTTAGGCGGGCAAAGGGTATTTATAGTGTATGGGACATAAGCAATATTAACCTAGAGCAGTTCTAACTAATAGCAGTATTAACTAACTAGCAGTATTAACTGAGAGCAGTATTAACCAACTAGCAGTATTAACTGAGAGCAGTATTAACCACTAGTAGTATTAACTAACTAGAAGTATTAACTGAGAGCAGTATTAACTAACTAGCAGTATTAACTAACTAGCAGTATTAACCACTAGCAGTATTAACTGAGCACTGGCAGTATTAAAACTGCACTGGCAGTATTAACTGTACTTACTCTTTTTGAAGCTTATGAAGGTCTGATCAAAGCAACAACTTCCTGTGAAAGATGATTAGCAACACACAAATAGCCAAAATAGCAGGTAAATAACCACTTTTAAAAACATGAGCTCATTCAGAGTTGATCATGCCCACACTTGAGACCAAGAAAGTGAATCTACCCACATCAAAAGCTTTAGTGAATAGATCTTCAAACTGGTTGTCAGTATAAACTTTGGCAACTTGAATGAGCTTCTTTTCATTGCAATCTCTGATAAAGTGATACCTGATCTCAATGTGCTTTGTTTTGGAGTGCTTGACTGGATTGTTAACAATGCTTATAGCACTGCTATTTTCAATAAAGATTGGAGTGTGAAGAAATGTTACCCCATAGTCCAGCATCTGATTTTGAATCCATAGAACCTGAGAGCAGCAACTTGCAGCAGCAATATACTCAGCTTCTGTTGTTGATAAGGACACTGTGGTTTGTTTCTCGCACTGCCAGGATACTAGTCTTGCACCCAAAAGTTGACATCCCCCTGAAGTAGACTTTCTGTCCATGTTAGCACCACCCAAGTCACTATCTGAATATGCAATCAAGTCGAATGAAGATTCATATGGATACCAAAGACCTAATCTAGGTCGTCCTCTTAAGTATCTGAAAATCTTCTTCACAGCTTGAAGATGTGATTGTTTTAGCTTGACTTGGAATCTGGCACATACACATACTGGAAACATGATATCTGGTCTTGAGGCTGTGAGATACATGAGAGATCCAATCATTGATCTGTATAGATGGACATCAACATCCTTCCCCTCAAGATCAGCAGTGATCTGTTTGTGAGTTTCTATTGGTGTGCTTGCTGGCTTTGAGTCTTTTAAACCATATTTATCCAGGATTTCTTGCACATACTTTGATTGACTGATAAAGATCCCATCTGACTGCTGTTTCACCTGAAGCCCAAGGAAGAAGGTAAGTTCACCCATTGAACTCATTTTAAAGCTCTTGTGCATCAACTCTTCAAAGTCTCTACACATCTGATCTTTTGTGGATCCAAAGATGATATCATCCACATAGATCTGAACTAGTAGCATGTCATTCTTACTTCTTTTAATGAAAAGGGTCTTGTCAATGATGCCCCTTTCAAACCCATTTTCCAAGAGATAGGTGGACAGAGTGTCATACCATTCTCTTGGGGCTTGATGTAGACCATAGAGTGCTTTCTTCAGCTTGTATACTCTGTCAGGATATGTAGGATTTTCAAAGCCAGGTGGCTGACAGACATATACTTCGTCATCAATTGTACCATATAGAAAGGCACTCTTTACATCCATTTGATAGACCTTGAACTTCATGTATGAAGCATAGGCTATGAACAGCCTAATTGCCTCTACCCTTGTCACTGGAGCAAACACTTCATCATAATCTTTGCCATCTTCTTGAGTGTACCCTTGTGCCACAAGCCTTACTTTGTTCCTGATCACAATACCTCTCTCATCCTTTTTTGTTCCTGAAAATCCACTTGGTGCCTATGGCTCTATGACCTTTTAGAAGGTCCACCAAGTCCCAAACATCCTGTAGTTTGAATTGAAGTAACTCTTCTTGCATGGCTTCTATCCAACTTGAATCCTTCATTGCATCATAGGCCTTCTTAGGCTCAATCTGGGATAGAAAGCAGGAGAGTACTGTGTGTTGTTGATCCTTCAGCTCTTGAAGTCTGCTTTGATTCCATGTAATCATAGGAGAAGATATGTCTCCTATTACTAGCTCTGGAGGATGATTCTTTTGTGTTCTAGTCTGAAAACTAGGTTCTTCGTGGATTCCCTCCTCTAGATTGGAATCATTTAAGTCGTCTGAGGGGATCACCTCAGCTACTTCTAGCTCTTTATGCACTGAAGATTCCTCTTCTCTTCTTTCTTCTTCACTCTGTATTGGCTCAGTTATAGTCTCTTTTTCTCAGAATTCAACAGGTTCTTTTATAGGCATAGGAAAGATCACAGACTGAGGTATAATGTCTTGAACTTGTGTAGCCCCTGATCCTCCACTTCCTGACCCTGCATAATTGTCACTACTGAAACCAAAAGAGTTAGTTAGTGAATCAATGTCAAACAACCACTGAGGACCAGACCCAATAGGATTTGGTGTGTTCTCATTGCATTTGACATTGTCACTTTCCTCAATTATTCTAGAAGAAGTATTAAAAACTCTGTAAGCCTTACTCTGAGATGAGTAACCAACAAGAAAACCATCATCAGCCTTGCTATCAAACTTTCCCAAGTGAGATTTAGTATTGAGAATAGTACAAGGACACCCAAAAGGTTTGAAAAATCCAATAAAAGGGTTTTCTTTTATTAAAAAGCTCATAAGGTGTCTTGTTCTTAGGCTTGACTACTAGTACTCTGTTTTGGACATAGCAAGCAGTATTAATTGCTTCTGCCAAGAAAGTTATTGGAAGTTTAGAGTCAGCTAACAGAGATCTAGCAGCCTCAATCAGTGTCCTATTTCTTCTCTCAGCAACACCATTTTGTTGTGGTGTCCTAAGGGCACTGTTTTGTCTCTCAATCCCTTTTTCCTCACAAAAGGTGTTTAGGTCAATATTTTTAAATTCAGTACCATTGTCTGACCTAATGACTTTTACTTTTTGATTGGTTTGGTTTTCAATTCTTAGAATAAAGGATTTGATCAGTTCACTTGTCTCATCCTTAGTCCTTAGAAAATATACCCATGTAAATCTAGAGTAATCATTAACAATAACTAGGCAGTATGATTTTTTACCTATACTCATAACATTTGTAGGGCCAAACAGATCCATATGCAGTAAATGAAGAGAATTAGAGATTGTGTTCACCTATTTGGACTTATGAGAAGTTTTTTGTTGTTTGCCTTTAAGACAAGCAACATAATGATCATCACATGAATAGACTTTAGAAGGTAAACCTCTTACAAGGTTGTTTTTAACCAGCTTATTTATTGTTTTGAAGTTCATGTGACACATCCTTCTGTGCCAAAGTGATGATTCATCCAGAGTAGCTTTAGAAACAAGACAATTTAAGGATGAATCAGATGAAACACTTTCCATATCCAAACAGTATACATTATCCTTTCTGGGGTCTTTTCATCAACTACCTTGAATCCAGGAGCAAGGATAATGCATTCAGAATCTGTAGATAATATACTATGTTGTTTGTCACAAACCTGTGATACACTTAACAGGTTGTATCTTAACTGTTCAACATAGAATACATCTTCAATGGTCATTTTACCTTTGGTCACATCACCTTTACCACTGATTTTACCTCCATCTGGAGTATTCCCAAAATCAACATGTCCACCATCAATCTTCTTAAAGTTTTTGAGGCAAGACATGTTCCCTGTCATGTGCCTGGAGCAACCACTATCAACATGCCAGATGCTCTTCCCTTTGAGCTGTTGGTTTCCCTGCACATAGGATTAGACAATTAGTATTGATTGGGAACCCAAGCCAAAGTGATCTTGGTTCTCCCTTTCTCATCAAAATACTTACATTCCTTTTTGATGAGGTTTTTAAAATCAGAACATTTATTATTTGAGTACGTTTTCAAGATTATTGGTCTAGAAGCACTAATACTAGAAGCAGCACTATCTTTAGAAGTACTAACAAGGTTAGCAGTACTAACAGGTTTGGCAGTACTAACAGAGTTAGCAGTATTAACCTTGGTAGCAGTATTATTGCTTCTAGCAGCACTATCACTGTCAGCAACACTATTTGTGGTAGCAGTACTAACAGCTTTAGTGCTTTTTGGTATCCAGATCTTGACACTGTCTTCCACATTCTTTTTCTTCATGTGGCTTTTAGATTTGACAACTTTCTTAGCCAAATGGTTCTTTTCTTTCTTCCTATAACCAAAAGGTTTTTGAGTAGGTCTCTGAAAGTTCATCCTTTGGTTCATGGGATTGAAATAGCAATATTTGGCAATGTGATTAAGCTTTCCACAAATAAAACAGGGTTTTGGTCTATTGATTTTACTTAGATCAATCCCTTGTTTTTATGCCCACATATTATTCCAGTTTCTCTGATTACCCCTCTTTTTATCATGTTGTTGGGGCTCAGATTTATTGCATGAACACTTGTTGCAAGGGATAGGGTTCACAATAGTGGTCTGCTTATAATGAACCTTTTTATTCTTTCCCTCAGTCTTCTCTATCTCATTAGACTTGACCCAATTCTTTCCACATCCCTCATTGGTAATTATGTGGTTTTCTATAGGAATCTCACCACAAACAGTGTTGTCTTTATTCTTGACAGTTTCTTTCTCAGTTTTATCCTCAACAACTACTTCATCTAAGGGATCTATCTCAGTGGCTCCCTCAGGCAGGTCCTTCCTATCCTTTGTCTCTAACAAGTCTGAACTAGGAGGGATGTAGTTGTTGTTGTAGGGTGGTGGTGTGGTATTATACTCTATTCCTCTTCTCAGTCTATCATGAATCTGAGTTTGTAGTAGAGAGTCCATTGCTTTAGAAGCATTGGAGAACTTTTCTACATCTAACTTGACTTTAGCTAAGTCTCCTCTTAACTTATCACTCTCCTCTTTAGATTTGGTCAGTTGGAGTTCTAGGTCATTCTTCTCCCACTTCCAGTAGTTTGTGTCATAAGAATGTTGAAGCTCATTAGCTTGAAAACTCTTAATCTGATCTTCAAACCTCTCAACAATCCTCACATAATTTTTTATGTCCTTTTCTAATCTCTTAAGGTCATCACTCATGTTCTGATTGTGATCCCTGTACCTTTTAACAGTGTTAATGCAATTTTGAGAACAAAGATTAGAAGTTACCTCTGTTGGGAGATCAGACACCTCTGCCATTAGAACTTGGTTTTGGATAGCTTCTTCAGCTTGATCACTCCAATCAAACCCCATACCTTGTTGAGAGACTAGGGCTTGTGTAGAGTTTATGTTATTATTGAAGCTTCCAGACTGTGCTTGTTGGTGGTTGTTGTTGTGAGACACTCCACTTCTGCATTCCCTAGCAAAGTGTCCCTTCTGATGACATTTATAGCATTCCACCTTTGACTTGTCAAAACTTGCTCCATCTTCTCTTCTTTGGGAGAAGTTGTTCCTCCCAGTTCTCTTGATGAACTTCTTTACTCTCATAGAGAGCATGGCCATCTGCCATTTAATGTCCATCTCTTCAAGATCATCTGGATGGAGTTGTTCCAAGTCATCATTAATTAGAGAAGAGTTTTCATGACTGGACAGAAAGGCTTCAAACACAAATTCAGTGCCT
Source organism: Arctium lappa (assembly GCA_023525745.1). Taxonomy (NCBI): domain Eukaryota; kingdom Viridiplantae; phylum Streptophyta; class Magnoliopsida; order Asterales; family Asteraceae; genus Arctium; species Arctium lappa. The sequence goes on from CM042064.1 coordinate 14,836,799, forward strand.
TTCTCTTGATTTGCTCCATTGGCAGCACTAACTGATTCAAAGTTGGAAGTAGAATCAATTGATGCTAATAGGAGTGCAGCATTGTGAACATACCCAGAAGGCTTCTTCTTAGCCTCTACCTCAGATTCAAAAACTCTTAGATCATTGTATAGATCATCAAGTTCCTTTTCTTCCAGTTGATCATTCTGTCTGAAAGAGACAATATATATGGTCCATTCATCACCCAGGGAACTTAGGAACTTCCTGTTTAGATCATCTTGATCAATTTGTACTCCCACAGTAGCTGGTTCACCAATTAGCTTGTTGAACCTGTCAAAAGTTTGAGTCGTGGACTCATTCTTGGTTGACATAAAGTTCTCATACTGTTTTCTTCAGTATGGCCTTCTGATTTCTCTTGGTACTTTTGGTACCAGAGAATCTCTTCTCTAGAGCATTCCAGAGCATCTGTGCATCAGTGCAATTGCAGAATTGGTGTTGATATTCATTGGGAATAGCCAAGAGCAAAGTGCTCAAGGCTTTCATCTCTATCTGTCTAGTCTTTCTTTCTGCATAAGTTTTTGGTGGTGTCCTCTTTCCATCAGCACCAATCTTTCCTGCTTCAGATGGGCCATTCTCAATGATGTCCCACATAGAATAATCAGTACGGAGTATGTATTGCTTGATTCTGATCTTCCACATGTCGAATTCAATGGGTCTGAGCATTGGAACCTTTGAGACCAAGGTACTGTTTGATTCAACTGCGTTTTCCATGATGAATCAGATTTCTGAGAATACAGGCTCTGATACCACTTGTCAGGATCTTAATTCTAAACAAGAATAAACTCTCAGAAAACAATATCAAAAGAAACTTTATTAGTTGAATTCTTGGAGGATGAGTTACTTTTATTGACATCGGAAGTTTCACCTTTTTCTAACACACTCGACTGTTTTTCAAAATTAGAAGAATAAACAACTGTTGGTTTGGCAAGTGTCACAAACTCCGGATTAGATCTAACATTCCATTTCTTGTCATCAAACTCTTTCTGATCTGATAAATTCTTTTTGAACAAATCATTTTCAGTTCATTTATCTGTCTACAAAGCTCCCGGTTTTCTTCTAAAGACTTATCCAATTTTAAACGAAGATCATAGTTTCTTGTCAGGATCTTAATTCTAAACAAGAATAAACTCTCAGAAAACAATATCAAAGAAGTTTGCGGAATAACACTTTGATATTCAATGAAACAGTAAACAAACAGTAAATCTGATGAACAACTTGCAAACTCTTATTGAATGATTGAAAAAATCACAAGCTTTTTCACACAACCTCAATATTGATGAACAGACTCACCAATACGAATTCTACTTCTCTAGAATTAGGGATCTAACCTTGAGGTTTATTCTCTCTATCAAAGCTAAAAAAAAACTCAGAATTGAATGTTACTAAAGAAAACAAAACTATTCTATACATATACTGAAGATAAAAGATAATTACAAAATAATAAAAGATCTTCAGTATAATCTTCCATTATTATCTCTAGGCTTCCATAGATATCTTCAATCCAGCTGTCATCCTTTCCATACGAATCTTCATCTCATAAGCAACATTAATACTCTGAGCAGTATTAAGTTCAACAGTACTAACCATGCTCAACAGTATTAACTTTGTTCTAGCAGTACTAATCTTGATGAGCAGCATTAATCTTGTTCAGCAACATTAACTTTCACTTGCAACATTAACCTTAGAAGTAGTAACCATTGGCAGTATTAACTGAACTTAGCAATTCTTCAGTTCCCAACAGTTTTCATCATCAACTTCCTCGAGAGTCTTTTGTAAGTCAGAGATTTGCTTTTCAAAATCAGAAGTTTGATTTAATATGGAGTCTGACTCAAGCTTATTCAAAATGGGGACATGATCTGAAGAGTTCATCATTTGATCAAAAATTTCTTCAGATATTTTCTCAACAAACTCAGACTTTTCATTGGAACCCGTGACATTTGAAGACTCTTCTATCTTAGCTTCATTTGAGGAATCAGAAGTAATAGACTCAGATGTAATGGTCTGATCACAAATATCAGTGTCTGACTCATACTCGTCATACTAACACTTGGTTTTAGGAAAGACTTTATCATCATTTACTGATTCATCATTTATAACAGGTGGGGAAAATAATGATTCAAACTCTACAAATTCAGCTTTCGGCTTTTGTAGCAACTATTTAAATCATTATATTTGAATCCCACAGATTTAAAACTTGATTGTTAATTAGTGCAGCTTGATTGGTCATCGTCTACAACTTCTTTACCTTTTTGTGGAGTATCAGATATAATAGTCACAACTTTGATGAACGTGTCACGATTGTCCGGAATCTTCTTAACGGTTGAACCAATTTTATCAAAATTATATAAATTTTCAGGGGCTCGTTTTAAAATATCAGTTTCAGACAAACCTTACCCCAATTTTGGATTGTAAAATCTAACATCTTGGAGTTTGTTTGTAAGAAGATTTAGAGTCTGTCCAGTCTGTCCACGTTTTAAATTTAAGTCCTCCAGTTGTTTAATTTTGCAGTACACCTTATTGCGTTCTTGAAAGCAAATTTCAAATTTAATTTTAAACTCACTCTTTGTCAGGATCTTAATTCTAAACAAAAATAAACTCTCATAAAACAATATCAAAGAAGTTTGCGGAATAACACTTTGATATTTAATGAAACAGTAACCAAAACAGTAAATCTGATGAACAACTTGCAAACTTTATTGAATGATTGAAAGTCACAAGCTTTTACAAACAACCTCAATATTGATGAACAGGCTCACCAATACGAATTCTACTTCTCTAGAATTAGGGTTCTAACCTTGAGGTTAATTCTCTCTTATGAAAGCTAAAACTCAGAATGAATGTTACAACCAAAGAAAAACAAACTATTCTATACATATACTGAAGATAAAGATAATTACAAAATAATAAAAGATCTTCAGTATAATCTTCCATCAATATCTCCAAGCTTCCAAAGATATCTTCAATCCAGCTGTCATCCTTGCCATACGGATCTTCATCTCATAAGCAGCATTAATACTCTGAGCAGTATTAAGTTCAGCAGTACTAACCATGCTCAGCAGTATTAACTTTGTTCTAGCAGTACTAACTCCAACAGTACTAACTTCTAGCAGTAGTAAAATCTACTAGCAGTAGTAATTCTTGATGAGCAGCATTAAGTTGTATCAACAGCATTAACTTTAACTGGCAGTAGTAATTATGTTGAATCAACATTAACCATACTTGATCATTTCTGAATTTCCCAACAATCTCCCCCTAACTTGACTTTTAGGAAGAGAAGTCAAGTTCTTCAGATGCTCCCAAAATACCATTCTTCAGATCCCTGTATCAACATTTAACCCTAAAATTTGATTGATCATTCTCTGAATCAGATACTTTGCCATTTCTGAGTTTTCAACACATCCAAGCTTCTTCTTCAGCATTGCATGAAGCTTAAGTCTGCTGTGGTTGTATACTCTATCCACTAGGAAGTATTCTATGTGATTTCTATCCAAGGTCACTGCATATACTCCACTAGTTTCATATAGATTCCAATTGTTGACTGTTTGAAATACATTTCTTATCACATGCTCCACTTCTTCAGGCTTGAACATCATACACAGATACTCCATCACCAGTTTTGTAATTGAAATCCCTGGAGCTTTTAACTGATCTGCATATAACTTCATCCCTATTTCAAACATTTCTTCTATATCAGACCTGGAGCATGTTCTGACAATCTTGGCCCAAGTGTTGAATACCTCATACTTTTCATCCTTCCTCTTGAGCCTTATGTATTCCTTTCCATCCACTGTCAATGTATCCCAGTGAATAACTTCAGGAGGCTTTACACCAACAGGTTCTGCTGAAATTGGTTTAGGTACTTTGTCCATCACTACCATGTACATGTTTACATCATCAGTACTTGAAGGCTCTTTCTTTTCAGATGACTCAAGTACCCCTTCTTCTTTAGCAACCTTCTCAGCCTCTCCTTCAGTTATTCTAGGCTTCTTGGTTATCTTTCTTCTTGCCATCATCTTGGTTCTTTTAGGAGTCCTTAGACTTTCCCCAAGAGTGGCCTCCTTCTTTGGAGTTTCTTGCTCCTCTGGAAAAGGTTTTTTTTTATCAACAAGTCATTGCTCTCTTTCATCCTTTTCTCCATTTCTACCCTTGCCGTTTCATTCCCTTCAGGCTTGATCATTTCTGCATCATACAACCCTTTGATTTTCTCAAAAGACATCTTTGAGAACATTTCCACTTTGACACCTACAGCACCCTTGAGGAAAGTAAGCATTTTCTTTCTCTCTTGAGTACCAAGGTATGTTTTTGAAGGTTGTCTTTGTCTTGTCTTTGCAGCCATTTTGATCTTTCCAGTCTTCCTTAGAGATGTGGCTTTCTTCTTGGCTAGTTCTGTTGCAAGACTTTGTTGATAGGATTTATTCAGTTCTTCAGCCATTGGTTTTGCTATCTCTCTATCTTTTTCCACTTGCACACTTTCTGCTTCTTCAAGTTCAACTTGTATCTTTCTAGCCAGAGCTTCATCTGATTCAATCAACTTTTGCTTTTTCATTGGTTGATCAGATTCCACTAGCTTTGCTTTGCCTTTTTCCTTACTCATCAATTTCTGAATACTAACTTTCTTGACACTTCAACATTGTCTTTGATGACAACTCCTTTGGCCTTTGAAGTGACCTTGGGAATATCATGCTTGACTTTGATTAATGCTTCTGCTGTCTCAAGTTCTTCCAAATTTCTGCTCTGAAGATCACTTAATACTTCATTCACCATTTCTGCTGCTTCACTTAGTTCAGCAACATTAACAGTTTCTGCTTCTTGTACACCCTCTGAATCTTTTTCCACTTCTTGTACCCTTTCTGTACTTATTCCATCAAGCTCCCCCTCAACTCCTTGTTTATCCTCCTTATCTGTAGCTTCTTCCATTGTGAACTCAGCTTCTGACTCCCCCTTTTTGGGAGCATCATCCCCTGATTTCCTTTTCCTTAGGACAAATTGTCTCTTCTTCTTTTTCTGGACTAGCTTCATCACCAATTTCTTGAGTTTGGTAATTTGCATTTGTTGAGACAAGATTACCAGCTTCATTTCCTCTATGTCAGCTCCTTGTTTGATAACATCCAGGTTGATGTTTCCTATAGTATCCATCAATTCTTGATAGTTATTGTGTGTCCCTAAATCTAGTTTCTAATCAATATTAATCAAACACAACAAGATTAACAAACAATTACCTGTTTTATTACTCTTTCACTTCACAAATACACTTTCTCTCTCTAGAAATCTCTCTCTCTCTCTCTACGTATTCTTTCTCTCTAACTTCTATCTCTTGTCACTTTTCTCACTAATTAAAATACAAAAAGAAAAACTATTTATACTACCCTCTAAAACAAGGAAACAACAAATACAAATACATTGACTTTTATTAAGAGACTTTGACTTTTAATGAGATTTGACTTTAGCAGCTTTGACTTTCTCAACTTTGACCTTCAGTATTCTTGATCTTGTATCCAACAAATTTATGCTCTAACAATCTCCCCCTTTGGATTCAAGATCATTGTTGAAAGATCTAGCAATTCAGTCTTCACTTTAAGCTCTGTCAAAGCAAACTCCCCTTTTTCATTGATGATCTTCTTTCCAAAACTGTCTTCAAACAATTAACAATCTCCCCAATGCTTACATAGAACACTTTCAGACTTTTGGAAAGAAATTATCTTCAGAATCAGCTCAAATGCTTTAGCAAATAATCTTCAAAGAAAAAATTCCTCAAAACTTCAGAAATTCTTTGATCGTCTTCAAAATTTTAAATCTTTGTCATTTGATATCATCTCCCTTTAACTTCAAAAACTTTAACATTTCTTCAAACCTTTAACATTCAACATTTCTTCAAACTTTTCAACCAACATTTCTTGATTTGAACTCTTCTCCCCCTTTTTGATGAATTGAGCATCAACATCATCAAAACTTTCATCAAGAAATGTCTTTGACTATTCTGATCTGAGCCTATGATTCTTTGCCAATTCGAACAATGTATTTATCCAGATCTTTTCAAATCCGGACAAAATAAGAATGTAACACCTGAATCAACAAATGAATCAGTTAAAATGCCTGTCAGTGACACAAAGTCACTGTGTGTAACGAATACACAATATAAAGGAGCTTTTTGATGTTCACTCCCCCAGGGCTTCCATCCAATCATCGAAATACCACAAAGGCAATTTCTATGAATGTTATGACAAAGAAACAAATTCTTTGTGTGTTCGTGCAAGTGTAGAAAGAATTAAGCACAAATGATTGCTTTTTAAGGCTCAACATAGTGTAAACAACTGAGACAACAGTAGATAAACACAGACTCAATGTGCATGATTGAAGTGCGAAGGTGGGGCAGACTTCCTTCTGTTTCAATATCCAGATTTTCCAAATGAAAACCAGATAGATTATATGCTGCGTCCCCTTGAAAATGTGAAACATTTTCTTGTTGAGAAGAAAATGAGTGGTTGGTGGGGTTTAAGCAAAAGTTGGCATGGGCTATTTGCCTGTTTCAATAACGTTCACCAAAGAATTGTGAATCATTAGTAATGTGGCTGCCCGGCTCAGAAAGTAGTTGGTGCAGAGTTTGATATTCTTTTATACTGATCTCTCACCCTCTTTCTTTTTAATCAATAAGCTCACTACTAACCAAACTCTCTTTTCCATTTTACCTCAGCACACCCACACTCATTTCTTTTGACTCCTCACACTCAATCACTAAGGGATTAACTTCATGGGTAGGAAACACTGGTTAACGTGAATCCATAGAAGTTTAGTTAATTCCTAGCACAAAGAACCCATAGTTTCTATAAATCATGTGTTGCTCAACTGGTTTAACTATATCAGTTAAATCTCATATACAAATGTCAGATAAATGGATGCTCAGATGAAATAATCATAAAGATTTGAGCATTTTTAAACATTGAAGTATTTTCAAACAAGGAAATCGAATGAATGAACATGAATGCAAGAAACTTGTTTGAAAATCTGACATTGTATAAAATGATCAGAAATGAATGATATATCAATTAAAGCTTAAGGTCAAGAAAAATTGATATTTGTCTATACGAAACAAGATATAGACATTCTTGAAATGACCGTTTCGAAATGAAATATCGCTCAAAATTCTTTGAATACAAGCGGAGTGTCTTACCATCGAAGAAAAATTGTTTCAATTTACAGAGATGGTAAGAACATGTTGAACAAAAATTCAAACCAGTGTGTGTGAATACTTGAAAGTATATAGAAAAGACAATACGCAAGTATTTATCTTTGGAAACACCCGGTTTGTTTATCAATGAAGCACAAAAATAAAATGAAAACATTTAAAATCACACTTCCAAATTATAAAATCTGTTTAAGAATTGGGAAGTGGTTTGAACATTTAAGAACATGTTTTCTGTACCTTAAAGTTGTCCTTCTTTCAGATATATGTGAGATTAAGATAAGAAGTTTACCTTGTCGTTCAATCTTAAATCTCCGAAAGTCAGCTGTAGTCATGTAGATATGATCGTGTCAGCTTCTCTCATCCTGTAAGTCTCAAAGTCTAGTAAAAAATTTATTCACAAAATTTATTCGAAAATAAACGACGGAAAACAGTAAAACAATTATAGAACGAATTCTGATCAGAAGTAATCAGAAATCATAGTCTTACTCCTTTTTACTTATAGACTCCCCCTAAAATCATGCATCACAAAAAATTTGTCAGTTAAGTATAATGCAGAAATTAGTTTTGCTCCCCCTCAAATGAATGTAGATCATTTAAAAATCTTCTCTAACTCCCCCTGAGATCATGAGCAAACCATTAAAGTGCAAGTATCCTTCAGATATAAAGATAAAGAAAATGATGAAAAATAACAATACGTAACTTTAGTAGGTAATAACTGATTATGTCTTCAGATTTAACATACCAAGCTTAGAGACAAGAAAATTAAATCTCTTCTCATCTAAGGGTTTGGTAAATAAATCTGCAAGTTGATAATCTGTTTTTACAAAATAAAGTTCAATTGTTCCTTTTTCAACATTATCTTTGATAAAATGATACCTTACATCAATGTGTTTGGTTTTCGTATGCTGGACAGAATTAGCAGATATGGCAATTGCACTCTTCGAGTCACAGTAGATTGGAATTTTATCATACTTGAATCCATAGTCTCGTAGCTGTGTTCGCATCCACAAGACTTGAGAGCAACAACTGGCAGCAGCTACATACTCTGCTTCAGCAGTCGATGTGGAAACGGATAACTGTTTCTTTGAAGCCCAGCTAACGAGCTTGTCTCCAAGAAATTGTACGTGACCAGAAGTACTCTTTCTGTCCAACATGCAACCTGCATGATCTGCATCTGAATATGCAGTCAGTTGAAACCCTGTATCCTTAGGATACCACAAACCAAGATCTGCAGTCCCCTTCAGATATCTAAAAATCCGTTTGACAGCGGCCAAATGGGATTCTTTGGGATCAGCTTGATATCTAGAACATAGACATGTTGAAAACATAATATCTGGTCTACTGGAAGTTAAATACATCAATGATCCTATCATACCTCTATAGGTTCTAACATCAACACTTTTTCCTGAAGGATCAGTGTGGATCTTAGTTCCTGGTGCCATTGGGGTGCCAATAGATTTGTGATTTTCCATTTTGTACTTCCGAAGAATGTCCAAAATGTACTTAGATTGATTTATAAAAATCCCCGTAGAAAGTTGTTTAACTTGTAATCCGAGAAAGAAATTCATCTCTCCCATCATACTCATTTGAAAACGTGACACCATGAGGTTAGAAAAGTTTTTACAATATTTTGGATTAGTAGAACCAAATATTATATCATCAACATATATCTGAATAAGTATAATATCAGCTTTTTCTTTCTTGATGAATAAAGTAGTGTCGATCTTACCTTTAGAGAAACAAGACATGACCAAGAATTTGGATAAGACGTCATACCAGGCTCGAGGGGCTTGCTTTAATCCATAAAGGGATTTGTCCAATATGTAGACATGATCTGGCTTATCTGGATTAAAGAACCCTTCTGGTTGAGACACATACACTTCTTCTTTAAGAATGCCGTTCAGAAAGGCTGTTTTCACATCCATCTGAAAGACTGTGAAGTTCTTATGAGCGGCGTAGGCGAGAAACATTCTGATTGCCTCTATGCGCGCTACTGGAGCATATGTCTCGTCATAATCGATACCTTCCTCTTGCCGGTAGCCTTTGGCAACAAGTCTAGCTTTGTTTCTGATGACGACACCATCTTCATCCTTTTTATTCTTGAATACCCACTTAGTTCCTATCACGGTCTTTCCTTCAGGCTTAGGAACTAATCTCCAAACCTTTAGGGCTTCAAACTGATTGAGCTCTTCTTGCATTGCAAATACCCAGTCTGAATCAGCAAGAGCCTCAGATACTCGAGTTGGCTCAATCTTGCTGAGGAACGAGTCATGCATACACTGATTAAGAGTCGCTGACCTTGTCTGAACAGGCTTGTCAAAATCTCCAATTACTTGATGTAATGAATGGTCTTTGGTCCAGCGATGCTCATGTGGGAGTGGAATAGATGAATTCTGAACATGATCATCATCTTGAAATCCACTTTCAAAATCTTCAGTTTGAATTACAGGAGGGGGGTTTTCAGTTGAAATATCAGTTGAAGAAATATCAGTTGGGATAGCAGATTCAGGCTGTTGAGTAGACAAAGTATTACACCCAACTGAAATAGTTACTTCTGACTCAGCACTTGTTTGAACATCTTCAACTGTAGGAGTAACAATAGGAATATGAATTTCTGTCTGAACTGGAGATGCTTGTTCAGTAATAACTTCTGAAGTGACTGGATGATGACAGCTTGTATCTTCAGACCTGTCAGTCACAGCAGATTTAGATACATTAGTTCCAAGAAACTCATCATAAAAGAATTCAAATAACAAATCTAAATCAGTTAAATGTGAAGTAGATGTAGAAGCGTTATCCGAATTTGTCGCTGTAGACACAGGTTCTGGACTGATCTGCCCAGAAGCTAATACACCAGTGATAACGGGTTCTGAATTGATTTGATCAGAAGCCATATCTTCATCAAATGTGACATTGACGCTCTCCACAACTGTCTTTAACTTCTTTAGATAAACCCGATATGCAGCAGATGTTGAAGAATAACCGATAAAAATGCCTTTGTCCGCCTTAGCACTGAATTTGTTCAGACTCTCTCTATCGTTAAGCACAAAAAATTTACACCCAAATATGTGAAAATATTTGATAGTAGGTGTTCTGTTGTTAATCAGCTCATATGGAGTCTTTTGAAATCGGCGGTGTATCATGGAACGATTTTGCGTATGGCATGCAGTCGACACAGCTTCTGCCCACAAGAATAGAGGTAGATCCGATTGACTAAGCATAGTCCGAGCGGCCTCGACTAGCGTCCTATTACGTCTTTCTACTACTCCATTTTGTTGAGGGGTTCTAGCAGCAGAATACTGATGTGAAATCCCAACTGAATCGAGATATTCATCAATAATCTTGTTCTTGAATTCTGTGCCATTGTCAGTTCGAAGGAACTTGACTCGTCGCTGCAATTTCACCTGGGTCGTCTTTAAGAATAAAATGAGAACTTCCGGTGTCTCATCTTTTGAACGAAGAAATTTGACCCACGTGTATCTGGAGTAATCGTCCACAATTACCAACACATATTTCTTACCACCCAAACTCTGAGTTCTCATTGGTCCACATAAATCCATGTGTATCAGTTCTAACAGAGAACTAGTGCTTGGTTCAGGCTTTGGTTTGTGAGCGGCTCTCTTCATATTACCCTTCTCACAAGCTGCACATAAGTGTTCTTTTTCGTATTTCAGCTCAGGAAGTCCCTTTACTAATTTCCCACGAACCATCTTGTTGATGTAACGAAAGTTCAAGTGAGATAACCATCTATGCCAGAGCCAACTTTGTTGCTGTGAAGCTTTTGTCATCAAGCATACTTGATTGTCAATCTGAACTTTGGACAAGTTGATGGTGTAGAGGTTTGTCCTTCTATGTCCACCCAAGAGTTCTGTTCCGTCTTCAGTACGAACCGAGCAACTCTTAGACTTGAAGTTAACCTCTAACCCTTTATCGCAGAATTGACCTATGCTGAATAAGTTGTGCCCCAAGCCTTCGACATAGCTCACTTTACTGATCGTTATCTTATCTTGAATGATGTCACCATATCCTAAGATAGGTGAAAGCTGATCGTTTCCAAATCTGACATTGCCACTGAATTTCTCTGTATAATTAGACAATAAAGCTTTTTGCCCAGTCATATGCTTGGAACATCCACTATCCAAGTACCACATATGCCGGGTCTGCAAGAGAAATCAGGCAATAACAATTTTAGGTACCCATTTAAGAACGGGCCCTAACGGATTAGCACAAGATTTTGGTATCCACTTGAAAATGGATCCTCTGTTCTTTTGAAAACTTTGAAAAACATTTGATCTCGAAGAATTAACATGATAAGATCCATACCAATCAGAAGAATAATGAGAATAAGCAAAGTCAGTTTTCCGATAATTATGATGAAATTTAGTAGTAATAGGAGATAATTGAATCAACTGCTTTATTGAATAACGCTTGTAAGAAGTTACAAGGTTTTGTTTATGAGAAGCACATTGATCAACTACATCAGAATCACTACTAACAGATTTAGTACAAGAATTATCAGTAACTGATTCAGCTATCTCAGCATCCTTCTGTTTTGGTCTCCATTTGGATTGAGCTTTCAACTTTTTCTTCCTTAAATCTGAAACATAAGATGTAGATTTATTAGGAAAAATAGATTTCTGTGACTGAGGTTTCTTTTGTGTACCAGTGTATTTCTGTTTTTGTAATCATTGCTTCTTATGTTTCTTACCATTAGCATAGTAATCAGCAGTTACAGAAACTTTGTCATTACTAACACCACTTGGTAACACTTTGTCATTTTCAAAACAAGTAGAATGATCAGGAAGTTTAGAATGAATGTCAAACATATCAGATTCTTCCATGCTCCAATCATCAGAATTAAAAGAATCATTTGCAGACTCAAATAAGTCATCAGAATTATCAGAGAAAATTTGAGGTTCCTTTGAAACTGTAGAACACTTTGTTGATTTTTCTTGAAAAACAGTGTTCTTTATAACTGTAGAAAACACATTTTGTTCTATATCAACCAAAAGTTTTTCATCAGATAAAACATTTTCAAGTTCAACTATTTTGCTTTCAAGAATAGATGTAGGAACATAAACCTTTGCAATCGCAGGTTTTGCCTTCATCTCAGATGCGGAATAACTAACAAAATAGTCTTTTGAAAGAACTTTCGGTGTTTCTGAAAGATAACTATCATTTAACTTGACATAGTTAAATGGTAGTTGCATTTTCTTTTTATTCTTTTTGTTTTCAGTTTCTTTGGCCTCATCTTCATCTGACAATTTGGTAACAAATTTGGGTTTCAAATGAGTATGTTTACCAGCACAGGCAAGAAAATCATAGTTATAAAGTGCCGGCTGTTTTCTGATAGCTTTCTTAAGATAATGGGGGTTGTTAAAACCAAGTCCCCATCTTTGCTTAACATCTACCTCTTCATTAGGAGCATTAAGAAAGATGGTTTGATCTGTTTGATCTCTTTAATAAAGTTTAACTTCCAGACCATTTACCTTCTTGTTCAAATTCTTGTTTTCAACCTGCAGTTTATAAATAGTTAGTGCAGATTCATTTTTCTCAAACTCATATCTATTTACTTTACCTTCAAACTCAGAAATCTTCTTTTAAAAATTATCTACTTTAGATTTAGAATCAGAATCAGATTTGCGTAAAGAATCAATTAGATCTTTGTTTGAAATAACAGAAGTATTAAGTTCAAAGATCTTCTTGTTCTTTTTAGCAACCTTTTCCTTTTCATTTTTCAGATTATTTTGTAAATTTTGAAGCTCAACCACCATGGTTTCCAACTTGGTAATGAAATCTTTTGGAGTTAAGTTTAATACCTCATTAACTGCCTCATCATCTGAATCGTCATTCTTATCCTCTTTGCCCATGAGACAGATATGAGCATTTTCTTCTTTCTCTTCACCTTCATCCTCAGAATGATCCAACCAAAACTCATCTTCAGCCATTAGAGCAATACCAGCTTCCTATTGTCTTGCCAAAAGCAACTTGTTTTGATAATACTGAGAGTTGCGTACTTTCGGCTTTCGACAATCTTTAGCATAATGACCCAACTTGCCACAATTGTAGCATTTGATTGAATCAGTTGCTGGCTTCTCAACAGCTGTGTAATCATTCACAAATTTCTTATTCTCATCCGGTTTCTTCTCACCATACCGTTTCTCTTCAAATCTCTTGCCTTCTACCCTCTCTCGGTGGTCGTGGTTCTTTGAACTTGATGACGAATAACATTGAGAATTTGATCCCGGTTTCTTATAAAATTTCTTCTGAAAGGCACGGGTCAGCAAAATCATAGCTTGTTTCAGATTCTCGCCATCATCACTATCTGAAACAGAATCTGACTCAGAAGTTGTAAGAACTATCTTCTTTTTCTTTTCTTTCTTCTCTTTCTTTTCTTTCAACTTCTCTCCAACTACTAAGGCAATAGGATCAGAAGCTTGTACTGCTTTCTTCTTTTCAGCTCTTTTCTCTTCAACCACTTCTTCATTCTGCTTTAAGGTTTCAAATACCTCATGTAGTGGAATTTCATTTAAATCCTTCATCTGCTTCATTCTTCTTGTATGCTTCTTCCATTCTGGACGTAAGATACTCAAGAATTTGACATTGTTTTCCAGTTGCTTCTTCTTAACTTTGTTCTTTGTTAACTCGTTCAGAAGCAACACAAACCTCTCATAAGTATCTTCCAGACTCTCATTCTCCTTGGCTTTGAACTCCTCATAGCTATTTATGCAGTTTGCCACTTTGATCTGGTTTCCGACCTTTGATCCCATCATCATCTTTTGTAATTGATCCCACATCTTCTTTGCATTGGCTTTATAACTGTCAATCTTGATGTAGATTTCGTTTGGGATGCTTTGAAGAAGTAAAGATCTCGCTTGTTTATCTGCTTTGTATCGGCTTTTCTGCTCTTCAGAATATTGAGAAATATCTACTGTCACTGTTTTCATCTTTTGCTCTCTTTCTTCAGTTCCATCTTCACTATCAGAAGAGTCAACATCAGGTACTTGAACTGTTATTGGAACCATTGGACCTTCGGTGATAGACAGTAGAATATTCTCTCCATTTGAATGCCGATCTATGAAATCCAGGAATCTGTCTTTCCATTGCTCATATTCGCCTTTGAATAAAACTGGAGGTTTCACATCAGTTCCAATTGAAAGTGCATCTTTGGAAGTCATCTTGTATAATCCTGTTTTAAAAATTAATCAAATAAGAAACTAGAACTGATCGTTAGTCCAAAATATGAAATCACAAGAAAAATCTTGAAAACTAGAAAAATCAGAAAATTCGAAAAATTTGACTAAGTATCAGAACTCGCAAGTCACTATTGAACTCGCAAGCCCTAAAACTCGCAGACTGAAGAACTCGCAGACTAAGACTTGCGCGTTCTATAAATTCTCAACCAAACGCGCAGACAAACTCGCAAGTAAACTCGCAAGAAAACTCGCAGATATTTGCTCGTTTTGAGAAACTCGCAAGCAAATACGCAGATCAAACTCGCAAGCGCCTAAACTCGCTAACTGTGAAGTGCGCGTTTCCCAAACTCGCAGATCGAAGCTTGCACGTTTGAACTAAACTCGCTAGCTACTCTTGCGCGTTTCAACACTTAGAATTATTTTCTGAATTTTCAAACTCGCAGGTCGATAAACTCGCTGATCACTGTTCCTCCTCAAACTCGCAGGCCAAAGAACTCGCAAACTACTATTCCTTCTGAAACTCGCTAGCTTTGATTAGCGAGTTTGTAGAACTCGCTGGCCACTACTAGCGCGTTTCGCCGAACTCGCAGACATCAACTAGCGCGTTTTTAAAACTCGCTAGTCGTTACTTGCGCGTTTTGACCAATATTGATTCCTTCAGCTTGCGTGTTCTAGCTGATGAACTAGCGCGTTTCACGAAGAACTTGCGCGTTTGAGGGATCTAGCGCGTTCTTCCTTCTGTCGACCCAAAAATGAATTTTTCATCTGAATTCGAACTAAACTTTGTCCAATTGATCTGTAACTTTGAATTGATGCTCGATTACAGTGCTAGAACATATTACAACTCAAGAAACTTACAAACAATCACTTACAATACAAAAAGATCGATGAAACAGTGAAAAACAACTCGTGTAACAAAACTCGACCAAAATCACAAATTCAATTGAAATTACAGTGCAATACGAAAATTAAAGTACATAGACTCGATCTAATACACTTTTCGATCAAAACCTAATCAAAATCTGCTCCAAAAAAAAAAATTTACAAAAACTCAGAATTTCGAATTTTCTGCTCATGAATAGTGACGAACTCGTTTCTTGATTTTCTTGAATCGATTTCACCTTTTGGATCTGCTCTGATACCAATTGTGTGTCCCTAAATCTAGTTTCTAATCAATATTAATCAAACACAACAAGATTAACAAACAATTACCTGTTTTATTACTCTTTCACTTCACAAATACACTTTCTCTCTCTAGAAATCTCTCTCTCTCTCTCTCTCTACGTATTCTTTCTCTCTAACTTCTATCTCTTGTCACTTTTCTCACTAATTAAAATACAAAAAGAAAAACTATTTATACTACCCTCTAAAACAAGGAAACAACAAATACAAATACATTGACTTTTATTAAGAGACTTTGACTTTTAATGAGTTTGACTTTAGCAACTTTGACTTTCTCAACTTTGACCTTCAGTATTCTTGATCTTGTATCCAATAGATTTATGCTCTAACAGTTATATCTGTCCTCACCTTCTCCAGGAGTGTTACCCCTATTTGAAGGATCATTGGATCTTTTAGTAGTGGAAGTCTTCTGCCTAGCAGAAGCACTATCCACCCCCTTGGTTTCTTGGCACCTGGGACCTTTGAATGATTGCTCATTCAAAGTTGCCATGGGGGAGGTCTTATTTATGTTACCACTGTCCTCCTCTGTGTTAGCAGGAGTAGTGGCAGCCTACTCACCCATATGCTCATACATCTCCTCATTGAGCACCTCCTTGGGGTTGGGAGACAGCCCTTTGGTTTCCCTGTAGATATTCTCTAAAGGAGAATTCTCCCTTAGAGGGCTTAAAAGCTCAGTGGGTGATGGTACAAGAAGGGAAGGAGCCTTCTTTACGTTTTTCCTGATATAAGTTTGGGTGATAGGAGAAGTTGGCTTATGAATTAGGGACTGGGGGATTGATATAGAGTGGGAAGGTTGGGATTGGCTAGCAGTGGGATGGTCTAATGAGGGCCTTGACCCTGCTGCCATACCTTCTTCAGTGTGGGACACCACCATCATTGTAGAGAACAATGGGGGTGTCAACTTCTTCCGAGTCCAAAAAGGATCTCTTCATGTTTGAAAAGACCTTACCTTTGGGAATTTTTGGTACATATACCTCATCAAAGTGAGGCATATCCGTCAATTCGTGTGTTATAACTTCTTGTACAAACCTGGGGTACATATAAAAGCTTTTTTTACTTCCCAGGTTTGAGACAAGATCACTGAAAATCATTTTAGAAAAATTGTACGTTCTGGCAGTGGCCAAACAGACCAAAGCATAAACAATGGTACTGCTAAACTCACTCCATCCAGTAGTCTTTTTAGAGATGCAGTGCATAAGGGTATGAACAAGAAAACGCCATTGGGTATAAAATTTTGCTTTGGAGAATTTAAACCCACCCAACTGGCCTCCATACCCCATTCTTGATAAGTTTGAGAACAAGTCCTCATTGGAAAGAGAAGTAATACCTTCAGCATCGTCTAGACGTAGACAGATGCGTATCACCTCTTCAGTAACTGACAAGGGTTTGTCACACACCCTTGTTTTCAGAATCTGCACACCATTCTCTGTGACCATGGTGGCATTTGCCCAGAATTTTTTTTTATGCTCTATGTAAATTGTTGGCGACACAGTTAGAGCATAGGCAATGTGGCTAGACTTCAGAAAATCCACAATCTGATGAAATCCTGCAGCTTGCTTTGGCTTTTGTAGCATCGCGATTTCATTGTGCTCATCGATGAAGGCCATGGATGCCATTGAACTTGAATGTTCTTGCCTGAAAAACTTGGTACTTTGAGAGAAAAGGGTTAGAGCGCAAGTGAACAATATGCAAAGAGTCGTTATGAACTTTTAGGCGGGCAAAGGGTATTTATAGTGTATGGGACATAAGCAGTATTAACCACTAGCAGTATTAACTAATAGCAGTATTAACTAACTAGCAGTATTAACTGAGAGCAGTATTAACCAACTAGCAGTATTAACTGAGAGCAGTATTAACCACTAGCAGTATTAACTAACTAGCAGTATTAACTAACTAGTAGTATTAACCACTAGCAGTATTAACTGAGCACTGGCAGTATTAAAACTGCACTAGCAGTATTAACTGTACTTACTCTTTTTGAAGCTTATGAAGGTCTGATCAAAGCAATAACTTCCTGTGAAAGATGATTAGCAGCATACACATAGCCAAAATAGCAGGTAAATAACCACTTTTAAAAACATGAGCTCATTCAGAGTTGATCATGCCCACACTTGAGACCAAGAAAGTGAATCTACCTACATCAAAAGCTTTAGTGAATAGATCTTCAAACTGGTTGTCAGTATGAACTTTGGCAACTTGAATGAGCTTCTTTTCATTACAATCTCTGATAAAGTGATACCTGATCTCAATGTGCTTTGTTTTGGAGTGCTTGACTGGATTGTTAACAATGCTTATAGCACTGCTATTTTCAATAAAGATTGGAGTGTGAAGAAATGTTACCCCATAGTCCAGCATCTGATTTTGAATCCATAGAACCTGAGAGCAGCAACTTACAGCAGCAATATACTCAGCTTCTGTTGTTGATAAGGACACTGTGGTTTGTTTCTCGCACTGCCAGGATACTAGTCTTGCACCCAAAAGTTGACATCCCCCTGAAGTAGACTTTCTGTCCATGTTAGCACCACCCAAGTCACTATCTGAATATGCAATCAAGTCGAATGAAGATTCATATGGATACCAAAGACCTAATCTAGCTTGTCCTCTTAAGTATCTGAAAATCCTCTTCACAGCTTGAAGATGTGATTGTTTAGGCTTGACTTGGAATCTGACACATACACATACTGGAAACATGATGTCTGGTCTTGAGGCTGTGAGATACATGAGAGATCCAATCATTGATCGGTATAGATGGACATCAACATCCTCCCCCTCAAGATCAACAGTGATCTGTTTGTGAGTTTCCATTGGTGTGCTGGCTGGCTTTAAGTCTTTTAAACCATATTTATCCAGGATGTCTTGCACATATTTTGATTGACTGATAAAGATCCCATCTGACTGCTGTTTCACCTGAAGCCCAAGGAAGAAGGTAAGTTCACCCATTGAACTCATTTTAAAGCTCTTGTGCATCAACTCTTCAAAGCCTCTACACATCTGATCTTTTGTGGATCCAAATATGATATCATCCACATAGATCTGAACTAATAGGTTGTCCTTCTTACTTCTTTTAATGAAAAGGGTCTTGTCAATGATGCTCCTTTCAAACCCATTCTCCAAGAGATAGGTAGACAGAGTGTCATACCATGCTCTTGGGGCTTGATGTAGACCATAAAGTGCTTTCTTCAGCTTGTATACTCTGTCAGGATATGTAGGATTTTCAAAGCCAGGTGGCTGACAGACATATACTTCGTCATCAATTGTACCATATAGAAAGGCACTCTTTACATCCACTTGATAGACCTTGAACTTCATGTATGAGGCATAGGTTAAGAACAACCTAATTGCCTCTACCCTTGCCACTGGAGCAAACACTTCATCATAATCTATGCCCTCTTCTTGGGTGTACCCTTGTGCCACAAGCCTTGTTTTGTTCCTGATCACAATACCTCTCTCATCCTTTTTGTTCCTGAAAATCCACTTGGTGCCTATAGCTCTATGACCTTTTGGAAGGTCCACCAAGTCCCAAACATCCTGTAGCTTGAATTGAAGTAACTCTTCTTGCGTGGCTTCTATCCAACTTGAATCCTTCATTGCATCATAGGCCTTCTTAGGCTCAATATGGGATAGAAAGCAGGAGAGTACTGTGTGTTGTTGATCCTGCAGCTCTTGAAGTCTGCTTTGATACCTTGTAATCATAGGAGAAGATATGTCTCCTATTACTAGCTCTAGAGGATGATTCTTTTGTGTTCTATTCTGAAAACTAGGTTCTTCATGGATTCCATCCTCTAGATTGGAATCATTTAAGTCAGCTGAGGGGATCACCTCAGCTACTTCTAGCTCTTTATGCACTGAAGATTCTTCTTCTCTTCTCTCTTCTTCACTCTGTATTGGCTCAGTTATAGTCTCCTTTTCACAGGATTCAACAGGTTCTTTTATAGGCATAGGAAAGATCACAGACTTGACTACTAGTACTCTGTTTTGGACATAGCAAGCAGTATTAACTGCTTCTGCCCAGAAAGTTATTGGAAGTTTAGAGTCAGCTAACAGAGATCTAGCAGCCTCAATTAGTGTCCTATTCCTTCTCTCAGCAACACCATTTTGTTGTGGAGTCCTAGGAGCACTGTATTGTCTCTCAATTTCTTTTTCCTCACAAAAGGTGTTTAGGTCAATATTTTTAAATTCAGTACCATTGTCTGACCTAATGATTTTTACTTTTTGATTGGTTTGGTTTTCAATTCTTAGAATAAAGAATTTGATCAGTCCACTTGTCTCATCCTTAGTCCTTAGAAAATATACCCAAGTGAATCTAGAGTAATCATCAACAACAACTAGACAGTCTGACTTCTTACCAATACTCATAACATTTGTAGGGCCAAACAGATCCATATGCAATAAATGAAGAGAATTAGAGATTGTGTTCACCTCTTTGGACTTATGAGAAGTTTTGTGTTGTTTGCCTTTGAGACAAGCAACACAATGATCATCACATGAATATACTTTAGAAGGCAAACCTCTTACAAGGTTGTTTTTAACAAGCTTATTTATTGTTTTAAAGTTCATGTGACACATCCTTTTGTGCCAAAGTGATGATTCATCCAAAGAAGCTTTTTAAACCAGGCAGTTTAGGGATGAATCAGATGAAACACTTTCCATATCCAAACAGTATCATTTTTTCATCAACTACCTTGAATCCAGGAGCAAGGATAATACATTCAGAATCTGTAAACAATATACTATGTTGTTTGTCACAAACCTGTGATACAATTAACAGGTTGTACCTTAACTGTTCAACATAGAAAACATCTTCAAAGGTCATTTTACCTTTGGTCACATCACCTTTACCACTGATTTTACCTCCATCTAGAGTATTCCTAAAAGAAACATGCCCACCATCAATCTTCTTGAAGTTCTTGAGGCAAGACATATTCCCTGTCATGTGCCTAGAGCAACCACTATCAACATGCCAGATGCTCTTCCCTTTTGAGCTGTTGGTTGCCCTACACATAAGATTAGACAATTAGTATTGATTGGGAACCCAAGCCAAAGTGGTCTTGGGTTTCCCTTTCTCATCAAAATACTTACATTCCTTTTTGATGAGGTTTTTAAAATCAGAACACTTAGTATTTGAGTAGTTTGTCAAGATTATTGGTCTAGCACCACTAATACTAGAAGCAATACTATCTTTAGAAGTATTAACAGAGTTAGCAATACTAACAGGTTTGGCAGTATTGACCTTGTTGGCAGCACTAACAGAGTTAGCAGTATTAACATTTGCAGAAGTACTAACAATGTTAGCAGCACTAACATTGGTAGCAGTAGTATTGCTTCTAGCAGCACTATCACTGTCAGCAGCACTATTTGTGGTAGCAGTACTAATAGCTTTAGTGCTTTTAGGTATCCAAATCTTGACACTGTCTTTCCCATTCTTTTTCTTCATGTGGCTATTAGATTTGACAACTTTCTTAGCCACATGGTTCTTTTCTTTCTTCCTATAACCAAAAGGTTTTTGAGTAGGTCTCTGAAAGTTCATCCTTTGGTTCATGGGATTGAAATAGCAATATTTGGCAATGTGATTAAGCTTTCCACAAATAAAGCAGGGTTTTGGTCTATTGATTTTACTCAGATCAATCCCTTGTTTTTGTGCCCACATATTATTCCAGTTTCTCTGATTACCCCTCTTTTTATCATGTTGTTGGGGCTCAGATTTATTGCATGAACACTTGTTGCAAGGGATAGGGTTCACAACAGTGGTCTGTTTATAATGAACCTTCTTGGTCTTTCCCTCAGTCTTCTCTATCTCTTTGGACTTGACCCAATGCTTTCCACATCCCTCATTGGTAATTATGTGGTTTTCTATAGGAATCTCACCACTCACAGTACTGTCCTTATTCTTGACAGTTTCTTTCTCAGTTTTATCCTCAACAACTACTTCATCTAAGGGATCTATCTCAGTGGCTCCCTCAGGCAGGTCCTTCCTATCCTTTGTCTCTAACAAGTCTGAACTAGGAGGGATGTAGTTGTTGTTGTAGGGTGGTGGTGTGGTATTGTACCCTATTCCTCTTCTCAGTCTATCATGAATCTGAGTTTGTAGAAGAGAGTCCATTGCTTTAGAAGCATTGGAAAACTTTTCTACATCTAGCTTGACTTTAGCTAGCTCTCCTCTTAACTTTTCACTCTCCTCTTTGGATTTGGTTAGTTGAAGTTCTAGGTCATTCTTCTCCCACTTCCAGTAGTTTGTGTCATAAGAATGTTGAAGCTCATTGGCTTAAAACTCTTAATCTGCTCTTCAAACCTCTCAACAATCCTCACATAATCTTTTATGTCCTTTTATAATCTCTTAAGGTCATCACTCATGTTCTGGTTGTGATCCCTGTACCTTTTAACAGTGTTAATGCAATTTTGAGTACAAAGATTAGAAGTTACCTCTATTGGGAGATCAGACACCTCTGCCATTAGAGCTTGGTTTTGGATAGCTTCTTCAGCTTGATCACTCCAATCAAACCCCATACCTTGTTGAGAGACTAGGGCTTGTGCAGAGTTTCTGTTATTATTGAAGCTTCTAGACTGTTCTTTGTCACACCCCGCTAAAGCGAAAACACGGGGTATAACAGTTTCCGATAAACAATCCACAAGCATAAAGTTCAACCACCATACATTTAATAAAAATACATTACAAAATTTAATAGTAGAATGTTTATCGTGAAATTACAATCCCGAGATAATTCATGATAGCATTGTCCAAAAGTTTGTACATCCCCCAAACATATTCATGATATACGCAGAACGACCCTTAAAGTTTACCTTCTTGATTACCTAAAAAGCATGTACAAAAATTTGGTCAACTACGAGAGTTGGTGAGTTCACAGGTTTTAAAGATGCACAAAACATTTTATATGCAAAGATTTGATAGTTGGAGCATGTTCGTGATCAAAAGCTTAACTTGAATACTTGGAGCATATATGTGCTCAAATACATGGAGCACATCCGTGCACATTAGCTTAACTTGAAAATTTCATGAGTATTGCTTTACGTATGACTTGAGTCGGTATAACTTAAACTTGGTTGAGCCACTACTAAACCGTCCTGGACCCTTGTTTTTGCCCCGTGTGCCTTGACTCAGAGGTGGTCTCAAGCGCCACATGGTCAATCACTTCTCTAGTATAGTGCACCCCTAGCTCGTCAGCTGTAAGAAGTGGGGTTGGTCAAGCCCAAATAGCGCTATCCACTAATACTATAGGCCCAATTTTCTGGGTTAATAGTAGTGTCGTCTGGGGACTAACTCTTAAATACTCAACATACCAACTATTTAACGTCATACATCTTACTTTTTTTTTAAAATGCTTGAGAACAAGCCTTGGCGACTTAACAGCGCAAAACATTTCAATTAACTCATGAATCATTATAATCGTACTTAAGCATGCTTTTCACCCCAAAATACGTAAAACGATAAAAGAGGGGCTGTGAATACTCACCTTGAGAGTGAACTTGGAAACTTAACGATAATGATCAAAATAGGTGCCGCTTCCTTGGTTTCCTATAGTGAAGGTTGCCATAGTGGAAATACGTTAATACCCGTTCCTATGTCCAAATGACCCATCCAAATAACTTATGAAATGCCATTAAGTAGGTGTCAATGTCCAAAACCATATTTAGATCAATTATAGTCTTATTATGCCTTAACACTAGTCTAGATCTCATTATAATCACTTTTCTGAAAAATCAGCAGTTGCTGTCCAAAATTTTAGTCAACAAAACCACTATAGAAACATATCTTCCCAAAGGAATGAATTCACCAAAATTTTTGTGGTAATACTATAGTGTGTAAAGAGTAAATCTGCACTTTTTCATAATTTTTGGATGAGTTTTGATACCTGAAATAATTTCCACAAAGCAGTGTGTCACTGATTTCCGGATCAGTGACATACCTCACTTGTAGCATGCTTTTGGGGTATCAATTCTTTGAATTAACCAATAATACTTATATGGGTGTAAACCTAACTCAAAATCCTATCATTTGGAAAAAGATTCACTTAATTTGGAATAAGAAATGAGGAAGTTATGGCCTCTACAAGATAGGTGTATGAATCTGTCTTCACTGGACAGATTGCACCATTTTCTTGTAAAATCCATTTAAGTGCTCAAATCATCTCCAAAATTAGTGTTTTCGGACTTTTTAGAAAGCTAACACCCTAAATTAAAGTCTATAAGCAAAAAGCCCAAATTTTGACATGTAGAAAATGATTTATGCATGTTGGAAGTAAGTCCATTTTCTGGACAGCAAATCTGTGGTAAATTAAGATTATGAAAATTGAAATGGTGATCATTTTACAATTGGTTTATTGAAATAACCATATGTTATCACACCATAATCAATCATAACATAGTCTTGAGATAAAAACCTTTTGATTTATGGACTCATAGCAATCTATAGATGCTCATCCAACACCCATATGAACAATCTACTAACTAAAGTGATATAAACATCACTTTTATGTTCTTAATCATTTGGATTTGAGAATTTCCATCTTAAGAACATATGTAAGCTAAACTATTCTTCATGTAAATATAATCACTATACCATTATCATCAATATTTTACAAGCTTTATATGCATGCATTCTTTAAGTGAGAGAATAAGCCACTAATGTATCAAAATTCCTTATGCATGAACATCAAACCAAGATTCTTGATGGAAAACCAATTTCTTTCTTTGAAATTGTAATCAAAACTTGCAACATAACATTGTATCTACCAAAAAGTAATCCATTTCATGAACAAAAACCCAATTTATACAACATTTAGATGTAGATTTTTACTCCTCAAACCCAAAATCGAAAATGAAAACATAAGAGAGAAGATGTAGTTTTTGAGAATACCTTGAAGATTTGATGAAGAAATTTGATTCTAACTTCAATTTGTTGATGGATTCTTGCTTGAATTTTGGTTTTGAGCAACAAAATGAAATGGTGGTGGTGTGGGTTGTGGTTCGGCCGAAAGGGAGGAGAGGGAGAGGGAGATGAAGAGTGTTTTTGAATAAAAAGAGATAATGAGACTAATTTCTTGTTCTTAATAAAATGGTTTATCAAAAAAAATATATATAACAACTAATTTTTATTGTCATGACAAGTGTCCATGACTAATCAAAGAAATTATATATAAAAAAAAATTAATTAAAATACTTAGTCTATTTCATTAAAATATCAGATATATTCGAGAACCGAAATACCCGATTCTCAATTTTTGCTTAAAACAACTTTTATGAAAAAAAATGAAAATAGTTCAACTAAAATAATATAACTTTATAATTTTATATATTTTGGACCTTAATCAATATTTTTGGCATTTCTGAATTGTGACGGTCAGTTACTGGACTGTTCCGGGCATTATACGCAACCTCCTAAATTTTCAGGAAACTTTTATCTTAAAAATTTTATACAATTTAAGGAGTGGCAAATACTTAAATCTTAATTTTCATTAACTTAGAAATTAACCTGAGCACTAATCTTGACGGTTGTCACAGTCTCCCCTACTTCGAGAAATTTCGTCCCAAAATTTAAAGTTTGTCACTTCCGGACCGCCTCTTGATTAAACATGTGAGGATACTTGCGCTTCATAAAATCCTATCTTTACCACGTAAATTCAGGTCCGTGACGCGACTTTCAACGAACCTTTAAAATAGGAATTTTACTTCTCCTTAGTCGCTTAACTTCGTGACCCAAAATTTCAACCGGCTCTTCTCTGAAAATAAGCCGTTCGTCCACTAGGATTTCATCTGGGGGTACAATCTCCAACTCGTTAGTTATACACTTCTTTAAATTTGACACGTGGAACGTGTCGTGAATGGCACTCAACTCTTGTGGCAACTTAAGCTTATAAGCTACTGGTCCAATTCTTTCTAATATTTCATATGGACCAATGAATCATGGGCTTAATTTACTCCTTTTTCCAAATCTCACAACTCCTTTCCATGGAGACACTTTCAGAAGAACCTTGTCACCCTTTTGGAATTCTAAGGGTTTTCTGCGATTATCTGCATAGCTTTTTTGTCGATCTCTTGCAGCTTTAAGCCTGTCTTGTATGGTCGATATTTTGTCGGTAGTCTCCCGTATAATATCAGGCACAAACAATTGACTGTCACCAATTTCCACCCAACTAAGTGGAGATCGACACTTACGTCCATAAAGAGCTTCGTATGGCGCGCATTGAATACTGGTATGGTAGCTGTTGTTATAAGAAACTTCAATCAATGGTAAGTGCTTATCCCAACTACCTCCGAAGTCTATAGCATAAGCGTGTAACATGTCTTCCAGAGTCTGGATGGTTCTTTCAGATTGACCATCCGTTTGTGGATGATAAGCAGTGCTCAAATCCAACCTGGTACCCAGAGCTTTCTGAAATGCTTGCCAAAACCGAGAGGTGAAACGACTGTCTCGGTCTGAAATAATGGATAGTGGTACTTCATGACGAGA
This sequence comes from Arctium lappa, assembly GCA_023525745.1. Taxonomy (NCBI): domain Eukaryota; kingdom Viridiplantae; phylum Streptophyta; class Magnoliopsida; order Asterales; family Asteraceae; genus Arctium; species Arctium lappa. The sequence continues at coordinate 14,862,864 of CM042064.1, forward strand.
AACAATTTCATCAATGTATACTTGTGCCAATCTTTCCATTTTGAAATCCTCTCGGATAGGAAGAAAATGCGCGGATTTTGTAAGTCTATCCACAATAACCCAAATTGCATCATTACCTCTTCCTGTTGTGGGTAACTTTGTGATGAAATCCATGGATACTTGATCCCATTTCCATTGAGGTATCTCCGGTTGCTGCAAAAGTCCAGATGGCTTTTGATGCTCTGCTTTGACTTTAGCACAAGTCAAACATTTACTCACAAATTCAGCAATGTCCTTCTTCATTCCCGGCCACCAATAATACTCTTTTAGCTCCTTATACATTTTTTCGGCTCCCGGGTGAATCGAATACTTCGATTGGTGCGCTTCTTCCAAGATTGACATCCGCAGACCTTCCACTTTTGGTATCCAGACCTTATTCTTGAAATATTGTACCCCATCTGATCGGGTTTCAAATTCTTTTTCTGACTGATGAAGTACCTCATTCTTTAGATTCTCCTCCTTCAGTGCCTCTTTTTGAGCTTCACAGATTTGTGTTTTGAGGCTCATTTGTACCAACATTCCTATAGTTCGTACTCTTATTGGTTTTACCTTCGCCTTCCTACTCAATGCGTCTGCTACTACGTTGGCTTTTCCGGGATGATACTTTATCTCACAATCGTAGTCACTGAGTAGTTCCACCCATCTTCGTTGTCTCATGTTTAACATTTTCTGATCAAAGATATGTTGGAGGCTTTTGTGATCAGTGTAAACGATACACTTGGTACCATAAAGATAATGTCTCCAAATATTTAAAGCGAATACCACTGCTCCTAACTCCAAATCATGAGTGGTATAATTCTTTTCATGAACTTTAAGTTGTCTTGAGGCATAAGCTATAACTTTATCTCTTTGCATCAATACACATCCCAAACCTTGATGTGATGCATCGCAATATACCACAAAATTTTCTGTACCTTCTGGTAACGCTAGAATTGGCACGTTGCATAACTTATACTTCAGCGTTTGAAATGCCTCCTCCTGTTTTTCTCCCCAATCAAACTTCTTATCTTTTTGGGTTAGCGACGTGAGTGGTTGAGCAATCTTGGAAAATTTTTCGATAAATCGCCGATAATAACCTGCCAGGCCAAGAAATTGACGAACTTCCGTCGGTGTCTTAGGAGTTTCCCACTTTTTAATGGCCTCAACCTTTGCTGGATCAACATGAATCCCTTTCTTATTAACCACATGACCCAGAAAATGTACTTCTCGAAGCCAAAATTCACACTTGGAGAACTTGGCGTACAATTTCTGTTCCTTAAGCAATTCCAACATCAACTTCAGGTGTTGTTCGTGGTCCTCCTTGCTTCACGAATAAATCAGAATGTCATCTATAAACACGATCACGAACTTGTCCAAGTATGGTCGGCAGACTCTGTTCATCAAGTCCATGAAAACTGCTGGAGCGTTTGTCAGTCCGAAGGGCATAACTAGAAATTCATAGTGACCGTAACGAGTTCTAAACGCCGTTTTGTCGATGTCTTCTTCACGAACTCTCATTTGATGATATCCGGACCGTAAGTCAATCTTTGAAAAGTACGATGCGCCTTGCAATTGATCAAATAAATCGTCGATTCGGGGAAGTGGGTATCGATTCTTTAAAGTCAGCTTATTGAGTTCCCTATAATCAATACACATTCGGAACGTCCTGTCCTTCTTTTTAACTAAAAGTACTGGTGCTCCCCAAGGCGAAGAGCTAGGCCTAATAAATCCCTTGTCGAGTAGCTCTTGTAGTTGTTCTGACAGTTCTTGCATCTCCGAAGGTGCCAAACGGTACGGTGCCTTGGCCACCGGTGTAGCTCCTGGAATCAAATCGATACGAAATTCGACTTGTCTCGGTGGAGGTAATCCAGGTAACTCCTCGGGAAATACTTCAGGAAATTCTTGGACTACCGGAATATCTTGCAAACGCTTCTCCTTAGGTTCTTTACTTATTACATGCGCCAGAAATGCGTCACATTCTTTCCTCAGGTACTTCCGCATTTTCATACAAGACACCATCTTCAGTTTTCTCTTAGAATTTTCTCCAGGTACTATAAGTACTTCTCCTCCCGGTAACGGGATTCGGAGAATCTTCTCGGAACAACTTATCTCCGCGTGGTTCTTTGACAACCAATCCATGCCCACGACTATATCAAAGCTACCTAGCTTTATTGGGATCAAATCTATTTTGAAATCCTTTTCAGCTAGACTTAGAGTACAATTTGGAAGTACATCTTTGACCCTAATTTCTTGCCCATTAGCAAACTCAATGACATAGTCTTCTTTTAATTTTTGTGTCATTTGTTTAACTTTCGGTCTAAAATTTAACGACACAAAACTTTTATCTGCTCTAGAATCAAATAGTACAGATGCGGAGTGATTGTTTAAGAGAAACGTACCTGTAATCACATTTGGGTCCCGCCTTGCTTCTTCCGCCCCAATTTCAAACACTCGGCCTCTTGCTTGACCCCTTTGATCCCTCTGTCCAACTGGCCGAATCTGATTCACATTCGCCCTTCTGTTCACCCTGGGACAGTTGTTTTTAAAATGATCCGGGCTCCCGCATTCAAAACAAACTCTCCTTCCTCCAGCCTTGTAATCCTTCTCGTAATGACCTCCTCTGTGGCACTTGCGACATATAATACAGTTTCCGAAATGTGGCCTATTACACTTGTCACATCTTGGATATGTCCCTTTTCCCCTATCGGCTGCCTGCACCTGAACTCCATAGTTACCCATGATCCTCCGATCCTTTCCCCTCCTTCGGTCATCCTGCCTCCTTAAACCCTCTTCAACTTTCCTCTTTCCTTTGGCTTTGTCACTAGAGAAAAGTCCTGAACGAATTGCATTATTGGTGAGCTTCGTTGCTAAATCCACAGCCTCTTGAAGAGTTTTCGGTTTTCCTGAAGTTACATCTCCTCTAATTTCCGGTGCTAATCCCCAGATGTACCTGTCAACTCGATTTTCTTCCGGTGTCACCAGATGTGGTACAATTTTCGCCAACTCATTGAATCGTGCCGTGTATGTATCTACATCATTGCCTTTCATCTCATGATCCCAGAATTCCGCCTGCAACTTCTGCATTTCACTCCTTGAACAGTATTCCCCTTTTATCATCTCTTTGAACTCGTCCCATGTCAATCCATTTGCTGCATCTCTTCCTCTTGTTTGCACTTGGGTGTTCCACCAAGTCAGTGCTCTCCCTTGTAATAAACAAGTTGCAAATTCTACCTTCTTAGTTTCCGGACATTTACTGATATGAAGGACAGACTCCATTCCTTCTATCCAAGACAGTAATCCAACCTCTCCTTCAGTACCATGGAATTCCTTTGGATTACAAGTCCTGAAGGTCTTATATGTACACTCTCTTTCAACGTTAACACCAGCTCCTGGTTGGTTAGGTGGATTTGCATTTAATCTCGCTGTTATCTGGCTAACTATGGCAGGGAGTGTTGCAAGAATTTGTTCGTTTACAATCCGAGCAATCTCGGGGTCTTCCCTTCTTGGCGGCATAGTTCTAATTGCAATTTTTTTTAAGTCTAATTAAATTCCATTCCACCATACAAACATGATACGATAATTAAATCATAAAGAATACATTCTTAAAGTCTTAGAATCATGCATAACAAAATATATCATAAGCATCCATCATCAAGACATACATCATCCAAACGTTTACAAAATGTGACAATCCAAAATGAGTCAAGTGTTTTAAAGTCACGGGCTACAAGCCCCAAAATAAAGTTTTTAACAACCCAAATCATGCATCAATCACAAACTACAAACGCCAATAGTGCACCATCACCAGAGCCACAATCACTACCAAGAATCCCATCACGGTCGACAAACAAGTGTGCAGCCAGGTCACCATCGCTCTAGTCTCTGCTAACTCTCCAAATATCTTCCCTATCATCTCATCACTAGTTCCCATCATCGATATCATCCCTTTTGTAATATTGTCAGTCATACTCATCATTTTCCTAAGTGAGTCAATGGAATGCTCATGGTAATCAACTTGCAACCTACACCGTTCCATACTCCGAGACAAACTCCTAACCCAGTATGTCTCGGCCTCAGTCATGCCGGCTAGTGGGAGTGCCGGTATCCTAGCAGGCGAAGGGGGTGATGACCTCAGACCCCTGGGCCGAGAAGGCCCTGCCTCATCTCTAACTGGTATAGGAGTCTTCTCACACTCAGGCGTAGCACATGATGTCAGATCAGGTGTGGGCGCAGCGGATCTTACTGGTGTATGCTCGGAATCGGAATACTCATGCTCAGAAGGGTCATACTCTTCACTAGGAGGAGAATTTCTCCCGGGTATGTGGGTGAAATAACCTGATTCGTCAGGGGATTGCTCTCTAGGTGGGGAACGAGACATGTCGACTGCGATAATTAACAAAGTTTAATTATTAAGCACATGATAATATCCTTTAATAACCAAAAATGTCATGCGAACTCACAAACAAAACATGCTTTATGTTTTTGAATTGAAAAGTTTCTATTTTTAGTAACTTTTAGCATACCCGATCCATGTCTCCATTATGCACACTCAAATTAAACAAAGGTGATCAAGCTTTGCCTAAGTTAGGGTGTGATTACGAAAGACACATCTTAGTCATGCTAGGGATGTACTCGGGTTCGTAATTTCGTTTGTAAATTTATTTATTTATTTATTTATTTATTTATAGGGTTATAGTGTATGGTTTTGTATAAAACCGGTATTCTCTATAACCTGTGGCTCTGATACCAAATCTGTCACACCCCGCTAAAGCGAAAACACGGGGTATAACAGTTTCCGATAAACAATCCACAAGCATAAAGTTCAACCACCATACATTTAATAAAAATACATTACAAAATTTAATAGTAGAATGTTTATCGTAAAATTACAATCCCGAGATAATTCATGATAGCATTGTCCAAAAGTTTGTACATCCCCCAAACATATTCATGATATACGCAGAACGACCCTTAAAGTTTACCTTCTTGATTACCTAAAAAGCATGTACAAAAATATGGTCAACTACGAGAGTTGGTGAGTTCACAGGTTTTAAAGATGCACAAAACATTTTATATGCAAAGATTTGATAGTTGGAGCATGTTCGTGATCAAAAGCTTAACTTGAATACTTGGAGCATATACGTGCTCAAATACATGGAGCACATCCGTGCTCATTAGCTTAACTTGAAAATTTCATGAGTATTGCTTTACGTATGACTTGAGTCGGTATAACTTAAACTTGGTTGAGCCACTACTAAACCGTCCTGGACCCTTGTTTTTGCCCCGTGTGCCTTGACTCAGAGGTGGTCTCAAGCGCCACATGGTCAATCACTTCTCTAGTATAGTGCACCCCTAGCTCGTCAGCTGTAAGAAGTGGGGTTGGTCAAGCCCAAATAGCGCTATCCACTAATACTATAGGCCCAATTTTCTGGGTTAATAGTAGTGTCGTCTGGGGACTAACTCTTAAATACTCAACATACCAACTATTTAACGTCATACATCTTACTTTTTTTTAAAATGCTTGAGAACAAGCCTTGGCGACTTAACAGCGCAAAACATTTCAATTAACTCATGAATCATTATAATCGTACTTAAGCATGCTTTTCACCCCAAAATACGTAAAACGATAAAAGAGGGGCTGTGAATACTCACCTTGAGAGTGAACTTGGAAACTTAACGATAATGATCAAAATAGGTGCCGCTTCCTTGGTTTCCTATAGTGAAGGTTGCCATAGTGGAAATACGTTAATACCCGTTCCTATGTCCAAATGACCCATCCAAATAACTTATGAAATGCCATTAAGTAGGTGTCAATGTCCAAAACCATATTTAGATCAATTATAGTCTTATTATGCCTTAACACTAGTCTAGATCTCATTATAATCACTTTTCTGAAAAATCAGCAGTTGCTGTCCAAAATTTTAGTCAACAAAACCACTATAGAAACATATCTTCCCAAAGGAATGAATTCACCAAAATTTTTGTGGTAATACTATAGTGTGTAAAGAGTAAATCTGCACTTTTTCATAATTTTTGGATGAGTTTTGATACCTGAAATAATTTCCACAAAGCAGTGTGTCACTGATTTCCGGATCAGTGACATACCTCACTTGTAGCATGCTTTTGGGGTATCAATTCTTTGAATTAACCAATAATACTTATATGGGTGTAAACCTAACTCAAAATCCTATCATTTGGAAAAAGATTCACTTAATTTGGAATAAGAAATGAGGAAGTTATGGCCTCTACAAGATAGGTGTATGAATCTGTCTTCACTGGACAGATTGCACCATTTTCTTGTAAAATCCATTTAAGTGCTCAAATCATCTCCAAAATTAGTGTTTTCGGACTTTTTAGAAAGCTAACACCCTAAATTAAAGTCTATAAGCAAAAAGCCCAAATTTTGACATGTAGAAAATGATTTATGCATGTTGGAAGTAAGTCCATTTTCTGGACAGCAAATCTGTGGTAAATTAAGATTATGAAAATTGAAATGGTGATCATTTTACAATTGGTTTATTGAAATAACCATATGTTATCACACCATAATCAATCATAACATAGTCTTGAGATAAAAACCTTTTGATTTATGGACTCATAGCAATCTATAGATGCTCATCCAACACCCATATGAACAATCTACTAACTAAAGTGATATAAACATCACTTTTATGTTCTTAATCATTTGGATTTGAGAATTTCCATCTTAAGAACATATGTAAGCTAAACTATTCTTCATGTAAATATAATCACTATACCATTATCATCAATATTTTACAAGCTTTATATGCATGCATTCTTTAAGTGAGAGAATAAGCCACTAATGTATCAAAATTCCTTATGCATGAACATCAAACCAAGATTCTTGATGGAAAACCAATTTCTTTCTTTGAAATTGTAATCAAAACTTGCAACATAACATTGTATCTACCAAAAAGTAATCCATTTCATGAACAAAAACCCAATTTATACAACATTTAGATGTAGATTTTTACTCCTCAAACCCAAAATCGAAAATGAAAACATAAGAGAGAAGATGTAGTTTTTGAGAATACCTTGAAGATTTGATGAAGAAATTTGATTCTAACTTCAATTTGTTGATGGATTCTTGCTTGAATTTTGGTTTTGAGCAACAAAATGAAATGGTGGTGGTGTGGGTTGTGGTTCGGCCGAAAGGGAGGAGAGGGAGAGGGAGATGAAGAGTGTTTTTGAATAAAAAGAGATAATGAGACTAATTTCTTGTTCTTAATAAAATGGTTTATCAAAAAAAATATATATAACAACTAATTTTTATTGTCATGACAAGTGTCCATGACTAATCAAAGAAATTATATATAAAAAAAAATTAATTAAAATACTTAGTCTATTTCATTAAAATATCAGATATATTCGAGAACCGAAATACCCGATTCTCAATTTTTGCTTAAAACAACTTTTATGAAAAAAAATGAAAATAGTTCAACTAAAATAATATAACTTTATAATTTTATATATTTTGGACCTTAATCAATATTTTTGGCATTTCTGAATTGTGACGGTCAGTTACTGGACTGTTCCGGGCATTCTACGCAACCTCCTAAATTTTCAGGAAACTTTTATCTTAAAAATTTTATACAATTTAAGGAGTGGCAAATACTTAAATCTTAATTTTCATTAACTTAGAAATTAACCTGAGCACTAATCTTGACGGTTGTCACATTCTTGTTGGTGGTTGTTGTTGTGAGACACTCCACTTCTGCATTCCCTAGCAAAGTGTCCCTTCTGGTGACATTTATAGCATTCCACCTTTGACTTGTCAAAACCTGCTCCATCTTCTCTTCTTTGGGAGAAGTTGTTCCTCCTAGTTCTCTTGATGAACTTCTTGACTCTCATAGAGAGCATGGCCATCTGCCATTTAATGTCCATCTCTTCAAGATCATCTGGATGGAGTTGTTCCAAGTCATCATTAATTAGAGAAGAGTTTCCATGACTGGATATAAATGCTTCAAACACAGATTCAGTGCCTTTCTCTTGATTTGCTCCAATAGCAGCACTAACTGATTCAGGGTTGGAAGTAGAATCAATTGATGCTGATAGGAGTGCAGCATTGGGAACATACCCAGAAGGCTTCTTCTTAGCCTCTACCTCAGATTCATAAACTCTTAGATCATTGTATAGATCATCAAGTTCCTTTTCTTCCAGTTGATCATTCTGTCTGAAAGAGACAGTATACATGGTTCATTCATCACCCAGGGACCTTAAGAACTTCCTGTTTAGATCATCTTGATCAATTTGTACTCCAACTGTAGCTAGTTCACCAATTAGCTTGTTGAACCTGTCAAAAGTTTGAGTCATGGACTCATTCTTGGTTGACATAAAGTTCTCATACTGTTGCTTCAGTATGGCCTTCTGATTTCTCTTGGTACTTTTGGTACCAGAGAATCTCTTCTCTAGAGCATTCCAGAGCATCTGTGCATCAGTGCAATTACATAATTGGTGTTGATATTGATTGGGAATAGCCAAGAGCAAAGTGCTCAAGGCTTTCATCTCTGTCTGTCTAGTCTTTCTTTCTGCATTAGTTTTTGGTGGTGTCCTCTTTCCATCAGCACCAATCTTTCCTGCTTCAGATGGGCCATTCTCAATGATGTCCCACATAGAATAATCAGTGAGGAGTATGTATTGCTTGATTCTGATCTTCCACATGTCGAATTCATTGGGTCTGAGCATTGGAACCTTTGAGACCAAGGTACTGTTTGATTCAGCTGCGTTTTCCATGATGAATAAGATTTCTGAGAATACAAACTCTGATACCACTTGTCAGGATCTTAATTCTAAACAAGAATAAACTCTCAGAAAACAATAACAAAGAAGTTTGCGGAATAACACTTTGATATTTAATGAAACAGTAACCAAAACAGTAAATCTGATGAACAACTTGCAAACTTTATTGAATGATTGAAAGTCACAAGCTTTTACAAACAACATCAATATTGATGAACAGGCTCACCAATACGAATTCAACTTCTCTAGAATTAGGGTTCTATCCTTGAGGTTAATTCTCTCTTGTGAAAGGTAAAACTCAGAATGAATGTTACAACCAAAGAAAAACAAACTATTCTATACATATACTGAAGATAAAGATAATTACAAAATAATAAAAGATCTTCAGTATAATCTTCCATCAATATCTCCAAGCTTCCAAAGATATCTTCAATCCAGCTGTCATCCTTGCCATACGGATCTTCATCTCATAAGCAGCATTAATACTCTGAGCATTATTAAGTTCAGCAGTACTAACCATGCTCAGCAGTATTAACTTTGTTCTAGCAGTACTAACTCCAGCAGTACTAACTACTAGCAGTAGTAAAATCTACTAGCAGTAGTAATTCTTGATGAGCAGCATTAAGTTGTATCAACAGCATTAACTTCAACTGGCAGTAGTAATTATGTTGAATCAGCATTAACCATACTTGATCATTTCTGAATTTCCCAACACTCTTTTTAGAATTCAAGTTCACCAAGTCCTTTTGGAGCTCAGTGATCTTGACTGTCAAATCAACTTTTTCTCTTTTTAAATCATCTTTTTCTTTTTCCTTGTCCTCGATGACAACTTTCAATAATGCATTTTCTTCTCGAAATTTCATCATTGTTTGTCTCTCAAGGCTAAGTTTACTTTTAAGCACATTAAACTCATTTTCCATATTTTGTATTTAAGAAATTAAAGATTGAACTACCTCAAAGTTTTCTGATTGCCCACTTACGTTGAAATCAACATCTGAGTTGTCAGAAACAGGCTGTGCATCTTCTTCAACATTGGCCATCATACACACTTTAGTGAAGTGAGCTTCTTCGTCATCTGAAGTCTCACCAAGCCAATTTTCCTCCTCGGCCATCAGCACCTTACCTTCCTCCTACTTGTTGACCAACAAAGATTTCTTCGCATAATACTCCGAGGTCTTGACCTTCCTAAACCGACAACCTTTGGAGAAATGTCCGTGCTTTCCACAGTTAAAGCATCTCCCACTCTGTGGATCAATCTTTTCTTCCTTTCTCTCTTCTTTCTTTCCATACTCTTTCTCATAACGGGGCTTGTATTTCTCAATCTTGTCCTTCTTGTACCCATCAAACTTTGGATTCGGATAGAATTTCTTCTTGCCAAAACGTTTGTTGAACTGTTTTGTAATCATCGCAAGATTTTCAGCAAACCTTTAAATGTCCTCATAAGAATCCACTTCTCTTTCCTCAACAGATGACTTAGAACTTGAAGTCGGCAACTCAGTCAGAAAAGCTTTTGGCATCTTTGGCTTGGACTAAGAACTAGAACCAGAACTCGAACTTAGCTTTCCTTCTTTCTTCTCAGTCAGAAGTGCTAAGGATTCCTTCACCATCTTCTCTTCTTCACTTATCAATTTCACCTCATCTTCATGCTGAGCTAAAGTCACAAAAATGTCATTAACGTCCTCTAAATCCATGTCCTTAGACATTTGCAAGTTGATTGCGTAGATTTTCCATTCAGGATTTAGATTCTTGATGAACTTGTAGTTTATCTCGGAACTAACTTGTTCATTCCATTCCTTTGCAAATCATTCAATATAACATTGAATCGATTATACGTGTCCACCAAAGCTTCACCCTCCTTAGCTTTGAAACCCTCGTAAGCATTGATACTCTGATTCAACTTTGCTTTAATAGACCGGTCGGTGCCTTGAAACTGACGCTCTAACTCATCCCACATAGATTTTGCCGATTCACGACTATCCATACGGTTGTAGACATCGTTGGGGATGGCCATTGTAAGTAGACTGAGTGCTTCCTCGTCAATCTTATCTTGAGCTTTCTCCCTCTCACTATAGTACTGATATGGCTTGGGTACATATCTAACCAGAATTTCCGGAGATGTTTCAGTTGCAGGCTGACCTGGTACTATAACAACTGGGCTTACTAGGCCTTCAAGGATAGACTTCATGAGTTCCTGATTCTTGTGATTGAGGAATTGAGTCATCCATTTCTTCCATTGCGGATTCTCTCCGATTGACAAAACGGGAGGTTTAGATTGAGACCCCATACTGAGCAAATCTTTAGACATCTTTAAATTCTGTAAAACAGTTGCTTGGAATGATCGTTAATCAGAAAATCAACAAAAAATCAACTTAGAACACTTTTTAGAAAAATTCCAAAAATTTCTCTAAGTACAAATTCCTCACACCACTGAGTTTCCCAAACTTTTTGCACACCAAAACACAAACTTTTCGCACAGGTAACGAAATTCGCACACCAAGGAGATATCACTCAAACTTTTCGCATGTAAAGGGATGCAAGAAGTAACAATTCGCACGCCGTTGGATGCAAGTTTCACCTTTTCGCACGTTGTACGATGCGAAATACTCACTTTTTGCACAAGGAAGATGCGGATTCTTGACTTGGCAGATTTTAGGCTTTGAACTTTTCGCACACAAAGTTGATGCGAATTTCATAGTTAGTCAAAATCAACCCTCTCAACTTCACGTATCGATGCAAATTTTGGACTTAGAGTATTTTTCCTCTTCACAATGCGAGTTCCTCAAAATTCACACATAGTGAGATGCGGATTTCTGCTTTTCGTACCGCAAGGGACGCGAAAAGATGCCTTAGAAAACAAAAATCACTTTTCGTATGAGGACACGTGTGAATTCCTTCCTTTTCGTACAAGAATGATGTGAAATACTATCTTCTCGTACAAAGCACTATGCGAAATTCTCCCTTAGCCTTCTCAAAATCTAAGAGCCATGTGAAATCTTTTCAAGATCATGCGAAAAGTTTGAATCTTGCGAGTTCTTGAGTTTTCGGTCACAAACACTGAAATCAGTCCAATATCCAATCAAATCTCCAAATTAGCCTCTGAAATTCCACCAAATCGACCACTATTACATATAGAACATGTTACAATTGATTGGTTCCATCAAAGACAACAACAATTACAATTCAAATAGAATTACAGTGCGTGAAACGTTTGAACTGTTATAAACATAAAATTGAGAAATTGACAGTGATTTACAGTGCAATTTGAATTAAAATTTGAACAAGATGTGTTCTAAATCATAGTTCGATTACAGTGCAACAAAAAAAAATGAATAATTACAATTCAAATACAAAGAATCAATCAAAAACTCTGATGGTGCGAGTTCTTCCCATTTGGAACAGTTGATTTGATCTGAATCTGCTCTGATACCAATTGACTGTTCCAGATCCAAGCTACTAATCGCACATAGAATGTAGAAATCTTCTTTGTATTGATTAAGACAATGTATTACAATGATTTCCTAATCACAAATATCAAGTGTGCCATATACCTATTTGTCTCAACTTTCTCTCTCTAAGATTGTGTGCGAGTTCTTGATGTGTCTTGATTGCCTAATGATTACAAAAGACCAAACCTATTTATATGGTCAACAACATTGACCTTACAACTCAAAGCTAACATGTCAAAGTCAAAGACTTTGACTTACAACAATATACAAACAAAATACAACTTCACACTATTTTCAACTTTGACCCCTCTTTAATCTTGAATACAATATTTGACTTAACATTGATTGCTCAAGAAATTGTTAATAAGTGACTTTTACTGTTTATTGAATTTCTTTTTGATTCAAAGATTGATCAATTTGATTAATGCATTGTATACAAGTATATACTCCGTTCTTGATCAAGTTCTTTGAATTCAATTGGACTTTTTGTCGAAAGATTTGTTAATTGTCACCATGGCAAGTCCAAATGATATTTTTAACAGAGTTGACAACATAAAGTCAGCGAAGGCCATGTGGGATGAGTTGGAAAAGCAGATGCAGGGTGGTGAAAAGTCTTTACAGAATAAACTAAACCATTGCATAAGTAATACAAAGGTTCTATGCCAAAGAGAATGAGACTCTAAATGAATCTTACAACAGGTTCAATAGTATATTAAATGATATGAGAAGAAATGGAGTTCAAAAGATTACTTAATAAACATCAAGTTTTTGAAAAATCTAAGGCCTGAGTGGGATTCATTATCTGTAAATCAACAGATGAATAAGAACATGTTCGATGAATACATCCATGATATGTATGGAACTCTATGTCAGCATGACAAAGTCAAATAAATTATGTCTGAAAAGAAAAGAGTGTCAGACTCACTATCTTTGATTTCAGAGAAGTAGACAATGTCTAGATCTAGTTCTAAATACTCAAGGTCATCTTCAAAGATCACATAGATTTACAGAGATAGTTTTTAATAACTCTAAAGAAGAGTGTGATTCAGATATGGAATTGAAGAGAATAGCTGAAAGTTTTGCCCTATTAAGCAATGCATTCAATAAAAGATTTGAAAAAAAGAAGTTAATTCAAGCTACAAGAGAGATAAGGGTAAGTTCAAGTCTCCAGAGAAATAGAAGGCTGAGAGTAGAAGTAACGATTAAGAATAGAGAGAAGAAAAAGAAGATGAGAAAGATAACAGATGCTTCAATTGTGGAAAACCTAGTCACTATGCAAGGAACTGCAGGTTCATAAAAAAGAAAGACTCAGACTATGTAACACCCAGAATTTTTACAGGTAAACTTCTTAATTTACTTGAGATTAACTCTAATAAGTCGGTTTCATTTAGTTTAGCATAATTGGCTATTGTTAAACAATGGAACACCTTAGCCAGTATGAATTGGAAATTATCGAAAGTCGGATTTCAGTTTTGGTACAGTCGGGGCGAGAACGCCTGCGACAATGATGGACGACATTGTAGCCTGTCATAATCCACAGGGGATGTGGGATTTTGGTAGAATCTCGGCAAAAATGACCGCAAGAGTGATACGGGGCACTATCCCCCATCACAATTGCGCCCTGAGGGAGGGTCATGGTATATTGTCTGAGACAGTGACCCGCGAGAATGCTCTGGGCACTGTTGCATGGGCATAGTCGCCCGGGCTACCCTGGGTATAAATTGAAGTTGTTCGATTTTTATTCCATTTATCACCAAACTCAGTATTGGGAGCGATTCTATAACCCTAAAGGGGCGATTTTCTTTACCTCAAACTCCTTGCTCATTAAGTTCAACCCTAGAGTTGTTGAGAACATTAATTAAGGATTATTGGCTACTTTTGGGTCCTCAAGTGTGGAAGTTCAAGCAAAGATCAAGCCTCAATCTCATCTTCCCCTTCATTTATAGGGTTTGCAAGTTTTCTAGATTTTTCTTCTAGAAACCTAATATGTGAGTTTTAAATGTTTTGTAAAACTAGATACATGTCTTAATGTTGGTTTCAACTAAATCTTCACACTTATTTCAAGTATTTACCCTTTATGTGTTGATTTGAAGGTATAACTCCCTTTCTTGGATTTTATGCATAAAGAGAAAGGGAATAACATGTATATGATTTTAAACTTGACTTTATGGTTGGACTTATGTAAATGGAAAGTCCATGGAATTTGGGATACAACTTGAATATGCTCTACATTTTGATATATGTGGTATTTGACATAAGTAGAGGTCTTTGGTTTATTGAGAAATATATGGTGTACATTGAGTAGGTGATTGGATCACTAATTCGTCTTGGATAGCTATATATACATGTTTTACTTGGAGTTAAGGTATATTGCCAAATATGTATGGTTATTGATATGAAACTTGTGGATGAACTTTACAAGTAGGCACTAGGTGAGTTTAGTCTTGTCGTGCCACCTTAGAGGTATGCACTAGGACCTCGGCCATTTGAGGTAATGCCTTGGTGGTAGTTCTTAAACGTGCCAGGCCTCGTGGTGTTACTCTTGGAAGTAGACACTAAGGTAAACTATTACTTGAGGTGAAACATGTTAAAGTGATATGGGTCTCCCCCGTTGATTTGAAATGATTGTTTGTGGTGGCTTTACAAATGACTATGATTATTACTTGTCATTATCTATTATTTCTTTTGACTCACTAAGCTATTGTCTTAACACTTGTTTGGTGTTGACATGAATCTCAGGTTCTAGCGGCACGGTCGCCAAGAAGATATAGCCGAACTTAGAAGTGAGATTGGGGAGCATTTTTGGGATGCCCTTTTTGTAAAGAACATTATTTTGGTGGTTTATATGACACCCAAATGTAATCTTATTTCTTTAGAAAATTAGATTAGTAGGTTGTTATTTCTATACCATTTGGTTTCAATCTTGTAATTAGCAGTCGTATTTGTTTCCCCTTTTTGGATGGTTCATATCTTGACTTTTATATACCAAATTCTAATTTTTCGGAAATTTTTGTTTGTCGTAATTTTTGGAGTGTTACAAGTTGGTATCAGAGTTTTATTTTAAGCGAACTAGGTGTTAATTCTAGAATGCCTAGACTTAAGCTGTAAACATTAGTAGACAATCTCTTAGCCTTTGGGTAGGTTCTATAGGTGGAGAGAGCGTTAGGACTTACGGAAATATACTAACTGAATGTTGTGATGATGATAACAAGAATCCTTGTGTGTAATATATTCAAAATTTCATAGGGCCCATGCTATTATGAATATATTATTTTGTTAGTCTACTTGAAATTATTATTATGATGATTGATGAATGTAGTAGTATGTTCCAAACCGTTAATCTTATAAAGAATTAACTGGTATAATCTCTATCATGTGTGAAAGTTAACCATGGTAAACATCCGATGTCGTCAAATGGTTCAGGATGATGAAAATGAGGAAAGCGTGACAACTCGTGAACCACCACAAAAGACAAGTCAGGTAGATAACCTACCTAACCCTCCAATCTCGACGATGCTAAGGTGTGTTATTGACGTGGTTCCACGAGTGAATCTAGACACCGAAGAACCGGTCATGTAAGAGGTGAACCCTCAATCTGTGATGATGGACAACCTTCTCTAAATGATGAATGTGGCTATGAACAAGCGAGATGAAAGGCTCATGAAGAGATTAGAAGATCGAGACCCTAGCAAACGAAGGCATGAGACCGTTGTCGAGAACGCCTTGAAAGGGTATCGAGGTGTTGGGAATGGTAATGGCACCAAGGAACTAGTCATCCTCGGAGAAAGGAGGAAAGAGAGGGTTTGTTCCTACAAGACTTTCTATGCAACAAGCCACCTGAGTTATCGGGAACCACCAATCCGGTCTCTTGCATGAACTAGATTCGAGAAATCGAGATGGCTTTTGAGTCGAGTGAATGTGATAACTCCCATCAAGTCAAATTTGCTTCACAAATGTTCCAGGGCGAAGCCCTAAACTGGTGGAACCTCACCCGTACAACCCTTGGGCCGAGAGTTTTGGCTCAACTCTCATGAGTAACCTTAAATTAGAAGGTAGTGAATAAATATTGTAATGAACGAGCCTTAGACAGAATTGAGGAAGAACCAAAGTATGAAGAAAGTAAATCAATCCATTGCTGAGTACTCTATGCAGTTATTGAAAAGTTGAGTCTGGTAGAGAACGTAGCCGCCGAAGTGACTACCTTGCAAGAGGTTATTGAAGAATCCCAAGTGGTGGAAGATGACCTCACTCAAGGCAAGAAGGAGTGAGCTTAAGTTGAGGAGAAGAGAAAGTGGGAAGGGCCAACCGGGCCCGCTCGTCAGTTTAAATCTTTCTCCAGGGTATGGATAATTGATCCCCGTCATGAGGCTTTATGGTGCCACAAGTGTAAGTGCAAACACTATGGCCCATACAATTCAAGACGTCACACAAACCTACCTGAATGCTTCAAGTGTGGAAAGAAAAACCACATGAACCGAGATTTCCCCATTTGGGGGTCGGTTTGTTTTGTGTGCCATGAACTAGGGCATGTTAAGAGAGAATGCCCAAAGCTCATGGAGAGCAACCTAGGAGCTTCAAGAGAAATTTCTCTAAGGAAAGAGAATCCACCCAAAGCACCAAGTGGAGCCATCCAAATGACTACCGAAGAGGCAAGGGAGACCGTCGACGTGGTATCGGGTACGTTCAAAGTTAAATCCTTTCCTGCCCGTGCGTTGTTTGACTTGAGTGCGAATCGTTCGTTCATATAAAATTCTTTTTGCAATCAATTTGCCATTCCTGTTAGCATCTTAACCGAAGCACTAGTAGTTGAAGTAGCCAACGGAGACCAAGTTTTTGTTCGTGAGTTTTTTGATGGTTGCAGTTTAGAAATAGATAGGAAATCCTTCTTGGTAAACTTGATGCCCATGCCCATATGGGGATTTGATTTAGTCATAGGAATGGATTGGTTGTTGGAGAATCATGCCAAAATCTTCTCTAAGAAGATGATTTGGGTGTCCTTGCCCGATGGGGATATAGTAACCATCTATGGGGAAAGGGTACGAGAACCACCTCAATCATCTATCACTAACAACACACTGATGCTTATCCAAGGGATGCCCCTCGTATTTGGACTACGTTGTGGATGAAAAGTTGGAAAAGAGGAAGATTGAAGACGTTGATGTATACGCGAACTTGTTGGGAACAAAAGTCTGATTGACTCTTTGAACAAATCTGCTCCTGTTTTTAAACAAGAAAAAGATTGTTTTGAAACTAAGATTTCTGAAGTTGTGTCTAAACTTTCAAAGTCTGATCTAGAAAAATAAGAATTTGTGCTAAAAGCTCACAAATTGCATGCTGAGAATAAGAATCTGGAGAAAAAGGTAAATGGTTTGGAAGCCAAATTGTATTCCAAAAGACAAACATATCAAACCATCTTTCTAAACACACCGGATGAGGATTGTGATGTTAAAGAAAAGTGGGGTCTCGGTTACGATAACCCACACTATTTGAACATCATTCTGAATTATCTTAGGAGGAACGGAGTGCAGAAGACAAAATCTGAGATCAACTACAAATTTATTAAGAATCTCCAACCCGAGTGCGACGTCTATACTATCCAAATGCAGATCAATAAGGATCTGGACGGGGAGAAACTTAATGATTTGTTCTGTGCCCTGAACCAACACGAAAATAAAGTGAAAGAACAAATCTTCAAGAGGAATTGAGTTTTGGAACAACTTACTTGTAGATCGGGCTAAAAAACACGAAATGTTGAGATCCGATAATCGTTCGATAAGAATTTATCGTTAGGCTCTGATACCACTTGTTAGGTCCGAGATCTAGATCATTTCATGTTTAAGTAACTAGATAGGATACGAGAGAACTATTTATTCTAGAGAGAGAAAGTAAATCTAATCTAGAGAGAGAGAATGATTTAATGGCTACATTGTGAAAAATGGAATTATCAAACGAATTATTACAATACAATGCTATTTATAGTCTACTAATCACTACCTTGTTACAACTAGTAAGACCAAGCCCATCTTATACAATTAAGCCTAATAGTCCCAAGGCCTTTACAAATATTTACTTTCTAAAACTTTCTTCTAAAATATTACACTAACAGAAGAAAGCAATCAGAAAATAGCCAGCTTTGTATAATTTTGATTTTCTACAAGCGGCTAACAAACATCCTTATTTGAAACCCAAGTTTGTTACCAAATCTTCTGATGAAGTAGAGGCCAAGGAAGAAGAGAATAGAAAGAATATAACGAAAATGCAACTATCATTATGCTATCAAAAGCTAAATGATAGTTATATTTCTAAACAACCAAAGTTCCTTTCGAATGATTATTTTGCAAGTTATTCTACAAAAGAGTTAGAGGCAAAACCTATTAAAGCCAAAATTTATGTTCCTCCACTTGTTTTAGAAAGAAAAATTATTGATCTTGAAAATACTTTATCTGATTAAAGAATTTTGGTGGACATCGAACAAATTGTGTTTTCTACTGTATTGAAGAACATTGTTCTTAAATTTGAATCTAAAGAGTGTTCAAATTCTTCTGAGGCACCTCAAACTTCTGAAGATGATTTTGATGACTTATTTTCACCTGCAAATGGTTTTTTAAATTCTGATGATGGTTGTGTTGATGAAAGTATTAATTTGTTTGACTTAAATGCAAAGCTTTCAAATCATTCTGATTTCATTATTAACTCTGAAGCTTTACCTAGTGTGTTTGAAGTAGGTGAATCATCAATTAAGGTTGGTGAATTAGTTTATGTGAGTACCGATTATATGAGAAACGTTAAAAGCAAAAGAAAAGGCGCACACAGAAACGGACCAACACAGGTAAGCAAAAGCAAAGTCAAACTCAGAAATCTCATTTTACTAACAAATTTAAATCTTTTGTTTCAGAACGGAAAAATAAAAGGTCTGAAGTGCGAACTGAGTGGCGACCAAAGCAGAAGGTTGATGAGATTGGAGAATCATGTCCTGATATTGATTGTAATAGAACGACTGATAGTATTTCTGTTATAGTTGGTACTGTTGCTTCTTATAAACAAAAACTTGTAATTCCTTAAAAGAAGTATTCAATAAAGCAATTACTCCAATTATCTCGGGCTACTACTAAGTCCTCTAAATATAGACAGAATGATTTTGTTTCTCGCTAATATTCTGTTGATTGGTTTGGTTCTTATCATGTTTATAATTATAAAGTTTCTCATATTTTACAAAATAAAAGAGGACCAAAATTCAAATGGGTGCCAAAATCTTGCGCTAATCTGAAAGGACCCAAATATAAATGGGTACCTAAAGATGTTGTTCCCTGATTTCTCTTATGCAGACCCGTCATATGTGGTACTTGGATTCTGGTTGCTCCAAGCATATGACCGGGTAGAAAGATTTATTGTCTAAATTATACAGAGAAATTTTGTGGGAATGTGCTCTTCGGGAATGACCAGTTTTCACCAATTCTGGGTTATGGTGACGTTATTCAAGACAATGTAACGATTAAGAAGGTGAGCTACGTTGAAGGCCTAGGACATAACCTATTCAGCATTGGACAGTTCTATGACAAAGACTTAGAGGTAAATTTCAAGGCCAGGAGGTGTTCTGTGCGTACTGAAGATGGTAAAGAACTCTTGGTAGGGACGAGAAGGTCAAACCTCTACACAATTAACCTGTCAAAAGTCAAGACTGACAATGAGGTGTGTCTACTGTCAAAGCCTCTATGCAACAGAGTTGGTTATGGCATAAAAGGCTATCTCACCTGAATTTTCTTTACATCAACAAGCTGGTTACAGGAAATTTTGTAAAAGGACTTCCAGAGCTCAAGTATGTTAAAGAACATCTCTATGCAAAGTGCGAGAAAGGCAAGATGAAAAGACCCGTTCATAAGCCTAAGCCTGAGCCTAGTACAAGTTCTCCACTTGAGTTATTGCATATGGATATTTGCAGTCTGATGCGAACACAAAGCATAAATGACAAGAAATACGTGTTAGTGGTTGTGAAAGATTACTCGAGATACACTTGGGTCAAATTTCTGAAATCAAAGGATGAGACACCCGAAGTCATCATCACATTTGTAAAGACCACACAAGTGAATCTGCAAAAGACAGTCAAGCTTCTTCGAACAGACAATGGAAGAAAATTCAAGAACAGAATTGTTGACGATTATCTTGAATCGGTCGGGATAACACATCAGTTTTTTGCTTCCAGAACGCATGAACAGAATGGAGTCGTAGAGAGACGAAACAGAATGCTAGTAGAGGCGGCTCGAACTATGCTGAGTTAATCAGATACCTAGCATGTTATAGTCAGAATCGTTCCATTATCTATCGCCGGTTCGGTAAAACACCGTATGCTTTAATAAATAATCATATAGCTAGCATTAAACACTTTCATATCTTTGGATGCAGGTGCTTTGTATTGAATGCTAAGGAGAACCTGAATAAGTTTAGTCAAAAGCGGAAGAAGGCGTTTTTATCGGCTATTCTCAAACGTCTGTAGCTTACAGAGTATACTTGATGAAGTCGAAGATCCTTGTTAAGAGCGTCAACGTTACATTCGATGAGGAGTTGGCTTCTGAACAAAACAATTCAGAACCCGTACTTACTAGAGTGTTAGCTTATGGGCAAATCAGTCCAAAACCTGCGGTTAATGTTTTAAATTTTGATAAAGCGTCAACTTCTACATCTCATTTATCAGAATTAGATTTATTGTTTGAATTCTTTTATGTTGAGTTTCTTGGGTCTAAATTGCCTAAACAAGTTGTGATTGACAGACCTGAAGATTCAAGTAATCATCATCCAATCACTTCAGATGTGTCTACTGAATTTGTTCTCCCGGTTCAGCAAGAAACTTCTATTCAAACACCTACTCCTTCAGTTGAAGCATTACAAGAAAGTGAAGATCCAGAAGTTGCTGAATCAGTTGGCTGCACTACAATGCCTATTCAACAGACAGAAATTGCCCAACTAATTGAATCTTCTACACAACCAACTTCAATTGAGCCCTTCCCTCATGCTGAACAAAATAAAGAAGAAGATAATGGATTTTTAGATGAACATTATGATCAATCTACATCTAATCCACTCCCTTATTAACACAAGTGGACCAAAGAGCACCCGATAAGCCAAGTCATTGGAGATCTATCCAAACTGGTGCAAAATAGGTTTGCTACCTTAAACATGTGCATGCATGATTCATTCCTGAGAAAGATAGAGCCAAAACGAGTATCTGAAGCTCTAGCTGACTCAGACTGGGTGACTGCGATGCAAGAAGAGCTTAATCAATTTGAAGCGCTAAAAGTCTGGAGACTAGTGCCTAAACCTGAAGGAAAGACTATAAATGGCACAAAATGGGTGTTCAAGAAAAAGAAAGACGAAGATGGTATCGTTATCAGAAACAAAGCAAGACTTGTGGCTAAAGGATATAGGCAAGAGGAAGGTATTGATTACGACGAGGCTTATGCTCCAGTTGCGCGCATAGAACCAATCCGCATGTTTCTCGCATATGCCGCACACAAGAACTTCACTGTCTACCAGATGGATGTGAAGACTGCTTTTCTGAATGGCATTCTCAAGGAGGAAGTCTACGTCTCTCAGCCTGAAGGTTTTGTCAATCCAGAGAAACCAAATCAGGTTTACATTCTGGACAAAGCTCTTTATGGTCTGAAACAAGCCCCTCGTGCCTAGAATGAAGTCTTATCCAAATTTTTAGTCAAGTCGGGCTTCTCGAAAGGTAAAATCGATACTACTCTTTTTGTTAATAAGGAAAACCGATATCATTTTAATTCAGATATATGTGGATGATATCATATTTGGCACAACTAATGCTAAGTACTGTAAGAATTTTTCTAACCTTATGGTGTCAAGATTTCATATGATTATGATGGGAGAGATGAATTTCCTTTTCGGATTACAAGTCAAACAATTTTCCACGGGGATTTTTATTAATCAAGAAAAGTACATTTTTGATATTCTTAGAAAATTTAAAATGGGAAATTGTACTCCTATTGGAACCCCGATGGCACCTGGAACTAAGATCGACACTGATCCTTCTGGAAAAGCTGTTGATGTTAGAACCTACCAAGGTATGATTGGTTTTTTAATGTATTTGACATCTAGTAGGCTGGATATAATGTTTTCTACATGCTTATGTGTGCGATATCAGGCTAATCCTAAAGAGTCCTATTTGTCTATGGTCAAGCGTATCTTTAGATATTTGAAGGGCACTGCAGATCTTGGTCTGTGGTATCCTAAGGATTCAGGTTTCGAGCTCACAACATATTCAGATGCAGATCATGCAACATGTATGCTTGACAGGAAGAGTACGTCGGGTCATATACAATTTCTTGGCAAAAAACTCGTGAGTTGGGCTTCATAGAAACAACTCTGTGTATCTACTTCAACAGCCGAGGCAGAGTATGTAGCTGTGGCTAGCTGCTGTTCTCATGTGCTGTGGATGCAGACACAACTTCGAGATTATGGTTTCAAGTATGACAAGTTCCCGATTTACTGTGATTCTTAGAGCGCATTTGCCATATCAGCAAATCATGTGCAACATACCAAAACCAAGCACATAGATGTGAGATATCACTTTATTAAAGACAATGTCCAAAAAGGTACAATCGAACTTTACTTATATTCCCTCATCTACTCTCACTTCTTCTCTCTGCTCTACTCTCACCTCTACACCTCCTTGTGCACCCTCTCCTACATCCTCTCTAAACCTCACAATTGGATCGCCCAAGGCAAGTCCTATGTGTGGAGGAGTTGCAGGAATCGGTTCTAGAATTATGTTACCACATCTACACGCCCTCTTAACCTCTCTATCCTTAATGTAGCTCATCAAGCGGTCTGGCATAGGCTTGGCGTTCGGATACCCTATGGCAAGGATCATTGGTTTGTGAGTTGTCATACCGTGGGTCTTGATGGGGTTTCCTTGCAGATGAAGACCTTTTTCTATAATGAAATTGCCTAGAAGCACGACTATGAATCTGTGGAACATCAGATAGTGTAGTGGTTGCTTCTTTCCTAATTCTCCCTCTTCTTCACAACTACTCCAGCCAACTCCCTACATATTAGTCTTGCGTAGTCTAGAGGGAGATCGAAAAATATGCCATACATAATAGCGAGGATGTTGTGCCTGGTCTGATCAGGGCTCCCAATATTCTCTGTCAGTGTTCTGTTGAGAATAGAAAAGAGCACGTTCCACAGAAGAGGTAGGAATATCTTTATGAAATTCGTCCTCTTGGAAATGGCTTTCCCATGGCCAATGAAGGTCAAGAAATCGACCAACTCATCATCTGTTGGCTCTACCGCGTAGTTCACTATCCCCAGTTGAGTCCTTGTGGCTAGTCCAAAAATGGTAGAGATGAGTTTTCTATTGAGTCCCAGTTCCAGTATACCCATCTTCAATAGCAACATACCCAATCACTGTGTTTCTCTCTTCATCGAAACGACAACTTTCCAATATTGGTGAAAATATGTTTTAGGAATGTCATTCCTGTTCATGGTTAGGGCTTTGTTCTGGAAGTGGTTATTTAGAATGATAATCAGGGTTCATAATGTCTGGCAAAAGCTTGGGTATGGAGAACCACATAGTGGTTATTGGGTTTCAGTAGGAGTAGGGATAGATGAAATCCAACATTAGCAAATTATTGGACTCAACCGGTAGTAGGGTTTTGGGATTCGATGCTATTCGAATGTTATTCTTCGTCATTCCTTGGTAGGAGTCGAGTATTTTCAGGTGATTCAGAGTGGGATGCCATGGATTCAGAGTAGAAAGAAGATTAGCTGCAGGTTCTTGTTCTTGAGAGGGTTTAATGGTTTGAAGAAGATGAAGTAAGCATAAAAGAGAAAATGAGGGAAAATGGGGGTTATTAAATGAGGGATTTGAAAATACTAGAGTGCAAAACTTGTTCACCAAACGACGGTTGAGACACATCCAATAAGGGACAGTGTTAGATCAAGAATTGTATTCAAGATTAAAAGGAGGGTCTGAAATATAAATTGTGTAAAGTGTGTGGGTGTTTAATGTAAATGTTGTAAAGTGTTGACAAATTGCTAAGGTCATGTTGACCATATAAATAGCAAAGTCTTAGTGTAGATAGACATATCACACACATGCGCAGATTGGTAAGAAACACTGTAAGAACACACACATATAGAGTTTAAGTGTCTTATGCACTAAATAGGGATATGAGTTGTTGTAGATTGTGTGATCAATAAATAAGATTGTTCTTGATAAATCATGTGTCAATCAACAATTAGAATATGGAACAACAATTGGTATCAGAGCTAGATCAGAAAAGAAAGAAAAATCGATTTTTTTTGGAAAAGTCACTGTTCACGAGTTCACAGTGTTATCGATCAAGATTTTGAATTTGTGATGTTTTGTTTGTGAATTTTGTTGCACAGTAATTGACTAGTGGTATAGAATAAGTTCTATTCACATTGTAATCACAAAATAACAGTTTTTAAGTGTCAATTTGATCAATTTAGAAAGTTTTTAGAAGTTCCCGTTTCAAACTGTTCTTGATCGAATTCACTTAATTGTAATTGTTCTTGGTGAAATTGATTCACAAGGGTTGTTCTCGATCATCTAGAGAGTAAATTGTCAAATTTTGGTGAACAAATACCAAGTTTTGGATGGAATTCCATGAAATTTTCAAAGAAAAAGCTCAAGATCTACAGAATTCGCATATTTCTTGAAGAACTCGCACGAAAAACTCGCATGATGAAGAATTTGCATTATTCAGTTTGAAAAATGTTTTGAAGGACATAATTCGCATAAGAGTCTCATATGAATTCTCTAGAATTCGCATCACAGTGCTGTACGAAAAGTCCATATTTCGCATGAAAGCTTATACGAAAAGCTAAGAATTCGCATATGAGAGTGAAAATTTTTCTAAGGGAAGAAATCGTATCGATACGTGTTAGGTCTGATTTTATAGTAATCATTGTATTTATAGGGCTTGGTCAAATACTATGTTTAGAGTCTATTTGTGTTGTATCTGACCAAGTTTATTTAAGTCCCTTTGGTCTTTGTTCCGTGTAAGAATCTAACGCACACATTCAATACATTTACTATTTGCGCATCCTTGCTTTCTCTCTCTACTTTCTCTCTTTACATATTCATTGATCTTGGACTATCAATTGGTATCAGAGCCATCTGAATCTTGAGAGGATTGAGAGATTGATTTTTGTTATATGAATTTGTGATTGAAATCGAAAATTTGATCGATTTTCTTGAATTTTTCAAGAAAATCTCGTTTTCTTGATTTCTCATCAAATTTGGATGTGTTTGTGATCGAATTGTGTTGTTTTTGGACTGATTAGATTCGTTTTTGAAAATCGGTCACATTTGTTTCAGATTGTTTTGCAAGAAAACTAAGTTTTGATCCTTGTTTTTTTAGTTTTAAATTGTTTCTGGAAAAACTCGTACACGTACTGTTTCATCATCGATTTTTCTGATTAAGTGCTTGTTAATCGAAAATTGTTGTTAGAAATGATTTAAAAAGTTGTTTTCGATACTCAGTGTGTAAATTTCTTGATTCAATTTCATAGTTTCTTTCAATCTTGCGAGTTTTATTCATCTTTTTACTGTTTGCGCAAGATTCATATAAGTTTGCGCAAGTTCTTATACTTTGCGCAAGTTCATGTTGTACTAATCCTGGTGTTAGTATATTTTCAGGTTTGCTAATCCAGTGAATTACTAGAAGCTTAGTTTTCATATCATCAAGCTCCCTCAAAGCTCCATTTTCGGATCTTCCAGCTTACGAAAAGTGATCTTTGCGTTTCAAGCCTATTACACAAAGCTCATTTTGCGCATCCTCCATGTTACGCAAAGTTCATTGTGCGTATCTCTCAGCTTACGCAAAGCTACTTTGCGCATCAGCTTTCAGTCTCAGACTAGTTTGCGCATTCATCTTCATATGCAAAGCTCAACTTTGCGTTTCCTTCTACATCCGAGAAACTTAAGTTTGCACATCCGCCTTCACACGCAAAGTCTACTTTGCGCATTTGCCTTCATACGCAAAGTCTAGTTTGGAATTTTTTTTTGTTATATATGGATTCTTCAAATTTTGCTTATCAAGCTTAGGTCTACAAGAATGACATCATGATGTCATTGAGTACAGAAAGTCGTCCACCAGTGCTGATAGATGAAAACGAATTTACACAATGGCAAGATCGGTTCCTGAACTTCATTGAACGACAAAAGAATGGAAATGACATGATGATCATTCTATCAGAAGGACCGTTTGAAAGACCAAAATTGGCTTCTAGATTTTATAAGCCTACGAAAGATTATACACATGAAGAGTTGTCTGCATATCAAGCTGATCGTGATATTAAAGCAAATCAGATGCTAGCATTGCCAAACTCTATATACAACGGGATTGATTGTTTCAAAACTCATCCTAATCTGATGTGGCAACAGCTTGAGAAGATTATGCTTGGTTCTTCGGTCGCAACTCAACTCAGGCATACGCGCTACATGAATAATTTTCAAGAATTCAAAGCCAAGGATGGGGAGCCACTGAAAGTTGTTTTTGACCGTTTTTGTGCTGTGATCAATGATCTTAGGAAGATAAAGGTTGAAAAGACTAAGCTTGAATTAAATCTGAAGTTCCTCAACACATTGCAACCAGAATGGAATAAAACATGCCACAGATTGAGGAACGATGTCAGAATCTCCACTATGCAAATCCAAGAACTATACAAGATTATGATGACTGATGAGAGCTTTGTGATAGAGAAGAAGGCAAAACTTGAGAAAAAGAAGAAATTAGTAGACCCGGTTGCAATCCTCACAAAGCAATTATCTTAACAAGCGTTGTCTGATAACGCTTACAACGGGTCAACTGAAGATGATTGTGAGGCTTTGCAGAAAGCTATGATCCTTCTCTCTCAGCATTACCAGAAAAAGTTCCAACCTCGATCGAGTTCCAACTCTTCTCGCTTCACTTCTAGGTTTAAAGCCAAAGTACCCGAGCCAAAGACTACTGCTTGCTACAACTGTGGAAAGTCGGGTCACATCTCAAAGGAATGTAGAGCAAAGAAGGTTAAGGACTCAGCTTATTACATAAAGAAATTGGAGCTGGCTGAGAAAAGAGAGAATGGAACAACTTTGCTGGCAGAAGAAGAATTCTAGTTGGATCACTCTGACGAGAAAGCTGCAAACGTAGAGACCGCTCAAATGTGCTTGGTTGGAGATGACCAGTCAGATGATTCTGAAACTGATGAAAAATGAGGTATATTCAGAGTTTGATTACAATTTCATATCTTCTCAGTTAAATATCATGATAACTGCTTTATCTGATTTACGTTTAAAGTTATTATCTAAAAAGAATTTAAATTCAGAAAAGTCAGATTTGATTGACAAACTGAAAATTTATTTGAAAGATGAAAAATCTATTTTAGAAAATACTAAAGACATCTTTCAAAAGAAATTGGATGATTTGGAAAATTCAAATAAATCTTATCTTGAATCTTTGACGTCTATGACTAATTTAAAAGATGAATTTTCAGATAATATAAATAAGTTAGAAGAAAAACTTTATCGAAGAAATCAATCTGAACAAACAACTTTTATGAACAAGCCAAGGAGTGAAGAAGCTTTAAAACAAAGCTGGGGACTTGGTTTTGACAATCCTCATTGTTTAAACAAAGTGATAAACGAAGTTCCTACTTTATATAAATACGATTATCTAACTCTTGCACACTATGCTCCTCAGTTCAAATTTCATTGGACTAGTGAAATGAAAGTGTTAGATCTCGAAAATGAGAAAAGGACAAATAATAAGAAAATCGAAATTCCTTTTGTTTACACAAGCGAGAATGCAAAATATTTTCCTGAACAATCAAGAAGAGGAAGAAGAATTTTAAATGATATATCTTCTATTAAATCTTCAGTATCTGATGATTTTGTTTGTTCTTATGCCCCTGATTCTGATAAGAAAAATATTTCTCCTATCATTTATGATTCGAAGAAATATACTTCTCCTTTAATATTAGAAGGCAAAATCATCGATCTTGAAGACATGATAGAAGATCAAAATATTTTGAAGAAAATTGAATCTGATATTATTCTTTCTTTTACGACGTCTAGTCTTGAAGAAAATTTAATTTCTCAAAAATCAGATTCTATTTCTATCATTTTCTCTGACTCTAAGGAAAATAAAAAGGAAGTTTCCAATTTTAAAATCTTTTCTCAAAATTCTTCAGACTCCGAGGCAAATTCAGATTTATTAGTTGATCAGATTGGTTGCTTGGATAAATTTATTTCTTCTGATTTAAATATTTCGTCTAAAATTATTGATGATTCTTTTACGCTAAATGATCAATATTATAAACCTAAGCGTAAAAGAAGACAGTCAAAGAAGTCGAAGAAACGAGATACAGTTATTTCTGACTGTTCTAATTCTTCCGATTCAATTCTTACAGATAGGACTTTGAGCAAGTCAAAGAGGCAGATCTTGAGAATGAAGCAGACATCTACTGATTCTATGATTGATGAGGATTTATATGTAGATATATATTATAAAAGTGATTCATTTGCTGTGTGTAATAAAATTTACAAATATTCTAGAAAGCAAATGATTCAAATTTCCAAAAATGTCTCATATTCGTCTTCTGATTCTAGTTCAGATGATTATGTTTTATCTTCTGATGATTGTGCATATTTTTCTGATTATCTTTCTCGTGCTTCTCTTGTCAAGTCTGACAAATATTTCCCCACAAGAACTGCAACTAACAAACACGGGCCCAAATTTAAGTGGGTTCCCAAATCTCAATCTGATTCAAAGTTGCAGACATCTCAAGTCAAGGGGGAGTAATAGAATTTTGGCTTCTGAGTACTTCAGCTCAGGACCCGTACTTCATAGACTACGACTTCTAAATAAATCAGTTTAGAACTCGGTCTTCAATGATTTAAGCTTCTGACTAAATGGGATACTGTGAGTACATCAATTTTATTTCCGCTGCATTTTATCTCTGATTATGATGTGTTCCAGTTTTTCTCATTATTTTTCAAGAATCTGAGTTTGTTCAACTATTTCTTAATTTTGTATAACCCAATTTTTTAATTTGAGACAAATTATTTTTATAATGTGAAAGATGAAATAACTGAATTTTATTTTGTTCCAACTAAATATCAATTTGCCGAATTCTTTACATTTTGGCTTTAATGAAATTTTTTAACATCGGCATATTGAGTTTAAAAGTTTAAATCTTTACAAATTTTATTTTATAAAGTAATGTTTTACATTTTTTCTTTCTTTTGAATAAAATATGTGTCTAGGATAAATTTTCAAGTTCTTTTGTTTATATTAAAGTTTTTATATGATCAAATTTCAAGTCTTACAAAAGTCGAAAAGTCAGCAACATGTTTGAAACTTTTATTACTGCTTTAAAGTCGTGTGATTCGGAATATTTATAGTTTACAATGCTTGAAAAATTCTAAAAAGTCAAAATTTTGATTGTAATGAAAATATGGGCTAAGTACTTTTATGTAAAACTGAGTGATTGAGATGAATATTAAATTCTTAAAATTCAGAAATCTCTAAGTTTAAAAGTTTGTACCTGTGGCCTTTCTGGTTTGGGAAAGTAAGTTCTTCGGGATGCTTGTCATCTGGTCCCCTAAGGTCATTTGGTCTGGGAGTGATCGAACCCAAATCCTTCAATAGAATCAGATCGAAAGTCATGTTCTACTGGTATGAATGGGTTTAGGATATGTCGATGTAGCCTTTCTGATTTGGGAGAGTAAATTCCAAGGGGTGCTTGACACCTAGTCCCCTAAGGCCAACTGGTCTGGGAGCGGCTGACCCAAATCCTGCAATAGGGTCAGATAGAAAGTTACGTTTACGACATGTTATTTACTTAATAAACTGTTCGATTAAAAGATGCCAAAGTGCACAAGCTTAAAAGATGCCAAAGAGCACACTCATGTTCAGATGCCAATGTGCACACTGCTAAAAGATGCCAATGAGCACACATCTCATGATACTTGGTGATATGTTTAAGTTGCGATAAACCTATAAATTTGTGAAGTCTTAAATTTTTGATGGATTAGTGTGAGTATATGCAAAGTTCTCTATTATATTTTTAGAATTGCATTTTCTTGAAGCTAATCGAAGATTCGCTAGTGAGCACACTGAATAGATTGCTGGAAGTTTTTGAAACTGAACATGTCTTAACTTGATATGCAATGAAACTTGTTTCTGTATCTAACAACATATGTTTGATTTCAAATGATTGATAAATCTGTGATATTTTACTGAGTAGAATTTGATTTGTTTAGTGTTTAAAATTTTATACGTTTACTTGTTTCAAAATTTATATTCAGTATATTTTTTTTTTGTACATTAATATTTGATCAATGTGTTCTCATAAATATATTTTAATGGGTTTATGCATTATTCAAGGGGGAGTGAACAAAGAGAATATTTTTCAAAGTTTATATCTGTTTTTTGAGGGGGAGTATCTGATTCTTTATATGAATGCTAACTTGAATTGTCAAATTTAGTGCATTTGTGTAGGGGGAGTCAAAGAGCTAATCAGGTAAAAATTTTCGGACTCCAAGTCAGATTTGCGCAATCAGTTGGTCACGCAAAACTCACTTTGCGCAACTAGCGTGACACGCAAACCTCACTTTGTGCATCTAGCGTGACGCGCAAACCTCACTTTGTGCATCTAGCGGGACGCGCAAACCTCACTTTGCGCATCTAGCGTGACACGTAAACCTCAATTTGCGCAAATAACGTGATGCGCAAACCTTCCCTATTTTCTCTGTTTCTTTGATTTTGCAGATCTTAAGCTGTCTCGTCTCCAACATTTGCATGACCAAGTTGATCCTAATCATCAAGGTCATGAGGGGAAGAATTAAGAGATGTTAAGGAGATGATAAAGAGACAAAGAACACAAACGTTTATCTACTGATCAAGATTCGCTCAAAGATTCTATTCTCTTAGATACAACTAAGGGGCTGTTTGGTTGGAGGTATTGAGGGGTTAGGAAAGGGAATGATAATGAAAAATGTTGTTTGGTTTGACATAATATAATGGGCCCATTACCCCAAATCCATTGATTTTCATTCCTGACTAAATTGGGGGGAATGAAAATCTTATTCCCGCTCAGTCACCTTTTTCCATACGTTCTTCATCTCTCGATGTTAAATGAAACATACTTTTTTATTTTTATGTTGGAGGGCACATATTTGTATTAAAAATATTATATAAAACAATTTTTTATTGATTATATTGGTTTAACCAAACAACATTAATGAAATGCCCATTCCTATTCCCATTCTACCTCATTCTCATTCCTTACAATCAACCAAACGCCTCCTAATTCTTTTGCTGTTTTCTGCTCCGACCATCACCGTTCATTGAAGATCATTCAAAAAGGTGTGCTGTCTAGAGCTCAAGGCAGCAAAGACAACTTAATCTGAAAGATGCTGAGAAGAAATTTTTTCTTAAAAGTCTGGAAGCTTCACAAAGTCGCTTTAATGGTCTGTGCTGTTTTAGAAAATAATTTTTGAAGACCAAAGTGCCAATGATTACTAAAGGATAGATTGTTAGGTCTGATTTTATAGTATTCATTGTATTTATAGGCTTGGTCAAATATTGTGTTTAGAGTCTATTTGTGTTGTATCTGACCAAGGGTATTTAAGTCCCTTTGGTCTTTGTTCCGTGTAAGAATCTAACACACACATTCAATACATTTACTATTTGTGCATCCTTGCTTTCTGTCTCTACAGATTCATTGATCTTGGACTATCAATACGAATTGTTCAAGCCTTGAAATTTTTCTAAGGGAGGAATTCGCATCTCAGTGTTAGCCATTTATACGAAAAGTTTAGAATTTGTACCCTTGTATATGCGAAATGTGTAAAACTCGCACATAGGTATATGTGAAAAGCTGGAACTCGCATAATGCTACAAGCGAAAAGTGAAGTTTTCTAATCCATTGCTTATGTGAATTGTGGTGTGTGAGTGCCATATGAATTCTGTACTTAGCATAATTTTTGAGTGATTTTTCTGTGATTTTGACAGTTGATTTTTCTGATTTTCTGACCAACGATCATTTCTAGTTACTTTTTTTAGATATGAAGCTGCAATATGATACTTAATTTTCTAGCTACTTAGCGGGACCCCCGTGCTAAGTCTGCGTAGGGGTACATATTTTTGAGTGTGATTAAAGTTTCTGATTTTTGTCAACGATCATTTCAAGCTTATATTTTAGAGATATCAAGATGCCTTACATGACGAGAAGGGAAATATTGTCTTGTCAAAAAGAGAATGTGCTATCCCTTATATGCCAGAGATTCCAGCCCTAGAAGATGAAAATAAGAATCTGAAAATTCAGAATTCATCTTTTCAGGCTCAGATAATTAAATTGAAAGATAATTCTAAAGTTTTAGAAAAAGATTTTATTTGCTCAGATTGTGTTGCTAACTCCAAAATCAATTTTGTAGGGATCATTGAATCCAAAGGAAAGGAGATCTCAAATCTTCAAACAGAGTTGAAGAAGTCTAAAGGACTAAATGCAAGTTCTACATGGTCAAAGAAGGAGTTGATGCAAAAAGAGATTGATGATCTTAGAAGACGTGCAAACATTGCTGGAGAGACGTGTGACGGGCAGAAAAAGAGAAATTCACAAATCTTCTCTGAAAGAGACAAGTTAAGAGACAGAGTGTTCAGTCTTTAAGTTGAAATAAACATGCTTAAAGAAAAATCCACAAAAGAGATGAACAACTCAAGAGCTCAAGAGGAGATAAAGAAGATTGAAAAGAAGAGAAAGGATTTAGAAAGAGACAATACCAAGGTTCAGAAGAAGATTACTGAACTGAAAGAACATATATCTCAATTTGAAAAGAAGTCAAAGAAAGAAAGAGAAGAATTTGAAAGAGAAAGAAAATATTTTGCTCAGAAATTTTCTGACTTTTCAAGAAAGTCGTTTGAAGAAAAGAAGATGGTAGAACTCAAATGTTCCAAACTTTCTCAACAAGTGACAAACTTTGAGAAAGTTATCATTATGGAGAGAGATAAGTTTGAGAAAGAGAAGAAGTTAGTTGAGCAAAAGAATGTTGGTGTGTTCAAAGAGATATCTGAACAAAGAACGAATGTTGAGAAAGACTTTGATGAAGAAAGAAAAGTGTCTGAGGTCGAGATAAAGAAGCTGACTGGAAAACTATCTGAACTGTCATCAACTGTTCTGATGGAGAAAAAGATGATGTCTGAATTACACAAGAAGTTTGATCTACTTTCAAAGGAAAGAAACAGTTTATCTTCAGAGATCAAAGAACGTGAAGAGATCATGTTCAAGGTGAAGCTGATTGAGCAAAAGACGCCAGAATCAATTGTTCCATCACCGATAGATGATCCAACTGCATCAGAATGTTCATTTAAATCAGCTGGAAGTTCAATTTTTACAAATGTTTCTAATAATCCTTTGTTTGTTATTAAAGATGATAATCATACCTCTAAACATAAAGAACATATTCTTCCTACTAACCTTTTCTATGACAAATCTATTGATGGTTCAGGTAACATCAAAAAGAACAAGTCTCAACAAAAAATGATTTGGAGAAGGAAAGATGAGAAAGACAAAGAAAAATAGATTTGGAAAGTAAAAGGATATATAGATGAGAAGAAGAAACAAAAATCATTTGTGCTTAAATCCAATGCTAAAAGGAACAATGCTCCTAAAGGTAAAATTTTTGGCAAACCTGATCTCGTTTATACTGTTAATCAATTGATCAGGTTAGCACAAAAGAAAATTATTTGTTCTTACTGTGGTACAAATGATTTTCTTTGCAAAAATTTTGTGGATAACTGGTATTGTTCTTACTACATTTCTCCTAATATAACTGCAACTAACAAACCAAGACCCAAATACCAGTGGGTACCAAAAGTTAAATCTGTGTTGCAGGCACCTAAAGACTAAGGGGAGAAAGAACTATAACTTCTGATTGTGTACAAATCAGGACTCGATCTTCAAAGATCAAAACATTACTTCTAAGTAAAGCAACTTAGGACTCAATCCTCAATGTTAAAGAAAGATGGCTTCTAAACATTACAGTTTAGGACCCGTATCTAAAAGATCAAAATAGACTTCTAAATACAACAGTTCAAAACTCGTAATTCAACGAAAAATGGTTTCTGATTACAACAGATCAGGACCCGATCTTCAATGTCAAGATGATTGGATTTTAAACAAAGCAGTTCAAGACCCAATCTTCAATGATAAAGATGAAAGTTACTATTCTCACCGGAGAATATGTGACGATGGCTTTTGGATAACTCAGTTCAGAACCCATACTCAAAAGTTTTTCTTCTTCAGTATGCTTAATAGATAACATATTTCAAAAGGAGTTTTTACTTTGAGGGGGAGTTTAAGAAATTTTCACTGTCATATCGTTTAGGGGGAGAAGATAAAAGTTCATTAAAATTTTTAACTGTCATATTTTACTGATGAATTGACTTTTTACAGATACGTAGGGGGAGTATCAGATATTTTTGTCAAGGATGCTTACAAGATGATATTCATTTTAGGGGGAGTTAAGAATTTCTACGCTAAAGGTATATTTTCTGAATCTCTAACTCTATCACTTGTTGAAAGATGAACAACTTCGCTTGTGAAAACCGTTTCCTTAAATGTTCAAACCACTTCGTTTTCTCAAAATGTTTTATGAATTTCGAAGTGTGATTTTAAATGATTTTCACATGGATACTTTGATGATTATCTGACCGTGTGTTTTCCAAAAGATCAATACTTGTGTATTATATTGTCTATATACTGTCAAGTATTCTTACACACATTGGTTCAGTACATTTCTTATTGACTTTGTTATTACCATATCTCAAAAAGATAAATCTTTCGATGATAATACTCCCGTTTGCTATTCTAATGTTGTTTGAGATCAGACGTCATTTCTTACTAAATGTGCTTCCATTGTTACAATGTTTATATCTTGTTCATGTAAACAAATGTCCGTTCTTTGATATCTCATTACATTTTTCTTCATGATATTTGATCTGATTAAATCATTTTCATATACTCAAAACAATGAAATTGATTGATCATAAATGTTCAAAGTTTTGAGTGATCTTAAATGTTCAAATTGCTCAAATTGCTCAAATTTCATTCTTATCTTTAATGAGCATATATTTTCTGACAAGTGATTTATTGTTCTTAATTTTCAAGTTAACTGTTGAGCAATACATTCTTTTTAGGACAAAAAACATGGGATTCAATGTGAGTTCTAAAAAGATTTCCATGGATTCACGTTAACCAGTGTTTCCTACCCCGGAAATAATCCTTGAGTGATTGAGGGGAGAAGGGTCAAAAGAATTGAGAGTGGGTGTGTGTTGAGGTAAAATGTAAAAGAGAGGTTGGTTAGAAGTGAGCTCAAAAGATTAAAAGAAACAGGGTAAAAGATCAGAGTAAAAGAATATCAAACTATGCACCAAACTTTTTTGAGCCGGGCAGCCACATAATCTGTTGGTTCACACTTTTTCGTGACCTTCATTGAAACATGCAACTAGCCCATGTCAACTCTTGTATAAAACCCCACCTGCTACTCATTCTTTTCTCAACAAAAGAATGTTTTATTTTTCAAGGGGAAGCAACACATATTCTATTTGATCTTCATTTGGAAGACTCGAATATTGAAAAAGAAGGAAAGTTGCCCCACTTTTGACCCTTTTTCATGCACATTGAGTCTGTGTATAATTGTTGTTGTCTCAATGGTTTACATAAGTTTGAGCCTTATTAAAAAGTAATCATTATGCTAAATTATTTCATACACAAGCATGTACACATAGAAAATTTGTTTTTCTGTCAGAACGTTCATAGATTAACCTTGTGTTTTTCGATGATTGAATGGATGTCCTGGGGAGTGAACATCACTCAAGCTCCTTATAAAGTACATTCGTTGTACTCAGTAACTTTGTGTTACTGATAGGCATTCTAACTATTTCATACGTTGATTCAGGGGTACTATTCTTCTTTTGTCTGAATTTGAAAAGATTCGGATGAATACATTTATGAATTGACGGCAAAATCATTCTATCAGATCATATTTTCCTATTTGAAAGAGATTGTTCATGAAGACTGAGCTTATATTGATTTTTCGGGGAGATTGTCGGTCCAAAAATACTATATCAAGTTTATAGAAACAACAACAATAAGATTACCAAACTGTATTGATTATAACAAACGAGTTACAAGGTTGATCGATTAAGCTTTGATTGTGTTCTCTATGTTTTTCTCTCAAATACACCTGTTAGTGTGTGTTTTTTGTGTGAATTGTTATCTGATCTATGAGAAAATTGAGATACACTTAATCTATCCAAGTGTGTTGAACACACAATCTAACATAATATCTAGATATTAAATCTAGATATTATAACTAATATAAACTTGAAACTAATAAAACTAACTAAGTTAACTTTATCTAACTATTACAATATTATAACTTAGATATTAAATCTAAGTAAACTAAAACAATTAAATTGATATTTATTACAAATAGACATAGTATATCGCGAGTCAACGTTCCAGATTTAGCTTCAGATTGCGATCTTCAGATTGGATGATCTTGAATCCAATGAGACTGTGTCTTAACAATCTCCCCCTTTGGATCAAGATCATTATGAAAATAATTTTAGCAATTCAGTCTTCTTGTTTAGCTCAGAAGATGCAATCTCTTTCTCTAGCTCTGAAATCAACATGTCTTCACTCTAATAATCTCCTCCTTTTGAAGAGTGGACATGATTCTTGAAACATGTGATCTTTTCCATTTCTTGTGTAGTCATTCTCCCCTTTTTGATGTTAAGTGCAACGACTTCATCAAAATTTGTGGTAAGAAATGTCAAGCGTGCGGTTGGATTCCCTGATCCATCAATTCAAAAGATATTTATCCAGATCTTTTCAAATCTAGACAAAATAGTCGTGTAACACCTGAATCAACTAATGAATCAGTTAACATGCCTGTCAGTAACACTAAGTCACTGTGTGTAACTAATACACATTGGAAAGGAGATGTTTGATATTGACTCCCCCAGGACTTCCATTTAATCATCGAAACACCACAAAGGTAAATTTCTATAAACGTTATGACAAAAAAACTAATTCCTTGTGTGTTCGTGCTTGTGATAGAAAGAATTAAGCACGGACGATTGCTTATTGGGCTCAAAATTGTGTAAACCACTGAGACAACAGTAAGTTAAACACAGACTCAATTATGCATGATTTAAGTGCGAAGGTGGGGCAGACTTCCTTCTTTTCAATATCTAGATTTTCCAAATGAAAATCAGATAACATATGTGCTGCATCCCCTTTGAAAATGTGAAACACTTTCTTGTTGAGAAGAAAATGAGTAGATAGTGAGGTTTGATCAAGAGTTGGCATGGGTTAGTTGCCTGTTTCAATAATGTTCACCAAAAAATTGTGAATCACTAGTAATGTGGCTACCCGACTCAGAAAAAGTTGGTGCAGAGTTGTGATTTTCTTTGAACTCTGTTCTCACACGCTCTTTCTTTTAAACAGTTTGCTTACTCTAATCACACTCATTTTTTTTCGCTTCTTACACTCAATCACTAAGGATTAACTTCATGGGTAGAAATCACTGGTTAAGGTGATTCCATAGAAGTTGTGTTAATTCCTAGCACAATGATTCTTGTTTTCCTATGATGCATGTGATGCTCAGATTGGTTTAACTATTTCAGTTAAAGCACAATATTGATCATGAAAACATTTAAAATTACACTCCCAAAATATAAAATGTGTTGAAAAATCGGGAAGTGGTTTGAACATTACAAACAATGTTTTCAAATGATTGAAAGTTGTCCTTCTTCCAATCATATATGAGATTAAGATAAAGGATTATACCTTAACGTGCGATCTTACATCTCATGAAGCTAAGCTTGAAGTCATAAACATATGAACTTGTAATCTTCTATCAAAATTTTTGCAAAAGTCTTATGTCAAGTCAAAGTAAAAATTATTCACTTAAAATGAAAAGACAAAAAGCAGTAAAACTTTGTAAATTACGAGTTCTGATCAGAAATAATCAGAAGTCATATCCTTTTTAACTCCCCCTGAAATTATGCATTTGAAACTTATCATTGAAAAAGATATGCATTTAAAATTTCAGAAAAGTATGTACTCCCCCTTGATGGTTGATTTCCTCATTGGAGTATCGGAGTACAATTTCTCATATCAACACAAGAGTAAGGTCTTTTGATCATTGAAATGCGAGTCCTAAACTGTTGTGTTTAGAAGTCATCACGTCATTGAAGTCTGGGTTTTGAACTGCTGTGTTCAAAAGCCATTATTCTTCCTACTCCCCCTTGACAGTAGGTGCCTGCAACATAGGTTTAGTTTTCTTTTGTACCCACTGGTATTTGGGTCCATAAGTGTTAGTTGCAGTTCGTATGGGGGTTATGGAATAAGAACCATATACCAATTGTCGGTCCAACAATAGTTTATCAAGTTTATAGAAACAACAACAATAAGATTACCAACCTGTATTGATTATAACAAACGAGTTACAAGGTTGATCGATTAAGCTTTGATTGTGTTCTCTATGTTTTTCTCTCAAATACACCTTTTAGTGTGTGTTTTTGTGTGTGAATTGTTATCTGATCTATGAGAGAGTTGAGATACACTTAATCTATCAAAGTGTGTTAAACACACCATCTAACATAATATCTAGATATTAAATCTAGATATTATATCTAATATAAACTAAAAACTAATAAAACTAACTAAGTTAACTTTATCTAACTATTACAATATTATAACTTAGATATTAAATCTAAGTAAACTAAAACAATTACATTGACATTTATTACAAATAGACATAGACTTTTATATCGAGAGTCGACGTTCCGGCTTTAGCTTCAGATTGCGATCTTCAGATTGGATGATCTTGAATCCAATGAGACTATGTCTTAACAGATATGATTTGTAACAACCTGTACATTTATATATACATCAAAATAACTTTTCTGTCTAAAAACTGCCCCAAGCTTACATTTCTGAGTACAAGGTTTACAACTAACACCTATTACACAATTGAGTCAAAAAGTAAACTATTGCAGGAAGTCTTCTAACTCCTGGAAATAGCTCACATCTTCTCTTTACCCTTATTTGTACATGCTATCTTTCGATAACCTAAAACAAGATTATAAATTTTGAAAGAGCGAGGGTTAGACCAATGGTCTAGTGAGTCCCCTCCAATCACTACTGCACCAGTTCAAATATTATTTAAAACATTTAACCAAAGCTTTATATCTCAAAAACATAACTTGCTCTTTTAATCAAACTTTAAACATACTTTACGCTTCACAAGCATAAATCAATCTACTGGCCATCACTGGCCACTCTTTATGCTTCGCAAGCGTACCTTAAGCTACTGACCAACATTGTCGTCAAAGACGGTATGTCTGTCTCGTACTGCCTTATTTTAGAGACACACCCTAATGGCATAAACGGGCCACAATCCCCGGTACGAACAAGCGGGTCACACTCCTCGACTTAGGTCAGACTTCTGACTCAAATGTATGCATACACTTAGTCCTGACTATATATAAAACAAGTTTATATAAACATAGCATAAACATGCCAAACTGATTAAATCAACCCTTTTCACAAAATCTGCATAACTTTCAATACTATAAATGTGCAGTTTATAAAACCCACATTTATCAAATAACTGTCAAAATCATAAAAAATTTAGTTTGAAAGACTCACCTCTGATTCTTCTTGCTAAAACTCTGTCTTCTAACGATTAACACCACCTACGATGGTATCAAAATACAAAGGTAAGCTAACTCGCTACTAACAATCTTTCCTTCCCTAAATAAGTCAACACACTGTGCGACCTGGTCAAAACTTCTACGGTCGACTAACCCCTAAAGTCGACAACTTTACAGAAAACCCAGAAAACCTCAGATCATTAAATCGATCTTATATACAGTTAAAAGCTTGAATAACAAGACTATTTACCGACAATAATACGCAGATAGAAGTATTAAACTAGAATCATACCTATATTTGTCAAAAACTGATCTATCCTTTGAACCTAGCTTTTCTTTCTTCTACTTCGCTCTGTACTCTTTCTCCTTCCGACGGTTTCAAGATTTTTACGTATGAGTTATGAAACTCACTTTCAAGAGTTAAGGTTATTTATATAACCAAAGTTTCAAATAACCCCCTGAACTTCGGGTCTCGCTTAACTTTTCACCCAACTTCCAAAATTATAAAACTTTAGGACCTGAATATTACAATCTCCCCCCCTTAAGAGAATTATGTCCCCAGAATTCCATTGCTAAACAAATGGGGATACCGAGATCTCATAAACTCCTCAACTTCACATGTTGACTCTTGTCCTTTGTGAAATTTCCACTGGACTTTCACTAATCGGATCTCCTTGTTTCTCAACTACTTTTCTTTGAGGTCCAAAATTGCTACGGGTTCTTCAATATTGTTGGATCATAATTGTATTCACGATTAAAGGGTCTAAACTGTATTTATTTGATAGTTAAAGTTTGGGGTTTAAATTATAATAAGTTGATAGTTATTTGTAAATGGGCCTTAAGTCTATCAAGCCTATAAGCCCATAAGGTTTAAGTATTTAAAGTGTTAATTAGTTTAGTTTTAGGGTTAAAACCTTTCATTATACAATTATCATATTTGAGAGGCAATCCTATTTTCTCTGTATTCAAGGGTATCAAGAACACTCAAGGGTTTCATTGTTTATTCAAGGGATTGGTATGTTACTCTGATTTATATATCTCTTGATTATTATTGTGTTGCTTGTTTACTTGATTGATTATTTACCAACTAGATTAATCTGGGATAACAATTGGTATCAGAGCCTAAAGAATCAATTTTTTTTGAGATTACTATTCATCGACTATTGTTCATCGAGTTACTATTCATCAAGTAAAAATCGATTGCATGAATTAATGTGTTTTTATGCTTTAAATTGATCAGATTATACTAGATTTATGCTAGTGAAAGTTATCTGATTAGTTAATTGCATAATAAAGCATCAAGTGATCGGATTTGTTGATTTTTTTCATATTTGGGTTCGTATAAATATCGACCACTGTGCTGTCAAAATCGTTGCATGAAAGTTGAAATTAATATTTGATTTTGTTTAAAGTGTGATCGATACATGTTTCTGGGTACAAAAGTCTGATTTTTGCATCTGATTGTGAGTCTGTACTGATTTTCTGGGTTTGTTAGGATCTTAATTCTAAACAAGAATAAACTCTCAGAAAACAATATCAAAGAAGTTTGCGGAATAACACTTTGATATTTCAATGAAACAGTAAACAAAACAGTAACTTTGATGAACAACTTGCAAACTCTTATTGAATGATTGAAAGTCACAAGCTATTACACACAACCTCAATATTGATGAACAGACTCACCAATACGAATTCTACTTCTCTAGAATTAGGGATCTAACCATGAGGTTGATTCTTTCTAGGAAAGTTAAAAACTCATAATGAATGTTACTTACAAAGAAAAACAAACTATTCTATACATATACTGAAGATAAAGATAATTACAAAATAATAAAAGATCTTCAGTATAATCCTTCATCATTATCTCTAAGCTTCCATAGATATCTTCAATCCAACTGTCATCCTTGCCATACGAATCTTCATTTTATAAGCAGCATTAATACTCTGAGCAGTATTAAGTTCAGCAGTACTAACCATGCTTAGCAGTATTAACTTTGTTCTAGCAGTACTAATCTTGATTAGCAGCATTAATCTTGTTCAGCAACATTAACTTTCACTTGCAGTAGTAATTATGTTGAAGCAGCATTAACCATACTTGAGCATTTCTGAATTTCCCAACAATCTCCCCCTAACTTGACTTTTAAGAAAAGAAGTTAAGTTCTTCAGATGCTCCAAAAATACCATTCTTCAGATCCCTGTATCAACATTTAACCCTAAACTTTGATTGATCATTCTCTGAATCAAATACTTTGCCATTTCTGAGTTTTCAACACATCCAAGCTTCTTCTTCAACATTGCATGAATCTTAAGTCTGCTATGGTTGTATACTCTATCCACTAGGAAGTATTCTATGGCATTTCTAACCAAGGTCACTGCATATACTCCACTAGTTTCATATAGAGTCCAATTGTTGACTGTTTGAAACACATTTCTTATCACATGCTCTACTTCTTCAGGCTTGAACATCATTCACAGATACTCCATCACCAGTTTTGTAATTGAAATCCCTGGAACTTTTAACTGATCTGCATACAACTTCATCCCTATTTCAAACATTTCTTCTATATCAGACCTGGAGCATGTTCTGACAATCTTGGCCCAAGTGTTGAATACCTCATACTTTTCATCCTTCCTCTTGAGCCTTATGTATTCCTTTCCATCCACTGTCAATGTATCCCAGTGAATAACTTCAGGAGGCTTTAAACCAACAGGTTCTACTGAAATTGGTTCAGGCACTAGGTCCATCACTACCATGTACAACTTTACATCATCAGTACTTGAAGGCTCTTTCTTTTCAGATGACTCAGGTGCCCCTTCTTCTTCAGCAACCTTCTCAGCCTCTCCTTCTGTTATTCTAGGCTTCTTGGTTATCTTTCTTCTTGCCACCATCTTGGTTCTTTTAGGAGTCCTTAAACTTTCCCCAAGAGTGGCCTCCTTCTTTGGAGTTTCTTGCTCATCTGGAAAAGGTTTTTGTATCAACAAGTCATTGCTCTCTTTCATCCTTTTCTCCATTTCTACCCTTGCCGTTTCATTCCCTTGAAGCTTGATCATTTCTACATCATACAACCCTTTGATTTTCTCAAAAGACATCTTTGAGAATATTTCCACTTTGACACCTACAGCACCCTTGAGGAAAGTAAATATTTTCTTTCTCTCTTGAGCACCAAGGTATGTTTTTGAAGGTTGTCTTTGTCTTTTCTTTGCAGCCATTTTGATCTTTCCAGTCTTCCTTAGAGATGTGGCTTTCTTCTTGGCTAGTTCTGTTGATAGGCTTTATTCAGTTCTGCAGCCATTGCTTTTGCTATCTCTCTATCCTTTTCCACTTGCACATTTTCTGCTTCTTCAAGTTCAGCTTGTATCTTTCTAGCCAGAGCTTCATCTGACTCAATCAACTTTTTCTTTTTCATTGGTTGATCAGATTCCACTAGCTTTGCTTTGCCTTTTTCCTTACTCATCAATTTCTGAATACTAACTTTCTTGACAGCTTCAACATTGTCTTTGATGACAACTCCTTTGGCCTTTGAAGTGACCTTGGGAGTATCATGCTTGGCTTTGATTAATGCTTCTACTGTCTCAAGTTCTTCGAAATTTTTGCTCTGAAGATCACTTAATACTTCTTTCACCATTTCGGCTGCTTCACTTAGTTCAACAGCATTAACAGTTTTTGCTTCTTGTACACCCTCTGAATCTTTTTCCCCTACTTGTACCTTTTCTGTACTTATTCCATCAAGCTCCCCCTCAACTCCTTGTTTCTCCCCCTTATCTGTAACTTCTTCCATTGTGAACTCAGCTTCTGACTCCCCATTTTTGGGAGCATCATCCCCTGATTTCCTTCTCCTTAGTACAAATTGTCTCTTCTTCTTTTTCTAGACTAGATTCATCACCAATTTCTTGAGTTTGGTAATTTGCATTTGTTGGGACAAGATTACCG
This sequence comes from Arctium lappa, assembly GCA_023525745.1. NCBI lineage: Eukaryota > Viridiplantae > Streptophyta > Magnoliopsida > Asterales > Asteraceae > Arctium > Arctium lappa. Next base: position 14,906,774 of record CM042064.1, read on the forward strand.
GCTTCATTTCTTCTATGTCAGCTCCTTGTTTGATAACATCTAGGTTGATGTTTCCCATAGTATCCATCAATTCTTGATAGTTATATTTGTCCTCACCTTCTCCAGGAGTGTTACCGCCTTTTGAAGGATCATTGGATCTTTTAGTAGTGGAAGTCTTTTGCCTAGCAGAAGCACTATCCACCCCTTGGCTTCTTGGCACCTGGGACCTTTGAATGTTTGGTCATTCAAAGTTGCCATGGGGGAGTTCTTATTTATGTTACCACTGTCCTCCTCTGGGTTAGCAAGAGTAGTGGCAGCCTGCTCACCCATATGCTCATACAACTCCTCATTGAGCACCTCCTTGGGGTTGGGAGACACCCCTTTGGTTTCCCTGTATATATTCTCTAAAGGAGAATTCTCCCTTAGAGGGCTTGAACCATCAGTGGGTGATGGTTCAAGAAGGGAAGGAGCCTTCTTTACCTTTTTCCTGATATAAGTTTGGGTGATGGGAGAAGTTGGCTTATGAATTAGGGACTGGGGGATTGATATAGAGTGGGAAGGTTGGGATTGTCTAGCAGTGGGATGGTCTAATGAGGGCCTTGACCCTGTTGCCATACCTTCTTCAGTGTGGGACACCACGATCATTGTCGAGTTCTTCATGTTTGAAAAGACCTTACCTTTGGGGATTTTGGGTACATATAGCTCATCAAAGTGAGGCATATTCGTCAATTCATGAGCTATCACTTCTTGTACAAACCTGGGGTACATATAAAAGCTCTTTTTGCTTCCCAGGATTGAGACATGATCTCTGAAAATCATTTTAGAAAAATTGTACCTTCTGGCAGTTGCCAAACAGACCAAAGCATAAGCAATGGTACTGCTAAACTCACTCCATCCAGTAGTCTTTTTGGAAATGCAGTGCATAAGGGTATGGACAAAGAAACGCCATTGGTGTGAAAATTTAGCTTTTGAGAACTTAAAGACACCCAATGGGCCTCCATACCCCATTCTTGTAAGATTTGAGAACAAGTCCTCCTTAGGAATAGAGGTTATACCTGCAGCATCGTCTAGACGTAGACAGATGCGTATCACCTCTTCAGTTGCTGACAAGGGTTTGTCACACACCCTTGTTTTCAGAATCTGCACACCATTCTCTGTAACTATGGTGGCATTCGCCCAGAATTGCCTTTGATGCTCTATGTAGATGATTGGAGACATAGTTAGAGCATGGGCGATATGGCTTTTCTTCAGAAAATCCACTATCTGATGAAATACGACGACCTGTTTGGGCTTCTGTAGCATTGCAATCTCGTTATGCTCATCTATGAATGCCATTGATGCCATTGAATCTTGAGTGTTTATGCCTGAAACTTACTTGGGAGCTTGAAAGAGAAGGATTAGAGAGACGATGAACAGTATTCAAAGAGTCGTTATGAACTTTTAGGCGGGCAAAGGGTATATATAGTGTATGGGACATAAGCAGTATTAACCTAGAGCAGTATTAACTAATAGCAGTATTAACTAACTAGCAGTATTAACTGAGAGCAGTATTAACCAACTAGCAGTATTAATTGAGAGAAGTATTAACCACTAGCAGTATTAACTGATAACTGGCAGTATTAAAACTGCACTGGCAACATTAACTGTACTTACTCTTTTTGAAGCTTATGAAGGTCTGATCAAAGCAATAACTTCCTGTGAAAGATGATTAGCAGCACACAAATAGCCAAAATAACAGGTATATGAACACTTTTTAAAAACATGAGCTCATTCAGAGTTGATCATGCCCACACTTGAGACCAAGAAAGTGAATCTACCCACATCAAAAGCTTTAGTGAATAGATCTGCAAACTGGTTTTCAGTATGAACTTTGGCAACTTGAATGAGTTTCTTTTCATTGCAATCTCTGATAAAGTGATACCTGATCTCAATGTGCTTTGTTTTGGAGTTCTTGACTGGATGGTTAACAATGCTTATAGCACCGCTATTGTCAATAAAGATTGGAGTGTGAAGAAATGTTACCCCATAGTCCAGCATCTGATTTTGAATCCATAGAACCTGAGAGCAGCAACTTGCAGCAGCAATATACTCAACTTCTGTTGTGGATAAGGACACTGTGGTTTGTTTCTTGCACTGCCAGGATACTAGTCTTGCACCCAAAAGTTGATATCCCTCTGAAGTAGATTTTCTGTCCATGTTAGCACCGCCCAAGTCACTATCTAAATATGCAGTCAAGTCGAATGAAGATTCATATGGATACCAAAGACCTAATCTAGGTTGCCCTTTTAAGTATCTGAATATCCTCCTCACAGCTTGAAGATGTGATTGTTTTGGCTTGACTTGGAATCTGGCACATACACATACTGGAAACATGATATCTTGTCTTGAGGCTGTGAGATACATTAGAGATCCAATCATTGATCTATATAGATGGACATCAACATCCTCCCCCTCAAGATCAGCAGTGATCTGTTTATGAGTTTCCATTGTTGTGCTTGCTGGCTTTGAGTCTTTTAAACCATATTTATCCAGAATGTCTTGCACATACTTTGATTGACTGATAAAGATCCCATCTGACTGCTGTTTCACCTGAACCCCAAGGAAGAAGGTAAGTTCACCCATTGAACTCATTTTAAAGCTCTTGTGCATCAACTCTTCAAAGTCTCTACACATCTGATCTTTTGTGGATTCAAAGATGATATCATCCACATAGATCTGAACTAATAGGATGTCCTTCTTACTTCTTTTAATGAAAAGGGTCTTGTCAATGATGGCCCTTTCAAACCCATTTTCCAAGAGATAGGTGGACAGAGTGTCATACCATGCTCTTGGGGCTTGATGTAGACCATAGAGTGCTTTCTTCAGCTTGTATACTCTGTCAGGATATGTAGGATTTTCAAAACCAGGTGGCTGACAGACATATACTTCTTCATCAATTGTACCATATAGAAAGACACTCTTTATATCCATTTGATAGACCTTGAACTTCATGTATGAAGCATAGGCTAGGAACAGCCTAATTGCCTCTACCCTTGCCACTGGAGCAAACACTTCATCATAATCTATGCCCTCTTCTTGAGTGTACCATTGTGCCACAAGCCTTGCTTTGTTCCTAATCACAATACCTCGTTCATCCTTTTTGTTCCTGAAAATCCACTTGGTGCCTATAGTTCTATGACCTTTTGGAAGGTCCACCAAGTCCCAAACATCTTGTAGTTTGAATTGAAGTAACTCTTCTTGTATGGCTTCTATCCAATGTGAATCCTTCATTGCATCATAGGCCTTCTTTGGCTCAATCTGGGATAGAAAGCAAGAGAGTACTGTGTGTTGTTGATCCTGCAGCTCTTGAAGTATGCTTTGATTCCTTGTAATCATAAGAGAAGATATGTCTCCTATTACTAGCTCTGGAGGATGATTCTTTTGTGTTCTAGTCTGAAAACTAGGTTCTTCATAGATTCCCTCCTCTAGATTGGAATCATTTAAGTCAGCTGAGGGATCACCTTAGCTACTTCTAGCTCTTTATGCATTGAAGATTCCTCTTCTCTTCTTTCTTCTGCACTCTGTATTGGCTCAGTTATAGTATCCTTTTCCCAGAATTCAACAGGTTCTTTTATAGGCATAGGAAAGATCACAGACTGAGGTATATTGTCTTGAACTTGTGTATCCCCTGATCCTCCACTTCCTGAACCTGCATTATCATCACTACTGAAACCAAAAGAGTTAGTTAGTGAATCAATGTCAAACAACCACTGAGGACCAGACCCAATAGGATTTGGTGTGTTCTCATTGCATTTGACATTGTCACTTTCCTCAATTATTCAGAAGAAGTATTAAAAACTCTGTAAGCCTTACTCTGAGATGAGTAACCAACAAGAAAACCATCATCAGCCTTGCTATCAAACTTTCCCAAGTGAGATTTAGTATTGAGAATAGTACAAGGACACCCAAAAGGTTTGAAAAATCCAATAAAGGGTTTTCTTTTATTGAAAAGCTCATAAGGTGTCTTGTTCTTAGGCTTGACTACTAGTACTCTGTTTTGGACATAGCAAGCAGAATTAACTGCTTCTACCCAGAAAGTTATTGGAAGTTTAGAGTCAGCTAACAGAGATCTAACAGCCTCAATCAGTGTCCTATTCCTTCTCTCAGCAACACCATTTTGTTGTGGAGTCCTAGAAGCACTGTATTGTCTCTCAATTCCTTTTTCCTCACAAAAGGTGTTTAGGTCAATATTTTTAAATTCAGTACCATTGTCTGACCTAATGACTTTTACTTTTTGATTGGTTTGGTTTTCAATTCTTAGAATAAAGGATTTGATCAGTCCACTTGTCTCATCCTTAGTCCATAGAAAATATACCCAAGTAAATCTAGAGTAATCATCAACATCCTAGGGCCAAACAGATCCATATGCAATAAATGAAGAGAATTAGAGATTGTGTTCACCTCTTTGGACTTATGAGAAGTTTTGTGTTGTTTGCCTTTAAGACAAGCAACACAATGATCATCACATGAATAGACTTTAGAAGGTAAACCTCTTACAAGGTTGTTTTTAACCAGCTTATTTATTGTTTTGAAGTTCATGTGACACATCCTTCTGTGCCATAGTGATGATTCATCCAGATAAGCTTTTGAAACAAGACAATTTAAGGATAAATCAGATGAAACACTTTCCATAACCAAACAATATACATTATCCTTTATGGGGGTTCTTAGTAGTATCATCTTTTCATCAACTACCTTGAATCTAGAAGCAAGGATAATACATTCAGAATCTGTAACAGTATACTATGTTGTTTGTCACAAACCTGTGATACACTTAACAGGTTGTACCTTAACGGTTCAACATAGAAAACATCTTCAAAGGTCATTTTACCTTTGGTCACATCACCTTTACCACTGATTTTACCTCCATCTGGAGTATTCCCAAAAGCAACATGCCTACCATCACTCTTCTTGAAGTTTTTGAGGCAAGACATGTTCTTTGTCATGTGCCTAGAGCAACCACTATCAACATGCCAGATGCTCTTCCCTTTGAGCTGTTGGTTGCCCTGCACATAAGTTTAGACAATTAGTATTGATTGGGAACCCAAGCCAAAGTGGTCTTGGGTCTCCCTTTCTCATCAAAATACTTACACTCCTTTTTGATGAGGTTTTTAAAATCAGAACACTCAGTATTTGAGTACTTTGTCAAGATTATTGTTCTAGCAACACTAATACTAGAAGCAACACTATCTTTAGAAGCACTAACAGAGTTAGCAGTACTAACAGGTTTGGCAGTACTAACAGAGTTAGCAGTATTATTGCTTCTAGCAGCACTATCACTGTCAGCAACACTATTTGTGGTAGCAGTACCAACAGTTTTAGTGCTTTTAGGTATCCAGATCTTGACACTGTCCTCCACATTCTTTTTCTTCATGTGGCTTTTAGATTTGACAACTTTCTTAGCCACATGGTTCTTTTCTTTCTTCCTATAACCAAAGGGTTTTTGAGTAGGTCTCTGATAATTCAGCCTTTGGTTCATAGGATTGAAATAGCAGTATTTGGCAATGTGATTAAGCTTTCCACAAATAAAACAGGGTTTTGGTCTATTGATTTTACTCAGATCAATCCCTTGTTTTTGTGCCCACATATTATTCTAGTTTCTCTGATTACCCCTCTTTTTATCATGTTGTTGGGGCTCAGATTTATTGCATGAACACTTGTTGCAAGAGATAGGGTTCACAATAGTGGTCTGCTTATAATGAACCTTCTTATTCTTTCCCTCATTCTTCTCTATCTCATTGGACTTGACCCAATTCTTTCCACATCCCTCATTGGTAACTATGTGATTTTCTATAGGAATCTCAGCACTCACAGTGTTGTCCTTATTCTTGACAGTTTCTTTCTCAGTTTTATCCTTAACAACTACTTCATCTAAGGGATCTATCTCAGTGGCTCCCTCAGGCAGGTCCTTCCTATCCTTTGTCTCTAACAAGTCTGAACTAGGAGGGATGTAGTTGTTGTTGTAGGGTGGTGGTGTGGTATTATACCATATTCCTCTTCTTAGTCTATCATGAATCTGAGTTTGTAGTAAAGAGTCCATTGCTTTATAAGCATTTGAAAACTTTTCTACATTAAGCTTGACATTAGCTAACTCTCCTCTTAACTTATCACTCTCCTCTTTAGATTTGGTCAGTTGGAGTTCTAGGTCATTTTTCTCCCACTTCCAGTAGTTTGTGTCATAAGAATGTTGAAGCTCATCAGCTTGAAAACTCTTAATCTGATCTTCAAACCTCTCAACAATCCTCACATAATCTTTTATGTCCTTTTCTAATCTCTTAAGGTCATCACTCATGTTCTGGTTGTGATCCTTTGTCGGTCCAACAATACTTATCAAGTTTATAGTATAACAACACAATAAGATTACCAACCTGTTTGATATATAAAATAACGATTACAGGATTGATCTATGAAGCTTGGATTTGTGTTCTCTATGTTTTCTCTCTTTTACACTTTGATGTGTGTGTTTGTGTGTGTGATCTATGATCTGATGTGTTAGAGAGATTGAGAGACAACAACTATCAAGTGTGTTGAACACACTATCTATCTTAATATCTAGATATTAAGTCTAGATATTAAATCTAATAAAGCTAACTAACTTATACTAGAAACTAACTAAACTAGATAAGTTACCTTTATCTAACTATTACAATACTATAACTTAGATATTAAATCTAAGTAAACTAAACAAATACATTTACATTTATTACAAATAGACATAGACTTTTATATCGAGAGTCGACGTTCCGACTTTAGCTTCAGATTGCGATCTTCAGTTTGGATGATCTTGAATCCAATGAGACTGTGGTCTAACAATCTCCCCCTTTGGATCAAGATCATTACAAAAATGATTTATCAATTCAGTCTTCTTGTTCAGCTCAGAAGATGCAATCTCTTTCTCTAAATTCAGCATTGTCTTCAATCTAACAGTCTTCCCTTTTGAAGGGTAGACGTGATTCTTGAAACATGTGATCTTTGCCATTTCTTTTGTAGTCATTCTCCCCCTTTTTGATGTTAAGTGCAACGACTTCATCAAAATTTGTGGTAAGAAATGTCAATCTTGCGGTTAGAGCCCCTGATTCGTCAATTCATAAGAGATTCATCTAGATCTTTGCAAATCCAGACAAATGTGTCGTGTAACACCTGAATCAACTAATGAACCAGTTATCATGCCTGTCAGTAACACTAAGTCACTGTGTATAACGAATACACATGTAAAAGGAGCTGTTTTGATGTTGACTCCCCCAGGGCTTCCATTTAATCATCGAAGCACCACAAAGGTAATTTCTATAAACGTTATGACAAAGAAACAAATTCCTTGTGTGTTTGTTTTTGTGTTGAAAGAATTAAGCAAGGATGATTGCTTATTGGCTCAAAATTGTGTAAACCACTGAGACAACAGTAAGTTAAACACAGACTCAATGTGCATGATTGAATTGCGAAGGTGGGGAAGACTTCCTTCTTTTCAATACCTAGATTTTCCAAATGAAAATCAGATAGCAAATGTGCTGCATCCCCTTTGAAAATGTGAAACACTTTCTTGTTGAGAAGAAAATGAGTAGATGGTGAAGTTTGATCAAGAGTTCGCATGGGTTAGTTGCCTGTTTCAATAATGATCACCAAAGAATTGTGAATCACTAGAATGGTGGCTACCCGGCTCAGAAAAATTGGTGCAGAGTTGTGATATTCTTTTAACTCTGTTCTCACACGCTCTTTCTTTTAAACTTTTTGCTTTCTCTAATCACACTCATTTCTTGTCTATTTGCACACTCAATCACTAAGGATTAACTTCGTGGGTAGAAATCACTGGTTAAGGTGTTTTCATTGAAGTTGTGTTAAGTCCTAGCACAATGATTCTTGTTTTCCTATGATGCACGTGATGCTCAGATTGGTTTAACTATTTCAGTTAAAGCACAATTTAGATCATGAAAACATTTAAAATACACTCCCAAAATATAAAATGTGATGAAAAATCGGGAAGTGTTTTGAACATTAAAAACAATGTTTTCTTATGATTGAAAGTTGTCCTTCTTTCAACCATATGTGAGATGAAGATAAAGGTTTATACCTTAACGAGTGATCTTTCATCTCATGAAGCTAAGCGTAAAGTCATAAACATATGAACTTGTAAGCTTCTCTCAAAAATTCTGCAAAAGTCTAATGTCAAGTCAAAGTAATAATTATTCACTTATATTGAAAAGACAAAAAACAGTAAAACTTTTAAAGTACGAGTTCTGATCAGAAGTAATCAGAAGTCATATCCGTACTCCCTTTTTGACTTGAAGAGCTCCCCCTAAAATCTTGCATTACAATTTTTTTTTTTGACATTTTAAAAGGTATATGCAAATTTTATGAGCTCCCCCTCGAAGTAATATTGACCAGATGTCAATTTCTTCTCATACTCCCCCTTGGATCATGAACATTTTGATAGAATGATAGATATCAATCAGAGTTAAGAATGAAGAAATGACGAAAAAGTATACAATAGAAAACTTTGTTAGGTAATTACCGATTATATCTTAAGATTTAGCAGACCAAGCTTAGAGACAAGAAAGTTGAACCTCTTTTCATCTAAGGGTTTGGTGAACAAATCGGCAAGTTGATAATCAGTCTTTACAAAGAAAAGTTCAATTGTTCCTTTTTCAACATGATCTTTAATAAAGTGATACCTGACGTCTAGGTGCTTTGTCTTCGTGTGCTGAACAGGATTCGCTGTTATTGCGATGGCGCTCTTGGAGTCACAGTAGATCGGGATCTTGTTGAAGTGGAAACCGTAGTCGCGTAATTGAGTTCTCATCCACAAGACTTGAGAACAACAGCTAGCAGCAGCTACATATTCTGCTTCGGCCGTGGAGGTTGAAACGCAAAGTTGCTTCTTTGATCCCCAACTTACTAATTTGTCACCGAGGAACTACACATGTCCTGACGTGCTCTTCCGGTCTAACATACAACCTGCATGATCTGCATCTGTGTAGGCTGTTAGTTCAAAACTAGTATCTTTAGGATACCATAGATCAAGATCTGCAGTGCCCTTTATATACCTAAAGATGCGCTTCACAGCAGACAAATGGATTTCTTAAGGATTGGCCTGATATCTTGCACATAAGAATGTTGAAAACATTATATCTGGCCTACTCGACGTAAGATACATTAAAGAACCTATCATCCCTCGATAAGTCCTAATATCAACAGCCTTTCCCGAAGGATCGGTGCCAATTTTAGTACATGGTGCCATTGGGGTACCAATCGTTTTTGAATTTTCCATTTGGAACTTCCGAAGAATATCCCTAATGTACTTTGATTAATTGATAAAGATACCCGTAGAAAACTGTTTTACTTGTAAACCGAGAAAGAAATTCATCTCTCCCATCAAGTTCATTTGAAATCTAGACACCATAAGGTTTGCGAAGTTCTTACAGTACTTAGTATTTGTAGAACCAAAGATAATATCATCTACATAGATTTGAATTAAAATGATATCGGCTTTTTCCTTTTTAATAAACAAAGTGGTATCCACCGTACCTTTTGTAAACCCAGACTTGACTAGAAAATTAGAAAGGACATCATACCAGGCTCGAGGTGCTTGTTTCATACCATAGAGTGCTTTGTCAAGAAAGTAAACGTGATTTGGCTTCTCTTGATTGACAAATCCCTCTGGCTGAGAGACGTAGACTTCCTCCTTCAGAATTCCATTGAGGAATGCTGTCTTCACGTCCATTTGAAAGACCGTGAAGTATTTGTGGGTTGCGTAGGCTAGAAACATTCTGATTGCCTCGCCACAGGTGCATATGTTTCCTCATAGTCTATTCCTTCCTCTTGTCTGTATCCTTTGGCTACTAGTCTTGCCTTGTTCCGGATGACGGTACCAGCTTCGTCTTTCTTAATTTTGAAGATCCACTTCGTACCTATAATGGTTTAACCTTTAGGCTTCGTACGAGTCTCCAGACTTTAAGTGCATCGAACTGATTCAGCTCTTCTTGCATTGAGATCACCCATTCTGGATCTGCAAGTGCTTCCGATACGCGTGTTGGCTCGAACTTGCTTAGAAAGGAGTCATGCATACACAGGTTCATTGATGCTGACCTAGTTTGCACCGGTTTTGATGGATCGCCAATTATCTGGCTTATCGGATGCTCTTTGGTCCATTTTTGTTCATGAGGCAGTGGATTAGATGACTGTATGTCAGTTGTGTCATCTAAGAATCCACTTGTACCTTCTTCTGTTTGGTCAGGAGGATTGATTGTTTCAGTTGATGTGGCAGGTTCAGAAGGCTCAGTAGGTACAGCTTGAACTGGCTGTAGATGGATCTGTACAGAACATCCTACTGTTTCAGCTACTTCTGTCTCGTTCTGATTTGTCACTTCTTCAACTGTTGGAGTCGGCATTTGAATTGTTATCTCTTGTTGAATCGGGGCGTTTGATTCAATTGGAACATCTGAACTGGTTGGATGAGTAGTCGTTAAGTCTTCCATCCTGTCAACCACAACAGATTTCTTTACATTAGATCCGAGATATTCATCATAAAACAATTCAAATAATAAATCTAAATCAGATAAATGGTTAGTAGAAGTTGATGCTTCATCTGATTTATTCTGTTGAGACATAGGTTCTGGACTGAGTTGCCCAGAAGCTAGTATTCCTGTTATTGCGGGTTCTGAACTGTGTTGTTCGGAAGCCATTTCTTTATCAAAGGTGACGTTGACGCTTTCAATCACCGTCTTTGTCTTCTTTAGATAGACACGATATGTAGTTGAAGTCGAGGAATATCCAATGAAGATTCCTTCATCTGCCTTAGCGTTGAATTTGTTGAGATTCTCCCTATCGTTTAATACGAAACACTTACATCCAAATATATGGAAATATTTGATTGTCGGTGTTCTGTTTTTTATTAACGCGTAAGGAGTCTTCTTGAATCTCCGATGTATCATGGATCGATTCTGTGTGTAGCACGCAGTCGAAACAGCTTCTGCCCACAAAAATAGAGGTAAGTTGGAATGACTTAGCATAGTACGAGTAGCCTCGACTAGCGTTCGGTTTCTTCTTTCGACCACTCCATTTTGTTGAGGCGTTCGAGCAGCAGAGTATTGATGTGAAATCCTGACAGATTCGAGATATTCTTCAACTTTGTTGTTCTTGAACTCTGTGCCGTTATCTGTTCTTAGAAACTCGACCGGTTTCTGCAGATTCACCTGGGTCGTCTTCAGGAATGTAATGATAACATCTGGTGTTTCATCCTTTGTACGTAGAAACTTGACCCATGTGTACCGCGAATAATCATCCACGATCACGAGTATGTACTTCTTGCCGCCTAAGCTTTGAGTGCACATTGGACCGCATAGATCCATGTGCAATAACTCTAAAGGAGCTTTTGTACTTGGTTCAGGCTTCGGTTTATGAGGTGCCCTCTTCATCTTCCCCTTTTCAAAAGCTGCGCATAGATGTTCTCTTTCATATTTCAGCTCTGGAAGTCCTTTGACGAGCTTTCCATTGACCAGATCGTTGATGTAACGAAAGTTGAGGTGCGAAAGACGTCGATGCCATAACCAACTTTGTTTCATCGAAGCTTTCGATAGTAGACAAACTTGCTTGTCAGTATGGACATCTGATAAATTGATTGTGTAGAGGTCTGATTCTCGTTTACCGACCAAAAGTTCTTCGCCTTCTTCATTGCGAACGGAACATCTTTTGGCTTTGAAGTTGACCTCTAAGTCTTTGTCGCAGAACTGGCCTATACTGAACAAGTTGTGTCCTAAGCCTTCTACATAGATCACCTTCTTGATAGTGACATTGTCATGTTGTACATCACCGTATCCCATGATTGGAGAAAACTGGTCGTTTCCGAATCTTACTGTTCCACAAAATTTGTCTTTAAAGTTGGACAGTATCTCTTTTTGTCCTGTCATGTGCTTTGAACATCCGCTGTCCAAGAACCATGTATGACAAGTCTGCATAAGAGAAAATAACATAATTTAGATTTTCGTATGACAAAATTGGAATTTACACTTTGATTCTCGAAGTGTGGGTCTTGAACTGATTTGTTCAAAAGCCTATTTCGACTTTGATGTTCGGATTTTGAACTGCATTATCCAAAAACCTATTTTGACATTGAAGAACGAGTCCTGATCTGTACATAATCAGAAGTCGCTTTCTCTTTAAGCTTTGTGTGCCTGCAACACAGATTTAGCCTTAGGTACCTACTGGAATTTGGGTCCTGCTGTCTTAGCACAAGATTTTGGTATCCATTTGAAATTGGATCCTTTGTTCTTTTGAAAAGCATGAGAGTTGGTATGAGATGAATTCACATGGTAATTTCCAAACCAATCTCCAGAATCTTGACAAGTAATAGAAACATGTTTATTATAGATAGAGGACTTTCCAGCAGATAAAGATAACTGAAATAATTGCTTCATTGTATATTGTTTACGAGAAACAACAAGTTTTGGATTCAAAACAGCAATTTCAGCAATCACAACATCTTTAGTAAGCGAAGTCTTATTACAATTAACACTACTAGACGATAAAACGGCCTTGTCAAGCTTCCGTTTTGGTTGCCATTGAGAATGGGCTTCAGGTATTGACTTGCTCATATCTAAAACATGTAAAACTGGTGAGTTAGACCTTTGAGCAACAACTGAATGCTTCTTCTTAGAATTACCAGTAGTGGTTGGTTTATGTGAATGCTGAGATATTTTCTTACCTTTAGCACTCTTAGCATTCACAGAGACTGATTTATCAACGAAAGCTTTCGTTGATTTTGCACTGAACACAGACAAACTGGTTTTTCTTGAAGTTTTCTTAACAAAAGATGCATGGTTAGGAAGTTTCGCATTAAAATCAATTTGTTCAAAACAACCATCTAAACCACCGTCAGAATTAAGAAAATTAAACTCTTCGTTTGATGAACCAAACATGTCATTAGAAGTAGAAGCCTTTGAAAAAACAACATTTTTCATAACAGTTGAAAAAACCTTTTGTTGAATCTCAATCATAAGTCTTTCATCTGATAAAGAGGTCTCGAGTTCAGAAATTTTACTTTCTAACACGAGAGAAGGGACATAAATTTTACCTATAACAGGCTTCGCCTCCATTTCTTTTTCAGAATAACTTTGAAAGTAGTCAGTTGAAAGAGATTTCTTTTCATCATTTGGATAGTCATAACTATTATTCAACTTTGCATAATAAAATGGAGCGTGAACTTTAGTTGACTTCATCCGTTTTTCAAATTCATTAGCTTCATCCTCTTCTGATAGTTTAGTATGGAAAACTTTAAATGAGTCGATTCGGTGAGAAACAAGCATAGAGGTATAGTCATAAAGTGCAGGCACTTCTCTTATACCCTTTTGAAGACGTTGAGGTTTCACATAACCGATTCCCCAATTTTCTTTATTCTTTTTCGGTTTGTTAAGATGAATGGTTTGCTCACTTTGACCTAATGAGTATAGCTTTTTTTCCAAAACATCTAATTTTGCAATTAAGGTCTTGTTTTCTTTAGTACATAAAGAATGCACTTTAGTAAGCTTATAAAAATCAATCTCACTTTTTGTCAATTTAGACTTGAACTATTCTCTTTTAGAATTATAGTCTGTTCTTTTGCGTTGGTGTCAGCGTTTGTATGTAAAACCTCAACTAATACTTTCTTCTCAGCAATTTCATCGCTAAGTTTTTGTATCAATTGGTTTTTATTAATAATAACACCATTTTCTCGCTTAAGATTAGATTCTAACTCTTCTTGTTTTAAAACCATAGCATGCATTTTATTCATTAAATCTTTATACGATAAATCACATACCTCCTCTTCTTCAGTTTCTGAATCAGCTTCAGCATCAGATTCGATTTTGCCCATCAAGCACATATTGACGGCTTCATCCTTTTCTTCTTCATCTGAATGATCCAGCCAGTATTCATCTTCAGCCATCAGCGCCTTGCCTGCCTCCTGTTGCTTTGCAAGAAGCATCTTGTTCTTGTAGAAGTCGGAGTTTCTAACCTTTGATATTCGGCAATCCTTGGCAAAGTGACCGGTTTTGCCACAGTTGTAGCACATGGGTGGTCCTGGCTGACTTGATCCTTCAGCTTTGTACTTCCTTTCTTCCGGTTTCTTCTCTTCCAATCTGTTTCCTTCTGTCTGATATCTTCTCTCATCAGATTTCTTCTCCTCTTGTCTCTTCCCTTCAAATCTCTTCCCTTCAAATCTTTTCCCTTCATACCTATTTCCTTCATATCTGCTTCCCTCAATTCTTTCCTTGTGAGCATAGTTGTTGGGTCCAGACGAGTACCTCTGACTGTTTGACGTTGGATTCCTGTAGAACTTTTTCTGAAATGCATTTGTTAGAAACTGCATTGCATGCTTTTCATCCGAGTCAGAGACAACATCAGCTTCAGCTTCTTCTGATTCATACACAATCGTCTTGTTCTGCTTCTTCTTTACAACAAGAGCGACTGTGTCTTCAACTGTCTTTCCTTTTCTCTTTTCTGCTAGAATTTCATCCACCTCATCTTCATTTTGTCGGAGGGTTTCATACACTTCGTGAAGTGGAATCTCATTCAGGTCTTTTATCTGCCTCATCTGCCTGGCAAAACTTTTCCATTCTGGTTGTAGAATACTCAGGAATTTGATATTCAGCTCGATTTGAGATTTGTTGACCTTGTTCTTGCTCAATTTGTTTAGCAATGTCACAAACCTATCATATGTTTCTTCTAGAGTTTCTCCAGTTCTGCCTTTGAATTCTTCAAAACTGTGGAGGCAGTTAGAGATTTTCAGTTGGTTCCCAATCTTTGATACCAACATCATTTTCTCTAGTTGATCCCACATTTGTTTGGCTGAGGCTTTGTAGCTGTCAATCTTTACATAGATTTCATTTGTAATCCCTTGTAGAATGTATGACTTGGCTAACCTGTCGCCTTTTGCTCTTAGCTTAGCATCACCTGTTAGATCTGTATAAGAGAGTGCAACTCTTGCTTCTTGAGTTCCTGCTGCTGGCTCCCTATATTGTGTTTCCATTAGGCCTTCTTCTAGGGATTGTATAATGAAATTATCCAAATCCTGTCTTTCAATGAAGTTTAGAAACCTATCCTTCCACTGTTCGTATTCCCCTCGAAAGAGAACTGGTGGCTTGGTGTCGGTTCCTATTGCGAGAGCTTCTTTGGATGTCATCATGTTTGAATAAGAGAAGACTTGACAGATATGATCGTTAATCCAAATAAAATTTGATCACAAAAGAAATTTTGTCCCCCTAGGCAGACTTAGCACTAGAGAAAAAATTTATGACTATTAAAGACCCTATTACAGTTTCGAAAAAATCTCAGAATTTTTTTTTAAGTCTGGTTTGCGTTTCAAGGTTTGCGTGTCAAATGGGGTGCGCAAACTGAGGTTTGCATTTCTAATGGGACGCGCAAAATGGAGGTTTGCGGGTCTAGTTGGACACGCACAATGGAGATGTGCGGGTCAGCTGAGGAACGCAAAGTTGACTTGTTCAATTTAAGAGATGTCTTTGAGGTATGTGGGTTAGAGGTATGCGGGTCAGAGGTATGAACCGAGAAGTTTAAGGAATGCGGGTGCTTTGGGACCCGAGTTTTGAGGATTGCGGGTCAAGTGGGAACCGCAAAGTAAGGAATGCGGGTCAAGTGGGAACCGCAAAGTTGAGGTATGCGGGTCACTTGAGACACGCAAAGTTGAGGTATGCGGGTCACTTGAGACACACAAAGTAGAGAAATTCGTATGTAGTTGGACCCACAAAGTTGACAAATGCGGGTTATTCAACCTCTGGAATGCGGGTGTTCGTCCTGTTCTTCTGAAAATCGTATGAATCTTGTTCCTGAAACGATTTAGCAACACCAAACTCTACCAATATGTCTAGAATTACTTCTAGAACAGAATGTAAGCACTCGATCTCTCTAAAACACTCTTTTTCGAAATAAATTTGATAGCACAGTACGTTTTTCCAGTCGACTATTTTCACTTATAATCCACAGATTGGAACTCGATAGAAGCTTTAAAGTGAAATTAAATAGCAACAACTCGATCTAGTATGTAAATCGATCACACTCTGATCGATTCTAACACCTAAAACACTTAAAATCACAAAATCGAATTTTGTTCAAGAACACAGAGTCGTTTTTCTCATAAAACTTGTTTTGATCTTAATCAGGCTCTGATACCAATTGTCGGTCTAACAATACTTATCAAGTTTATAGAATAACAACACAATAAGATTACCAACCTGTTTGATATATAAAATAACGATTACAGGATTGATCTATGAAGCTTGGATTTGTGTTCTCTATGTTTTCTCTCTTTTACACTTTGATGTGTGTGTTTGTGTGTGTGATCTATGATCTGATGTGTTAGAGAGATTGAGAGACAACAACTATCAAGTGTGTTGAACACACTATCTATCTTAATATCTAGATATTAAGTCTAGATATTAAATCTAATAAAGCTAACTAACTTATACTAGAAACTAACTAAACTAGATAAGTTACCTTTATCTAACTATTACAATACTATAACTTAGATATTAAATCTAAGTAAACTAAACAAATACATTGACATTTATTACAAATAGACATAGACTTTTATATCGAGAGTCGACGTTCCGGCTTTAGCTTCAGATTGCGATCTTCAGTTTGGATGATCTTGAATCCAATGAGACTGTGGTCTAACATCCTTGTACCTTTTAACAGTGTTAATGCAATTTTGAGAACAAAGATTAGAAGTTACCCTTGTTGGGAGATCAGACACCTCTGCCATTAGAGCTTGGTTTTGGATAGCTTTTTCAGCTTGATCACTCCAATCAAACCCCATACCTTGTTGAGAGACTAGGGCTTGTGCAGAGTTTCTGTTATTATTGAAACTTCCAGACTATGCTTGTTGGTGGTTGTTGTTGTGAGACACTCCACTTTTGCATTCCCTAGCAAAGTGTCCCTTCTAATGATATTTATAGCATTCCACCTTAGACTTGTCAAAACCTGCTCCATCTTCTCTTCTTTGGGAGAAGTTGTTCCTCCCAGTTCTCTTGATGAACTTCTTTACTCTCATAGAGAGCATGGCCATCGGCCATTTAATGTCCATCTCTTCAAGATCATCTGGATGGAGTAGTTCCAAGTCATCATTAATTAGAGAAGAGTTTCCATGACTGGACAAAAAGGCTTCAAACACAGATTCAGTGCCTTTCTCTTGATTTGCTCCATTGGCAGCACTAACTGATTCAGGGTTGGAAGTAGAATCAATTGATGCTGATAGGAGTGCAGCATTGTGAACATACATAGAAGGCGTCTTCTTAGCCTCTACCTCAGGTTCAAAAACTCTTAGATCATTGTATAGATCATCAAGTTCCTTTTCTTCCAGTTGATCATTCTGTCTGAAAGAGACAGTATACATGGTCCATTCATCACCCAGGGACCTTAGGAACTTCCTGTTTAGATCATCTTGATCAATTTGTATTCCCACAGTAGCTAGTTCACCAATTAGCTTGTTGGACCTGTCAAAAGTTTGAGTCATGGACTCATTCTTGGTTGACATAAAGTTCTCATACTGTTGCTTCTGTATGGCCTTCTGATTTCTCTTGGTACTTTTGGTACCAGAGAATCTCTTCTCTAGAGCATTCCAGAGCATCTGTGCAACAGTGCAATTGTAGAATTGGTGTTGATATTCATTGGGAATAGCCAAGAGCAAAGTGCTCAAGGCTTTCATCTCTGTCTGTCTAGTCTTTCTTTCTGCATCAGTTTTTGGTGGTGTCCTCTTTCCATCAACACCAATTTTTTCTTGCTTCAGATGGGCCATTCTCAATGATGTCCCACATAGAATAACCAGTGAGGAGTATGTATTGCTTGATTCTGATCTTCCACAAGTCGAATTCATTGGGTCTGAGCATTGGGACCTTTGAGACCAGGGTACTGTTTGTTTCAACAATGTTTTCCATGAAGAATAAGATTTCTGAGAATACAGGCTCTGATACCACTTGTCAGGATCTTAATTCTAAACAAGAATAAACTCTCAGAAAACAATATCAAAGAAGTTTGCGGAATAACACTTTGATATTTCAATGAAACAGTAAACAAAACAGTAACTTTGATGAACAACTTGCAAACTCTTATTGAATGATTGAAAGTCACAAGCTATTACACACAACCTCAATATTGATGAACAGACTCACCAATACGAATTCTACTTCTCTAGAATTAGGGATCTAACCTTGAGGTTGATTCTTTCTAGCAAAGTTAAAAACTCAGAATGAATGTTACTTACAAAGAAAAACAAACTATTATATACATATACTGAAGATAAAGATAATTACAAAAAAATAAAAGATCTTCAGTATAATCTTTCATCATTATCTGTAAGCTTCCATAGATATCTTCAATCCAGCTGTCATCCTTGCCATACGAATCTTCATTTTATAAGCAACATTAATACTCTGAGCAGTATTAAGTTCATCAGTACTAACCATGCTCAGCAGTATTAACTTTGTTCTAGCAGTACTAATCTTGTTCAGCAGCATTAACTTTCACTTGCAGTAGTAATTATGTTGAAGCAACATTAACCATACTTGAGCATTTCTGAATTTCCCAACAGGGTTGATTATTGCGTTTGTTCATCGACTTCTGGGCTGCTTAAGAACATACCTGTCGAACATTCTATCGGTCTAAGCATTCATATCGGTCTAATCCTTTACCGGTCGAAGTAGTTTCTCGATCCTTACACTCTATCGGTCGAACACCATATAGGTCGAACAACCTATCGGTCCTTAGTCTTATCGGTCATAGCATTATATCTTTCAAACATAGTCTATCGGTCTAATTAAATATCAGTTGAATATCTTATCGGTCCATACCTTTGTATCGGTCTTAGACACTATCGGTCCTATCACAATCCCGGTCTAATCCTTCACGGTCGAACGTAATACCGGTCTTTGCAAGTTCCCGGTCGAACATAATACTGGTCTAAGCAGGTTCCCGGTCGAACTCTCTATCGGTCTTTACAAGTTCCCGGTCGAACTCTCTATCGGTCTTTACAAGTCTCCGGTCGACTCAATACCGGTCGAAGCACATCCCCGGTCGATTTTTGCAAACTGTAATAGGGTAGCGGGACCCCTGTGCTAAGTCTGCGAAGGGGGACAAAGTTCTGTTCGAGATCAACATATTCTTTTTGTTTAGTATTATTTGAAGCTTTATACTGATTGAAAGGACTGCATTTAATTATTTTCGGGAATTTATTTTTCTGAAAATTTTTGAGTGTGGTTTTCATTTTGATTCTAACGATCTAATCTAGTTGGTTGTCTTGGTACAGATAAGTTTAATTACTAACAAATGGTATAGCTAAGATGTCGAACCAGCTTCTCTCGATGGGTTCTCAAGTCAAACCTCCTGTCCTCATGGATAAAGAGTATCAGCAATGGAAGATAAGAATGATCCAGTTTCTGAATCACAAGAACATAGACTTCATGAAAGCAATCATTGAAGGTCTACAAACTCCAATGATCACAGTAAAGGGTCAACCTGCTACAGATTCCTCTCCAGAAATCCCTGACAGAGAGATTCCTAAACCTTATCAGTTCTTTAATGAAAAGCAGAAAGAACAGTATAAGACAGAAGAAGAGGCTCTAATCTATCTGACAATGGCAATTCCAAACGACATCTACAACCGTGTCGACAGTCAGAGCACTGCTAAAGGCATCTGGGATGAACTAGCAAGGCAGTTTGAAGGAAGTGAAGCCTCCATACAAGCTAAGCAGAATCTATTCATAAATGCATACGAGGGATTTCATGCAAAAGAAGGAGAGTTACTATTAGATACCTACAACAGATATAACATCATCCTCAATGACTTGCGGAGGAACAATATCTCTAAATCTGCTTCTGAGATAAATTATAACTTCATCATGAATCTGAATCCAGAATGGAAGAACTTTGCTATCAACCTCCAGATGTCCAAGAATATGGCTCGAGAAAATGTCACTGATATCTTCTCTACTCTTGCTCAACATGAGGATGAGGTGAGATCAATTAATAATGAGTCTAATCATCTGAAGGATTTTGTGGCTCTCATAGTCGGCAAAGGTTATGTATCCTCTTCAAGGTCGAAGAAAAAGGTATCTAAAGCTTTAGTTACCGAAGTTACTGACTCTTACTCTGTTTCGAGCAATGAAGAACTGGAAGTTGATTCAGATCCTGATATTCAAAAGTTCTCTGAAGACTTGGCTCTCATTACGCGACGATTCAAGAAGACATTTGGCAAGAAAAGATTCTACTCAAAGCCAAAGTATGATGGATACAAGAAAGAGAAGTCTGAGATGCGATACAAGTCGAGACATGGAAAGAGAGAGGAAGGACGAGAAGACAGGAAGGAAGATAGAAGAGAAGGAAAGAGAGAGGAGAAGCAAGAAGAACGAAAGGATGAACCAGGAAGATGCTACAACTGTGGCAAATTTGGGCATTTCTCGAGGGACTGCAAGTTCAAGAAGGTAAATAACTCAGAGTACTATGCATGAAAGTCACTTATTGCCAAGAAAGTTGAAGAACGAAAAGTGCTAATGGCTGAAGAAGAAAACTGGCTGTATCGAAGTTCCAATGACGAGGAGCAAGCTCACTTCACCCAAGTATCTTATATGGCAAAGCTGGAAGGTGACGATGAAGACTCTGAGACACAATCCAAAGATGCAAACTCTGAGGTAAGTGACAATTCTAAACTTATTGAATCTTTAATGGACCAAATATATGGTATGCAAGATGAATTTGCTTTACTGAATGGCAAACTTAGCTCTGCACATCAATCTGCATTAAGTTTTCGTGATGAAAATGCTATTTTAAAAGTTGTTGTGGAAGAAAAAGAAAAGGAAAAAGACGATTTAAAAGCTGAAAAAGCGTCTTTAAAAGAAAAAATATCTGGTTTAGAAACAGATCTTGTGAATCTTAATGCTGAAAAGGGTGAGTTTCAAATAAAATTTTAAGTTTGTAATAAAGAAAGTAATGAAGCTTACACCAAAATCAAGCAACTGGAGGACATTAATATGAAACGAGGTCAGACTGAGCAAACATTAAATCTGTTGACCAATAAACTCCAAGACGAAAGGTTTTATAAACTAAAACCAGGTTTGGGTGTGCCATCTAATGAAGTTTTGAAAAAGGCACCGGAGCATCTATATAATTTTGATAAATTCGGCTCCGCAATCAGACCCATTCCTGACATTCGTGCAACTTTTGTTGAAACAAGTACTCCTAAACCTTTTACTAAGACCAAAGGTCAAGAAGAAATGGGAAAGAACAAGTCTGGTGACACTGATTCTCAAAATCGTTTTAAATCAGTTGGTTTTCGATATGGTGATTTAAACAAAAGCTATGCGACTCGAAAGATCGAATTTACTGAGTTTGAATCACTATTTACCACACCTTCCAAAGAATCAGTAAGCACCAACACAGTTCTACCTGAGACTGCATGCAAATATGAAGAGTATGAATCGGATATTGATCCATCTGCTATACCATCAGTCTCAAGTCCCATTGCTTCTAAACCTTTACTTGTTGAAGAGGTTGAAGAAGAAAATGCTATCACGAATGGTTCTTGCTCTCAAAATGAAAAAAATGGAGTTTATTGAGTTCATAACTGATGAGATATTCTCTGAAATGATGAATGCTTCAAACTCTAATCTTGTTTCTACTTTAAAGGGGTCAAATTCTGTGAATGATCATACATCTGAATTGATGAAACAAATTGATTTGTTGCAACAGTGTCTTGATGAGGTTGAAGATGAAAACTTTGATCTCAAACATAAACTTGAAAAGTCTTTAAAAGTAAATCAAGAGCTTTCCATAGAGATCTATGATTTGAAAGTTACTATGTTTAAAAATGCTTCAAGTGATAAACAGATGTTCAATGATCCAAGCTGGAAGGTAAGAACCAATCCAGAATTTGATGCTCCTGCAAAACCTACAGCTGTTTACTCTGATTGTCCTGAATATCCACCGGGTATTTTTGAGAAGGGTGAGACTTCATCCAACACTAGAAAAGAACCACCTTCTAAGTTAGAGACTAACAAGGTTCCTATTTCTGTTTCAGATATAAAAGGAAATGGAGTTGGGAGAAGTAAGAAGAATAAAGACAAAAGTTTGAATAAGAATGATAGGCTATCTAGTAAACCTTTTATTCCAAATAGTTGTACTTTTGACAGTGTTATTTTGAAAAGTAATTCTTTTGATAAACATGGATGTAAGGTTTGTTATGATAAATCTAAGTTTATGAATTTTGCTCGAAAGAATCTATATTCCAAACACTGTTGGGATAACTCATTCACATACTACTCCCCTCCAAAGTCCAAACATAATAAGAGAAAAGCTAAACTGAGCCTTAAGTCTAATTCTAATTCTTCTGCACAACCCAAAGTGTATCGAGCTAAGGTTGCCAATCCTACTTCTGAAAAAGAACTTTCAGGAATTAAATGTTAAGATGGTTTGGAAATGGGTTCCAAAGTCGCGTTATGAATGGAGAGTGAAAGTTAAACCAGATGATATTCTTGAGTTGCTTGATGCTAACCGCGAAGGACCCATCCTGATATGGGTGCCTAAGCAAAACTAATTGTCTCTTTTGCAGGCCTGTCGATTGTGGGTAATAGATTCCGGATGTTCACGCCACATGACAGGATTCAAGCACCTCTTGCATAACTATGTGGAGGAGCCTGCCGGAGCAGTTAGATTTGCCAATTCTGAAGCCGAAGGCCACGTCAAAGGATATGGAATGCTCGATAACGGTGTTGTGAAGATTCAAAAAGTGCTATATGTTGAAGGACTTGATCACAACCTGTTCAGTACCAGTCACTTCTGTGACATGAAATATAATTTCCGCTTCACAACCACTCATTGCTATCTAGAGGATCCCGATGGTTACGAAGTTGTCAAAGTTGAGTGCCATGGAAATCTATACTATGTAGATTTTTCTACACTGTTTGCCACACATCTAGTATGCCTACTAGCCAAAGCTTCCAAAGCACAATCGTGGACGTGGCATCGACGCTTGTCTCATCAAAATTTCAGATCTATAGCGAAGCTACAGAGACAAGATCTGGTCAAAGGTCTACCAGAAATGAGGTTCGAAAAAGACTCACTATGTCCCGCATGTGAGTTGGGCAAAATGAAGCGAAGCTCCTTCAAGTCCAAAGTTGAATCAACGACCTCATCTGCACTGGAACTTCTTCATATGGACCTTTGTGGCCCAATACGCACAACATCTATCAACGAAAAGAAATATGTGTTGGTAATGATAGATTGACTACTCAAGGTATACATGGCTCGAGTTTCTTCGCAACAAGTCAGATGCGCCAGAGTTGATTATCGCTTTCATCAAGCGCATTCAAGTACGTCTTCAACTGCCAGTCAGAACCATTCACAGTGACAATGGCACGGAGTTCAAGAATGACACCCTGAAGAGTTATCTTACTTCCGTGGGTATTTCACACAATTTCTCCGCAGCTTACACTCCACAGTAAAACGGCAATGTTGAACGGAAGAACCGTACTCTGGTTGAATCAGCTCGTACTATGCTTGCTTACTCGAATCTACCCATGTACCTTTGGACTGAGGCAGTCGCTACAACATGTTTTACTCAGAACCGTACCATTGTGGTCTAGCGATATAATAAAACAGCATATGAGTTAATCAACAATCGTACACCTAATATCAAATTTCTTCGTGTCTTTGGTTGCAGGTGCTACATTCTTAAAGAGCGTCAAGGATTATCAAAATTTGATAAGAAAGCGGATGAAGGATATCTCGTTGGATACTCTCTGACATCCAAAGCTTATCGAATTTACATTATTCGAACTAAGACGGTTGTTGAGAGCATGAATGTCTCCTTTGATGAGAATTCTACAAGGACTTCTGGACACAATAGTTCAGAACTCGTAATTAAGGACAAAACTTCTATTCAATCCAGAATAGAACCAGCTACTAAAGAATCCACTTCTTCAAACTCTAACTCTAATTCATCTGAGTTAGATTTATTGTTTATTGATGCCTTTGATGATATATGTGAGATTTTGAAAAAGGCATACCCACATCAATAACAAATGGTACAAGCTTGGAGGTCCCTACTATTTCTGAAGACATGTCTGGACCTTCCGAAGACGTCACTGAAACTTCATATCCATCAGGTACAACTACACCGTTAGTTTCTGACTCTACTAATGTTAAATCTGTCTCTACATATAGTTCTTCTGGAAACGAAGTCCTGAGTACTTCAACCGCTAGACCGGAAGCTTCAGGATCTGAAACACCAGTACAAGATGTCCCGAGTACATCTATGGAGGAACCTGTCGTGCAAGATGACAACAATGCGTCAAATACACAACAAACAGTTGAAGCATTACCAAGCACACATCATTGGACTAAGGATCATCCCCTGGAAAACGTGATAGGTGACGTACAATCTGGTGTCACAACAAGATGTATAACAGCCAACTTCTGCATGCTTTCCAGCTTCCTTAGTTCCCTAGAACCGAAGAAAGCGTCTGAAGCTCTACGTGATCCCTTCTGGATTTCTGCTATGCAAGATGAGCTTCTCCAATTCGAAAGGAACAAGGTATGGCGCTTGATCCCACTACCTAAAGGTAAATCCGTTATTGGAACAAAATGGATGTTCAGAAATAAGAAACACGAAGTTGGAGTAGTCGTGAGAAACAAAGCTCGATTGGTCGCAAAAGGGTATTGTCAACAAGAGGGCATTGACTATGATGAAACATTCGCCCCGGTTGCAAGGATCGAAGCCATCAGAATCTTCCTAGTCTATGCAGCGCACAAAAACTTTACAGTCTATCAAATGGATGTAAAGTCGTCTTTCCTGAACGACGTTTTGCATGAGGAGGTTTACGTGGCTCAACCGGAAGGTTTCGTTGATCGTCATCACCCCGATCATGTCTACGTCCTAGACAAAGCACTGTATGGTCTTAAATAAGCACCGAGAGCCTGGTATGAAACTCTCGCTAAATTTCTACTTGCTTCTGGTTTCAAGAAAGGTACAGTTGATACTACCTTATTTTTGAAAAGGCAAGGTGACGACTTGATTCTCATTCAGATTTATGTTGACGACATAATATTTGGGTCGATAAATCCGAAATTTTGTAAGAACTTTTCATAGATAATGGAAACAAAGTTTGAAATGTCGATAATGGGTGAATTGAATTTCTTTCTTGGTTTACAAGTAAAGCAATTACTCGACGACATATTTATTAATCAAGCTAAATATATAAAATATATTTTGAAAATTTTCAATATGTTAGACAGTACAGTCATGAAAACACCAATGGCTAACGGTACACTCTTAGTCGAGGATCCTTCCGGGAAACCTGTTGATCAAAAGGTGTATCGCAGCATGATTGGTTATTTACTTTATCTGACTGTAAGTCGCACAGATATAATGTTTCCACATGTTTTTGTGCGATATATCAGTCTAATCCTAAAGAGTCGCACTTATCTACTGTTAAACGAATCCTTAGATATCTCAGAGGTTCTCCTAATCTAGGCCTTTGGTATCCAAAGGATTCTCGTTTTGAACTAACTGCCTTTACAGATGCTGATCATGCAGGATGTAAGCTAGACCGGAAGAGCACCTCTGGGTCATGTCAATTCATAGGTGACAAACTTGTGCGTTGGACTTCAAAGAAACAAAACTGTGTTTCAACATCCACTACTGAGGCTGAGTATGTAGCTGCTGCTAGCTGCTGTTCTGAAGTCCTCTGGATGATGACACAGTTAAGGGACTTTGGTTACAACTACAAGCGTGTTCCTATTTATTGTGATTCCAAGAGTGCAATATCTATAACTGCTAATCCGGTACAACATTCGAAGACCAAGCATATCGATGTACGCTATCACTTCATTAAGGATCATGTAGAAAAAGGTAATATTGAAATACACTTTGTGCAAACTGACTTCGAGTTAGCTGATCTTTTCACCAAACCATTGGATGAAAAGCGATTTCACTTTCTCATCAGCAAACTTGGTATGTTGAACATGTCTTAGACCTTACTCATGATTCTAGGGGGAGTATTCTATGTTTTTATCTTGTGTGTTATTTTTAAACTGTTGCTAACGAGAGAGGAATCATTTTTATAAATGATTACCCTTATTTCTTTTATTTATGCAGGTTTGATCAAGTGACAATGGTTTCTATTCACATCAGATTAGAACCCGCACTTCAGTGTTTTATTTATTTTTCCTGCTTGTTAAAAAAAATTATCAGTTAAGGGGGAGAATATCTGTGATTTTAAAAGATTATCTGACCGTGTGTTCTTACAGATAAATAATAGCGTTTTATCTTGTCAATATACTTTGTCAAGTATTCATACACATAACGGTTCAGAACATTCTATTTGACTTTCTTATTACCATGTATCAAAAAATTAAATATTTCTATGGTAATATTCACATTCTTTGTATTCACTGTTGTGGGTCCAACAATACTTATATCAAGTTTTAGAAACGACACAATAACGATTACCAGCCTGTATTGATTAATAACAATGGTTACAAGATTTGATCTTTGAAGCTCTCTTGTGTTCTCTCTTGTTTTACACCTTTTGTGTGTGTGTTTGTGTGTGATATGATTTGTTCTAATCTAAGAGAGTTGTTTTGATATCATATATGATATCTAGCTTCTAAGATACTCAACCTACAACTTGCAATATTAAACTATATAACTAAATAATATCTAACAAAATAGATATTATTTCTAACTAAGAACTAACTAAAATAAATACTAGAAACTAACTAAGTAACTTTATCTAACTAAAATAAACTAGTTCTAATATCTATTAGAAATAGATATTTAAAACTAAGTTAACTAATATAATAAACAAACAATTACATTAACATTTATTACAAACGACATAGACTTTAATATTGAGAGTCGATGTTTCGGCTTTAGCTTCAGATTGCGATCTTCAGATTGGATGATCTTGAATCCAATGAGACTGTGTCTTAACAATCTCCCCCTTCTTGTTTAGCAATCTCTTTCTCTAGCTCTTAAATCAGCATGTCTTCAATCTACTTTCTTTAGAAGAATTCAGTATTTGACGTGATTCTTGAAACATGTGATCTTTGCCATTTCTTGTGTAGTCATTCTCCCCCTTTTTGATGTTAAGTGCAACGACTTCATCAAAATTAGTTGTGAGAAATGTAAATCTTGCGGTTAGAGCCCCTAATCGGTCAATTCAAAAGATATTCATCCAGATCTTTTCAAATCCAAACAAAATAGTCGTGTAACACCTAAATCCACTAATGAATCAGTTAACATGTCTGTCAGTAACACTAAGTCACTATGTGTAACAAATACACATTGGAAAGGAGCTGTTTGATGTTGACTCCCCCAGAGCTTCCATTTAATCATCGAAAAACCACAAAGGTAATTTCTATAAACGTTATGACAAAGAAACTAATTCCTTGTGTGTTTGTGCTTGTGTTAGAAAGAATTAAGCACGGGTGGTTGCTTATTAGGCTCAAAATTGTGTAAACCACTGAAACAACAGTAAGTTAAACACAGACTCAATGTGCATGATTGAAGGGCGAAGGTGGGGCAAACTTCCTTCTTTTCAATATCCAGATTTTCTGAATGGAAATCAGATAGCATTGTGCTGCATCCCCTTTGAAAAAGTGAAACACTTTCTTGTGAAGAAGAAAATGAGTAGATGGTGAGGTTTGAACAAGAGTTGGCATGGGTTAGTTGACTGTTTCAATAATGATCACCAAAGAATTGTGAATCACTAGAATGGTGGCTACCCGGCTCAGAAAAAGTTGGTGCAGAGTTGTGATATTCTTTTAACTCTGTTCTCACACGCTCTTTCTTTTAAACTTTTTGCTTTCTCTAATCACACTCATTTCTTTTCTCTTTGCACACTCAATCACTAAGTATTAACTTCGTGGGTAGAAATCACTGGTTAAGGTGATTCCATAAAAGTTGTGTTAATACCTAGCACAATGATTCCTTGTTTTCCTATGATGCACGTGATGCTCAGATTGGTTTAACTATTTCAGTTAAAGCACAATTTAGATCATGAAAACATTTTAAAATACACTCCCAAAATATAAAATCTGTTGAAAAATCGGGAAGTGGTTTGAACATTAAAAACAATGTTTTCAAATGATTGAAAGTTGTCCTTCTTTCAACCATATATGAGATTAAGATAAAGGATTATACATTAACGAGTGATCTTTCTTCTCATGAAGCTAAGCTTTAAGTCATAAACATATAAACTTATGTCAAATCAAAGTAAAGTTTATTCACTTAAATTGAAAAGACAAAAAGCATTAAAACTTTTTAAAGTACGAGTTCTGATCAGAAATAATCAAAAGTCATATCCGAACTCCCCTTTTGTCTTGAAGAGATCCCCCTAAATTCTTGCATTACAAAAAAAATTTGGCATTAAAAGGTACATGCAAAATTTTATGAGCTCCCCCTCGAAGTAATATTGACCACTTGTCAATTTCTTCTCATTCTCCCCTTTGGATCATGAACAGAATGTAGAATTGCAGATATCAATCAGAGTTAAGAATGAAGAAATGATGAAAAAGTATACAATTTAGAAAACTTTTATAGGTAACTACTGATTATATTTTAATATTTAACATACTAAGCTTAGAGACAAGAAAGTTAAACCTCTTTTCATCTAAGGGTTTGGTGAACAAATCGGCAAGTTGATAATCAGTTTTTACAAAGAAAAGTTCAATTGTTCCTTTTTCAACATGATCTTTAATAAAATGATACCTGACGTCTATGTGCTTTGTTTTGGTGTGTTGAACAGGATTCGCTGATATTGCGATGGCGCTCTTGGAGTCACAGTATATCGGGATTTTGTTGAAGTGGAAATCATAGTCACGCAATTGAGTTCTCATCCATAAGACTTGAGAACAGCAGCTAGCAGCAGCTACATATTCTGCTTCGGCCGTGGAGGTTGAAACACAAAGTTGCTTCTTCGATGCCCAACTTAATAGTTTGTCACCGAGGAACTGTACGTGTCCTGACGTGATCTTCCTGTCTAACATACAACTTGCATGATTTGCATCTGTGTAGGCTGTTAGTTCAAAACTAGTATCTTTAGGATACCCCAGACCATGATCTGCAGTGCCCTTCAGATACCTAAATATGCGTTTCACAGCAGACATATGGATTTCTTTAGGATTGGCTTGATATCTTGCACATAAGCATGTTGAAAACATTTTATCTGGCCTACTAGAAGTAAGATACATTACAAAACCTATCATCCCTCGATAAGTCCTGACCTCAACAGCCTTTCCCGAAGGATCGATGCCAATCTTAGTACCTGGTGCCATTGGGGTACCAATCAGTTTTGAATTTTTCATTTGGAACTTCCGAAGAATATCCCTAATGTATTTTGATTGATTGATAAAAATACCCGATGAAAATTGTTTTTCTTGAAGACCAAGAAAGAAATTCATCTCTCCCATCAAATTCATCTGAAATCTAGACACCATAAGGTTTGCAAAATTCTTACAGTACTTAGTATTTGTAGAGCCAAAGATAATATCATCTACATAGATTTGAATTAAAATGATATCGCCTTTTTCCTTTTTTATAAACAAAGTGGTATCCACCGTTCCTTTTGAAAACCCGGACTTGACTAGAAAAGTGGAAAGGACATCATATCAGGCTCGAGGTGCTTGTTTCAGACCGTAGAGTGCTTTGTCGAGAATGTAAACGTGATTCGGATTCTCTTATTGACAAAACCTTCTGGCTGAGAGACGTAGACTTCCTACTTCAAAATTCCATTCAGGAATGCTGTCTTCACGTCCATTTGAAAGACCGTGAAGTTCTTGTGGGCTGCGTAGGCTAAAAACATTCTGATTGCCTCTAATCGTGCCACAAAAGCATATGTTTCGTCATAGTCAATTCCTTCCTCTTGTCTGTATCCTTTGGCTACTCATCTTGCCTTGTTTCGGATAACGGTACCATCTTCGTCTTTCTTTATCTTGAAAATCCATTTCGTACCTATAATGGTTTTACCTTTAGGCTTTGGTACGAGTCTCCAGTCTTGAAGTGCATCGAATTGATTTAGCTCTTCTTGCATTGAGATCACCCATTCTGGATCAGCAAGTGCCTCTGATACGTGTGTTGGCTCGAACTTTCTCAGAAAGGAGTCATGCATGCACATGTTCATTGATGCTGACCTAGTTTGCACCGGTTTTGATGGATCACCAATAATCTGTCTTAACGGGTGCTCTTTGGTCCATTTATGTTCATGAGGTAGTGTATTAGATGATTGTATGTCAGTTGTATCATCTACAAAACCACTTGTACTTTCTTCAGTTTGTTCAGGAGGATTGATGATTGCAGTTGAAGTGGTAGGTTCAGAAGGCTCAGCAGGAACAACTTGATTTGGCTGTAGATTGATCTATAAAGTTTCTCCTACTGTTTCAGCTACTTCTGTCTCTTTATCATTTGTCACTTCTTCAGCTGTTAGAGTCGGCATTTGAATTGTAATTTCTTGTTGAATCGGGGCATTTGATTCAATAGGAACATCTGAACTGGTTGAATGAGTAGTCGTGAAGTCTTCCATCCTGTCAACCACAACAAATTTCTTTACATTATATACAAGAAATTCATCATAAAACAATTCTAATAATAAGTCTAAATTAGATATATTATTAGTTGACGTTGATGCTTCATATGATTTATTCTGTTGAGACGCAGGTTCTGGACTGAGTTTCCCAGAAGCTAGTACTCCGGTTATAACGGGTTCTGAACTGTGTTGTTCGGAAGCCATTTCTTCATCAAACGTGACGTTGATGCTTTCAATAACTGTTTTTGACTTCTTTAGATAAACACGGAATGCAGTTGATGTCGAGGAATAACCAATGAAGAAACCTTCGTCCGCCTTAGCACTGAACTTATTTAGGCTCTCCCTATCGTTTAGAACGAAACACTTACACCCAAATATATGGAAGTATTTGATTGTAGGTGTTCAGTTGTTGATTAACGCATAAGGAGTCTTCTTGAATATTCGATGTACCATGGAACGATTCTGTGTGTAACACGCGGTCGATACAACTTCTGCCCACAAAAATAGAGGTAAGTCTGATTGACTTAGCATAGTTCGAGCAGCCTCGACTAGCGTTCAATTTCTTTTTTCAACCACTCCATTTTGTTGAGGCGTTCGAGCAACAGAGTTTTGATGTGAAATCCCGACAGATTCGAGATATTCTTCAACTTTGTTGTTCTTGAACTCTGTGCCATTGTCTGTTCGTAGAAACTTGACCGGTTTCTGCAGATTCACCTGGGTCGTCTTTAGGAATGTGATGAGAATATCAGGTGTCTCATCCTTTGAACGTAGAAACTTGACCCATGTGTATCGCGAGTAATCGTCCATGATCACGAGTATGTACTTCTTTTCGCCTAGACTCTGAGTTCGCATCGGACCGCATAGATCCATATGCAATAACTCTAACGGAGCGCTTGTACTTGGTTCAGGCTTAAGTTTATGAGGTGCCCTCTTCATCTTGCCCTTTTCACAAGATGCACAAAGATGTTCTCTTTCATATTTGAGCTCTGGAAGTCCTTTTACAAGCTTTCCACTGACCAAATTGTTGATGTACCTGAAGTTGAGGTGAGAGAGCCTTCGATGCCATAACCAACTTTGTTGCATCGAGGCTTTCGTCAGTAGACAAACTTGCTTGTCAGTCTGGACATTTGATAAATTGATTGTGTAGAGGTCAGATTCTCGAGTACCAACCAAGAGTTCTTCGCCTTTTTCATTGCGAACTGAACATCTCTTGGCTTTGAAGTTGACCTCTAAGTCTTTGTCACAGAACTGGCCTATACTGAACAAGTTGTGTCGTAAGCCTTCTACATAGCTCACCTTCTTGATAGTGACATTGTCATGTTGTACATCACCATATCCCATGATTGGAGAAAATTGGTCGTTGCCGAATCTGACTGTTCCGCTATATTTTTCTTTAAAATTGGACAATATCTCTTTTTGCCCTGTCATGTGCTTGGAACATCCGCTGTCCAAGAACCACGTATGACTAGTCTGCATAAGAGAAATTTGAAATCTAGATCTTCATACGAAAACATTTGAATATTCACTTTGATTATCGAAGTGCGGGTCTTGAACTGATTTGTTCAAAAGCCTATTTTGACTTTGTTGTTCGGGTTTTGAACTGCATTATCCAAAAACCTATTTTGACATTAAAGAACGAGTCCTGATCTGTACATAATCAGAAGTCGATTTCTCTTTAAGCTTTGTGTGACTGCAACACAAATTTAGCCTTAGGTACCCACTGGAATTTGGGTCCTTCTGTGTTAGCACAAGATTTTGGTACCCATTTCAAATTGGGTCCTCTTTTCTTTTGAAATGCATTTGAAGAATTAGTATGAGATGAATGCACATGGTAATTGCCAAACCAATCTTCAGAATCTTGACAAGAAATAGAAATATGTTTATCATAAATAGAAGACTTTTTAGCAGATAAAGATAACTGAAATAATTGCTTCATTGTATATTGTTTACGAGAAACATCAAGTTTTGAGTTCAAAAGTGCAACATCAACAATTAGGACACCTTTACTAAGCGAAGTCTTATTACAATTAACACTACTAAACGATAAAACGATCTTGTCAAGCTTCCGTTTGGGTTGCCATTGAGAATTTACTTCTGGCCTTTGCTTGCTCAGATCTGAAAGATGTGAATCTGGTGAGTTAGACTTCTGAGCAACAAACGAATGCTTCTTCTTGGAATTACCAGTAGTGTTCGGTTTCTGTGAATGCTGAGATATTTTCTTACCTTTAGCATGTTTAGCTTTCACAGAGACTGATTTATCAACGAAAACTTTCGTTGATTTTGCATTGTTCACAAACATACTAATTTTTCTCAAAGATTTCTTAAGAAAAGATGAATGGTTAGGAAGTTTTGCAATAAAATCAAATAGTTCAGAACAATCATCTAAACCACCGTTAGATTTCAGAAAATCAAATCCTTTATTTGATGAAGCAAACATATCGTCAGAATGTGAAGCCTTAGAAATTATAACATTTTTTAACACTGTTGAAAAAACCTTTTGTTCAATATTTATCAAAAGTCTTTCATCCGACAAAGAATTCTCGAGTTCAGAAATTATACGTTCTAAAACGAGAGGAGGGACATATAGTTTACCTTAAATAGGCTTCGCCTCCATTTCCTTTTCAGAATAACTTTGAAAGAAATCACTTGAAGGAGTTTCTTCTTTTGATATATTGGATTTTCATTATAACTATTATTCATCTTCGCATAATAAAATGGAAGATGAACTTTAGATGATTTCAAACGTTTTTTACTTTCGTTGGCTTCATCCTCTTCCGACATTTTAGTCCAAAAAGTTTTAAACTCAGGGATTCTGCGAGCTAATTGCATTGAAAGATGATCATAAAGTCCTGGCACTTCAGACATCCCTTTTTGTAGACAGTGAGGATTCTTATAATCGATTCCCCATATCTCTATTTCCTCTTTGGGTTTGTTTACAAAAATAGTCTGTTCAGTTTGACCCATTTTATATAACTTCTCTTCCAAACTTTTTAATTTTCCTAGTAAAGAAAAGTTTTATTTGGTACAAGAAGCATGCAATTTTGTAAGCTCATAAATATCTATCTCACTTTTTAGCAGTTTAGACTTAAGATCAGAATTCTCTTTAAGAATTATTGTATTTTCCTTAGCGTTGGTGTCATTATCTCTATGAAGAATCTCAACTAATACTTTTTGCTCAACAATTTCATTGCTAAGTTTCTGTATCAATTGGTTTTTGTCAGTTATGACACCATTTTCTTGCTTAAGATTAGATTCTAACTCTTTTTGTTTTAAACTCATGGCATGCATTTTATTCATGAAATCTGAATCTGATAAATTACATACCTCCTCTTCTTCATTATCTGAATCAGCTTCAGTATCTGATTCTATCTTGCCCATCAAGCACATGTTGACGACTTCATCCTTCTCTTCATCCTCTTCTTCATCATCTGAGTGATCAAGCCATTATTTATCTTCAG
Organism: Arctium lappa; assembly: GCA_023525745.1. Classification (NCBI taxonomy): domain Eukaryota; kingdom Viridiplantae; phylum Streptophyta; class Magnoliopsida; order Asterales; family Asteraceae; genus Arctium; species Arctium lappa. The sequence goes on from CM042064.1 coordinate 14,940,804, forward strand.
CCATCAGTGCTTTGCCAGCCTCCTGTTGCTTTGCAAGAAGCATCTTGTTCTTGTAATAATCGGAGTTTCTGACTTTTGGTCTGTTTTTGGCAAAGTGACCTAATTTGCCACAGTTGTAGCACGTTGGTGGTTCTGGCTGGCTTGATCCTTCAGCTTTGAACTTTCTCTCTTCTGGTTTCCTCTCTTCCAATCTCTTCCCTTCAGCCTGATACCTTCTATCTTCAGGTTTCCTCTCTTCTGTTCTCTTCCCTTCAAATCACTTTCCTTCATACCTACTTCCTTCAACCCTTTCTTTATGAGCGTAGTTGTTCGGACCAGAAGAATATCTCTGAATATTTGAACTTGGCTTTGTGTAGAACCTTTTTTGAAAAGCACTTGTCAGCATCATCATTGCTTGCTTTAGCTGATCATTTTCATCTGTGTCAGAGTTTGCAAAAGCTTCATCTTCTTCTGATTCGTACACAATCATCTTGTTCTTCTTCTTCCTAACTACAAGAGCGACTATGTCATCAACTGTCTTTCCTTTGTGCCTCTTATCTTCTAGAATTTCATCCACCTCTTCTTCATTTTTTCTGAGGGTGTCATACACCTCATGAAGTGGAATCTCATTCAGATCTTTTATCTGCTTCATTTGCCTAGCAAATCTTTTCCATTCCGGTTGAAGAATACTCAGGAATTTGACATTTAGCTCAATTTGAGATTTGTGGACTTTGTTCTTGCTAAGTTCGTTCAGCAAAGTCACAAACCTGTCATAGGTTTCTTCTAACGTTTCTCCCACTCTGCCTCTAAATTCTTCATAGTTATTTAGGCAGTTGGATATTTTCAGCTGATTCCCAACTTTCGAACCCAGCATCATCTTTTCAAGCTGATCCCACATTTCTTTGCCGGAGGCATTGTAGCTGTCAATCTTTACGTATATTTCATTTGGGATTCCTTGTAAGATGTATGACTTAGCTAATATGTCGCCTTTAGCTCTTCTAAGGTTATCATCTTGTAGCTCATGAAACTTAAGTTCAACTTCAGTCGGCACATTTCCAACTACACGAATCGTTATGACTGGTTTCATAACCCCTTCTTCAATAGATGTCCTGATGAAATCACCCAACTCATGTCTGTCAATGATGTTCAGAAACCGATCCTTCCACTGTTCGTATTCTCCTTTGAAGAGAACGGGTGGCTTGGTGTCATTTCCTATTGCGAGGGCTTCTCTGGATGTCATTCTAAAGAAAATTCTAAGTGTTGAATAGAAGCTTTGCGTTTGAGAAGGTTTGCGTTTCAAGTTGGGAACGCAAAGTTGAGTTTGCATTTCAAGTGGTAAGCGCAAAGTTGAGGTTTGCGGGTCTAGTTAGAAGCGCAAAGTAAGGTTTGCGGTTCAAGTTGGAAGCGCAAAGTTGACTAGATCTTTTTGAAGAGATGAACACGATGGCTTGAGGTTTACGTTTCTGAGGTTTGCGTATGCTTTTGGAATCGAGAAGTGGACTTTGCGTTTGACTTGAGAGGCGCAAAGTGAGCTTTGCGTTTCTCTTGAGGAGCGCAAAGTTGAGGTTTGTGATTGATGTTGGACGCACAAAGTTGAACTTTGCGTGTGTTCGTCCTCTGCTTTGCGCTTTATTCGTCCTGTACTTCTAAAAATCGTCTAAAATCTATATTGAAACGATTTAGCAATACCAAACTCCACCCTATTGTCTAGAAACACTTCTAGAACTGATTCTAAGCACTCGATCTCACTTAAACACACTATTTGAAGAAAAATTTGATCGCACAGTGACTTTTGGTTCTCGACAGTTTCCTCACTAAATCACAAAATGGAACTCGATAAATGATTTAAAGTTAAATCAAACAACAACAACTCTATCTAGCATGCTAATCGATCACAACCTGATCGGTTTTAACACCTAAAACACTTAAACACTCAAAATCAATTTTTCACAAGAACATAGAGTCGTTTTTCAGAAAACTTGATTTTTGATCTTAATCAGGCTCTGATACCAATTGTGGGTCCAACAATACTTATATCAAGTTTTAGAAATGACACAATAACGATTACCAACCTGTATTGATTAATAACAATGGTTACAAGGTTTGATCTTTGAAGCTCTCTTGTGTTCTCTCTAGTTTTACAACTTTTGTGTGTGTGTTTGTGTGTGATATGATTTGTTCTAATCTAAGAGAGTTGTTTTGATATCAGATATGATATCTAGCTTCTAAGATACTCAACTTACAACTTGCAATATTAAGCTATATTGTTAGCTCCACTCACATGTATAGAAGTATTGAAAAATAGGCTAAGTATGGGAATCGCAGAAGTCTGCCGCTGAACACTCAAGTACACCACAGAAGGAACCAAAGCTCATAGGTTACTCCGTAGAATATCTACCAGAAGACAAACCTGATGATACTCAGATCACAGATCCTCTGTAATCACTCACAAAGCCTCTGTGAAGGCTAACCTCTGGAGATCATTGTTGAAGCTTTTCTTGAGTTCAAGACAAGACCACGTGCCAAGCACGTGACCCCTGCTGTACGAAGATCCTCAAGATCAAAGTAATGGGCGTCCCACGATGTTTACTTTACAGGTGGTATTCCTTTTATGGAATGTTAGTTTTTGTCTTGTACTAAGGGGTGCATCCCTCTGCTATATTAAGAGAGCACCACCTTAGAGTACGGTGTACGAGATCAGACACAAAATAGTAGTCTGTATAATCCTTGAGCATTTTTTGCACACACCAGTGCGTGTTCTTGGTGTTCTTGAGTAATCAATGAAACAGTTCTTTGAGTAACTTTCTTGTAATACTTTACTTCCGTTCATTAATTACTTGTGTGTTTACTACCTTGCATGTTCAATATTTTCTACACGTATTAAACGCTTCCGCACTCTATTTATTTAATCTGTGTGTAGTAAAAGGTTAAATCAAGTTAAAGAACATCACAACTGGGATCTACAATTGGTATCAGAGCAAACTTTGATTTTCAATATCAAAGGATCCTGTTCTATACTTGTCTCCAGTACTCAAGGGAGTAGTTTGAGTCTGCTCTTCGTTCCAAACTCCATTCACAGTCACACTCTGTTTTACTGAAGCTATATCAACCTGTTTGGTATAGTAACAGGTACAAGTGTGTTCTTCATTCAAAGACAGATTCAAAGCTAGTTGGTTGATCATCTGCTCTTACTAATTCATATTCTCATCATTTCAAAAACCTTTACTATTATACTCTTTCTGATTCTTGCCATACCTTGTTCTCCTCTCTAAAACTAAAATGGCAAACACTGTCAACTACTTCAGTGCTGGATATCAGTCCAAACCTCCCACGCTTCTAAGGGATGAATATCCGCAATGGAAGATTAGGATGGTACACTTCCTTGAAGGTGTGGATCCTGGTCTGGTTGAATTTCTTCACAATCCTCCTTTTATCCCAATGACAATTGTTCCTCGTGTTCCTGTCACTGCCAATACTCCTGAAATTCCTAAATATCAACACCCCAAACCTGTTCTTGAATGGAGTGAAGAAGAAAAGGCACAACATGAGCTTGCAAAGGAAGCTAAAAGACTAATCATAATGGCTATCCCAAATGATATCTTTCAATCTCTTGACTCATGTGAAACTTCAAAGGACCTATGGTTAGAGCTAGAGAAACAACTTGAGGGTGGTGCCAAAACCCTCAAGAACAAGAGAGCCGTATGTATAAATGAGTATTTGGCATTCAAATCTCTGCCGGGTGAATCCATTCAAAGCACTTACAACAGATACAACTCTTTGATAAACAAGTGTAAGAGGTATGGCATCCATAGAACCTCTGAAGAAAACAATGTCAGATTTCTACAAGGCCTGAATGATGAATGGCTTCATCTAACCATGCCCATGCAAGCCACATTGGATCTTGATGTTTGGTCCATATCTGATCTCTTTGGAACACTGATTAGCTAAGAGAACAGAATTTCCAAACTATCAACCTCTGTCGGAGGTCCTCTGGCTCTTGTGGGAAGTGCCTCAGAAGGCAAAGATAAGGGAAAGAAGGATAAGGCAGCTGAGGAGGCACAGAAGAAGAAGAAGAAGAAGGTACTTGTGGCACAGAGTGAAAGTGAAGAAGATTCTAAGGAGGAAATTGACATGGCTGCTCTGGCCAAAACACTTGCACTGATGACCCGACAGTTCAATCGTGGTCTCAAGAAGAAGCCGGAGTACAGAGAAAGAGAAGAAAGAGATGACAGAGGCAGAGGATATGGTGAGGAAAAAAAAAAGGAGTGGTCTGAAGAACCAAGGCAAGAAGAAAGGAGTGGACAGAAGTCAGATGGCAGAACTGGTGACAAATTCCCGAAGCAAACTGAAGGTTGCTTCAATTGTGGGAAACCAGGCTACTATGCAGCAGAGTGTAGGTCCTCTGCCAACACAGGGAAACCCACAAGGGACGTTGCCTTCTATAAAAAGAAAGCAGAGTACTACACTCAGAAATCCCTAATGGCAGAACAAGAGAACCTTGTAACCGATGAATCATCTGATGAAGAAAACAACACACTCTTCTGTGGAATGGCAGAAGTCCACTCTTCTGACAACGAGAGTGAGGTATCCACTTCTAACTCTTGCAACTCAGACTTTGAAAAAAAAATTCTTGAAATACAAAATGATCTTCTAGCTTATAAAAACACATGCTCAGATCTTGAGAAAAAGCTTGCCTTCTTTGTAAGAGAAACTAGGCTTCTCACAGAAGAGAAGGATAAGCTTTACCTTGAAAACAAAACTCTTACCTCTGAGCATATTTCAAGAAAAAAGGGTTTCAAGGAAAAAATCACAAATCTCGACAAAGCTTTGAAAGAAAAGGTCAAAGATCCAAAGAAATGTGAGAGTGATCATTTAAATGTCATTTCTTTGAAAAACTTCTTTCAAAAAGAAAGAGAAGCTCTTCACCGAGATCTGTTCGACAGAGATCTCAAAATCAAAAAGTATCAGGATGCTCAAAAAGTCACTGAAAAGGTCAACACCCAAATTGGGAGAAGAGGCATAGGGTTCGATGATGTCGATCCCTATACTGGAAACAAAAGAAACAAATCTTTAGCAAACATCTTCTGCATTGGAAAATCGTTAAAACCAAGTTTTCCAAACCTTCTATCCACATTAAAAAGGCGAAAAACATGTGAAGAACTGTTAGAGCATAAATCTGTTGGATACAAGATCAAGAATACTGAAGGTCAAAGTTGAGGAAGTCAAAGCTGCTAAAGTCAAATCTCATTAAAAGTCAAAGTCTATTTTGTAATAAGTCAAACTTAGTTATATTTGTATTTGTTGTTTCCTTTGTATTAGGTGTTAGTATAAATACATTTTCTTCTTGTATTTTCAGTAGATACAAGAGTTAGAAGGTGGAAATTGTGAGAATACATATCAGATTGTAGAGAGAGAGAGAGAGAGAGAGAGAGATTTAGAGAGAGAAAGTGTATTTGTGAATTGAAAGAGTAATCAAACAGGTAATTGTTGTTGTTAATCATGTTTGTTTGATTGTAATTGAATAGGAACTAGAATCTGGAACACACAATTGGTATCAGAGCAGATCCAAAGGTGAAATCAGATCAAGAAAAGGTGGTTCGTCACTGTTCATCGAAGAGAAAATCAAGATTCTGATTTTTGAGTGTTTTTTAGCAGATTTTGATTAGGAGTTGTACGAAAAGTGTACTAGATCGAGTCTATGTACTTTAATTTTCGTATTGCACTGTAGTTTCAATCGAATTTGTGATTTTGGTCGAGTTTTGTTACATGAGTTGTTTTTCACTGTTTCATCGATCTTTTGGATTGTAATTGTTTGTTTGTAAAATTCATGTATTGTAATCTGTTCGTTGATTGATTGTAAAGACTTCTGCAAAGTTTCAGATCATTTGGACCAAGAAAAGATTGATTTCAGTTGAAAAAGATGGTGTTTGGGTCGACAAATGCTAGAACGCGCTAGATCGCTAGAACGCGCAAGTTCTTCGTGAAACGCGCAAGTTCATTGTGAAACACGCAAGGTTCATCAGGGTAGAACGCGCAAGTCGAAAGAAGGGTTTTGGTCTCAAACGCGCAAGGTTATCTGCGAGTTTCAAGGAAACGCACTAGTAGTGACCAGCGAGTTCTACAAACTCGCTAATCAAAGCCAGCGAGTTTTGGGTGGAATAGTGTTTTGCGAGTTCTTTGGCCTGCGAGTTTGAGGAGAAACAGTGATCAGCGAGTTCTTCGACCTGCGAGTTTGAAACTTCAAGAAATAATTCTAAGTGTTGAAACGCGCAAGAGTAGCTAGCGAGTTTGGTTTAAACGCGCAAGCTTCGACGTACGAGTTTGGAAAACGCGCACGCCTCAATCTGCGAGTTTCAGCGTGAATAGTCTTTAGCGAGTTTAGGCACTTGCGAGTTTCGTCAATCTGCGAGTTTGATCTGCGTGTTTGCTTGCGAGTTTGCTTGCGAGTTTGCTTGAGAAATTATAGAACGCGCAAGTCTCAGTCTGCGAGTTTTAGGGCTTGCGAGTTCAATAGTGACTTGGGAGTTCAAAATAGTAATATGGCCTTTGATAGTGAATTTTTTTTCTCTAGGGGCGCTGCCCCTTGACCCCGCAACGGCGTTGCCCCTTGACCCCACCCGCTAACCGGTTAGCGGGACCCCCGTGCTAAGTCTGCCTAGGGGGACATTGTTCTTTCTGTGGTCAAAATCTCTGAATTTCTTTTCAATATTTTTCTTGTGATTTCATATTTTGGACTAACGATCAGTTCTAGTTTCTTATTTGATATATTTTTCAAACAGGTTTAAACGAGATGACTTCCAAAGATGCACTCTCAATCGGAACAGATGTCAAGCCTCCAGTTTTGTTCAAAGGCGAATACGAACAATGGAAGGACAACTTTTTGGACTTCATAGACAGACATTCAAATGGAGAAAATATACTTCTGTCTATTACTGAAGGTCCAATGAAACCAGTCACTGTCAATGTACCAGATGATGATGCTGATGATTCTTCTGATAGTGGACATGGGGATGTAGAAAAGGAAGAAAAGACAAAACAAGTTAAAGTTGATTATTCTCAGTATTCAGAAGAACAAAAGAGTAGATTTAAAGCTGACAAGCAAACGAGATCTCTTTTACTCCAAAGAATTCCAAATGATATCTACATCAAGTTGACAGCTTCAAACATGATGCTAAACAGATGTGGAATCAATTGGAAAAGATGATGATGGGATCAAAAATAGGGAATCAAATAAAGGTGGCCAACTGTATCAATAACTATGAGGAATTCAAGGCAAAGGAGAATGAGAGCCTAGAAGACACATATGAGAGATTTACTTTGCTTCTGAATGAGCTGACTAAGAACAAAGTCAAGAAGAAGCAGTTGGAAAACAATGTGAAATTTTTGAGCATCCTTCGTCCTGAATGGAAAAAGCACACAAGAAGGATGAAACAAATGAAAGATTTGAATGAAATCCCTCTTCATGAAGTTTATGAGACCCTGAAACAGAATGAAGAAGAGGTTGAAGAGAAAAGAGCTGAGAAGAAGAAGGCAATACAAGTTCCTGATCCTATAGCTTTGGTTGTTGGTGAAAAGAAGAAAGAAAAGAAAGAGAAGATTGAGAAGAAGAAGAAAAAGATAGTGAGTTCAAGTTCATAGTCTGGTTCTGTGTCTGATAGTGATGATGGCGAAAGTCTGAAACAAGCCATGATATTGCTGACCCGTGCCTTTGAGAAGAAATTTTATAAGAAGCCGGGATCAAATTCTCAACGCTATTCGTCATCAAGTTCAAAGAACCACGAGCACCGAGAGAGGGTAGAAGGCAAGAGATTTGAAGAGAAACGGTATGGTGAGAAGAAACCGGATGAGAAGAAGAAATTTATGAATGATTACACAGCTGTTGAGAAGCCATCAATTGATTCAAACAAATGCTATAATTGTGGCAAGTTGGGTCATTATGCTAAAGAGTGTCGGAAGCCGAAAGTACGCAACTCTCAGTACTATCAGAACAAGTTGCTTCTGGCAAGACAACAAGAAGCTGGTGTAGCTTTGATGGCCGAGGATGAGTTTTGGTTGGATCATTCCGAGGATGAAGGTGAAGAGAAAGAAGAAAATGCTTATATCTGTCTCATGGGCAAAGAAGAAAAAGATGATGATTCAGATGATGAGGCAGTTAATGAGGTATTAAACTTAACTCCAAAAGATTTTATTACCAAATTGGAAACCATGGTGGTTGAGCTTCAAAATTTACAAAATAATCTGAAAAATGAAAAGGAAAAGGTTGCTAAAAAGAACAAGAAGATCTTTGAACTTAATACTTCTGTTATTTCAAACAAAGATCTGATTGATTCTTTACGCAAATCTGATTCTGATTCTAAATCTAAAGTAGATGATTTTGAAAAGAAGATTTCTGAGTTTGAAGGTAAAGTAAATAAATATGAGTTTGAAAAGAATGAATCTGCACTAACTGTTTATAAATTGCAGGTTGAAAACAAGAATTTGAACAAGAAGGTAAATGTTCTGGAAGTTAAACTTTATAAAATAGGTCAAACATATCAAACCATTTTTCTTAATGCTCCTAATGAAGAGGTTGATGTTAAGCAAAGATGGGGACTTGGTTTTAACAACCCCCATTATCTAAAGAAAGCTATCAGAAAACAGCCGGCACTTTATAACTATGATTTTCTTGCATGTGCCGGTAAATATACTCATTTAAAACCCAAATTTGTTACCAAATTGGCAGACGAAGATGAGGCCAAAGAAACTGAAAACAGAAAGAATAAAAAGAAAATGCAACTACCGTTTAACTATGTAAAGTTAAATGATAGTTATCTTTCAGAAACACCAAAAGTTCTTTCAAACAACTATTTTGTTAGTTATTCCGCTTCAGAGATGAAGGCAAAACCTGCAATTGCAAAGGTTTATGTTTCTACATCTATTCTTGAAAGCAAAATAGTCGAGCTTGAAAATGTTTTATCTGATGAAAAACTTTTGGTTGATATAGAACAAAATGTATTTTCTACAGTTTTAAAGAACACTGTTTTTCAAGTTCAATCAACAAAGTGTTCTACAGTTTCTAAGGCTTCTCAATCTTCATCTGATAATTCTGATGACTTATTTGAGTCTGCAAATGATTCTTTTAATTCTGATGATGGGAGCATGGAAGAATCTGATATGTTTGACATTCATTCTAAACTTACTGATCATTCTACTTGTCTTAAAGTTGACAAAGTGTTACCAAGTGTTGTTCATATTGGTGAAACATCAACTAAGGTTGGTGATTCAGTTTCTGTAACTGCTGATTACTATGCTCCTGGTAAGAAACATAAGAAACAGCGATTACAGAAACAGAAATACACTGGTATACATCATAAAACTCAATCTAGGAAATCTGCTTTTCCTAATAAATCTATATCTTATGTTTCAGATTTAAAGAAGAAAAAGTTGAAAGCTCAATCTCAATGGAGACCAAAAAGGAGGGATGATGAGATAGTGGAATCAGTTACTGATAATTCTTGTACTAAAATTGATAGTAGTGATTCTGATATAGTTGATCAATGTGCTTCTCATAAAAAAAACCTTGTAACTTCTTACAAGCGTTACTCAATAAAGCAGTTGATTCAATTATCTCCTATTACTACTAGATTTCATAATGATTATCGAAAAACTGACTTTGCTTATTCTCATGATTCTTTTGATTGGTATGGATCTTATCATGTATATTCTTCTAGATCAAATGATTTTAAAGGTTTTCAAATGAACAGAGGATCCATTTTCAAGTGGATACCAAAATCTTGTGCTAATCAGTTAGGGACCGTTCTTAAATGGGTACCTAAAATTGTTATTGCCTGATTTCTCTTGCAGACCCGACATATGTGGTACTTGGATAGTGGATGTTCCAAGCATATGACTGGGCAAAAAGCTTTATTATCTAACTATATAGAGAAATTCAGTAGTAATGTCAGATTTGGAAACGATCAGCTTTCACCTATTCTAGGATATGGTGACATCATTCAAGACAACATAACAATAAGTAAAGTGAGTTATGTCGAAGGCTTGGGGCACAACTTATTCAGCATAGGTCAATTCTGTGATAAAGGGTTAGAAGTCAACTTCAAGTCTAAGAGTTGCTCAGTTCGTACTGAAGACGGAACAGAAATCTTATCTGGAAATCGAAAGACAAACCTCTATACCATCAACTTGTCCAAAGTACAGATTGACAACCAAGTATGCTTGATGACAAAAGCTTCGTTGCAGCAAAGTTGGCTCTGGCACAGACGTTTATCTCACTTGAACTTTCGTTGCATCAACAAGCTGGTTCGTGGGAAATTAGTAAAGGGACTTCCTGAGCTGAAATACGAAAAAGAACACTTATGTGCAGCTTGTGAGAAGGGTAAGATGAAGAGAGCCGCTCACAAAACGAAGCCTGAACCAAGCACTAGTTCTCCGTTAGAACTGATACACATGGATTTATGTGGACCAATGAGAACTCAGAGTTTGGGTGGTAAGAAAGATGTGTTGGTAATTGTGGACGATTACTCCAGATACACGTGGGTCAAATTTCTTCGTTCAAAAGATGAGAGACCGGAAGTTCTCATTTCATTCTTAAAGACGACCCAGGTGAAACTGCAGCGACAAGTCAAGTTCCTTCGAACTGACAATGGCACAGAATTCAAGAACAAGATTGTTGATGAATATCTCGATTTAGTTGGGATTTCACATCAGTATTCTACTGCTAGAACCCCTCAACAAAATGGAATAGTAGAAAGATGTAATAGGATGCTAGTCGAGGCCGCTCGGACTATGCTTAGTCAATCGGATCTACCTCTATTCTTGTGGGCGGAAGCTGTGTCGACTGCATGCCATACGCAAAATTGTTCCATAATACACCGCTGTTTTCAGAAGACTCCATATGAGCTAATCAACAACAGAACACCAACTATCAAATATTTTCACATATTTGGGTGTAAATGTTTTGTGCTTAACGACAGAGAGAGTCTGAATAAATTCAGTGCTAAAGCGGACGAAGGCATCTTTATCGGTTATTCTTCAACTTTTGCAGCATATCGTGTTTATATAAAGAAGTCAAAGACAGTTGTGGAGAGCGTCAATGTTACATTTGATGAAGAAATGGCTTCTGATCAAATCAATTCAGAACCCGTTATCAATGGTGTATTAGCTTCTGGGCAGATCAGTCTAGAACCTGTGTCTACAGCGACAAATTCGGATAACGCTTCTACATCTACTTCACATTTAACTGATTTAGATTTGTTATTTGAATTCTTTTATGATGAGTTTCTTGGAACTAATGTATCTAAATCTGCTGTGACTGACAGGTCTGAAGATACAAGTTGTCATCATCCAGTCACTTCAGAAGTTATTACTGAACAAGCATCTCCAGTTCAGACAGAAATTCATATTCATGTTGTTACTCCTACAGTTGAAGATGTTCAAACAAATGCTGAGTCAGAAGTAACTGTTTCAGTTGGGTGTAATACTTTGTCTACACAACAGCCTGAATCTGTTGTCCCAACTGATACTTCTTCAACTGATATTTCAACTGAAAACCCCCCTCCTGTAATTCAAACTGAAGATTTTGAAAGTGGATTTCAAGATAATGATCATGTTCAGAATTTATCTATTCCACTTCCACATGAGTATCGCTGGACCAAGGACCATCCATTACATCAAGTAATTGGAGATTTTGACAAGCCTGTTCACACAAGGTCAGCGACTCTTAATCAGTGTCTGCATGACTCATTCCTCAGCAAGATTGAGCCAACTCGAGTATCTGAGGCTCTTGCTGATTCGGACTGGGTATCTGCCATGCAAGAAGAGATCAATCAATTTGAAGCCCTAAAAGTTTGGAGACTGGTTCCTAAACCGGAAGGTAAAACCGTGATCGGCACAAAGTGGGTATTCAAGAACAAAAAGGATGAAGATGGTGTTGTCATCAGAAACAAAGCTAGACTTGTTGCCAAAGGCTACCGGCAAGAGGAAGGCATCGATTATGACGAGACGTATGCTCCAGTAGCGCGCATAGAGGCAATCAGAATGTTTCTCGCCTACGCCGCTCATAAGAATTTCACAGTCTTTCAGATGGATGTGAAAAACAGCCTTTCTGAATGGCATTCTTAAAGAAGAAGTGTACGTGTCTCAACCTGAAGGGTTCGTCAATCAAGACAATCCAGATCATGTATATATCTTGGACAAAGCCCTTTATGGATTAAAGCAAGCCCCTCGAGCCTGGTATGACGTCTTATCCAAATTCTTGGTCAAGTCTGGTTTCTCTAAAGGTAAGATCGATACCACTTTATTCATAAAGAAGGAAAAAGCTGATATTATTCTTATTCAGATTTATGTTGATGATATAATATTTGGTTCTACTAATCCAAAATATTGCAAAAACTTTTCTAACCTTATGGTGTCACGTTTTCAAATGAGTATGATGGGAGAGATGAATTTCTTTCTAGGATTACAAGTTAAACAATTTTCTACGAAGATTTTTATAAATCAATCTAAGTACATTTTGGACATTCTTCGGAAGTACAAAATGGAAAATTGTAAATCAATTGGGACCCCGATGGCACCCGGTACTAAGATCCAAACTGATCCTTCGGGTAAAAGTGTTGATGTTAGAACGTACAGAGGGATGATAGGATCGTTAATGTATCTTACATCTAGTAGACCAGATATTATGTTCTCAACATGTTTATGCTCTAGATATCAAGCTGCTCCCAAAGAATCCCATTTGGCCGCTGTCAGACGGATTTTTAGATATCTGAAGGGGACTGCAGACCTTGGTTTGTGGTATCCTAAAGATACAGGGTTTCAACTGACTGCATATTCAGATGCAGATCATGCAGGTTGCATGTTGGGCAGAAAGAGTACTTCTGGTCACGTACAATTTCTTGGAGACAAGCTCGTTAGCTGGGCTTCAAAGAAACAGTTATGCATTTCCACATCGACTGCTGAAGCAGCGTATGTAGCTGCTGCCAGTTGTTGCCAGTTGTTGCTCTCAAGTCTTGTGGATGCGAACACAACTACGAGATTTTGGATTCAAATATGACAAAATTCTGATATACTGTGACTCGAAGAGCGCGATTGCCATATCTGCTAATCCTGTCCAACACACCGAAACTAAACACATTGATGTAAGGTATCATTTTATAAAAGATAATGTAGAAAAGGAACAATTGAACTTTATTTTGTAAAAACAGATTATCAACTTGCAGATTTATTTACCAAACCCTTAGATGAAAAGAGATTTAATTTTCTTGTCTCTAAGCTTGGTATGTTAAATCTTAAGACGTAATCGGTTGTTACCTACTAAATTTACAAATTGTTATTTTTTATCATTTTCTTTATTTATTTATTTTCTTTATTTCTGAAAGATACCTGCACTTTAATGGTTTGCTCATGATCTCAGGGGGAGTATGAGAAGATTGTTAGATGATCTATATTCATTTGAGGGGGAGTAAAACTAATTTCTGCATTTTGCTTAACTGACAAACTTTTTGCAATGCATGATTTTAGGGGGAGCTTATAAGTAACAAGGAGTAAGACAATGACTTCTGATTATTTCTGATTAGAACTCGTTCTATAATTGTTTTACTGTTTTCCGTTGTTTATTTTCGAATAAATTTTGTGAATAAATTTTTGACTAGACTTTGAGACTTACAGGATGAGAGAAGCTGACACGATCATATCTACATGACTACAACTGACTTTCTGAGATTTAAGATTGAGCGACAAGGTAAATTTCTTATCTTAATCTTACATATATCTGAAAGAAGGACAACTTTCAGATATAGAAAACATGTTTTTAAATGTTCAAACCACTTCCCAATTCTTAAACAGATTTTATAATTTGGAAGTGTGATGTTAAATGTTTTTATTCTATTTTTGTGCTTCATTGATAAACAAACTGTGTGTTTCCAAAGATAAATACTTGCGCATTGTCTTTTCTATATACTTTCAAGTATTCACACACACTGGTTTGAATTTTTGTTCAACATGTTCTTACCATGTCTCTAAATTGAAACAATTTTTCTTCGATGGTAAGACACTCCGCTTGTATTCAAAGAATTTTGAGCGATATTTCATCTCGAAACGGTCATTTCAAGAATGTCTATATCTTGTTTCGTATAGACAAATATCAATTCTTCTTGACCTTAAGCTTTAGTTGATATATCATTCATTTATGATCATTTTCATTCAATGTCAGATTTTCAAACAAGTTTTTTGCATTCATTTTCATTCATTCAATATACTTGTTTGAAAATACTTCAATGTTTAAAAATGCTCAAATCTTTATGATTATTTCATCTGAGCATCCATTTATCTGACATTTGTATATGAGATTTAACTGATATAGTTAAACCAGTTGAGCAACACATGATTTATAGAAACTATGGGTTATTTGTGCTAGGAATTAACTAAACTTCTATGGATTCACGTTAACCAGTGTTTCCTACCCAAGAAGTTAATCCTTTAGTGATTGAGTGTGAGGAGTCAAAAAGAAATGAGTGTGGGTGTGATGAGGTAAAATGGAAAAGAGAGTTTGGTTAGTAGTGAGCTTATTGATTAAAAAAAAAGAAAAAAAAAGAAAGAGGGTATGAGATCAGAGTAAAAGAATATCAAACTCTGCACCAACTACCTTCTGAGCCGGGCAGCCACATTACTAATGCTTCACAATTTTTGGTGAACATTATTGAAACAGGCAAATAGCCCATGCCAACTCTTGCTTAAACTCCACCAACCACTCATTTTCTTCTCAAAAAGAAAATGTTTCATATTTTCTGGGGACGCATCATATAATCTATCTGGTTTTCATTTGGAAAATCTGGATATTGAAAAAGAATGAAGTCTGCCCCACCTTCGCACTTCAATCATGCACTTAGAGTCTGTGTTTATCTACTGTTGTCTCAGTGGTTTACACAATGTTGAGCCTTATTATAAAAGCAATTATTCGTGCTTAATTCTTTCTACACATGCACGAGCACACAAAGAATTCGTTTCTTTGTCATAACATTCATAGTATTTCCCTGGGGGAGTGAACATCAAAAAGCTCCTTTATATTGTGTATTCGTTACACACAGTGACTTTGTGTTACTGACAGACATTTTAACTGATTCATTTGTTGATTCAGGTGTTACATTCTTATTTTGTCCGGATTTGAAAAGATCTGGAGAAATACATTGTTCGAATTGGCAAAGAATCAAAGGCTCAGATCAGAATGGTCAAAGACATTTTTTTGATGAAAGTTTTGATGATGTTGATGCTCAATTCATCAAAAAGGGGGAGAAGAGTTCAAATCAAGAAATGTTGGTTGAAAAGTTTGAAGAAATGTTGAATGTTAAAGGTTTGAAGAAATGTTAAAGTTTTTGAAGTTAAAGGGAGATGATATCAAAGAAATGACAAAGATTTAAAGTTTTGAAGACGATCAAAGAATTTATGAAGTTTTGAGGAATTTTTCTTTGAAGATTATTTGCTAAAGCATTTGAGCTGATTCTGAAGATAATTTCTTTCCAAAAGTCTGAAAGTGTTCTATGTAAGCATTGGGGAGATTGTTAATTGTTTGAAGACAGTTTTTGGAAAGAAGATCATCAATAAAAAAGGGGAGTTTGCTTTGACAGAGCTTAAAGTGAAGACTGAATTGCTAGATCTTTCAACAATGATCTTGAATCCAAAGGGGGAGATTGTTAGAGCATAAATTTGTTGGATACAAGATCAAGAATACTTAAGGTCAAAGTTGAGGAAGTCAAAGATGCTAAAGTCAAATCTCATTAAAAGTCAAAGTCTATTTTGTAATAAGTCAAACTTAGTTATATTTGTATTTGTTGTTTCCTTTGTATTAGGTGTTAGTATAAATACATTTTCTTCTTGTATTTTCAGTAGATACAAGAGTTAGAAGGTGGAAATTGTGAGAATACATATCAGATTGTAGAGAGAGAGAGAGAGAGAGAGAGTTCTAGAGAGAGAAAGTGTATTTGTGAATTGAAAGGGTAATCAAACAGGTAATTGTTGTTGTTAATCTTGTTTGTTTGATTGTAATTGAATAGGAACTAGAATCTGAAACACACAAGAACCACATCTGAGGAATCCTCTGTTGATGGTAGATACATGGTATGAAAACAATAATCTACCTTCTTCACTCTCATCAAAGAGAAATTCTATTCCAAAGAAATATATGTCTCAAAAACAGATAGGAATCTTCAGATTCGGTCATCCAGAAACACAAACTCAAATGGCATTTGTATGCATGATGACTCCTAAAAAGGAATTGCCCTCTGAAGCTCCAGAGTTTGTTCTGGCCTCTGTGGAAGAAAAACTTTTTAAAAGATTTCTGGAAAATGACTTGAGAAAGACCTATGAAAACCATTTTCTTAATCATCCTGATATTATCTCTAAAGTAAAAGAAATCTTTGAGCAAGATCTTCAAAACTGTTGTTAAGTCTAATTTTGTAGTAATCATTGTATTTATTTTATAGCTTTTAATGATTTTAGTTGTGTATTCTGTTTGTAAAGGCTAGGGGTATTTAAGTCCCCTTTGCACCTTTGTTTTTGTAACTTTGGACACGCATATTGAATACAACTGAATCTTTGCGCTTCACACTTTCTCTCTCTACTTTCTCTCTCTAACGAATCAGAGATCTTTGGACTCTCAATTGGTATCAGAGCAATCTGAATCCTGAGAGATTAGTGTTTTTGTTTCTGGATTTGTGAATAGAAGCAGAAAACTCGATTGATTTTCTTGCTTTTTCAAGAAAATCTCGTTTTTTGCTTATTCATCAAATTTGGATTTTTTTTTGATCATTTTGTGTTGTTTTTGGACTTAATTGTTTCGTTTCTTCAAATCGATCATAATTGTTTCTTTGTGTTGATCATAAAAATCTTGTTTAGATCTTCAATTTGCAAATTTAGCATTTTTTTTGGAAAAACGACTTTATTGTTCTGTTCTTGTCAAATTTTCAGATTCTGTTGTTTTTGATTGAAATTGTTTGATAAAATGTGTTAGATATAGTTTTTGAAGTTGAGTGAATGCTTTTCTTGAATTAATTTCGATGTTGTAGCTGATCTTGCATGAATGGTTTGAGTTTTTGTTAGTTTGCGTTTCATTCTTGTTAGTTTGCGGGTTATTCATGTGAGTTTGTGTGTCATTCATGTAAGTTTGCATGTCTATCTTAGTTTTCATGAATTCTGTTGTGTTCATGAATTTTGCGCTTCATTCAAGGAAGTTTGCGTTTTATCCTTGTTAGTTTGCGTGTCATTCAAACTTGTATGCGTATGATTCTTATACTTTGCGTTTCATTTTATCTCTCTTAGATATGATGATCTAACTTTTGTGTTAGAATTTTTTTTCAGGTTTGCGGTTCTCTCTGGAAACGCAAATATTGTTTCTCGATTCTAGTCTAACACGCAAACCATCTGTTTGCGTTTCTCAAGAAAATCGAGAAGTCTCTGACCCGCGAAGTCTCTCACCCGCAAAGTATCTCATTCGAGAGGTTTTCTCACGCAAAGAATTACTTTGCGTTTCACAAAGCAAACGCAAAGCTCAGTTTGCGTTCTATTCAGCAAACGCAACGATCACTTTGCGTCTCACGAATCAACCGCAAAGCTTACTCTGCGTTCCTCTTTACAAACGCAAACCATCAGTTTGCGGACCTCTCTTACTTGGAAATTTTTTCTGAATTTTTCTGACTTTTTCACAAGATGTATTTGCAAGCTCAAATCTACAAGAATGACCTTATGATGTCTTTGGGGTCCGATACTCGACCACCAGTTCTCATCAATGAGAATGAATTTGAACAATGGCAGGATCGATTCATCAACTTTATTGAAAGACAACCAAATGGGGAGAACATGATGAAATCACTGAATCAGGGTCCTATGGAAATTCCAAGGAAAGTGAACCCAGCTACAACAACTTCTCTTGCTACCTCTGTTGCAAAAGAATTAAGAGAATATGATGTTGATGAAATGTTAAGACATCAAGCTGATAGCCAGGCCAAGTCAAATCTGATTCTCGCTCTTCCCAACTCCATCTATAACAGAATCGACTACTTCAAACATAACCCAATGTTGATGTGGACACAACTTGAGAAGATCATGCTTGGTACTGCAATGTCTACTCAGTTAAGACAGACCAGGTACATGAACAACTTTGAAAAGTTCAAGGCCAAGGATGGGGAAGTTTGAAAAATGTTTTTGATCGATTCTAGGTTGTTATCAATGATCTCTACAAGATTAAAGTTACCAAGACTGAGTTGGAAGCAAACTTGAAGTTTTTGAACGCTTTACAACCCGAGTGGAACAAGGCATGCCATCGAATGAGAAATGATGTTAGAATCTCAACTATGCCAATTCAGGAGTTATACGAAATCTTGATGATAGATGAATCTTTGGTAATGGAGAAGAAGGCGAAAATGGATAAGAAGAACAAGCCTCTGTCAGTAGATCCCATTGCTCTTATAGCTAGTCAACTAGTTGAGCAAGCCTTGACCGAATCAGCTTATGATGGCTCTACAGATGATGATGGCGAAGCACTTGAAAAAGCCATGATTCTTTTGACTCGGCATTACAAGAAACAGTTCAAGCACATATATGGATCTAACAACTTGCGGTTTACCTCAGGTTCTAAGAAAATAGAACCTGGTGCTACTTCAAAGCCATTCATCCCAAAGTATGAACCAGCAAAGGTTGTTGACCAAAAGAAACATGACAAAAAGGTGATGAATTGTTTCAACTGTGGGAAGCCAGGTCATATGGTTATGGATTGCAGAGTCAAGGCAGTAAAGGATGCTGCATTTTACCGAAAGAAGTTGGCTTTAGTAGAAAAGAAATAAAGTGGAACCATCCTGTTGGCCGAAGAAGAATACTGGTTGGATCATTCAGACAATGAGACCGAAAATGAGGAGACTGCGGCTATGTGCTTTATAGGTGATGACAATTCTGATGATGAGGAAGAGGATACCTCATCAGATGGTTCTGAGGTAATATCTGAGGTCACCTATAATTTCTTCTTATCTCACATGAATGTTTTTATCACTGCTTTGCATGATTTGCGATCAAAGTTCATTTCTGAAAAAGTTAAAAATCAAGAAAAGTCTGATTTAATTAATAAACTGCAAATTTCTTTAAAAGATGAAAAATCAATTTTAATTGATACAAAAGAGAAATTTCAAAAGCAGTTAGTTGATCTTGAAAATTCAAATCAGACTTATCATGATTCATTGACTGAACTGACTTCTTCAAATAAAATATTTTCTGAAAAGATAATTGTTTTAGAAAAGAAATTGTATAAAAGAGAACAGTCTGAGCAAACTATTTACATGAATAAACCAAGGAGTGAAGAAGCTATAAAAGAAAAGTGGGTCATATGGTTTCGAAAATCCGCATTTTTTAAATAATGCTAAAAATGAAGTTCCTACTTTATATGAATATGATTACTTTACACTTGCAAGATATGCTCCTCAGTTTAAATTTTTTTGGACAACTGAGAAACAAATTTTGGAAGAAGAAAATGTGAAGAGGATGAAAAATAAGAGGATGGAAATGCCATTTGTTTACACCTCTGAAAATGCAAAGTATTTTCCTGATCAATCTAAGAAATCCGGAAAATTTCACAATCTTTTACATATCAATTCTTCCAATAAATCTTCATTATCAACAGATGTTGTTGATATATTTGCTAACATTGATAAGGAAACTGTATCTCCGGTATCTTATGATACTAAGAAATACATTCCTCCATTAGTTTTAGAAGGTAAGATTGTTGATCTTAAAGATAGATTGGAAGAACAAAATCTTCAAACTTGTTTTCAAAACGATTTATTCCTTTTTATAATGAAAACAAGTTTTGAAGATAAATTTCTTCTGGATTGTCAAAAGATTTTAAGGAAAATTCTAAAGTTTTGAAAAACAATGGTCATTTGCGTTCCACATTAGAAACGCAAACTGAGAGTTTGCGCATGCAGTGGGAAGCGCAAAGCTCAGTTTGCGCCTCAAATGGGAAACGCAAACCTCCTCCTGACTTGCAAAATGTTGAAAATTTTCACTCCAAGGTTAGTTCTTTAATGTCTATAGCTAAGACTGATTTCTTTGATAAAGTTTCTTCTTCTGATCCAAATATTGATAATTCTTTACTGCTAAATGCTCAATTTTATAAAAAGAAGCGTAAAAGAAGGAGATCAAAGAAGTCAAAGAAACATGATACTGTTATAACTGAAAATTCTAATGTTTCTGATTTTTCTTCTTCAGATCGGACTGTGAGGAATTCAACAAGGCAGATTTGGAGGATGAAACAACAAAGATTAGAATCTGAACTGATAAGAGTAAACTGTGTAGAAAATCTTTGTGATTCTAATACATTTGCTTCTTGTAATAAAAACCCAAAATACTCTTTTAAGCAAATGTTTGATATATCAAAGAACATCTAATATGCTTCTTCTAGTTCTGATTCTAATAATTGTGTTCTACCTTCTATTGATAATTACTTTCATTCATGCATGAAAAATAAATTTGTGAGAAATAAAAGATATAAATCTAACAAGGGACCCATAAGCATATGGGTACCTAAAAAGTTGTATTTTCTGTGTGTGCAGCTTAGTCAATTATGGTATCTGGACTCGGGATATTCAAAACATATGACTGGCAACAAATCACTTCTTTCTAATTTTAAAGATAAATGTTGCGGTCGTGTGAAATTTAGTAACTGTGAGACAACTCTGATTCTTGGTCCCGAAGGTTCTTAACAAGTTTGTAGAAGGGCGGGGGGTTGAATACAAACACAAAAATTTAAAGTTTAATAAATTTTTTATTGATAAATTAAACACAATTTACAAGTTTGTTGCGGAATAAGATTAAGACAGACTCAATCTAAACAAACTTAAGAAACACTAAGATGGTTACACAAGAAATTCAGAGAATGGGAGATTTAGAGATATAGAAAACAAGGGTTTCTATATGAGGTTTAAGAATTAGCACTCTTCAGATGAAGAGGCGAACTTCCTATTTATACCCTATGCATTAAATGCATGGCAGGGCACTTTACACGTGGCGTTCACTGATTGGATTTGGGAGTCTGACTTTTGGGAGACATGCTTTCGGCCGGGCATTGAACAGTGTAGTTAACAGAGGTGTTGTACATATGGTGGCAGAGACATGTCCGTTCTGACACATAGTACTAGTTTGTGCAAGGAGAGACAAAAGGAAACTTGAGACATAAGCTAAGTGATCATTTGATTGCTGAGTATCTCTTTTTTCAGAGATAAAGAAGTTCCGCTATCGCTGAAGCTTTTCCTCAAGTTCCTTCGCGTATATGTAGAGTTGTCTGCTTCACTGATATCAGCATCAGGTCACTAGTAGACTTCTCTTTGTTCAGCAGCTTCGTCTTCGATTCAGCTATAAACATATGTTGACGCGAGACTTGTCTTCAGGGATTACGTTAGCTGTTTTCTTCAGAAACTATCAGCGATACTGAACAGAATCAGTTTGATCACTGATAGTGAAACACTAATACATACTAGATGTTTATAAGAAGACTATCAGCGATAACTGAACAGACTCAGTCTGATCACTGATGGTGAAACACTAATACATATTAAAACGTAATTTTCACTAAGTATAGAAGAGGGTCGTTATCAAATCACTGAGAGAGTTTGGATCAACAATATCCCCCTATTTGATAATGACAAAGTAACTGAAGAAAATTACTTTATAGTTCAAAATGATGGAATAATCAGGACTCATAACATACATGTCCCAATTACTATTTTGAGGGATCTTTTACAGCACTGATGGAGTTAAGTACTTCACTGAAATTTTCATTAATACAAGAAAAGAATTACAAGGTATGAAAATTACAAGTACAAGTGATGTACTAACTACTGTAAGTTAAACTAATAGATAACAGGTAAGAAAACTAATCTAACAGCTATTTAAGGAGGGTTTAGGAGGATTGATCAAATACTCAGGTATTTCTTCTCCTTTTTGCCTTCGCTCTAAAGATTCTTTGCAGATAATCGCTATGATTGGCTCAGCAGTAGGAGAGAGAGTACACCATAGGCACATGAGATCCTTGAGAAGAGCGAGGGGACAGATAGGGATTTCATAGACCCTTTGAAATCTGAGTTGTTCCTCGTCATCTCTGAAGAAGATTCCAAAAGGTTCATCAAGAACTTGTCCTGCAACATATGGTCCGCCAGGAGGCAGAGAGAGATCCAGAACTGAAAGATCAGGAGGAGGACCGAACAGAGCTTCTTTTGAGAAATTGATGGAGGTTTCATTTCTGATCACTGCGACATTATCAGAAGAGGAGGAGACAGGATTTCTCTTGACTTGCATGGATCTTGAAGGAAGAGTAGATGGCACCTTTAGTATAGCAGCGACTTTGTTGATGAGATAATCATTTACCCTTTCAACGTAGCCTCTGTATGTTGACTTTGATTTCTTCAGCGCATCTTTGAACTCAGGCCACTCCATGTAGCCGAAGTCTTCCAGCTTTGAAATGAACATTGCCTTGCAGCTTCCATCCTCTCTGGTAATCTCCATGGTGACAGAGAGTTTATCCTTCTTCTTTCTTCCAAAGATAGCGACCGCTACGATCTTCATTGGATCAGAGCGATAGTCAATTTTTTTTTTTGCACCAATCGACTGTATTATCGCTGACCGCTTTTTCTTTGGAGCGTTCCTCTTCAATCTCTTTCAACAGAGCTGCCTGAACTTCCACTGGTTTGCGTTCCAACTTCTTGTCTTTGACTTGAGAAGACTGAATTTTGAGAGCCAGAGAGGCATCTCTTTGACAATCAGCAATCAGCTTCTCAGCCCTGACGGATTCTTGAGAGGGGACCTTTCGTCGTTGACTCTCCATATGAGAGATTATCTCTGTTCTTTTCTTTCTCTCTTCCTCTGACCAGTGATATGGTCTTGAGGGCCTTCCATGATGTTGCAGGGACTCTTTTTCTTCTTCATCCTCTTCATCAATCTCTCGGACAGAGATTGGGATTATTTGGTTATCAGCTTCAGCTGCTGGGATTATTTGGAGGTCTTTACCCTTAAGCAGGGGAGAGAACTGTCTGGTCAGAAAAAGAAAAAGGTTAGATTTATTTTAGGGAAGGAGAGAGATACAGGCTAGAAAGAAACAGGGGTAGGATTTTTATAGTAAGATAAGGGAACAAGAGTAAGGCATACCTGAGAAGGATTCTCCTCAGGTAGTGAAATCATCTTCAGGGTTCCCTCAGCAGATGCACCTTTGCTTTGGGGAGGGGTTCCTGAAGGTTTCTCTTGTCTCCCCCCTGCTTTGATAACTTCTTTCGAAGCTATTGCTGATGAAGTGACGGCTGAAGAACACCATAAGGATTGATCTTCTTCATCGTCATCATCATCATCCTGAAGAGAATCATCCTCTTGATCTTCAAGATCAAAGTCTTCATCATCGTCTTCTTCTTCCTCTTCATCATCTATTAGATCAGCGATGGAGGGAGGGGCTTTGTCAGCAGCTATCTCCCCTCAACCTGAGATGGAATTTCCTTCAGTTGTTCAACAGCGTCAGCTTCTTTCTCTTTATTTTCTTCAGATGCTTTCTCCCCCTCTTTGTCATTACCATGAACGGAGAGATCTTTGGAAGGAGTAGAGGTTTCAGCGGTGGACAACTTCTGGACTTCAACTTCCAGTCCTTTGAGCCGATCTTCAAGTACAGGGATGTCAGACGTAGCTTGATGAATAAAATCCACAACTACAGATAGAGTAGTTCTATCGTCTTCTGTAAATGAAGGAGCAGGAGTTGGAACTGGTTCCTTCAGGCGGGAAAGGATCTGTTGAAGAAGGACTTCACATGCATCAACCTTTGTAGACAGAGCTGCAAACTGTTGTTATGAGTCTTCCTTGACTTTGTCAATCTCTTCTTGGAGAGTAGCGAGTTGAGAAACGTCAGCTTTGGAGGCATAGGTGGCAGTCAGCGTCTTCAGCGCTTCACCAGCTGATTGAACAGCGTTGGTGGTGTTGTTGAGAGAGGCAGTCATAGAGTCCACCTTTGCACTCAGATTGTTGACATTGGTGTCAACAGTCGCCAAACTAGGACCTGAAAGATAAGTTAGTTTTTCCGAACCAGGCTTATATGGTGAGTTTGGAGAAGTGTTTAAGTTTATAAGGATACCTGAATTATCAAACATTTTGTAGAATTGTAAAGATTCCTCAAAAGATTGATGTTCAGGTCCTATGGGTCCAAACTTAGAAGTAGAGATAGAAGGAGGGTTAGAGAACAATGAAATAGAAGGACTAGAGATGGGGATAGAAGTAGGGATAGGGGTAGTTACCGTAGGGGTTACCTCTGGAGGAGGAGGAAACGAGACGATTGGCGATGTCATTGTTGTTGTGACAACGACTGTAGTCGCTGGCATGGTTGATGTGGGTATCGTTGAGGATGTGGAGGAGAGACCCACGAAAGCATCTAAGGATGTTTGTTGAGAAGCATCCTTAGGTTTTGAACTAGTGTAACTTTTCTCCTTGGTTACCTTGGCCTTCTTCGAAGGACCAGGGGAACCAACTGATGGTCGTTTTGAAGGTGTAGCGGTAGGGATAGCAGAAGAAGGAACCTCCTGCGTGGCCGCTGAAGACGAATAAGTGAGGAGAGAGAGACGGGAGCGAAGTTCAGAGATACTTACCTAGTTGGGGAGCGTCTTGACCTCCAGTGATCGCTGACTCACTTTCGGAAAAGTTGCATCCGAGTTGGTGGGATAAGTGGTAGGGTAGAGGAACTTCAGGTACGCGCAGATGAAGCGTACGCAGGGAACTTTGGGATCCCTCTCGGTCTTCTCTATCTTTGACTTTAAGTCATCAAAGATAGATGTTGCGTAGTCGAAGTTACGTCCAGCTATCACTGAGTAAGCCATCTGGACCTGAACCTTGCTGGCTTGGTCTAGTGACCCACTCTTCCCACTCATACACTGGATGATGTGAGAGAAGATATAGTTGAGCTGGGAAGGCATCAGTGCCTTCTTCACAAGAGTCAACTTCTTGTTTGGAATCGTAGTCCTTGGTTTGTGTTCCCAAGTGTATTCCATGGCATCCAGGAATTGGATGAGTTCAGCGTCAGTTGGCAAAGTGTCGAATCCATTCCTGGGTTTGTCAGGAAAACACACAGCTTTCCTCAGGCCTAGGGAATTCATCATCCCTGAGCCAAGTTGAGTGCTGAAGGAGATAGCAGGAACCTGTTCACCCTTTTTGTTGGTGATAGAGGTTTCATTAGCAGTAAACCAGAATTGCTGGAGAAGAGCTTTGGAGGGTGTTGGATCCACAGTGATAGCGTAAGCAATGCAGAATTGCTTCAGAAACATTGCAGCCTCCTTCAGATGAGGATACTTGACACCGTCACAATCGAGGCGAGCAAGATGATTGTTCTTTGGGAGCTCAAAGTCATAAAGGGCGAACTTGACGTTCTTTGAGGCAACAAGTGCATATTGAGTCATTCTGAATTAGGAGTAGATAAACGAGTAGAAAATAAATTTTAGTCTAAAAATAAAGAAGATTTGCTAGTTTCTATTTGAGGAAAGAAACGTAGGAAATCAACATATTTGCAGATTAAAACAGTTTATCTTAGAACAAGATTTAAGAACAAGAAAGAAAAACCAAAGATTTTGAATAAAGAAAATCAAAATAAAATGGTTTTTAAAGAATAAAATCAAAAATGAAGATGATTTTATTAGATTAGAATCTTATAAACCCATAAATGGAGGTTTATGTAAAAAGATTTAAGAAAAGAATAAGAAGAAGATCAAGAATAACCTGTTGATCTTCAAGGAAGATGATGCAAATGCTTGAAAGTGCTAGAATGTTTGAGAGTAAGTTCTTGCTTTGAAAGTATTTGTAGAAGGCGTAAAAATGATAAGAATGGAAAAACATTCTTTTTATACGTGAGAGAGAAAGAAGAGAGAATGAGCGAAGCGGGAAAACAAATGCTCATCATGACATGGACACGTCCTATGTTGTTGATTGGATAGAAGAGCAACGGACGAACGTGTCAGAAAAAGGCATGTCGTGGATTGTCGGTTCAAATAACGTCATAGAAGAGAGAGACTGTTCATTTGTCCGTTTTTAAATTATCGCTGAAGAAAAGTCAGCGATAGATTTTTCTTTTTCAAAAATATCCTTGTTAGTAAAGATAGGGATAGATTTTCTTTTAAAAGGATCACTGACAAGAAATATAAGTGATAAATTTATTTTCAAAAAGCTTTTAATCATTTGAAGAAAGATTCAGTGATTATGGTTTATATTAAAAATAACATCTTAATTGAGTTAAGATTCAATTGTGGGGATGGAGAGAACATACCTGAGAGTCAGAATGTTTATCAGAGAATGTTTATCACATGAACGCTGAAGAATTATTCTTCGAGGTTCAGCACTCCAAGCTCACTGATGAGAAAGTTGAACCTTGTCTCATCAAGAGGTTTGGTGAATAAATCAGCAAGTTGAAAGTTAGTAGGGATAAAGTGAAGTTCAATATCATCACTCATCACATGATCTCTGATAAAATGATATCTGATCTTGATGTGTTTTGTCTTTGAATGTAGCACTGGATTATTTGCTATAGCGATAACACTAGTGCTGTCGCAATAGATGGGAATCTTTGACAGCTGAAGGTCATAGTCTAATAGTTGATTTCTCATCCACAATATCTGAGAACAACAGCTTCCAGCGGCGACGTATTCAGCTTCAGCTATGGAAGTGGACACTGAGTTTTGCTTTTTGCTTGTCCAACTTACCAGCTTTCCTCCCAGGAGTTGACATCCACCAGTGGTACTCTTTCGATCGAGTTTACAGCCTGCAAAATCACTATCAGAATAACCAGTTAGATCGAACCCTAAGTCTTTAAGATACCAAAGACCGAGGTTAGGAGTTCCTTTTAGATATCTGAAAATTCGCTTCACAGCGATCAGATGGGATTCCTTGGGTTCAGATTGATAGCGTGCACATAAACAAGTAGAGTACATGATGTTAGGTCGGCTCGCTGTAAGATATAGTAGGGAGCCTATCATTCCTCTATAGGCAGTGACATTAACAGGTTTTCCAGAAGGATCTTTGTTAAGTGTCAGGGGTGATGCCATAAGAGTTTTCATCGCTGAAGTTTGTGTAAGATCAAACTTCTTCAGCATATCTTTAACATACTTATATTGGCAGATAAAAGTACCTTTGTCAGATTGTTTAATATGAAGACCAAGAAAATATGTTAGCTCACCCATCATACTCATTTTATATTCTTTCTTCATTCTTTCAGCGAAGCGAGTACACAGAGATGGGTTAGTAGAACCAAATATTATGTCATCAAGATATATTTGTACAAGAATTATATGACCTTTTATCTTTCTGAAAAATAACGTATTATCAATTTTGCCACGTTTAAAATTTTCAGAGATAAGAAAGATGAGAGAGTGCCATACCAAGCACGAGGGGCTAGTTTTAGAGCATAAAGAGCCTTATCCAGTTTATAAACATAATTTGGATACTTAGGGTCATAGAACCGTGGAGGTTGTTCTACATAGACTTCTTCATTCAGCTTTCCATTTAGGAACGCTGATTTTACATCCATTTAATAAACGATGAATCTTTATAGACTGCATAAGATAGGAATAGTAGAATTTCTTCGAGCCTGGCCACAGGGGCAAAGGTTTCATCATAGTCTATGCCTTCCTCTTGTCTGTATCCCTGAGCAACAAGTCGAGCCTTGTTGCGGATTACAGTTCCATGTTCATCTAACTTGTTTCTAAACACCCATTTGGTGCCTATAACAGTTTTATCAGATGGTCTTGGAAAGAGATTCCAAACTTTGTTTCGAGAGAATTCAGTTAGCTCTTCTTGCATAGCGCTGACCCAGTTTGGATCTCTGAGGGCATCATCAACCTTCTTTGGCTCTATTAATGAAATAAAGTTAACAAAGAGACAGATATAACCTGTATTTCGTCGTGTCTGAATACCTGCATCGGGATCACCAAGAATTTGATCTATGGGGTGATCTCTTGTCCATCGCTGAGCAGGAGCAAGATTGCTTATTTCAGCGATATGATCAACAATATTGGCAGTCGCTGATGAAGATGCTTGAGGTTCATCAGCTAGTAATTGTTGAACATTAGATACACCAATGCTTTCAGATGGGTTTTCAGACGTAGATGGATTTGATGGTAGAAGTGTGTTTAGAGGTTCAGCTGAAATCCATGAGTTGGATTCAGCGGTGGGAGGTATGATACTTGGTTCTTCATCAGCAGCTGGAGTTTCAGTGTGCTGATGGTTTGAGAAAAAAGGTTCAGTATCTCTATAGTGAGAGAGCATCCAAGCATTTAACTCTTCATTGTCAGCGATTGGTTTAGAGTTCGTTGAGCGAGTTTCATCAAAAATGACGTGAATTGTTTCTTCTACAGTTTGTCTTCTCTTGTTGAAGACTCTGTAGTCATTGGAGATGGAGGAATATCCTAGAAATATTCCGTCATCAGCTTTTGGGTCGAACTTTCCAAGTTGATCTCTGTTGTTTAAGATAAAGCACTTACAGCCAAAGATATGAAGAAAGCTGATAGAAGGCTTTCTTCCAAGAAAAAGTTCATAAGCTGTCTTCCCAAATCGCTTTATTATCAGCGATCTGTTTTGAGTAAAACATGCAGTGTTTACAGCTTCTGCCCAAAATTGCGTAGGGAGATGAGAATCGCTGATCATTGATCTAGCAGCTTCTATGATCGTTCTGTTTCTTCTTTCAGCGACTCCGTTTTGTTGAGGTGTTCTTACTGAAGGGAAGTTGTGAGAGATTCCCTTGTTCTCAAAGAAATTGTTCAGGGAACTGTTTTTGAATTCAGTTCCATGATCACTTCTTATTGAACGAACAGTAAGATTGTTCAGCACTTCCATCTTTTTAACAAAAGATATTAGTTCTTCTGGAGTATCACTCTTACAGCGAAGAAAGATAACCCCGGTGTAACGAGAATAGTCATCTACAATGACAAACGTATATTTCTTTCCAGCTATTGATTGGATGTTGACAGAGCCAAACAGATCCATATGCAAGAGCTGAAGAGGACTTGTCACTGAGGAAACTTGTTTAGACTTGAAACTAGCTTTTGTTTGTTTTCCTTTTTCACATGTAGAGCAGAGAGATTCTTTAGCATATGAGTGCTGAGGAAGACCAGACACCAGTTCCTTAGATGATAGAGAATTCAGGGTTTTGAAGTTTAGATGAGAAAGCCTTTTATGCCATAGCCAGTTGACATCAGAAGAGGCTTTTGAGAGAAAACATAAGTTTTCAGTGGTCGTAGAGTCCATGTCGATTACATAGACATTTTCTCTGCGATAGCCACTGAGAGCAAGTTTTCCTTTCCCATTTACCACTGAACATGCTTTCTTAGAAAAGCGAACTTCGTGGTCTTTATCACATAGCTGACTGATGCTCAGAAGGTTATGCTTCAGTCCATCTACATAAGCGACTCTTCAAAAGGTGGTTGTCCCATTGCTGAGGACACCAAACCCTCGGGTAATTCTTTTTCCATTTCCACCAAAGGTCACAGAGGGACCTTTCTCTTCCTTGTATTCAGTGAGCAGGTCTTTCTATCCAGTCATATGTCGAGAACATTCACTGTCGAGATACCAGAGGCCCTTTGATCCCTAAGATGATATGTAGCTCATAGAGGGTTCAGATGGTTCTTCCACTTCTTCTTTAATCTCAGCCATGAGGCAAAGATTAGCGACTTCTTCTTCATCAGAAGATGATTCTTCTGATTCAGCTCAGTCGTGTTCTTCAGCGATGAGATCTTTACCTTTTCACTGATAGTTTTTCATCTTTTGATATTTGTTATTCAGCTTATGGTATTTGTCATCACTGGATCTTCTTGAGGTAGAAGGTTTGAAGACCTTTTTCGACCTGCACTCACTGGCAAAATGTCCAATCTTTTAGCAGTTATAGCAAGTGGCAGTTGCCTTATCAACCGGAGTTGATTTTGGCTTTTCAATAAGAGAGAGAGGTTTACTTCTTCGGAAGTTTCTCTTTCTTGCAAATCTCTTAAAAGAGTTTGTCAAGAGTGCTAAGGATTCATCAAACTCTGAAAGATCAGGGTCTGATAGATCCTTAGATTCAGAATCT
The DNA here is from genome assembly GCA_023525745.1 of Arctium lappa. Classification (NCBI taxonomy): domain Eukaryota; kingdom Viridiplantae; phylum Streptophyta; class Magnoliopsida; order Asterales; family Asteraceae; genus Arctium; species Arctium lappa. Next base: position 14,970,877 of record CM042064.1, read on the forward strand.
AACTCAGTGATGGTGAGAGTAGATAGCTGAGATGGAATTATCTCTGAAGAGACTAAAGCAACAGGAGTGCTTTTGGAGTCTTTAGAATCTTTTACAAGATTCTTCTTCAGGAGATTAGATTGCTCATAGTTGAGCAATATTCTATACAGAGTGCTGAGAGAAAGAGAATTTAAGTCTTTTGTAAGCTTAAGACATATTGAATAACTGTCCCAGCTTTCAGGAAGGCATTCCAAGAATTTTGTTAGGACCTCAGAATTAGAATAGGTCCTACCAACAGTTCATAGGTCAATGATTAGGCAGTTAAATCGCTGATGAACGTCAGAAAGAGATTCATTCTTACCAGCGATAAAACTTTCATACTGTCTTACCAAGTTAATCTTTCGAGTCTCTTGAATTTCAGTGGTGCCCTCATATTGAACACATATGGTTTCCCACATTTCTTTAGAAGTTTTTAGATGCATGATGGAATGGAAAACTTCATCAGGCAGAGCCATTGAAATAATGGTCTTTGCTCTTGCATCTATTCCTACCTTCTTTTTATCTTCATCACTCCACTGTCTTATTTCCTTAATGACATATCGTTCAGGGACAGCTTCTGTGGTGGCAGTAGCGGGAACTGCTGCTATAATTCTAACAGGTTCAGAGGGTCCATTTTCTATATATTCAGTTATAGTAGGATCCGCACCTTCAAGAAATAGCATCATTCGATTTTCCATAGAGAAAAGTTATCTCTGCTAAATCGAGGAGGTTTAGAAAGTGAACCATTATCATAGTAGTTTGTGTTTGTGCTTAGTGCCATTTTAGAATAGAAAGGAAGAGTATACAGCAAGATCTTGTTTATTAGTTTAAACAAACTGCTCTGATACCACTTGTTGGTCCCGAAGGTGCTTAACAAGTTTGTAGAAGGGGGGGGGGGGGGGTTGAATACAAACACAGAAATTTAATGTTTAATAAATTGTTTATTGATAAATCAAACACAATTTATAAGTTTGTTGCGGAATAAGTTTAAGACAGACTCAATCTAAACAAACTTAAGAAACACTAAGATTGTTGCACAAGAAATTCAGAGAATGGGAGATTTAGAGATATAGAAAACAAGGGTTTCTATATGAGGTTTAAGAATTAGCACTCTTCAGATGAAGAGGCGAACTTCCTATTTATACCCTATGCATTAAATGCATGGCAGGGCACTTTGCACGTGGCGTTCAATGATTGGCTTTGGGAGTCTGACTTTTGGGAGACATGCTTTTGGCCGGACAATGAACAGTGTAGTTGATAGAGGTGTTGTACGTATGGTGGCAGAGACATGTCTGTTCTGACACATAGTACTAGTTTGTGCAAGGAGAGACAAAAGGAAACTTGAGACATAAGCTAAGTGATCATTTGATTGTTGAGTATCTCTTCTTTCAGAGATAAAGAAGTTCAGCTATCGCTGAAGCTTTTCCTCAAGTTCCGTGGCATATATATAGAGTTGTCTGCTTCACTGATATCCGCATCAGGTCACTAGTAGACTTCACTTTGTTCAGCAGCTTCATCTTCGATTCAGCTATGAACATATGTTGACGCGAGACTTGTCTTCAGGGATTACGTTAGCTGTTTTCTTCTGAAACTATCAGCGATACTGAACAGAATCAGTTTCATCACTGATTGTGAAACACTAATACATACTAGATGTTTATAAGAAGACTATCAACGATAACTGAACAGACTCAGTCTGATCACTGATGGTGAAACACTAATACATATTAAAACGTAATTTTCACTAAGTATAGAAGAGGGTCGTTATGAAATCACTGAGAGAGTTTGGATCAACAAATATGCTCCTCAGTTTAAATTTTTTTGGACAACTGAGAAACAAATTTTGGAAGAAGAAAATGTGAAGAGGATGAAAAATAAGAGGATGGAAATGCCATTTGTTTACACCTCGGAAAATGCAAAGTATTTTCCTGATCAATCTAAGAAATCCAGAAAATTTGAAAATCTTTTAAATATCAATTATTCCAATAAATCTTCATTATCAACATATGTTGTTGATATATTTGCTAACATTGATAAGGAAACTGTATCTCCGGTATCTTATGATACTAAGAAATACATTTCTCCATTAGTTTTAGAAGGTAAGATTGTTGATCTTAAAGATAGATTGGAAGAACAAAATCTTCAAACTTGTTTACAAAACGATTTATTCCTTTTTATAATGAAAAAAATTTTGAAGATAAAATTTCTTCTGGATTGTCAAAAGATTTTAAAGAAAATTCTAAAGTTTTGAAAAACAATGGTCATTTGCGTTCCACATTGGAAACGCAAACTGAGAGTTTGCGCATGCAGTGGGAAGCGCAAAGCTCAGTTTGCGCCTCAAATGGGAAACGCAAACCTCCTCCTGACTTGCAAAATGTTGAAAATTTTCACTCCAAGGTTAGTTCTTTAATGTCTATAGCTAAGACTGATTTCTTTGATAAAGTTTCTTCTTCTGATCCAAATATTGATAATTCTTTACTGCTAAATGCTCAATTTTATAAAAAGAAGCGTAAAAGAAGGAGATCAAAGAAGTCAAAGAAACATGATACTGTTCTATCTGAAAATTCTAATGTTTCTGATTTTTCTTCTACAGATCGGACTGTGAGGAATTCAACAAGGCAGATTTGGAGGATGAAACAACAAAGATTAGAATCTGAACTGTTAGGAGTAAACTGTGTTGAAAATGTTTGTGATTCTAATACATTTGATTCTTGTAATAAAAACCCAAAATACTCTTTTAAGCAAATGTTTGATATATCAAAGAACATCTCATATGCTTCTTGTAGTTCTGATTCTAATAATTGTGTTCTATATTCTATTGATAATTACTTTCATTCATGCATGAAAAATAAATCTGTGAGAAATAAAAGATATAAATCTAACAAGGGACCCATAAGCATATGGGTACCTAAAAAGTTGAATTTTCTGTGTGTGCAGCTTAGTCAATTATGGTATCTGGACTCGGGATGTTCAAAACATATGACTGGCTACAAATCACTTCTTTCTAACTTTAAAGATAAATGTTGCGGTCGTGTGAAATTTGGTAACTGTGAGACAACTCCGATTCTTGGTTATGGCGATCTAGTTCAAGGAAACATAACTGTCAAAAGAGTAAGCTACTTCGAGGGTCTAAGTCACAATCTGTTCAGCATCGGCCAATTCTGCGATGAAGACCTTGAAGTTAGCTTTAAATCTAAAAGAGTTGCAGTAAAGAATGATAATGGCAAGGATCTTCTGGTAGGAAAAAGACAATCAAATTTGTATACCATTGATCTTTCTAAGTTCAAAATTCCTTCAGATATCTGCTTGCTCTCTAAAGCTTATGTTCAAGAAAGTTGGATTTGGCACATACGTTTAGCTCACCTCAAGTTCAAGTATATGGATCGCCTGGTTAAGAATGATTCTGTGAGAGGTCTTCCAGTTCTCCGTTTCCAGAAAGACCATCTATCCCAAGATTGTGAGAAAGGAAAAATGAAGAAAGCTCCTCGCAAGCCTAAACCTGAACACTGTACATCTGCTATTCTTGATCTTTTGCATGTTGATCTGTGTGGTCCAATGAAGACAAAGAGTTTAGGACATCAGAAATATGTTCTGGTGATTATTGATGACTACTCCAGATATACTTGGGTAAAATTTCTGATGTCCAAAGACGAGACTCCTAAAGTACTCATCAATCTTATCAAGACAACACAGACAAATAAGCAGAAGCAAGTGAAAGTGGTAAGATCTGACAATGGCACTGAATTCAAAAACAGTACTCTGCAAGCATTTTATGAATCTCAAGGAATACAACAACAATTTTCTGTTGCACGTACTCCGCAACAGAACGACGTTGTTGAAAGAAGAAACAGAACGCTTGTTGAGTCCGCCAGATCAATGCTCGCTTATTCAGGTCTACCTTTGTCTTACTGGGCTGAAGCAGTATCAACTGCCTGTCATACACAGAACAGATCAATTCTGCATCGTCGCTTCAACAAAACACCGTATGAACTTATGAACGGGATCAAACCGAACATCAAGTATTTCAAGTCATTCAGATGTAAATGCTATGTTCTGAATGATAGGGAGAATCTCAACAAGTTTAGTCCAAAGGCAGACGAAGGTGTATTCCTGGGTTATTCATCAAACTCTGCTGCTTATAGAGTTTTTCTGACCTCTGCAAGAAAGGTCATAGAAAGTGTCAATGTAATGTTTGACGAAGCTGCTGATTTGGTTTCTAGTCATTCAGACTTAGAACCCGCATTTTCTGGAAATTCAGTTACTGAACAAATCAGTTCAGAACCTGCTCTTTCACCGAATAACCAGGATTCTTCTACTCCCTCTCTTAATCTTTCTGATCTTGATTTTCTATTCGAAAATTTCTATGATGATGTGCCTAAAACCAATTCTAAAAATGCTTCTAATGTGTTGAATCAGGAAACTGAGAGCTCATTTATTCCAAATTCCGCTGCATCCATCTCTGACAATGCTGCTGCTCAAGTCCCTCCTGTTCAACAAGAACCAACACAACAAGAATTTGATCAATCAAACAATGTTCAATCAGAAACTGAGCCTATTCTTGAAGAATATATTCCAGATCAATCTGCTCAAGAGGAATCAGTTCAGAAGGAAACACAAAATGATGTTATTCAACAAATTGTTCCCGAATCTGATTCAGAGATTTTTGAGATATCTCCTCCTCAAGTTGAAACTATTTCTATTTCATCTTCTGATGTAGAAGTTTCTGAACCTCCCTCTCATCAATTACAAGTGGTTCAAGAAGTAATTTATCCTCTCCCTCATACAACAAAGTGGACAAGTTCTCATCCAATTCATCAAATTATTGGAGATCCTCAAGCCGGTGTTTCTACTCGCTCCAGAACAGCTTCTTCCAACGAATGTTTGTACACTTGCTTCTTAAGCAAGATTGAACCTACCAAAGTTTCTGAAGCGTTGGAAGATCCAGACTGGATTTTAGCAATGCAAGAGGAGCTCAATCATTTTGATGTGCTCAAAGTGTGGAGACTTGTACCACGGCCAAAGGGTAAAAGCATCATTGGTACAAAGTGGATATTCAAGAATAAAAAGGACAAATATGGTATCGTCGTTCGAAACAAAGCAAGATTAGTAGCCAAAGGATATCGACAAGAAGAAGGTATTGATTATGACGAAACATTTGCACCTATCGCCAGATTGGAAGCTATTCGGATGTTTCTGGCCTTCGCTACTTATCACAACTTCACTGTATATCAAATGGATGTCAAGACAGCATTTCTCAATGGCAAATTAAAAGAAGTATATGTATCTCAGCCAGAGGGATTTGTTGACAAAGATCGTCCTAATTATGTTTATTTTCTCGATAAATCCTTGTATGGTCTGAAACAAGCTCCACGGGCATGGTATGACGAGTTGTCAGCTTTCTTGGTCAAATTCGGCTTCACCAAAGGCTCGATTGATACTACTCTTTTCATTTATAGAACTAATCTTGATATCTGCTTAGTACAAATATACGTATATGATATTATTTTCGATGCGACTAACAAATCTCTGTGTAATTGTTTTTCTGATTTAATGACCTCTAGATTTCAGATGAGCATGATGGGAGAAATCAACTTTTTTCTCGGCTTACAAGTGAAGCAACTTCCAGATGGAATATTCATCAATCAGTCAAAGTATGTCTTTGATATTTTGAAGAAATTCAAAAGGGACAAATCTACCTCAATTGGCACACCTATGGCTCACGGTGTCAAACTAGGACTGGATCCAGATGGAAAAGCTGTAGATCAAAAGACATACAGAGGGATGATCGGATCGCTGATGTATCTTACTGCAAGTCGCCCGAACATAATGTTTTCAACGTGCCTGTGTGCCCGCTTTCAAGCAAAACCAAAAGAATCTCCTCTTTTAGCAGTCAAACGCATCTTTAGAAATATTAAAGGAACTCCTTATTTAGGATTATGGTATCCTAAAAGTTCTGATTATAGTTTCATTGCTTATTCTGATGCAGATTATGGTGGTAATCAATTGGACAGAAAAAGTACTTCTGGTCATCTCCAGTTTTTGGGTGACAGACTGATAAACTGGGCGTCGAAAAAGCAAAACTGCGTTTCAATATCAACAGCTGAAGCAGAATACGTCGCTGCAGCTAGTTGCTGTGCTCAAGTGCTCTGGATGAAAATGCAACTTCGCGATTACGGGATGTTATACTAGACTGTGCCAATATATTGTGACAGCAAGTCCGCGATTGCGATATCAGTCAATCTTGTCCAACACACCAAGACCAAACACATAGACATGCGATATCATTTTATAAAGCATCACGTGGAAGAAGGTACTATTGAATTATATTTTGTACCAACTGAATATCAACTTGCTGATATAATTACAAAAGCTTTAGATGAAAAACGATTTAACTTTTTGCTTTCAAAACTTGGCATGTTGAATTTAAAAGTTTAAATCTTTACAAATTTTATTCTATAAAGTTTAATATTTCAGATTTTCTTTCAGTTGAATAAAATGTGTGTCTAGGATCTTTTACAAGTCGCCTTGTTAATATTTTAAATTTTATATGTTCAACGTTCAAATCTTTCAAACATTGAAAAGTCAGCAACATGTTTGACGCTTTAGATACTGCTTTAAAGATATGTGAGTCGGCATATTTATGGTTTACTTTGCTTGAACAACCTAAGTGATCAAAATTGTAGATCGTAATGAAAATATGGGCTAAGTTATTCGATATAGATCTAAGTTATTGAGATGATTTTATTTTTAAGCATTTAAAGTACAAAAATCCTTGAGTTTAAAAGTTTGTACCTGTGACCTTTCTGGTTTAGGAAAGTAAGTTCCGAGGGATGCTTGACATCTGGTCCCCTAAGGTCATTTGGTCTGGGGGTGATCGAACAGAAATCCTTCTATAGAACCAGATCGAAAGTCATGTTCTACTGGTATGAATGGGTTTAGGATATGTCGATGTAGCCTTTCTGATCTGGGAGAGTAAGTTCCAAGGGGTGCTTGACACCTAGTCCCCTAAGGCCAACTGGTCTGGGAGCGGCTGACCCAAATCCTGCAATAGGGTCAGATAGAAAGTTACGTTTACGGCATGTTCTTTACTTAATAAACTTCTTGATTAAAAAGATGACAAAGTGCACGAGCTTAAAAGATGCCAAAGAGCACACTCATGTGAAGATGCCAACGAGCACACATCTCTTGATACTTGGTGATATATTTTGAGTTGCGATAAACCTGTAAATTTGTGAAAATCTTAATTCTTGATGACTTAGTGTTTGTACATGCAAAGTTCTTCATTTTATGTTTAGAATTACATTTTTCTTGAAGCTAATCAGAGATCGCATGCGAGCACACTGAATAGATACCTGCAAGTGTTTGACTCTGAACATGTTTTAACTTGATATACAATGAAACATGTTTCTGTATTCGACAACTCCCTTTTGATTTCAACTGATTGATAAATCTGGGATATTCTACTGAGTAGACTTTAATTTGTTTAGTGTTTAAAAATTTATATATTCAGTTGTTACAAAATTTATATTCAATATGATCATCTTTAATATTGATGTCTTTATGTTTGTTGTCTGTGTTTTTGTCATATGGTCTGTGTTTTTTTTTTTTGCAAGGGGGAGTGTATATCTGGTTTCTATTTCTAAGAATATTCTGTTTTTGAGGGGGAGTGAATATTTCTGATTAATTTCTTCCTGTGCTGATCAGAAATTCATAAGGTAAGTATTTCTGAAATTACTATACAAATGCTAAACTAATTTGTTAAAATTTTGTGCATTTGTGTAGGGGGAGTATTGGGGGTTTATCAGGTATATTTGTTAAATTCATAAGGTAAGTATTTTTTTTAGTTGTTATTTTTTTAAGTGTTTTGTTTTTAGAATATATAGAAGTAATAGTGTGTTTTTCTTTTCTTTATTACCTTTGAGCTTGTTTGACTATTCCTCTTCCCTCCACTCTCTCTCTACGTGTTCTTCTTCTTCAATTCTCATCTGATTCTTTTTCAGATTGTTTTTTTGGAATTTTAGGTATGTTTGTGTTTTTCGTTATATGATTGTCGATTGTTTAGTATACTATTTCTTTGTTTTGTTTTCATTATTTGTTCCTATTCGTGTTTTTTACCTGACTTGCGTTATTTTACTGTTCAATCGATCTCTAAAACTCTAGATTCGTGTTGTTGTTGATCGACTTGCTTATTGGGGTTTGTTTAGATAGTAAAATCGACACTCAGGTATGTTATATTTTGGTTTAATTTCTTGTATTTTGCTTTAAATTTGTGTTTTTATGGTTTTCGGGTCGGTGGATCGCGAACCCTAGTTTTTGTAAGGTTGATAGACCCGCAAAGTCTACTTTGCGTGTCTAGTTAGAACCGCAAAGTTAACTTTGCGGGTCTAACTAAAAACGCAAAGTTTACTTTGTGATTCTATCTTGTGTTTCTTTTTTGTTTTTTGTTAAGGTTTTTGTATCAAGCATGTTTGACCCGTATAGTAATCTATGCGAGTCTAGTTAGAAACGCAAAGTGTACTTTGCGTGTCTAACTAGAAACGCAAAGTGATCTTTGCGAGTCTAGTTAGAACCGCAAAGTGTACTTTGCGCGTCTAACTAGAAACGCAAAGTGTACTTTGCGATTCTAACTTGATACGCAAACCTTCTTGTTTTGTGTTTGTTTTTCTTTTAAATTTCCAAGTATAGTGTTCAGATCATGTTAGACCTACAAAGTCTACTTTGCGTGTCTAACTAGAAACGCAAAGTCAACTTTGCGAGTCTAGTTAGAAACGCAAAGTGTAATTTGCGCGTCTAACTAGAAACGCAAAGTCAACTTTGCGAGTCTAGTTAGAAACACAAAGTGTACTTTGCACGTCTAACAAGAAACGCAAAGTCAACTTTGCGAGTCTAGTTAGAAACGCAAAGTACACTTTGTGTTTCTAACTAGACTCGCAAAGTTAACTAGAAACGCAAAGTCAACTTTGCGCTTCTAACATGACCCGCAAACCATACTTAGGAATTTTTGTTTTTACGTTTTGTTCTTTACCTCTAATTCTTTTTCATTTTGTTTTCCAGGTCTCTTATGGCTTCCAAAACTAATACTGATCCCATGATTCAAGATGAGAATGTCATTCTAGACGATCCATCTGATCGAGCTTCTCATGATACTCCAATGCCGTCACATCCTTCTATAGGAGCCGGTCTTTCTGCCTCTAGACGTACACCTAATGATGTATTCCCAACCATCTTGTACATGCCATACAAGCCAAACAACTATCACGTGGATTTTGACAGAATCAAGATTCATCCCGTGATACGAGCAATTCTCAAAGGACATCCTCTTGCTCCTGCTCTTTCATACTGTGCAGATGTTCCTGAAGTATATCTACAGCAGGCTTGGAATACTATAACAAATAATGAACTGGCTCGTCCGCCTCGCTTTGAGCTTCAAGTAGATCAGTTTGAATCTTTCCTTACCTACAAAAGACTGAATTAATATTGGAGCTTTCTGAGCCGAACTCCAGACCAGGCAGAAATACATATGACACTTTTCCTTCTGAATAGGAAGTATATGAAGGGATTTGGACTCTCGGATATGTGGGTACTTTGAACAAACCTACAGATTTTGACAAGTCAAATCTACCTCCAGTTTGGTACGCACTGTTCTCTGTTCTCATCAGGTGTCTGACATCAAAACATTCTGGCACTGATAGTGCAAGTATACTGTATCTCTGATTGTTCCATGCAGTCGTCTATGACTTCCATGTCGACTATACGTTTATCTTTTGGACATAACTCTCAGAGGTAGTACATGACAAGTTCACCAACAGCAAAAGAAAGTTTATACCGTTTGTTAGATTTATGAAGCTTATTGTTCTAAGCATGCTCCGTAACAATCCTTCTATTCCTCGCCGGTTGTCTTGGCCACAGGTTCCAGACTCGGAAATGCAATACATTCAGCAGCAAAAGAAGACGTTCAACTATTCTATGACTATTACATACGCTCTTATTGCAAACTACGCTGATGTTGCAAATGAGGATGTCATAGAATATTTTATGGACAATGAATTCATGGAAGGTGTACAAGAAGAGCCTTCTCATAACAATCAAGCTGTTGAACAAGATGTTGAAGTTTAAGCAACTGTTTCTGGCAAAGAGATTGAAATTGAAAAAGAGGCTGAAAATGAGCAAGAAGTTGATGTTATTGTTGAAACAAAAGTAATTCAAGAGGATATTGCTTCTCAGCAAATTGAGAATGTTATTGCTGATATTGATACTATAGCTTCAGATGCTATTGTTTTTGATTTTGAAGATGAAGTTGATACTGCTGCTAATGATATTCTTGCTAGTGATAGAGATGAGGATGAAAGTGATTCTAATGATGATGATAGTGATCATACTGATCGATCGCGTATTCAGGTATATGAAAGAAGTCCAAGACACCGGAAGTGGTTGTCTCAACTGAAGTTATCTCTGATGATGATTTTGTTCTAGTTAATCCTTCAGCTGCACATCTTCAAGTAGATGAATTGGGTACAACTTTTGATCAAGTCACAACTTCGGTTCAAAGTCAAGCTCCAGCAACTACACTTGCGGTTATTCAGTCTTCTTCATCAACTGTAGAGTTTACTTCTGATCAAGCTCGGGTTTCCACTGACAACTTCTCTACTTTGAATGATGTAATTCGGCAGTTATCGGAGAGAATGGATGCTGAAAAAGAAGCACAAATTTTGAAGTTAAAAGCTTTATTCAAAGGGAAGATGCCTGAGATTGATACTTCAGTGATTCCTACAGAGATTCCGTTCAGACGCCCATCTGGGGTTGTTCTAAGAGAGCCGTCTTCTACTATTCAATCTTCTGCTCCAGCGATCATGTCTATTCCTCTACCTCCGTTGTTTACACAGTCAGCTGGTATTTCTTCATCTACTCGTATACCTGTGTCTTCTTCTAGCACTCCAGTTTCAGATCTTCCTATTTAAGAGTTGACAGATTTGCTCTATGCTCGACTTCTTTCTATGTCTCCACCAGAACATCAGGGTCAAGATCTTCTTTCTCTACTTCGGAAATTCCAACCTATGCCGCCTCCAGTTCCTTCGTCTGACTCTGACAGGATCACTGCTTTATCTGATGAGTTTCATTCATTCAGATCAGAAGTCCGATCAAGTTTTGCTGATTTCAAATCATTTATGTCTCAAGCCTTTTCTGATTTATCTTCCAGGCTTGATTTTCATGAACAAAGCTGCAGATCTGAGGCCGGTCCGTCTTTTAAGCGTCGACATGACCAAGATGATCCTAATCATCAAGGTCATAAGGGGGAGATAGAAAAGAGACCAAGAGTTGAAGGATCTTCTGAATCAAGAGAGGATATTCAGGAAGAAGCGACTGGTGATAGAGGAAAGAGTGGAGGATCTATTGAAGACTGCAACATTCAGGACTTAGTAAATCTTATGATTGAAAATGTTGATATGTCTTCTTTGCATAATGAACTGAATATTTCTGAAAGCAACATTAATGATAATATACAAATTGTTGTCTACATGGATCCATATGTTTTAGCAAATATTCATGAAGTTGAAGAATCTGAAGCAGCAAATGACATAAGATCATTCTTCACTAACTTCATCGAGATTAATTCTGATGATGATGCAGATGTCAGATTGGAAAAGATATGTCAAGTAAATGAAGAAGACTATGATGACATCATCATCATATCAGACACAGAAGATGACTCGATGTTCATGGATGCTAAGGATGAAGAGATATCAGATATGTTGTATAGAGATCTTCCTGAAGCTACTATTCCTGAATCTACTGTTCCTGAAGCCACTGTTCCTGAAGCTACTTCTGTTTCTTCATCTCCTGTTGTTGCTAATGCTCCGACTAACTCTGCTCCTTCAGATACATTTGAAGTAGGTAAGTCGTCTAGAGCACAAGCTATTGATCCTCCTGCTGAACCTGTAATTTCTCCAAGTATTTTAGAAGAAGGACCAGCTTTGTCAAGACGGGAGAAAAGAAGAAATTTACAACAACGTTATATGGATTCACGTCAAAGATCTTCCTTCCTTGAAGATTCCCAAAGCAATATTTTTGTTTCGAGAAGAAGACGGATCAACATCCATGTCATTCTTGGTGTAGAAAAGGAAATAGATGCTTTTAAATATGAGTATGTAATGCTTATCAGATGTCAACGTCGTGGAATGGATTTGGTTTCTTCTCCTCATCTGATTGTTCGGATTATCAAAATTGAAATTCAGAGGTTGGTTAATATCTGGTATCCAGTTTTCGAGGTTGAAAGAAGAGACTGCAACCGTTATATCTTCTCAGAGGCTGGCTTTAACGATTTATCCATTGATGACGTTGAGTTTCTGTACAATACATTGAGGAATCAGTATTACAAGACAAATGATATCTCTCAAGCCTTGTTTGTAATCAAAAGGTTTATAAGGCGTCAGATCAGGTTCTTCAGGGTTTTCGATTTTCAAATGGCAGTCGAAAGCTTTCAGCCAGTGGTGAATTTGCTAAGACCTAACCGTAGCCTGCCAGATATTGATTCTTACTCATTATTCACTATTCTTCAGGATCCACATGGAGTTGTATAGAGGAATGCATAAGGTCAAAAGTGCTTCCTCAAATTTGATGAGATAAGTCATTACTTCGATGGAACTTTGAAAGTGATCAGGCTACAGTTAGATCAAAGATTGAAAGATGTTGTTAGAAGATTTATGGAGACACGAACAAACAGGGCTCTGATAACAAATGATGAGATTCGACTTCTACGAAATGCATTGGATAAAATCAATGAGAGGTTGAATTTCCGCTCTACTCTACGACGATTAGAAGTGTTACTTGGGTTGAATAGATTACGTCAAAGAGAAGAGCGTCAGTAATTCTACAAAGTCACCTGGATGGTCTATGATGTTTTTGATGATTGTTTTTGAAGATCACGGCACCAATGATTACTAAGGGGGAGATTGTTAAGTCTAATTTTGTGGTAATCATTGTATTTATTTTATAGCTTTTAATGATTTTAGTTGTGTATTCTGTTTGTAAGGGCTAGGGGTATTTAAGTCCCCTTTGCACCTTTGTTTTTGTAACTTTGGACACGCATATTGAATACAACTGAATCTTTGCGCTTCACACTTTCTCTCTATAACGAATCAGAGATCTTTGGACTCGCAACTGTCTAAGTGTTCCTAAAATAACACCATGCCTTACAAAAGAGATAAATACTTCAAAGGACACCAATAGACAAGGTAAGGCACATACAGAAGGACAGGATCTCATTCATAGAGACTTTCTCGATTCAGACTCTGAGTCAGAATCCGAGTCCTCTGTCGAAGATGAGACAGGCTCTCTGAAATTTGAGATAGTCCCCTATGGTCTAGAGAAGGATAGACTTACCTTTGGCATTCTTAATAGAACAGTTCTTCCCGAAAGGAAAACCACAGGTGTACCTATCTGTCCTGATTTTCTGGACATGTGCTTACAAGCAAACACTTCTCTTGAGCTTAAAAATTCTAAAAAGAACAAGATCTCTCATATTTCAAAAGCTCCAAGACCATTAAAACCTTTTCAAGAAAAATTCACTTGGCAACAGAAGGATAAATGGCCTAAAATTGATAAACTTGATGCTTCTTTTGCAGTGAAAGAAAGGAAAGAAGATCAAGGGAGAGTACAACCACAGAGCCACTCAAGAGGAGTTTTTAAAAAAACTCAACCAAGATTAGACAAAGCTTTCTGTAAAAGGAAACCCAAATCTAAAATGGGTTGTAGTAAAATTTGCTCTGTACCCTCCTTTGACAAATTTAAGGAGATTTTCAAGAAGTTTGCCTCAAATGTTCCTTATTGTAAATGCTTTGATCTTATGCATTCTTTGAATCAACATTTCTCGAGGCCCTCCTGTCTTATATCTCACCCCAAGCCCAAGAATGCAAAATTCAAGGGTGAGAAGAGATAATCGGGTACCTCTGCAAATGAGGATAAATCCAAAACCAAAGATGTTAAGGCATCTTCAAAGTCTCCTAACAAAAATGGACCCATCTGAAAATGGGTACCTAAATCTCTCTAATTTGTTCACAGGAGAAACAACATGTGCCTATCTGGTACCTAGACTCCTATTGCTCAAGACACATGACTGGCGACAGAGGGTTGCTTTCATCCTACAAAGAAAAACATGGAGGAGGATCTGTGACTTTTGGAGATAACAAAAAGGGACAAATAAAAGGCTATGGAGTCATTGCCAAAGGAGACATCGATGTCAACAGAGTTGCCTATGTGGATGGCCTTAAGCACAACCTTCTGAGGTAAGTCAACTCTTTGACAATGGACTCGGTGTAATGTTCAAAAGACAGTATTGCTCTTTGTTGAAGGAAGATACAACCACAGAGCTTCTGCGAGCCAAAAGACGAGGTGATTTATACCTCATGGACTTTAAATCAACTAACAGAGAAGAAAAGCTCTGCTTAGTCTCAAGTAAGAATGAAGAAGCTTGGCTCTGGCACAACAGGTTCTGTCATCTAAACTTTCACACACTTAACAAACTTGTGAAACTAGAACTAGTAAGTGGTCTACCAAGTATTAGATTCGACAAGGATCATCTATGCTCAGCTTGTGAGATGGGCAAACTCAAAAGAGCTGCCCACAAAACCAAGTCCGACATATCTTGCACTAGACCTCTACAGATGCTTCATGTTGACCTCTGTGGTCCTATTCTTGTGCAAAGTCTTGGTGGCAAGAAGTACATCCTCGTACTCATAGATGAATTCTCTAGATATACTTGGGTTGAATTCGTTCGAAAGAAATCAGATGTTCCTGAAGTACTAATCAATCTTATCAAGAGAATACAAGTTCTTTATGACTGCAGGGTACAGAAAATCCGAAGTGACAATGGGACAGAGTTTAAGAATTCAACCATTGAAGCCTATCTTTCGACATAAGGCATATCACAGAACTTCTCTGCTGCAAGGACTCCACAACAAAACGGTGTTGTTGAACGAAAGAATAGAACACTAGTGGAAGCCGTAAGAACTATGCTCACTGCTTCAGGGCTCTCTATTTCTTTCTGCGCAGAAGCCATTTCAACCGCTTGCTTCACCCAAAATCGATCCTTGATCATGAAGAGACATGCAAAGACACCATATCACTTACTACACCGGAGGAAGCCAAACATTAAGTACTTCCACGCCTTTGGCTACAGATGCTTTGTACTGAACGACAGAGATCAAATAGGGAAATTCTGTCCCAAAGCCGATAAAGACAAATTTGTTGGCTATTCATCAAACTCCAAGGCATACATAATATATGTACTCAAATCCAAGCATATACTCGAAAGTATTAACGTTTCATTTGATGATTATTTTCAAGTGACTTCTGAGCAAATCAGCTCAGGACTCAAACTTCAAGATAAAGATTCTGGTTGATCATCAAGAACAAATGATCTTCATCATCTATTTGAAGAGATGTTCAATGATGATGGATCCTCTGAAGGTGAGCACAGAGCCTCTGAAGCCGAACCCTCTGAGGACCAAACAAGTACTTCTCTAACTGGTCCTAGCAATGCTTCACCCTCTTCCAGTAATGCTGTAGGTGCAACCATCGAGGGGGAGCACTCAGAGGACAATGCGAATCAAGGCCCCAAGCTCAGTCAAAATCATGGTCATCTTCAAAATCTTTCTGAAGGTTCAACACCAGATCAAGGATCCGCAGAGGTCTCTACCTCAATTCATGATGAACAACTAAGTCCTGTCGCAAGTGCGAATGATCAATTCCTCTCAACAGAGAATGATCTAAGTCAAGGTGAACATGCTCCTGAGCTAACCACAGAAGTTTCAAATGATCACCTGCCTCGAATGATCAAATGGACCAGAAGTCACCCACAAACCCAAATTATTGCTGACGCTTCTGACAAGGTCCAAACTCGATCGAGTACTGCAAATTTTTGTTACTATACAATTTTTGTGAGTATCATCGATCCCAAAAAGATATCTTGTTGGATCCCAGATCTAATCTCATAACAATGATATAAACAATAAGAGTAATGACAGCGGAAGTAATACAGTTTAATATCAAAGGAGATTCAAATATCACAGTTCATAAAGCAGATAAAGATAAACAAGATATTCTTAGAATAAAGTATTCAACTTATATTATCAGATATATATCTTCTTAAGCACACTTTGAACAATAAGGTGATGGTCCTATTTATAGGACCATAAAGTAAGCAGTGTATTTGTATGACGAGAAAGAGCATGCTGAACAGTGACCTACTCTAGAAAGTAAATCTTATCACTAAGTGACGTGTCATCTGTTCTTCTGTTCATTCTCTGAACTTCAGAGAATATCTTCAGAGAATGTCATCAGAGCCTCTGACATTGTCTTCAGAGCCTCTGATGAAGCCATCTCGTCTTCACTTGAACATCCAGAGAGAATGTCTTCAGAGCTCTAACGTTGTCTTCAGAGCCTCTGATGAAGTCATCTCTGATGTCTTAGTTGCTGAAAAGTACTTCAGAGGCAGTTGTGTCCTCTGAAGTCTTCATCCTCTGATGTCTTCGTCCTCTGAAGTGTATTTTCTTGAAAGTCCTCTGAAATAGGACTGGTATTTTCAACACTTTAACAGATGATTTGGAGCTAACATATCTGAAGCTCTTGAAGACCCAAACTACGTAGAAGCTATGCAATATGAGCTTCTGCAGTTTGAAAGAAACGAAGTATGGACCGTAGTGCCTCTGCCGAAAGGCAAAACCGCAATAGGGACCAAATCTTTCTTGCCTTCGCAGCCCACAAAGGTTTCAAAGTATATCAAATGGATGTAAAATCAGCCTTTCTGAATGGGCAGATTCAAGAAGAAGTATATATCCAACAACCACCAGGGTTTGAGAACTCTAACTACCCAAATCACGTCTACTTTCTAGACAACGCTCTGTATGGACTAAAACAAGCCCCCAGAGCATGGTACGATAGACTTTCAAACTTCCTCCTTGCAAACGGTTTCGAAAGAGGTACTATTGATACGACTTTATTCTATAAGAAGAGAAAAGGTGAGATTCTGCTTGTACAAATTTATGTTGATGACATTATTTTTGGGTCTACAAATGATTTATATTGCAAAAAGTTTGAGTCATTGATGAAAAGTGAGTTTGAGATGAGCATGATGGGAGAACTCACATTCTTCTTAGGATTGCAAGTCAAACAAACCACAGAGGGTATTTTCATAAACCAATAGAAATATGTCTCTTACATACTTGAAAAATACAAGCTCTCTGACTCTTCACCAATGAAAACTCCTATGGTCACTGGATCCAAGCTCTACGCAGATCCAGAGGGCAAATCTGTGGAGTGTAAACTCTACAGACGGATGATAGGATCTCTGCTATATTTAACTGCGAGTAGACCTGATATAATGTTTGCCACATGTCTATGTGCAAGATTTCAAGCTAACCCCAAAGAATCTCATCTTCATGCTGTCAAGAGGATCTTCAGATACCTAAAAGGGACCAAAAATCTTGGTCTCTAGTATCCGGAGAACTCTGGCTTTGATCTCATGGCTTATACAGATTCAGATTACGGAGGATGCAAGCTCGACAGGAAGAGTACCTCTGGGAGTTGCCAATTCCTAGGAGGGAAACTGGTAAGTTGGACTTCCAAGAAACAGAACTGTGTTTCAACCTCTATGGCAGAAGCAGAATATGTTGCTGCTGCAAGTTGCTGTTCACAAGTTCTGTGGATAAGGACCCAACTTAGAGACTATGGATTTGATATCGAAAAAATCCCCATCCTCTGTGACTCCAAAAGTGCCATTGCGATCTCTGCCAATCTTGTGCAGCACTCTAAGACCAAACATATCGATATCAGGTATCACTTTCTGAAACATCATGTGAAGCATGGGACAATAGAGATGTACTTTGTGCCCAGAGACTATCAACTTGTCGACCTTTTCACAAAGGCATTGGATGAGAAAAGATTCACTTTTCTAGTTGGCAAAATTGGTATGCTCAACATGAGTTGACCACAGAGCCTCTGTACCCCTACCTAGAGCCTCTGTTGTACATATTTGTATGTAACTTATTTCTTGTTTGTAAATACACTCTTCGGCTTTCTTTATTATATTATTTTCTGTGAATCTATGTCTTGTGCAAATCTTATCTTTATATGATCCAAGCATAGTTGAAGGGGGAGCAGAACGAACCATCAAAGACCAATTGTGACTAGTCAAGGGGGAGCAAGACACTTCTGCGCAACAGACTACAGAATAAGGTTAGTCCATCTGAACCTAGGATCAAAACTCTTTCTCGAGCACTATGCCCTCAGAAAGATCCCACTTTGTACTAACTTTTCTGTCAAAACTTTGAAATGATCAAATCTTTGAAAATCTTTCCTAAAAAGGAAATTTTTTGGCTCAGAACCTCTGAGGTCGACCACAGAGCCTCTGTGATCTATCACAGAGTCTCTGCACCTCTAAACTGAGGGTGCTTGACCAAATGCACTTTAAAAGGAACTCAATCATTTCATCGCACTTTTCTCCCTCTTAAAAAGCTCTTCTGATAACCTTACCCACAGAGCTTCTGTCATTCCCATCACTTGAGAATTTCAGGTCATGTGTTGCGGGTTAGTTTTTGAAACTCACTATCACGTGAGAATAGAAAATACCAGGCGCATGAGAATAGGGTGGCGCACGTCCTAGATCGTGCACCGCCATCATCTGACGTGGAAATATTTGATTGGTTCGTAACCTGTACCGTCGTTTTTTTAAAACGGCTTCTTATCCGTTACCACTCATCACGGATTTGAAAGTTTTATCTTTTACCGCTCATCACGGATTTGAAAGTTTTATCTTTTACCGCTCATTCTTTTTACCCTCTCTCGTCATATATAAACCCCTCTCATACCCCAAATTTCTTTTTACCTGTTATCTTCTCTCCTTCAAGAATCCCTTTGCAAAGAATTCTCATTCTCCATTTCCTTCCATGGCATCTCATTCTGCTTCTCCCAAGAACTCCAAGGGATCTTCTGCATCAAATCACTCGATGCACTCTGAAGCTAAAAAGGACGATTCCCATTCTGTTGAACAAGAACATGTCCTAACAAGCAGAATGCTCTCTTTCACACACCATGACTATCACTCCAGACAACTGAACCTCAAGCCCAACAATCACTATGTTGTCTTGGAACCCAAGGGATATCCTGAGGATGTTGCTCCTTTAATTCAAATCCTCAAGAACCACATTCTCACAAAAGCCCATCTTGAACCCGAATACCCAGATTTGAGAACTGTGGGCTTGTGCGACTTAATGTCATAAACCTTGATCATCTTACCCTCTGTAGGTAACTTCCCTTCTCCTATCAGAGCATCTCCTAGCAGAATGGCAAAAAATCTGATGATTCGAAAGTATTAATGTTTCATTTGATGATTCTTTTCAAGTGACTTCTGAGCAAATCAGCTCAGGACTCAAACTTCAAGATAAAGATTCTGGTTGATCATCAAGAACAAATGATCTTCATCATCTGTTTGAAGAGATGTTCAATGATGATGGATCCTCTGAAGGTGAGCACAGTGCCTCTGAAGCCGAACCCTCTGAGGGCCAAACAAGTACTTCTCTAACTGGTCCTAGCAATGCTTCACCCTCTTCCAGTAATGCTGTAGGTGCAACCATCGAGGGGGAGCACTCAGAGGACAATGCAAATCAAGGCCCCAAGCTCAGTCAAAATCATGGTCATCTTCAAAATCTTTCTGAAGGTTCAACACCAGATCAAGGATCCGCAGAGGTCTCTACCTCAATTCATGATGAAGAACTAAGTCCTGTCGCAAGTGCGAATGATCAATTCCTCTCAACAGACAATGATCTAAATCAAGGTGAACATGCTCCTGAGCTAACCACAGAAGTTTCAAATGATCACCTGCCTCGAATGATCAAATGGACCAGAAGTCACCCACAAACCCAAATTATTGCTGACGCTTCTGACAAGGTCCAAACTCGATCGAGTACTGCAAATTTTTGTTACTATACAAATTTTGTGAGTATCATCGATCCCAAAAAGATATATGAAGCTCTTGAAGACCCAAACTGGGTAGAAGCTATGCAAGATGAGCTTCTGCAGTTTGAAAGAAACGAAGTATGGAGCCTAGTGCCTCTGCCGAAAGGCAAAACCGCAATAGGGACCAAATGGGTCTTCAGGAACAAAGAGGATGAAGACGGTGTGGTGATCAGAAACAAAGCAAGACTGGTGGCCAAGGGATACTGTCAAGAAGAAGGCATTGACTATGAAGAAACCTTTGCCCCTGTGGCACGACTCGAAGCAATAATAATCTTTCTTGCCTTCGCAGCCCACAAAGGTTTCAAAGTATATCAAATGGATGTAAAATCAGCCTTTCTGAATGGGCAGATTCAAGAAGAAGTATATATCCAACAACCACCAGGGTTTGAGAACTGTAAGTACCCAAATCACGTCTACTTTCTAGACAAGGATCTGTATGGACTAAAACAAGCCCCCAAAGCATGGTACGATAGACTTTCAAACTTCCTCCTTGCAAACGGTTTCGAAAGAGGTACTATTGATACGACTTTATTCTATAAGAAGAGAAAAGGTGAGATTCTGCTTGTACAAATTTATGTTGATGACATTATTTTTTGGTCTACAAATGATTTATATTGCAAAAAGTTCGAGTCATTGATGAAAAGTGAGTTTGAGATAAGCATGATGGGAGAACTCACATTCTTCTTAGGATTGCAAGTCAAACAAACCACAGAGGGTATTTTCATAAACCAATAGAAATATGTCTCTTACATACTTGAAAAATACAAGCTCTCTGACTCTTCACCAATGAAAACTCCTATGGTCACTGGATCCAAGCTCTACGCAGATCCAGAGGGCAAATCTGTGGAGTGTAAACTCTACAGAGGGATGATAGGATCTCTGCTATACTTAACTGCGATTAGACCTGATATAATGTTTGCCACATGTCTATGTGCAAGATTTCAAGCTAACCCCAAAGAATCTCATCTTCATGCTGTCAAGAGGATCTTCAGATACCTAAAAATGACCAAAAATCTTGGTCTCTAGTATCCGGAGAACTCTGGCTTTGATCTCATGGCTTATACAGATTCAGATTACGGAGGATGCAAGCTCGACAGGAAGAGTACCTCTGGGAGTTGCCAATTCCTAGGAGGGAAACTGGTAAGTTGGACTTCCAAGAAACAGAACTGTATTTCAACCTCTATGGCAGAAGCAGAATGTGTTGCTGCTGCAAGTTGCTGTTCACAAGTTCTGTGGATAAGGACCCAACTTAGAGACTATGGATTTGATATCGAAAAAATCCCCATCCTCTGTGACTCCAAAAGTGCCATTGCGATCTCTTCCAATCTTGTGCAGCACTCTAAGACCAAACATATCGATATCAGGTATCACTTTCTTAAACATCATGTGAAGCATGGGACAATAGAGATGTACTTTGTGCCCAGAGACTATCAACTTGCCGACCTTTTCACAAAGGCATTGGATGAGAAAAGATTCACTTTTCTAGTTGGCAAAATTGGTATGCTCAACATGAGTTGACCACAGAGCCTCTGTACCCCTACCCAGAGCCTCTGTTGTACATATTTGTATGTAACTTATTTCTTGTTTGTAAATACTCTCTTCGGCTTTCTTTATTATATTATTTTCTGCGAATCTATGTCTTGTGCAAATCTTATCTTTATATGATCCAAGCATAGTTGAAGGGGGAGCAGAACGAACCATCAAAGACCAATCGTGACTAGTCAAGGGGGAGCAAGACACTTCTGCGCAACAGACTACAGAACGAGGTTAGTCCATCAGAACCTAGGATCAAAACTCTTTCTCGAGCACTATGCCCTCAGAAAGATCCCATTTTGTACTAACTTTTCTGTCAAAACTTTGAAATGATCAAATCTTTGAAAATCTTTCCTAAAAAGGAAATTTTTTGGCTCAGAACCTCTGAGGTCGACCACAGAGCCTCTGTGATTTATCACAGAGTCTCTGCACCTCTAAATTGAGGGTTCTTGACCAAATGCACTTTAAAAGGAACTCAATCATTTCATCGCACTTTTCTCCCTCTTAAAAAGCTCTTCTGATAACCTTACCCACAGAGCTTCTGTCATTCCCATCACTTGAGAATTTCAGGTCATGTGTTGCGGGTTATTTTTTGAAACTCACTATCACGTGAGAATAGAAAATACCAGGCGCATGAGAATAGGGTGGCGCACGTCCTAGATCGTGCACCGCCATCATCTGACATGGAAATATTTGATTGGTTCGTAACCTGTACCGTCGTTTTTTAAAACGGCTTCTTATCCGTTACCACTCATCACGGATTTGAAAGTTTTATCTTTTACCGCTCATCACGGATTTGAAAGTTTTATCTTTTACCGCTCATTCTTTTTACCCTCTCTCGTCATATATAAACCCCTCTCATACCCCAAATTTCTTTTTACCTGTTATCTTCTCTCCTTCAAGAATCCCTTTGCAAAGAATTATCATTCTCCATTTCCTTCCATGGCATCTCATTCTGCTTCTCCCAAGAACTCCAAGGGATCTTCTGCATCATATCACTCGATGCACTCTGAAGCTAAAAAGGACGATTCCCATTCTGTTGAACAAGAACATGTCCTAACAAGCAGAATGCTCTCTTTCACACACCTAGACTATCACTCCAGACAATTGAACCTCAAGCCCAACAATCACTATGTTGTCTTGGAACCCAAGGGATATCCTGAGGATGCTACTCCTTTAATTCAAATCCTCAGCCAGCCCGAATTTTAGCCTACCTAAATAGTGAAGATGGGGTAAGAACTTACATTCGTGGGCATAGGACTCCTGCACCGAGTCCTGCAACCCCCCCCCCCCCGCCACGTGTAGGATTCCAAGTGGGTAAGATAGCGGTTTACCTTAGGACAGAGATAGGTGAGGGAGCTGAAGTTAGAACAGAGGAGGGTGAAGGAGCTGAAGTGCAGATAGAAGCTGTAGTTGAGAAACGGGCAAAGAAGCTTAAAAAGAAAAGAACTCCCGAAAAGAGAGTCGCAAAAGAAGAGGGTACAAAATTCCCAACAGAAGTTGCCAAGCCAAAGAAGAAGGCTAAGAAACTGACCAAGGCAGCAACCTATGAACCTGTACCCTGTCCAGACGTGAGTGAACCTGCAGCGTCCGAACAACCTCTGCAGAGGAGATGAAGAAAAGCCCAAATCATTGAAAGCTCTGAGGAAAGGCCATCCAACCCTCTCCGAGTCGCATTGGCCATAGCTGAGGAGATACAGAAGCTGCACTCTGGAACCTTAGGGGAATACGCAGATTTTACAGTGCAAGACGTTACGGGGCTTTCAAGCTCAGATGATGTGGGTAACAAAATCTCAGAGGAGTTTGGAGAAAAAGATGCCCTTGGCACACCACCGAAACCAACTCCCTGTGCAACCCACACTTCTACCCCTGTAGTTCTAGTACAAAGGGGTATTGAAACAGGACCGCACAGTCCGAACCCTACCCAAGCCACCCGGACAGAGGATATTCCTTCATCTTCTGTGCCACCATTCGGGGAAACCAAAACCACCTCATCCTCTCAAAAGGGTGAGAGTGTTGCTATGCGTGTCCAATCGCCCCAGGACACATCTCTTCCACACAAAAAGGTATCCGTTACCTCTGTCACACACAAGAGTGACACCCAAACCACCTCAGAGTTGGTGGTGAAAGCACACGATGATTCTGTGGCT
The DNA here is from genome assembly GCA_023525745.1 of Arctium lappa. Taxonomy (NCBI): domain Eukaryota; kingdom Viridiplantae; phylum Streptophyta; class Magnoliopsida; order Asterales; family Asteraceae; genus Arctium; species Arctium lappa. The sequence goes on from CM042064.1 coordinate 14,994,588, forward strand.
CTAGAACAACCACAGGATCCATTCAACATCGATCTTAAGGGAGTCTATGAACCCTCCCCCAAAGAGCATGTTGACAGAACTTCCATAGATACTTCCTCTGTGGAACATCGAGGATTAGAAGGAAATCCTCCAGAGATCAACATAAAAATAGGCTCTGAAGGTGCCAAAGACTCGTTGGCCAAATTTGGAACATTTGTTGTTCCAGAGGTTACCCCGGACATCTATGTCACAAAGGACGAGTTTAAAGCCTTTGCTGACACGGTGCTCCAAAAACTTAACGAGTTGCAAAGCTCTATCTCCAGAGAGTCCCAAGCCAACTCTCAAACCCTTGCAGAGGCCCTAAAAGCCAATACTGAAGCTCTGCAAGCCCTCAATACAAAGTGCGCGACCAGAGCTGACCTTCAAGCCTGCGGTCAAACCATCATCGCACACTCCAATCAGATTAAATTTCTAGGGGATCTTTGCACAGAAGAGTTCCCAAAATATGCTACGCAAGGAGTTCAGGCTGGAGTGAACGAAATGACCAGGCACAGAGAGGAAATAAAGGACATAACTCGCAGTGTTATGGTCCCCTTTCACACACAGGCATCAACCTCTGCACCAGACCCCTCTGTGTTTGCAACGAAAGCTGGTTTCGAAGCCATGGGAAATCAGTTTCTGCAAAACCAAAACCTCCTTCGATTCGACTTCAACTACCAAGGAAAGAAGGTGGCAGCAGACTTGAAGAAAACCGTAGCCACATTTTGGTTCAAGTCTGATGTGGAAATCAATGCCCTATCATTGGCTGCAGAGGACGCCCTACAGAAGATCAACAAACATGCTGATGACCACCTCTGCAAGAGAAAGAAGAGAAAGGCCCCTGCCTCTTGCCAAGCGGAGGCCTCACAGAAAAGGGCTCACCATGATGATCATGTCCCAGATACCTCTGGACCTGGCCATCATGAGGGGGAGAAGGCATTAACACCAAAATCACCTGTCATCTTAGCCACTCCTCTTCAAGCCCTACCCTTACAAAGAACATCTTCAGAGGCACACAAAACACAGAATCTCACGCCCTGTGCCTTTGAGGACCCAATACCGATTCCAATTGTCCAAGTAACAACCTCTGCAGGATCTCAGAAATGGAAGATTAGTGTGGACTCTGAACAGATCGCAGAAGGACTCGCAAAGTTTGTAAAAGCATGAAGACCTGAACTTATGCCCACTGCACCCACACCCATTGTACAATTTCAAAGCCTTGATCTAGTAAACGCTGCAGATACTTCAGAGACCTCTCCACGGAAGAAACAGTCCTCAGAGCATAACTCAGAGCAGAAACGTTAAGAGGACAGAGTAAAAGAGATAGTTCAATTGATGGACGCCATGAGAGTTCCAATCCCAAGGCCTCCACCAAAAGTACTTAAGTTTCAAGAGAACATTCATACCTATCTTTACAGTGCAAGGCCCGAAGCCGTCTTCTTAGCGCCAAATCTGCATCCCTTAATCAAAGAAGAGATCAAAAGACGCTTCGAGCGAACTACACTAGAAAGGGATGAAGTATTCTCCACAGAAGATTTCAATACCGTGATGAGTATCTCTCTGCACTCCTTCGCCAACAAGTCAATCATGTATGCAAAATACTTGGTTGAGAGAAAAGATGAGAAGCAATACACGTTCACAGATGCAGACTTAAAGAATCTCTATGCTTACGATCATCCTCAACTACATGCCTTCACAGAGCAAAGACTTGAAAAGCGTAAGGAGTACATGATAGGGAATGGCAGGATCAAGGAGGTGATGCGCGAACATGTAAAATATCACAGCAAAATGGACTTCGAGGTAGCTCTACAACTTGGTGTCGAAAAGTTGTCGATCACCAAACCACATGATCAATTCCCCGGAATCGAGAACGTTCCTTCCAACTCCTTAATCACAGAGCCTGAGTTCGGCTTCATCTACAGAGACGACGATGGGCTTAAAAAGATGTATCGGCCAAATCAAAGTCACAAGTATTCGAACAACACTCTGCAGAAGATAAAGAACACGATTCTGAGGAAGAAAGGCTCTAAATTGTGCAAGCAGGACCTGCAGAGACAATGATAGGACAGATTGATGCACAAATGAAGTACAGGGAACTCATTCTATCAATGAGAAAAACTCTAGCTGAAAGCTTTACCAACCCGATAAATGATTTTCCCCAATGACTTCTGTAATATTTTGTTGTTCATTCATGTATTTCGATGCTTAATGTAATTGCTTTTTGGCATTTTTCTTTTACGAATGAATATCACTTTTCAGAGGTTGAGTTCCTTTCACCTCTTTTGCTTCTAGCTTAGCCATCGCTCTAAATTCCAAATTTTTATTTTTCTATACTTAGGGGGAGATTGTTAGCTCCACTCACATGTATAGAAGTATTGAAAAATAGGCTAAGTATTGGAATCGCAGAAGTCTGCCGCTGAACACTCACGTACACCACAGAAGGAACCAAAGCTCATAGGTTACTCCGCAGAAGATCTACCAGAGGACAAACCTGATATTACTCAGATCACAGAGCCTCTGTGATCACTCATAGAGCCTCTGTGAAGGCTAACCTCTGGAGATCAATGTTGAAGCTTTTCTTAGAGTTCAAGACAAGACCACGTGCCAAGCACGTGAGACCTGCTGTACGAAGATCCTCAAGATCAAAGTAATGGGCGTCCCACGATGTTTACTTTACAGGTGGCATTCCTTTTATGGAATGTCAGTTTTTGTCTTGTACTAAGGGGTGCATCCCTCTGCTATATTAAGAGAGCACCACCTTAGAGCACGGTGTACGAAAGCAGACACAAAATAGTAGTCTGTATAATCCTTGAGCATTTTTTGCACACACCAGTGCGTGTTCTTGGTGTTCTTGAGTAATCAATGAAACAGTTCTTTGAGTAACTTTCTTGTAATACTTTACTTCCGTTCATTAATTACTTGTGTGTTTACTACCTTGCATGTTCAATCTTTTCTACACGTATTAAACGCTTCTGCACTCTATTTATTTAATCTGTGTGTAGTAAAAGGTTAAATCAAGTTAAAGAACATCACAACTGGGATCTACAATATATATAACTAAATAATATCTAACTGAAATTGTCCTATTCTATCAAGCAATCAAACAATCAAACAATCAATCAAGATATTAACAATATGAAGTTCTAGAGAGAGAGTGTAGAGAGAGAAAGTTCATTAGTCATTGATCTAACATTCTTGAGTATAATATGTCTAGCTACTAGATTACAAAGCACCTAAGGTATTTATACCAAGGATGCTATTACATGCTTAACAATTAAGTAAACTCATATTGACTTAGACTAGACTTTAACTTTGTTGACTTATCTTGACTTGACTTTTCCTATTAAATCTTGGATACAATAATACACTAACATTCTCCCTCTTTGTATTCAAGATTTAAAAAAATTTGACACTTGTCTTCAGCGCTTGATTCTTCAACTTTTATCTCTGAGATCTTTGAACTTTGAAGCTCTTTATGAAGTTTTTGAAGAATCTTGAAAAGTCTTTAACACTTTGCAGCTTTGAAAAGTCAACAAGTCTTGTAGACGAACCATTTGAAGTCTTGAATCAAAACTTTGAAAACTTCTTTGAAACTTTGCAAACTTCGAGGAAATTTTGAAAATAATGTATCTTCATCACTGTAATCTCTGATCAGTCTTCAGAAAAAAACGAACTTTCTCGAATCATCTTAATTGTCTTTGAATCATCTTTGTTTCTTTAGAATCTCTCCGCAAGTCTTTTTGACTTTGACATCTTCTTTCGCAAGTCTTTTTGACTTTGACATCTTCTTTCGCAAGTGTTTTTGACTTTGACATCTTCTTTGATGATTTTGAAATTGATCTTTGTAAATGTCTCCCCCTTTTTGATGATTGTGAGCATCATGATCATTAAAACTTTCTCAATTTCAGCACTTTCTTTGAATCTCCCCCCTTTTCAAATATTCTCCCTTTTTGATATACATTTAACATTCTCTGCACTTTGATCTGAATAGCTGAATCATGAACTGCATATACCCAAATCTTTTCAAATTCAGACATAATTAATGTTGTAACCCTGATTCAACAAATGAAACAGTTAGAAGTGTCTGTCAGTAACACGGAGTTACTGTGTACAACGAATGTACAATTTAAGGAGCTGGTTTGATGATGACTCCCTAGGACTTCCATTCAATCATTGAAAAATACAAGGTTTATCTATGAATGTTCTGACAGAAAAACAAATTTTCTGTGTGTTCGTGCTTGTGTATGAAAGAATTTAGCACAATGATTGTGTTTCATAAGGTTCTAAATGTGTAAACTGTTAAGACAGCAACAAGTATTACACGGACTCAATGTGCATGAAAGAGGTGCGAAGGTGGGGCAACTTTCCTTCTTTTTCAACATCTAAATCTTCCAAGTGAAGATTAGATAGCATATATGTTGCGTCCCCAAAGAAAATTGAAACATTTCTTTGTCGGGAAAGAAATGAGTGGCTGGTGGGGTAATTGTAAGAGTTGGCATGGGCTCACTGCCTGTTTCAATGATGGTCACCAAAGAATGTGAACCAATAAAAAATGTGGCTGCCCGGCTCAGAAAGTGGTTGGTGCAGAGTTTTGATATTCTTTTAACTCTGTTCTCACACCCTCTTTCTTTTAAACATTAAAGCTCACTTCTAACCAAACTTTCATTTACATTTTACCACTCCACACAATGAGAAAAACTCAATCGGATGAGTTATCTCCTCCACTCTTTGATTTTGACCCCTCACCCCTCAATCACTCTAGGATAACTTCCTGGGTAGGAAACACTGGTTAACGTGAATCCATGGAAGTTCTGTTTAAGCTCACACACGAATCCCATGTAAGTCCTAAAAAGAATGGTTGCTCAACAGTTTAACTTGAATAGTTAAGCTTAAAATGATAATATTGTCTGAATGTATGCTTATTTAAAATTAAGAATGAAATTTGAGCATTTGAACAATGAAGATCTCTCAAAACAAGAATATTGAATGAATGAAATGAAATCAAGAGAATTGTTTTGAGAATCTGACAATGTATCAATCAGATCAAACGAAATGGTTAGGGTATCAAAGAATTGGATATTTTGTTTATATGAACAAGTATAAACAATGTAGCAATGAAAGCACAAATTTGAAATGATGAATGATGCTCAACAAAATTTGAAAGCAAACGAGGGTATTACCATCGAAAAATTTGGTCGTTATGAGACATGGTAATAACAAATTCAAATGAAGTACTGAACCGATGTGTATGAATACTTTACAGTATAAAGACAAGATAATATGCAAGTATTGATCTTTGGAAACACACGGTCAGTTAAACATGAAAGCTCAATAATGAAAAACATTTAAAATCACACTTCTTAATTCATGAAATCTTTTGAGAATAGAGAAGTGGTTTGAACATTTAAGAAAAACGTTTTTCATGCTTGAAAGTTGTTCTTCTTTCAAACAATCAGAGACTTAGATAAGAATATATTTACCTTTAAGCTCCCCCTCAAATCATTATAAGATGATTTAGGTCATGTAAGCTCCCCCTGGATATTTGCATAATATCTATGTCTAATCATTAAGAACGGGTCCTGATCTGTCATGTGATCAGAAGCCATAGTCTTTTAACTTTGAAGTACGGGTCTTGAACTGAATTATTCAAGAGCCATTGTTCTTTAAACTTTGAAGAACGAGTCCTAGACTGATTTGTCTATAAGTCATAATTTTGTACTTTGAAGTACGAGTCCTGATCTGTACATGATCAGAAGTTAAACACCTTTGACTTTGAAGTCCGAGTTCTAAGTTGTAGTACTTAGAAGTCAAACATCTTGCTCCCCCTTAAACTTTAGGTGCCTGCAACACAATTTTAGCTTTTGGTACCCACTGGTATTTGGGTCCTGATGTGTTAGTTGCAGTTCTTGTGGGGGTTACATAATAAGAACCACACCAGTAATTAACAAAGTTTTTACTTACAAAGTCATGTGCTCCACAGTAAGAACAACAAATCCTCTTTTGAGCAACCCTGATCAAATGGTTAGTAGAATAATACATATCAGGATTATCAAAAGATTTACCTTTATGCATACTGTTCTTTTTGGCTTTGAATGTGGATGCAGATGCTTTGTCTTTCTTCTTCTCTTCTGAAGAATCCTTCACTCGCCAAGACCATCTGATTTTTCTTAGATTGCTTTCCAAGAGATTTGACATAGAAGTTTGCTGAACCATCAACAGATTTGTCAAAAAATAGATTTGATGGTCTAATCTGATTTGATTTGACAGTTTGTGATTTGACACTTTTCTTTTTCAAAACATTTTTCTCATGAATAGAACTTGAAGCTGTTTTGAAAGAACAGACTGATTCTGTTGAATGATCAACAGATGATTGGCTAATCACATCAGTTGTTACTTTATCAGACAATTCAATGTTTGCTGCTTCTAAGTTCTTTATCTTTTCAGATAAAATATTTCTTTCAGAAATAAGTGTGTCAAACTTCTTTTTCAAATCAGATCTAGCCATCTGTTCTTTAAGAATATCTGATGATAGAACATATATTTTGGACATGAGCTTGGATATTTCAGTTTCAAAATATGAACGTTCTTGCTCAAAATCTTTTTGTAAGTTCTTGGATTTATCAGAAATTTCATTGAAGATCCCAACATTTCTCTTTTCAGAATTTTTCTTTTCAGATTCAAAAGATTTTTTCTGTTCTTTGAAAATTTGTCTTTCTTTTTCCAATAAGTCTTGTAAAACTGAGATCTGTTTGGGAAATTCAATGTTTTTATCTTCAAGAACTTTTCTTTCCTTAGCAAATGTGTCTCGTTCAGTAATTAGAATCTTTTCAAAATCAGACAATTGCTTGGAAAGTTTTATGCATCTAAGCTCAAGATCCTTCTTCTCTTGTAAAGTTTTCTTGGAAATCTCAGATGACTGTTGAGTTGAAGATGTCTTCACATTTGATTTATCTTTTTCTACTTGGAGACTTGTTTTTAGTTCATCATTCTTTTTCTCCAAAGCATATATCTGATCTTCAAAAGCCTTTAACTTATTTTGAAGCTTGACTGATTCATCTTTCAGCTCATATGACTTCTGTTCAGTCGTCTTCATTTGGCTTTGAAGATTTCTTATCTTTCTCTCTTTTTGTAAAATTATTTTCTCTTTTACCCCTATGATTTTTTCTTTCATTTCAATTTGATTCTCTTTATCTTTAATCTCTTTCTCTCTTTCCTTTATGACACCTGCAAAATCAGATTTATCAACATTAGCACACTTTAAACAATCAGGAGTTTTATCAGAATTTGACAAATTAGATTTGAACTCTTGAATCTGATTTAGAAGCTTTGAATTCTGATTTTTCAGCTTGTCTAATTCAACTTCCATCTTTGGTATTTCCGGCATGTACAAAATAGCCATATCTCTTGCAGATAAAACAATGTTTCCTCTCTCGTCTGTAGTAGGCATCTTGAATAGAATGTTAGCTGAAAAGAACATGATCGTCAAAAATTAGAAAAATATGACCACTATCAAAATATATCCCCCTCCGCAGACTTAGCACGGGGGTTCCGCTAAAAAGTTGCCTAAAAAGTGATCGTTCCCAAACCAATTCACAAAAGTTGACTAAAAAGTCAAACTTTGATCACACAAAAAAATTTTAATTTTTAAAAAAAATCTAAGTCTTGAAACTCGCAGGTCACTGTACTCGCAGACCACTAAAAACGCTAGTCACTATTCAGACTGAAACTCGCAAATGGTAACGTGCACGTTTCTAGAACTCGCAGGTCAATAGTAGCGCATTTCGATCAAACTCGGATGCCTCTTAGCGCGTTTCTATCAAACTCGCACGTCCTTAGCGCGTTTGAACCAAACTCGCATGCCTCTTAGCGCGTTTCAACCAAACTCGCAGGACTTGACTTGTGCGTTTATCAAACTCGCTCGTCTCTATTAGCGCGTTTTACCCAAACTCGCACATTTAGCTTGCGCGTTCTTCAGACCCTTGCGCGTTCTAGCCAAAAATCAAATCCCTTTGACTTGCGCGTTTGATGATGAACTTGCGCGTTTTGACAGATACGTTCACGAAATCACTCCAAATCGTTCTAAAACCTGCAATTGATTCTCAAAATGCATCAGTATGCTCGAAAAACATATTAGAACACTTTTCTATCAACTCGATTTCCATTAAAAACATCAAAAAGCATCATTTGATTCAAAAACAGTGATTGAGTTCGAGTTTTACGAAAATAGCAATTTGATCAAATTGATCAATCTAATGTTCGAATTAGACTGTGTGATCTGAACGAAACTTGATCCAATTGATAAAACGTATACAATCAAATCAATTTCTTGATTTAATTGTACACAAACAAGAAAATTTGTGATCAAACAGTGACATTCAATAACCGAGTTCGTGAAATCCAAAATTTGAAAAATCAGAATTCAATATGTGATCTGATCCTTTTGAATTCGTTTGGTTTGCTTTGATACCAAATGATATTGTAATCCCAATCAACCAAGCACTCTTACAACAATCTCTATCAAAAATCAATGTGACAATGTTAAGTCTAGAAAGAGAGTAGAGAGACAAAGTTCAAATCATATATCTCTTAATCTGAATGTGTACAATCGAAGACCAAGCATATCGACGTACATTATCATTTCATCAAGGATCATGTAGAAAAAGGTAATATTGAAATGCACTTTGTTCAAACTGAATTCCAGTTAGCTGACCTTTTCACCAAGCCATTGGATGAAAAGCGTTTTCAATTTCTCATCAGCAAACTTGGTATGTTGAACATGTCTTAAACCTTACTCATGATTCTAGGGGGAGTATTGCAAGTTTTGATCTTGTGTGTTATTTTCCAACTGTTGTTAACGGGAGAGGAATCATTTTCATAAATGATTACCATTATTTTTTTTATTTATGCAGGTTTGGTCAAGTGACAATGACTTCTGATTACTACAGATCAGGATTCGTGCCTCATTGTCAAAATGAAGGCTTCTAAGTAAATCAGCTTAGAACCTGTGACAACCGTCAAGATTAGTACTCAGGTTAATTTCTAAGTTAATGAAAATTAAGATTTAAGTATTTGCCACTCCTTAAATTACATAAAACTTTTAAGATAAAAGTTTCCTGAAAATTTAGGAGGTTGCGTAGAATGCCCGGAACAGTTTCGTGTCTGACCGTCACATCTCAGAAATGCCAAAAATCATGTTGGAAGTCTAAAATACATAAAATTATGAGGTTTATATTTATTTAGACGAATATATATTTATTTGTAAAAATTTACTCAAACTAGAGAGATTTGAAAATTTGAAAATTTGAAAATTTTCGGTTCGCAATTTATCTGATTTAATTGAGAAAGTGAGATATTTTAAATTTAAAAAAAAAACTTCTTGGGTTGGTCTTGCAGAGGCCATGTGGCCGGCCTCCCTCTCCCTCTCCCTTTCCCTCTTAATTTTTTTTTAAAAACAAAACTTGAATTTTGAAATCTCATAATCTCATTTCAATCTTGACTCATCACCTTCTTTCTCTCTCTCTCTCTACAAACGGCTCTCACACACACACACACTTTCATCTCCAAATTTCCAGAAAATATAAGAATTACCAAGGTTAAAATCATCTTCAAATCAAGGATTCCAAGTTTATCTCATCATCTACACAAGGTACAAAACCCTATTTCATCATTTCTTCATGTTTATTCAAGTTTGATGTTTGAACTTTATAAAACCCTCATGCATGTGTAGAAGTATTTCATTCATCGTTTTAGAAGTGAAATGGACATCATTGATGAATAAAACATTCATAAAATGATGCCATAAAATGATCTTCCATGAAAAACCAAGTTAAATAGTGAAAATTGAGTTCTTGATGAATATGTTGTTTTTAACATAAGTACAACCTTGTGTATAAATTTTTTGATGTTTTAGTTGGTTTATATTTAACATTCTAGTAATAATTTCAAGTTTAAACAAACTCTTATGATGAGATTGTTCAATCTTGTGTGATTAAGAGTCTTGAAAATTGATAAGTGATGAAAATCACTTATTTAGATGTTTTTGGTTTCATGCAACTCACTTTGGATGAAATTTTTGTAGTTTTATATGTGTTCAAAAGTATATATTTTATTCTTAGATCATTATGTTGTAAAAAGGTGTTTAAATCCAAATGGTTTCACAAGAAACCATGGAAAATGGACCTCTTAATGTTTAATACAAAAACTTGTACTACACAGCTTACTGTCAAGAATGGAACTCCCACTTCCAAGCTGTGTATCTCATTATTTACACAATAAAAATTTGCTCTTTTGCTTCTAGACTTTAGTTTACTGAGTTAGATTTCCATTGCATTATGAATCACTCAAAATTATGGGGTTTAGGTCACTCATTTGAATTTTTGAAGAAAGTGGTGCAATCTATCTCAAACTGACAGATTAGTACACCCTAATTCAAACGGCCATAACTCTCTCACTTCTTATCCCAAATTAAGTGAATCTTTTTCCAAATGATAGGATTTTGAGTTAGGTTTTCATCCATATAAGGATCATTGGCTAATTCAAAGAATTGATACCCCAAAAGCATGCTACAAGTGAGGTATGTCACTGATCTGGAAATCAGTGACACATCGCTTTGTGGAAATTATTTAAGGTATCAAAACTCATCCAAAAATTATGAAAAAGTGCAGATTTACTCGTACACACTATAGTATTACCACAAAATTTTTGGTGAATTCATTCCTTTGGGAAGAGATGTTTCTATTTTGAACACTATCGTTAAGTTTCCAAGTTCACTCTCAAGGTGAGTATTCACAGCCCCTCTTTTATCGTTTTACGTATTTTGGGGTGAAAAGCATGCTTAAGTACGATTATAATGATTCATGAGTTAATTGAAATGTTTTGCGTTGTTAAGTCGCCAAGGCTTGTTCTGAAGCATTTTAAAAAAAGTAAGATGTATGACGTTAAATAGTTGGTATGTTGAGTATTTAAGAGTTAGTCCCCAGACGACACTACTATTAACCAAGAAAATTGGGACTATAGTATTAGTGGATAGCGCTATTTGGGCTTGACCAACCCCACTTCTTACAGCTGACGAGCTAGGGGTGCACTATACTAGAGAAGTGATTGACCATGTGGCGCTTGAGACCACCTCTGTGTCAAGGCACACGGGGCAAAAACAAGGGTCCGGGACGGTTTAGTAGTGGCTCAACCAAGTTTAAGTTATACCGACTCAAGTCATAAGTAAAGCAATACTCATGAAATTTTCAAGTTAAGCTAATGAGCACGGATGTGCTCCAAGTATTTGAGCACGTATATGCTCCAAGTATTCAAGTTAAGCTTTTGAGCACGAACATGCTTCAACTATCAAATCTTTGCATATAAAATGTTTTATGCATCTTTAAAACCTGTGAACTCACCAACTCTCGTAGTTGACCATATTTTTGTACATGCTTTTCAGGTAATCAAGAAGGTAAACTTTAAGGGTCGTTCTGCGTATAACATGAATATGTTTGGGGGATGTACAAACTTTTGGACAATGTTATCTTGTATTATCTCGGGATTGTAATTTCACGATAAACATTCTACTATTAAATTTTGTAAAGTATTTTTATTAAATGTATGGTGGTTGAACTTTATGCTTGTGGATTGTTTATCGGAAACTGTTATACCCCGTGTTTCCGCTTTAGCGGGGTGTGACAGATTTGGTATCAGAGCCACAGGTTATAGAGAATACCGGTTTTATACAAAACCATACACTATAACCCTATAAAAAAAATTATTTTACAAACGAAATTACGAACCCGAGTACATCCCTAGCATGACTAAGATGTGTCTTTCGTAATCACACCCTAACTTAGGCAAAGCTTGATCACCTTTGTTTAATTTGAGTGTGTATAATGGAGACATGGATCGTGTATGCTAAAAGTTACTAAAAATAGAAACTTTTCGATTCAAAAACATAAAGCATGTTTTGTTTGTGAGTTCGCATGACATTTTTGGTTATTAAAGGATATTATCATGTTCTTAATAATTAAACTTTGTTAATTATCGCAGTCGACATGTCTCGTTCCCCACCTAGAGAGCAATCCCCTGACGAATCAGGTTATCTCACCCACATACCCGGGAGAAATTCTTCTCCTAGTGAAGAGTATGACCCTTCTGAGCATGAGTATTCCGATTCTGAGCATACACCAGTAAGATCCGCTACGCCCACACCTGATCCGACATCATGTGCCACGCCTGAGTGTGAGAAGACTCCTATACTAGTTAGAGATGAGGCAGGGCCTTCTCGGCCCAAGGGTCTGAGGTTATCACCCCCTTCGCCTGCTAGGATACCGGCACTCCCACTAGCCGGCATGACTGAGGCCGAGACATACTGGGTTAGGAGTTTGTCTCGGAGTATGGAACGGTGTAGGTTGCAAGTTGATTACCATGAGCATTCCATTGACTCACTTAGGAAAATGATGAGTATGACTGACAATATTACAAAGGGGATGATATCGATGATGGGAACTAGTGATGAGATGATAGGGAAGATATTTGGAGAGTTAGCAGAGACTAGAGCGATGGTGACCTGGCTGCACACTTGTTTGTCGACCGTGATGGGATTCTTGGTAGTGATTGTGGCTCTGGTGATGGTGCACTATTGTGTCAGGATCGAATTCTCAACAAGAATTATTTCTCAGAAACAATATCAAAGAAATTTGCGGAATAACACTTTGATATTCAATGAAACAGTAAATCAACACACAGTAAAATATGAATAACAAACTGTGAACTCGTATTGAATGCTTTGAAGTTACAAGATTACACACTCAACCTCAATATTGATGAACAAGCTCACCAATACGAATTCTACTTCTCTAGAATTAGGATCTATGCCTTGAGGTTGATTTCTCTCTAAAACTAAACCTTTTTTTTTTAACTTCTATACATATACTGAAAGAAAAAGATAATTACAATAAATAAACAAATCTTCAGTATATCTTCCATGTATATCTCTAATCATTCCATGAATATCTTCAATCCATCCAGCTGTTATTCTTTCATGCAGATCATATAAGCAGCACTAACTATGCTCAGCAGCATTAAAACCTTCAAGCAGCATTAACTGTAAGCAGCACTAACCACTAGCAGTACTAACTAGCTAAGCAGTACTAACTTTGTTCAAGCAGTACTAACAATGACTAGCAGTATTAACTCTACTAGCGGTAGTAATACTCAGCAGTACTAACCTTCAAGTCTTCTAGCAGTAGTAACTCTGAACCAGCAGCATTAATCATACTTGATCTTTTCTTCAGTTCCCAACAATCTCCCCCTAACTTGACTTTTAGGAAAAGAAGTCAAGTTCTTCGGATACTCTTCAAGATGCTTTCAACACCTCTGGTTCAATTTCCCAAATTTGGATCTAGGCCCAAACTTTGATTTACAGTTCTTCTTACCACAATCTTTGCCATCTCTGAATCCTTTGTACAGACCAGTGTAGCTTTAAGCATCCCTTCCAACTTCTCCTTGCTATGCTCATATATTTTGTCCACCAGGTAGTATTCATGATAACAGTTGTCAATAGTAATCATGTATACTCCACAGTTTTCAAACAGTATCCATTTGTCAATCTTTTTGAAGATGAACTCATGCTTATGATCTTTAATCCTATAGTGTACTCTTTCTGGATCAAACATCATGCACAAGTATTCCAATGTCACTTTGAGAAGATTCTCTTCAGTACCTTTCAACACAGGTTCATAAAGTTTCATACCTACTTTGTATAATTCTTCCATATCAGCTCTGGAGCAACTTCTAATAACTCTCCCCCATGTTGAATAAGCTTCAAAAGAACCATCAGCTCTCTTGATTCTGAAAAAATACTTTCCACTGTCTCTTAGAATATCCCAGAAAATGATCTCTGGAGCTTGCATAGAGATTGGATCAGCCTTCAAAGGTTCCACTATGGTCATGTACGGATCTATACTCTCATCTTTTGGCTTACTAGATTGTTCTTGAAGTTGTACTGATTCTGTTTGAGATGTGACTGAAGGTTCTGCTTCCTTTTCAGTTTCTTCCACCCTTGGCCTTTTCAACTGCCTTTTTGAAGCAATTGATTTCACTCCCTTTCCAGACTTGGCTTCTACACCAACACTTTCAGGTTCTTCCTTCTTCTCTTCTGCTTCTTCTATTGAGGGTGTAGTCTCCTCAGGGAATGGCATTTGAATATTTAGGTCATGCCTTTTCTTCATTCTTCTCTCAGCCTCCTCCCTTTGAGCTGAATCCCCTTGGAGCTTGGCCATTTCCTTGTTATATAACTCTTCAACATGAGAGTATGCCATATGGGTAAACATCTCCCCCTTAACACCAATTGCACCTTTCAGGAAGTTTATCATCTTTCTTCTTTCCTGATTGGCCAAGAAGGTCTTGGAGGGTTGTCGTTTCTGCTTCATCACTGCCATCTTTTTAACTTGAAGTTTCTTGGTCTGAGCTGCTTCTTTTAAGTTTTTCTGATATTCTACATTCAACTTTCTGGCCATTATCCTTGCAAGCTCTCTGTCTGTTTCTGTTTGCAGCATTTCCTCCTTTTCCATTTGGTTTTGAAGCTGTTTTGCTATTTCCTCATCCAGTTCAATCTGAGACTTCTTCTTTGTAGGCAATTCAGCTTCTTCAACCATCTTTTCTTTTCCTTTTCCCTTGATATCCCTCAAGACTTCCTTTTGAGGTTCTCCTTCATTGATGACCACTCCTTTGGCCTTTTGAGTAGCCTTAGGAGTGTCATTCTTTGCTTTTACTAGAGTTTCTGCTATCTCCAGTTCTTCTACAGAAAGCCCTGTTACTGCTGCTTCAGCAGTATTAACAGTTTCTGCTGTTGTTCCATGTTTTGTCTCCCCCTCAACTTCAACTTCCTTTACAGTTGAGCTTTCTTTCTCTTGTTCTTCTTCTGGTTTCTCCCCCTTGTTGAAAGGATCTTGAACATTTGATCTCTTCTTTAATACAAACTGCTTCCTCTTCTTCCTCTGTACTAGCCTGATCACCATCTTTTTCAGCTTAGCAATCTGTACTTGTTGTGACAGAATTACCAGCTTCATTTCTTCTATTTCTTTTCCTTGTTTGATGACATCTTGGTTGATGTTTCCCATTGCATCCATCAATTCCTGGTAGTTATATCTGTCCTCACCTTCTCTAGAAGTATTACCCTCCTTTGAAGGATCATTGGATCTTTTAGTAGTGGAAGTATTCTGCCTAGCAGAAGCACTATCCACCCCCGTGGTTTCTTGGCACCAGGGACCTTCAAATGATTGCTCATTCAAAGTTTCCATGGGGGAGGTCTTATTGATGTTACCACTTTCCTCCTCTGTGCTAGCAGGAGTAGTGGCAGGCTCATCACCCATATGCTCAACCTCCTCCTTAGAGAGCACCTCCTTGGGGTTGGGAGACACCCCTGTGGTTTCCCTATGGATATTCCCTAAAGGAGAATTCTCCTTTAGAGGGCTTAAAGGCTTGGGGGTTGATGGTACAAGAAGGGAAGGAGCCTTCTTTACCTGTTTCCTCTTGTAAGTTTGTGTGATAGGAGAGGTTGGTTTTTCAAGAAGGGACTGGGGGATTAATTTTGAGTGGGAAGGTTGGGATTGGCTAGCAGTAGGATGGTCTAATGAGGGCCTTGACCCTGCTGCCATACCTTCATTGGTTTGGGACACCACCATCATTGTAGAGAACAATGGGGTGTCAACTCCTTCAGAGTCCCCAGTAGATCTTCTCATGTTTGAGAAAACCTTGCCTTTGGGGGGTTTAGGTACATATACCCCAACAGGTTGAGGTATATCCGTCAATTCATGAGTAATAACTTCTTA
Source organism: Arctium lappa (assembly GCA_023525745.1). Taxonomy (NCBI): domain Eukaryota; kingdom Viridiplantae; phylum Streptophyta; class Magnoliopsida; order Asterales; family Asteraceae; genus Arctium; species Arctium lappa. The sequence goes on from CM042064.1 coordinate 15,010,421, forward strand.
AACAAACATGGGATACATAAAGAAACTCTTTTTGTTTCCCATGTTTGATACAAGATTACTGAAAATCATTTGTGAAAAATTGTACCTTCTTGCAGTGGCCAAACAGACCAAAGCATAAGCAATGGTGCTGCTGAACTCACTCCATCCAGTAGTCTTTTTGGAGATGCAGTGCATGAGAGTATGGACAAAGAAACGCCATTGGGGTGAAAATTTGGCTTTAGAGAATTTGAAAACACCCAATGGGCCTCCATACCCCATTCTTGTAAGGGATGAGAACAGTTCATCATTTGGGATAAACATTATACCTGAGGCATCGTCTAGACGTAGACTGATGCGAATAACTTCTTCAGTAACTGTTAAGGGTTGGTCACACACCTTTTTCTTGATCATCTGCACACCATTCTCAGCAACAATGGTGGCATTAGCCCAGAACTTCCTTTGATGCTCGATATAGATTGTAGGAGCAACAGTAAGAGCATGAGCAATATGGCTCGACTTGAGGAAATCCACAATTTGATGAAATCCTGCAGCTTGCTTTGCCTTTTGTAGCATTGCGATCTCATTGTGCTCGTCGATGAATGCCATGGATGTCATTGAACTGGGATGTTCTTGCCTGAAAGACTTGGTACTTGAGAGAAAAAGGTTTAGAGCGCAAGTGAACAGTATGCAAAGAGTCGTTATGAACGTTTAGGCGGGCAAAGGGTATTTATAGTATTTGTAACATAAGTAACATTAACCTAGAGCAGTATTAACTACCTAGAAGTATTAACTGCGAGCAGTATTAACCGCGAGCAGTATTAACTAACTGGCAGTATTAACTGCGAGCAGTATTAACTGCGAGCAGTATTAACTGCGAGCAGTATTAACTAACTAGCAGTATTAACCGCGAGCAGTATTAACTAACTAGCAGTATTAACTGTGAGCAGTATTAACTGAGAGCAGTATTAACTACCTAGCAGTATTAACTGCGAGCAGTATTAACTAACTAGCAGTATTAACTGCGAGCAGTATTAACTAACTAGCAGTATCAACTGGGAGCAGTATTAATCGCGAGCTGTATTAACCAACTAGCAGTATTAACTGCGAGCAGTATTAACTAACTAGCAGTATTAACTGCGAGCAGTATTAACTAACTAGCAGTATCAACTGCGAGCAGTATTAATCGCGAGCAGTATTAACCAACTAGCAGTATTAACTGCGAGCAGTATTAACTAACTAGCAGTATTAACTGTACTTACTCATTGAAGCTTAGGCTGAATTGAGTACTGCTCTGTATGCCCTGCAAAGATAGATTAGTAACACCAAGAATCTATAATATTCAGATATTTAACCACTTTTTGAGAGAAAGCTTATTCAGAGTTGATCATTCCCACACTTGTTACCAAGAAAGTGAATCTACCCACATCAAAAGCTTTGGTGAATAGATCAGCAAACTGGTTGTCAGTATGAACTTTCACAACTTGAACAAGTTTCTTTTCATTACAGTCTCTTATAAAGTGATAACTGATCTCAATGTGCTTTGTCTTAGAGTGCTTGACCGGATTATTCACAATGCTGATAGCACTGCTATTATCAATAAAAATGGGAGTGTGTAGAATGGTTACCCCATAGTCAAACATCTGATTCTGAATCCATAAGACTTGAGAACAGCAACTTGCAGCTGCTATGTACTCTGCCTCTGTTGTAGATGTGGACACTGTGGTTTGTTTCTTGCACTGCCATGAAACTAGTCTAGCACCCAAAAACTGACATCCTCCAGAAGTAGATTTTCTGTCCAAGTTTGCTCCACCTAGATCACTGTCTGAGTATGCTATTAGGTCAAAGGGTGAGTCATGAGGATACCAAAGTCCCAATCTGGGTTGCCCTTTGAGATATCTGAATATCCTCTTAACAGCTTGAAAGTGAGATTGATTTGGCCTAACTTGGAATCTTGCACAAACACAGACTGGAAACATTATATCTGGCCTTGATGCTGTGAGATACATGAGAGAGCCAATCATGGATCTATAATGATGCACATCCATATCCTCCCCCTCAAGATCTGCTGTTATCTGTTTGTGTGTCTCCATAGGTGTGCTGGCAGGTTTTGATTCTGAGAAACCAAACTTGGTTAGAATGTCCTGCACATACTTGGATTGACAGATGAATATACCATCTGACTTCTGTTGAACTTGGAGTCCAAGGAAGAAAGTAAGTTCCCCCATGGAACTCATTTTAAACCTTTGATGCATTAGGTCCTCAAACTCCTTGCACATGCTGTCTCTTGTGGATCCAAAGATAATGTCATCAACATAGATTTGGACCTGCAAGATCTCCTTCTTCTTTCTCTTGATAAACAGAGTCTTATCAATGACTCCTCTTTCAAAGCCATTTTCCAAGAGATAGGATGACAGAGTGTCATACCATGCTCTTGGAGCTTGATGTAGTCCATAAAGAGCTTTCTTCAATTTGTATACCCTGTCTGGATATCTTGGGTTTTCAAACCCTGGTGGTTGACAGACATATACCTCTTCTTTAATTGAGCCATAGAGAAAAGCACTCTTTACATCCATTTGATAGACTTTGAAGTTCATGTAAGAAGCATAGGCTAGGAATAATCTGATTGCTTCTATCCTAGCCACAGGTGCAAAAACTTCTTCATAATCTATACCCTCTTCTTGAGTATACCCTTGAGCCACTAGCCTTGCTTTGTTCCTTATGACAATTCCTCTTTCATCTCTCTTGTTCCTGAAGATCCACTTTGTGCCAATTGCTCTGTGACCTTTAGGAAGGTCTACTAGATCCCATACATCTTGTAGCTTGAATTGTAACAGTTCTTCTTGCATTGCTTCTATCCAGCTGGATTCTTTCATAGCATCATGTGCCTTTTTAGGCTCAAGCTGGGATAGAAAACAAGACAGCACTGTATGCTATTGATCTTGCATTTCTTGAAGTCTGCTTTGATGTCTAGTCATCATAGGAGAAGATATATCTCCTATTACCAGCTGTGGAGGATGATTCTTTTGAACTCTGTTGTTATGACAAGGTTCTTCAGTAAGTCCTACCTCTAGATTAGAGTCATTCAACTCAACTGAAGTGTTCTCAGCAGCTACTTCTGATTCTCTATTCTCTTGGGTCTCCTCATCTCTACTTTCTTCTCCACTCTGAATTGATCCAGCAGATGGTTCCTTGTTACAGTCTTCAACAGAATCCACTGTGGGTATGGGAAAGATCACAGATTTAGACATAGTTTCTTGAACTTGTGTAGTCCCTGATCCTCCACTTCCTGAACCTGCATAATCATCACTACTGAAACCAAAAGAGTTAGTTAGTGAATCAATGTCAAATAGCCACTGAGGACCAGACCCAATAGGATTTGGTGTGTTCTCATTGCATTTGACATTGTCACTTTCTTCAATTATTCTAGAAGAAGAATTAAACACTCTGTAGGCCTTACTCTGAGATGAGTAACCAACAAGAAATCCATCATCTGCCTTGCTATCAAACTTACCTAAGTGAGTTTTGGTATTGAGAATTGTACAAGGACACCCAAAAGGTTTGAAAAATCCAATAAAGGGTTTTCTTTTATTTAAAAGCTCATATGGTGTCTTGTTCTTAGGCTTGACCACTAGAACTCTGTTTTAGACATAACAAGCAGTATTAACTGCTTCAGCCCAGAAGGTAATTGGCAGTTTTGAATCAGCCAACAGAGATCTAGCAGCCTCTATTAGTGTCCTATTTCTCCTTTCAGCAACACCATTCTGTTGAGGAGTCCTAGGAGCACTATATTGTCTCTCAATGCCTTTTTCTTCACAAAAGGTGTTTAGATCAAGATTTTTGAATTCAGACCCATTATCTAATCTAATGACTTTTACTTTTTGATTAGTTTGGTTTTCCATTCTTAGGATAAAGGATTTGATCAGTCCACTTGTCTCATCCTTAGTCCTTAGAAAATATACCCAGGTAAATCTAGAATAATCATCAACAATAACCAAGCAGTAAGATTTCTTGCCTATACTCATAACATTTGTAGGGCCAAACAGATCCATATGCAGTAACTGGAGACAAGAAGAAATGGAGTTTATCTCTTTGGTCTTATGAGAAGTTTTGTGCTGTTTGCCTTTAAGACAAGCAACACAATGATCATCACATGAAAAGACTTTAGATGGTAAACCTCTTACAAGGTTGTTTTTAACAAGTTTGTTCATAGTCTTAAAATTCATGTGACACATCCTTCTGTGCCAAAGAGATGATTCATCTATAGAAGCTTTTGAAACAAGACAATTTAGAGATGAATCACTATCAACATTGTCCATATCTAGACAATAAACATTGTCCTTTCTTGGAGTTCTAAGTAGTATCATGCTTTCATCAACTACCTTGAACCCTGGAGCAAGGATCATACATTCAGTATTTGTAAATAATATACTATGTTGTTTGTCACAAACCTGTGATACACTTAACAGATTGTACTTCAACTGATCAACATAGTAGACATCCTCAAATGTCATCTTACCTTTGGTGACATTACCTTTTCCACTTATCTTACCACCAGTAAGATTATCTCCAAATGCAACATGTCCTCCATTGATATGCTTGAAATCCTGTAGGCATGACATGTTACCTGTCATGTGCCTAGAGCAACCACTATCAACATGCCATATGCTCTTTCCCTTGAGCTGTTGGTTGCCCTGCACATAAGATAGATCAGTTAGTATGAATTAGGAAGCCAAGCCAAAGTGGTTTGGGTACCCCTTTCTCATCAAAATACTTGCATTCTTTCTTGACAAGATTTTTGAACTTTAACTCCTCATATTTGGAGTACTTTGTCACAATAATAGGCTTGAAAACAATTTGGCTAGAAGCAGTACTGGTTTTAGAAGTACTAACAGAGTTAGCAGTACTAACAGGTTTGGCAGTATTAACCTTGTTGGCAGCACTAACAGAGTTAGCAGTATTAACATTTACAGAAGTACTAATAATGTCAGCAGTACTAACATTGCTAGCAGCAGTATTGCTTCTAGCAGTACTATCACTGTTAGCAGCACTATTTGTAGTAGCAGCACTAACAGTTTTAGTACATTTTGGAATCCACATCTTGACATGATCTTTCACATTCTGTTTCTTCATGTGGCTTTTAGTTTTAACAACTTTCTTAGCCACATGGTTCTTTTCTTTCTTCCTATAACCAAAGGATTTTTGAGTAGGTCTTTGTAAATTTATCCTGTGGTTCATAGGATTAAAGTAGCAGTATTTGGCAATGTGGTTCAGCTTTCCACAGATAAAACAGGGTTTTGGTCTATTAATTTGTTTCAGATCAACCCCTTGTTTTTGTGCCCATTGATTGTTCCAGTTTCTCTGATTTCCCCTTGGTTTATCATGTTTTTGGGGCTCAGATTTATTGCATGCACACTGCTTGCAAGGGATAGGGTTCACAACAGTGGTCTGCTTATAGTGAACCTTCTTGTTCTTTCCCTCAGTCTTTTCTATCTCTTTGGACTTGATCCAGTGCTTTCCACAACCCTCATTAGTGATTATGTGGTTTTCTATAGGAATCTCACCACTCACAGTATTGTCCTTATCATTGACAACTTCTTTCTCAGTGTTATCCTTAACAACCACTTTATCTAAGGGGTCTATCTCAGTTGCTCCCTTAGATAGATCCTTCCTATCCTTTGTTCCTAACAAATCTGAACTAGGAGGGATGTAGTTGTTGTTATATGGTGGTGGTGTGGTGTTGTACCCTATCCTTTGTTCTCAGTTTATCATGAATTTGAGTTTGTAACAAAGAATCCATAGCTTTGGAAGCTTTAGAAAACTTTTCTACATCAAGTTTGACTTTGGCTAGCTCTCCTCTTAGCTTTTCACTCTCTTCTTTGAAGTTCTAAGTCCTTTTTCTCCCACTTCCAGTAATTTGTGTCATAAGAGTGTTGAAGCTCATTAGCTTGAAAACCCTTAATCTGCTCTTCAAATCTCTCAACAATCCTCACATAATCTTTTATGTCCTTTTCCAATCTCTTAAGGTCATCACTCATGTTCTGGTTGTGATCCCTATACCTTTTAACAGTGTTAATGCAATTTTGAGTACAAAGATTGGAAGTTACCTCTGTTGGGAGATCGGACACCTCTGCCATTAGAGCTTGATTCTGGATGGCCTCTTCAGCTTGATCACTCCAATCAAACCCCATACCTTGTTGAGAGACAAGGGCTTGTGCAGAGTTTCTGTTATTATTGAAGCTTTCAGATTGAGCTTGTTGGTGGTTGTTATTCTGAGCCATTCCACTTCTGCATTCTCTAGCAAAGTGTCCCTTTTGATGGCATTTGTAGCATTCCACCTTAGACTTGTCAAATCCTGCTCCATCTTCTCTTCTTTGGGAGAAGTTGTTCCTCCCAGTTCTTTTGATGAACTTTTTAACTCTCATGGAGAGCATGGCCATCTGCCATTTAATGTCCATCTCTTCAAGATCATCTGGATGGATTTGTTCCATGTCATCATTAATGAGAGAAGAGTTTCCATGACTTGCCAGAAAGGCCTCAACCACAGTTTCAGTGCCTTTCTCTTGGTTTGTTCCATTTGCAGTACTAACTGATTCAGGGTTGGATTTATAATCAGTTGATGCTGAGAGGAGTGCAGCATTGTGAACATACCCAGAAGGCCTTTTTTTTGGCCTCTACCTCAGATTCAAAAACTCTTAGATCATTATAGATATCATCAAGTTCCTTTTCTTCCAGTTGATCATTCTGTCTGAAAGACACAGTATACATGGTCCATTCATCACTCAAGGACCTTAGAAACTTTCTGTTCAGATCATCTTGATCAATTTGTACTCCCACTGTGGCTAGTTCACCAATAAGTTTGTTGAACCTGTCAAAAGTTTGAGTCATGGACTCATTCTTGGTTGACATAAAGTTCTCATATTGTTGCTTCAGAATGGCTTTCTAATTTTTCTTGGTACTTTTGGTGCCAGAGAATCTCTTCTCCAGAGCATTCCAGAGCATCTCTGCATCAGTGCAGTTACAGAACTGATGTTGATATTCATTGGGAATAGCCAAGAGCAAGGTGCTCAAGGCTTTCATCTCTATCTGTCTGATTTTTCTATCTGCATCAGTTTTTGGTGGTGTTCTCTTTCCATCTACACCAATCTTTCCTTCTTCAGAAGGACCATTCTCTATGATGTCCCACATAGAGTAGTCAGTAAGGAGTATGTACTGCTTGATTCTGATCTTCCACATATCGAATTCATTGGGTCTAAGCATTGGAACCTTTGAGACCAATGTACTGCTTGATTCTGAAAGATTTTCCATGATGAATAGATGATTCTGAGAGAGTTTGGCTCTGATACCACTTGTCAGGATCGAATTCTCAACAAGAATTAATTCTCAGAAACAATATCAAAGAAGTTTGCGGAATAACACTTTGATATTCAATGAAACAGTAAATCAACACACAGTAAAATATGAATAACAAACTGTGAACTTGTATTGAATGCTTTGAAGTTACAAGATTACACACTCAACCTCAATATTGATGAACAAGCTCACCAATACGAATTCTACTTCTCTAGAATTAGGATCTATGCCTTGAGGTTGATTTCTCTCTAAAACTAAACCTTTTTTTTTTATAACTTCTATACATATACTGAAAGAAAAAGATAATTACAATAAATAAACAAATCTTCAGTATATCTTCCATGTATATCTCTAATCATTCCATGAATATCTTCAATCCATCCAGCTGTTATTCTTTCATGCAGATCATATAAGCAGCACTAACTATGCTCAGCAGCATTAAAACCTTCAAGCAGCATTAACTGTAAGCAGCACTAACCACTAGCAGTACTAACTTTGTTCAAGCAGTACTAACAATGACTAGCAGTATTAACTCTACTAGCAGTAGTAATACTCAGCAGTACTAACCTTCAAGTCTTCTAGCAGTAGTAACTCTGAACCAGCAGCATTAATCATACTTGATCTTTTCTTCAGTTCCCAACATATTGGCGTTTGTAGTTTGTGATTGATGCATGATTTGGGTTGTTAAAAACTTTATTTTGGGGTTTGTAGCCCGTGACTTTAAAACACTTGACTCATTTTGGATTGTCACATTTTGTAAACGTTTGGATGATGTATGTCTTGATGATGGATGCTTATGATACATTTTGTTATGCATGATTTTAAGTCTTTAAGAATGTATTCTTTATGATTTAATTATCGTATCATGTTTGTATGGTGGAATGGAATTTAATTAGACTTTAAAAAAAATTGCAATTAGAACTATGCCGCCAAGAAGGGAAGACCCCGAGATTGCTCGGCTTGTAAACGAACAAACTCTTGCAACACTCCCTGCCATAGTTAGCCAGATAACAGCGGGATTAAATGCAAATCCACCTAACCAACCAGGAGCTGGTGTTAACGTTGAAAGAGAGTGTACATATAATACCTTCAGCACTTGTAATCCAAAGGAATTCCATGGTACTGAAGGAGCGGTTGGATTACTGTCTTGGATAGAAGGAATGGAGTATGTCCTTCATATCAGTAAATGTCCAGAAACTAAGAAGGTAGAATTTGCAACTTGTTTATTACAAGGGAGAGCACTGACTTGGTGGAACACCCAAGTGCAAACGAGAGGAAGAGATGCAGCAAATGGATTGACATGGGACGAGTTCAAAGAGATGATAAAAGGGGAATACTGTTCAAGGAGTGAAATGCAGAAGTTGCAGGCGGAATTCTGGGTTATGTGGTTAATAAGAAAGGTATTCATGTTGATCCAGCAAAGGTTGAGGCCATTAAAAAGTGGGAAACTCCTAAGACACCGACAGAAATTCGTCAATTTCTTGGCCTGGCAGGTTATTATCGGCGATTTATCGAAAATTTTTCCAAGATTGCTCAACCACTCACGTCGCTAACCCAAAAAGATAAGAAGTTTGAGTGGGGAGAAAAACAGGAGGAGGCATTTCAAACGCTGAAGCATAAGTTATGCAACGCGCCAATTCTATCGTTACCAGAAGGTACATAAAATTTTGTGGTATATTGCGATGCATCACATCAAGGTTTGGGATGTGTATTGATGCAAAGAGATAAAGTTATAGCTTATGCATCAAGACAACTTAAAGTTCATGAAAAGAATTATACCACTCATGATTTGGAGTTAGGAGCAGTGGTATTCGCTTTAAAGATTTGGAGACATTATCTTTATGGTACCAAGTGTATCGTTTACACTGATCACAAAAGCCTCCAGCATATCTTTGATCAGAAAATGTTAAACATGAGACAACGAAGATGGGTGGAACTACTCAGTGACTACGATTGTGAGATAAAGTATCATCCCGGAAAATCCAACGTAGTAGCAAACGCATTGAGTAGGAAGGAGAAGGTAAAACCAACAAGAGTACGAACTATGGGAATGTTGGTACAAACGAGCCTCAAAACACAAATCTGGGAAGCTCAAAAAGAGGCACTGAAGGAGGAGAATCTAAAGAATGAGGTACTTCATCAGTCAGAAAAAGAATTTGAAACCCGATCAGATGGGGTACAATATTTCAAGAATAAGGTCTGGATACCAAAAGTGGAAGGTCTGCGGATGTCGATCTTGGAAGAAGTGCACCAATCGAAGTATTCGATTCACCCGGGAGCCGACAAAATGTATAAGGAGCTAAAAGAGTATTACTGGTGGTCGGGAATGAAGAAGGACATTGCTGAATTTGTGAGTAAATGTTTGACTTGTGCTAAAGTCAAAGCAGAGCATCAAAAGCCATCTGGACTTTTGCAGCAACCGGAGATACCTCAATGGAAATGGGATCAAGTATCCATGGATTTCATCACAAAGTTACCCAGAACAGGAAGAGGTAATGATGCAATTTGGGTTATTATGGATAGACTTACAAAATCCGTGCATTTTCTTCCTATCCGAGAGGATTTCAAAATGGAAAGATTGGCACAAGTATACATTGATGAAATTGTCTCTCGTCATGGAGTACCACTATCCATTATTTCAGACCGAGACAGTCGTTTCACCTCTCGGTTTTGGCAAGCGTTTCAGAAAGCTCTGGGTACCAGGTTGGATTTGAGCACTGCTTATCATCCACAAACGGATGGTCAATCTGAAAGAACCATCCAGACTCTGGAAGACATGTTACGCGCTTGTGTTATAGACTTCGGAGGTAGCTGGGATAAGTACTTACCATTGATTGAATTTTCTTATAACAACAGCTACCATACCAGTATTCAATGCGCGCCATACGAGGCTCTTTATGGACGTAAGTGTCGATCTCCACTTAGTTGGGTGGAAATTGGTGACAGTCAATTGTTTGGGCCTGATATTATACGGGAGACTACCGACAAAATATCGACCATACAAGACAGGCTTAAAGCTGCAAGAGATCGACAGAAAAGCTATGCAGATAATCGCAGAAAACCCTTAGAATTCCAAAAGGGTGACAAGGTTCTTCTGAAAGTGTCTCCATGGAAAGGAGTTGTGAGATTTGGAAAAAGGGGTAGATTAAGCACAAGATTCATTGGTCCATATGAAGTATTAGAAAGAATTGGACCTGTAGCTTATAAGCTTAAGTTGCCTCAAGAGTTGAGTGCCATTCACGACACGTTTCACGTGTCAAATTTAAAGAAATGTATAACTGACGAGTTGGCGATTGTACCCCCAGATGAAATCCAAGTGGACGAACGGCTTATTTTCAGAGAAGAGCCGGTTGAAATTTTGGGTCGCGAAGTTAAGCGACTAAGGAGAAGTAAAATTCCTATTTTAAAGGTTCGTTGGAAATCGCGTCACGGACCTGAATTTATGTGGGAAAGAGAGGATCTTATGAAGCGCAAGTATCCTCACTTGTTTAATCAAGAGGCAGTCCAGAAGTGACAAACTTTAAATTTCGGGACGAAATTTCTCGAAGTAGGGGAGACTGTGACAACCGTCAAGATTAGTGCTTAGGTTAATTTCTAAGTTATTGAAAATTAAGATTTAAGTATTTGCCACTCCTTAAATTACATAAAATTTTTAAGATAAAAGTTTCCTGAAAATTTAGGAGGTTGCGTAGAATGTCCGGAACAGTTTCGTGTCTGACCGTAACATCTCAGAAACGCCAAAAATCATGTTGGAAGTCTAAAATACATAAAATTATGAGGTTTATATTTATTTAGATGAATATATATTTATTTGTAAAAAATTACTCAAACTAGAGAGATTTGAAAATTTGAAAATTTTCGGTTCGCAATTTATCTGATTTAATTGAGAAAGTGAGATATTTTAAATTTAAAAAAAAAAAACTTCTTGGGTTGGGCTTGGAGAGGCCATGTCGCCGGCCTCCCTCTCCCTCTCCCTCTCCCTCTCCCTCTTAATTTTTTTTTAAAAACAAAACTTGAATTTTGAAATCTCATAATCTCATTTCAATCTTCACTCATCACCTTCTGTCTCTCTCTCTCTCTCTCTCTCTCTCTCAACAAACGGCTCACACACACACACACACACACTTTCATCTCCAAATTTCCAGAAAATATAAGAATTACCAAGGTTAAAATCATCTTCAAATCAAGGATTCCAAGTTTATCTCATCATCTACACAAGGTACAAAACCCTATTTCATCATTTCTTCATGTTTATTCAAGTTTGATGTTTGAACTTTATAAAACCCTCATGCATGTGTAGAAGTATTTCATTCATGGTTTTAGAAGTGAAATGGACATCATTGATGAATAAAACATTGTTGGGAACTGAAGAAAAGCTCAAGTATGGTTAATGTTGCTGGTTCAGAGTTACTTCTCCTAGAAGACTTCAAGGATAATACTGCTGAGTATTACTACTGCTAGTAGAATTAATACTGCTAGTCAAAGTTAGTGCTGCTTGAACAAAGTTAGTACTGCTTAGCTAGTTAGTACTGCTAGTGGTTAGTGCTGCTTACTAGTTAATGCTGCTTGAAGAAATTAATGCTGCTGGACATAGTTAGTGCTGCTTATGACTTGAAGATCCGAATGACAGCTGGAAATAATCAAGATATTCATGGAAGGCTTGAAGATAATGATGAAAGATATACTGAAGATATGTTTATTTATTGTAATTATCTTTTGATTCAGTATATGTATAGAATGTATAGAATAGTTTAGAAATTAATTTCTAAGTTTTGTTCAAAAGAGAAATCATCCTCAAGGCATAGATCCTAATTCTAGAGAAGTAGAATTCGTATTGGTGAGCTTGTTCATTAATATTGAGGTTGTGTAACTTCAAGTATTCAATACAAGTTTACAAGATATTGATCATATACACTGTTGGGTTACTGTTACATTGAATATCAAAGTGTTATTCCGCAAACTTCTTTGATATTGTTTCTGAGTATTTATTCTTGTTAAGAATTCGATCCTGGCAAGTGGTATCAGAGCCTAATTCCCTCAGAAACATCTATTCATTCATCATGGAAAACCTTGCAGAATCAAACAGTACTCTGGTCTCTAAGGTTCCAATGCTCAAACCCAGTGAGTTTGACATGTGGAAGATCAGAATCAGACAATACATCCTTCTCACTGACTACTCAATGTGGGATATCATTGAGAATGGTCCTTCTGAAGCTGGAAGGATAGGACCAGATGGAAAAAGACCTCCACCAAAGACAGATGGTGAGAGGAAGATCAGACAGACAGAGATGAAGGCCTTGAGCCCTCTGCTCTTGGCCATCCCCAATGAATATAAGCATCAATTTTGCAACTGCACTGATGCTCAGATTCTCTGGAATGCTCTAGAGAAAAGATTTGCTGGAACTAAAAGCATCAAAAGGAATCAAAGAGATGTTCTAAAGCAGCAGTATGAGAACTTCACTTCTTCAAAGAATGAGTCTATGACTAAAACTTTTGATAGGTTCAACAAGCTCATTGGTGAACTGGCTACTGTAGGGGTGAAGATGGAACAAGATGATATCAACAGAAAGTTCCTCAGATCTCTTGGGGATGAGTGGACTATGTACACTGTCTCATATAGACAGAGTGACAATCTGGAAGAGAAGGAACTTGATGATCTATATAATGATCTAAGAGTTTTTGAAACAGAGGTAGAATCCAAGAAGAAGCCCACTGGTTATATCCACAATGCTGCACTGCTTTCAACATCTACTGAAACTACTGCCAACCCTGAAGCAGTTAGTACTGCCAGTGGAGTAAATTCAGAGAAAGGCACTGGAACTATCTTTGAAGCCTTCTTGTCCAGTCATAGCAACAATGCATTGATTAATGATGATCTGGATCAACTTCACCCTGATGACCTGGAGGAGATGGACATTAAATGGCAGATGGCCATGTTATCTATGAGGGTGAAGAAGTTTATTAAAAGAACAGGAAGGAACAACTTCTCTCAAAGAAGAGAAGATGGAGCTGGATTTGACAAGACTAAGGTGGAGTGCTATAAGTGTCACATGAAAGGACACTTTGCTAGAGAATGCAGGAGTGTTGGTCCAAACAACAACCACCAACAATCTCAGAATGGAGGCCAACAAGTTCAGAATGGAGGCTACAATCAAAACAAGAATCCTGCTCAAGCCCTTGTTTCTCAACAAGGAATGGGATTTGACTGGAGTGATCAAGCTGAGGAAGCCATTCAGAATCAAGCTCTTATGGCAGAAGTATCTGATCTTCCCTCTGAGGTAATTTCTAATCTTTGCACTCCATCTTGCATAGACACTGTCAAAAGATACAGGGATCACAATCAAAGTATGTGTGATGACCCTCAAAAGATTAGAAAAGGACAGAAGAGATTATGTGTTAATAGTAGAAAGATTTGAAGAGCAAATCAAAGGCTTTCAAGATAATGAACTTCAACACTCTTATGACACAAACTATTGGAATTGGGAAAAGAATGAGTTAGAAACCAAACTGTCTAAATCTTTAGAAGAGAATGATAGGCTGAAAGAGGAACTGTCTAAAGTTAAGCTTGACATAGAAAAGTTTTCATATTCTTCAAAAGCAATGGATTCTATTCTAAAGGCTCAGATTCATGATAAGATGAAGCCTGGTATTGGTTACAACAATACACCTCCTCCTTACAACAACAACTATATCTCTTCTACTTCAGACTTGTTAGAAACCAAGGAGAAAAAGGACTTGTCTGAGGAAGCTTTTAAGATAGATCCTTTGGATGAGGTAGTAGTTAAGGATTTGACTGAGAAAGAAGCAAGTAAGAATAGGGATAATGCTGTGAGTAAAGAAATACCTTTAGGAAACACCATTATCACCAATGAGGGATGTGGGAAAATCTGGGTCAAGTCCAAGGAGATAGAGAAGACCAAAGGAAAGGATGACAAGGTCCATTACAAACAAACCACGGTTGTGAATCCTGGATCTTGTAAACAGTGTGCTTGCAATAAAGCCATGAGCCTAAAGTCTGGTATAAAAAGAGGTAATCAAAGAAACTGGAATAATCAATGGGCTCAGAAACAAGGAGTTGATCTGAATAAAATCAATAGACCAAAACCTTGTTTCATATGTGGCAAGTTAAATCATTTGGCTAAATATTGCTTCTTTAACCCTATTAATCAACAGATGAACTTTCAAAGATTTGTGCAAAAACCTGTTGGTTATAGGAAGGCTGGAAAGAAACATGTGATGAATAAATCTGTTGAAAGTAAAGGCCCCATGAAGAAAAAGGTTTTAAAAGAAAGTATTAAAATGTGGGTGCCTAGAAGCACTAAAACTGTTAGTACTGCTGACAGGGATAGTGCGGCTAGAAGTATTACTGCTGTTAGTAGTGTTAGTACTGCTGAAAATATTAATGCTGCTAATACTGTTAGTACCTCTTCAAAGGTTAATACTGCCAACACAGTTACTGCTGCTAACACAGTTACTACTTCTAACAAGGTTAGTACTGCTAAGCATGCAAGTGATGCTAAGGCAGTTAGTACTTATAAAACCAGTACTGCTTCTAGCAAAAATGTTTCCAAGCCTATTATCGTGACAAAGTACTCCAAGAATGAGGAGTTAAAGTTCAAAAATCTTGTAAAGAAAGAATGAAAGTATTTTGATGAGAAAGGGGTACCCAAGACCACCTTGGCTTGGGTTCCTATTTCATACTAACTGATTTATCTTATGTGCAGGGCAACCAACAGCTCAAGGGAAAGAGCATATGGCATGTTGATAGTGGTTGCTCTAGGCACATGACAGGAAACATGTCATGCCTTCAGGATTTCAAGCATATCAATGGAGGACATGTTGCATTTGGAGATAATCTTAATGGGGGTAAAATAAGTGGCAAAGGTAATGTCACCAAAGGTAAGATGACATTTGAGGATGTCTACTATGTTGATCAGCTGAAGTACAACCTGTTAAGTGTATCACAGGTTTGTGACAAACAACATAGTATATTATTTACAAATACTGAGTGTATGATCCTTGCCCCAGGGTTCAACGTAGTTGATGAAAGCATGATACTACTTAGAACTCCAAGAAAGGACAATGTGTATTGTCTAGATATGGACAATGTTGTTAGTGATTCATCCCTGAACTGTCTTGTTTCAAAAGCTTTTGTGGATGAATCCTCTCTTTGGCACAGAAGGATGTGTCACATGAATTTTAAGACTATGAACAAACTTGTTAAAAACAACCTTGTAAGATATTTACCATCTAAAGTCTTTTCATGTGATGATCAGTGTGTTGCTTGCCTTAAAGGCAAACAGCATAAAACTTCTCATAAGACCAAAGAGATAAATACAATTTCTTCTTGTCTCCAGTTATTGCATATGGATCTGTTTGGTCCTACAAATGTTATGAGTATTGGCAAGAAATCTTCCTGCTTGGTTATTGTGGATGATTACTCAAGATTTACTTGGGTATATTTTCTAAGGACTAAGGATGAGACAAGTGGACTAATCAAATCCTTTATCCTAAGAATTGAAAACCAAACTAATCAAAAAGTAAAAATCATTAGATCAGACAATGGAACTAAATTTAAAAATCTTGATCTAAACACCTTTTGTGAGGAAAAAGGTTTTGAGAGACAATATAGTGCCCCTAGGACTCCTCAACAGAATGGAGTTGCTGAGAGGAGAAATAGGACACTAATAGAGGCTGCTAGATCTCTGTTGGCTGATTCAAAACTGCCAATTACCTTATGGGATCAAGCAGTTAATACTGCCTGCTATGTCCAAAACAGAGTTCTAGTAGTTAAGCCAAAGAACAAGACACCATATGAGCTTTTAAATAAAAGAAAACCCTTTATTGGATTTTTCAAACCTTTTAGGTGTCCTTGTACAATTCTCAATACCAAAACTCACTTAGGTAAGTTTGATAGCAAGGCAGATGATGGATTTCTTGTTGGGTATTCATCTCAGAGTAAGGCCTACAGAGTTTTTAACTCATCTTCTAGAATAATTGAAGAAAGTGACAATGTCAAATGCAATGAGAACACACCAAATCCTATTGGGCCTGGTCCTCAGTGGCTATTTGACATTGATTCACTAACTAACTCTTTTGGTTTCAGTAGTGATGATTATGCAGGTTCAGGATGTGGAGGATCAGGGACTACACAAGTTCAAGAAAGTATATCTAAATCTGTGATCTTTCTCATACCCACAGTGGATTCTGTTGAAGACTGTGAAAAGGAACCATCTACTGGACCAAGTCAGAGTGAAGAAGAAAGTAGAGATGAGGAGACTCAAGAAAATAAAGAATCAGAAGTAGCTGCTGAAAACACTTCAGTTGAGTTGAATGACTCTAATTTAGAGGTAGGACTTAATGAAGAACCTAGTCATAACACCAGAGTTCAAAAGAATCATCTTCCACAGCTGGTAATAGGAGATATATCTTCTCTTATGATGACTAGACATCAAAGCAGGCTTCAAGAAATGCAAGATCAACAACACACAGTGCTTTCTTGTTTTTTATCCCAGCTTGAGCCTAAAAAGGCACATGATGCTATGGAATCTTCATCTGTCAGTCCAAGTATGTGCAGACATTCTAACCAAATTTGGTTTCTCAGATTCAAAACCTGCTAGCACACCTATGGAGACACACAAACAGATAACAGCAGATCTTGAGGGGGAGGATATAGATGTTCATCATTATAGATCCATGATTGGCTCTCTCATGTATCTTACAGCCTCTAGGCCGGATATAATGTTTCCAGTCTGTGTATGTGCAAGATTCCAAGTTAGGCCAAAGCAATCTCACTATCAAGCTGTTAAGAGGATATTCAGATATCTCAAAGGACAACCCAGATTGGGACTTTGGTATCCTCATGACTCATCCTTTGACCTACTTGCATACTCAGATAGTGATCTAGGTGGTGCAAACTTGGACAGAAAATCTACTTCTGGAGGATGTCAGTTTTTGGGTGCAAGACTAGTTTCATGGCAGTGCAAGAAACAAACCACAGTATCCACATCTACAACAGAGGCAGAGTACATAGCAGCTGCAAGTTGCTGTTCTCAAGTCTTATGAATTCAGAATCAAATGCTGGATTATGGGGTAACCTTTCTACACACTCCAATTTTTATTGACAATAGCAGTGCTATTAGCATTGTGAACAATCCTGTCAAGCACTCAAAGACAAAGCACATTGAGATCAGGTATCACTTTATAAGAGACTGTAATGAAAAGAAACTTATTCAAATTGTAAAGGTTCACACTGATAACCAGTTTGCTGATCTATTCACTAAAGCTTTTGATGTGGGTAGATTCACTTTCTTGGTAACAAGTGTCGGAATGATCAACTCTGAATAAGTCCCTTCTCAAAAAGTGGTTTTATACCTATATATTATTTATTCTTAGTGTTACTAATCTTCTATTTCAGGATATGTATAGCAGTACTCAGTATTTCGCAAGATTAAAGGAGTAAGTGCAGTTAATACTGCTAGTTAGTTAATACTGCTAGTGAGTTAATACTGCTAGTGGTTAATACTGCTCGCAGTTAATACTGCTAGTTAGTTAATACTGCTAGTGGTTAATACTGCTCGCAGTTAATACTGCTAGTTAGTTAATACTGCTAGTGGTTAATACTGCTCGCAGTTAATACTGCTAGTTAGTTAATACTGCTAGTGGTTAATACTGCTATCAGTTAATACTGCTAGTTAGTTAATACTGCTAGTGAGTTAATACTGCTAGTGGTTAATACTGCTCGCAGTTAATACTGCTAGTTAGTTAATACTGCTAGTGGTTAATACTGCTCGCAGTTAATACTGCTAGTTAGTTAATACTGCTAGTTAGTTAATACTGCTAGTGGGTAATACTGCTCGCAATTAATACTGCTAGTTAGTTAATACTGCTAGTGGGTAATACTGCTCGCAGTTAATACTGCTTGTCCGTTAATACTGCTCTAGGTTAATACTGCTTATATTTCGAATACTATAAATACCCTGTGCCCGCCTAAAATTTCATAACGACTCTTTGCATATTGTTCACTTGCGCTCTAAACCCTTTCTCTCTCAAGTTCAAAGCTTTCAGGCAAGATTTTCTCAAAGCTCAATGGCATCAATGGCATTCATAGATGAACACAATGAAATCACGATGCTACAGAAGCCCAAACAGGCCGCTGGGTTCCACCAGATTGTGGATTTCCTCAAGTCAAGCCATATTGCCCATGCTCTTACTGTATTACCTACAATCTATATCGAGCATCAAAGGCAATTCCGGGCAAATGCCACCATTATTACTGACAATGGTGTGCAAATGATCAAGACAAGGGTGTGTGACAAACCCTTGACAGTTACTGAAGAAGTTATTCGCATCAGTCTACGTCTAGACGATGCCTCTGGTATAACTTCTATCCCAAATGATGAACTATTCTCTTCTCTTACAAGAATGGGGTATGGAGGCCCATTGGGTGTGTTCAAGTTCTCAAAAGCCAAATTTTCACCCCAATGGCGTTTCTTTGTCCATACCCTTATGCACTGTATCTCCAAAAAGACTACTGGATGGAGTGAGTTCAGCAACACCATTGCTTATGCTTTGGTGTGCTTGGCCACTGCCAGAAAGTACAACTTTTCTAAAATGATTTTCAGTGATCTTGTCTCAAACATGGGAAACAAAAAGAGCTTCTTTATGTACCCCAGGTTTGTCCAAGAAGTTATTACTCATGAATTGACGGATATACCTCATCCTGTTGGAGTATATGTACCTAAACCCCCCAAAGGCAAGGTTTTCTCAAATATGAGAAGATTTGCTGGGGACTCGGACAGAGTAGACACCCCATTGTTCTCTACAATGATGGTGGTGTCCCAAACCAATGAAGGTATGGTAGCAGGGTCAATGCCCCCATTAGACCAACCTACTGCTAGCCAATCCCAACCTTCCCACTCTAAATCTTTTCCCCAGTCCCTTCTTGAAAAACCAACCTCACCAATCACCCAAACATACAAGAGGAAACAGGTAAAGAAGGCTCCTTCCCTTCTTGTACCATCAACCCCCAAGCCTTTAAGCCCTCTAAGGGAGAATTCTCCTTTAGATAGGGAAACGAAAGGGGTGTCTCCCAACCCCAAGGAGGTGCTCTCTAAGGAGGAGGAAGAGCATATGGGTGCTGAGGCTGCCACTACTCCTGCTAGCACAGAGGAGGACAGTGGTAACATCAATAAGACCTCCCCCATGGCAACTTTGAATGAGCAATCATTCAAAGGTCCCTAGTGCCAAGAAACCAAGGGGGTGGACAGTGCTTCTGCTAGGCAGAAGACTTCCAATGCAATGATCCTTCCAAAGAAGGTAACACTTCTGGAGAGGGTGAGGACAAATATTCTTACTATGAATTGATGGAAACAATGGGAAACATCAACCTAGATGTTCTCAAACAAGGAAAAGAACTTGAAGAAATGAAATTGGTAATCTTGTCCCAACAAGTGCAGATTACCAAACTCAAGAAATTGGTGATGAAGCTAGTACAGAAAAAGAAGAAGAGACAATTTGTGCTAAGGAGAAGGAAATATGGGAATGATGCTCCCAAAAAGGGGGAGATCAACATGGAAGAAGCTACAGAAAAGAGGGAGCCTGATGGGATGAAATATGGTGATAAGGGGGAGAAATTTGATGTTGAGGGGGAGCAGGAAGCAGAAACAGAAAGAGAATCAGTGCAAATAGAAACAGAAGAAGCAGCAGAAATGGTTAATACTGCTGAAATTAAACAAGCAGCAGAAAAGGTGAAAGAAGTATTAACAGATCTTGAGATTGCAGAAACCTTACTTAAAGCCAAGAATGATACTCCCAAGGTCACTTCAAAGACCAAAGGAGTAACCATCAAAGAACAAGGTGAAGTGATCAAGAAAGATAACAGTAAGAAGGCAATGAACAAAGACAAAGGAAAAGCAAAGATGGTGGAATCTGATCAACCAGTCAAGAAGCAAAGGTTGGTTGAATCAGATGAAGCCTTACCCAGGAACATGCAGGATGACATTGAAAAAGAAGAAAGAGTTCAGGTTGAAAAGGACAGGGAGATGGCAAAGGCTCTAGCTGCTGAACTGAATGAAGCTTATCAACAGAGTCTGGCAACTGAAATTGCACAGAAGAAAGCTGCAACTCTGAAGAAATCAGTGGTGAAAACAGCTATAAAGAAAAGACAACCCTCAAAGATTTTCCTAGGTACCCAAGAGAGAAACAAGATGATTATATTTCTCAAAGGTGCTATAGGAGTCAGAAAGGAGATGTTCTCAAAGATGTCCTTTGAGAAGATTAAAGAACTGTATGATTCAGAGATGATAAAGCTTCAGGGGAATGAAACTGCAAGGGTGGAGATGGAGAAGAAGATGAAAGAAAGTAATGACTTTGATTTTCAAAAGCCCTTTCCAGATGAGCAAGAAACACCACCAAAGAAAGAAGTCACTCTGAAAGAAAGTCTAAGGACTTTAAAAAGAACCAAGATGATGACAAGGAGAAAGTCAATCAAGAAGCCTAGAATAGCTGAAGGAGAGGCTGAGAAGGTTGCTGAAGAAGAAGGAGCACCTGAGTCATCTAAACAGAAAGAGCCATCAAACACAGATGATGTAAATTTGTATATGGTAGTGATGGACAAAATTCCTGAACCAATTTCAGCAGAACCTGTTGGTATAAAGCCTCCTGAGGTCATTCACTGGGATACATTGACAGTGGATGGAAAGGAATACATAAGGCTCAAAAGGAAGGATGAAAAGTATGAGGTGTTCAATACTTGGGCAAAGATTGTCAGAACATGATCTAGATCAGATCTTGAAGAGATGTTTGAGATAGGAATGAAGTTGTATGCAGATATACTGAAAGATCCAGAGATTTCAATTACAAAACTGGTAATGGAGTATCTGTGTATGATGTTTAAACCTGATGAAGTGGAAGAGATAATAAGGAATGTCTTTCAGTCAGTGAATAATTGGACTCTATATGAAACTAGTGGAGTATATGCAGTGACTTTGGATCTGAATCATACTGAGTACTTCCTAGTGGATAGAGTATACAACCATAGCAGATTGAAGCTTCATGCCATGCTGAAGAAGAAGCTAGGGTGTATTCCAGACTCAGAAATGGCTAAATATTTGATTCAAAGAACCATCAATCAGAGTTTGGAGTTGGATGCAAATACTGGAATTTAGGCCATGATCGAGTTTTGGGAGCATCTTGAAGAAAATCTGAAGAACTTGACTTCTCTTCCAAAAAGTCAAGTTAGGGGGAGATTGTTGGGAACTGAAGAAAAGCTCAAGTATGGTTAATGTTTTTGGTTCAGAGTTACTACTGCTAGAAGACTTCAAGGATAATACTGCTGAGTATTACTACTGCTAGTAGAATTAATACTGCTAGTCAAAGTTAGTGCTGCTTGAAAAAAGTTAGTACTGCTTAGCTAGTTAGTACTGCTAGTGGTTAGTGCTGCTTAATAGTTAATGCTGCTTGAAGAAATTAATGCTGGTGGACATAGTTAGTGCTACTTATGACTTGAAGATCCGAATGACAGCTGGAAAGAATCAAGATATTCATGGAAGGCTTGAAGATAATGATGAAAGATATACTGAAGATATGTTTATTTATTGTAATTATCTTTTGATTCAGTATATGTATAGAATGTATAGAATAGTTTAGAAATTAATTTCTAAGTTTTGTTCAAAAGAGAAATCATCCTCAAGGCATAGATCCTAATTCTAGGGAAGTAGAATTCGTATTGGTGAGCCTGTTCATCAATATTGAGGTTGTGTAACTTCAAGTATTCAATACAAGTTTACAAGTTATTGATCATATACACTATTGGGTTACTGTTACATTGAATATCAAAGTGTTATTCCGCAAACTTCTTTGATATTGTTTCTGAGTATTTATTCTTGTTAAGAATTCGATCCTGGCAAACATTCATAAAGTGATGCCATAAAATGATCATCCATGAAAAACCAAGTTAAATAGTGAAAATTTGAGTTCTTGATGAATATGTTGATTTTATCATAAGTACAACCTTGTGTATAAATTTTTTGATGTTTTAGTTGGTTTATATTTAACATTCTAGTAATAATTTCAAGTTTAAATAAACTCTTATGATGAGATTGTTCAATCTTGTGTGATTAAGAGTCTTGAAAATTGATAAGTGATGAAAATCACTTATTTAGGTGTTTTTGGTTTCATTCAACTCACTTTGGATGAAATTTTTGTAGTTTTATATGTGTTCAAAAGTATATATTTCATTCTTAGATCATTATGTTGTAAAAAGGTGTTTAAATCCAAATGGTTTCACAAGAAACCATGGAAAATGGACCTCTTAATGTTTAATACAAAAACTTGTACTACACAGCTTACTGTCAAGAATGGAACTCCCACTTCCAAGCTGTGTATCTCATTATTTACACAATAAAAATTTGCTCTTTTGCTTCTAGACTTTAGTTTACTGAGTTAGCTTTCCATTGCATTATGAATCACTCAAAATTATCGGGTTTAGGTCACTCATTTGAATTTTTGAAGAAAGTGGTGCAATCTGTCTCAAACTGACAGATTAGTACACCCTAATTCAAACGACCATAACTCCCTCACTTCTTATCCCAAATTAAGTGAATCTTTTTCCAAATGATAGGATTTTGAGTTAGGTTTTCATCCATATAAGGATCATTGGCTAATTCAAAGAATTGATACCCCAAAAGCATGCTACAAGTGAGGTATGTCACTGATCTGGAAATCAGTGACACACCGCTTTGTGGAAATTATTTAAGGTATCAAAACTCATCCAAAAACTATGAAAAAGTGCAGATTTACTCGTTACACACTATAGTATTACCACAAAAGTTTTGGTGAATTCATTTCTTTGGGAAGAGATGTTTCTATAGTGGTTTTGTTGACTAAAATTTTGGACAGCTACTGCTGAATTTTCAGAAAAGTGATCATAATGAGATCTAGACTAGTGTTAAGGTATAATAAGACTATAATTGATCTAAATATGGTTTTAGACATTGACACCTACTTAATGGCATTTCATAAGTTATTTGGACGGGTCATTTGGACATAGGAACGGGTATTAACGTATTTCCACTATGGCAACCTTTACTATAGGAAACCAAGGAAGCGGCACCTATTTTGAGCACTATCGTTAAGTTTCCAAGTTCACTCTCAAGGTGAGTATTCACAACCCCTCTTTTATCGTTTTACGTATTTTAGGGTGAAAAGCATGCTTAAGTAGGATTATAATGATTCATGAGTTAATTGAAATGTTTTGCGCTGTTAAGTCGCCAAGGCTTGTTCTCAAGCATTTTAAAAAAAAGTAAGATGTATGACGTTAAATAGTTGGTATGTTGAGTATTTAAGAGTTAGTCCCCAGACGACACTACTATTAACCCAGAAAATTGGGCCTATAGTATTAGTGGATAGCGCTATTTGGGCTTGACCAACCCCACTTCTTACAGCTGACGAGCTAGGGGTGCACTATACTAGAGAAGTGATTGACCATGTGGCGCTTGAGACCACCTCTGAGTCAAGGCACACGGGGCAAAAACAAGGTCCGGGACGGTTTAGTAGTGGCTCAACCAAGTTTAAGTTATACCGACTCAAGTCATACGTAAAGCAATACTCATGAAATTTTCAAGTTAAGCTAATGAGCACGGATGTGCTCCAAGTATATGAGCACGTATATGCTCCAAGTATTCAAGTTAAGCTTTTGAGCACGAACATGCTCCAACTATCAAATCTTTGCATATAAAATGTTTTGTGCATCTTTAAAACCTGTGAACTCACCAACTCTCGTAGTTGACCATGCCAGGATCGAATTCTTAACAAGAATAAATTCTCAGAAACTAATATCAAAGAAGTTGCGGAATAACACTTTGATATTCAATAAAACAGTAAACCAAAACAGTATATCAAAGAACAACTTGTAAACTTGTATTGAATGCTTGAAGTTACAAGATTAAACACACAACCTCAATATTGATGAACAGGCTCACCAATACGAATTCTACTTCTCTAGAATTAGGATCTATGCCTTGAGGTTGATTTTCTCTAAAAACTTAGAATGAATTTATTAAATCTCTTCTAAACTATTCTATCAAAACTATACATATATTGAACAAAAAGATAATTACAATAAATAAAATATCTTCAGTATATCTTCCAACATTATCTTTAAGCCTTCCATGAATATCTTGATTCTTTCCAGTTGTCATCCTTTCCATCCGGATCTTTAAATCATAAGCAGTACTAACCATGCTCAGCAGCATTAATCTCTTCTAGCAGCATTAACTTTGTTCCAGCAACATTAACTTCTTCAAGCAGCATTAACTTGGTCAGTACTAACCATGCTCAGCAGCATTAATCTCTTCTAGCAGCATTAACTTTGTTCCAGCAGCATTAACTTCTTCAAGCAGCATTAACTTGGTCTTAGCAGCATTAACTACTAAGCAGCACTACCCACTAGCAGTACTAACTAGCTAAGCAGTACTAACTTTATTCAAGCAGCACTAACTTTGACTAGCAGTATTAATTCTACTAGCAGTAGTAATACTCAGCAGTATTAACTTTGAAGTCTTCTAGCAGTAGTAATTCTGAACTAGCAGCATTAACCATACCTGATCTTTTCTTCAGCTCCCAACAATCTCCCCCTAACTTGACTTTTAGGAAAAGAAGTCAAGTTCTTCAGAATTGATTCAAGATGCTCCCAAAACTCCATAATGGCCTAAATTCCAGTATTTGCATCCAATCCCAAACTCTGATTGATGGTTCTTTGGATCAAATATTTAGCCATCTCTGAATCTGGAATACACCCTAGCTTCTTCTTCAGCATGGCATGAAGCTTCAATCTGCTATGGTTGTACACTCTATCCACTAAGAAGTATTCAGTATGATTCAGATCCAAAGTCACTGCATATACTCCACTAGTTTCATATAGAGTCCAATTGTTAACTGACTTGAACACATTCTTAATCACATGCTCTACTTCTTCAGGCTTGAACATCATACACAGATACTCCATTACCAGTTTTGTAATTGAAATCTCTGGAGCTTTCAGTATATCTGCATACAACTTCATTCCTATCTCAAACATCTCTTCAAGATCTGACCTAGAGCATGTTCTGACAATCTTTGCCCAAGTATTGAACACCTCATACTTTTCATCCTTCCTTTTTAGCCTTATGTATTCCTTTCCATCCACTGTCAATGTATCCCAGAGAATGACCTTAGGAGGCTTAACTCCTACAGGTTCTGCTGAAATTGGTTCAGGCACTTTGTCCATCACTACCATATACATATTTACATCATCTGTGTTTGATGGCTCTTTCTGTTTAGATGACTCAGGTGCCCCTTCTTCTTCAGCAACCTTCTCAGCCTCTTCTTCAGATACTCTAGGCTTCTTAGTTGACTTTCTCCTTGCCATCATCTTGGTTCTCTTTAAAGTCCTTAGACTTTCACCCAGAGTGGCTTCTTTCTTTGGTGGTGTTTCTTGCTCATCTGGAAAGGGCTTTTGTATCAGAAAGTCATTACTTTCTTTCATCCTCTTCTCCATCTCCACCCTTTTTGTTTCATTCCCCTGAAGCTTTATCATCTCTGAATCATACAGTTCTTTAATCTTCTCAAACGACATCTTTGAGAACATCTCCTTTCTGACTCCTACAGCACATTTGAGAAATATAATCATCTTGTTTCTCTCTTGGGTACCTAGGAAAGTCTTTGAGGGTTGTCTCTTCTTTACAGCTGTTTTTACCACCACTGATTTCTTCAGAGTTGCAGCCTTCTTCTATGCAATTTCAGTTGCCAGGCTTTGTTGATAAGCTTCATTCAGTTCAGCAGCTAGAGCCTTAGCCATCTCTCTGTCTTTGTCTACTTGAACCCTCTCTTCTTGCTCAATATCAGCTTGTATTTTTCTGGCCAAAGCTTCATCTGATTCAACCAACTTTTGCTTTTTGAGTGGTTGATCAGATTCCACTAGCTTAGCTTTGCCCTTTTCTTTGCTTATCACCTTCTCAGACCTGGATTTTATTGCAGCATCACCTCTTTCTTTTATGATAACTCCTTTGGCCTTTGAAGTGACCTTGGGAGTATCATGTTTTGCTTTGATCAGAGTTTCTGCAATTTCCAGTTCTGTTAGTACTTCCTTCACTGTTTCTGCTACTTTGTTCATGTCAGCAGTAGTAACCGTTTCTGCTGCTCCACTTGAACTAGCAGCATTAATGGTTTCTGCTGCTTGCTTACTTACTTCTGCTTTCTCCCCCTCAACACCATATTTCATCCCATCAAGCTCCCCCTCTTTTGTAGCTTCTTCCATGTTGATCTCCCCCTTTTTGGGAGCATCATTCCCAGATTTCCTTTTTCTTAGTTCAAATTGCTTTCTCCTCTTCCTCTGTACAAGCCTGGTTACCATTTTCTTCAACTTAGCAATCTGTACTTGTTGTGACAGGATTACCAGCTTCATCTCTTCAATCTCTTTCCCTTGTTTGATGACATCCATATTGATGTTGCACATTGTTTCCATCAATTCATTGTAGTCATATCTGTCCTCACCTTCTCAAGGAGTGTTACCCCCTTTTGAAGGATCATGGGATCTTTTAGTAGTGGAAGTCTTCTGCCTAGCAGAAGCACTGTCCACACCCTTGGTTTCTTGGCACCGGGGACCTTTGAATGATTGCTCATTCAAAGTTGCCATGGGGAAGGTCTTAGAGATGTTACCACTATCCTTCTCTGTGCTAGCAGAAGTAGTGGCAGCCTTGTCACCCATATGCTCTGCCATCTCCTTAGAGAGCACCTCCTGAGGGTTTGGAGACACCCTGTTGGTTTCCCTTTGGTTATTCTCTAAGGGAGAATTCTCCCTTAGAGGGCTTAAAGGCTGAGTGGGTGAAGGTACAAGAAGGGAAGGAGCCTTCTTTACCTGTTTCTTTGATAAGTTTGGGTAATTGGTGAAGTTGGTTTGTCAAGAAGAGACTGAGGAATTGATTTAGAGTGGGAAGGTTGGGATTGGCTAGAAGTGGGTTGGTCTAATGGGGGCCTTGACCCTGCTACCATACCTTCATTAGTTCGGGACACCACCATCATTGTAGAGAACAATGGGGTGTCTACTCCTTCCGAGTCCCCAGCAGATCTTCTCATATTTGAGAAAACCTTGCCTTTAGGGGGTTTTGGTACATATATTCCATCAGAATGAGGAATGTCCGTCAATTCATGGTTGATTACTGCTTGAACAAACCTGGGATACATATAAAAGCTCTTTTTGTTTCCCATGTTTGAGACAAGATCATTAAAAATCATTTGTGAAAAATTGTACCTTCTGGCAGTGGCCAAACAGACCAAAGCATAAGCAATGGGACTGTTGAACTCACTCCATCCAGTAGTCTTTTTAGAAATACAGTGCATCAAGGTATGAACAAGAAAACGCCATCGGGGTGAGAATTTAGCTTTTGAGAACTTAAAAATACCCAATGGGCCTCCATACCCCATTCTTGTAAGAGTAGAAAATAGTTCATCATTAGAGGTAGAAGTTATACCAGAGGCATCGTCTAGACGTAGACTGATGCGAATTACCTCTTCAGTAACTGTCAAAGGTTTTTCACACACTGTCGTCTTTATCATTTGCACACCATCCTCAGTAACAATGGTGGCATGTGCCCAGAATTGACCTTGATGCTCAATATAAATTGATGGAGACACTGTCAGTGCATAGGCGATATGACTAGCTTTCAGAAAATCCACTATTTGATGAAATCCTGCAGCTTGCTTTGGCTTTTGGAGCATCGTGATTTCATTGTGCTCGTCAATGAACGCCATTGATGCCATGAATCTTTGAAACTTCTTACCTGAGAACTTTGAACTTGAGAGAAAGAGGGTTTAGAGCGCAAGAGAATAGTATGCAAAGAGTCGTTATGAAATTTTAGGCGGGCAAAGAGTATTTATAGTATTCAGATTATAAGCAGTATTAACCTAGAGCAGTATTAACCAACTATCCTTCTCTCTGCTCCAAACTCAAATCCATGACAAACTTAAAAGAGGAATAGGCTATAACACCACACCACCACCATACAACAACAACTACATTCCTCCTATATCAGACTTACTAGAGACCAAGGATAGGAAGGAATTACCTGTTGGAGCCACTAAGGTAGATCCTTTAGACAAAGTGGTGGTTGAAACAGACTCTGAAGAAGAGAACTCTAATGAAAAGAGTAAAAAGAACAATGTGAGTGGTGAGATTCCTCTAGAAAATAACATTATCACCAATGAGGGATGTGGAAAGGCTTGGATCAAGTCTAAGGACATAGAAAAGACTGAGGGAAAGTCTGAGAAGGTCCATTATAAGCAAACCACAGTTGTGAATCCTGTCCCTTGTAAACAGTGTTCTTGCAATAAATTTGAGTCCCAAAAACATGATAAACCAAGGGGAAATCAGAGAAATTAGAATAATCAATGGGCACAAAAACAAGGGGTTGATCTGAGTAAAATCAATAGACCAAAACCTTGTTTTATCTGTGGAAAGCTTAATCATGTTGCCAAATACTATTATTACAATCCTATCAACCAAAGAGTTAGTTTTCAAAGACAAACTCAAAACTCCTTTGGTTATAGGAAGCAAGGAAGGAATCAAATGGCTGAAAACAGAGCACCTAAAAAGTCTCATGTTCAAAATAAGTTTGCTAAACCAAAGAAACATACTCCAAATAAGCCAAGGAGTAATTTAAAGACAAAGAAAGCAAACAACTTTGTTCAAGTTTGGGTTCCAATTGCAAAGAAACCTGTTAGTACTGCTATCCCAGATAGTACTGCTAACAAGAATAGTGCTGCTAACTTGATTAGTACTGCTAACCAAGTTAGTACTGCTAACAAGGCTAGTGCTGCTTCTAGTAGTAATGCAGTCAAGCATATAATCTTGACAAAGTACTCCAGTCATGAGATTCCTAAACAACTCATCCAGACCAAACTGACAAATTATATAAATGAGAAAGGACAACCCAAGACCACTTTGGCTTGGGTTCCCACCAAGACTAACTGATTTATCAAGTGTACAGGGCAACCAACAGCTCAAGAGGAAAATGAGAAGATAAAGAGTGAGTTTGAGAAAGCCAAGTTGGATATTAAGAAATTTTCCAATGCTTCTAAAGCAATGGACTCTTTGCTCCAAACTCAAATCCATGACAAACTTAGAAGAGGAATAGGCTATAACACCACACCACCACCATACAACAACAACTACATTCCTCCTATATCAGACTTACTAGAGACCAAGGATAGGAAGGAATTACCTGTTGGAGCCACTAAGGTAGATCCTTTAGACAAAGTGGTGGTTGAAACAGACTCTGAAGAAGAGAACTCTAGTGAAAAGAGTAAGGAGAGCACTGTGAGTGGTGAGATTCCTCTAGAAACTAACATTATCACCAATGAGGGATGTGGAAAGGCTTGGATCAGGTCTAAGGACATAGAAAAGACAGAGGGAAAGTCTGGTAAGGTCCACTACAAACAGACAACAGTTGTGAATCCTGTCCCTTGTAAACAGTGTACTTGCATTAAATATGAGTCCCAAAAACATGATAAACCAAGGGGAAATCAGAGAAATTGGAATAATAAATGGGCACAAAAACAAGGGGTTGATCTGAGTAAAATCAATAGACCAAAACCTTGTTTTATCTGTGGAAAGCTTAATCATGTTGCCAAATACTGTTATTACAATCCTATCAACCAAAGAGTTAATTTTCAAAGACAAACTCGAAACTCCTTTTTAGACTTTTTCAGCTGAAGTTCTAGGTCATTCTTCTCCCACTTCCAGTAATTTGTATCATAAGAATGTTGAAGTTCATTGGCTTGGAAAACTTTGATCTGTTCCTCAAAACTCTCAACAATTCTTACATAGTCTTTTATATCTCTCTCTAATCTTTTAAGGTCATCACTCATTGTCTGGTTGTGATCCCTGTACCTTTTAACAGTTTCCATACAAGTTTTAGAGCAAATATTAGACATTACCTCTGTGGGGATTTCTGTGCTTGAAGAATCTGAAACTTTAGCCATTGATGATTTCTGATTTCAAGGAAGAATGATGATTGCAGGTTTCTGAGAATACTTGCTCTGATACCACTTGTCAAGATCGAATTCTTAACAAGAATAAATTCTCAGAAACTAATATCAAAGAAGTTGCGGAATAACACTTTGATATTCAATAAAATAGTAAACCAAAACAGTATATCAAAGAACAACTTGTAAACTTGTATTGAATGCTTGAAGTTACAAGATTAAACACACAACCTCAATATTGATGAACAGGCTCACCAATACGAACTCTACTTCTCTAGAATTAGGATCTATGCCTTGAGGTTGATTTTCTCTAAAAACTTAGAATGAATTTATTAAATCTCTTATAAACTATTCTATCAAAACTATACATATATTGAACAAAAAGATAATTACAATAAAGAAAATATCTTCAGTATATCTTCCAACATTATCTTTAAGCCTTCCATGAATATCTTGCTTCTTTCCAGCTGTCATCCTTTCCATCCGGATCTTCAAATCATAAGCAGTACTAACCATGCTCAGCAGCATTAATCTCTTCTAGCAGCATTAACTTTGTTCCAGCAGCATTAACTTCTTCAAGCAGCATTAACTTGGTCAGTACTAACCATGCTCAACAGCATTAATCTCTTCTAGCAGCATTAACTTTGTTCCAGCAGCATTAACTTCTTCAAGCAGCATTAACTTGGTCTTAGCAACATTAACTACTAAGCAGCACTAACCACTAGCAGTACTAACTAGCTAAGCAGTACTAACTTTGTTCAAGCAGCACTAACTTTGACTAGCAGTATTAATTCTACTAGCAGTAGTAATACTCAGCAGTATTAACTTTGAAGTCTTCTAGCAGTAGTAATTCTGAACTAGCAGCATTAACCATACCTGAGCTTTTCTTCAGTTCCCAACAGACCATATTTTTGTACATGCTTTTCAGGTAATCAAGAAGGTAAACTTTAAGGGTCGTTCTGCGTATAACATGAATATGTTTGGGGGATGTACAAACTTTTGGACAATGCTATCTTGTATTATCTCGGGATTGTAATTTCACGATAAACATTCTACTATTAAATTTTGTAATGTATTTTTATTAAATGTATGGTGGTTGAACTTTATGCTTGTGGATTGTTTATCGGAAACTGTTATACCCCGTGTTTCCGCTTTAGCGGGGTGTGACAGAACCCGTACTTCAACAAAGAATGGTTTCTAATCACATCATATTAGGACCCGCACCTCAGTGTTTTACTTTCTTTTTCTGTTTTTTGTTAAAAAGAAAAATTAAATTTACATTCAGTTAAGGGAGAGAATATCTGTGATTTTAACAGATTTTTAGATACTCAAATGCTTATCTGACCGTGTGTTCTTAAAGATAAATACTTGCGTTTTATCTTGTCAATATACTTTGTCAAGTATTCATACACATAACGGTTTAGCACATTCTATTTGACTTTGTTATTACCATGTATCAAAAGTAAAATCTTTCTATGGTAATACTCACGTTCTTTGTATTTACTGTTCATTGAGTCAAACATCATTTCATGTGCTTTCAGTGAAAATATATTTATATATTGTTCATATAAACAACATTCTTTTTTGGTTCTCCAAAATATTTTTCTTCATGATAAAATGATATGAGCTTAATTGTCAAACTCTTTTAGTTTGAGGGGGAGAATTGCATCGTCAAACACAACTGTTTTGACTTCTCCAAAATTTTATTCTTCATGTAACAAGTGGTATTTGTGCTTACATGTACAAAAAGCCTGTTGAACAGCATGTTCTTTTAGGAAAATACATGGGATTCAGTGTGAGTACTTAACAGAACTTCCATGGATTCACGATAACCAGTGTTTCCTACCCAGGAAGTATACCCTGAGTGATTGAGGGGAGAGGTGTCAAAAGATTTGAGTGTTGGTGTGTGAAAAGAGGTAAAATGGAAAAGAGAGATTAGTTAGAAGTGATAATTAAAAGAAAGAGGGTGAGAGATCAGAGTAAAAGAATATCAAACTCTGCACCAAACTTCTTTTCTGAGTTGGGCAGCCACATAATCTGATTGGTTCACATTCTTTGGTGACCATCATTGAAAAAGGCAACTAGCCCATGCCATCTCTTGCATACAACCCCACCAGCTACTCATTCTTTTCTGAAAAAGAGAATGTTTCACATTTTCTGGGGAAGTAGCACATACACTATTGGTTCTTCATTTGGAAGATACTAATATTGAAAAAGAAGAAAAGTTGCCCCACCTTCGAACCCTTTCTCATGCACATTGAGTCTTTGTATAATTTGTTAACTCAAGTTTGTATTCAAGATTAAATGAGGGGTCAAAGTGTATAGTTGTAAAAGTATAAATAGTTTTGTTGTAAATTTTGTTGTAAGTCAAAGTGATTGACTTTGACTTTAGCTAGTTGTGAGAGGTCATGTTGACCATATAAATAGAAGAGTCAATGTTAATATTCATATAAACACACACACGCATACAAATTAGAAAGAGAGAATACATTGTGAGAAATAGGTATATGGCACTATGAGATATGTGACTCAAGGAATCATTGTAATTGTTGTTTGATTAATCAACTAATGATTTCTACATAATTAATGTCTATTCTATAAGCTTGGATTGGACTTTCAATTGGTATCAGAGCCTAATTCGAAGAAAATCATCAGAATCAAGAACTCACACCCTGTCGACTGTATTTTTAATCAGATTCGTATATTTGATGTTCTTTCGTGCAAATTCTTGCTTGTATTGTGATCGATCAATGTTTTAGACATTTTCTATGTAGTTTGATTACACTTTAGAACTGTAATTTGGATTCAATTTTGTGATTTTGAATATTTCGAAAGTTTGAAGTTCTACGCACTGTATATTGATCACAATGTATATTTGAGTCAATTTGATTGAAATTTCTTGTTTGTAATATGTTCTAGTTACTTTTGAGATCAAATTGGTGGATTTACACTCGAAGATTTGAGTGTTTTTTCGATCGATTTAAGTGTTTTTTGGCAGAAACTCGAAGAACTCGCATACACCACGAAGAACTCGGAATAAATGGAGTTTTCGAATAAGTTTAGCAAGAACTCGCATGGAACATGATTTTTGAAAAAGTGTAAGTGTGAATTTAGCATAGCGTTGTGTACGAGAAGTGTGGAATTCGCATCTGCCTTCATACGAAAAGGAGGATTTCGCATTGCTTGTTATACGAAAAGTTGAAATTTGAAATTCTAAGGGAAGATTTTGCATCTCGAAGGATACGGAAAGTTGAAGAATTCGCATCTCAAATGATACGAATTTGAGGAATTTGCATCTTACATCATACGGATTTTGAAGATTTCGCATGGCAAAGTCGAAAATTTTCTAAGTATAGAATCCTTATCGATACGGAAAGTTTAGGTGTGTGAAATTGACTAACTATAGATTTCGCATAAGATCTTCGTGCGAAAAGTTTGAAACTTGAAAAAATACAAGACAAGAAATCGCATACAGAGACGTGCGAAAAGCAGGAACTCGCATCTCAAAGCGTGCGGAAAGATAGAATTTGTAAATAGAGGCGTGTAGATTTCATTGGATGTGAGAATGCTGAACCACTTGGCATGCGAATTGCTGTGGGTGTGCGAAAAGTACTCATTTGGGGTGCGGATTTTTGAAGTATGTTAGGACTGAAAGTCCTATGTGTTGAAAGTAGAATAAAGTATTTATAAGGGTGCATAATGTAATTCATTAATAGTTGATTAATTAGATGGGCCCAAGCCCATGAGCCCATTAAAGTCTATAAGCCTAAGTATATAAAGGCATTATTAGTTCATTATTCAGGTTAGACGTTTTCATTAGTCAGATTATTAGTAGTCTCATTATTTTTATTAACTCTAGTCTATAGGTTTACTCTCTCTGATCAAAAATCTTTTCTGTAAACCTGTAACCCTTTGATTTCATAATTAATCATATGACTAGTAGTTGTGGCCATATATAATTGTTCATCTTTGATAATATTTGCTGCTGATTGCACTGTACTGGGATTCACAATTGGTATCAGAGTAAAGAGACTAAAATTTTGATCTAGAAAAAAGGTTTCTCTAAAACCCTATAATCAAATATATGTGTTAATCGCTTTTATCTGTTTTAAGTGATTATATGTTTTTGAATTTTATCGATCTGCTTGATTTCTGTCAATCTGGATTGATTTTTTTTTCGGTCTATTGTTTACTGAAAAAAGTTATTATCGGTCTAATATTTGATCTACAATCTGGGTTGATTATTTTTTTTTATCGGTCTTTTGTCAATCTGCATATTTTTTTTTTTTTTTTTGCTGAAACTGCTACTTGGTATAGTTGTCTGAATTTTCATTGAATTCGACTTCTGGGTTTAATCATGATCGAGTTCTACAAATCATCGAGTTCATCGGTTTGTTCATCGTGTTTATCGGTTTTTAATCATATCGCTTATCGGTTTTGAGTTTATCTGTTTATCAGTGTTTGATTTTATCAGTCTATCTCTTAAGTTGTTATTAACCAGGTTCGACCGATAGGTTGTTTGACCGGGACATAGTCTATACCGGTCCTTTGGTTCGACCAGTGCATTGTCATTATCGGTCTTTTATTCGACCGGTACTTTGACATTATCAGTTCTTTGCTCGACCGACTCATTACCTTCGACCGATACCCTGCTTACTGGTCTTTGTCCTTTGACCGATACACTGTCACTTCCGGTCCTTTGGTTTGACCGGCCTTGCTTTGACCGACATTTGGATTCGACCGATAGGTTGTCTATACCGGTCCTTTGCTAGACCGGTACGTTGTCTATATCGGTCTTGTCGTTCGACCGGTACTTTGCATATACCGGTCCTTTGCTTGACCGGTACCCTGCTCGACCGGGTTTCTTAAAAAAAAAAAGAAAAAGGGTCGAATTTTTTGTCTCACGATCATTTTGCAGTGCATTTCTTTTAGGCCCCGTACTTCAAGGTTTCAGTAGTGTGTCATTTGTGACCCTAAACTTTCAAGTTTCACAATTTGTCACTTTTGGTCCTTGCACTTTAGCATACCATCTCTTGTCAAGTTCAGTCCCTGTATATCAAAAGGAATGCCTTCAACCGAAGCTCTTTCAATAAGTATGGATGAGATGCCACCTGTTCTTTACAGAGGAGAATATGACCAATAGAGGATTCAGTTCTTAGACTTCATTGATAAACTAGACTTGGGTGATTATATCAGATTATCTCTGAAGGAAGGAAGAATGAAAACTCCGACAAACATTTGTTATTTTATGGGAGAAAATGGAAGAACGGAACACGAAATATACACAGATGAGCAAAGAAAGATATTTGAAGCTGATAAATTGACTAAAGCTTTTATCTTGCATGGAATTTCCGAGGTGATTTCAAAAGAGATTTCTGTAAGTTTAGATAGTAAAAAGGCTTCAGCAAAACAGTTGTGGGAACATCTTGAGAAGATAATGATAGGACCAAAGATGTCTTCAAAAGTAAACTATTTGGAAACTGAGAGCTCTGAACTAAAAAAACAGATTTCTGATCTGGAAGTTCAAATTGTCCAAATCCAACAAGCAGCATCTGTTGAAAGTTCTGAGGAGCAGATTGAGCATCTGAAAGATACAAATGCTGAGCTTCAAAAGCAAATATCTGATTTCAAGCAAAAGCATGCTCAAAATAAATCCGAGTTTGAGAAATCGTTTGCAAAGAAGTTCTCAGATTTTTCGAGAAAATGTGCTGATGAGAAGAAAGAAGTGGAGCTGAAATGCATAAAACTTTCTCAGCAAGTTTCTCCTTTCGAGAAAGTAATCATCCTTGAAAGAGAAAAGTTTGAAAAAGAAAATAAGGCCATTAAACAGAAGAATGTTGGACTGTTCAAGAAAATATCCGGCCAAAGAAATGATGCTGAGAAGGGATTTGAAGAAGAAGGAAGTATGTTTGAGGCTGAGATCAAAAAGCTTACTAAGAAGTTATCTGAACTATCTGAAAGTGTGCTGAAATAGTAGAAAACGAAGTCTGAGTTCACGAAGAAGATTGACCTGCTTGTTAAAGAAAGAGACAACTTTGCTTCGACGATTAAAGTGCTTGAACAGACTGCATCAAGTTCAAATCAGAAATCGGTCTCTTCACAAAGGTCAGTTAAATCGTTTGATCAGATTCGTAAAACTAACGTTTTCTATGATAGCAATATAGATGGTTCAGGTACACATCAAAGAAGAAGGTGATACAAAGAAGAGCAACTGGTCTGGAAGAAGAAACCAGTTGAAGATGAGCTGAAAGAAAGAGAATCATGTGAACCTGCGTTTAATGCCAACAGGAACAATGTGCGTAAAGGGAAACCTGATCATATCTATACGAGAGATCAATTAATCAGGTTATCAGGTAAGAAAAATTATTGTTCTTATTGTCGCACACATGATCACATTCACAAAACCAGTGATCATTTCTGGTATGGTTCTTATTCTATTTCCCCCACAAGAACTGCAACTAACATTCGAGGACCCAAATACAAGTAGGTACCAAAGCCGAAAACTGATTCTTTGTTGCAGGAACCTACTGTCAAAGGGAGTAGAAGAACTATGGCTTCTAAGTAAATCAGCTTAGAACCCTTACTTCAACGAAGTTTGGCTTCTGATCACATGACAGATCAGGACCCATTCTTCAACGTTCAGACTTGGATATTATTGCAAATATCAAGGGGGAGTTTAATAGATCTATATCATTCTATCATGATTTGAGGGGGAGCTTAAAAGGTAAATATCTTCTGATCTAGATCTCTGATTGTTTGAAAGAAGAACAACTTTCGAACATGAAAAACGCTTTCTTAAATGTTTAAACCACTTCTCTATTCCGAAAAGATTTTATGAATATAGAAGTGTGATTTTAAATGTTTTTCAGTTTTGAGCTTTAATGTTTAACTGACCGTGTGTTTCTAAAGATCAATACTTGTGTATTATCTTGTCTATATACTGTCAAGTATTCACACACACCGGGTCAGTACTTCATTTGTATTTGTTATTACCATGTCTCATAACGAACTAATTTTTCGATGGTAATACTCCCGTTTGATATTCACCGTTGTTGAGCATCTATCATTATTTCTAAATTTCTGCTTTCATTGCTAAATTGTTTATATTTGTTCATATAAACATAATATCCAATTCTTTGATACCCTGACCAGATTTTCAAAGTTTAATTGCTCAAATCTCACGAGCATACATTTTGACAATGTTATCATACATTTTGAGCGTAAATGTTCAAGATAAACTGTTGAGCTATCATTCTTTATAGGAATTACATGGGATTTGTGTGAAAGCTTAAATAGAACTTCCATGGATTCACGTAAACCAGTGTTTCCTACCCCGGAAGTTATCCTAGAGTGATTTGAGGGGTGAGGGGTCATAAATCAAAGAGTGGGGGAGATAACTCATCGGATTGAGTTTTTATCATTGTGTGAAGTGGGAAAATGAAAAAGAGAGTTTGGTTAGAAGTGAGCTTTAATGTTAAAAAGAAAGAGGGTGTGAGAACAGAGTTAAAAGAATATGAAAACTCTGCACCAAACACTTTCTGAGTCGGGCAACCACATCTACTGCTTGGTTCACATTCTTTGGTGACCATCATTGAAACAGGCAGTGAGCCCATGCCAACTCTTGCTATAACCCCACCAACCACTCGTTTCTTTCTTAACAAAGAAATGTTTCATTTTCTTTGGGAACGCAGCATATATGCTATCTAGTCTTCACTTGGAAGATTCAGATATTGAAAAAGAAGGAAAGTTGCCCCACCTTCGCACCTATTTCTTGCACATTGAGTCCGTGTAATATATGTTGCTGTCTCAACAGTTTACACAATTTGAGCTTGAAGAAGCTAAGTAGCTTCAATCATCCATACACTTGCACGAGCACACAAGGAATGTGTTTTCTTGTCATAACATTCATAGAAAATTCCTTTGTGGTTTTTCGATGATTGAATGGAAGCCCTGGGGAGTGAACAACACAAAAGCTCCTTTTCAAAGTACACCAGTTGTACAAAGTGGCTCAGTGCTACTTACAGGCCTACTAACTGTTTCATCTGTTGAATCAGGGTTACATTGATCATTATGTCTGAATTTGAAAAGATTCGAATATATACATTTCATGAATTGACGGATAATCAGATCACAAGTGGGAGAATGTCAAATTATCATAAAGGGGAGATCAAAGAAAGTGTTGAAATTCAAGAAGTTTTGATGATCAAGATGCTCACAATCATCAAAAAGGGGGAGAGTTTTTCAAAGTTCAATTTCAAAGTTCTGTGAAAGTTTGTTTTTCTGAAGACAAAGAGATGAATATATCAGTTCAATGTTGTTTCAATATTCAAAGATGAAGATTTCAAAGATTGTATTTCTTCTATCCCGTATCATGTGGTGTCTGCGTCAAGTTTATTCCTCCTACGCGCTGATTGAAACAAGTTCTTAAGCTAAAAGCATATTCAACTCGCGGTTCAAAGACAGATTCTATGTTTTAAACTGAAGATGCGCCGTGGAATGTCAATTAACTCTCACATTATATTTCTTGTGTGCTGATCCGATGTGATTGAGTTTTTACAGCTAAAAGTTTCTTGATAATGTGTTCAGTCGAGGCTACTGTACATTAAATCTAGTTACAAAGTTGATACTATGAAGATCAAGAGCTTTATTCAAGGGGGAGCGTTGAAAGACATGAAGTCAAGCAACACCAAAGTTCTTCAAAGATTCAAGAGGGAAAGAATATCAAGGCCTGAAGTTTTTCAAGTTGTTAAATTCTTTATTCAACTTTAGGGGGAGATTGTTAGGACTGAAAGTCCTATGTGTTGAAAGTAGAATAAAGTATTTATAAGGGTGCATAATGTAATTCATTAATAGTTGATTAATTAGATGGGCCCAAACCCATAAGCCAATTAAAGTCTATAAGCTTAAGTATATAAAGGCATTATTAGTTCATTATTCAGGTTAGACGTTTTCATTAGTCAGATTATTAGTAGTCTCATTATTTTTCTTAACTCTAGGCTATAGGTTTACTCTCTCTGATCAGAAATCTTTTCTGTAAACCTGTAACCCTTTGATTTCATAATTAATCATATGACTTGTAGTTGTGGCCATATATAATTCTTCATCTTTGATAATACTTGCTGCTGATTGCACTGTACTGGGATTCACAAAGTACAGTGGTGTGAGGATTTATGACTTGGAATATTTTTGGAAATTTTTTATGGAAATTTTTCTGTGTTGTTCTTTGTTGATTATTCGAACAAATGATCATTCCAAGATTTTATTTTACAGATTTCAAGATGTCTCAAGGATACAATTATGATTTTGGGCAGATGAATATTTCTGAAGCTAATGCA
Organism: Arctium lappa; assembly: GCA_023525745.1. Classification (NCBI taxonomy): domain Eukaryota; kingdom Viridiplantae; phylum Streptophyta; class Magnoliopsida; order Asterales; family Asteraceae; genus Arctium; species Arctium lappa. The sequence goes on from CM042064.1 coordinate 15,050,107, forward strand.
AATGTTAAGCAACTTATTGGATAGTTGTCTATCTACACCAAAATGGCAAATGATTGCTCAAGAGAAAACACAGAGATTAAAACTGAGAAAGATGGATTGCAAGATAAAGTATTTACTCTTGAATATGAGTTAAAAGATCTTAAAAGCAAAATTGAAAGCCCATATCTTTCTCTACACAATGTGCTAAAAGAGAAAGTGACAAATTAAAAGAGAAAGTGTTTTGTCTTGAGGTGGAGATTAATGTGCTAAAAGAGGAAGCCTCTCAAGTGAAAGACAACTTCAGTGTGCAAAATGAGCTGAAGAAAGTTGAAGAAAATAGAAAAGTTTTGGAAAGGCAGAATGCTGAGCTGAAAAAGAAGATTTTGGAATTGGAAGCTAAGATTGTCAAATTCAAGAATGAAGATTTAGTCAAGAAAAGTGAGGATATTGTCAAAGGTTTAGAAACTGCAAATGCAAAGCTACAAAAGAAGATATATGTTTTAGAAAAGCAGATTACTAAAGAAAGAGAAGATTTTGATAAGAACAGAAAGGCTTTTGCTCAAAAGTGTTCAGATTTCTCAAGAAAGTCATTTGAAGAAAAGAAATCTGTTGAACTAAAATGTGCTAAACTTTCTCAACAAGTATCAGACTTTGAGAAAGTGATCATCATGGAAAGAGATAAATTTGAGAAAGAAAAGAAGAACATTGAGCAAAAGAATGTTGGTGTCGTTAAAGAAATATCTGATAAGAGAAAGTCTATATAGAAAGATTTTGAGGAGAAAAGAAAAGTTTTTGAGACGGAGATAAAGAAGCTTACAAGGAAACTATCTGAGCTGTCAACTACTGTTCTGAAGGAGAAGAATAAGAAGTCTGAATTGCATAAGAAATTTGACCTGCTCTCAAAAGAAAGAAACAATTTGACTGGAAAGATAACCGAACTTGAAGAAATCATGTTCAAGGTGAAATTGACTGAACAAAAGACGCCAGAGTCAGTTGTCCAATCACCGAGATATGATCAAGCTGAATCTGAATGCTCATTAAAGACAACTTCAAGTGCATATCATAATCATGTTTCTTCAAAAAGGTCAGTAAAATCCAAAGATCAGATTCGTCCTTCTAACCTTTTCTATGATCGAAATGGTGATGGTTCAGGTAAAGCTAAAATGGAAAATGGAAAAGAAAAGTGGATTTGGAGAAGAAAAGGATCCTCATATGAGAAGAATGATCAGAAATCATTTGTGCATACACCAAATGCAAAGAAGAACAATGCTCCGAAAGGTAAATCTTTTGGCAAACCTGATTTTGTTTACACTGTCAACTAGTTAATCAAGTTAGCACAAAAGAAAAATAATTGTTCTTCTTGTGGTGCAAATGATTTCGTTAGTAAAAATTATGTTAATTGCTGGTATGGTTATTACTATGTTTCTCCTAATAGAACTGCATCTAACAAATCAGGACCCAAATACCAGTGGGTACCAAAAGCTCAATCTGTGTTGCAGGCACCTAAAGTCTAGGGGGGTTAAGAACATTTGTTTTTTAATACTTTAGTTCAAAACCCGGACTTGAATATCAAAGAGTATGACTTCTGAGTAAAGCAACTCAGGACTAGGACTTTAATGTCAAAGGATTATACTCTGACACATAAAAGATGATTAATCTTCAAAGGAGAGTACATATTATTTCTTCTGATAAATTTGTGAATGAAAATTTTCAAAGGGAGTTTGACTTCTGAATTTACTTCAATCCTAGTAATTTAGAACTCGGTTTAATGATTAAGGATTATGCAAATGTTAAGGGGTAGCTTATATGTTTTATACTTTTACTGATACAATTTCTGATATTTCAGGAGGAGAATAAAAGATAAATTGATTGTTACTTTTGGGGAGAGTTACTATTCTGATTCTTAAGACCTCTGCTAACTGAACCTCTGGTGGGTTTGGGACTTCTTCTTCTCCAGTCCTCTTTTGGGTTTTATTTTCTTTTTCTTCATGGATTTCTCACCCCAAGCCCCACTCTCTTGGTTTTCCTTTTGTACTACTCTCGTCTCACCTTCAGCTCCTTGTTCTCCCTCATCTATGTTAGGCCTAAGGAAAACAACAATCTCACCCACTTTGGCTTCTATGCATGGAGGGGTTGTAGGACTCGGTTCTAGAGTCCTGCTTCCACATACATAACCCATCTTAGCTTCATCACTACCCAAGTAGGTGAGGAGGGAGGACGATAGAGGTTGTCATTTGGATATCCAGAGGCAAGGATAGTAGGTTTATGGGAGTTTATTGTGTAGAGATTTATCATCTTGCCATCTGCTGGTAATTTGTTGAGACCAATCATCTCATCACCTAAAACTACCGCGATGAATCTGTTGTAGACCAGGGACTTAGAAGCTTTGTCTCTCTTTTGTTCCTCTTGCTTGTTGATCACAGAGTTGATCATTTCCCGCAGAATAAGTTTGGCGTAGTTCAGAGGCAAATCAAAGTACACTCCGTACATGATTTCCATAATGTTGTGGCTTGATTGATCTGTACTACCCACTTTTCCAATCAAGGCTCTGTTAAGGATCGAGAAAAAAACATTCCACAGAGGAGGAAGGTTTTGCCTACGGAAGTCAGTCCTTTTGCATATGGGCTTAGCATATCCAATGAACCTTAGAAATTCTACGATTTCTTCATTTGTGGGTTCATCTAAGAATTTGATACGATTTATTCATCTGTGGGTTCATCTGAGAATTTGAGCAAGTTCAGTTGGTTCTTGGTGGGAAGTTCAAATATGGTGGAAACAACTCTCTTGTTGATTCCAAGTTCAAAGATTTCATTTACAGAAGGTGATGTGGCATAGCTCATATTGCATTGTCCAAATTTCTCGTGTTTTTCATATCTGCAGGACTGCCAGAATTACTGGACATATGATTCAGGGATGTCAGTGTGAGTCATGGTTAGAGCTTTGTTCAAGAAATGGTTTTGTAGAAGAAGAATGAGTGGTTCAGCATCCTTTGGGAATCCTTTTGGTTCAAGAGCCACATAGTGGTTGTTGGGTTTCAGGGGAAGATCATTCAAGTTATAGTCATGGCGAGTGAAGGAAAGCATTCGACTAGTTAGGGCTTGTTGATCGACTGAGTTAGAGTTGTTCATGCTTTGGGCAACAGAATGCTGAGTGTTCTCGCTAGATTCTAAGTGGGACACCATTGAATCGAAGTGTAGGAGAAAGAAGTTGCAGATTTTTTGCTTTGAGTTCTTGAGAGAGAAAGATTTCAGGTAAAAGGTAATAAGATGAAAGGGTTTGGGTATATATTGTGTGAGAGGGGTAAATGGATTAGGCGGTAAAAAATAAAAATTTGAAGTTCGTAATGAGTGTCTAGCTGTCTAGAGAGTCGTTTCAAAAATGACGGTACAATGCACAACGCAATCACATTTTGCCACATCATAAAGGGTGGTGCACGATCGAGTACGTGTCCCACTATTCTCATGCACATGGCATTTTCTATACCCAAATGCCTGTTACTTTCAAAAAGAACCTGCACTCCAGAATACTTTTGAATTAAATTCATAAGTGTTGATTAATGAAGAGGCTCTATGGGATTAAGAGCTTCTGCGTTCTGGGGGTGGTGAAGAACTTCGACAGAGTGAACAAGTTCTCTTTACCAAAATATTAAATGATCAATGACGTGGTCAAAAGAGTCTTGTCTAGGCACAGGGGCTCTGTTAGATCTCGCAAAGGCTCTAAGACCAAAAATTTCTCATAAAAGAAAGTTTAAGAGGAATTTTGACCAATCAAGATTTTGATTTGGTTATTATGGTAAGTTTGGACATATTTAAAGGTTGGTGTCCGATAAAATTGTTTTTATCCTTGTTTATGAGCAAAGGTCTTACCTGGCACTGCAAACTTCTCGATAGAATTGGCTTTTTTTTCTCCCTCTTGAATGATCAACCTTTGTGATCAGATTCAAGGTTTCCTTCTGCTCCCCCTTGAACTATGCTTGGATCAGATGTGATAAGTTTGGCACAAAACATAGATCATAGAACCATAACAAAGATTGGCAATAAGATATGCAAACAGGATTACTATACATACATAAACAAACTATACAAGCATAAGTAAAGTTATACATACTGAAAAGAAATTTGGTACATCAGAGGCTCTGTGTCGGGAACACATTGTGCATGTTATTGTGCACAATGTTGTATGCTCCAAGCGAAGAACTCACAATCCATTGCTTACGAGAAGTAAGAACTCGCACGATGTAGTCTACGACAAGTTAGATTTCCGAATGTTAGCATGTACGACTAAGTTTAGAACTCGCATAAAGGGGTTTGCGACAAGTAAGAACTCGCAGAGAGCTACTTGCGACAAGTGTTGAACTCGCAAAAAGTTGCTTACAACAAGTAGGAACTCGCATGTTGTACCGTGCGAGAAGTGAGGAACTCTTACATAGGCTTTTGCAACAAGTAGAAACTCGCAAGTAATCCTTTGCGACAAGTGGCTTTACGGCTCATGCCACTTGTGAGAAGTGAATTTTCATGGTTAGTGGTATGCGACAAGTTAGTCTGCCACAAGTTCATGCTTAAGCCTTTGCGACAAGTTACTCTTCACACCAATTTACAACAAGTTTGTCTATTTTATTTGTTCCTGAGACTTTTCGTGTAATGCATATGTGACATCACTCTTATTATCAGTTGGTCACATATTTCTAGCAACTGATCAGATTTTCACAGAGCTCATGCCAGTCAAGACTTTAAGATATTGAGTGTTTGGTTTGGTCTCTAATTGGATTGGATTAGCAGCTTGAGTATCTGCAATCAACATTCTGGAGTTTTCTTGACGATGCTAAACCTTTGAGTGCTCTTAATCATTTTTTTGATCTCATCAATGAGAATTTTGAGTGCTTGCAATCATTGTTCTTCTGATTTGGTTGTGATATAGAATTTAGATTGCTTATAATCATCCAGCTGATTCGTGAAAAAAGGAGGTCTGGGTTTATTCATTCTGTGTTCTAGAAAGCATTTAGAAAATGAGCATTTTTTTTATTAGTTGTTTTAAAGTTATCAGATATCTCTTCTACCTTTGCCTAGTAGTGATTGCTACAAGATGCTTCCTCCTATGGGCATATTAGATTAAGTTCTTAAGATGAACTCTTATTCAACTTATGCTTCAAAAACAGATTTGTTGTTATAAACTGAAGATACACTGTGGTTGTCACATAAAATTCACACATTTCTTTCTTGTGGGCGTAACAAATGTATTGAATTTCTAGAGATAAAAGTTGTCTTGAGTGCACTCAGTTGAGGTTATTGCGCACATCGAATCTGGTGTTTTAAAGTTGAATCTTTAAAGGATAAGAGCTTTATTCAAGGGGGAGCCAAAGCTATTTTGAAGATACCCAATGCTAAAGTTTGTCAAGAAATCAAGGGGGAGAAGAGCTAGCGCTAATAGAACATTTTATGTCCATATTTAGAAAGTTTTGTAATGGGCTTTTAGTTTTATAAAAGGTCTTGTCATAGCATTTGGGTTTGGGCTTAAATGTTGTACGTGGGATGATTGGGGTATAAATAGGAGGTTGTTTGTAATGTGTTAGTAACTTTCATTCAAAATGTAGACGTATGGTGTACTATGTCTTTCTAGAGAGAGAAACTCTTTCTCTGTGTAGGTTGTGAATAATACAATCATCTTCCTCCCATTCTATCTCATGTTGTCGTTAATTACATTGATTAATTGTGAATACTGGTTCCTATAAAAGGACTCAAGGTAATGTTTTCCCAACATAATTCCCACCTTTTATAAGTTGTAAAAACATCCGGTTGACCTTTACTTACCGAAAATTACGGATGTCGCATATATCAATAGTGTCGGACCGTGACAGTCATTTCACGTCTACGTTTTGGAGGAGCTTCCAAAGAGAAATGGGGTCGCAAATTAAAATGAGTATCGCGTAACATCCTCAGACCGACGGTCAAAGTGAGGGAACTATTTAGACGCTGGAGGATATGTTGAGGGCATGTGCCCTAGATTTCCAGGGTTCATGGGAGAACCACCTGTCGTTGATCGAATTCGCTTACAACAACAACTATCATGCGAGCATAAAGGCGACTCTGTATGAAGTACTATATGGCCAGAAGTGTCGACACACCCTTATGCTGGAACAAGTTTGGGGAGAAGCAGTTGGCAGGAGAAAAAACGGTGTAGATGACTATGGAAAAAATAGTCCAAGTGTAGGAAAGATTGAAAGTGGCTCGTGAGCGACAAAAGAGCTACGCGGACAAGGGACGAAAAGATATAGAGTTTCAAGTAGGGGATAGAGTGATGCTCAAAATATCCCCATGAAAAGGAGTGGTACATTTTGGGAAGAAAAGAAAGCTAAGTCTGCGTTACATCGGACCCTTTGAAATCATTCAACGGGTCGAGGAATTGGTGTACAAGTTGGATCTACCCGAAAAGTTGTGGGGGATCCACAACACGTTCCATGTCTCCAATTTGAGAAAATGTTTAGCAGAAACTGATTTGGATGTGCCAATGCAAGAGTTGCAGTTGATGTGGAGTTAAACTTTGTAGAAGAACCCGAAGTGATCGTTGATCATAAGGTCAAGACATTAAGGACTAAATAGATCAACCTTGTGAAAGTTCAGTGGCGTTTTCACAAGGGGCAAGAAGCAACATGGGAGGTAGAATCGGAGATGAGGACCAAATACCCGCATCATTTTGATAAAGAAATTCCAAGGACAAAATTCTTTTAAAGAGGGGAGTGTTGTAATGACCGTGAAACCCCTCTCCCTCTCTCTAAGTAAATGGTGGTTAAAGTTGGAAAAAGAGGATTTGGGGGAGGGGGGCATTTTAGCAAGTAGCTGAAAGACTTTCATTTAGGGGTAAAAACCCTAAATGGTCTCACTCATTCCATTGTTGGAAGTCGGCGTATGAGAAAGACAGGAAAGAGTAGACGAAGTTGGATCATGGTTTCAATATTGGGGAAAAGTGAAGAATGAAGCAAGAAACTGAAGGATTTCATCTCAAGAGGTAACACCACTGTACTCTTTCTCTTTTTTCTAAGCATTGGAAGTTTTATTGAAGATTTTCTGATTTTGTTCTTATTCTGATAAGTGTTTTTGCTCAAAATGGTTTTGGGAAATCCATAGTCTAGGTAGGTTAATCTTCCGATTTGAGGGTTACTTATTGCTTTTGTTGGTATTTGATTAAGGAAAGAATAAGAGCTTCGACGATTTTTTCCATAACAGTCGAGAGACAATGGAAATTGCCCAACTTGGATCAAATCCCATTCTTGAAGTTGAGAACCTGGGAAGTGGCGTTACTCGGGAGGTAGGTGCCCAGGGTGGAATCCGAAACTAAGCCCCTAGATGGCTCCAAAACCACCTCCAAATGCGGGTAGGCCGAGAACCAAGGCCAAACCCGGGATGACCGGGAACCTAGGGCCAAAACCCGGTTAGTCCGGGAAGATGGTATCAAACCCGGAAGGGCCGGAGTGGGACCAAATCTAGATAGACCAGGAAGCGGGGATCAAACCCGAAAGGACTGAGATTTTGTCCGGATCCGGATAGGTCAGATAATCCAGGAGAAATTAGCCGAAACTGTTGTAATCCGGATGACCTTATCTGGGGTTTTAATGGAATCGAGCAAGGGTTTAATTATGTGTTATTTAACCCAAAATTTGTAGGTATTTGGATCTTCATGATTTAAGTGTTGGTGTGTGTCGGGTATCCGTTCAGCAGGTAAGGGAACCGTTGGTGCTTCTTTCAAAGAAAAGGATGAATGTTGAAAGGTAGGAATCGCAAATTGTTGGTCTAGAGTTCGATTATAGATGTTGTTTGAAGTAGACGTCTCGGCTGTGATAGGATAATCTCAATTTCAATTTATGAAGACCTTATTTCTTTTGTAATGTATTGGGACCCATTTGGGATTTATCTTTAATATAAGCCATGATTGATTTTCGGTTGTTACATTTGGTTCTCTTTTAAGTTTGGATGTAGATAATTTGCCAACTAAATTGGCTTATTATATTATAGATAAGTTAGATCTCAATAGTATGACACTAAACTTAGAGAGTGGCAAAATTCCAATAACACGACAATCTGTTCGGGATATGCTAGAATTACCATTGGGTAATATAAAAATAACTCAAACCAAGGCAACTGCTAAAGATTCAGTGGTTAGTAAGTGGAGGGAGCAGTTTGGGAAGACAAAAGAGATCAAGGCAACTTTGCTGGTAAAAAAAATGAAAGAAGATCAAAATTCAGGAAGGTTATTCAAACATAACTTTTTGGTTCTGATGGGTAGTTGTTTGGGAGAAGCCATGAAATCTGGCAACGTTAACCAGAGATTCTTGAAATGCTTAGATGTTGATAAAGATATTAATGATTTCGACCGGTGTCAATTTGTTATTGATTGTGTAAAAAATAGCAAAAATCAATGGGATAAAAGGGATGCTAACTACTATTACTGTGGACCAATGACATTTCTAACGGTATGTATTTTTATTTAATTTTAGTTCAAGATATATTACTCTAATTGAGTTATGTTAAATACAATTGAATGCATTTAAATGTTATCATATTTGACAATGACTTTTACGCTAGTTATGAATTTTTATTCAAATCAAACTTATTTGAATGTATTTGAATTATTAGTCCTCTAAAGTAGTATTGGTCTATATGTAAAACAAAAGTGTTTGTCTTTTGAAAACAACTTTATGTTATAATCTAGTTATAGGTAATTGAATGTATTTGTATTTTAAGCTAGTAATGTCATGTGTCTACAACAACAGTATTTGCCTTTTGATAACAAATTTTCCTTTTAAGTTAGTTGAATGTAATATAACTGAATTGAAGGTAACTGAATGTTATTGAAGGTGATTGAACGTATTTTAATGTTATAAAAAATGGGAATATATTTGAGGATATTTGACTATAACTGAATATAATTAAATACTTTTGCAAGTTATCTGAAACTAATTGAACGTAATTGAAGGTATTGAATGTTAATGAACTTTTTAGAATTATTATTGAAATTAATTTAAACTAATTGAATGTATTTGAATGATAACAAATATTTGAATGTGTTTGACTTAATTTAATATAATTGAAGGTAATTGAGTTTTATTAAATATGCAATTGTGTTCAAAGGTAATTGGACTTTCACTGATATTGAATATAGTTGATATTTATTTAATGTATATGAATATAAATGAACTTTATTGAAATTGTTTTAAACCTACTTAAATTAAAAATATTATATAAATGTGGATGCTTTTTTTTCATTTTACCATTATTGTAATTATTGTATGTGGATTCTACAAAGACAAAAGATATGGATATTGATTCAAAAAGATCTGCATTATTGAATTGGAACACTGCCCTTCTAAAAGAGAGAGAGACATATGAATTACAGAATGATTTGTTTGGAAAAAAAGAGATTGATCAATTCAAGAACAAAACAATTATTGTATTTGAAGAAAGAAAATGAAGAAAAGGGTGAAGTCTCTACAAAACAAAAACCAAAAATGGATGTGGAGGTATTATGATATTATTTTTATCTAAATGTAATACTATTTTTCTGCTATATAACAAAATTATTAAAAAATTTAAGTTTAATGTTTTCACAGGAAGTAATACAGTTTGTAGATATACGTTTGAAGAAAGTAGACCCTATGTTGAAAAACATGCATCAAACTTTAATAGAAGCTGAAAATTACTACCTAGAGAATGAGGAGATTGCAAAACTGAAGGAGAAAGTTGAATCAATATTTGAAAGTATTATGTAGGGAGACAATTAGAAGTAGTTGAATATGATGTTGGGTAAAGTAAGAAAGAGGATGAAGATGATGACAGAGAGAAAGAGAAAGATAATGATGACAAAGAGAAAAAGAAAGAGAATGATCGAATAGGACAAGAAGTTGATTGTAAAACTGCAGCGGAGAGAAACAATCCTTATGGAATGGAGTCAATGGATGCAACAAATTTCATTGTTGAAAATGTCGAAGAAAGCAGTGTTCAGCCAAAGGAGGTGGTTTCTTTTGAGAAAGCATTAAATGAAGAGGAAGGGAGAGACAAAAAAAAAGTTAGAAATTAAAATTAAGAGAATTTATTTGGAATATAACCAAAAGCCATCAGAATTACAAAAAAAAAGAAGTATATAAGAAAAGTACAGGAAATGAAAAGGTCAATTGTTTTTTATAATTATAATTATAATTATAAATATTTAAAATTTAGTTTTTCAATAACATGTTATTTATAATATTCTAACATAACATAATTTTTATATTTGTTTTACAGGGCATTGTGATGGATATATCAAAAGAAACTCTTCAGATGGAGATGATGAATGAAGATGTTATTGAAGAAAAATTTGTAGAAGATCAAGAGGCAATTACAAAGAAAGAGGAGGAGGAAAGAGTTTTAAGAGAGTAGCAGGAAAGAGTAGCAAGGGAGGAGGAAGAAATAGTTGCAAAAGAAGAAGAAATGGTTTTATTGAAGGTAATTGAGTGTTAGTGAAACTTTATTGAATCTATTTGGATGTTATTGAAGTTTATTGAATCTTTATGAACTTTATTTAATGTTATTCAAGTTTATTGAAGGTAATTGAAGATTAATTAACGCAATTGAATCTTATTGAATCTTATCTATCTTTATTGATTGTTATTTAATTTGATATCTATACTATATTGTAAAACACGGATAAAAAACTCGTAAATACAAATTATTAGGCACAAGGTACCATCATTTTATACAAGATTTTAAAAATCTCTTAATTTACAACTATAACACAAGATACATATTACCACTGCAGACTTTTAACACCCACTAATTTGGTATGTACAGGGCCTTCCTTTTATGCAGAACTTTTGATGTATCACTATTAATTAATATATTATATTACTTTAACTTTGTTTTAATTATATTATTAAATATGTAATTGGTTATTTTTTCTAGATGTCATTAAAATATATAAGATAATCATTGAATTCTAACAAAATACTTAATTTTTTTATATAAAAAATATTATATTATTAAGCCTAAATTAAACAAATTTATAAAAAAAAAAAAACATTATCACTTTCTCAAAACCATCCAAAATCGTACTGTAAATCGACAAAAAAATAAAATGAAACATTAAAAACGTGATGTATTTCGTTGCATTGTGCGAGTACGCTTCTAGTTATTAATGGAACTGAATGTTATTGAACTTTTATTGAATCTTATTGAACTTTGTTAAATCTCATTGATCATTATTGATTGCCATTTGAATCTTTGGATATTATTAGAGGTAATTGAATGTAACTGAAACTTTATTTAATCTTATTGAACTTTATTGAATCTTATTGTAATAGGAGGAGGAAGAAAGAGTTAAGAAATAGAAGGGGGAGGAGGAAAGAGTTTTAAGATATGAGCAGGAAAGACTAGCAAGGGAGGAGAAAGAAAGAGTTGCAAAAGAAAAAGAAGAAATGGTTTTATTGAAGGTAATTAAGTGTTTGTGAAACTTTATTGAATCTAATTGATGTTTATTTAATCTTTATGAACTTTATTTAATGTTATTGAAGTTTATTGAATCTTATTGAATGTAATTGAAGATTAATTAATGCAATTGAACTTTATTGAACGTTATTGAATGTTATTGAATGTTATTGAACTTTATTGAATCTTATCGATCTTTATTCATTGTTATTTAATTGAATATTATTAAAGGTAATTGAATGTTATTGAACCATTATTGAATCTTATTGATCGTTATTGAACTTTGTTAAATCTTATTGATCTTTATTGATTGTTATTTGAAACTAATTGGATATTATTAGAGGTAATTGAATGTAATTGAAATTTTATTGAATCTTATTGAATGTTATAGAACTTTATTGAATCTTTTTATAACCGAAAGAGGAAGAAAAAGTAAGGGAGGGGGAAGAAAAAGTTAAGAAACAGGAGGAGGAGGAAGAACGGACAAAGAGGCAGAAAGAATAAGAAGAAGAAGAAAGAAATAGAATTCAGAAGCAGGAGGAAGAGAGAGCTTCATGGGAGAGAGAAGAAAGGATAAGAAAGCATAAGGGAGAGGAGGAAAGAGTTGCAAAAGAGGAGAAGGAGAATTTGGAGAAATAAAAGAATTGGATAAACACAAATAACAAACAGAAGAATAAAGAGAAATTGAAAACTTTGTTTGAAAGATATGAAGAAGAATATGAAATGAACATAAGTTGGTCAGGATCTGATCAAGAAAAAGAGGAAGCTACAAATAAAAAGACTGAAGAAGAGAGTGTTGCGGAAAAAAAATAATTAACTTGATGGATGACTTAAAAAAGCAACAAAAGATCAGTTGAAAGCTTTTTGTCAGCAAGAAAAGATCGTTGGTAAGTTATATATAAATTATATATATATATATATATATATATACATATATTAAATTAGAGTATTATAATTTTATTTTATTTTCATAATTTTTTTAAATATGTTATTATATAATTTATTGCTTATTACAGTGACATAGTCTTTAGTTCTGGACTAGGATTCAATCTCTTCAGGTTTGAGTTGGAAACCTTATGTCCAAAGGTAGAAGTCAGTGCAGGTGTTATACACACTTGGGCATTCATTTTGAATAAAGACGAGGAGAATAAAAGCCAAAACTCGCCAAGAAGGGTTTTTGTGTATTCAACCGCATTAACACCATTAACAAAAGGCTATAATCTTCTCTGAAAATCTTAATAAATCTTGCTTGAGTGACCCCAATTTAGCAAATGTTGATTTGGTAAGTAAAATTATAAATTATGTAGTTCAACAATTCATAAACATATATGTTTTTGTTGTTGGATTATGTGTCATCATCAAAAGGAAGTGATTGATATAATATTTTCCTAGTATTATAATTTATCATAATGAATGTTTCCTTTTCTTTGTAAACTTATTCCTATTTAAAGGGCTTATGATTAATGAGAATTACATATTTCTTCTCTCTTTCGTGGCATCCCACTGTTCTTTGGGGTTTTTAGTGAAGGTATTCTTATGAAGGTTATGATTTATTTAACGTCTCAAAACATGATGGTATTTGCTTGTACTTTTTCAAGAGGATGTTTTAGGGTCAATAGGAAGTTAATGGACTTTAATATATTCTTGTACCTTTTCAAAATAAGGATTAAATACTCATTTATGATACTCATATTCTTTTTGAGTTTACGACGTTGATTTTGGGATGAGTTGTTCCAACCATTTACATATATAAAGAATAATATATGATTTCCTTTTTGATAAGAAATTGGATTATGGTTATGAAATTTCATTATCATAACAATATTGGATTTTTGTATCCTTATATTTTGTTGATAATATTTCATAAATATTTTAATTTCCGAACTTCCCGAACTAATCGTACAGTGGAATGAAACCCACTTACTCGATTACAAAAAGGTGACTGATTTCAACAAAGAAATGTTATATCCAAAACGCGTCTCAATCTCTGTGGCAAGGAACTCACAGAAGATGACATGATTCTTAACATTATTTTCACCTTTCATATATCAAAAATATTAATGAACTAATATAAGTTGGAAAGTAACCTTTAGACAAACTCTTCAACCTACTGCAAGTGGTTGAGAGACATATGAGCAATATACTTTATTGCTTATTACAGTGACATAGTCTTCAGTTCTGGACTAGGATTCAATCTCTTCAGGTTTGAGTTGGAAACCTTATGTCCAAAGGTAGAAGTCAGTGCAGGTGTTATAAACACTTGGGCATTCATTTTGAATAAAGACGAGGAGAATATAAGCCAAAACTCGCCAAGAAGGGTTTTTGTGTATTCAACCGCATTAACACCATTAACAAAAGGCTATAATCTTCTCTGAAAATCTTAATAAATCTTGCTTGAGTGACCCCAATTTAGCAAATGTTGATTTGGTAAGTAAAATTATATATTATGTAGTTCAACAATTCATAAACATATATGTTTTTGTTGTAGGATTATGTGCCATCATCAAAAGGAAGTAATTGATATAATATTTTCCTAGTATTATAATTTACCATAATGAATGTTTCCTTTTCTTTGTAAACTTATTCCTATTTAAAGGGCTTATGATTAATGAGAATTACATATTTCTTCTCTCTTTTGGGGCATCCCACTGTTTTTTGGGGTTTTTAGTGAAGGTATTCTTATGAAGGTTATGATTTATTTAACGTCTCAAAACATGATGGTATTTGCTTGTACTTTTTTAATAGGTTGTTTTAGGGTCAATAGGAAGTTAATGGACTTTAGGTATTTTGTTGTACCTTTTCAAAATGAGGTTTATATACTCATTTATGATACTCATATTCTTTTTGAGTTTACGACGTTGATTTTGGGATGAGTTGTTCCAACCATTTACATATATAAAGGATAATATATGATTTTCTTTTTTATAAGAAAATGGATTATGGTTATGAAATTTCATTATCATAACACTATTGGATTTTTGTATGCTTATATTTTGTTGATAATATTTCATAAATATTTCAATTTGCGAACTTCCCGAACTAATCGTACAGTGGAATGAAACCCACTTACTCGATTACAAAAAGTTAACTAATTTCAACAAAGAAATGTTATATCAAAAATGCGTCTCAATCTCTGTGGCAAGGAACTCACAGAAGATGACATGATTCTTAACATTATTTTCACCTTTCATATATCAAAAATATTAATGAACTAATATAAGTTGGAAAGTAACCTTTAGACAAACTCTTCAACCTACTGCAAGTGGTTGAGAGACATAACAAGGTTCTTTCGAATAACAACACCATATATGTCGAGACAAAGAAAATTCTCGATATCAATAATGAAAGCGTTAGATGTGGAAACAACTCCAAATGATTGTGAGTTAAAAATAATTTCACACATTTATGCACTATGCGGACGAAACCCTAGAACGGGGTCAGGGTCTTGGTAAGAGTCGGGAATGATTTTTCAACATCTGGAGTAGTGATACAACTACCACCCCAAGTGAAAATGGACAGTAAAATAAGAAATGCGCTAAAGAGTGATCCTGTCGAAAAGGGAACAAGTTGAAAATGAACTATAACATATTAATTTAATATTTAATATTGATTAAGCATATGTTTCTTTGGAAATTGACTTTAAGTATTAAAATTAATTTCTCTACTAAGTAATCGAATATGTAACCATTATAGATGTAAAGAAATACATCATAACAAATGCAAAAATTTCAATATTCTCCGTTCCGTATAGGAATGTATCGAGGAGAATTGATTTTTTTTTACCTCTCACACAATCTAAAATGATAGATAAATACTTATTTTATAATTCATTCAACCGAAATACTTAGACGATGAACTGTCATTTTCTTGTTAGTACAAGATCAATAAGAACCTTGTAAAGATATTCGTATCAAATGGAAATTATAATGAGCATATATACATAAGTTCTAATGAATTTGAATGTAAACATATATCATGGAAAAATATGTGTCAAACTAACTAGTAGATTATTGAGTCATCGAAACATTTTTGTCACCAATAAAGAACTTTCGGGAAATGACACATATATGTTTCGACATGACCATGTGGGACACCATGGTTATGACATAGTGATCCGTGTATTGCAAAATACACATAGACAAATTCTCTTTCGAGTGATAGGCAAAACGAGGCAAATTGCAACTGTTGACTTCTGCAGCATAAGAAACAACATTGCCATCATAATATGCCCTCTCAAATACCTAAAACTTTTGTATACACCCTAATCCTTAGCCAAGCCAGGAATGAGATAATTCTAAAGCTAAGGACATAATACAAAAATATTCCATTGTTACAACGAATATAAGGTGATATTTATGGATATAAACATCCAGAATGCGGGCCATTAAAGTACTTTATGGTTCTGGTTTCGACACGATGAACGCATGTCGTATTATTGTCCACATGAAATACTGCACTCCTAGCACTAGCCATATGTTTAAGGGCTCACCACCCTGATTATTTCATCAAGTCTACATGACTTTGAATGTCGGAGAATTTACATCATAAGGATTTGATGTTAATTGCATATGTATGAGGATCAATGTAGAGTTTCCTATACCCCATGTGTATTTATAAAATGGTCTCATAGAAGTTGTTATCAAAAGAATATGATGACATCTAGGGTATTAGTAATGCGCACCAATTTACCCACATCTACATGGGGTTATTTAATTATTATATGCAATTTTTTTTTGTTTTTAGACCCACTACTAGCTAACCAACAGCGTACCAGTTGGTAACTGGATATAAGCCTTATACTTTACATTTACACATGTTTGATTATATGTGCCAACTGCGCCCCCACAGCGCATCGAAATGGGTCCTTAAAGATGATTTGGTATGTGTTGGATATGAATCCCCAATAATTATCCGTTAGTTAGAGTATTTGACTAGTGATCTCTTTACCGCTAGATTTGCGGGTTGTCACTTTGATGAGACAATCTTCCCGTCGTTAGGGGGAGATAGGAAAAAGAATTTTTCATGGGAACGACAGGAAGTGTCATTGAATATTCCTACTCTGTCTCATTTTGATCCCTAAAACTTCACAATGCAATGTTGAAGTCAAACGAATCAGACTCGATACCTAATACGTTTAATGTTATTCCAGAAGTGACAAAATCACATATATGAGCTGCAAATATACTCGCAAGGTTAAAGTCCCCAAACAAGGGCACAACGTCACTAGAAAGTACGTTGCAGTCACACATGGTGGAGGTGTGGTTGAGGTCGTAGCTCCCAAACGGAAATGGGGGAAGGTACTTGGTTCGATAGATACTCATCTAAAGGAAGAGAAGAGAAAGGCACAACTATTTGTCATCAATACATAAACCTCTCATGAGATTGTCTCTGATTAAACTATGTCTATGAATCATTACCTGAGGACGCTCCAAAGTTAATATTGATTCCATAGATTAAAGAAATCTCAAATGAATTATGAGAGTGCATATGAGTCGATGGACAGATCATACATACTCATTGATGATATATTTCGCATATATTGTTGCTTAGGAGATGATAAAGCACATTGACATCGAACCATGCTCAGTTGAAAAATATCAACAAAGAGCAAATTGGCCTAAATAAGCAATCCAGGAGAATCATATTATTTGACAAATGAACAGGTATTTGGTTTGGTAGTGCTAACCCACTAAGTGTAAAGCCTGTAAGACATAGATAAAATCATTTGTCATAAAGCGTAATGAGAATAATTAAGTCATAATGTATGAGACTCTCCTTTGGCGCAAGGTTTCTCACAATGCCCTGGATTGACCAAGAGAAGACTTACTCTCCCGTGATGGACGTTATAATGTTATGCTAATTAATTAGCCTAATAGTTTCCGAAGGACTGGAAATGCAACTCATGGATGTGGTTAATACATATCTCTATGGGGATCTAGATTCAGAGATATAAAAGTGTTTTATGGCATTACATTACCAAAATCAAGTAACTCTAAACCACGAAGTACTTTTGCAATAAAATTGAAACGCTCACTTTATAGATTAAAACAGTTTATGCGGATGTGGTATAACCCCCTAAGTGAACTATGAATTGTGCCCTTGCGTATTTATGTAGAAAAACAAGTTCTAAGACTTTCAAAGTAGCTTTATATGTCGATGTTATGAACATAATAGGCACTCTTGATAAAATAAGAGAAACCACAAGCAGCTTCAAATCTAAATTTGAGATAAAAATCTTGGGAAAACTTGGGTTTGTCTAGCTATTCGAACAAGGACACCGAGTTTGTGAAATATTCACCGATCGCATATGTCTAGAAAATAATCAAGCAATTTAATATGGACAAAGCGCATCCGGTTAGCACTCCCATGATTGGTCAAGTTATTGGATATAAGGAATTGTCCATTTAGTCTAAAGGATGGTGACGAAAAAGTGTTGGGAGCTGGAATTCCCTATCTAAGTACAATATAAGCATTATCGTACTTAGCACAATACACTTGATTGCATATTCTATTTCTCAGTGAACTTGTTAGTTAGATTTAGCTCAACGCCAACGCAACATCATTTGGAATGATATCAAGTAAATCTTTTAGAATCATTGACATGGGCTTATACTTTCCCTGTAGAAATAAAAATGAGATTGATAATCAATATTCAATACCCACTTATAATATAAGCATCAAAAGTACTAGCTCTTATAGAAAAACACGAAACAACCTCTTGGTATGTCTTTGTTGATATTAGGTATCTGTCTGACCCATACAAAGGTTGTTCTCAAATTGGATAAGGAATTACCAATGGGAATACGCCGATTGCTTGGAAGTAAGCTAAGCAAACCCTTGTAACTACCTCCTTGAACTAATCCAATAATATTACTCTCCATGAGATAATGTATATGATTAACTACTATCATTACATATATTAGAAGAATTAGTAATTTTTGGGCTCAACCAGTATCCTATTTGCATATATGGAAATAATGCATCATGTATCGAAGAAATGAACATAAGATACATCAAGGGTGATAACACAAAGCACATTATGCTTAAGTCTTATACAATCAGCAATAAGAAAACTCTCCTCGAGATTCAAGTGAATCAAGTAATATGCCAGGAGAATATTACATATTTTACCAAATCATTACCTAAAATCATATATTGGGAAACATGTAGAAAGTAAGTGTAAATGTTTTCCAAAATCCCTTGATTAATGCACGAATCAGGGGGAGTAATAGACAAAAGGAGGAGTCTACTATATTTGTGATATTGGTATGTTGTGCTCTTTCCTTAACCAAGGTTTTATTTTTCCCATTGGGTTGTGTTCCTTGGTGTAAGGTTTTAGTGAGGCAACTGTTTATATACCATCATATTTTCTAACTCTCTCGATTAATGTACGAATATAAGAGAAAACTAGATTTAAGGAAAAGTCTATATATTGCAAAAACTGGTGCGTTGTACTCTTTCCTTCGTCAGACTTTTATTTTTTCCCACTGGGTTTTTATTTTGGCGTAAGGTTTTAACAAGGCAACAATTGTGCACCTTCACTCACTTGACTCGGCACAAGGGGGAGTGTTGTAGGATTATGTGCCATCATCAAAAGGAAGTGATTGATATAATATTTTCCTAGTATTGTAATTTACCATTATGAATGTTTCCTTTTCTTTGTAAACTTATTCCTATTTAAAGGGCTTATGATTAATGAGATTTACAGATTTCTTCTTTTTGTCTTAATGTTATTCTCTCTATATTGTTGTTCTATTTATTTTTCCCTTTAACAGTTTTCTAATTTTGATTGTTTTTTAATTTCAGGTTTTCTTTATAATAATTCGAAGTAGCGATTATTATATGATTGTCTTCAATTTGAAAAATCCGGCTATGGAGATTATTGACAATAGAAAAGACAACCATTCAATAGAAGTTAAATATGGATCAATTCCAAATATTCTGGTATGTTTTTCTACATTTAATAGAATTTATTAATAATCATATTAAATTATAATTGACTGAAGTATGTTATTTAATTCAGTTATATTGTTTATTTAATTCTAAAAGAAGATAATATCTTTTTTATTTATTTCAGTTAAATGCCTTCTGCTAGTATTTTTCAGATGTGAAGCACCCAAAGTTTGAAGAAATAAGGCAATTAGATAATAATGCCTCAAGACTGCAGATACCTTGGAGATCAAAGAATAATAACACTGATTGTGGCATTTTTGTCTTGCGCCATATGGAAACATAGTATGGCAATTAGTCAAAAGATTGGTCATGTGATATTCCAAGGGAGACAATAAAAAAAAATAAACAAAAAAGGAGGATGACAGAGCTGAGATACGAGTATATAGCAACAATCCTCTTGCATGAGTTGAATGAACATAAAGATAAAGCTTTTGAAGGCATAGAAGAATGGTCAAGGGTATTGTCAGGATCGAATTCTTAACAAGAATTAATTCTCAGAAACTAATATCAAAGAAGTTTGCGGAATAACACTTTGATATTTAATAAAACAGTAAAATAACACAGAAAATATGAAGAACAAACTGTAAACTTGTATTGAATGCTTGAAGCTACAAGATTACACACTCAACCTCAATATTGATGAACAGACTCACCAATACGAATTCTACTTCTCTACAATTAGGATCTATGCCTTGAGGTTGATTTTTCTCTATCAAAAATTATTCTTAGTTAATTCTATCTATTCTATACATATACTGATTAAAAGATAATTACAAAGAATAAACAAATCTGCAGTATATCTTCCATGTATATCTTCTATGTAAATCTTCAGTATATCTTCAGTATATCCAGCTGTCATACTTTCCATCCGGATCTCCTAAGCAGCACTAATTATGCTCAGCAGTAGTAACTTCTTCTAGCAGCATTAACTACTAAGCAGTACTAACTACTAGCAGTACTAACTAGCTAAGCAGTACTAACTTTGTTCAAGCAGCACTAACTTTGACTAGCAGTATTAATTCTACTAGCAGTAGTAATACTCAGCAGTATTAATCTTCAAAGTACTCTGGCAGTAGTAACCACACTTGTACTAGCAGTAGTAACCACACTTAGTAGAATCTTCAGTTCCCAACAATCTCCCCCTAACTTGACTTTTAGAAGAGAAGTCAAGTTCTTCAGATATTTCTTCATAAGCTCTCCAAGATGCTCCCAAAACTTCAAAGTTCATGCTCCTATATCTGGATTCAGTCCCAAACTCTGATTGATTATCCTCTAAATTAGGTACTTTGCCATTTCTGAATTTGGTGCACAACCCAACTTCTTCTTTAACATAGCATGAATCTTCAGGCTGCTGTGATTGTATACTCTATCCACTAGGAAGTATTCTGTGTGATTTCTATCCAAATTCACTGCATATACTCCACTAGTTTCATATAGAGTCCAATTTGTGACAGCTTGAAACACATTCCTTATGACCTGGTCCACCTCTTCAGGTTTGAACATCATACACAAATACTCCATCACCAGTTTTGTAAGTGAAATCCCTGGAGCTTTCAAATGATCTGCATACAACTTCATTCCTATGTCAAACATCTCTTCTATATCAGACCTAGAACATGTTCTGACAATCTTGACCCAAGTGTTGAAAACCTCATACTGATCATCCTTCCTCTTGAGTCTGATATACTCCTTTCCATCCACTGTCAGTATATCCCAGTGAATGACCTCAGGAGGCTTAACTCCGACAGGTTATGCAGAAATTGGTTCAGGCACTTTGTCCATCACTACCATATACAAACTTACATCATCTTTGGTTGATGACTCTTGCTGGTTAGATGACTCAGGTGCCACTTCTTCTTCAGCAACCTTTTGTTCTTCTTCTACTCTAGGCTTCTTATTTTTCTTTCTTTTAGCCATCATTTTGGTTCTTTTCAAAGTCTTTTGAACCTGCACTAGAGTAGCTTCCTTCTTCTTTTCTTCCTTTTTCCCTGCCATTTCTTTGATAGGAGTTCCCTCTTCACTTTCAGGGAATGGTTTATTCATATCAATATCATTACTCTCCTTGGCCTTCTTTTCAAATTCCACTCTATCCTTTTCATTGCTCTTCAGCTTCCCCATTTCTTTCTCATAGAGATCTCTGATTTGATCAAAATTCATCTTCATAAACATTTCTTTCTTTACCCCAATTGCACTCCTCAAGAAAGTTATCATTTTGTTTCTTTCCTGAGTGGCAAGGTAAGTTTGTGAAGGTCTTCTTTTCTTTGTACTTGATTTTGCTATCATAGCCTTTCTCAAACTTATGGCCCTTTGTTTAGCCTTTTCAGTTTCAAGCCCTTTTTGATAGGCTTTATTTAATTCAGCAGCTAAAGCCTTTGCCATCTCCCTGTCCTTTTCTACCTGAACTCTTTCTTCCTTCTCAATCTCCTCCTGCATTTTCCTTGCTAAAGCTTCATCTGATTCAACCAACCTTTGCTTCTTGATTGGTTGATCAGATTCCACCATCTTTGCTTTTCCCTTATTCTTTGATTCTGCAGCCTTGTCTTTCTGTTCTAATTTCCTATCTCCCCCTTCATTTATGACCACTCCCTTTGCTTTGGGAGTGTCATTCTTTGCTTTGATTAGCATTTCAGCTACTTCAACTTCTGTTGGTGATAACTCTGTTACTGCTGCTTGTGAGGTTTCAGCAGCATTAACAGTTTCTGCTTCCTTCTCCCCCTCAACATCAACATTCTCTTTATCAAGCTCCCCCTCTCTTGTTGCTTCTTCCATGTTGATCTCCCCCTTTTTGGGAGCATCCTTCTCAAATTCCCTTCTCCTTAGCACAAAATGTTTCTTCTTCTGTTTCTGTACTAGTTTCATTACCAATTTCTTGAGCTTGGTAATCTGCACTTGTTGAGATAGGATAACCAGCTTCATCTCCTCTATTTCTTTTCCTTGCTTAATAACATCCTGGTTGATGTTTCCCATGGTCTCCATCAATTCATCATAGTTATAACTGTCCTCACCTTCTCTGGAAGTGTTACCCTCCTTTGAAGGATCATTGGATCTTTTAGTAGTGGAAGTCTTCTGCCTAGCAGAAGCACTATCCACCCCCTTGGTTTCTTGGCACCAGGGACCTTCAGATGATTGCTCATTTGAAGTTGCCATGGGGGAGGTCTTATTGATGTTACCACTGTCCTCCTCTGTGCTAGCAGGAGTAGTGGCAGCCTCACCACCCATATACTCTTCCTCCTCCTCAGAGAGCACCTCCTTGGGGCTGGGAGACACCCCTGTGGGTTCCCTATGGATATTCTCTAAAGGAGAATTCTCCTTTAGAGGGCTTAAAGGCTTGGTGGATTCTGGTACAAGAAGGGAAGGAGCCTTCTTTACCTGTTTTCTCTTGTAAGTTTGGGTAATTGAAGAGGTTGGTTTTGCAAGAAGAGACTGGGGAATTGTTTTTGAGTGGGAAGGTTGGGCTTGGCTAGCAGTGGGATGGTCTAATGGGGGCCTTGACCCTGCTGCCATACCTTCAGTGGTTTGGGACACCACCATCATTGTAGAGAACAATGGGGTGTCAACTCCTTCCGAGTCCCCAGCATATCTTCTCATATTTGAGAAAACCTTGCCTTTGGGGGGTTTAGGTACATATACCCCAACAGGTTGTGGTATGTCCGTCAATTCATTAGTAATAACTACTTGAACAAATCTGGGATACATAAAGAAACTCTTTTTGTTTCCCATGTTTGATACAAGATCACTGAATATCATTTTTGAGAAATTATACTTTCTGGCTGTAGCCAAGCAGACCAAAGCATAGGCAATTGGACTGCTGAACTCACTCCATCCAGTAGTCTTTTTGGAGATGCAATGCATCAAGGTATGAACAAGAAAACGCCATTGGGGTGAAAATTTTGCTTTTGAGAATTTGAAAACACCCAATGGGCCTCCATACCCCATTCTTGTAAGGGAAGAGAACAGTTCATCATTGGGGATAGAAGTTATACCAGAGGCATCGTCTAGACGTAGACTGATGTGAATAACTTCTTCAGTAACGGTTAGGTGTTGGTCACACACCCGTGTCTTGATCATCTGCACACCATTTTCAGCAACAATGGTGGCATTTGCCCAGAACTGCCTCTGATGCTCGATGTAGATGGTAGGGGCAACAGAGAGAGCATGAGCAATGTGGCTTGACTTGAGGATATCCACAATCTGGTGGAACCCTTCGGCTTGTTTGGGTTTCTGTAGCATCGCGATTTCATTGTGTTCATCTATGAAAGCCATTGAAGCCATTGATCCTTGCAAAAAGGTTGCCTGAAAACTTTGAACTTGAGAGAGAAAGGGTTTAGAGCGCAACTGAATAGTAAGCAAAGAGTCGTTATTAACGTTTAGGCGGGCAAAGGGTATTTATAGTATTTGGATTATAAGCAGTATTAACTTAGAGCAGTATTAACTACCTAGCAGTATTAACTGCGAGCAGTATTAACTAACTAGCAGTATTAACTGCGAGCAGTATTAACCGCGAGCAGTATTAACTGCGAGCAGTATTAACTAACTAGCAGTATTAACTGGGAGCAGTATTAACCGCGAGCAGTATTAACTAACTAGCAGTATTAACTGCGAGCAGTATTAACTGCGAGCAGTATTAACTGTGAGCAGTATTAACTAACTAGCAGTATTAACCAACTAGCAGTATTAACCAACTAGCAGTATTAACCAACTAGCAGTATTAACCAACTAGCAGTATTAACCAACTAGCAGTATTAACCAACTAGCAGTATTAACTGTACTTACTCCTTGAAGCTTAGTCTGAATTTAGTACTGCGATGTATGCCCTGCAAAGATAGATTAGTACCACCAAGAATCTATAATATTCAGATATGTATCCACTTTTTGAGATAATGTTTATTCAGAGTTGATCATTCCCACACTTGTTACCAAGAAAGTGAATCTACCCACATCAAAAGCTTTGGTGAATAGATCAGCAAACTGGTTGTCAGTATGAACTTTCACAACTTGAATAAGTTTCTTTTCATTACAGTCTCTTATAAAGTGATACCTGATCTCAATGTGCTTTGTCTTTGAGTGCTTGACAGGATTATTTACAATGCTGATAGCACTGCTATTATCAATAAAAATGGGAGTGTGTAGAAAGGTTACCCCATAGTCCATCATTTGATTCTGAATCCATAAGACTTGAGAACAACAACTTGCAGCTGCTATGTACTCTACCTCTGTTGTAGATGTGGACACTGTGGTTTGTTTCTTGCACTGCCAAGAAACTAGTCTAGCACCCAAGAACTGACATCCTCCAGAAGTAGACTTTCTGTCCAAGTTTGCCCCACCTAGATCACTGTCTGAGTATGCAATTAGGTCAAAGGGTGAGTCATGAGGATACCAAAGTCCCAATCTGGGTTGTCCTTTGAGATATCTGAATATCCTCTTAACAGCTTGAAAGTGAGATTACTTTGGCCTAATTTGGAATCTTGCACACACACAGACTGGAAACATTATATCTGGCCTTGATGCTGTGAGATACATGAGAGAGGCAATCATGGATCTGTAATGATGCACATCCATATCCTCCCCCTCAAGATCTGCTGTTATCTGTTTGTGAGTTTCCATAGGTGTACTAGCAGGTTTTGAATCTGAGAAACCAAACTTGGTTAGAATGTCCTGCACATACTTGGATTGACATATGAAGATGCCATCTGACTTCTGTTGAACTTGGAGTCCAAGGAAGAAAGTAAGTTCCCCCATGGAACTCATTTTAAACCTTTGATGCATTAGATCCTCAAACTCCTTGCACATGTTAGCTCTTGTAGATCCAAAGATAATGTCATCCACATAAATTTGGACCAACAAGATATCCTTCTTCTTTCTCTTGATAAATAGAGTCTTATCAATGACTCCTCTTTCAAAGCCATTTTCCAAGAGATAGGATGACAAAGTGTCATACCATGCTCTTGGAGCTTGATGCAGTCCATAAAGAGCTTTCTTCAATTTGTATATCCTGTCTGGATAGCTTGGGTTTTCAAACCCTGGTGGTTGACAGACATATACCTCTTCTTCAATTAAACCATAGAGAAAAGCACTCTTTACATCCATTTGATAGACTTTGAAGTTCATGTAAGAAGCATAGGCTAGGAATAATCTGATTGCTTCTATCCTAGCCACAGGTGCAAAGACTTCTTCATAATCTATACCCTCTTCTTGAGTATACCCCTGAGCCACTAGCCTTGCTTTGTTCCTTATGACAATTCCTCTTTCATCTCTCTTGTTACTGAAGATCCACTTTGTGCCTATTGCTCTGTGACCTTTAGGAAGGTCTACCAGATCCCATACATCTTGTAGTTTGAACTGCAACAATTCTTCTTGCATTGCTTCTATCCAGCTGGATTCTTTCATTGCATCATGTTCCTTTTTAGGCTCAAGCTGGGATAGAAAGCAAGAAAGCACTGTATGCTGTTGATCTTGCATTTCTTGAAGTCTGCTCTGATGTCTAGTCATCATAGGAGATGATATATCTCCTATTACCAGCTGTGGAGGATGATTCTTTTGAACTCTGGTGTTATGACTAGGTTCTTCATTAACATCAGCTTCTAGATTGGAGTCATTCAACTCAACTGAAGTGTTTTCAGCAGCTATTTCTGATTCTTTATCTTCTTGATTCTCTTCATCTCTACTCTGACTTGGTCCAGTAGATTGTTCCATTTCACAGTCTTCAAAAGAATTCACTGTGGGTGTGGGAAAGATCACTGATTTAGATACACTTTCTTGAACTTGTGTAGTCCCTGATCCTTCACCTCCTGAACCTGCATAATCATTACTACTGAAACCAAAGGAGTTAGTTAGTGAATCAATGTCAAATAGCCATTGAGGACCAGTTCCAATAGGATTTGGTGTGTTCTCATTGCATTTGACATTGTCACTTTCTTCAATTATTCTAGAAGATGAATTGAAAACTCTGTAGGCCTTACTTTGAGATGAATAACCAACAAGAAATCCATCATCTGCTTTGCTATCAAACTTACCTAAGTGAGTTTTGGTATTGAGAATGGTACAAGGACACCCAAAAGGTTTGAAAAATCCAATAAAGGGTTTTCTTTTATTTAAAAGCTCATATGGTGTCTTGTTATTTGGTTTAACTACTAGAACTCTGTTTTGGACATAACAGGCAGTATTAACTGCTTCAGCCCAGAAGGTAATTGGCAGTTTTGAATCAGCCAACAAAGATCTAGCAGCCTCTATTAATGTCCTATTTCTCCTCTCAGCAACACCATTCTGTTGAGGAGTCCTAGGAGCACTATACTGTCTATCAATCCCTTTCTCTACACAAAAGGTGTTTAGATCAAAATTTTTGAATTCAGTCCCATTATCTGATCTAATGACTTTTACTTTTTGATTAGTTTGGTTTTCAATTCTCAGGATAAAAGACTTGATCAGTCCACTTGTCTCATCCTTAGTCCTTAGAAAATATACCCAGGTGAATCTAGAGTAATCATCAACAATAACCAAGCAGTAAGATTTCTTGCCTATACTCATAACATTTGTAGGACCAAACAGATCCATGTGCAATAACTGGAGACAAGAAGAAATAGAATTTATCTCTTTGGTCTTATGAGAAGTTTTATGCTGTTTGCCTTTGAGGCAAGCAACACAATGATCATCACATGAAAAGACTTTAGAAGGTAAGCCCCTTACAAGGTTGTTTTTAACAAGTTTGTTCATAGTCTTAAAATTCATGTGACACATCCTTCTGTGCCATAGAGAGGATTCATCTATAGAAGCTTTTGAAACAAGACAATTTAGAGATGAATCACTTTTAACATTTTCCATATCTAGACAGTAAACATTGTCCTTTCTTGGAGTTCTTAGTAGTATCATGCTTTCATCAACTACTTTGAACCCTGGAGCAAGGATCATACACTCAGTGTTTGTAAATAATATACTATGTTGTTTGTCACAAACCTGTGATACAGTTAACAGGTTGTATTTTAATTGATCAACATAGTAGACATCCTCAAATGTCATCTTACCTTTGGTGACATTACCTTTTCCACTTATCTTACCACCAGTAAGATTGTCTCCAAAAGCAACATGTCCTCCATTGATATGCTTGAAATCCTGAAGGCATGACATGTTGCCTGTCATGTGCCTTGAGCAACCACTATCAACATGCCATATGCTCCTTCCTTTGAGCTGTTGGTTGCCCTGCACATAAGATAGATCAGTTAGTATGAAGCAGGAACCCAAGCCAAAGTGGTCTTGGGTACCCCTTTCTCATCAAAATACTTGCATTCCTTCTTGACAAGATTTTTGAATTTTAACTCCTCGTTCTTGGAGTATTTTGTCACAATAATAGGCTTGAAAACATTTGTGCTGGAAACAGTACTGGTTTTAGAGGTATTAACTGCCTTAGCAGCACTTTCATGCTTAGCAGTACTAACCTTGTTAGCAGTAGTAACTGTGTTAGCAGCAGTAACCTTTGAAGAGGTACTAACACAGATAGCAGCAGTAATACTTCCAGCAGCACTAACCCTGTCAGCAGCACTAACAATTTTAGTACTTTTGGGCACCCACATTTTAATGCTTTCTTTTAAAATCTTTTTCTTTATGGGGCCTTTCTTTTCACCATGTTTCTTTCCAGCCTTTCTATAATTAACAGACTTTTGCTTACATCTTTGAAAGGTCATCTGTTTATTAATAGGATTGAAGAAGCAAGATTTAGCCAGATGATTTATCTTGCCACATATGAAGCAAGGTTTTGGTCTATTGATTTTATTCAGATCAACTCCTTGCTTCTGAGCCCATTGATTATTCCAGTTTCTTTGATTTCCTCTTTTTAAACCAGAATTTAGGCTCTTGGCTTTACTGCAATCACACTGTTTACCAGATGCAGGATTCACAACTGTGGTCTGTTTGTAATGGACCTTGTTGTCTTTTCCTTTGGTCTTTTCTATCTCCTTGGACTTTATCCAGTCTTTCCCACATCCCTCATTGGTGATTATATTGTTTTCTTCATGGATTTCTTTATCTATATAATTATCTCTCTTCTTACTGGCTTCTTTCTCAGTTAGATCCTTAATTACTACTTCATTCAAAGGGTCTATCTTAAAGGCTTTTTCAGATAAGTCCTTTTTCTCCTTGGTTTCTAACAAGTCTGAAGTAGGAGAGATATAATTGTTGTTATAAGGAGAAGGTGTACTGTTGTATCCAATACCAGGCTTCATCTTATCATGTATCTGAGCCTTTAGAAGAGAATCCATTGCTTTTGAAGCATATGAAAACTTCTCTATGTCAAGTTTAACTTTAGACAATTCCTCCTTTAGCTTATCACTCTCTTCTAAGGATTTAGACAGTTTGGTCTCTAACTCATTCTTTTCCCACTTCCAGTAGTTAATGTCATAAGAGTGTTGAAGTTCATTAGCTTGAAAGCCTTTGATTTGTTCTTCAAATCTCTCAACTATTAGCACATAATCTCTTCTATCTTTTTCTAACCTTTTGAGGTCATCACACATACTTTGATTGTGATCCCTGTATCTTTTGACAGTGTCAATGCAAGTTTTAGTGCAAAGATTAGAAATTACCTCAGATGGGAGATCAGACACTTCTGCCATAAGAGCTTGATTCTGAATGGCTTCTTCAGCTTGATCACTTCAATCAAATCCCATTCCTTGTTGAGAAACAAGGGCTTGAGCAGGATTCTTGTTCTGAGTGTAGCTACCATTCTGAGCTTGTTGGTGGTTGTTGTTAGGAACAGTACTCCTGCATTCTCTAGCAAAGTGTCCTTTCATGTGACACTTATAACATTCCACTTTGGTCTTGTCAAAACCATCTCCATCCTCTCTTCTTTGAGAGAAGTTATTCCTTCCTGTTCTTTTAATGAACTTCTTCACCCTCATGGATAGCATGGCCATCTGCCATTTTATATCCATCTCCTCTAGGTCATCAGGGTGAAGTTGATCCAGATCATCATTGATTAATGAATTGTTACTATGACTGGACAAGAAGGCTTCAAAGATTGTTTCAGATCCTTTTTCTGAACTTGCTCCACCAGCAGTACTAACTGCTTCAGGGATGGCAGTAGTATCAGTGGTTGCTGAAAGCAGTGCAGAATTATGGACATAACCAGTAGGCTTTTTCTTGATCTCTACCTCAGTTTCAAAAACTCTTAGATCGTTGTATAGATCATCAAGTTCTTTCTCCTCCAGATTGTCACTCTGCCTATAAGAGACAGTGTACATAGTCCACTCATCCCCAAGAGATCTGAGGAACTTTCTGTTGATGTCATCTTGATCCATCTTTACTCCAACAGTGGCCAGTTCTCCAATGAGTTTGTTGAACCTATCAAAAGTTTGAGTCATAGACTCATTCTTTGAGGAAGTAAAATTCTCATACTGCTGCTTAAGAACATCTCTTTGATTTCTTTTGATACTCTTAGTTCCAGCAAATCTTTTCTCTAGAGAATTCCAGAGAATTTGAGCATCAGTGCAATTGCAAAATTGATGATGATATTCATTGGGGATTGCCAAGAGCAGAGTGCTCAAGGCCTTCATCTCTGTCTGTCTGATCTTTCTTTCACCATCTGTCTTTGGTGGAGGTCTTTTTCCATCTGGTCCTATCCTTCCAGCTTCAGAAGGACCATTCTCAATGATATCCCACATTGAGTAGTCAGTGAGAAGAATATATTGTCTGATTCTTATCTTCCACATGTCAAACTCACTGGGTTTGAGCATTGGAACCTTGGAGACCAAAGTACTGCTTGATTCTGTAAGATTTTCCATGATAGATAGATGTTTCTGATAGAATTGGCTCTGATACCACTTGTCAGGATCGAATTCTTAACAAGAATTAATTCTCAGAAACTAATATCAAAGAAGTTTGCGGAATAACACTTTGATATTTAATAAAACAGTAAAATAACACAGAAAATATGAAGAACAAACTGTAAACTTGTATTGAATGCTTGAAGCTACAAGATTACACACTCAACCTCAATATTGATGAACAGACTCACCAATACGAATTCTACTTCTCTACAATTAGGATCTATGCCTTGAGGTTGATTTTTCTCTATCAAAAATTATTCTTAGTTAATTCTATCTATTCTATACATATACTGATTAAAAGATAATTACAAAGAATAAACAAATCTGCAGTATATCTTCCATGTATATCTTCTATGTAAATCTTCAGTATATCTTCAGTATATCCAGCTGTCATACTTTCCATCCGGATCTCCTAAGCAGCACTAATTATGCTCAGCAGTAGTAACTTCTTCTAGCAGCATTAACTACTAAGCAGTACTAACTACTAGCAGTACTAACTAGCTAAGCAGTACTAACTTTGTTCAAGCAGCACTAACTTTGACTAGCAGTATTAATTCTACTAGCAGTAGTAATACTCAGCAGTATTAATCTTCAAAGTACTCTGGCAGTAGTAACCACACTTGTACTAGCAGTAGTAACCACACTTAGTAGAATCTTCAGTTCCCAACAGGTATCAGCAGTAGAAAAGAAAAAGTTTGCAGAAAACAGATTAAAGGTAATTCTTGGGAGACAGTGATGCTTTAGAACAATGGAATCTTATGTTAGTTGTTTGTATTGGACAATTTTATTGTATATGTATATTGAAAGTTTGCTAATATGAAGAAATTTTGGTGGATATGAATCTTGTGGTTTTGGGTTTTTCTCAAAATGAATGAAACAATATGTTCAATAACTTTATTGAAGATAATTTAGTGTTATTGATATTTATTGAATGTTATTGAACCTTAGTGAAGTTATGTGATTGTAGTTTAATTCAGTTGAATATAATAGCCTGTACTTGAATCAATCTGAATGGAATTGAACATTATTGAATCTTATTGAACTTTATTGAAGCTCATTGAACTTTGTTGAAGTTTATTAAATGTTACAGTTTTAATGATTGTTATTTTGAATTTATTGAAGGTAATCGAAAAATCCAAGCCAAGGGAACGTGAGCCGAATCAAAGAGAAATTATTTACAAGTATCTATACAATGAGAAAGATGAATATCTATATCTGAACACCAACTTTTTCCCTTCTATCAATCAACATATATACCAAAAATTTATCGAAACAAAGACTCAGGACATCAGATTGGTGCATTCAGACTTCTTCATTAAGAGGTTTGTAGATATAAGAATGTAGTCTTTCTCAAAAAAATGCCATCTTGTATGTTGAGTATAATGTTGAAAGAGAAGATGGGCACTTATATGTATTTAGTGATGCAAACTTGGTGAATCTGAACCCTTATGATCTTCATCAACTTCTTGGGTTTACAGAGCAGAGGTTGGACAAGGGTACAATATTTGTTGTTGCAAACAGTATAATAAGAGAAGTGACGTGGGACCTGATCAAGCTCAGAGGAAAACTAGACTTTCAAATTGCTTTGGAGCTTGGGGTTGATAACATGGCATTCACAACACGTTAAGAGGATATTGAGAATATCAATGAAATGCATTCTGGGTCAACAATTACAATACCAAAACTTGGATTTGTTTACAAGAATATACAAATATAGAAAATATTCTTCAGAATTAAACAAGTTTATAAGTACTCAACAGAGACTCTAAGCTGGTTGAAGTATGAACTTCGAAAGAGGATTGGAAATCCGTTTGTGCAAGAAGAAGATGTTATGAAAGTCATCACTTGTATGAAGAGAACCATTAGATATAGAAACATGATCATGAGATACCATAGATCTCTTACTCAAGGTTTTGTTAATTGAATGTAAACATGTTTTAATGTACGTAAATATGTTTTAAGGTATGTAACTATAGTATTTTATTAAACGTTCTTGGATCTAGTTGAACGCAATTGATTGTTATCAAATAAATGATTGAAATAGAATTTAAATATGATTAAACCTTATTGAAGGTAATTGAACTTAATTGAACCTTATTGAACTTTATTGAACGTAATAGAAAATGACCTTATTGAACTTTATTGAACGTAATTGAACCTTATTGAACTTTATTGAACGTAACTAAACTAAATTTGAACCTTATTAAACTTTATTGAACGTAATTGAAAAAGACCTTACTGAACTTTCTTGAATGTAATAAAACTTAATTGAACCTTATTGAACTTTTTTGAACGTAATTGAACAAGACCTTACTGAACTTTGTTGCACATAATTGAACTTAATTGAGCCTTATTGAACTTTATTGAATCTTATTGAATGTAATTGAAGATTAATCAACACAATTGAATCTTACTGAATGTTCTTGAATGTAAATAAAAGTAAAGTTGAATGTTTATGAATGTTATCAAATAAATTATTGAAATAGAGTTTTAAGATAATTGAAGGTTATTCAATGTTACTTTAACGTAACTGAATCTTATACAAGGTAATTGAATTTACTAAACTTTATTGAATCTTATAGAATCTTATTGAACTTTATTAAATCTTATCGAACTTTCTTATATGTTATTTGAAGGTAATTGTAGATATTTTAAATTAAGAATGTGTTTGATGATGACATATAACTAAATTTGAATCAACTTTACGTATTTGAATCCTATTAAAATTAATTGAAGACTATTGAACGTAATTGAATCTAAATGAATGTTCTATCATTTGAAGCATAGAATATTGAATCAATGTCCTTTAAACTAATGAAAGAAATTGAAGTATAGTATGCTAAACTATTGTTCTTTATTCATCGGACAATTTCTTGAATCATGATTTACTCTTTGTTGACACTTTCTGCAAAGCCTCTTCCCACTAGAACTTTTGTTGATTGTTTCTTCACGTTCCCCAACATATCTCTTGCTAGTACCACATTCTTTGTTCCTTATGTTTGATGGAACTTCGACATTCACTTCAGAGAGTTGAGTTGTTCCAACAAAAGCTTCTATAGTTTCTTTTCTACTCATTGATGATTCTGATAAACCTTCAACACCAAGATCATATTTGAATATCTTAATGTGCTTTAAAACTTTAGTAAGACTCTCAACATTACTCCCGATATTGTTGATAACCCGTCCAACTGAAGAATATATCTCAGAAAGAGCATTATTACTCTCTGGACTGCCATTCATTATTGGTTTGAATGAAGGAAGTTTTGTTGCGTCTCTTCTCCAACAATTAAGAACATATCTTTTAGGAATATTTTCAATTTGATGATGTCTCAATACGTAAAAGATGTGGCAATATAGTATTCCATATCTTTCAAATTTAAGGCAACTACAAGATACACTACTATCCGATTCATTGAAAAGAACCTGCAAAAAAAATGTCAATGTCTGTAATAGAATCTAACTGAATGTTATTAGAAATATTGAAAATTAAAAATAATAATCATACCTTGAATTCAACTCCATTGTCTTTGTCAATATCCACTATCGTATTGGAGTTTAACGCTTAGCAAGAATATAATGAAGCAATAATTTCTTTCTGACAATATAAAATGATTCCCGAGTATATATTTGTGCAACATGCTTCTCAATTTCAAGACGAGTTTCTAAAATTGGAATTGTCATTCTTGAATTATGATCATTTAAACGTTGGTTATACCTCTTCTTCTCCAAAGATGTATCAAATTGACTAAAGAAATGAAGAAGAGTCGATTTCCAATTTGAGTTATGTCCAAAAAAGTAATTCTCACACTCTGACCTTCAGGTTGTCTTCATAAGTGCAGACATAGGAACATCTCTAAAATATGTTGGAATCTACCTATTCCGCATCGCAAACATTTCTCTTAACCACTTATGCCCCTCAACTCCAAAGTCTATCAATAATGATTTCCATTCTATATCAAATTCATTTGCATCAATCTTGTCATTCCATACAAGAGAATGTAAACGTGCTCTGAAACCAGCTTCAACATTTACTGAACTAAGCTATAACAAGAAAAATATATGAATTAATATATTTTAACGTTCTTGAATCAAAATGAAAATGAATACACTTGTAGTTCGCTGAACTTAATTGAATGTTATATAAGATTTGACATTCAAATGTAATTAGTCTTTATAACTTATTGTAGTTCATTCAAAATTAGTTTATCTTGATTCAATAGTATCAAGAGAAATGTATTTAATTGTTCTATACCTTGTTGGGAAGTTTTTCATAATATGCCACATGCAAAGACGATGTCTTGCAGTTTTGAAGACACCCTCAACAACTTGCTTCATTGCAACATCTTGATCTGTTACAATAAAATATGGATCTTGAGGATAAATAGACGTGAATACTTTTCAGCAACCATGAATATTGAGGAATATCTTCTTTAGAAAGCATAGCAGGAACAAAAATAATGCACTTATGATGATTATCAATTCCTATGAAAGGAATAAAAACCATATTATACCTAAACAAAAGATAAATACAAAAATAAATTTCTATAATAGTGAAATGAATATTGATATAAAATATGAATATAGTTGAATATAAATAAGATATCTTACTTGTTATATTTGAAAGTTGAATCGAATGAGACAACGTTTCCAAAGGCTTCATAATTCAACTTACAAGTTTCATCTGCCCAGAAAATTGCTTTAAGCTTTCCATCATCCCCACTTTCAAACTCATATAAAAAGCATAGATCTACTTCTTTTTTAACATTGCATTTCTCAATAATCATCTAAGCATATTTGTCACCAATTAAAGAGCAAACATCTCTATGATAGTTCTTAAAATCTGTCTTTGTGAAGCCTACAGATGAACTGCTATCAGTAAGCTCCTGTACCATATGAAAACATGAAACTGAACCAATGTTTCCATTTGAAACCTTCATTGCAAAATATTGGTGTGTGTAACCCATACTCCTATTCGATCTAAGAAGAAATTGATCTTCTTTAGGGACCATGATGTGGTTTTGTTCCTCCCCAAAGTGATACAGTCTATAATAACTTTTGTGACTTTGATATTCAAGCCTCCGTCGCTTTATCTTTTTTGAATTTTCAAACAAAGAATCATATATCTTATTTTTCTTAGAACCCTCTTTGTTGCAAATGAAGTATTTCACTGTTATAACTCCTTTAGAATCCTTTGATTGTGATGATTTTTGAGCTCCAAAACTAGCAGCCTTAGCATACTTTTGATAAGCATCAAAAGCATCTTTCAATGATGGAAATTCAGTTCCAACAACAGGTTTAAACACATGACCACCAACTTCTAGAATGATTGAATTAGGCAATTCAGGGGAAGAAACATTATTATTTTCTGATTCTACAATCGAGATGTGTAACAACCCAAAATCAACTTAGCATAATATAAATTTATACTCCCAAAATGGGTCCCAATACATGATTAAGGAAAGGAAAGATCAACATATTTCAAACAAAACTTGTTCTAGGACAACCAAGAATCTAAATATGCAACTACACCGCACTAAGGCAACATCCTCCGCTTGCTAGCTATCAACATTTCTCTTTCCCTTTTGTCGAACCACCGACACTTCCCTTACCTGAAAATGGGTTTTAAAAAAATGGAAAAGCGAGGGTTAAACCAAAAGGTCTAGTGAATTCCCAACCTCGACCATTCTAAAATAAAAAGGGTGCAAAAAATTTAATAAAATGAGTCTCACAAATTTAATCGGCACATAAAAATAAACCAGTTCACGCCCAACATCAAATTTCAAAAATCTGGGAATATTCACTCCCAAGGCCCCCAGTAGATCCCCATACAGCCCCCGAGTCGATGTCATCCCTTTGTGCAAGGAAACGAATTTCAAACACACGGTTCAACCATCCCCGATGGTCATAACCAAGCCATGGCGCACAGTTCATCGTTATCACCAATACATATATAAATAAAGATATACGAGAGCTAACGCATAGTAGTTGAATAAATCAATCACCTAAACATTATAAGCTATTTGACAAAATGCAATAACCATGCTAGATTTTATCATAATACACCATTTCCAGTTACCAAAGGTTTGAATGAGGGAACTCTCTTGACACACGGAAGCTAAAATCAGATAGATCAAACTCCTACATCCGATAGAATTATACTCGGTTAACCTCTATAATTAGATCTCAATCAGACCCCTAGACAATTAAATCACGCGAGAAAGATCTCGGGGTTGAACTTCGATCTTTCTATTATGAAAAGAAAGCCCAAATTCTAAAGCCAAACTAAATTGGTCCACGAGCCGCCCGAGCTGGGCTGGCACCCGCGCCCTCGCTGACTGCACTCGACACCCTGGTTAGCCCAGGACTGGATTGTGGTAGTGACCAGGGTTGCCTAGTTGATTGATTCCTGGATAGCCCCGACTTGGATACTCCCGGGTAGAGCCTGGATTGAGGCTCCCGGGTGATCCCGGTACTAGACTCTAGGGTGAACCCGATACACGGATTCCTGGGGGATCCCTCCTCTCGGCTTCCCGGGTGATTCTCGGTTGATGGCCTCCCTAGGTGAACCCGGGTAAGGACGGTTTAGTCGATCCCCGGGCGTGGGCGACTCCCGGTTCATGGCGACTTGACAGAGACGTCAACGAAGCACCCAAATACGCCATCGACTCCCGATTAATCGACTAATACCCAATTGTTCCACTCATAACAATCAGAATCTAGAATCCAACCCATTTATTTCCAGACTTAACTAGATCCAAATCAACCTATGATTCTAAATATTCTAAACTTTTTGAAATGATAAGCAAAACCAGAAATTCCCTAAATGATAAGGATTTCTATCTCTAGATAAGGATTAGATGCTCTTGAAGAAGAATCCTCACTAAGTGACACTTTGATTCTTCAAGATCTAAATCTTCCACAAACGAACTTCAATCAACTCTCCTTCACCTTCTCTTCCGCCGCACACACACACACAAATCTTGCAAAATGTGGAAAAATATAGGGTTTTAGGTCTTTTATGCCCAAACTTCCAAAGAGGTCCCCAACTTTCTGATTTCCCTCTTTTCACACCATTTAAGTTTCTAAAAACATATAACGGGGAGTTAACGGTCGTTACAATATGTTACCTATTGTAAAACAAAGATAACATAAGTGAAAGCATTTGAACATAACTTGATGTTATTGAATATAATTAAATATAATTAAACTTTAATTGAATGTTATTAATATTCAATTGAACGTTATTGAATATAATTGAAAGTTATTGAACTTTGTTGAATGTTATTGAACTTTAATTGAATGTTATTGAACTTCAATTGAATGTTATTGAAATTCAATTAAACGTTATTGAATATAGTTGAAGTTATTGAACTTTGTTGAATTTTATTGAACTTCAACTGAATCTAATTTAATGTTATCATAATAACAAACCTTCACTAAAACTTTGATCACCATATTCGTCTATTGAATGTATGTTATCTTCATCAATTTCGTCAAAGGTAATTATGTTTTCTAAATCAACATCATCATCCAAAACCATTGTTAAACCTAAAAATCGATCAAGAAAAAGAAAAAGACAATAAAAATCAATAAAATTATTATGAAATTGTTAGAAATCGATCAAAACATAAAAAATGGATAAAAATCTATTTTGAGACAAGATTTACCAGTAGAAAATAGTCAAATTTCAGTAAACCACGTCGTATTTCAAAGAACAAATAGGATTCCGATGAAGATCAGAGGATTTTGACGAGTAACAGATTTTTCGGCAAATTAGAGAGAATTCCGACGAAGTATTAGAATGGCGTGTTTGATAATGAGCGACAATTAGAAAAAAATGTTCAAAATGACAAAAATGCTCTTACAGTGTTTTTCATTAGCTAATTCCTAATTAATCTAAACCATTAGATTAACCATACTCAAATTTGAACAATGGTTTAAAACCACTTCTCACACTTATCACCAAAATTAGCACTTCTCACCAGAACCCAACCCTATGTGTAAATATATATATATATATATATATATATATATATATATATATATATATAGAGAGAGAGAGAGAGAGAGAGCAAGGATCATTTGTTAACCGAAATTTTTTTGTTTAACTTTATGAATCTATTCCAAACAATAGAAATGCATATTTGAGTGTTGTTGTGATTGTTTGTATATTTAATGCTAAAGGGTAGAAAGGTAAATTCTAAATTAGCCAATATTTCATATAGTTTTTTGGAAGTTACAAGAACAAATGTTCTTTGACCTCCCTGACCTCATATAGTTTTTCCAGCTGCTTCTCCCCGACCTCATTACAACACAATGGTGTGCGCCATTTTCTGCCATAAAGTATCTCATACAGGGTAGCTTTGATGCTCGCATGATAGTTGTTGTTGTAGGCGAACTCAGTCAACGGTAGATGGTTTTCCCACAACCCATGAAAATCCAAAGCACACACTCTCAACAAAGTTTGGATGGTACGTTCACTCTGCCCCTCGGTTTGCGGATGATACACGGTACTCATCTTAATCTGCGACCCCATCTCACCTTGGAAGCTCTTCCAGAACGTAGATGTAAAGCGACTATCTCGGTCAGACACAATCGATAATGGCACCCCATGGCAAACGACTATCTCGTCAATATACAACTTTGCCAACCTTTCCATCGAATAAATCTCTTTGATGGGTAGGAAATGCGCCGATTTAGTAAGTCGATCCATGATGACCCAAATCACGTCGTAACCCTTCGGGGTTCTAGGCAACTTAGTCATGAAATCTATCGTGATCTGTTCCCATTTCCAAACCGGGATGTCTAACAATTGCAGTTTTCCATACGGTCGTTGGTGTTCCACCTTCACTTGCAAACAGGTCAGGCACCTCTCCACAAAAGAAGCTATGTCCTTTTTCAAACCCGACCACCAGTGATCCCGTCTCAGATCTCCATACATCTTGTTCGTCCCTGGGTGAATCGAGTACTTTGACTTGTGCGCTTCTTCTAGAATAACCTTTCGTATTTCTCCGAGTTTAGGAATCCAGATCCTTTCAATAAGACACTTTAGTCCCCGAGTGTCCTCAACTAGCGAATCAACCAGACCGATTATTCTTTCCTTTTTAAGATTTTCAGACGCCAGATCTTCCCTTAGGACTTCTTTATCTTCTCCAATAGAGTTGGAATTACCTCAACTCTCAAAGCTACCACCTTTAAATTTTCACCTCTTTCCTTCCGACTAAAGGCGTCGGCTACAACGTTCGCAGTCGGTTACCAACTCCATCCATCTTCGTTGACGCATATTCAGTTTCTTTTGATTACAAAGGTGGCAAAGACTCTTGTGGTCCGTGAAGATCTGACATTGCGTCCCATAAAGGTAGTGTCTCCAGATCTTTAATGCAAAGACAACGTCGGCTAATTCCAAATCGTGAGTAGGGTATCGCGATTCGTGATCTTTCAACTGGCGAGATGCGTAAGCGATCATGTTAGTGCACAAATATGTTGGATCCAAGATCATTGGTACTGAAAGTCAAAGTTTCAAGTCAAAGTCCTTCATATAGCAAAGTCAAAGTCAAAGCTTCTAAGTGGAAAGTCAAAGTCTTTGTATTTCAAGTTATAGTTAGGGGCTGTTCGGTTCGTTTTCTGTTAAGACCTGTATGGATAAAGTTGTCTATATTGATATAGTTGTTTGTATGTTAACAGATAAGTTGTTGTTCAGTTGTTGTGCTGAATAAACTGTCTAAATATAAGAAAATGACCATTTTACCCCTGGTCTTTATTTTTGTACTAAAATAAAACATATATTGATAAAAAAATTGGATAAATCCATACCCTTGTCTCCAGTAGAAAATAGAATCCAAATGTCTGAGTAAGAAGGTATCCCTAATTACTAATACCACAGTTAACGAGATCCTCAAGAAACTCCGGCGACTTCAACCGGAGAAATATCGTCGGCACCATCACTAAAGCCCTAATTCCTGATACCAAAATTTGTTACTTCTGTTTCCATTTTATTTCATCATCATGATACCTAATATCATCGGAACGATCACTAAAGTTGTTCGCCGCCATGACTACTCATTGGTGGTTCCCTGTGTATTGGTTTTTGTAGGGGGTTTTGTTGCAGTTACGTCTAATTAAATACATCTCCTTGCCTAAAAACGAGAAATCGAGTCTGAAATTGCTGCCTAAATACATCTCTAGGGGCTGTTCGTTTCTAATTAGTTTGTTAGCTTTGAAGTTGAAGTTGCAGGTTTTGGTAGATTTGGAGATACTGTGAGGATGAAATTGAGGGTTAGGGTTAAAAAACCTTCATTAATACTCAAAAATTCGACATATACAGAAGGGTGGAGCGATGAAAATAAGAAGGGTTGTTAAAGAAAATTAATGGTTGAACACAAAGGACACAAATAATTTAGCTAAGCAATTCAGCCATGAGCTGACCGAATAAGTTGCTATTGAACACCTGGATATGGCTGTGCGAATAATCCAATTCCATTATACAACCTTTTAAGCTCCTACCGAACAGCCCTTTAGTTTACTTTGTTTTGTCTTGTAATTTGTAGGTGGTTTAAAAGGCTTTTGTTTTCTTTGTTTTTGAAAAGAGAGCACCTTGTGAGAATTACATTGTAGAGAGAGAAATATTTTCACAGAGAGCATTTTGTAATCGTTGAAATCAAAGATCAATCATATGACATCTT
Source organism: Arctium lappa (assembly GCA_023525745.1). Lineage (NCBI taxonomy): Eukaryota > Viridiplantae > Streptophyta > Magnoliopsida > Asterales > Asteraceae > Arctium > Arctium lappa. Next base: position 15,090,982 of record CM042064.1, read on the forward strand.
GAGTTGAAATCATTGTTCATCATGATTTAATTGCATATATTGGGACACACACAATTGGTATCAGAGCAAGAACATTTTCAGAAATCCTCAAGAATCTGAGTCTTGTGATCGTTTTTGAAGAACTCGCAAAGGCAACTATTCAAGAATCAAATTTTGTGATTTAGTAATGTTTTGGATTGGATATTGATAGCTTTGTACTCGATTTTTTAGTATAGAACATATTGGATTTTTATTGTTTAGTCTAATTCACAACAATTTAGTGTGAATTTGGATTTTTGTTAGTTTTGTGTTCAAAAATTTTGTAAACACCGTGTAAGGATCGATTTAGAGTGGATGTTAGTAAAAATGGTGTACTATAGATTTGTTCAGATTGTTGTCTAGGATAAATATGCAAAGTTTGGTGATCATATTCAGAGTATTGAAGGATTTAGAGTGGAAAAAGTAATCTCAGCCTCAAAAAGTTGAAGAACTCGCAAGATTCAGAGAACTCACAAGATCTGAAGAACTCGCAGAGAACTATATTTTTGGTGGGTTTTGTGATTTTTGGTTAAGGACAGAACTCGCAGACAATGGTGTACAAATTCTGAAGAACTCGCAAGTCTCTTGAGTTTTTGGTTTTGCGACAAGTGTTTCACTGTGATTTGAGACTTCTATACTTAGAAATTTTTTGGCCTTTTTGTAAATTTTGAAAAATTTAGATTTAGTGTTTAAAGATCAGTGCAAGTTCAAGATGACTTCAAGGGATGTTCTTTCTATTGGAACTGGTGCTAAACCACCGGTTCTTTTCAAAGGGGAATACGAGCAGTGGAAAGATAGATTTATGGATTTCATAGATCGACACGATAATGGAGAATTTGTCAAACAGTCCATTGATGAAGGTCTTATGAAACCAGTTACAGATATTGTTCCAGATGAAGAAAATGAGAGTTCTGATGGTGGAGATGGTATGGAGCCCCGAGAGCCCAAAACCAAAGAGATTGTTGTTGATTTCTCAAGTTATTCTGTTGAGCAAAAGAAGCGATATAAGGCAGATAAGCAGGCAAGATCGCTACTTCTTCAAAGCATACCGAATGAAATCTACATCAAGATTGATAGTTACAAAGCCACAGCCAAAAAAATGTGGGATCAACTGGAAAAGATGTAGATGAGTTCAAAAGTTGGAAATCAAATGAAAGTGGCAAACTGTATCAACAATTATGAAGAATTCAAAGCCAAATCTGGTGAGAGTCTTGAGAACACATATGAAAGATTTGTTTCTCTTTTGAATGAATTGGATAAGAACAAAGTAAATAAAAAGCAGATAGAGAATAATGTAAAGTTTAGGAGAATGAAATAGATGAAAGATCTAAGTGAGATTCCTCTACATGAAATTTATGAAACACTTAGACAGAATGAGGAGGAAGTAGAAGAGAAGAGAGAAGAGAAGAGAGAATAGAAGAAAGAAAAAGAAAAGCCACTACCTGATCCAATTGCCTTAGTAGTTGAGAAGAAAATGAGAAATAGAAGGACAAGAAGAAGAAAAAGAAAGTTGTAATTTCTAGTTCTGATGGATCTAATAGTGGTAATTCTGATTCTGATGATGGTGAGAATCTCAAGAAAGTTGTGATTTTGTTAACTCGTGCATTTCAGAAGAAACCCTATAAGAAGTCGGATTTAAACAGTTAGATATACTCATCAGGGTCAAGAAATTTTGAACACAAGGAATGGGTTGAAGGTAGGAGGTTCAAGGAATGAAATATGAGGAAAGGAGGCCAGATGAAATGAAATATGTGAATAGTTATGAGAAGAAAGTGGAATATCCAGTCAAGTGCTACAATTGTGGGAAAATTGGTCACTTTGCTAAAGACTACCGAAAGCCGAAAGTAAGGAATTCAGAGTATTACAAGAATAAGATGCTTTTGGCAAAGCAAAAGGAAGCGGTTAAAGCTTTAATGGCTGAAGATGACCATTGGTTGGATTTTTCTGAATTAGAAAGCGAGAAAGAAGAAACAACCCAGATGTGCTTGATGGGAAAGGAAGTCAAATACGATGAGTCAGGTGATGAGACTTCAGAAGAGGTAAATGATTTATCTAAATGTGTTTTTTTGATGAAAATGGAAACCATGATGGTCGAGCTTCAAGACCTACAAGCTAAGCTTAAAAAGGAAAGAAGTAGAGTTGCGAAAAAGCATCAAGCAATTTTTTATCTCAATAAGGAAATTGTTGGGAACAAAAACTTGATTGACTCTTTGAACAAAGCTTCTACTGATTTTGAAAAACAAAAAGCTTGTTTTAAAAGTCAAAATTTCGACACAGTTTCCAAGTTCAATAAGTGTGATCTTGAGAAACAAGAGTTTGTTGTGAAACATAACAAGTTGCAGTTTGAAAACAAAACTTTTCTTAAAAAGATAAATGGTTTAGAAGCCAAGCTTTACGCTAGAGGTCAAACAAATCAAACTATTCATTTAAACAAACCAAAGGAATTTATAGCTTTTAAAGATAATTGGGGGTATTGGATATGATAACCACATTATCTAAAGAAGGTTATTCGAAAACAACCAGCTTTATATAATTTTGATTTTTTACAAGCGGCTGATAAAAATTCTTATTTGAAACCCAAATTTGTCACTAAATCATCTGATGAGGTGGAATCTAAAGAAGATGAAAGTAGGAAAAACACAACAAAAATGCAACTACCATTCTGCTATGATAAGTTGAATGATAGTTATCTATTTGAACAACCTAAATTTCTCTCAAATGACTATTTTCAAAGCTATTCTACTGAGGAATTGGAGGCTAAACCTGTTGAAGCTAAAATTTATGTACCTCCACTCATCTTGGAAAGTAAAAATTCTGAGCGTGAGAATACCTTAGTGTACGCGGGTTGGGTTGGGCGAGTTGGGACGTTTTTACAACCCAACCCAATTATGGTAGTTTAGAAAATCTCAACCCAACCCAACCCATTCAAAAATATAACCCAACCCTTGCGGGTTATGGCGGGTTAGGTTGGGTTGGCGGGTTAGTAATATACATAAATTTGCCGATTGAAATACGATAAATAATACTAAAATTATTCTCAACAAAGTTATTAGTTATTAAAATTAGGGCTTGTTTGTGTTCGTTCGTTTAACTTAACCGAACAAACGAACGAACACGAACGGTAAACAAATGAAAGTTTTTTAGACCAAAGGGCCTTTGGCCTAGCGATAAAAGAGCCTTTGACTTCCTAGGAGGTCAGAGGTTCGAACCTCACCAAAGGTGAGAAGGTTGTGTGAGTTTATTTGTTGCATTTTGCCGTATATAAATATTATATAATTAAAAAAAATAAAATTTTTTGTGTTCATGTTCATTCATTGACAAAATGTGTTTGTTCGTGTTCGTTTATGTTCGTTCGTTAAGCTGCTAAACGAACATAAACGAACGAACATAAATGGACTTAAACAAATATAAACAAACGAACACAAATATATTTAAACGAACATAAACGAACGAACATAAATAAATTTAAATGAATATAAATGAACGAACATAAATTGACAAAAAACAACCACCATTACTCATCATTCCGTTCCTAAAAACTAACATAACAAAATGAAAAACTGTGTAAACTTATGAGCAATAAAAAAAAGAATTATAAAAATTCAATTTACTTAATGATTTTACATATTAATGTCACAATATATAAATATATTTATATAATAAACAAACGTAAACGAACATAAACGAATGCAAACGAACGAACATTAACGAACATAAATGAACGAACGTTCACGAACATAAATGAACGAACGAGACCATTGTTTATGTTCGTTTATTTAACTAAACGAACAAAAAAATGTGTTCATGTTCGTTCATTTATTAAATAAACGAACATAAACGAACTTCCCGCCAAAGACGGTTCACTGAACGTTCGGTTCGTTTACAGCTCTAATTACAATCATCCAATTATAAATTATAATCCATAAGTCTTAAAGTTAATTTGGGTGTTGAATAAACTGCATATATATATATATATATATATATATATATATAATATAATTTTATAAAAAAATAGCGGCGGGTTGGCAGTTTGGGTTGGGTTGAGTTTTCCTAACCCAATTTCAACCCTTCTATTTAGCGGTTTGACGGTTTGCGGTTTGGCGGTTTCGTGGGTTGGGTTTAATTGGGTTGGGAGCGGGTTGGGTTGGTCGGGTTTCGCGGGTTGACAGTTTTACGTACACCCCTAGATGAGGGAATTTTGGTTGATTTAGAAAAGGTTGTGTTTTCCACACTGATTTAAAATCTTCTAAAGCTCCTAAATTTGATGACGATGGTAATGATTTATTTGAGGATGGATTTGATTTTTTAAATTCCGATGATTGTGATAATGGATGTGTTAAGAACTTTGACTTCACTGCTAAACTTCCAGATCGTTCTACATTTGTTATTCATACTGATGTTTTACCTCGTATTTTTGAAAAAGGTGAATCATCAACTAAAGTTCATGAATCAGTTCCTGTGAGTACCTACAATGCTAAAGGTAAGAAGCAAAAGAAAAGGCGCTCACAAAAACAAACCAATACAGGTAAGCACAAAAAGAAGCAAACTCTCAAATCTCATGATTCTTACAAGTCTAAATCTTCTGTTTCAGATTTGAGATATAAAAGGTCCGAAGCTAGACTTGAATGGAGACCTAAAATGAAAACTGAAGAGCATACAAAATATTTTTCTGATAAAGATTGTAATAGGGATACTGCTAGTTTTTCTGATGTATTTGGTTCAGTTGTTTCTGTGACCCAATTAATACTAGCTATATTAACAATCCCAGATTAAGAACACAACTTTTATAGATTAAGTCATGATATTACAAAATAGTCACAGATCTAACACAAAATCACAAGTCTCACATATGTGTGTGTTCTCAAAGTACGAGTTCTCTACCAACCTGTTTGTCTAAATGTGTTCGTGCTTACCAATCTAACAAATAACCAAACCTATTTATACTAAGTTAACTTGAGTTGAATTTACAACCAAACACTCAAACTATACAACAATTACAATAAAGACCCTCACTTTTAATCTTGAATACAATATTAGTCTAACAATCTCCCCCTTTGGATTCAAGATTAAAAAAAATTTGACGATAATCTTCGGGTATTCTTATCTTCAGAATAATCTTTAGCAAATGATCTTTAGCAACTTTAAACTTTGACACCTTTGATTTGTAGAAACTCTTTGAAAGCACTTTAAATGAATCTCCCCCTTTGGATTAGCTTTTAGAAGCTTTAAAAATCAACCTTTTCTTTAAACATCAACTTTCTTCAAATTCAGACTTTGATGAATTCTTTAAATCTTTGACACTTTCAACAGACTTTGAAACTTTGACATTCTTCAATCATTGAAATAAATCTCCCTTTTTGGCTTTTCAAACATCTTCAATCTCCTCCTTTGTTTACAACAATATCATATCTCTTCAGAACAACAAACTTTGAATCATCTAAACTTGAACTTTGATTTATCTCCCCCTTTTTAATGATTTGTGAGAATCAAAATCATTAAAACTCTTCAAGTTCAGATCTTTCTTTGGAACATTTCCCCCAAATGAACAAGTAAGAACAGTCTTCATGATCTCTCCCTTTGACAATAAATGATCAATCTCCCCCAGATACAAAAACTTGCAATCTCTCCCAATAAATGATATGAGAGAATCGTTCATCTAATCTGAATGAGCCGTCAATTCATGAATGTATTCATCTGAATCTTTTCAAATTCAGACAAATTAAGAGTTGTAACCCTGAATCAACACATGAATCAATTAGGAATGTTTGTCAGTAGCACAAAGCGACTGTGTATAACGAATGTACAATGTAAGGAGCTTGAGATGACGTTCACTCCCCAGGACTTCCATTCAATCATTGAAAAACACAAGGTATTTTCTATGAATGTTTTGACAGAAAAACGAATTTTCTGTGTGCTCGTGCTTGTGTTATGAAAGAATTAAGCACAATGATTGTGTTTCATAGGGCTCAAAGCATGTAAACCATTGAGACATCAATGATGATACATAGACTCAAATGTGCATGAGAAAGGGTCGAAGGTGTGTGCAACTTTCCTTCTTTTTCAATATCAATATCTTCCAAGTGAAGAACCAATAGATTACGTGTTGCTTCCCTAGAAAATGTGAAACATTCTCTTTTTGAGAAAAGAATAAGTAGCTGGTGGGGTTGTATGCAAGAGATGGCATGGGCACACTGCCTATTTCAATGATGGTCACCAAAGAATGTGAACCAATAAGTAATGTGACTGCCTGGCTTAGAAAGAAGTTTGGTGCAAAGTCTGATAATCTTTTACTCTGTTCTCTCACCCTCTTTCTTTTTAATCAATTAAGCTCACATCTAACCAATCTCTCATTTCCATTTGACCTCTTCACCAACCAACACTCAATTTGTTACCCCTCTCCCCTCAATCACTCAGGGAATACTTCTTGGGTAGGAAACACTGGTTATCGTGAATCCATGGAAGTTCATTTAAGCTCTCACACTAAATCCCATGTATTTGTCCTAAAAGAATATGTATCTCAATGATTTTCTTGACATTGAAGCACAAGAAATCATTTGTCAGTGTATATATGCTCATAAAGATATAATGAAATTTGAGCATTAAACATTCAAGATTTCTCAAAACTTTATATGAATGAATAAGCATGAAAGAATAGAAATGTTTTGAGAATCTGACAATGATTAAGATCAGATCAAAATTCATGAAGAACAATATTTTGGGAAATCAAAGACGAATGTTGTTTATATGAAAAATATATAAACATTTTAACAATGAAAGCACATAAAATGATAAAATGACGTTTGATTCAAACAACAGTGATTAGCAAATGGGAGTATTACCATAGAAAGATTTATCATTTGATACATGGTAATAACAAAAATAAAAATGAAGTACTGAACCAGTGTGTATGAATACTTGACAGTATATAGACAAGATAATACACAAGTATTGATCTTTGGGAACACACGGTCAGTTAAACATTAAAGTATCAAAAATCATTTAAAAAAAACTTAAAATCACACTTCGCAATTCATGAAAATCTTTTAAGAATAGGAAGTGGTTTGAACAATTAAGAAACCATTTTTCATAAGTGAAAGTTGTTCATCTTTCAACAAGTGATAGAGTATAAGGATTAGAAATATATACCTGTAAATCAAAATCTTGTACTCCCCCTGGAATGAATATATTCTTTTAAGTATCCATGACAAAAACATTAGATATCCTCCATCTTGATATCTGTAAAAATTCAAATTATCAGAAAAATATAACAATGAATGTATAACCAACTATTATCTCCTCCTCCTAAAAGATATAACAGTTAACTCCCCCTCAAATCAAAAACTTATAGAAAATATATTTTCAGTTAAGCATCCATCAGAAGAAAAACATTTGAGTACGGATTCTGAACTAAGTATTCAGAAGCCATGATTACATATTCCCCGGTGAGAATAGTAATATGCAATTTTACCAATGAAGACCGGTTCTGATCTGATATAACCAAAAGCCAATGTTCTTTGAAGTACGAGTTCTGAACTGAGTTATTAAGAAGCCTTGGTTCTTTCTCCCCCTTAAACCTTGGGTGCCTGCAACACAAATTTAGGTTTTGGTACCCACTAGAATTTGGGTCCGAATTTGTTAGTTGCAGTTCTAGTAGGAGAGATATCGTAAGAACCATACCAGTTATTCTCAAAAAAAATTATTAACAAAATAATTTGAACCATAGTAGGAACAGCTAAATTTTCTTTTGAGCTAACCTGATCAATTGATTGACAGTGTAAACTAAATCAGGTTTGCCAAAAGTTTTACCTTTCGAAGCATAGTTCCTTTTAGCTTTAAATGTATGCACAAATGATTCTTCTTTATTCTTTTCCTCTGAAGATCCTTTAACTCTCCAAATCCACTTTTCTTTTTCATCTTTCCTTCTCCAAAATATTTTCTTCTGAGACTTGTCCTTTTTGATGTTACATGAATCATCAACATTTTTGTCATAGAAAAGGTTAGAAGGACGAATTTTATCATTAATTTTTGAAGTATGCTTATCATTAGCATCAAACAAAGGATTATTAGAAAAATTAATGAAAATTGAACTTGCTGCTGATTTGAATGAGCATTCAGATGCAGTTAGATCATCTCTCGGTGATTGAGCAATTGATACTGGCGTTTTGTGCTCAATCAGCTTCTCCATGAACATGATCTCTTCAAGTTCTTTGATCTTTGTGGACAGACAGTTTCTTTCCTTTGTCAGTTGATCAAACTTCTTATGCAACTCAGATTTTGCATTCTTCTCCTTCTGAATGTTTGTTGACAACTTAGATAGCTTTTCATTCAGCTTCTTTTTCTCAGTCTCAAACACTTTCTTTTCTTCATCAAAATCTTTCTTCACACTCTTTTGCTCAACTATGTTCTGCTTTTCTTTCTCAAACTTGTCTCTCTCCATTATGATTACTTTCTCAAAGTTGGAAACTTATTGAGAAAGCTTAACACATTTAAGCTCTACTGTTTTCTTCTTTTCAAAAGCTTTTCTAGAAAACTCAGAAAACTTCTTTGCAAATTTTTTTCTTTCTTTCTCCATTTTCTTTTCATCTAGAGAGATCTTTTCTTTCAGATCATTCATCTTCTTCTGAAAATCAACATTTTCTCTTTCAGTTTCTTTTCTCTTCTTCTCAATCTTCTTCAACTCATCTTGTGCTTTTATGTTGTCTTTGTCTTGGGTTGCTTTCTCCTTCATCATGTTAATCTCAACTTCAAGACTGAAGACTTTATCTTTCAAGGAATCTCTTTCAGCAAAGATTTGTGAATTTGTCTTTCTCAGCCCTCCACAAGTTTCACTTGTAATGTTTGCTCTTCTTCTCAGTTCATCCAACTCTCTTTGCATTATTTCCTTCTTAGACCAGCGTGAGCTAGAATTAAGATTTTCGGATCTTTTCAGTTTTGCTTGCAGATTTGAAATCTTCCTTCTCTTTTGACTCAATGATTCCTACAAAATAAATTTTAGAGTTAGAGATACATTCAGAACAAACAAAATCTTTCTTTAAAGATTTATCATCTTTCAATTAATTAATTTGTTCAATAAGAGATGAATTCTGAATCTTCAGATTTTTGTTCTCAGCTTCCAGTGCTGGAATCTCTGGCATGTACGCTAAAGCATAATCTCTGTTGGTTAACACCAGATTTCCTTTTCAATCTGTGTAAGTCATGATGATATCTATAAAAATATGCTAGAAATATAAGCTAGTAATGATATTTGAATCCAACAATTTGAGAAACACTTGAAAATTTTCAGAAAATGAAATTTCTAAAAACTTCAAAGTTCAGAATTCACAAGCAGCATTAAACAAGAACAATTCGCAAAACAACGTGTACTATAATTCGGAAACCCCTTGAAATTCACAAGACAAAGCTTAGAAATTCGCACAAGTTAGAAATTCGCAAGCTAGAGAGAACAAACACTAAGCAATTTGCAAATGGCTATCTGCGAAAAGTTTACAATTCGTAACTCTCTCTTCTGCGAATTCTATACTTGAAAACTTTTGAAAATGCAATTCGCAAGACACAATTCGCAACAGGAATTCGTAAAAAGAATTCGTGAGCTTCAGGAATACGAATCCTTTACTTAGAAAAAAATTTCTAATTTTCACAAACATTTCGCATCTCTTACGAATTCTTGACTTGAAATAATTTTTGAAAAAACTTTGCAAAAACTTCAGAATTCGTTACGTAGAGTGATGTGAAATCCCACTTTTCGCGTAAGACACAATAGCGAATTCTTCAGAATTCGTAATAGACACAGAAACAAATTCCTCACTTAAACATTTTAGAACACCACTTTTCGCAAAAAAAAAAAATTGACTTTTACGAATTCTAGCTTTTCGTAACAGAGAGATAAACGAATTATGTACTATAACAAATTTTCAAAAGATTATGCGAATTCTTCTAGATTTAGTTATATACAATGATGCAAATTATTTACTTAAAAAATTCAGAAATGATATCTTGCGAAATCTATCAAACTAGCGAGTTCTTCATACGAATCCTTTAGATCTTGCGAGTTCTTAGTTACTAAGTCCAAAAATATCTATTTTGATCCAGAAAGTGATCCAAATCTCCAAATTTAAAGTTGTAACTTCACATATTCAACAAGGTTAGTCCAAAGAACAATCCAATGCAATATTATAATCCAATTCACACAATTGCATATTCAAATTAATCAAACAGTGACCGAAACTCGTTCGACCAACACCCAACAAAAATCTCAAATTCTCGATTAGAAAATGGTTTTCTGTGAAAATTTATCCGATACAAACTTTTTAAAACATTAATCGATCACTAAACAATCACCAATTTCATCAAATACTCACTTTTTGTGCAAAAATCGATCAAAAACTCTTTTGACAGAAAACGACTTTTCGTAAAATTCAAATTGTTAGATTTGAAAGCTCTGATACCAGTTGTGATCCAGTTTATACTACCAATATTAACAATCACAGATTAATAACACAACTTTTATAGATCAAATCATGATATTACAAAATAGTCACAGATCTAACACAAAATCACAAGTCTCACATATGTGTGTGTTCTCAGAGTACGAATTATCTACCAACCTGTTTGTCTAAATGTGTGAGTGCTTACCAATCTAACAAAGAACCAAAACTATTTATACTAAATCAAGTTGAGTTGACTTTACAACTAAACACTAAAACTATACAACAATTACAATAAAGACCTTCACTTTTAATCTTGAACACAATATTAGTCTAACAATTTATCATTAATCAAACCTTGTAACTTCTTACAAGACTTATACAATAAAGAAATTGCTCCATTTAAATCTGTCTACTATACAGTCTTACACATCTCATAGAAATGATTTTGTTACTTGACAAAATTCTGATAGTTGGTTTGAATCATACCATGTTTATAATTCCTCGATTTCAAAAGTTTTTCAAAGGTTATAAGGACCCAATTTCAAATGGATGCCAAAATCTTGTGCTAACTTGCTAGGGCCCATCTATAAATAGGTACCTAAACCATTTGTTGTTTAATTTCTTCTGTGCAGGCCCGTCATATGTGCTACTTGGACTCAGGCTGTTCCAAGCATATGACCGGGTAGAAAGATATATTGTCTAATTATACAGAGAAATTATGCGGCAAGGTGAGATTTGGGAACGATCAGTTTTCATCGATACTTGGATATGGAGATGTCGTGCAAGAGAACTTAACGATTAAGAAGATGAGATATGTCGAAGGTTTAGGACACAATCTGTTTACTATTGGACAGTTCTATGACAAGGATTTAGAGGTGAATTTCAAGGCCAAGAGATGTTGTGTAAGGACGATAGATATCTGCTAATCCTGTTCAACACACAATGACCAAACATATAGACGTACGATATCACTTTATCAAATATAATGTCGAAAAAGATACAATTGAACTTTACTTTGTAAACACAGATTATCAACTTGCTGAATTTTTTACCAAGCCATTGGACGAAAAAAGATTTAATTTTCTCATTTTGAAACTTGGCATGTTGAATCTCAAGACATAATCTGTAGTTACCTAGTATAGTTTATTTTTGTTATTTTTCTTCATTTCTTTATATTTTTAATATGAACGATATCTGCACTGAAAGGCTCTGTTCATGATTTCAGGGGGAGTGTGAGACAAAGTTTAGATGATCTACATTCTAGGGGGTCTTAGAGAATTTATTCATATTTTTTACACTGACATATTTTGTGATGCATATGTTCAGGGGGAGTAAGGACAATGACTTCTTATTACATCAGATCAGAACTCGTTCTTTAATGTTTTACTGCTTTTCAGGTCTTTAGTTTTCAATAAACATTTTTGTTTTCAATAAGACTTTGTTGCTTTAACGACTTTTTGACTATTTGCATATTTTGAGGGGGAGCTTACACGGTTAGTTAATCATGACTTGAGGAGGAACTATGATTGCTATATTCATAATTTTTATTTGAAAGAAGGACAACTATCAGACATAAAAAAATGTTCTTAAACGTTCAAACTACTTCTTATTCTCAAAATGATTTCATGAATTTAGAAATGTGATGTTAAATGTTTTTCATTTTATGAGCTTCAATATTTCACAAACCGTGTGTTTCAAATGATAAATACTTATGTATTATCTTTTCCATATACATTCAAGTATTCATACACACCGGTTTAGTACTTTTATTGATTATGTTCTTACCATGTCTCAAAACTTAACCTAATTTTCGATGGTAAGACACCCCGTTTGATATTCAAAGTTTGTTGAGCGTTAATTCATTTAAAGCGTTTATTTCAAGAATGTCTATATTTTGTTCGTATAGACAATATCCAATTTTTTCATGACCTAAGATTTTATTGATATATCATTCATATGTGATCTTTTCATACATTGTCAGATTCTAAAACAAGTCTTTTGTATTCATTTCATTCTTTAAATATAATGTTTAAAATGCTCAAATCTTCATGATTATCATATTGAGCATACTTACATCTGACATATGTACCGTGCTTTAACTGTTGAAGTTAAACTATTGAGCAACGTTGTGCTTTTAGGACAAAATACATGGGACTTGTGTGACCTTTAATGAACTTCTATGGATTCACGATAACTAGTGTTTCATACCCAAGAAGTTATCCTGAGTGATCGAGAGGCGAGGGGTCATAAATCAAAGAGTGGGGGAGGAAGTTCATCCGTTTGAACAACCTCACTGTACTAAACAGAAAAATGGAAAAGAGAGTTTGGTTAGAAGTGATCTTAATGAGAAAAAGAAAGAGCATGAGAGAACAGAGTTAAAATAATATCGGAACTTTGTACCAACTCTTTTCTGATCCAGGCAGCCACATTGACTGATTGCTTCACATTTCTTTCGTGAACATCATTGAAACAGGCACTAGCCCATGCCAACTATTGCGTTAAACCACACCAGCTACTCATTTCTTTCTCAACAAAGGAATGTTTCAATTTTAATTGGGGACGCATCACATAATCTATCTCATATTCATTTGGAAGATGTGGATATTGAAACAGAAGGAAGCCTTCCCCACCTTCGACCTTCGATCATGCACAATTGAGTTCACGTATTACTGTTGTTGTCTCAATGGTTTACACACTTTGATCCTATTTGAAAAGCCTAAGTGGCTTCATTCATTCTACACTATGCACGACCACACAAGGAATGTGTTTTCTTGTCAAAAATTTCATAGAAATTTCCTTTGTAATTTTCGATGATTGAATGGAAGCTCTGGGGGAGTGAACAACAAAAATATCCTTTCCAATGTGCATCCATTGCACAAAGTAGCTTAGTGCTATTTACAGGCATCTTAACTGATTCATTTGTTGATTTAGGTTTTCACTCTTATTTGTCTGATTTTGATATGATTCGGATGAATACATTATGAATTGACGGATGGTTCAGATGTTCATTTGGAAAGATCATATATTGAAAGATCATGATCAGAGATTTCATACATGACATTTCTTGAAGACATTTTTGATGATTTCTCTGCTCTACATCATCAAAAAGGGGGAGAAATAATTTCAAGAAATGTTGTTTGAATAACAGTTTGTAACAGTTATGGAGAAAGTTTTCAAGAAATGAGAAAGTCAAGAAATGATTTATGGGGAGAAGATACAGAATGAAAAAGCATGTTCAATGAATTCAGATTATTTTCTAAAGTTTACAGAAAATTTCTTTTAAGATTATTTTCTAAAGTTTACAGAGGTTTTTTTATAACCACGGGGAATATTGTTATAGTTCTTGAAGAAGACATTCACATATTTTGAAGGAGAATACTGCAATTCTGAAGATTATTTGTCAAGACATAAATAGAGAGATCGTTCTTTGAAGCTGAAATTCTTTTTGACTCTAAATGAGAAGTTTGAATACTTATCCTTTTGAAGATGTTAAAGTGGGATATTGAATTCTTTAAAGATCATACAAAGGGAGATATTGCTCGTTAATGTTAAATTTCTTTTTGAAGTTGATCTTGAATACAAAGGGGGAGATTGTTAGTACACAAATATGTTGGATCCAAGATCATTGGTATTGAAAGTCAAAATTTCAAGTCAAAGTCCTTCATATAGCAAAGTCAAAGTCAAAACTTCTAAGTGCAAAGTCAAAGTCTTTGTATTTCAAGTCATAGCTAGTTTACTTTGTTTCGTCTTGTAATTTGTAGGTGGTTTAAAAGGCTTTTGTTTTCTTTGTTTTTGAAAAGAGAGCACCTTGTGAGAATTACATTGTAGAGAGAGAAATATTTTCACATAAAGCATTTTGTAATCGTTGAAATCAAAGATCAATCATATGACATCTTGAGTTGAAATCATTGTTCATCTTGATCTAATAACATATATTGGGACACACAGAGATCACTTTTCTACGTTGCATTAGAACGCATCCTAAACCCCTCCTCGACGCATCGCTATACACTATGAAGTCTTTCGTGCCATCCGGCAAAGCCAAGATTGCAGCGCTGCTTAACATGTCCTTCAGATTCTGAAAGGCCTCCCTTTGTGCTTCCGCTCACGCGAACTTTACACTCTTTTTAGTCAACGAAGTTAATGGTGTCGCAATACGATAAAAGTCTTTGGTGCCTCCCAATCTTGGATTGCTTCCACTTTCACGTGGGTCTACTTTGATTCTGTCCTGGGACACGACGTGCCCAAGGAACTGCACTTCTCGCAGCCATAACTCGCATTTCAAAAATTTCGCATAGAGTTTTTCTCGCTTTAACAACTCCAACAACGTCCATAGATGATCCTCGTGCTCTCTATCAGCCTTCGAGTACACCAAGATGTCGTCGATGAATACTATGACAAACTTGTCCAAGTAGGGTTGACACACCATATTCATCATGTTCATGAATGTTGCTAGGGCGTTGATCAACTCAAATGACATCACTAGGAACTCGAAGTATCCATATCTCGTGCGGAAATTCGTCTTCGGTATATCTTCCTCTCTCACCTTAAGCTGGTGGTAACCCGACCTCAAATCGATCTTGGAGAAGAAGCTTGCTCCCTGAAGCTGATCAAATAAGTCATCTAGCCTTGGGATCAGATAATTGTTCTTAATTGTCAACTTATTGAGCTCCCGATAATCTATGCACATTCGCATAGATCCATCCTTCTTTTTCACAAAAAGGACCGACGTGACCCACGACGAGGTGATAGGCCTTATAAATCCCTTATCTAGCAATTCTTATAACTGCGACATCATCTCCTTCATCTCCGCAGGTGCCAATCTATACGGCGCACGCACGATTAGTGCGACTCCTTGTACCAGGTCGATTCGGAATTCGACTTTACGATCTGGGGGTAGATTTGTCAAATCCTCTGGAAAAACTTCCGAATACTCACTCGCTATTTGCACATCCTCCAATTCGCGCATCTCCTTCTTAGCATCTACAACGTACGCCAAGAATCCTCGACATCCTTTCCTCATACACTTATTATCCTTGATCATGGAAATCAGACTAGAACTCTGTAGATCCCAGTGCAGTGCAATCACAAGTAAATAAGAACAATGATGAACAGATTATAGGCCACAACAACTAGTCATATGATTGATATAACTTCAAAGGGTTAAGGTTTACAGAGAGAATTTCTGATTAGGGTATGTAAACCTAATGACTAGAAACTGAATAATGAATTTCTTAACTTTCTAAACTGTTCAACCCTAATTATGAACTAAATAAGCCTTTATATACTTAGGCTTTACAAGCAATTGGGCTTATGGGCTTGGGCCCATCTAATTAATCAACTATTAATTAATTACAATAAGCACCCTTATAAATACTTTATTCCACTTTCAACACACAGGACTTTTAGTCCTAACATTCTCCCCCTAAAGTTGAATAAAGCATTTAACAACTTGAAAAACTTCAGGCCTTGATCTTCTTTCCCTCTTGAATCTTTTGAAGAACTTTGGTGTTGCATGTTTTCATGTCGTTCAACGCTCCCCCTTGAATAAAGCTCTTGGTCTTCATAGTTTCAACTTTGTAACCACATTCAATGTACAGTAGCCTCGACTGAATGCACTATCACGCAGCTTTTAACAGTAGAAACTCAATCACATCGGATCAACACACATGAAAGATAATGTGAGAGTACCGTGACTTTCCACGATGCAACTTCAGTTTAAAACAAAGAATCTGTCTTTGAATCGCGAGTTGAATAAGCTTTCAATTTAAGAACTTGTTTCAATCAGCGCATAGGAGGAATGATAAACAAACTTGTAGCAGACACCACATGATACGTGATACGGGAAAGAATCAATACAAACTTTGAAAACTTCACTGTCTTCAGACAAACAAATTTAGCATTAAATTCATATCTTCATCTCTTTGATCTTTAGACCGTCTTCAGAAAAACAAACTTTCTTTCTTCAAAACTTTGAAATTGAACTTTGAAAAATTCTCCCCCTTTTTGATGATTGTGAGCATCATGATCATCAAAACTTCTTAAATTTCAACACTTTCTTTGATCTCCCCTTTATGATAAGATGACATTCTCCCACCTGTGATCTGAGTATCCGTCAATTCATGAAATGTATATATCCGAATATTTTCAAATTCAGATATAATAGGAATTGTAAACCTGAATCAACAGATGAAACAGTTAGAATGCCTGTAAGTAGCATGGAGCCACTTTGTACAACGGATGTACTTTGGAAAGGAGCTTTTATGATGTTCACTCCCCCAGGGCTTCCATTCAATTATTGAAAAAACCACAAAGGAATTTTCTATGAATGTTATGACAAGAAAACTCATTCCTTGTGTGTTCGTCTTTATGACCCCTCACCCCTCAAATCACTCTAGGATAACTTCCGGGGTAGGAAACACTGGTTAACGTGAATCCATGGAAGTAATGTTTAAGTTCTCACACAAGTCCCATGTAAGTCCTAAAAAAATTACTCAACAGTTTAACTTGAACATTTAAGCACAAAATGTATGATAACACTGTCAAAATGTATGCTCATAAGATTTGAGCAATTGAAATTTGAAGATTTCTCAAAACAGATATATTGAATGAATGAAATGAAATCAAGAGCATTGTTTTGAGAATCTGACAGTGTATCAATCAGATCACATAAAATGGATAGGGTATCAAAGAATTGGATATTTTGTTTATATGAACAAATATAAACAATTTAGCAATGAAAGCACAAATTTAGAAATAATGATAGATGCTCAACAACATTGAATTTCAAGCGGGGGTATTACCATCGAAAAAATTGTTTCGCTATGTGTTAGAGCATAAATCTGTTGGATACAAGATCAAGAATACTGAAGGTCAAAGTTGAAAAAGTCAAAGCTGAAGAAACTCAAATCTCATTAAAAGTCAAAGTCTTTTGTAATAAAAGTCAATGTATTAGTTTAAGTTGTTTTTGTTGTTTCCTTGTATTAGATGTTAGTATAAATACTTTTTCTCTTTGTATTTCAGGTGTGTGTGACATTAGAACATATAACAGATTTGGAGAATACGATTTAGAGAGAGAGAGAGTTCTAGAGTGAAAAAGTGTAATTTGAGAAATCAAGTAATCAAACAGGTAATTTGATTGTTCAATCTTGTTTGTTTGATTGTGTTATAGATTAGAAACTAGAATCAGGGACACACAATTGGTATCAAAGCAGATCCAAAAGGTGAAATCAGATCAAGAAAGTAGTCGACATTGTGTTCTTGACTGTGAAAATCGATTTCTGAAATTAGATGTGTTTTTGGAGCTGATTTTGGTTAGGAATCGTTACAAAAGTGTAATAGATTGAGTCTTTGTAATCAATTTCAAGTATTTCACTCTAATTTCATTCGAATTCGTGTTTTTGGTTGAGTTTTTGTATACGAGTTCTTTTACTGTTTCATCAATCGAATTGTATTGTAAATTGTTTAATTGTAAAAATCGTGTATTGGAACTTGTTCTTGGGTTGATTACAGAGGATTCTGCAAAGTTACAGATCAATTGGACAAGAAAAGATCGATTTCAGATGAAAAAGATGATTTTTGGGTCGACTTTCTGAAGAACGCGCTAGATCTCCAGAACGCGCAAGTTCATCGTTCAAACGCGCAAGGTTCATCCGCAAGAACGCGCAAATCGAAGGAAACTTTTTGGTTAAAATGCGCAAGCAACGACTAGCGAGTTCTAGAAACACGCTAGTTGGATTCTGCGAGTTTGGAAAAAGTGAGAAATTTTTCTAAGGACCAGAATGCGCACGTAGTTATCTGCGAGTTCTACAAACGCGCTAATTAAAGGGTGCGAGTTTGAGCTAAAATAGTGTTTAGCGAGTTCTTCGACCTACGAGTTTGAAACTTCAAGAAATAATTCTAAGTGTTGAAACGAGCAAGAGTTGCTAGCGAGTTTGGTTTAAATGCGCAAGCTTCGACGTACGAGTTTGGGAAACGCGCACGCTTCAATCTGCGAGTTTCAGCGTGAATAGTCTTTAGCGAGTTTAGGCACTTGCGAGTTTCGTCGAATCTGCGAGTTTGATCTGCGAGTTTGATCTGCGTATTTGCTTGCAAGTTTCTCAAAAACACGCAAATATCTGCGAGTTTGTCTGCGCGTTTGGTTGAGAATTTATAGAAAGCGCAAGTCTTGGTCTGCGAGTTCTTCAGTCTGCGAGTTTTAGGGCTTGCGAGTTCAATAGTGACTTGCGAGTTCTGATACTTAGTCAAATTTTTCGAATTTTCTGATTTTTCTAGTTTTCAAGATTTTTCTTGTGATTTCATATTTTGGACTAACGATCAGTTCTAGTTTCTTATTTGGTATATTTTTCAAACAGGTTTAAAAAAGATGACTTCCAAAGATGCACTTTCAATCGGAACAGATGTCAAGCCTCCAGTTTTGTTCAAAGGCGAATACGAACAATGGAAAGACAGATTCCTGGATTTCATAGATAGACATTCAAATGAAGAGAACATACTTCTATCTATCACTGAAGGTCCCATGAAACCAATCACAATTCATGTACCTATTGATGATCATGATGGTAATAATGTTGATGGTGAAAGTGATGATGGAGACGGAGAAAAGGAAATAAAGACAAAACCAGTTAAAGTTGACTTCTCTCAGTACTCAGAAGAACAAAAGAGTAGATTCAAAGCTGACAAGCAAGCAAGATCTCTTTTACTCCAAAGCATTCCAAATGACATATATATCAAAATTGATAGTTTCAAACATGATGCTAAACAGATGTGGGATCAATTGGAAAAGATGATGATGGGATCAAAGATAGGGAATCAGATAAAGGTGGCCAATTGCATCAATAACTATGAGGATTCAAGGCAAAAGAGAATGAGAGTCTAGAAGACACATATGAAAGATTCACTTCGCTTCTGAATGAACTCACAAAGAACAAAGTTAAGAAGAAGCAGCTGGAAAACAATGTAAAATTTCTGAGCATCCTACGTCCTGAATGGAAGAAACACACACGTAGGATGAAGCAGATGAAAGATTTAAGTGAAATTCCTCTTCACGAAGTTTATGAGACATTACGTCAGAATGAGGAAGAGGTCGAGGAGAAAAGAGCTGAAAAGAAAAAGGGTGAGAAGGTTCCTGATCCGATTGCTTTGGTTGGAGAAACAAAGAAAGAAAAGAAAGAAAAGATTGAGAAGAAGAAGAAAAAGAAAGTGAGTTCAAGTTCAGAGTCTGGTTCTGTGTCTGATAGTGATGATGGCGAAAGTCTGAAACAAGCCATGATATTGCTGACCCGTGCATTTCAGAAGAAATTTTATAAGAAGCCGTGATCAAATTCTCAACGCTATTCGTCATCAAGTTCAAAGAACCACGAGCACCGAGAGAGGGTAGAAGGCAAGAGATTTGAAGAGAATAGGTATGATGAGAAGAAACTGGATGAGAAGAAGAAGTTTGCAAATGACTACACTGCTGTTGAAAAGCCAGCAACTGATTCAATCAAATGCTATAATTGTGGCAAGTTGGGTCATTATGCTAAAGAGTGTCGGAAGCCGAAAGTTCGCAACTCTCAGTACTATCAGAACAAGTTGCTTCTGGCAAGACAACAAGAAGCTGGTATAGCCTTGATGGCCGAGGATGAGTTTTGGTTGGATCATTCCGAGGATGAAGGAGAAGATAAAGAAGAAAATGCTCATATCTGTCTAATGGGCAAAGAGGACAAGAATGACAAGTCAGATGATGAAGAAGGGAATGAGGTATTAAACTTAACTCCAAAAGATTTCATTACCAAGTTGGAAACCATGGTGGTTGAGCTACAAAATTTACAAAATAATCTGAAAAATGAAAAGGAAAAGGTTGCTAAAAAGAACAAGAAGATCTTTGAACTTAATACTTCTGTTATTTCAAACAAAGATCTAATTGATTCTTTACGCAAATCTGATTCTGATTCTAAATCTAAAGTAGATAATTTTGAAAAGAAGATTTCTGAGTTTGAAGGTAAAGTAAATACATATGAGTTTGAAAAGAATGAATCTGCACTAACTGTTTATAAATTGCAGGTTGAAAACAAGAATTTGAACAAGAAGGTAAATGATCTAGAAGTTAAACTTTATAAAATAGGTCAAACAGATCAAACCATTTTTCTTAATGCTCCTAATGAAGAGGTTGATGTTAAGCAAAGATGGGGACTTGGTTTTAACAACCCCCATTATCTTAAGAAAGCCATCAGAAAATAGCCGGCACTTTATAACTATGATTTTCTTGCTTGTGCTGGTAAACATACTCATTTAAAACCCAAATTTGTTACCAAATTGTCAGACGAAGATGAGGCCAAAGAAACTGAAAATAGAAAGAATAAAAAGAAAATGCAACTACCATTTAACTATGTAATGTTAAATGATAGTTATCTTTCAGAAACACCGAAAGTTCTTTCAAAAGACTATTTTGTTAGTTATTCCGCATCTGAGATGAAGGCAAAACCTGTGATTGCAAAGGTTTATGTTCCTATATCTATTCTTGAAAGCAAAATAGTTGAACTTGAAAATGTTTTATCTGATGAAAAACTTTTGGTTGATATAGAACAAAATGTGTTTTCTACAGTTATAAAGAACATTGTTTTTCAAGAAAAATCAACAAAGTGTTCTACAGTTTCAAAGGAACCTCAAATTTTATCTGATAATTCTGATGACTTATTTGAGTCTGCAAATGATTCTTTAAATTCTGATGATGGGAGCATGGAAGAATCTGATATGTTTGACATTCATTCTAAACTTCCTGATCATTCTACTTGTCTTGAAAATGAAAAAGTGTTACCAAGTGGTGTTAGTAATGCCAAAGTTTCTGTAACTGCTAATTACTATGCTAATGGTAAGAAACATAAGAAGCAGTGATTACAGAAACAGAAATATACTGGTACACAAAAGAAACCTCAGTCACAGAAATCTATTTTTCCTAATAAATCTACATCTTATGTTTCAGATTTAAGGAAGAGAAAGCTGAAAGCTCAATCCAAATGGAGACCAAAACAGAAGGATGCTGAGATAGCTGAATCAGTTACTGATAATTCTTGTACTAAATCTGTTAGTAGTGATTCAGATGTAGTTGATCAATGTGCTTCTCATAAACAAAACCTTGTAACTTCTTACAAGAGTTATTCAATAAAGCAGTTGATTCAATTATCTCCTATTACTACTAAATTTCATCATAATTATCGGAAAACTGACTTTGCTTATTCTCATGATTCTTCTGATTGGTATGGATCTTATCATGTATATTCTTCAAAGTCAAATGTTTGTAAAAGTTTTCAAAAGAACAGAGGGTCCATTTTTAAGTGGATGCCAAAATCTTGTACTAAACTATTAGGTCCCGTTTTCAAATGGGTACCTAAAACTATTGTTGCCTGATTTTTATTGCAGACCCGACATATGTGGTACTTGGACAGTGGATGTTCCAAGCATATGACTGGGCAAAAAGCTTTATTGTCTAACTATACAGAGAAATTCAGTGGCAATGTCAGATTTGGAAACGATCAGCTTTCACCTATTCTAGGATATGGTGATATCATTCAAGACAAGATAACGATCAGTAAAGTGAGTTATGTCGAAGGCTTGGGGCACAACTTATTTAGCATAGGTCAATTCTGCGATAAAGGGTTAGAGGTCAACTTCAAGTCTAAGAGTTGCTTAGTTCGTACTGAAGACGGAATAGAACTCTTGGGTGGACATAGAAAGACAAACCTCTACACCATCAACTTGTCCAAAGTTCAGATTGACAATCAGGTATGCTTGATGACAAAAGCTACACAGCAACAAAGTTGGATCTGGCATAGACGATTATCTCACTTGAACTTTCGTTACATCAACAAGCTGGTTCATGGGAAGTTGGTAAAGGGACTTCCTGAGCTGAAATACGAACGAGAACACTTATGCGCAGCTTGTGAGAAGGGTAAGATGAAGAGAGCCGCACACAAACCGAAGCCTGAACCAAGCACTAGTTCTCCGTTAGAACTGATACACATGGATTTATGTGGACCAATGAGAAATCAGAGTTTGGGTGGTAAGAAATATGTGTTGGTAATTGTGGACGATTATTCAAGATACACGTGGGTCAAATTTCTTCGATCTAAAGATGAGACACCGGAAGTTCTCATTTCATTCTTAAAGACGACCCAGGTGAAACTGCAGTGACAAGTCAAGTTTCTTAGAACTGACAATGGCACAGAATTCAAGAACAAGATTGTTGATGAATATCTCGATTCAGTTGGGATTTCACATCAGTATTCTGCTGCTAGAACCCCTCAACAAAATGGAGTAGTAGAAAGACGTAATAGGACGCTAGTCGAGGCCGCTCGGACTATGCTTAGTCAATCGGATCTACCTCTATTCTTGTGGGCGAAAGCTGTGTCGACTGCATGCCATACGCAAAATCGTTCCATAATACACCGCCATTTTCAGAAGACTCCATATAAGCTAATCAACAACAGAACACCAACTATCAAATATTTTCACATATTTGGGTGTAAATGTTTTGTGCTTAACGACAGAGAGAGTCTGAATAAATTTAGTGCTAAAGCGGACGAAGGCATCTTTATTGGTTATTCTTCAACTTCTGTAGCATATCGTGCTTATATAATGAAGTCAAAGACAGTTGTGGAGAGCGTAAATGTTACATTTGATGAAGAAATGGCTTCTGATCATCTCAGTTCAGAACCCGTTATCATTGGTGTATTAGCTTCTGGGCAGATCAGTCCAAAACCTGTGTCTACAGCGACAAATTCGGATAACGCTTCTACATCTACTTCACATTTAACTGATTTAGATTTGTTATTTGAATTCTTTTATGATGAGTTTCTTGGATCTAATATACCTAAATCTGTTGTGACTGACAGGTCTGAAGATACAAGATGTCATCATCCAGCCACTTCAGATGTTATTTCTGAACAAGCATCCCCCATTCAGACAGAAACTCATATTCCTATTGTTACTCCTACAGTTGAAGATGAACAAGCAAATGTTGAGCCATAAGTAACTATTTCAGTTGGGTGTACTACATTGTCTACTCAACAGTTTGTTCCTGCTGTCCCAACTGATACTTCTGCAACTGATATTTCAACTGAAAATCCCTCTCCTGTAATTCAAACTGAAGATTTTGAAAGTGGATTTCAAGATGATGATCATGTTCAGAATTCATCTATTCCACTCCCACATGAGCATCGCTGGACCAAGGACCATCCATTACATCAAGTAATTGGAGATGTTGACAAGCTTGTTCAGACAAGGTCAGCGACTATTAATCAGTGTATGCATGACTCGTTCCTAAGCAAGATTGAGCCAACACGAGTATCCGAGGATCTTGCTGATTCGGACTGGGTATCTGCAATGCAAGAAGAGCTCAATCAGTTTGAAGCCCTAAAGGTTTGGAGATTAGTTCCTAAGCCTGAAGGAAAGACCGTGATAGGAACTAAGTGGGTATTCAAGAATAAAAAGGATGAAGATGGTGTCGTCATCCGAAACAAAGCTAGACTTGTTGCCAAAGGCTACCGGCAAGAGAAAGGCATCAATTATGACGAGACGTATGCTCCAGTAGCGCGCATAGAGGCAATCAGAATATTTCTCGCCTACGCCGCTCATAAGAACTTCACAGTCTTTTAGATGGATGTGAAAACAGCCTTTCTGAACGGAATTCTTAAAGAAGAAGTGTACGTGTCTCAACCTGAAGGGTTCGTCAATCAAGACAAGCCAGATGATGTATATATCTTGGACAAAGCCCTTTATGGATTAAAGCAATCCCCTCGAGCCTGGTATGACGTCTTATCCAAATTCTTGGTCAAGTCTGGTTTCTCTAAAGGTAAGATTGATACCACTTTATTCATAAAGAAGGAAAAAGCTGATATTATTCTTATTCAGATTTATGTTGATGATATAATATTTGGTTCTACTAATCCAAAATATTGCAAAAACTTTTCTAACCTCATGGTGTCACGTTTTCAAATGAGTATGATGGGAGAGATGAATTTCTTTCTCGGATTACAAGTTAAACAGCTTTCTACGGGGATTTTAATAAATCAATCTAAGTACATTTTGGACATTCTTCGGAAGTACAAAATGGAAAATCACAAATCTATTGGCACCCCGATGGCACCAGGAACTAAGATTTACACTAATTCTTCGGGAAAAAGTGTTGATGTTAGAACCTATAGAGGTATGATAGGATCGTTGATGTATTTAACTTCCAGTAGACTAGATATTATGTTTTCAACATGTCTATGTTCTAGATATCAAGCTGATCCCAAAGAATCTCATTTGGCCGCTGTCAAACGGATTTTTAGATATCTGAAGGGGACTGCAAACCTTGGTTTGTGGTATCCTAAAGATACTGGGTTTCAACTGACTGCATATTCAGATGCAGATCATGCAGGTTGCATGTTGGACAGAAAGAGTACTTATGGTCACGTTCAATTTCTTGGAGACAAGCTCGTTAGCTGGGCTTCAAAGAAACAGTTATGCGTTTCCACATCGACTGCAGAAGCAGAATATGTAGCTGCTGCCAGTTGCTGCTCTCAAGTCTTGTGGATGCGAACACAGCTACGAGACTTTGGATTCAAGTATGACAAAATTCCGATATACTGTGACTCGAAGAGCGCGATTGCCATATCTGCTAATCCTGTCCAACACACCAAAACCAAACATATTGATGTAGGGTATCATTTTATCAAAGATAATGTTGAAAAAGGAACAATTGAACTTTATTTTGTAAAAACAAATTATCAACTTGCAGATTTATTTACCAAACCCTTAGATGAGAAGAGATTTAATTTTCTTGTCTCTAAGCTTGGTATGTTAAATCTGAAGACATAATCATTTATTATCTACTAAAGTTACGTATTGTTATTTTTCATCATTTTCTTTATCTTTATATCTGAAGGATACCTGTACTTTAATGGTTTGCTCATGATCTCAGGGGGAGTATGAGAAGATTGTTAAATGATCTACATTCATTTGAGGGGGAGCAAAACTAATTTCTGTATTATACTTAACTGACAAAATTTTTGTGATGCATGATTTTAGGGGGAGCCTATAAGTCAAAAGGAGTAAGACTATGATTTCTGATTACTTCTGATCAGAACTAGTTCTATAATTGTTTTGCTGTTTTCCATCGTTTATTTTCGAATAAATTTTGTGAATAAATTTTTGACTAGACTTTGAGACTTACAGGATGAGAGAAGCTGAAACGATCATATCTATATGACTACAGCTGACTTTCGGAGATTTAAGATTGAGCGACAAGGTAAACTTCTTATCTTAATCTCACATATATCTGAAAGAAGGACAACTTTCAGGTATAGAAAACATGTTCTTAAATGTTCAAACCACTTCCCGATTCTTAAACAGATTTTATAATTTGGAAGTGTGATTTTTAAATGTTTTCATTTTAATTGTTGTGCTTAATTGATAAACAAACTGTGTGTTTCCAAAGATAAATACTTGCGTATTGTCTTTTCTATATACTTTCAAGTATTCACACACACCGGTTTGAATTTGTTTCACATGTTTTTACCATGTCTCTATATTGGAACAATTTTTCTTCGATGGTAAGACACTCCGTTTGTATTCAAAGAATTTTGAGCGATATTTCATTTCAAAGCGTTTCATTCAAGAATGTCTGTATATTGTTTCATATAGACAAATATTCATTATTCTTGACCATAAGCCTTAATTGTTATATCATTCATTTCTGATCATTTTATACAATGTCAGATTTTCAAACAAGTTTCTTGCATTCATGTTCATTCATTCAATTTCCTTGTTTGAAAATACTTCAATGTTTAAAAATGCTCATATCTTCATGATTATATCATCTGAGCATTCATTTATCTGACATTTGTATATGAGCTTTAACTGTTATAGTTAAATCATTTGAGCAACACATTTTTTTTAGGAACTATGGGTTCTTTGTGCTAGGAATTAACTAAACTTCTATGGATTCACGTTAACCAGTATTTCCTACCCAAGAAGTTAATCCTTTAGTGATTGAGTGTGAGGAGTATAAAAGAAATGAGTGTGGGTGTGATGAGGTAAAATGGAAAAGAGAGTTTGGTTAGTCGTGAGCTTAATGATTAAAAGAAAGAGGGTGTGAGATCAGAGTAAAAGAATATCAAACTTTGCACCAACTACTTTCTGAGCCGGGCAGCCACATTACTAGCGTTTCACAACTCTTTGGTGAACGTTATTGAAACAGGCAATTAGCCCATGCCAACTCTTGCTTAAACCCCACCAACCACTCATTTTCTTCTCAAAAAGAAAATGTTTCATATTTTCTGAGGACGCAGCATATAATCTATCTGGTTTTCATTTGGAAAATCTAGATATTGAAAAAGAAGGAAGTCTGCCCCACTTAGAGTCTGTGTTTATCTCTTGTTGTCTCAGTGGTTTACACTATGTTGAGCCTTAAAAAGCAATCTTTTGTGCTTAATTCTTTCTACACGTGCACAAACACACAAAGAATTTGTTTCTTTGTCATAACATTCATAGAAATTGCCTTTGTGGTATTTCGATGATTGGATGGAAGCCCTGGGGGAGTGAACATCAAAAAGCTCCTTTATATTGTGTATTCGTTACACAGTGACTTTGTGTTACTGACAGGCATATTAACTGATTCATCTGTTGATTCAGGAGTTACATGTTCTTATTTTGTATGGATTTGTAAAGATCTAGATGAATATCTTGGAGAGTTGACAGAATCAGAGGCTCAGTATGACAGATCAGAATGGTAAATGACATTTCTTGGCGAAAAGTTTTGATGATATAGATGCTCAAATCATCAAAAAGGGGGAGATGGTATGAAGAAATGTTAAAGATTGGAGATGGTATGAAGAAATGTTAAAGTTTTTGAAGTTAAAAGGAGATGATTTTCTCGAATAGCCAAGATAGAAGATTCAAAGTAAAGATTTGAAGATGATTAAAGAATTTCTAAAGATTTGTGGAAATTTTCTTTGAAGATTATTTGCTGAAGCAATTCAAGCTGATTCTGAAGATAATTTCTTTCCATAAGTCTAAAAGCGTTCTATATGAAGTTTTGGGGAGATTGTTCATCATTTGAAGATAGTTTTGGAAAGAAAATTTTCAATGAAAAAGGGGAGATTATTTTGACAAAGCTTAAAGTGAAGACTGAATTGTTAGATCTTTCAACAATGATCTTGAATCCAAAGGGGGAGATTGTTAGAGCATAAATCTGTTGGATACAAGATCAAGAATACTGAAGGTCAAAGTTGAAAAACTCAAAGCTGAAGAAAGTCAAATCTCATTAAAAGTCAAAGTCTTTTGTAACAAAAGTCAATGTATTAGTTTAAGTTGTTTTTGTTGTTTCCTTGTATTAGATGTTAGTATAAATACTTTTTTCTCTTTGTATTTCAGGTGTGTGTGACATTAGAACATATAACAGATTTGGAGAATACGATTTAGAGAGAGAGAGAGAGTTCTAGAGTGAAAAAGTGTAATTTGAGAAATCAAGTAATCAAACAGGTAATTTGATTGTTCAATCTTGTTTGTTTGATTGTGTTATAGATTAGAAACTAGAATCAGGGACACACACTATGAGACATGGTAATAACAAATACAAATGAAGTACTGAACATGTGTGTGAATATGTTACAGTATAAGGATAAGATAATACGCAAGTATTGATCTTTAGAAACACACAGTCAGTTAAACATTAAAGCTCAAGAATTGAAAAACATTTAAATTCACACTTCTAGATTCATGAAACCTTTTGAGAATCAGAAGTGGTTTGAACATTTCAGAAACTGTTTTTCATGCTTGAAAGTTGTTCTTCTTTCAAACAATCAGAGATCTAGGATTAGAAGATATTTACCTTTTAAGCTCCCCTTCAAATCATGATAGAACGATATAGATCTATTAAGCTCCCCCTGGATATTTGCAAAATATCCAGGTCTAAACGTTGAAGAACGGGTCCTGATCTGTCATGTAATCAGAAGCCAAATTTCGTTGAAGTCCGGGTTCTAAGTTGATTTACTTAGAAGCCATCGTTCTTCTACTCCCCCTTGACAGTAGGTGCCTGCAACACAGAATCAGTTTTCGGTTTTGGTATCCACTGGTATTTGGGTCCTCGAATGTTAGTTGAAGTTCTTGTGGGGGAAATAGAATAAGAACCATACCAGAAATGATCACTGGTTTTGTGAATGTGATCATGTGTATGACATTAAGAACAATGGTATTTCTTACCTGACAACCTGAGTAATTGATCTCTCGAGTAGATATGATCAGGTTTACCTTTATGCACTTTGTTCTTTTTGACATTGGACGCATGTACACATGATTCTTTTTCTTTCAGCTCATCTTCAACTGGTTTCTTCTTCCAGACCAGTTCCTCTTCTTTGTGTCTCCTTCTTCTATGACGTGTACCTGAACCATCCATATTGCGATCATAGAAAAGGTTAGCTTTACGAATCTGATCAAAAGATTTAACTGACCTTTGTGTAGAGACATATTTCTGATTTGGGCTTGATACAGACTTTTCAAGCACTTTAATCGTTGAAGCGAAGTTGTCTCTTTCTTGAACAAGCAGGTCAATCTTCTTCGTGAACTCAGACTTCGTTTTCTGCTCTTTTAGTGCCTTCTCAGATAGTTCAGATAACTTGGCAGTAAGCTTTTTTATCTCAGTCTCAAACAAGCTTCTTTCTTCTTCAAATCCCTTCTCAGCATTGTTTCTTTGGCCAGATATTTATTTGAAGATACCAACATTCTTTTGTTCAATGGCCTTCTTCTCTTTGGAAAACTTCTCTCTTTCTAGAATGATTACTTTCTGAAAATCAGAAACTTGCTGAGAAAGTTTTATGCATTTCAGCTCAACTTCTTTCTTCTCATCAGCACATTTTCTCGAGAATTCTGAGAACTTCTTTGCGAAAGATTTCTCTTTAGTCTCAAAATCAGATTTGTGTTTAGCAAGTAGTTGCTCCAAATCAGATAAACGCTTTTGAAGATCTGCATTTGCATCTTTCAGTTCAGAAATCTTTTCCTCAGAACTTTCAACAGAGACTATTTGCTGAGTTTTAGCTTCCAAAATAGAGATCTTTCCTTTTAGCTCAGAGTTCTCAGCTTCCAATTCTCTTCCTGTTAATAAACCCTTTGTCCCTAACACCAACCATTCAGCACAATCCCACAGCTCTTTTCCTGTCATGTTGTTAGTATTTATTTGACCAATAATTTCACTAAAAATGTCACTAATAAATTCATTACAGATACTACTTTTCATAAATTTCGAGCTACATTGTTAGCCCTCTCTCTTTCCTCCTTTTCCACAGGTGAAGCTTCTGTAGGAATCTGGGATTGCATCTCCCCTTCAGTCAAAGATAATCTGATGTAGAGCCCCACCTCATGTTCGTCCACACAGTTCAAAAAATAAACTTTCCACTCTTCATATTCTCTTTTGGACTTCAGCCTTGGTAGGTACCCCATTTTGATCGTTTCGAATAGAGTATATTCGCTTCGGCTTTGAAGAGAGATGAAACTTGAAAGTGCAGGGACCAAAAGTGACAAAATGTGAAACTTGAAAGTTTAGGGTCACAAATGACACGCTGAATCCTTGAAGTACGGGGGCTAAAATAAATGCACTGCAAAAAGATCGTGCAACAATTTGTTTTTTTTTTTTTTTTTTTTTTTTTAAAGCACCCGGTCGAAGGTAAGACCGGAGTAGCAAGAACCTAGTCGAAGGGTAAGACCGGATATGCTAAGGTCCGGTCGAAGGAAAGACCGGGAAAGATAAGGTCCGGTCGAAGGGTTTGACCGAAGATTACAACTACCCGGTCGAAGGTGCAAGACCGGAGTACAAGTGTCCGGTCGAATGGGTAAGACTGGGGAACACTCTTATTCGGTCGAAGGTGTAAGACCGGAGTACAAGTGTCCGGTCAAATGCTCAGGTCGAAAGACTTTAAATATGATAAACACAAATATAGATAATATCGATTACCGAAGAACACGAAGAGTTCGACCGAAAAACCCGAAGAATATATGTGATTCGACCGAAACCAAAACCCAGATCTTCTCCTTCGATCGAAAGAAACAAACAATATCAATCAAAAAACGATTCAATCGATAAACAATCAACAGTAACCAATAATCAACCGAACAGAACCCTAATAATAATCGACCGAACTAAGGATTTTAGAAAATTATTCGGCCGAACTAAAGAAATCTTACTGTTTTTCAAAAAAAATAGATCGACTAAAACCATAAGCAAACAGATATCGATCAAACAGATAACACAGAATTTAACCACTAACAATCAATTAATGCAAGTAAAGCAATTAACACAAGAAATTGATCTTAGGGTTTCAGACAAACCTTTTTACTGGATCAAACCTTTTTTGCCTATCCGCTTTGATACCAATTGTAGATCCCAGTGCAGTGCAATCACAAGTAAATAAGAACAATGAGGAACAGATTATAGGCCACAACAACTAGTCATATGATTGATATAACTTCAAAGGGTTAAGGTTTACAGAGAGAATTTCTGATTAGGGTATGTAAACCTAATGACTAGAAACTGCATAATGAATTTCTTAACTTTCTAAACTGTTCAACCCTAATTATGAACTAAATAAGCCTTTATATACTTAGGCTTTAAAAGCAATTGGGCTTATGGGCTTGGGCCCATCTAATTAATCAACTATTAATTAATTACAATAAGCACCCTTATAAATACTTTATTCCACTTTCAACACACAGGACTTTTAGTCCTAACAAACTCCTATCTCGCCTATTTCCATAAATCACTATCGTCCGCTTATCAGGCAACAACACACGGATCAACTTCTTATTACAAACAATACTAACATCATTCCTAACTACCTAATCCATTCAAAGAACCACATCCAATTCCCTCATTGCCATCGGGTACAACAACACTGGCACTAAGCTACCCTCGATGTCTATGACACAACCCTCAAACATTTCCTTAATAAGAATCGGATTAGCATCGGAGGTTTCTACTTCTAGAGCCCGATCTAAACGCTTAGGCTTGATGCTTAGACAATTTAAAAAATCCGGAGATATAAAGGAGCAACTCCCTCCAGAATGAAACAATACTCTTGCAAACAACAAGTTCACGAAAAACGTACATGTCACTACATCAGGTACCTCCTCCTAAATGGCTGTCATATTGAAGGCCCGTCCCTTCGGACGCATCGTGTTAGTGCATAAATATGTTGGATACAAGATCATGAAAACTGAAGATGAAAGTCAAAGTAAAAAGCTCAAGTCAAAGCCTCTCATGCTAAAAGTCAAAGTTTTTTGTAATAAATCAAAGTCAAAGTATCTTGTACTTTTAGTGTTTTTTTTTATAAAGTGTTAGGGTATAAATAGTTTATTTTTTTGTTCGTAGACTCATATGACTACTTGAAAGTTTCTGTTTAGAGAGAAAAATATTGTGAGAGCACTTTGTAATCGATTCTAAAGATTGAAATAGAAATTGTTCTTGTTGGATTAATTTAATTGTCACCTTGATTGATAATTCGTAATTAGAAAACGTTGTGGGACACACAATTAGTATTAGAGCAGAAAGTTCATAGAAATCAAGAAAACGTTTACGCACCACTGTTCTTTGAATTTTGATCGAATTTTGAATTTTTTTTGTGTAATTGTGAGATTAATTGAGTTTAATGTGATCATATGATGTATTAGATAAATCTTTTATTGATTTGTATCGATCTTGCACTGAAATTCTCGATTAATTTTGAGATTTTAGGAGTTTTTCTTAAACGAGTCCATACGCATTGTATTTGATCAAAGATGTATGTTTAATTGAATTTCTATGAAATTCTTTGTTTGTAAAAGGTTCGAAAAGTGTATTAGATCGAATTGGTGAAGTTTCGAATTTAGAATCGAAGGATTTGATGGATTTTTGGCTGAATTAAAGTGATTTTGGTTCGAGATCTACAGAATTCGTATAATATCTGAAGAACTCGCATGGGGTACTGAAGAACTCTCATAAATAAGAGATTTTGCATAGAACTGAATTGGTGAAAAAGGTAAGGAAAGAATTCGCATAAGACTTGTGTGGGAATTGTTCAGAATTCACATAACTCTCTTATACAAAAAGTGGTTGAAGGACAGATTTCACATAAAGCTTCGTGCGAAAAGTAAGGATTTTGCATCAGAGTGTCATACGAATTCCTTAAATTCGCATAAGGGTATAAGCGAATTGCTCAAATTTCGCATGGAAAATTGAAATTTTTTCTAAGTCTAGATTTCGTATCGATACGAATTGCTCGAGGTTGAAAAAGATTAAAAGTAGAGAAGTATATAATTTGTATGTACCTGTAGTGTGAAAAGCTCGTGCGAAAAGTTTAAGTTCTTTGAAATTTTTCTAAGTCTAGATATCGCACATAGTAGTGTGCGAATTCTATGAACTCACATCTAGGAACGTGCGAATTGTTGATGATATGCGTATTGTTGGGCTTCTGCGATTTGTTTAGTCTAGTGTGGTGTGCGAATTCCTTACTTGGGATATTTTTGGAAATTTATTTCTGAAATTTTTCTAAGTTTTTTTGGATTTCTGATTTCTTTTGAACTAACGATCATTTCAAGTTCTTATTGTAAAGTGTTTTTGTCAGGATGACTTCTAGAGAGGCTCTTGCTATCGGTATTGATGTGAAGCCACCAGTGTTATTCAAAGGTGAATATGAACATTGGAAGGATAGATTCCTAGATTTTATTGATCGGAATGATTTGGGTGACTACATTAGAATATCTCTGAAAGAAGGAGTGATGAAACCTCCTACCAAGATTCATGCTACTGAAACAAATAATGAAGAGTTAGTCAATAAAGAGCATCCATTGCCAATTGAAGAGTATACTAAGGAACAGAAGAAAAGACAGAAAGCTGATAGATTGGCAAGATCATTTATTTTGCAAGGGATTCCCAACGAAATATATGTGAAGAGAGACAGTTATAATGCTACGAGAAAGGAAATGCAGGATTAGCTTGAGAAAATGATGCTTGGATCTAAGATTGGTAACTAGCTGAAAGTGTCTAACTGCCTCAACAACTACGAAGAATTCAAGGCTAAAGAAAGTGAAAGTCTTGAAGCTACATATGATAGGTTTGTAACTCTTCTGAATGAGCTTAGCAAAAACAAAGTCAAGAAGTCTCAAATTGAATTAAATGTCAAGTTTTTGAGCATTCTACAGCCAGAGTGGAAGAGGTTTACAAGACAGATGAAACAGATGAAACACTTGCATGAGATACCACTCCATGAGGTATATGAGACTTTGAGACAGAACGAAGAAAAGGTAGAAGAGATTAAAGATGAGAAGAAGAAAATTGAGAAAGTAGTAGCAGATCTAGTGGCATTGGTTGTGAAGAAGAAAGAGAAAAGGTCTGTGAGCTTGAAGAAGAAAAAGAAAGTGATAGTATCCGAATATGAAGAAGTTGAAAGTTAAGAAGACTGCTTAGACAAAAGGGGAGATTGTTCTGTGATGCTGAAAGTTAACTTTTGCTTATCCGAAAAGGGGAGATTAAATTTGTGAAAGAAATCTACAAAAGAGGATATTATATTGCATATCTTTTTGAAGATGATCTTGAATCCAAAGAGGGAGATTGTTAGTGCATAAATATGTTGGATACAAGATCATGGAGACTAAAGATAAAAGTCAAAGTAAAAAAACTCATGTCAAAGCCTCTCATGCTAAACGTCAAAGTCTTTTGTAATAAAGTCAAAGTCAAAGTATCTTGTATTTTTAGTGTTTTGTTTTTGTAAAGTGTTAGGGTATAAATAGTTTATTTTTTTGTTCGTAGACTCATATGACTACCTGAAAGTTTCTGATTAGAGAGAGAAATATTGTGAGAGTACTTTGTAATTGATTCTGAAGTTTGAAATAGAAATTGTTCTTGTTGGATTAATCTGATTGTCATCTTGATTGATAAATCGTAATTAGAACACATTGTTAAAAGTGAAGAAGATTCTGATTCTGATGATTGTGAGAACCTGAAACAAGCTATGTTGTTGTTAACCAAAGCTTTTCTGAAGAAATTATACAAGAAACCAGGGTCAAACAATCAGAGGTACTCATCGGGATCAAAAAATTATGAGCACAAACAAAGAGTGGAAGATAAAAGGTCTGAAGAGAAAAGGCCAGAGGAGAAAAAGTATGGGTACGGGAAGGAAGAGGAGAAAGAATCTGAGCCAGTAAAGGGATACAGCTGCAGAAAAGTAGGCCATTATGCTAACGATTGTCGGAAACCGAAGGTCCGCAATTCGGAATACTACAAGAACAAAATGCTCTTGGCCAAGCAACAAGAAGCTAGCAAAGCATTGATGGCTGAAGATGAGTACTAGCTGGATCACTCTGAACCCGAGTCTGACAAATATGAAAATGCTTACATGTGCTTTATAGGTCAAAACATAACTGAAGCAGATTCTGATGATGAGGATAATTAAGAGGTATGTGATACGTCCGAATCTGATTTCCTTAATCAGATGAAATCCATGATGATTGAACTTCAGGATTTGCAGTCTAAGCTTAAACGCGAAAAACGTATCATTAAAGAGAAAAACCAATTAATACAAAAGCTCAACAATGATATTGCTGAGAACAATGTATTGATTGAAGCTTTACATAAAAATATTGATACCAGTGCGAGAGAAAAGACTGTAATTCATAATCAGCTATCTGAAACAACATCTGAATATAAACTGTGTGAACTTGAGGTTAAAGATGTTGCGAAAAAGTGTTTATTTTTTAAGAAAGAAAACAAATCTTTGGTTGAGAAAGTGAATGTTTTAGAAGAAAAACTTTATGCTTTGGATCAAACTGAACAACACATTCATCTTAAGAAACCAAAAGAGAGTAGTGAGTGTTGGGGTCATGGTTAAGAGAATCCACACAATCTGAAAAAGGGGATTTCCAAAGTGCCTGCTTTATATGATTTCGGTTTTCTAAAATTGGCACCTCAATACCCTGAAATCAAAGTGAAATGGACTAAACTATCAGATGAGGATGAAGTTAAGGAAATTGAGAAAAGAAAGGAAAAAACTAAAATGCAACTTCCATTTCGTTATGAGAGGTTTAATTCTAGTTATAGTTTTACACAGTCAAAATTTCTTTTTAACGATTATTTTCAAAGCTATTCTACAGAGGAAATGGAAGCAAAACCAGTTGAAGGTAAAATTTATGTCCCTCCACTCGTTTTAGAAAGTAAAATTTCTGAACTCGAGAATACTCTTGTAGAAGAGAGGATTTTGACTGGGTTAGAACAAATGGTGTTTTCAACTGTTTTCATTAATACTAATTTTTCAAAGACTTCCAAAGCTTCTAAATCAGATGATGTTAATGGTCTGTTTGTTGAAGAGTTTGATTTCCTAAACTCTGATGGTTGTTTTGATGATTGTGTTGATCAATTTGACATTAATGCAAAACTTCCAGATCATTCTCAATTCATCATTAATTCTAATGGTTTACCAAGTGTACGAGAAAGGTGAATCATCAACGAAAGTTGATAAACCAGTTTCTATGAGTACCAAGGAAGCCAAAGGTAAGAAAAAGAAGACTAGACATTCACAGAAACGGACTACCACTGGTAAATCAAAGAATAAACAATCTTTTAAATCTCATAGTTCTAACTTTCAAAGTTCAAACGTTTCAGATATGAAAAAGCAAAAGACTGAAGTGAAATCAGAGTGGAGACCAAAGCGGAAAATTGATGAGACTACAAAATCATGTTCTGATATTCGTTGTAATAGAATGACTGATAGTAAAACTGATGTAGTTGGTAATGTTGCTTTCAATAAACCAAAACTTGTATCTTCTTACAAGAGCTATTCAATAAAGCAATTACTCCAATTATCTCCGTCTACTAAAAAGTCTTCTACATATCGTAGAAATGATTTTATGTCTCGACAATATTCTAATGTTTGGTTTGGATCATATCATGTCTATTCATATCACTCTATTGGTTCAAAAGTTTTTAAAAAAGTAAAGGATCCAATTTCAAATGGATGCAAAATCATGTGCTAACACTGTAGGACCCATCTATAAATGGGTACCTAAACCTGTTGTTTCCTTATTTCTCATGGTTAGACCCGTCATATGTGGTACTTGGATTTTGGTTGCTCCAAGCATATGACTAGGCAAAAAGATATTTTATCTAATTATATAGAGAAATTCTACAGGAACGTTTGATTTGGAAATGACCAGTTTCACCAATCTTGGGATATGGAGATGTTATCCAAAACGATTAAGAAGGTGAGCTACGTTGAAGGACTAGGACATAACCTATTCGTCATTGTTCAGTTATGTTATAAAGACTTAGAGGTGAATTTTAAGGCCAAGCGTTGTTGTGTGAGAACTGAAGACGAAAAGAACTCTTGGTCGGGACGCGGAAGTCAAACCTCTACATGATTAATTTGTCAAAAGTCACGACTGATAATGAGGTGCATCTACTTTCAAAAGCCTCTATGCAGCAGAGCTGGTAATGGCATAGACGGCTATTTCATCGCAACTTTTGGTACATCAATAAGCTGGTCACCAGTAACTTGGTGAAATGACTTCCAGATCTTAAATATGTTAACGAACATCTGTGTAATGAATGTTAGAAAGGCAAGATGAAAAGGGCTTCTCATAAGCCTAAGCTTGAATAGAGTAAAAGTTCTTAATCGAATTGTTGCATATGGATCTCTGTGGTCCAATGCGAACTCAAAGCATCAACGACAAGAAATATGTTTTAGTGATAGTGGACGATTATTTAAGATACAGTTGGGTCAAATTTCTAAGATCAAAAGATGAGACGCCGGATGTCATCATCTTCTTTTTAAAGATCACTCAAGTGAATCTGTAGAAGACAATAAAGCTTCTTAGAACTGATAATGGCATATTAATTTTCTGCTGCCAAAACACCGGAATAGAATGGATTGTAGAGAGGCAAACCAGAACCCTAGTGGAGGTTGCTCGCACGATGCTGAGTCAGTCAGATCTACCTCTATTTCTGTGGGCTGAAGCTGTGTCAACTGCATGTTATACTCAGAATCGATCCATTATTCATCGCCAGTTTGGTAAAACACCATACACTTTGATTAATAATCGAATACCTAGCATTAAAAATTTTCATATTTTTGGATGCACGTGTTTTTTGCTTAATGACAAGGAGAACTTGAACAAATTCAGTCTGAAAGTTGATGAAGGTATTTTCATTGGATATTCTCAGACATCTATAGCTTACAGAGTTTATTGTTTGAATTTTTCTATGATGAATTTCTTGGTACTATAGTGACTAAACCTGTAGTGATTGACAGATCAGAAGATTCGAGTAATCATCATCCAAGGATAAAAGAATTAAATATGTACACTAAAATTGACTACATACCGGTAATTTGTTGTATCACCAATTTTCGTCATTTTGGTGATGATGATGTATTGCTAGATACCGCTCATTATTTATAACTATAAATATGATATTTATATTTATTACCAACATGTCGAGAACCCATTGGGTCACACACATTGAGCATATTCGAAGAAGGAGTTTCAATAATTAAAATGTTTAATTATTATATTTGATTTGTATTGATTTAATCTGATTAAATAAAAATCAGATATTATTTTGTTGGACATTAAATAAGTTGACTAGGTATGGTTATGTAAGAAGGTGATGGTGCATGGACACTCTTACACTCAAGTAAGGTGTGGAGATGATGGTGATCTTTTAGGCCATATTTCCATCACCAGATATAATGTATGACATTGTATGCAATTGTTGTTCTTGCAATTCTCTCTAAAATCACCTACAACTATATGCTCTCTTTCCTTTCTAAGTTTTGAAACCGTGACTGGCATCACGTGAAGGCAAAGGATTCGGATTGTTCGCGTGGATACCGTGTAGGCATCAAGCTTGCTTTGTTGCTGTGATTCAAAGTCTCGTTAACTGTGAGGTATAATTTCGAAACACCCGATTTATTCTGGTTCGTATGGGTTCTTAGAGGGTTACGGTTTTATTTTCTGTTGTGCTTGAGATCCTGTAACCCAACAACATACAATTCTTTGGCGATAAACTCGTGAGTTGAGCTTCGAAGAAACAACTGTGTGTATCTACTTCAACAACTGAGGTAGAATATGTAGTTGCGGCTAGTTGCTGTTCTCAAGTGTTGTGGATGCGAACACAACTCCGAGATTATGGTTTTAAGTACAACAACATCCCGGTCTACTGTGATTCAAAGAGCGCTATTGCAATATCTGCAAACCCTGTTCAACTTACGGAAACCAAGCACATTGACGTGAGATATCATTTTATCAAATACAATGTTGAAAAAGGTACAATCGAACTTTAGTTTGTAAACACAGATTATGAACTTGCGGATTTGTTTACCAAGCCTCTTGACGAAAAGAGATTTAATTTTCTCATTTCAAAACTTGGCATGCTAAATCTCAAGACTTAATCTATTGTTACCTAATATAGTTTAGATTTTGTTATTTTTTTCATTTCTTTATTTTTAATCTGAAAGCTATTTACACTGAAGTTTGTTCATGATTTCAGGGGGAGTGTGAGATAAAGATATGATGATCTATATTTTAGGGGAACCTAGAAAATTTTGCATATTTCTTACACTGATATATGTTATGATGCAAATTTTCAGGGTGAGTAAGTACAATGAATTCTGATTACATCTGATAAGAACTCGTTCTTAAAATGTTTTATTGATTTCATGTCTTTATTTTTTTCAATAAGTTTGTGAATAAGACAGTGCTTTGACGACTTTTGATTAAATGCAGATTTTGAGGGGGAGCTTACATGATCTTATTCAATATGACTTTTGAGCTGACTTCATGAGATTTAAGTTGATCGTAAGGATCATTCTAAACTTAATATCATACATGTCTGAAAGAAGGATGACTTTCAGGTATGAAAACATGTTCTTAAATGTTCAAACCACTTCTCTATTCTCAAAATGATTTCATGAATTTAGAAGTGTGATTTTAAATGTTTTCATTTTACATGTGCTTTCATGATTAACTAGTCGCGTGTTTCCAAAGATAAATACTTGTGTATTTTCTTTTCCATATCCTGTCAAGTATTCATACATCCATGGTTTAGTATTTTGTTGTTTATGTTATCACCATGTCTCAAATTAACCAATTTTTCGATGGTGATACACCCCGTTTTTAACTTCATTGATATTTGAGCGCGATTTCATTCAAAGCGTTTCTTTCAATGATGTCTATAGTTGTTCTTATAGACAACATCCAATTTTTCATGACCTAAGCCTTGATTGTTAAATCATTCATATTTGATATTTTCATACAATGTCAGATTTTCAAACAAGTTTCTTGTATTCATTTCATTCATTCAATAAACTTGGTTTGAAAAATCCTTCATGATTAAAATGCTTAAATATTCATGATTACATTCATGAGCATACATTTATCTGACATGTATTTCATTATGTGCTTTAACTGAAAAAGTTAAATCATTTGAGCAACATTTTGCTTATAGGATAAAATACATGGGAATTGTGTGATCTTAACAGAACTTATATGGATTCACGTTAACCAGTGTTTCCTACCCAAGAAGTTAACCTTGAGTGAACGAGAGGCGAGGAGTCAAAATATGTGAGTGTGGGTATGTGTGATGAGATAAAATGTAAAGAGAGTTTGGTTAGAAGTGAGCTCAATGTTAAAAAGATAGAAGGTGAGAGATCAGAGTAAAAGAATATCAAACTCTGCACCAAATTTTTCTGAGCCGGGCAACCATATTACTGTTGTTTCACGATTTTTCGTGAACATCATTAAAACAGACAATTAGACCATGCAAACTATTGATTTAAAAACCCCACCAGCTAATCATCTTTTTCTTAAAAATAAGATGTTTCAATTTTTCATGGGGATGCAACACATAATCTATCTGATTTTCGTTTGGAAAATATGGATATTGAAAAAGAAGGAAGTTTGCCCCACCTTCGTACTTCGATCATGCACAATTGAGTCCGTGTATTACTGTTGTTGTCTCAATGGTTTACACGTTTTGAGCCTACTTGATAAAGCCATCATCATGCTTAATTCTTTCATACACAAGCACAAACACACAAAGAATTTGCTTTTCTGTCAAAACGTTCATAGTTTAACCTTGTGTTATTCGATGATTGAATGGAAGACCTAGGGGAGTGAACATCAAAAAGCTCCTTTCCAAGGTGTATTTGTTACACACAGTGGCTTTGTGCTACTGACAAGCATTCTTAACTGATTCATTTGTTGATTCAGGTGTTACATTCATATTTGTCTGAATTTGAAAAGATTCGGATAAATACCTTATGAATTGACGGATGATCAGAGGCTCTTGTGATAAAGATCGATGGTCAGAAAAGATTAATGACATTTCTTGGTGCAGTTTTGATGATTTCTTTGCTTAACATCATCAAAAAGAGAGAGAGACTCAAGAAATGGAGAAGTTAATTTCAAGAAAAGTTTAAAGTTGATGAACAGTTTTGGAGTTGATCAAGAAACTGAAAGGAATTCAAGAAAAAATGTTTCAAGAAAGATGATTTGAAAATTTATTGCAAGATTCTGTCAAAGAATGCAAGTTATGGGGAGATTGTACATATTTGAAAGAAAAAGTTCAAAGAATTCAGAATGTTCGTTGAAAGTTAATGAAATTTTTTTTGAAGATGATTTGCTGAAGCAAAGAGAGTTAAATTTGAAGATAATTTCTCTCTGGAGTCTAAAAGAGGTTTCTACAACCTTTAGGGGAGATTGTTAAAGATTATTGAAGAACATATTCACAGACTTTGGGAAGATTACATAAATTTTGATGACTGCTTAAACAAATGGGGAGATTGTTCTATGATGTTGAACGTCAACTTTTGTTTATTCGAAAGGGGGGATTAAATTTTGTGAAAGAAATCTACAAAAAGGGAATTTTAATGCATATCTTTTGAAGATGATCTTGAATCCAAAGGGGGAGATTGTTAGTGCATAAATATGTTGGATACAAGATCATGAAAACTAAAGATGAAAGTCAAAGTAAAAAGCTCTAGTCAAAGCCTCTCATGCTAAACGTCAAAGTCTTTGTAATAAAGTCAAAGTTCGGTGTTGTGAGTGTTTTTGTGTTGTATGTGTTCTAGTATAAATAGATTTTCATTTGTAGACTCATATCACTAGAAGAGTCTTACTGTTTAAAGAGAGAAAGTTCAGAGTATCATCCTGTACGAATTGTGTTTGAAATGGAAACTGTCATTTGATCTAATCATCTTGTTGATTAATTTTGATAGAAAAACTGAATTTGAACTTGTTATTATGGCACACACACGCCGTCTTGCACTTTCTTTCCTCCCTCTTTCCGCCATTGCGATGCCCCGCCTGAGCCGTTCCAAACTTCTTCACTTGTGGGCAGTTTGATCGAAGGTGGTCGGGCGACCCACATCGATAACAGGACCTCTTGCTAGGATAGTCTCTTCACATGTGTCCCGACATTCCGAATTGGAAACATGACCGTGTTTTCTCTCCACACTCTCCCCGATGCACGCACTTGCATTTCCCACAGGGTTTATCTTTAACTCCACGACCTCCTCGCGATTCTGGCCTGAACGGCTTCCCCTTTCTTGCTTCCGATACCGACCCATTCTATTTTCTCTTTTCTCCAACTCTCTCCGTCACTTGACGGTTCTTTTCATTTTTAGTCATCTCGGCCGCATTGACAGCCGCTTGAAAAGCAACAGGCTCTCTCGCTGAAACCAATTCCCACAGACTGCTCTTCAACCTGAAGATATAGCGTTCCACTCGACTCTCTTGGTTTGGTAAATACACCCCTACAAATCGAGACTTCTCGATAAATTTAGAGGTGTACTCTCTCACTGTCAACTCCTTTTGCTCCAGGTTCAAAAACTCTTCTTCCAACATCTGAATTGCCGCTAGAGGATAGAATTGCGCTTTGAACTTCCTAACGAAAACTTCCCACGACATACCCTTAGCTGCCGACGATCCTCGTTCGCCAGTTTCCGCATCCCACCACAAGACGACTTCCGAACTCTGCATGGATAGGGCGTAGATAACCATATCTCCTTCAGCACATTTGCTGGTATCAAACACCAACTCCATTTTCTTAATCCACTTCATCACCAAGACTGGGTCACACTCTCCTTTATAAGTGGGAGGCTTGCATGTGGCAAACTCCTAATAGATACACCCTTTTGCAATCGCTTCATTTTCCACCAAGGTCACTAATGGAGAATGAACTCCCACTACCGTCAAAGGTGGACTAGACAGTTCCATACTTCCTTTCTCTTGCCCTTATCTCTGCTTCCTGCCAATAAAGCCTGAAGGGTCTCTTGGAGCTTCCGCATTTCTGTGGCAAAGGTTTTGTTGGGTCACGAAAGACTGAGCTTGGCCCCGACCATGAGCTCTCGTGGTTCCCCATCCTCTCACATTTTCCGAGATTTTTTGATGAGAGGTTTCCCTCTCTACATGAATATCAACACTCCTCGCCCTGCGAGCGACACGAGTCTTGGCTATACCTCGATTCCCAATATTTGTCCCCTCGACTTGGGTCGTAGCTCTTCGGGTTGTCTTTCCCTGACCCCGTCCACGACCATGGCCTTTTCCTCGTCTTGCCACCTGATCAGCGGGACCCACCGGCATTTCCTCCTCCACCGGTACTGACCTACTC
The DNA here is from genome assembly GCA_023525745.1 of Arctium lappa. NCBI lineage: Eukaryota > Viridiplantae > Streptophyta > Magnoliopsida > Asterales > Asteraceae > Arctium > Arctium lappa. The sequence goes on from CM042064.1 coordinate 15,134,077, forward strand.
CGCAAAACGCGCTCAGACATGATGGCTTCTAAAAAAGAACAATACGCAAATTTAAATTTAACCAACTCCACTGCTATAAGATAACTAAGCACGTAAATGCACCTGTAAATTTGCAATTACATTGGCCAGATGTAATTTCAAACTTACCCTACATGTTAGTCCTCATCTCTTATTACATACACCTCTAAAGCGATACAACCTAGGACGTCCTTGTTAGATCTGTTTTTATAGTAATCATTGTATTTATTTTCTAGCCTAGACTGTTCTTAATAGTGCATTCTGTATTGTTAAGTCTAGGGATATTTAAGTCCCCTTAGTCCATTGTTCTTGGAACTTTGACTCTCACTCTGAATATATCTGATTACATTTGGCGCTCCTACTTTCTCTCTCTACTTTCTCTCTCTAAAGATTTAGAGATCTTGGACTTTCAATTAGTATCCGAGCAATCTGAATCTTCAGAGAACTGAGAGAATTCATTTTCTGTTTCTGAATTTGTTGATTAAATCGAAAACTTGATCGATTTTCTTGAATTTTTCGAGAAAATCTCGTTTTCTTGATTTTTCATCAAATTTGGATAGGTTTGTGATCGAATTGTGTTGTTTTTGGTCTCATTTGTTTCGTTTGTGTTAGTCGATCATACATCATTCACATAATTTTGCATAAAAACCATGATTTGATCTTCGATTTTATGATTTTGTGATTTTCTGGAAACTCGAGTTCTCGTACTGTTACATTCACGATTTTGAGTTTTAGTGTTTTTTAATCGAAATTGTTAGTTGAAAGTTGTTATAAAGTTGTTTTCAATAATCAGAGTGTGTATTTCTTGCATAAATTTCTTGATTTCATTTGATCTTGCGAGTGCTTTTTGATTTTCTGTGGTTTGCGCAAGTTTATGTAGATTTGCGCAACATTCATGTAGGTTTGCGCATGTTCATGCTGATTTGCGCAAGATTCATATCTCTTTGCGCAAGATCATTGTGTTCTAATCCGTGTGTTAGTGCTTTTCAGGTTCTCGCATTGGACTAATTACGCAAAGCATAGTTTGCGTATCAAGTGCCATCCGAGAAACAAAGTTCGCGTATCAGGTTACATACGCAAAGATCATTTTGCACATCACTCTGCATAGACAAAGTCTAGTTTGCGCAACCTTTCGCATCTAGTCAAATTTGCGTATCTCTCTAAATACGCAAAGCCCAATTTGCGTACCCTTCAGCATACGCAAAGTACACTTTGCGGATCTCACTGCATACGCAAACCTTCTGTTTGCGCAAGTTCCAGACTTAGTGAATTTTTCTGACTTTCTGATTTTGTCAAGATGTCTTTGCAAGCTCAAATGTACAAGAATGACCTGATGATGTCATTGGGGTCTGATACACGTCCTCCTGTACTGATCAACGAGAATGAATTTGAACAGTGGCAGGGTCCAATGGAAAAGCCAATGAAAGAAATTCCAGCACTAGGAAATACTCAGGCTACGTGGGTTGAGAAGCCTCTTCGAGAATATAATGCAGATGAACTATTGAGATATCAAGGTGACAGTCAGGCAAAGTCAAATCTGATTCTCGCACTGCCAAACTCCATTTACAACAGAATTGATTGTTTCAAGCATAATCTTATGCATATGTGGACTCAACTGGAAAAGATTATGCTTGGTACAGCTATGTCAACTCAGTTGCGCCAAACAAGGTATATGAATAATTTTGAAGAGTTCAAGGATGGGGAAAGCTTAAAGAGTGTATATTACCAATTTTGGGTTGTCATCAATGATCTATACAAGATCAAATTTAAAAAGACTGAATTGGAGGCTAACTTGAAATTTCTGAATGCATTACAACCAAAATGGAACAAGTCATGCTATAGAATGAGAAATGATGTTTAAATATCTACTATGCCAATTCAGGAATTGTACGAAATTCTGATGACAGATGAAACAATGGTGATGGAAAAGAAGGCTAAGCTCGATATGAAGAATAAGCCTAAGATTGTTGATCCAATTGCCCTCCTTGCAAGTCAACTGGTCGAGCAAGCATTGACAGATGAGGCTTATGATGGTTCTGCTGAAGATGAGGGTGAAGCCTTAGAGAAAGCCATGATTCTTCTTTCAGAACACTATCTAAAAAGGTTTCAGCGAAGAACAGGATCAAACAATCTGCGTTTTACTTTCGGATCTATGAAGGTGGAACCTGGTGCTCCATCAAAGCCTTATGTACCAAAGTATGAGCCTGCAAAAGTAGTAGAACCGAAGAAGGATGATAATAAGGTCATGAACTGCTACAACTGTGGAAAGCCAGGACACCTAGCTAAGGAATGTAGAGTGAAGGTGGTAAAGGATTCAGCTTTCTATAGAAAGAAGATGGAACTGGCTGAGAAGAGAGAAAACGGAACTATTCTGATGGCTGAGGAGGAGTATTGGTTGGATCACTCAGACAACGAAGCTGAGAATGAAGAGACTGCAACAATGTGCTTCATCGGTGATGATAAAAGTGATGATAAAGATGAGGATACCTCAACAGATGAATCTGAGGTAATTTCTGAGTTTCACGTCAATTTCATTTCTTCTCAATTGAACGTCATTGTCAAAGCTTTACATGATTTTCGTTCTATGTTCATTTCTGAAAAGCAAAATAATCAAGAGAAGTCTGTTTTAATTGAAAAATTGAAAATTTCTCTCAAAGATGAAAAGAGTATTTTAACTGACACAAAAGAGAAATTTCAAAAACAGTTGAATGAGTTGGAAAATTCAAATCAGACTTATCGTGATTCTTTGACTAAGCTGACTTCTTCAAATCAAACTCTTTCTGATAAAATAGTTGTTTTAGAAAAGAAATTGTATAAGAGAGAACAATCTGAGCAAACCATTTACATGAACAAACCAAGAAGTGAAGAAGCTATAAAAGAAAAGTGGGGACTCGGTTTTGAAAATCCGCATTATGTAAATCTTGGTAAAACAGAAGTTCCTACTTTATATGAATATGATCATCTTGGTCTTGCAAGATATGCCCCTCAGTTTAAATTCTTCTGGACTAGTGAAAAACAAATTTCAGATGAAGAAAATGAGAGAAGAATTACAAACAAGAGGATGGAAGTTCCATTTGTTTACACTTCTGAAAATGGCAAGTATTTTCCTGACCAATCAAGGAAATCCAGAAAATCTCAAAATGTTTTAAATGTAAAATCTTCCAATAAATCTTCATTACCAACTGAATTTGTTGATATATATCCTAACACTGATAAAGAAAATGTATCTTCAGTTTCTTATGATACTAAGAGATACATTCCCCTATTAGTGTTAGAAGGTAAGATAGTTGATCTAGAAGATAAATTGGAAGAACAAAGTCTTCAATCTGATTTAAAAATCGATTTATTTCTTTTTATAATGAAAACAAGTATTGAAGACAAAATTTCTTCTGGATTTTCTAAAGATTCTAAGGAAAATACTCAAGTTTCTAAAAATAATGTGCATTTACGCAACCAGTTAGTTACGCAAAATGACACTTTGGGCAAGCAGTTGCATGCGCAAAGTTCAGTTTGCGCAACCAATGGGATGCGCAAACCTCCTCCTGACTTGGTGATTTTTGAAAATTCTCACTTCGAGGCTAGTTCTTCAATATCGAATGCTCAGGCTGATTTCTTAGATAAAGTTTCTTCTTCTGATTCAATTATTGATGATTCTTTAACGCTAAATGTTAAATATTATAAAAAGAAGCGTAAAAGAAGAAGATCTAAGAAGTCAAGGAAACAGGATAGTGTCTTGTCTGAAAATTCTAATTCTTCTGTTTCAGATCGGACTGTGAAGAAATCACAAAAGTTGATATGGAGAATAAAGCAGAAATCTATAGATTCTGAATTGTTAGAAGATACTTGTGTAGTGAATCTTTGTGACAATAATACTTTTCCTTTTTGTAATAAAAATAGAAAATATTCAATTCCGCAAATGATTCACATTGCAAAGCATGTTTCATCTTCTTCTAGTTCTGATTCTGATGATTATGTTTAACCCTCTATTGATGATTGCTTTCATGAGAATAATAAGAATAATTTTTCAAAAAGTAAAAGACACAAATCTAACAAGAAGGGACCCATAAGCATATGGGTACCTAAATCTGTGTAGTTTCTGTATGTGCAGCCTAGTCATTGATGGTATCTGAATTTGGGGTGCTCCAAACACATGACTGGCAACAAATCATTATTGTCCAATTTTAAAGAAAAATGTTGCGGTCGTGTTAAGTTTGGAAACTGTGAGACTGCTCCAATTCTTGGTTATGGTGATCTTATTCAAGGTAATATAACTGTAAAAAGAGTAAGCTACGTCGATGGCCTAAGTGACAACTTATTTAGCATTGGGCAATTCTGTGACAAAGAGCTTGAAGTCAGCTTCAAATCCAAAAGAGTTGCAGTGAAGAACGATAGTGGCAAGGATCTTCTGGTGGGAAAAAAACGCTCAAATTTATATACCATTGATCTTTATAAGATCAAAATCCCTTCAGATATATGCTTGCTTTCTAAAGCTTCTATTCAAGAAAGTTGGATTTGGCACAGACGTTTAGCTCACCTCAACTTTAAGTATATGTGTCGCCTTGTCAAGCATGATTCAGTGAGAGGTCTCCCAGTTCTTCGTTTCTAGAAAGATCATCTCTGCCAGGATTGTGAGAAAGGAAAGATGAAGAAAGCATCTCATAAGCCAAAGCCTGAACCCTGCACTTCGGCTATTCTTGACATACTGTATGTTGATTTATGCGGTCCGATGAAGACAAAGAGTATAGGTAAGAAGAGATATGTTTTGGTGATTGTTGATGACTACTCAAGGTATACATGGGTCAAATTTCTCAAGTCAAAAGACGAGACTCCTGAAGCTCTCATCAATCTCGTCAAGACAATCAAGACAAATAAGCAAAAGCAAGTCAAAGTGGTAAGATCAGATAAGGGCACTGAGTTCAAGAACAGTACTCTACAGGCTTTCTATGATTCTCAAGGTATACAACAACAATTTTTTGCTGCTCGTACTCCGCAATAGAATGGGGTTGTTGAAAGAAGAAACAGAACGCTTGTTGAGGCCGCCAGATCAATGCTTGCTTATTCAGGGCTTCCTTTGCCTCATTGGGCTGAAGCCGTATCAACTGCCTGTCATACTCAGAACCGATCAATTCAGCATTGTCGATTCAACAAAACACCGTATGAACTTATGTACGGTATCAAACCGAACGTCAAGTATTTCAAGTCATTCGGGTGTAAATGCTATGTTCTGAATGACAGACATAATCTCAACAAGTTTAGTCCAAAGGCAGATGAGGGTGTATTTCTAGGCTATTCTTCTATTTCTGCAGCTTATAGAGTCTTTATGATCTCAGCAAGAAAGGTGATAGAGAGTGTAAATGTAAAATTTGACGAAGCTGCTGATTTAGTTTCTAGTCACTCAGGCCCAGAACCCGCTTTTACTGGCAATTCAGTTTCTGAACAAATCAGTTCAGAACCTATTCTTTCACCGATTAATCAGGATTCTTCTACTCCCTCACTTATTTTTTCGAATCTTGATTATCTGTTTGAAAATATTTATGATGATGTGCCTAGATCTAACACTGAAAATGTCTCAAATGCTTTGAATACAAAAACTGAGAGCACATCTACTCCCAATTCCGTTGCATCTATCTCTGAACCTGATGTTGTTCCAATTCCTCTTGTTGATCAGACACAATCAGAAACTGAGCCTATTCATGAAGAACTTTTTCAAGAAGAATCTGTACATGAACAATCTGTTCAAGAGGAATCAGTTTAAGAAGGAGTACAAAATGATGTTATTCAACAAACTCTTCCAGAATCTGATACAGAAGTTGTTGAGCTACCTCCTACTCCAGTTGGAATTGTTTCCATTTCTTCAACTGACATAGAAGCTTCTGAACCTCCTTCTCAACAATTAGAAGTGGTTCAAGACATTATTGATCTTCTCCCTCACACCACAAAATGGACAAGATCTATTCCAATTCATCAATTTATTGGAGATCCTCAAGCCAGTGTGTCTACACGTTCCAGGACGGCTACTTCCAACAAATGTCTTTTCACTTGCTTCTTAAGCAAGATTGAACCAACAAAAGTTTTTGAAGCGTTGGAGGAACCGGAATGGATTATAGCAATGCAAGAGGAGATCAATCAATTTGACGCACTCAAAGTGTGGAGACTTGTACCAAGGCCGAAAGGAAAGAGCATAATTGGAACAAAGTGGATATTCAAGAAAAAGAAAGACAAAGATGGTATCGTTATTCGGAACAAAGCAAGATTGGTAGCCAATGGATACCGACAAGAAGAAGGAATTGACTACGATGAAACATTCGCGCCAGTCGCTCGACTTGAAGCTATCCGCATGTTTCATGCCTTCGCTGCTTATCGCAACTTCACCGTATATCAAATGGATGTCAAGACAGCATTTCTCATTGGAAAATTGAAAGAAGAAGTATATGTATCTCAGCCAGAGGGATTTGTTGACAAAGATCGTCCTGATTACGTATATTTTCCCGATAAAGCTTTGTATGGTTTGAAACAAGCTCCACGGGCGTGGTATGATGAGTTGTCAGCCTTCTTAATGAAATCCGGTTTCACCAAAGGATCCATAGATACCACTCTTTTCATTTATAGATCAAACTTGGATATCTGCTTAGTTCAAATATACGTAAATGATATTATCTTTGGTGCGACTAACAAAATCTTTATATACTTGGTTTTCTGATCTAATTACTTCTTGGTTTCAAATGACCATGATGGGAGAAATCAATTTCTTCCTCGGCTTACAAGTGAAGCAGCTTCCAGATGGAATCTTCATCAACCAGTCAAAGTATGTATTTGACATCTTGAAAAAATTCAAGATGGACAAGTCTACTTCAATCGGTACGCCGATGGGTCATGGTGCCAAAATCGGTCTTGATCAAGATGGAAAAGTTGTGGATCAAAAGACATATCGAGGAATGATCGGATCACTGATGTATCTCACAGCAAGTCGCCCGGATATAATGTTCTCTACGTGCCTATGTGCCAGATTCCAAGCCTAGCCTAAAGAATCTCATCTGCTTGTAGTCAAGCGAATATTTAGATACATCAAGGTAACTCCTTACTTAGGTTTATAGTATCCTAAAAGTTCTGACTATAAATTGATTGCTTATTCTGATGCAGATTTTGGTGGTAATCAGTTGGATCGGAAGAGTACTTCAGGTCATCTTCAGTTTTTGGGTGACAGACTGATAAGTTGGGCGTCGAAGAAGCAGAACTGTGTTTCTATCTCTACTGCAGAGGCAGAATACATCACCACAGCTAGTTGTTGCGCTCAAGTCCTATGGATAAAGACACAGCTTCGGGATTACGGGATGTTGTACAAAACAGTGCCAATATATTGTGACAGCAAGTCCGCAATTGCCATTTCAGTCAATCCGGTCCAGCACACTAAGACCAAGCACATAGATATGCGGTACCATTTTATAAAGCATCATGTGGAAGAAGGTACTATTGAATTATATTTTGTACCAACTGAATATCAGCTTGCTGATATCTTTACAAAAGTCTTAGATGAAAAACGTTTCAATTTTTTGCTTTCAAAATAGGCATGTTGAATTTAAAAGTTTAAATCTTTATAAATTTTATTCTATAAAGTAAAATTTTACATATTTCTTTCTTTTGAATAAAATGTATGTCTAGGATCTTTTACAAGTTCTTTGTTTATATTAAAGTTTTATATGTTCAACTTTCAAGTCTTACAAAAGTCGAAAAGTCAGCAACATGTTTGTAGCTTTTGATACTACTTTAAAGATATGTGAGTTGGAATTTTTATAGTTTACTTTGCTTAGACTACCTAAATGATCAGAATTATAGATCGGAATGAAAATATGGGCTAAGCTTTTAGACGTTGATCTGAGTGATTGAGATGAATAATAAATTCTTAAAATACAGAAATCTCTGAGTTTAAAAGTTTGAACCTGTGACCTTTCTGGTTTGGGAAAGTAAGTTCCGTGGGATGCTCGTCATCTGGTCCCCTAAGGTCAATTGGTCTGGGAGTACCCAAATCCTCCTATAGTCAAAAGTCATGTTCTACTGGTATAAATGGGTTTAGGCTATGTCGATGTAGCCTTTCTAATCCGGGAAAGTAAGTTCCAAGGGGTGCTTGACACCTAGTCCCCTAAGGCCAACTGGTCTGGGAGTGGCTGACCCAAATCCTACAATAGGATCAGATAGAAAGTTACATTTACGGCATGTTCTTTACTTAATGAACTCTTTGATTAAAAGATGCCAAAGTGCACAACGCTTAAAAGATGCCAAAGAGCACACTCATGTGAAGATGTCAATGGGCACACTGCTAAAAAGATGCCAATGATCACACATCTCATGATACTTGGTGATATGTTTGAGTTGCGATAAACCTGTAAATTTGTGAAAGTCTTAATTTTTGATGGCTTAGTTTTAGTAAATGCAAAGTTTTCTATAATATTTTTAGAACTTCATTTTTCTTGAAGCTAATTGAAGTTCACATGCGAGCACATTGAATAGACAGATGGAAGTTTTTGAAACTGAACATGTCTTAACTTGATATGCAATTATACTTGTTCTTGCATTCAACAATTTATGCTTGATTTCAACTGATTGATAAATTTGTGAAATTTTAATGAGGAGACTTTAATTTGTTCAGTGTTTAAAATTTTACATGTTCAGTTGTTTCAAAATTTATATTCAGTATTATTTTTCATTTTACACTGATGTTTATATGGTTGTGTATCCATATTTTTGTTAATGGTCTGTGCATTTCTCAATGGGGAGATTCAATCTGCAAAGTATATCTGACCTGTTCTTTGTTTGAGGGGGAGTAAGTAAAAATATTTGTGCTAATCAGAAGTTCAACAGATTAGAATTTCAGATATTTCTACACATTTGCTATACTAATAGATAAATTTTGTGCATTTGTGTAGGGGGAGTAACAGAGCCTGACAGGTCTGTCATATGATTATTTTTTTTTAGTAATATTCAGTTTACTATTTTTTTAGAATATTTTTAGTGCTTCTTTTTTTTTAGAATATTATAAATTGTTTTGAAGTGTGTGTTTTTCTCTTTTTCGCTCCATTTCATTTTGAACGTTTGCTTAGCACTGTTTATTTTCCCTCTCAAGTTTATCACTGTGCACCGATTTCTCTCCACTTCTTTGATTTCAGATTTGTGCTTCGATTCAGGTTTGTTTTCCTAAAATTTACTTTGTTTGTTTGTAGTTTTGATTTGTTATACTTTGTTTGTTGTTGAGTTCGATTCCATTGTCTTTTTCTTACTGTGTTTCTCGTTTTTTACTGTTCATCTTCTCTAAAATCATCAGATTCGGCCTTATTTGCTCATATCGAGTATTGGGTTTTGTTTAGATACCATTTTCGAATATCAGTTATGACTTCTTTCACACTATTTTTGCGTTTAATAGGTTTAATTTTGGTTTTTTGTGTTTTTCGGTTCGAAATTCCCGAAAACCTAGGTTTTTGTATCAAGTGTCTTGTATGCAAAGTCTACTTTGCGCATCCAACAGGACACGCAAAGTCCAGTTTGCGTATCCCGTTGGCCACGCAAAGTGTACTTTGCGTATCACACTTGATACGCAAACCTCAGTGTTTTGTTGTGTGTTTGTTTTTATTAGTTTGCGTAACACTTAGGATACGCAAAGTCCATTTTGCGTAACCTGTTGGATACGCAAATTGTACTTTGCGTAACCTTAGTGATCCGCTAACCTTGTGTTTGAGTTGAAATACTTTTTTTCAGGTTTAGTTTTCGTATCTTATTCAACACGCAAACCTTAGTTTGCTTACTGAACTGCATACGCAAACTTCAGTTTGCGTATCATGCCTAATGCGCAAATTGTCCTTTGCGTATCACGTTCAATGCGCAAACCTCCCTTTGCGTGTCTAACTAGATGTGCAAACCAGACTTAAATTTTTTTTCAATTTTTCAGTTTTCTTACTTTGATTAATTTTTCTTCGTTTTTGTCTATCAGGTATTCATATGTCTTCTCATACCCATACTGATCCCATGATCCAAGACTAGAATGTCATTCTCGAGGATCCGTCTAATCAAGCATCACATGATACACCGATGCCATCTGTTCCTTCGGTCGGGGCAAATCTGTCTGCTTCACGTCTCACTTCGAACAACGTCTTTCCATCATTGATGTACATCCTACCTTACAAGCCGAACAACTACTATGTGGATTTTGACAGAATCAAAATTCATCCAGGTATTCGTGCTATCCTCAAAGGTCATCCATTAGCACAGGCTCTTACATCACGTGCTGATGTCCCAGAGGTATACATTCAGTAGGCCAGGCATGACTTTCTTTTCTACAAGGGTTTACGACTGATACTGGAGCTTCCTGAGCCCAACTCCAGACCGGGCCGAACATCATATGATAGCTTTCCGTCTGAAGAGGAAGTGTTTGAAGGAATTCGTAATCTCGGCTATGTTGGTACTTTGAACAGAGTTCGTGATTTTGATAAGTCTAATCTTCCTCCGGTTTGGTATGCTGTTTTCTCGGTTATTATCAACTGCCTTACATCGAAACATTCTGGCACAGACAGCGCAAATCTACTTTATCTCCGATTTTTCCATGCAGTCGTCTATGACTTGCATGTCGACTTCACGTTTATTTTCTGGAGGTGGTGAATGACAAGATTACAAACAAGAAGCGAAAGTTTATTCCATTCATCAGATTATTGAAGGTGATCGTCAGAAGTGTACTAAGAATCAATCCAATCATTCCTCGCAGGTTATCTTGGCCGCAGATTCCAGACACAAAGATGCTCTACATTCAAAAACAGAAGCATTCATTCAACTACTCCATGACTATTCCATATGCCTTAATTGCGAACTACGGCGATATGACTGATGATAGCATCATAGAGTATTGCATGGAGAATGACTTTATGGAGGTTGCACAAGATGAGCCTTCTCATGACACTCAAGCTGCTGCTACTCAAGAGATTGAAGTTGAAGTAGCTGGTACTGACAAAGCGGTTGATGTTGAAACCGCCGATGAACAAGAAGTTGAAGTAAATATTGTTAATCAAGAGGTTTAAGCAGTTGTTTCTACTCAACATATTGATGATGTACTTGCTTCTATTCTTTCTGAACATGCTCCTTCTGTACGTGATATTTCTGATTCTTCTGATGCTGTTGTTGATGCTTCTGCTGGTGATGGTGATAGAAATGTCGGTATTGATGATGATTTGTTAAAGATGAAGATGTGAATGATGATGATTCTGATGGTGATGGTGATGATGGTGATGATGCTCATCAACCAACATTCCAAGGAACCACAAGTTGGTGTTTCAACAGACGTTTTAAGTCTAAATATTGTATCCAAAATTTAATAGGAAAGTCAAATATGTAATAGTCAACATTGTCATTGTTTTAGAAAGTCATAGCATGTTTAGTTTCCTTAGCCGTTAAGGCTTTGTATTAGTTAGATTGTATAAATAGTGTTGTCTTTGTAATCTTGTAATAATGTTATAGGGAGGTGTGCATGTATTGTAATTGAGAGACATATGAATACAAGATCTACTTTCTCTCTCTAGACTTTCTCTCTCTAGTTCTTGATCTTATTGTTCATATCTTGAGAATTTAGCTTGATTGTTTGGGATTTATTGATTCACAATTGGTATCAGAGCTGAACCAAACTTTTCAGGAATGATTTGATCAGAGATTGAATTGAAATTTGTGTGTTTTGAATCGAAAAATCGTTATTTTCGAAAAAAAAATCAAGAATCGAGTTTGTTACTGTTTCATCAGAATTTTGTTGATAAAATCGTTTTTAATGCAAGAAAATGGATTCATTTGGTTCGATTTGTATTAGTGATTTTTTCTTGTTTGGGTTACATCTTGTAATTTGAACAAAATCGATTTCAATTTTCGATTTTTGAAGTTTTCTTGAAAACGAGTTCTGTCACTGTTCTTGATTGAAAATATACGATTTAGTGTTTTTAATCGAAAATTGATTGCAAATATTTGTTTAGTATTGTTTGTCGCCGTTACTGATAAATTTTTGAGTTCAATTGTACATGTTTCAATAGATTTGTGAAAGAAACTGTCAAGAACATGGTTTGCGCATGTTCATAAGCTTTGCGCTACATTTATAGGAGTTTGCATATCCTTCAAGCGTTGGAAACTTCAGATTGCGTATTGATCCTATCACGCAAAGCATCATCTTTCGATAATCTACTTTGCGCTTCAAGGCAGATACGCAAAGCTTATTTTCCGTATCTCACGGGTTCCGAAAAGTGTGTTTTGCACTTCTAACTGTAAACGCAATGTGTGTTTTGCACTTCTAACTGCGTTCCTCTTGGCTTGCGCAAAGCTCCATTTGCTCATCACACTGGTTCTGAAAACCTCTACTTTGCGCCTTATCTTTCTGGAAATATTTTTTTTGTGTGTCATCTATATTTTTTTTAAACTTTGTGTCATAAAAAGTGTTTTTTATATTTTCAATTTTTAATTTTTTTTCGAAAATTTTCAATTCAATCTGATTTCTGATTTTCTGATACATAGTTTGGAACGGTCATTCACATCAAGCTGTTTATTTTTTTGAAGATGTTAATTCTGTACAAGCCTGATATATCTGTAATAGAAGCTGAACGAAGGACTCTGCAATTTAAAAATTCAGAGTATCTCAGAAGAATTCAGGAGTTGGAACTGAAATTGTAAAACTGTGTTAAAACTCCTGAGTGTATAAATTGTACTAAAAATAGATCTAATTTTGCAGATATTCTTTATGAAAGGGAGAAAGAGATAAAAGAAAAGGAAAGAGAGAGTATAACTCTTCAAAGCCAACTGAAGGCAACTGAACAAAAATCACTTGAGCTACAAGCATCTTTTAAAAACTTCGAGGGATCTTTGAACTTTGTATCTTCATTTCTGTAATCTCTGATCAGACTTTGAAAAAAACAAATTTTCACGAATCTTAAGAATTTTCATCTGGCTTGAACTTTCAGAATTATCTTCAGAATTATCTTTAGAAAGTCTCTTTTCTTCAAATCAACATTCAAATTTGAATCTTTCAAAAATTTCTTCTACTTTTTGACATCTCATCTTTGAAATTGATCTTTGTAGATTTCTCCCCCTTTTTGATGATTGTGAGCAACATAATCATCAAAACATCTTCAATTTCAACATAATCTTTGATTCTCCCCCTTGAAAATACATTCTCCTCCTTTTGATCTGAACTGAATCATGAACTGTATATACCCGAATCTTTTCAAATTCAGATATAATGAACTTGGTAACCCTGATTCAACAAATGAAACAATTAGAAGTGCCTGTCAGTAACACGGAGTTACTGTGTACAACGAATGTACAATTTAAGGAGCTGGATTGAAAGAATTTAGCACAATGATTATGTTTCATAAGGCTCAAATTGTGTAATCTGTTGAGACAACATATATTATACGAACTCAATGTGCATGAAAGAGGTGCGAAGGTGGGGCAACTTTCCTTATTTTTTCAATATCTAAATCTTCCGAGTGAAGACTAGATAGAAGATATGTTGCGTCCCCAAAGAAAATGAAACATTTCTTTGTTATGAAAGAAACGAGTGGCTGGTGGGGTAATTGCAAGAGTTGGCATGGGCTCACTGCCTGTTTCAATGATGGTCACCAAAGAATGTGAACCAATTAGATTTTGTGGCTGCACGGCTCAGAAAGTGGTTGGTGCAGAGTTCTGATATTCTTTTAACTCTGTTCTCACACCCTCTTTCTTTTTAACATTATGTTCACTTCTAACCAAACTCTCTTTTACATTTTACCACTCTACACAATGAGAAAAATTCAACCGGATGAGTTATCTCCCCCACTCTTTGATTTATGACCCCTCACCCCTCAATCACTCGAGGATAACTTCCTGGGTAGGAAACACTAGTTAACGTGAATCCATGGAAGTTCTATTTAGCTCACACACGAATCCCATGTAAGTCCTATAAAGAATGGTTGCTCAACATTTAACTTTAGTAGTTAAGCTTAAGAATGTATGATGACATTGTCAAAATGTATGCTCATTTTAAAAATAAGAATGAAATTTGAGCATTTGAACTTTGAAGATCTCTCAAAAACAAGGATATTGAATGAATGAAATGAAATCAATAGAATTGTTTTGAGAATCTGACAATGTATCAATCAGATCAAATGAAATGGTTAGGGTATCAAAGAATTGGATATTTTGTTTATATGAACGAATATAAACAATTTTAGCAATGAAAGCACAAGATTGAAATGATGAATGATGTATGATGCTCAAACAACAATTGAAAGCAAACGGGAGTATTACCATCAAAAAATAGGTTCGTTTAGAGACATGGTAATAACTGATTAAAATGAAGTCCTGAACCGATGTGTGTGAATACTTACAGTTTATAGGAAAGATAATACACGAGTATTAATCTTTAGAAACACACGGCCAGTTAAACATTAAAGCTCAATAATGAAAAACATTTAAAATCACACTTCTTAATTCATGAAATCGTTTGAGAATAGAGAAGTAGTTTGAACATAACACGTTTTTCATGCTTGAAAGTTGTTCGTCTTTCAAACAATCAGAGATGTAAGATTAGAAGATACTTACATTTAAGCTCCCCTCAAATCATTATTGAATGATTTAGATCAGATAAGCTCCCCCTGGATATTTTGCATAATATCCTTATCTGAACATTGAAGAACGGGTCCTGATCTGTCATGTGATCAGAAGCCACAATTCTTTACATTAAAGTTCGGGTTTAAACTGAAGTGTTTAGAAGCCAAAACTCTTTGACTTTAAGGTCCGGGTTTTTAACTGTTTTGTTCAAAAGCCTTTACTCTTTGACTTTGAAGTCCGAGTGCTGAGTTGATTTACTCATAAGTCATTAACTTGTACTTTGAAGTACGGATTTTGAACTGCTGTGTTCAAAAACCATCGTTCCTGCTCCCCCTAGACCGGTGGTACCTGCAAAACAGATTTAACAGATTTTGGTACCCACTGGTATTTGGGTCCTGGTATGTTAGATTTAGGAATCCACTTCTCATTAGATGTATATCTTTTAAAACCAGAATTTTGAGAAGTTATTCTATAAGAACCGTACCAGTTGTGAGCAGTTTCTTTTTGAATAAAGTCATTCTCTCCACAGTAAGAACAACATATTTTGTTTTGCGCAATCCTGATCAAATGATTAGTCGAGTAATATATATCAAAACTACCAAAAAATTTACCTTTATGCACACTGTTCTTGTTAGCATTGGTTGTGGATTTGAATGCTTTGTCTTTCTTCTTCTCTTCAGAATAATCTTTAACTTTCCAGACCATCTGACTTTTCTTTGATTGCTTTCCAAGAGATTTTACATAATAGCTCGCTGAACCATCAACAAATTTATCATAAAACAAATTTGATGGTTTGATCTGACTTGATTTGACAATGATTGGTTTGACACTTTTGTTTTTCAAAACATTTTTATCATGAATAGAACTCGAAGCTGTTTTGAAAGAACAGACTGATTATGTTGAAAGATCAACAGGTGATTGATTAATCACATCTGTTGAAATCTTTTCTGATAAATTGACGTTTGCAGCTTCTAAGTGTTTTATCTTTTTAGCTAAAATGTTTCTTTCAGAAGTTAGTGTATCAAACTTATGTGTCAAATCAGATCTAGCCATCTGTTCTTTAAGAATATCTGATGATAGAACAGATAATTTGGATGTGAGCTTAGATATTTCAGATTCAAAATATGAACGTTCTTGTTCAAAATCTGTTTCCAAGTTCTTGTTTTTATCAGAAATATCTTTGAAAATCCCAGCATTTTTCTTTTCAAATAATTTCTTTTCTTGCTCAAAAGACCGCTTCTTTTCTTTGAAAATATTTCTTTCTTTTTCAAGCAAGTCTTGTAAAGTAGAAATCTGCTTGGGAAGTTTAGTAGTTTTAGCTTCAAGAACTTGTCTTTCCTTTGCAAATGTGTCTCTTTCACTGATTAAAACCTTTTCAAAATCAGACACTTGCTTTGAAAGTTTAATACATCTAAGCTCAAGATTATTTTTCTCTTGGTGAGCTTTCTTGGAAAGTTCAAACATCATTTGAGTATAAGATTTCTCCAAATTTGAATTTTCCTTATCTGCTTGGATGCTTTTTGACAGTTCAGCATTCTGTATCTCCAAGGCAGATATTTTGTCTTCAAAAGCCTTAAACTTGTTTTGAAACTTGACTGATTCATCTTGTAATTCTGATGATTTTTGTTCAGTTGGCTTTGAAGATTATTTATCTTTCTCTTTTTTTGCATAATAATCTTCTCTTTAACCCCTATGATTTTTCTTTCATTTCAATTTGATTCTCTTTATCTTTAATCTCTTTCTCTCTTTCCTTTAGGACACCTGCAAAATCATATTTATCAAGATTAGCACAATTTATACAATCAGGAGTTTTATCAGAATTTGACAATTTAGATTTGAACTCTTGATTCTGATTTAGAAGCTTTGAATTCTGATTTTTCAGCTTGTCTAATTCAATTTCCATCTTTGGTATTTCCGACATGTACAAAACAGCCATATCTCTTGCAGATAAAACAGTGTTTCCTCTCTCAACTGTAGTAGGCATCTTGAATAGAATGTTAGCTGAAAAGAAAATGATCGTCAAAAATAAGAAAATTATGACCACTATCAATATGTCCCCCTCCGCAGACTTAGCACGGGGGTTCCGCTAAAAAATGATTGTTCCCAAAAAAAAATTCTGACATATTTTTCTCTAGAAAGAAATGCTTGAAAAAAAATGATCGTTCCCAAACAAATCAGAAATGTTGACTAAAAAGTCAAACTTGGATCACAAAAAAAATTTAATTTTTAGAAAAAAATACTAAGTCTTGAAACTCACTAGTCACTATACTCGCTAAACACTATTCACAGACAAACACGCAAATGGTAGCTTGCGCGTTTCTAGAACTTGCAAGACACTGAAACTCGCTAATCACTGTTTCAAACAAACTCGCAGATCAAACAACTCGCAGAACACTGCTTTTAGCGCGTTTTAACACTTAGAAAAATTTTCACGGATTTCAAACTCGCAAGCCTCTTAGCGCGTTTCGATCAAACTCGCGGGCTTTGAGTTGCGCGTTTATCAAACTCGCTCGTCTCTATTAGCACGTTTTACCCAAACTCGCACGTTTAGCTTACGCGTTCTTCAGACCCTTGCGCGTTCTAGCCAAAAGTCAAATCCCTTTGACTTGCGTATTTGATGATGAACTTGCGCGTTCTTCGATGAACTTGTGCGTTCTACGGATCTTGCGCGTTTTGACAGATACGTTCACGAAATCACTCCAAATCATTCTAAAACCTGCAATTGAATCTCAAAATGCATCAGTATGCTCGAAAAACATATTAGAACACTTTTCTATCAACTCGATTTCGATTAAAAACATCAAAAAGCATCATTCGATTCAAGAACAGTGATTGAGTTCGAGTTTTACGAATAGCAATTTGATCAAATTGATCAGTCTAATGTTCGAATTAGACTGTGTGATCTGAACGAAACTTGATCCAATTGATAAAACGTATACAATCAAATCAATTTCTTGATTTAATTGTACACAAACAATAAAATTTGTGATCAAACAGTGACATTCAAGAAAACAGTTCGTGAAAATCAAGATTTCGAAAAATTTAATCAAATTTTGATGTAATGATCCTTCTAATTGAATTGGTTTGCTCTGATACCAAATGAAATTGTAATCCCAAACATAATCAATCAATTCAATCTCTAATCAAGATGTAGCAATGTAAATTCTAGATAGAGTAGAAAGAGAAAGTAAACTAATATTGATATAACAGTGAATGTTCTAGTTACATGATTTACAAAGCAACATGGTATTTATACCAAGGACTAAAACAACAAGCTTAATGACTAAGTAACCTCATATTGACTAAACACACTTTGACTTTGTTGACTAATCTTGACTTGACTTTTCCTATTAAATCTTGGATACAATAATACATTAACAACGTTCAAGAGAAAACTTGTAATCTTTGTTTGAGAAATCCATATCAGGTTTGCTAATCTTTTGTTTGTGAATATATACATCTCTTATATGTGATAAGAAACTGAATTACAGAGCTAAACCAGATTGAAATCAAAATTTTCCAGAAAATATTTTCTGTCGGCACTGTTCATCATCTTCCAGAATCGATTTTCGAATTTTTATGTGTTTTTCGATTAGAAATCTATTGGGTTTTGTTCGAAATCAGTATTAGAGTGAGTTTGTATTGATTTTGTTGACTATTTTCACTGTAATCGGTTCACATTTTGGTGATTTTTGGTGTTTTTGGTTTTTCACGAAACAACACTGGTTCATCAATCAAAATCTCACTTAGGGTGTTTTTTTATTGAAATTAGTTGATTGTATACAGTTTTAGATGTTTAGAAGGTCAAATTGTCAAAGTTTGGGGTTGTAAATCGAAGATAAATAGGTTTTTGGGATAATTAGAGCCATTTTTCGAAGTACAGTGAAGAACAGCGAGTTTGCGCCAGTTCATCACATTTGCGCCAGTTCATCGCTACTTTCTCGCCAGATTCAAGGGACTTTTGCGCCAACTCAGCATAGCGCAAAGTTCATTTTTTGCGCCAACAGACTATTCGCACAAAGGATTACTCCCTAGTTTCTCGCCATCAGTTCATCGAGCAAAGTCCATTTTTGCGCGACCTGTTTCTCGCGCAAAACTCATCAAGGATCGTTACTTCGCACAAAGTTTCTTTTGCGCCAGTTTCTTCTAGCGCGAACTAGTTTTTGCGCCAACTTCTCTTCGCGCAAAGTTTTGGTTCGCGCCACCTGCTGTTAACGCAAAACTCTCCTTTTGCGCCAGACACTATTAGCGCAAAATCTTCTTTTGCGCCACAGCCCTTTGGCGCATTTCTGGCTTTGTGCTCTAGATTATCTTTTTTAATTATTAATCTGTATTCACTTGATTTTATCTGGTCTAACGATCATTTTAAGTTTATTATTGCATATCTTTCAATATCAAGATGACTTCCAGAGAAGCTCTCGCCATCGGAACCGATGTGAAGCCACCATTACTCTTCAAGGGAGAGTACGAGCAATGGAAGGACAGATTATTGGACTTCATCATCAGACATGACTTGGGAGATTACATCCGAATATCTCTAAAAGAAGGAATTATGACACCTCCTACAAAGGTTCTAACTGTAGCTGGAGAGAACGGAGAAGAATAACAGAGAGAGTATCCATTACCACTTGATGAATACTCTGATGAGTAGAAGAGAAGACACAAGGGCGACAAATTGGCAAAGTCTTTCATTCTTCAAGGCATACCAAACGAGATATATGTCAAGATTGACAACTACAATGCAACTGGAAAGCAAATGTGGGATCAGCTGGAGAAAACGATGCTAGGATCAAAAGTTGGGAACCAGCTCAAAATATCCAATTGTCTCAATAACTATGAAGAGTTCAAGGCTAAGAATGGTGAATCACTGGAGGCTACTTATGACCGATTTGTAACTTTGTTGAATGAACTCAGAAAGAACAAAGTGAATAAGTCACAAGTTGAGTTTAATGTCAAGTTTCTTAGTATCTTGCAGCCTGAGTGGAAGAGATTTGCTAGGCAAATGAAGCAAATGAAGAACTTGAATGACATACCACTCCATGAAGTCTATGAAACTCTTAGACAGAATGAAGAAGAGGTTGATGAGATTTTGGATGAGAAGAGAAAGGCTGAGAAGGAAGTTGTAGATCCAGTTGCTTTGGTTGTGAAACAAAAGAATGTAATCCTAAAGAAAAAAAGAAGAAGAAGATGATAGTTTCTGAATTAGAAGAGGATGAAGGTGTACTTGACTCTGACTCTAACGACTGTGATAACCTAAAGCAGGCCATGCTTATGTTAACAAAGGCTTTTCAAAAGAAGTTCTACAAGATGCCTAGTTCAAACAGTCATAGGTACTCATCTGGTTCAATCAACTACAACCACAAAGAGAAAGTTGAAGGAAGGAGGATTGAGGAAAGGAGACTAGAGGAGAAGAAGTTTAGAGCGGAAGAGAGCAAGCAGACTGAACCTACAAAGTGCTATAACTGTGGCAAATTCGGTCACTTTGCTAAGGATTTCCGCAAGCCCAAAGTCAGAAACTCTGAGTACTACAAGGACAAGTTGCTTCTAGCCAAACAACAAGAGGCAGGAAAAGCATTGATGGTAGAGGATGAATTTTGGCTTGATCATTCTGAAAGTGAGGAAGAAGAGAAGGACGAGACAACACACTTGTGCTTGATGGGTCATATGGAAGCTGAAGCTGATTCAAATGAAGAAGATAACGATGAGGTATATGATTTAACCGTTTCAGATTTCTGAAACAAATGCATGCCATGATGACTAAACTCCAAGAATTAGAGTCTAAACTTAAGCGTGAAAAAGGTGTCATTAATGATAAAAGTCAATCTATACATAAATTTAGCAACGATCTTGCTGAGAAAATTGTACTAATTGAAACTTTGCACAAAATCATTGACACCAGCGCGAAAGAGAAGACTATAATTCATAAAGAGTTATCTGAAACTGTTTCAAAATATAAAGAGTGTGAGTTTAAGTCTAAAGAGCTTTCTAAAATGTATTCTTCGACTTCAA
Source organism: Arctium lappa (assembly GCA_023525745.1). Lineage (NCBI taxonomy): Eukaryota > Viridiplantae > Streptophyta > Magnoliopsida > Asterales > Asteraceae > Arctium > Arctium lappa. The sequence goes on from CM042064.1 coordinate 15,154,702, forward strand.
AAGAAAACAAATCTTTAACTGAAAAGGTGAATGCTTTGGAAGAGAAATTACATACCTTGGGTCAAACTGAACAAACCATTCATCTAAACAAACCTAGAGAAACCTCATTGTTGGGGACTTGGTTACAAGAACCCACACCATCTCAAAAAGGGTATATCTGAAGTGCCTGCTCTTTATGATTTTGGATTTATGAAACTGGCACCTCAGTACCCTGAACTCAAAGTTTTTTGGACTAGTCTGTCTGAAGAGGATAAAGCTAAGGAATATGCTAAAAGAAAAAACACAACTACAATTCAACTCCCGTTTTGTTATGAGAAGTTGATTAATAGTTATAGTTCCGACAAATCAAAATCTTTTTCAAATGATTACTTTGAGAGCTATTCTGTAAAAGAAATGGAGGCTAAACCTATTGAAGGTAAACTTTACGTTCCTCCTCTCATTTTGGAAACAAAAATTTCTGAACTCGAGAATACTCTCAAAGAAGAAAGGATCTTGATGGACTTAGAACAAACTATATTTTCTACTGTGTTAAAAAATACTGAGTTTTCTAAATTATCCAAGGCTTTAAAATCTGATGATAGGTCTGGTTCACTTGATAATGAGTTTGATTTTCTAAACTCTGATGGTGGTTTAGATGACTATGTTGGTGATTTTGACTTTAATGCTAAACTTCCTAATCATTCCTCCTTTGTTGTTAATTCTTTTGGATTACCAAGTGTGTTTGAAAAAGGTGAAACTTCAACAAAAGTTGATTAATCAGTTTATGTGAAATCCAAAGTTGCCAACGGAAAGAAAAAAGAAATCCGGGAATTCACAGAAACAGATCACCACTAGTAAGTCAAAGAAGAAGCATTTGGTTGATTCTCACCTTTCTAACTCTAAAGTTTCAAATGTTTCAGACTTGAGAAAGAAAAAGCTTGGAGTTAAGTTGGAATGGCTACCGAAACAGAAGATAGACGAGAATGCTAAATCATTTTCTAGTTTTGATTTGTAATAGAAAGGATGCTACTAAAGATGATTTGATTGTGGATGTTGCTAATTTTAAACCAAAACTTTTTGATCCTCGCAAGAAATAGCCCATACGGCAATTATTCCAGTTATCTCCGTCTGCTAGAAAGTTTTCAAATTATGATAGATATGATTATGCTTCTCGTAAATACTCTGATGTTTGGTCTGGAAATTATCATGCATATTCTTATCGTTCCAATTCTTCATATAGTTTTCAAAAGAAAAGCGAACCCAAATTTCAATGGGTACCAAAATACTGTGCTAACACAGTTGGACCCAAATACAAATGGGTACCAAAGAAAAAGCCTGAATCTGTGTTACAGGAATGTCAAGTCAAGGTTGAGTGAAAGAAATGATGGATCTTGACTACTACAGTTCAAGACCCGCACTTCAATGCTCAAAAGTCTTTACTCTCAGTTTTTATATGGATATCTAAACCTCGTGTTTCTTAATTTCTCTTGTGCAGACCCGTCATATATGGTACTTGGATAGCGGATGTTCCAAGCATATGACCTGGCAGAAAAGTCTGTTGACTAACTTTACAGAGAAATACTGTGACAGTGTTCGATTTGGTAACGATCAGTTTTCACCAATTCTAGGTTATGGTGATGTGGTACACGAAAATGTCACGATTAAGAAGGTGAGCTATGTTCAAGGCTTAGGACACAACCTTTTTAGTATTGGGAAGTTCTGTGACAAAGACTTAGAGGTTAATTTCAAGGCCAAGAAGTGTTCGGTACGCACTGAGGAAGGGAAAGAACTCTTGGTCGGCACTCGCAAGTCAAACCTCTACACCATCAACTTGTCAAAGGTCCAGACTAACAATCAAGTGTGTCTACTCTCAAAAGCCTCGATGCAACAAAGTTGGCTATGGCATCGACGACTCTCTCACCTCATCTTTCGATACATCAATAAATTAGTCAGTAAAAAGCTAGTAAAAGGACTTCCTGAAATCAAGTACGAAAAAGAACACTTGTGTGCAGCGTGTGAAAAAGGGAAGATGAAGAGAGCTCCACACAAACCGAAGCCTGAACCGAGTACCAACTCTCCTTTAGAGTTGTTGCATATGGATCTCTGTGGTCCTATGCGAACGCAAAGCTTAGGCGGAAAGAAATACGTGTTAGTTATTGTGGACGATTATTCGCGGTACACGTGGGTCAAATTTCTACGGTCTAAAGATGAGACGCTCGAAGTTCTCATTACATTTCTAAAGTTGATCCAGGTGAATCTTCCAAAACCATTCAAGCTTCTTTGAACTGACAACGACACAGAGTTTAAAAACAAGACAGTTGAAGAGTATCTCGAATCGGTCGGGATAACACATCAATACTCTGCTGCATGTACGCCTGAACAGAATTGAGTAGTCGAAAAGTGAAACCGTACGCTCGTCGAGTCTGCTCGTACTATCCTTAGTCAATCCGACTTACCTCTATTTCTGTGGGCTGAAGTTGTGTTGACTGCGTGTTACACTCAAAATTGGTCCATGATACACTGCAGATTTCAAAAGACTCCGTATGCATTGATCAACAACCGAACACCAACCATTAAACATTTTCATGTTTTTGGTTGTAAGTGTTTTGTGCTAAATGACAGAGAAAGTCTGAACAAGTTCAGTGCTAAGGCGGATGAGGGCATATTTATCGGCTATTCTTCGACATCTGCTGCATACCGTGTATACTTGAAGAAGTCAAAGACTCTGGTTGAGAGCGTCAATTTTACAATCGATGAAGATATGGCTTCTGAACACTTCAGTTCAGAACCTGTGATAACAGGAGTATTAGCTTCTAGACAAATCAGTCCAGAACCTGTGTCTCAAGCGTACAAATCAGATGAAGCATCAACGTCTTCTAATCATTTATCTGATTTAGATATTTTATTTGAACTATTTTATGATGAATATCTTGGATCTAATGTGAATAAACATGATGTGGTTGACAGGATTGAAGATTCAACGATTAATCATCCAACCACTTCAGATGTTTCTACTGAACCAAATTCCCCGATTCAGCAAGATATTCCATTTCAGATTGTAACACCCCGATTTTCGAAGGATATCAATCCAAATTAATACAGAAACCGAGATCTTAAGAAAAAATAAGTTTTTTGATTTTGGACTGGAATCCTTGATTTTATAGTCTAGATGGATGAAGGATGAAGGATTCAATTACGAGTCCAACGGTTCTTTCCGGAGCAAAAACGGAGCTATAACGAAGAAGTTATGACCAAAACGGTTTTCGGGGAAATCATGGGCAAGCTGAAGGGGGCGCATGGGCCATGCGCGGGCCCTTCACAAAAACACACGGGCCATGCGTTGGGGTCAGAGGCGCGGGTTAAAAGCCTGGTTCAGCCTCATTTCACCCAAAAACTTCATTTCCTTATATCTTTTGATCCAAAGCTCCGATTTGGGTGATTCAAGTTGCTATGGTTTCGTTTTTGAGAGATCTTCAAGGATCTAGCAAGAGATTGGAAGTCTATTGAAGTATACTAGAGCATTTTGTGGTGGTAAGCTTCTCATCTCTCCCTATTCATCTTCTTCCCCAAAATATTCTAGGGTTTCATCCACCCCTTGTTCTCCCTTTCATAGATTGAAGGTTTGTGATCATTTTGGTGAACTAGAAGTGTTTTGGTTGGTGAATTCAGGCTTGGGTTAAGGTAATCTTCTATTCTCTTCGGTTATGGAAGTTAGGGTTTCGGTATTAGTTGAGGTATCCATGTATATGTTTTGGGAAATGACTGTTTATGGTAGAATATGTATATTTATGGTTGGAACCCTGTGGATCTAGGTTTTGGAAGATTTGGTTTGAAGAATCAAGTTCTTCAAGGAAAGTTCTAAGTGGGTAAAATCTAGATTTAGTCTAAATCTAGCAAGGTGAGTTTACTAACCTTTTGTTAAAACTAGATACACATCATTATCTTCTACTTGTTGATGTCAATGCATCTCTCAAATGTTCATATTTAATGTTTCAAGTATTTTGGGGGGTTTTACCCATGGATTTATGTATGCGAAAGTCACCATGTTTTATATGAGTATACTTTCGTATGTTGATGATTCCTTCTTGGAATGCCTCTTTGGCGACCTTATATTCTCACGAAGTATTTGGATGGATATTATGTTATATATTGGATTTACATGAGTAGGATGGTAATAGTGTGTTCCTAGTGGATATCCGAAATGTTACGAATGGAATTACATCTTGAGACCTCCTAAATGCATTATGTGGACGAACCAAGTCTGTGATTCACTATAGGAATGTAGGTGGGTGACATTTGGAGAACTTCCTAAGGCGGTAGTCTCCTATGTACCTAGACCTCCACCGTCGGGAAATTTCCAAAGGCAGTAGTCCCCGGTGCGTGTCTGACCTTTGCGTTGCCAGAAAAAGTGGCTTCAAGGTGCATTGTCTCTTTGGGTGAACCGGATTGGAGATATGGGTCGCTCCCGTTGACTCCACATCTACGTGATTATTTGTTAATTGCTGATAAGAATTGTATATGTACTATTATGCTATTTCTTGTTCAACTCACTAGGCTTTTTGGCCTAATACTTGTTTGGTGTCGATGTGTATCTCAGGTTTTATCGGCTCTGGTTCTAAGCGGGCATAGTGCTTGGGTGAGAGATTTGGGAATATTGCAATTGGACTTACTTTTGGTAGGAGAACCTTTGGGTTTATAAATGACACTCTTATTTGTAATCTCTTTTCTAGTTATGGAAATTAGATTAGTTGGTGGTTATTTATTGTCCGTTTATTTACGACTGTATTTAAACAGGTTTGTGTATTTATTGTCCCTTTTAGCCTAGGTATTTAAAGTTTTGTTTAATTAGATTTTAGGTTAGAACCTTTGATAATTATTGTTTAGAGATTATAGTCAAGTGAAGTTTTCTCTGTAATCAAAGGGTATCAAGAATACTCAAGGGTTTCATTGTTTATTTAAGGGATTGGTACGTTATTATTAATCTTTATATCTCTTCATTATTATTGTGTTGTTTGATTACTTGTTTGTGTGTTTACCAACTAGATTAAACTGGGATAACAATTGGTATCAAAGCCTAAAGAATCAATTTTTTTTGTGATATTACTCATCGAGAAAAGTACTGTTCATCGAGAAAATTTACTGTTCATCCTATTTCATGAATCTGTTATCAAAATCACTGTTAATACATCCGGTCGATTAGTATTTACTTATTTGTGCTTTTGTGCTGCATTCGATCGAAGGATTGCTTAGTTGTTGGTTTAATTGTGTTATCGGTCGAATTAATTTTCTGGGTTTGGTTTCGGTCGAACCCCAGATATTCTTCGTGTTCTTCGGTCTAGTCTTAGTGATTATCGGTCTTATATGTTAATCGATCATATCTGTTACTGTGGTTATCAATATTATTGTTCGACCGATAGTTATTCGACCTGTACCTTTGACCGGGTAGTCGTGATCTCCGGTCTTACACCTTCGACCGAATAGTTGTGATCTCCGGTCTTACACCTTCAACCGAATAGTTGTGATCTCCGGTCATTCCTTCGACCGGACCTTAGTATTCCCCAGTCTTTCCTTCGACCGGACCTTAGTATTCCCCACTTTTCACGACTCTGTTATAAACACCTTTCCTCTCTTTGCATCAGATCCTGGTCCATCTCACTTCCTCTTATCACCAACTCTCTCCGTCACCTGACGATTCTTTTCCTTTTCCGTCATCTCGGCCGCATTAATGGCCACTTGAAAAGTGGTAGGTTCCCTTGCCGAAACAAGTTCCCGAAGGCTTCTCTTCAGTCCTAAAATATACCGTTCCACTCGTCGTTCCTCATTCGGCAAATACACCTCCGTAAAGCAGGATTTTTTCAATAAACTTGGAAGTGTATTCCCGCACGGTCATTTCTTATTATTCCAATGCCAAAAATTCCTCTTCCAGTTTTCTGACCGCCGCCAGAGGGCAGAATTGGGATTTAAACTTCCCGAAAAAGATTCCCTAAGACATGCCCTTAGCTGCCGATGATCCTTGTCCGCCGGTTTCAGCATCCCACAACATGACATCCTCAGATTTCAGCATAGACAAAGCGTAAATCACTTTGTCTCCCTCAGTACATTTACTTGTATCAAACACCAGCTCCATCTCCTTGACCCACTTCATCGCCAAGACTGGACCACATTCTCCTTTATATGTAGGAGGCTTGTATGCGGCAAATGCTTTATAGATACATTCTTTTGCAGTTGATTCATTTACCCTTAAGGTCGTTGATGGGGATTGGCCACCCACTTCAGTTACAGGTGGGCTAGACAATTCCGTACCCTCCTTGCTCTCACTCTTATCTTTGCTTCCCGATGCTGCTTTCTCCTGATGTGCCAACAAGGCCTGTAGTCTCTTGGAGTTTTTCCATTTATGTGGCAAAGGTTTTGTGGGTCACAAAGGCATGTGCTCGGCCCCGACCACGAGTTCTCGCGGTTCCTCATCCTCTCGCAGTTGAAGATCTTTCTTCCTGTGAGACCTCCCTATCCGCTGGTATCTCCACACTCCCCGCCCTTCGAGAGACACGAGTTTTGGCTCGACCTCAAATTCTAGTGGTGGCTTCCTTGACTTGTGTTAGTGCATAAATATATTGGATCCAAGATCATGGGTTTAAAATTCAAATCCCCAAGTCAAAGCCTCATTGCAAAGTCAAAGTCAAAGAGCTTAAAGAGAAAAGTCAAAGTGTTAGTTAGTTGTGTTGTTTTGTCTTTGTAACTTGTAGGTATAAATAGTCTTTTTTCTATTTTTAGAATCATATGAGACGCTGAGAGAGTGAGTTTAGAGAGAGAAATATATGTATTGATTCAAGGTTTATGAAATGGAATTTGGCATCTAAATCTCGTTGTTATCTTGATTGAATTGCACAATTTGGGATTAACAATTGGTATAAGAGCAAACATCAAATCAGAATCATGTTTAAAATCTGAAATTTTGGTCGACTTCAAGAACTCGCACGACTTGCTGTTCCAAATTGGATTTCTTGTTTCTGTGTTGTTTTTGCAATTGTAATCATTGAATTGTATTCATTTTATGATCTAGAACAGGTTTAGTGTTGATTACTTCATCCAATTCACAACATATTTGTGTGAATTTGGATTTGAGTTGGTTTTTGTTCGAGTTGTAATACACACTGTGTCTAGATCGAGTTGTACTCATTTGTTGTTTTCTTTGAAATTGATTGATTGTAAAGTGTTCAGACTATGTACAAGATCAAATTGACAAAGTTTCATGGCATAATTCAAGAGTTTGGATCGATTTTAGATCAATTTTGGATCAATTTTGAAGTTTTTGGATCGAGATCTACGAAATTCACATGATGAAGAAGAACTCGCATGAAACTGAAGTGTGAAAAATTGCTAAGTCAAAAACTCGCATCGTGTAGTGTACGAGAAGTATATAATTCGCATCACATTGTGATCAAAGAAAAACTAAGGACAAAATTCCCATATGGTTATGTGCGAAAAGTGAGAAATTCGCATCTTAAAGCATACGAAATCTGAGAAATTCGCATCCCTTGTCACACGATATATGAGGAATTCACATCTCAAGTCTGAAAATTTTTTAAGGCAGGAATTCGCATCGATACGAAAAGTTTGAGGTTGAGAATTTTTCTAAGTCCAGAATTCGCATCACAAGCTCATGCGGAAAGTTTTTAAGTTGGTGAAAATCCTAAGTCCGAAATTCGCATATCACTATACGCGAAGAGCCTGAAACTCGCATCGAACTTCATGCGAAAAACTTAGAATTCGCATCCTTCAGCGTGTGAATCTTAGGAATTCGTATTCTTCTTTGTGCGAAAAGTTTGGTAATTAAGTCCTTGGTGTGCGAATTTCATCTTTGTGCGAAAAGTTTCTTGTTTGGCGTGAGGATTCTATACTTGGTCATTTTTCTGACTAAGTTTTTCAGAGATTTTAATATTTTCTGATTCTGTGTTTAAAGATTTGTGTTGTTGATCAAGATGACTTCAAGGGATGTTATTTCAATTGGTACTGATGTCAAACCACCTGTTCTCTTCAAGGGTGAATATGAGCATTGGAAAGGTAGGTTTCTGGATTTCATAGATAGACATGAAAATGGAGAATTCATCAAACAGTCTATTGATGAGGGTTTTATGAAACCAGTTACAACTATTGTGCCGAATGAGGAAAATGAGAGTTCTGACAGCAAAGATGGTACGGAGAACCGAGAGCCAAAGACCAAAGAGATCGTTGTTGATTTTTCAAGTTATACACCTAAACAAAAGAAGAGATATAAAGCTGATAAGCAAGCTAGATCTCTACTTCTTCAGAGTATACCGAATGAGATCTACATCAAGATTGATAGCTACAAGGCTACTGTAAAGAAAACGTGGGATCAGTTAGAGAAAATAATGATGGGTTCAAAGATTGGTAATCAAATGAAAGTGGCTAACTGCATAAATAACTATGAAGAGTTCAAAGCCAAATTTGGTGAAAGTTTGGAAGAGAAATATGAAAGATTATTTTCTTTATTGAATGAGCTTGCCAAGAACAAGGTAAAGAAGAAGCAAATTGAGAATAATGTGAAGTTTCTGAGTGTGTTGCAACCCGAATGGAAGAAGCATACAAGAAGAATGAAGCAGATGAAAGATCTGAGTGAGATCCCTCTACATGAAGTTTATGAAACACTCCGTCAGAATGAGGAGGAGGTAGAAGAGGAGAGAGAAGAGAAAAATAAAAAGAAAAAAAAACCAGTTGCTGATCCACTTGCCTTGGTAGTGGACAAGAAGAAAGAGAAAGAGAAGAAAGAGAAAGAGAAGAAAGATAAGAAGAAGAAAAAGAAAGTTGTGTTGACTGATTCTTAGAAGAGTAACAGTGATGACTCCGATTATGATGATGGAGAAAATATGAAGCAAGCTATGCTATTGCTAACCCGTGTTTTTCAGAAGAAGTTCTATAAGAAACCAGGTTCTAACAGTCAGCGTTACTGTTCGGGATCGAGGAAATTTGAGCACAAGGAAAGAGTTGAAGGAAAAAGATATGATGACAGAAGGTCCGAAGGAAGAAAGTATGAGGAAAGAAAGCCATAGGAAAAGCGATATGTGAACAGTTATGAGACAAAGAAAGTGGAAGAGCCGATTAAATGTTACAATTGTGATAAGATCGGTCACTTTGCCAAAGACTGCCGGAAGCCAAAGATTCGTAATTTTGAGTACTACAAGAACAAGATGCTTCTGGCCAAACAGAAAGAAGCTGGCAAAAGCACTGATGACTGAGGATGACCAATGGTTGGATTATTCTGAATCTGAGAGTGAAAAAGAAGAAACTGCTCACATGTTGTTGGTCCCGAAGGTGCTAAACAAGTTTGTAGAAGGGGGGGGGGTTGAATACAAACACAGAATTTAAAGTTTAATAAATTGTTTATTGATAAATCAAAATACAATTTACAAGTTTGTTGCGGAATAAGATTAAGACAGACTCAATCTAAACAAACTTAAGAAACACTTAGATAATTGCACAAGAGATTCAGATAGAGGGGATTAAGAGATATAGAAAACAAGGGTTTCTATCTTGAGTTGAAGGATGAAGCACACATTTAGATGAAGGGGTGAACTTCCTATTTAACACCCTATGCATTAAATGCATGGTAGGATACTTTACACGTGGCGTTCACAGATTGGCTTTGATAAACTGACTTTTGGGAGACATGCTTTCGGTCGGGTCATGAACAGTGTAGTAGACAGAGTTGTTGTACGAATGATTGCAGAGACTTGTCCGTTCTGACACATCGTACTAGGTTGTGCAAGGATAGACAAAAGGAAACTTGAGGCATAAGCTTTGTGATCGTTTGATCGCTGAGTATCTCTAAGTTCAGAGATAAAGAGGTTCAGCTATCGCTGAAGCTTTTTCTCATGTTCCTTCGCGTATTAGTAGAGTTGTCTTTGCTTCACTGATATCCGCATCAGGTCACTAGTAGACTTCTCTTTGTTCAACAGCTTCGTCTTTGATTCAGCTATGAACATCTGTTGACGCGAGACTTGTCTTCAGGGATTACGTTGGTTGTTTACTTTAGGAACTATCAGTGATAACTGAACAGACTCAGTTCGATCACTGATAGTGAAACACTAATACATAGAAATGTTTATAAGAAAGACTATCAGCGATAACTGAACAGACTCAGTCTGATCGCTGATGGTGAAACACTAATACATACTAAAACGTAATTTTCACTAAGTATAGAAGAGGGTCGTTATCAAATCACTGAGAGATTTTGGATCAACAATCTCCCCCTATTTGATAATGACAAAGTAACTGAAGAAAATTACTTTATGATTCAAAATGATGGAATAATCAGGACTCGTAACATACATGTCCCAATAACTATTTTGAGGGATCTTTTACAGCTCTGATGAAGTTAAGTACTTTACTGAAATTTCATTAATTCAGGAATAGAATTACAAGGAATGAAAATTACAAGTAAATTACTAACTACTGTAAGTACAACTAATAGATTACAGAAAAGAAAACTAATCTATCAGCTATAAGAAGATTTAGGAGGATTTATCATATACTCAGGTATTTCTTCTCCTTTCTGTCTTCGTTCCAAAGATTCTTGGCTGATAATTTCTTTGATTTTCTCAGCAGCAGGGAAGAAGTCACACCATAAGCATAAGAGATCCTTGAGATGATTCAGAGGACAGATAGGAATCTCAGAGACTCTTTGAAATCTGAGTTCCTCATCATCATCTCTGAAGAATATTCCATAAGGATGGTCAATTACTTGACCAGCTTGGAAAGGACCACCAGGAGGCAGAGATAAATCCAGAACTGAAAGATCAGGAGGAGGACCAATCAGTGCATCTCTTGAAAATTTGATAGAAGTTTCATTCCTGATGATGGCGACGTCTTCAGAGGAGGAGGACCCGATTCTTCTTTTGAGTTTCTTGGGATTGGGAGGGATAGAAGATGGCAGGTTCAGTACAGAAGTGACTCTGTTGATGAGAGCTTTAAGAAGTCCTTCAACGTAGCCTCTGTATGTAGATTTCGATTTCTTCAGCGCATCCCAGAATTCTATCCACTCTGTAAACCCGAAACCTTCAAGTTTGGAAACGTACATAGCTTTCTGAGTTCCATCCTCTCTGGTAATCTCCATGGTCACTGAGAGTTGATCCTTCTTCTTGCGACCAGAGATAGTCACGGCTGTTATTGGAAGAAGATCAGAGCGATAATCCATCTTCTGTTTGCACCATTCAATGGACTTATCGTTGATCTCTTGTTCTTTGGATCGTTCCTCTTCAATTTCTTTCAGCAGTGCAGCTTGAACTTCCACAGGCTTTCTTTTCAGCTTCTTGTCCTTGACTTGAGAAGATTGAATCTTTAAAGCGAGTTGGGCATCTCGTCTGCATTCAGCGATCAGTTTCTCAGCTTTGGCAGATTCTTCTCGTTAAGCTTTAGTGAGGAAGTCGAGCTCTGAGAAGGATGTTTGAAGAGGGACTTTCAGCCGTTGACTTTCTAGTTGAGCGATCATTTCAGCACTTTTCTTCATCACTTCCTCTGACCCATGAGATGGTTGAGAGGGCCTTCCTGGATGGACCAGGGAATCTTCTTCTTCTTCATCATCAATCTCAGCGATAGAGATTGGGATTATTTCTTCAGCGATAGCAGCTGGAATTATTTGTAGTTCAGAACCCTTAAGCAGGGGAGAGAACTGTCTGGTCAGAAAATGAAAAAGAAGTTAGATTATTTTTAAGGAAAGAAGAGAGATAAAGGCTAGAAAGAAACAGGGGTAGGATTTTTATAGAAAGATAAGGGAACAAGAGTAAGGCATACCTGAGAAGGATTCTCCTCAGGTAGTGAGATCATCATCAGGGTTTCCTTAGCAGATGCACCTTTGCTTTGGGAAGGGGTTCCTGAAGATGATCCTTGTCTCCCCCCTGCTTGGATAACTTCTTTCGAAGCTATCGCTGATGATGTGACGGCTGAAGAACACCAGAGAGATGGATCTTCCTCATCATCATCATCTTGATGAGAGTCATCCACTTGATCTTCAAGATCAAGGTCTTCATCATCATCTTCATCCTCCTCTTCATCATTGACTATTTCAGCGATGGTGGGAGGGGCTTTATCAGCAACTATCTCCCCCTCAACCTGAGAGGGAGTTTCCTTCGGTGGTTCAGCAATAACTTCAGCATCCGTGTTTTCTGTCTTCTCCCCCTCTTTGTCATTATCAACAAGGGAGAGATCTTGTGGAGATGAGGTTGTTGCAGTAGCCAGCTTCTGGACTTCAGCCTCTAGACCTGTGAGTCGTCCTTCAAGTGCAGGGATGTCGGACGTAGCTAGGTGAATAAATTCCACAGCTATGGTCAGGGCTGAACGATCATCTTCTGTAAATGATGGAGCAGGAACTGGAGCTGGTGCATTCAGCTTGTCGAGGACTTGCTGAAGAGTCGTAGTGCAGACATCGATCTTTGCAGACAGATCATCATACTGCTGCTTGGATTCTTCCCTGACTTTGACAATCGCTGCCTGAAGAGTAGCGATGTGAGAAAGATCAGCTTTGGAGGCGCAGGTGGCAGTCAACGTCTTCAATGCATCCCCAGCTGTTTGAACAGCACTGGTGGTGTTGTTGAGAGAAGCAGAGAGTGAATCCACCTTTGAACTCAAATTGTTGACATTGGTGTCAACAGTCGCCAGACTAGGACCTGAAAGATAAGTTAATTTTTCAGAACCAGGCTTATATGGTGAGTTGGGAGAAGTGTATAAGGTTATAGGATTACCTGAATTATCAAACATTTTGTAGAATTGTAAAGATTCCTCAAAAGAATGATGTTCAGGTCCTATTGGTCCAAGCTGAGTGGTAGAGACCAAAGAAATAGGGGGACTAGAGATGGGGATAGAAGATGTAGGGATAGGGGTAGTTACCGCAGGTTTTGTCACTGTTGTTGTGACAGCGACCGAGATCGCTGGCACGGTTGTAGTGGTTTGAGCTGAGGATGTGGAGGAGAGACCCACGAAATCATCTAAGGAAGTTTGTAGAGAAACATCCTTAGGTATTGAGCTAGAAGTAGCTTTCTCCTTGGTTACCTTGGCCTTCTTTGAAGGACCAAGGGAGCCAGTTGATGGTCGTTTGGAAGGGGTAGCGGCAGGGATAGCAGAAGAAGGAACCTCCTGCGTGGCCGCTGAAGACGAAGAAGTGAGGAGAGAGAGACGAGAGCGAAGTTGAGAGATACTTACCTCGTTGGGGAGCGTCTTGACCTCCAGTTATCTCTGACCCACTTTTGGAAAAGATGCATCCGAGTTGGTGGGGTAAGTGGTAGGGTAGAGAAACTTCAGGTACGCGCAGATGAAGCGTACGTAGGGAATCTTGGGATCCCTCTCGGTCTTCTCTATCTTTGACTTCAGGTCATCAAAGATAGCTGTCGCGTAGTCGAAGTTACGTCCAGCGATCACTGAGTAAGCCATCTGGACCTGAACCTTGCTAGCTTGGTCCAGTGACCCACTCTTCCCACTCATACACTGAATGATGTGCCTTCTTCACAAGAGTCAGCTTCTTGTTGGGAATTGTAGATCTTGGTTTGGGTTCCCAAGCATATTCCATGGCATCCAGGAATTGGATGAGTTCAGCGTCAGTTGGCAGGGCGTCGAATCCATTCCTGGATTTGTCGGGGAAACGCAGGGCTTTCCTCAGGCCTAGTGCAGTCATCATCCCTGAGCCTAGTTGAGTGCTGAAGGATATAGCAGGAACCTGTTCACCCTTCTTGTTGGTGAGAGAGGTTTCTTCAGCGGTAAACCAGAATTGCTGGAGTAGAGCTTTCGAAGGTGTTGGATCCACAGTGATAGCATAGGCAATGCAGGATTGCCTTAGGAATTGTGCAGCTTCCACCAGATGTGGGTACTTGATACCATCAAACTCGAGGCGAGCAAGATGATTGTTCTTTGAGAGCTCTGAGTCAGAAATGGCGAACTTGACATTTTTTGAGGCGAAAAGTGCAGATTGAGTCATTCTGTTTGAGTAGATAAACGAGTAGAAGAAAGGTTTAGTCGAAAAATAAAGAAGATTTGCTAGTTTCTATTTGGGGAAAGAAACATAGAAAATCAACATATTTTTAGAGAAAAACAGTTTATCTTAGAACAAGATTCAAGAATAAGAAGAAAAACCATTGATTTTGAATAAAGAATAAAATGGTTTTTTTAAAGAATAAAATCAAAAAAAATGATTTTATGAGATTTGAGTCTTATAAACCCATAAATGGGGTTTATGTGAAAAGATTTAAGATAAGAAGTCAAGAATAACCTGTTGATCTTGAAGAGGATGATGCAGAAAGCTTGAGAATGTTAGAATGCTTGAGAGAGTATTCTTGCTTAGAAAGTATTTCCAGAAAACGTAAATTGATAGAATGGAAAAAGCATTCCTTTTATATGTGAGAAGGAGGAGAAAGAGTGTGAGAGAAGCGGGAAAACAAATGCACATCATGACATGGACACGTCCCTCGAAGGTGATTGGATAGAAGAACAACGGACGAACGTGTCAGAAAAAAGGCATGTCGTGGATTGTCGGTTCAAATGACGTCATAGTTAAGAAAGAGACTGTTCATTTGTCCGTTTTGAATTTATCACTGAAGAAAAATCAGCGATAGAATTTTCTTTTTGAAAGTATCCCTGATGAAAAGATAGCGATAGATTTTCTTTTAAAAGGATCACTGAATATAAATATCAGTGATAAATTTAATTTCAAAAAACTTTTAATCATTTGAATAAAAATTCAGTGATTAAGATTTATATATATATATATATATATATATATATATTTTTTTTTAAATAACTGAATGAAGATTCAGTTGTAGGGATTGAGAAATCATACCTGAGAGTCAGAATACTTATCAGAGAATGATGAAAAGAAACTTTTGATTACTGACACAATGCATGAATGCTGAAGAATTATTCTTCAAGATTCAGCATTCCAAGCTCACTAATGAGAAAGTTGAACCTTGTCTCATCAAGAGGTTTGGTGAATATATCAGCAAGGTGAAAATCAGTAGGGATAAAGTGAAGTTCAATATCACCATTCATCACATGATCTCTGATAAAGTGATATCTGATCTCTATGTGTTTTGTTTTTGAATGTAGCACTGGATTATTTGCTATAGCGATAGCACTAGTGCTGTCGCAATAGATAGGAATTTTTGACAGCTGAAGGTCATAATCTAATAGTTGATTTCTCATCCATAGGATTTGAGAACAACAGCTTCCAGCGGCTACGTATTCAGCTTCAGCTGTGGAAGTGGACACAGAATTTTGCTTCTTGCTTGTCCAACTTACCAGCTTTCCTCCCAAGAGTTGACATCCACCAGTGGTACTCTTTCTGTCAAGTTTACATCCTGCAAAATCACTATCAGAATAACGAGTTAGATCGAACCCTGAGTCTTTGGGATACTAAAGACCGAGGTTAGGAGTTCCTTTCAGATATCTGAAAATTCGCTTTACAGCGATCAGATGGGATTCCTTGGGTTCAGATTGATAGCGTGCACATAAACAAGTAGAGTACATGATGTCAGGTCGGCTTGCTGTGAGATACAACAGAGAGCCTATCATTCCTCTGTAGGCAGTGACATTAACAGGTTTTCCAGAAGGATCTTTGTTAAGTGTCAGGGGTGGTGCCATAGGAGTTTTCATAGCTGAAGTTTGAGTAAGATCAAACTTTTTCAGTATATCTTTAACATATTTACCTTGGCTGATAAAAGTACCTTTGTCAGATTGTTTAATCTGAAGACCAAGAAAATATGTCAGCTCACCCATCATACTCATTTTATATTCTTTTTTCATTCTTTCAGCGAAGCGAGTACACAGAGATGGGTTAGTAGAACCAAATATTATGTCATCGACATATATTTGTACAAGAATTATATGACCTTTTATCTTTCTGAAAAATAACGTATTATCAATCTTGCCACGTTCAAAATTTTCAGAGATAAGAAAAGATGAGAGAGTGTCATACCAAGCACGAGGGGCTTGTTTTAGACCATAGAGAGCCTTATCCAATTTATAAACATAATTTGGATGCTTAGGGTCATAGAACCCTGGTGGTTGTTCTACATAGACTTCTTCATTCAGCTTTCCATTTAGAAACGCTGATTTTACGTCCATTTGATAGACGATGAAGTCTTTATAGACTGCATAAGCTAAGAATAGTCGAATTGCTTCGAGCCTGGCCACAGGGGCAAAGGTTTCATCATAGTCTATGCCTTCCTCTTGTCTGTATCCCTGAGCAACAAGTCGAGCCTTGTTGCGGGTTACAGTTCCATGTTCATCTAACTTGTTTCTAAACACCCATTTGGTGCCTATTACAGTTTTATCAGATGGTCTAGGAATGAGATTCCAAACTTTGTTTCGAGAAAATTCAGTCAGCTCTTCTTGCATAACGCTGACCCAGTTTGGATCTCTGAGGGCATCATCAGTCTTCTTTGGTTCTATTAAAGAGAGAAAGTTTACAAAGAGACAGATATTACCTGAGCTTCGTCGTGTCTGAATACCTGCATCTGGATCACCAAGAATTTGATCTATTGGGTGATCTTTGGTCCATCGCTGAGCAGGAGCATTATTGCTTAACTCAGAGGTTGGATAAACAATTTGAATGTTTATCGATGATGACGATTGAGGTTCATCAGCGAGTAACTGTTGAGTAGATTCACTGGAGAGGTTTTCAGACGAAGGCAGATTTGATGGTAGGAGTGGGTTTAAAGGTTCAGCTGAAACCCATGAGTTGGATTCAGCGGTAGGATGTATAATGTTTGGATCATCATCAGCGACTGGAGGATCTGAATGCTGATGGTTAGAGAAGAAAGGTTCAGTTTCTCTGTAGTGAGAAAGCATCCAAGCATTTAACTCTTCATTGTCAGCGATTGGTTTGGAGTTCGCTGAGCGAGTTTCATCAAAAGTGACGTGAATTGTTTCTTCTTTGGTTTGTCTTCTCTTGTTGAAGACTCTGTAGGATTTGGAGATGGAGGAATATCCTAGAAATATTCCATCATCAGCTTTTGGGTCGAACTTTCCAAGTTGATCTCTGTTGTTTAAAATAAAACACTGACAACCAAAGATATGAAGAAAGCTGATAGAAGGCTTCCTTCCAACAAAAAGTTCATAAGCTGTCTTCCCAAATCGCTTTATTATCAACGATCTGTTTTGAGTAAAACATGCAGTGTTTACAGCTTCAGCCCAAAATTGAGTAGGGAGATGAGAATCGTTGAGCATTGATCTAGCAGCTTCTATGATTGTTCTGTTTCTTCTTTCAGCGACTCCGTTTTGCTGAGGTGTTCTTACCGAAGAGAAGTTGTGAGAGATTCCCTTGTTCTCAAAGAAATTGTTCAGGGAACTATTTTTGAATTCAGTTCCATGATCACTTCTTATTGAACGAACAGTAATATTGTTCAGCACTTCCATCTTTTTCACAAAAGATATTAGTTCTTCTGGAGTATCACTCTTACAGCGAAGAAAGATAACCCAGGTGTAGCGAGAATATTCATCTACAATGACAAGTGTATATTTCTTTCCAGCTATTGATTGGATGTTGACAGGGCCAAACAAATCCATATGTAAGAGCTGAAGTGGACTTGTTACTGAGGAAACTTGTTTCGACTTGAAACTTGCTTTTGTTTGTTTTCCTTTTTCACATGCTGAGCAGAGAGATTCTTTAGCATATGAGTGCTGAGGAAGACCAGAAACCCGTTCCTTAGATGAGAGAGAATTCAGGGTTTTGAAGTTTAGATGAGAGAGCCTTTTATGCCATAGCCAGTTGACATCAGAAGAGGCTTTAGATAGAAAACATAAGTTTTTAGTGATAGTAGAGTCCATATCTATTACATAGACATTTTCTCTGCGATGACCACTGAGAGCAAGTTTTCCTTTCTCATTTAACACTGAACATGCTTTCTTAGTAAAGCATACTTCATAGTCTTTATCACATAGCTGACTGATGCTTAGAAGATTATGCTTCAGTCCATCTACATAAGCGACTCTTCGAAAGGTAGTTGTCCCATTGCTGAGGACACCAAACCCTCGGGTAAATCCTTTACCATTTCCACCAAAGGTCACAGAGGGACCTTTTTCTTCCTTGTAATCATTGAGCAGGTCTCTTTGTCCAGTCATATGACGAGAACATCCACTATCAAGATACCAGATGCCCTTTGATCCCTGCACACATAAGGAAGATTAAGCGTTGTTTGGTACCCACTTTTCAATGGGTCCTTCAGAGTTAGTGGATAAGGTAAGTTCAGTAGTATTCTCAGTTGATGAAAATTCAGATTCAGTGGTAATCTTCACTTTGGTTAATTTCTTAACCTTAGTGGAATTTTTCACCTTGGTTGATTTTTCAGCCTTGGTGACCTTAGCTTTAGAGACATTTTTCTTCACTTTAGCTATTTTATCAGCTTCAGTGGTAGTTGGACATTTACTTGCAATATGATCAGTAAAACCACAGTGATAACACTTTCTGTATCTAAAAATGGTTTTAGGACAAGAAGTAGAAGATTTTGCAAGTTTAAGATGAGCAGGGCCAGGTCCAAGAAAACTTTTCTCTTGAGATCTGGGAGGGATTTTCATTTCTTCAGATCTCGAAGGTTTAAGGTCAATCTTCAGCTTTGGAGGACAGAGATCAAAGATTTCTATCACACAGCTAGAGGATTGCTTAGCTGAAGGTTTATAAGGAACTTTCAGCTTTGCTTTCCTGTTTGCCTTCTGAGGAAGGAGAATGGACTTTCCTTTATCCGTAGACTTAGTGTCTTTGGATTTTTCCTCAGGGATGGGATTTGAAGAAGAACACGGACAGAGTTGATTGTAAGAAGTGTCAAAGAAGGAGGTGACAAAGGTTCCAAACTTAAGCGAGGAACTCTCTTTCTTAGGATCGTCCTGAGGTGTCCAAAAACCAAGACCCGTTTTATCACTATCAGGAGTTTGAGCATTTATTATCTCAGAGATCTTTGTTGATGATTTGCACCATTTTTCAACATGAGCCTTTTCTGTTTTTAGAGCAGCGATGGCTTGTTCGCGTTCAATACTGATGATTTCATTTATAATGACTTGATCTTTCAACTTTTCTTCTAAAAGATTTAGTTCTTTGATCTTTTCATGACATTTCTCCAGCTCTTGAGTTAAATGAACATTTTTATTCTCAGCTTGAGTTTTGTCGTTTAGGGCATTATAAAGGTCAATCGTCAGCACATCAACAACGCGACTTCTCTCAGCTTCAGGTAGAGAGGGATTTGTAGAAATAGATACCTGAGATGATATGTAGCTCATAGAAGATTCAGATGGTTCTTCCACTTCTTCTTTAATCTCAACCATGAGGCAAAGATTAGCGACTTCTTCTTCATCAGAAGATGATTCTTCTGATTCAGCCCAGTCGTGTTCTTCAGCGATGAGACCTTTACCTTTTCGCTGATAGCTTTTCAGCTTTTGATATTTGTTCTTCAGCTTATGGTATTTGTCATCACTGGATCTTCTTGAGGTAGAAGGTTTGAAGACCTTTTTCGACCTGCATTCACTTGCAAAATGTCCAATCTTTTCACAGTTATAGCAAGTAGCAGTAGCCTTATCAACCGGAGTTGATTTTGGCTTTTCAGTAAGAGAGAGAGGTTTACTTCTTCGGAAGTTACTCTTTCTTGCAAATCTCTTAAAAGAGTTTGTCAAGAGTGCTAAGGACTCATCAAACTCTGAAAGATCAGGGTCTGATAGATCCTCAGATTCAGAATCTAACTCAGTGATGGTGAGAGTAGATCGCTGAGATGGAATTATCTCTGAAGAGACTAAAGCAACAGGAGTGCTTTTGGAGTCTTTAGAATCTTTTACAAGATTTTTCTTCAGAAGATTTGATTGCTCATAGTTGAGCAATATTCCATACAGAGTGCTTAAGGAGAGAGTATGTAAGTCTTTTGTCAGCTTAAGACATATTGAATAACTGTCCCAGCTTTCAGGAAGACATTCCAAGAATTTTGTTAGGACCTCAGAATTAGAATAGGTCCTACCAACAGTTCTTAGGTCAATTATTAGGCAGTTAAATCGCTGATGAACGTCAGAAAGAGATTCATTCTTACCAGCGATGAAACTTTCATACTGTCTTACCAAGTTAATCTTTCGAGTCTCTTGGATTTCAGTGGTGCCCTCATATTGAACACATATGGTTTCCCACATTTCTTTAGAAGTTTTCAGATGCATGATGGAATGGAAAACTTAATCAGGCAGAGCCATTGAAATAATGGTCTTTGCTCTTGCATCTATGCCTACCTTCTTTTTATCTTCATCACTCCACTGTCTTATTTCCTTAACGACATATCGTTCAGGGACAGCTTCAGTGGTGGCAGTGGCGGGAACTGCAACTATAATCCTAACAGGTTCATAGGGTCCGTTTTCTATATATTCAGGTATAGTAGGATCCGCACCTTCAAGAAATAGCATCATTCGATTTTTCCATAGAGAAAAGTTATCTCTGCTAAATCGAGGAGGTTTAGAAAGTGAACCATTATCATAGTAGTTTGTGTTTGTGTTTAATTCCATTTTAGAATAGCAAGGAAGAGTATACAGCAAGATCTTGTTTATTAGATTTAAACAAACTGCTCTGATACCATTTGTTGGTCCCGAAGGTGCTAAACAAGTTTGTAGAAGGGGGGGGGGGGGGTTAAATACAAACACATAATTTAAAGTTTAATAAATTGTTTATTGATAAATCAAAATACAATTTACAAGTTTGTTGCGGAATAAGATTAAGACAGACTCAATCTAAACAAACTTAAGAAACACTTAGATAATTGCATAAGAGATTCAGATAGAGGGGATTAAGAGATATAGAAAACAAGGGTTTCTATCTTGAGTTGAAGGATGAAGCACACATTTAGATGAAGGGGTGAACTTCCTATTTATACCCTATGCATTAAATGCATGGCAGGATACTTTACACGTGGCGTTCACAGATTGGCTTTGATAAACTGAGTTTTGGGAGACATGCTTTCGGCCGGGTCAAGAACAGTGTAGTAGACAGAGTTGTTGTACGAATGATTGCAGAGACTTGTCCGTTCTGACACATCGTACTAGGTTGTGCAAGGATAGACAAAAGGAAACTTGAGGCATAAGCTTTGTGATCGTTTGATCGCTGAGTATCTCTAAGTTCAGAGATAAAGAGGTTCAGCTATCACTGAAGCTTTTTCTCATGTTCCTTCGCGTATTAGTAGAGTTGTCTTTGCTTCACTGATATCCGCATCAGGTCACTAGTAGACTTCTCTTTGTTCAACAGCTTCGTCTTTGATTTAGCTATGAACATCTGTTGACGCGAGACTTGTCTTCAGGGATTACGTTGGTTGTTTACTTTAGGAACTATCAGTGATAACTGAACAGACTCAGTTCGATCACTGATAGTGAAACACTAATACATAGAAATGTTTATAAGAAAGACTATCAGCGATAACTGAACAGACTCAGTCTGATCGCTGATGGTGAAACACTAATACATACTAAAACGTAATTTTCACTAAGTATAGAAGAGGGTCGTTATCAAATCACTGAGAGAGTTTGGATCAACAATCTCCCCCTATTTGATAATGACAAAGTAACTGAAGAAAATTACTTTATGATTCAAAATGATGGAATAATCAGGACTCGTAACATACATGTCCCAATTACTATTTTGAGGGATCTTTTACAGCTCTGATGAAGTTAAGTACTTTACTGAAATTTCATTAATTCATGAATACAATTACAAGGAATGAAAATTACAAGTAAATTACTAACTACTGTAAGTACAACTAATAGATTACAGAAGAGAAAACTAATCTATCAGCTATAAGAAGATTTAGGAGGATTTATCATATACTCAGGTATTTCTTCTCCTTTCTGTCTTCGTTCCAAAGATTCTTGGTTGATAATTTCTTTGATTTTCTCAGCAGCAGGGAAGAAGTCACACCATAAGCATAAGAGATCCTTGAGATGATTCAGAGGACAGATAGGAATCTCAGAGACTCTTTGAAATCTGAGTTCCTCATCATCATCTCTGAAGAATATTCCATAAGGATGGTCAATTACTTGACCAGCTTGGAAAGGACCACCAGGAGGCAGAGATAAATCCAGAACTGAAAGATCAGGAGGAGGACCAAACAGTGCATCTCTTGAAAATTTGATAGAAGTTTCATTCCTGATGATGGCGACGTCTTCAGAGGAGGAGGACCCGATTCTTCTTTTGAGTTTCTTGGGATTTGGAGGGATAGGAGATGGCAGGTTCAGTACAGAAGTGACTCTGTTGATGAGAGCTTTAAGAAGTCCTTCAACGTAGCCTCTGTATGTAGATTTCGATTTCTTCAGCGCATCCCAGAATTCTATCCACTCTGTAAACCCGAAACCTTCAAGTTTGGAAACGTACATAGCTTTCTGAGTTCCATCCTCTCTGGTAATCTCCATGGTCACTGAGAGTTGATCCTTCTTCTTGCGACAAGAGATAGTCACGGCTGTTATTGGAAGAAGATCAGAGCGATAATCCATCTTCTGTTTGCACCATTCAATGGACTTATCGTTGATCTCTTGTTCTTTGGATCGTTCCTCTTCAATTTCTTTCAGCAGTGCAGCTTGAACTTCCACAGGCTTTCTTTTCAGCTTCTTGTCCTTGACTTGAGAAGATTGAATCTTTAAAGCGAGTTGGGCATCTCGTCTGCATTCAGCGATCAGTTTCTCAGCTTTGGCAGATTCTTCTCGTTCAGCTTTAGTGAGGAAGTCGAGCTCTGAGAAGGATGTTTGAAGAGGGACTTTCAGCCGTTGACTTTCTAGTTGAGCGATCATTTCAGCTCTTTTCTTCATCACTTCCTCTGACCCATGAGATGGTTGAGAGGGCCTTCCTGGATGGACCAAGGAATCTTCTTCTTCTTCATCATCAATCTCAGCGATAGAGATTGGGATTATTTCTTCAGCGATAGCAGCTGGAATTATTTGTAGTTCAGAACCCTTAAGCAGTGAGAGAACTGTCTGGTCAGAAAATGAAAAAGAAGTTAGATTATTTTTAAGGAAAGAAGAGAGATAAAGGCTAGAAAGAAACAGGGGTAGGATTTTTATAGAAAGATAAGGGAACAAGAGTAAGGCATACTTGAGAAGGATTCTCCTCAGGTAGTGAGATCATCATCAGGGTTTCCTTAGCAGATGCACCTTTGCTTTGGGAAGGGGTTCCTGAAGATGATCCTTGTCTCCCCCCTGCTTGGATAACTTCTTTCGAAGCTATCGCTGATGATGTGACGGCTGAAGAACACCAGAGAGATGGATCTTCCTCATCGTCATCATCATCATCTTGATGAGAGTCATCCACTTGATCTTCAAGATCAAGGTCTTCATCATCATCTTCATCCTCCTCTTCATCATCGACTATTTCAGCGATGGTGGGAGGGGCTTTATCAGCAACTATCTCCCCCTCAACCTGAGAGGGAGTTTCCTTCGGTGATTCAGCAATAACTTCAGCATCTGTGTTTTCTTCAGCTGTCTTCTCCCCCTCTTTGTCATTATCAACAAGGGAGAGATCTTGTGGAGATGAAGATGTTGCAGTAGCCAGCTTCTAGACTTCAGCCTCCAGACCTGTGAGTCGTCCTTCAAGTGCAGGGATGTCGGACGTAGCTAGGTGAATAAATTCCACAGCTATGGTCAGGGCTGAACGATCATCTTCTGTAAATGATGGAGCAGGAACTGGAGCCGGTGCATTCAGCTTGTCGAGGACTTGCTGAAGAGTCGTAGTGCAGGCATCGATCTTTGCAGACAGATCATCATACTGCTGCTTGGATTCTTCCCTGACTTTGACAATCGCTGCCTGAAGAGTAGCGATGTGAGAAAGATCAGCTTTGGAGGCGCAGGTGGCAGTCAACGTCTTCAATGCATCCCCAGCTGTTTGAACAGCACTGGTGGTGTTGTTGAGAGAAGCAGAGAGTGAATCCACCTTTGAACTCAAATTGTTGACATTGGTGTCAACAGTCGCCAGACTAGGACCTGAAAGATAAGTTAATTTTTTAGAACCAGGCTTATATGGTGAGTTGGGAGAAGTGTATAAGGTTATAGGATTACCTGAATTATCAAACATTTTGTAGAATTGTAAAGATTCCTCAAAAGAATGATGTTCAGGTCCTATTGGTCCAAGCTGAGTGGTAGAGACCAAAGAAATAGGGGGACTAGAGATGGGGATAAAAGATGTAGGGATAGGGGTAGTTACCGCAGGTTTTGTCACTGTTGTTGTGACAGCGACCGAGATCGCTGGCACGGTTGTAGTGGTTTGAGCTGAGGATGTGGAGGAGAGACCCACGAAATCATCTAAGGAAGTTTGTAGAGAAACATCCTTAGGTATTGAGCTAGAAGTAGCTTTCTCCTTGGTTACCTTGGCCTTCTTTGAAGGACCAAGGGAGCCAGTTGATGGTTGTTTGGAAGGGGTAGCGGCAGGGATAGCAGAAGAAGGAACCTCCTGCGTGGCCGCTGAAGACGAAGAAGTGAGGAGAGAGAGACGAGAGCGAAGTTGAGAGATACTTACCTCGTTGGGGAGCGTCTTGACCTCCAGTGATCTCTGACCCACTTTTGGAAAAGATGCATCCGAGTTGGTGGGGTAAGTGGTAGGGTAGAGAAACTTCAGGTACGCGCAGATGAAGCGTATGTAGGGAATCTTGGGATCCCTCTCGGTCTTCTCTATCTTTGACTTCAGGTCATCAAAGATAGTTGTTGCGTAGTCGAAGTTACGTCCAGCGATCACTGAGTAAGCCATCTGGACCTGAACCTTGCTAGCTTGGTCCAGTGACCCACTCTTCCCACTCATACACTGAATGATGTGTGAGAAGACGTAGTTGAGCTGGGAAGGCATCAGTGCCTTCTTCACAAGAGTCAGCTTCTTGTTGGGAATTGTAGATCTTGGTTTGGGTTCCCAAGCATATTCCATGGCATCCAGGAATTGGATGAGTTCAGCGTCAGTTGGCAGGGCGTCGAATCCATTCCTGGATTTGTCGGGGAAACGCAGGGCTTTCCTCAGGCCTAGGGCAGTCATCATCCCTGAGCCTAGTTGAGTGCTGAAGGATATAGCAGGAACCTGTTCACCCTTCTCGTTGGTGAGAGAGGTTTCTTCAGCGGTAAACCAGAATTGCTGGAGTAGAGCTTTCGAAGGTGTTGGATCCACAGTGATAGCATAGGCAATGCAGGATTGCCTTAGGAATTGTGCAGCTTCCACCAGATGTGGGTACTTGATACCATCAAACTCGAGGCGAGCAAGATGATTGTTCTTTGGGAGCTCTGAGTCAGAAATGGCGAACTTGACATTCTTTGAGGCGATAAGTGCAGATTGAGTCATTCTGTTTGAGTAGATAAACGAGTAGAAGAAAGGTTTAGTCGAAAAATAAAGAAGATTTGCTAGTTTCTATTTGGGGAAAGAAACATAGAAAATCAACATATTTTTAGAGAAAAACAGTTTATCTTAGAACGCGATTCAAGAATAAGAAGAAAAACCATTGATTTTGAATAAAGAATAAAATGGTTTTTTAAAGAATAAAATCAAAAAAAATGATTTTATGAGATTTGAGTCTTATAAACCCATAAATGGGGTTTATGTGAAAAGATTTAAGATAAGAAGTCAAGAATAACCTGTTGATCTTGAAGAGGATGATGCAGAAAGCTTGAGAATGTTAGAATGCTTGAGAGAGTATTCTTGCTTAGAAAGTATTTCCAGAAAACGTAAATTGATAGAATGGAAAAAGCATTCCTTTTATATGTGAGAAGGAGGAGAGAGAGTGTGAGAGAAGCGGGAAAACAAATGCACATCATGACATGGACACGTCCCTCGAAGGTGATTGGATAGAAGAACAACGGACGAACGTGTCAGAAAAAGGCATGTCGTGGATTGTCGGTTCAAATGACGTCATAGTTAAGAAAGAGACTGTTCATTTGTCCGTTTTGAATTTATCACTGAAGAAAAATCAGCGATAGAATTTTCTTTTTGAAAGTATCCCTGATGAAAAGATAGGGATAGATTTTCTTTTAAAAGGATCACTGAATATAAATATCAGTGATAAATTTAATTTCAAAAAGCTTTTAATCATTTGAATAAAAATTCAGTGATTAAGATTTATATATATATTTTTTTTAAATAACTGAATGAAGATTCAGTTGTAGGGATTGAGAAATCATACCTGAGAGTCAGAATACTTATCAGAGAATGATGAAAAGAAACTTTTGATTACTGACACAATGCATGAATGCTGAAGAATTATTCTTCAAGATTCAGCATTCCAAGCTCACTAATGAGAAAGTTGAACCTTGTCTCATCAAGAGGTTTGGTGAATATATCAGCAAGCTGAAAATCAGTAGGGATAAAGTGAAGTTCAATATCACCATTCATCACATGATCTCTAATAAAGTGATATCTGATCTCTATGTGTTTTGTCTTTGAATGTAGCACTGGATTATTTGCTATAGCGATAGCACTAGTGCTGTCGCAATAGATAGGAATTTTTGACAGCTGAAGGTCATAATCTAATAGTTGATTTCTCATCCATAGGATTTGAGAACAACAGCTTCCAGCGGCTACGTATTCAGCTTCAGCTGTGGAAGTGGACACAGAATTTTGCTTCTTGCTTGTCCAACTTACCAGCTTTCCTCCCAAGAGTTGACATCCACCAGTGGTACTCTTTCTGTCAAGTTTACATCCTGCAAAATCACTATCAGAATAACCAGTTAGATCGAACCCTGAGTCTTTGGGATACCAAAGACCGAGGTTAGGAGTTCCTTTCAGATATCTGAAAATTCGCTTTACAGCGATCAGATGGGATTCCTTGGGTTCAGATTGATAGCATGCACATAAACAAGTAGAGTACATGATGTCAGGTCGGCTTGTTGTGAGATACAACAGAGAGCCTATCATTCCTCTGTAGGCAGTGACATTAACAGGTTTTCCAGAAGGATCTTTGTTAAGTGTCAGGGGTGGTGCCATAGGAGTTTTCATAGCTGAAGTTTGAGTAAGATCAAACTTTTTCAGCATATCTTTAACATATTTACCTTGGCTGATAAAAGTACCTTTGTCAGATTGTTTAATCTGAAGACCAAGAAAATATGTCATCTCACCCATCATACTCATTTTATATTCTTTTTTCATTCTTTCAGCGAAGCGAGTGCACAGAGATGGGTTAGTAGAACCAAATATTATGTCATCGACATATATTTGTACAAGAATTATATGACCTTTTATCTTTCTGAAAAATAACGTATTATCAATCTTGCCACGTTCAAAATTTTCAGAGATAAGAAAAGATGAGAGAGTGTCATACCAAGCACGAGGGGCTTGTTTTAGACCATAGAGAGCCTTATCCAATTTATAAACATAATTTGGATGCTTAGGGTCATAGAACCCTGGTGGTTGTTCTACATAGACTTCTTCATTCAGCTTTCCATTTAGAAACGCTGAATTTACGTCCATTTGATAGACGATGAAGTCTTTATAGACTGCATAAGCTAAGAATAGTCGAATTGCTTCGAGCCTGGCCACAGGGGCAAAGGTTTCATCATAGTCTATGCCTTCCTCTTGTCTGTATCCCTGAGCAACAAGTCGAGCCTTGTTGCGGGTTACAGTTCCATGTTCATCTAACTTGTTTCTAAACACCCATTTGGTGCCTATTACAGTTTTATCAGATGGTCTAGGAATGAGATTCCAAACTTTGTTTCGAGAAAATTCAGTCAGCTCTTCTTGCATAGCGCTGACCCAGTTTGGATCTCTGAGGGCATCATCAGTCTTCTTTGGTTCTATTAAAGAGAGAAAGTTTACAAAGAGACAGATATTACCTGAGCTTCGTCGTGTCTGAATACCTGCATCTGGATCACCAAGAATTTGATCTATTGGGTGATCTTTGGTCCATCGCTGAGCAGGAGCATTATTGCTTAACTCAGAGGTTGGATCAACAATTTGAATGTTTATCGATGATGACGATTGAGGTTCATCAGCGAGTAACTGTTGAGTAGATTCACTAGAGAGGTTTTCAGACGAAGGCAGATTTGATGGTAGGAGTGTGTTTAAAGGTTCAGCTGAAACCCATGAGTTGGATTCAGCGGTAGGATGTATAATGTTTGGATCATCATCAGCGACTGGAGGATCTGAATGCTGATGGTTAGAGAAGAAAGGTTCAGTTTCTCTGTAGTGAGAAAGCATCCAAGCATTTAACTCTTCGTTGTCAGCGATTGGTTTGGAGTTCGCTGAGCGAGTTTCATCAAAAGTGACGTGAATTGTTTCTTCTATGGTTTGTCTTCTCTTGTTGAAGACTCTGTAGGCTTTGGAGATGGAGGAATATCCTAGAAATATTCCATCATCAGCTTTTGGGTCGAACTTTCCAAGTTGATCTCTGTTGTTTAAGATAAAACACTGACAACCAAAGATATGAAGAAAGCTGATAGAAGGCTTCCTTCCAACAAAAAGTTCATAAGCTGTCTTCCCAAATCGCTTTATTATCAGCGATCTGTTTTGAGTAAAACATGCAGTGTTTACAGCTTCAGCCCAAAATTGAGTAGGGAGATGAGAATCGCTGAGCATTGATCTAGCAGCTTCTATGATTGTTCTGTTTCTTCTTTCAGCGACTCCGTTTTGCTGAGGTGTTCTTACCGAAGAGAAGTTGTGAGAGATTCCCTTGTTCTCAAAGAAATTGTTCAGGGAACTATTTTTGAATTCAGTTCCATGATCACTTCTTATTGAACGAACAGTAATATTGTTCAGCACTTCCATCTTTTTCACAAAAGATATTAGTTCTTCTGGAGTATCACTCTTACAGCGAAGAAAGATAACCCAGGTGTAGCGAGAATATTCATCTACAATGACAAGTGTATATTTCTTTCTAGCTATTGATTGGATGTTGAAAGGGCCAAACAAATCCATATGTAAGAGCTGAAGTGGACTTGTTACTGAGGAAACTTGTTTCGACTTTAAACTTGCTTTTGTTTGTTTTCCTTTTTCACATGCTGAGCAGAGAGATTCTTTAGCATATGAGTGCTGAGGAAGACCAGAAACCAGTTCCTTAGATGAGAGAGAATTCAGGGTTTTGAAGTTTAGATGAGAGAGCCTTTTATGCCATAGCCAGTTGACATCAGAAGAGGCTTTAGATAGAAAACATAAGTTTTTAGTGATAGTAAAGTCCATATCTATTACATAGACATTTTCTCTGCGATGACCACTGAGAGCAAGTTTTCCTTTCTCATTTAACACTGAACATGCTTTCTTAGTAAAGCGTACTTCATAGTCTTTATCACATAGCTGACTGATGCTTAGAAGATTATGCTTCAGTCCATCTACATAAGCGACTCTTCGAAAGGTAGTTGTCCCATTGCTGAGGAGACCAAACCCTCGGGTAAATCCTTTACCATTTCCACCAAAGGTCACAGAGGGACCTTTTTCTTCCTTGTAATCAGTGAGCAGGTCTCTTTGTCCAGTCATATGACGAGAACATCCACTATCAAGATACCAGA
Organism: Arctium lappa; assembly: GCA_023525745.1. Taxonomy (NCBI): domain Eukaryota; kingdom Viridiplantae; phylum Streptophyta; class Magnoliopsida; order Asterales; family Asteraceae; genus Arctium; species Arctium lappa. The sequence continues at coordinate 15,184,138 of CM042064.1, forward strand.
TGCCCTTTGATCCCTGCACACATAAGGAAGATTAAGCGTTGTTTGGTACCCACTTTTCAATGGGTCCTTCAGAGTTAGTGGATAAGGTAAGTTCAGTAGTATTCTCAGTTGATGAAAATTCAGATTCAGTGGTAATCTTCACTTTGGTTAATTTCTTAACCTTAGTGGAATTTTTCACCTTGGTTGATTTTTCAGCCTTGGTGACCTTAGCTTTAGAGACATTTTTCTTCACTTTAGCTATTTTATCAGCTTCAGTGGCAGTTGGACATTTACTTGCAATATGATCAGTAAAACCACAGTGATAACACTTTCTGTATCTAAAAATGGTTTTAGGACCAGAAGTAGAAGATTTTGCAAGTTTAAGATGAGCAGGGCCAGGTCCAAGAAGACTTTTCTCTTGAGATCTGGGAGGGATTTTCATTTCTTCAGATCTCGAAGGTTTAAGGTCAATCTTCAGCTTTGGAGGACAGAGATCAAAGATTTCTATCACACAGCTAGAGGATTGCTTAGCTGAAGGTTTATAAGGAACTTTCAGCTTTGCTTTCCTGTTTGCCTTCTGAGGAAGGAGAATGGACTTTCCTTTATCCGTAGACTTAGTGTCTTTGGATTTTTCCTCAGGGATGGGATTTGAAGAAGAACAGGGATAGAGTTGATTGTAAGAAGTGTCAAAGAAGGAGGTGACAAAGGTTCCAAACTTAAGCGAGGAACTCTCTTTCTTAGGATCGTCCTGAGGTGTCCAAAAACCAAGACCAGTTTTATCACTATCATGAGTTTGAGCATTTATTATCTCAGAGATCTTTGTTGATGATTTGCACCATTTTTCAACATGAGCCTTTTCTGTTTTTAGAGCAGCGATGGCTTGTTCGCGTTCAATACTGATGATTTCATTTATAATGACTTGATCTTTCAACTTTTCTTCTAAAAGATTTAGTTCTTTGATCTTTTCATGACATTTCTCCAGCTCTTGAGTTAAATGAACATTTTTATTCTCAGCTTGAGTTTTGTCGTTTAGGGCATTATAAAGGTCAATCGTCAGCACATCAACAGCGCGACTTCTCTCAGCTTCAGGTAGAGAGGGATTTGTAGAAATAGATACCTGAGATGATATGTAGCTCATAGAAGATTCAGATGGTTCTTCCACTTCTTCTTTAATCTCAGCCATGAGGCAAAGATTAGCGACTTCTTCTTCATCAGAAGATGATTCTTCTGATTCAGCCCAGTCGTGTTCTTCAGCGATGAGACCTTTACCTTTTCGCTGATAGCTTTTCAGCTTATGATATTTGTTCTTCAGCTTATGGTATTTGTCATCACTGGATCTTCTTGAGGTAGAAGGTTTGAAGACCTTTTTCGACCTGCATTCACTTGCAAAATGTCCAATCTTTTCACAGTTATAGCAAGTAGCAGTAGCCTTATCAACCGGAGTTGATTTTGGCTTTTCAGTAAGAGAGAGAGGTTTACTTCTTCGGAAGTTACTCTTTCTTGCAAATCTCTTAAAAGAGTTTGTCAAGAGTGCTAAGGACTCATCAAACTCTGAAAGATCAGGGTCTGATAGATCCTCAGATTCAGAATCTAACTCAGTGATGGTGAGAGTAGATCGCTGAGATGGAATTATCTCTGAAGAGACTAAAGCAACAGGAGTGCTTTTGGAGTCTTTAGAATCTTTTACAAGATTTTTCTTCAGAAGATTTGATTGCTCATAGTTGAGCAATATTCCATACAGAGTGCTTAAGGAGAGAGTATGTAAGTCTTTTGTCAGCTTAAGACATATTGAATAACTGTCCCAGCTTTCAGGAAGACATTCCAAGAATTTTGTTAGGACCTCAGAATTAGAATAGGTCCTACCAACAGTTCTTAGGTCAATTATTAGGCAGTTAAATCGCTGATGAACGTCAGAAAGAGATTCATTCTTACCAGCGATGAAACTTTCATACTGTCTTACCAAGTTAATCTTTCGAGTCTCTTGGATTTCAGTGGTGCCCTCATATTGAACACATATGGTTTCCCACATTTCTTTAGAAGTTTTCAGATGCATGATGGAATGGAAAACTTCATCAGGCAGAGCCATTGAAATAATGGTCTTTGCTCTTGCATCTATGCCTACCTTCTTTTTATCTTCATCACTTCACTATCTTATTTCCTTAACGACATATCGTTCAGGGACAGCTTCAGTGGTGGCCGTGGCGGGAACCGCAGCTATAATCCTAACAGGTTCATAGGGTCCGTTTTCTATATATTCAGGTATAGTAGGATCCGCACCTTCAAGAAATAGCATCATTCGATTTTTCCATAGAGAAAAGTTATCTCTGCTAAATCGAGGAGGTTTAGAAAGTGAACCATTATCATAGTAGTTTGTGTTTGTGTTTAATGCCATTTTAGAATAGCAAGGAAGAGTATACAGCAAGATCTTGTTTATTAGATTTAAACAAACTGCTCTGATACCACTTGTTGGTCCCGAAGGTGCTAAACAAGTTTGTAGAAGGGGGGGGGGGTTGAATACAAACACAGAATTTAAAGTTTAATAAATTGTTTATTGATAAATCAAAATACAATTTACAAGTTTGTTGCGGAATAAGATTAAGACAGACTCAATCTAAACAAACTTAAGAAACACTTAGATAATTGCACAAGAGATTCAGATAGAGGGGATTAAGAGATATAGAAAACAAGGGTTTCTATCTTGAGTTGAAGGATGAAGCACACATTTAGATGAAGGGGTGAACTTCCTATTTATACCCTATGCATTAAATGCATGGCAGGATACTTTACACGTGGCGTTCACAGATTGGCTTTGATAAACTGACTTTTGGGAGACATGCTTTCGGTCGGGTCATGAACAGTGTAGTAGACAGAGTTGTTGTACGAATGATTGCAGAGACTTGTCCGTTCTGACACATCTTACTAGGTTGTGCAAGGATAGACAAAAGGAAACTTGAGGCATAAGCTTTGTGATCGTTTGATCGCTGAGTATCTCTAAGTTCAGAGATAAAGAGGTTCAGCTATCGCTGAAGCTTTTTCTCATGTTCCTTCGCGTATTAGTAGAGTTGTCTTTGCTTCACTGATATCCGCATCAGGTCACTAGTAGACTTCTCTTTGTTCAACAGCTTCGTCTTTGATTCAGCTATGAACATCTGTTGACGCGAGACTTGTCTTCAGGGATTACGTTGGTTGTTTACTTTAGGAACTATCAGTGATAACTGAACAAACTCAGTTCGATCACTGATAGTGAAACACTAATACATAGAAATGTTTATAAGAAAGACTATCAGCGATAACTGAACAGACTCAGTCTGATCGCTGATGGTGAAACACTAATACATACTAAAACGTAATTTTCACTAAGTATAGAAGAGGGTCGTTATCAAATCACTGAGAGAGTTTGGATCAACAAGATGTCTAGACTTAGACTGAGTACGTTAGGCAATGATTGTGAGATGGGTAGAATGTCTAAGATGGGTTAGTCTTAGATTCGACGGAAACTATGGTTATCAAGTGTTGTGGCAATGGTAACGAGAACCTTTATGTATTATATGTTCATAATCTCACCTAGCTGATGTTATTATGAGGGTATTTATACGTGATGGTGCTTGAGGTGTCGTTACTATGACAATTGGTAAGGTAGTAGTACGTTCTCTTGTATTTGGTTTATACTAAGGTTATGATATTTTGTAGACGTAGTAGTATGTTTTATTCGTGTTCAATTATGTTAATCTCTTTCTTATTCATCCCCGTGCTTGTATGAACTGCCTGGGTATGTCGACCGTTGGAGTAATAAGAAAGTTTCTGAATTGGTAACTATTAGAAAAAGTTGATGATTTTATTATTAGTTAGTTGGAGTAACGGTATGTATGGTGATTGCATTAAGTGGACAGTTTCGAGTCGGATTAATTGGTTGGATTAGAACCATAGAATTTTTGAATCGATGTATTCGAGGAGAAATTGTAAGGTGAACCTATGAAGTCTGTGGCCTTGCCTAAAGATGTTGAGCATTTGGATGACTATAGTGTAACTATAGAAATCGAGGAGCGTGAGTTCAAGTTGATTTGTTAAAATGGTGTACATGCCAAAATGGTTATTTTAAAGTGTTTTACATGAAATGGTTAACTACTGATAAGTTTTGAGTATTTTGAAGTAAAAATGTATTTTACTTGGTATTTGTCAAAGTGTGAGTATTTTAATGAGTTTTCATATTTGATATACTTGGCTTATTTTAGTTCCATAAAATACTCATATTTGGATTTTGGACATCTTGATAAGGAGAAGCATGATTATAGCATTTTGGGATTTTGTACAAATAGAGTCCGTTTCATGACTTAAGCATCTTGGTAATTTTGGTACAAATGAAGTCTATTACATGTTATATGCATTTTTGTGAATTTGCATTCATAAACCCTTTTGAAACTCTTTGGTTCCAATACGTGTTGAGTTTTGGGTTAATCACGTCTTTGAGGCATGTGTCTTTATAAACGTCGCTTAAAGATATTTCATTATTTGTGTAACACCCGCATTTTTATCTTTGGGTAAAAAGTAAATTATTTCCCAAAGTTCGGGGGGTAATTTGTAACTTGGATTTATTTAAATACAAAATTTTGAGATATTTTGTAAATATCTCTCATAATTGTATTTGATCCATTGAAAGCTTTTTAGAAGAAAAGCTTGAGAGAAGCTTTTTGGTGGGTTTATTTCTTTTCCTCTTTAAGGTTTGTTCTTTGTTTAATCTTCGGTTTTGTTATGTTTTAGCCGTATAGATTCATAATAGGAAGCTTTTCATCCGATTAGAGTCTCTGTTTTTCCGTTTTGAGTTTGGCCGAAATCTGGGTCGGAGCTCCGACGAGATTCTGGTTGAACAGTTGGACCGGAAAAGAGATGTTCGGTTGGTACTTTGCGTTCCCAGTGGGAAACGCAAAGTGGAGTTTGCGTTCCCTTTGGGAAGCGCAAAGTAGACTTTGCGTTCCCAGAGGTAAACGCAGAGTGGAGTTTGCGTTCCCTTTGGGAAGCGCAAAGTAGACTTTGCGTTCACAGTGGGAAACGCAGAGTGGAGTTTGCGTTCCCTTTGGGAAGCGCAAAGTGGACTTTGCGTTCCCAGTGGGAAATGCAAAGCGTGGTTTGCGTATCCTTCTGTTCGTGCTCAAGTCTTCTTTGCTCCGTCTGTGAACTTCTGTTGTCGGTGCTTTAGTCAGGTAGATGAGAGTGTTATCTGTGCTTCGACTTACCGATTCTTTCGGTGTTGTCATAGGTAGCATTATTTAAGAAGAAGGAAACTGAGGTGAGTTCCTACCATCATTTTGAACTTTACACATATCAAAAGTTACCTTTTGGATCTTATCTTGTTAAAAGTAAAATGATGTTTTACTTGCACGTTATGCGTTTATGCAAAAAGGATATTTAGGAGCTTCTTTTAATGATTTTCATTCTTACTAAAAGTTGAACTGGAAATAACACGTTGTTTATAAATGTATTTATACCATATGTTTACTTATGGTTGGTCACATATGTTGTTGTGACGAGTCCGTACCATTACTAGCGGATTCCTAGGTTTTGAGTCGACTGTATTATTGGGATGTCGCATTCCCGAAATTTGTAGCTAAGTATCACATGTTCCTCGGTGGCAACTTGGTACGATTATGTGAGGCCGGATACTAGCCATGGTTCATAGTGATCCTAGCGAAGGGGTATACATTGGTTTTGCGCTTGGGGCTTGATCTCACGTTGAAGCACGGACTTTTGTGTTCGTATCCGCGGACTCCAAATGTTTAGCTCGTAACTCGGATTTTGGCCTACTTTGTGTTACGCCCCAATCCTTGGTAAAATGTTTTATTGTCAGTCCTTTTATGACATGTTTATAACGGAAAAGCCCGGTTGTGGCAAAGGTTTAATTGTAAATTTAACCTCTTTGGAAATATTATCTTATGATAAAGATGTTTATGTCTTTTGAGCTTTATAAACTGTATGTTCTCACGAGGCTTTAAGTCTCACACTTTTTCTCAAATGGTATGTGTAACAGGTTTCCATTAGCGGTGGGTTGTCGGGGTTTTTGGAGAGACGAGTTTTGAGTCTCGAGGTTTTTGGAGATATTTAGTATTGTATCCGGGCATTGATTAAGTCCCATTCTTTTGATGAATTGTGGTCTGTCAACTGATGAAATCATGATATAGGGATCTAGATTAGTTTGTTGATGAACCCTTTATCTGTTCAGGTTTTGTAAAGTCTTAAGGACTGATCCCATTTATGGGAAGTTATTTGCAATATTTCCGTCTTGTTGCCAGGATTCCAAGTTTTATTTTACTCTGATTTTTGAGGTGCTACAAGTTGGTATCAGAGCTCTAGTTTAAGCGAACTAGGCATGATTGTAAGATGTCTAGACTTAGACTGAGTATACTAAGAATTGATCCGTGAGATTTGGGTAGAGCTTCTAAGTTGGGTTAGTCTTAGAGTCGACGGAAAGTACGTTTATCAAGCGTTGTAGTGGTGGTGACAAGAACCATTATGTGTTATATGTTCATAATTTCACTTAGCTAATGTTATTATGAGGATATTGTACGTAAGAGTGCTTGATTTGCTGTTAATATGACAATTGGTAATGTGGTAGTACGTTTTCCTTTCGTGTTTTCCTCTCTCTCTCTTATCTCTTCCTCTTCTCTGTGTATCAGTTCAGTATGGTAGGTACGCGCAGATGACCGCGTACTCGCATTGATGGTCTTGAAGCGACAGCCTCTACAGCGGGTCAGCCGGAAGGAGTTGAGGTTGTTGTACGACCACCCGTTCAGCAAATAATAGGTGGGGGGCCAGAGGTCATTCCGCGAGTAGACCTGGCTTCGTCCCACCCAGTCATCGGGGATGCTAATCCCCAGTCCGAGTTGTTGGCCAGCGTAATGTTGGCAATGATAGAAGAGATGGCAAAGCAGCAAGTGTTTCTGCTGAAAGCGATGGAGGACCGTGACGTAAACAATCGGAGAAGTGAGACGATTGTGGAGAACGTCGTAGCAGGTTCTGGAGGTGATGGTATAAGGGTCACGGCGGAAGAGCGCAGGATTTCTGGTGCTCCGGGGAATAGGAATAGTTGTTCCTATAAGTCCTTTCTGGGTTGCGGACCGCCAGAATTCTTCGGTTCTGATGACCCGGCAGTGTGCGTAAAGTGGATCCGAGCGTTTGAGCAAGCTTATGGCTCTTTCGAATGCGGTGATGATCAGAGGGTGCGGTTCGGTACCCAACTGCTGAGGGACACTGCACTCATCTGGTGGAATATCATCCAATCCACTCTTTCTCCTGAAGTCTTGGCTCAGTTGTCTTGGGCCGAGTTCAAGAAGAAGTTGCTAGAAGAATTCTGCAACGAGAGAACGATGGACCGAATTGAGAAAGAATTCCGGTCTCTAGTAAAGGGAAACCTGACGGTGAGAGAGTACACCCGTCAGTTTATGGAGAAACTTGGTCTGGTGGGGCACGCTGCCCCAACATAGAAAGACAAGATGAAAGCGTATCTCAATGGCTTGCCAGCGGACATGCAATCTATGGTCTACAATTTCAAAGCTTCTAACCTCCGAGAGATGGTTGAGGAAGCTCAGTTCATGGAGGAGATGCTCGCAAAAAGCAAATCCGAGAAATCGGTGGTAGTATCTGATAAGAGAAAGTGGGAGAGCAGTTCAATACCTCCCAAGCGGGCCCGAACTTTTGTTGGAAACCGCAACTTCAACAGTTATCAGGAAGAAAAGTGGTGCCCGAAGTGTCAAACCAAGCATCACAGTAACTGTTACACCAATTCTCAAACTTGTTATAAGTGTGGGAAGCCTGGTCACACTGTCAGAGATTGCCTGGTCAGAGGACTCGTCTGTTATGAGTGCAAGGCACCGGGGCACGTGAGAAGAGATTGGTCGAAGCTTGTGTCGGGTAGCACGCTAGGAAAGAAGGAGAACCCTCCTAAGGTTCAGGGTCGAGCTTTTCAGATGACGGCCGAAGAGGCCAGGGCATCCACTGATGTGGTATCGGGTACCTTTCTTATAACCTCTGTACCTGCTCATATTTTATTCGATACGGGTGCTAGTTTCTCTTTCGTATCTGAGTTGTTCCGTCAGAAAATTGATATGCCCACTACTAGTCTTGAGGATGCGTTAGTAGTAGAAATAGCAGATGGTAGTCAAGTTCTGATCCGCGAAATTCTGAAGCAGTGTACTCTTAGTATCGAAGGGAGAGAATTCCCGATCGATCTACTGCCGATGTTAATCGGGGTTTTTGATGTTGTGATCGGTATGGATTGGTTGTCAAACAATCAGGTCGAGATCGTATGTTCCAAGAAGTTGATTCGACTTCACAACCCCTCTAGAGAGGTCGTTTTCATCTATGGTGAAAAGAGAAAGGGTGGAGTGGCAATAATCACAATGGCAAGAGCACGAAAGTGTTTAGTAAAAGGATGTTCGTCTTTCCTAGCCTATGTGATCGATGCCAAGTTAGAGAAGTCAAAGCTGGAAAATGTGAAGATCGTGCGTGAGTATCCAGATGTCTTTCCGGACGACTTGCCCGGGTTGCCGCCCGATCGTCAGGTAGATTTTCGGATTGATCTTGTACCTGGCGCTGCACCGATCGCTAAAGCGCCTTATCGTTTAGCGCCATCGGAGATGCAAGAGATGGTAGCACAACTCCAAGAGCTATTGGAGAAAGGTTTTATAAGACCGAGTTCGTCACCTTGGGGAGCTCCGGTCTTATTTGTCAAGAAGAAGGATGGCACAATGAGAATGTGCATTGACTATCGTGAGTTGAACAAAGCTACAGTGAAGACCAGGTATCCACTTTCGAGAATAGACGACTTGTTCGACCAACTTCAAGGAGCGGGTTGTTTTTCCAAAATCGACTTACGTTCAGGTTATCACCAAGTGAAGGTAAGAGAAGAAGATGTTCCGAAGACGGCTTTCAGAACGCGTTACGGCCATTATGAGTTTCTCGTAATGCCATTTGGCCTGATGAACGCACCAGCACTGTTTATGAACTTGATGAATAGAGTGTGTCGACCATTCCTCGACAAGTCGGTCATTGTATTCATTGATGACATACTCGTGTACTCCAGGAGTAAGTCAGAGCACGAGCGACATCTACGTGAAGTTCTGGAAGTGTTGAGAAAAGAGAGGTTGTACGCCAAGTTTTCCAAGTGCGACTTCTGGCTTAAAGAAGTACAATTTTTGGGGCACGTAGTCACTCGGGACGGAGTGAAAGTAGACCCCTCCAAGATTTAAGCAATGATGAATTGGGAGCCTCCTAAGAGTCCGTCAGAGATCCGAAGTTTCTTGGGTCTGGCGGGATACTACAAGAGATTCATCCAAGACTTTTCGAAGATCGCTTCTTCCTTGATAGTTTTGACTCGGAAGAATGTGAAGTTTGAATGGACCGAAACCCAAGAGAAGGCGTTCCGGATTCTTCAAAAGAAGTTGTGTGAAGCTCCGATCTTGACTTCACCTGAAGGGTCGGAAGATTTCGTGGTTTACAGCGACGCTTCAAAAATGGGACTGGGATGTGTGTTGATGCAACGAGGCAAGGTTATCGCTTATGCCTCGAGGCAGCTCAAAATACACGAGCAGAATTACCCAACTCATGATTTGGAGTTAGCGGCGGTGGTATTCGCTTTGAAGCTTTGGCGACATTACCTATACGGCACGAAATGTACTCTTTACACGGATCATAAGAGCCTGAAGTACGTCTTTGATCAGAAAGAGTTGAATATGAGGCAAAGGCGGTGGCTCGAGTTGCTTAAAGATTATGATTGTGAATTGCTTTACCATCCCGGTAAGGCGAAGGTGGTGGCCGATGCGCTAAGTCAGAAGGACTATAGCGGGAGTATTCGGGCTACCCATTTAAGAATCGAGCTAGTGTTTGGTCTTGTTGAGAAGATTAAGACATCACAGATGGAAGCATTGTTGGAAGAGAATCTCAAAGAGTAAGTTATGACAAAACAGCGTTTGCTCCTGACAAGAAGATAGCCGTGGAGTGAAACTGTTCAACGGTCGTGTGTGGGTGCCCATGATTGGGGGAAACCGTGAGTTGTTGCTAGAAGATGCACATAAGTCCAAGTATTCCATTTATCCGGGATGTACAAAGATGTACAGGGACTTGAAGTTGCACTATTGGTGGCCGGTAATGAAGCTTGATGTGGCACGTTACGTTGAGCGTTGTATGACGTGCTCGCAAGTTAAAGCCGAACATCAGCGACCGTATGGGAGTCTTCAGTCCTTAGAGATTCCCTAGTGGAAGTGGGAGCATATCACCATGGACTTCGTGATGAAGTTGCCTAAAACTCTTCGGGGTCACGATACTATTTGGGTGATAGTCGATAGATTGACAAAGAGCGCTCACTTTTTGCCTATGCGCGAGACTTTATCGATGGATAAGTTGGCGAAGCTTTATATCGATGAGGTGGTCTCGAGGCATGGGATACCTTTGTCGATCGTGTCGGATCGCGACAGTCGGTTCACTTCGAACTTCTGGGATGGGTTTCAGAAAGAGCTTGGTACGCGAGTAAAGTTGAGTACGGCTTACCATCCACAGACCGACGGGCAGAGCGAACGAACAATCCAAACCTTGGAAGACATGTTGAGGTCTTGTGTCATCGATTTCGGGGGTAGTTGGGACTCTCACCTGCCTTTGGTGGAGTTTGCTTACAACAATAGCTACCACTCGAGTATTGGGATGGCACCTTTTGAAGCACTGTATGGGTGAAATTGTCGGACTCCCGTGTGTTGGCTTGAAGCGGGAGAGAAGCAGTTCGCCGGACCTGAAATCGTGCAAGAGATTGCCGATAAGGTCAAGTGCATTCGTGAAAGAATGAAAGCGTCTCAGGATCGTCAGAAAAGGCACGCCGATAAGAAGAGGCGACCGATGGAATTCCAAGTAGGCGACCGCGTTATGCTTAAGGTATCGCCATGGAAGGGCATTATACGGTTCGGAAAATGTGGGAAGTTGAGTCCCCGTTTCCTCGGACCTTTTAAAGTACTTAAGCGAGTGGGTTTGCAAGCCTATCAGTTGGAACTACCGCCGGAGTTGAGCAGAATACACAACACGTTTCATGTTTGCTACCTCCGGAAATGTTTGGCGGTAGAAGACAACATCATTCCCCTTTCGGAGTTAAGGGTAGACGAAGGAAACCGTTGTGTGGAAGGACCCGACGCCATCTTAGAGAGAAAGTCTAAGAAGTTGCGTCACAAAGAAGTCACTTTGGTCAAGGTGCAGTGGAAGCATCACCGGGGAGCTAATGTGACTTGGGAAGCTGAGGAGGATATGAAGTGAAGATATCCTCATCTCTTTGTGTAGTCGGATTTCGGGGACGAAATCATTTCCAAGTTGGGGAGGTTTGTAACACCCGCATTTTTATCTTCGGGTAAAAAGTAAATTATTTCTAAAAGTTCAGGGGGGGGGGGTAATTTGTAACTTGGATTTATTTAAATACAAAATTTTGAGATATTTTGTAAATATCTCTCATAATTGTATTTGATCCAGTGAAAGCTTTTGAGAAGAAAAGCTTGAGAGAAGCTTTTTGGTGGGTTTATTTCTTTTCCTCTTTAAGGTTTGTTTTTTGTTTAATCTTCGGTTTCGTTATGTTTTAGCCGTATAGATTCATAATAGGAAGCTTTTCATCCGATTAGAGTCTCTGTTTTTCCGTTTTGAGTTTGGCCGGAATCTGGGCCGGAGCTCCGGCGAGATTCTGGTTGAACAGTTTGACCGGAAAAGAGATGTTTGGTTGGTACTTTGCGTTCCCAGTGGGAAACACAAAGTGGAGTTTGCGTTCCCTTGGGAAGCGCAAAGTAAACTTTGCGTTCCCAGTGGGAAACACAAAGTCGAGTTTGCGTTCCCAGTGGGAAACGCAAAGTGGAGTTTGCGTTCCCAGTGGGAAACGCAAAGCGTGGTTTGCGTACCCTTCTGTTTGTGCTCAAGTCATCTTTGCTCCGTCTGTGAACTTCTGTTGTCGGTGCTTTAGTCAGTTAGATGAGAGGGTTATATGTGCTTCGACTTACCGATTCTTTCGGTGTTGTCATAGGTACCATTATTTATAAACAAGGAAACTGAGGTGAGTTCCTACCATCATTTTAAACTTTACACATATCAAAAGTTACCTTTTGGATCTTATCTTGTTAAAAGTAAAATGATGTTTTACTTGACGTTATGCGTTTACGCAAAAAGGATATTTAGGAGCTTCTTTTAATGATTTTCATTCTTACTAAAAGATGAACTGGAAATAACACGTTGTTTATAAATGTATTTATACCATATGTTTACTTGTGGTTGGTCACATATGTTGTTGTGACGTGTCCGTACCATTACTAGCGGATCCCTAGGTTTTGAGTCGACTGTATTATTGGGATGTTGCATTCCCGAAATTTGTAGCTAAGGATCACATGTTCCTCGGGGGCAACTTGGTACGGTTATGTGGGGCCGGATACTAGACATGGTTCATAGTGATCCTAGCGAAGGAGTATACATTGGTTTTGCGCTTGGGGCTTGATCTCACGTTGACGCACGGACTTTTGTGTTCGTATCCGCGGACTACAAATATTTAGCTCGTAACTCGGATTTTGGCCTACTTTGTGTTACGCCCCAATCCTTGGTAAAATGTTTTATTGTCAGTCCTTTTATGACATGTTTATAACGGAAAAGCCCGGTTGTGGCAAAGGCTTAAATTGTAAATTTAACCTCTTTGGAAATATTATCTTATGATAAAGATGTTTTTGTCTTTTAAGCTTTATAAACTGTATGTTCTCACCAGGCTTTAAGTCTGACACTTTTTCTCAAATGGTATGTGTAACAGGTTTCCATTAGCGGTGGGTTGCCGGGGTTTTTGGAGAGACGAGTTTTGAGTCTCGAGGTTTTTGGAGATATTTAGTATTGTATCCGGGCATTGATTAAGTCCCATTCTTTTGATGAATTATGGTCTGTCAACTGATGAAATCTTGATATAGGGATCTAGATTAGTTTGTTGATGAACCCTTTATCTGTTCAGGTTTTGTAAAGTCTTAAGGACTGATCCCATTTATGGGAAGTTATTTGCAATATTTCCGTCTTTTTGCCAGGATTCCAAGTTTTATTTTACTCTGATTTTTGAGGTGTTACAATTTGGGGGACCGATAATTATTAGTCAAATGGATTCTGAGCATTTTAGCTCGGTGTTGGCTTAAAAGAGTCTTGTGGACATTTGTCCGGTTTTAATGGCTCAATGTAGAATCCAATTTATGACGTACATCTTAATGCATTTCATTGCATATGCATAATCGTTACACTCGCAAGTGCTTTTGTCATTCATGTGTAGTCGCGTATTTTTTTTGGCTGTGTTGCATTGGATCCATAGGCACGTGAGTCAGTCTTATTGGATGGTCAATTGGATAGTACGGGGTTGGACTCCGGGACTCATGTTTTATGACCAAAACTTGACAAGTAGGCACTAGGATGAGGTAGTCTTGGGCGACACTGTGTGGGTGTGCGCCTAGATCTCCGCCGTAGGGGAATTTCCTCAGTTGTAGTCCTCGGACGTGTCGGGCCTTTCGGGTGTCCTTTGTAGCATCAAGGTATCTCGTCTCTTGGCTGGAACTTGTCAAGGATTCGTAGGGACACTTGGGCTTTCATGTCGTTAGGTGTCATACGATGAACGTTGTAGGAGTAGCATACTTCGTGCTCTTCCGCTCTCAACGGATACGGGTATCCCCGTCATTGGTCGCTGTATTTTGGATATTTAATTGTACATTTGTTGCATACGATTTTATAAATCGTTTGAAAATTCATGTCATTGAACTAGGAGTCGTTTTGGAAACATGAAGAGAAAGAGTTCATTTGGAAAACATTTTGTTGCAACCAATGGGAAGTTTTGATTATTTGAAATGTTTAGTTTTATGAACATGACGAGTCATCCATTTTGTAATCTTTGGATATTTTGGTAAATAAATCATGTTGAGATGTTTCCTCGATGATTTTACATATATAATTGGAGTTCAATTGACGTAAGTGTCATTTCGTGTATTTGATCTTATAAACCTTTTTCAGAAAATACATATTATTGTGTTATGGGGCATTTTAAAAACATAAGAATATGAGTTCTTTTGAAAAATGATTTGTCTCAACCAGTAATGAGATTTTAGTTAATTATACTTTTGGGTCATGTATGCATATCTTATTGGAAATTTTCGTCATGGTATTTTAGCCAATGTTTTAGAACGATGAGAGCATGTTTATATTTGGCTTTGTACTCGAAAATGACATAAATTATTTCATGTTTTAACCGGGTGCATACGCATATCTATCTACTAGCTTTGTGAAATAAACGGTCGCATGCAAGTTTTGTTGTGAAATCTTCTTTCGTGACGCATTGTGACTAAAAGAGAGAAAACTTTAAGAGTTTGATATTGAGCATGTGGTCTTGGATTTTGCAAACATTTTATTTATACAGTTTGGAATTAAATTACTCTTACAATTGCTCAAATCGCATTCATATGTCTTTATTAAATCGCATGCATATCCGATATATGCGAGTCACTATGAGAAGTTTTATTTCATGACATTTCATGGTTAATTGCAGAAATTTTAAGGTTCGATTTTGTAAATTTCCCTTATGTAGCTTTGTATGAAAAATTTATGGTATTTCGGATAGAACTTTTGCCCAACACATATTTCAGTTATTGATTTTACTGATAGGAGTTTTTCCGCAATGCATGAAATGAATTTTCTGTTTGCATGTCGTAGTAATTACAATTTTGGGCAAGTACGTTTTATCGGTGCGGCCTAAATTTGAAACGCGAATAAAAATATATATACATATATATTTATTTACATTCCTATTGTGTTGTTATATTTGGGAAATTATCGAACGTATATAGGTCTTGTTGGAAATTTTATCTTCCGACTTTTTGTGTTGAATTAAAAGATTTTAAAGTTGAAGTTGTGAAATCCTCTTTTGTCAGTTGTACAAACTTTTATTGCATATGTTATGGGACGGAGGTTATTTTTCATATGCATAGCATAAATTGATGCATACTAGGACCCTGGTAGTCCGTTTGAAAATTTTGTTACGCATCTTTCGTTATCGTTTTATTAGCGTAAGTACTGATCAAATGAGTTTTGAATATGGTTTTATATGTGTGGCATTGGTGAGCAATTTTGAAACCTATCGAATGCACGATAGTGTATTTTCACCGCATGTTTAATTGTTAAAAACTTATGTACTTGAGAGTTTTATAAATTTCAAATTGGTATTGTAGTGTGAAAAACTTTGAACTCATTGGGCTATAGGTGTAAGCCCCCTCGTGTTAGAGTCGATATTAAGGATTAAAAGAGTTCTCGGAGTATTGAGGTGTTGGACATGTGTTTCTCCCAGTTAGTTAAGTGACGATCTTTATGCTTCGTTAAACCTACGGATTAACATTGTGTTCGGTTGCTCGGGTATGGTTGGTTTTGGAATTATGGGAATTTCATACGATGACATGTTATGTGTCGGTGGTGTACTATATTGTTGGGTATTCGTGAGTAATGATGATGTTATGGTTGACTTGTAAGGATGATGGATTTGGATGACTATTTCCAAGAGTAGGTGTCAACTTTGAATCGACATTACTAATCGGGAAGGAAATATGTGGTAGTATACCCACGGTTGCAGAATGGTCATTCTGAGGATAGGTGTCGACACTCTATTTTTTAGGACAATGATTGTTGGTGTGATTCAATGTATTTCCGTTAGATCTGGTGCGTCTGTAGGACGAGTGGTAATGTTATGGAAATTAGACGTTGATAATTAAGAAATCAATCATTGGTATTTTAAGTTACTCTTGAGGTAATATGAGCAACATAAGGTTGGGAGACAACCGAGATTTAATGATTGAGAAAATGATTAATCAGGGACTCAATGTTCATCCTGACATCGGCAAAATATATTGAACGTGAAGATTTAGCTTGTAATGGCACGGTATGAGAAACGCAGCGACAACCTAAATCGGGATGCAATCGGGCCGTATATGAGGTGAAGTCTCATGAAGGTATTCCTTTTGGATAGTAAATCAATCAATATTTCCAAGTGTGATATTGGGTGCTTGGTGGTTCTAGATTTCGACGACGAAATCTCTTTTAAGGTTGGGAGGATTGTAACACCCCAATTTTCGAAAGATATCAATCCAAGTTAATACAGAAACCGAGATATTAAGGAAAAATTAGATTTTTGATTTTATAGTCTAGATGGATGAAGGATTCAATTACGAGTCCAACGGTTCTTTCTGGAGCAAAAACGGAGCTATAATGAAGAAGTTATGACCAAAACGGTTTTCAGGGAAATCATGGGCACGCTGAAGGGGGCACACGAGTCGTGCGCGGGCCTTTCACAAAAACGCACGGGCCGTGCGTTGGGGTCAGAGGCGCGGGTTAAAAGCCTGGTTCAGCCTCATTTCACCCAAACACTTCATTTCCTCATATCTTTTGATCCAGAGCTCCGATTTGGGTGATTCAAGTTGCTATGGTTTCATTTTTGAGAGATCTTCAAGGATCTAGCAAGATATTAGAAGTCTATTGAAGTATACTAGAGCATTTATTGGTGTTAAGCTTCTCATCTCTCCCTATTCATCTTCTTCCCCAAAATATTCTAGGGTTTCATCCACCCCTTGTTCTCCCTTTCATAGATTGAAGGATTGTGATCATTTTGGTGAACTAGAAGTGTTTTGGTTGGTGAATTCAAGCTTGGGTTAAGGTAATCTTCTATTCTCTTCGGTTATGGAAGTTAGGGTTTCGGTATTAGTTGAGGTATCCATGTATATGTTTTGGGAAATGACTGTTTATGGTAGAATATGTATATTTATGGTTGGAACCTTGTGGATCTAGGTTTTGGAAGATTTGGTTTGAAGAATCAAGTTCTTCAAGGAAAGTTCTAAGTGGGTAAAATCTAGATTTAGTCTAAATCTAGCAAGGTGAGTTTACTAACCTTTTGTTAAAACTAGATACACATCATTATCTTCCACTTGTTGATGTCAATGCATCTCTCAAATGTTCATATTTAATGTTTCAAGTATTTTGGGGGGTTTTACCCATGGATTTATGTATGCAAAAGTCAACATGTTTTATATGAGTATACTTTGGTATGTTGATGATTCCTTCTTGGAATGCCTCTTTGGCGACCTTATATTCTCACGAAGTATTTGGATGGATATTATGTTATATATTGGATTTACATGAGTATCATGGTAATAGTGTGTTCCTAGTGGATATCCGAAATGTTACGGATGGAATTACTTCTTGAGACCTCCTAAATGCATTATGTGGACGAACCAAGTCTGTGATTCACTATAGGAATGTAGGTGAGTGACACTTGGAGAATTTCCTAAGGCGGTAGTCTCCTATGTACTTAGACCTCCGCCGTCGGGGAATTTCCAAAGGTTGTAATCCCCGGTGCGTGTCGGACCTTTGTGTTGCCAAAGAAAGTGGCTTCAAGGTGCATTGCCTCTTTGGGTGAACCGGATTGGAGATATGGGTCGCTCCTGTTGACTCCACATCTACGTGATTATTTGTTAACTGCTGATAAGAATTGTATATGTTCTATTATGCTATTTTTTGTTCAACTCACTAGGATTTTTGGCCTAACACTTGTTTGGTGTCGATGTGTATCTCAGGTTTTAGCGGCTCTAGTTCTAAGCGGGCATAGTGCTAGGGTAAGAGATTTGGGAATATTGCAATTGGACTTACTTTTGGTAGGAGAACCTTTGGGTTTATAAATGACACTCTTATTTGTAATCTCTTTTCTAGTTATGGAAATTAGATTAGTTGGTGGTTATTTATTGTCCGTTTATTTACGACTGTATTTAAACAGGTTTGTGTATTTTCCCATTGTTGGGAGGCTCTTGCTTTGGCAATTTTAAATACCGCATGTCCGTTTTTCGGATTTTTGTTATCCCTATTTTTAGGGTGTTACACAAATGCCTACTCCAATAGTTGAAGTTGTATCTACTAATGATGAGTCAAAAGTTGCTGAGTCAGTAGGATGTGATGTAAGGACAGATCAACAGACTGAACAAGATGTACCTAGTGAAGCTTCTGTACCAAATATTCAACTGAATCCCTCTCTCATGATGTTCAAACTGAAGAACCTGAAAGTGGATTTTTAGATGACAACCATGATCAATCTTCATCTACTCCACTCCCTCATGAACATCGATGGACCAAAGAGCACCCTATTCACCAAGTAATTGGAGATCTTAACAAGCCGGTGCAAACTAGGTCAACAACTTTGAATCAATGTATGCATGACTCATTCCTCAGCAAAATAGAGCCTACTCGAGTATCAGAAGCTCTTGCTGATTCGGATTGGGTGTCTGCCATGCAAGAAGAGTTAAACCAGTTTGAAGCCCTGAAGGTTTGGAGGCTAGTGCCAAAACCAGAAGGAAAGACCGTGATTGGAACTAAATGGGTATTCAAAAACAAGAAGGACGAAGATGGTATTGTTATAAGGAATAAAGCCAAACTTGTTGCCAAGGGATATAGGCAAGAGGAAGGCATAGATTATGACGAGACGTATGCTCCAGTAGCGCATATAGAGGCAATCCGCATGTTTCTAGCCTACACAGCTCACAAGAACTTCACTGTCTACCAGATGGATGTGAAGATTGCCTTTCTAAATGGCATACTTAAGGAGGAAGTCTACGTCTCTCAGCCAGAAGGGTTTGTAAATCCATATAAGCCTAATCATGTCTACATCTTGGATAAAGCCTTGTATGGTCTGAAACAAGCACCTCGCGCCTGGTATGATGTTCTATCTCAATTCTTGGTCAAGTCAGGTTTTCAAAAGGTAAAGTCGATACCACTCTGTTTATTAAAAAGAACAAAGCTGATATCATTCTTATTCAGATATATGTAGATGATATTATATTTGGTTCTACAAATCCCAAATACTGTAAGAACTTTTCAAATCTCATGGTGTCACAATTTCAAATGAGTATGATGGGAGAGATGAACTTCTTTCTCGGATTACAAATAAAACAGTTTTCAACGGGGATTTTCATTAATCAATCTAAGTACATTTTTGATATTCTTCGGAGATTCAAAATGGAAAATTGTAAACCGATAGGAACCCCAATGGCACCAGGTACTAAGATTAACACTGACTCTTCGAGAAAAAGTGTTGATGTTAGGACTTGTAGAGGTATGAAAGGGTCTTTAATGTATCTTACTTCAAGTAAACCGGATATAATGTTTTCAACATGCTTGTGTGCAAGATATCAGGCTGACCCTAAAGAATCCCATTTAGCTGCTGTCAAATGGATTTTTAGATATCTAAAGGGGACTGCAGATCTTTGTCTGTGATATCATAAGGATACAGGGTTTGAACTAACTGCTTATTCAGACGCAGATCATGCAGGGTGCATGTTGGAAAGGAAGAGCACTTCAGGTCACATTCAATTTCATGGAGACAAGCTCGTTAGTTGGGCGTCAAAGAAACAATTATGTGTTTCCACATCGACTGTTGAAGCAGAGTATGTAGCTACTTCCAATTGTTGCTCTCAGGTCTTGTGGATGCGAACACAACTTCGAGATTTTGTATTCAAGTTTGATAAAATACCGATCTATTATGACTCGAAGAGCACTATCGCCATATCAGCTAATCCTGTGCACCACACTAAAACAAAGCACATTGATGTCAGGTATCATTTTATAAAAGATAATGTAGAAAAGGGTACAATAGAACTTTACTTTGTAAAAATTGATTACCAACTTTCAGACTTGTTTACCAAACCTTTAGATGAAAAGAGATTAAATTTTCTTGTATCTAAGCTTGGGATGCCAAATCTCAAGGTCTAATCAGTAATTACCAATTAAAGTTTATTTTACTGTAATTTTTCATCATTTCTTTATCATTATTTCCGCAAGATATCTTCTCTTTAATTGTTTGTTCATGATCTCAGGGGGAGTGTGAAAAGTACTTCATAGATGATCATTGTTATCATGAGGGGGAGCATATCTAATTTCTGCATTTACTTATTTGTCAAATCTTTTGTAATGCATGATTTTAGGGGGAGCCTTTACAAGTCAAAGGAGTATGGCTATGACTTCTGATTATTTCTGATCAGAACTCGTACTTTCATTGTTTTACTCCTTTATGTCTTTTAATTTCAGTGAATAAAGTTGTTTTGGCTATGGCCTTTAGACTTTTGCAGTTTGAGAGATGCTTACATGATCATATCTTTATGACTTTAAGCTTGACTTCATGAGATGTAAGACTGCACGCAAAAGGTATAATTTTTTATCTTCATCTCATCTATGGTTGAAAGAAGGACAACTTTCAATCATAAGAAAAACTTGTTCTTAAATGTTCAAACCACTTCCCGATTCTCAAACAGATTTCATGAATTGGAAGTGTGATCTTAAATGTTTTCATGATCTATTTTACGCTTTAATTGATAAAGTGAAATCATTTGAGCAACACATGGTTTATAGGAAAACATGGGATTTCTTTGTGCTAGGACTTAACTGAACTTCTATGGATTCACATTAACCAGTGTTTCCTACCCAAGAAGTTAATCCTTTAGTGATTAAGTGTGAGGATTCCGAAAGAAATGAGTGTGGGATGTGTGTTGAGGTAAAATGAAAAGAGAGTTTGGTTAGATGTGAGCTTAATGATAAAAAGAAAGAGGGTGTGCGAACAGAGTTAATGAATATCAAACTCTGCACCAACTACTTTCTGATTCGGGCAACCACATTTCTAATGTTTCACATTTCTTTGGTGATCATTATTGAAACAGGAAACTAGCCCATGCCAACTCTTGATGAAATACCCCACCAACCACTCATTTTCTTCTCAACAAGAAAATGTTTCATTTTCAAAGGGGAAGCAACACATTTACTATCTGGTTTTCATTTGGAAATTTGGATATTGAAAAGAAGGAAGTCTGACCCACCTTCGCACTTCAATCATGCACATTATGTTTATCTACTGTTGTCTCAGTGGCTTACACAATGTTGAGCCTTTATAAGCAATCATCCATGCTTAATTCTTTCTATCACCTTTAGGGTGTTTCAATGATTGAATGGAAGCCCTGGGGGAGTGAACATCAAAAAGCTCCTTTCCAATGTGTATTTGTTACAGACTGTGACTTCGTGTAACTGACAGGCATTGTTAACTGATTCATTTGTTGTTTCAGGTGTTACATTCTTATTTTGTATGGATTTGAAAAGATCTAGATGAATATATTGTTCGAATTGGCAGTGAATCAGTGGCTCTTCAAAGATCAGTATCGTCAAAGACATTTCTTAGCATTTTGAGCTAAATCGAGAGATAATTTTTTTCCATCATATGAAAGAGATTTTATCTACATCTTTTGGGGAGATTGCTACATGTTTGAAGACAAAGAGGCAGATTGCATCTTCTGAGCTTAAAGAGAAGATTGAATTGCTAAATCTTTTTAGTAATGATCTTGATCCAAAGGGGGAGATTGTTAGATCATAGATTTATTGGATTCAAGATCATCAAGATTGAAGATGAAAGATTCAAGAAGTCAAGGTTGAAAAGTCACTCTTAATAAAAGTCTAGGTCCTTTGTAATAAATAGTGAAAGTTATTTTTTATTTGGATTTTTATTTATTTTAGTGTTTTTTCTAAATAGGTATATAACCTATTCCTTGCTAGGGTTGTGTAAGGAGTGTGTGTGCCTAATTGGGTGAAATCAGCCCCCACATTCATATTAGAGAGAAAAAGAGAGAGAGAGCTTAGAGAGAGAAACACATTCAAGAGAAAACTTGTAATCTTTGTTTGAGAAATCCATATCAGGTTTGCTAATCTTTTGTTTGTGAATATATACATCTCTTATATGTGATAAGAAACTGAATTACAGGGACAATCAATCCCTTAAACTATGGCTCTGATACCAATTTGTAACAACCCAAAAACCAACTTAGCATAATATAAATTTATACTCCCAAAATGGATCCCAATACCTTATTACTGAAAGGAAAGATCAACATATTTCAAACATAACTTGTTCTTGGACAACCGAGAATCTAAATATCCAACTACACCGCATTAAGGCAACATCCTCCTTCCTAGCTATCAACATTTCTCTTTCCCTTTTGTCGAACCACCAACACTTCCCTTACCTGAAAATGGGTTTTAAAAAAATGGTAAAGCGAGGGTTAGACCAAAAGGTCTAGTGAATTCCCAACCTCGACCATTCTAAAATAAAAGGGGTGCAAACAATTTAATAAGATGAGTCTCACATATTTAATTGCCACATAAAAATAAATCAGTTTACGCCCAACATCAAATTTCGAAAATCTGGGATTATTCGCTCTCGGGGTCTCCAGTAGATCCCCATATGGCTCCCTAAAGGAAACGAATTCCAAACACACGGTTCAACCATCCCCGATTAAAGAGCAAACATCTTTATGATTGTTCTTAAAATCTGTCTTTGTGCAGCCTACAGATGAACTGCTACGAGTAAGTTCTTGTACCATATGAAAACATGAAACTGGACCAATTTTTCCATTTGAAACCTTCATTTCAAAATATTGGTGTGTGTAACTCATACTCCTATTCGATCTAAGCAGAAATTGATTTTCTTTAGGGACCATGATGTGGTTTTGTTCCTCCCCAAAGTGATACAGTCTATAATAACTTTTGTCACTTTGATATTCAAGCCTCCGTCGCTTTATCTTTTTTGAATTTTCAAACAAAGAATCATATATCTTCTTTTTCTTAGAACCCTCTTGTTGCAAACGAAGTATTTCACTGTTATAACTCCTTTAGAATCCTTTGATTGTGATGATTTTTGAGCTCCAAAACTAGCATCCTTAGCATACTTTTGACAAGCATCAAAAGCATCTTTCAATGATGGAAATTCAGTTCAAACAATAGGTTTATACACATGACCACCAACTTCTAGAATGATTGAATTAGGCAATTCAGGCGAAGAAACATTATTATTTTCTGATTCTTTGATCTAGATGTATAACAACCCAAAATCAACTTAGAATAATATAAATTTATACTCCCAAAATGGGTCCCAATACATGATTAAGGAAAGGAAAGATCAACATATTTCAAACAAAACTTTTTCTAGGACAACCAAGAATCTAAATATGCAACTAAACCGCACTAAGGCAACATCCTCCGCTTGCTAGCTATCAACATTTCTCTTTCCCTTTTGTCGAACCACCGACACTTTCCTTACCTGAAAATGGGTTTTAAAAAAATGGAAAAGCGAGAGTTACACCAAAAGGTCTAGTAAATTCCCAACCTCGACTATTCTAAAATAAAAGGGGTGCAAAAAGTTTAATAAAATGAGTCTCACAAATTTAATCGGCACATAAAAATAAATCAGTTCACGCCCAGCATCAAATTTCAAAAATCTGGGAATATTCACTCCCGAGGCCCCCATTAGATCCCCATACAGCCCCCGAGTCGATGTCGTCCCCGTGTGCAAGGAAACGAATTCCAAACACACGGTTCAACCATCCCCGATGGTCGTAACCAAGCCATGGCGCACAATTCATCGTTATTACCAATACATATATAAATAAAGATATACGAGAGTTAATGCATAGTAGTTGAATAAATCAATCACTTTAACATTATAAGTTATTTGACAACATGGAATAACCATGTTAGATTTTATCATAATACACCATTTCCAGTTACCAAAGGTTTGAATGAGGGAACTCACTTGGTAAGTTGAGTCATGACATACTGAAGCTAAAATCAGATAGATCAAACTCCTACATCCGATAGAATTATCCCTGGTTAACCTCTATAATTAGATCTCAATCAGACCCCTAGACAATGAAATCCCGCGAGATAAATATCGGGGTTGACCTTCGATCCTTTGATTACGAAAAGAAATCCCAAATTCTAAATCCAAACTAAACTGGGCCATGGGTCGCCCGAGGTAGGCTGGCACCCGCGCCCTCGCTGACTTCACTCGACGCCCAGGTTAGCCCGGGGTTGGACTGTGGTAACGACACACGGCCTCCCGGGTGATCCCAGCTCTCGGATTCCCGAGTGATTCCCGGTTGATGACCTCCCCGGGTGAACCCGGGTAAGGAGGGTTTGGTTGATCCACGGGCGTGGGCGACTCACGGTATATGGCGACTTGACAGCGCCGCCGACAAACCATCCAAATACTCCATCGACTCCCGATTAATCGACTAATACCCAACTATTCCACTCACAACAATAAGACTCTAGAATCCAACCCATTTATTTCCAGACTTAACTAGACCCAAATCGACCTCCGATTCTAAATATTCTAAACTTCTTGAAATGATAAGCAAAACTATAAATTCCCTAAATGATAAGGGTTTCTATCTCTAGATAAGGATTAGATGATTACCTCTTAAAGAAGAAAACTCACTAAGTGACACTTTGATTCTAAAGAGGTCCCCCAACTTTCTAATTTCCCTCTTTTCACACCACTTAAGTTTCTAAAAATAAATAACGGGGAGTTATCGGTCGTTACAAGATATTACCTAATGTAAAACAAAGATAGCATAAGTGAAAGCATTTGAACATAACTGGATGTTATGAAATATAACTAAATATAATTAAACGTTAATTGAATGTTATTGATATTCAATTGAACGTTATTGAATATAATTGAACGTTATTGAACTTTGTTGAATGTTATTGAACTTTAATTGAATGTTATTGAACTCCAATTGAATGTTATTGAAATTCAATTGAACATTATTGAATATAGTTGAAGTTATTGAACTTTATAGAATGTTATTGAACTTCAACTGAATCTAATTTAATGTTTTCATAATAACAAACCTTCACTAAAACTTTGATCATCAGCTTTGTCTATTGAATGTATATTATCTTGATCAATTTCATCAAAGGTAATTATGTTTTCTAAATCAACATCGTCATCCATAACCATTGTTAAACCTAAAAATCGATCAAGAAAAAGACAATAAAAATAAATAAAATTATCTTGAAATTGTTAGAAATCGATCAAAAGGTAAAAAATCGATAAAAATCTATTGTGAGACAAAATTTACCATTAAAAAATAGTCAAATTTTAGTAACCCAGGTCGTATTTCGAAGAACAAATAGGATTCCGATGAAGATCAGAGGATTTTGACGAGTAACAGATTTATTGGCGAATTAGAGAGAATTCCGGCGAAGTATTAGAATGGCGCGTTTGATAATGAGCGACAATTAGAAAAAAAATGTTCAAAATGACTAAAATGCCCTTACAGTGTATTTCATTAGCTAATTCCTAATTAATCTAAACCATTAGATTAACCATACTCAAATTTGAACAATGGTTTAAAACCACTTTTCACACTTCTCACCAAAATTAGCACTTCTCACCAGAAAGCCAACCCTATGTGTGTGTATATATATATATATATATATATATATATATATATTTATATATATATATTGGGAGAGAGAGAGAGAGAGCAAAGATCATTTGTTAACCAACAAAATGTTGTTAACTTTATGAACATATTCCAACCAATAGAAATGCATCTTTGAGTGTTGTTCTGACTATTTGTATATTTAATGTTAAAGTGTAGAAAGGTAAATTCAAAATTAGCCAATATTTCATACAGTTTTTTGGAACTTACAAGAATAAATGTTCCTTGATTCTTGTAACTTATGTTTTAATTTCAAAAAAATTTCCATTTTCAACTTAACGCTAAAATCATATGAACATTTTCAATGTTTGATTTCATATTTATGTCAATATCGTATAGTGGTTTATTTTCAGAAACATTATCCAATATTCATTTTAATTCAGAAAATCCCATGAACATCCCGACAATGAAAGCAACAACGTCCATCGACATTACGAATTTTGGGTTCCTTAACGACATCAATAGAGGTGCGATTGATGAAACTTTTTCGAATTCGGAAACATAAAATATGGATGAAGGAAATCAAAATCAACTCGTAAACCATGAACATGAAAATGAGAGAAGTGGTATATGCACCATGGATATAGTCGAATCAAATAACAAAATTTATATTGGTAAGTTTTTTTTAATGTTTTCGAGTTGTTTTCATTATTTAGTTCATCAGTTTTTTCATTAAAACAAAAAATTCACTGCCAGTAATTAATAATTGTGAATCCTTATTAATGTGTTTTTTTTTCAGTGGTCATCCATGTTTTTATCCTTGTTAAATGTGGGCATTGAACATATGTGAACACACTGCACAAAATTGGAGAACGTACGAATGTACGTGTGAACACACAGATGTTAAAATGTTGTGTTCTTGAAAGGCAGATGGGTATGAATACACGTTTTCATTTAGAGAATATCACATATAAATTTTACTTTAGTTTTTATGTTTCTCAAGTTCTTCCTCTTCAAGTTTGGTGTTTTAATTACTGAATACTTGTTTTTACTTAATTAAAATAACTATCAACATGTTTAGCCCTTGGAAGATTTGAAATATACGGTTGTATATAAATATATATATATATATATATATATATAGAGAGAGAGAGAGAGAGAGAGAGAGCAGGGATCATTTGTTAACCAACAAAATGTTTTTAACTTTATGAACCTATTCCAACCAATAGAAATGCATCTTTGAGTGTTGTTCTGATTGTTTGTATATTTAATGTTAAATGGTAGAAAGGTAAATTCAAAATTAGCCAATATTTCATATAATTTTTTGGAAGTTACAAGAATAAATGTTCCTTGATTCTAGCTATGTTTTAATTTTAAAAAAAAAATCCATTTTCAACTTATTGCTAAAATCATATGAATATTTTAAAAGTCTAATTTAATATTTTTGTCAAAATCGTATAGTGGTTTGTTTTCAAAAACATTATCCAATATTCATTTTAATTCAGAAAATCCCATGAACATCCCCACAATTAAAGCAACAACGTCCATCGACATTATGAATTCCGGGCTCCTTAACGACGTTGATAGAGTTTCGATTGATGAAACTTTTTTCTAATCCGGAATCACAAAATAGGGATGAAGGAAATCAAAATCAACTCGTAAACCATGGACAGGAAAATGAGAGCAGCGATATATGCACCGTGGATATAGTCGAATCAAATAACAAAATTTATATTGGTAAGTTTTTTTTAATATTTTCGAGTTGTTGTCATTATTTAGTTCATCAGTGTTTTCATTAAAACAAAAAATTCACCACCAGTAATTACAAATCGTGAATCATTGTTAAATGTGGGTTTTTTTTTCAGTGGTCATTCATGACTTCATTCTTGTTAAATGTGGGCATCGAACATATGTGAACACATTGCACAAAATTGGAGAACGTATGAATGTACGTGTGAATACACAAATGTTAAAATGTTGTGTTCTTGAAAGGAAGATGGGTATGAACACACGTGTTCATGTAGAGAATATCTCATATGAATTTGACTTTAGTTTTTATGTTTCTCAAATTCTTCCTATTCACATTTGGTGTTTTAATTACTGAATACTTGTTTTTACTTAATTAAAATAACTATCAACATGTTTAGCCCTTGGAATATTTGAAATATACGGTTGTATAAATTTTAGGAGTATAAATGAATCGAACGAATACGAACAGAGATTTTTTCATATTCGTTTGTTTAAATTAATCACACAAACGACCAAACATGAAGAGTAAACGAACAAACTTTTTTGTGTCTATGTTCGTTCATTAAAGCATGTGTTTGCGTGTTTCATTCATGTTATTTCGTTAAAATGCTAAACGAAGGAACACAAATAAACGTACATAAACATAAAAGAACGAACAGAGACGAACAAATGTTGCATATACGTGTGAACACACAGATGTTCATATGTTGGGATCTTGAAAGACAGATGTATGAAGACACGTGTTCATGTAGTAAGAACTAAACTTGTATGAACAATACATTAAATTCATTCAGGCATCTTTCGTTACAATTTTTGTTTTAGGGAACATTAATGAGACGATTAATGTGATGTAAAAGAATGGGGGGATTAATTTCCCCAATTACCCTTAACCACTATGTTCACATGACCGGTAAAGAAATAAACCGTCATTCATTAATTAAAAATCTAGTTTTAATCTCAACCATCCATTCTCAAGATGAATGGTTTAGATTAGTTCGTAAAGTTGATAACAAAACTAGGGTTAACAAAAGAACTAGGCTATATATGTGTATATATATATATATATAGAGAGAGAGAGAGAGAGAGAGAGGGAGAGACCTTCTTTTGTTAACCAACAAAAGAGTGTTAACTATGTGAACCATAATTGACCAATCAAATTTTAGCTCTTGCAATGGTTTAATCACACACATGGTTATTAATGTGAGGGTATAAAGGGAATTTTCTTTGAAAACGTGGATTAACATGTTTCCTTAAATATCTCATTACAATGTTCCGTTAAATATCTCATTCATAAACATGATATTATTTTTAAATTGAAATTTATATTATTTCTCAAGATTTTTTATTATCTTCCAATATATCGTCCATGGAGAATCAAGAATGTGGTCCGTGGATCAAAGCGACGTATTATGGATGGATGTGCTGCAATACTGTTAAATTCACCACTTATCGAAGAAGTTGTCGATTCTCATGGGCCTGTGTTATCCCAGTTTAATCTAGTTGGTAAACAATAATCACAGAACACAATAATAATCAAGAGATAATAAGATCAAGAATAACATACCAATCCCTTGAATAAACAATGAAACCCTTGAGTGTTCTTGATACCCTTTGAATACAGAGAAAACGTATAGCGACTATTTAGAAAATTATCAGAGTTCTTTCAAGGTTAACCTAAAACTAATCTAAACAAAACTTTAAATACCTAAGCCATATGGGCTTTAACCTTAATGGGCTTTCTAATGGGCTTGGGCCCAATAGCTTAATAACTATTAACTTATTACATAATAAACCCTCTAATTAACTTTAGCACAATTGCAGTTTAAACCCTTAACTTTAACTTTAATCTTGAAAACAATTTATGATCCAACAATCTCCCCCTTTGGATTCAAGATTAAAAAAATTTTGCAATTGTCTTCGGGTCTTCTCTTGTCTTCACTTTTCTTCAGATATGTCGTTGATCGCTTCAAAACTTCAAAACTTGATATCTTTAAACAATCTTCAGATTGTATTCTCCCTTTTTGTATCTTCTCCCCCTTTTTATATCTTCTCACCCTTTTTGATGAGTGGTGAGAATCAACATCATCAAAACTTGGCAAAACAATCTCCCCCTTTTCAAAACAATCTCCCCCTTTGTGTATGATCATCATGTAAGCATAGTTTTCATCATGTAACGAGCCCTGTATGAAATAAGAGCAGTCTTCCCAGATGGAAAAAGTGATTATTTCAATCTTTTCAGATAAAGATAGTCAATTGTAACCGTTTAAATCTTTGCAAATTCAAAACAGTTTAATAGGGGTAACCCTGAATCAACAAATGACTCAGTTAGAATGCCTGTCAGTAACACAAAGTTACTGAGTAACACAAAGTTACTATATAAGGAACTGGTTTGATGTAGACTCCCCAGGTCTTCCATTCAATCATCGAATAACACATGGTTATCTATGAACGTTCTGACAGAAAACAAATTTCTGTGTGCTCGTGCATGTGTATGAAAGAAATTAAGCATAGATGATTGCTTTTCAATTTAGGCTCAAAGTATGTAAACTTGTTGAGACAACAACAAATTATACAAAGACTCAATGTGCAAGAGAAAGGGTTCGAAGGTGGGGCAACTTTCCTTCTTTTTCAATATTAGTATCTTCCAAATGAAGAACCAATAGCATATGTGCTGCATCCCCAGAAAATGTGAAACATTCTCTTTTTGAGAAAAGAATGAGTAGTTGGTGGGGTTGTATGCAAGAGATGGCATGGGTTAGGTGCCTTTTTTCAATGATGGTCACCAAAGAATGTGAACCAATCAGATTATGTGGCTGCCCGGCTCAGAAAGTGGTTTGGTGCAGAGTTTAATATTCTTTTACTCTCTTCACTCACCTTCTTTCTTTTAATGCTCACTTCTAACCAATCTCTCTTTTCCATTTTACCTCTTCACACACCATCACTCAATTCTTTTGACCCTTCTCCCCTCAATCACTCAGGGAATACTTCCTGGGTAGGAAACACTGGTTATCGTGAATCCATGGAAGTTCTGTTAAGTTCTCACACTGAATCCCATATATTTTCCTAAAAGAACATGTTGTTCAACAGGTTATTGTACATGTAAGCACAAATACCACTTGTTACATGAAGAATAAAATATTCGGAGATGTCAAAACAGAAGATGTTTGATGATGCAATTCTCCCCCTCAAACTAAAAGAGTTTGACAATTAAGCTCATAGGTGTTTTGTCATGAAGAACAATATGTTAGAGAATCAAAAACGAATGTTGTTTATATGAACAATATATAAACATATTTTCAATGAAAGCACATGAAATGACGTTTGATTCAATCAACAGTGAATACCAAGAACGTGAGTATTACCATAGAAAGATTTATCTTTTGATACATGGTAATAACAAAGTCAAAATAGAATGTTCTGAACCGTTATGTGTATGAATAGTTGACAAAGTATATTGACAAGATAAAACGCAAGTATTTATCTTTAAAAACACAAGGTCAGATAAGCATTTAAGTATCCAAAAATCTTTTAATATCACAGATATTCACTCCCTTAACTGAAAGATTTTTTTTATTTTTTTATTTTTTTTTTATTTTTTTAAATTTTTTTTTGTAATTTTTTTTTAATTTTTTTTTTAAATTAAGAAAAAAACAGAAAAATAAGGCACTGAAGTGCGGGTTCTAATCCGATGTGATTAGAAGCCATAGTCACTTGAACCAACCTGCATGAGTGAAAGAAACAATGGTAATCATTTATGAAAATGATTCCTTTCTCGTTAACAACAGTTGGAAAATAACACACTATCAAGATTTCTAATACTCCCCCTTGAATCATGAGTAAGGTTTAAGACATGTTCAACATACCAAGTTTGCTGATTAGAAATTGAAATCTCTTTTCATCCAATGGCTTGGTGAAAAGATCAGCTAACTAGAAGTCAGTTTGAACAAAGTGCATTTCAATATTACCTTTTTCTACATGATCCTTGATGAAATGATAGCGTACATCTATATGCTTGGTCTTCGAATGTTGTACTGGATTAGCAGTTATAGATATTGCGCTCTTGGAATCACAATAAATAGGAACACGCTTGTAGTTGTATCCAAAGTCCTTTAACTGTGTCGTCATCCAGAGGACTTGAGAACAGCAGCTAGCAGCGGCTACATACTCAGCCTCGGCAGTGGATGTTGAAACACAGTTTTGTTTCTTTGAAGTCCAACTCACAAGTTTGTCACCTATGAATTTACATGATCCAGAGGTGCTTTTCCGGTCTAGCTTGCATCCTGCATGATCGGCATCTGTAAAGGCAGTTAGTTCACAACGAGAATCCTTTGGATACCAAAGGCCTAGATTAGGAGAACCTTTGAGATATCTAAGGATTCGCTTAACAGCAGTTAAGTGCGACTCCTTAGGATTAGACTGATATCTCGCACAAAAACATGTGGCAAACATTATATCCGGGTGACTGGCAGTCAGATAAAGTAAAAAACCAATCATGCTACGATACACCTTTTGATCAACAGGTTTCCCGGAGGGATCCGCGTCTAAGAGTGTACCAGTAGCCATTGGTGTTTTCATGACTGAACTATCTGACATATTGAACTTTTTCAAAATATCGTTTATATATTTAGCTTGATTAATAAATATGCCTTCGGGTAATTGCTTTACTTGTAGACCAAGAAAGAAATTTAATTCACCCATCATCGACATTTCAAACTTTGTTTCCATTATCTTTGAAAAGTTCTTACAAAATTTCGGATTTGTCGACCCAAATATTATGTCGTTAACATAAATCTGAATAAGAATCAAGTCATCACCTTGCCTTTTAAGAAATAAGGTTGTATCTACTGTACCTTTCTTGAAACCAGAAGCAAGTAGAAATTTAGTGACAGTTTCATACCAGGCTCGCGGTGCTTGTTTAAGACCATAAAGCGCTTTGTCTAAAACATAGACATGATCAGGGTGATGAGGATCAACGAAACCTTCAGGTTGAGCCACATAGACCTCCTCATGCAGAACGCCGTTCAGAAAAGCCGACTTTACGTCCATTTGATAGACAGTAAAGTTTTTGTGCGCTTCATATGCTAGAAAGATTCTGATGGCTTCGATCCTTGCAACCGGGGCGAATGTTTCATCATAGTCAATGCCCTCTTGTTGACAATACCCTTTTGCAACCAAACGAGCTTTGTTTCTCATAACTACTCCGACTTCGTCTTTCTTATTTCTGAACACCCACTTTGTTCCAATAACGGATTTACCTTTAGGTAGTGGGATGAAATGCCATACCTTGTTCCTTTCGAATTGTAGAAGCTCGTCTTGCATGGCAGAAATCCAGAATGGATCACGTAGAGCTTCAGCCGCTTTCTTTGGCTCTAAGGAACTGAGGAAACTTGAAAACATGCAGAAGTTAGCTATTGCAGATCTTGTTGTGACACCATATTGTACGTCACCTATCACGTTTTCCAGGGGATGATCCTTAGTCCAATGATGTGTGCTTGGTAGTGCATCAACTGCTTGTTGCATATTCGACGCATCGTTTTCATCATGCATGGCAGGTTGCTCCATAGATGTACTCGGGACATCTTGTACTGGTGTTTCTGATACTGAGGCTTCCGGACTAGCAGTTGAAGTACTCGGGACTTCGTTTCTGGAAGAACTATCTGTAGAGACAGATTCAGCGTTAGTAGTGTCAGAAACTAACGGTGTATCAGTACCTGATGGAGATGAAGTTTTAGTGACTTCTTCGGAAGGTCCAGACATGTCTTCAGATATAGTAGGGACCTCCGATCCTGTACCACTTGTTATTGATGTAGATATGCCTTTTTCAAAATCTGCACATATATCATCAAAGGCATCAATAAACAGTAAATCTAACTCAGATGAAGTAGAGTTAGAGTTAGAAGAAGTGAATCCTTTAGGTGCTGGTTCTATTCGTGATTGAATAGAAGCTTTGTCTTTAAGACCGAGTTCTGAACTGTTGTGTCCAGAAGTCCTTGTAGTATTCTCATCAAAGGAGACATTCATGCTCTCAACAACCGTCTTGGTTCGAATAATGTAAATTCGATAAGCTTTGGATGTCAGAGAGTATCCAACGAGATATCCTTCATCCGCTTTCTTATCAAACTTTGATAATCCTTGACGCTCTTTTAGAATGTAACACCTGCCACCAAAAACACGAAGGAACTTGATGTTAGGTGTACGATTGTTGATTAACTCATATGCTGTCTTATTAAAGCGCTCGACCACAATGGTACGGTTCTGTGTAAAACACGCTGTAGCGACTGCCTCAGCCCAAAGGTACATGGGTAGATCTGAGTAAGCAAGCATAGTCCGAGCTGCTTCAACTAGAGTGCGGTTCTTCTGTTCAACAATGCCGTTTTGCTGCGGAGTGTAGGCGGCGGATAAATTATGTGAAATACCCACGGAAGTAAGATAACTCTTCAGGGTGTCATTCTTGAACTCCGTGCCATTATCAATGTGAATGGTTCTGACTGGCAGTTGATGGCGTACTTGAATGCGCTTGATGAAAGCGATAATCAACTCTAGCGCATCTGACTTGTTGCGAAGAAACTCGAGCCATGTATACCTGGAGTAGTCATCTATCATTACCAACACATATTTCTTTCCGTTGATAGATGTTGTGCGCATTGGGCCACAAAGGTCCATATGAAGAAGTTCCAGTGCAGATGAGGTCGATGATTTAGCTTTGGACTTGAAGGAGCTACGCTTCATTTCGCCCAACTCACATGCGGAACAGAGTGAGTCTTTTTTCGAACCTCATTTCTGGTAGACCTTTAACCAGACCTTGTCTTTGTAGCTTCGCTATAGATCGGAAATTCTGATGAGACAAGCGTCGATGCCACGTCCACGATTGTGCTTTAGAAGCTTTGGCTAGTAGGCATACTGGACGTGTGGCAGACAGTGTAGGGAAATCTACATAGTATAGATTTCCATGGCGCTCAGCTTTGAAGATTTCGTAACCATCGTGATCTTCTAGATAGCAATGAGTGGTTGTGAAGCGGACTTGATATTGCATGTCACAGAAGTGACTGGTACTGAACAGATTGTGATCAAGTCCTTCAACATATAACACTTTTTGAATCTTCACAACACCGTTATCAAGCATTCCATATCCTCTGACGTGGCCTTCGGCTTCAGAATTGACAAATCTAACTGCTCTGGCAGGCTCATCCACATAGTTATGCAAGAGGTGCTTGAATCATGTCATGTGGCGTGAACATCCGAAATCTATTACCCACAATCGACAGGCCTGCAAAAGAGACAATTAGTTTTGCTTAGGCACCCATATCAAGATGGGTCTTTCGCGGTTAGCATCAAGCAATTCAGGAATATCCTCAGGTTTGACTTTTACTCGCCATTCATAACGCGGTTTTGGAACCCATTTCCAAACCATCTTAACGTCTAATTCCTGAAAGTGCTTTTTGGAAGTAGGATTGGCAACCTTAGCACGATACACTTTTGGTTGTGTAGAAGAATCAGAATTTGAATTAGACTTAGAGTTCAGCTTAGCTTTGCTTTTATTCTTTTTGGACTTAGGAGGGGAGTATGTTAGGGCCATTTTCAATGTTAAATAGAAGTTCAGGGTAGTTTGTGACAAGTTGTAATAGTTGTAAGCTTGTTGGGCCTTAAAGCCCATAAGCCCATTAGGCCTGCGAGCCCGAGTATTTAAAGTTATTTTCTATTTCATTTGTCAAGTTAGAGATTCATTATTCAGTTTACTAGTTATTAGGTTTACATACTATTATCAGAAATTCTCTCTGTAAACCTTAGCCCTTTGAAGTTTATATTAATCATATGACTAGTTGTTGTGGCCAATATCTTGTTCATCATTGTTCTTATATCTGTTGATTGCACTGAAACTGGGATCTACAATTGGTATCAGAGCCTATAGGCAAAAGGTTTGATCCAGAAAAAAGGTTTGTCTAAAACCCTATAATCATTCGTTTATGTGCTATTCGCTAATATGTGTTTTAGTTGATAATTATTTTTTTTTTCGATCGAATCTGTTTCTGAATGTGTTTTGGCTTCGATCGAATCTGGTAAATTTCTGGAAAATTTGTATTCGGTCTTGGTCATTAATTCCTTCGATCGTATTGCTTCTGAGTTATTATTATTCGGTCTTAGTGAGTTTGGTTTTTGCTTGATTTGTTAATTCCTTCGATCAAAGGATCGAAGGATCTGTGTTTGCATTCGATCGAAACCCAGAAATTCTTCGGGTTCTTCGATCGGATTCTTCGTGTTCTTCGGGGTTGTTTGTTCATAGTTGTTTTTATCCTTATTTGTGATTATCATTAGTTAAGTCTTTCGACCTGAGTATTCGACCGGACCGTATAAAACTTCCTCTTTCGACCGGACACGTGTGCTCCGGTCAAACTCCTACGACCGAATAGAGTGTCCCCGGTCTTATCCCTTCGACCGAATAAGGGTCCTCCGGTCTTGTCCTTCGACCGGATTCGTGTGTCCCCGGTCGTATCATTCGACCGGATAAGTATATCCCCGGACGTGTCCTTCGACCGGATAACTGCTTACTCCGGGCATACCTTCGATCGGATATTTGTGTGACCTGATTTTCTGTTTAGATCAAGTGTTTCTGTGTTTCTTCTATTTTATTGTATTTGGATCATTCTGCTTGCCTAACGATCATTACAGTGCTCTTAAGTTAAGAAGTAAAGATGAACTCAAGGGATGCTCTAGCCATCGGTTCTGACCAAAAGCCCCCAGTGCTCTTTCGGGGAGAGTACCCTCAGTGGCATGACCGATTTATGAACTTCATAGAAGCAAAATCCAGCTATGAAGATATATACAAATGCCTGACTGAGGGTCCACAAGATTGGCCAATGAAAGTGGTACCGGCAAACCCAGCTGAAGGTTGGCCAGAGCGCCAGATCCGGAAAACTGTTGGTGATTTTACTAACAGAGAAAAGGAATTGTACGAGGCAGAAAAGCTGGCAAAATCATATCTGCTTCAAAGTCTACCGAATGACATCTATGCTTGTATAGATAGCTTCAAAGACTCGTCGAAAAAGATGTGGGACCAAATAGAGAAGATGATGATGGGAAGCCACATCAATAACCAGCTAAAGGTGACAAATTGTATCACCAGATATGATGGGTTTAAAGCACGAAAGGGTGAAATGCTGACGGAAACCTACGAAAGGTTTAATATGCTTCTAAATGATCTTCAGAAAAATAAGATCACAAAGACGAACACGGAAAACAACATAAAGTTTATGAACAACTTACAGCCTGAGTGGAAACCGTTCGTCTCCCATATTCGCCACACTCAAACCTTGGAGAAGTTGTACCTTCACGAACTCTATGAAATGCTGCTCAAAGACGAAGAGGAAGTGATGGAACTTATTGGGAAAGCAGAAGAAAAGCCAGCAACTGATCAAATAGCACTCGTATCTGAGAGAAGAGGCAAGTCCGTCAGCCGATCATCTGGAAAAGAACCCGTGCTGAGTGATTCTGAACCTGAAGATCCCGATAGCGACTCGGATCCAGAACTTGCCAAGATGAAAGAAGCAATGGTGTTTCTCACTCAAGCATTTCAAAAGAGGAAGTTTTTCTCCAAGACTTCCAATAAGCAAAGAGACTCCACTCGTCGTGATCATCGAGACAAGTCTGAAGGTAACAGTCGTTTTGAAGCTGGTAAGAAGCCTGACAAGAGACATGAAGAAAAGCCGAAAGACGAACCAATCAAATGTTACAATTGTGGTCGGTTAGGACATTTCGCCAAAGATTGTCGCAAGCCAATTGTGCGCAATGCCGACTACTACCGAGCCAAGCTGCTTCTTGCCAAAGAAAAGGAAGCCGGTAAAGCTCTAATGGCTGAAGACGATTACTGGTTACTAGTGTCGGATGAAGAACCCGAGGATGCTGAAGCTCATCTGTGCTTCATGGGCAACCATTCATCACCATCTGATACTGATGAAGAAGATCACAATGCTCCTTGCCAGGTATGTACCCCTTTTCATGAAGCTTTACTTGATCAGATGCAACTAACTATGAACAAACTTGACTCTTACAAGCTTCTGTTAAAAGAAAAAGACCAACTTCTCTCTTCTCTGGAAAACCGTGTCACTAAGCAGTCTGACTTTATGGAAAATCAAAGCTTAGAAATCTCTAGCTACATGTGCACTATTTCTAATCTAAGAGAAGAAAATGTGAGGTATTCAACAGAGTCACAAAATCTAATGACCAAAGTAGATGACCTGACCGATAAGCTCCGTAAGTCTGAGACTGAGAAAATTGATTTGTTAAATCAAAACGCAGCTTACAAAAATGAGAACATAAGGTTATCCAAACAGCTTGAAGAGCTTGAAAAGAAACTTTATAAATTTGGTCAATCTGATCAAACGCTAAAGCTAATCGCACCAAAAGAACCAAAGTACGGAAATGCGGGTATCGGGTATGATAACCCTAATTATTTAAACAAGGCTTTATCCAAAGTTCCTACTTTATATGCATCTGAATTTTTTGGATTAGACAAAATCTTTCCTGAATATAAGATACATTGGACCACACCCACTGAGGAGGAAGACTTGGAAGATAAATTGAGAAGAGAAAACTCTGTTCTTTCTAAAAGGATAGTTCCGTTTGTTTATGATTCTTTAAATGCTTCTTATAATACTGACAAACCCCGTTTCCTGTCATCCGATTTCTTTCATAGTTACTCTCAAGCTGAACTAGACACTAAAACCGTTAAAACTGAGGAGGAACCTCTAGCTTCCAAGGTTTATGTTCCAACTCTGATTTTAGAAAAGAAACTTGTTCAGCTAGAAGAATCGTATGCACTAGAAAGGGAAAATTTTCAAAAGGAAAAGCAAAGTCTTTTGTCTCAAATTGAGTGTCTCAGTTCCAACAAAAAGGAGACTATGTCGGACGAAGAAAAAGGAAATTACCAGAGAGAAATAAAGAAGTTGCACTCACAACTGGCTGCTATGGCAGCAGATCATCTGAAAGTGCAATTTCACAAGGATGACCCTCATGATCAGCCTTCCATTCTCCAAAGAGAGAAATCTTCTATGTCTGACAACTCTTATCCTTCCTCTGACACATCTTCCTGCAAAGCTTTTATGGGTGACTTGTCACCGATTATTTCAAATAAAGGAAAAGAGCCTCAAAGATTTGAATCAGATCAGTGTTCTGACTGTAAAAATGCTTCCGCTTATGATTTGCACTCAATAAACTCTTCCAATGTTCTGAAGTCCTCAGGTGATAAGGTCCTTTCTGATGAGGAACTTGAATTTTTCGCATTCTTGAATTCTGAGGTGTGTTTAGATAGCAATTTGAGCCAATTTGATTTTAATCCTTCTCTACCTAGCCATGTTGATTTTTTAAATGAGTCATGTGCGCCTCCGGTCAATTTTCATAAGGGTGAATGTTCTACATCTGCCTCGCAAAAACCTTCTGTGAACATTCCTTCAAAACCTTCCAAGTCAAAATCTAAAAGGCGTTCACAGAAGAAGAAAAAGACCGGTCGCTCTCAAATGTCACAATCGTCAATTTTCAAATCCTCTGACTATGGGTTTAACGGCATTTCAGATACGTATGGTCGGCGAAAAGAAGTGAAATATGCTTGGGTAGCTAAGAAGTCAAAAGAGAGCTCGGCAACATCAGAATTAGTTGACCTGTGTTAAAGTCTAGAAAGAACAATAACAATCATGATGTCTTTATTTCTAAACCTCTAGTTGCTTGTAATGGAACTTTTCCTTTAAAAGTTTATTCAATTCCGCAATTACTTCAACTGTCGCATGATTGTTTGTGTTGTTCTCATTGTGGATCAAATGATTTTGTTGATAGCCGTCATGCATCTGATTGGTTTGGTTCATATCATATTGCTCATAATAATTCTCATCGTAATGTTTCCCGTGAAAGACAACGACCCAATTATAAACGGGTCTCTAAGTCGGGTGTTAAATCTAACCCCAAAGGACCCATTTACGAATGGGTACCTAAAAAGAAATAACCTGCTTTGCAGGATGGTCATGTGTGGTATTTAGATTCAGGTTGCTCCAAGCACATGACCGGA
Organism: Arctium lappa; assembly: GCA_023525745.1. Lineage (NCBI taxonomy): Eukaryota > Viridiplantae > Streptophyta > Magnoliopsida > Asterales > Asteraceae > Arctium > Arctium lappa. The sequence continues at coordinate 15,223,222 of CM042064.1, forward strand.
AGAAGGGAGCTTCTCACAAACTTCACCGAGAAGTTTTGTGGAAATGTACGGTTCGGGAATGATCACTCCTCTCCTATCAGGGGTTACGGCGATATTGTCAAAGATAATATCACAATCAAGAAAGTCTCCTATGTCGAAGGTCTCGGTCACAATCTTTTCAGTATCGGTCAATTATGCGACAAGAATCTCGAGGTTACTTTCAAGGCTAAAAGGTGTAGCGTTCGAACTGAGGATGGTAAAGAAATACTTGCTGGCACGCGACGCACCAACCTTTACACGATCGACCTCTCATCCTTGAAACCCGATAAGGAAGTCTGTTTGTTGTCAAAAGCATCTGCTGAACAAAGCTGGCTATGGCATCGTCGTCTCTCGCACTTGAACTTCAAGAACATCAACAAGTTGGTGCTCGGGGGACATGTCAAAGGTATGCCAGATCTCAAGTTTGCAAAAGATCATCTGTGCGCTGCCTGCGAAAAGGGCAAGATGAAAAAGGCGTCTCACAAGCCTAAAGCCGTTCCAAGTACTTCTCGGTCCCTTGAGCTAATCCACATGGACTTATGTGGACCGATGCGCGTTCCAAGCGTAAATCACAAGAAGTATGTCCTGGTGATGGTTGACGATTTCTCTCGTTACACTTGGGTCCGATTTCTCCGTTCCAAGGATGAAACTCCCGAGTTGATAATCTCTCTTCTGAAAAGTATTCAAGTCAGTCTCAACCAAGTAGTTCAAACCATCAGGACGGACAACGACACTGAGTTCAAGAATCAATTACTCAACACTTATCTCACTTCAGTGGGTATCTCGCATACTTTCTCCGCTGCTCGTACTCCTCAGCAGAATGGAGTGGTAGAACGTCGAAACAGAACTCTAGTCGAAGCAGCACGCACGATGTTATCTCATTCCACGCTACCACTATTTCTTTGGGCAGAAGCTGTTGCTACCGCTTGCTATACTCAAAATCGGTCTATCATCAACAAGCAGTTCAACAAGACTCCGTACGAGATCATCAACAAACGCATTCCGAACATCAACTACTTTCATGCCTTCGGATGCACCTGCTTTGTCTTAAATGATAAAGATGATCTTGGCAAATTCAGTCCCAAAGCGGATGAAGGAGTGTTCATCGGCTACTCTCAGCACGCAAAAGCCTATCGTGTCTACAACAAACGGACGAAGACCGTCGTTGAAAGCGTAAACGTGACTTTTGACGAGGCCCCTGAGATGGTTTCTGAGCATCTCAGTTCAGAACCTGCGCTTACTGGTGTGTTAGCTTCTGGACAATTCCGTTCGGAAGCTACACAATCTCCAGTGGATCCACATCATGCGTCTACGTCAAAAGCACATCTTTCTGATCTGGATTTACTGTTTGAATTCTTTTATAATGACTTATTTAATGTTCAATCTAATTCTAAGTCATGTGACAGGAATACTGCTCAAGCACCAGAAGTGACACAAGTCACTGGCCCTACCGACTCTGGAGGTCCATCCTCGCCTGGTGCTCCATCCTCTACTGCCAATGATCAAGCTTCCCCAAGCTCAAGTGATAGACAACCTCTTACTCAAGTTCTTGATGACGGTACTCCTGAACCAACGCCTGTTTCCGTTCAACTTCATGCACCGAACAGGCTCTCGAAGCTTCCTCTCCGGCAATCCCGGAACCTCCCATTGTTTCATCTCCAGCTGAGTCGTCCTCTACTCCTTGTTCGACTCCCACTAAGAAGCTTCCACCTCACAGTCCATCATCCCTCGAGGCAGTTCAGGATTTACCCCCAGGTGGTCATGTGGATTCCGATACCTCCCATCAGACATATCAACCTCATCCACACACCACCAAGTGGACTCGAGCACATCCCATTCATCAGATCATCGGTGATCCCTCCACACCAGTTCAAACTAGATCCACCACCGCGAATGACTGTTTATTTTCCTCGTTCCTCAGCCGTATCGAACCTTCCACTGTCTCTGAAGCGCTGAATGATCCGGACTGGGTAATTGCTATGCAAGAGGAACTTAACCAATTTGAGACCCTCAAAGTATGGCGCCTAGTTCCCCGACCTAAGAACAAGACGGTGATAAGGACTAAATGGATTTTTAAGAACAAGAAGGACGAAAACGGCATCATTGTTCGGAACAAAGCGCGTCTAGTGGCTAAAGGATATCGCCAGCAAGAAGGAATTGATTACGATGAAACGTTTGCACCGGTTGCTCGCATTGAAGCGATCCGCATGTTTCTCGCCTACGCCGCTCACAAGAATTTCATCGTCTTTCAAATGGACGTGAAATCCGCGTTCCTCAACGTCGTGCTCAAGGAGGAAGTCTATGTATCGCAACCCGAAGGCTTCGTGAGTACTGAAAATCCGCATTTCGTCTACTTTCTTGACAAGGCCCTCTACGGTCTTAAGCAAGCGCCACGAGCCTAGTATGATGCACTCTCTTCCTTCTTAGTCAAGTCTGGCTTCTCTAAAGGTAAAATTGATACTACTTTATTTATTAAAAGAGAGAAGAACGATATCATTCTTGTACAAATTTATGTTGATGATATAATCTTTGGCTCCACGAACCCCAAGTATTGTCAAAACTTCTCTGCTTTAATGAGTAAACATTTTCAAATGAGCATCATGGGGCAAATGAATTTTTTCCTGGGTCTTCAAGTTAAACAATTACAAACAGGTATTTTCATTAATCAATCTAAGTACATCTCGGATATTCTTCGGAAATACCAGATGGAACAATCTTCATCTATGAAAACCCCCATGTCCACTACTCTAAAGCTTCACTCCGATCCTGACGGTAAGGATGTGAATGCGACTATTTATAGAGGTATGATTGGCTCTCTGATGTACTTGACGGCTAGTCGGCCTGACATTATGTTTTCGACATTCTTGTGTGCAAGATTTCAGTCAAAACCTAAAGAGTCTCACTTAGCTGCGGTTAAGCGAATTTTTCGATATTTAAAAGGTACTGCTGATCTTGGTTTGTGGTACCCAAAAGAGACAGGTTTTGAATTGACAACCTACTCGGACGCTGACCACGCTGGCAACATGCTGGACCGGAAGAGCACGTCGGGTCATGTTCAGTTCTTGGGCGATCGTCTTGTCAGCTGGGCTTCCAAGAAGCAAAACTGCGTGTCCACCTCCACCGCCGAGGCGGAGTATGTAGCAGCCGCCAGTTGCTGCTCGCAGGTCATCTGGATGCGCACCCAGCTCAAAGATTATGGATTTAGTTACTCCAGGATTTCCATCTACTGCGACTCGAAGAGCGCTATAGCCATATCAAGCAATCCCGTCCAACACACAAAGACGAAGCACATTGATGTGCGCTATCACTTTATAAAAGATCACGTGGAAAAAGGTACAATCGAACTATATTTTGTTAATTCAGAGCATCAGTTAGCAGACCTATTTACCAAAGCCTTGGACGAAAAACAATTTAATTACCTTGTGTCCAAGCTAGGTATGCTAAATTTGAAAGTTTGATCCGTTCGCAGCTCTCTACGAGTTTCATTCAATAACGAATGACTGTGACAACTGCTCCAGTGACTTGTCTCTGGTTGCTATCTTCCACACTCCTTGGTTATTGCATTTTACTCGTTCAGCTCTGTGTCCGTTACGAACTTCTGTATTAACAAAGTAGATTTCGTTGTGTTCCCGTTTTGTTTTTGTGTTCGTGTGTCTGTTTTTCGTGATTGTGTGTGCAGTTCATTCCTTTGTTCCTTGAAGAGTAAGTTGTTAGTGACGGATCTACAACCCGATACTGTGTTCAGGGGGAGCACTAGCGTCAGATGGTTGGTAAGTTTCACGGGTCCTCCTTTCGAGGGGGAGCAGGTAAGAGGGTTCTATGTTTGGACCACCTCATGGTAATCATTCGAGGGGGAGCTAGGTCTCATGTCTTCGTTTTTTTATTTTATTTAAGCTCTTTATCTTTTATTTTAATTTTGTTTCTTCTTCTCTCCTTAGGTTTATTTTTTTCTTTTATTTTTTTATTTCCCGTAAGTGTTTTAAATTGGGTTTTATATCTCCGAAAACTCCACAAAGTTTTTTTAAGGTTTGGTTTATTTTTGAGTGTTTGGTTTGAGTTGTTTGTTTGGTTTGTCTCGGCCCATATTCTCCCGGCCCAAGCCCATGTCACCTCCGGGGGTATAAGACCCCCGATCGACCTGGATTTTCCTTATTCGATCGATACTATCTAATCCTCTTCCTCTCTCTCTCTCGCCCGGTGTCCTCTGAACTTCTCTATTCGACCGAACTCAATTGACCGAACGCATCTGTTTGTTTTCTTCTTCGATCAAACAAGGTAGGTTTTCTAATGATTCGTTGTACATCGATCGAATATAATCGATCGAGTTTACGGTGGTCGTTGATATGGATGTTCCCCGGGGGTCGATCTGTGGACGTTTCGTCTTCTCCGGGGTATACTCCGATCAAGGGTTACTCCCCGGTCGAAGGTTACCCCGTTCAAATGATACCTCCGGTCGAATATCTCTTCCGGTCTTAGTGACCTCCGGTCGAAGACCCTATCCGGTCTTAGTGACCTCCGGTCGAAGACCTTATCCGGTCGCCCACTTATCCGGTCTTAGTGACCTCCGGTCGAAGCCCTCATCCGATCTCACATTCATCCGGTCTACTAGACCTTCGGTCGAATGCCTCGTCCGGTCTTGCTTTTATCCGGTCGAATCCAAGGTGTTGGTGCTTATAGTCATACTTGGACTTATGTGTGTTTATGAGGAAGTGGTGCAAGTCTGCGCGCCTTGGTGACTGACCCTAACTCACGAGTAGGGTTTGCTCTTCTAATTTTTTGGAGTTACTATCTGGCGTGATCTAAATCATCATGGTATAACTCCAACGGCGAAAATTGTGTTTCCAAACCTGTGTACTAATCGATTACTTCTTCGCAGGTACAATGGCTCAAAATCAGCCACCAGCGATTGATCCAATCGCAGATGCGGAACTGATTACCGAGGATCAGTTCCTTCCACTTACAGCAAATAACTACCATCTCGATGTGACCCAACTCGCCATTCAACATCAGGTCATCATCGAGATACTAAGGGGCCATCCACTCTCCTATGCTCTAACAGAAACAGCCACCGTTCCAATCATATACCTACAGCAATTCTGGCGTTCCCTTCATGCCTTAGAAGCCGATGGCGGTTTCCATCTTGAAGGTCGGATAGATCACACACCAGTGCTTCTCACAAGTGATCCATTCCGCCAATTTCTTCGGTTACCGACCGCCGGATCTGTAGCTGGCCAAGAAGACTTCGACCCGCTTGTCTCAGATGCTACATTGTGCACCGATCTTCTCTCGTTGGGATACGGCGCAGAACTACGCATACCATCAACCTTCAACCGCAAACATCTATGGACGTTATGGTACACTCTGTTCACTTATATCAATCGATGTCTTTCGTCTATAACGAAAGGCATTGATCAGACGAGCGCTCCGATTCTACGCATCTTTCATGCGGTGGCATTCAATCGCCACGTCGACTTTGCCGATCTTCTATGGTTTGAACTCATTCAGAGAGTTCGGTCGACTGCATCTCGGCGGTCAAACTTCGTCCCCTTCATGCGGTTCCTACAGATAATCATCCGGAACTACATGAACCTGTATCCCGAGATACAGCGCCGCTCCACCCACCCGATGTGCCCACAACATCCAACCCGGAAGATTCCTTCCTGTGCTGATCCAGACGGTGTTGTCGCCCAACAAATCCCAGTCGGGGTACTAGACCATGCTCGTCCCACGGCACTGAGTGTGATAGCTTATAGGCACACACACAACATCCCAGCTCCTATGGTCCGGCAGGACCTGCCCAAGGAGCGAGACCTGAGCGACGTGTGGGTCAGCGTCCACGAACGAGAGGTGGGAGCGTCCGGATAGCTGGGGCTTCCGGACAGGGTGTGTGGAGGGCCATTATTGTGAGGGGAACTGGAGTGGGCAGTGCCGTTGGAACGAGCCAGCCAAGTTCGTCGAGACAACCATTTTTGCCACCAACAACAGATACTCCAATGACAGAAGAGGCAACAGATTCTGAAGTCGTTCAAGTTCAGTCCTCTTCTGTCGCTGCTACGGGAGGAACATCAGCCACTTCCGACACCGAGGAAACCCAAACCGCAACATCGGCATCAAATGAAGAGTCTTCTGACTCTGATGGTGACAATAATCAGCCCCCATCCGGAGAGATAAGGAGAGCGGAGGGAGTATTAGTTGAACATCAAGAGGTGAGTTGTGTGAGGGAAAGGCAGATTAAGCTACATTCTGAGAGTACACGAGTGATGGGATAACCATCTTCGGTTGTGTCCCCCCCAGCCACATCTAGCCAGGTAGCCACATCTGCTACCCAGTCTCATGTGTTGGGATTGGGTATTGAAGAAGTCGCCGTGGACCTAGCGGCGCACTTGCACGCCCAACCAAGCCACTCCACCATCTCTCAACAGATGGTGGTTTCACATGATCACGGGGATTTAGCACATACGCTATCGGGCTCTCACTTGGAGGGTGCCGATATTGAAACAAGAGAACAGCTGCCCCCGTTCTCGCCTTCTTTGCCTGCACGGAGTCTAGATCCATTTGTAATACATGTCATTCCTAGGATACAGATTCCGTTTTCGGCTATCGCCGGTAGCCTAAGTGGCCCGGCCGGAACATCCACAGTAAATCCACCTTTGGGTAGGTTACGAGGATTGGATGGAAGTCCTACCACGGCTATCATCACGCCAACCGTGAACGTAGGCGGCTCGACTTCTACAGTCGTAGCTACAACGGGAAGTCTAAGTGACCCCGACGTTACCCAAACTGAGTTTGTCTCAAGGGAATACATGGACGGCGCCCTAAAGGCTGTCCAATCTATGATGACGGAGGAGTTGGACAACATCAAACGCATGGTCAAAGGCAAAGGTCTAGCAACTGAGCCGGAGACCACATCCATTCCATCTTCTCTATCAGCTGCGGATCTGTCCATACCTGAACTAAAATCGATCCTTCTCGCCAAACTTATAGCCCAATCTCAAACCGAACCCACCCAGGATGCCGATTTGTTATCCTTACTTCGTTCTCAAGCCTCTAAACGGACCCCACCTACACCCCAACCTATCGTTTCTGCCGAAGCCTTCCAGATCCAACAAGTCATGCTTCAGTCACTTCAGCAAACCGTAGCTGTTTTGACTGAACGCCTTTCAGCAGTGGAAGATACCTGCCGTAGCCAGGCAGAACGGCTCAAGCGCCGACATGATGATCAGGATGATGCTGATCACCATGAGGGGGAGAAGCGCCAACGTCGATCTGAGCCGGAGTCTCATGTAGTGGAGTCGGAACAGGTTGAACAGGGTACGGGTTCGGGTACAAGAACAGAGGGACAGAGGCAGGAACAGGAACGGGAACCAGTGACAGATCTGATACTATATGATTATCCGACGGTTGAAAAGCCTGAGGAATTTGAATTTGATTCTCCGATAGTTCCTGAAGATTGGACGATAATACTAGATCCGTATGAAGTAACAGACACGATAGAAGAATGTGCAAATTCTGAAAGAGCTCTAGTGGTAATGCAAGAAGAAATTGATGAAATACTGCATCCAGATGATCAGTCTTCTACCGTGATTCCTTTACTGACTTATCCTGTTAATCACCCTGAATTTTCTGATACAGTCGTTCCCGAGAGATCTCCTCCAGCTTCACCAGTTAGAGAACCAGTCAATACAAATCCAGCTCGTCCATCCAAGTGGGAAAGAGTCCGAATAAAAGTTTATTTCCTCGAAGAAAGTCAGAAAAGGATATTTGCCCACTGGATCAGAAAGTATGATGAAGTTGTTATACATGGTCTACAGTCAGTGAAAAACAAAGAAAAACAGCGTGAACTTGTGTTCGTATACCGAAAGTTCCAGCACAAGTACTCCAAGACGAAGCTCAGGATTGTATCAGTTGATAAGATTATACCTGCATACTTTATGAAGGTCAAGTATACGGACTTTATGGTTACTAGAGAAGATGGTCAACAATATTGCTTTTCTGATGCTGATTTTCCATGCTTGGAGCCACAAGATCTGCTGTATATCTTACGTGACTTAAAGACCAGAACTGTCAGACCCGGAGAAGTCATTGATGCTCTAGAAACTGTGAAAAGATACATGAAGTGTGCAATGAAACTTGCTTCGGTGGAAGATTTTCAGATCGGGTTAGAAAGCAATCAGCCAAAGATTAATCTGCTCAAGCCTGATTTGAAGATTCCGTCTGATACCCAGAATGTACCTGCGTTTACAGTGATAAAGTTTCCAGAGTTTGGCATGACCTATGTGAATGACAAAGGAATTATGCATTTCATTCGTTTCAATCAGATTGCCAGATTCTGTGATAGTACGTTGATGTTGCTGAAAGACAAGTTGAAGCGTGCACTTGATAAAGATGAAAAAGGGGTTCAGCTTTTGGATCCTAAATACAAGGCACTTGTTCTTGAAGCACTGGGTGAAATTGAAGAGCGACTGGAGTACAGAACTCAGATTAGATATTTCAAGATCAGCTTTCGTTTCCGAAAAATCTACGTTCCTAACTGGCGTGACTATCAACTTCTATTTAAAGGGGGAGATTGTTAGGGCCATTTTCAATGTTAATTAGAAGTTCAGGGTAGTTTGTGACAAGTTGTAATAGTTGTAAGTTTGTTGGGCCTTAAAGCCCATAAGCCTATTAGGCCTGCGAGCCCGAGTATTTAAAGTTATTTTCTATTTCATTTGTCAAGTTAGAGATTCATTATTCAGTTTACTAGTTATTAGGTTTACATACTATTATCAGAAATTATCTCTGTAAACCTTAGCCCTTTGAAGTTTATATTAATCATATGACTAGTTGTTGTGGCCAATATCTTGTTCATCATTGTTCTTATATCTGTTGATTGCACTGAAACTAGGATCTACAGAGTAGTATTTGAATGAATTATCCCAACAGTGTTTGCAATAAAGATTATTTCGAGCAAAATTCATAAACTTAGATTTATCGGAACAAATCTTACATTCATGTTTATCAAAAGAAGTACTATTCAAAATAACACTGTCTATAGGACAACTACTAGCATTCAAACTATTCTTTTTATTCAAACTAAGATCTTTATTCTTCTTACTCCTCCCAACTCCATTTCCTTTTATATCTGAAACAGAAACAGGAACCTTGTTAGTCTCTAACTTAGAAGGTGGTTCTTTTCTAGTACTCTTTGAAGTCTCACCCTTTTCAAAAATACTCGGTGGATATTCAGGACAATCAGAGTAAACAACTGAAGGTTTTGTAGAGGCATCAAATTCTGGATTGGTTCTTACCTTCCGGCTTGGATCATTTAACATCTGTTTTTCATTTGAAGCATTTTTAAACAAAGTAATTTTCAAATCATTGATCTCAGTGCAAAGCTCTTGATTTATTTATAAAGACTTTTCAAGTTTATGTTTGAGATCAAAGTTTTCATCTTCAACCTCATCAAGAGATTGTTGCAACATATCAATTTGCTTCATCAATTCAGATGTATTACCATCCACAGAATTTGACCCCTTTAAATCAGAAACAGGATCAAAGTCTGATGCATTCATCATATCAGAGAATATCTCTTCAGTCATGGACTCAATAAACTCCGTTTTATCATTTTGAACACAAGATTCATCCGCGGTAGCAGTAACTTCTTCAACCTCTTCAGGAAGTAAAGGTTTAGAAGCAATGGGAGTTGAGACTGATGGTATAGTAGATGGATCAACATCCGATTCATACTCATCAAATTTGCATGCAGTCTCAGGTAGAACTGTGTTGGTGCTCACTGATTCTTTAGAAGGTGTGGTAAATAGTGATTCGAACTCAGTAAATTCGATCTTTCGAGTTGCATAGATTTCGTTCAAATCACTATATGTAAAACCAACAGATTTAAAAAGATTTTGAGAATCAGTGTCACCAGACTTGTTCTTTCCCATTTCTTCTTGACCTTTGGTCTCTTCAGAAAGTTTAGGAGAACTTGCTTCAACAAAAGTAGTGCGAATGTCAGGAATGGCACACCCAAACCTGGTTTAAGTTTGTAAAACCTTTCGTCTTGGAGTTTATTGGTCAACAGATTTAATGTCTGTTCAGTCTGACCTCGTTTCATGTTAATGTCCTCCTGTTGCTTTATTTTGGTGTAAGCTTCATTTCTTTCTTTGTAACAAACTTCAAATTTGATTTGAAACTCACCCTTTTCAGCATTAAGATTCACAAGATCTGTTTCTAAACCAGATATTTTTTCTTTTAAAGACTCTTTTTCAGCTTTTAAGTCATCTTTTTCCTTTTCTTTTTCTTCCACAACAACTTTTAAAATAGCATTTTCATCACGAAAGATTAAAACAGATTGATGTGCAGAGCTAAGTTTGCCTTTCAATAAAGCAAATTCATCTTTCATGCCATGTATTTGGGCCATTAAAGATTCAATAAGTTCAGAATTTTCACTTACCTGAGAGTTTGCTTCTTCGGATTGTGTCTCAGAGTCTTCATCGTCACCTTCCAGCTTTGCCATGTAAGAAACTTGGGTGAAATGTGCTTGCTCCTCGTCATCAGAACTTTGGAACAACCAGTTCTCTTCTTCAGCCATTAGTACTTTTCCTTCTTCAGCTTTCTTGGCAATCAGTGACTTTCTTGAGTAGTACTCTGAGTTCTTCACTTTCTTGAATTTGCAGTCCCTTGAGAAGTGCCCAAATTTGCCACAGTTGTAGCATCTTCCTGGTTCGTCCTTTCGCTCTTCTCGCTTCTCCTCTCTCTTTCCTTCTCTTCTATCTTCCTTCCGATCTTCTCGTCCTTCCTCTCTCTTTCCATGCATCGGCTTGTATCGCATCTCAGACTTCTCTTTCTTGTATCTATCATACTTTGGCTTTGAGTAAAATCTTTTCTTGCCAAAGCTCTTCTTGAATCGTCGCGTAATGAGAGCCAAGTCTTCAGAGAACTTTTGAATATCAGTATCTGAATCAACTTCCAGTTCTTCATCACTTGAATCAGAGTCAGAGTAAGTAACTTCGGTAACTAGTGCTTTAGATACCTTTTTCTTCGACCTTGCAGAGGATACCGAACCTTTGCCGGCTATGAGAGCCACAGAATCCTTCAGATGATTAGACTTATTATTCATAGTTCTCACCTCATCCTCATGTTGAGCAAGAGTAGAGAAGATATCGGTGACATTTTGTCGAGCCATATTTTTCGACATCTAGAGGTTGATAGCAAAGTTCTTCCATTCTGGATTCAGATTCTTGATGAAAGAAGGAGACCATGTATATATATATATATATAAGGGACGGATCATTTACAAATATCCTCATTTGAACAAACTATGCAAACCACTATATACGATTGATTTCGTTCATCAACGAATTAGATCAATTGAAGCTATTTATGTTAAGCAACTTAATTAATTTATAAGGATTAAATTAAATTTGGCATAAAAAAGTAAATTTGTCAAAACAAATAGATAATAAAATAATATGGTTACCCAAAGTCGTCAAAATCCAATAAATCTTACCAAAAATTCAAAAAGTTTTCCTAAAATATGATGAACATATTTTGGATGAAATATGTTTTGTATGAAATCATTATCAAATGAAATTTGCCTTGGAAGAAATATTTATTGGATCAATATTCGATGAAACCATTACGTATACGATGAATCTGTATCACTACTAGAAAATAGGGTATCAATGACCAATATTTTGCTACGGATCGATCTGTCACTAATTTGCAATACATCAACGACGGATCAATGACTAAACCAATTTTTTTTAACTTTCACTCACATTTTTTTGCGACAGATGTATGATCTGTCGCTAATCCGTGGCAAAATATACATATTTTCTATGGATTAGTGACAGAAAAAGAAACCACTTATTTTCTAAATAAATAAAAACCTGAACTTTAAGATCTGTAGCAAATTCGTCGCTAAATAATTAAAAGAACTACATTTGCTACGACTTTGCTATGGATCGAATTATATTCAATATTAAAAAAGTCAAAACAAATCTTGATAAAATCTGTAGCTAAGCTGAGACAAATATGTCTTTGCCATAGATCTAATTATATTTTATATTAAAAAAAGTCAAATTAAATCTTGATAAAATTCGTAGCTAATCCGAGCCATATATATATATATATATATATGGATTTGTCACGCTTTGTTGTAGACTTAGTTATATTCTACATTTAAAAATCAAAACAATTCTTGATAACAACCGTAGCTAATCCGAGACAAATATGTATTTATATATATATATATATATATATATATGTATATATATATTTGCTACACTTTGCTACAAAACTAGTTATATTTGATATTTAATTAAAACAAATCTTGATTGCCTAATCCCAGTACAGTGCATTACTATCTATTGTAGCCAACAGGGCCTAATACAGGTCATTAAGAATCATTAAAGCCTATTAAGGCTCAATACAGTTTATTAACAACAGTGTGTCTATTACGACCCATCAAGGCCTAATACAGTTCATTACCAGCAATTGCAACAATCAAGGCCTGATACAATTTATTAATAGTCGTTGAAACATGTAGGTTCAGTTCATTAACAACTATTAAGTCCAATACGACCCTATGAAGACCCATTCAAGTTCATTAAGAGCCATTGAGTCCCATGAAATATAGTAGAGTTTATTAAGAGTCATTGAGTCTAATACGATCCATCAAAATCCATTACAGTTCATTAAAAGCCACTAAAACCCATAAAGGCCAAATATCATTAAGAGCCACTAAAGCCCATGAAGGCCTAATACAATTAATTAAGACCCAATACTAAAACTCATAAATGCCCAATAGAGTCATGAGTATAACTCATTTAGATCCATTGAAGATCCTCAATCCCAGTATAGTTAAATACCATTAACTATTTCCCACAAGTCCCAATATTGCATATTAAAAGTCACTAAAGCATATTAAGGCCCAATACAGTTTATTGACAGCCATTGAGTTCATTACAACTCATCAAGACCAATACATTTTCTTACCATCTATTGTAGCCAATTACGACACAGAAGAACTTATTTATAGCCACTGAAAGCAATATAGGCCCAATATAATTCATTCACAACCATAAAGTCCAATACGACCCATCAAGGCAGTCAAGTTCATTAAGAGCCACTAAAGCTTATAATGACCCAATAAGGTTCATTAATAACCCTTAAGTCGAATATGATTCGTCAAGGCCCATTATAGTTCATTTAGAGCCACTGAAACCCATCAAGGCCTGATTAAGTTCAATTACAGCGACTAAAGCCATTATGTTCAGATACATATATTACCACCCACTAAAAACCATGAAGGTCCAATGAGGTTCATTAGTACTCAATGAGTTCAATAAAACCCATCAAGGCCGATGAAAATTATTAAGAGTAACTTAAGACCATGAAGACCCAATACAGTTTATTAATTGTGTGAGGTCCATAAGATCAAAGATTGATTGATTGATTAAAGAAAAACAAGAGATTGGGGATAGAAATCTTTAATTTTATTCAAGAACACAAAAAAACACTACAGAGAGCAATTCGTACACAGGATACATTGTTGAAAATGAAACTTACAAAACACTAACAACAAGATTCTATTTATACCCCACATCCCTTGTTACACATTAATCCCAAACCCATTACAAGGCACAAATACAAATTCATGTAGACTACTTTACTAAACTTCTAAACTAGTACATATTTATGTTCTAACATTCACCCCCTAAGTTTTGTAAAGTAATCATTCTCTTTTAAGCTCCAGCTTCAGCTCCTCTCCCCTTGATTTCTTTATAAAACTTAGCGTTGCATAAACTTCAAAGCTCCTCTAGCTCCCCCTTGAAAGTAGCTCTTATCCTTGAAGTTCCAACTATAAAATCAGATCTGATGTAGACCATAACCTCGAATGAGTGAACATAAAGACAACTTTTAACTCTTGTAAACACAGCACATTCCGTATGCCCACAAGAATGATATGTGTTGAATTATGGAATGACAACCGAGTGCATCTTCTGTGTTTAACATCTGATCTATCTTTGAACCACGAGTTGAAGTAAGAGTTTAGCTTAAGAACTTAATATGATTAGCTTACAGAAGGTAGCAACAATAGCAACACTACAAGGCCAGTGTTAGAAGACTAATAAATGTTCAACAACTGATGAAATATGCTCATTTTATGTCTGCTTTCCAGAATACTGAACAATCAAACCCATAACTCCTTTCTTCACGAATCAACTGGATGATTATAAGCACTCAGGATTCTGAATCACAACTCAAGCATCAGAATAATGATTGCAGTCGCTCACACTACTAAGTGATCAGGTCAGAAGAATGATAAAGTGCTCTAAACGGTCTAACAACAAAAGAAGCTCTCCAGACTGATGATTGCAAAAGCTCAGGCAACTAACTCAATCCAATCAGAGACTAAATCCTCAAATCCAGTATCTGAAAATCTTGAAAAGCATGAGCACTCATGAAAAATTAGATCAGTTGCTAAGGATATGTGACCAACATATGATAAGAGTTATGTCACATATGCATTAAGCGTAAAAAGCTCGGGAACAGGGCAAACTTGTAGCAAACAGGGTTCAGAACAGTCAATTTTCTCAAAAACATCAAAACTTTTTGCATAACACTAACAATTCGCAGATCGCTATTCACTGAAGCACAATTTGCATGATGGCATTAGCCGAAAACACTAGAATTCTCATAGGATTATGTGTGAATTCTTACTTTTCGCACGCACCTATGTGCGAATTCCTCGCATCTCGCATGACTCACATCTGCGAATTCCTCACAATTCGAATAAGGTAGGATGCGAATTCTAAACATTTCGCTCACGACTACCTCGAATTCTTCACATGGAAATATTTTTGACCACTGGAATTCGTATCAACTTTTCGCTCAAGACAAGCATGCGAATTCAACACTTTTCGCAACACACTGATATGCGAATTCTGTACTTCAAATATTTCATCTTCAAAGAACATCAATCGTGCGAATTCTGATCATGCGAATTCTTCACCACTTTTAACTATGCGAATTTTTCTATTTTCATTATGTGAATTCTCTCCATGCGAGTTCTTCAAACCATGCAAGTTCTTCATCTGATCATGCGAATTCTGTGGATCTCAAATGTTTTTCCAACTTTTCTTCAAATTAACCTTCTATACTTCGAATTTTGAGATGATCTTTTGAGAGCAGGTTCGACTCTGTTGATGATCTTGTCTAGATTCGACTCTAAAACTAACTTTAATCACAACACAATATCTGAAATACTTCGAACAAAAAAAAACTCATATTCGATCAATTCTTTCAAATTTGTTGAAATTAAACAAATTCATTGATTCAATGATGATCAACTATATCCTCAGAATCAATTTAGCATAAAAGTTCATCCAATTTAACACTAAATCAACAAATTCGAAAAACTCCACAATGACTGTTCTTTCAATGCAATCTGATCTCGATCGTGCTTAGAAAAGTTATGCGTTAGGATCTGGTACCACTTGTGAGGTCCATGAGATCAAAGATTGATTGATTTATTAATTAAAGATAAACAAGAGATTGGGGATAGAAATCTATTGTTTTATCCAAGAAAACAAAACTACACTACAGAGAGCAATTCGTACACAGGCTACATTGTTGAAAATGAAACTTACAAAACACTAACTACAAGATTCTATTTATACCCCACATCCCTTGTTACACATTAATCCCAAACCCATTACAAGAACCAAATAAAAATACATGTAGATTACTTTACTAAACTTCTAAACTAGAACATATTTATGTTCTAACAAATTGCCATTATAGCCTATCAAGACCCAATACAGTTCACTAAGGGGTTGTTTGGAAGTTGTTGAATGATTTGGTGCAGAATTATTAAGTGGTCAGAATGATTAAGAGGATCTTATGATATAGTGCAAAATGAAATATGGTTGTTTGGTAATTGTTCATAATAAAATCAGGGTGCTGAACGGTTAAGGGAGGCTCAAGATACAAAATCATTCAGAGGATATTTGAACCATTAAGAGGCAAACTTTTTTTTTGCCAAACAAGATTCACCTTTTAGTTATTCAGAGGTTGCCTCCTAATGAAACCATTAAGAGGTAAACAAATAGTCCCTAAGAGCAGTGAAGCTTATGAATGCCCAATATAATTCATTAAGCCACTGAGTACACTATGACCCATAAATACCAATATAGTTTATTGAGAGCCACTGAAGTCCACTACATGCATACATACATACATCCAGATATACATACATACACATGCATACTTTTTTACATACATAATTCACCACATACATACATACACATACATGTATATAGTCACTACAAACGTACATAAAAATATCCATACAAATGTTATATGCATATACATATACATACATATACATTCGACTCTTTTAAGTTAGACAAGTTTTAGTGTGTTCTTGAGATTGATTTGAGCTCGACAATTATTAGGTTTAATTAAGTTTAATGGTAATTAATTAATTATATATTGTAACGACCGTTATCCACATTTCACTCTAGTGTGAGTTAGGTGGTGTGTGAGTTAGGTGGTGTGTAATGTGTAAAATTAAAAAGATTGAGGGCCTTTTTGTTATTAGCCATAAAGTGGAAGTAAAACCCTAGGTTATCCCTAATTCCTCTTATTTGGTATTGTGCGGCTGGAGAAAAAAGAATGGAGAAGAGAGAGGCTCTGCGAAAGAGGAATCCTGCAAGGGTTTTTGGTCAAGAAATCAACTCAAAAACAATTAAGGAAGTTCTCCTACAAGACGTAAGTTATCTAATTTTGTTTCTTTGATTTGGAAATCTTGGTAGATTTGGGGATGTTTGTCTATATTAAACCCCAATCTGTAAACGGTTGAGGGGATGAATCCCTATTGGAAAACCTAGTGAGATTGAAATTTAAGTCTTATATTAGATTGGTTTGGGAGTAAATATTTGTCTGTGTGTGATTCGATGTCTAGTGGAAAGGAAATCGATGGGATTGTTGTCCAGACCCTTCGTCGCATCGATTTTCCTTTGCCCGGGGAGTGTCATCCACACCCGGGATAATAGAGAGTCAATCGACCAGGATACCCGGGATCAACTCAACCAGGATCACCCGGGAGGCTATCAACCGAGATCACCCGGGAGACAATGACCGAGATCACCCGGGAGGCTATCAACTGGGATCACCCGGGAGCCAAACGACCGAGGTGACCCGAGACCTCATCTTCCGGTTCCACCCAGGAGTCTCACTCAGACCCGGCTGTACCGAGAGGCACTAGGCATGGCACAGGCATAAGTGTAAGGCCCGGTTGGGCGGCCCGTGACCCAACGATCCATTTAGGTTTCTGTTATAGGTATGGAATTGGAATTCTTTCGCTTTCTTGGGATCGGGAGTTTCATAAATCCCAAGATCTGTTATGTTTGAGAATGAATCTTCTACGGGCTTGTTTGGGAATTATTAGTACGAGTTAACCGTGAGCAATTTAACAACTGTAGGAGCTCAGTCCCTTTGAACTTAGCTTATGTGTGTGCCACGGTTCAACTTATCAGGTGAGTTCCCTTGTTCAAAACCTTTGTGAACTGGAAATGGTGCTTTATGATAATGTATAATGAGTTTTATGCATTCCGTATTATGATTTCGAACTATGAAGTAATTGATTTATTCAAATATCATGCATGTGTTTTCTTTCGTGCTTTATCATATGTAAATTGGTGATATCTTATGAATTGTGCGCCATGGCTTATCTTCTATTATGTCCCAAGATTATCAAGTTCTAAACAACTATGATCGTAAAGACAAGAATTAGAATTATCAATTAACCTGTTTCAATTCGATTAAAGAATTCGATTACAAAGCTCTCTGTGACAGTTTCTCTTTCTCGAACACTTTATCCACGTACAATACTTCAAGTCATATCCCTATCTGGCATGGGACACAAACTATTTATACTAAGCTATAAAACATTACACTAAAACACAATACATTGACTTTAACTTTGACTATTATTACAAAGAGACTTTGACTTTGTGCTTGAGAGTTGACTTTGGATTTGACTTGCTTGACTTTCAGTCTTCAATCTTCATGATCTTGTATCCAACACATATGTGCACTAACAATCTCCCCCTTTGGATTCAAGATCATTTCAAAAAGGTTTTGCAATTCAATCTCCCCTTTAAGCACAAAAATACAATCTCCTCCTTGTAGAACTCTTTCAACAAGAATTGTCTTCAGATAAATAAACATTTGAGCAAACTCCCCCTTTGTCAGAATATCATCAGATTAAATCTCCTCTTTTACTTAGCAATCTTCCTTTTCTTTGAAAAAATTGTCTTCAAAAACGTTTTGTACTCTCTCCAAAGTTTGTCTTCAAGAATAGTAACAATCTTCCCAAGGTTGTAAAAAACCTCTTTCAGACATCAGAAAGAAATTATCTTCAAATTCAGCTCAGTTTACTTCAGCAAATTGTTTTCAAAGAAAATTTCAATAAAATCTGCTCGCATTTTGAAATCTTTGAACTTTCTCTTTCAGCTTTCAACAAAATTTCCTCAAATTAACTGTCTTGACATAAATTTCTTCTTTAAGCTCCATCTTTTCTTTATCAAACCCAAAATTGTTTCAAACTCTTCTTCAGTAAACATTTCTTGCTAATAACTTCTCCCATATTCATTTCTGACTCTAACATTTCTTGATCACTTCTCCCCCTTTTTGATGATAAAGCACTGCAATCATCAAAACTTTTCACAAGAAATGTCATTGATCTGATATGATCTTTTGTAACTGAGCCTCTGATTCTCCGTCAATTCGTAAAGAATGTATTTATCCGAATATTTTCAAATTTAGACAAATTATGAGTGAAATACCTGAATCAACAAATGAATCAGTTAGAAGTGTCTGTCAGTAACACGAAGTCACTATGTGTATCGAATACACAATGGAAAGGAGCTTTTTAATGTTCACTCCCCCAAGTATTCCATTCAATCATCGAATAACACAAGTTTATTCTATGAACTTTTAGACAGAAAAACGAATTTCCTATGTGTTCGTGCTTATGTTTGAAATAATTAATCACATATGATTGCTTTTGATAACCTCAAAATTGTGTAAACCATTGAGACAACAACAGTATAACACAGACTCAATTGTGCATGATCGAAGTGCGAAGGTGGGGCAGACTTCCTTCTTTTTCAATATCCAAATTTTCCAAATGAAAACCAGATAGATTATATGTTGTGTCCCCAGAAAACATTGAAACATCTTCTTGTTGAGAAGAAGATGAGTGTCTGGTGGGGTTTATATCAAGAGTTGTCATGGGCTAGTTGCCTGCTTCAATGATGTTCACCAAAGAATTGTGAAACACCAACAATGTGGCTGCCCGGCTCAGAAAAAGTTGGTGCAGAGTTTGATATTCTTTTACTCTGTTCTCTCACCCGCTTTCTTTTAAACATTGAGTTCACTTCTAACCAAAATCTCATTTCCATTTTACCTCATCACTCAAACCCACACTCAGTTATTTTGACTCCTCGCCTCTCGATCACTAAGGATTAACTTCTTGGGTAGGAAACACTGGTTAACGTGAATCCATAAAAGTCCAGTTAAGCTCGCACAATAAACCCATGTTGTTTTCCTAAAAGAACAATGTTGCTCAAAATGGTTTAACTTTGTAGTTAAAGCATATATATACAAGTCAGATGTTTGTATGCTCATAGATGTAATCATAAGATTTGAGCATTTTAAATATTAAAGACTTTTCAAAACAAGTATATTGAAAAAAAAATGAAATGAATACAAGAAACTTGTTTGAAAATCTGACATTGTATGAAAATGATCAAATAGAAATGATTTATCGATTAAGGCTTAGGTCAACAAAAATTGGATATTGTCTATACGAATCAAAATATAGACATTCTTGAAAGAAACTTTTTGAAATGAAACAAACGCTCAAAATTTTAATATCAAGCGGGGTGTATCACCATCGAAAATGTTGTTCAATTTGAGACATGGTGATAACATGTTCAACAAAAATTTAAACCGGTGTGTGTGAATACTTGAAAGAATATGGAAAAGATAATACACAAGTATTTATCTTTGGAAACACATGGTTTATTAATCATTAAAGCACATATAACATGAAAATATCTAAAAACACATTTCTATATTCATGAAATATTTTTAAGAATTAGAAGTCGTTTGAACATTTAAGAACATGTTTTCATATCTGAAAGTTGTCCTTCTTTTAGACACGTATGAGATTAAGATTAGAAATAAACCTTTTGCTCAGTCTTAAGTCTCATCAAATCAGCTGTAAGTCTTATATGATATGATCATGTAAGCTCTCTCTTAATTCTGCAAAAATCAAAAAATATGTCAAAGTATAAAGCTTTATTCACAAAATTTATTGAAAATAAAATGACATAAAGCAATAAAACTTTGAAAGTACGAGTTCTGATCAGATGTAATGATAAATCATATACCATACTCCTTGACTCTTACTGCCCCTGAAATTATGCATCTAAAAATTTATCAGTGATAAACGTATGCAAAACTTATGAACTCCCCCTCAAATATATGTAGATCATCTTTTCTTGTATCATCTCACACTCCCCCTGAGATCATGATCAACCTTAAGTGCAGATATCTTTCAGATGAAAAATAAAGAAATGAAGAAAAATAACAATAACTAAACTTTAGTAGGTAATCACAGATTAAGTCTTGAGATTTAGCATACCAAATTTTGAAAGGAGAAAATGAAATCTTTTTTCATCAAGAGGCTTGGTAAATAAATCAGCAAGTGGGTAATCAGTTTTTACAAAATAAAGTTCGATTATACCTTTTTCCATATTATCTTTGATAAAGTGATATCTCACGTCAATGTGTTTGTTCTTGGTATGTTGAACATGATTCGCAGATATGGCAATTGCGCTCTTCGAATCACAGTAGATCGGGATCTTGTTGTATGTGAAGACATAATCTCAGAGTTGTTCTCATCCACAACACTTAAGAAGAACAGCTCGCCGCAGCGACGTACTCTGCCTCAGCTGTTGATGTGGATACATAGAGGTGTTTATTGGAAGCCCAACTCACAAGTTTATCGCCTAGAAATTGTATGTGCCCCGACGTACTTTTCCTGTCAAGCATACAACCTACATGGTCTGCATCTGAATATGCTTTCAGTTCAAAACCTGTATCATTAGGATACCATAGACCAAGATCTGCAGTGCTCTTCAGATATCTAAAAATTGTTTTAACTTCAGACAAATGGAATTCTTTCGGAGAAGCCTGATATCTAGCACATAGACATGTAGAGAACATTATATCTGGTCTACTAGATGTTAAATACATTAAAGAACCAATCATCCCTCGGTAGGTTCTAACATCAACAACTTTTCAAGAAGGATCAGTGCCAATCTTAGTTCCAGGTGCCATCGGGGTTCCAATAGGTGTACAATTTTCCATTTTAAATTTACTAAGAATATCAAAAATGCACTTAGCTTGATTGATAAAGATCCCCGTGGAAAATTGTTTGACTTGTAATCCGAGAAAGAAATTCATCTCTCCCATCATACTCATCTGAAATCTTGACACCATGAGGTTAGAAAAATTCTTACAGTATTTTGGATTTGTTGAGACAAATATGATGTCATCCAAATAAACCTGAATTAAAATGATATCAACTTTTTCCTTTTTGATAAAAAGAGTAGTATCGATTTTACCTTTCGAGAAGCCAAACTTGACTAGGAATTTAGATAACACTTCATACCAGGCTCGAGGGGCTTGATTCAGACCATAAAGAGCTTTGTCCAGAATGTATACGTGATTCGGTTTCTCTGGATTGACAAAGCCTTCAGGCACAAAGACGTAGACTTCCTCCTTTAAGATGCCATTGAGAAAGGCAGTCTTCACATTCATTTGATAGACGGTGAAATTCTTGTGGGTGCATATGCAAGAAACATCCGTATAGCCTCGATGCCTACCACTGGAGCATAAGTTTTGTCATAGTCAATACCTTCCTCTTGCCTATATCCTTTAGCCACTAGTCTTACTTTGTTTCTGATCACGATACCATCTTCGTCTTTCTTGTTCTTGAACACCCATTTTATCCCGATTATAGTCTTTCCCTCAGGCTTAGGCACTAGTCTCCAGACTTTGAGTGCTTCGAACTGATTCAGATCCTCTAGCATTGCAGTTACCCAATCTGAGTCGGCTATAGCTTCAGATACGCGTGTTGGCTCTACCTTGCTCATGAATGAGTCATGCATACATATGTTTAAAGTAGCAGACCTAGTTTGCACCGGTTTAGATGGATCTTCTATGATCTGATGTATCAGATCCTCTTTGGTCCACCTATGTTCATGAGGGAGTGGATTTGATGTAGATTGATCATGATTTTCATCTAAGAATTCACTTTCAGTTTCTTCTTGTTCAGGGAGGGGTTCAGTTGAAGTATTTTGTGCAGAAGTTTCAGTTGGTTTAATAGTTTTTGGTTGTTGATTAGTCTTTACAGTACAACCAACTGAGTCAGCTACTTCTGTCTCGACAGTGTCATGTACAACTTTAACTAAAGGAGTAGTTGTTTGAATCGGAGTTTCTTGCTGAACCAGGGGAACGAATTCAGTAGACACATCTAAACTTATTGGATGATGACTGCTTGATTCTTCAGGTATGTCAATCACAACAGATTTAGGCAATTTAGAACCAAGAAACTCAACGTAAAAGAATTTAAACAATAAATCTAATTATGATAAATGAGATGTAGAAGTAGATGGTTTATCAGAATTAGTCGCATTAACCACATGTTCTGGACTGATCTGTCCAAAAGCTAGCACTCCAGTAAGTACGGGTTCTGAACTGTTTTGTTTATAAGCCTAGTCTTCATCAAATGTAACGTTTACGCTTTCAACCACGATCTTTGACTTCTTCATATTCACCTTGTAGGCAGCAGACGTTTGAGAGTAGCCAATGAAAATGCCTTCGTTAGCCTTTGGATCGAACTTGTTCAAGTTCTCTTTGTCGTTTAGTACGAAACACCTGCATCTAAAAATATAAAAATGTTTAATGCTAGGTGTACGATTATTTATTAAATCATATGACGTTTTACCAAACCGGTGGTGGATTATGGAGAGATTTTGCATGTAGCAAGCAGTCGACATAGCTTCAGCCCATAGCAACAAAGGTAAATCCGATTGACTCATCAGAGTTCAAGCGGCCTCGACTAGCTTTCTGTTATGTCTCTCTACGACTCCGTTATGTTCAGGCGTTCTGGCAGCAAAAAACTGATGTGTAATCCGGACCGATTCGAGATAATCTTCAACAATTCTGTTCTTAAAATCTGTGTCGTTGTTTGTTCGTAGAAGCTTGACTGTCTTTTGCATATTTACTTGAGTACTCTTTAAGAATGTGATGATGACTTCGGGCGTCTCATCTTTTGATCTCAGAAATTTGACCCAAGTATACCGCGAGTAATCGTCCACAATCACTAAAACGTATTTCTTGTCATTTATACTTTGAGTACGCATTAGACCGCAAAGATCCATATGCAACAATTCAAGTGGAGAACTTGTACTAGGCTCAGGATTTGGCTTTTGAGCGGCTCCCTTCATTTTGCCCTTCTCACACGCTGCGCACAGATGTTCTTTCTCGTACTTAAGCTCTGGAAGTCCTTTTACTAATTTTCCAGTGACCAGTTTGTTGATGTAACGAAAATTCAGGTGAGAAAGCCTTTGATGCCATAACAAGCTTTGTTGCAACGAGGCTTTTGACAGTAGACACACCTCATTGTTAGTCTTGACTTTTGACAAGTTGATCGTGTAGAGGTTTGACTTTCTCGTACCGACCAAGAGTTCCTTACCGTCTTTGGTACGGACAGAACACCTCTTGGCCTTGAAATCAACCTCTAGGTCTTTGTCACAGAACTGTCCAATGCTAAATAGGTTATGTCCTAAACCTTCAACGTAGCTCACCTTCGTAATCATTACGTTATCTTGAATGACGTCACCCTAGCCCAAAATTGGTGAAAACTGGTCGTTCCCTAAGCGCACGTTCCCGCAGTATTTCTCTGTATAATTAGACAAAATATCTTTCTGCCAAGTCATATGCTTGGAGCAACCACAATCCAAGTACCACATATGATGGGTCTGCATAGGAGAAATCAGGGAACGACAACTTTAGGTACCCATTTAAATCTGGGTCCTTTAAGATTAGCGTAAGATTTTGGCACCCATATAAATTTGGGTCCTCTTTTTGTTTTGAGAAGCTTTAGAATGATAAACATGATAAGTACTAAACCAATCATCAGAATATTGGTGAGAAAAAAAAATCATGCTGTCTATATTTAGATGACTTAGTAGTAGACTGAGATAATTGAAGTAATTGCTTTATTGTATATTTCTTGTAAGGAATTACAAGTTTTTGTTTATCAGGAGCAACAGTACCAATTACACCAGAAATACTACCAGCCATTCTATTACAAACACTATTAGGATATGATTTTGCTTACTCATCAATCTTCTGTTTTGGTCACCACTCAGTTCGATCTTCAGACCTTTTCCTTTTCAACTTTGAAACAAAAGATTTAGATTTGGTAGGAAAAACAGATTTCTGAGTTTGTCGTTTCTTAAGCTTACCAGTGTTGGTCCGTTTCTGTGAGCATCGTTTCTTTTGCTTTTTACCTCTCTCATAATAGTTAGTACTCACAGAAACTGATTTACCAACCTTGGTTGATGATTCACTACTTCAAACACACTAGGTAAAGCTTCAGAGTTAATGATAAAAGTAGAATGATCTGGAATTTTAGCATTAAAGTCAAACATATCAATTTCATTAACACACCCATCATCAGAATTTAGAAAATCATTTGCAGACGCAAATAAGTCATCAAAATCATCTTCCGAAGTTTGAGGTGCCTTAGAAGATGTTGAACACTCTTTGGATCCAGTTTTAAAAACAGTGTTTTTCATTAAAGTAGAAAATACAACTTGTTCAATATCAACCAAAATTCTTTCATCAGGTAAAGCATTTTCATGATCAGTTATTTTTCTTTCTAACACGAGTGGAGGAACATAAATTTTTGCTTTATTAGGTTTTGCCTCCAAATGTTGTGTAGAATAACTTGCAAAATAATCATTTGAAAGAAACTTTAATTTTTCTAAAAGATAACTATCATTCAGCTTTTGATAGCATAATGGTAGTTGCATTTTCATTGTATTCTTTTTGTTTTCATCTTCTTTGGCTTCTACTTCATCAAAAGATTTGGTAACAAATTTGGGTTTCAAATGAAGATGTTTAGTAGCTGCTTGTAGAAAATCAAAGTTATACAATGATGGTTGTTTTCTGATTGCTTTATTTAGATAATGTGGGTTATCGTAACCGAGTTCCCACTTCTCTTTAACATCAGAATCCTTATTTGGTGTGTTTAAGAAAATGGTTTGATCTGTTTGTCCTCTAGCATATAATTTAGCTTCCAAACCATTTACCTTTTTCTCCAAACTCTTATTTTCAACCTGCAATTTGTGAACTTTCAGAACACATTCTTGTTTCTCAGTATCAGACTTGGAAAGTTTAGAAACAATTTCAGAAATATTATTTTCAAAACAATCTTTTTGATGTTTAAAATCAGAAGCATATTTGTTTAGCGAGTCAATCAGACTTTTGTTCCCAACAAGTTGCTTGTTGAGATCAAAAATAGTTTGACGTTACTTTGCAACTCTACTCCTTTCCTTTTTAATTTGGCTTGAAGGTCTTGAAGCTCTATCATCATGGCTTCCATTTTGTTTACAAAATTAGATTCAGAAAAGTTTAGTACCTCATCAGATGTTTCTTCGTCTTAGTTATCATACTTAACCACTTTACCCATCAGACACATGTGTGTTGTTTCTTCCTTTCTTCCTCATCGGAGTGGTCAAGCCAAAACTCGTCTTCAGCCATTAAAGCTTTTCCCGCTTCTTTCTGCTTAGCCAATAGCATCTTCTGCTTATATTAATCTGAATTTCTGACGGTAGGCTTGCGACAGTCCTTGGCGAAATGGCCGACTTTTCCGCAATTGTAGCACTTGATCAAATCATCAGTCTTTTTCTCACTTCCGTAATCATTGACATACATCTTTTTTGTAATACCCAGTTTCGAAATGTTTGTTCATTTTTGGAAGTTGGGGGAAAAGAGAAGCGACTCAAAGTACAGGGGGTTATTTGAAACTTAGGTTTTATATAACCTAAATATCAAGATATTTGAGATTTAAATCTCATTCAGTATTTTGTTTAAGCCAACTTAGAGTGTGAGAGAGTGCAGAGCAAGAAGCAGAGAGAAAGAGAAAGAGATCTTGAGGATCGATTCGTTTTGGTCAAATAGAGGTATGATTCTAGCTTAATACTTCTATCTGCATGTTATAGTCGGTAAATAGTCTTGTTAATCAAGCTTTTAACCGTGTATTTGATCGCTTTAATGATCAAAAAGTTTTTTGGGTTGAACTGTTAGTCGCCGACTTACAGTATGAACTTGACCGGGAAGATGATGTATATCGGTAGTTTGCATTCGACCGACATAGTGTAAAAGACCGATAGTATATTCGACCGGTATAATGAAGGACCGGTAGTTGTATTCGACCAGTAGAGGTTCGACCGGTAGGTTGTAAAGGACCGGTAAGTGGTTCGACCGGTAGTTGTGTTCGACCGATATGTTGTTAATCTGTCCTAAGAGGTTTTGATCAAGATGGTTTCGACCTGGATAGTAGCAGCATGTTATATTTGATGGGTTTTTAGAAGAAAAAGGTGTTAGTCACCAGTTAGCTTACCTTTGTTTTAATACCATCGTAGGTGGTGTTAATCAGTAGAAGTCAGAGTTTAATCCAGAAGAATCAGAGGTGAGTCTTTCAAACTAAATCTTTTATGATTTGAGCAGTTAATTGATAAATGTGAGTTTTATATACTGCGCATTTATAGAATTGAAAGTTATGCAGAATTATTTCAAAAGATTGATTTAATCAGTTGGGCATGTTTATGCTCAATGTATATAAACTTGTTTTATATACAGGCAGGACTGGTGTATGCATACATTTTAGTTAGAAGTCTGACCTAAGTTGGGAAGTGTGACCCGCCTGCTCGTACCCGGGAGTGTGGCCTGTTTATGCCATTAGTGTGTGTCCCTAAAATAAGGCAGGGCGAGACAGACATACCGTCTTTGACGGGAATGTTGGTCAGTAGCTTAAGGTACGCTTGCGAAGCGTAAAAAGTGGTTAGTGATGGCCAGTAGATTGAGTTATACCTGCGAAGCATAAAGTATTTTAAAGTATGATTAAAAGAGCAGGTTATGTTTTGAGATATAAAGCTTTGTTTAAATGTTTTAATTAATATTTGAACTGTTGCAGTAGTGATTGGAGGGAACTCACTAGACCATTGGTCTAACCCTCGCTATTTCAAAATTTTAATCCTATTTCAGGTTATCGAAAAGTAGCAGGTATAGATAAAGGTAAAGAGAAGATATGAGCTATAAGCAAGAGATAGAAGACTTCCTGCAGTAGTTTACCTTTTTGAACTCAGTTGTGTAATAAGAGATAGTGTAACCTTGTACTCTGAAATGTAAGCCTGGGGCAGTGTTTAGTAAATTGTTATTTTATTGTATATATAAATGTTCAGGTTGTTACATTCTTCTCTTCTGCCTTTCTGTCCTAAACTTCTTTTCCTCAAACCTTCTTCCTTCCACTCGTTCTATATGCTCATGATTTCTTGACCCTGACGAGTACCTTTGAGTGTTTGAACCCGACTTCTTGTAGAACTTATTTTAAAACGCTCGGGTCAACAATAACATCGCTTGCTTGAGATTCTCTCCGTCATCACTGTCAGAATCAGAATCAGCAGAATCGTCAGAACTGGTAATCACTACTTTCTTTTTCGTCTTCTTTTCTTTCTTCTCTTTCTCTTTCTGACCAGCCACTAAAGCTATGGGATCAGCTACTTTCTCAGCTTTGTTTTTTTCTCCTCTTTTCTCTTCGACCTCCTCTTCATTCTGTCTCAACGTTTCATACACTTCATGAAGTGGGATGTCACTAAGGTCTTTCATCTGTTTCATTCTTGTGTGCTTCATCCACTCAGGCTGAAGGATGCTGAGGAACTTGACATTGTTTTATATCTTCTTCGATTTGTTCTTGGCAAACTCATTAAGTAGTAGAACAAATCTTTCATATGTTTCTTGAAGGCTCTCATTCTCTTTTGCCTTGAATTCTTCATAGCTATTTATACAATTGGCAACCTTCATCTGGTTTCCGACCTTAGATCCCATCATTATCTTTTGGAGTTGATCCCACATTTTCTTCGCGTTAGCTTTGTAGCTGTCGATTTTGATGTAGATCTCATTGGGTATGCTCTATAAGAGTAGAGATCTTGCTTGCTTACCGGCTCTGTATCTGTTCTTTTGTTTTTCAGTATAATGAGAAAGGTCTTTCGGAACATTCTCTGTCTTTTGAGCTCTATCCACCTTTCCATCTTCACTATCTAAAGACTCGTCATCTGGTATTTCCATAGTGAGAGGTACCATCGGGCCTTCCGTGATTGACAGCAAAATATTTTCCCCGTTGGCATGTCTGTCAATGAAATCAAGGAACCGGTTTTTCCACTATCCGTATTCTCCTTTGAACAGTACCGGAGGCTTTACGTCTGTACCAATTGAAAGTGCGTCTTTGGAAGTCATCTTGTTTCAAAAATGTACAATAAGAACTTGAAAATGATCATTAGTCCAAGTGAAATCAGAAATACAACAAATCTTAGAAAGAAATTTCAGAAATTGAATTTCCAAAAATCTACCAAGTATAGAATTAGCACACTACTGTGAAATACAAAGAATTCGCATACAGAATTCGCATACAAGCAAAAATAACCTAGAATTCGCACACTACACACACTAACCTTAGAATTCGTACACAAGACAATATCTGAATTCGCATACACAGAATTCGCACGCAGGTATATGCGAGTTCTAGGAAATCGCATACAACACTTATGCGAACTCTAGACTTTGAAATTTATTGAAAAACAAGCTTTTCGCATAAAACTTTTCGCACACCAGACTCACACGAATTCTACACTTAGAAATAATAGTTGAAAAACAAAGAATTCGTATAACACCACTATGCGAATTCTATCTTTGGACGATTTTTACAAAACTTTTCGTATAAAGGGCTTATGCGAATTCTGACAATTCGCATATAAGCTTGTACGAATTCTGAGGTTTTCGCACAACATACATATGCGAATTCAAAACATTTCGCATAATACAGATATGCGAATTCTACACTTGTGAGATTTTCATTCAAAGCAAAATTATGCGAAATCCTCTTAGATGCGAGTTCTTGAGAATTGTGCGAATTCTTGAGATCTCGTCGAAAATTCACTCTGATTGGCTCAAAAACCCACGAAATCTTCAAATTTTTAACTGAAACTTTGACAATAAGATCACAAACATTTCTAGAATCGATTACAATCACTAAATTACAACAAGATTCACTCAAATAAACAAATTGATCCAATACAGTGCTTTACGAACTAGTGAACTCTCAAAATGAATGAAAACATCAAATTGACGTACAATTATAGTGCAAATGACACCAAACCTATACAACATTTGTCTAAACACTTATACCAACACAATAGACTCGATTAAACTCGCAATTTCACTGAAAAAATCGAAATTCGATCAAAATCAGAAACCGTGCGAAACTCCATATTTCTTGATTGATTTCAACTCGAATTCTGCTCTAATACCAATTATTAAGTCCCAAGATTATCAAGTTCTAAACAATTATGATCACAAAGACAAGAATTAGAATTATCAATTAATCTGTTTCAATTCGATTAAAGAATTCGATTACACAGCTCTTTGTAACAGTTTCTCTTTCTAGAACACTTTGTCCACGTACAATACTTCAAGTCATATCCCTATTTGACATGGGACACAAACTATTTATACTAAGCTATAAAACATAACACTAAAACACAATAGATTAACTTTGACTATTATTACAAAGAGACTTTGAATTTATGTTTGAGAGTTGACTTTGGCTTTGACTTGCTTGACTTTCAGTCTTCAGTCTTCATGATCTTGTATCCAACACATATGTGCACTAACATCTTTAATCATCGGGGATGATTGAACCGTGATCATGGAATTCATTTCCTTACACACGGGAACGACATGGATCAGGGGGGCGAATGGGGATTTACTGGGGGCCCCGAGAGAGAAATATCCAAAATTCTCGAGAATCGATTCCGGACGCGGAATGGTTCATTATCGTGTGGTGATTCATTTTTGTCAAGACAAACTTTATTAAATTGTTTTCTGCTACTATTGTAAAAATGTCCGAGGTTGGGAATTCACTAGACCTTTTGGTCTAACCCTCGCTTTCAAACTTCTTAAAATCCCATTTTCAGGTAAGGGTGTTATTGGTGCTTCGTCTAAGGGAAAGGAGAAGTGTTAAGATCTTTAGAGAGAGAACCTGATGACAGTTCAGCTAAAGGCGACTTTTGTGTGGACTCTTAGCTTCTCGGCTGTGATAGAACTAATTTCTTTTTAACTATGTTAATCTTTCGCTTTCATATACTTTGTAATGGGGCTCACTTTGGGATTTTAAATTTATGTTATGTTATGCTCGTTTTGGGTTGTTACAATTGGTATCAGATCAAGGTTTAAGGGATTTAGGTGACCATTTGGACCTAAACTTAAAATTGTGGGATAAGGGACACAACCGAGAATAGGATGTCCTAGGAAGTACCTCTTTAGGGATACATGTAATGGGAGGCAACGACTGACATGTAATGTAAATTTAAAATTACATCTGGACAATGTAAGTACAAGTTTACAGCTACATGTGTGTGCTTAGTTGTCTTATTATAGTGGGGTTGGTTGAATAAATATCGTTTATGTGATGTTTCAGAAGTCGTCATGTCTGAGCGAGTGTTGAGGAGCAGGTCGGTACAGGTAGAGGAGAAGATTCCGGCTAATGAAGTCTGTTAGGACCAAGTCTCATTTGATTCAAGATCATACAATACGAAGATCGCAATCCGAAGCTAAAGCAGAAAAGTCCTCTCATTAATATTAGTCTAAGTTGTTTGTAGTAAAATAGTCAAAGTTAGTTGTTATTGTATTTTATTGTTATTAAGTAATTAGTTAGTTTAGTTCTAATATCTAGATATTATATTCTAGATATTATATTGTTAGTTGTTAGATAATATCTAAAATAGATATTATGTAGGTAAAGCAAGTGTGTTAGAGAAGTTTGAGTTGTTCAACATATCAGATCACACACAAGAACACACAGAAAGGTGTAAAAATAGAGAGAACACATCGAGAGCTTCAATAGATCAATCTTGTAACGATTGTTATTTATCAAACAGGTTGGTAATCGTTTAATGTGTTTGTATTGATAAAACTTGATAGTATTGTGGACCCACAATTGGTATCAGAGCCTGATAATAGATTCAAATCAAATTTTATAAACTCGACTCTGTGATCTTATTTTTCAAAATCATTTTCGAGATTTAGAGTGTTTTAGAGGTTGAAATCGATCAGGATGTGATCGATTAGTGTGATAGATCGAGTTGTTGTGATTTTGTTTTAGTTTAAAGCTTAAATCGAGTTCCAATTTATTGATTTTGTGGTCTGAAAGTCGTTTGAAAAAAACGTCACTGTTCCATCGATCAAATTTTTCAAAAAGTGAGTTTTATCGAGATCGAGTGGTAATAATCTGTTCTAGAAGTGTTTGTAGTCATTTTGCTAGAGTTTGGGACTGTTAATCTTGGAAAAACAGGTTTCTAGTCGAATTTTCAAAGAACAGGACGAACTCACGCAAAGTTTAGTTTGCGCCAGTTCATAAGTCTCGTTTGCGCCATCAGTTCATCGTGTAAACTCTAACTCGCGCCACACACTGATCAGGCAAAGCCCACTTTGCGCGACCAACGTCTCACGCAAACAATAGTTTTCGCGACCCCCTTTTAGCGCAAACCTCAATTCTCGCGACCAACGTATCACGCAAAACTCAATTCGCGCGACACACATCACGTAAAACCTCAGTTCGCGTGATCAACTCATCACGCAAAGCATAAGTCAACTTTGCGCCAACTCCTTGTAGTGCAAACCATAGTTGTGCCAGCTACATTTCACGATGACTTCAAAAGACGCTCTTTCCATTGGCACTGATGTCAAACCCGTAGTTCTGTTTAAAGGGGATTACGAACAATGGAAAGACAGATTTCTTGACTTTGTGGATCGACACGTAAACGGAGATAATATTCTTTTATCAATAAAAGAAGGTCCCATGGCACCACTTTCTGTCCAAGTACCTGATGATGATGATGCTGAAGATGATTCTTCTGACAGTGAGGATGGGAACGTGGAAAGAGAACAAAAGATGAAAACTGTTACGCTAGAGTATGCCCAATTTTCTGAAGAACAAAACAACCGTTTCAAAGTTGATAAGCAAGCAAGATCTTTACTTCTTCAAAGTAACCCGAATGATATTTACATCAAAATAGACAGCTACAAAGCTACTGCTAAGAAGATGTGGGATCAACTTCAAAAGATGATGATGGGATCTAAGGTTGGGAAGCAGATGAAAGTCGCAAACTATATAAACAGTTATGAAGAATTCAAAGCCTTTGAGGATGAAAGCCTAGCGGACACTTATGAACGATATGTTCTGCTTCTGAACGAGCTGTCAAAGAATAAAGTTAAAAAGAAACAGATTGAGTACAACGTCAAGTTTCTCATTGTCCTTCCAACCGGAATGGAAAAAGCATACACGAAGAATGAAACAGATGAAAGATCTGAGTGACATTCCACTCCACGAGGTGTATGAGACACTAAGGCAGAACAAAGAAGAAGTAGAAGATAAAAGGAGTGGAAAGAAAAAGGAAGTTGAGAAAGATCCTAATTCCATAGCACTTGTTGTCAAAGATAAGAAGAAAAAGAAGAAAGTGATTACAAGTTCTGAATCAGAAACTGAATCTGATGGAGATGATAGAGAAAGTCTCAAGCAAGCACTGTAATTACTGACTCGTGCATTCCAAAAGAAATTCTACAAGAAACCGGGATCAAATACACAGAGATATTCTTCATCAAGCTCCAAGAACCGTGAGCATAGAGAAAGAGTAGAAGGAAGTAGATTTCTTGAGAAGAAACCAAGAGAAAGGAAGAAATTTGGGAATGACTACACCAGTACAGACAAGAAAGCTGATGTCCCAATCATATGCTACAACTGTGGCATGACTGGACATTACGCCTCAAACTGTCGAAAGCCAAAGGTTCACAATACGGTGTATTATCAGAATAAACTAATGTCAGCCAAGCAACAGGAAGCCGACAAGGCGTTAATGGCTGAAGATGAATTCTGGTTAGATCATTCTGAAGAGGAAGAAGAAAAAGAGAATGAAGAAGCTGCTAATATGTGCTTGATGGCTAATCATGCAAAGTATGATGATTTAGATAATGAAGCAGCTGAAGAGGTAATGAACTTAACTGAAAATAACATTATGATCAAAATGGATGCAATGATGGTCGAACTTCAAGACCTTCAATCAAAACTGATAAGGGAAAAAGTCAGAGTTGCTAGGCATAATCAAAAGATCTTTGAGCTAAATAAGTCAGTTATTGGGAACAAAGATCTCATGGATTCCCTACGCAAATCTGCTTCTGATTTTAATCTTAAAAACGATTGTTTAGAAAAGAAGTTTTCTGTTTTTGTTTCTCAAATTTGTAAGTCTAATTTAGAAAATAAACAAACTGCCTTAATTGTTTATAAGCTGCAGTTTGAGAACAAGAACCTAAATAAGAAAATAAATGGTCTGGAAACCAAACTTTACTCAATAGGCCAAATAGATCAAACTATTTTCATGAATACACCAAATGAAGAGGCTGATTTTAAAGCAAAATGAGGATTAGGTTGTAATAATCCTCATTACCTGAAACATGTTATCAAAAAACAGCCTGGTTTATATAATGCAGATTATATGTATGATGCTCGTAAACATTCTCATTTGAACCCCAAATTTGTTACCAAATCATCCGAAGAAGTCGAGGCAAGAGAAGATATAAATAGAAAAAATTTGAAGAAAATGCAACTACCATTCTGTTATGCAAGACTGAATGGCAGTTATCTTTCGGAAAAACCAAAAGTTCTTTCAAAAGAATATTTTGCTACCTATTCTTCTACTGAAATGGATTCAAAACATGTTTGAGCTAAAACTTATCTACCTCCACTCGTATTAGAAAGCAAAATAATTGAATTAGAAAATGTCTTATCTGACGAAAGAATTTTGGTGAATATAGAACAAGATGTGTTTTCTACTGTTATGAAGAACACTGTTTTTCATTATAAATCTACAAAGTGTTCTACAGTTTCAAAAGCACCTCACACTTCTACTAATTTCTTTGATGACTTATTTGAGTCTGCAAATGATTTTTTAAATGCTAAAGAAGGGTGTATAAAAGGAGTAAATATGGTTGATTTCAATGCTTCACTTCCAGATCATTCTATTTTTCTTGTAAAAGGAAAGGCTTTACCAAGTGTTTATAAAAATCAGCGTTCTCAGACACAGAACACCTCTGGTAAACGCAAGAAAAGCCAATCTCAGAAATCTGATTTTCCTAATAAATCTAAATCTTCAAATTAGATTCGTACTACTAACCTTCCTTTTCACAGAAAATTAGATGGTTCAGCTTCACTTCAGAGAAGAGGGAGCTAGAAGGAAGAAAATCTTTTCATGAAGAAGAAACCATTTAAAGATGAAAGCTCATGTGTACATACGCATAATGAAACGAAGAACAATGCGCTGAAAAGTAAACCTGCTCATGTTTACACGAGAGATCACATGATAAGGTTATCAGGTAAGGAAAATTCTTGTTCTTACTGTCGTACACATGATCCTGTTCACATAACCAAAGATCATTACTGTTATGGTTCTTATTGCATAACCCCCAAAAAAACTGTAACTAACACATATGGACCCAAATACCAGTGGGTACCAAAGAAAACTAAACCTGTGTTGCAGGCACCTACTGTCAAGGGGGAGTAGAAGAAGAATGGTTCTTGAGTAAATCAGCTCAAGACCCTCAAGACTCGGACTTAAATGTCAAGACAATGGTTCTTGAGTAAATCAGCTCAAGACCCGAACTTAAATGTCAAGACAATGGTTCTTGAGTAAATCAGCTCAAGACCCGGACTAAAATGTTAAGACAATGGTTCTTGAGTAAATCAGCTAAAGACCCGGACTTAAATGTCAAGAACAATGGTTCTTGAGTAAATCAGCTCAAGACCCGGAATTAAATGTCAAGAACAATGATTCTTGACAAAATCAGCTCAAGACCCGGACATCAATGTCAAAGTGTGTCAGGATCGAAACTCAAACAAGAATAACACACTCAGAAAGAATGTTAAAGAAGTTGCGGAAAAACAATTTAACACAAATCAATGGAACAGTTTATGAAACTCAAATCACAAGTTTATATTGCATTAAACTTAATGATTACACACAAAACCTCAATCTGTTGAACAGGATCAACAAACGTTCTATACTTCTCTATAGAAAGGATCTAAACTAGTCTTGAGGTTAATTCTCTCTAACAAAACTTATCAATTATTCTATCATAATGTACTATATAATCTATAACATCTAGAATATATTTACAGAGTAGATTACAAGATAATTATCAAAATAAACTTGATCTTCAATATCAATCCCATAATTATCTTCAGCCTTATCTCCAACTTGTCTTTATCTCCAAGGCATCTTTATCTTTATAAGCAACACTAATTATCTTCAGAAGTATTAACCATCATCAGCAGCATTAATCTTCAGCAGTACTAACTACTAGCAGTACTAACTCTCCAAGCAGTACTAACTATTCAAGTAGCAGCACTAACTCTTCAAGCAGTATTAATTCTACTAGCAGTAGTAATTACTTACAAGATTAATTAGCAGCATAAACCATACTTAGCTCATTCAGACCCAACAAAAGTGGTTTCTAAGTAAATCAACTTAGAACCCGTGCTTCAAAGAAGAAGACCTTATTAAAATGCTGATATGAGAGATTGTACTCCGATACTCCAACGAGGAAATCAATCTTCAAGGGGGAGTACATTTATTTCTAAAATTTTTAAATGCATATCTTTTCAAATGATAATTTTTTCAAATGCATAATTTCAGGGGGAGTAAGAGAAGTTCTTTGTTTTACTGTTTTTTTTTTGTCTTTTCAATATTAGTGAATAAAGTTTCTTTGACTTGACTTAAGAATTTTGCAGAATTTTTGAGAAGAGCTTATACGATCATATGTTTATGACTTTAAGCTAAGCTTCATGAGATGAAAGATCACACTTAAAGGTATATTCCTTTAACTTAATCTCATATGTGATTGAAAGAACGACAACATTCAATCATTGAAAACATATTCTTAAAAGTTCAAACCACTTCCTGATTTTTCATAAGATTTTATATTTTGGGAGTGTACTTTAAATGTTCTACATGAGCTTACATGATTTTAAATCATTTTGAGCAACATATTCTTTATAGGATATACGGGATCAGTGTGCTAGGAATTAACACAACTTCTATGGAATCACGTTAACCAGTGATTTCTACCCATGAAGTTAATCCATAGTGATTGGGTGTGAGGAGTCAAAAGAAATGAGTGTGGAAGAGTGATGAGGTATCATGAACAAGATAGTTCGGTAAGCAGTGAGCTAAATGTTTAAATGAAAGAGGGTGTGAGAACAAAGTTAAAAGAATATCACAACTCTACACCAACTTTTTCTGAGTCGGGCAGCCACATTTCTAGTGTTTCACATTTCATTTGTGAACATTATTGAAACAGGCAACTAGCCAATGCCAACTCTTGATCAAACCTCACTATCTACTCATTTTCTTCTCAACAAGAAAGTGTTTCACATATTCAAAGGGAAGCAACACATATGCTATCTGATTTTCATTTCGAAAATTTGGATATTGAAAAGAAGGAAGTCTGCCCCACCTTCGCACTTCATTGATTCACATTGAGTTTGTGTTTAACTTACTGTTGTCTCAGTGGTTTACACAATTTGGAGCCCTATAAGCGATCATCAAGTGCTTAATTCTTTCTATCACAAGCACGAACACACAAGGAATTTGTTTCTTTGTCATAACGTTTATAGAAATAACCTTTGTGGTGTTTCGATGATTAAATGGAAGCCCTAGGGGAGTCAACATCAAACAGCCCATTTCCATTGTGTATTCGTTACACACAGTGACTTAGTGTTACTGACAGGCGTTTCTAACTGATTTGTTTATTGCTACAGGTGTTACATGACTATTTTGTCTAGATTTGCAAAGATCTGGATAAATATATATTGCATTGACGAATCAGAGGCTCTTTATGATCAACATTTCTTGTCATCAAGTTTTGATGAAATCGTTACACTTCTCATCAAAAAGGGGGAGAAGATCAACCCAAGAAATGGAGAAGAGATAACCAAGAAATAACATGTTTCAAGAATCACGTCCAAGATTGGATTCTTCAAAGAGCAAGTATTCTGAAGATATGCTGATTCGTGAGAAATTTTCTTTGAAGATACTTTGCTGAAGAATTTCGAGCTGAAACTAGAGATAATTTCTTCCCATGAACTGAAGGAGAGAAAAACTACATCTTTTGGGGAGTTTACTATATCTTGAAGACTAAAAGAGAGATTGCATCTTCTGTGCTGAAAGAGAAGATCGTATTGCTAAATCATTTTCGTAATGATCTTGATCCAAAGGGGGAGATTGTTAGAATACAGTCTCATTGGATTCATGATCATACAATACGAAGATCGCAATCTGAAGCAAAAGCAGAAAAGTCGTCTAATTAATATTAGTCTAAGTCGTTTGTAATAAAATAGTCAAAGTTAGTTGTTATGTATTTTATTGTTATTAAGTAATTAGTTAGTTTAGTTATAATATCTAGATATTATATTCTAGATATTATATTGTTAGTTGTTGGATAATATCTAAAATAGATATTATGTAGGTAAAGCAAGTGTGTTAGAGAAGTTTGAGTTGTTCAACATATCAGATCACACACAAGAACACACACAAAAAGGTGTAAAAACAGAAAGAACACATCGAGAGCTTCAATAGATCAATCTTGTAACCATTGTTATTTAAAAACAGGTTGGTAATCGTTTAATGTGTTTGTATTGATAAAACTTGATAGTATTGTGGACCTACAATTGGTATCAGAGCCTGATAATAGATTCAAATCAAGTTTTATAAACTCGACTCTGTGTTCTTATTTTTCAAAATCATTTTCGAGATTTAGAGTGTTTTAGAGGTTGAAATCGATCAGGCTGTGATCGATTAGTGTGCTAGATCGAGTTGTTGTGGTTTGATTTCAGCTTAAAGCTTAAATCGAGTTCCAATTTAGCGATTGTGTGGTCTGAAAGTCGTTTGAAAAAAACGTCTGTTCCATCGATCATTTTTTTCAAAAAGTGAGTTTTATCGAGATCGAGTGGTAATAATCTGTTCTAGAAGTGTTTGTAGTCATTTTGCTAGAGTTTGGGACTATTAATCTTGGAAAAACAGGTTTCTAGTCGAATTTTCGATGAACAGGACGAACTCACGCAAAGTTTAGTTTGCGCCAGTTCATAAGTCTCGTTTGCGCCATCAGTTCATCGCACAAACTCCAACTCGCGCCACACACTGATCACGCAAAGCCCATTTTGCGCGACCAACGTCTCACGCAAACATTAGTTTTCGCGACCCCCTTGTAGCGGAAACCTCAATTTGCGCGACACGCATCACGCAAAACCTCAGTTCGCATGATCAACTCTTCACGCAAATCATAAGTCAACTTTACGCCAACTTCTTGTAGCGCAAACCATACTTTGCTTCACGTACATCTCGCGCAAAGCTCTCTTGCGCCATCTACATTTTACGATGACTTCAAAAGACAATCTTTCCATTGGCACGGATGTCAAACCCCCAGTTCTGTTTAAAGGGGATTACGATCAATGGAAAGACAGATTTCTTGACTTTGTGGATCGACACGTAAACGGAGATAACATTCTTTTATCAATAAAAGAAGGTCCCATGGCACCACTTTCTGTCCAAGTACCTGATGATGATGATGCTGAAGATGATTCTTCTGACAGTAAGGATGGGAACGTGGAAAGGGAACAGAAGATGAAAACTTTTGCGCTAAAGTATGCCCAATTTTCTGAAGAAAAAAAGAACCGTTTCAAAGCTGATAAGCAAGCAAGATCTTTACTTCTTCAATGTAACCCAAATGATATTTACATCAAAATACACAACTACAAAGCTACTGCTAAGAAGATGTGGGATCAACTTCAAAAGATGATGATGGGATCTAAGGATGGGAACCAGATGAAAGTCGCAAATTGTATAAACAGTTATGAAGAATTCAAAGCCTTTGAGGATGAAAGCCTAGAGGACACTTATGAACGATATGTTCTGATTCTGAACTAGCTGTCAAAGAATAATGTTAAAAAGAAACATATTGAGAACAACGTCAAGTTTCTCAGTGTCCTTCAACCGGAATGGAAAAAGCATACACGAAGAATGAAAAAGATGAAAGATCTGAGTGACATTCCACTCCACGAGGTGTATGAGACACTAAGGCAGAACGAAGAAGAAGTAGAAGAGAAAAGGAGTGGAAAGAAGATGGAAGTTGAGAAAGTTCCTGGTTCCATAGCACTTGTTGTCAAAGATAAGAAGAAAAAGAAGAAAGTGATTACAAGTTCTGAATCAGAAACTGAATCTGATGGAGATGATGTAGAAAGTCTAAAGCAAGCACTACAATTATTGACCCGTGCATTCCAAAAGAAATTCTACAAGAAAACGGGATCAAATACACAGAGATATTCTTCATCAAGCTCCAAGAACCGTGAGCATAGAGAAAGAGTAGAAGGAAGTAGATTTCTTGAGAAGAAACCAAGAGAAAGGAAGCAATTTGGGAATGACTACACCAGTACAGACAAGAAAGTTGATGTCCCAATCATATGCTACAACTGTGGCATGACTGGACATTACGCCTCAAACTGTCGAAAGCCAGAGGCTCACAATACGGTGTATTACCAGAACAAACTAATGTTAGCCAAGCAATAGGAAGCCGACAAAGCGTTAATGGCTGAAGACGAATTTTGGTTAGATCATTCTGAAGAGGAAGAGAATGAAGAAGCTGCTAATATGTTCTTGATGGCCAATCATGCAAAGTATGATGATTCAGATAATGAAGTCAATAACCTCTTTAGGTGGACCACTTACCCTTATTTCAAAACAAAAAGGTGGTTCAAAAGAAAGTCTTGATGAAGAATCAAAGAACTCATAAGAAAAGTCATTAAGAAAAGAGTCAAAAATAAAATCCATTAAGGACATGATAGTTGAAGAAGATGATCATTCAGACTCAAACTCAGATGAAAATATAAATGGTTTTGCCAAATCTCTTGCTTTTATTACTCATCAATTCAATAAGAAATTTGGTAATAAAGTATTTGAAGGAAGAAGAGATGATGAAGAAAGAGAGGAAATCCAGAAAAAAGATTTCAGAAAACTGAATATCAACAAGAACCCAAATATACTCTGCATAGTGATCAAAAGGGTGTTCACTACAACAATCTTGAAGTTGTTCAACAAACAAGAACTCATCAACCATTTCAACCAAAGTATCCTCAACCTCAGAGATACTTTCAACCTCAACCTCAGAAGTCAGAGACAGTTACTGCTCTTCCACCAAACCAAAATGATGGGAGATGCTTTAGATGTGGAAAACCATGCCATTTTTCTACAAACTACAGAGGTAGACTGATCAAGGATCAAGACTACTACAAAAACAAGTACAAGTACAATGTCAGAGAAAGAGTACTTGTTGCAGAGATGGAAGACTGGTTGTCAGACTCAAAAAGTGATGGAGAGGAAGAGCCTACCAACCCCGTGGTATGGCTATTACAGATGGTGATCAGACTAATGAATCATCATAGGACCTCTCTGAAAAGGAAAATTCTCCATCTACTTCTGAAAGTGAACTTGAAATGGATGTTCTTAATTTAACAGATGAATTTCAGAGCTTAAAGCAAAAAACTCATTGAAGAAAAAAAAAGAGAAAACAAATAACAAAAGACTTAAACTTTTACAAGAGAGAAAAAGATCTTCTGGGATCAGAAATGAAGGAAATTTTTAATGAAAAATCCGTGCTTGAAAATCTCAGAAATTAAAAGAAAATTCTTTCTCTAAAAAATTTAAAGAGATTGAAAAGGTCTTAAAGGCAAATGATGAGAAAGTGAAGAAATCTGAGTATGAAAGGCTCAATTCTATTGCCTTAACTAATTTCTTTCAAAAGGAAAGAGAAATCTTACATCAATCTCAGGAAAGAATGGAACTTCAGATCAAGAGTTATCAAGATGCACAAGATGTGCACATTAAAATCAATTCTCAGATGGATACTCAAGGGTTGGGATTCAATGAATTGGATCCATTCACTAGGTTGAAGAAAACTTCATTTTCTTCCGCTTTCTGTTTAGGAAAGGTCCAGAGGCTTGACTTTCCATCTCTGGATAATTCTAACATTTTCAAAAGAATAAGAACCACAGAAGGATCAAAAATCAGAACTCTAAATTTCAAAAATATCTCATACTCTGAAGTAAAAAATGTTTCAGAACCTATCTTAAAAATAGAAAAAGAAACTTCAGCGGTTAATTTTACAAAACCTCAGAGCAATGATCCCAAAGAGATTTTCATATTTGACTCATTCATCACTAAAGAACCAGAGGTCTCTGAAGCAAGTACCTCTAAAATAAAAACTCAGAGTTCACTTGATCCAGAAGCTCCTTTGTACTCTCCTAAAACAGATGAATGCATCAGAACTACTTTTGAAGATGACATTAGAAGGATTTATAAAGAAAATGTCATATCTGATTTTATCAAAGAATCCTGTAAGAAAAAGAAAATTAAAGTCTCTAGACATAAAGAGGTTATGAAATCTTCAGAGGTAGTCATCTCTAAAAAGGTTAAAAGAGACTTTCTTGATTCTGATTCTGAATCTCACACAGAGGTAGATGAACAAATTTTCTATACACAAGAGAAGGTAATTCAAAAAACAAAACAGACTGTTGGTTTTGGAATTTTGAACATTTCTATTTCTATTTCAAAAGAAAAACCAAGAATTCCAATATGTCCTGATTTTATAGACATGTGTTTACAAGCAAAAACCTCTCTTGAGTTAGAGAAAGAGTTAAAAGAAAAGGCTATGAGTAAAACTAACACTTCTCAATTCTACACTTATAAACCTTTCAAATTTACTCCTGAACAAAAAGGCAAATGGCAAGAAATTAACCATTTTGATCATGTTTGTGCAGTGAGCAAGAAAGAAAAGAAGATGTTTTGGGGCCAAGAAAAAGCAAGTTGAAAAGAAGGCCATTTCTCAAGCCAAAAAGAAAGAAATAGTAAGGAATACATGTAATATTCTTAGTGCTAGTTCTAAGAAAGTTCAAAAGAAACATGTACCCAATGTTTTGAATGAAATCAAAAGCTTTGCTCCTACTTCATCTTGTTCTGTTAATTGCAATTGCATTCATCTCATGATTATGCTGAAAAATCATTTCAGAGGTTCTCATTG
Source organism: Arctium lappa (assembly GCA_023525745.1). Lineage (NCBI taxonomy): Eukaryota > Viridiplantae > Streptophyta > Magnoliopsida > Asterales > Asteraceae > Arctium > Arctium lappa. The sequence goes on from CM042064.1 coordinate 15,265,828, forward strand.
CTTTCTGAATCAGTCTCTAACCAAGACTTCATAGACAAAGCTTCAGAAACAAGAAAAAAAAACCATTCAGGCAAAGCATCAAAAGATGGAATGCCAAATGTTGATAAAAATCCTCCAAAGCCTAACAAGAAATGACCCATAATGAAACGGGTACTAAAACTCTCTAATTTGTCTTGCAGAAACAGTATATGCCTATCTGGTACCTTCTTATGTCCAAATCTATCAAGTTCTAATCAAATACAATCAAACAAACAAGAAATGTAATCTACCTGTTTCAAATTCAATTTTACGAATCAAGATTACAAATTGTTTATGACTTTCTCTCTCTAGTCACAACTCTTTCTCTCTCTACAATCTGTTTTCTCTAATATGCACACATCCTCTAGAAAATACTTCTACGGCTACTTTTTTCACAAAGAAAGAAAAACCTAGTTATATACCTATTTACAAGGCGCACAAAAACTAAAACGCTTACAACACTAGAAAAACACAAAATACAATATTTGATTTTGACTTTTATTACAATGACTTTGACTTTGATGTTTGAGAGTTGACTTCAGCTTTGACTTCAATCTTCTATGATATTGTATCCAACATATTTATGCTCTAACATACCTATATTCTGGATGTTCAAGGCATATGACTGGAGATAAAAAGTTGTTATCCTCTTTTAAAGCAAAATATGGAGGAGCGGTAACTTTTAGGGATAATATGCAAGGACAAATTAAAGGTTATGGTGAGTTGACAAGAGGTAATGTATCTGTTTCCAAAGTTGCTTATGTTGATGGACTCAAGCACAATTTAATCAGCATAAGTCAACTCTGTGACCATGGCTTTGATGTGAAATTTCAAGAAAAATTATGTTCACTTCTTCACTCAAAAACTGGTCAAGAAAAGCTTAGAGCAGACAGAAAAGGTAACTTGTATAGAATGAACTTTACCAAGAAAATAGACACTGGTTCAGAGAAGCTCTGTCTGGTATCTTTGAATAATGAAGATGTATGGCTCTGGCATAACAAGTTCTCTGATTTGAACTTTTCATCATTTGATAAGTTGGTCAAACTTAATCTGGTAAAGGGATTACCATATCTAAAGTTCAATAAAGATCATCTTTGTTCTGCTTGTGAGATGGAAAAATGAAAATATCTTCCCACAAGACCAAAAGTGATAACAATTGTTCTAAACCTCTGCATATGCTTCATGTGGACCTCTGTGGGCCTATCTCTGTGAAGAGTTTGTCAGGTAAAAAGTATATTCTTGTTTTAATTGATGAATACTCAAAATATACTTGGATAGAATTCATCAGATGCAAGTCTGATGTACCTGAAATTTTGGTAAAGTTGTTAAGAAGATTGCAGGTTATGTTCAATAGCAAAATTCAGAAGCTAAGAAGTGATAAAGGAACAAAGTTCAGAAATGCCAAAATCAACTCCTATCTTTCAGAGGAAGGCATAACTCCCAACTTCTCTACATCTAGGACACCTCAACAAAATGGTGTTGTTGAGAAGAAAAACAGGACTCTTGTTGAAACTGCAAGAACAATGCTTGCAGGCTCTGATCTTCCAACCAACATTTGGGCAGAAGCAGTGGCAACAACATGTTTTACCCAAAACAGAGCCACAATTGTTAAAAGATTCAACAAAACATCATATGAACTCATTAACAACAGAAAACCAAATGTCAAATATTTTCATGTTTTTGGGTGCAGATGTTACATCTTGTATGACAGAGAATCTCTTGGAAAATTTGACAAAAAGGTAGATGAAGACAAATTCATTGGTTATTACTTAGCTTCAAAAGCCTTCAGAGTGTTCAAACTGAGAACAAGGACCATCCAAGAGAGTATCAATGTCTCCTTTGATGATACCAGAAGCTCAGACAAGCAAACTGTCAAAACCAAATCCAAGAATGTCTCTGAATCATCTAAATTAAGAGAATCTGAACTTAACAAAATCTTTGAAGATTTCTTTGATGATGATGAAAAATCAGAATCCATTTTCAAAGACATTCAAAGAACTACTTCAGAGGAACCACAGACTACAGGTACAACACTTTCCAGTCCCTCTGATGTCACACATTCTACTTCTTTAAATGCAAGTCTAAGTAATGAATCAAGACAAGTTGAAAAACAAGAATCTTCAGAAGCGGAAGATGAACAAGAGATATCTAAAGAAACACTAGATACATCTATTGAAGAGACTCCAGAACCCGCTTCACCATCTCTGGAACCCACTTCAGAGCCTCTGAATAGCACAACAGAGATGTCACCACCTGTCATCTCTGAAGCTCAAACTCCACCCTACATTCTTGCTCCAAGGACAAGATGGAACAAAGATCACCCCCATGATTAGATCATAGGAACACCTTTAGATGGTGTCAAAACCAAATCTGCCACAATCAATGAATGCAATTTTGTAAACTTTGTAAGTATCATTGAGCCAAAGGAGGTAAATGAAGCTCTTGAGGATCCCAATTGGATCAATGCCATGCAGGATGAGCTTCAAGAGTTTGAAAGAAATAAAGTCTGGACCTTAGTTCCCTTCCTAAAGGAAAATTTGCTATTAGAACTAAATGGTTTTTCAAAAACAAAAAGGATGAAGATGACATTATAATCAGAAACAAAACTAGACTGGTTGCTAAGGGATATTGCCAAGAAGAAGGCATTGTGATGAAACCTTTGCACATGTGGCTAGGCTAGAAGCAATCAAAATCTTCTTAGCCTATGTTGCACACAAAGGGTTCAAAGTATATCAAATGGATGTTAAATCTGCATTTCTTAATGGTAAACTTAATAAAGAAGTATATGTCCAGCAACCACCTGGATTTGAAAGTGCAGAGTTTCCAAACCATGTTTATCACCTTGATAAAGCTCTGTATGGCCTTAAACAAGCTCCCAAAGCATGGTATGCAACTCTGTCCACTTTTCTGATTGATAATGGGTTTCAAAAAGGAACAATTGATACCACACTGTTCATCAAAAGAAATAACAATGAAATTCTTCTAATACAGATATATGTTAATGACATTATCTTTGAATCTACAAATCAAAAGTATTGTGATAAGTTTTCAGAGTTGATGAAGAGGGAATTTGAAATGAGTCTCATGGGAAAATTAACATTTTTCTAGGACTTTAAGTAAAACAAACATCAGAGGGCACTTTTATAAATCAATCTAAGTATGTCTCTGATATTTTGAAAAAGTACAAACTCAATGATTCAACTTCTATGAAAATACCTATTGCCACAGGAGTCAAACTTGACTCTGATCCTTCAAGAAAAGTTGGGGATGTTAAAACCTACAGAGGCATGATAGGTTCACTATTATACTTAACTGCAAGTAGGCCTGATATAATGTTTGAACGTGTCTCTGTGCTAGGTATCAAGCAAATACAAAGGAATCTCTATTACTTGCAGTCAAGAGAGTGTTTAGATACTTTAGAGGCACACCAACCCTGGGTCTCTCGTATCCTAAACTCTCTAGTTTTCAGCTAACAGTTTACACTTATGTAGATCATGCAGGATGCAAGTTAGACAGGAAGAGTACCTCTGGATGTTTTCAACTCTTGGGAAACAATCTTGTTAGTTGGTCATCAAAGAAGCAAAATTGTGTATCAACTTCTACTATAGAAGCAGAATATGTTGTTGCTGCTAGTTGTTGTTCACAAGTCATTTGGATGAGAACTCAACTCAGAGACTATGGATTATAGTTTGATATAATTCCCATTTTGTGCGACTCTAGAAGTGCCATTGCCATCTCTGCAAATCTAGTGCAGCATTCCAAGACAAAGCATATTGATGTCAGGTATCATTTCCAGATCATGTTGAAAAAGGCACAATTGAGATGTATTTTGTACCAATTGATCTCCAACTTGCTAATATTTTCCCAAAAGCTTTAGATGAACGAAGGTTCAATTTCTCGATTAGCAAGTTGGGAATGCTAAATATGTCTACTTAATTCCAAATGAACATTAGAGTCTCTGATCCCTACATCAGAGCCTATGACATACTGGAGTAACATATTAGAACTCAGAGCCTCTGAGGCCTATTTCAGAGACTCTGGATTTCTAAACAAGCATGGTCAAAATCATCTAAATTTGTACATCTAAGCATAAATCAAGGGGGAGCAAAGAAAAGTACCCATCATTTGTCAAGGGGGAGCTAGAAAATATTGGATTGTCACCAAAAACATGTTTCAGAGTCTCTGCTCTTCATATCAGAGCCTCTGATCTTATCTCTGATACTAATATCAGAGGCTCTGATCATTTCATCTTATGACCATTTCAGAAGGAAAGGTATGCTTCTCATTCTCATATTATAGGATCTTTTTTTGAAAATCAAACTTGATTCTTTTCAAAATTCAAATATCCAAGAGATTATCATTTAGTCTCTGATATTGTTTTCGAAGCCTCTGGTATACTATACTCTGAAGAAATATCCGAACACTTAATCTCAATATTCTTAGATATCCTTTTAATCAAGTTTAAATTATTTTGTAAATAAAATTCTTTTAATAAATTGTGATTTATTTAGAAAAGAAAACAAAAAAAAGGAGGGATTTTTTTACAAAAGAAATGGTGTGTGTGAGTTATTTTCTTGGATAACTATCAAATTTAAATTAGAAAACCCCAACTGACGGTTATCTGACATCAAGCGTCCTTTTATCCTTCCTCTACACGTGTACACTATTGATTATAGGGTTGATGGAACGTTTTTTGACATGTAGTCGTTTCCATGGCCTCCATCCCACTACCCACGCCTATAAAAAAACAAACTTCATCATCATTTCCTTCTTTACGCTCTCAAAATTTCCATCAGCACTATTCTCTCTCTAAGCATTCAAGCAAGAAACCTGCAACAATGGCGAACCAAGAACAAAACTCAACAGACTGTAGTCGAATCGTTCCAAGTTTAAACATGGTACAATTCGATGTTCTAGTCAAAGGGAACAACTACCACTTGGACAAAACCCCTTCCAAGTTCGAAGAACAGTTTCGTCCTGTGCTTGAATTCTTCAGCAAATGTGAACTAAACTATGCTCTCATGGCATACGCTTAAGATGTTCCCCTTCACTATGTTCAACAATGGTGGTATTCAAGTGAATACAATGAAGAACAAGGAGGATTGGTCGGCTATATTGACCTAGGTCATCAAGGAATCAACATTCGGATCACTCCTGACACCTTAACTCGATGCTTATGCCAACCAACTACAAGAGAACTTCAAATCCGACAATTTGAAAAACCTCCATCTCTTAAAGTTCTTCTACAGTTTCTTCAACATCTGGGTTACAACAAAGAGATTACACGATTAAGCCAGTTTAGACGACAACATCTTCCTCCAACATGGAACTTCATGTTCAGTGTGTTAAATCGCACACTAACATGTAAAATTGGCAGTCAAGACCAAACACACCCAACTATCTTAGCCATCATGTACGCCCTTTTCTTCAATCGCAGTATCAACATGGCTAACATTCTATTTTGTGAACTGTTGACTGATGTTGACAGAAAGAATAAGGATCTCAATAAAGGGAAACAACCAATCTTTGTGTTATTTCCATGGTTCATATCATTGGTGATTCAAAGAGCAATGGAAAGGAAGTCTTTATAGAAGAGGGCCAAAGGACACCACTTTTCATAATGAATTCCTTTAAATCCACAACTGTTCATCCTTACCCCCAATGAAAGATGATTTCCTCATACAATGCTCGAATAAATCCCTGATAATCATGAAACCCGCCTCTTCTTTAGTCTTGTTGCACAACCATCAGAGCCGATGGTGGGATCCCCAACACATTTAGGCTCTGAGCCTGAGCTTGAGTCAGAGAGTGAAATCTCTAAAACAGCTCAACCTGATAACAGAGAGAAAACAAAGGGTGGCTCTGTTGTGAGAAGTGAGGAAAGAAGAGAGAACCCTCCCTCTGATGAAGAGATTAGCTCTGTCAGAGTTGAGGAGTGTGAGGATGAGAGTAATCCAGAGGGTGAGTCTCTGAACTTAGAATCCGAGAGGAGAAAGGTAGGAAAAAATGCCTCTGAAGGCACACATGAGAGAAACCAACACCCATCTCCTCGTGCTACCACATCTACTATCCATGGTGGTCTAGCACCAATAGATATTGAACAAGAGGTGCACACCTCGAACCCTTCCCCAGCCATCCGCTCACAGGAACCTCCTTCTGCCTCTGAAGCATGCATCCAAGGGGAATTCTCTAACCTGGATAAGTCCTCTCAAAAGGACTTAGCTACATATAAAAGTACTCAGTTGCCTCAGAGTACGCTACCCAAATCCACACATGATGCCTCTGTGGCTCATACTTTAGGTGACCATCATTTAGTCCAAGAGAGACTCAAAATCTCTCGTATGGATTGTCTATCAGAGAGACAATGGAAAGAATTAGTAGCACAAGGACTCCTTTATCTGGACAACAAGGTGTCTACTCACATTCGGTTCTCCTCCTCTGACTCTGATTCAGATGATGGGAGACTAATTAGAACCATTATAGAGAAGTCCTTGCCAAAGGACCCTCAAGTACTAATGGGAAGTCCTTCTAGAACCAAAGTCAAACAAGTTCTGAAAGAAGGCCCCTTTGTTCTCGAGGGAAAATTAGAATCATGTGTTGATTCTATGGTTACCCACTCTTATTATGTCACCAAGGAAGAGTTCAAAGTTTTTGGTGATGAAATCAGAGGATCTCTGAAGGATCTAAAACTTCAAAAGGAAAAGACCTCAAAGGCCTCTGCCTCGAACTATGAAGTTTTCAAATTAAGTTCAGAGGTCTCTGAGCGACGTGCAGCGTTGAACTCCAACAACAACAACAACACAGAAGCTCTGGAGAATTTGGTGATTGGCAACTCCTCAGTTTTGTCAAATGACATAGCAGACGCCATAGAGGAAGTACTCAAAGCCATTCCAGCACCTCTGCTCCTTCTGTTACCTCTGAAGACTTCTCCAACTTCAAAGGAGAAATGCTCATGATACAAGCAGAGTCTATTGCCAAGATATCTATTCCAGTTGCTACTCCATCGACCACTCCTCAGCCCTCAGAGCCACACAACCTAATCACCAAGGCCGATCTAAACGACTTCTAGAAAACTGTCACCAACAAAATGATGACTATTTTGAGTAAGTTGGTTGCCAAAGCAGGCTATCAAATAACAGCAGTTCAGAATCTTTTGAAGGAAACTCTATCTTCAGAAGATGGAAAGTTAAAGAGAAAGATACCAAAGACTGCCTGCTCAGAGGAGGCCAAGAAGAAACAGAGGTTTGATGATCTGTTGATAAAAACAATGATGACCAACCTCAGGGCTCATCAAGTGCTTAAAAAAGGGAGAAGAACTCATCCAGAGTAGCAGTGACTGTTAGTGGCTCTACTCCATGCCCTTCTGCCAATAAAAACAAAGGAGTTCAAGAGAGTGAACCAGAGAGGCATTCCACCTTTGCTGAAGACAACCAAACAATCTTGAAATCTCCAGTACCAGTTGTATTTTTAGCACCTTCGACTTCAGAGTCCCCTATCATTCAAGTGATAAATGTAACTCCATGAACAATAGGAACTCTGGAAGAAGAAGAAGATGAACAATTGGTTGACTTCTGCAGCACGCCCTTTGAGGATGCATTCTCGTCACCCGAACGTCCAAAATTCATAATGAGAGATGCATTTGAATCAGAGGCTGAAGAAGAATCTACTACAGAAGAAGCTGCTGAAGAAGAAGAAGCAGAAGAAAATGAAGTAATTGATGTAGAAAAGTATGTATACATAGATGCCCAACCTCACCATCCTTATACATCTGAGACAGAGCACAAGGTACCAGACACTACAAAGGTCAAAGTATTAATCTCATCTAATATCAATGAAACCCCTCCACACTCACCAAGAGCCCATTTGAAGAAACCAGAGACAACTATGTTGCCTACTGAAGACCCAACCATGGTTGTTGATGAACAGGCCCCTCCAAAGGAACCTGTTCAGAAGACAAGCATTGGTATCCCTGCTATCTCCATATTTACCCAACCTCCTTCTTTCCTTGCTTCTAAACCAGAGACATCAATAGAGGATCATTTTAGATACCTCTATTGTGAGTTCAACCTCAGAGAAACTCAAATCTTTCCTCTGAATCCCAAAATCAGAGATAACATGCAAGAATATGAGAAAAGGTTTATCAAAACCATGACAAGACCCATAGTAGAAGTCCTTTTAGAGTCACCCATAATAGGCATAAATGACATCTCTAAAAAGAAGTTTGGATACAACAAGATTATATATAGGCATTTTGGGGTGATTCGTGCTGACAGACAGGTTTATTAGTTCACTGACAAGGATCTTGTAAACCTAAATCCTTATGATTTGCCTCAACTCCATGCCTACTATTCAGCAAAATATGAACATGGAAGATGATACAGAACGGGTCAGTATGATGTTCAGAGAGATATGAGTTCTCATGTCAAGCTAAGGGCAAGGATATACTTTCAGATAACACTGAATTTGGGAGAAGAAAGACTTGGAGTTACTGAACCAGTAGAGACAATTGAAAATCTGGATAAGTACAAGACTGGATCAATAATGGCAGAGCCTCTGGGATTTGTCTACAGAGCCAATCTGATCAAGAAAATATTTCTGGCTTCAGAGGTGTCCAAGTATTTAGATGAGACTCTGAGAGGTGTACTAAGAATGATACATATGAAGGAAGAAAGACATAGAGCTGACCTATTGGCGAAACTAGACTTAGAAATTAGCTCAATGATTATCTTTAGAGTGCTCATTATGAAGTTCCATAAGATCTGCTCTGGTGATAGGCTTTAGTTCTTTCCTTTGTATATTTTTTTTGTTACTTTCTCCGCTTGTAATTCATATCATTTGAGAAGTAACTTTTAAAAGGATGATTTTCTCCTCTATGCTTTCTAGATTAAACTTTTACTTTGCTATTTTGCAATTTTTTATTTTCAATACTTAGGGGGAGATTGTTAGCTCCAATTCTGAAGTATAAAAGTATTGAAAATATTCTAAGTCCTATTTCAGAGGACTTCTAGATAGACTTCAGAGGACAAGCATGCTTCTAAAGTACATTTCAGAAATAGAGATTTAGCAGAAGAACATCAGAGATGGCTTCATCATAGGTTCCTACATCAGAGCTCTGAAGACCTCCTATCTGAAGAATATGTTGATGATTTCTACAAGTATTGACAGAAGAACAAATGACACGTCACATAGTGATAAGATTTACTTTTTAGAGTAGGTTATTGTTCAAGCATCTCTTGAGTTTACCTTTTAGGTAAAACACTGTTCAAACATGCTTCTTATGTCAGCATAGTACACTGTTCACTTTATGGTCTTATAAATAGGACCATCACCCCATTGCTAGATGAGTATTTTCCTTATATCTTGAATTTAAACTATCTTTAATATACTAAAAAGTTTTCCAAGAAGATCTTGTACGATTTATCCACCTTTTTGGTGTTCTTATTAATCTACATGATTTATCCAATGAATATTAAGCTTATTCTTATACTTACCTTATTGGATATCTTCTTATTAACTGTGATTTGAATCTGCTTTGATATTAAAATGTATTGCTCCTGCTATCATTATTACTATTGTTTATATCATTGTAAAAGACTAAATCTGGGATCTAACACAAGTCGAGGAAAGAATCGGGGTCGTGGACGAGGTCGGGGAAAGGGATCCCGAAGAGCTACGACTCAAGTTTTTAATCCTAAATTGTGCAATTCAATCAAGATAACAACGAGATTTAGATGCCAAATTCCATTTCATAAACTTTGAATCAATACATATATTTCTCTCTACAAACATAAAAAGGACTATTTGTTCCTACAAGTTACAAAGACAAAACTACACAACTAACTAACACTTTGACTTGTACTTTGACTTTTCTCTTTAATATCAAACGGGGTATCTTACCATCGAAAAATAGTTTCATTTTGAGACATGGTAAGAACAAAGTTAATACAATACTAAACCGGTGTGTGTGAATACTTGACAGTATATGGAAAAGATAATACACAAGTATATATCATTGGAAACACATGGTTATTAAACATTGAATTCCAGAAAATAAAAACATTTAAAATCACACTTCTGAATTCATGAAATCTGTTTAAGAATCGAGAAGTGGTTTGAACATTTCAGAAACATGTTTTCATGTCTGAAAGTTGTCCTTTTTTCAAACATAATGAGATTAAGAGTAGAATAATCCTAACGCTCAGAATTAATCTCATAAAGTCAACTCCAAAATATGCAAATAGTCAAAAAGACATCAAAGCAACAAAGTCTTTATTGAAGACAAAACAAAATTATTAGAGGATAAAAACATGAAAGCAATAAAACTTGTGAAGAACGAGTTCTGATCTGATTTAATCAAAAATCAATGTCCTTACTCCCCCTAAACATATGCAACATAAAAAATTTCAGTATAAAACATATGCAATTTCTCGTACTCCCCCTCGAATTCAGATTAAAAATAAAGAAATAAAGAAAATAACAAAAATAAATTGTACTAGGTAACTACAGATTATGTCTTGAGATTCAACATGCCTAGTTTTGAAATGAGAAAATTAAATCTCTTTTCATCCAACGGCCTGGTAAACAAATCAGCAAGTTGATAATTTCTGTTTACAAAGTTGTAACACCCGAAAATTTAAGGTAAGTGTTCACCCCTTGTAAAGTTAGGAACCCTCAATGCGTACAAATTGTTTACATGTTGATCTGATCATGTTATACATTAAATGAAATGTTTAATCTTGCGTTCGTTACTATTTAGATCAAGGTTTTGAGGCCCCAGGGGAGTGGTGCGATAGTACCACACGACAGTGCATGCGCAAAGTCGCTGGTCACTATCGCTGCAGGTGTACCGTAGCTAGGGGTGTGGGGCGATTACGACACTGTGATAGTATCGCGGCACGATTGTCAGTCACTATCGCTGGATGTTTACCGAAGCTCAGGGTAAGGGCGATACTTTGACACCACGACAGTGCCCATGGCATTGTCGCCGGCCATTGTCGCCGACAGGGTCTGGGCATATAAAAAGCCCCCTTGACCGATTTTTAAGCCATAGCCTCACTTTGTTCACGTGATTGGGAGACATTTAGGGCGATTTTCCTCCTTCAAACATCATTCCTCATTAAATGCTAGGGTTGGGTTGGTGAAGAACATCAAGAATAATTTATTAGGTACTTGAAGAGCATTCATTGAGGTCCCTAGCAAGATTCCAAGTTTCAAGGACTCAAGCATTCGTACACTTCTTTTCTAGGGTTTTGTAAAAAAACCTAGATAGTGAGTTCTACCAACTATTTCCAAATGAAATACACATCTTAATATGTTACTTGTCTTTATTTTATACCTATACTATGAATTTAATCACCTGATAAGTTAGACCTAATTTCTAATGTTGATTATTTGATAGGATTATGGATAGTATTCTTTATGTGAACTTTGATAAGATTATTGTTGGTCATATTTTGACCATTTATGTGTGTTAACATGTACTTGGTTGGTAATTTTGTTGGACTTGTACAATTTAGGGTTTAGACCAAAAAATGGGATTGGACTATATGAGGTCTTATACAATATCTTTATTGATAGGAAGATGTATAGAGACGAGTATGAAATGTATAATGGATGAACCACAAGTAAGCGCTAGGAGGATATAGTCTTAGGGTGCCACCTTGAGGATATGCATCTAGACCTCCGCCTTTGGAGTAATGCCTGAGAGGTATTCTTCAAATGTGTCTGGACTTCGGGATGTTGCTCGTATGAGTGAACATCAAGGTACATTGACTTGAGGTGAAACTTGTTGTTGTGCTGGGTCTCCCCCATTGATTCATTTATGGCTAATGTTGTCTTCTATTGATATAAATGAATGTGCCATGCTTTGTTCGACTCACTAGGCTCGTTTGGCCTAACACTTGTTTGGTTTGATGTGTATCTCAGGTTCTAGCGGCGCGACCGCCAAGAAGGTCTAGTGGTGTGATCCCAGGTTTCAAACAATCATGCACAAATCACAATAACAATCAAAGAATAAGATGAGAAAGATTGAGTCACAAGTGTTGTCGTATTCATATGTCTAACATGATGGTTACAAGACTCAATGAATGCGTAGACAAAAGCTTACTAACATGCATACTAAAACAAGACAAAAAAAACTACTTATATAGGGTCAAACAAAGACTTGATCTCTACACAAGTTTACATGAAAAGTCAACTAAACAAAGACAAATACACTTACAAATTGACTCAAAACTATGATCTAACAATATCCCCCTTTTTGAGCAATTTGAAAGTCTTCAACGTGTCCTTTTCCTCATACAAGTTCTCCTTATTCCCAAATATCCTTCAAACCTTCTGATTGCTTGTCTGAATCTGATTCCTTGTCTGAATCTGATTCTATCCTTGATTTCATTAATAACATCCTCAGTAAAGATCCTCTTGAATCTAGGCATATGATCATTCTCTGCTAATCTCTTCTTTTCACGTTCCTCATTCTTGGCCTGCAAGTTTTTAAGAACATCTTCTAAAGTACCATCAGAGTACTTTGGAATCTCAACAACTTTCATAAATCTTTTTTCTTTCTTGTCCACATTCTCATACAGAACTCCAAGTTCTGGCTCTCTTAGAACTGTGTAGAGTGGAGTCTCTTCAAGTAGAGGATGTGTCATGTCAAGCTTGAGCAAACTAATTCTCTTCTGGTTTGTCTCTATGCCCAGCTGTAAGTCATACAGATAAGTATAGTAGATACGCCTTCTGATAAATCTCTTAATAGTATCTAGAGCAAATACTATCTTAGGATGCCTGATTGTTCTGTATCTGAAATCATGGTACATGAATTCAATATCCTAGAAGTGAATATTGGCAAAATCAGATTCATTGAAGAAATAAATCTCCAAATTCTTTCTTTGAACAGTGAATTTTGGATACCAAATATTCTTGTACTATTTCATGGTCACCTTGGTAACTTCAAGATTTCTGATCTGGTTCTAACATCCTTACAAGTTCTCCCCATAATCTGAAGCATTCTAATGTAATCTTTCTGATATTCTGGAGACTGATCTTGAATCCCTAGAAGTTGAGCTTGATCAATCTGTCTAATGTAGCTCACAAAGATCTTAACTCCCTTTTCAAGATAGGGAACACGTAAAGCTCGTCTGATTCTTTTGATCTCAGCTTCTGTTGGACCAAATTCATCATAACTAGTGAAACGAGTAGAACCCACCGCTGGAGTACCTGAAGGGCCTACTTCAGTTTGTGGAAACTCTGGCACAAGTGGTGGTTCTCTGACAAACTCCGTTTGATTCTCTGGGCTTCCAGGCTTTCTCTGGTATGGCAACTCTTCTTCAACATAGACATCAGAAACATGAACATCAGCAACAGAATCAAGATTGACAATAGGCTCAGCAACATCAGGTTGAACAATATTGGGATCAGGAAATTCAAACTCTTTGAAGGATGGCAAAGTTGGAACAATACTAGGTTCAGGCAAATGAACATGAACAGGACTTAGATGTAGTTCCTCAGGAGTGCTTTGACAAAACATAGCATTCAATGCATCTGTGTCTCTGTCCTAAAAAAAAATCATCCAGAACACTAGCTTCATGAGCTGATATCACCTCAGCTCTCTTCACAATCTCAGTAACTTCCACCACCTCATCATCTGATGGAATTTCAGCAAAATCAACTTTCTGTCCTTCCTCGTTAATCTTCCAATACATTTCATATTTGGCATGAACTTCAGCAAAATAATCATCTTCAAGGGCTATCACATCAGGATTTGGCAAACCTGTAATCTCCAAAAATTTCTTGCCTTGTTGCAATCTTAGGCTTTTCAACCCTTGATTCAACACTTTCTTTAGCATATAGAACCAACTCCAACTGATCAATCTACTCATTACCATGATCATCTCCCCTTTCCACACCTTCAACATTTACAGCTCCCTTCTCCATCAATTCTGTACCACTAGAACCTCTAGCAGCTTCTTGTTTCTCCCTTATCTCCCCCTCATGATAATTATCTGGATCATGATCATGTTTTGTGGTAGAAACAACTGCTTGGGCTTTGCAAGAAGTTTGAACTACTTGTTTGAGATCAGATAGAGCAAACAAGATGTCAGATTTAAAAGAATGAAACTCTGAAACACTAACCACATCTGTTGGTTGCACAAATTGTGGTGGTTGACTTTGATGGTAGGATTGTAGAAGGGTAAGAAGATATGCATCATGCTGAGTATCCGGAGCCTGATATAATAACTTTGCAAGCAACAAAGATTTAAGCTCATCGATGGATAGATCAGCAGGTTGAGTGTATGGAGTTTGCTGACTTTGATGGATAGGCTCAGATTGTTATATTGGATCTTTACCTTTCAACAAATGCTTAATACCTCGAATCTCCTACTCAATCTTCTCGAACACCCTGTTTTCAACAGCCTTTAAGGCATCGTCGAGCATTTCCTTCGATACAAAGTCAGGGTTAGTAACACCGGTATCACGTAGATTAACCGTTTGTATGTCAACTATGGAAACAACTACATGGCCTATTTTCATCGTTAGCAAAGATGTGTCGATGACAGGAATTCCACCTGATCCTCGTAGTCCGGATTGCGGTCCCACTACAGATGTTCCAATCGGGTCACTTAGACAACCAATGGTAGATGTAGCAATTAGTGTGCTAGGAATGATAATCGGTAAACGATAAGGTACTAGACTCAATTGTACATCAAATGAAGACGAGAATTAGGGCCAATGTTCTCTTATTTCAATACCTTGATCCTCCGAATGATAACCCGGTAGATTATGAGCTATTTCCCCATGTAAAGTTGAAACTATTTCTTTTTTAGAAGAAATAGAGTGGCTGATTGAGGTGTGCAACTGCATAAGCGGGCTACTTATGTTTTCACTTGCACGTAACACATACGACGAAGTGGTTGATTTGGTTACCGTTTGGGATAAGTAGGTTCGGCTATACACACGCTCACCATGTTCTTTTTCTATAATTCCATTCTCTCTCTCAAAATTTTCAACTAAGTCTCCCTCAGTTCTCCTCATATCTCCAGTAACTGCAGTAATAACAATATCATCTTGAGTCTGATTATCCACTTCCATGGCATCAGTACCATAGAAGGGTGCAAAAGCATCAGTAAGATCATCAACACAGACATCATTTTGTTGTTCTGCGTGAGTTGCAGCAATATCATCATTACTTGCATCATCATCCTGATCATCATCACCATCTGATTCACCACCCTCAGCAATCTCAGTATCTGTGTCAGTTTGTTCATCATCTTTGGAACTAGATGCAGAAGGTATTGCACTTGTCTCACTACCACTTCCTGCCTGTTCTTGTGCAAGATCCAGTTGATTATCAAAGCCATGACCTTCATCGGTAGGAGGTGTCACTAAACGTGGCATAACAACCCGTGACCCTGAAGCCTCAAGTCTTGGTCTCCGACCCCCTCCAGAGCCCCTCTTAGTGTTTTTCCTCTTCACTCCCTATTTCTGTACCCCCGAGGTATCAGAAACCCTCATTGACTCCGCTCTCTTAGAGATGGAGCCTTGGGTAGGGATGACCGATTATGGTCGTCCCATAGATTCTCTATAATCTGCTACGCTCTCACATTCTGGATCTGCATAATCTAATAAACCTTCAGGCACAGGAATAGTGTATGGAAACTCTCTCTTTTGTTTCATCAAGTATCTCATCTCATTGTATGGAGCATGAGGATGATTTCCCCTCTCTAGTATTTGTGGATTACTCCTCAGCATACTTCTGACAATGAGAGACATAAACCTCTGATACGGTACATAGTTCGGTGCTTTGGATATCTTCTTAGAAACCAATTTCTCATACAACTCAGTCTAGAAGATCTGTGCATGATCTATGTGCATATCATGAACAATGGAATAGAAGAGCTTAAGAATATGTATGCTAGCATTATCGGTTCCATATATCTTTGTTGTCAGACATCTGTTGATGACAGAGAATAGGGTTTAGTAGAATGGCGGCCGATTGTTCTTTTTGAAGTGACTGACTTGAGTCATCTGGCCCAGATACCCCATATCTCTTATTCCTTTGAATACTTCATTGTCTGTTGGTAGCTCATCATATGAAGTTCTGCCTTCCCTAGCATTCTCAGCAGGTAGACTCATAATGAATCTCAGTCTTTCTAGGGTCAAGACATATGTGAAATGATCAATTTCCAGCTTGAAAACAGGTAGCCTCTCTCCTTGCTCCTTGACATGAGTAAACCTGATTGTCTTCCAGGCTTGTTGCACATACAGTTCTGGAACTACTGCTACTGCTGTCAGTGCATTCCTGAGAGGATGGTTCCATAGAATATCTAGTACCAAGGGTTCAATGCGGATACTGAATTGGGGATGATGATTGTTTGGTTACTAGGGTTTCATCTCAGCAGGTGATATGAGAAATAGATTTGGATTTGCATCATGTGGAACTTGGAAATCAGATCTGGATGATGGCATTAGGCACTGGTCAGAAGCCTCCTGATGTGGTGAATGTTCACTAGTCTGAACATGCTGGTCTGCTGATTGATCATCCATTGGTACCTAAAAAGATTGAAAAATAATGGACAGGATGGGTTAGTGAAAAATGGGTTTTGACACTTGAAAAACACATTTTAAAAAACACTAAGTACAGAATTCGCATGATAGGGATCTGCGAATTCTTATCTTAGGAAAATATGACAAATTCAAGGAAACAATCAAGAATTCTTATGAAAAAATTCGTAGACTAGGATTCGTATGATGCAAGATACGAATTCCTCACTTAAAGAAATATTTGACACTGAAAACCCTAGAATTCGTATGAATCGATTATGCGAATTCTTTATTTCAAAAAAAATATGACAATGAGATCAAGAATTTGTAAGAACACTGAAATATCAAGAATTCGTAGAACCTTCAAATTTTCAAAAATTTAAAGATTTTTCTTGAAAAACTTCGAAGTGTTGAAGAACACCAAGAACACCTTTAAATCTTCAATCAAACCCAGATTTCAAAAATTTAATTTTGAGATGTTAGCCTAAAATTTTGATTCATTTATAATCGATTTGAGATTAGAGACCTGTTTAATCAACAAACTTTGATTATTAATCATTAATTTGACCTTTAAAATCAGATTCTTCATCAAGAACATACGAACTGTTTGAAGTTCACAAATCCAAACAAATCCCAAAAACCAAGAGTTAGGTTAAAGATTTATGTTACTGAAGTTCGATTTATCTATTTAAAGTGTATTCTTAGTCCAAATCAACATCAAGAAATTATCAAGTATGAATTTTAATCGAAAATTTGAAGAGTCAGACGAGTTCTTAGAAGATGAACAGTCCACAATAGAATTCTAACTTCTAATCCAGATTGGGTTCCCTGCAAGAAATCAAAATAAACAAGATATGCGATAAACAAACTACAAATCATTAAGAACAAACCTTTGAATCAAAGAAACAAGAAGAAATCGAAGATAGATATTCAAATCCCAGAGGAGGGTTTTAGGGTTTGTGTATTGAAGAAAATTCGTAAGTATAAACGATATGCGAAAAGTGAGGGTTTTGTATAGAACGACCCTATTTATACTCTGGAATGAGTTTGACACGTGGCTCAAGGTGATTGGACCTCTCATATTTCGCAGATGACTTGATACGAATTGTCTCGAAGATTAGACAATGTGTGTGTGAGAATTCGCATGAAACAAGTATGTGAATTCTATGTAAACCTAAGAATTCGTCTGTCAATAAGATACGAAATCTTCACTTTTCGCATATAGGCACATGCGAATAGTTAGAATTCGTATCACTCTGGTATGCGAATTCCCAAGAATTTGTGTAACACACATCTGCGAATTCCTCAGATTTCGCATGATAGTGTTATACGAATTCTTGACTTAGCAACATTTCCAAGTTTTGAAAAACATTCTAAACGAGGAAACTTGCTAGTTTTGGACACTTTTCAAAAATTTGCCAAAAATAGGAACTTTCCATAAACGGAAACTTTCCAAAAATGACATTTTTCACTTAATTTTAATTCCAAAACAATTTACACACACTACACACTTACAACACTTTTCAAATATTACTTTTGAGCTCCCTCTTGACTTGATGTCTTTTTCTTCTGATTCTTATCATAAGTTTGTTCTTTGTTGATGTTTCTTGCTGTCTTTTCTTGTTGGCTCCCCTATGACATGTTGTGGATCTTTTCTCAATGTATGGATATGCTCCCCCTTCATATCTGCATACATGTAAAATGATATAACAATTAAGATCAGTTTTACTAAAACCAACTCCCCATTTATATGATATAACAATTAAGCTTTTCTCTCAACTTCAATCTACAAAATTTGTAATTTAATCAAAGAAAACACCCTATAATGATATAACAATCAAGGTCTTGTTAGAATCTTTGACATTGAAGACCGAGTCCTAAACTGCTGTGTCTAGAAGTCATAATTCTTCAACAATGAGGACTGAGTCCTAAGCTGCTTTGCTTAGAAGTCATCATTCTTGCTCACTCCTTCTTGAGTGGAGGTTCCTCCATCACAGGTTTAACTAGTTTTGGTACCCAGATGAGTTTGGGTCCACTCTGGTTGGTATGTGAAAACTTCTTTGAGCGGTTTCCACCTCTGTGATAAGCAGTATTAGTAAACTTCTTATGAGAAAAATACCTTCTGTGAATAAGTGCTTTATGAACAAAAACATCACTACAACAATAAGAACAACAAAGTTTTCTTTTTGCTAACCTGATCAGATGTTTGTTAGACTTGATAGAATCAGGTGCAAAAGATTTACCTTTTTCAGCTATGTTCTTCTTTCTCAGTTCAGCTTCTGTTGATGATTTCTGGTATTTTACCGACTCTGGAGAACCTTTGACAACCCAGATCATCTTCTCTTTCTTGAAAGCTTTGAGTCCAGAAGCATATCTGAAAGTCCAAGATCTCTAAATCTTTAGAGAGAGAAAGTAGGTAAGCTCCAAGTAAACTGATA
The DNA here is from genome assembly GCA_023525745.1 of Arctium lappa. Taxonomy (NCBI): domain Eukaryota; kingdom Viridiplantae; phylum Streptophyta; class Magnoliopsida; order Asterales; family Asteraceae; genus Arctium; species Arctium lappa. The sequence continues at coordinate 15,284,823 of CM042064.1, forward strand.
TTCAAAGTGTAAGATTCCAAATTTACAAAACAAAGGACAAAGGGGACTTAAATACCCCTTGCCTTAACAACACAAAAAAGAACTCTAAACATAGTTTAGACAAGGGAAAATAAATACAATGATTACTCTAAAATCAGATCTAACAATCTCCCCCTTAGTAATCATTGACGCTCTTCTCTTTGACAAAGTCGATTCAGACCAATTAAAACTTCTAAGCGTCGCAGAGTGGAGCGGAAATTCAATCTCTCTTGAATTGTACTTAATGTCTTTTGGATAAGTCGAATTTCATCATTATCAACCAGAAATGTATTACATCTTGTTTCCAAAAATCTTCTTTTAGCCTCCTTCAGATGTTGCTCCAACTGAAGCTTGATCACTTTCAAAGTTCCATCAGAGTAATGAGCAATTTCTTCAAATTTGAGAAAGCATTTTTCATTTGAGCCATTCCTGTACACAACTCCATATGGATCTTCAACTATGGTAAGAAGAGGATAAGACTCTAAGTTTGGCAAGCTTCAGTTGGGCCTTTGAAGATTAACAACCGGCTGAAAACTTTCAATGGCCATCTGGAAATCAAAAACTCGGAAGAATCGGATTTACCGTCGAATGAATCTTTTGATGACGAACAAAGCTTGTGAAACATCTTGTGATCTATGATAGAGATTCCTGAAATGGTCATATAAGAACTCAATGTCATCTATAGAAAGGTCAGTGAAGTCTGCCTCTGAGAATTTATACTGCCTACAGTCTCTTCTTTCAGCTTCAAAGTCAGGATACCAGATATTCACAAACTTGTTGATTGTGACACTGATGACTCGAACAATCAAGTGTGGAGAAGAAACGGTATTATTCCTTTTGCGCTGGAACTTAATGAACATTAAGTATTCATATTGATAGGCATCTGACTCTTTCTCTACTCCAAGAATTTCATAGATGTTAATTGGCCTTCTTCTAGAAACAAAGATGTTACTCTGAGTGTCTTCTAGAAAAGTCGTTCTTAGTCTTGAAGCCATGTACCTCTGTTGCAAACTTCTCTGTCTCTGTTGTCTAGATAAAGCTGGTCCTTTTTCTAGAATAGAAGGTGGAATCACAAGATCAGAAGGTGGTACATCAGCTTGTGCTCTTGACGACTGGCCAGCTTTAAATGATCTTGAAGGAATAGTGGTAGTCGGAGCTGAACTAGTAGCAGGAGTAGATGTAGCTTTAGCAGTTTCAGGAACCTCACCATGAGAAGGAAGATCACTGTATAACATTTCTGCATCTTCTTCATTATTTGTATCCATGAACACTGAATCATCTTCTGTATTAGAAATGATAAAGATGTCATCACAATCTTCTATCTTCACTTTACAGACTTTTTCATACTTAGAATCATCATCATCATTTGAATTAATTTCAATAATGTTCGAAAAGAAAGACTTCATATCAGATACAATTTCAGCATTTGCAACTACAACTGGATAAGAAACACTGTCTGGATCTTCATAAACCACAATCTGCCAGTTTTTCTCTTTGTTCTGCTCAGAAACTTTGATAAAATCAGACATTGAAGAAGAATCAACCCTATCAATCAACAAATTCACCAAGTCATTAACGTTGCAATCTTCAACATTTTCAGCATTCTGTTCAGATCCACCAACCGCTTCTTCTTGAGTTTGATTGTCTCTCACTGAAGAAGTTCCTTCCATTCTTGGTCTCTTAGCCATCTCCCCCTCATGGCCTTGATGATCGGGATCATCTTGGTCATGTCGGCGCTTAAGACACGGACCGGTCTCTGTTCTGCAACTTTGTTGAAGATTATCAAACCGGTTAGCAAAATCAAAAAAAGATTGAGTCATGAAAGACCTTAAATCTGCAAAACTAGTTCGACTTCTGATCTGAAAGAATGGAATTCATCAGATAACGTTGTAATCCTGTCAGAATTAGATGAAGGCGCTTGAGGCGGTGAAGGTTGGAAATTTCTCAGAAGAGAAAGCAGATCCTGATCTTTATGTTCCGGCGGAGACATGGAAAGAAGACATGGAAACAACAAATCAGTTAATTCAGAAATAGGCAGATCATGCAAAGAAGACCTGGAACTGCTGCCCCAACTTCTTGTGCGGCAGAGACTTCAACTTCCTATTCAACAACTATGTCAACCTCTGTGTCAGCAATTGTTTCATTCTCTTGTTCAGCAGCTGTTTCAACCTCTTGTTCAGCAGCTGTGTCAATTTCAACCTCATGTTCTGCATGCGACGGTTCTGTTCGATCAGCACTAGTCGGTTCATCTTAATCAGCTTCTAAAAAGATATCATTGTCCAGACAATACTCAATAATACTTTCATCAGATGGCTCTGCATACTTCGTAATAAGATCAGCAGGAATAGGCATGGAATAGTTGAAAGACCTCTTCAGCTTCTGAATATAAGTCATTTCGGTGTCTGGAACCTGAGGCCAAGATAATCTTCGTGGAATAGATGGATTGCTTATAAGCATACTACAAACGATCAACTTCAAGAATCTGATAAAAGGAATGAATTTGTGCTTCTTGTTTGTAAGCTTGTCTTGTACACTCTCCGAGAGTTCTGTCCAGAAAATGAAAGTGTAGTCGACATGAAAATCATATGATTGCATGGAACAATCGGAGATAGAGTAGACTAGCGCTGTCCGTTCCAGAATGTTTGGCCGAAAGGCACCTGATAATAACAGAAAAGAGAGCATACCAAACCGGAGGAAGATTAGACTTATCAAAATCACGAACTCTGTTTAAAGTACCAACATAGCCGAGATTACGAATTCCTTCAAACACTTCCTCTTCAGACGGAAAGATGTCATAAGATGTTCGGCCCGGTCTGGAGTTGGGCTCAGGAAGCTCCAGTATTAGTCTTAGACGCTTGTATGAAAGAAAGGAATCATACTGATCAATTTGAAGATCAAAGCGGTGCGGACGAGCCAGCTCATTCTTTGTAATAATGTGCCAAGCCTGCTGAATATATACCTCTGGGACATCAGCACATGATGTAAGAGCCTGTGCAAGTGGATGACCTCTGAGAATAGCACGAATGACTAGATGAATTTTGATTCTGTCAAAATCCACATAGTAGTTGTTTGCTTGTAAGGTAGAATGTACATCAATGATGGAAATACGTCGTTCGGAGTGCGAGGTGAAGCCCACAGATTCGCCCCGACAGAAGGAACAGATGGCATCGGCGTATCATGTGATGCTTGATCACACGGATCCTCAAGAATGACATTCTCGTCTTGGATCATGGGAAAAGTATGAGTATGAGAAGACATTTGAAGATCTGTAGAACAAAAACGGAGAAGAATTAAACAAAGTAAGAAAATTGAAAAAAAAATTGAAAAATATTCTAAGTCTGATTTACGCATCTAGTTAGATACACAAAGAGAGGTTTGCGCATTGAACGTGATACGCAAAGAACAGTTTGCGGATCAGGCATGATACGCAAACTGAAGTTTGCGTATGCAGTTCATTACGCAAACTAAGGTTTGCGTGTTAAACATGATGCGAAAACTATACCTGAAAAATTTTCAACACAACACAAGGTTTGCGGGACACTAAGGTAACGCAAAGTACACTTTGCGTATCCAACAGGTTACGCAAAGTGGACTTTGCGTATCCTAAGTGTTACGCAAACTAATAAAAGCAAACACACACAAAAACACTGAGGTTTGTGTATCAAGTGTGATTTGCAAAGTACACTTTGCGTGTCCAACGGGATACGCAAACTGGACTTTGCGTGTCCTGTTGGATGCGCAAAGTAGACTTTGCGTACAAAACACCTGATATGAAAACCTAGGTTTTCGGGAATTTTGAACCGAAAAACATAAAACACCAAAATTAAACCTATTAAACGCAAAAATAGTGTGAAAGAAGTCATACCTGATATTCGAAAATGATATCTAAACAAAACCCAATACTAGATTTTGAGCAAATAGTCTCGAATCTGAAGAATCAGACACGATGAACAGTAAAAAAACGCGAACAAAGCACAGTAAGGAATGCGAAATGAAATCAAAAGTAAATACACACAATGGAAAACTAATCTTAACTACAAATCAATGATAAAAAGAGAATACCTGATCGAAAACAATCAAACTGAAATCGAAATAGAAGATCGGCGTAGAGAGAAATGAGGTAAAGGAGAAGATGAACAGATAAAATGGAGATTCAAATGAAAAAGGAGCGAGAAAAATGAACAGTAACACACTAACCTCTATTTATACTAAAAACGATACTAAAATAAAAAAAAATACTAAAGAACACATAAAAAAATTCCAAAAAAAAATAACACTAAAAAAATACTACTTTAGTATTGAAAATTAATACTTCTAAAAAAAATTGACAACATACCTGTCGAACTCTGTTACTCCCCCTACACAAATGCACAAAATTTATCAAATCAGATCAACATTTGTATAGAAATATCAGAAAATACTTACCTTATTAATTTCTGATCAGTTCGTGAAGTAGTTTGTCAGCTATTTTCACTCCCCCTCAAAAACAGGCTGGTTCATAAAATCTTTTCAGATTGGCTCTCCCCCTCGAAATATGCACAGACCATTTAACAAAAATATGGATACACAACCATATAAACATCAGTGTAACAAGAAAAATAATACTGAATATAAATTTTGAAACAACTGAACATGTAAAATTTTAAACACTAAACAAATTAAAGTCTACTCATTAAAATTTCACAGATTTATCAATCAGTTGAAATCAAGCATATGTTGTTGGATGCAAGAACAAGTATAATTGCATATCAAGTTAAGACATGTTCAGTTTCAAAAACTTCCATATGTCTATTCAGTGTGCTCGCATGTGAACTTCGATTAGCTTCAAGAAAAATGCAGTTCTAAAAATATTATAGAAAACTTTGCATGTACTAACACTAAGCCATCAAAAATTAAGACATTCACAAATTTACAGGTTTATCGCAACTCAAACATATCACCAAGTATCATGAGATGTGTGCTCATTGGCATCTTTTTATCAGTGTGCACATTGGCATCTTCACATGAGTGTGCTCTTTGGCATCTTTTAAGCGTTGTGCACTTTGGCATCTTTTAATCAAAGAGTTCATTAAGTAAAGAACATGCCGTAAACGTAACTTTCTATCTGACTCTATTGCAGGATTTGGGTCAGCCACTCCCAGACCAGTTGGCCTTAGGGGACTAAGTGTTAAGCACCCCTTGGAACTTACTTTCCCGGATCAGAAAGGCTACATTGACATATCCTAAACCCATTCATACCAGTAGAACATGACTTTCGATCTGATTCTATAGAGGGATTTGGGTTCGATCACTCCCAGACCAATTGACCTTAGGGGACCAGATGACGAGCATCCCACAGAACTTACTTTCCCAAACCAAAAAGGTCACAAGTACAAACTTTTAAACTCAGAGATTTCTGTATTTTAAGAATTTAATATTAATCTCAATCACTCAGATCAACGTCTAAATGCTTAGCCCATATTTTCATTCCGATCTATAGTTCTGATCATTTAGGTAGTCTAAGCAAAGTAAACTATAAAAAATTCCGACTCACATATCTTTAAAGCAGTATCAAAAGCTACAAACATGTTGTTGACTTTTCGACTTTTGTAAGACTTGAAAGTTGAACATATAAAACTTTAATAAAAACAAAGAACTTGTAAAAGATCCTAGATATACATTTTATTCAAAAGAAAGAAAATCTGTAAAATTTTACTTTATAGAATAAAATTTGTAAAGATTTAAACTTTTAAATTCAACATGCCTAATTTTGAAAGCAAAAAATTGAAACGTTTTTCATCTAAGGCTTTTGTAAAGATATCAGCAAGTTGATATTAAGTTGGTACAAAATATAATTCAATAGTACCTTTTTCCACTTGATGCTTTATGAAATGGTACCGCATATTTATGTGCTTGGTCTTTGTGTGCTGGACCGGATTGACTGATATGGCAATTGCGGACTTGCTGTCACAATATATTGGCACTGTTTTGTACAGCATCCCGTAATCCCGTAGTTGTGTCTTCATCCATACTCTGCCTCTGCAGTTGATATAGAAACACAATTCTGCTTCTTTGACGCCCAACTTATCAGTCTGTCTCCCAAGAATTGAAGATGTCCTGAGTTATTCTTCCGGTCCAATTGATTACCACCAAAATCTGTTTCTGAATAAGCAATCAACTTATAATAAGAACTTTTAGTATACCATAAACCTAAATAAGGAGTTCCTTTAATATATCTAAAAATATGCTTGACTGCTAATAGATGAGATTTTTTCGTTTTGTCTTGGAATCTGGCACATAGGCACGTAGAAAACATTATATCCGGGAGACTTGCTGTGAGATACATCAGTGATCCGATCATTCCTCGATATGTCTTTTGATCCACAACTTTTCCATCTGGATCAAGTCCGATTGTGGCACCATGAGCCATCGGCGTACCGATTGAACTAGATTTGTCCATCTTGAATTTCTTCAAGATATCAAATACATACTATTGGAACCCAAATTTAATCTTATAACAATAATGATATAAACAACAAGAGTATAAACATCGGAAGCAATATAGTTTAATATCAAAAGCAGATTCAAATATCACAGTTCATATATAAAGCAAGTAGAAAGAACAAGATCTTCGTGATATATATTCAGTTGATTCTTCTTATACAATATATCAAAAAGCACACTTTTGTCAAAGGAGTGATGGTCCTATTTATAGGACCATAAAGTAAACAGTGTACTATTCTGACAAATAGAAGCATGCTTGAACAATGTCTTACCTAATAGGTAAAGCTCAAAGACATGCTTGAACAGTAACCTACTTTTTAAAGTAAATCTTATCACTAAGTGATTGGTTATCTGTTCTGATACTTCAGGAGTCTTCAGCGTCATCTTTAGAGAGAATGTATTCAGAGCTCTGACGTTGTCTTCAGAGCCTCTGATGAAGCCATCTCTGATGCCTTCTGCTGAAAGTTGCAATCTCTGATAGGTACTTCAGAGGCAGATTTGTCCTCTGAAGTCTTCGTCCTCTGAAGTCTATCTTTGGAAGTCCTCTGAAAAAGGACTTGGGTATTTTCAACACTTTAACAAACATAAGATTTGGAGCTAACAATCTCCCCCTAAGTGTTGAAAATAAAAGATACAATAATAGCAGAGAATAGAAGATTTAAACTAGAAAGCATAGAGGAGAAAATCATCCTCTTAAATATTACTTCTTAAACATTTGGAAGTTTAATACAGAGAAAGTAATATTCAAAAATAAAGAAACAAACTAAAATTTGTCACTTGAACAGATTCCATGGAATTTCATGTTCAGAGCTCTGAAGTTGATCATCGAGTCAATCTCTAAGTCAAGCTTTGCAAGTAAATCTGCTCTGTGACTTTCTTCCTTCACATGGATCATTTTCTTTATACCTCTCAAGGTTTCATCAGAGTACATCGAAACTTCTGAAGCTAGAAAGATCTTATTTACTTGATTTACTCTGTAGACGAAACCCAGAGGTTCTGCAACGATTGATCCAGTCTTTTGTTCCTCAAGTTTATCGAACGACTCCACAGGTTCAGTTACCTCCAGCTTTTCTTCCCCTAGATTCAGAGCAATTTGAAAGTCACGTTTTGCTCTGTGTTTGACATAGGCCTCCATTGCCCGTCTGACTTCAACCATGCCCATCCTGATTTCCCTTCTTCCATGATCATATTTGGCAAAGCAATAGGCATATGAATGTGGTAAATCATATGGATTTAGATTTACGAGATCATTATCATTGAACTCGTAAATCTTCTGATCAGATCGAGTTACCACATAGTGCCTATAGATGATCTTGTTGTAAGCAAAGGTCTTCTCTGAGATTTTGCTGATTTTGATGATTGGATCATCAAAGAGGACCTGTGCTCTTGGTCTGGTTTTATCTCTGACAAATCTTCGCTCATAGTCCGGCATGTCCTCTCGGATTCAGAGGAATGACTAGAGTGTCTACCATATTAAACTCACAGTAGATGTATCTGAAGTGGTCTTCTATGGAAGCTTCGGGATTTGATTCAAGGATTGTAGGAGGTTTAGTAAACACTTTGGCTCGTAGACCGATGCTTGCCTTCTGAACATGATTCTCTGAAGGAGCCTGTTCATCAGCAACCATGGTTTCTAGTTCCTTCGTCTGTGGAGGATCTTCTGTTGTGGGTTCAGAGATGTAGCCATCTATCTCTGGTGATTCTCTCAGCTCTGTTGTTGTTGAAGTATGATGTGGTTGAGCATTCTTGAATACATACTCTTCAACATCAATTACTTCAATCTGTTCTTCAGCAACTTCTTTTCCAGAATCTGATTTTTCTTCTTTTTCAGATTCTGGTTCTACTCTTTCAGCCTCTAATTCGTAAGCATCTCTCATCACATAAGTTGGTCTTTCTGGTGATGAGAATGCATCTTCTGATGTAGAGAAGTCTACTAGCTACTCGTCTTCATCTTCTTCCAGAGCTCCAATAGTTTCTGGAGTTGAAACTATTATTGGAACTATTGGAGCACTCGAAGTGGATGGTGCTAGAAAAATGACAGGTACTGGCGATTTTTGAGTGGCCTGGTTATCTTCAGCAGAGGTTGAGGTTGAACATCTCTCTGTTCCTTTTTCCTTTCTTTGGTTTGATTCAGAGGGAGTGGACTCCTTTTATGTTTCAACAGTTTTTGGTGTAGGAGTCTTCTCCCTCTTATGAAGATCGGATGACCCCTAAGGTTGATCATCATGGTCATCAGAATCTTCATACATGTCTTTCTTCCGGGCCTCCTCAGAGCATGCGACCTCTGGTTCCTTTCTCTTCAATGCTCCCTCTGAAGATTTGACATTCTGCAGAAGGTCTTCAATCTTTTTGTTCTGCTGAGTGGTCTTGGAGACGAACTTGCGTGAGGTCAGCCTTTGTAATGAATTCAGAGGTAGCAGGAGCAGCAAGAGGAGGTAGGGATCTTTGCAAGCACCTCTGCCAAAGAATGCAAGACTTCCTCTTTGAATTGAGAAAAGTCTGCATGTGTTGAAGCAGGCAGAGGGAGTTGGAATCGCCTTGAGGAGCTATGTGGTGGAGTTGTGAATTTCTCTGGATAAAACCGAGTCATTTTTGATGACCAGGCTTTCTAGAGCATCCATTTTAGCATTCTAAGAGATAATGGTCGTGCGCAGCTCAGAGACCTCCGAAGTGAGCTTTGCAACTTCAGAGTGAGAGGCAGAGGCCTCTGAGGTTTTCTCTATTTGAAGTTTAATCTCCTTCAGAGATTCTCTGATTTCATCACCAAAGATTCTGAACTCCTCTTTGGTAACGTAATCAGAGGGGGTGATCTTATGATCAACACATGATTCTAAGTTTCCCTCGAGTTCAGAGGGGCCTTCTTTCGAAGATGGCTTGATATTGTCTCCGGAAGGACTTCCCATTAATCCTTGGGGACCCTTTTTCAAGGATTTCCCTATAATGGTTCCGATTGGTCTCTGATCATCATAGTTAGAATCTGATGATGAGAAACGAATGTGGGTGGAAACCTTGCTGTCCAGGCTAAGGAGTCCATGTGCAAGAAGGTCATGCCATTCTTTTTCTGACAGGCAATCCTTACGAGAGATCGTAGGTCTCTTCTGATCTAAGGGACGGTCCAACTTTTTATGAGCCACAAAGGCATCATGTGTGTGTGGAGGTGACATACTCTGGGGTGAATGAGTATTTTTATCTTGGTCTAAGTCCTGTTGGGAGGACTTACCGTATCAGAGGTTTCCCCTTTGGTGCATGCTTCAGAGGCAGAAGTAGATGCCTCTGAGCGGTTAGGATGGGAAGGGTTCGAGGTGTGCACCTCTGTTTCAATGTCCATTGATGCTGGACCACCTTGGACAGTAAATGTGTTTGCACGGGGATTTGGGCTTTGGAATCTCTCATGTGTGCCAACAAGGACATCTTTTTCAACCTTACCGCCCTCTGATTCTAAGCTTAGAAACTCACTCTCTGGAATTCTCTCTTCCTCACCTTCCTCTGCTCTGACAAAGTTATTCTATTCGTTAGAGGGAGGGTTCTCTTGTTTTCTCTTCCTTACTCTCTCAGAGCCACCCTCTGGTTGCACTATGTTAACGTTTTGAGCAGTATCAGAGATATCACTCTCTGATTCAGGCTCAGGCTCAGAACCAAAGTGTGTTGGGGATCCCATCATCGATTCTGATGATTGGGCAACACGACTAAGTAGGAGGTGGGTAGTAGAGTCAGCAGGAATTATCTCAATCATGGTGTGTGGGAAACGTCGGTCATTTGGATAAGGAGGAACCTCTGTAGCTTTGAACGAGTTCATCATAAACAGAGGTGTCCTTGGGCCCTCCTCGGTGATGGAGAACTTCTCCATTGCTCGTTGAATGACCATAGAGATGAATCTGTGAAATAATACCGAAATTGGTTGTTTTCCTTTGGCCAAGTCTTTGTTCTTCTTGTCCACTGCCGTCAGCATCTCACAGAAGAGAATGTGAGCCATATTTATGCTCCTGTTGAAGAAGAGAGCATACATTATGTCTAGAATTGCTGGATGGGTCTGATCCTGGCTTCCAATCTTGTAGGTAATTGTTCGGTTGAGAACACTAAACATAAAGTTCCACTTTGGAGACAGGTACTGACGTCTAAATTGACTTAGGCGTGTGATCTCCCTGTTGTAGCCTAAGTGGTGGAGGAACTGAAGAAGAACTTCTTGAGTTGGTGGTTTCTCAAAGGTTTCTATTTGAAGATCAGTTTTCGTGAGCAGGTTGAATCGGCGAGTTAGGGTTTGTGGGGTGATTCTTATTTTCATGCTTTGTTCACCTAGGTCAATGTACCCAACTAGTCCTTCCTTTTCATCATCGTTTGTCACTTGAATACCACCATTATTGGACAAAGCGTAGAGGAATATCTGAGGCATGTTTGGTGAGGACATCGTTGAGTTCGCAGTTGGTCAAAAAGTCGAGGATTGGGCGAAACTGCTCATCGTATTTGGTTGGGGTGACGTCCAGAAAGTAGTTGTTACCTTTTACTGGAACATCGAACTGTGCCATATTCAAGCTTGGAACAAGTTTGCTGGAGTTATCTGAGGTTTGGGAATGAGCCGCCATTGTTGCAGGTTTTTGAGAAAGATGAGAGCTTAGAAAGAGAGATTTGGGATTTTGGATTCTGAGAGCGTAAAGAATAATGAGAAGAGAAAAAGGGTTTTTATGGACAGAAAAAAAAGGTAGAGGGAGAGGTTATAGAAACGGTGATTGAGAGTTCCAATGTCAGAAAGGACGTTCCATCATTGTGACACCTGTCAAATTCTGAATATAAAGGTTAGTACCTTTAGATTAATTTATAAGTTTTGTCACTTTTAGATTTTTATTAAAAGCCTTTAAGATAAAAGTTTCCCAAAAAATTTAGAAGTTGCGTTAAAAACCCGAAACAGTTCCGCATCTGACCGTCACTGTCCAGAAATGCCAAATAAGTGAATAAAAGTCCAAAATTCTTAAATTATAAAAATCAGTATGTTAATTTCTCTTGCATTGCAAAATTTTCAAATCTGTCATTTATTTAGCAAATATTGAGAATCGGGTATTTCGGTTCTCAAATATATCTGATATTTTATAAATTAAACTAGTAATTCAATTAATAATATTAAATTAAATTTTTTTTATGTTGGTGAGTCATTAGGACACTTGTCCTAATCTTACCTTATCTTAATTATTTTTTTTTATTATTAAAAATCAAATTAAAAACAAGATACACTCTTCATTTTTATAAATTAACTTTTCACCTCCTCTCCCTCTTCTTTCTTAAATTCGGCCGACCACCACCACCACCACACCCTCACCTCCATCAATTTTCAAGAAATCTTCAAGAAAGAACCACCTTACTTCATCAAGAATTCAAGTTTTCATCTTCTTTTGTGAAGGTAATCACTTAACACTCTCATTTTTCAACTTTATTATCAAAAAGTTTGTATATTTCATATCTTTTCATGTAAATGATGTACAATCCAAGTTTTGGAAGTGAAATGGGATACATTTAGTATCAATATATTTGCTAATTAACCATTGAGTGATCTTCCAATGAAACTAGGGTTTCTAAGTGTATTATTTTGGGATTTTATCAAGAAATGTTAATTTTATGAAATGTGGTATTTGGTCCACAAAATTTTAATAATGTTGGATTGAAATTTATGCATTTACATCAATTTTGAGTATAAATAAACTCTTAGGATGAGATTGTTCAATCTCATATGATTAAAGAGTTTCTAAATCGTGTTAAATCACTAATTTAGTGGTTATTTTGTCTTGCATGTGATTGGATGAACATTAGTTGTTGTTATGACTCCATGATGCAAAAATTTGTTTTATAAGAATCATTGAATAATGATTTAAGATGTGAGGCCATGTGTTATTAGCAAAAACCATGGCAAATGATCATCATTTCATGTTAATATAAACCTCATCTTACTAACAGCTTGCTGTCATGGAATTGTGTTCACTTTCAAGCTGTATAAGTCGGTTTATATTACTTAAAAATTTGGGGTTTTTGCTTCTAAACTTTAATTTAGAGTGTTAGCTTTCTAAAAAGTCCAAAAACATTGAATTTGGAGTTGATTTAGGCACTTAAATGGATTTTACAAGAAAATGGTGCAATCTGTCCAGTGAAGACATAACTCCCTCATTACTCATCCAAAATAAGTGAATCTTTTTCCAAATGTTAGGATTTTGAGTTAGGTTTGCATCAATATATGGATCACTATCTAATTCCAAGAATTGATACCTCAAAATCCTGTTACAAGTGAGGTATGTAACTGATCCGAAAATCAGTGACACTCTATTTTGTAAAAATTATTTGAAGTATCAAAAGTTATTCAAAAATTATAAAAAAATGCAGATTTACTCTAAACATATTATAGTATCATAACAAAATTTGTGATTAAATATTTCTCTTGGGAAGTTAAGCTTCCGTGTTAAATTTACCGGATAACTTTCTGGACAGCATGTGCTGAATCCAGAAAGGTAATTTTATTAAGCTTAATTTTTGTTTTATTGTATTTTGGAACTTTGTATAGTTAAAAATGGATATGGACTAAGAAACTTATATGATGGCATTTCATGGGACAATTGGACATATTGGTTGGACATCGGAATAGGGCATTAATGTGTTTCTTTATGGCAACTCTTGTATAGGGAAATTAAGGGCGTGACAAAATTCAATAAGTATTAAAGTAAAGCTTCACCCGATACTTTCGTCAAGGTGAGTATTCACAACCCCACTTTTATCGTTTTAATTGATTTTGGGGTGAGAAGCATGTTTAATTTGCGTATATTAAAGATTGATGAGAATGGTTTTAAAGTATTGCGAAATGGCAATTTATAAGGCTTGTTAAAAGCATTTGGAATTATAAGCTATATGATAAGTATGCAATTGATGTGTTGAGTTTTTAATGTTAAGACCCCGTCACACTACTATTAACTCGAAGAAAATCGGGCCTATAGTATTAGTGGATAGCGCTATTTGGTGTGACAAACCCACCTTAATGCTGACGAGCAGGGGTGCACTATACTAGAGAAGATGACTAAACATGTGGCATGAACCACCGCTGAGTTAGTTCATCGGGGGCGTTGAAATTGGTCAGGGACGGCTTAGTAGTGGCTCAACGTAATATTGTCTTTGCATACACTTATCATAAAGAAATTAAATTGTGGTGCTCATGAATCAAAGAACTGAAGTTGGTTTATACGTATGTTTTACAAATGATAACTTGCATATAAAAAATGATTTGTGCATATTTAAAACCTGTGAACTCACCAACTCTTTGTAGTTGACCTTGGTTTTTATTCATGCTTTTCAGGAATCGAGAAGGTAATTCCGTGATGTTTTAGCAGTGCACTTCATATTTTGAAGCAAGACTATTTTTGCTTTATGCGTATCGTTATATTTTAAAGTTTGGGATTTGTAAACAATAGCGATACTATGTTCTTAAAAATGTAATGTATTTTGAATGTTAAGTAAATGTTGGTATGTTTATAATCTTGTGCTATGACATCGGAGTTGTTATGCCTCGTGTTTCCGCTTTAGCGGGGTGTGACAATCATCCCCTAATTAATAGGTGACACATTGAGGTGTGTAGGGGAGAGTCGCTTGGTGTCAGAAAACCGCCAGTTGGGTTTTTGAAAATAAACGAATGGTTATCCAAAATATTTATTATTTAAAAGAATTTCCTGGAATATTCGTTTAATGAGAAAAGATCAGAGGCTTTGATATAAATATCAAAGTTAAGATCAGAGGCTCTGATATAAATATCAGAGACAAGATCAGAGGCTCTGATATAATTATCAGAGACAAGATCAGAGTCTCTGATATGAGTATCAGAGAAGCTCACTTTCTCCCCCTTGAAATATGAAAGGTTCTTTGTCTCCCCCTTGACCAAAGAATGAAGTATTTATTTTCTCCCCCTTGACACATGCTTGGAGATACAAAAGAATGATTTTTACCATTTTGTGAAAAAGTCTAGAGGCTCTGAAATTAGTTTCAGAAGTTCTGGAACATGCTACGCATGTCAGAGGCTCTGATGAATGGATCAGAGACTCTGATGATTTCCTGTGTTAGGCAGACATGTTCAACATACCCAACTTGCAAATAAAAAAATTGAACTATCGTTCATCTAAAGCTTTTGTGAATATATCAGCAAGTTGAAGTTCAGTTGGTACAAAATACATCTCTATTGTTCCCTTTTCAACATGATCTTTCAGAAAGTGGTAACTTACATCAATGTGCTTTGTCTTGGAGTGTTGTACTGGATTGGCAGAGATGGCTATGGCACTTTTTGAATCACACATAATTGGAATTCTGTCATATTGTAAGCCATAGTCTCTGAGCTGAGTTTGCATCCATATGACTTGAGAGCAACAACTAGCAGCAGCAACATATTATGCCTGTGCTGTGGAAGTTGAAACATAGTTTTGCTTCTTGGATGTCCAACTTACCAGCTTATTTCCCAATAACTGACAGCATCTAGAGGTACTTTTTCTGTCAAGCTTGTATCCTGCATGATCTGCATCAGTGTAAGCTGTTAAATCAAAACTAGAAAGTTTTGGATACCAGAGGCCTAATGAGGGTGACCCTCTCAGGTATCTGAAAATTCTTTTGACAGCATATAAATGAGATTCTTTTGGATTTGCTTGATATCTTGCACAAAGACATGTTGCAAACATTATGTCAGGCCTACTTGCAGTTAAGTATAATAGTGAACCTATCATGCCTCTGTAGGTTTTGACATCTACAGATTTTCCCGAAAGATAAGAGTCAAGCTTGACTCCTGTGGCAATAAGGGTTTTCATAGAGGTTGAATCATTGAGTCTGTATTTTTTCGAAATATCAGAGACATACTTAGATTGAGTTATAAAAGTACCCTCTGATGTTTGCTTTATTTGTAAGCCTATAAAGAATGTTAATTCTCCCATAAGACTCATCTCAAATTTACTCTTCATCAACTCTGAAAACTTATCACAATACTTTTGATTTGTAGAGCCAAATATAATGTCATCAACATATATCTGTACTAAGAGCATCTCATTTTTGTACCTTTTTATGAACAAGGTTGTATCTATTGTACCTTTTTCAAAACCATTATTTATCAGAAATGTGGATAGAGTAGCATACCATGCCCTTGGAGCTTGTTTAAGTCCATATAGAGCTTTATCAAGATAATAAACATGGTTTGGAAACTCTGTATTCTCAAAACCAGGTGGTTGCTGGACATAAACCTCTTCATTTAATTTACCATTCAGAAAGGCAGATTTAACATCCATCTGATATACTTTGAACCCTTTGTGTGCAACATAGGATAAGAAGATTCTAATTGCTTCTAGCCTAGCCACAGGTGCAAAGGTTTCATCATAATCAATGCCTTCTTCTTGGCAATATCCCTTAGCAACCAACCTAGCTTTGTTTCTTATTATAATGCCATCCTCATCCTTTTTATTTCTAAAGACCCATTTAGTTCCAATTACAAATTTTCTTTCAGGAAGGGGAACTAAGGTCCAGACTTTGTTTCTTTCAAACTCTTGAAGCTTATTCTGCATTGCAGAGATCCAATGAGGATCTTCAAGAGCTTCATTTACCTTCTTTGGTTCAATGATGCTTAAAAATTTTACAAAAAAGCATTCATTGATTGTGGTTGATCTGGTTTTGACACCCTCTGAAGGTGATCCAATGATCTGATCACTGGGATGATCCTTTGTCCATCTTGTGAGCGGAGCATGAACATGAGGTGGAGTTTGAGCTTCAGAGATGACAGTTGGAGACATCTCTGTTGTGCTGAGCAGAGGCTCAGATGTTGATACCAGAGGCTCTAAAGTTGATACCAGAGGCTCTGAAGTTGATACCAGAGGCTCTGAAGTTGATACATTTCTTGGACCTTCATTCAAGGAAGCCGAAGTTGTAACTTCAGAGGGACCAGAGAGATTTGTACCTGACGTTTGTGGTTCCTCTGAAGTTTCTCTTTGAATATCTCTGTAAAGAAACTCTGAGTTTTCATCATCAAAGAAGTCTTCGAAAATTTTGTTGAGTTCGGATTCTCTTATCTTTGATGATTCAAAGATATTTTTGGCAATTTGATTGATATCTTTGCTGGCCAGACTTTTGTCCTCATCAAAAGACACATTGATACTCTCTTGGATTGTTCTGGTTCTTTGATTGAACACTCTGAAAGCTTTTGAGACTAATGAATAGCCAATGAATTTGCCTTCATCTGCTTTCTTGTCAAACTTTCCAAGAGACTCTCTATCATTAAGAACATAACATCTGCATCCAAAAACATGGAAATATTTAACATTAGGTTTCCTGTTGTTAATGAGTTCATAAGATGTTTTCTTGAATCTTTTGACAATTGTAGCCCTGTTTTGCGTGAAACAGGCTGTTGCCACTGCCTCTGCCCAAAAGTTTGTGGGAAGTTCTGTTCCTGCAAGCATGGTTCTTGCAGCTTCAACCAGTGTTTTGTTTTTCCTCTCAACAACAACATTTTGTTGAGGTGTTCTAGCTGCAGAGAAGTTCAGAGTTATGCCTTCCTCTAAAAGATATGAGTTGATTTTTGCATTTCTGAACTCTGTTCCATTATCACTTCTCAGTTTCTGAACTTTGGTATCAAACAGAACCTGCAATCTTTTTAACAATCTTATTAAAATATCAGGGACATCATACTTGGCTCTGGTGAATTCTATCTAAGTATATCTAGAGTATTCGTCAATTAAAACGAGAATATACTTTTTACCTGACAAGCTCTGTACAGAGATAGGACCACAGAGGTCCACATGAAGCATATGCAGAGGTTTTGGACAATTATTATCACTTTTGGTTTTGTAGGAAGATCTTTTCATTTATCCCATTTCACAAGCAGAACAAAGATGATCTTTGTTAAACTTCAGAGATGGCAATCCCTTAACCAGATTTAGTTTGACCAATTTATCAAGTGAAGAAAAGTTCATATGCGAGAACTTTTTATGCCAGAGCCAAACATCTTCATTGTTCAGAGATACTAGACAAAGTTTCTCTGAGTCAGTTTTTATGTGTTTGGAAAAATTCATTCTGTATAAATTTCCCTTTCTGTCAGCTCTGAGCATTTCTTGACCTGTTTTTGAGTGAAGTAGTGAACAATGTTTTTCTTGAAATTTCACATCGAAACCATGGTCACAAAGTTGACTTATGCTGATCAAGTTATGCTTTAATCCATCAACATAAGCAACCTTTGATACTGAAACATTACCTCTTGTAAGCTCACCATAACCCTTCATTTGTCCTTGCATATTGTCTCCAAAAGTTATTGCTCCTCCAGATTTAGCTTTGAAGGAGGATAGTAACTTTTTATCTCCAGTCATATGCCTTGAACACCTAGAATCTAAGTACCAGATCGGCATTGACTGTTTCTGCAAGACAGATTAGATTTTCTTAGGTACCCATCTCATTATGGGTCCTATTTTGTTAGACTTCTGATTATCGTTTTGAAGTTTTGCCTTCTTATCTTTTGATCTTTAGGCAGAATTGTCCTTTTTCTTTTGAGGCGTTGTCTCTGAATTTTTATTCAGAGATTGATTAAGAAAACAGTGAGAACCTTTGAAGTGATTTTTTAGTTTCATCAAGAGTTGGATGCAATTGCACTTTACAGAACAAGAAGAAGTAGAAGCAAAGGATTTCATTTCATTAAATGCATTCGGTACATTATGATTCTTTTTTGAATTAGTACTAGGAATATTACAAGTATTCCTAGCTACTGCTTTTCTTTTAGCTTGAGAGACAGCCTTCTTTTCAAGTTGCCTTCTCTTGTTCAGAAACATCCTCTTCTCTTTGTTGCTTACTGCACAAACAGGATCAGAATGGTTAATTTCTTGCCATTTTCCTTTTTGTCCAGGAGTAAACTTGATTGGTTTATAAGTATAGAGTTGAGAAGTGGTAGTTTTATTCTTTGCCTTTTCTTGTAATTCTTTTTCAAGTTCCAGAGAAGTTTTTGCTTGAAGACACATTTCTGCAAAGTCAGGACATATTGGTATTCTGGGTTTAATTTTTAAAACAGAAATAGGAATGTTCAAAATTCCAGAACCAACGGTATCTATCTTTTTATGAATTACTTTCTCTGGTTTGTAGAAAATCTGTTCATCTACCTCTGGATCAGATTCAGAATCAGAGTCAAGAAATTCTCGTTCAGTCTTACCAGAGACAACTACCTCTGATGGTTTCTCAATTTTCTTAGGTCTAGAGACTTTGATGATTCTTTTCATGCTTTCTTTCTTCTCTAAATCAGCTATGATGTTTTCTTCATTTATTTTCTTGATGTCATCCGCAAATGTAGTTCTGATGCATTCATCAGAGAATGGTGAATACAGAGGGGCATCTGGATTAAGTGAACTCTGAGGTTCATCTTCAGAAGTACTTGCTTCAGAGGTACTTTGTTCAGATGTCTCTAACTTATCTTTGATAAATGCATTGAACTTGAAATCTCTTAAGGATCATTGCTCTGAGGTTTTGTGAAAAGTACCTCTGAAGTTTCTTTTTCTATTTTTAAGTTAGAATTTGGAAGGTTTTGAACTTCAGAGTATGGAACATTTTTAAAGTTCAGAGCCCTCGTTTTTTATCTTTCTGAGGTTTTTATTCTCTTAAAATTGTTCAGAGATGGACAGTCAGAGCTCTGGACCTTTCCTTTACAAAAAGTGGAAGAAAGTGAAGTTTTCTTCAATCCAGTGAATGGATCCAATTCATTGAATCCAAGCCCTTGAGTATCCATTTGAGAGTTTATCTTTATATGAACATCCTGAGCATCAAGATAACTTTTGATTTGAAGTTCTTTCCTTTCCAGAGATTGATGTAAGATTTCTCTCTCTTTTTTGAAAAAAATGGTTAAGGCAACAGAATTGAGTCTTTCCAGAGATTGATGTAAGATTTCTCTCTCTTTTTTGAATTTTTCTGAAAATGATTTTTCCTTTTGTTTCTGAGCTTTTTCAAGATCAGATTTTTCACCAAAAATATCTCGCTTTTCTGATTCAAGAAGATCTTTTTCCCTTTTGTAAAAATTAAAATCTTTTGTCATTTGTTTTGCTTTTTCTTTTTCTTCAACAAGTTTTTGTTTTAGGATTTGAAATTCATCTGTTAGTTTAATAACATCTAATTCAAGATCACTTTCAGAGGTGGAAGGAGAGTTTACCTTTTCAGAGTAGTCCTCTGATGATCCGTCACTTTGATCATTTGTGAACGCCATACCACAGAGATTGATGGGTTCTTCCTCTCCATCGCTTGTTGAGTCTGACAGCCAATCTTCCATCTCTGCTACAAGTACTCTTTATTTGACATTGTATTTGTACTTGTTTTTGTAGTAGTCTTCATCCTTCATGAGTCTACCTCTGCAGTTGGCGGAGTAATGGCCTGACTTTCCACATCTAAAACATCTTCCATCGTTTTGGTTTGATGGAAGAGCAGTGTCTGATTCTGTCTTTTGTGCTTGTACTTGTGGTTGTGGCTTGAAGTACCTCTGAGGTTGAGGATACCTCGGCTGAAATGATTGTTGAGATCTTGATTGTTGAGTAGAATCATGATTGGTGAAATGAACTCCCTTTTGATCACTATGCAGAGTGGATCTGGGCTCTTGTTGATATTCATTTTTCTGAAATCTTCTTTCTGGATTTCCTCTTCTTTCTTCATCATCTCTTCTTCCTTCAAAGACTTTCTTGCCAAATTTCTTGTTAAATTGATGGGTGATTAATGCAAGAGATTTGGCAAAGACATTGATGTCATCATCTGAGTAAGAATCTGAGTGTTCAACTTCTTCAGACATCAGAATCTTTTTGGATTTTCTTTTAGATTCCCTTTTTGAACAATTGTCTTTTTCTGTATTTCTGCATTCTTGTGATACACCCTTCTGTTTTGACATGAGTGCAAGTGGACCACCTAAAGAGGTTTTTGATTTTTGTTTAACAACTTCTTTTTCCTTCGCTACCAAGGTAACATAAATGTCAGTTAATGACCATGATTCAAGATTTTGATTGGCTTGTATTGACATTGACAGTTGTGACCATTCTTGATTTAGACTTTTAAGAAAGAGAACATTGTTTTCTTCTTTTGTTCTCATGACCCCAAATTTTCTGCATTTGTTGAAGAGGATGTTAAACCTTGAGGATGTTTGTTGTAAGGTTTCTTCAGGTAATGCATGAAAATCATGATATTCATTGATACAAAGATTTCTCCTGTTCTTTTGAGTTTGTAGGCCTCCTTCAAGTTGATTTAACAACTGATCGCATATCTCTTTTGCAGTTACACAAGAATCAAGTTCTTGGAAGATATCATTGGGAATGGCCATTATACGTAATCTAACAGCTTTTGAATCATTATCTATCATGTTAGTTTCTTCATCCGTAAAGTTTGAGGTTTTCTTTTTATAGTAAGCAGGGATTTCAGCAGTATCTGCTGTTGCTGGAACTCTTGGTACCAACACCATTGGTTGGTGAGGTCCATCGTTCACTGATCTTAACAGATCCCTGTCCATGCCCTCTAATAAATTTACCATCCTTATCTTCCATTGAGGATATTCATCCCTTAGAAGTGTAGGAGGTTTGGTTAATGATCCGGCTGTATAAATGGCACTTATGCTTGAGTTTGCCATTTTTGTGAAGAAAACACGAAGATTTGAAGAACTGATGCTTTTCTATGAAGATGTTTCTATTAAATGATGTAACTGTGATTTACTTTTAAATCTGGAGCATATGAAGTTTAATAAACTAGAGTTTACACAAACATGCACAGATAATAAAAGCTTGAATCAGTAAGAATTAAATCTATCCGAGTATGCAGATATGATCTTTCTTTGTTTTAGAAAACAAATGAGGCTCTGATACCAATTGTTGGATCCCAGATTTAATCTTATAACAATAATGATTAAACAACAAGAGTATAAACAGCGGAAGCAATATAGTTTAATATCAAAAGCAAATTCAAATATCATAGTTCATATATAAAGCAAGTAGAAAGAACAAGAACTTCGTGAGATATATTCAGTTGATTCTTCTTATACAAGATATGAAAAAGCACACTTGTGTCAAAGGAGTGATGGTCCTATTTATAGGACCATAAAGTAAACAGTGTACTATTCTGACAAATAGAAGCATGGTTGAACAGTGTCTTACCTAATAGGTAAAGCTCAAAGACATGATTGAACAGTAACCTACTTTATAAAGTAAATCTTATCACTAAGTGATTGGTTATTTATTCTGATACTTCAGGAGTCTTCAGCGTCATCTTCAGAGAGAATGTCTTCAGAGCTCTGACGTTGTCTTCAGAGCCTCTGATGAAGCCATCTCTGATGGCTTCTGCTGAAAGTTGCAATCCTTGATAGGTACTTCAGAGGCAGGTTTGTCCTCTGAAGTCTTCGTCCTCTGAAGTCTATCTTTGGAAGTCCTCTGAAAAAGGACTTGGGTATTTTCAACACTTTAACAAACATAAGATTTGGAGCTAACACATACTTTGACTGGTTGATGAAAATTCCATCTGGAAGATGCTTCACTTGTAAGCCGAGGTAGAAATTGATTTCTCCCATCATGCTCATCTAAAACCTAGAAGTCATTAGATCAGAAAACCAAGTACATAACAAGTTGTTAGTCGCACCACATATAATATCTTCTACGTATATTTGAACTAAGCAGATATCCAAGTTTGATCTATAAATAAAAAGAGTGGTATCTATGGATCCTTTGGTGAAGCCGGATTTGATTAAGAAGGCTGACAACTCGTTATACCACGCCCGTGGAGCTTATTTCAAACCATACAAAGCTTTATCGAGAAAATATACGTAACCAGGACGACTTTTTGTCAACAAATCCCTCTGGCTGAGATACATAGACTTCTTCTTTCAATTTGTCATTGAGAAATGTTGTCTTGACATCCATTTGATATACGGTGAAGTTGCGATAAGCAGCGAAGGCAAGAAACATCCGAATAGCTTCCAATCTGGCGATGGGTGCAAATGTTTCAACGTAGTCAATACCTTCTTCTTGTCGATATCCTTTGGCTACCAATATTGCTTTGTTACGCACAACTATACCATCTTTATGCTTTTTATTCTTGAATATCCACTTCGTGCCAATTATGCTCTTTCCTTTCGGCCGTGGTACAAGTCTCCAAACTTTAAGTGCGTCAAATTGATTGAGCTCCTCTTGCATAGCTATAATCCAATCTGGATCCTCCAACGCTTCAGAAACTTTTGTTGGTTCAATTTTGCTTAAGAATCAAGTGAAAAGACATTCGTTGGAAGTAGCCGTCCTGGAACGTGTAGACACACTGGCTTGAGGATCTCCAATAATTTGATGAATTGAATGAGATCTTGTCCATTTTGTGGTGTGATGGAGAGGATCAATAAAGTCTTGAACCACTTCTAATTGTTGAGAGGGATAGTTCAGGAGCTTCTAATTCAGTTGAAGAGATAGAAACAGTTTCAACTGGAGGAGGTAGCTCAACAACTTCTGTATCAGATTCTGGAAGATTAGGTTGAATATCAACAGTTTGTTCTTCTTCCTGAACTGATTCCTCTTGAACAGGATGTTCTTGTACAGATTCTTCTGGAACAGATTGATCTTGAACATTTTCTTGTTCAGGTTCTGGTTGAGTAGATTGTTCAGATTCATGATGTCCGGAAACATTGTATGGAATAACAGGTGGAACTAGAATAGCATCAGAGTTAGAGATAGTTGCAGCGGAATTAGAAGTAGATGCATTCCCAGTTTCTTGATTCAACACATTAGACACATTATCAGCATTTGATTTGGGAACATCATCATAAAAATTCTTAAACAGATAATCAAGATCAGAAAAAATAAGTGAGGGAGTAGAAGAATCTTGATTAATCAGTGGAAGAAGAGGTTCTGAACTGAATTGTTCAGAAATTGAATTGTCAGTAAAAGCGGGTTCTGAGTCGGAGTGACTAGAAACCAAATCAGCAGCTTCGTCAAATTTTACATTTACACTCTCTATCACCTTTCTTGCAGAGATCAGAAAGACTCTGTAAGCTGCAGAATTAGAAGAATAGCCCAGAAATACACCCTCATCTGACTTTGGACTAAACTTGTTGAGATTATCTCTGTCATTCAGAACATAGCATTTACACCCGAATGTCTTAAAATACTTGACGTTCGGTTTGATACCGTTCATAAGTTCATACGGTGTTTTGTTGAATCGACGATGCAGAATTGATCGATTCTGAGTATGACAAGCAGTTGATCCGGCTTCAGCCTAATGAGACAAAGGAAGCCCTGAATAAGCAAGCATTGATCTGGCGGCCTCAACAATCGTTATGTTTCTTTTTTCAACAACCCCATTCTGTTGCGGAGTACGGGCAACAGAAAATTGTTGTTGTATACCTTGAGAATCATAGAAAGTCTGGAGAGTATTGTTCTTGAATTCAGTGCCATTATCTGATCTTATCACTTTGACTTGCTTTTGCTTATTTGTCTGGATTGTCTTGATGAGATTGATGAGAACTTCAGGAGTCTCGTCTTTTGACTTGAGAAATTTTACCCATGTATACCTTGAGTAGTCATCAACAATCACCAAAACATATCTCTTCTTACCTATACTCTTTGTCTTCATCGGACCGCATAAATCAACATGCAGTATGTCAAGAATAGCCGAAGTGTATAGTTCAGGATTTAGCTTATGAGATGCTTTCTTCATATTTCCTTTCTCACAGTCCTGGCAGAGATGGTCTTTCTATTAACGAAGAACTGAAAGACCTCTCACTGAATCATGCTGGACAAGGCGACCCATATACTTAAAGTTGAGGTGAGCTAAACGTATGTGCCAAATCCAACTTTCTTGAATATAGGCTTTAGAAATCAAGCATATATCTGAAGGGATTTTGATCTTAGAAAGATCAATGGTATACAAATTTGAGCGTCTTTTTCCCACCAGAAGATCCTTGCCACTATCGTTCTTCACTGCAACTCTTTTGGATTTGAAGCTGACTTCAAGCTCTTTGTCACAGAATTGCCCGATGCTAAATAAGTTGTGACTTAGGCCATCGACGTAGCTTACTCTTTTGACAGTTATATTACCTTGAACAAGATCACCATAACCAAGTATTGGAGCAGTCTCACAGTTTCCAAACTTAACACGACCGCAACATTTTTTCTTTAAAATTGGACAATAATGATTTGTTGCCAGTCATGTGTTTGGAGCACCCCGAATCCAGATACCATAAATGACTAGGTTGCACATACAGAAACTACACAGATTTAGGTACCCATATGCTTATGGGTCCTTTCTTGTTAGATTTGTGTCTTTTACTTTTTGAAAAATTATTCTTATTATTCTCATGAAAGCAATCATCAATAGTGGAATAAACATAATCATCATAATCAGAACTAGAAGAAGATGAAACATGCTTTGCAATGTGAATCATTTGCGAAATTGAATATTTTGTATTTTTATTACAAAAAGCAAAAGTATCATTGTCACAAAGATTCACTACACAAGTATCTTCTAACAATTCAGAATCTATAGATTTCTGCTTTATCTTCCATATCAGCTTTTGTGATCTCTTCACAGTCCGATCTGAAATATAAGAATCAGAAGAATTAGAATTTTCAGACAAGACACTATCCTGTTTCCTTGACTTCTTTGACCTTCTTCTTTTACGCTTCTTTTTATAATATTGAACATTTAGCGTTAAAGAATCATCAATAATTAAATCAGAAGAAGAAACTTTATCTAAGAAATCAGCCTGAGCATTTGACATTGAAAAACTAGCCTCGGAGTGAAAATTTTCAAAAATGCAAACTGAACTTTGCGCATTCCATTGGTTGCGCAAACTGAACTTTGCGCATTCAACTGCTTGCGCAAAGTGTCGGTTTGCGTAACTAACTGGTTGCGCAAATGCACATTATTTTTAGAAACTTGAGTATTTTCCTTAGAATCTTTAGAAAATCCAGAAGAAATTTTGTCTTCAATACTTGTTTTCATTATAAAAAGAAATAAATCGTTTTCTAAATCAGATTGAAGACTTCGTTCTTCCAATTTAACTTCAAGATCAACTATCTTACCTTCTAACACTAATGGGGGAATGTATCTCTTAGTATCATAAGAAACTAAAGATACATTTTCCTTATCAGTGTTAGGATATATATCAACAAATTCAGTTGGTAATGAAGATTTATTGGAAGATTTTACATTTAAACATTTTGAGATTTTCTGGATTTCCTTGATTGGTCAGGAAAATACTTGGCATTTTCAGAAGTGTAAACAAATGGCACTTCCATCCTCTTGTTTGTAATTCTTCTCTCATTTTCTTCATCTGAAATTTGTTTTTCACTAGTCCAGAAGAATTTAAACTGAGGGGCATATCTTGCAAGACCAAGATGATCATATTCATATAAAGTAGGAACTTCTGTTTTGCCAAGATTTAAATAATGCGGATTTTCAAAACCGAATCCCCACTTTTCTTTTATAGCTTCTTCACTCCTTGGTTTGTTCATGTAAATGATTTGCTCAGATTA
Source organism: Arctium lappa (assembly GCA_023525745.1). Classification (NCBI taxonomy): domain Eukaryota; kingdom Viridiplantae; phylum Streptophyta; class Magnoliopsida; order Asterales; family Asteraceae; genus Arctium; species Arctium lappa. The sequence goes on from CM042064.1 coordinate 15,310,817, forward strand.
TTCTCTCTTATACAATTTCTTTTCTAAAAAACTATTTTATCAAAAAGAGTTTGATTTGAATAAGTCAGTTTATTCAAAGAATCACGATAAGTCTGATTTGAATTTTCCAACTCATTCAACTGTTTTTGAAATTTCTTTTTTGTGTCAGTTAAAATACTCTTTTCATCTTTGAGAGAAATTTTCAATTTTTCAATTAAAACAGACTTCTCTTGATTATTATGCTCTTCAGATATGAACTTAGAACGAAAATCAGGTAAAGCTTTGACAATGATGTTCAATTGAGAAGAAATGAAATTGACATGAAACTCAGAAATTACCTCAGATTCATCTGTTGAGGTATCCTCATCTTCATCATCACTTTTATCATCACCGATGAAGCACATTGCTGCAGTCTCTTCATTATTAGCTTCATTGTCTGAGTGATCTAACCAATACTCCTCCTCAGCCAACATAATAGTTCCGTTTTATCTCTTCTCAGTCAGTTCCAACTTCTTTCGATAGAATGCAGAATCTTTGACCACCTTTACCCACCAATCTTCGGAGATGTGACCCGGTTTACCACAGTTGTAGCAGTTTATAACTTTCTTGTCATCCTTTTTCTGTTCAACTGCATTTGTAGGCACATACGTTTTGGATGGTGCCCCGGGTTCCACCTTCTTAGATCCGGAAGTAAAACGCAGATTGTTTGATCATGTTCTTCGCTGAAACTTTTTCTGGTAGCGTTGTGAGAGAAGGGTCATGGCTTTCTCTAAGGCTTCACCATCATGTTCAGTAGAACCATCATAAGCTTCATCTGTCAATGCTTTCTCGGCCAGTTGACTTTCAAGGAGTGCAATTGGATCAACAATCTTAGGCTTATTCTTCTTATCGAGCTTAGCTTCTTTTCCATCACCATTGTCTCATCTGTCATCAGAATTTCGTACAATTCCTGAATTGGCATAGTAGATATTCGAACATCATTTCTCATTCTATGACATGACTTATTCCATTATGGTTGTAATACATTCAGAAACTTCAAGTTAGCCTCCAATTCAATCTTTGTAACTTTGATCTTGTACAGTTCATTGATGACAGCCCAAAATCGGTCAAATACAGTCTTTAAGCTTTCCCCATCCTTAGCCTTGAACTCTTCAAAATTATTCATATACCTTGTTTGGCGCAACTGAGTTGACATAGCTTTACCAAGCATAATCTTTTCCAGTTGAGTCCACATAAGCATATGATTATGCTTGAAACAGTCAATTATGTTGTAAAAGGAGTTTGGCAGTGCGAGAACCAGATTTGACTTTGCCTGAATGTCAGCTTGATATCTCAACAGTTCATCTGCAGTATATTCTCTAAGAGGCTTCTCAACCCACGTAGCCTGAATATTTCCTAGAATTGGAATGTCTTTCATTGGCTTTTCCATAGGACCCTGAGTTAGAGATTTCATCATGTTATCCCCATTCGGTTGTCTTTCAATGAAATTGATGAATCGGTCCTGCCACTGTTCAAATTCATTCTCGTTGATCAGTACAGGAGGACGTGTGTCAGACCCCAATGACATCATCAGGTCATTCTTGTACATTTGAGCTTGCAAAGACATCTTTGAGAAAATCAGAAAGTCCGAAAAATTCTAAGTCTGGAACACACTCAAATTGAAGGTTTGTGTAAGCAGTAGGATCCGCAAATTGAACTTTCCGTAAGCAGAGAGATGCGTAAATTGAAGTTTTGCGTAATACGAAGGATGCGCAAACTCAGGTTTTCGGAACACGAAGGATGCGCAAATTGAGCTTTTCGTATGCTGAGTGATGCGAAAGTTGTACTTTGCGGAACCTTGATGATTCGAGAACTAAGCTTTTCGGATGCTTGATGATACGCGAACTGAACTTTTCGGATTGAACTTGATACGCACAATGAACTTCGCGTATGTGGCTTGATGCAAAAACCTTCTTTCTCGGATAGCACTTGATACGCAAACTATGCTTTGCGTAATCAGCCCAATGCGAGAACCTGAAACACTGTTAACAAGAATTAGAACAACAAGAACTTCGTACAATTTCTGAATTGGCATAGTAGATATTCAAACATCATTTCTCATTCTATGACATGACTTATTCCATTCTGGTTGTAATGCATTCAGAAACTTCAAGTTAGCCTCCAATTCAATCTTTGTAACTTTGATCTTGTACAGTTCATTGATGACAGCCCAAAATCGGTCAAATACAGTCTTTAAGCTTTCCCCATCCTTAGCCTTGAACTCTTCAAAATTATTCATATACCTTGTTTGGCGCAACTGAGTTGACATAGCTTTACCAAGCATAATCTTTTCCAGTTGAGTCCACATAAGCATATGATTATGCTTGAAACAGTCAATTATGTTGTAAAAGGAGTTTGGCAGTGCGAGAACCATATTTGACTTTGCCTGAATGTCAGCTTGATATCTCAATAGTTCATCTGCAGTATATTCTCTAAGAGGCTTCTCAACCCACGTAGCCTGAATATTTCCTAGAGTTGGAATGTCTTTCATTGGCTTTTCCATAGGACCCTGAGTTAGAGATTTCATCATGTTATCCCCATTCGGTTGTCTTTCAATGAAATTGATGAATCGGTCCTGCCACTGTTCAAATTCATTCTCGTTGATCAGTACAGGAGGACGTGTGTCAGACCCCAATGACATCATCAGGTCATTCTTGTACATTTAAGCTTGCAAAGACATCTTTGAGAAAATCAGAAAGTCCGAAAAATTCTAAGTCTGGAACACACTCAAATTGAAGGTTTGTGTAAGCAGTAGGATCCGCAAATTGAACTTTCCGTAAGCAGAGAGATGCGCAAACTGAAGTTTTGCGGAATACGAAGGATGCGCAAACTCAGGTTTTCGGAACACGAAGGATGCGCAAATTGAGCTTTTCGTATGCTGAGTGATGCGAAAGTTGTACTTTGCGGAACCTTGATGATTCGAGAACTAAGCTTTTCGGATGCTTGATGATACGCGAACTGAACTTTTCGGATTGAACTTGATACGCACAATGAACTTTGCGTATGTGGCTTGATGCAAAAACCTTCTTTCTCGGATAGCACTTGATACACAAACTATGCTTTGCGTAATCAGCCCAATGCGAGAACCTGAAACACTGTTAACAAGAATTAGAACAACAAGAACTTGCGCAAAGTGATATGAACTTGCGCAAAGTGATATGAACATGCGCAAACCTACATGAACTAGCGCAAAGCGTAAAAATCAAGAAATTTTTCGCAAGATCAATTTAAACTATGAAATTATACCAAGAAAAATACTCACTGATTATCGAAATCACCTTTTTAACACATTTCAAACAACAATTTCGATTAAAAACCTCTAAAACATGGATTTTGATGATGGAACAATACAAGAACTCGTGTTTTCCAGATAATCACAAAATCACAAAATCGAAGATCAAATCATGGTTTTTATGCAAAATGATATGAAACAAATATGATCGATTAACAAAAACGCATCTAATGAAATCAAATTCAACACAAACCGATCACACAACAATCCAAATTTGATGAAAAATCAAGAAAACGAGATTTTCTTGAAAAATTCAAGAAAATCAATCAAGTTTTCGATTAATCTACAAATTCAGAATACAGAAAACGAATTCTCTCAGATCTCTCAAGATTCAGATTGCTCTGATACCAATTGAAAGTCCAAGATCTCTAAATCTTTAGAGAGAGAAAGTAGAGAGAGAAAGTAGGTACGCTCCAAGTAAACTGATATTCAAAGTGTAAGGTTCCAAAATTACAAAACAAAGGACAAAGGGGACTTAAATACCCCTTGCCTTAACAACACAGAAAAGAGCTATAAACACATTTTAGACAAAGGAAAATAAATACAATGATTACTATAAAAATCATATCTAACAATATCTATCAATAGATTTAACATAGAAAGAACTAGAAGATTTAATCTAATTTGGTTTCAAGATTTCAGATTTAACAGTTTGTTTCTTGAAAATAATCTTTTGAAATAAGCTATTGACTGATTGAAATGAGCAAACTGATTCACTTGCATAACCATCATAAGAAGATAATACAGGTGTTTCAGATGCTAACTTGTCAGACAAATCAGCATTAGTTTTCTCAAGTTGACTGATCTTGTCATTCAACTTGGTTTTTTCATTGCACAGTTTATCAAGCTTGCTTTGTAAATCAGATTTATTCTTTTGTCCCTTTTTAATATCTGTAGATAAGACAGCTAACTTGTCAAAAAGTTTAGTAATCTCAGATTCAAAGAATTTTCTTTCAGTTTCATATTCTTTCTCCAAGTTCTGACTTTTCTCAGAAATCTCTTTGAATAACATAGTATTTTTCTTTTCAATACTTTTTCTTTCCCTTTCAAATACATCTCTCTCAGTAATAACTATTTTTTCAAAATTAGAAACTTGTTTAGAAAGTTTTGCACATCTGAGTTCTAAATCTTTCTTCTCTGACTCAGTTTTCCTTGAAAGTTCAGATAACTTCAGGTTGAAAGTCTTCTCTAGTTCAGCTTTCTCATTTTTGAATTTCTCATCAACTTTCTTCAACCACTCTTTTCCTTTAGCTTCATATGTTGATACTTGTGTCTCAGCTTTAGTGAGTTTGACATTCAAGGTATCAATTTCTACTTTCAACTTTGAGTTTTGAGCTTTGAACTTTTCATTCTTAACTTTGAGCTCTTCAAGTTCAACTTCCATCTTTGGAATTTCGGGCATATATGACAATGCACAGTCCCTTTTTGTAAGAAACAGATTTCCCTTCTCATCTGTGTAAGGCATGATTAGTATCTCTGAAAAATATAGCTTGAAATGATCATTTTGTCAAAAAAAACAGAAAAATTTGAAGTACAAATACAGAAAAATCACTTAAAATGAAATACAAGTCAAGAATTCGTATACTACTCGCAACACAAAATTCGCAAGCAAGAATTCATATCACACAATTCGCATAGGACACACAAATAAGAATTCGTATGAAGAAATTCGCATAAAAAGGATACTAAAAGGATACGAAATCTGAGCTTTTCGCATACAAACATGTGCGAGTTATGAGCTTTTCGCAAGAATACTTATGCGAGTTCTTTGAAATTCGTATGATACTAAGATGCGAATTCCTTGAAATTCGTACGTACACTTGTGCAAATTCCTTCCTTAACAACTTTTCTTTTTTGGGATGTACGAATTCCTACCTTAAGACCAATAGAAACAACTAATGTGCGAATTCCATGGCTCTGCGAGTTCTTCAACAAGTCTGCAAATTCTTTGGATCTTGAGTCGATTTTTCAACTTTTCACAAGAAATTCAATCAAAACTTGATGTTTGACTATGAAACTTTGCAGAATCACTCTCTATATCATCGTGAACAACCCTTCAAAGTGAATTTCATAAAGATCAATTGTAGAAGTGGAAATCGATCTTTGACAGTCCGCGAATGTACACTTTCTAGAAATACAATGATTGATCCAATTCAATCAATCTGTTGATCAATTGAATTTCTAACTAAAACAAAGATTGTTCTTCTTCTATGTACGATTACAATGAACACAAATTTACATCGCAAACACCACTAAAACAGAATATTGATTTTGATGAAACAGTGACTTTCTAAAAAATGAAAATTCGATCTTTCTGTCTTCAAATCATGGCAGCAAATCTTTCTGAATTTTCTGATCAGGCTTTGATACCAATTGTGATCCCAAGTTTCAAGCAATCATGCATAGATCACAATAACAATCAAAGAATAAGATGAGAAAGATTGTGTCACAAGTGTTGTCGTATACATATGTCTAACATGATGGTTACAAGACTCAATGAATGCGTAGACAAAAGCTTACTAACATGCATACTAAAACAAGACAAAAAAACTACTTATATAGGGTCAAACAAAGACTTGACCTCTACACAAGTTTACATGAAAAGTCAACTAAACAAAGACAAATACACTTACAAATTGACTCAAAACTATGATCTAACAAGTGGGCCTTTAAATGTGAGCTTGGGAGCTTTTGGGATGCCATTATAGAAGACGATTATTTTGGAAGTAGATGACAACCAATTGTAATCTTATTTCTTGTCTAGGATTTAGATTAGGAGGTTGTTATCTCTCATTGTTTTTTATTACAAACTTGTAATTAAACAGACGTTTATTGTTCTCTTTTTGGAAGAGCTCATGTTTTGGCATTAAATTGAATACCATATTTCCTATCCGGAAATTTTTGTTGATCCCAATTTTTGGGGTGTTACAAGTTGGTATCAGAGCTCTACCTTAAGTGAACTAGGTGTTGACTCTAGTATACCTAGACTTAAGTTGCTTGTGCTTGTAGTATCATTGTCCATACGGGTAGAGCATTCCTAGGTAGGGAGAGTATTAGGATTACGGAATTGCATTGATTGAAACTTATAATGATGACAGTGAGGGTTCTTATGTAAAATACGTTCACAATCTCACTTGGCCAATGTTGTTATGAATTTATGATTACGTGAGCATGCTTGAAATTGTTATTATGATGATTAATCTTTGTAGTAGTACGTATTGAACCGTTTATCTTTTAAAGAATTAACCGGTATGACCTTTATCATGTGTGACAGTTCACAATGGTTAACAAGAGGAGTCGGGTTGGGGCGACCGATGATGCAAATGAGGCGAGTGTAACCGCCCCGGGAATTACAAGACAAGCAAACCCAACGGCAAACCGAGTCATTCCACCAGTTCCCCAAATGCTAGAGAGGATCATAGACGAAGTTCCTCAAGTGAACTTGGAATCCAAGAATCCAGTTATTCAAGAGGTGGACCCTCAATCGGTCCTATTGGCTAGGATAATGCATATGATGAACTCTGCGATGGACAAGCGGAATGAGAAATTTATGAAGTTGTTGGAAGATAGAGACATGAGTAACCGGAGACATGAAGTTGTGGGGGATAATGCAGTGAATGGATCGGGCGGTGCCGAAAATGCAATTGGAACGGAGGAGCACACAATTAGAACCGAAAAGAAGAAGGAAGGGGGTTGCTCTTTCAAATCATTCCTATGTAGCCGAGCTCCAGAATTCTCTAAGACGACCAGTCCAGTGGCGTGTATGAACTGGATTCAAGATGTAGAGATGGCATTCTAGTCAAGCGAGTGTGCGGACTCTCAAAGAGTCAAGTTTGCGTCCCAATTGCTTAGAGGGGATGGGTTGAGTTGGTAGAAGGTTACCCGAAGGGCACTTACACCGGAGGTTTTGGCCAAGCTCACTTGGTCAACCTTCAAGAAGAAGATCATGGAGAAATACTGCAACGAAAGAGCTCTTGATAAAATAGAAGAAGAGTTCCGCAATCTGAAGAAGGACAATTTGTCTATTGCCGACTACGCTAAACAATTCATAGACAAGCTTAGCCTGGTTGAGCATATGGTTTTTTATGAGGGGTCAAAGATAAAAGCGTTCATGAAGGGATTACCGGAAGAAATGAAGACGAGCGTGAGGAACACTTGGGTAAATACCTTGCAAGAATTTATAGAAGCAGCTCAGTTGGTGGAGGACGACATCATTCAAGAGAGAGAGGAGAAGAAGCAGCAAGGTGAGAAGCGGAAATGGGAAGGGCCAACCAAGTCTGCACGACCGTCCAAATCCTTTAACGGGGGGAGGAACATTGAGCCACGACGGGAGGCGAGGTGGTGCCCCAAGTGTAAGAGTAAGCATTTTGGGCCTTGTAATCCGAAACCTTTCTCTAACGCTATGGAGTGTTTCAAGTATGGGCGAAAGGACCACATGAGCCGGGATTGCCCCTCTCGGGGAGTTTGTTATGAGTGTCGTGAACCGGGGTGTTGGGAACTGAAGAAAAGCTTAAGTATGGTTAATGCTGCTACATCAAGATTACTACTGCTAGTTCAGAATTAGTACTGCCAGAACATGTCAAAGATAATACTGCTAGTTATTACAACTTCTAGTAGAATTAATACTGCTAGTCACAGTTAGTGCTGCTTGAACAAAGTTAGTACTGCTTAGCTAGTTAGTACTGCTAGAGGTTATGCTGCTTAGTAGTTAATGCTGCCAAGACTCAGTTAATGCTTCCAAGGTGATCAAGGTGATTAAGGCTGCTTCTGGGATAAAATGAAGATAATGTTGAAGAGACTGCGTGTGAAGATAAACATGGAAAGCTGAAGATAATTATGAAGATTATCTTGAAGATCTTTTTATGTTTAGTAATTATCTTTTGTTCAGTATATGTATAGAATTGATAGAATAGTTTAGAATTAATTAAGCCTTTCTCTGTTTTTTATAGAGAGAGAGAATCAACCTCAAGGCATAGTTCCTAATTCTAGAGAAGTAGAATTCGTTTTGAAAGAGCTTGTTCTTCAAGATTGAGGTTGTGTGTTTAATCTTGTAATTTCAATCATTCAATACAAGTTTACAAGTTGTTCATCATATTTACTGTTTGTTTACTGTTTCATTGAATATCAAAGTGTTATTTCGCAAACTTCTTTGATATTGTTTCTGAGTATTCATAATTCTTGTTGAGAATTCGATCCTGACAAGTGGTATCAGAGCCTTATCTCTCAGAAACATTCATTCATTCATCAAGGAAAACTTTGCAGAATCAAACAGTACTCTTGTCTCTAAAGTTCCAATGCTCAAACCCAATGAGTTTGACATGTGGAAGATCAGAATCAGGCAATATATTCTCCTCACTGACTACTCAATGTGGGAAGTCATTGAGAATGGCCCCTCTACTAAAGGCCAGATTGGACCAGATGGGAAAAGATCTCCACCAAAGACAGATGGTGAGAGAAAGATCAGACAGACAGAGATGAAGGCCTTAAGCACTCTGCTCTTGGCCATCCCCAATGAATATCAGCATCAATTTTGCAACTGCACTGATGCTCAGATTCTCTGGAATGCTCTAGAGAAAAGATTTGCTGGAACTAAAAGCATCAAAAGAAATCAAAAAGATGTTCTAAAGCAGCAGTTTGAGAACTTCACTTCTTCAAAGAATGAGTCTATGACTCAAACTTTTGATAGGTTCAACAAGCTCATTGGTGAACTGGCTACTGTAGGAGTGAAGATGGAGCAAGATGATATCAACAGAAAGTTCCTCAGATCTCTTGGGGATGAATGAACTATGTACACTGTCTCATATAGACAGAGTGACAATCTGGAAGAGAAGGAACTTGATGATCTATATAATGATCTAAGAGTTTTTGAAACTGAGGAAGAAACCAAGAAGAAGCCCACTGGGTACATTCATAATGCAGCACTTCTATCAGCATCTACTGATACTACTGCCAACCCTGAACCTGTTAGTGCTGCTAGTGGAGTGAATTCAGAAAAAGGTACAGAAACTGTCTTTGAAGCCTTTTTGTCCAGTCACAGCAACAACTCCTTGATTAATGATGATCTGGAACAACTTCACCCTGATGAACTGGAGGAGATGGACATCAAATGGCAGATGGCCATGTTATCTATGAGGGTGAAGAAGTTTATTAAAAGAACCGGGAGGAATAACTTCTCTCAAAGAAGAGAAGATGGAGCTGGTTTTGACAAGACGAAGGTGGAATGCTATAAGTGCCACATGAAGGGACACTTTGCTAGAGAGTGCATAAGTGGTGTGCCAAACAACAACCTCCAACAAGATCAGAATGGAGGCTACAATCAAAACAAGAACTCTGCTCAAGCCCTTGTTTCTCAACAAGGAATGGGGTTTGACTGGAGTGACCAAGCTGAGGAAGCCATTCAGAACCAAGCTCTTATGGCAGAGGTATCTGATCTCCCTTCTGAGGTAATTTCTAATCTTTGTACTCAAACTTGCATAGACACTGTCAAAATGTACAGGGATCACAATCAAAACAAGTGTGATGACCTCAAAAGATTAGAAAATGACAGAAGAGACTATGTGTTGATAGTTGAGAGGTTTGAAGAACAAATCAAAGGCTTCCAAGCCAATGAACTTCAACACTCTTATGACACAAACTACTGGAAGTGGGAAAAGAATGAGTTAGAGACCAAACTGTCTAAGTCAAAAGAAGAGAATGATAAGTTGAAAGAAGAACTAGCTAAGGTTAAGATTGATATAGAAAAGTTTTCATATGCCTCAAAAGCAATGGATTCTCTTCTAAAGGCTCAGATTCATGATAAGATGAAACCTGGTATTGGATACAACAACACACCCCCTCCTTACAACAACACCTACATTCCTCCTACATCAGACTTGTTAGAGACCAAGGAGAAAAAGGACTTGTCTGAGAAAGCCTTTAAGATAGATCCTTTGAATGAGGTGGTTATTGAGGATATGACTGAGAAAGAAGCCTGTGAGAATAGGAACAATGCTGTGAGGAAAGAGATACCCTTAGAGAACAACATTGTTACCAATGAGGGTGGAGGAAGAATCTGGGTCAAGTCTAAAGAGATAGAGAAGACCAAAGGAAAAGCCAACAAGGTCCATTACAAACAAACCACTGTTGTGAATCCTGGCCCTTGTAAACAGTGTGCTTGCAATAAAACTGAGAGCCTAAATGTTGGTACTAAAAGAGGTAATCAAAGAAACTGGAATAATCAATGGGCTCAGAAACAAGGAGTTGATCTGAGTAAGATAACCAGACCAAAACCTTGTTTCATATGTGGTAAGTTGAATCATTTGGCTAAGCACTGTTTATTTAACCCTATTAACCAAAGGATGAACTTTCAAAGATTTGTGCAAAAACCTGTTGGTTATAGGAAGGCTGGAAAGAAATTTGTGGCTAAATGAAGAAAAAGGTTGTAAAAGAAAGTATTAAAATGTGGGTGCCTAGAAGCACTAAAACTGTTAGTACTGCTACCTCAAATAGTACTGCTGACAGGGATAGTGCTGCCAGTAGCAATACTGCTGCTACCAGTGTTAGTACTGCTAAGAATATTAATGCTTCCAACACTGTTAGTACTTCTTCAAAGGTTACTACTGCTGACACAGTTACTACTTCTAACAAGGTTAGTACTGCTAATGCAGTTAGTACTTCTAAAACCAGTACTGCTTCTAGCAAATGTGCAGCAAAACCCATTATTGTGAGAAAGTACTCCAGAAATGAGGAGTCAAATTTTAAAAATAGTGTGAAGAAGGAATGCAAATATTTTGATGAGAAAAGGGTACCCAAGACCACTTTGGCTTGGGTTCCTAATCAATACTAACTGATTTATCTCATGTGCAGGGCAACCAACAGCTCAAGGGAAAGAGCATCTGGCATGTTGAGAGTGGTTGCTCTAGGCACATGACAGGCAACATGTCATGCCTTCAGGATTTCAAGCATATCAATGGAGGACATGTTGCATTTGGAGACAATCTTACAGGTGGAAAAATAAGTGGGAAAGGTAATGTTACAAAAGGTAAGATGACATTTGAGGATGTCTACTATGTTGATCAGTTAAAGTACAACCTGTTAAGTGTATCACAGGTTTGTGACAAACAACATAGTATATTATTTACCAATACATAATGTATGATCCTTGCTCCAGGATTCAAGGTAGTTGATGAAAGCATGATACTACTTAGAACTCCAAGAAAGGACAATGTTTACTGTCTAGATATGGACAATGTTTCAAGTGATTCATCCCTGAACTGTCTTGTTTCAGAAGCTTCTGTGGATGAATCCTCTCTTTGGCACAGAAGGATGTGTCACATGAACTTCAAGACAATGAACAAACTTGTTAAAAATAACCTTGTAAGAGGTTTACCATCAAAAGTCTTTTCATGTGATGATCATTGTGTTGCTTGTCTTAAAGGCAAACAGCACAAAACTTCTCATAAGTCCAAAGAATTTAATACAATTTCTTCTTGTCTCCAGTTATTACATATGGATCTGTTTGGCCCTACAAATGTGATGAGCATAGGGAAGAAATCATATTGCTTGGTTATTGTTGATGATTACTCTAGATTTACTTGGGTATATTTTCTAAGGACTAAGGATGAGACAAGTGGACTGATCAAATCCTTTATCCTAAGAATTGAAAACCAAACAAATCAAAAAGTAAAAGTCATTAGATCAGACAATGGAACTGAATTTTAAAATCTTGATCTAAACACCTTTTGTGAAGAAAAAGGCATTGAGAGACAATATAGTGCTCCTAGGACTCCACAACAAAATGGAGTTGCTGAGAGAAGGAATAGGACAATAATTGAGGCTGCTATATCTCTATTAGCAGATTCAAAACTGCCAATCACTTTCTAGGCTGAAGCAGTAAATACTGCCTGTTATGTACAAAACAGAGTTCTAGTGGTCAAGCCAAAGAACAAGACCCCATATGAGCTTTTAAACAATAGAAAACCATTTATTGGTTTCCTTAAACCTTTTGGGTGTCCTTGTACAATTCTCAATACCAAATGTCACTTAGGAAAGTTTGATAGCAAGGCAGATGATGGATTTCTTGTTGGTTACTCATCTCAGAGTAAGGCCTACAGAGTTTTTAACTCTTCTTCTAGAATAATTGAAGAAAGTGACAATGTCAAATGCAATGAGAACACACCAAATCCTATTGGGTGTGGTCCTCAGTGGCTGTTTGACATTGATTCACTAACTAACTCTTTTGGTTTCAGTAGTGATGATTATGCAGGTTCAGGTAGTGGAGGATCAGGGACTACACAAGTTCAAGAAAGCATACCTCAGTCTGTGATTTTTCCCATACCTACAGTGGATCCTATTGAAGACAGTGAAAAGGAGCCATCTACTGAACCAAATCAGAGTGAAGAAGAAAGGAGAGATGAGGAGAATCAAGAGAATAAAGAACCAGAAGTAGCTGCTGAAATCACCTCAGTTGAGTTGAATGACTCCAATTTAGAGGTGGGACTCAATGAAGAATCTAGTCATCAAACAAAAACACAAAAGAATCATCCTCTTCAGCTGGTAATAGGGGATATCTCTTTTCCTATGATGACTAGAAATCAAAGCAGGCTGCCAGATATGCAAGACCAACAGCATACAGTGCTCTCTTGCTTTCTATCCCAGCTTGAGCCTAAGAAGGCTTATGATGCTATGAAAGATTCCAGTTGGATAGAAGCTATGCAAGAAGAGCTGCTCCAATTGAAGCTGCAAGATGTTTGGGATCTGGTAGACCTTCCTAAAGGTCAAAATGGGTCTTCAGGAATAAGAGAGATGAGAGAGGAATAGTAATAAAGAACAAAGCAAGGTTCGTGGCACAAGGGTACACACAAGAAGAAGGAATAGATTATGAAGAAGTATTTGCACCAGTGGTTAGGATAGAAGCAATCAGATTGTTCCTGGCCTATGCTTCTTATATGAAGTTTAAAGTCTATCAAATGGATGTAAAAAGTGCATTTCTATATGGCTCAATTGAAGAAGAAGTATATGTCTGTCAACCACCAGGGTTTGAAAACCCAAGCTATCCAGACAGAGTATACAAACTGAAGAAAGCACTTTATGGACTGCATCAAGCACCAAGAGCATGGTATGACACTCTGTCATCCTATCTCTTGGAAAATGGCTTTGAAAGAGGAGTCATTGATAAGACTCTGTTCATCAAGAGAAAGAAGAAGGACATCTTGCTGGTCCAAATCTATGTAGATGATATCATCTTTGGATCCACAAGAGACAATATGTGCAAGGAGTTTGAGGATCTCATGCATCAAAGGTTCAAAATGAGTTCCATGGGGGAACTTACTTTCTTCCTTGGACTCCAAGTCCAATAGAAGTCAGACGGTATTTTTATTTGTCAGTCCAAGTATGTGCAGGACATTCTAACCAAGTTTGGTTTCTCAGACTCAAAGCCTGCTAGCACACCTATGGAGACACATAAGCAGATAACAGCATATCTTGAGGGGGAGGATATGGATGTTCATCACTATAGATCCATGATTGGCTCTCTCATGTTGTTGGGAACTGAAGAATTTATCATGTATGATTAATGCTGCTAGTACAAGATTACTACTGCCAGAGGACTTCAATAGTTAATACTGCTGAGTATTACTACTGCTAGTAGAATTAATACTACTAGTCAAAGTTAGTGTTGCTTGAACAAAGTTAGTACTGCTTAGCTAGTTAGTGCTGCTAGTGGTTAGTGCTGCTTAGTAGTTAATACTGCCAAGCTGATTAGTGTTGCTTATAAGATGAAGATTCGAATTAGAAGAATGACAGCTGGATATTCTGAAGATATTCATGGAAGATATACTTAAGATATTTTATTTATTGTAATTATCTTTTATTTAGTATATGTATAGAATTGACAGATTTTAATTCTAAGTTTTTGTTTTTAGAGAGAATCAACCTCAAGGCATAGATCCTAATTCTAGAGAAGTAGAATTCGTCTTGAAAGAGTTTGTTCTTCAAGATTGAGGTTGAGTGTGTAATCTTGTGATTTTAATCATTCAATACAAGTTTACAAGTTGTTAATCATATATTGTTTGTTTACTGTGGCATTGAATATCAAAGTGTTATTCCGCAAACTTCTTTGATATTGTTTCTGAGTATTTATTCTTGTTGAGAATTCGATCCTGACAAGTGGTATCAGAGCCTGTTCTCTCAGAAACATCTATCTATTCATCATGGAAAACTTTGCAGAATCAAACAGTACTCTGGTCTCTAAGGTTCCAATGCTCAAACCCAGTAAGTTTGACATGTGGAAGATCAGAATTAGGCAATACATTCTTCTCACTGACTACTCAATGTGGGATATCATTGAGAATGGTCCTTCTGAAGCAGGAAAGATTGGACCATATGGGAAAAGACCTCCACTAAAGACAAATGGTGAGAGGAAGATCAGACAGACAGAGATGAAGGCCTTAAGCACTCTACTCTTGGCCATCCCCAATGAATATCAGCATCAATTTTGCAACTGCACTGATGCTTAGATTCTCTGGAATGCTCTAGAGAAAAGATTTGCTGGAACTAAAAGCATCAAAAGAAATCAAAAAGATGTTCTAAAGCAGCAGTATGAGAACTTCACTTCTTCAAAGAATGAGTCTATGACTCAAACTTTTGATAGGTTCAACAAGCTCATTGGTGAACTGGCTACTGTAGGAGTGAAGATGGAGCAAGATGATATCAACAGAAAGTTCCTCAGATCTCTTAGGGATGAATGGACTATGTACACTGTCTCATATAGACAGAGTGACAATCTGGAAGAGAAGGAACTTGATGATCTATATAATGATCTAAGAGTTTTTGAAACTGAGGTAGAAACCAAGAAGAAGCCCACTGGGTATATCCACAATGCTGCACTTCTATCAGCATCTACTGATACTACTTCCAACCCTGAAGCAGTTAGTGCTGCCAGTAGAGTGAATTCAGAAAAAGGCACTGAAACTATCTTTGAAGCCTTTTTGTCCAGCCACAGCAACAATTCATTGATTAATGATGATCTGGATCAACTTCACCCTGATGACCTGGAGAAGATGGACATTAAATGGCAGATGGCCATGTTATCTATGAGGGTGAAGAAGTTTATCAAAAGAACAGGGAGGAACAACTTCTCTCAAAGAAGAGAAGATGGAGCTGGTTTTGACAAGACAAAGGTGGAATGTTATAAGTGCCACATGAAGGGACACTTTGCTAGAGAGTGCAAAAGTGGTGTCCCAAACAACAACCACCAACAAGATCAGAATGGAGGCTACAATCAAAACAAGAACCCTGCTCAAGCCCTTGTTTCTCAACAAGGAATGGGGTTTGACTGGAGTGACCAAGCTGAGGAATCCATTCAGAATCAAGCTCTTATGGCAGAGGTGTCTGATCTCCCCTCTGAGGTAATTTCTAATCTTTGCTCTCAATCTTGCATAGACACTGTCAAAAGGTACAGGGATCACAACCAAAGCATGTGTGATGACCTCAAAAGATTAGAAAAGGACAAAAGAGACTATGTGTTGATAGTAGAGAGATTTGAAGAACAAATCAAAGGCTTTCAAGCTAATGAACTTCAACACTCTTATGACACAAACTACTGGAAGTGGGAAAAGAATGCGATAGAGACAAAACTGTCTAAGTCCATAGAAGAGAATGACAGGCTGAAAGAAGAACTGTCTAAGGTTAAGCTTGACATAGAAAAGTTTTCATATGATTCAAAAGCAATGGATTCTCTTCTAAAGGCTCAGATTCATGATAAGATGAAGCCTGGTATTGGATATAACAATACACCTCCTCCTTACAACAACAACTATATCTCTCCTACTTTAGACTTGTTAGAGACCAAGGAGAAAAAGGACTTGACTGAGAAAGCTTTCAAGATAGATCCTTTGGATGAGGTAGTAGTTAAGGATTTGATTGAGAAAGAAGCCAGTGAGAATAGGAATAATGCTGTGAATAAAGAGATACCATTAGAAAACAACATTATCACCAATGAGGGATGTGGAAAATCTGGGTAAAGTCTAAGGAGATAGAGAAGACCAAAGGAAAGGATAACAAGGTCCATTACAAACAAACCACTATTATGAATCCTGGACCTTGTAAACAGTGTGCTTGCAATAAATCTAAGAGCCTAAATTCTGGTATAAAAATTGGTAACCAAAGAAACTGGAATAATCAATGGGCTCAGAAACAAGGAGTTGATCTGAATAAAATAATCAGACCAAAACCTTGTTTCATATGTGGTAAGTTAAACCATTTGGCTAAGCACTGTTTCTTTAACCCTATTAACCAACAGATGAACTTTCAAAGGAGAAGTCCCAGATTGAAATGGATGAGGCAATAGCAAAGCAGCTTCAAGACAAAATGGAAAAGGAGGAACAGTTGCAAACAGAAACAGACAGAGAACTTGCAAAGATCATGGCCAGAAAGTTGAATGCAGAATATCAGAAAAGCATCAAAGAAGCAGCTCAAGCCAAGAAACTTCAAGTCAAAAAGATGCAAATTCAAAAACAGAAAAGACAACCTTCCAAAACATTTTTGGCCAATCAGGAAAGAAGAAAGATGATAAATTTTCTGAAAGGTGCAATTGGTGTCAAAGGGGGGATGTTCACCAAGATGGCATACAATCAGGTTGAAGAACTGTACCAGAAAGAGAGGTCTAAGCTTCAAGGGGATTCAGTTCAAAGGGAAGAGGCTGAGAGAAGAATGAAGAATGAAACCATTTCCTGAGGAGACCACACCTTCAAAAGATAAAGCTGAAGAGATGAAGGAAGAACATGAGGGTGTTGGTGTAGAAGCTAAATCTGGGAAGAGGGTGAAGAAAATTGCTTCCAAAAAGCAGTCTAAAAGGCCTAGAGTGGAAGAAACAGCAGAATATACAGCAGAGCCTTCAGATGTACCTTTAGCAGAATCAGTAAAAATTCCAGAACAGTTCAATAAGCAAACTGATGAGGGTATAGATCTCTACATGACAATAGTAGAACCTTTGAAGGCTGTTCCAATCTCCATGAAAGCTCCAGAGATCACCTTTTGGGACATCCTAAGAGATAATGGAAAGGATTTCTTCAGAATCAAGAGAGCTGATGGTTCATTTGAAGCATATTAAACATGGGGGAGAGTTATCAGAAGTTGTTCAAGAGCTGATATAGAAGAATTATACAAAGTGGGGATGAAACTCTATGAGCCTGTGTTAAAAGGTACTGAAGAGAATCTTCTCAAGGTAAAATTGGAATAATTGTGCCTTATGTTTGATCCAGAAAGAGTGGCTTATAGGATTAAAGATCATAATCATGAGTTTATATTCAAGAAGATTGATAAATGGATACTATTTGAAAACTGTGGAGTATACATGATTACTATTGACAACTGTTATCATGAATACTACCTGGTGGACAAAATCTATGAGCATAGCAAGGAGAAGCTACAAGGGATGCTTAAAGCTACACTGGTATGCACAAAGGATTCAGAAATGGCTAAAATTGTGGTGAGAAGAACTGTAAATCAAAGTCTGGGGCTAGATCCAAATTTGGGCAACTGAACCTGAGGTGTTGAAAGCATCTTGAAGATCAGATCTGAAGAACTTGACTTCTCTTCCTAAAAGTCAAGTTAGGGGGAGATTGTTGGGAACTGAAGAATTTACCATGTATGATTAATGCTGCTAGTACAAGATTACTACTGCCAGAGGACTTCAATAGTTAATACTGCTGAGTATTACTACTGCTAGTAGAATTAATACTACTAGTCAAAGTTAGTGCTGCTTAAACAAAGTTAGTATTGCTTAGCTAGTTAGTGCTGCTAGTGGTTAGTGCTGCTTAGTAGTTAATACTGCCAAGCTGATTAGTGTTGCTTATAAGATGAAGATTCGAATTAGAAGAATGACAGATGGATATTCTGAAGATATACTGAAGATATTTTATTTATTGTAATTATTTTTTATTTAGTATATGTATAGAATTGACAGATTTTAATTCTAAGTTTTTGTTTTTAGAGAGAATCAACCTCAAGGCATAGATCCTAATTCTAGAGAAGTAGAATTCGTCTTGAAAGAGTCTGTTCTTCAAGATTGAGGTTGAGTGTGTAATCTTGTGATTTTAATCATTCAATACAAGTTTACAAGTTGTTAATCATATATACTGTTTGTTTACTATGGCATTGAATATCAAAGTGTTATTCCGCAAACTTCTTTGATATTGTTTCTGAGTATTTATTCTTGTTGAGAATTCGATCTTGACACATGTATCTTACAGCCTCTAGGCCAGATATAATGTTTCCAGTCTGTGTGTGCAAGATTTCAAGTTAGGCCAAAGCAATCATACTATCAAGCTGTTAAGAAGATATTCAGATATCTCAAAGGGCAACCTAGATTGGGACTTTGGTATCCTTATGACTCATCATTTGACCTACTTGCATACTCAGACAGTGACCTAGGTGGAGCAAACTTGGACAGAAAATCTACTTCTGGAGGATGCCAGTTTTTGGGTGCAAGACTAGTATCATGGCAGTGCAATAAACAAACCACAGTGTCCACATCTACAACAGAAGCAGAGTACATAGCAGTTGCAAGTTGTTGTTCTCAAGTCTTATGGATTCAGAATCAAATGCTGGACTATGGGGTAACCTTTCTACACACTCCAATCTTTATTGACAATAGGAGTGCTATTAGCATTGTTAATAATCCTGTCAAGCACTTAAAGACAAAGCACATTGAGATCAGGTATCACTTTATAAGAGACTGCAATGAAAAGAAGCTTATTCAAGTTGTAAAAGTTCATACTGATAACTAGTTTGCTGATCTATTCACCAAAGCATTTGATGTGGGTAGATTCACTTTTTGGTAACAAGTGTGGGAATGATCAACTCTGAATAAGCTCCTACTTAAAAAGTGGTTCAATACCTGTATATAGTTTATGCTTGGTGTTACTAATCTTCTGTTTTCAGGAAATGTATAGCAGTACTCAGTTCATCACAAGCTTAAAAGAGTAAGTTTGGTTAATACTGCCAGTACAGTGTTAATACTGCCAGAACAGTGTTAATACTGCCAGTGCCCAGTTAATACTGCTAGTAGTTAATACTGCTCTCAGTTAATACTGCTAGGGGTTAATACTACTCTCAGTTAATACTGCTAGTTAGTTAATACTGCTAGTGGTTAATACTGCTCATTAGTTAATACTGCTCAAAGTTAATACTGCTTATGTCCCGAATACTATAAATACCCTTTGCCCGCCTAAAAGTTCATAACGGCTCTTTGCATACTGTTCACTTGCGCTCTAACCCTTTTCTCTCAAGTACCAAGTTTTCAGGCAAGAACACTCAAGTTCAATGGCATCCATGGCATTCATTGACGACCACAATGAAACGCGATGCTCCAAAAGCCAAAACAAGCCGAAGGTTTTCACCAGATAGTCGACTTTTTGAGGACCGGTCACATTGCTCATGCTCTCACCGTGTCTCCTACCATCTACATAGAGCATCAGAGGCAGTTCTGGGCCAATGCCACTACTAGCAATGAAAATGGAGTGTCGTGCATCAAAACAAGGGTGTGTGACAAACCCTTGACAGTTACTGAGGAGACCATTCGCATCTGTCTACGTCTAGACGATGCTTCAGGTATATCTTCTATTCCAAATGAGGATTTCTTTTCAAACCTCACCAGAATGGGGTATGAAGGCCAATTGGGGATTTTCAAGTTTTTCAAAGCTCAATTTTCACCCCAATAGAGGTTCTTTGTTCATACCCTGATGCATTGTATTTCTAAGAAAACAACTGGCTGGAGCCAATTTAGCAGTCCCATTGCCTATGCTTTGGTATGTTTATCTACTGCTAGAAAATATAATTTTTCTTTGATGATCTTCAATGATCTTGTCTCAAACCTGGACAACAAGAAGATTTTCTTCATGTATCCCAGGTTTGTACAGACAGTTATTACCAATGAATTGACGGATATACCTCAATTTGATGGGGTATATGTACCTAAACCCCCTAAAGGCAAGGTCTTCTCAAATATGAAAAGATCTGCTAGGGACTCGGAAGGAGTTGACACCCCATTGTTCTCAACATTGATGGTGGTGTCCCAACCACAAGAAGGTATGGCAGCAGGGTCAAGGCCCTCATTAGACAATCCCACTGCTAGCCAATCCCAACCTTCCCACTCTATATTGATCCCCAGTCCCTACTTCACAAGCCCACTTCTCCTATTACCCAAACTTATAAAAGGAAACAGGTAAAGAAGGCTCCTTCCCTTCTTCTACCATCACCCACTTAGCCTTTAAGCCCTCTAAGGGAGAATTCTCCTTTAGAGAATATCCACAGGGAAACCATAGGGGTGTCTCCCAACCCCAAGGAGGTGCTCACTGAGGTGGAGGTTGAGCATATGGGTGCTAAGGCTGCTACTACTCCTGCTAGCACAGAGGAGGTCAGTGGTAACATACATAAGACCTTCCCCATGGCAACTTTGGGTGAGAAATCATCCAAAGGTCCCAGGTGCCAACAAACCACGGGGGTGGATAGTGCTTCTGCTAGGCAGAAGACTTCCACTACAAAAAGATCCAATGATCCTTCAAAAGAGGGTAATACTTCTGGAGAAGGTGAGGACAGATATAACTATCAAGAATTGATGGATGCAATGGGAAACATCAATATGGATGTGATCAAACAAGGCCAAGAGAAGAAGAGCTTAAACTCATAGTTTTGTCACAACAAGAACAGATCCTCCACTTGAAGAAAATGGTAAGGAAATGGATTCTCCAAAAGAAGAAGAAGCAATTTGTACTCAGAAGGAGGAAACCAGTGACTGATGCTCCCAAAAAGGGGGAGTCAGAAGTTGATGTCAATATGGAAGATGTCTAAGCTAAGGGGGAGCAAGAGAATGCAAAGTTTGAGGGGGAGCAAGTAAATGCAGAAAATGTAGCACAAGAAGAAGAAACACAAGCATCAGCAGTAAAAGAGCAAGCAAAAGAAATGGTTAATACTGCTGAACCAATGGAAGCAGCAGAAACAATGAAAGAAGTGCTCACAGATCTTGAAATTGCAGAAACTCTAATCAAAGCAAAGCATGATACTCCCAAGGTCATCTCAAAGGCCAAAGGAGTTGTCATCAAAGAAAGAGGTGACGCTTCAAAGAGATCAAGCAAAGAGAAGGAAATGAGTAAAGAGAAAGGCAAGGAAAAGCTAGTTGAACCTGATCAACCAATAAAAAGGCAGAAGTTGATTGATTCAGATGAAGCTCTAGCTAGGAAGATACAGGTTGAACTTGAAGAAGCAGAAACTATGCAAGTACAAAAGGATAGAGAGATAGCAAAAGCAATGGCTGCAGAATTAAATAAAGTCTATCAACAAAGCTTAGCAACAGAACAAGCCAAGCAGAAAGCCACATCTTTGAGGAAGCCTACCAAGATCAAAATGGCTGCAAGGAAAAGACAACCTTCAAAGACATACCTTGGTGCTCAAGAGAGAAAGAAAATGATTACTTTCCTCAAGGGTGCAGTAGGTGTCAAGGTGGAGATGTTCTCAAAGATGTCTTTTGAGAAACTCAAGAAGATGTATGATGCTGAGATGATCAAGCTCCAAGGGGATGATATTGCAAGGGTAGAAATGGAGAAAAGAATGAATGAGAGCAATGATTTCTTATAAAAACCATTCCCTGATGAGCAAGAAACTCCAGAGAAGGAAGCAACAATTGGGGGAAAGTCTAAGGACTTTAAAAAGAACAAAGATGATTGCAAGAAGAAAGTCAACAAAGAAGCCTAGAATAGTGGAAGAAGAGGCTGAAAAGGTTGCTGAAGAAGAAGAGGCACCTGAGTCATCTACAATGAAAGAACCTTCAAGTACTGAGGATGTTAAAATGTATATGGTAGTGATGGACAAAGTGCGTGAACCAATTTCAGCAGAACCTGTAGGAGTTAAACCTCCTGAAGTCATTCACTGGGATGTCCTGGAGGTAGATGGAAAGGAATATATTAGGCTGAAGAGAAAATATGAGAAGTATGAAGTTTACAGCACTTGGAACAAGATTGTTAGAACCTGTTCAAGATCAGATATTTAAGAAATGTTTGAGATAGGGATGAAGTTATATGCAGATCATATGAAAGCTCCAGTGATTTCAATTACAAAGCTGGTAATGGAGTATCTGTGTATGATGTTCAAACCTGATGATGTGGAGGAGATAATAAGGAATGTCTTTCAAACAGTGAATAATTGGACTCTATATGAAACTAGTGGAGTATATACAGTGACTTTGGATTTAAATCACATTGAGTACTTCCTAGTGGATAGAGTATACAACCATAGCAGACTGAAGCTTCATGCCATGCTGAAGAAGAAGCTAGGATGTATTCCAGATTCAAATATGGCTAAATATTTGATCCAAAGAACAATTAATCAGAGTTTGGGGTTGGTTGCAAATACTGGAATTTAGGCCATGATGAAGTTTTGGGAGCATCTTGAAGAAGATCTGAATAACTTGACTTCTTTTCCTAAAAGTCAAGTTAGGGGGAGATTGTTGGGAACTGAAAAAAAGCTTAAGTATGGTTAATGCTGCTACATCAAGATTACTACTGCTAGTTCAGAATTAGTACTTCCAGAACATGTCAAAGATAATACTGCTAGGTATTACTACTTCTAGTAGACTTAATACTGCTAGTCACAGTTAGTGCTGCTTGAACAAAGTTAGTACTGCTTAGGTAGTTAGTACTGCTAGAGGTTATTGTTGCTTAGTAGTTAATGCTTCCAATACTCAGTTAATGCTTCCAAGGTGATCAAGGTGATTAAGGTTGATTCTGAGATAAAATGAAGATAATGTTGAAGAGATCGCGTGTGAAGATAAACATGGAAAGCTGAAGATAATTATGAAGATTATCTTGAAGATCTTTTTATGTTTAGTAATTATCTTTTGTTCAGTATATGTATAGAATTGATAGAATAGTTTAGAATTAATTAATTCATTCTGTGTTATTGATAGAGAGAGAGAATCAACCTCAAGGCATAGTTCCTAATTCTAAAGAAGTAGAATTCGTCTTGAAAGTGCTTGTTCTTCAAGATTGAGGTTGTGTGTTTAATCTTGTAATTTCAATCATTCAATACAAGTTTACAAGTTGTTCATCATATTTACTGTTTGTTTACTGTTTCATTGAATATCAAAGTGTTATTCCGCAAACTTCTTTGATATTGTTTCTGAGTATTCATAATTCTTGTTGAGAATTTGATCCTGACACGGGGCACATCAAGAGAGATTACCCCAAGCTAGAAAGGGGCAACCAAGGAATTCCAAGCAGGGTTGTGCCAAAGAAAGAGACTCAACTGAAGGCGCCAAGTCGAGCCTTCCAAATGACGGTGGAAGAAGCAAGAGAGACGACAGATGTCATGTCGGGTACATTTCTATTGAACTCTCTACCTATTCGTGTGTTGTTTGATTCTGGTGCAAATCGATCCTTTGTGTCCACTTCATTTTACAAAAGTTTATCCACTCCTATTAGTGTATTGAATGACGCCCTAGTGGTCGAGGTAGCCAATGGGGAACACATGATAGTTCGGGAATGCTACGTTGAGTGCACCTTAGATTTAGATAGGGAAACCTTTCTAATAGATTTGTTACCGGCGAATATCGGGGGTTTGATGTGATCGTTGGGATGGATTGGCTATCCAAGAATGTTGTCGGTATATTCTGTTCCAAGAAAATAATTCGGGTACCCTTGCCGAAGGGTGGTGAAGCGATAATCTATGGGGAGAATAACCGAAAGGCCAACACCATCATCTCGTCAATCAAAGCACGAAATATTCTAGCCAAGGGGTGTGCGTCCTACTTGGCCTACGTGATCGACTCATAGCTAGAGAAGAAGAAAGTGGAAGATGTGGACGTGTTGGGAACTGAAGAAAAGCTCAAGTATGGTTAATGCTGCTAGTTCAGATTTACTACTGCTAGAGGACTTCAAAGTTAATACTGCTGAGTATTACTACTGCTAGTAGAATTAATACTGCTAGACAAAGTTAGTGCTGCTTGAACAAAGTTAGTACTGCTTAGCTAGTTAGTACTGCTAGTGGTTAGTGCTGCTTAGTAGTTAATGCTGCTAAGACCAAGTTAATGCTGCTTCAGAGATAATGTGAAGATAATGATGAAGAGTTCGTGGTTAAAGATAAACATGGAAAGCTGAAGATATTCATAGAAGATATACTGAAGATATTTTATTTTATTGTAATTATCTTTTGTTCAGTATATGTATAGAATAGATCAAAAAAAATTCTAAGTTTTAGAGAAAATCAACCTCAAGGCATAGATCCTAGTTCTAGAGAAGTTGAATTCGTCTTGAAAGAGTCTGTTCTTCAAGATTGAGGTTGAGTGTGTAATCTTGTGATTTTAATCATTTTAATACAAGTTTACAAGTTGTTAATCATATACTGTTTGTTTACTGTTACATTGAATATCAAAGTGTTATTCCGCAACTTCTTTGATATTGTTTCTGAGACTTTATTCTTGTTAAGAAATTCGATCCTGACAAGTGGTATCCGAGCCTGTTCTCTCAGAAGCATCTATTCATTCATCATGGAAAATTTTGCAGAATCAAACAGCACTCTGGTCTCTAAGGTTCCAATGCTCAAACCTAGTGAGTTTGACATGTGGAAGATCAGAATTAGACAATACATTCTTCTCACTGACTACTCAATGTGGGATATCATTGAGAATGGTCCTTCTGAAGCAGGAAAGATTGGACCAGATGGGAAAAGACCTCCACCAAAGACAGATGGTGAGAGGAAGATCACACAGACAGAGATGAAGGCCTTGAGCACTCTGCTCTTAGCTATCCCCAATGAATATCAGCATCAATTTTGCAACTGCACTGATGCTCAGATTCTCTGGAATGCTCTAGAGAAAAGATTTGTTGGAACTAAAAGCATCAAAAGAAATCAAAGAGATGTTCTAAAGCAGCAGTATGAGAACTTCACTTCTTCAAAGAATGAGTCTATGACTCAAACTTTTGATAGGTTCAACAAGCTCATTGGTGAAATGGCTACTGTAGAAGTAAAGATGGAGCAAGATGATATCAACAGAAAGTTTCTCAGATCTCTTGGGGATGAATGGACTATGTACACTGTCTCATATAGGCAGAGTGACAATCTGGAAGAAAAGGAACTTGATGATCTATATAATGATCTAAGAGTTTTTGAAACTGAGGTAGAAACCAAGAAGAAGCCCACTGGTTATATCCACAATGCTGCACTTCTATCAGCATCTACTGATACTACTGCCAACCCTGAAGCAGTTAGTACTGTCAGTGGAGTGAATTCAGAAAAAGGCACTGAAACTATCTTTGAAGCCTTTTTGTCCAGTCACAACAACAATTCTTTGATTACTGATGATCTGGAACAACTTCACCTTGATGACCTGGAGGAGATGGACATTAAATGGCATATGGCCATGTTATCTATGAGGGTGAAGAAGTTTATCAAAAGAACAAGGAGGAACAACTTCTCTCAAAGAAGAGAAGATGGAGTTGGGTTTGACAAGACAAAGGTGGAACGTTATAAGTGCCACATGAAGGGACACTTTGCTAGAGAATGCAGAAGTGGTGTTCCAAACAACAACCACCAACAAGCTCAGATTGGAGGCTACAATCAAAACAAGAACCCTGCTCAAGCTCTTGTTTCTCAACAAGGAATGGGGTTTGACTGGAGTGACCAAACTGAGGAAGCCATTCAGAATCAAGCTCTTATGGCAGAAGTGTCTGATCTCCCCTCTGAGGTAATTTCTAATCTTTGCACTCAATCTTGCATAGACACTGTCAAAAGGTACAGGGACCACAACCAAAGCATGTGTGATGACCTCAAAAGATTAGAAAAAAGACAGAAGAGACTATGTGTTGATAGTAGAGAGATTTGAAGAACAAATCAAAGGCTTTCAAGCCAATGAACTTCAACACTCTTATGACACAAACTACTGGAAGTGGGAAAAGAATGAGTTAGAGACCAAACTGTCTAAGTCCTTAGAAGAGAATGATAGGCTGAAAGAGGAACTATCTAAGGTTCAGCTTGATATAGAAAAGTTTTCATATGCTTCAAAAGCAAGGGATTCTCTTCTAAAGGCTCAGATTCATGATAAGATGAAGCCTGGTATTGGATACAACAATACACCCCCTCCTTACAACAACAACTATATCTCTCCTACTTCAGACTTGTTAGAGACCAAGGAGAAAAAGGACTTGTCTGAGGAAGCCTTTAAGATAGATCCTTTGGATGAGGTAGTAGTTAAGGATTTGACTGAGAAAGAAACCAGTGAGAATAGGGATAATGCTGTGAGAAAAGAGATACCATTAGAAAACAACATTATCACCAATGAGGGATGTGGGAAAATATGGGTCAAGTCTAAGGAGATAGAGAAGACCAAAGGAAAGGATAACAAGGTCCATTACAAACAAACCACGATTGTGAATCCTGGACCTTGTAAACAGTGTGCTTGTAACAAAAGCTAAGAGCCTAAATTCTGGTATAAAAAGAGGTAACCAAAGAAACTGGAATAATCAATGGGCTCAGAAACAAGGAGTTGATCTGAACAAAATCAATAGACCAAAACGTTGTTTCATATGTGGCAAGCTGAATCATTTGGCTAAGTATTGTTTCTTCAACCCTATTAACCAACAGATGAACTTTCAAAGATCTATGCAAAAACCTGTTGGTTATAGGAAACCAAAGAAATCTATTGAAACCAAAGGCCCTATGAAAAATAAGGTTTTAAAAGAAAGTGTTTTAATATGGGTGCCTAGAAGCACTAACAGTGTTAGTACTGCTGAAAATATTAATGCTGCTAACATAGTTACTACTGCTAACAGTGTTAGTACTGCTGAAAATATTAATGCTGGTAACACAGTTACTACTGCTAAAACCAGTACTGCTAAGCATGCAAGTACTGCTCATGTTGTTAGTACTTCTAAAACTAGTACTGCTTCTGGCAAACGTGTTTCCAAGCCTATCATTGTGACAAAATACTCCAAAAATGAGGAGTCAAAGTTTAAAAATCTTGTCAAGAAAGAATGCAAGTATTTTGATGAGAAAGGGGTACCCAAGACCACTTTGGATTGGGTTCCTAATTCATACTAACTAGTTTATATTATGCGCAGGGCAACCAACAGCTCAAAGGAAATAGCATATGGCATGTTGATAGTGGTTGCTCTAGGCACATGACAGGTAACATGTCATGCCTACAGGATTTCAAGCATATCAATGGAGGACATGCTGCATTTGGAGATAATCTTACGGGTGGTAAAATAAGTGGAAAAGGTAATGTTACCAAAGGTAAGATGACATTTGAGAATGTCTACTATGTTGATCAATTGAAATACAACCTGTTAAGTGTATCACAGGTTTGTGACAAACAACATAGCATATTATTTACAAATACTGAGTGTATGATCCTTGCTCCAGGGTTCAAAGTAGTTGATGAAAGCATGATACTACTTAGAACTCCAAGAAAGGACAATGTTTATTGTCTTGATATGGACAATGTTGATAGTGATTCATCCCTGAACTGTCTTGTTTCAAAAGCTTATGTGGATGAATCCTCTCTTTGGCACAGAAGGATGTGTCACATGAACTTCAAGACTATGAACAAACTTGTTAAAAACAACCTTGTAAGAGATTTACCATCTAAAGTCTTTTCATGTGATGATCATTGTGTTGCTTGTCTTAAAGGCAAACAGCATAAAACTTCTCATAAGACCAAAGAGATAAATACAACTTCTTCTTGTCTCCAGTTATTGCATGTGGATCTGTTTGGTCCTACAAATGTTATGAGTATAGGCATGAAATCTTACTGCTTGGTTATTGTTGATGATTACTCCAGATTTATTTGGGTATATTTTCTAAAGACTAAGGATGAGACAAGTGGACTGATCAAATCCTTTATCCTAAGAATTGAAAACCAAACTAATGAAAGAGTAAAAGTCATTAGATCAGACAATGGGACTGAATTTAAAAATCTTGATCTAAATACCTTTTGTGAAGAAAAAGGAATTGAGAGACAATATAGTGCCCCTAGGACTCCTCAACAGAATGGAGTTGCTGAGAGGAGAAATAGGACACTAATAGAGGCTGCTAGATCTCTGTTGGCTGATTCAAAACTGCCAATTACCTTCTGGGCTGAAGCAGTTAATACTGCTTGCTATGTCCAAAATAGAGTTCTAGTGGTCAAGCCAAAGAAGAAGACCCCTTATGAGCTTTTCAATAAAAGAAAACCTTTCATTGGATTTTTCAAACCTTTTGGGTGTCCTTGTACAATTCTCAATACCAAAGCTCACTTAGGTAAGTTTGATAGCAAAGTAGATGATGGATTTCTTGTTGGTTACTCATCTCAGAGTAAGGCCTACGGAGTTTTCAACTCTTCTTCTAGAATAATTGAAGAAAGTGACAATGTCAAATGCAATGAGAACACACCAAATCCAATTGGGTCTGGTCCTCAGTGGCTATTTGACATTGACTCACTAACTAACTCTTTTGGTTTCAGTAGTGATGATTATGCAGGTTTAGGGAGTGGAGGATCAGGAACTACACAAGTTCAAGAAAGTATATCTCAATTTGTGATATTTCCTATACCTAAAGTGGATTCTGTTAAAGACTGTGAAAAGAAACCATCTACTGAACCAAATCAGAGTGAAGAAGAAAGTAGAGATGAGGAGACTCAAGAAAATAAAGAACCAGAAATAGCTGCTGAAAGGACCACAGTTGAGTTGAATGACTCAAACCTAGAGGTGGGACTTAATGAAGAATTAGTTATCACACCAGAATTCATAAGGATCATCCTCCACAGCTGGTAATAGGAGATATATCTTCTCCTATGATGACTAGAAATCAAAGCAGACTGCAAGAAATGCAAGAACAACAGCATACAGTGCTCTCTTGCTTTTTATCCCAGCTTGAGCCTAAGAAGGCACATGATGCTATGAAAGAGTCCAGTTGGATAGAGGCCATGCAAGAAGAGCTACTACAATTCAAGCTGCAAGATGTTTGGGATCTGGTAGACCTTCCTAAAGGCCAAAGAGCAATAGGAACAAAATGGGTCTTCAAGAATAAGAGAGATGAAAGAGGGATAGTCATAAGAAACAAAGCAAGGTTGGAGGCTCAAGGATATACACAAGAAGAAGGAATAGACTATGAAGAAGTATTTGCACCTATGGCTAAGATAGAAGCAATTAGATTATTCCTAGCTTATGCTTCTTATATGAAATTCAAAGTCTATCAAATGGATGTCAAAAGTGCATTTCTTTATGGCTCAATTGAAGAAGAAGTATATGTCTGTCAACCACCAGGGTTTGAAAACCCAAGCTATCCAGACAGAGTATACAAATTGAAGAAAGCACTTTATGGACTACATCAAGCTCCAAGAGCATGGTATGACACTCTGTCATCCTATCTATTGGAAAATGGCTTTGAAAGAGGAGTCATTGATAAGACTCTATTCATCAAGAGAAAGAAGAAAGATATCTTGCTGGTCCAAATCTATGTTGATGATATTATCTTTGGATCAACAAGAGACAACATGTGCAAGGAGTTTGAGGAACTAATGCATCAAAGGTTCAAGATGAGTTCCATGGGGGAACTTACTTTCTTCCTTGGAATCCAAGTTCAACAGAAGTCAGATGGAATCTTCATCTGTCAGTCCAAGTATGTGCAGGACATTCTAACCAAGTTTGGTTTCTCAAATTCAAAACTTGCCAGCACACCTATGGAGACACACAAGCAGATAACAACAGATCTTGAGGGGAAGGATATGGATGTTCATCATTATAGATCCATGATTGGCTCTCTCATGTATCTTACAGCCTCTAGGCCAGATATAATGTTTCCAGTCTGTGTATGTGCAAGATTCCAAGTTAGGCCAAAGCAATCTCACTATCAAGCTGTTAAGAGGATATTCAGATATCTCAAAGGGCAATCCAGATTGGGAATTTGGTATCCTCATGACTCATCCTTTGACCTGCTTGCATACTCAGATAGTGATCTAGGTGGAGCAAACTTGGATAAAAAATCTACTTCTGGAGGATGTCAGTTTTTGGGTGCAAGACTAGTTTCATGGCAGTGCAAGAAACAAACCACAGTATCCACATCTACAACAGAGGCAGAGTACGTAGCAACTGCAAGTTGCTGTTCTCAAGTCTTATGGATTCAGAATCAAATGCTGGATTATGGGGTAACCTTTCTACACACTCCAATTTTTATTGATAATAGCAGTGCTATTAGCATTGTGAATAATCCTGTCAAGCACTCAAAGACAAAACACATTGAGATCAGGTATCACTTCATAAGAGACTGTAATGAAAAGAAACTTATTCAAGTTGTAAAAGTTCACACTGATAACCAGTTTGCTGATCTATTTACTAAAGCGTTTGATATGGGTAGATTCACTTTCTTGGTAAAAAGTGTGGGAATGATCAACTCTGAATAAGCCCCTTCTCAAAAAGTGGTTCCATACCTGTATGTTGTTTATTCTTGGTGTTACTAATCTTCTTTTTTCAGGATATATATAGCAGTACTCAGTGTATCACAAGCTTAAAAGAGTAAGTCTGGTTAATACTGCCAGTACAGTTTTAATACTGCTAGTAGTTAATACTGCTAGTTAGTTAATACTGCTAGTAGTTAATACTGCTCTCAGTTAATATTGCTAGTTAGTTAATACTTCTAGTGGTTAATACTGATTTCAGTTAATACTGCTTTCAGTTAATACTGCTTTCAGTTAATACTGCTTTCAGTTAATACTGCTTTCAGTTAATACTGCTAGTGGTTAATACTGATTTCAGTTAATACTGCTTTCAGTTAATACTGCTTTCAGTTAATACTGCTTTCAGTTAATACTGCTCTAGGTTAATACTGCTTATGTCCCAAATACTATATATACACTTTGCCCGCCTAAAAGTTCATAACGACTCTTTGCATACTGTACTCTTGCGCTCTAAACCCTTTCTCTCTCAAGTCCAAAGTTTTTAGGCAAGAACGTTCAAGATCAATGGCATCAATGGCTTTCATAGATGAGCACAATGAAATCGCGATGCTACAGAAGCCCAAACAGGCCGCCGGTTTCCACCAGATTGTAGATTTCCTCAAAACAACCCACATTGCTCATGCTCTCACTGTCTCGCCATCAATCTTTATCGAGCATCAAAGGCAATTCTGGGCACATGCCACCATTGTTACTGAGAATGGTGTGCAAATGATCAAGACAAAGGTGTGTGGAAAGCCGTTGACAGTTACTGAAGAGGTAATTCGCATCAGTCTACGTCTAGACGATGCCTCTGGTATAAACTCTATCTCTAATGATGAACTTTTTTCTACTCTTACAAGAATGGGGTATGGAGGCCCATTGGGTGTTTTTAAGTTCTCAAAAGCTAAATTCTCACCCCAATGGCGTTTTCTTGTTCATACCTTGATGCACTGCATCTCTAAAAAGACTACTGGATGGAGTGAGTTCAGTAGCACCATTGCTTATGCTCTGGTATGCTTAGCCACTGCCAAAAAGTATAATTTTTCTCAAATGATTTACAATGATCTTGTCTCAAACTTGGGAAACAAAAAGAGCTTTTATATGTACCCCAGGTTTGTTCAAGCAGTTATCACCCACGAATTGACGAATATTCCTCATTTTGATGGGATATATGTACCAAAACCCCTTAAAGGCAAGGTTTTCTCAAATATGAGAAGATCTGCTGGGGACTCGGAAGGAGTTGACACCCCATTGTTCTCTACAATGATGGTGGTGTCCCAAACTGATGAAGGTATGGTAGCAGGGTCCAGGCCCCCATTAGACCAACCCACTGCTAGCCAATCCCAACCTTCCCACTCTAAATCAATTCCCCAGTCTCTTCTTGATAAACCAACTTCCCCAATCACCCAAACATACAAAAGGAAACAGGTAAAGAAGGCTCCTTCCCTTCTTGTACCACCAACCTCTAAGCCTTTAAGCCCTCTAAGGGAGGATTCTCCCTTAGAGAATATCTACAGGGAAACCACAAGGGTGTCTCCCAACCCAAAGGAGGTGCTCTCTGAGGAGGAGGTTGAGCATATGGGTCCTGAGGCTGCCACTACTCCTGCTAGCACAGAGGAGGACAGTGGTAACATACATAAGACCTCTCCCATGGAAACTTTGAATGAGCAATCATTCAAATATCCCCGGTACCCAGAAACCAAGGGGGTGGATAGTGATTCTGCTTGGCAGAAGGCTTCCAATACAAAAAGATCCCATGATCCTTCAATAGAGGGTAACACTTCTGGATAAGGTGAGGACAGATATAACTATCAAGAATTGATGGATGCTATGGGTAACATAAACATGGATGTCATCAAGCAGGGGAAAGACATTGAAGAAATGAAAATGGTGATCCTGTCTCAACAAGTACAGATTACCAAATTGAAGAAAATGGTAACAAGATTGGTGCAAAAGAAGAGGAGAAGGCAATTTGTTTTGAAGAAGAGGAAAAATGCTAATGATGCTTTCAACAAGGGGGAGAATTCAGAGGCTGCAACAGAAAAGGAAAGTACTTCTGAGATGGGATTTGATGTTAAGGGGGAGAAAGCTGAATAAACAGAAGCACAAGCAGTAGAAACAGATAAGGTTCAAGCAGCAGCAGTAACAGAACAGGTAGCAGCAGTAACAGGGCTATCTGTTGAAGAATTGGAAATAGCAGAAACTTTGGTAAAAGCAAAGAATGACACTCCTAAGGCTACCCAAAAGGCCAAGGGAGTGGTCATCAATGAAGGAGGCCTTGAAAAGAAGACAGAAGAAAGAAGTGAGGCAGGTTTGAAGGATGCAAAGGGTAAAGCTAAGATGGTTGAATCTGAACAACCCTCAAAGAAGAACCAGGTGGAGTTGGATGAAGAAGTAGCAAAACAACTTCAAGCTGAGATGAAAAAAGAGGAACTGCTACAATCTGAGAAGGATAGAGAACTTGCACTGAATATGGCCAGAAAACTAAATGAAGAGTATCAGAAGAGCATGAAAACAGCAACTCAAGCCAAGAAAGTACAAGTCAAAAGAATGCCACTCAAAAAGCAGAAGAGACAACCCTCCAAGACCTTTTTGGCCAATCAGAAAAGAAGAAAAATGATAAATTTCCTGAAAGGTGCAATTGGAGTCAAGAGGGAGATGTTCACAAACATGGCATACAATCAGGTTGAAGAGTTGTACAAGAAAGAGATCGATAAACTTCAAGGGGATTCATCTAAAAGGGAAGAGGCTGAGAGAAGAATGAAGGAGAGGTATGACCTGAACATTCAAAGACCATTTCCTGAGGAGACCACACCCTCAAAAGACAAAGCTGAAGAGAAGATAGAAGAACATGAGGGTGTTGGTGTAGAAGCCAAGTCTGGAAAGAGAGTGAAGTCAATTGCTTCAAAAAGGCAGTTGAAAAGGTCAAGGGTGGAAGAAACTGAAAAGGAAGCAGAACCTTCAGTCACACCTCCAACAGAACCTGTGCAAAGTCCAGAACAGTCCAATAAGCAAACTGTTGAGAGTATGGATTTGTATATGACCATAGTAGAACCTATGAAGGTTGTTCCAATCTCCGTAAAAGCTCCTGAGATTACCTTTTGGGACATTCTAAGAGATAATGGAAAGGATTTCTTTAGAATCAAAAGAGCTGATGGTTCATTTGAAGCATATTAAACATGGGGGAGAGTTATCAGAAGTTGTTCAAGAGCTGATATAGAAGAATTATACAAAGTGGGGATAAAACTCTATGAGCCTGTGTTGAAAGGTACTGAAGAGAACCTTTTCAAGATAGCAATGGAATACTTGTGCATGATGTTTGATCAGAAAGAGTGGCTTATAGGATTAAAGATCATCATCATGAGTTTATATTCAAGAAGATTGATAAATGGATACTTTTTGAAAACTGTGGGGTATACATGATTACCATTGACAATTGTTATCATGAATACTATCTAGTGGACAAAATTTCTAAGCATAGCAAGTAGAAGCTAGAAGGGATGCTTAAAGCTACACTGGTATGCTCAAAGGATTCAGAGATGGCTAAACTTGTGGTGAGAAGAACTGTAAATCAAAGTCTGGGGCTAAATCCAAATTTGGGAAACTGAACCTGAAGTGTTGAAAGCATCTTGAAGAAAATCTGAAGAACTTGACTTCTTTCCTTAAAAGTCAAGTTAGGGGGAGATTGTTGGGAACTGAAGAAAAGCTCAAGTATGGTTAATGCTGCTAATTCAGATTTACTACTGCTAGAGGACTTCAAAGTTAATACTGTTGAGTATTACTACTGCTAGTAGAATTAATACTGCTAGACTAAGTTAGTGCTGCTTGAACAAAGTTAGTACTGCTTAGCTAGTTAGTACTTCTAGTGGTTAGTGCTGCTTAGTAGTTAATGCTGCTAAGACCAAGTTAATGCTGCTTCAGAGATAATGTGAAGATAATGATGAAGAGTTCGTGGTTAAAGATAAACATGGAAAGCTGAAGATATTCATAGAAGATATACTGAAGATATTTTATTTTATTGTAATTATCTTTTGTTCAGTATATGTATAGAATGTATAGAATAGATCAAAAAATATTCTAAGTTTTAGAGAAAATCAACCTCAAGGCATAGATCCTAATTCTAGAGAAGTAGAATTCGTCTTGAAAGAGTCTGTTCTTCAAGATTGAGGTTGAGTGTGTAATCTTGTGATTTTAATCATTTTAATACAAGTTTACAAGTTGTTAATCATATACTGTTTGTTTACTGTTACATTGAATATCAAAGTGTTATTCCGCAACTTCTTTGATATTGTTTCTGAGACTTTATTCTTGTTAAGAAATTCGATCCTGACAGGACGTGGTGCGCGACTACCCGAATGTTTTTCCGGAAGATCTACCCGGTCTACCGCCGGAACGACAAGTAGAGTTCCACATCGACCTCACTCCGAGAGCCACTCCAATTTCTCGCGCTCCTTATCACCTAGCCCCTACGTAAATGCAAGAGATAATGACTCAACTACAAGAACTTCCCGAGAAGGTATTTATACGACTAAGCTCGTCGCCGTGGGGAGCTCCAGTTTTATTTGTGAAGAAGAAGGACGGGTCTATACGAATGTGTATCGACTACCGTGAACTCAATAAGGTCACCGTGAAGAATATGTATCCACTTCCTCGGATCGACGACCTTTTCGATCAACTACAAGGAGCGGGGTGTTTCTCCAAGATAGATTTGCGGTCCGGTTACCATCAAGTGCAGGTGAAGGCGAGCGATATTCCGAAGACGGCATTTTAAGCGAGATACGGTCACTACGAGTTTCTAGTCATTCCATTCGGGTTGACTAATGCTCCGGCCTTATTTATAGACTTGATGAACCGAGTATGTCAACCCTTATTGGACAAGTCGGTCATTGTCTTTATTGACAATATTCTTATCTACTCTCGGGACTAGATGGAGCATTGGCAACATTTACAAGAGGTCTTACAGATTCTTCGGAGGGAGAAGTTGTTCGTGAAGTTTTCAAAATGTGAATTTTGGCTCCAAGATGTCTAATTCTTGGGCCATGTTGTATCCAAGGATGGAGTGAAAGTAGACCCGATGATGATTGAGGCCATAATGAATTGGGAGCCACCGACGAGTCCCACGGAGATAAGGAGTTTCTTGGGTTTATCCGGCTACTACCGACGGTTTATTCAAGACTTTTCGAAGATCGCCTCTCCGCTTACGTCATTGACAAGGAAGAACGTCAAGTTTTTATGGACCAAAGTCGAAGATAAATCCTTTCTAACCCTTCAAAGAAAACTATGCGAGGCGCCAGTCCTATCCTTACCCGAAGGATCCAAAGACTTTGTAGTTTATAGCGAAGCCTCTAAATTGGGTCTCAGATGCGTTTTGATGCAAAGGGGTAAGGTGATCGCATATGCATCGCGACAACTCAAGGAGCACGAGAATAATTACCATACGCACGACTTGGAGCTAGAGGTGGTAGTGTTTTCCTTGAAGCTATGAGGACACTACCTCTACGGGACGAAGTGTACTTTATTCACCGATCATAAAAGTTTGAAGTACATATTCAACCAAAAGGACCTCAACATGTGGCAAAGAAGATGGTTAGATCTATTGAAGGACTATGATTGTGAGTTGCTTTACCACCCCGGTAAAGCCAACGTGGTGGCGGATGCTTTGAGCCGAAAGAGTTATGGAAGCGATATCCAAGTGACTCTATCTAGGCTTGATGTAATCTCAAGTTTAGTGGAGGACATCAAGAGGAGTCAAGCGGAGGCACTACGAGAGGAGAACCTCAAAGCCGAGATCATAGTGAAACAAAAGGAATTACTTCCGGAAGTTAGTCACGGCCTCAAGTTATTTCAAGGAAGGATTTTGGTACCGAAGATTGGAGGAAACTGAGAGTTACTTTTGGCAGAATCTCACAAGTCCAAGTACTCAATACATCCCGGTAGTACCAAGATGTATAGAGATTTGAAGTTGCACTATTGGCGGCCGGTAATGAAGCTCGATGTGGCCAAATACGTGGAAAGATGCGTCACTTGCCTTCAAGTAAAAGCGGAGCATCAAAGACCTTGTGGAAGCTTGCAACTATTGGTCATTCCGAAATGGAAGTGGGAGCATATCACAATGGACTTCGTCACTAAATTTCCAAGGACCTTGAGAAGTCATGATACTATTTGGGTGGTGGTAGATCGACTCACGAAGAGCGCACACTTTTTGGCAATGCGAGAGACGTTACCGATGGAAAAATTAGCTAAACTCTATATTGATGAATTAGTGTCGCTTCATGGTGTCCCGTTATCCATAGTTTCGGACCGAGATAGCCGGTTTACTTCCAAGTTTTAGGATGGGTTGAAAAAGGAGTTGAGCACGGCCTACCATCCGCAAACTGACGGGCAAAGTGAGAGGACCATCCAAACTCTCGAGGACATGCTTCGTTCATGCGTCATAGACTTCGGAGGAAATTGGGATTCACACTTGCCGTTAGTGGAGTTCGCGTACAATAATAGTTACCACTCGAGCATCGGGATGGCACCATTCGAAGCGCTTTACGGACAAAAATGTAGAACACCGGTGTATGGGCTCGAGGCGAGAGAAAAGCAATTCACGGGACCGGAAATTGTACAAGAAACGGTGGACAAGGTGAAAGGAATTCGAGGGCATTTAAAGGCGGCTCAAGATCAACAAAAACCGAAGGTCGGTCGAGTTCCAATTGGGTGAGCGGGTTATGTTGAAAGTATCACCGTGGAAAGGAATAATCCGTTTTGGAAAACGCGGGAAGCTTAGTCTCCATTTCCTCGGACCCTTCACAATATTAGAGCGGATTGGGCTTCAAGCTTATAGGATAGACTTACCACCAGAATTGGAAGGGATTCATCCTATCTTTCATGTTTGCTACCTCCTCAAGTGCCTAGCCAAGAAAGAAAGCGTCATTCCATTGACGAAAATTCGGGTGGACAACGGGAGTCGATGCGTAGAGAAGCCGGAAGCCATACTAGAATCAAAGACGAAACAATTACGACATAAAGAGGTGACAATGGTAAAGGTTCAATGGAAGCACCATCAAGGTGCAAACATAAAGTGGGAGCCAGAAGAGGATATTAAGAAAAGATACCCCCATTTGTTTAGTGAATGAGATTTCGGGGACGAAATTCTAATTAGGTGGGGAGGATTGTAACACCCAAAAATTTTAGGTAAGTGTTCACCTCTTGTATTTGGTTATCATAGTAAAGTTGAGAACCCTCGATGCGTACAAATTGTTTACATGTTGATCTGATCATGTTATACGTTAAATGAAATGTTTAATCTTACGTTTGTTACTGTTTAGATCAAGGTTTTGAGGCCCCAGGGGAGTGGTGTGATAGTGCCACGCGATAGTGCCCTGGGCATAGTCGCTGGTCACTATCGCTGCAGGTGAACCGTAGCTAGGGGGTGTGGGGCGATTGTGACACCACGATAGTGACATGGACACAATCTTCGGATACTATCGTTGGATGTGTACCAAAGCTCAGGGTGAGGGCACGACTATGACACCGCGAAAGTGCCCATGGCATTGTCGCCAGGCATAATAGTCGCCGAGCACTGTCGCCGACGAGGTTTGGGCATATAAAAAGCCCCCTTGACCGATTTTTAAGCCATAACCTCACTTTGTTCACGGGATTGGGAGACATTTAGGGCGATTTTCCTCCTTCAAACATCATTCCTTATTAAATGCTAGGGTTGGGTTGGTGAAGAACATGAGGAAGAATTTATTAGGTAGTTGAAGAGCATTCATTGAGGTCCCTAGCAAGATTCCAAGCTTCAAGGACTCAAGCATTCATCCACTTCTTTTCTAGGGTTTTGTAAAAAACCTAGATAGTGAGTTCTACCAACTATTTCCAAATGAAATACACATCTTAATATGTTACTTGTCTTTATTTTATACCTATGTTATGATTTTAATCACTTGATAAGTTTGACCTAATTTCTAATGTTGATTATTTGATGGGATTATGGAGTATTATTTATGTGAACTTTGATGAGATTATTGTTGGTCATATTCTAACCATTTATGTGTGTTAACATGTACTTGGTTGGTAATTTTGGTGGACTTGTACATTTTAGGGTTTAGACCCAAAAATGGGATTTGACTATATGAGGTCTTATACATGAACTTTATTGATAGGAAGATGTATAGAGACGAGTATGAAATGTATAATGGACAAACCACAAGTAAGAGCTAGGAGGATATAGTCTTAGGGTGCCACCTTGAGGGTATGCATCTAGACCTCCGCCTTTGGAGTAATGCCAGAGAGGTAGTCTTCAAATGTGTCGGGACTTCGGGATGTTGCTCGTGTGAGTGAACGTCAATGTACATTGACTTGAGGTGAAACTTGTTGGTGTGATGGGTCTCCACCATTGATTCCTTTTTGGATAATGTTGTCTTCTATTGATATAAATGAATATGCCATGCTTTGTTCGACTCACTAGGCTCGTTTGGCCTAACACTTGTTTGGTTTGATGTGTATCTCAGGTTCTAGCGGCGCGACCGCTAAGAAGGTCTAATAGGCCTTTAAATGTGAGTTTGGGATCTTTTGGGATGCCATTATAGAAGACGATTATTTTGGAAGTAGATGACAACCAATTGTAATCTTATTTCTTGTCTAGGATTTAGATTAAGAGGTTGTTATCTCTCATTGTTTATTATTACAAACTTGTAATTAAACAGGCGTTTATTGTTTCATTTTTTGAAGAGCTCATACTTTGGCATTAAATTGAATACCATATTTCCTTTCTGGAAATTTTTGTTTATCCCAATTTTTGGGGTGTTACAAAAGTAAATTTCAATTGTACCTTTTTTTACACTATCTTTGATAAAATGATACCGCACGTCTATGTGCTTTGTTTTCGTATGTTGGATAGGGTTCGCAGATATAGCAATAGCGCTCTTGGAATCACAGTAAATCGGGATTTTGTTGTATTTGAAGCCATAATCTCGGAGTTGTTTTCGCATCCCCAGCACCTGAGAATAGCAGCTAGCTGCAACTACGTATTCTGCCTCGGCTGTTGAAGTAGATACACACAGTTATTTCTTCTAAGCCCAACTCACGAGCTTATCTCCCAAAATTTGTATATGTCCCGAAGTACTCTTCCTGTCTAACATGCAACCTGCATGATCTGCGTCTGAATACGGTGTTAGCTCAAAACCTGTATCTTTAGGATACCACAAACCAAGATCTGCAGTCCCCTTCAGATATCGAAATAATCGCTTTACAGCCAAATGATGGGATTCTTTGGGCGAAGCTTGATATCTAGCGCAGAAGCATGTAGAAAACATAATATCCGGTCTACTTGCCGTTAAGTACATTAAAGAACCAATCAATCCTCCATAAGTTCTAAGATCAACAGCTTTTTCCCAAAAGATCAGCTCCGATCTTAGTTCTAGGTGCCATCGGGGTACCGATTGGAGTACAATTTTCCATGTTAAATTTTCATAAAATATCAGAAATGTACTTCGCTTCATTAATGAAAATCCCCGTTGAAAATTGTCTAACATGTAATTCGAGAAAGAAATTCATATCGCTCATCATACTCATTTGAAATCTGGACACCGTTAGATTAGAAAAGTTCTTACAATACTTCGGTTTGTTGAACCGAAAATTATGTCATCAACATATATTTGAATTAAAATGATATCAGCTTTTTCCTTTCTAGAAGTCATACTTGACTAAAAACTTGGATAGAACATCGTACCAGGCTCGAGGAGCTTCCTTTAAACCATAGAGAGCCTTGTCAAGAATATAAACATTGATAATCCAAGATCTCTAAATCTTAGAGAGAGAAAGTAAAGAGAGAGAGCAAGTAAGCGCAAAGTAAGATATTCAATGTAATGAGCGTGAGATTATTACAAGACACAAGGACTAAAGGGACTTAAATACACTTGGTCAATACAACACAGTAAGTGACTCTAAACACAGTATAAGACCAAGCCTATAAATACAATGATTACTATAAAATCAGACTTAACAATCTCCCCCTTAGTAATCATTGGCGATATGGTCTTCAAAAACAATCTTCTAAACCATCTAAGCGACTTTGTGAAGAAGCTTCTTGACTTAAAAAAAATTCTTCTCCACATCTATCAGGCTCAATTGCTTTTGCTGTTTTGACAAGACTGGACCTGTTTGTAATTAGCTTGAAAGAACAATCGGTTCATCAGCTTGTGCTCTAGACGATTCACCTCTTTCAAATAAACTTGAATGAACTGTGAAGATCGGAGCTGAAACAGCAAAAGACTAGTATGGTTGAGAAAAATAGAATCTTGAGAGAATCTTGATTAGCAGATAAACGTTTGAGCTCTTTGTCTCTTTAACATCTCCTTGACTTCTCCCCCTCATGACCTTGATGATCTGGATCAACTTGGTCATGCAAATGTTGGAGACGAGACAGCTTAAGATCTGCAAAATCAGAATAAAGAAGAAAGAGGGAAGATTTACGCGACACGTTGGTGGTTGTCGGTCCACAACAATACTAATATCAAGTTTTAGAAACGACACAATAAAGATTACCAACCTGTATTGATTATAACAAATGGTTACAAGATTGATCTGATTCAAGCTTGGATTTGTGTTCTCTGTTTTTCTCTCTAATACACCTTTAAGTGTGTGTTTGTATGTGTTCTAATAATATCTGATTATTGAGAGAGAGAGAGATACACAACTAATCTAACTAGTGTGTTGAACACACTTCCTATGATAATATCTAGATATTAGATCTAGATATTATTTCTAATATAACTAACTAAATACTAGAAACTAACTTTATCTAACTAAGTTAACTAAATCTAATATCTATTAGAAATTGATATTTAAACTAAGTTAACTATTACAATACTATCACTTAGATATTTAAATCTAAGTAAACTAAAACAATTACATTGACATTTATTACAAACGACATAGACTTTAATATCGAGAGTTGACGTTTCGGCTTTAGCTTCAGATTGCGATCTTCAGATTGGATGATCTTGAATCCAATGAGACTGTGTCTTAACAATCTCCCCCTTTGGATGAAGATCATTACGAAAATGATTTTAGCAATTCAGTCTTCTTGTTCAGCTCAGAAGATGCAATCTCTTTCTCTAGCTCTTAAATCAGCATGTCTTTTTCTAACAATCTCCCCCTTTGAAGAGTGGACGTGATTCTTGAAACATGTGATCTTTGCCATTTCTTGTGTAGTCATTCTCCCCCTTTTTGATGTTAAGTGCAACGACTTCTTCAAAATTATTTGTAAGAAATGTCAATCTTGCGGTTAGAGCCCTTGATCCATCAATTCAAAAGATATTCATCCAGATCTTTGCAAATCTAGACAAAATAGTCGTGTAACACCTGAATCAACTAATGAATCAGTTAACATGCCTGTCAGTAACACTAAGTCACTGTGTGTAACAAATACACTTTGGAAAGGAGCTATTTTGATGTTGACTCCCCCAGGGCATCCATTTAATCATCGAAACACCACAAAGGTAAATTTCTATAAACGTTATGACAAAGAAACTAA
This sequence comes from Arctium lappa, assembly GCA_023525745.1. Classification (NCBI taxonomy): domain Eukaryota; kingdom Viridiplantae; phylum Streptophyta; class Magnoliopsida; order Asterales; family Asteraceae; genus Arctium; species Arctium lappa. The sequence continues at coordinate 15,353,090 of CM042064.1, forward strand.
TTCCTTGTGTGTTCGTGCTTGTGTTGAAAGAATTAAGCACTTGATGACTGCTTATTGGCTCAAAATTGTGTAAACCACTGAGACAACAGTAAGTTAAACACAGACTTAATGTGCATGAGTGAAGTGCGAAGGTGGGGCAAACTTCCTTCTTTTCAATATCCAGATTTTCCAAATGAAAATCAGATAGCAAATGTGTTGCATCCCCTTTGAAAATGTGAAACACTTTCTTGTTGAGAAGAAAATGAGCAGATAGTGAGGTTTGATCAAGAGTTGGCATGGGTTAGTTGCCTATTTCAATAATGATCACCAAAGAATTGTGAATCACTAGAATTGTGGCTACCCGACTCAAAAAAAGTTGGTGCAGAGTTGTGATATTCTTTTAACTCTGTTCTCACACGCTCTTTCTTTTAAACATTTAGCTAACTCTAATCACACTCATTTCTTTTCTCTTTGCACACTCAATGACTAAGGATTAACTTCTTGGGTAGAAATCACTGGTTAAGGTGATTCCATAGAAGTTGTGTTAATTCCTAGCACAATGATTCCTTGTTTCCCTATGATGCACGTGATGCTCAGATTGGTTTAACTATTTCAGTTAAAGCACAATTTAGATCATGAAAACATTTAAGATACACTCCCAACATATAAAATATGTTGAAAAATCAGGAAGTGGTTTGAACATTAAAAACAATGTTTTCCAATGATTGAAAGTTGTCCTTCTTTCAACCATATATGAGATTAAGATAAAGGATTATACCTTACGTGCGATCTTACATCTCATGAAGCTAAGCTTTAAGTCATAAACATATGAACTTGTAAGCTTCTCTCAAAAATTCTGCAAAAGTCTTATGTCAAGTCAAAGACAAAAAGCAGTAAAACTTTTTAAAGTACAAGTTCTGATCAGAAATAATCAGAAGTCATATCCGTACTCCCCTTTTGACTTGAAGAGCTCCCCCTAAAATCTTGCATTACAAAACAAAAAAAATTTGGCATTAAAAAGTACATGCAAAATTTTATGAGCTCCCCCTCGAAGTAATATTGACCACCTGTCAATTTCTTCTCATACTCCCCCTTGGATTATGAACATTTATATAGAAGTGCAGATATCAATCAGAGTTAAGAATTTAGAAAACTTTTATAGGTAACTACTGATTAGACTTTAAGATTTAGCATACCAAGCTTAGAGACAAGAAAGTTAAACCTCTTTTCATCTAAGGGTTTGGTGAACAAATCGGCAAGTTGATAATCAGTTTTTACAAAGAAAAGTTCAATTGTTCCTTTTTCAACATGATCTTTAATAAAATGATACCTGACATCTATGTGCTTGGTCTTGGTGTGTTGAACAGGATTCGCTGATATGGCAATGGAGCTCTTGGAGTCACAGTATATCGGGATTTTGTTGAAGTGGAAACCGTAGTCGTGCAATTGAGTTCTCATCCATAAGACCTGAGAACAGCAGCTAGCAGCAGCTACATATTCTGCTTCGGCCGTGGACGTTGAAACACAAAGTTGCTTCTTCGATGCCCAACTTACTAGTTTGTCACCGAGGAACTGTACATGTCCCGACGTGCTCTTCCTGTCTAACATACAACCTACATGATCTGCATCTGTGTAGGTTGTTAGTTCAAAACTAGTATCTTTAGGATACCACAGACCCAGATCTGCAGTGCCCTTTAGATACCTAAATATGCGCTTCACAGCAGACATATGGATTTCTTTAGGATTGGCCTGATATCTTGCACATAAGCATGTTGAAAACATTATATCTGGCCTACTAGAAGTAAGATACATTAAAGAACCTATCATCCCTCGATAAGTCCTGACATCAACAGCCTTTCCTGAAGGATTGGTGCCAATCTTAGTACCTGGTGCCATTGGGGTACGAATCGGTTTTGAATTTTCCATTTGGAACATCCGAAGAATATCCCTAATGTATTTTGATTGATTGATAAAAATACCCGATGAAAATTGTTTTACTTGTAAACCGAGAAAGAAATTCATCTCTCCCATCAAGTTCATCTGAAATCTAGACACCATAAGGTTTGCAAAATTCTTACAGTACTTAGTATTTGTAGAACCAAAGATAATATCATCTACATAGATTTGAATTAAAATGATATCTCCTTTTTCCTTTTTGATAAACAAAGTGGTATCAACTGTACCTTTTGAAAACCCAGACTTGACTAGAATAGTGGAAAGGACATCATACCAGGCTCGAGGTGCTTATTTCAGACCGTAGAGTGCTTTGTCGAGAATGTAAACTTGATTTGGATTCTCTTGATTAACAAAACCTTCTGGCTGAGAGACGTAGACTTCCTCCTTCAGAATTCCATTTAGGAATGCTGTCTTCACGTCCATTTGGAAGACCGTGAAGTTCTTGTGGGCTGCGTAGGCTAGAAACATTTTGATTGCCTCTAATAGCGCCACAGAAGCATATGTCTCGTCGTAGTCGATTCCTTCCTCTTGTCTGTATCCTTTGGCTACTAGTCTTGCCTTGTTTCGGATAACGGTACCATCTTCGTCTTTCTTTATCTTGAAAATCCACTTCGTACCTATAATGGTTTTACCTTTAGACTTTGATACGAGTCTCCAGACTTGAAGTGCATCGAACTGATTTAGCTCTTCTTGCATTGAGATCACCCATTCTGGATCAGCAAGTGCTTCCGATACGCGTGATGGCTCGAACTTGCTTAGAAAGGAGTCATGCATGCACATGTTCATTGATGCTGACCTAGTTTGCACCGGTTTTGATGGATCACCAATAATCTGGCTTAGCGGGTGCTCTTTGGTCCATTTATTTTCATGAGGCAGTGGATTAGATGACTGTATGTCAGTTGTATCATCTACAAATCCACTTGCACCTTCTTCGATTTATTCAGGATTGATGGTTTCAGTTGAAGTGTCAGGTTCAGAAGGCTCAGCAGGTACAGCTTGATCTGTATGTAGATTGATCTGTAAAGTATCTCCTACTGTTTCAGCTACTTCTGTCTCTTTATCATTTGTCACTTCTTCAACTGTTGGAGTCGGCATTTGAATTGGAATCTCTTGTTGAATCGGGGCATTGGATTCAATAGAGTCATCTGAACTGGTTGGATGAGTAGTCGTTAAGTCTTCCATCCTGTCAACCACAACAGATTTCTTTACATTAGATCCAACACACTCATCATAAAACAATTCAAATAATAAATCTAAATCAGATAAATGGTTAGTAGAAGTTGAAGCTTCGTCTGATTTATTCTGTTGAGACATAGGTCCTGAACTGATTTGCCCAGAAGCTAGTATTCCTGTTATAACGGGTTCTGAACGTTGTTGTTCGGAAGCCATTTCTTCATCGAAGAGACGTTGATGCTTTCAATCACTGTCTTTGACTTCTTTAGATAAACACGAAATGCAGTTGATGTCGAGGAATAGCCAATGAAGATTCCTTCGTCCGCCTTAGCACTTAACTTGTTTAGACTCTCCCAATCGTTTAGAACGAAACACTTACACCCAAATATATGGAAATATTTGATTGTCGGTGTTCGGTTGTTGATTAACGCATAAGGAGTCTTTTTGAATCTCCGATGTACCATGGAACGATTATGTGTGTAGCACGCGGTCGAAACAGCTTATGCCCACAAAAAATGAGCAGCCTCGACTAGCGTTCGATTTCTTCTTTCAACCACTCCATTTTGTTGAGGCGTACGAGCAGCAGAGTATTGATGTGAAATCCCGACAGATTCGAGATATTTTTCAACCTTGTTGTGCTTGAACTATGTGTCGTTATCTGTTCGTAGAAACTTGACCGGTTTCTACAGATTCACCTGGGTCGTCTTTAGGAATGTGATGAGAATATCAGTTGTCTCATCCTTTGAACGTAGAAACTTGACCCATGTGTATCACGAGTAATCGTCCACGATCACGAGTATGTACTTCTTTCTGCCTAGACTCTGAGTTCGCATCGGACCGCATAAATCCATATGCAATAACTCTAACGGAGCACTTGTACTTGGTTCAGGCTTTGGTTTATGAGGTGCCCTCTTCATCTTACCCTTTTCACAAGCTACACAAAGATGTTCTCTTTCATACTTGAGCTCTGGAAGTCCTTTGACGAGCTTTCCACTGACCAGATTGTTGATGTACCTGAAGTTGAGGTGAGAGAGCCTTCGATGCCATAACCAACTTTGTTGCATCGATGCTTTCGTCTTTAGAAAAAATTGCTTGTCAGTTTGGACATTTGATAGATTGATTTTGTAGAGGTCTAATTCTCGTGTACCAACCAAGAGTTCTTCGCCTTCTTCATTGCGAAATGAACATCTCTTGGCTTTGAAGTTGACCTCTAAGTCTTTGTCACAGAACTGGCCTATACTGAACAAGTTGTGTCGTAAGCCTTCAACATAGCTCACCTTCTTGATAGTGACATTATTCTGTTGTACATCACCGTATCCCATGATTGGAGAAAACTGGTCGTTCCCAAATCTTACTGTTCCGCAGTATTTGTCTTTAAAATTGGACAGTATCTCTTTTTGCCCTGTCATGTGTTTGGAACATCCGCTGTCCAAGAACCACGTATGACTAGTCTGCATAAGAGAAATTACAAATTTAGATATTCATATGACAACATTGGAATAAACACTTTGATCATCGAAGTGCGGGTCTTGAACTGATTTGTTCAAAAGCCGATTTTGACTTTGATGTTCGGGTTTTGAACTGCATTATCCAAAAACCTATTTTGACATTGAAGAACGAGTCATGATTTGTACATAATTAGAAGTCGCATTCTCTTTAAGCTTTGTGTTCCTGCAACACAGATTTAGCCTTAGGTACCCACTGGAATTTGGGTTCTGCTGTGTTAGCACAAGATTTTGGTACCCATTTCAAATTGGGTCCTTTTTTCTTTTGAAATGCATGTGAAGAATTAGTATGAGATGTATGCACATGGTAGTTGCCAAACCAATCTCTAGAATCTTGACAAGAAATATAGACATGTTTATCATAAATAAAAGACTTTCCAGCAAATAAAGATAACTGAAATAATTGCTTCATTGTATATTGTTTCCGAGAAACAGCAAGTTTTGGGTTCAAAACAGCAATATCAGCAATCACAACATCTTTAGTAAGCGAAGTATTATTACAATTAACACTACTAAACGATAAAACGGTCTTGTCAAGCTTCCGTTTGGGTTGCCATTGAGAATTTACGTCTGGCCTTTGCTTGCTCAGATCTGAAACATGTAAAGTTGGTGAGTTAGACCTTTGAGCAACAAGCGATTGCTTCTTCTTCGGATTACCAGTAGTGTTCGGTTTCTGTGAATGCTGAGATATTTTCTTACCTTTACCATGTTTAGCTTTCACAGAGACTGAATTATCAACTTTCGTTGATTTTGCACCGTTCACAGGCATACTGGTTTTTCTCAAAGTTTTCTTAACAAAAGATGAATGGTTAGGACGTTTTGCATTAAAGTCAAATTGTTCAGAAAAATTATCTAAACCACCGTTAGAGTTCAGAAAATCAAATCCTTTATTTGATGAACCAAACATATCTTTAGAGTTTGAAGCCTTAGAAATAACATAATTTGAAAACACAGTTGAAAAAACTTTTTGCTCAATATTCATCAAAAGTCTATCATCTGACAAAAAATTCTCGAGTTCAGAAATTTTACTTTCTAAAACGAGAGGAGGGACATATAGTTTACCTTAAATAGGCTTCGCCTCCATTTCTTTTTCAGAATAACTTGGAAAGAAATCACTCGAAAGAGTTTTCTTCTTTTGATATATTGGACTTTCATTATAACTATTATTCGTCTTCGCATAATTAAATGGAAGATGAACTTTAGCTGATTTCAACCGTTTTTCCGTTTCATTGGCTTCATCCTCTTTTGACAGTTTAGTCCAGAAAGTTTTAAATTCAGGGATTCTGCGAGCAAATTGCATTGAAAGATGATCATAAAGTCCTGGCACTTCAGACATCCCTTTTTGTAGACAGTGAGGATTCTTATAACCGATTCCCCATCTCTCTATCTCCTCTTTGGGTTTGTTCAGAAAAATAGTCTGTTCAGTTTGACCCATTTTATATAACTTCTCTTCCAAACTTTTTGATTTTCCAAGTAAAGAAAAGTTTTCTTTGGTACAAGAAGAATGCAAATTTGTAAGCTCATATAAATCTATTTCACCTTTTAGCAGTTTAGACTTAAGATCAGAATTCTCTTTAAGAATTATTGTCTTTTCTTAGCGTTGGTGTCATTATCTTTATGTAAAACCTTAATTAATACTTTCTTCTCACCAATTTCATTGTTAAGTTTCTATATCAATTGGTTTTTGTAAGTTATGACACCATTTTCTTGCTTAAGATCAGATTCTAACTCTTTTTGTTTTAAACTCATCGCATGCATTTTATTCATGAAATCTAAATACGATAAATTACATACCTCATCTTCTTCATTGTCTGAATCAGGTTCAACATCTGATTCTATCTAGCCCATCAAGCACATGTTGACGACTTCATCTTTCTCTTCATCCTCTTCTTCTTCTTCATCTGAGTGATCGAGCCAGTATTCATCCTCAGCCATCAGTGCCTTGCCAGCCTCCTGTTGCTTTGCAAGAAGCATCTTGTTCTAGTAGTAGTCAGAGTTTCTGACCTTTGATCTGCGGCAGTCCTTGGCAAAGTGACCTATTTTACCACAGTTGTAGCACGTTGGTGGTTCTGGCTGGCTTGATCCTTCAACTTTGAACTTTCTCTCTTCCGGTTTCCTCTCCTCTATTCTTTTCCCTTCATCTTGATATCTTCTCTCTTCAGGTTTCCTCTCCTCTGTTCTCTTTCCCTCAAACCTCTTTCCTTCATACCTACTACCTTCAACCCTTTCTTTATGGATGTAGTTGTTCGGACCAGAAGAGTACCTCTGACTGTTTGATGTTGGCTTTTTGTAGAACCTTTTCTGAAAAGCATTTGTCAGCATCATCATTGCATGCTTTAGCTGATCATTTTCATCTGGGTCAGAGTTTGCATTAGCTTCATCTTCTTCTGATTCGTACAAAATCGTCTTGTTCTTTTTCTTCCTAACTACAAGAGCGACTGTGTCATCAACTGTCTTTCCTCTCTGTCTATTCTCAGATAGAATTTCATCCACCACTTCTTCATTCTGACGGAGGGTTTCATACACCTCGTGAAGTGGAATCTCATTCAAGTCTTTGATCTGCTTCATCTGTCATGCAAATCTTTTCCATTCGGGTTGAAGAATGCTCAGGAACTTGACGTTCAGCTCAATTTGAGATTTGTGGACTTTGTTCTTGCTAAGTTCGCTCAGCAAAGTCACAAACCTGTCATAGGTTTCTTCTAAAGTTTCTCCCACCGTGCCTCTAAATTCTTCATAATTATTTAGGCAGTTGGAGATTTTCAGCTGATTCCCAACCTTCGAACCCAGCATCATCTTTTCAAGTTGATCCCACATTTCTTTGTCGGAGGCCTTGTAGTTGTCAATCTTTACGTATATCTCATTTGGGATTCCTTGTAAGATGTATGACTTAGCTAATCTGTCGCCTTTGGCTCTTCTAAGGTTATCATATTGTAGCTCATGAAACTTAAGTTCAACTTCAGTCGGCACATTTCTAACTACACGAGTTGTTATGACTGGTTTCATAACCCCTTCTTCAATAGATGTCTTGATGAACTCACCCAGCTCATGTCTGTCAATGAAGTTCAGAAACCGATCCTTCCACTGTTCGTATACTCCTTTGAAGAGAACTGGTGGCTTGGTGTCAGTTCCTATTGCGAGGGCTTCTCTGGATGTCATTCTGTATTGATTAAATGTGCAATAAGAACTGCATTGATTATTAGTCCAGATAAAATTTGATCACACAAGAAATTTTGTCCCCCTAGGCAGACTTAGCACGGGGAAAATTCTCATAAAAAAATATTCAAAGTCTGGATTGGAGCAGAGAGGTTTGCGTGTCAAGCACAGTGCGCAAAGTGAGGTTTGCGTTTCTAAAGGTAAGCACAAAGTTGAGGTTTGCGTTTCTAAAGGTAAGCGCAAAGTAAGGTTTGCGGGTCTAGTTGGAAGCGTAAAGTTGAGGTTTGCGGGTCTAGTTGGAAGCGCAAAGTTGAGGTTTGCGTTTCTGAAGTTTGCGTTTCTGAGGTTTGATCCGAGAAGTGAAGTTGAGGTTTGCGATTGCTCTTTGAAGCGAGAAGTGTGCTTTGCGTTTGTCTTGAGACGCGCAAAGTGGGACTTTGCGTTTGATGTGGGACGCACAAAGTTGGACTTTGCGTTTCACTTGGGACGCGCAAAGTGGGACTTTGCGTTTGATGTGAGACGCGCAAAGTTGGACTTTGCGTGTGTTCTTCTTCTGCTTTGCGTATGTTCGTCCTTAAACTTCGAAAAATCGACTAGAACTTGTTCCTGAAGCGATTAGGAGTACCAAAACACTACCAATATGTCTAGAAACACTTCTAGAACTGAAAGTAAGCACTCGATCTCAATAAAACACACTATTTGAAGAAAAATTTTATCGCACCGTAACTTTCTTCCACTCGACTGTTTTCTCACTAAATTCACAAATTGGAAGTCGAATAAAGCTTAATACTGAAATTAATCACACACAACTCGATCTAGCATGTATTTCGATCACAACCTGATCGATTTTAACACCTAAAACAGTGTAAATCTCGAAATCGAATTTCAATAAGAACACAGAGACGTTTTTCAGAAAAATTTGATTTTGATCTTCATCAGGCTCTGATACCAATTGTCGGTCCACAACAATACTATTATCAAGTTCTTAGATTAACAACACAATAAGATTACCAACCTGTATTGATTATAACAAATGGTTACAAGGTTGATTTGATTCAAGCTATAGATGTCTGTTCTCTGTTTTCTCTCTATTACACCTTTTTGTGTGTGTTTTTGTGTGTTTATAATATCTGATCTATTGAGAGAGAGAGAGTGATACACAACTAATCTAACTAGTGTGTTGAACACACTTCCTAAGATAATATCTAGATATTAGATCTAGATATTATTTCTAATATAACTAACTAAATACTAGAAACTAACTTTATCTAACTAAGTTAACTAAATCTAATATCTATTAGAAATTGATATTTAAACTAAGTTAACTATTACAATACTATCACTTAGATATTTAAATCTAAGTAAACTAAAACAATTACATTGACATTTATTACAAACGACATAGACTTTAATATCGAGAGTCGACGTTTCGGCTTTAGCTTCAGATTGCGATCTTCAGATTGGATGATCTTGAATCCAATGAGATTGTGTCTTAACTGTGGTGCAAAGTTTGATTTGCGCTAACAGAAGGAAGCGCAAAGCTTGTTTTGCGCTAGCCGAAGAAGGCGCAAAACTAGTTTTGCGCTAGAAACTGTTGGCGCAAACTAAGCTTTGCTCTACCAACAGGTGGCGCAAACATCTCTTGGAATCTGAAAAATAGCACCTGATAAGCTCTTTGACTCCCCCTACACAAATGCACTAAATATAACAATTCAAGTTATCATTCATATAGATAATCAGATACTCCCCCTCGAAGACAGATAAAATATTTTCAAAAAATTCTCTTTATTCACTCTCCCTTGAATAATGAACAAACCCATTTTTAAAAAAAATATGAGAACACAATAATAGAAACATCAATGTAGAAAGAAAAATATATTGAATATGTATTTTGAAACGACTAAATATATAAAAATTTAAACATAAACAAATAAAATTCTACTTAGTAAAACATCACAATAAAATCCATCAGATGAAATAAAATATATGCTTTTGGATATAGAAACAAGTTTTATTGCATATCAAGTTAAGACATGTTCAGTTTCAAAAACTTTCATCAATCTATTCAGTGTGCTCGGATGGGAACTTCGATTAGCTTCAAGAAAATGCAATTCTAAAAATATAATAGAGAACTTTGCATGTAATCACACTAATCCATAAAGAATTCAGACTTTCACAAATTTACAGGTTTATTACAACTCAAACATATCACCAAGAATCATGAGATGTGTGCTCATTGGCATCTTTTAACATTGTGCACTATGGCATCTTTACATGAGTGTGCTCTTTGGCATCTTTTAAGCTTGTGCACTTTTGGCATCTTTTTAATCAACAAGTTTATTAAGTAAAGAACATGTCGTAAACGTAACTTTCTATCTGATCCTATTGCAGGATTTGGGTCAGCCACTCCCAGACCAGTTGGCCTTAGGGGACTAGATGTCAAGCACCCCTTGGAACTTACTTTCCCAGATTAGAAAGGCTACATCAACACATCCTAAACCCATTCATACTAGTAGAACATGACTTTCGATCTGAATCTATAGAAGGATTTGGTTTCGATCACTCCCAGATCAAATGACCTTAGGGGATCAGATGACAAGCATCCCACAGAACTTACTTTCTCAAACCAAAAAGGTCACAAGTACAAACTTTTAAACTTAGAGATTTCAGATTTATAAAAATTTAATAATCATCTCAATCACAAGGTTTTACGTCTAAGTGCTTAGCCCATATTTTCATTACAATCCAAAATTCTGACTTTTTAGGCTTTCAAAGCATCGTAAACTATAAATATTCCGAATCACACAACTTTAAAGCATTATGAAAAGCTACAAACATGTTGCTGACTTTTCGACTTTTGTTAGAGCTGAAAGTTGAACATATAAGAACTTTAATATAAACAAAGAAACTTGAAAATTTATCCTAGACACAAATTTTATTCAAAAGAAAGAAAACTGTAAAACTTTTACTTTATAGAATAAAATGCGAGAAGGTTTAAACTTTTAAATTCAACATGCCGAGATTTGAAAAATAGAAACATTTGATCGGCAAATTTATATTCAGTTGAAACAAAATATAATTCAATAATATTATCTTTCACTTAATGTAAAAAAAAATTTGTTTCTCTTTTGAAAAATTTTGGGTTGAACAAAAACAGGGTTTAAATAAGATTGCTCAGATTCTTTAAAAAAAATGAGAAAAACAGGAACAACATCATTATCAGAGATAAATGCAGCGGAATAAAGTAGATGCACTCACAGTTTCTCATTAGTCAGAAGCTTAAAGCATTGAAGAACGAGTCCTAGACTGACATGTCTAGAAGTCATAGTCTTTTAAGCACGGGTTCTAAGGTGAATTACTTAGAAGCCAAAATTTCTCTTATTCCCCTTGACATGAGGTGCCTGCAACTTTGAAGCAATTTGAGATTTTGGTTCCCACTTGAATTTGGGCCCGTGTTTGTTAGTTGCAGTTCTTATGGGGAAATATTTGTTAGATTTGACAGTTAAAGCACGAGAAAGATCATCAGAATAATAAGCACAATCATCAGAAGAGAAAGCATAATCATCTGAACTAGAATCAGAAGAAGAATATGAGACATTTTTGGAAATTTAAAACATTTGCTTTATAGAGTATTTTGAAATTTTATTACAATGAGCAAATGAATCACTTTTATAAAGTTTGTCTACACATCTATCCTCATCAGTCGTAGAATCATCTAATATCCGCTTGGCTCTCCAAATCTGCTTGATAGATGTGCTCAAAGTCCTATCTGAAAATTTTGAATCAGAAGAATTATAATTGTCATAAATGAATTTATCTTGTTTATTTGACTTCTTTGACCTTCTTCTTTTACGCTTTGGTTTATAATACTGATCATTTAGCGTAAAAGATTCATCAAAAATTTCCGAATTAATATTTAAATCAGAAGAAATAATTTACCTAAGCAACCAATCTGATTAGACAATAAATCTGAACTTACCTCAGAGTCAAAATTATTTTGAGAAAATATATCAGATTTAGAAACTTCCTTTTTTGTTTAATTGACAATCAGAAGAAAGGCTAGAAATAGAATATTGTTTTTGAGAAAATAATTTTTCTTCAAGACTAGACTTCATGAAAGAAAAAATAATATCAGATTCAATTTCTTTTAAAATATTTTGATCTGCCATCATATCTTCAACATCAATGATTTTGCCTTCTAATATTAAAGGAGGAGTATATTTCTTAGAATCATAAATGATTGGAGAAATATTTTCCTTATTAGATTTATTGGCAAAAATATCAAAAAAATCATCAGATACTGAAGACGTGACGGGAGATATTTCATTAAAACCTTTTCTGCCTTTCCTTGATTTATCAGGAAAATATTTTGCATTTTCATACGTATAAACAAAAGGAATTTCCTTTTTCTTGTTATTCGTCCTTTTCTCATTTTCGATTTCTAACACTTGCTTCTCATTCATCCAATCAATTTTAAATTGAGGAGCATATTGAGCAAGAGTTAGATAATCGTATTTATATAAAGTCGGGGATTTTTCGATCGCATTGTTTAAACAATGAGGATTTTCAAAACCAAGTCCCCATTTTTCTTTTAAAGCTTCATCACTTTCTGGTTTATTCATAAAAATTGTTTGCTTAGATTGGTTTCTTCGATATAACTTTTCTTCTAATTTATTTATTTTATCCGAAAAACTGTCTTTTAAAGTGGTCATAGCAGTCAAAGATTCAAGATAAGTCTTATTTGAATTTTCCAAATCATCCAATTTCTTTTGAAAGATTTCTTTAGTATGAACCAAAATAGATTCTTCATCTTTCAAAGAAATTTTCAGTTTGTCAATCAAATCTGACTTTTCTGAATTTAAGTTCTTTTCAGATAATAACTTTAAGCGAAGATCATGTAAAGCAGATATGATGATATTCATTTGTGAGGCAATGAACGTGAAATCAAATTCAGAAATTACCTCATCCGCATCGGTTGAGGAGTCGTCGTCATCATCAGATTGATCATTTCCAACAAAGCATAAAGTAGCAGTTTCAACGTTGTCATCTACACTGTCGGAGTGATCCAGCCAGTACTCCTCTTATGCAAGTCGAGTTGTTCCATTCTCTCTCTTTTCAGCTAGATCCAATTTCTTTCTGTAGTATGCCGAATCCCGAACCACCTTTGCTTGACACTCCTTTGAAATGTGCCCCAACTTTTCACATTTAAAACATGCAGCAGCTTTCTTAGCCTCGGGCACTTTGACTCTTGAACCGGAAGTGAAGCGAAGATTGTTTGAACCCGACCGATGATGGAACTTTTTCTGATAGTGCTGAGAGAGAAGGATCATTGCTTTCTCGAGCGCCTCGCCATCATCATCAGTGGCCCCATTGTAAGCGTTATCAGACAACGCTTGTTCAGCCAGTTGGCTCGTGAGGAGTGCAACCGGGTCCACTGACTTTTTGTTTTTCTTTTCAAGATTAGCATTCTTCTCTAGTACAATGCTCTCATCAGTCATTAAGATCTCGTATAGTTCCTGAATCTGCATTGTGGAGATCCGAACATCGTTCCTCAGTCTGTGACAAGATTTGTTCCATTCAGGCTGAAGAGCATTGAGGAATTTCAGATTTGTCTCAAGCTCAATCTTTTCCACTTTTATTTTTCTCAGATCATTGATCACGGCACAGAATCTGTCATACACAGTTTTCAATAACTCCCCATCCTTGGCTTTGAATTCTTCAAAGTTGTTCATGTAACGAGTATGTCGGAGTTGAGTAGCAACTGAAGAACCAAGCATAATCTTTTCAAGCTATTGCCACATAAGATTCGGATGATTTTTGAAACAATCAATCTTGTTGTAGATAGAGTTTAGCAAGGCTAGCTCTAGATTTGCCTTTATATCACGATCAGCTTGATACTCCGATAACTCGTTAGGTGAATATTCTTTGGTAGGCTTATATAATATAGAAGCCAACTTGGGTTTCTCAAAAGGTCCTTCTGATAGAATATTCATCATGTCATTTCCGTTCTTTTGACGCTCAATAAAATTCATAAACCTATCTTGCCATTGTGTAAACTCGTTTTCATCAATCAGCACCGGAGGACGATTTTCTGAACCCAATGACATCATGAGATCGTTCTTGTAAAACTGAGCTTGAAAGGCAAACTTTGAAGAATCCATGGAGACAAAGATATTCTAAGTCTGGAACGCAGAAGATATGGCGCAAACTGGAAATTTGTGTGAGCATAATGTAGCGCAAACTGAAGGTTTGCGTGAAAGTCAGATGACGCAAACTGAGATTGTCGCGAGCAGTGGAAGACGCAAACGAGACTTTGCGTGAGAAGTGCAATACGCAAACTTGGATTTGAGAAATGAGATGACACGAACTGAACTTTGTGTGATGCTTTGATTACGCAAACTAAGATTTGCGTGAGCCGAGTAAGACGCAAAATGAACTTCTCTTGAACTACTGAACTTGAGAACTGAGGATTTACGTGAATCGTTGATGAAGATAGCAGTACTTTTCGCGATACTAGGATGGCGCAAAGACAGCTTTTTGTGAACAGCTTGTGACACATACTGATCTTTGCGTGATAATACAATGGCGCAAACTAGGTTTGCTTGAGCATAAAGTCGCGCAAACTATAATTTGCGTGAAGCACTGAAGACGCAAATTGACTTTGCGTGAAAAAGAGGAGATGCAAGATGTAACTTGCGTGATTCGATTCTAATGAAAACTTTACTTTGTGTAAACTTCAGATGGAGAGATCCTTCCCTTCACAATGAACTCGCGCAAATCAAAGATGAACTCGCGCAAAGTGAGGATCTGGCGCAAACAGCTGAAAATTAAGAAAAATCAACAAAATTCGGTTACAGATTAGAATTTACAGATGAATTCTTCCACAGATAAGATCGAAAACACATTTGTAACATTTTGAAACAAATAATTTCGATTAAAAACCACAATTTCGAAAATTCGAGATAAGAACAGAACGAGAAAAACTGTTTTCAAAAACCAAAAATCTTCAAAATTGAATTTCAAAACTTGATTTTCTTGAAAAATGATGTAAAGTGATTTACTTGTAAAGTCGGATCCAACAAACCAAAATTCAAAGAAATTTGTTCAAAAACAAAGTCGAATTTGATGAAAAATCCAAAAAACGAGATTTTTCTTGAAAAATTCAAGAAAATCAATCAAATTTTCGGATTAATGCACAAATTCAGATACGAAAATCAAATCTCTCAATTCTCTCAGATTTATATTGGCTCTGATACCAATTGATAATCCAAGATCTCTAAATCTTAGAGAGAGAAAGTAGAGAGAGAGCAAGTAAGCGCAAAGTAAGAGATTCAATGTAATGAGCGTGAGATTCTTACAAGACACAAGGACCAAAGGGACTTAAATACCCTTGGTCAATACAACACAGTATGTGACTCTAAACACAGTATAAGACCAAGCCTATAAATACAATGATTACTATAAAAGCAGACTTAACAAACATGATCCGGTTTTTCAGCATTGACAAACCCTTCTGGTTGTGAGACGTATACCTCCTCCTTCAGTATTCCATTTAGAAAGGAAGTCTTCACGTTCATTTGATAGACGGTGAAGTTTTTATGTACAGCGTAAGCAAGAAACATTCTAATTGCCTCTATACGTGAAAATGGAGCGTATGTCTCATCATAGTATATTCCTTCCTCTTGTCGATATCCTTTAGCCATAAGTCGAGCTTTATTTCTTACCACGATACCATCCTCATCTTTCTTGTTCTTGAATACCCATTTCGTACCTATAACTGTTTTTCCTTCCTGACGAGGTACGAGTCTCCAAATTTTAAGCGATTCAAATCGATTGAGCTCTTCTTGCATGGTTGTAACGCAATCTGGATCTGCTAGATCTTCAAATACTCGTGTAGGATCTATCTTGCTCAGAAAGGAATAAAACATGCATTCGTTTGCAGTCGCAGACCTAGTTTGCACCGGCTTTGATGGATCTCCAATAATTTGATGAACTGGGTGCTCTTTGGTCCACTTATGTACATGAGGGACTGGTATAGATGTAGACTGATCATGTTGATCATCTAAGTATCTAGTATGTTCTTCTTCTTGGGGTTCAGTTGAAGTAACTGGTGCAGAAGTTTCAGTTGATTGGACATTTGATGTATGTTGGGTAGGCATGACAGTACATCCAACTGAATGAGTAACTTATGTTTCTGCATTACCATGTACAACTTCAACTGATGGAGTAGGTGTTTGAACTTAAGTTTCATTCTGAACCGGGGAATCTGATTCAGTTGGTACATCTGATGTGATTGGATGATGATTACTTGAATCTTCAGATCTGTCAATCGCAACAGGTTTAGTCACTTTTGAACCAAGAAACTCATCATAAAAATGTTCAAACAATAAATCTAATTCTGTTAAATGAGATGTAGACGTTGACACTTTATCAGAATTAAAAACTTTAACTGTGGGTTGTGGAATGATCTGTCCAGAAGCTAATACTCCTGTTATCACGGGTTTTGAACTAAGTTACTCAGAAGCCATTTCTTCATCAAATGTAACATTGATGCTCTCAACGACAATCTTCGACTTCTTCAAACAAACTCTGTATGCAGCAGATGTCTGAGAATACCCAATGATAATGCCTTCATCAGCCTTGGGACTGAACTTGTTCAAATTCTCTTTATCATTCAGCACAAAACACCTGCATCCAAAAATATGAAAATGTTTAATGTTAGGTATTCTATTGTTTATCAAAGCATATGAAGTTTTACCAAACCGGCGATGAATGATTGAACGATTTTGAGTATAACATGCAGTTGAGACAGCTTCGGCCCACAAAAATAAAGGTAGATCGGATTGGCTCAGCATCGTTCGTACAACCTCAACAAGAGTCCAATTTCATTGTTAAACTACCCCATTTTGTTACGGTGTTCTAACAGCAGAAAATTGATGAGTTATCCCGACCGATTCCAGATAATCTTCAACTATTTTGTTCTTGAATTTTATGCCATTATCAGTTCTAAGAAGCTTAACTGTCTTCTGCAAGTTCACTTGAATGGTCTTCAAAAATGAAATAATGATCTCCAGAGTTTCATCCTTTGATCTCAGAAACTTGACTCAAGTGTATCTTGAAAAATCATCCACAATCACAGGAACATATTTCTTGCCGTTTATGCTTTGCATTCTCATAGGACCACTGAGATCCATATGTAACAACTCTAAAGGAGTACTTGTGCTTGGTTCAAGCTTAGGCTTGTGTAAGGCTCTCTTCATCTTGCCTTTCTCACACGTCTCACACATATATTCTTTTTCATATTTTCAGCTCTGGAAGTCCTTTCACAAAATTTCCAGTCACCAACTTGTTAATATATCTAAAGTTGAGGTGAGATAGCCTTCTATGCTATAACCATCTTTGTTGCATAGAGGCACTTGACAGTAGACACACAGCATTATCTGGCTTGACATTCAATAGATTGATCGTGTAGAGGTTTGACTTTCGTGTCCCCACCAAGAGTTCTTTGCCATCTTCAGTTCTAACACAATATCTCTTGGCCTTAAAGTTCACCTTAAATATGTCATCATTATCATCAAATTGTTGTGCCTTGGAAGAATTTGAAATTTTGAAATCATGTGTCTTTTTAGAACACTTCTTTTGATAATACATTTTAGCACAATCTAAAGATTTAGGATTAGTAAAAACAATTGATTGTTCCAGATTCTAGTTTCTAAATCAAGATTAATCAAACAAACAAGAATAAGAATCAAATACCTGTTTGATTAACTTCTCAAAATCAAGATTACAATATCTCTCTCTCTAGAACTTCTCCAACGACCTCTCTCTCTCTCTCTCTAACTTTCTCTCTCTAAATGTAACTGAATATTCTTCAATTATTTTCTCTACAAAATACAAAGAAAGAAAAACTATTTATACTACCTAACTATTACAAGGAAAAATACAAATACAAAAATACATTGACTTATTACAAATAGACTTTGACTTTAAATGAGATTTGACTTTAACAGCTTTGACTTTCTCAACTTTGACCTTCATTATTCTTGATCTGGTATCCAACAGATTTATGCTCTAACAATCTCCCCCTTTGGATTCAAGATCACTGTTGAAAGATCTAGCAAGTCAGTTCTTCACTTTAAGCTTTGTCAAAATAATCTCCCCTTTTTCATTGATAGTTTTCTTTCCAAAACTGTCTTCAAATGATGAACAATCTCCCCAAAACTTCATATAGAACGCTTTTAGACTTGTGGAAAGAAATTATCTTCAGAATCAGCTTGAATTGCTTCAGCAAATAATCTTCAAAGAAAATTTCCTCAAAACTTCAGAAATTCTTTGATCATCTTCAAATCATCAAATCTTTATCATTTCTTTGAAACCATCTCCCTTTAACTTCAAAAACTTTAACATTTCTTCATACCATCTCCCCCTTTTTTGATGAATAGAGCATCTAGATCATCAAAACTTTTCTTCCAAGAAATGTTATTAACCATTCTGATCTGTACAACTGAGCCTCTGATTCAGTGATCCATTCTTATTTTGTCTGGATTTGCAAAGATCTAGATGAATACTTGGTTATGGATCACAGAATCAGAGGCTCAGATCAGATTGGTCAAAGACATTTCTTGGAGAAAGTTTTGATAATATTAATGATCAAATCATCAAAAAGGGGGAGAAGAATACAAGAAATGTTAAAGTTGAGAGAAAAGATTGTGGTTCAAAGACGGAAAGAAATCAAAGATTTCAGTTTGTTGAAGATAATTTGCTGAAAATTCAAAAAACAGATTTATGCTCTAACAACATTTCCCATGAAAACTTTACAAGATGATGCATCTGAATCAGGGGAGTTGTTTACACAAACTCTTTCTGATTCGGAGTTGTCATTTGTAAGTTCAGACTTGAAATTAGTGTTCATCACAACAGTAGAAAACACAACTTTCTCAAGATCAACCAAAATTCTTTCTTCTGCTAAGGTGTTCTCAAGCTCAAAAATTTTACTTTCCAAGATGAGTGGAGGAACATAAATCTTTGCTTTAACTGGTTTTACGTCCATCTCCTTAGTAGAATAGCTTTAAAAATAATCGTTTGACAGAAACTTTGGTTGCTTAGAAAGATAACAATCATTCAGCTTTTTATAGAAAAATGGTAGTTGTATTTTGGTTGTGTTCTTTCTGTTCTCATCTTCCTTAGCCTCAACCTCGTCAGATGATTTTATAACAAATTTGGGTTTCAAATGAGGACATTTGTCAGCCACTTGTAATAAATCAAAATTATATAAAGTTGGTTGCTTTCTAATAGCTTTCTTTAGATACTGTGGGTTATCGTAACCAATACCCCAATTATCTTTAAAATCTGTAACTTCCTTTGGTTTGTTTAGATAAATGGCTTGATCTGGTTGACCTCAAGCATAAAGCTTAGCTTCCAAACTGTTAATCTTTTTCAGCAAAGATTTGTTTTCAAACTGCAAATTATTATAATTCACAACAAACTCTCGTTTCTCAAGTTCAGACTTATTGAACTTAGAAACTGTTTCAGAAATTTGAGTTTCAAAACAAGCTTTTTGTTTTTCAAAAACAGTAGCAGCTTTGTTCAAAGAGTCAATCAAGTTTTTGTTCCCAGCAATTTCCTTGTTGAGATCAAAAATTGTTTGACGCTTTTTCGCAACTCTACTTTTCTCCTTTTTAAGCTTAACTTGTAATTCTTGAAGCTCAACCATCATGGTTTCCATTTTCTTTAAAAAAATAATTTCAGAAAAAAAATTTACCTCTTCAGAAGTCCCCTCATCTGATTTATCACACTTCACCTCTTTGCCCATTAAGCACATGTGTTGATCCAAACTCTCTCAGTGATTTGATAACGACCCTCTTCTATACTTAGTGAAAATTACGTTTTAGTATGTATTAGTGTTTCACCATCAGCGATCAGACTGAGTCTGTTCAGTTATCGCTGATAGTCTTTCTTATAAACATTTCTATGTATTAGTGTTTCACTATCAGTGATCGAACTGAGTCTGTTCAGTTATCACTGATAGTTCCTAAAGTAAACAACCAACGTAATCCCTGAAGACAAGTCTCGCGTCAACAGATGTTCATAGCTGAATCAAAGACGAAGCTGTTGAACAAAGAGAAGTCTACTAGTGACCTGATGCGGATATCAGTGAAGCAAAGACAACTCTACTAATACGCGAAGGAACATGAGAAAAAGCTTCAGCGATAGCTGAACCTCTTTATCTCTGAACTTAGAGATACTCAGCGATCAAACGATCACAAAGCTTATGCCTCAAGTTTCCTTTTGTCTATCCTTGCACAACCTAGTACGATGTGTCAGAACGGACAAGTCTCTGCAATCATTCGTACAACAACTCTGTCTACTACACTGTTCATGACCCGGCCGAAAGCATGTCTCCCAAAAGTCAGTTTATCAAAGCCAATCTTTGAACGCCACGTGTAAAGTATCCTGCCATGCATTTAATGCATAGGGTATAAATAGGAAGTTCACCCCTTCATCTAAATGTGTGCTTCATCCTTCAACTCAAGATAGAAACCCTTGTTTTCTATATCTCTTAATCCCCTCTATCTGAATCTCTTGAACAATTATCTAAGTGTTTCTTAAGTTTGTTTAGATTGAGTCTGTCTTAATCTTATTCCGCAACAAACTTGTAAATTGTATTTTGATTTATCAATAAACAATTTATTAAACTTTAAATTCTGTGTTTGTATTCAAACCCCCCCCCCCTTCTACAAACTTGTTTAGCACCTTCGGGACCAACAAGTGGTATCAGAGCAGTTTGTTTAAATCTAATAAACAAGATCTTGCTGTATACTCTTCCTTGCTATTCTAAAATGGCATTAAACACAAACACAAACTACTATGATAATGGTTCACTTTCTAAACCTCCTCGATTTAGCAGAGATAACTTTTCTCTATGGAAAAATCGAATGATGCTATTTCTTGAAGGTGCGGATCCTACTATACCTGAATATATAGAAAACGGACCCTATGAACCTGTTAGGATTATAGCTGCGGTTCCCGCCACTGCCACCACTGAAGCTGTCCCTGAACGATATGTCGTTAAGGAAATAAGATAGTGGAGTGATGAAGATAAAAAGAAGGTAGGCATAGATGCAAGAGCAAAGACCATTATTTCAATGGCTCTGCCTGATGAAGTTTTCCATTCCATCATGCATCTGAAAACTTCTAAAGAAATGTGGGAAACCATATGTGTTCAATATGAGGGCACCACTGAAATCCAAGAGACTCGAAAGATTAACTTGGTAAGACAGTATGAAAGTTTCATCGCTAGTAAGAATGAATCTCTTTCTGACGTTCATCAGCGATTTAACTGCCTAATAATTGACCTAAGAACTGTTGGTAGGACATATTCTAATTCTGAGGTCCTAACAAAATTCTTGGAATTTCTTCCTGAAAGCTGGGACAGTTATTCAATATGTCTTAAGCTGACAAAAGACTTACATACTCTCTCCTTAAGCACTCTGTATGGAATATTGCTCAACTATGAGCAATCAAATCTTCTGAAGAAAAATCTTGTAAAAGATTCTAAAGACTCCAAAAGCACTCCTGTTGCTTTAGTCTCTTCAGAGATAATTCCATCTCAGCGATCTACTCTCACCATCACTGAGTTAGATTCTGAATCTGAGGATCTATCAGACCCTGATCTTTCAGAGTTTGATGAGTCCTTAGCACTCTTGACAAACTCTTTTAAGAGATTTGCAAGAAAGAGTAACTTCCGAAGAAGTAAACCTCTCTCTCTTACTGAAAAGCCAAAATCAACTCCGGTTGATAAGGCTACTGCTACTTGCTATAACTGTGAAAAGATTGGACATTTTGCAAGTGAATGCAGGTCGAAAAAGGTCTTCAAACCTTCCACCTCAAGAAGATCCAGTGATGACAAATACCATAAGCTGAAGAACAAATATCAAAAGCTGAAAAGCTATCAGCGAAAAGGTAAAGGTCTCATCGCTGAAGAACACGACTGGGCTGAATCAGAAGAATCATCTTCTGATGAAGAAGAAGTCGCTAATCTTTGCCTCATGGCTGAGATTAAAGAAGAAGTGGAAGAACCATCTGAATCTTCTATGAGCTACATATCATCTCAGGTATCTATTTCTACAAATCCCTCTCTACCTGAAGCTGAGAGAAGTCGCGTTGTTGATGTGCTGACGATTGACCTTTATAATGCCCTAAACGACAAAACTCAAGCTGAGAATAAAAATGTTCATTTAACTCAAGAGCTGGAGAAATGTCATGAAAAGATCAAAGAACTAAATCTTTTAGAAGAAAAGTTGAAAGATCAAGTCATTATAAATGAAATCATCAGTATTGAACGCGAACAAGCCATCGCTGCTCTAAAAACAGAAAAGGCTCATGTTGAAAAATGGTGCAAATCATCAACAAAGATCTCTGAGATAATAAATGCTCAAACTCCTGATAGTGATAAAACGGGTCTTGGTTTTTGGACACCTAAGGACGATCCTAAGAAAGAGAGTTCCTCGCTTAAGTTTGGAACCTTTGTCACCTCCTTCTTTGACACTTCTTACAATCAACTCTATCCCTGTTCTTCTTCAAATCCCATCCCTGAGGAAAAATCCAAAGACACTAAGTCTACGGATAAAGGAAAGTCCATTCTCCTTCCTCAGAAGGCAAACAGGAAAGCAAAGCTGAAAGTTCCTTATAAACCTTCAGCTAAGCAATCCTCTAGCTGTGTGATAGAAATCTTTGATCTCTGTCCTCCAAAGCTGAAGATTGACCTTAAACCTTCGAGATCTGAAGAAATGAAAATCCCTCCCAGATCTCAAGAGAAAAGTCTTCTTGGACCTGGCCCTGCTCATCTTAAACATGCAAAATCTTCTACTTCTGGTCCTAAAACCATTTTTAGATACAGAAAGTGTTATCACTGTGGTTTTACTGATCATATTGCAAGTAAATGTCCAACTGCCACTGAAGCTGATAAAATAGCTAAAGTGAAGAAAAATGTCTCTAAAGCTAAGGTCACCAAGGCTGAAAAATCAACCAAGGTGAAAAATTCCACTAAGGTTAAGAAATTAACCAAAGTGAAGATTACCACTGAATCTGAATTTTCATCAACTGAGAATACTACTGAACTTACCTTATCCACTAACTCTGAAGGACCCATTGAAAAGTGGGTACCAAACAACGCTTAATCTTCCTTATGTGTGCAGGGATCAAAGGGCATCTGGTATCTTGATAGTGGATGTTCTCGTCATATGACTGGACAAAGAGACCTGCTCACTGATTACAAGGAAGAAAAAGGTCCCTCTGTGACCTTTGGTGGAAATGGTAAAGGATTTACCCGAGGGTTTGGTGTCCTCAGCAATGGGACAACTACCTTTCAAAGAGTCGCTTATGTAGATGGACTGAAGCATAATCTTCTAAGCATCAGTCAGCTATGTGATAAAGACTATGAAGTACGCTTTACTAAGAAAGCATGTTCAGTGTTAAATGAGAAAGGAAAACTTGCTCTCAGTGGTCATCGCAGAGAAAATGTCTATGTAATAGATATGGACTCTACTATCACTAAAAACTTATGTTTTCTATCTAAAGCCTCTTCTGATGTCAACTGGCTATGGCATAAAAGGCTCTCTCATCTAAACTTCAAAACCCTGAATTCTCTCTCATCTAAGGAACTGGTTTCTGGTCTTCCTCAGCACTCATATGCTAAAGAATCTCTCTGCTCAGCATGTGAAAAAGGAAAACAAACAAAAGCAAGTTTCAAGTCGAAACAAGTTTCCTCAGTAACAAGTCCACTTCAGCTCTTACATATGGATTTGTTTGGCCTTGTCAACATCCAATCAATAGCTGGAAAGAAATATACACTTGTCATTGTAGATGAATATTCTCGCTACACCTGGGTTATCTTTCTTCGCTGTAAGAGTGATACTCCAGAAGAACTAATATCTTTTGTGAAAAAGATGGAAGTGCTGAACAATATTACTGTTCGTTCAATAAGAAGTGATCATGGAACTGAATTCAAAAATAGTTCCCTGAACAATTTCTTTGAGAACAAGGGAATCTCTCACAACTTCTCTTCGGTAAGAACACCTCAGCAAAACGGAGTCGCTGAAAGAAGAAACAGAACAATCATAGAAGCTGCTAGATCAATGCTCAGCGATTCTCATCTCCCTACTCAATTTTGGGCTGAAGCTGTAAACACTGCATGTTTTACTCAAAACAGATCGCTGATAATAAAGCGATTTGGGAAGACAGCTTATGAACTTTTTGTTGGAAGGAAGCCTTCTATCAGCTTTCTTCATATCTTTGGTTGTCAGTGTTTTATCTTAAACAACAGAGATCAACTTGGAAAGTTCGACCCAAAAGCTGATGATGGAATATTTCTAGGATATTCCTCCATCTCCAAAGCCTACAGAGTCTTCAACAAGAGAAGACAAACCATAGAAGAAACAATTCACGTCACTTTTGATGAAACTCGCTCAGCGAACTCCAAACCAATCGCTGACAATGAAGAGTTAAATGCTTGGATGCTTTCTCACTACAGAGAAACTGAACCTTTCTTCTCTAACCATCAGCATTCAGATCTTCCAGTCGCTGATGATGATCCAAACATTATACATCCTACCGCTGAATCCAACTCATGGGTTTCAGCTGAACCTTTAAACACACTCCTACCATCAAATCTGCCTTCGTCTGAAAACCTCTCCAGTGAATCTACTCAACAGTTAATCGCTGATGAACCTCAATCGTCATCATCGATAAACATTCAAATTGTTGATCCAACCTCTGAGTTAAGCAATAATGCTCCTGCTCAGCGATGGACCAAAGATCACCCAATAGATCAAATTCTTGGTGATCCAGATGCAGGTATTCAGACACGACGAAGCTCAGGTAATATCTGTCTCTTTGTAAACTTTCTCTCTTTAATAGAACCAAAGAAGACTGATGATGCCCTCAGAGATCCAAACTGGGTCAGCGCTATGCAAGAAGAGCTGACTGAATTTTCTCGAAACAAAGTTTGGAATCTCATTCCTAGACCATCTGATAAAACTGTAATAGGCACCAAATGGGTGTTTAGAAACAAGTTAGATAAACATGGAACTGTAACCCGCAACAAGGCTCGACTTGTTGCTCAGGGATACAGACAAGAGGAAGGCATAGACTATGATGAAATCTTTGCCCCTGTGGCCAGGCTCGAAGCAATTCGACTATTCTTAGCTTATGCAGTCTATAAAGACTTCATCGTCTATCAAATGGACGTAAAATCAGCGTTTCTAAATGGAAAGCTGAATGAAGAAGTCTATGTAGAACAACCACCAGGGTTCTATGACCCTAAGCATCCAAATTATGTTTATAAATTGGATAAGGCTCTCTATGGTCTAAAACAAGCCCCTCGTGCTTGGTATGACACTCTCTCATCTTTTCTTATCTCTGAAAATTTTGAACGTGGCAAGATTGATAATACGTTATTTTTCAGAAATATAAAAGGTCATATAATTCTTGTACAAATATATGTCGATGACATAATATTTGGTTCTACTAACCCATCTCTGTGTACTCGCTTCGCTGAAAGAATGAAAAAAGTATATAAAATGAGTATGATGGGTGAGCTGACATATTTTCTTGGTCTTCAGATTAAACAATCTGACAAAGGTACTTTTATCAGCCAAGGTAAATATGTTAAAGATATGCTGAAAAAGTTTGATCTTACTCAAACTTCAGCTATGAAAACTCCTATGGCACCACCCCTGACACTTAACAAAGATCCTTCTGGAAAACCTGTTAATGTCACTGCCTACAGAGGAATGATAGGCTCTCTGTTGTATCTCACAGCAAGCCGACCTGACATCATGTACTCTACTTGTTTATGTGCACGCTATCAATCTGAACCCAAGGAATCCCATCTGATCGCTGTAAAGCGAATTTTCAGATATCTGAAAGGAACTCCTAACCTCGGTCTTTGGTATCCCAAAGACTCAGGGTTCGATCTAACTGGTTATTCTGATAGTGATTTTGCAGGATGTAAACTTGACAGAAAGAGTACCACTGGTGGATGTCAACTCTTGAGAGGAAAGCTGGTAAGTTGGACAAGCAAGAAGCAAAATTCTGTGTCCACTTCCACAGCTGAAGCTGAATACGTAGCCGCTGGAAGCTGTTGTTCTCAAATCCTATGGATGAGAAATCAACTATTAGATTATGACCTTCAGCTGTTAAAAATTCCTATCTATTGCGACAGCACTAGTGCTATCGCTATAGCAAATAATCCAGTGCTACATTCAAAAACAAAACACATAGAGATCAGATATCACTTTATCAGAGATCATGTGATGAATGGTGATATTGAACTTCACTTTATCCCTACTGATTTTCAGCTTGCTGATATATTCACCAAACCTCTTGATGAGACAAGGTTCAACTTTCTCATTAGTGAGCTTGGAATGCTGAATCTTGAAGAATAATTCTTCAGCATTCATGCATTGTGTCAGTAATCAAAAGTTTCTTTTCATCATTCTCTGATAAGTATTCTGACTCTCAGGTATGATTTCTCAATCCCTACAACTGAATCTTCATTCAGTTATTTAAAAAAAAAAAATATATATATATATATATATATATATATAAATCTTAATCACTGAATTTTTATTCAAATGATTAAAAGCTTTTTGAAATTAAATTTATCACTGATATTTATATTCAGTGATCCTTTTAAAAGAAAATCTATCCCTATCTTTTCATCAGGGATACTTTCAAAAAGAAAATTCTATCGCTGATTTTTCTTCAGTGATAAATTCAAAACAGACAAATGAACAGTCTCTTTCTTAACTATGACGTCATTTGAACCGACAATCCACGACATGCCTTTTTTCTGACACGTTCGTCCGTTGTTCTTCTATCCAATCACCTTCGAGGGACGTGTCCTTGTCATGATGTGCATTTGTTTTCCCGCTTCTCTCACACTCTCTCTCCTCCTTCTCACATATAAAAGGAATGCTTTTTCCATTCTATCAATTTACGTTTTCTGGAAATACTTTCTAAGCAAGAATACTCTCTCAAGCATTCTAACATTCTCAAGCTTTCTGCATCATCCTCTTCAAGATCAACAGGTTATTCTTGACTTCTTATCTTAAATCTTTTCACATAAACCCCATTTATGGGTTTATAAGACTCAAATCTCATAAAATCATTTTTTTGATTTTATTCTTTAAAAAAACCATTTTATTCTTTATTCAAAATCAATGGTTTTTCTTCTTATTCTTGAATCTTGTTCTAAGATAAACTGTTTTTCTCTAAAAATATGTTGATTTTCTATGTTTCTTTCCCCAAATAGAAACTAGCAAATCTTCTTTATTTTTCGACTAAACCTTTCTTCTACTCGTTTATCTACTCAAACAGAATGACTCAATCTGCACTTATCGCCTCAAAAAATGTCAAGTTCGTCATTTCTGACTCAGAGCTCCCAAAGAACAATCATCTTGCTCGCCTCGAGTTTGATGGTATCAAGTACCCACATCTGGTGGAAGCTGCACAATTCCTAAGGCAATCCTGCATTGCCTATGCTATCACTGTGGATCCAACACCTTCGAAAGCTCTACTCCAGCAATTCTGGTTTACCGCTGAAGAAACCTCTCTCACCAACAAGAAGGGTGAACAGGTTCCTGCTATATCCTTCAGCACTCAACTAGGCTCAGGGATGATGACTGCCCTAGGCCTGAGGAAAGCCCTGCGTTTCCCCGACAAATCCAGGAATGGATTCGACGCCCTGCCAACTGACGCTGAACTCATCCAATTCCTGGATGCCATGGAATATGCTTGGGAACCCAAACCAAGATCTACAATTCCCAACAAGAAGCTGACTCTTGTGAAGAAGGCACTGATGCCTTCCCAGCTCAACTACGTCTTCTCACACATCATTCAGTGTATGAGTGGGAAGAGTGGGTCACTGGACCAAGCTAGCAAGGTTCAGGTCCAGATGGCTTACTCAGTGATCGCTGGACGTAACTTCGACTACGCGACAGCTATCTTTGATGACCTGAAGTCAAAGATAGAGAAGACCGAGAGGGATCCCAAGATTCCCTACGTACGCTTCATCTGCGCGTACCTGAAGTTTCTATACCCTACCACTTACCCCACCAACTCGGATGCATCTTTTCCAAAAGTGGGTCAGAGATCACTGGAGGTCAAGACGCTCCCCAACGAGGTAAGTATCTCTCAACTTCGCTCTCGTCTCTCTCTCCTCACTTCTTCGTCTTCAGCGGCCACGCAGGAGGTTCCTTCTTCTGCTATCCCTGCCGCTACCCCTTCCAAACGACCATCAACTGGCTCCCTTGGTCCTTCAAAGAAGGCCAAGGTAACCAAGGAGAAAGCTACTTCTAGCTCAATACCTAAGGATGTTTCTCTACAAACTTCCTTAGATGATTTCGTGGGTCTCTCCTCCACATCCTCAGCTCAAACCACTACAACCGTGCCAGCGATCTCGGTCGTTGTCACAACAACAGTGACAAAACCTGCGGTAACTACCCCTATCCCTACATCTTCTATCCCCATCTCTAGTCCCTCTATTTCTTTGGTCTCTACCACTCAGCTTGGACCAATAGGACCTGAACATCATTCTTTTGAGGAATCTTTACAATTCTACAAAATGTTTGATAATTCAGGTAATCCTATAACCTTATACACTTCTCCCAACTCACCATATAAGCCTGGTTCTGAAAAATTAACTTATCTTTCAGGTCCTAGTCTGGCGACTGTTGACACCAATGTCAACAATTTGAGTTCAAAGGTGGATTCACTCTCTGCTTCTCTCAACAACACCACCAGTGCTGTTCAAACAGCTGGGGATGCATTGAAGACGTTGACTGCCACCTGCGCCTCCAAAGCTGATCTTTCTCACATCGCTACTCTTCAGGCAGCGATTGTCAAAGTCAGGGAAGAATCCAAGCAGCAGTATGATGATCTGTCTGCAAAGATCGATGCCTGCACTACGACTCTTCAGCAAGTCCTCGACAAGTTGAATGCACCAGCTCCAGTTCCTTCTCCATCATTTACAGAAGATGATCGTTCAGCCCTGACCATAGCTGTGGAATTTATTCACCTAGCTACGTCCGACATCCCTGCACTTGAAGGACGACTCACAGGTCTGGAGGCTGAAGTCCAGAAGCTGGCTACTGCAACAACCTCATCTCCACAAGATCTCTCCCTTGTTGATAATGACAAAGAGGGGGAGAAGACAGCTGAAGAAAACACGGATGCTGAAGTTATTGCTGAACCACCGAAGGAAACTCCCTCTCAGGTTGAGGGGGAGATAGTTGCTGATAAAGCCCCTCCCACCATCGCTGAAATAGTCGATGATGAAGAGGAGGATGAAGATGATGATGAAGACCTTGATCTTGAAGATCAAGTGGATGACTCTCATCAAGATGATGATGATGAGGAAGATCCATCTCTCTGGTGTTCTTCAGCCGTCACATCATCAACGATAGCTTCGAAAGAAGTTATCCAAGCAGGGGGGAGACAAGGATCATCTTCAGGAACCCCTTCCCAAAGCAAAGGTGCATCTGCTAAGGAAACCCTGATGATGATCTCACTACCTGAGGAGAATCTTTCTCAGGTATGCCTTACTCTTGTTCCCTTATCTTTCTATAAAAATCCTACCCCTGTTTCTTTCTAGCCTTTATCTATCTTCTTTCCTTAAAAATAATCTAACTTCTTTTTCATTTTCTGACCAGACAGTTCTCTCCCCTGCTTAAGGGTTCTGAACTACAAATAATTCCAGCTGCTATCGCTGAAGAAATAATCCCAATCTCTATCGCTGAGATTGATGATGAACAACAAGAAGATTCCCTGGTCCATCCAGGAAGGCCCTCTCAACCATCTCATGGGTCAGAGGAAGTGATGAAGAAAAGAGCTGAAATGATCGCTCAACTAGAAAGTCAACGGCTGAAAGTCCCTCTTCAAACATCCTTCTCAGAGCTCGACTTCCTCACTAAAGCTGAACGAGAAGAATCTGCCAAAGCTGAGAAACTGATCGCTGAATGCAGACGAGATGCCCAACTCGCTTTAAAGATTCAATCTTCTCAAGTCAAGGACAAGAAGCTGAAAAGAAAGCTTGTGGAAGTTCAAGCTGCACTGCTGAAAGAAATTGAAGAGGAACGATCCAAAGAACAAGAGATCAACGATAAGTCCATTGAATGGTGCAAACAGAAGATGGATTATCGCTCTGATCTTCTTCCAATAACAGCCGTGACTATCTCTGGTCGCAAGAAGAAGGATCAACTCTCAGTGACCATGGAGATTACCAGAGAGGATGGAACTCAGAAAGCTATGTACGTTTCCAAACTTGAAGGTTTCGGGTTTACAGAGTGGATAGAATTCTGGGATGCGCTGAAGAAATCGAAATCTACATACAGAGGCTACGTTGAAGGACTTCTTAAAGCTCTCATCAACAGAGTCACTTCTGTACTGAACCTGCCATCTCCTATCCCTCCCAATCCCAAGAAACTCAAAAGAAGAATTGGGTCCTCCTCCTCTGAAGACGTCGCCATCATCAGGAATGAAACTTCTATCAAATTTTCAAGAGATGCACTGATTGGTCCTCCTCCTGATCTTTCAGTTCTGGATTTATCTCTGCCTCCTGGTGGTCCTTTCCAAGCTGGTCAAGTAATTGACCATCCTTATGGAATATTCTCTGAGATTCCTATCTGTCCTCTGAATCATCTCAAGGATCTCTTATGCTTATGGTGTGACTTCTTCCCTGCTGCTGAGAAAATCAAAGAAATTATCAGCCAAGAATCTTTGGAACGAAGACAGAAAGGAGAAGAAATACCTGAGTATATGATAAATCCTCCTAAATCTTCTTATAGCTGATAGATTAGTTTTCTTTTCTGTAATCTATTAGTTGTACTTACAGTAGTTAGTAATTTACTTGTAATTTTCATTCCTTGTAATTCTATTCCTGAATTAATGAAATTTCAGTAAAGTACTTAACTTCATCAGAGCTGTAAAAGATCCCTCAAAATAGTAATTGGGACATGTATGTTACGAGTCCTGATTATTCCATCATTTTGAATCATAAAGTAATTTTCTTCAGTTACTTTGTCATTATCAAATAGGGGGAGATTGTTGATCCAAACTCTCTCAGTGATTTGATAACGACCCTCTTCTATACTTAGTGAAAATTACGTTTTAGTATGTATTAGTGTTTCACCATCAGCGATCAGACTGAGTCTGTTCAGTTATCGCTGATAGTCTTTCTTATAAACATTTCTATGTATTAGTGTTTCACTATCAGTGATCGAACTGAGTCTGTTCAGTTATCACTGATAGTTCCTAAAGTAAACAACCAACGTAATCCCTGAAGACAAGTCTCGCGTCAACAGATGTTCATAGCTGAATCAAAGACGAAGCTGTTGAACAAAGAGAAGTCTACTAGTGACCTGATGCGGATATCAGTGAAGCAAAGACAACTCTACTAATACGCGAAGGAACATGAGAAAAAGATTCAGCGATAGCTGAACCTCTTTATCTCTGAACTTAGAGATACTCAGCGATCATACGATCACAAAGCTTATGCCTCAAGTTTCCTTTTGTCTATCCTTGCACAACCTAGTACGATGTGTCAGAACGGACAAGTCTCTGCAATCATTCGTACAACAACTCTGTCTACTACACTGTTCATGACCCGGCCGAAAGCATGTCTCCCAAAAGTCAGTTTATCAAAGCCAATCTGTGAACGCCACGTGTAAAGTATCCTGCCATGCATTTAATGCATAGGGTAAAAATAGGAAGTTCACCCCTTCATCTAAATGTGTGCTTCATCCTTCAACTCAAGATAGAAACCCTTGTTTTCTATATCTCTTAATCCCCTCTATCTGAATCTCTTGTGCAATTATCTAAGTGTTTCTTAAGTTTGTGTAGATTGAGTCTGTCTTAATCTTATTCCGCAACAAACTTGTAAATTGTATTTTGATTTATCAATAAACAATTTATTAAACTTTAAATTCTGTGTTTGTATTCAACCCCCCCCTTCTACAAACTTGTTTAGCACCTTCGGGACCAACAACATGTGAGCAGTTTCTTCTTTTTCACTCTCAGATTCAGAATAATCCAACCATTGGTCATCCTCAGTCATCAGTGCTTTTGCCAGCTTCTTTCTGTTTGGCCAGAAGCATCTTGTTCTTGTAGTACTCAAAATTACGAATCTTTGGCTTCCGGTAGTCTTTGGCAAAGTGACCGATCTTATCACAATTGTAACATTTAATCGGCTCTTCCACTTTCTTTGCCTCATAACTGTTCACATATCGCTTTTCCTATGGCTTTCTTTCCTCATACTTTCTTCCTTCGGACCTTCTGTCATCATATCTTTTTCCTTCAACTCTTTCCTTGTGCTCAAATTTCCTCGATCCCGAAGAGTAACGCTGACTGTTAGAACCTGGTTTCTTATAGAACTTCTTCTGAAAAACACGGGTTAGCAATAGCATAGCTTGCTTCATATTTTCTCCATCATCATAATCGGAGTCATCACTGTTACTCTTCTAAGAATCAGTCAACACAACTTTCCTTTTCTTCTTCTTATCTTTCTTCTCTTTCTCTTTCTTCTCTTTCTCTTTCTTCTTGTCCACTACCAAGGCAACTGGATCAGCAACTGGTTTTTTTTTCTTTTTATTTTTCTCTTCTCTCTCCTCTTCTACCTCCTCCTCATTCTGACGGAGTGTTTCATAAACTTCATGTAGAGGGATCTCACTCAGATCTTTCATCTGCTTCATTCTTCTTGTATGCTTCTTCCATTCGGGTTGCAACACACTCAGAAACTTCACATTATTCTCAATTTGCTTCTTCTTTACCTTGTTCTTGGCAAGCTCATTCAATAAAGAAAATAATCTTTCATATTTCTCTTCCAAACTTTCACCAAATTTGGCTTTGAACTCTTCATAGTTATTTATGCAGTTAGCCACTTTCATTTGATTACCAATCTTTGAACCCATCATTATTTTCTCTAACTGATCCCACGTTTTCTTTACAGTAGCCTTGTAGCTATCAATCTTGATGTAGATCTCATTCGGTATACTCTGAAGAAGTAGAGATCTAGCTTGCTTATCAGCTTTATATCTCTTCTTTTGTTTAGGTGTATAACTTGAAAAATCAACAACGATCTCTTTGGTCTTTGGCTCTCGGTTCTCCGTACCATCTTTGCTGTCAGAACTCTCATTTTCCTCATTCGGCACAATAGTTGTAACTGGTTTCATAAAACCCTCATCAATAGACTGTTTGATGAATTCTCCATTTTCATGTCTATCTATGAAATCCAGAAACCTACCTTTCCAATGCTCATATTCACCCTTGAAGAGAACAGGTGGTTTGACATCAGTACCAATTGAAATAACATCCCTTGAAGTCATCTTGATCAACAACACAAATCTTTAAACACAGAATCAGAAAATATTAAAATCTCTGAAAAACTTAGTCAGAAAAATGACCAAGTATAGAATCCTCACGCCAAACAAGAAACTTTTCGCACAAAGATGAAATTCGCACACCAAGGACTTAATTACCAAACTTTTCGCACAAAGAAGAATACGAATTCCTAAGATTCACACGCTGAAGGATGCGAATTCTAAGTTTTTCGCATGAAGTTCGATGCGAGTTTCAGGCTCTTCGCGTATAGTGATATGCGAATTTCGGACTTAGGATTTTCACCAACTTAAAAACTTTCCGCATGAGCTTGTGATGCGAATTCTGGACTTAGAAAAATTCTCAACCTCAAACTTTTCGTATCGATGCGAATTCCTGCCTTAAAAAATTTTCAGACTTGAGATGTGAATTCCTCATATATCGTGTGACAAGGGATGCGAATTTCTCAGATTTCGTATGCTTTAAGATGCGAATTTCTCACTTTTCGCACATAACCATATGGGAATTTTGTCCTTAGTTTTTCTTTGATCACAATGTGATGCGAATTATATACTTCTCGTACACTACACGATGCGAGTTTTTGACTTAGCAATTTTTCACACTTCAGTTTCATGCGAGTTCTTCTTCATCATGCGAATTTCGTAGATCTCGATCCAAAAACTTCAAAATTGATCCAAAATTGATCTAAAATCGATCCAAACTCTTGAATTATGCCATGAAACTTTGTCAATTTGATCTTGTACATAGTCTGAACACTTTACAATCAATCAATTTCAAAGAAAACAACAAATGAGTACAACTCGATCTAGACACAGTGTGTATTACAACTCGAACAAAAACCAACTCAAATCCAAATTCACACAAATATGTTGTGAATTGGATGAAGTAATCAACACTAAACCTGTTCTAGATCATAAAATGAATACAATTCAATGATTACAATTGCAAAAACAACACAGAAACAAGAAATCCAATTTGGAACAGCAAGTCGTGCGAGTTCTTGAAGTCGACCAAAATTTCAGATTTTAAACATGATTCTGATTTGATGTTTGCTCTTATACCAATTGTTAATCCCAAATTGTGCAATTCAATCAAGATAACAACGAGATTTAGATGCCAAATTCCATTTCATAAACCTTGAATCAATACATATATTTCTCTCTCTAAACTCACTCTCTCAGCGTCTCATATGATTCTAAAAATAGAAAAAGGACTATTTATACCTACAAGTTACAAAGACAAAACAACACAACTAACTAACACTTTGACTTTTCTCTTTAAGCTCTTTGACTTTGACTTTGCAATGAGGCTTTGACTTGGGGATTTGAATTTTAAAACCATGATCTTGGATCCAATATATTTATGCACTAACACAAGTCAAGGAAGCCACCACTAGAATTTGAGGTCGAGCCAAAACTCGTGTCTCTCGAAGGGCGGGGAGTGTGGAGATACCAGCGGATAGGGAGGTCTCACAAGAAGAAAGATCTTCAACTGCGAGAGGATGAGGAACCGCGAGAACTCGTGGTCGGGGCCGAGCACATGCCTTTGTGACCCACAAAACCTTTGCCACATAAATGGAAAAACTCCAAGAGACTACAGGCCTTGTTGGCACATCAGGAGAAAGCAGCATCGGGAAGCAAAGATAAGAGTGAGAGCAAGGAGGGTACGGAATTGTCTAGCCCACCTGTAACTGAAGTGGGTGGCCAATCCCCATCAACGACCTTAAGGGTAAATGAATCAACTGCAAAAGAATGTATCTATAAAGCATTTGCCGCATACAAGCCTCCTACATATAAAGGAGAATGTGGTCCAGTCTTGGCGATGAAGTGGGTCAAGGAGATGGAGCTGGTGTTTGATACAAGTAAATGTACTGAGGGAGACAAAGTGATTTACGCTTTGTCTATGTTGAAATCTGAGGATGTCATGTTGTGGGATGCTGAAACCGGCGGACAAGGATCATCGGCAGCTAAGGGCATGTCTTAGGGAATCTTTTTCGGGAAGTTTAAATCCCAATTCTGCCCTCTAGCGGCGGTCAAAAAACTGGAAGAGGAATTTTTGGCATTGGAATAATAAGAAATGACCGTGCGGGAATACACTTCCAAGTTTATTGAAAAAATCCTGCTTTACGGAGGTGTATTTGCCGAATGAGGAACGACGAGTGGAACGGTATATTTTAGGACTGAAGAGAAGCCTTCGGGAACTTGTTTCGGCAAGGGAACCTACCACTTTTCAAGTGGCCATTAATGCGGCCGAGATGACGGAAAAGGAAAAGAATCGTCAGGTGACGGAGAGAGTTGGTGATAAGAGGAAGTGAGATGGACCAGGATCTGATGCAAAGAGAGGAAAGGTGTTTATAACAGAGTCGTGAAAAGTGGGGAATACTAAGGTCCGGTCGAAGGAAAGACTGGGGAATACTAAGGTCCGGTCGAAGGAATGACCGGAGATCACAACTATTCGGTTGAAGGTGTAAGACCGGAGATCACAACTATTCGGTCGAAGGTGTAAGACCGGAGATCACGACTACCCGGTCAAAGGTACAGGTCGAATAACTATCGGTCGAACAATAATATTGATAACCACAGTAACAGATATGATCGATTAACATATAAGACCGATAATCACTAAGACTAGACCGAAGAACACGAAGAATATCTGGGGTTCGACCGAAACCAAACCCAGAAAATTAATTCGACCGATAACACAATTAAACCAACAACTAAGCAATCCTTCGATCGAATGCAGCACAAAAGCACAAATAAGTAAATACTAATCGACCGGATGTATTAACAGTGATTTTGATAACAGATTCATGAAATAGGATGAACAGTAAATTTTCTCGATGAACAGTACTTTTCTCGATGAACAGTAATATCACAAAAAAAATTGATTCTTTAGGCTTTGATACCAATTGTTATCCCAGTTTAATCTAGTTGGTAAACACACAAACAAGTAATCAAACAACACAATAATAATGAAGAGATATAAAGATTAATAATAACGTACCAATCCCTTAAATAAACAATGAAACCCTTGAGTGTTCTTGATACCCTTTGATTACAGAGAAAACTTCACTTGACTATAATCTCTAAACAATAATTATCAAAGGTTCTAACCTAAAATCTAATTAAACAAAACTTTAAATACCTAGGCTAAAAGGCCTAATGGGCTTATGGGCTTGAGGCCCAATAGCTTAATAACTATTAGAATATTACAGTTTAAACCCTCTAACTTTAACTATCAAGTTAAATACAGTTTAAACCCTTTAATCTTGAATACAATTATTTGATCCAACAATCTCCCCCTTTGGATTCAAGATTAAAAAAAAATTGGCAATTGTCTTCGGGTCTTCACTTGTCTTCACTTTTCTTCAGATATGTCGTTGATCGCTTCAAAACTTGATATCTTTAAAATCTTTAAAATCTTTGAAATCTTCATATCTTCAGATTATATTCTCCCTTTTTGTATCTTCTCCCCCTTTTTGATGAGTGGTGAGAATCATCATCATCAAAACTTGGCAAAACAATCTCCCCCTTATCAAGAAAATCTCCCCCATTGTGTATGATCACGTAAGCACAGTCTTCATCATGTAACGAGCCCTGTATGGAAATAAGAGCAGTCTCTCCAAATGGAAAGAGTGATTATTTCAATCTTTTCAGATTAAAATAGAAAGTAGTAACCATTCGAATCTTTTCAAATTCAAACAGTTAATAAGTGTAACCCTGAATCAACAAATGACTCAGTTAGAATGCCTGTCAGTAACACAAAGTTACTGAGTAACACAAAGTTACTGAGTAACACAAAGTTACTGAGTAACACAAAGTTACTATATAAGGAGTTGGTTTGATGTTGACTCCCCAGGTCTTTCATTCAATCATCGAATAACACATGGTTATCTATGAACGTTCTGACAGAAAACATATTTCTGTGTGCTTGTGCATGTGTATGAAAGAATTAATCATAGATGATTGCTTTTCATTTTAGGCTCAAAGTATGTAAACTTGTTGAGACAGCAACAAATTATACAAAGACTCAATGTGCATGAGAAAGGGTTCGAAGGTGGGGCAACTTTCCTTCTTTTTCATATTAGTATCTTCCAAATGAAGAACCAATAGCATATGTGTTGCGTCCCCAGAAAATGTGAAACATTCTCTTTTTGAGAAAAGAATGAGTAGCTGGTGGGGTTGTATGCAAGAGATGGCATGGGCTAGTTGCCTATTTCAATGATTGTCACCAAAGAATGTGATCCAATCAGATTATGAGGCTGCCCGGCTCAGAAAGAAGTTTGGTGCAGAGTTTAATATTCTTTTACTCTGTTCTCTCACCCTCTTTCTTTTAATTCTCACTTCTAACCAATCTCTCTTTTTCATTTTACCTCTTTTCACACACCAACACTCAATTCTTTTGACCCCTCTCCCCTCAATCACTCAGGGAATACTTCAAGGGTAGGAAACACTGGTTATCGTGAATCCATGGAAGTTCTGTTAAGTTCTCACACTGAATCCCATGTATTTTCCTAAAAGAACATGCTGTTCAACAGGCTATTTGTACATGTAAGCACAAATACCACTTGTTACATGAATAATATAATATTCGGAGGTGTCAAAACAGAAGATGTTTGACGATGCAATTCTCCCTCTCAAACTAAAATAGTTTGACAATTAAGCTTATATCATTTTATCATGAAGAATAATATTTTGGAGAATCAAAAACGAATGTTGTTTATATGAACAATATATAAACATATTTTCAATGAAAGCACATGAAATGACGTTTGATTCAATCAACAGTGAATACAACTAACGTGAGTATTACCATAGAAAGATTTAACTTTTGATACATGGTAATAACAAAGTCAAAATAGAATGTTCTGAACCGTTAAGTGTATGAATACTTGACAAAGTATATTGACAAGATAAAACACAAGTATTTATCTTTAAGAACACACGGTCAGATAAGCATTTAAGTATCCAAAAATCTGTTAATATCACAGATATTCTCCCCCTTAAATCACTATAAGGTTTTTTTTTTATAAATTAATAAGGAAATAAAGCATATAAAAAAATAGATAGAGCCATGAAGTGCGGGTTCTAATCCGATGTGATTAGAAGCCATAGTCCGTTGAAGTACGGGTTCTAAGCTGATTTACTTAGAAGCCATAGTTCTTTCTCCCCCTTAAACCTTGGGTGCCTGCAACACAGATTTAGCTTTTGGTACCCACTGGTATTTGGGTCCTAATGGGTTAGTTGCAGTTCTAGTAGGAGAGATAAAATAAGAACCATACCAGTTATTCACATAATCTTTTCTTACAAAATCATTTGAGCCACAGTAGGAACAACTAATTTTCTTTTGCGCTAACCTGATCAATTGATGGATTGTGTAAACCAGATCAGGTTTGCCAAAAGTTTTACCTTTTGTAGCATAGTTTCATTTAGCATTTGATGTATGCACAAATGATTCTTCTTTCTTCTTCTCCTCCGAGGATCCTTTAACTCTCCAGATCCAGTTTCCTCTTTCTTTCTCATCATCCTTTCTCTAGAAGCGTTTCTTTCGAGACTTAGTCTTCTTTAAGTTACCTGAACCATCAACATTTTTGTCATAGAAAAGGTTAGAAGGACGAATCTGATCAGTAGATTTAGAAGTAAGACAATCATCTAGATCATAGAAAGGATTATAGAAAACATTTGAAAAATGTGAACTTGAAGCTGTTTTTAATGAACTATCTGAATCAGCTAGATCATCTCTTGGTGATTGAGCTATTGACTCTGGCATCTTGTGCTCAGTCAGATTCACCTTGAATACGATCTCTTCAAGTTCCTTTATCTTTGAAGATAAGTTGTTTCTTTCCTTTTCAATCAGATCAAACTTCTTATGCAACTCAGATTTTGCATTCTTCTCCTTCATGATGTTTGTTGACAATTCAGCTAGCTTTCCTGTCAGCTTGGCTATCTCCGTCTCAAATATCTTCTTTTCTTCCAAAAAGTCTATATTTGCTTTCTTCAGCTCATCTTTCTTCTTCTCATTCTCAGCCTTTTCTCTTTCAATAATGATAACCTTCTCAAAGTCTAAAACTTGTTGAGAAAGTTTAACACATCTAAGTTCTAATGCTTTCTTCTCTTCAAAGGCTTTTCTGGAGAAGTCAGAGAATTTCTTGGCAAATTCTTTTCTCTCTTTCTCAATCTTTAACATTTCATCTTGAGCTTTTGAATTGTCTCTGTCTTGAGTTGCCTTTTCTTTTAGCTTATCGATCTCAACCTCAAGACTGAGAACTTTATCTTTAAACTTACCTCTGTCCGCACATAGTTGAGAATTTATCGTTCTAAGTCCTTCAGATGTCTCACTCGCAATGTTTGCTCTTCTTCGCAATTGATCTAGCTCTTTTTGCATTAGTTCCTTCTTTGACCATGTTGAGCTTGACTCATATTTTTTCAACTTTGCTTGAAGATCGAAGATCTCTTTTTCTTTTGACTCAATTATTCCTGCAAAGTTAATTAAAGAATCAGAATCTTTTGAATTTTCTTTTAAAGCATTGATCTGAATAAGAAGAGATGAGTTCTGAATCTGTAAATCCTTGTTTTCAGCTTTGAGCATTTTTTTCTTCTTTGTCATACTCATCAATCATGCGAGATGATGTTGATAACCGTCCAGCAAGTTGTTTAGCCTTTTCTCTTACTTCAGATAGGGTCATGTTGTTAAAATCAAGGCTGTAACCTGCAGACATATTTAGCTGATACGACATCCTAGCCGTAAGGTTAGAAATCAAGCTAATCTGTACCAAAACAGCCAACTAGATGAGATCGTTAGAATCAAAATAAAAACCATACTAAAAAATTTTCAGAAAAATAAATTTCCAAAAAATAATTAAATGCAGTATTTGCACAGTTTAAAACACAAAGAAATAATACTGAAGAATGAAATTAGGAAAATTTTGATCAAGCACACAACTTTTGTCCCCCTTCGCAGACTTAGCACGGGGGTCCCGCTATCACAGTTTGCAAAAATCGACCGGGGAATGAACTGTACCGGTCGAAGCAAAGACCGGAATATGCAAGGCACCGGTCTAATGGCAAGACCGGAGTAACAGGTATCCGGTCGAAGGGAAGACCGGAGTAAGCAAGTACCCGGTCGAATGGCAAGACCGGAGTAACAAGTATCCAGTCGAATGGCAAGACCGGAGAATACTAAGGTCCGGCCGATACTCCTATCCGGTCGAAGGAAAGACTGGGGAATACTAAGGTCCGGTCGAAGGAATGACCGGAGATCACAACTATTCGGTCGAAGGTGTAAGACCGGAGATCACAACTATTCGGTCGAAGGTGTAAGACCGGAGATCACGACTACCCGGTCGAAGGTACAGGTCGAATAACTATCGGTCGAACAATAATATTGATAACCACAGTAACAGATATGATCGATTAACATATAAGACCGATAATCACTAAGACTAGACCGAAGAACACGAAGAATATCTGGGGTTCGACCGAAACCAAACCCAGAAAATTAATTCGACCGATAACACAATTAAACCAACAACTAAGCAATCCTTCGATCGAATGCAGCACAAAAGCACAAATAAGTAAATACTAATCGACCGGATGTATTAACAGTGATTTTGATAACAGATTCATGAAATAGGATGAACAGTAAATTTTCTCGATGAACAGTACTTTTCTCGATGAACAGTAATATCACAAAAAAAAATTGATTCTTTAGGCTTTGATACCAATTGTTATCCCAGTTTAATCTAGTTGGTAAACACACAAACAAGTAATCAAACAACACAATAATAATGAAGAGATATAAAGATTAATAATAACGTACCAATCCCTTGAATAAACAATGAAACCCTTGAGTGTTCTTGATACCCTTTGATTACAGAGAAAACTTCACTTGACAATAATCTCTAAACAATAATTATCAAAGGTTCTAACCTAAAATCTAATTAAACAAAACTTTAAATACCTAGGCTAAAAGGCCTAATGGGCTTATGGGCTTGAGGCCCAATAGCTTAATAACTATTAGCATATTACAGTTTAAACCCTCTAACTTTAACTATCAAGTAAATACAGTTTAAACCCTTTAATCT
This sequence comes from Arctium lappa, assembly GCA_023525745.1. Lineage (NCBI taxonomy): Eukaryota > Viridiplantae > Streptophyta > Magnoliopsida > Asterales > Asteraceae > Arctium > Arctium lappa. The sequence continues at coordinate 15,394,334 of CM042064.1, forward strand.
TGAATTCAATTATTTGATCCAACAGACTGGCTAGCTAGGAATGATGTTAGTATAATTTGTAATAAGAAATTGATCTGCGTGATGTTGCCTGATAAAGGGATGGTAGTGATATATGGAAATATGCGAGATAGGAGTTCTAGTCTAATTTCCATGATTAAGGCAAATAAATGTTTGAGGAAAGGTCGTCGTGGGTTCTTGGCGTATGTTGTAGATGCTAAGAAAGAGAAGTGTGGGATAGAAGAGGTGCGGATAGTGGGTGAGTTTATGGAGGTGTTTCTGGAGGATTTGACAAATCTGCCTCCAGATTGTCAACTCGAGTTCAAAATTGACCTTATGCCTGGAGCCGCACCAATCGCGCGTGCACCGTACAGATTGGCACATGCGGAGATGAAAGAGATGATGTCCCAATTGAAAGAATTGTTGGATAAAGGATTCATCAGACCTTGCACTTCGCCGTGGGGAGAGCCGGTCCTTTTCATGAAAAAGAAGGATGGAACTATGTGCATGTGCATAGCTTATCGGGAGCTCAATAAGTTGACGATTAAGAACAAGTATTCGATCCCAACGATAGACGACTTGTTCGATCAGTTTCAAGGAGCGAGCTACTTCTCCAAGATCGACTTAAGGTCAGGATACCATCAGCTTAAGGTGAGAGAAGAAGATATACCGAAGACGGCCTTCCGCACGAGATACAGACACTTCAAGTTTCTTGTAATGTCGTTCGGTCTGACAAACTCCCCCGCAACTTTCTTGGACATGATGAATAGGGTGTGTCAACCCTAGCTAGATAAGTTTGTAATAATGTTCATCGATGATATCTTGGTGTACTCAAAGACCGAGAAAGAGCACGAGAATCTTCTACGGGTGATGTTAGAGCTGCTAAAGCGAGAAAAGCTTTACGTGAAGTTCTCGAAATGTGAGTTCTGGTTGCGAGAAGTACAGTTTCTTAGGCACATCGTGTCTCAAGACGGAATCAAGGTGGACCCGGCAAAGATAGAGGCAATTCGGGACTGGGAGATGCCGAAGAATCCGTCGGAGGTTCGAAGTTTTCTTGGGTTGGCAGGATACTATCGGAAGTTCATCAAATATTTCTCTCGTATCACAACTCCATTGACTTCATTGACTAAGAATAGTGCGAAGTTCGCTTGGACAGAGGAACGGAGGGAGGCCTTCCAAAAGCTGAAGGATATGTTAAGCAGTGCCCCAATCTTGACCTTGTCGGATGGCACAGACGATTTTGTGGTATATAGTGATGCGTCAAAGTTGGGTCTGGGGGAAGGTGATCGTGTACGCATCTCGCCAGTTAAAGGACCATGAAACGCGGTACCCTACCCACGACTTGGAGTTAGCCGTAGTCGTATTTGCGCTGAAAATCTGGAGACACTACCTTTACGGAACACAATGTCATATCTTCACGGATCACAAGAGCCTCTGCCACCGTTTTGATCAAAAGGAGTTGAATATGCGACAGCGAAGATGGGTGGAACTGCTAACGGACTACGATTGCAAGATCGAGTACCACCCCAGGAAAGCCAATGTAGTAACTGACGTCCTGAGTCGTAAGGAGAGAGGAGAAAACTTAAGGGTTGTGGCGATGAGAGCTGAAGTGACTCCAACATTTTTTTTTGGAAAGGGTATCCTGGGCCTATGGCCTAGACTAATCCCTGGCAATTAGAGCCTTTGGCCCAGCTGCTAAAGCGTGCAGCCCTGAGATTATCCTCAGTGGCCACAAGTGCTGCTAGTGGGGCTCGAACCCAGGTTGAGCGCTATGAACTCCCCAAGCCTTTACCACCACGCCACATCCCTTGTGGTTGAAGTGACTCCAACATTGTTGGACGAAATAAAGAGATGTCAAGTGGAAGCCTATATAGTGGAGAATGTTAGAAAGGAACGGATGGTCGAGCATGCAAATTCGTTAATGGAGGACAGCCGTGGACTAAAGTGTTTTAATCAGAGGATTTGGGTTCCTAAACTCGGGGAAAAGAGAACAGTCATCCTAGAGGAGGCGCATAAGTTGAAGTAGTCGATTCACCTGTGAACTAACAAGATGTATGGGGATCTGCGACGAGATTATTGGTGGTCGGGAATGAAGAAAGACATAGCATATTTTGTGGAAAGGTGTTTGACTTGCTTACGAGTAAAAATAGAGCATCAACGACCTTACAGGAAACTCCAACCTCTATACATTCACGTTTGGAAATGGGAACAGATCATGATGAATTTCATGACTAAGGTACCTAGAACCCCGAAAGGTTACGACGCAATATGGGTGATTGTAGATCGACTGACTAAATCGGCGCACTTTCTGCCATCAAGGAGACTTACTCTATGGAAAGGTTATCGAAGTTATATATTGAAGAGATAGTCGTTCGCCATGGCTTACCGTTGTTGATTGTGTCTGAACATGACAGTCGGTTCACATCTATGTTCTAGAAGAGCTTCCAAAGGGAAATGGGGTCGTAAATCAAGATGAGCACAACGTATCATCCATAAACCGACGGTCAGAGCGAACGAACTATTCAAACACTGAAGGATATGTTGAGAGTGGGTGCCCTGGATTTCCAAGGTTCGTGGGAAAGCCATCTACCGTTGATTGAGTTTTCCTACAATAACAGTTATCACGAGAGCATCAAGGCTGCCCCGTATGAGATGCTCTACGGCAAAAAGTGTCGTACATCTTTGTGTTGGAACGAGGTCGGAGAGAAGCAACTGACGGGGTCGGAGTTGGTGTAGCTAACGGCGGATAAGATTGTTCAGGTGTGAGAAAGGTTGAAGGTGGCACATGATCGCCAGAAGAATTATGCGAACAAGTGACAGAAGGATATAGAATTCCTAGTAGGTGATAGAGTGATGTTGAAAATATCACCTTGGAAGGGAGTGGTTCGCTTTGGAAAGAAAGAGAAGCTAAGTGTGACAACTGTCAAATTTTGAGTAAAGTGGTCAGCACCCTCAGAATAATTTTATAAGTCTTGTCACTTTTTAAATTTTATTAAAAGCCTTTAAGATAAAAAGTTTCCCCGAAAAATTTAGAAGTTGCGTTAAAGACCCGGAACAGTTCCGCATCTGACCGTCACTGTCCAGAAATGCCAAATAAGTGAATAAAAGCCCAAAATTCTTAAATTATAAAAATCAAAATTTTAATTTCTCTTGCGTTGCAAAATTTTCAAAATTTTCATTTATTTAGTAAAAATTGAGAATCGGGTGTTTCGGTTCTCAAATATATCTGATATTTATAGATTAGACTAGCAATTTAAATTAATAATACTAAATTAAATATTTTAGTGGGTGAGTCACTTAGGACACTTGTCCTAATCCTACCCAATGTAATCATTTTTGAAATTTAAAAGCCAAATTTAAAAAGCTAGAATACTCTCAATTTCTCATTTCTAACTTTTCACCTCCTCTCTCTTCTCTCTCTCTCTTTCGGCCGAACTTCACCACCACCACCACCATTTTCATTTTTTGTTTCTTCATTTTCTCCTCCCATTGCTAAGATTCAAGAATCCAACCAAGACTCTATCCCCATTTTGAAGTTGGAATCCAAGTCTTCATCTCTTTTGTTAAAGGTAATCATTTAACCCTCCATTTTCCTTCAAGTTTATAATCAAAAAGCTTCTATTTTCATATCTTTTATGTAAATGATGTACAATCCAAGTTTTAGAAGTGAAATGGGATGCATTAGTACCTATACATTTGCTAATGAACCATTTAATGATCTTCCAATGAAACTAGGGTTTCCTTGCATGTTATTTTGAGATTTTGTCAAAGAGATGATGATTTTATGAAATGTGGTTTTTGGTCCACAAAATTTTATTAAGGTTGGATTGAAATTTATGCATTTATATCAATTTTGTGTATAAATAAACTCTTAGGATGAGATTGTTCAATCTCATATGATTAAGAGTTCTATATAATGTTAAATCACTAATATAGTGTTTATGTTATCTTGCATGTGGGTGAAAACTTGTTAATAAGATGGTTTACCTTTGATATTTATATAATATGAGTTTTTGACTCTTGATACATTGAGTGTTAGCATAAAAATGTTCTTATGAAGGAAGTTTCTAAGTTCTACATGATTAAGAACATTGTATCAATATTAATGTCTTATCTTCTTTATTTGTATTCATGCATGCATTTGGATGAGCATTTAGATTGCCATGAATCCATGATGCATGTGTTAGTTTTCATGTGTTGAAAGGTGAAGACATGGTTTTAACCAAAAACCATGTCTAATGATCATTATTTGTGAGTTAAATTAGCATTCACATCTTTCTAGAATCTGTCCAGAAAATGGACCTCACTTCTAGCTTACACAACTCACAAACCACATGTCCAAATTTGGGGTTTTTGCTTCTAAACTTCAGTTTAGAGTGTTAGCTTTCTAAAAAGTCCAAAAACATAGAATTTGGAGATGATTTGAGCACTTAAATGGATTTTATAAGAAAATGGTGCAATCTGTCCAGTGAAGACAGATTCATACACCTATTTTGTAGAGGCCATAACTCCCTCACTACTCATCCAAATTAAGTGAATCTTTTTCCAAATGTTAGTATTTTGAGTTAGGTTTTCATCCATATATGGATCACTAGCTAATTCCAAGTTTTGATACCTCAAAAACCTGTTACAAGTGAAGCATGTCACTGATCCGAAAATCAGTGACACTTTATTTTATAAAAATGGTTTGATGTGCCAAAAGTTATTCAAAAATTATGAAAAAGTGCAGATTTGATCTAAACATATCATAGATCCAACCCAAAAATTTTGATTAAATAATTCTCTTGAGAAGTTAAGTTTCCGTGTTGAAATTACCGGATAACTTTCTGGACAGCATGTGCTGAACCCAGAAAAGTTGTGTTATCAAGCTTAAGTAATGTCTTATAATTGGAACTTTGTCTAGACAAAATATTTATGGATAAGAAACTTATTGGATGGCATTTCATGGGACAATTGGACATATTGGTTGGACATCGGAATAGGGTATTAATGTGTTCTTATGGCAACTCTTATATAGGGAAAGTTAAGGCGTGACAAAACTCATTAAGTTTAAAGTAAAGCTTCACTCGTTGCTTGCATCAAGGTGAGTATTCACAGCCCCATTTTTATCGTTTTAATTAATTTTGGGGTGAAAAGCATGTTTAAATTGCGTATTTAAATATTCATGAGAATTGTTTGAAAGAATTGCGAATTGGCAATTTATAAGGCTTTGTTAAAAGCGTTTGCAAAATTAAGCTTATGATGAGTATGCAATTGATGTGTTGAGTTTTTAATGTTAAGACCCCGTGACACTACTATTAACTCGAAGAAAATCGGGCCTATAGTATTAGTGGGTAGCGCTATTTGGTGTGACAAGCCCACTTTAATGCTGACGAGCAGGGGTGCACTATACTAGAGAAGATGGCTAAACATGTGGCATGAACCACCGCTGAGTTAGTCCATCGGGGGTGTTGTAATTGGTCAGGGACGGCTTAGTAGTGGCTCAACGTAATAATACGTCCTTGCTTACACTCATCATAAAGAAATTTAAGTTGTGGTACTCATGAATCAAAGAATTGAAGTTGGTTTTTACGTACGCTCTACGAATGTTAACTTGCATATAAAAATGATTTGTGCATATTCAAAACCTGTGAACTCACCAACTCTTTGTAGTTGACCTTGGTTTTCATTCATGCTTTTCAGGAATCTAGAAGGTAATCCCATGATGCCTTATCAGCGTACTCGTATTTTCAAGCACAAGACTATTTTCGCGTTAAGCGTATCTTATGTTTAAAAGACTTGGAATTTGTAAACGTTAACGATATTATGTTCTCTAAAATGTAATGTATTTTGGTTGATTAAATAAATGTTGGTATGTTTATAATCTTGTGCTGTGGCATCGGAGCTGTTACGCCTCGTGTTTCCGCTTTAGCGGGGTGTGACAGATTTGGTATCAGAGCCATAGGTTATAGGGAATACCGGTTTTATTTTAAAAACCACACACTATAACCTTTTTACAAATAAAGTTTTCAAAATTAAGGTACGCTGTAGTATGACTAAAATGTGTTTCACATTATCATATTTTAACTTAAACAAAGCTTGATCACCTTTGTTTAATTTAAGTGTGTATAAAGGGGACATGAATTGGCTATACTAGGAATTACTAAAAATAGAAACTTTTTGATACAAAAATGAGAAGCATGATTGTTATGTGAGTTTGCATGGTACTTCTGAGTATTAATAAAAATTATAGCATGATTGACAATTAAACTTTATTAATTATCGCAGTCATCATGTCTCGATTACCCTCACACCAAGATCAGTCACTTGACGATTATGACCCATCCGAGCACGAATACACTGATTCTGAGCGATCACCGGAGAGATCGATCACCCCCACCTTGGAGCCGACTTCACCCGTTCCACGTAGGGACGAGGCGGGGCCTTCTCGACTTCGGAGTCGGAGGGTATCGCCACCGCCAGGCGCCGATATACCAATGTCCCAACCAACTGGCATGACGACATTAGAAAACTATTGGGTTTCAGGGATGGCTCGAGAAGTAGAGAGGGTTAGGTTGGAAGTAGACCATCATGGGCATTCCCTCGATGCACTCATGATGATAATGAATTCAAGTGACCAGATCCTAAATGGACTGATATCAATGGTGAGTGCGGACGATCAAGCTATGAGTGCAATTATGAGAGAATTAGTGGAAACTAGGGCGATGGTAGCCTGGTTGCACTCTTGCTTATCAGTGGTGATGGGACTCTTAGTGGTTGTGATAGCGTGGTTGATGGTGTCATTTTTCGGACATTAGTAGCGTGGTTTGCTTATGGATATTTGGGCAACTAATTTTTTTTTGATATGTAACTCGTCATATTGGTACATTATTAAATAGCTTGACTATTATTTTTGGGCGAATGATTAAATGTATGGCATAGTTTTGTAATGATCATGATTATGTTATGTTATATTGTTTATGTATGTTTAAGAATTGTGAATTTCAATTCCATAAGGTTGATTTTTGTTATATTAGATGTATGATCAATTAAATACAATTATTATTGTACTAAGATTAAGGGATAGGAATAAGGGAAATAAGAATTTGGAATTAATTATTGACGTGGCGTTAAAATAAATTGTGCAATAGAATTATGCCGCCAAGAAGAGAAGATCCTGAGATTGCACGACTCGTATCCGAGCAAATCTTAGCTTCACTTCCTAACATAGTCAGTCAGATAGCAGCAGGTTTAAATGCTAACCAACCTAATCAACCAGGAGTCGGTGCAAATATAGAAAAAGAATGTACCTATAAGACTTTTAGGTCTTGTAATCCAAAGGAATTTCACGGTACTGAAGGAGCGGTTGGATTACTATCTTGGATTGAAGGAATGGAATCCGTCCTTCACATAAGTAAATGTTCGGAAGCAAATAAAGTAGAATTCGCAGCTTGCTTACTACAAGGGAGAGCACTGACGTGGTGGAACACTCAAGTGCAGACTAGAGGAAGAGAAGCAGCTAACAAACTCACTTGGGATGAGTTTAGGGAAATGCTTAGGGAAGAATATTGTTCTAGAAGCTTTGTGTCATTAAGTTTTAGATCAAAAATTAATCAAATGCCCCAAAAACTAAAAGAAACTTAGGTCATTGAGTTCGCTAACGGACAAGAGGTTAGGGTTGATGATGTATTTTCGAATTGTACCTTGAGGCTAGCTGAAAAGGAATTTAAGATAGATCTAATTCCAATAAAGTTAGGAAGCTTTGATGTAGTTGTGGGTATGGACTGGTTGTCTAATAACCAAGCGGAATTATGTTGCTCCGAAAAGACTCTTCGAATTCCGTTACCTCAAGGAGAAGTACTTATAGTACACGGAGAAAAATCCAAAAGGAAGTTAAGAATAGTATCCTGCATGAAGATGCAGAAGTATTTAAGGAAGGAATATGTTGCGTACTTAGCTCATGTAGTCAATAAAGAGATCAAGGAGAAGTGTTTACAAGATATTCCTGTGGTTCAAGACTTTCCTGAAGTATTTCCTGAAGATCTACCTGGGTTACCTCCACCGAGACAAGTCGAATTCCGTATTGATTTGATTCCGGGAGCTGCACCAGTGGCCAAGTCACCATACCGTTTGGCGCCACCCGAGATGCAAGAACTGTCTGAACAACTCCAAGAACTGCTTGACAAAGGATTCATCAGACCCAGTTCTTCGCCATGGGGAGCTCCAGTTCTTTTTGTTAAGAAGAAAGATGGAACATTCCGAATGTGTATCGATTACAGAGAGCTCAATAAGTTAACCCTCAAGAATCGATACCCACTCCCTCGAATTGATGATCTGTTTGATCAACTGCAAGGCGCAACATACTTCTCAAAGATTGACTTACGATCTGGATATCATCAAGTGAGAGTTCGCGAAGAGGATATTGATAAGACGGCATTTAGAACTCGTTATGGACATTACGAGTTTCTAGTTATGCCCTTTGGATTAACGAACGCACCGGCAGTTTTCATGGACTTGATGAATAGAGTCTGTCGTCCGTATTTAGATAAGTTCGTGATTGTTTTCATAGACGACATCCTGATTTATTCGCAAAGTAAGGAAGATCATAAGAAGCATTTGGAGTTAATCTTAGAACTTCTCAAAGATCAGAAGTTGTATGCTAAGTTGTCCAAATGTGAATTTTGGCTTCGAGAGGTACACTTTCTGGGTCATGTGGTTAATGAAAAAGGAATTCATGTTGACCCGGCAAAAGTTGAAGCCATCTAGAAATGGGAAACCCCAAGGTCACCAACAGAAATTCGTCAATTTCTTGGTCTGGCAGGCTACTACCGAAGGTTCATAGCGAATTTTTCAAAAATCGCTCAACCTCTGACAGCACTGACACAGAAGGATAAGAAATTTGTCTGGGAAGAAAAACAGGAGGAAGCATTTCAAACACTCAAGCACAAGTTATGTGACGCACCAATTCTTGCGTTACCGGAAGGTACGGATGACTTTGTGGTGTATTGTGACGCATCACATCAAGGCTTAGGATGTGTATTAATGCAGAGGAATAAGGTTATAGCCTATGCGTCAAGACAACTCAAGGTTCATGAAAGGAACTACACCACTCATGACATGGAATTGGGAGCAGTAGTGTTCGCGTTAAAAATTTGGAGGCATTACCTTTATGGCACCAAATGTACAATCTATACTGATCACAAAAGTCTCCAACATATTTTTGATCAGAAAATGTTGAACATGAGACAACGAAGATGGGTTGAGCTACTTAATGATTATGAATGCGAAATAAAGTATCATCCTGGTAAAGCTAATGTGGTAGCTGATGCATTAAGCAGGAAAGAAAGAGTAAAACCAATAAGGACACGTGCTTTGGGAATGTTGGTCCAATCAAGCATTAAGACGTAAGTTCGTGAAGCTCAAGAAAAAGCATTGAAAACAGAAAATCTTTCTTGTGAAGCTTTGCATAACCTGGAAAAAGAGTTTGAATCACGGAGTTCGTTATTTCAAGAATAAAGTTTGGATACCAAAGGTTGATGATCTGCGAACAATTATTTTGGGAGAAGCTCACAAATCAAAGTACTCGGTCCACCCAGGAGCCGATAAAATGTACAAAGGATTGAAGGAATATTATTGGTGGCCGGGAATGAAGAAGGACATTGCTGAATTTGTGAGTAAATGTTTGACTTGTGCAAAAGTCAAAGCAGAGCATCAAAAGCCTTCTGGACTTCTTCAACAACCTGAGATACCACAATGGAAATGGGATCAGGTATCTATGGATTTTATCACCAAACTACCCAGGACTGGAAAAGGGAACGACGCAATTTGGGTCATTGTGGATCGACTTACGAAATCTGCGCATTTTCTCCCTATAAGAGAGGACTTCAAAATAGAAAGGTTGGCGCAGTTGTACATAGACGAAATTGTCTCTCGGCATGGAGTACCTCTATCTATCATTTCTGATAGAGATAGTCGTTTCACATCCCGATTTTGGCAAGCATTTCAGAAAGCGCTGGGTACCAGGTTGGATCTGAGTACTGCATATCATCCACAGACAGACGAACAAACGGAAAGGACCATTCAAACTTTGGAAGATATGCTACGCGCGTGTGCTATAGATTTTGGAGGAAGCTGGGATAAGCATCTCCCGTTAGTTGAATTTTCTTACAATAACAGCTATCACACCAGCATTCAATGTGCGCCATACGAAGCTCTCTATGGACGCAAGTGTAGATCTCCACTTAGTTGGATAGAAATTGGTGATAGCCAACTATTTGGGCCTGAAATTATTCAAGAAACAACCGATAAAATATCAATCATCAAGGAAAGACTCAAAGCCGCAAGAGATCGTCAAAAGAGTTATGCGGATAACCGCAGAAAGCCATTAGAATTCCAAAAAGGTGACAAAGTTCTTTTGAAAGTATCACCATGGAAGGGATTAATCAGATTTGGGAAAAGAGGTAAGTTAGGTCCGAGATATATTGGTCCATTTGAGATTCTGGATAGAATTGGACCAGTAGCCTATAAGCTGAGTCTACCTCAAGAGTTAAGCGCCATTCATGACACTTTTCATGTGTCAAATTTAAAGAAATGTCTGGTAGACAAAGCAATGCTTGTGTCTCCAGATGAAGTAAAGGTTGATGGGCGCCTTTGTTTTAGAGAGGAACCTATCGAAATTCTTGAGCGCGAAATTAAACGTCTTAGGCGCAGCAAAATCCCAATCATTAAGGTTCGTTGGAATTCACGTCATGGACCTGAATATACTTGGGAAAGAGAAGACTTAATGAAGCGCAAGTAACCTAAGTTGTTTGATGATAAGCTGTCCAGAAATATCAGTCATAAATTTCGGGACGAAATTCCTTGAAGGAGGGGAGACTGTGACAACTGTCAAATTTTGAGTAAAGTGGTCAGCACCCTCAGAATAATTTTATAAGTCTTGTCACTTTTTAAATTTTATTAAAAGCCTTTAAGATAAAAAGTTTCCCCGAAAAATTTAGAAGTTGCGTTAAAGACCCGGAACAGTTCCGCATCTGACCGTCACTGTCCAGAAATGCCAAATAAGTGAATAAAAGCCCAAAATTCTTAAATTATAAAAATCAAAATTTTAATTTCTCTTGCGTTGCAAAATTTTCAAAATTTTCATTTATTTAGTAAAAATTGAGAATCGGGTGTTTCGGTTCTCAAATATATCTGATATTTATAGATTAGACTAGCAATTTAAATTAATAATACTAAATTAAATATTTTAGTGGGTGAGTCACTTAGGACACTTGTCCTAATCCTACCCAATGTAATCATTTTTGAAATTTAAAAGCCAAATTTAAAAAGCTAGAATACTCTCAATTTCTCATTTCTAACTTTTCACCTCCTCTCTCTTCTCTCTCTCTCTTTCGGCCGAACTTCACCACCACCACCACCATTTTCATTTTTTGTTTCTTCATTTTCTCCTCCCATTGCTAAGATTCAAGAATCCAACCAAGACTCTATCCCCATTTTGAAGTTGGAATCCAAGTCTTCATCTCTTTTGTTAAAGGTAATCATTTAACCCTCCATTTTCCTTCAAGTTTATAATCAAAAAGCTTCTATTTTCATATCTTTTATGTAAATGATGTACAATCCAAGTTTTAGAAGTGAAATGGGATGCATTAGTACCTATACATTTGCTAATGAACCATTTAATGATCTTCCAATGAAACTAGGGTTTCCTTGCATGTTATTTTGAGATTTTGTCAAAGAGATGATGATTTTATGAAATGTGGTTTTTGGTCCACAAAATTTTATTAAGGTTGGATTGAAATTTATGCATTTATATCAATTTTGTGTATAAATAAACTCTTAGGATGAGATTGTTCAATCTCATATGATTAAGAGTTCTATATAATGTTAAATCACTAATATAGTGTTTATGTTATCTTGCATGTGGGTGAAAACTTGTTAATAAGATGGTTTACCTTTGATATTTATATAATATGAGTTTTTGACTCTTGATACATTGAGTGTTAGCATAAAAATGTTCTTATGAAGGAAGTTTCTAAGTTCTACATGATTAAGAACATTGTATCAATATTAATGTCTTATCTTCTTTATTTGTATTCATGCATGCATTTGGATGAGCATTTAGATTGCCATGAATCCATGATGCATGTGTTAGTTTTCATGTGTTGAAAGGTGAAGACATGGTTTTAACCAAAAACCATGTCTAATGATCATTATTTGTGAGTTAAATTAGCATTCACATCTTTCTAGAATCTGTCCAGAAAATGGACCTCACTTCTAGCTTACACAACTCACAAACCACATGTCCAAATTTGGGGTTTTTGCTTCTAAACTTCAGTTTAGAGTGTTAGCTTTCTAAAAAGTCCAAAAACATAGAATTTGGAGATGATTTGAGCACTTAAATGGATTTTATAAGAAAATGGTGCAATCTGTCCAGTGAAGACAGATTCATACACCTATTTTGTAGAGGCCATAACTCCCTCACTACTCATCCAAATTAAGTGAATCTTTTTCCAAATGTTAGTATTTTGAGTTAGGTTTTCATCCATATATGGATCACTAGCTAATTCCAAGTTTTGATACCTCAAAAACCTGTTACAAGTGAAGCATGTCACTGATCCGAAAATCAGTGACACTTTATTTTATAAAAATGGTTTGATGTGCCAAAAGTTATTCAAAAATTATGAAAAAGTGCAGATTTGATCTAAACATATCATAGATCCAACCCAAAAATTTTGATTAAATAATTCTCTTGAGAAGTTAAGTTTCCGTGTTGAAATTACCGGATAACTTTCTGGACAGCATGTGCTGAACCCAGAAAAGTTGTGTTATCAAGCTTAAGTAATGTCTTGTAATTGGAACTTTGTCTAGACAAAATATTTATGGATAAGAAACTTATTGGATGGCATTTCATGGGACAATTGGACATATTGGTTGGACATCGGAATAGGGTATTAATGTGTTCTTATGGCAACTCTTATATAGGGAAAGTTAAGGCGTGACAAAACTCATTAAGTTTAAAGTAAAGCTTCACTCGTTGCTTGCATCAAGGTGAGTATTCACAGCCCCATTTTTATCGTTTTAATTAATTTTGGGGTGAAAAGCATGTTTAAATTGCGTATTTAAATATTCATGAGAATTGTTTGAAAGAATTGCGAATTGGCAATTTATAAGGCTTTGTTAAAAGCGTTTGCAAAATTAAGCTTATGATGAGTATGCAATTGATGTGTTGAGTTTTTAATGTTAAGACCCCGTGACACTACTATTAACTCGAAGAAAATCGGGCCTATAGTATTAGTGGGTAGCGCTATTTGGTGTGACAAGCCCACTTTAATGCTGACGAGCAGGGGTGCACTATACTAGAGAAGATGGCTAAACATGTGGCATGAACCACCGCTGAGTTAGTCCATCGGGGGTGTTGTAATTGGTCAGGGACGGCTTAGTAGTGGCTCAACGTAATAATACGTCCTTGCTTACACTCATCATAAAGAAATTTAAGTTGTGGTACTCATGAATCAAAGAATTGAAGTTGGTTTTTACGTACGCTCTACGAATGTTAACTTGCATATAAAAATGATTTGTGCATATTCAAAACCTGTGAACTCACCAACTCTTTGTAGTTGACCTTGGTTTTCATTCATGCTTTTCAGGAATCTAGAAGGTAATCCCATGATGCCTTATCAGCGTACTCGTATTTTCAAGCACAAGACTATTTTCGCGTTAAGCGTATCTTATGTTTAAAAGACTTGGAATTTGTAAACGTTAACGATATTATGTTCTCTAAAATGTAATGTATTTTGGTTGATTAAATAAATGTTGGTATGTTTATAATCTTGTGCTGTGGCATCGGAGCTGTTACGCCTCGTGTTTCCGCTTTAGCGGGGTGTGACAGATTTGGTATCAGAGCCATAGGTTATAGGGAATACCGGTTTTATTTTAAAAACCACACACTATAACCTTTTTACAAATAAAGTTTTCAAAATTAAGGTACGCTGTAGTATGACTAAAATGTGTTTCACATTATCATATTTTAACTTAAACAAAGCTTGATCACCTTTGTTTAATTTAAGTGTGTATAAAGGGGACATGAATTGGCTATACTAGGAATTACTAAAAATAGAAACTTTTTGATACAAAAATGAGAAGCATGATTGTTATGTGAGTTTGCATGGTACTTCTGAGTATTAATAAAAATTATAGCATGATTGACAATTAAACTTTATTAATTATCGCAGTCATCATGTCTCGATTACCCTCACACCAAGATCAGTCACTTGACGATTATGACCCATCCGAGCACGAATACACTGATTCTGAGCGATCACCGGAGAGATCGATCACCCCCACCTTGGAGCCGACTTCACCCGTTCCACGTAGGGACGAGGCGGGGCCTTCTCGACTTCGGAGTCGGAGGGTATCGCCACCGCCAGGCGCCGATATACCAATGTCCCAACCAACTGGCATGACGACATTAGAAAACTATTGGGTTTCAGGGATGGCTCGAGAAGTAGAGAGGGTTAGGTTGGAAGTAGACCATCATGGGCATTCCCTCGATGCACTCATGATGATAATGAATTCAAGTGACCAGATCCTAAATGGACTGATATCAATGGTGAGTGCGGACGATCAAGCTATGAGTGCAATTATGAGAGAATTAGTGGAAACTAGGGCGATGGTAGCCTGGTTGCACTCTTGCTTATCAGTGGTGATGGGACTCTTAGTGGTTGTGATAGCGTGGTTGATGGTGTCATTTTTCGGACATTAGTAGCGTGGTTTGCTTATGGATATTTGGGCAACTAATTTTTTTTTGATATGTAACTCGTCATATTGGTACATTATTAAATAGCTTGACTATTATTTTTGGGCGAATGATTAAATGTATGGCATAGTTTTGTAATGATCATGATTATGTTATGTTATATTGTTTATGTATGTTTAAGAATTGTGAATTTCAATTCCATAAGGTTGATTTTTGTTATATTAGATGTATGATCAATTAAATACAATTATTATTGTACTAAGATTAAGGGATAGGAATAAGGGAAATAAGAATTTGGAATTAATTATTGACGTGACGTTAAAATAAATTGTGCAATAGAATTATGCCGCCAAGAAGAGAAGATCCTGAGATTGCACGACTCGTATCCGAGCAAATCTTAGCTTCACTTCCTAACATAGTCAGTCAGATAGCAGCAGGTTTAAATGCTAACCAACCTAATCAACCAGGAGTCGGTGCAAATATAGAAAAAGAATGTACCTATAAGACTTTTAGGTCTTGTAATCCAAAGGAATTTCACGGTACTGAAGGAGCGGTTGGATTACTATCTTGGATTGAAGGAATGGAATCCGTCCTTCACATAAGTAAATGTTCGGAAGCAAATAAAGTAGAATTCGCAGCTTGCTTACTACAAGGGAGAGCACTGACGTGGTGGAACACTCAAGTGCAGACTAGAGGAAGAGAAGCAGCTAACAAACTCACTTGGGATGAGTTTAGGGAAATGCTTAGGGAAGAATATTGTTCTAGAAGCTTTGTGTCATTAAGTTTTAGATCAAAAATTAATCAAATGCCCCAAAAACTAAAAGAAACTTAGGTCATTGAGTTCGCTAACGGACAAGAGGTTAGGGTTGATGATGTATTTTCGAATTGTACCTTGAGGCTAGCTGAAAAGGAATTTAAGATAGATCTAATTCCAATAAAGTTAGGAAGCTTTGATGTAGTTGTGGGTATGGACTGGTTGTCTAATAACCAAGCGGAATTATGTTGCTCCGAAAAGACTCTTCGAATTCCGTTACCTCAAGGAGAAGTACTTATAGTACACGGAGAAAAATCCAAAAGGAAGTTAAGAATAGTATCCTGCATGAAGATGCAGAAGTATTTAAGGAAGGAATATGTTGCGTACTTAGCTCATGTAGTCAATAAAGAGATCAAGGAGAAGTGTTTACAAGATATTCCTGTGGTTCAAGACTTTCCTGAAGTATTTCCTGAAGATCTACCTGGGTTACCTCCACCGAGACAAGTCGAATTCCGTATTGATTTGATTCCGGGAGCTGCACCAGTGGCCAAGTCACCATACCGTTTGGCGCCACCCGAGATGCAAGAACTGTCTGAACAACTCCAAGAACTGCTTGACAAAGGATTCATCAGACCCAGTTCTTCGCCATGGGGAGCTCCAGTTCTTTTTGTTAAGAAGAAAGATGGAACATTCCGAATGTGTATCGATTACAGAGAGCTCAATAAGTTAACCCTCAAGAATCGATACCCACTCCCTCGAATTGATGATCTGTTTGATCAACTGCAAGGCGCAACATACTTCTCAAAGATTGACTTACGATCTGGATATCATCAAGTGAGAGTTCGCGAAGAGGATATTGATAAGACGGCATTTAGAACTCGTTATGGACATTACGAGTTTCTAGTTATGCCCTTTGGATTAACGAACGCACCGGCAGTTTTCATGGACTTGATGAATAGAGTCTGTCGTCCGTATTTAGATAAGTTCGTGATTGTTTTCATAGACGACATCCTGATTTATTCGCAAAGTAAGGAAGATCATAAGAAGCATTTGGAGTTAATCTTAGAACTTCTCAAAGATCAGAAGTTGTATGCTAAGTTGTCCAAATGTGAATTTTGGCTTCGAGAGGTACACTTTCTGGGTCATGTGGTTAATGAAAAAGGAATTCATGTTGACCCGGCAAAAGTTGAAGCCATCTAGAAATGGGAAACCCCAAGGTCACCAACAGAAATTCGTCAATTTCTTGGTCTGGCAGGCTACTACCGAAGGTTCATAGCGAATTTTTCAAAAATCGCTCAACCTCTGACAGCACTGACACAGAAGGATAAGAAATTTGTCTGGGAAGAAAAACAGGAGGAAGCATTTCAAACACTCAAGCACAAGTTATGTGACGCACCAATTCTTGCGTTACCGGAAGGTACGGATGACTTTGTGGTGTATTGTGACGCATCACATCAAGGCTTAGGATGTGTATTAATGCAGAGGAATAAGGTTATAGCCTATGCGTCAAGACAACTCAAGGTTCATGAAAGGAACTACACCACTCATGACATGGAATTGGGAGCAGTAGTGTTCGCGTTAAAAATTTGGAGGCATTACCTTTATGGCACCAAATGTACAATCTATACTGATCACAAAAGTCTCCAACATATTTTTGATCAGAAAATGTTGAACATGAGACAACGAAGATGGGTTGAGCTACTTAATGATTATGAATGCGAAATAAAGTATCATCCTGGTAAAGCTAATGTGGTAGCTGATGCATTAAGCAGGAAAGAAAGAGTAAAACCAATAAGGACACGTGCTTTGGGAATGTTGGTCCAATCAAGCATTAAGACGTAAGTTCGTGAAGCTCAAGAAAAAGCATTGAAAACAGAAAATCTTTCTTGTGAAGCTTTGCATAACCTGGAAAAAGAGTTTGAATCACGGAGTTCGTTATTTCAAGAATAAAGTTTGGATACCAAAGGTTGATGATCTGCGAACAATTATTTTGGGAGAAGCTCACAAATCAAAGTACTCGGTCCACCCAGGAGCCGATAAAATGTACAAAGGATTGAAGGAATATTATTGGTGGCCGGGAATGAAGAAGGACATTGCTGAATTTGTGAGTAAATGTTTGACTTGTGCAAAAGTCAAAGCAGAGCATCAAAAGCCTTCTGGACTTCTTCAACAACCTGAGATACCACAATGGAAATGGGATCAGGTATCTATGGATTTTATCACCAAACTACCCAGGACTGGAAAAGGGAACGACGCAATTTGGGTCATTGTGGATCGACTTACGAAATCTGCGCATTTTCTCCCTATAAGAGAGGACTTCAAAATAGAAAGGTTGGCGCAGTTGTACATAGACGAAATTGTCTCTCGGCATGGAGTACCTCTATCTATCATTTCTGATAGAGATAGTCGTTTCACATCCCGATTTTGGCAAGCATTTCAGAAAGCGCTGGGTACCAGGTTGGATCTGAGTACTGCATATCATCCACAGACAGACGAACAAACGGAAAGGACCATTCAAACTTTGGAAGATATGCTACGCGCGTGTGCTATAGATTTTGGAGGAAGCTGGGATAAGCATCTCCCGTTAGTTGAATTTTCTTACAATAACAGCTATCACACCAGCATTCAATGTGCGCCATACGAAGCTCTCTATGGACGCAAGTGTAGATCTCCACTTAGTTGGATAGAAATTGGTGATAGCCAACTATTTGGGCCTGAAATTATTCAAGAAACAACCGATAAAATATCAATCATCAAGGAAAGACTCAAAGCCGCAAGAGATCGTCAAAAGAGTTATGCGGATAACCGCAGAAAGCCATTAGAATTCCAAAAAGGTGACAAAGTTCTTTTGAAAGTATCACCATGGAAGGGATTAATCAGATTTGGGAAAAGAGGTAAGTTAGGTCCGAGATATATTGGTCCATTTGAGATTCTGGATAGAATTGGACCAGTAGCCTATAAGCTGAGTCTACCTCAAGAGTTAAGCGCCATTCATGACACTTTTCATGTGTCAAATTTAAAGAAATGTCTGGTAGACAAAGCAATGCTTGTGTCTCCAGATGAAGTAAAGGTTGATGGGCGCCTTTGTTTTAGAGAGGAACCTATCGAAATTCTTGAGCGCGAAATTAAACGTCTTAGGCGCAGCAAAATCCCAATCATTAAGGTTCGTTGGAATTCACGTCATGGACCTGAATATACTTGGGAAAGAGAAGACTTAATGAAGCGCAAGTAACCTAAGTTGTTTGATGATAAGCTGTCCAGAAATATCAGTCATAAATTTCGGGACGAAATTCCTTGAAGGAGGGGAGACTGTGACAACTGTCAAATTTTGAGTAAAGAGGTCAGCACCCTCAGAATAATTTTATAAGTCTTGTCACTTTTTAAATTTTATTAAAAGCCTTTAAGATAAAAAGTTTCCCCGAAAAATTTAGAAGTTGCGTTAAAGACCCGGAACAGTTCCGCATCTGACCGTCACTGTCCAGAAATGCCAAATAAGTGAATAAAAGCCCAAAATTCTTAAATTATAAAAATCAAAATTTTAATTTCTCTTGCGTTGCAAAATTTTCAAAATTTTCATTTATTTAGTAAAAATTGAGAATCGGGTGTTTCGGTTCTCAAATATATCTGATATTTATAGATTAGACTAGCAATTTAAATTAATAATACTAAATTAAATATTTTAGTGGGTGAGTCACTTAGGACACTTGTCCTAATCCTACCCAATGTAATCATTTTTGAAATTTAAAAGCCAAATTTAAAAAGCTAGAATACTCTCAATTTCTCATTTCTAACTTTTCACCTCCTCTCTCTTCTCTCTCTCTCTTTCGGCCGAACTTCACCACCACCACCACCATTTTCATTTTTTGTTTCTTCATTTTCTCCTCCCATTGCTAAGATTCAAGAATCCAACCAAGACTCTATCCCCATTTTGAAGTTGGAATCCAAGTCTTCATCTCTTTTGTTAAAGGTAATCATTTAACCCTCCATTTTCCTTCAAGTTTATAATCAAAAAGCTTCTATTTTCATATCTTTTATGTAAATGATGTACAATCCAAGTTTTAGAAGTGAAATGGGATGCATTAGTACCTATACATTTGCTAATGAACCATTTAATGATCTTCCAATGAAACTAGGGTTTCCTTGCATGTTATTTTGAGATTTTGTCAAAGAGATGATGATTTTATGAAATGTGGTTTTTGGTCCACAAAATTTTATTAAGGTTGGATTGAAATTTATGCATTTATATCAATTTTGTGTATAAATAAACTCTTAGGATGAGATTGTTCAATCTCATATGATTAAGAGTTCTATATAATGTTAAATCACTAATATAGTGTTTATGTTATCTTGCATGTGGGTGAAAACTTGTTAATAAGATGGTTTACCTTTGATATTTATATAATATGAGTTTTTGACTCTTGATACATTGAGTGTTAGCATAAAAATGTTCTTATGAAGGAAGTTTCTAAGTTCTACATGATTAAGAACATTGTATCAATATTAATGTCTTATCTTCTTTATTTGTATTCATGCATGCATTTGGATGAGCATTTAGATTGCCATGAATCCATGATGCATGTGTTAGTTTTCATGTGTTGAAAGGTGAAGACATGGTTTTAACCAAAAACCATGTCTAATGATCATTATTTGTGAGTTAAATTAGCATTCACATCTTTCTAGAATCTGTCCAGAAAATGGACCTCACTTCTAGCTTACACAACTCACAAACCACATGTCCAAATTTGGGGTTTTTGCTTCTAAACTTCAGTTTAGAGTGTTAGCTTTCTAAAAAGTCCAAAAACATAGAATTTGGAGATGATTTGAGCACTTAAATGGATTTTATAAGAAAATGGTGCAATCTGTCCAGTGAAGACAGATTCATACACCTATTTTGTAGAGGCCATAACTCCCTCACTACTCATCCAAATTAAGTGAATCTTTTTCCAAATGTTAGTATTTTGAGTTAGGTTTTCATCCATATATGGATCACTAGCTAATTCCAAGTTTTGATACCTCAAAAACCTGTTACAAGTGAAGCATGTCACTGATCCGAAAATCAGTGACACTTTATTTTATAAAAATGGTTTGATGTGCCAAAAGTTATTCAAAAATTATGAAAAAGTGCAGATTTGATCTAAACATATCATAGATCCAACCCAAAAATTTTGATTAAATAATTCTCTTGAGAAGTTAAGTTTCCGTGTTGAAATTACCGGATAACTTTCTGGACAGCATGTGCTGAACCCAGAAAAGTTGTGTTATCAAGCTTAAGTAATGTCTTATAATTGGAACTTTGTCTAGACAAAATATTTATGGATAAGAAACTTATTGGATGGCATTTCATGGGACAATTGGACATATTGGTTGGACATCGGAATAGGGTATTAATGTGTTCTTATGGCAACTCTTATATAGGGAAAGTTAAGGCGTGACAAAACTCATTAAGTTTAAAGTAAAGCTTCACTCGTTGCTTGCATCAAGGTGAGTATTCACAGCCCCATTTTTATCGTTTTAATTAATTTTGGGGTGAAAAGCATGTTTAAATTGCGTATTTAAATATTCATGAGAATTGTTTGAAAGAATTGCGAATTGGCAATTTATAAGGCTTTGTTAAAAGCGTTTGCAAAATTAAGCTTATGATGAGTATGCAATTGATGTGTTGAGTTTTTAATGTTAAGACCCCGTGACACTACTATTAACTCGAAGAAAATCGGGCCTATAGTATTAGTGGGTAGCGCTATTTGGTGTGACAAGCCCACTTTAATGCTGACGAGCAGGGGTGCACTATACTAGAGAAGATGGCTAAACATGTGGCATGAACCACCGCTGAGTTAGTCCATCGGGGGTGTTGTAATTGGTCAGGGACGGCTTAGTAGTGGCTCAACGTAATAATACGTCCTTGCTTACACTCATCATAAAGAAATTTAAGTTGTGGTACTCATGAATCAAAGAATTGAAGTTGGTTTTTACGTACGCTCTACGAATGTTAACTTGCATATAAAAATGATTTGTGCATATTCAAAACCTGTGAACTCACCAACTCTTTGTAGTTGACCTTGGTTTTCATTCATGCTTTTCAGGAATCTAGAAGGTAATCCCATGATGCCTTATCAGCGTACTCGTATTTTCAAGCACAAGACTATTTTCGCGTTAAGCGTATCTTATGTTTAAAAGACTTGGAATTTGTAAACGTTAACGATATTATGTTCTCTAAAATGTAATGTATTTTGGTTGATTAAATAAATGTTGGTATGTTTATAATCTTGTGCTGTGGCATCGGAGCTGTTACGCCTCGTGTTTCCGCTTTAGCGGGGTGTGACAGATTTGGTATCAGAGCCATAGGTTATAGGGAATACCGGTTTTATTTTAAAAACCACACACTATAACCTTTTTACAAATAAAGTTTTCAAAATTAAGGTACGCTGTAGTATGACTAAAATGTGTTTCACATTATCATATTTTAACTTAAACAAAGCTTGATCACCTTTGTTTAATTTAAGTGTGTATAAAGGGGACATGAATTGGCTATACTAGGAATTACTAAAAATAGAAACTTTTTGATACAAAAATGAGAAGCATGATTGTTATGTGAGTTTGCATGGTACTTCTGAGTATTAATAAAAATTATAGCATGATTGACAATTAAACTTTATTAATTATCGCAGTCATCATGTCTCGATTACCCTCACACCAAGATCAGTCACTTGACGATTATGACCCATCCGAGCACGAATACACTGATTCTGAGCAATCACCGGAGAGATCGATCACCCCCACCTTGGAGCCGACTTCACCCGTTCCACGTAGGGACGAGGCGGGGCCTTCTCGACTTCGGAGTCGGAGGGTATCGCCACCGCCAGGCGCCGATATACCAATGTCCCAACCAACTGGCATGACGACATTAGAAAACTATTGGGTTTCAGGGATGGCTCGAGAAGTAGAGAGGGTTAGGTTGGAAGTAGACCATCATGGGCATTCCCTCGATGCACTCATGATGATAATGAATTCAAGTGACCAGATCCTAAATGGACTGATATCAATGGTGAGTGCGGACGATCAAGCTATGAGTGCAATTATGAGAGAATTAGTGGAAACTAGGGCGATGGTAGCCTGGTTGCACTCTTGCTTATCAGTGGTGATGGGACTCTTAGTGGTTGTGATAGCGTGGTTGATGGTGTCATTTTTCGGACATTAGTAGCGTGGTTTGCTTATGGATATTTGGGCAACTAATTTTTTTTTGATATGTAACTCGTCATATTGGTACATTATTAAATAGCTTGACTATTATTTTTGGGCGAATGATTAAATGTATGGCATAGTTTTGTAATGATCATGATTATGTTATGTTATATTGTTTATGTATGTTTAAGAATTGTGAATTTCAATTCCATAAGGTTGATTTTTGTTATATTAGATGTATGATCAATTAAATACAATTATTATTGTACTAAGATTAAGGGATAGGAATAAGGGAAATAAGAATTTGGAATTAATTATTGACGTGACGTTAAAATAAATTGTGCAATAGAATTATGCCGCCAAGAAGAGAAGATCCTGAGATTGCACGACTCGTATCCGAGCAAATCTTAGCTTCACTTCCTAACATAGTCAGTCAGATAGCAGCAGGTTTAAATGCTAACCAACCTAATCAACCAGGAGTCGGTGCAAATATAGAAAAAGAATGTACCTATAAGACTTTTAGGTCTTGTAATCCAAAGGAATTTCACGGTACTGAAGGAGCGGTTGGATTACTATCTTGGATTGAAGGAATGGAATCCGTCCTTCACATAAGTAAATGTTCGGAAGCAAATAAAGTAGAATTCGCAGCTTGCTTACTACAAGGGAGAGCACTGACGTGGTGGAACACTCAAGTGCAGACTAGAGGAAGAGAAGCAGCTAACAAACTCACTTGGGATGAGTTTAGGGAAATGCTTAGGGAAGAATATTGTTCTAGAAGCTTTGTGTCATTAAGTTTTAGATCAAAAATTAATCAAATGCCCCAAAAACTAAAAGAAACTTAGGTCATTGAGTTCGCTAACGGACAAGAGGTTAGGGTTGATGATGTATTTTCGAATTGTACCTTGAGGCTAGCTGAAAAGGAATTTAAGATAGATCTAATTCCAATAAAGTTAGGAAGCTTTGATGTAGTTGTGGGTATGGACTGGTTGTCTAATAACCAAGCGGAATTATGTTGCTCCGAAAAGACTCTTCGAATTCCGTTACCTCAAGGAGAAGTACTTATAGTACACGGAGAAAAATCCAAAAGGAAGTTAAGAATAGTATCCTGCATGAAGATGCAGAAGTATTTAAGGAAGGAATATGTTGCGTACTTAGCTCATGTAGTCAATAAAGAGATCAAGGAGAAGTGTTTACAAGATATTCCTGTGGTTCAAGACTTTCCTGAAGTATTTCCTGAAGATCTACCTGGGTTACCTCCACCGAGACAAGTCGAATTCCGTATTGATTTGATTCCGGGAGCTGCACCAGTGGCCAAGTCACCATACCGTTTGGCGCCACCCGAGATGCAAGAACTGTCTGAACAACTCCAAGAACTGCTTGACAAAGGATTCATCAGACCCAGTTCTTCGCCATGGGGAGCTCCAGTTCTTTTTGTTAAGAAGAAAGATGGAACATTCCGAATGTGTATCGATTACAGAGAGCTCAATAAGTTAACCCTCAAGAATCGATACCCACTCCCTCGAATTGATGATCTGTTTGATCAACTGCAAGGCGCAACATACTTCTCAAAGATTGACTTACGATCTGGATATCATCAAGTGAGAGTTCGCGAAGAGGATATTGATAAGACGGCATTTAGAACTCGTTATGGACATTACGAGTTTCTAGTTATGCCCTTTGGATTAACGAACGCACCGGCAGTTTTCATGGACTTGATGAATAGAGTCTGTCGTCCGTATTTAGATAAGTTCGTGATTGTTTTCATAGACGACATCCTGATTTATTCGCAAAGTAAGGAAGATCATAAGAAGCATTTGGAGTTAATCTTAGAACTTCTCAAAGATCAGAAGTTGTATGCTAAGTTGTCCAAATGTGAATTTTGGCTTCGAGAGGTACACTTTCTGGGTCATGTGGTTAATGAAAAAGGAATTCATGTTGACCCGGCAAAAGTTGAAGCCATCTAGAAATGGGAAACCCCAAGGTCACCAACAGAAATTCGTCAATTTCTTGGTCTGGCAGGCTACTACCGAAGGTTCATAGCGAATTTTTCAAAAATCGCTCAACCTCTGACAGCACTGACACAGAAGGATAAGAAATTTGTCTGGGAAGAAAAACAGGAGGAAGCATTTCAAACACTCAAGCACAAGTTATGTGACGCACCAATTCTTGCGTTACCGGAAGGTACGGATGACTTTGTGGTGTATTGTGACGCATCACATCAAGGCTTAGGATGTGTATTAATGCAGAGGAATAAGGTTATAGCCTATGCGTCAAGACAACTCAAGGTTCATGAAAGGAACTACACCACTCATGACATGGAATTGGGAGCAGTAGTGTTCGCGTTAAAAATTTGGAGGCATTACCTTTATGGCACCAAATGTACAATCTATACTGATCACAAAAGTCTCCAACATATTTTTGATCAGAAAATGTTGAACATGAGACAACGAAGATGGGTTGAGCTACTTAATGATTATGAATGCGAAATAAAGTATCATCCTGGTAAAGCTAATGTGGTAGCTGATGCATTAAGCAGGAAAGAAAGAGTAAAACCAATAAGGACACGTGCTTTGGGAATGTTGGTCCAATCAAGCATTAAGACGTAAGTTCGTGAAGCTCAAGAAAAAGCATTGAAAACAGAAAATCTTTCTTGTGAAGCTTTGCATAACCTGGAAAAAGAGTTTGAATCACGGAGTTCGTTATTTCAAGAATAAAGTTTGGATACCAAAGGTTGATGATCTGCGAACAATTATTTTGGGAGAAGCTCACAAATCAAAGTACTCGGTCCACCCAGGAGCCGATAAAATGTACAAAGGATTGAAGGAATATTATTGGTGGCCGGGAATGAAGAAGGACATTGCTGAATTTGTGAGTAAATGTTTGACTTGTGCAAAAGTCAAAGCAGAGCATCAAAAGCCTTCTGGACTTCTTCAACAACCTGAGATACCACAATGGAAATGGGATCAGGTATCTATGGATTTTATCACCAAACTACCCAGGACTGGAAAAGGGAACGACGCAATTTGGGTCATTGTGGATCGACTTACGAAATCTGCGCATTTTCTCCCTATAAGAGAGGACTTCAAAATAGAAAGGTTGGCGCAGTTGTACATAGACGAAATTGTCTCTCGGCATGGAGTACCTCTATCTATCATTTCTGATAGAGATAGTCGTTTCACATCCCGATTTTGGCAAGCATTTCAGAAAGCGCTGGGTACCAGGTTGGATCTGAGTACTGCATATCATCCACAGACAGACGAACAAACGGAAAGGACCATTCAAACTTTGGAAGATATGCTACGCGCGTGTGCTATAGATTTTGGAGGAAGCTGGGATAAGCATCTCCCGTTAGTTGAATTTTCTTACAATAACAGCTATCACACCAGCATTCAATGTGCGCCATACGAAGCTCTCTATGGACGCAAGTGTAGATCTCCACTTAGTTGGATAGAAATTGGTGATAGCCAACTATTTGGGCCTGAAATTATTCAAGAAACAACCGATAAAATATCAATCATCAAGGAAAGACTCAAAGCCGCAAGAGATCGTCAAAAGAGTTATGCGGATAACCGCAGAAAGCCATTAGAATTCCAAAAAGGTGACAAAGTTCTTTTGAAAGTATCACCATGGAAGGGATTAATTAGATTTGGGAAAAGAGGTAAGTTAGGTCCGAGATATATTGGTCCATTTGAGATTCTGGATAGAATTGGACCAGTAGCCTATAAGCTGAGTCTACCTCAAGAGTTAAGCGCCATTCATGACACTTTTCATGTGTCAAATTTAAAGAAATGTCTGGTAGACAAAGCAATGCTTGTGTCTCCAGATGAAGTAAAGGTTGATGGGCGCCTTTGTTTTAGAGAGGAACCTATCGAAATTCTTGAGCGCGAAATTAAACGTCTTAGGCGCAGCAAAATCCCAATCATTAAGGTTCGTTGGAATTCACGTCATGGACCTGAATATACTTGGGAAAGAGAAGACTTAATGAAGCGCAAGTAACCTAAGTTGTTTGATGATAAGCTGTCCAGAAATATCAGTCATAAATTTCGGGACGAAATTCCTTGAAGGAGGGGAGACTGTGACAACTGTCAAATTTTGAGTAAAGTGGTCAGCACCCTCAGAATAATTTTATAAGTCTTGTCACTTTTTAAATTTTATTAAAAGCCTTTAAGATAAAAAGTTTCCCCGAAAAATTTAGAAGTTGCGTTAAAGACCCGGAACAGTTCCGCATCTGACCGTCACTGTCCAGAAATGCCAAATAAGTGAATAAAAGCCCAAAATTCTTAAATTATAAAAATCAAAATTTTAATTTCTCTTGCGTTGCAAAATTTTCAAAATTTTCATTTATTTAGTAAAAATTGAGAATCGGGTGTTTCGGTTCTCAAATATATCTGATATTTATAGATTAGACTAGCAATTTAAATTAATAATACTAAATTAAATATTTTAGTGGGTGAGTCACTTAGGACACTTGTCCTAATCCTACCCAATGTAATCATTTTTGAAATTTAAAAGCCAAATTTAAAAAGCTAGAATACTCTCAATTTCTCATTTCTAACTTTTCACCTCCTCTCTCTTCTCTCTCTCTCTTTCGGCCGAACTTCACCACCACCACCACCATTTTCATTTTTTGTTTCTTCATTTTCTCCTCCCATTGCTAAGATTCAAGAATCCAACCAAGACTCTATCCCCATTTTGAAGTTGGAATCCAAGTCTTCATCTCTTTTGTTAAAGGTAATCATTTAACCCTCCATTTTCCTTCAAGTTTATAATCAAAAAGCTTCTATTTTCATATCTTTTATGTAAATGATGTACAATCCAAGTTTTAGAAGTGAAATGGGATGCATTAGTACCTATACATTTGCTAATTAACCATTTAATGATCTTCCAATGAAACTAGGGTTTCCTTGCATGTTATTTTGAGATTTTGTCAAAGAGATGATGATTTTATGAAATGTGGTTTTTGGTCCACAAAATTTTATTAAGGTTGGATTGAAATTTATGCATTTATATCAATTTTGTGTATAAATAAACTCTTAGGATGAGATTGTTCAATCTCATATGATTAAGAGTTCTATATAATGTTAAATCACTAATATAGTGTTTATGTTATCTTGCATGTGGGTGAAAACTTGTTAATAAGATGGTTTACCTTTGATATTTATATAATATGAGTTTTTGACTCTTGATACATTGAGTGTTAGCATAAAAATGTTCTTATGAAGGAAGTTTCTAAGTTCTACATGATTAAGAACATTGTATCAATATTAATGTCTTATCTTCTTTATTTGTATTCATGCATGCATTTGGATGAGCATTTAGATTGCCATGAATCCATGATGCATGTGTTAGTTTTCATGTGTTGAAAGGTGAAGACATGGTTTTAACCAAAAACCATGTCTAATGATCATTATTTGTGAGTTAAATTAGCATTCACATCTTTCTAGAATCTGTCCAGAAAATGGACCTCACTTCTAGCTTACACAACTCACAAACCACATGTCCAAATTTGGGGTTTTTGCTTCTAAACTTCAGTTTAGAGTGTTAGCTTTCTAAAAAGTCCAAAAACATAGAATTTGGAGATGATTTGAGCACTTAAATGGATTTTATAAGAAAATGGTGCAATCTGTCCAGTGAAGACAGATTCATACACCTATTTTGTAGAGGCCATAACTCCCTCACTACTCATCCAAATTAAGTGAATCTTTTTCCAAATGTTAGTATTTTGAGTTAGGTTTTCATCCATATATGGATCACTAGCTAATTCCAAGTTTTGATACCTCAAAAACCTGTTACAAGTGAAGCATGTCACTGATCCGAAAATCAGTGACACTTTATTTTATAAAAATGGTTTGATGTGCCAAAAGTTATTCAAAAATTATGAAAAAGTGCAGATTTGATCTAAACATATCATAGATCCAACCCAAAAATTTTGATTAAATAATTCTCTTGAGAAGTTAAGTTTCCGTGTTGAAATTACCGGATAACTTTCTGGACAGCATGTGCTGAACCCAGAAAAGTTGTGTTATCAAGCTTAAGTAATGTCTTATAATTGGAACTTTGTCTAGACAAAATATTTATGGATAAGAAACTTATTGGATGGCATTTCATGGGACAATTGGACATATTGGTTGGACATCGGAATAGGGTATTAATGTGTTCTTATGGCAACTCTTATATAGGGAAAGTTAAGGCGTGACAAAACTCATTAAGTTTAAAGTAAAGCTTCACTCGTTGCTTGCATCAAGGTGAGTATTCACAGCCCCATTTTTATCGTTTTAATTAATTTTGGGGTGAAAAGCATGTTTAAATTGCGTATTTAAATATTCATGAGAATTGTTTGAAAGAATTGCGAATTGGCAATTTATAAGGCTTTGTTAAAAGCGTTTGCAAAATTAAGCTTATGATGAGTATGCAATTGATGTGTTGAGTTTTTAATGTTAAGACCCCGTGACACTACTATTAACTCGAAGAAAATCGGGCCTATAGTATTAGTGGGTAGCGCTATTTGGTGTGACAAGCCCACTTTAATGCTGACGAGCAGGGGTGCACTATACTAGAGAAGATGGCTAAACATGTGGCATGAACCACCGCTGAGTTAGTCCATCGGGGGTGTTGTAATTGGTCAGGGACGGCTTAGTAGTGGCTCAACGTAATAATACGTCCTTGCTTACACTCATCATAAAGAAATTTAAGTTGTGGTACTCATGAATCAAAGAATTGAAGTTGGTTTTTACGTACGCTCTACGAATGTTAACTTGCATATAAAAATGATTTGTGCATATTCAAAACCTGTGAACTCACCAACTCTTTGTAGTTGACCTTGGTTTTCATTCATGCTTTTCAGGAATCTAGAAGGTAATCCCATGATGCCTTATCAGCGTACTCGTATTTTCAAGCACAAGACTATTTTCGCGTTAAGCGTATCTTATGTTTAAAAGACTTGGAATTTGTAAACGTTAACGATATTATGTTCTCTAAAATGTAATGTATTTTGGTTGATTAAATAAATGTTGGTATGTTTATAATCTTGTGCTGTGGCATCGGAGCTGTTACGCCTCGTGTTTCCGCTTTAGCGGGGTGTGACAGATTTGGTATCAGAGCCATAGGTTATAGGGAATACCGGTTTTATTTTAAAAAACACACACTATAACCTTTTTACAAATAAAGTTTTCAAAATTAAGGTACGCTGTAGTATGACTAAAATGTGTTTCACATTATCATATTTTAACTTAAACAAAGCTTGATCACCTTTGTTTAATTTAAGTGTGTATAAAGGGGACATGAATTGGCTATACTAGGAATTACTAAAAATAGAAACTTTTTGATACAAAAATGAGAAGCATGATTGTTATGTGAGTTTGCATGGTACTTCTGAGTATTAATAAAAATTATAGCATGATTGACAATTAAACTTTATTAATTATCGCAGTCATCATGTCTCGATTACCCTCACACCAAGATCAGTCACTTGACGATTATGACCCATCCGAGCACGAATACACTGATTCTGAGCGATCACCGGAGAGATCGATCACCCCCACCTTGGAGCCGACTTCACCCGTTCCACGTAGGGACGAGGCGGGGCCTTCTCGACTTCGGAGTCGGAGGGTATCGCCACCGCCAGGCGCCGATATACCAATGTCCCAACCAACTGGCATGACGACATTAGAAAACTATTGGGTTTCAGGGATGGCTCGAGAAGTAGAGAGGGTTAGGTTGGAAGTAGACCATCATGGGCATTCCCTCGATGCACTCATGATGATAATGAATTCAAGTGACCAGATCCTAAATGGACTGATATCAATGGTGAGTGCGGACGATCAAGCTATGAGTGCAATTATGAGAGAATTAGTGGAAACTAGGGCGATGGTAGCCTGGTTGCACTCTTGCTTATCAGTGGTGATGGGACTCTTAGTGGTTGTGATAGCGTGGTTGATGGTGTCATTTTTCGGACATTAGTAGCGTGGTTTGCTTATGGATATTTGGGCAACTAATTTTCTTTTGATATGTAACTCGTCATATTGGTACATTATTAAATAGCTTGACTATTATTTTTGGGCGAATGATTAAATGTATGGCATAGTTTTGTAATGATCATGATTATGTTATGTTATATTGTTTATGTATGTTTAAGAATTGTGAATTTCAATTCCATAAGGTTGATTTTTGTTATATTAGATGTATGATCAATTAAATACAATTATTATTGTATTAAGATTAAGGGATAGGAATAAGGGAAATAAGAATTTGGAATTAATTATTGACGTGACGTTAAAATAAATTGTGCAATAGAATTATGCCGCCAAGAAGAGAAGATCCTGAGATTGCACGACTCGTATCCGAGCAAATCTTAGCTTCACTTCCTAACATAGTCAGTCAGATAGCAGCAGGTTTAAATGCTAACCAACCTAATCAACCAGGAGTCGGTGCAAATATAGAAAAAGAATGTACCTATAAGACTTTTAGGTCTTGTAATCCAAAGGAATTTCACGGTACTGAAGGAGCGGTTGGATTACTATCTTGGATTGAAGGAATGGAATCCGTCCTTCACATAAGTAAATGTTCGGAAGCAAATAAAGTAGAATTCGCAGCTTGCTTACTACAAGGGAGAGCACTGACGTGGTGGAACACTCAAGTGCAGACTAGAGGAAGAGAAGCAGCTAACAAACTCACTTGGGATGAGTTTAGGGAAATGCTTAGGGAAGAATATTGTTCTAGAAGCTTTGTGTCATTAAGTTTTAGATCAAAAATTAATCAAATGCCCCAAAAACTAAAAGAAACTTAGGTCATTGAGTTCGCTAACGGACAAGAGGTTAGGGTTGATGATGTATTTTCGAATTGTACCTTGAGGCTAGCTGAAAAGGAATTTAAGATAGATCTAATTCCAATAAAGTTAGGAAGCTTTGATGTAGTTGTGGGTATGGACTGGTTGTCTAATAACCAAGCGGAATTATGTTGCTCCGAAAAGACTCTTCGAATTCCGTTACCTCAAGGAGAAGTACTTATAGTACACGGAGAAAAATCCAAAAGGAAGTTAAGAATAGTATCCTGCATGAAGATGCAGAAGTATTTAAGGAAGGAATATGTTGCGTACTTAGCTCATGTAGTCAATAAAGAGATCAAGGAGAAGTGTTTACAAGATATTCCTGTGGTTCAAGACTTTCCTGAAGTATTTCCTGAAGATCTACCTGGGTTACCTCCACCGAGACAAGTCGAATTCCGTATTGATTTGATTCCGGGAGCTGCACCAGTGGCCAAGTCACCATACCGTTTGGCGCCACCCGAGATGCAAGAACTGTCTGAACAACTCCAAGAACTGCTTGACAAAGGATTCATCAGACCCAGTTCTTCGCCATGGGGAGCTCCAGTTCTTTTTGTTAAGAAGAAAGATGGAACATTCCGAATGTGTATCGATTACAGAGAGCTCAATAAGTTAACCCTCAAGAATCGATACCCACTCCCTCGAATTGATGATCTGTTTGATCAACTGCAAGGCGCAACATACTTCTCAAAGATTGACTTACGATCTGGATATCATCAAGTGAGAGTTCGCGAAGAGGATATTGATAAGACGGCATTTAGAACTCGTTATGGACATTACGAGTTTCTAGTTATGCCCTTTGGATTAACGAACGCACCGGCAGTTTTCATGGACTTGATGAATAGAGTCTGTCGTCCGTATTTAGATAAGTTCGTGATTGTTTTCATAGACGACATCCTGATTTATTCGCAAAGTAAGGAAGATCATAAGAAGCATTTGGAGTTAATCTTAGAACTTCTCAAAGATCAGAAGTTGTATGCTAAGTTGTCCAAATGTGAATTTTGGCTTCGAGAGGTACACTTTCTGGGTCATGTGGTTAATGAAAAAGGAATTCATGTTGACCCGGCAAAAGTTGAAGCCATCTAGAAATGGGAAACCCCAAGGTCACCAACAGAAATTCGTCAATTTCTTGGTCTGGCAGGCTACTACCGAAGGTTCATAGCGAATTTTTCAAAAATCGCTCAACCTCTGACAGCACTGACACAGAAGGATAAGAAATTTGTCTGGGAAGAAAAACAGGAGGAAGCATTTCAAACACTCAAGCACAAGTTATGTGACGCACCAATTCTTGCGTTACCGGAAGGTACGGATGACTTTGTGGTGTATTGTGACGCATCACATCAAGGCTTAGGATGTGTATTAATGCAGAGGAATAAGGTTATAGCCTATGCGTCAAGACAACTCAAGGTTCATGAAAGGAACTACACCACTCATGACATGGAATTGGGAGCAGTAGTGTTCGCGTTAAAAATTTGGAGGCATTACCTTTATGGCACCAAATGTACAATCTATACTGATCACAAAAGTCTCCAACATATTTTTGATCAGAAAATGTTGAACATGAGACAACGAAGATGGGTTGAGCTACTTAATGATTATGAATGCGAAATAAAGTATCATCCTGGTAAAGCTAATGTGGTAGCTGATGCATTAAGCAGGAAAGAAAGAGTAAAACCAATAAGGACACGTGCTTTGGGAATGTTGGTCCAATCAAGCATTAAGACGTAAGTTCGTGAAGCTCAAGAAAAAGCATTGAAAACAGAAAATCTTTCTTGTGAAGCTTTGCATAACCTGGAAAAAGAGTTTGAATCACGGAGTTCGTTATTTCAAGAATAAAGTTTGGATACCAAAGGTTGATGATCTGCGAACAATTATTTTGGGAGAAGCTCACAAATCAAAGTACTCGGTCCACCCAGGAGCCGATAAAATGTACAAAGGATTGAAGGAATATTATTGGTGGCCGGGAATGAAGAAGGACATTGCTGAATTTGTGAGTAAATGTTTGACTTGTGCAAAAGTCAAAGCAGAGCATCAAAAGCCTTCTGGACTTCTTCAACAACCTGAGATACCACAATGGAAATGGGATCAGGTATCTATGGATTTTATCACCAAACTACCCAGGACTGGAAAAGGGAACGACGCAATTTGGGTCATTGTGGATCGACTTACGAAATCTGCGCATTTTCTCCCTATAAGAGAGGACTTCAAAATAGAAAGGTTGGCGCAGTTGTACATAGACGAAATTGTCTCTCGGCATGGAGTACCTCTATCTATCATTTCTGATAGAGATAGTCGTTTCACATCCCGATTTTGGCAAGCATTTCAGAAAGCGCTGGGTACCAGGTTGGATCTGAGTACTGCATATCATCCACAGACAGACGAACAAACGGAAAGGACCATTCAAACTTTGGAAGATATGCTACGCGCGTGTGCTATAGATTTTGGAGGAAGCTGGGATAAGCATCTCCCGTTAGTTGAATTTTCTTACAATAACAGCTATCACACCAGCATTCAATGTGCGCCATACGAAGCTCTCTATGGACGCAAGTGTAGATCTCCACTTAGTTGGATAGAAATTGGTGATAGCCAACTATTTGGGCCTGAAATTATTCAAGAAACAACCGATAAAATATCAATCATCAAGGAAAGACTCAAAGCCGCAAGAGATCGTCAAAAGAGTTATGCGGATAACCGCAGAAAGCCATTAGAATTCCAAAAAGGTGACAAAGTTCTTTTGAAAGTATCACCATGGAAGGGATTAATCAGATTTGGGAAAAGAGGTAAGTTAGGTCCGAGATATATTGGTCCATTTGAGATTCTGGATAGAATTGGACCAGTAGCCTATAAGCTGAGTCTACCTCAAGAGTTAAGCGCCATTCATGACACTTTTCATGTGTCAAATTTAAAGAAATGTCTGGTAGACAAAGCAATGCTTGTGTCTCCAGATGAAGTAAAGGTTGATGGGCGCCTTTGTTTTAGAGAGGAACCTATCGAAATTCTTGAGCGCGAAATTAAACGTCTTAGGCGCAGCAAAATCCCAATCATTAAGGTTCGTTGGAATTCACGTCATGGACCTGAATATACTTGGGAAAGAGAAGACTTAATGAAGCGCAAGTAACCTAAGTTGTTTGATGATAAGCTGTCCAGAAATATCAGTCATAAATTTCGGGACGAAATTCCTTGAAGGAGGGGAGACTGTGACAACTGTCAAATTTTGAGTAAAGAGGTCAGCACCCTCAGAATAATTTTATAAGTCTTGTCACTTTTTAAATTTTATTAAAAGCCTTTAAGATAAAAAGTTTCCCCGAAAAATTTAGAAGTTGCGTTAAAGACCCGGAACAGTTCCGCATCTGACCGTCACTGTCCAGAAATGCCAAATAAGTGAATAAAAGCCCAAAATTCTTAAATTATAAAAATCAAAATTTTAATTTCTCTTGCGTTGCAAAATTTTCAAAATTTTCATTTATTTAGTAAAAATTGAGAATCGGGTGTTTCGGTTCTCAAATATATCTGATATTTATAGATTAGACTAGCAATTTAAATTAATAATACTAAATTAAATATTTTAGTGGGTGAGTCACTTAGGACACTTGTCCTAATCCTACCCAATGTAATCATTTTTGAAATTTAAAAGCCAAATTTAAAAAGCTAGAATACTCTCAATTTCTCATTTCTAACTTTTCACCTCCTCTCTCTTCTCTCTCTCTCTTTCGGCCGAACTTCACCACCACCACCACCATTTTCATTTTTTGTTTCTTCATTTTCTCCTCCCATTGCTAAGATTCAAGAATCCAACCAAGACTCTATCCCCATTTTGAAGTTGGAATCCAAGTCTTCATCTCTTTTGTTAAAGGTAATCATTTAACCCTCCATTTTCCTTCAAGTTTATAATCAAAAAGCTTCTATTTTCATATCTTTTATGTAAATGATGTACAATCCAAGTTTTAGAAGTGAAATGGGATGCATTAGTACCTATACATTTGCTAATGAACCATTTAATGATCTTCCAATGAAACTAGGGTTTCCTTGCATGTTATTTTGAGATTTTGTCAAAGAGATGATGATTTTATGAAATGTGGTTTTTGGTCCACAAAATTTTATTAAGGTTGGATTGAAATTTATGCATTTATATCAATTTTGTGTATAAATAAACTCTTAGGATGAGATTGTTCAATCTCATATGATTAAGAGTTCTATATAATGTTAAATCACTAATATAGTGTTTATGTTATCTTGCATGTGGGTGAAAACTTGTTAATAAGATGGTTTACCTTTGATATTTATATAATATGAGTTTTTGACTCTTGATACATTGAGTGTTAGCATAAAAATGTTCTTATGAAGGAAGTTTCTAAGTTCTACATGATTAAGAACATTGTATCAATATTAATGTCTTATCTTCTTTATTTGTATTCATGCATGCATTTGGATGAGCATTTAGATTGCCATGAATCCATGATGCATGTGTTAGTTTTCATGTGTTGAAAGGTGAAGACATGGTTTTAACCAAAAACCATGTCTAATGATCATTATTTGTGAGTTAAATTAGCATTCACATCTTTCTAGAATCTGTCCAGAAAATGGACCTCACTTCTAGCTTACACAACTCACAAACCACATGTCCAAATTTGGGGTTTTTGCTTCTAAACTTCAGTTTAGAGTGTTAGCTTTCTAAAAAGTCCAAAAACATAGAATTTGGAGATGATTTGAGCACTTAAATGGATTTTATAAGAAAATGGTGCAATCTGTCCAGTGAAGACAGATTCATACACCTATTTTGTAGAGGCCATAACTCCCTCACTACTCATCCAAATTAAGTGAATCTTTTTCCAAATGTTAGTATTTTGAGTTAGGTTTTCATCCATATATGGATCACTAGCTAATTCCAAGTTTTGATACCTCAAAAACCTGTTACAAGTGAAGCATGTCACTGATCCGAAAATCAGTGACACTTTATTTTATAAAAATGGTTTGATGTGCCAAAAGTTATTCAAAAATTATGAAAAAGTGCAGATTTGATCTAAACATATCATAGATCCAACCCAAAAATTTTGATTAAATAATTCTCTTGAGAAGTTAAGTTTCCGTGTTGAAATTACCGGATAACTTTCTGGACAGCATGTGCTGAACCCAGAAAAGTTGTGTTATCAAGCTTAAGTAATGTCTTATAATTGGAACTTTGTCTAGACAAAATATTTATGGATAAGAAACTTATTGGATGGCATTTCATGGGACAATTGGACATATTGGTTGGACATCGGAATAGGGTATTAATGTGTTCTTATGGCAACTCTTATATAGGGAAAGTTAAGGCGTGACAAAACTCATTAAGTTTAAAGTAAAGCTTCACTCGTTGCTTGCATCAAGGTGAGTATTCACAGCCCCATTTTTATCGTTTTAATTAATTTTGGGGTGAAAAGCATGTTTAAATTGCGTATTTAAATATTCATGAGAATTGTTTGAAAGAATTGCGAATTGGCAATTTATAAGGCTTTGTTAAAAGCGTTTGCAAAATTAAGCTTATGATGAGTATGCAATTGATGTGTTGAGTTTTTAATGTTAAGACCCCGTGACACTACTATTAACTCGAAGAAAATCGGGCCTATAGTATTAGTGGGTAGCGCTATTTGGTGTGACAAGCCCACTTTAATGCTGACGAGCAGGGGTGCACTATACTAGAGAAGATGGCTAAACATGTGGCATGAACCACCGCTGAGTTAGTCCATCGGGGGCGTTGTAATTGGTCAGGGACGGCTTAGTAGTGGCTCAACGTAATAATACGTCCTTGCTTACACTCATCATAAAGAAATTTAAGTTGTGGTACTCATGAATCAAAGAATTGAAGTTGGTTTTTACGTACGCTCTACGAATGTTAACTTGCATATAAAAATGATTTGTGCATATTCAAAACCTGTGAACTCACCAACTCTTTGTAGTTGACCTTGGTTTTCATTCATGCTTTTCAGGAATCTAGAAGGTAATCCCATGATGCCTTATCAGCGTACTCGTATTTTCAAGCACAAGACTATTTTCGCGTTAAGCGTATCTTATGTTTAAAAGACTTGGAATTTGTAAACGTTAACGATATTATGTTCTCTAAAATGTAATGTATTTTGGTTGATTAAATAAATGTTGGTATGTTTATAATCTTGTGCTGTGGCATCGGAGCTGTTACGCCTCGTGTTTCCGCTTTAGCGGGGTGTGACACTAAGCCCACGCTATATTGGACCGTTTGAAATTTCTGAACGGGTCGGGGAGGTGGCGTACAAGTTGGATTTACCCGACGAATTGCAAGGTAATCACAACACGTTTCACATCTCCAATCTGAGAAAGCGCTTAGCGGATGTTGAACTTGAATTTCATCGAAGAACCGGATACGATCATCGATCGGAAAGTCAAGCATTTGAGGACAAAAGAGATCAACCTACTGAAGGTTCAGTGGAAGTTCCACAAAGGGCGAGAACTAACGTTGGAGTTGGAATCAGAGATGAGAACCAAGTACCCATACCTTTTCGACAGAGAAATTCCAGGGACGGAATTCTTTTAAAAGAGGGGAGTGTTGTAATGACTGTTAACCACATTTCACTCTAGTGTGAGTTAGGTGGTGTGTAATGTGTAAAATTAAAAGATTGAGGGCCTTTTTGTTATTAGCCATAAAGTGGAAGTAAAACCCTAGGCTCTCCCTGATTCCTCTCATTTGGTAGTGTGCGGTTGGAGAGAAAGAGAAATGAGAAGAGAGAGGCTCTGCGAAAGAGAAATCCTTCAAGGGTTTTTGGTCAAGAAATCAACGCCAAAACAATTAAGGAAGTTCTCCTTCAAGAGGTAAGTTATCTAAATTTGTTTCTTTGATTTGGAAATCTTAGTAGATTTGGGGATGCTTCTCTATATTGAACCCCAATCTGGAAATGGTTAAGGGGATGAATCCCTATTGGAAAACCTACTGAGATTGAAATTTAAGTCTTATATTAGATTGTTATGGGAGTAAATCTTTGTCTATATGTGATTTGATGTCTAGTGGAAAGGAAATCGACGGGATTGTTGTCCAGACCTTTGGTCGCATCGATTTTTCTTTGCCTGAGGAGTGTCGCCCACACCCGATTGGGTGGCCTGTGACCCAACAATCCGTTTGGGTTTCCATTATGGGTTGGGACTTGGATTCCTTACGCTTTCGTGGAATCATGAGTTTCTTAAATCCCGAGATCTGTCATGTTTGAGAATGAATCTTCTAGGGGCTTGTTTGGGAATTATTAGTAAGACTTAATCGTGAGCAATTTAACAACTGTATAAGCTCGGTTCCTCTGAACTTAGCTTCTGTGTGTGTCGAGGTTCAACTTATCAGGTGAGTTCCCTTGTTCAAAACCTTTGTAAACTAGAAATGGTGCTTTATGATAATGTCTAATGAGTTTTCTGCATTCTGTATTATGATTTCGAACTATGAAGTAATTGATTTATTCAAATATCATGCATGCGTTTTCTTTCATGCTTTATCATATGTAAATTGGTGATATCTTATGAATTGTGCTCCATGGATTATCTTCAATCATCGGGGATGGTTGAACCATGTACATGGAATTTGTTTCCTTACACACGGGAATGGCATCGACCAATGGGCCGAATGGGGATCTACTGGGAGCCCCGAGAGTGAAATATCTGAAATTCCTGAGAATCGATTCCGGACGTGGAATGGTTCATTATCGTGTGGTGATTCATTTTTGTTAAGACAAACTTTATTAAAAAAAATCTGCTATTATTGTAAAAGTGTCTGAGGTTGGGAATTCACTAGACATTTTGGTCTAACCCTCACTTTCAAACTTCTTAAAACCCATTTTCAAGTAAGGGCTATAACACCCTCATTTTCACCATGAGTGATGCCACAACTTTCACACCTTAACGTCCTCATATCGCCAAACATGATGATAATAAATAACCAACACCACAACCACAGCAGAAGTCTTAACTTAAAATAACCGAAATATAAAGTCTCCAAAATTAGTCTATCCCATATCGAACAAAGTTACATAAATCCAATACATAACCATTAAGAAAGTCTTACCACCATATACATAACATAAACGTATATAGCAAAGTAATAGCACCTATCTATGTTTTGCTCTTGCTCTTATCCACTCTTGAACCTCCAGTTCTTGAGATGCATACTAAACGTCAGCTAAAAGCTCAGTGAGTTCATGGTTTTCACGCACCAAATCACACCTCATCATGTAGATATATGTTTAAACACCAACCAGAAGTATCATGCATTTAGTTTTAAAAAAAGGTTTGACACCATTAAGATCTCATAACTTATCTTAGTATGGTAGGGATTACTATTATCTCCTTACGTTTTCCTTTATTTGGCTCTGGTGGGCGCGACCCACATCTGGCCATTCTTCTTTACAGGACTAAGCATGTCTGCCTTACCAACGTAACGGTTATAATCCCAAACGCACACTATGACTCATTTCACACCAACCATCAACTCATTTATATTGCATGCAAATATACTTTAAAATAAATAAAAATATCATGCAAAGCACCAAAACACCTCATACATGTCATGGATATCAAACAATAACATGTAATAAACTCCAATAAATCACATACATATTAATAAAGTTGTCCACCAAATAAAGCATGCTCCAAAATAATTTACGAGTATACACACACACACACACACACACATATATATATATATATGCATCCCAACATAAAACGCATGAAAACTCATCGGTGCAAATCAACTAGTGATAGCTCCTGATTGGTGACCTACACAATATACACCACAATATCCCATCAACGACCTATTCTACCAAAAATAAAAGTCAACTATGTCAACTATGGTTAAGTCGACCCCTTTTAACGTCAACACTCAACTCCAAGTCTCCTAACGTGCCTCTATTAGCTCCATTTGATTCCATCATTAACACCTCCATGGATTAAACGAGTTAAAAGTCAAACCCGGTTAACTGGACTTAAAATTCTAGGTATATTAAAAAAAACTCCTTTAAATATGGAAACAGATTAAATGGGACGATATATTTAATATCATGATAACTACCAAATTAAAAAATTCCTTTAAATATGGAAACGGATTAAATTGGCCGATATTTATCAAATTCCCATATCACCCTTTAAGATTTAATAGCATTAATGGCATAACAAAAACTCTAGGAAGCTTCTGATTGGTCGAAATTTGGTTAGCATGATTAGCACCAATATCACAGTTAGCAAATGAAGGGGACCATATATATATATATATATATATATATATATATATATATATATATATGAAAAGACAACAAAAAGACAAAAAATGAAAAAAAAAAACAATTATGGTTTTGTACTTAGAGGGTGCCATTAGCTAAGGGTGTTCATCTAAACCTTCAAACCGCACAAACCGCCCACACCACACCGCAAAGCGTGGTTTAGAACGTCCACGGTGCGGTTTGCGGTTTGAATTTTTATCAAACCGCATTATGCGGTGCGGTTTGCGGTTTTGATTTATCAAACTGCGGTTCAAACCGCACCGCACATTATATATTTTTAATTTTATATATTAACACACATATATGTATATATACAATAATTGCAATATTTATATAATATGTATTTTAGATTCGGACGTATTGAATATTTTTTACTTTTAGGGACAACTATCACGTTATCGTTGATTTTTATTTTTACTTTTAGGGCCTACAATCACGTTATCCTTGATTTTAAAATTAAGTTTTAATCTTATAATTATTTAATTGTAGGTGTAAAATGTGGTGCGGTTTGGTGCGGTTTGAGATATATGCGGTGCGGTTTGCGGTTTGGAAAAATGCTCAAACCGTATATGCGGTGCGGTTTGCGGTTTTACCCTAAACCGCACCAAACCGCACCGCAAACACCCCTACCATTGGCAATAAAAAGGGTGTTTCATTAGCCTCCCCCATTTCAATTTCCAACTAACCAACATCATTACAATAATGAAAAGAAAATAATAAATAGAAGTGAATAGTCAAAATTTTACGTACTTCAAATCATTTTACACCCAAGGTAGGGTGTAGATAATAG
Organism: Arctium lappa; assembly: GCA_023525745.1. Lineage (NCBI taxonomy): Eukaryota > Viridiplantae > Streptophyta > Magnoliopsida > Asterales > Asteraceae > Arctium > Arctium lappa. Next base: position 15,435,872 of record CM042064.1, read on the forward strand.
GAGCTTGTTCCATAATACCAAATTAACCCTTTATAATTTTATAAGTTTACCGCTCTGAATTAAAGTGCTTGTATCATTTTAACCCAATTTACGATGCCTTGAACACATTATTAAATCATTTCATTAGGTTTAAATAATTTATATGATTTCCATATGGGGTTTTATTTTTATTTTTTCTTTACAACATCACACGTCCACTTTTTCATACATGAATACATGTGTATGTATTCATGGAATGCTCTAATTAAGACTCTCTCTCTCTCTCTCTCTCTATATATATATATATATATAATCCCTCATGCATAAACCATATATACAACACAGTGGTACTCACACTCTCATATACATATGTATATACCTTGCCCACGCACCAAATATTAAAAAGGCTTCATGAACTTTCTTTAAATCTTAATGGTTATATAAACGACATATATGTCCACTGCCTTTCACAACAAGCATTTCGATTTCTATTCGAGGCCACAACCCTGTCTGTTTAACTTTTCCGTTCTCGAGTTGTTGTTTTTACTCCAAACCTTTAACCATCTCCAATCCCCATGCATAAAATAAATGATACTCGCATCGTAAGCATGTTTAATTACCATAACGACATTAACCGATGCCCAAGCTTTGTCCAGAAATATCTTTAATCAAAAGTTAACATGATAACCCACGTCCACATTATACCATTTATTGAACTTCGAATATCAACCTTCCATATTTTTGACATAATGTATATATATTTTAGGTCACGTACACACGTTAAATCCGGCTTGTTTTGACTAAGAACACACTTACTGTATGAAGGTAGCATTAAATAGAAAAAAAGGCAAGAATTCCTTACCTTAACGTAACTAAAATCGAGTCTTGATTCGGAACACCGTCCTCTTCCTGTTTCTCGATCTCCATTGCCTCTTCTCCTTGAGTCTCATTTCTCTATCTCTCGGTTTCTCTTTCACAACAATCATAATGAGAAAAAATGGGGAACTGATTCTCTATCAATATCTCTCTTTAAACGGTATTGGCTTTTCCTCACATAATTGTCGGCTCCTAGTTTAACTCAATTGCAATCCACATTTACTTTCAAACAAGAGATCCATATTTACCATTTAGTCCTTCAAACTTGGGTAATTATCACTTAGACTCTAAATTAATTTCTTGTTCTTTAATATTCACATAATCAACTCCTTTATGATATTATATATATATATATATATATATATATATATATATATTAGGGGTGTTACAACTCTTCCCTCCTTTGCCTAAACAACTGAGGATACCCAATACTCATTTTCCCTTCCATCTCCGAGAGTCTCTATGGAATTTTAACTTGACCAATATCAAAGGTCTACCGATGCTCCTTAACCTCTTGTTTTACGTCCAACACCTATATTGGTTCACGTATGCCACTTATCGTTTAGTTACGCTCAATCATATCCAAATTCACCACAACCGATTCACTCGTTAAACATTTTTTTTTCAAATTTGATAAATGAGTGCACGTGGTATCATGTATATCCCTTGGCTCCTCCGACATCTTCAATCCATAAGCCGTTGCCGCCCTAGTTTTGAGATAACCTCAAATGTCCCAACATATCTCGAACTTAGTGTAACACCCCGAATTTCCCTAGTAAGTTTCCCTCCCCATCTCTTGCCTTTCCTTAGAATAAATCCATGCGGGAGGTTTCCGTCTTGTTCTTTAATTGTAGGAGTGAAGTATGCACACCTGTATTTATTAAATAATCGTGTGCGTGTATTCTGGTGTATTCTGCGTGTAGGTGTATAGATATGTATGTATGTATATATATATATATATATATATATATATATATATACATTATACTATAAGGAGAGTAAACGCTTGCTAATGACCCTCATATGTTTGATTTATGTGTGTATGAGTGTATGTTAATACGTTAGCTTATAGTATCATGATTTTGGACTCGTTGTGTTGATCAAATAGCAGCTAGGTGGTGAGCTGCGACTATGCCAGGCGATAATGCCCAAGGCATAGTCATCGAGGGCACTGTCGCTGTAAACAAACAGAAGGTAGGGGTAGAGGGGCGACTATGTCCGGCGACATTGCCAGGGCATATTTGCTGGTGGCATTATCGCCGCTGGCAAACAGAATGGTGTACTGAATGCAAAAGTAAGCATTTTGGGTTTTGCAAGATCAACACCAATTATAACCCCAATCTAGTCTCAGGTTTCAAGTGCGGCCAACCGGGTCACATTAGTACCGAGTGTCCCATCCAGGGGACAATTTGTTACGAATACAAGGAGATGGGTCACGTCAGGAGAGAGTGTCCCAAATTGAGAGGTCTTTAGAGAAGAGGAAGTTCAGGAAGCCAACCGAAGAAAGAGGTCGTCCCGAGGGCCCAAGGGAGGGCTTTTCAAATGACCAAGGAAGAAGCGAAGGAGACCGCTGATGTGATGTCGGGTACATTCCTACTCAACTCCACACCCGCTAGAGTATTATTTGATTCTGGTACAAACTTCTCTTTTGTGTATATATTATTTTGCAAATCTTTGAACGTGCCTGTTAGTACTCTTGGTGAGGCGTTAGTCATAGAGGTAGCTAGTAGGGAGGAAGTAGTCCTAAGAGATATCTTAAGGGGTTGTCGTCTAGAGATCAGTGGTGAATCTTCCGTAGTGGACTTGCTTCCCATGGTCATCGGTGACGTTGTGATCGGGATGGATTGGTTGGCGAAGTATCAATTGTAGATCTTATGTTCAAAGAAACTCATACGGATTCCCATTCGGGATGGCGATTTCATCTTTGTGTATGGCGAAAAGCGAAAAGGCGAAGTGGCCATTATCTCCTCCATCAAAGCTAGAAAGTACCTGACGAAGAAGTATCCTTTGTATCTAGCCTTCATTTTAGATGCCAAGGCAGAGAAGAAGAAATTAGAGGATGTGAAGATTGTTAATGAGTTTCCAGATGTATTTCCCGACGACCTACCAGGCTTGCCACCTGACCGACAGGTGGAGTTCCGAATTGATTTAGTTCCGGGGGTGGCACCAATAGCTCATGCACCGTACCGCCTCGCGCCAACCAAAATGCAGGAGATGATGTCCCAACTTCAAGAGTTGCTAGAGAAGGGGTTCGTGAGGCCGAGCTCGTATCCGTGGGGAGCTCCGGTACTCTTTGTGAAGAAGAAGGACGGATCGATGTGTATGTGCATCGATTACCGAGAGTTGAACAAAGTGACCATCAAGAACAAATATCCACTACCCCGAATAGACGATCTCTTTGATCAACTACAAGGGTCCGGATGCTTTTCCAAGATTGGCCTTCTATTGGAGTATCATCAAGTGAAGGTTCGAGGGGAAGACATACCGAAGACGGCATTTAGGACTCGGTATGGACATTACGAGTTTCTAGTCATGCCTTTTGGATTGACGAACGCACCGGCAATATTTATGGACTTGATGAACCGTGTGTGTTGACCATTTTTAGACCGGTCGATTATAGTGTTCATTGACGACATCTTGGTGTACTCCAAGGATGAATAGGAGCACGAGCAATATTTGAGAGAGGTGTTTGAGGTGTTAAGGAGAGAGAAGATTTATGTTAAATTCTCCAAGTGAGAATTTTGGTTAGGGGAAGTCCAATTTCTCGGCCATGTAGTGACTCGTGAGGGAGTAAAGGTAGATCCGGAAAAGATTGAAGCGATGATGAATTGGGAACCTTCAAGGAGTCTGACTGAAATCCGCAGCTTCTTGGGACTCGCCGGTTATTACCGAAGGTTCATTCAAGACTTCTCCAAGATCGCCTCATCGTTGACCATGTTGACTCGGAAGAACGTAAAGTTTGCTTGGACTGTTACTCAAGAGAAGGCATTTCGTACCTTGCAACGGAAGTTGTGTGAAGCTCCAATCTTATCCCTACCCGAGGGAACGGAAGATTTTGCCTTCTATAGCAATGCATCCAAGATGGGATTGGGTTGCGTCCTCATGCAAAGAGGTAAAGTGATTGTGTATGCGTCAAGACAGCTGAAGGAGCATGAGAAGACTTACCCAACACACGACCTTGATTTGGCGGTGGCTATGTTTGCCTTGAAGTTGTGGCGACACTATTTGTACGGTACAAAGTGCAAACTCTACACCGACCACAAAAGCTTGAAGTATGTTTTTGATCAAAAGGAGTTGAATATGCGTCAAAGAAGGTGGTTAGAGTTGTTGAAAGATTATGACTGTGAACTTCAATATCACCCGGGCAAAGCAAACGTGGTGGCGGACACGCTAAGTCAGAAAGAGTATAGTGGATCAGCGAAAACCTCATTAGCAATTATTAAGATCATCTCAAACCTTATGGATATGATAAAGACCACTTAAGCCGAAGCGATCCTCGGAGCGAACCTTAAAGATGAAGCGACACCTTAGCTTAACGGAAGATGGGAGAGGAATGAAACTCTTCCAAGGACGAGTTTGGGTACCCAAGTTGGTAGGATGTCGGAAATTACTCTTGGAAGAAGCGCACAAGCCTAGATATTCCATCCACCCCGGGAGCACAACGATGTATAGAGACTTGAAGTTGAACTATTGGTGGCCGGTTATGAAACTCGATGTGGCGAACTACGTGGAGAAATGCCTTACTTGTTCGTTAGTAAAGGTTGAACACCAACGACCGTATGTGAGTTTGAAATCCTCGGAAATACCGGAGTGGAAGTGAGATCACATAACAATGGATTTTGTGACGAAACTACCAAAGACGTTAAAGGGCCACGACACCATTTGGGTGGTAGTGGATCGATTGACGAAAAGCACGCACTTTTTGGCCATGAGGGAGACATTACCGTTGGACAAACTAGCAAGACTTTATATCAACGAAGTGGTCTCGAGGCATGGAGTGCCATTATCCATTATGTCCGATCGGGACAGTCATTTCACTTCCCATTTCTAGAATGATTTTCAGAGAAAACTAGGGACAAAAGTGAAGTTGAGCACGGCGTACCATCCTCAAACGGATGGACAAAGCGAGCGGACAATTCAAAAGTTAGAAGACATGTTGCGATCGTGCGTCATTGATTTTGGGGGAAATTGGGATTCTCACCTCCCATTGGTAGAATTCTCTTACAACAATAGTTATCACTCAAGTTTAGGCATGCAGCCATTCGAGGCCTTGTATGGTAGGAAGTGTAGGACGCCAACGTGTTGGCTTGAAGAGGGCGAGAAGCAATTCTCTCGACCGGAAGTCACTACAAAAATTACCCTTATTAGCGAGGGAAAATTTTGTCGCTAATCCCTAGCTAAAGCTCGAATCCGTCGCTGATAGTCCGTCGTTCAAATAGTCGTAGCTGATGCTATCACCGACGGATTAACGACGGACATCAGCGACGGATTAGCGAGGGACAAGTATTAGTGACGGATTAGCGAGGGACAAGTATTAGTGACGGATTAGCGAGGGACTTATATCAGCGAGAGATTAGTATCAGTGACGGATTAGCGAGGGCCCTTTATCAGCGACGGATTAGCGAGGGCCCTTATCAGCGACGAATTAGCGAGGGATTAGTATCAGTGACGGATTAGCGAGGGCCCTTATCAGCGACAGATTAGCGAGGGCCCTTATGAGCGACGGATTAGCGAGGGCACATATTAGCGATGGATTAACGAGGGTCTTTATTAGCAACGACTTATTAACAACGGATTAGAAGGGTCCCAATTAATGTTAGAGGATTAAATAATAACAAAAGAAAGATATAACACTGCATTGAAGTCTCTTTCAAAATTTTAATTTCATTTTTATGAAAGACCAAAATCACAATTAATTCACTATAATCCTGATTTTAGCTTACTAAAATTAAAAAAAATCAATTTATGAGAAATGAAAAAACTCGAGAAATTATTCTATTACTTTCATTATAGTAGCAAAAAGATAAAAACTTACGCCCACCGCAAAACACTTCACTAACCCACCACCAATACCAACAAAACACCTATTTAGATATGAATCCAACCAAGTTCTTTCTTGGCAGCAAAACTTATCACAATCTCAAAAAACCCTAATCACCGAATCCGTACAGAGTTCGGCCTTGTCTTTTTAGTGCATACACCACATCCATTGCGGTAACGGTCTTCCATCGGACGTGCTCGGTGTAGGTGAAAACGTCTCTGATCACATTCTCAAGAAAGGTCTTCCGTCGGGAGCTTCCTCGCAGATTAACCGTTGATACGTTTTCCCCAATCCCTTTAACTGAAAATCAAATTAGAAACTGGAAAGATTTAAAAAAAGAGCAAGAAACTAACGAATTTCTGATAAAAAGTGAACGCATAAAATTAATCAGATGTTGCCGATTGAATTGAAACGCACCTGATGAAGTTTGTAAATTTGAAGAAATGAAGATTGAGGGTGTGATGAGATTAATTGAGAGTTTTGAAGAAATGAAGTTAAAGTGGGTGATTTGAGGAATTTGATCCAAAATGTGCTACTTCAATGTAATGCTAGCCATTGATGGAAGACAACAGATGGTCTTGATGAGGTGAATTATCACACAGATTGATGACATGGCAACATTGTCTTTGAAGAAACTTAAACTAAAAATTGCATCTGTTTTTTTTTTCTTTGGAAAAATAAGTGGGATGAGGTTTAAGTATCGTATTAAAGAAAAGTCGATTAGTTAAATCAATTAGTGGCTAAGGGGTGTTTTTTTTTTTTTAAACTCTTAATGACTCTTAAGTCTGAATCATACAGACCTTTTTACACATCACTTCTTATTAATCATAACTAAAATAAAACTTCAGAATTTAGACCTCTTAAAAAACAAATGGCACCTAAATGTGTAAATGTGTTACAAAATAGTTTTTACACTTTAATTTGAAATAATTGGTTAACGTTAACAAAAAAAAAATTGTTTTTCAGAACTTTTTAAGTTTTAAAAAATTAACAAAATAAAATGAAACTAAAAGCTTAATATTTAAAAATAAACATATTGGTTCCCCTATATCTAAAAAAAATATCGCTAATTAATGAGAGATTAGCGATGGATCCATTAAGGCCCAATGAAACTCTTTAAAACACGATAGATCCATTAAGGCCCAATGAAACCCTTTAAAGCCAATATAACACTTTAAAGTCAGATAGATCCATTAATGCCCAATGAAACCCTTTAATGCTTAATGAAACCCTTTAAATCCTAATGGACCCCTTTAAAGCCCGATAGATCCATTCAAGTCGAACTAACCCTTTAAAGCCCCATAGAATCCTTTGATGCCCGATATATCCATTAAGGCATAATAAAACCCGTTATAGCCCAATAGATCCATTAAGGCCCAATGACACCCTTTAATGCCCAAAGAAACCCTTTAAAGCCCAATATAACCATTTAAAGCCCGATAGATCAATTAAAGCCCAATGAAACCTTTTAAAGTTAGATAGATCCATTAATGTCCAATAAAACCCTTTAAATCCTAATGGGTCCCTTTAAAGCCCGATAGATCAATTTAAGCCGAACTAACCCTTTAAAGCTCAATACAACCCTTTAACGCCCGATATATCTATTAAGGCCCAATGAAACCCATTAAAGCCCAATGAAACACTTTAAAGCACAATAGACCCACTTAAGGCCCAATAAAACCCTTTAAAGCCCAACATAACCATTTAAAGCACGATAGATCCATTAAGTTCCAATGAAGCCCTTTAACAACACATGCACATTGTCTATACATTCACATATACATATGCATATAAACCCATATACAACACATATACAAATAGACACAATAATATACACGTAGATTCAATTGCTATTATCAACCAACACACACATCATGTATAGAAATATATAACACAGACCGAAGGATATATAAAACACATACACAACTATGCATATAACATATACACACATATACATGTCTACATATAACCTATACAAATGAGAAAATAAGAAAAAAAAACAATCCCTCGCTAATCCCTCACTAATTAGCGAGGGATTAACGACGGATGCCAAGAGTCCCTTGCTAATCCCTCGCTAATTAGTGAGGGATTAGCGATGGATTGACCACAAACTCATTATGTCGTTAATCCCTCACTAATTAGCGAGGGATTAGTGAGGGATTGGTTTTGTGGTCAATCTCTCATTAATCCCTCGCTAATTAGTGAGGGATTAGCGAGGGACATGTGGTATTCATCGCTAATCCCTCGCTAATTAGCGTGGGATTAGCGAGGGATTGCACTTTTTTCCTTGTTTTCTCATTTTACGTGTAATGTGTAGACATGTGTATGTGTATATGTAGACATGTGTATGTGTTATATATATTTGTCGCTCCTTGTTATATTTATATATACATGATGTATATATGTGTTCGTTGTTAGCTAAATTTGAGTGGTAATAAGTTAACATGTATACAATGCATATCCACATATACACATGCATATAAAGCTATATACGACACATGTACACATGCATATATACCCATATACAGCACATATACACATAGACACAATAATATATACGTAGATTCAATTGGCATTTCAACAACACACATATCATGTATACAAATATATAACATGGACCGAATGATACATAAAACACATACATAAATATACAAATAACATATAACCCATACAAATGATAAAACAAGAAGAAAAAAAACCAATCTCTCGTTAATCCCTCACTAATTAGCAAGGGATTAACGAGGGATTACCGACAAATTGAGTTTGTAGTCAATCCATCGCTAATCCCTAGCTAATTAGTGAGGGATTAGCGAGGGATTGGGTTTGTGGTCAATCTCTCGCTAATCCCTTGCTAATTAGCGAGGGATTAGTGACGGATTGACCACAAACCCAATCCCTCGCTAATCCGTCGCTAATTTGCGAGGGATTAGCGACGGATTGAGTTTGTAGTCAATCCCTCGCTAATCCCTCTCTAATTAGCGAGGGATTTTTTCCCTCACTAATTTCCGTCTCTGATACCCATTTTTCTAGTAGTGAGTAGTACAAGAAACGGAGGACAAGGTAAAGAGCATTCGAGAGCGGTTGAAGGCAGCACAAGATCGCCAAAAGAGTTATACGGACGAGAAAAGACGACCGATGGAATTTCAAGTGGGCGATCGAGTAATATTGAAGGTGTCACCTTGGAAAGGAATCATAAGGTTTGGAAAGCGAGAGAATCTTAGTCCTCGTTTTCTTGGGCCTTTTCCTATCATTGAGCGTGTGGGGATCTAAGCCTATAAGCTTGACCTACCGCCCGGGATGAGTGGGATTCACCCTACTTTCCACATTTTTTATCTTCAGAAATGTCTAGCGGAAGAAGAAAACGTCATCCCATTGTCCGAGATTCGAGTGGACAACAACCAATGTGTTGAGGAGCCGGAATCCATTTTGGACAGAGAAACGAAGAAACTACGTCATAAAGAAGTGTTCATGGTGAAGGTTCAATGGAAGCACCATCGAGGCGCGAACGTGACTTAAGAATCCGAAGAAGACATGAGGGAGGCGGTATCCTCACCTTTTCGTTTGAGTGCAAGATTTCGGAGACGAAATCGTTTTCAAGGAGGGGAGGATTGTAACACCCCGAATTTCCCTAGTAATTTTCCCTCCCCATCTCTCGCCTTTCCTTATAATAAAGTCGTGCGGGATGTTTCCATCTTGTTCTTTAATTGTAGGAGTGAAATATGCACACCTATATTTATTAAATAATCGTGCACATGTATTCTGCGTGTAGGTGTATAGATATGTATGTATGTATGTATATATATATATATATATATATATTCTTGTATAAGGAGAGTAAACGCTTGCTAATGACCCTCATATGTTTGATTTATGTGTATACGAGTGTATGTTAATATGTTAGCTTATAGTATCTTGATTTTATACTTGTTGTGTCAATCAAACAACAGCTAGGTGGTGAGTTGCGACTGTGCCAAGAGATAATGCCCAAGGCATAGTCGCCGAAGGCATTGTTGCCATAAACAAACAGAAGGTGGGGGTCGAGGGGCTACTATGCCCGGCGACATTGCCAGGGCATAGTTGCGGTGGCATTATCGCCGCTGGCAAACAGAATGCAGGGAGTCACGAGCGACTATGCCTGGCGACAATACCCAGGGCATAGTCGTCGGGTCAAGGTCGTGGTCGGGGTCGAAAGGGCAGCTCATTAAAGTCTATTTTAGGGCAAACAACCTCATTTATCACACTCAAAATCGACAGAATCATTTCTCTCTCACTTTGGGCGATTTCTCACTCCTTCTTCCCTTCTCCCTCCTTATTTAATACTCCAAACAAGATATGCCATCAAGTGCTTTAGAAAGGGGTAGTTGATCACAAGAGATTGATCCTTGTGCCATTGAAGCTCCAAGTGAAGTTAAATCCTCACCATCCATCCATTTTTAGGGTTTCCTCTTTACAAATCCTAAGTGTGAGTTTTCATCTACCAACCCTAACTCAACTACTTTATACTCAATAAATGTTGTGGATTTTAACCTACTTATTTGTATGTTTAAAAATGTGTAAATATATGTGTATATCCTTATTTAAGATTTGACCCAACTTCTAGGGTTTTCTCCATCTAAACCCTAAGTGTGAGTTCTTCTACAAACTATAATCCTTGTATTTAAATACGCATTTAACACTCTCTTGACTTGATTCGTACATTCATATGAGAAATGTGTGAGTGACTATATTTTATAGATTTGACCTAGATGACTAGGGCTTCTTGAAAATATGTATGAGAAACATAATCTATTACCATAGTATTACTTGATAACATGGTTATTGAGCTATGTGAAGTGTGAAGGTGAATAGTTACTATGGAACGACATGTTGTCTTAACATTATGAAATCTTATAAGATGTGTATAGTGTCTATGAGTCGACAAGGAAGGTATATATATGTGGATATATGTTTTATGTGCATATTTAATCAGTATGTGATCACCTAATGTGAATATGAATCCTATTTCCTTGTGCACGAGGATATAGTTATATGCTAAAATGGACCATAGTTGTTGATCAATGGGGTTTACTAGCGAGTAGGCAATAGGGGGACGTGGGCCCTAGAGGTTTAACTCGTCTAGATATGGATAGACAATAATGTCCCATAAGACCTTGAGATGTAACTCGACGGAGTAGGCAATAAAGGCAATGAATATGGTTTGAGGTTGTGATGTATTGATGGCATGGGAACTAGTACCGGGACATGAGGTGTAATCCAATAACATCATGGGTGACTCCACTCCCGTGTATATGTCACCCCAATGGAAACGGGTCTCCCCCATATTTTCAAGGGATATTTCTTGTGTGTTATGATCAGGTCTGGAACATCATTGCAAGTGGAAATAACATTGTGAGACAAAGGAGTTCGCTAACACAGTTCTTGTATTATTGTATTATAACATTCTTGTTTTGCGAATTATATAATTTATGGGATATCACTAGGCTTTGTCCTAACACTTGTTGTGGTTGTTGTTTTCTTACAGATCCCACCCGTGGTGGAATTTAGATTGTAGGACTTGTCAACCGGGCACGTAAGAGATCTCGAAGTGCCGGTCTTTTAGGGATTCGTGTGAAGAGAGATTTTTGGTGGATTAGCAACACCCAAATTTAATCTAGTCATAATTCATTCTAGATTAAGTATGTTGTTGTACTGTAATGTCTCTTATTCTCGCAACTGCATTTGGTACAAACTATCCCGACTTCATTGGGTTTTAGTTGTCATGAAACTTGGGCTTGTCCTTGTTATAAATTTTATATTTACAGGGAATATTGGACCTTCGTATTTTAGACGTTATATTGCCGAAACTTCGAATTTTTAATTCGTCTAATTTTAGGGTGTTACACTTAGCTAGCTTCTTTTATCGAATCTCACGATTGCTTTCCAAGGTGCTATGCGCAGAATCGCTCTACAACTTTTTATCACATCAACAAAAAAATCGAAAAGAGTTGCGCTTTCTTAGTACATTGCCTTTCATTACCAACCTCTCATTTTACAGTACGAAGTTAGCTGATGTTCACTACTACAAAAAAGGGTTAACTTTCTTTATCTCTTACTTAAAACATCAAAGTTTCTATTGTCTTTTCACTTCGACTAATAGCTATGAGGATGCTAAGCAGTACTCAGATTAAGTCGAGTTACTTTTTTTGTGCTGAAAGCTTGCCAAAAACTTCAACGTAAACCTCATATCTCTATCTGAGACAATTGACATCGGTATACGATGCCTCAATACTACCTCATTGACATATAGTTGCACTAATGTCTCCAACTTGTACTTTTAACTTACCGGAAATAAGAGAGCAAACCTCATGAACCGTCAATAATTCCCATATTATATAGTGCCGTTTCATTATCCTAGGTACCTTGATAATGAAATATACTATTATCACATATTGCTACTGCCTTTCTATAACTAGGCCACTAGTAGCTCTCCTTCAAATTTCTACACATCTTGTCATTGCATAGGTGCATAGTGTGTTTTGATTTATACAACTTACCCAATACTGGTCCCTTAGCTCAGTCGTGCTAGGAACTCAAACTCGATTCCTAAATCCATAGACGTCATCTAACCTTTTTGTCAATGCTTGACTTGCTAAACCATCATCTCTTTCTTAATCAATTTCTCAAGCAATGATTCTTTTTAAATATCAGGTAACTACTATATAAGGTCCATTTTGATGATCATCCACATGGCATGAACACAAATTGGTTCGGCCTTCTCCTTCCTACTCTAAGTACAGTTAATCGCCTTCAATTTACTCGGATGGTAGTGAATTTCATGATCATAATCTTTTAGAAATTTCATCCACCTCCTCTGCCTCATATTCAACTGCTCCTGAATGAAATAAAACTTCAAGCACTTACGATCCATATATATCACATTTCCCACCATATAAGTAGTATCTAAAAACCTTTAGTACGAACATATCTGCAACCAATTTTATATCATGAGTATGATACTTATTTTCATGCTCATTTAATATCATTATACATAAGAAATAATCTTGCCTTAATGCATCCATACACATCCTACACCCATCTTAGAAGCATCAGTATCTACGTCAAAATCCTCTACTCCCTACGGTAGGGATAATACATGTATACTGCTTAACCTCTCCATAAGCATCTGAAATGCTTCCCCTTGTATCTCACCCTAATCAACCTTACTAACTTCCTTGTCAGTGTTTCCAAATGCATTGCTTATTTTTAGAAGCCTTGAATGAATGTTCGACAGCCGTCAAATCGAAAAGCCATGAATCTATGACAGATATCTTCATTGACTCCCAATTCATACTTGCCTCATTTTTTTTCCAGATCTACCTCGATGCCCTCTACCTTACCTAGTGATCTAGAAATTACACCTTCCATACCCAGAATTCATGTTTGGACCTCTCCTTTGCTAGAAACTCAAGAATCACCCAAAAATGTTGCTCGTTATTTTTTTTTCTTTTTGCTCTCGAATAAATAGAATGTCATCATTGAAAGATATGATAAACTTATCAAAATATGCTCCATATACCTGGTGTATCGATTCATGAATGCTGTTGGGGCACATTTTTTTAAACCAAATGACATCACCCCAAGAACTAGTAGTGCTCATAACGAATCCTACGTTATGTTTGGTACATCCTCCTCCTAACCTTCGTCTAATGATAAACAGATCTCAAATCAACTTTTGAGAAATAGGTGATTCTTTTTAGCTGATGAAATATATCATCGATGTTTGTTAATAGATATTCATCCTTTATCGAGATTTTATTCAAACTCCTAATAACCGATACCCATCGGCATCCTACAACTATATCGCAGTTCACGAAATCACTCCAAATCGTTCTAAAACCTGCAATTGATTTTCAAAAAGCATCAGTGTGTTCGAAAAACATATTAGAATACTTTTCTATCACAAGATTTCTATTAAAAACATCAAAAAGTATAATTCGATTCAAGAACAGTGCATGTTGTTCGACTTTTTCGAAAAATACAATTTGATCAAATTGATCAATCTAATGTTCGAATTAGACTTTGTGATCTGAAAGAAACTTGATCCAATTGATAAACCGTACACAATCAAATCAATTTCTTGATTTAATTGTACACAAACAAGAAAATTTGTGATCAAACAGTGATTTTCAATAAAACGAGTTTTCTTGACAATATTTTCAGAAAATCAATCAATTTATACAATCCAATCACTTCTGAAATTGTTTGGTCTCGCTCTGATACCAATTGATATTGTAAATCCCAAACACAATCAAGCAATTCAATCTAACACAATCTCTATTAAGAATATAACAGTATCAAGATTCTAGAGAGAGAGTGTAGAGAGAGAAAGTGTTCTTGTCATAGATCTCACAATGTATACAATGAACTCTACTTCTTTTCATGATTACAAATACAAAAGGTATTTATACCAAAGTATAAAACCACAAGCTTAATGACAAAGTAATCTCATATTGACTAAACATACATTGACTATGTTGACTTTGTTGTCTTTACTAAACTTGACTTTTCCTGTTAAATCTTGGATACAATAATACACTAACAATATCGGATCTCCAAATATGGACAAACTAGATCATATAAAACTTTTACTCAATATCTTTTGCAAATGTTTCACCAACTCTTGCAATTCCTTCAGAGCCCACCGATGTGTTTTCCCTGCAATGGACTACACCTGACAATAAGTCGATCTAGAAATCTAGACTGTTCCTCCAGGATTACCTTTAGACATTTCTTCACTACTGGCACATCATGTATCTATTTCTGTCAGGATCTTAATTCTTAACAAGAACACACACTCAGAAAACAATATTAATGAAGTTGCGGAATAGCACTTTAATATTCTGAAAAACAATGCAACAGTAAATAAATGATCACAACTTCTAAACTTGTGTTGAATGATTGAAGTTACAAGATTAAACACACAACCTCAATATTGATGAACAGACTCACCAATACGAATTCTACTTCTCTAGAATCGGGGTTCTAACCTTGAGGTTGATTCTCTCTAAGAAAACTAATAACTCAGAATAATAGTTCTCACAAAAGTTACAGAACTATTCTAAACAAATATATACATATATTGAAGATAAAAGATAATTACAAAATAATAAAAGATCTTCAATATAAACTTCTATCTTTATCTCCAAACTTCCATGAATATCTTCAGTCCATCCAGCTGTCATCCTTCCATGCGAAGTCTTTATCAAATAAGCAGCATTATTCTTCAGCAGCATTAATACTCTGAGCAGTATTAACTCCAGCAGTACTAACTATGCTCAGCAGTATTAATCTTGTTCAGCAGTATTAATCTTCAACTGGCAGCATTAATCACTGAAGTAGCAACCAGAAGTAGTAACTATGTTCTTCTAGCAGCATTAACTTGACTTTTAGGAAGAGAAGTCAAGTTCTTCATCTGATCTTCTTAGATGCTCCCAAAACTTCATCATTACTTATATTCCTGTGTTTGCATCCAACCCCAAACTCTGATTGATTGTTCTTTGGATCAAATACTTAACCATTTCTGAATTTTCAACACATCCAAGCTTCTTCTTCAACATTAAATAAAGTTTCAATCTGCTATGGTTGTATACTTTATCCACTAGGAAGTATTCTATATGATTTCTATCCAAAGTCACATAATATACTCCACTAGTTTCATATAAAGTCCAATTGGTAACTGCTTGAAACACATTTCTTATGACATGCTCCATTTCTTCAGGTTTGAACATCATACACAGATACTCCATCACCAGTTTTGTAATTGAAATCCCTGGAGCTTTCAACTGATCTGCATACAACTTCATTCCTATATCAAACATTTCTTCAATATCAGACCTTGAGCATGTTCTGACAATCTTGGCCCAAGTACTATAGACTTCATACTTTTCATCTTTCCTCTTCAGCCTTATGTACTCTTTTCCATCTACCTCCAGTACATCCTAGTGAATGACTTCAGGAGGCTTAACTCCTACAGGTTCTGCTGAAATTGGTTCAGGCACTTTGTCCATCACTACCATGTACATCTTTACATCCCCAGAGCTTGAAGGCTCTTTCTTTTCTGATGACTCAGGTGCCTCTTCTTCTTCAGAAACCTTCTCAGCCTCTGTTTCAGCTATTCTAGGCTTCTTTGTTATCTTTCTCCTTGCCATCATCTTTGTCCTTTTTAAAGTCCTTAGACTTTCACCAATAGTGGCTTCCTTCTTTGGAGTTTCTTGTTCATCTGGAAAAGGTTTTTCTATGAAATCATTGCTCTCTTTCATTCTCTTCTCCATCTCCACCCTTGCAGTTTCATTTCCTTGAAGCTTTGTCATCTCTGCATCATACAGCTTTTTGATTTTCTCAAAAGACATCTTTGAAAACATTTCTACTTTGACACCTACAGCACACCCTTAAGGAAAGTAATCATTTTCTTTCTCTCTTGAGCACCAAGGTATGTCTTTGAAGGTTGTCTTTTCTTTGCATCCATTTTGATTTTTCAGGCTTCCTCAGAGATGTGGCTTTCTGCTTGGCTATTTCAGTTGCTAGGCTTTGTTGATAGGCTTTATTTAGTTCTGCAGCCATTGCTTTTGCTATCTCTCTATCTTTTGCCACTTGCACAGTTTCTGCTTCTTCAAGTTCAGCTTGTAACTTTCTAGCCAGAGCTTCATCTGACTCAATCAACTTCTGCTTTTTCATTGGTTGATCAGGTTCAACTAGCTTTGCTTTGCCTTTCTCTTTACTTACCACCTTTTCAATACTAACTTTCTTGACAGCTTCAACATTGTCTTTGATGACAACTCCTTTGGCCTTTGAAGTGACCTTGGGAGTATCATACTTGGCTTTGATTAATACTTCAGCTGTCTCAAGTTCTTCCAGATTTCTGCTCTGAAGATCACTTAACACTTCTTTCACCATTTTTGCTGCTTCATTTAGTTCAACAGTATTAACAGTTTCTGCTTCTTGTCTTGACTCAGCAGCATTAACTGTTACTGCTTCTTGTTTTGTTACTGCTTCTTTCTCTTTTTCTGCTGCTTGTACAAACTCAGTTTCCACAGCTTGTTGCTCCCCCTCAACATCCACTTTCTCTTGCTCCCCCTTAGCTTTGGCATCAGCTTCTGACTCCCCCTTTTTGGGAGCATCAGTCACTGGTTTCCTCCTTCTTAGTACAAATTGTTTCTTCTTCTTTTGCAGAATCAATTTCCTTACCATTTGCTTCAAGTTGACAATTTGTTCTTGTTGTGACAGAACTATCATTTTAAGCTCTTCAATATCTTTGCCTTGTTTGATCACATCCATGTTGATGTTTCCCATGGTTTCCATCAATTCAAAATAGTTATATCTGTCCTCGCCTTCTCCAGAAGTGTTACCCTCTTTTGAAGGATCATTGGATCTTTTTGTAGTGGAAGTCTTCTGCCTAGCAGAAGCACTATCCACCCCTGTGGTTTCTTGGCACCTAGGACCTTTGGATGATTGCTCACCCAAAGTTGCCATGGGGAAGGTCTTATTGATGCTACCACTGACCTCCTCTGTGCTAGCAGGAGTAGTGGCAACCTTAACACCCATATGCTCAACCTCCACCTCAGTGAGCACCTCCTTGGGGTTGGGAGACACCCCTGTGGTTTCCCTGTAGATATTCTCTAAAGGAGAATTCTCCCTTAGAAAGCTTGAAGGCTCAGTGGGTGATGGTACAAGAAGGGAAGGAGCCTTCTTTACCTGTTTCCTTATATAAGTTTGGGTGATTGGAGAAGTAGGCTTTTGAAGTAGGGACTGTGGGATAGATATAGAGTGGGAAGGTTGGGATTGGCTAGCAGTGGGATGGTCTGATGAGGGCCTTGACCCTGCTGCCATACCTTCTTCAGTGTGGGACACCACCATCATTGTAGAGAACAATGGGGTGTCAACTTCTTCCGAGTCTAGAGGGGATCTTTTCATGTTTGAAAAGACCTTACCTTTGGGGATTTTTGGTGCATATATCTCATCAAAATGAGGCATATCCGTCAATTCATGGGTGATAACTTCTTGGACAAACCTGGGGTACATATAAAAACTCTTTTTACTTCCCAGGTTTGAGACAAGATCATTAAAAATCATTTGAGAAAAATTATACTTTATGGCAGTGGCCAAGCACACCAAAGCATAAGCAATGGTGCTACTGAACTCACTCCATCCAGTAGTCTTTTTAGAAATACAGTGCATTAAGGTATGAACAAGAAAACGCCATTGGGTATAAAATTTAGCCTTTGAGAATTTAAAACCACCCAACTGGCCTCCATACCCCATTCTTGACAAAGTTAAGAATAATTCCTCATTAGGAATAGAGGTTATACCTGCAGCATCGTCTAGACGTAGACAGATGCGTATCACCTCTTCAGTAACTGTTAAGGGTTTTTCACACACCCTTGTCTTGATCATTTGCACACCATTCTCAGTAACAATGGTTGCATTAGCCCAAAACTGCCTTTGATGCTCTATGTAAATAGTTGGCGATACAGTGAGAGCATGGGCAATGTGGCTTGTCTTGAGAAAATCCACAATCTGGTGGAATCCAGCGGCCTATTTAGGCTTCTGTAGCATTGCAATCTCGTTATGCTCATCTACGAATGACATGGATGCCATTGGTTCTTGAATGTTCTTGCTTGAAAAACTTGGTACTTGAGAGAAAAGGGTTAGAGCGCAAGTGAACAGTATGCAAAGAGTCGTTATGAACTTTTAGGCGGGCAAAGGGTATTTATAGTATACGGGACATAAGCAGTATTAACCTAGAGCAGTATTAACTGACTAGCAGTATTAACTGAGAGCAGTATTAACCACTAGCAGTATTAACTAACTAGCAGTATTAACTGAGAGCAGTATTAACTACTAGCAGTATTAACTGTGCACTGGCAGTATTAAAAATGCACTGGCAGTATTAACCATACTTACTCTTTTTGAAGCTTATGAAGGTCTGATCAAGGCAATAACTTCCTGTTAAAGATGATTAGCAGCACACAAATAACCAAAGTAGCAGGTATAGAAACACCTTTTAAAACATGATCTCATTCAGAGTTGATCATGCCCACACTTGAGACCAAGAAAGTGAATCTACCCACATCAAAAGCTTTAGTGAATAGATCTGCAAACTGGTTGTCAGTGTGGACTTTAGCAACTTGAATGAGTTTCTTTTCATTGCAATCTCTGATAAAGTGATACCTGATCTCAATGTGCTTTGTTTTGGAGTGCTTGACTGGATTGTTAACAATGCTTATAGCACTGCTATTGTCAATAAAGATTGGAGTGTGAAGAAATGTTACCCCATAGTCCAGCATCTGATTTTGAATCCAGAGAACCTGAGAGCAGCAACTTGCAGCAACAATATACTCAGCTTCTGTTGTTGATAAGGACAATGTGGTTTGTTTCTTACACTGCCAAGACACTAGTCTTGAACCCAAAAGTTGACATCCCCCTGAAGTAGACTTTCTGTCCATGTTGGCACCACTCAAGTCACTATCTGAATAAGCAATCAAGTCAAATGAAGATTCATATGGATACCAAAGACCTAATCTAGGTTGCCCTCTAAAGTATCTGAAAATCCTCTTCACAGCTTGAAGATGTGATTGTTTAGGCTTGACTTGGAATCTGGCACATACACACACTGGAAACATGATGTCTGGTCTTGAGGCTGTGAGATACATGAGAGAACCAATCATTGATCTGTATAGATGGACATCAACATCCTCCCCCTCAAGATCAGCAGTGATCTGTTTGTGAGTTTCCATTGGTGTGCTTGCTGGCTTTGAGTCTTTTAAACCATATTTCTCCAGGATGTCTTGCACATATTTTGACTGACTAATAAAGATCCCATCTGGCTGTTGTTTCACCTGAAGTCCAAGGAAGAAGGTAAGTTCACCCATTGAACTCATTTTAAAGCTCTTGTGCATCAACTCTTCAAAGTCTCTGCACATCTGATCTTTTGTGGATCCAAAGATGATATCATCCACATAGATCTGAACTAATAGGATGTCCTTCTTACTTCTTTTAATGAATAAAGTCTTGTCAATTATGCCCTTTTCAAACCCATTCTCCAAGAGATAGGTAGACAGAGTGTCATACCATGCTCTTGGGGCTTGATGTAGACCATAGAGTGTTTTCTTCAGTTTGTATACTTTGTCAGGATATGAAGGATTTTCAAAACCAGGTGGTTGACAGACATATACTTCTTCATCAATTGTACCATATAGAAATGCACTCTTTACATCCATTTGATAGATCTTGAACTTCATGTATGAGGCATAGGCTAGGAACAGCCTTATTGCCTCTACTCTTGCCACTGGAGCAAACACTTCATCATAATCTATGCCCTCTTCTTGGGTGTACCCTTGAGCCACAAGCCTTGCTTTGTTCCTGATCACAATACCTCTCTCATCCTTTTTGTTTCTGAAAATCCACTTGGTGCCTATAGCTCTGTGACCTTTTGGAAGGTCCACCAAGTCCCAAACATCCTGTAGTTTGAATTGAAGTAACTCTTCTTGCATGGCTTCTATCCAACTTGAATCTTTCATTGCATCATAGGCCTTCTTAGGCTCAATCTGGGACAGGAAGCAGGAGAGTACTGTGTGTTGTTGATCTTGCAGCTCTTGAAGTCTGCTTTGATTCCTTGTAATGATAGGAGAAGAGATGTCTCCTATTACCAGCTCTGGAGGATGATTCTTTTGTGTTCTAGTCTGAAAACTAGGTTCTTCATTAAGTCCCACCTCTAGATTGGAATCATTTAAGTCAGCTGAGGGGATCACCTCAGCTACTTCTAGCTCTTTGTGCACTGAAGAATCCTCTTCTCTTCTTTCTTCTTCACTCTGAATTGGCTCAGATGTAGTTTCTTTTTCACAGAATTCAACAGGTTCTTTTGTAGGCATAGGAAAGATCACAGACTGAGGTATATTGTCTTGAACTTGTGTAGCCCCTGATCCTCCACTTCCTGAACATGCATAATCATCACTACTGAAACCAAAAGAGTTAGTTAATGAATCAATGTCAAACAGCCACTGAGGACCAGACCCAATAGGATTTGGTGTGTTCTCATTGCATTTGACATTGTCACTTTCCTCAATTATTCTAGAAGAAGTATTAAAAACTCTGTAAGCCTTACTCTGAGATGAGTAACCAACAAGAAATCCATCATCTGCCTTGCTATCAAACTTTCCTAAGTGAGATTTGGTATTGAGAATTGTACAAGGACACCCAAAAGGTTTGAAAAATCCAATAAATGGTTTTCTTTTATTTAAAAGCTCATAAGGTGTCTTGTTTTTAGGCTTGACTACTAGTACTCTGTTTTGGACATAGCAAGCAGTGTTAACTGCTTCTGCCCTGAAAGTTATTGGAAGTTTAGAATCAGCTAACAGAGATCTAGCAGCCTCAATTAGTGTCCTATTCCTTCTCTCAGCAACACCATTTTGTTGTGGAGTCCTAGGAGCACTGTATTGTCTCTCAATTCCTTTTTCCTCACAAAAGGTGTTTAGGTCAATATTTTTAAATTCAGTACCATTGTCTGACCTAATGATTTTTACTTTTTGATTAGTTTGGTTTTCAATTCTTAGAATAAAGGATTTGATCAGTCCACTTGTCTCATCCTTAGTCCTTAGAAAATATACCCAAGTAAATCTAGAGTAATCATCAACAATAACTAGACAGTATGATTTCTTCCCTATGCTCATAACATTTGTAGGGCCAAACAGATCCATATGCAATAAATGAAGAGAAGAAGAAATAGTGTTCACTTCTTTGGACTTATGAGAAGTTTTGTGTTGTTTGCCTTTAAGACATGCAACACAATGATCATCACATGAATAGACTTTAGAAGGAAAACCTCTTACAAGGTTGTTTTTAACAAGTTTATTTATTGTTTTAAAATTCATGTGACACATCCTTCTGTGCCAAAGTGATGATTCATCCAGAGAAGCTTTTGAAACAAGACAATTTATGGATGAATCAGATGAAACACTTTCCATATCTAAACAATATACATTGTCCTTTCTAGGGGTTCTTAGTAGTATCATCTTTTCATCAACTACCTTGAATCCAGGAGCAAGGATAATACATTCAGACTCTGTAAATAATATACCATGTTGTTTGTCACAAACCTGTGATACACTTAACAGGTTGTACCCAAGGTTCTAAATGGCGTGAGGCGTGGCGTGGCGGCGAGGCCAAGCCTCAAGCCTTAGGAGCCATGGCGAAGCCTTGGCGTTTTCAAGGCGTGACTTATGGCGTCAAATTTCTAATTTATATATAATATTATATATAAAAACATATGTTTTGGCGTATTATTCAATGAGTCAATAATAATAAACAAGTTAAATTAGGTTATATATATTAAAAACCCGCAAATAAGACATTAAAAACATAAAAAATACCAAATATTGTATTACAAAAACTGCGCATTAGGCCATGGCGTGCCACGAGCTTAACGTGGCGTGAGACAAAAGCCTTGGTGCCATGGCGCGCCATGGCGGCTGTGCGGCGAATTTTTTAGAACATTGGTTGTACCTTAACTGTTCAACATAGAATACATCCTCAAAGGTCATTTTACCTTTGGTCACATCACCTTTACCACTGATTTTACCTCCATCTGGAGTATTCCCAAAAGCAACATGCCCACCATCAATCTTCTTGAAGTTCTTGAGGCAAGACATGTTCCCTGTCATGTGCCTAGAGCAACCACTATCAACATGCCAGATGCTCTTCCCCTTGAGTTGTTGGTTGCCCTCCACATTAGATTAGACAATTAGTATTGATTGGGGACCCAAGCCAAAGTGGTCTTGGGTCTCCCTTTCTCATCAAAATACTTACATTCCTTTTTAATAAGGTTTTTAAAATCAGAACACTTGGTATTTGAGTACTTTGTCAAGATTATTTGTCTAGCAGCACTAATACTAGAAGCAGTACTATCTTTAGAAGTACTAACAGAGTTAGCAGTACTAACAGGTTTGGCAATATTAACCTTGTTGGCAGCACTAACAGAGTTAGCAGTATTAACATTTGCAGAAGTACTAACAATGTTAGCAGTAGTATTGCTTCTAGCAGCACTATCACTGTCAGTAGCACTATTTGTGGTAGCAGTACTAACAGCTTTAGTGCTTTTAGGTATCCAGATCTTGACACTGTCTTTCCCATTCTTTTTCTTCATGTGGGTATTAGATTTGACAACTTTCTTAGCCATATGGTTCTTTTCTTTCTTCCTATAACCAAAGGGTTTTTGAGTAGGTCTCTGAAAATTCATCCTTTGGTTCATAGGATTGAAATAGCAATATTTGGCAATGTGATTAAGCTTTCCACAAATAAAACAAGGTTTTGGTCTATTGATTTTACTCAGATCAACCCCTTGTTTTTGTGCCCATTGATTATTCCAGTTCCTTTGATTACCCCTCTTTTTATCATGTTTTTGGGGCTCAGATTTACTGCAAGCACACTGTTTGCAAGGGACAGGGTTTACAACAGTGGTCTGCTTATAGTGAATCTCCTTGTTCTTTCCCTCAGTCTTCTCTACCTTATTTGACTTGACCCAATGCTTTCCACATCCTTCATTGGTAATTATGTGGTTTTCTATAGGAATCTCACCACTCACAGTGTTGTCCTTAGTTTTGACAGTTTCTTTCTTAGTTTTATCCTTAACAACTACTTCATCTAAGGGATCAATCTCAGTGGCTCCCTCAGGCAGGTCCTTCCTATCCTTTGAATCTAACAAGTCTGAAATAGGAGGGATGTAGTTGTTGTTGTAGGGTGGTGGTGTGGTATTGTACCCTATTCCTCTTCTCAATTTATCATGAATCTGAGTTTGTAGTAAAGAATCCATTGCTTTAGAAGCATTGGAAAACTTTTCTACATCTAGCTTGACTTTAGCTAGCTCTCCTCTTAACTTTTCACTCTCCTCTTTGGATTGGGTCAGTTGAAGTTCTAGGTCATTCTTCTCCCACTTCCAGTAGTTTGTGTCATAGGAATGTTGAAGCTCATTGGCTTGAAAACTCTTAATCTGCTCTTCAAACCTCTCAACAATCCTAACATAGTCTTTTATGTCCTTTTCTAATCTCTTCAGGTCATCACTCATTTTCTGGTTGTGATCCATGTACCTTTTAACAGTGTTAATGCAGTTTTGAGTACAAAGATTAAAAGTTACCTCTGTTGGGAGATCAGACACCTCTGCCATTAAAGCTTGGTTTTGGACAGCCTCTTCTGCTTGATCACTCCAATCAAACCCCATACCTTGTTGAGAGACTTGGGCTTGAGCAGAGTTTCTGTTATTATTGAAGCTTCCAGACTGTGCTTGTTGGTGGTTGTTGTTGTGAGACACTCCACTTCTGCATTCTCTAGCAAAGTGTCCCTTCTGATGACATTTATAGCATTCCACCTTTGACTTGTCAAATCCAGCTCCATCTTCTCTTCTTTGGGAGAAATTTTTCCTCCCAGTTCTCTTGATGAACTTCTTGACTCTCATAGAGAGCATGGCCATCTGCCATTTAATGTCCATCTCTTCAAGATCATCTGGATGGAGTTGTTCCAAGTCATCATTAGTTAGAGAAGAGTTTCCATGACTGGATATAAAGGCTTCAAACACAGAATCAGTGCCTTTCTCTTGATTTGCTCCATTAGCAACACTAACTGATTCAGGATTAGAAGTAGAATCAATTGATGCTGATTGGAGTGCAGCATTGTGAACATACCCAGAAGGCTTCTTCTTAGCCTCTACCTCAAA
The DNA here is from genome assembly GCA_023525745.1 of Arctium lappa. Classification (NCBI taxonomy): domain Eukaryota; kingdom Viridiplantae; phylum Streptophyta; class Magnoliopsida; order Asterales; family Asteraceae; genus Arctium; species Arctium lappa. The sequence continues at coordinate 15,460,507 of CM042064.1, forward strand.
TTCAAAAACTCTTAGATCATTGTATAGATCATCAAGCTCCTTTTCTTCCAGTTGATCATTCTGTTTGAAAGAAACAGTATACATGGTCCATTCATCACCCAGGGACCTTAAGAACTTCCTATTTAGATCATCTTGATCAATTTGTACTCCAACTGTAGCTAGTTCACCAATAAGCTTGTTGAACCTGTCAAAAGTTTGAGTCATGGACTCATTCTTTGTTGACATAAAGTTCTCATATTGTTGCTTCAGTATGGCCTTCTGATTTATCTTGGTACTTTTGGTACCAGAGAATCTTTTCTCTAGAGCATTCCAGAGCATCTGTGCATCAGTGCAATTACAGAACTGATGTTGATATTCATTGGGAATAGCCAAGAGCAAAGTGCTCAAGGCTTTCATCTCTGTCTGTCTAGTCTTTCTCTCTGCATCAGTTTTTGGTGGTGTCCTCTTTCCATCTGCATCAATCTTTCTTGCTTCAGAAGGGCCATTCTCAATGATGTCCCACATAGAATAGTAAGTGAGGAGTATATACAGCTTGATTCTGATCTTCCACATGTCGAATTCATTGGGTCTGAGCATTGGAACCTTTGAGACCAAGGTACTATTTGATTCAGCAATGTTTTCCATGATGAATAAGATTTCCGAGAATACAGACTCTGATACCACTTGTCAGGATCTTAATTCTTAACAAGAACACACACTCAAAAAACAATATTAAAGAAGCTGCGGAATAGCACTTTAATATTCTGAAAAACAATGCAACAGTAAATAAATGATCACAACTTGTAAACTTGAGTTGAATGATTGAAGTTACAAGATTAAACACACAACCTCAATATTGATGAACAGACTTACCAATACGAATTCTATTTCTCTAGAATCAGGGTTCTAACCTTGAGGTTGATTCTCTCTAAGAAAACTAATAACTCAGAATAATAGTTCTCACAAAAGTTACAGAACTATTCTAAACAAATCTATACATATATTGAAGATAAAAGATAATTACAAAATAATAAAAGATCTTCAATATAAACTTCTATCTTTATCTCCAAACTTCCATGAATATCTTCAGTCCATCCAGCTGTCATCCTTCCATGCGAAGTCTTTATCATATAAGCAGCATTATTCTTCAGCAGCATTAATACTCTGAGCAGTATTAACTCCAGCAGTACTAACTATGCTCAGCAGTATTAATCTTGTTCAGCAGTATTAATCTTCAACTGGCAGCATTAATCACTGAAGTAGCAACCAGAAGTAGTAACCATGTTCTTCTAGCAGCATTAACTTTACTTAGCATTTCTTCAGTTCCCAACAATTTCTTTTCTAGGTTCACGTTAAAACCAATTAAGTGAAACATTCCTTCCGAAAGGAACTTACTTGCCTTAAATGACGTAATCACACCAACATTGCTCTTCTCTACATATCCATATACTTGAATTGATTCTCCTTCTAGGGTCCAAAACCATCATCATTTTCTCATTGAAAAAGATTCATGTGTGGTTATCGAATGACCAATCCTCTCCCAAACCATGTCGAAACCTCATTAATTGGTCGCCAAAAGCCTAACAGGCGGCTTCTTACATTCCATATTGATTGTATAACAATCAAAAATATCCTTTACCGTAATTTGACTTACATAAGCTAGTTCCGCACACATCTTTTATACTATGTCAAAAGTCTCCCTAGCCTCCTCCATGGTCATGTTACAAGCTCTAGCACTTTCCTAGGCAACTTCTTTCTATTTAGAACCCTTTCTTGTACCTTCACATAATGCCTTTCGCATTGTTCTCTAAACCACCATAAACATTGGCACATTCAAATCATAGACATCCTTTTACTCTACCTCATAGCAAGATTTCCTTTTATAACATTCTTGCATCGTCTGTCCTGGCTTTTGGCACCTATAACATGTTAAACTCCCTGCCACAAATCCACCCGGTTCCTGTGAATGTATCTGCTATCTTGAAGAATAATAACATCTTTTCATCTTATCTCTTCACAAATGATGAAATCACTTTAGTCTTCTTAACTCTTGTTATAACCTTCATTTTCCTCTTGACATCCCTTTTTTTCCCTCTATTTCGTTCTTATCAACATCAACCCTTCACAACTGCTACCATCTCTATAACATGAACAATGTGGTTAGTGTTTCCCTATCTACGTATTGCTTGCTATCAAACCATACCATCCATGAAACAAGTGATTTCCCTTCAATCAATTGTTAAAAGTGGCAAGTCTATATATCTCCCAAAATCCAATTACATTATCATGTAGGATAGAGGAGATTATTTTTCTATCTTAGGGACTTAGATTCCAACTATTCACCTCAACCTCCATGTTGTGCTTATCTACCCATAACATCCCTCATTTGCTTCCAAGATATAACAACAACATAATCTCCTCGTATATCACACTTAGTGCACGACCACTAAATTGTTGAGCAACCAAAGGTAGGGCAACGTACGTTACCTCTCGATCCTCTCAAAGGAACCTGGTCCTCTTGAATTCCTTCGGTTAACACCCTCTCCTTCCTTAACTCGAAAATTCACCACCATAGTTTCAAATTTCTCATATACTGATGAGTGGATAACTTATCACATTTTCATCACTTTTTAGTAGGATTTTCTAGCATTTTCATTTCCCAAATCACAATATTTGAGTCCTTTATTCTTAATTTTATCATTTGTTGAGTTGGGAGCTAAGTGGGGGAAATTGATCTTACTTTTGTGTTTTTATGTCAATTTACTGATGGATGATGCTACAACAGGAGCCACAGCAACAGGACTGCAATCATAGACGAAGCTTCATAAACTTTTTGGTTGGTGTAACTAGATCTTTGGGGAAATACTTGGAAATTTCGTTGGAAAGAAGACATGGAGCAGGGAATATATGCTCCTTTGACAATAATTTGATTCCTTAAAGATGTTTGTTGTACTAAGTTTGACATTTTGATTCCTAGAAGTGGTGGGGACCATTGTACCTTTGTACTTTTGATGCTCTCTTTAGATGTTTTCTTAGATGCTTTGTAAGAGCTCCTCTATGTATAAATAGAGGGCTCCTTCCAGTATTTGGAGACAACATTCACGGTTGGATAGCTCATCTAGCTATCTTAACTAGTTACTTTAAGTTGTTAATATTAAGTCTTTGATTCCAGTACGCTACTGTTCAGTGTCACAGCACCGTTCACAGCACCTTTACATTTCTTATCATTTACAATTCGGTTTTACATTTCTGCTTTACATTTCTGTCTTTTACATTTATGTTATCCAATTCCAGTCATTTACTTATCATGCATATGCTTATTATCTTTCCAATAATGTCGCACACCATGTGTCAAGCGATGATGGGGTAAGTCCCTAGCTTGGGTGTAAGTGATGGTTGGGAGATAAAAGCCTATGTAGTATGGATTAATGTTTTGCTACTAGCTATCAATTTCACTATTCACTCCTTGTTTCTGAGTTTCGACCAAGTGCTTCTTGATGAGGTGACATACATTGTTTCACTTGGGTGAGCGGCTTGTTTGCAAGCTAGCATATTCTTCAGAACACTGAAGTGTTATAGGGGTTGTAACAAACCCTTTCAATCTTTATTGATTGTAAACTATACGGGGATCATAATAATATTTGTGCGGAACCAGTTGAGTCGCCTAATTAGTCGTTCCCGGTAAACCTATTCTAATATGAACCTTGCAAAAGGGTTTTGTGAACTGATAGTGAAGTTGAGAACCTAGTGTTGCAGCATCTGCTGCAGCATCAGTCCTATTATTTAGTTGCTTACAACTCCAGCCGGATCTTGCACCCTTGCTTTCTTTTAAATCTGTTTTAAGCATTTTAATTTACTGTCAACAACACTCACAGATCATTCCTTCCAAATCTCTTTCTGAAATCACCTTTTAAGATTGACTTAAGAATCACGACTTGTTTTATTGTCCCTGTGGGATCGATACTTGGTACTTAGTACCACTTTATTACTTGTTCAAACGATAGTGGTTTTATATGTATACTTGCATGGGATTCCATTTTTAATTTTCGGGTTACATAATCCGCCGACCATGTTTTTGGCGCCGTTGCCGGGGACAAGCCAAAACAAGTTTTTTCTTTAAGTCGCTTTTAAAATCTGATTTTTCTAATCACTTTGGTTACTGATTTTGGTTGCATGCCACGTTTGTTTCACGGTGATATCCTTGATTTGGACCCTGATATTGAGAGAACTTTTCGAAGAAGGAAAAGAATTCAAAGAAATCTGTCACCCATTTTTGAAACAGCTGAAATGGCAGAAGAACAATTTGGGCCAGGGCCACGGCCTGAACCCCAAGACATCATTAATATTGCAAATTCTAAAACTGGAAGAATCATGGACTATGTTATGCCTATGTTTGATCAATTGCATGCAGGCATAGTTAGACCACAGATTGAGTGTGCCCATTTTGAACTGAAACCTGTAATGTTTAACATGTTACAATCCAGTGGACAGTTCAGTGGTATGCCATCTGAAGATCTTCATTTGCATCTCAAAACTTTTATGGAAATCACTGATTCTTTCCAACTCAGTGGAGTAACTGATGAAGCCTTACGGCTGAAGTTATTTCCTTTTTCACTTAGAGATAGAGCAAGATCATGGTATAATTCATTGCAGCCTTATTCTATTGAAACATGGAATGACATGGCTGAAAGATTTTTAAAAAAATATTTTCCACCAACACGGAATGCCAAGTCCAGAAATGAGATAAGCATGTTTAGACAAATGGACGATGAAGCTATTCCGGATGCTTGGGAAAGGTTTAAAGAGTTGTTAAGGAAATGCCCTCACCATGGCATACCCTACTGCATACAGCTAGAGACATTCTACAATGGTTTAAATACCGCTGCTAAGCAGATGCTCGATGCTACAGCAGGAGGAGCCTTCACCTCTAGTACCTATAATGATGGTTATGAGATTTTGGAAAAGATTTCTAGCAACAATGGTTATTGGTCTGACCCACGTGCACTAGTACCCAAAAAAACTGCAGGAATTCATGAATTAGATCCTTATACTGCACTTCCTGCACAACTCACATCGATGGCCAACATGATTAAAAACATGTATGCTGCCACTGGTGCGAATACTGTTGTTGTAGCATCTGTTCATGAAACTTTGCCCGTACAATGTGTAGTCTGTGGTGAAGGACATACCTATGACCAATGTAGCCAGAATTCAGAATCTGTAAACTATGTGCACAATAGGAATGGACAGTATTCAAACAACTATAACTCAAATTGGAGAAACCATCCCAATTTTTCTTGGAATAGTCCTTGTTTGAATCCACCTATTGCAAAAGAGCAAAGAACTTCAAACTTTCAAAACCAACCAAGTAGTTCTCAAGGTCATTTTCAACAAAACCATCAACCTTTTCAAAATCAGCAACATCAACAGTCTTTTCAAAGTAAACCAAGTCAACATGTTGATTCTTCTGTTTCTTTGGAAACATTGTTGAAAGGTTTTATAAATCACACCAATTCCACAATCAATCACCAAAATACTGCTTTAAGGACTTTGGAAACACAGATTGGGCAAATTGCATTGGAATTGAGAAACAAACCTGTTGGAATCTTGCCTAGTGATACTGAGACTCCCAAGAATACAACCAAAGAGCATGTGAAGGTTTTATCCCTTAGGAGTGGAAAAGACTTAGTTGAGACTACCCAGAAAGAACCTAAGACTATTAGTAACACAGACAAAGAAAAAGATGTTATAGTGGTACCCCATACTACTGTTACACCTATTGAACCCACATCATCTTCTGAATTTGTGTTAATACCTGATAGATCTGAATCTCCCTTGTTATTCCCTGGTGATAACAAGAAAGACAAGTCAACTGCAGTTGATGCTACAGTCAGTGCTGCAGCACCAACTGACAGAACTGAAAAACCAAAAACAGTAATTGAACAAGCAACACCTACTGTTCCATCCACCTCTGAGCTTAAGAAGGCTGTTGTCACACAAGTACCCCCTTACATTCCATACCCCCAGAGGTTAAGGAATCAAAAAAAGGAGTTACAATTCAAGAAGTTTCTAGATGTGTTCAAACAATTGCATATCAACATCCCTTTGGTTGAAGCAATTGAGAGCATGCCTACTTATGCCAAATTCCTTAAGGATATTTTGAGCAAGAAAAAGAAACTAACTAAATATGAGACTGTGTCATTGACTGAGGGTTGTAGTGCACTTTTGACCAATAAACTGCCCCCTAAGCAGAAAGACCCAGGTTGTTTTACAATACCCTGTTCTATAGGAGGAAAAGAGGTTGGGAAAGCATTATGTGACCTAGGTGCTAGCATCAATCTTATGCCTTTGTCTATTTTCAACACACTAGGAATAGGAGAGGCTAGACCTACCACTGTGACCTTGCAGTTAGCGGACAAATCCATAGCTTATCCTAAAGGAAAGATAGAGGATGTTTTGGTGCAAGTAGATAAATTCATATTTCCTGCCGATTTCATCATTCTAGACTTTGAGGCTAACAAAGAAACTCCTATTCTGTTAGGAAGGCCATTTTTAGCCACTGGTAGAGCCATCATAGATGTCCAAAAAGGAGAGTTGACTATGAGAGTTCAAGACCAAAATGTCACCTTCAATGTCTTTACTTCCATGAAATACCCTGATGAAGTGGAAGAATGTTATGTCCTAAGCTTTGTAGAATCTTGGTGTCAATAAGAGACCTTAGAAGAAATTCTAGGTGAAAAGGTAGATGATGACCTGGAAGATGATGAGTTAGAGAAGGATGAGCATAATGATGATGATGACTTAAATGTAGATGACTTAGACGAGGAATATGATGAGGATGAGGATGATGATTTGGATGATAGCATTCACTGTGATGACATGCTGTAGCCTGTGGCAGCATATGAGTTGTTGGAAGAAAATACAAAGGAAAACCCTTTACCATCAATTGAGGCACCACCAAACCTTGAACTAAAGCAACTTCCTGCCCATCTTAAGTATGTTTTTCTAGGTGATGAGAACAAATTACCTGTAATCATTTCAGCTACCTTAGAACCAAAACAGGAAGAGCAATTAGTAAAAGTGCTTCAAGCCCACACCAAGGCCATAGGTTGGACAATTTCTGACTTAAAAGGCATTAGTCCCTCAATCTGTCAACACAAAATTATTTTAGAGGACAAGGATTTCAGATCTGTAGAGCCACAAAGGAGACTGAACCCTGTGATGAAAGAAGTAGTCAAGAAAGAAATACTCAAGTGGTTAGATGCTGGAATTATTTACCCCATAGCTGGTAGTTCTTGGGTAAGCCATATCCAATGTGTCCCTAAGAAAGGAGGCATGACAGTTGTTGAGAATGAAAAGAATGAGTTGATCCCAACTAGGGTAGTGTCAGGATGGAGGATATGTATGGATTATAGGAAGCTTAACAAAGCAACCCATAAAGACCATTTCCCATTGCCTTTCATTGACCAAATGTTGGATAGATTAGCTGGAAAGGAGTATTACTGTTTCCTAGATGGATATTCTGGTTACAACCAGATTGCCATAGCACCTGACGATCAAGAGAAAACCACTTTCACTTGTCCTTTTGGTACTTTTGCCTTTAGGAGAATGCCCTTTGGACTATGCAATGCCCCTGCCACATTCCAAAGATGCATGATGTCCATTTTCTCTGATATGTTGGAAACCTCTATGGAAATATTCATGGATGACTTTTCTGTCTATGGATCTTCATATGAACAATGTTTGAAAAACCTTGAACAAAGCCTTAAACGATGTGAAGAGACTAACTTGGTTTTAAATTGGGAAAAGTGTCATTTCATGGTCAAAGAAGGCATTGTTTTGGGTCATTTAATTTCAAATAGAGGGATAGAGGTTGACAAAAATTAGAAGTCATTGAAAAACTTCCAGAACCTACAAATGTTAAAGGAATTAGAAGCTTCCTTGGTCATGCTGGATTTTACAGAAGATTTTTCAAAGATTTTTCAAAGATTTCAAAGCCACTCTGTATACTGTTGCAGCATGACCAGCCTTTTGATTTCAACAATGAATGTAGGGAAGCTTTCAAAATTTTGAAACAAGCTTTGATTTCAGCACCTATTGTGATCACACCTGATTGGACTCAACCATTTGAACTCATGTGTGATGCAAGTGATTGGGCAATTGGTGCAGTTTTGGGACAAAAGAAAGGAAAGATTTTTCACCCTATTTATTACTCTAGCAAAACTCTAAATGAAGCACAAGTTAACTACACAACCACTGATAAAAAATTATTGGTTGTTGTATTTGCCTTTGAAAAATTCAGATCTTATCTGATGGGGACCAAGGTTACAGTTCACACTGACCATGCAGCCATCAAGTACTTGATTTCTAAAAAAGATGCAAAGCCAAGATTAATTCGGTGGGTGTTGTTGTTACAAGAGTTTGACCTAGAAATATTAGATAGGAAAGGTACTGAAAACCAAGTTGTTGATCACTTGTCCAGATTAGAAAAAGGAAAGGGACCTTTAATTGAGATAAATGAAAAGTTTCCTGATGAACAGTTGTTGGTGCTGCAGAATGTTACAGCACCATGGTTTGCTGACATTGCAAATTACCTAGCTGCTGGGATTATTCCACCTGAATATAACAGAAACCAAAGAAAGAAACTGTTCAGTGATGCAAAGACTTACCTTTGGGATGATCCATTTCTGTTTAAGCTAGGAGCTAACCAAATCCTAAGGAGGTGCATACCTCTCGAGGACACAACTGCAGTGTTGTAGCACTGTCATGTTGCTGCATATGGTGGACACTTTGGTGGCCAAAGAACTACAGCAAAAGTCCTCCATTCTGGATTCTATTGGCCTACACTTTTTATTGATGCTGATAAATTTGTTAAAAAGTGTAATGAGTGTCAAAGAGTCGGTTCTATTTCCCAAAGACATGAGATGCCTCTTAATGGCATTTTAGAGGTTGAAATATTTGATGTATGGGGAATAGACTTCATGGGACCATTTCCCATATCTGGAAACTGTCAATACATCTTGGTAGTTGTGGACTATGTCTCTAAATGGGTAGAGGCAATAGCTTGCCATAGTAATGATGCAAAGACAGTAGTGAAATTCCTTCACAAAAACATATTCACAAGATTTGGAACCCCTAGAGCCATAATCAGTGATGAAGGCACCCATTTTGTGAACAACATGATGAAAGGAGTTTTGGAAAAATACAACATAAGTCATAGAGTTGCTACAGCCTATCATCCACAAACAAATGGCTTAGCAGAACTCTCAAATAGGGAAATCAAGAGTATTCTAGAGAAAGTGGTCAAACCTTCTAGGAAGGATTGGTCATTTAAACTAGATGATGTTCTTTGGGATTATAGGACTGCCTATAAATCCCCTATTGGAATGTCTCCTTACAAGCTTATCTTTGGAAAAGCTTGTCACTTGCCATTAGAACTTGAACATAAAGCTTTTTGGGCTCTTAAAGAACTTAACATGAGTATTAATGATGCAGGTGAAAGGAGAAAGTTGCAAATCAATGAATTGGAAGAACTTAGAAATCAATCCTATGAGAATGCCAAGATCTACAAGGATAAAACCAAAAGATGGCATGACAAGAGGATTATGCACAAGGATTTCAATGTTGGTGAAAAAGTTTTGTTGTTTAACTCCAGACTTAAACTTTTCCCAGGAAAATTAAGGTCAAAGTGGACTGGACCTTTTGAAATCAAGAATGTTTTTCCATATGGAGTTGTAGAACTCCTTGATCCAAACAATGGAGCCTCATTCAAAGTTAATGGACAAAGAGTGAAAACTTTTCTGGATACAACTGTACCTACAGGATCCTCTTCTGTGGTACAACTTCAACCACTCTGAATCCATGATTTTGGGGAGTTCCCAAAAACAGTCCAAATGTACATATGTATATAATTTTCTTTTGTTTTGTTTAAATGTGGTATGTTTAAAGTGTGTGAGATGGTGCAGATTCTGAAGTATCAGATGATGCTACAGCACCTGCAACAGCATCGGATCCGAGTGGGACCCAAGGAACAAGTAAAGTTATATTTTAAATCTAGTATTAAAAATATTCAGATCACTTTATTTGAAAAGTTTTAAATTATATCCGGCTAATTTTTATGGGAACCATGAAGAAAAATTGAAAGGACAAAGGCATCTTTTGTTTTTGTAAGATGTCCTTTCATAAAAAAAAGAAGTAAGGAATCTCACTCATACCTAGTCTAGTCTACTAGGACAACTTTTTCTCCTGTAATCAATACATCCGCCGAATTTGGGCAAATATTTGATAAGAAAAGAAATTTCTTTTAATCTCTTGATAAAATCAACTCTTTTGAAAATCCAAAAAACCAACTTTTCAGTTTCCCAAAATTCAAAAGTGATAACCATTTCTCCGGTTATCACTTCTCATTCATTAACCCCCTGTTTCTATCTCTTTCTCTTTGTTCTAACTCTGTTGCAGTAAGAAAACGAATAATGAAGAAGTCTGCGAAGAAATCAATGCCATCACCGAAGGATGAGGATTTGGTGAAAGGGATGCGGCGATCAAAGAGGTCGAAAGAAGGAATGGAGGATGAAACACCGAAAGCAAAGAAGAAGAAAGTACTGCAGAAAGTCGGTGAAGGAAGTTCGAAGAAGAAGAGTGCAAAAACATTGGAGTCCAAGGTAAGCCCAGAAACTGAAGCATCTTCTAAGGACTCTACTCGATCACCTTCTCCAAGAAAACCCTTGGAAAACCCCAAAACAGGGCATGCGATCCCTGTGGTAGTAGTACAACCTGCTACTACCACAGTTGGTGATCAAGCCATTGTGGAGGGTGTGAACCAATCTGATACCACTGTGGAAACAAACCAAACACAAAACCAACTTCTTCAAGATGCTCAGGAACCTCATGAATCCTTCAACACCAGTTTATCACCATCCCACCATGAAGCATTCGACATAAACCAAACACCGATCCCAGAAACCGAAGCAGACCCTGAAACACAACCTGAAAACACCAACAACCCACCACCAGAAACCAACCTTCCTAACACCATTTCCCCTGTTTTTGTATTGGATGCAACAATGGTCCATGAGATAAGAAGTGAAAGCCTCACTATGCTGCCACAAGTGTCACAGCATGAGGCAGTAGCAGTGACCATCCCTGAAATCCCAATGCATGTTCGGAGAGGAGTGGGAAATGATCCCATTCTGAATAAACTCTTGAGAACCCCTGAAAATTCCAGGGATGAGGATGAGGCAGTGGGGGATGAAGATCATGAGGTAGAGGTTGTGGAGATGAATGATGGTGAGGATGAAAATGTGGAGGAAGAGATTGATGACTGGATAAAAAGGCATAAGAAGCAAGGAAAGAAGGCTACAGCAGCAAAAAAAGGGTGAGAAACAGAAGGGCAAAAAGAATGACAAAAAGGCCAAGGACACTCAGTCCAAAGCCACACCAAAGAAGAAGCCTAAAAGTATTGCTTATGGAAGGAAAACATCAAGGAGATTGACAAGAGAAGATATAGGAAAGCAGCCTATGGTGGAAGAAGAGAGTGAGAATGATGAAGACTGTGAAAGAGTGACCAGATTCACTTGCAAGGAATCTGAGGCAAAGTATGAGCAGTTCAGAAATCAAGATGGATTGCAGGACAAAGGATTCAGTCCAAGAACCATTTCTGAATATCCTTTTGTCCAAGAGGCCATCCAAGCTTTGGGTTGGGAACTGTTGTGCAAGGTTCCACCAAAACAAACCTGGATTGGGTGAGAGAATTTTCTGCTGAGGCTGCTGTGACAGCAGATGACATTGTCACAGTTAGAGGTATGGATGTTTGCTACTGACGAGGAGAGCTAGTGTTGCGGATGCAAAGAGAGTGCTCGAGGCCATTGGTAGAGAAGGAGCACCATGGAGCAACAAAGGAGAGGCACGAAAGCTGGAATCCTCAGACCTGTCTGATACGGCCAGCGTGTGGTTCCACTTTGTCAGACACACATTGATGCCTACCTCCCATGATACCAGCATTCCATTCAACAAGTGTGCTCCTATACTGCATTTTCACAAAACAGAAGTTTGATGTTGGGCAGGTGATCAACAAGAGCATCAAGGCTTGCACCGAGAAGACTAAGGGCGGCTTATGGCATCCTGCCTTGCTCAATGCCTTGATCAAGAAAGCACAATCCAGAACCTTTACTGCTGATGAGTATGTGGATAGGAAAGCTGCGATTAATAACATGGCCCTCACCAGGATCATGAGAAACCAAAGAAGGAAGCATGGTGATGTAGGAGATGTGTTGCGCCCAAGGCATGCTACAGGCAGTGCTGCAGCATCTGGCCGGGTGGAAACAGCAGCATTCACCATTATGATCAGCATGCTGGAGGAGAACCAAAAGAAGTTGTTGGAGAAGCTGGATGATCAGGAGGATTATTGGGAAGAGAAGTTGACTGCACAAAAGGAGGAGTTTGAGAGATTGCTGGATGAGAAGGAACTGGCAATCACAAGGAGGATGAAAAAGCAATAGAAGTTGATAAAGAAGTTGATGAAGGAGAATGCCCTCTACAGGAAGTGGCACAAGAAAAGAACGGATGTCAAGGACCAGGTCTGGGCAGCAGACCACATGGAGGCATCCACGTATCTGCCAGAGTACCCTGCAGCACTGACTAAGCTACAGGATGAGTTCCTTGGAGGCCCTGCAGAAGAACCTACTCATTCTGAGTAGGAGAGGTCCATTTCTATTCCTTAGCTCCATTTAGTGTCTTTTATTTTGTTATTTTCCTCTTTATTTAGTCCATTAAGAGTCTGGGAAATTTGTTGTATTCTATGATAGTTCCATTTTCGGTCAGTGCACATAACATAGCCCAAATAATTCACTTGTACATATCTACTTTCAATACTTATGCTAGAACCAAGCCAAGGCACCTGGGAAGCAAACAGGCAAACTGTTTTGAAATAGGAGAGGATATAGGCCATTTTTTCACAAAGCCTTATACACTCTCTTTGACCCCCTTTAACCCTTTTGAGCCTATACATGTTCTCCAAACAATGAGGACAAAATTTCTTTCTAAGTGTGGGGAAGGGAGTTTGTGTCAAACTGAAAAGGTGAAAAGGTTTGAGTCCTTTAAATCTTGTTCAATAAAAATAGTTGTGATATTGGCACCACACGGCTCAATCATTCATGTGTATTGGCATCACAAGGCTCAATCAATTGTGATATTGGCAACTTTGGCTCAATCAAGTTCTTTTCACTGTGATATTGGCATATCATGGCTCAATCATCCCTATTTAGGCCAACAAAAACAAATCTGGCATATAGGACAGGCTGCAGTAGATGCTGCAGCATCTGGACACAGATGCTGAGGTGTATGTGAGAAAGTGAGAAAGCCCAAAAATTGAAAAATCCATAAAGTCCTATTGATCCTATTTTCAGAAAGTATTCATGCCTAACAATAGGAACTTGTGTTTTGGCTTATGGTGTTTGTGTTTGTGAAGTGAATATAGGGTGATTTATGAAAGGCTATGTCTATTGTTTGATGAACTGACCACTATCACTTTTCTTTTTATTTACCTTTCAAAATTTGAGTCTTTATATTTGTCTTTTTCGTTGCTTGGGGACAAGCAACAGTTCAAGTGTGGGGATGTGATGAGTGGATAACTTATCACATTTTTCATCACTTTTTAGTAGGATTTTCTAGTATTTTCATTTCCCAAATCACAATATTTGAGTCCTTTATTCTTAATTTTATCATTTGTTGAGTTGGGAGCTAAATGGTGGAAATTGATCTTACTTTTGTGTTTTTATGTCAATTTACTGATGGATGATGCTACAACAAGAGCCACAGCAAGAGGACTGCAGTCATAGACGAAGCTTTATAAACTTTTTGGTTGGTGCAACTATATCTTTGGGGAAATACTTGGAAATTTCGTTCGAAAGAAGACATGGAGCAGGGAATATATGCTCCTTTGACAATAACTTGATTCCTTAAAGATGCTTGTTGTACTAAGTTTGACATTTTGATTCCTAGAAGTGGTGGGGACCATTGTACCTTTGTACTTTTGATGCTCTCTTTAGATGCTTTCTTAGATGCTTTGTAAGAGCTCCTCTATGTATAAATAGAGGGCTCCTTCCAGTATTTGGAGACAACATTCACGGTTGGATAGCTCATCTAGCTATCTTAACTAGTTACTTTAAGTTTTTAATATTAAGTCTTTAATTCCAGTACGCTACTGTTCAGTGTCACAGCACCGTTCACAGCACCTTTACATTACTTGTCATTTACAATTCGGTTTTACATTTCTGCTTTACATTTATGTCTTTTACATTTACGTTGTCCAATTCCAGTCATTTACTTATCATGCATATGCTTATTATCTTTCCAATAATGTCGCACACCATGTGTCAAGCGATGATGGGGTAAGTCCCTAGCTTGGATGTAAGTGATGGTTGGGAGATAAAAGCCTATGTAGTATGGATTAATGTTTTGCTACTAGCTATCAATTTCACTATTCACTCCTTGTTTCTGAGTTTTGACCAAGTGCTTCTTGATGAGGTGACGTACATTGTTTCACTTGGGTGAGCGGCTTGTTTGCAAGCTAGCATATTCTTCAGAACACTAAAGTGTTATAGGGGTTGTAACAAACCCTCTCAATCTTTATTGATTGTAAACTATACGGGGATCATAATAATAACTGTGCGGAACCGGTTGGGTCGCCTAATTAGTCGCTGCCGGTAAACCTATTTTAATATGAACCTTGCAAAAGGGTTTTGTGAACCGATAGTGAAGTTGAGAACCTAGTGCTGCAGCATCTGCTGCAGCATCAGTCCTATTATTTAGTTGCTTACAACTCCAGCCGGATCTTGCACCCTTTCTTTCTTTTAAATCTGTTTTAAGCATTTTAATTTACTGTCAACAACACTCAAAGATCATTCCTTCCAAATCTCTTTCTGAAATCACCTTTTAAGATTGACTTAAGAATCACGGCTTGTTTTATTGTCCCTGTGGGATCGATACTTGGTACTTAGTACCACTTTATTACTTGTTCAAACGATAGTGGTTTTACATGTATACTTGCATGGGATTCCATTTGTAATTTTTGGGTTACATAATCCGCCGACCATATACCACCAAGTTCTTCAGCCTTCTGCCTAGCACCTCCATAGAACGGGTCTTTCACCTCTCCTATCCCTCGAGATTTCCCACAATGTAGTCTTATAGCTGAACTAACCTGTGTAGACAGAACTACACGTGCATTGACAATTTGGCCTCAACCCACTAAAGCTAGTGGTTTCACCACTATTTTAGCATTATTCTACTGCAGGTAGAAAACATCACCAATATATATGACGCCATATTAACTTTGTGAAATACTATCATTTTCTATCATAGCTCCATAATCATAATAATGCCCTAATCTCCTAACGGACTTATGATACTCTGATACAAGATAAAGCACCATAATCATATATATACTGAGAGAAAATCCATACACACACACACACACACACATATATATATATATATACTACCACGTAAGTCTATACATCTCGACTTAATAATATATCCAAATATGTGCAAAACACCTCCACTACCATAGCCACATATTACCCATATTCTATTGGGTCGGCTACAAATGCTCGACCTAAACTCCTAAAAATATGGAAATACATCATAATGTACTAACATGGATACTTCTCTACAAACAACATGCTATCAACTCCTTACTAGCTCGATAGGTGATAAGAATCCACCTACGAGTCTACACACAATCATACGGGTCTCTAATCCCCAGGATATCTCTTGAGGTCCATGACAATACCTCTCTCCTTTACTAATAATGCTCCTCTTACTAGACCATAGTATTACGAAGCTACACCAGCGGTAGAAGTGTCATTGGTCTTTAATTTTCACCTTCCACGATCTCTAGTTATGCATAAATCTTGCCCACACAACTGCCACTTCATAGTCTTATAAAGGCACATGTCATTTAACCTTACACTTTAACACCTTCAAACCCAATCAATATTAGCTCATCACTTTCCTTAAGTTTCTCTCCAATTAATCAAATGTTACATAACAAAATCATATACTCCTACCCCCTTCCAAATGTCAACTTCTATTACGCCATTCAGTTTAAGCTTAGGCTAAATTCATAACCTATTTCTCTAAAACTACGGCTCTGATACCAACTTATAACACCCTCATTTTCACCATGAGTGATGCCACAACTTTCACACCTTAACGTCCTCATATCGCCAAACATGACGATAATAAATAACCAACACCACAATCACAGCGGAAGTCTTAACTTAAAATAACCGAAATATAAAGTCTCCAAAATTAGTCTATCCCATATCGAACATGTTACATAAATCCAATACATAACCATTAATAAAGTCTTACCACCATATACATAACATAAACGTACATAGCAAAGTAATAGCACCTATCTATGCTTTGCTCTTGCTCTTATCCACTCTTAAACCTCAAGTTCCTGAGATGCATACTAAACGTCAGCTAAAAGCTCAATGAGTTCGTGGTTTTCACGCACCAAATCACACCTCATCATGTAGATATATGTTTAAACATCAAACAGAAGTATCATGCATTTAGTTTAAAAAAAAAAAGAGGTTTGACACCATTAAGATCTCATAACTTATCTTAGTATGGTAGGGATTACTATTATCTCCTTATGTCCTCCTTTATTTGGCCCCGATGGGCGCGACCCACATTTGGCCATTCTCCTTTACAGGACTAAGCCTGTATGCCTTACCGACGTAACGGTTATAATCCCAAACGCACACTAAGACTCGTTTCACACCAACCATCAACTCCTTTATATTGAATGCAAATATACTTTAAAATAAATAAAAATAGCATGCAAAGCACCAAAACACCTCATACATGTCATGGATATCAAACAATAACATGTAATAAACTCCAATAAATCGCATACATATCGATAAAGCTTTACACCAAATAAAGCATGCTCCAAAATAATTTATGAGTATACATATATATATATGCATCCCAAGATAAAACGCATGAAAACTCACCGGTGCAGATCAACTAGTGATAGCTCCTGATTGGTGACCTACACAATATACACCACAATATCCCATCAACGATCTATTCTACCAAAAATAAAAGTCAACTATGTCAACTAGCCGACCCCATTTAACGTCAACACTCAACTCCAAGTCTCCTAACGAGCCTTCATTAGCTCCATTTGATTCCATCATTAACACCTCCATGGATTAAATGAGTTAAAAGTCAAACCCGGTTAACTTGACTTAAAACTCTAGGTACTAGCTTACGATGTTCCATAATACCAAATTAACCCTTTATAATTTTATAAGTTTACCGCTCTGAATTAAAGTGCTTGTATCATTTTAACCCAATTTACGATGCCTTGAACACATTATTAAATCATTTCATTAGGTTTAAATAATTTATATGATTTCCATATGGGGTTTTATTTTTATTTTTTCTTTACAACATCACACGTCCACTTTTTCATACATGAATACATGTGTATGTATTCATGGAATGCTCTAATTAAGACTCTCTCTCTCTCTATATATATATATATATATATATATAATCCCTCATGCATAAACCATATATACAACACAGTGGTACTCACACTCTCATATACATATGTATATACATATACTATGGAGTCCATCATATCCAAACCTTGTCAAATAGGGAATTTGACATAAAACAAAATGATCAATTTTAGACTAAAACGAGGACGTGATTAAAATCACTATCCTTAAGGAATATTAACCCCCACTAGGTCGTTAATGGATCTAGGCTAATTTCTCCCAGGACCTCCTCGAATTTAAGAACTGTAGGCAACGATCCTACATATTCTTCTCATGATCATGATTAATGTGTTTGTGAAAGAGAGTGAAAACAAAGGAAAAAGATAATAAGTTTGAAGGAAACTATTGTATATATGTGGCACAAAAACCAAAAGGTGCAACTTTTCATGAAGAGGTGCAACCTTTCATGAAAAGGTGAATGATTCGGTTTCCCTCCAAAAATAACCGAATTAACTAACTAACGGAGTTAACGAAAAAGTTAACGAACCGTTAATTATAAGGACAAAAAATGTAAGTCCCTAACTATATAATATTTGCCAAAAACTCCCTCTAATCTTTATCCCTTTGTGTTCCCTCCAAATCTCATTCAAATATTTCAAATAGCTTCCATCTTTTAAACAAAGAAAACTATTTTCACTCTTCAACAATAAGTGATAAATACTATATATGCTCCAACAGCCCACACACCAAATAT
The DNA here is from genome assembly GCA_023525745.1 of Arctium lappa. Taxonomy (NCBI): domain Eukaryota; kingdom Viridiplantae; phylum Streptophyta; class Magnoliopsida; order Asterales; family Asteraceae; genus Arctium; species Arctium lappa. Next base: position 15,478,762 of record CM042064.1, read on the forward strand.
TAAAAAGGCTTCATGAACTTTCTTTAAATCTTAATGGTTATATAAACGACATATATGTTCACGGCCTTTCACAACAAGCATTTCGATTTCTATTCGAGGCCACAACCCTGGCTAAATTATACTCCTTGAATTCGTTCCAAAATAAGTGTCCACATTTCTATGTATGTTTGTCTTAAAATAAGTGTCCACTTTTAAAAGTAAATAATCAAATTCATAAATTTACCGTTAATTAGTGCACAAGTATTTAAGAGTTGTAAAGGGAGAAAAATTATATAAACATAAACATGTCATCTATATTTATACTCTATACTATATTATAAAGATGTCATAAAAAACTCTTAAAAACAAGTCTTAAAGCTTAATATACCGCTATTTAATGTCAATTACTTAAAAAAACAGCCATAAAGCTGTATGTACTACATTTAATGTTATTCATTAATTTTCAATCATTATCTCTAACCATTTTAACTTCCCTAAAATCATTTCTCACTTTAACTCCCCTAAAATAACTCTCAACATATTTTAGATATAAAAAATATAAAATATAATTAAAAAATCTTACAGAATACTTTATAAAAAAAGTTATATTATTAAACCAAAATAAATTACATTATATTATATTATTAAGTCTAAATTAAACAAATTTATATAAAAAACTCATTATCACTCTCTCACAACCATCCAAAATCGTAATATAAATCGACAAAAAACAGAAAATAAAATGAAATATTAAAATCATGATGTATTTAGCTGCATTTGCACGAGTACACTTCTAGATTGATTAACAAGAAAAAAGCCTTAAATTGTTTGTTATTTCAGTTGCGAAGACTTTTTGTTGGGATACTGGGAGTATTAATGAGTGTTTTTCTCGCTTTCCCTTAAATGCAAATATATAACCCGTTTCCTCTCTCTTTATATCACCTTCCATTTGCAAATTCCTCCATACTTTTAGGCTTTAAAGATCTCATCTTCAATCCCTCTTCCATTGTCAACTATACTCCATTCTTCAATTCACTGAAACCTAATCTACAATAATCATCTTTCGATCTGTTACTTCCATATATATATATATATATATATATATGAAAATCCCACTTGAATCAGCTTCCGATCACCTTCCACCGGTTTCAATCCTAAGGTAAAAAGAAAAAAAAAACTGATGGGTTCTTTCGATGGATTCAAGAAATTTCTTCTGATTTCATGTTTGATTCTTGAAATCAGTGATGGGTATTATCTTCCTGGTAGTTTCCCTCATAAATACAATGTGGGTGATCAATTATCTGTAAAAGTGAACTCTTTGACCTCCATTGATACAGAAATTCCATATGGGTATTACAGTTTACCTTTCTGTAAGCCTCTTGAAGGCATCAAAGATAGTGCTGAGAATCTTGGTGAGCTTCTAATGGGAGATCGAATCGAAAACTCTCCGTATCGGTTTAAGATGTACAAGAATGAAACCGAGATCTTTCTGTGCAAATCGAATCCGTTATCGCATGATGAATACAAAACTCTGAAAGAACGAATCGATGAAATGTATCAGGTTAATCTCAATCTTGATAATCTCCCAGCCATTAGGTATATGCATAGAGATGGATTCTATGTTAGATGGACTGGTTATCCTGTTGGAATTAGGGTTCAAGATGTTTATTATCTTTTTAATCATTTGAAGTTTACGGTTTTGGTTCATAAGTACGAACACGATAACGTTGTTGGTGTGGTTGGGACGGGGGACGGAGCCGAACTGATCACACCGAGCAATGAAACCGTCGGTGGTGATGGTTACATGGTTGTCGGATTTGAGGTCGTTCCTTGTAGCGTTAAACATGATCAAAAGGATGTTGCACCGTATGGTAAATATCCGTCTTCAATCAAATGTGATCCGAGTTCGGTAGAGATGGCGATGAAAGAAAACCAGCAGGTGACTTTTACGTATGAGGTTTCGTTTGTTAAGAGTGATATAAAGTGGCCGTCAAGATGGGATGCGTATTTGAAGATGGAAGGTGCGAAAGTTCACTGGTTTTCGATCTTGAATTCGTTGATGGTGGTGACTTTTCTAGCCGGGATTGTACTTGTGATATTCTTGAGGACGATTCGAAGAGATTTGGCTCGTTACGAGGAATTAGATAAGGAAGCCCAGGCGCAAATGAACGAGGAGTTATCGGGATGGAAGCTCGTGGTGGCTGATGTTTTCCGCTCACCGGAAAACCCTGGATTGCTATGTGTCATGGTGGCTGATGGTTGCCGGATCCTTGCAATGGCGGTTGCCACAATCTTCTTCGCTGCTCTCGGGTTTATGTCTCCGGCTACTCGTGGCACCCTCATCACAGGTTTTTTTTCCCTACACCCCGTTCGTTTTTCATTAGCAACATTGTTGTCACTAAATCACGTTTCTCCGCCACTAATAACAAGATTAGCTATGACGTGAACGCCATCACCCGACGTGACCTAATTCCATGATACCCTGAAGTTAACAGTGTGACAAACCAAAATCACACATTATAAAACATGAATTCAATAAAAATAAAATATGTATTCAAGTGATTGGTGGGACAGAATGGAAACACTGAATTTCGAAGAACAAATTTTTGTTTGAGGAAAACTTAAGTCTTACCTGTTGAGCTACCTTAACAGGGGTGTAACGAGTCGAGTTGAATAGTAGGTTATTCGAGCTCGGTTGGAAAAATTAATACCACGCTTGAGCTCGACTCGAGCTTGAATAAAATTTTCAAAGTATTGAGCTCGAGCTTGACCCTCGTTTATGAGTTCGAACTCGCAATTAAATAACTAGTTTATTGGTTTGTGCTCGATATCTTTTATATATTTTTTATTGAATGATTACTGAACATATGAGCATGTTTCGCTTGAAAAAGTGTATGATTGAATAGCTCGGCTTGGTTTGGCTTTGTGTTCGAGATCAATTCGAGCTCAAGAATTATTAAACTGGAGCTCGAGTAGTTGGTTAAAAGCTCAAATCATTTACACCCGGATCAAATTTTCTTTTAAACCAAGGTTTGACCAATTGACATTTTTTTATTGCGTAGGAATGCTTATGTTCTATATGTTTCTCGGTGTCGTCGCGGGTTATGTTGCGGTATGGCTATGGAGAACACTAGCAGCCGGTAATCCCCGAGGATGGTTTTCGGTCTCGTGGCGTGTTGCTTGTTTCTTCCCGGGTATCTCCTTCTCAATCCTGACGGTGTTGAATTCGCTCTTGTGGGCAAGTAAAAGCACGGGCGCTATTCCATTTACGACGTTTTTGGTTCTGATCTCACTCTGGTTTTGCATCTCAGTACCCTTGACGTTAATCGGGGGATTTGTGTCGACAAAGGGTCGATATCTTGAGTACCCGGTTCGCACAAATCAAATCCCTCGAGAAATCCCGGCTCAAAGATTCCCTTCTTGGATCTTAGTTCTAGGAGCCGGGACTCTCCCATTTGGGACTCTTTTTATCGAACTATTCTTCATTATGTCGAGCATTTGGCTGGGTCGAGTTTATTATGTTTTTGGGTTTCTATTCATCGTTTTTATGTTGCTCGTGACGGTTTGTGCTGAGGTGTCGTTGGTACTGATTTATATGCACCTTTGTGTCGAAGATTGGCAGTGGTGGTGGAAATCGTTTTTCGCATCAGGTTCGGTATCTCTTTACGTGTTCTTGTATTCGATTAATTATCTAGTTTTCGATCTCAAGAGCTTGAGTGGGCCCGTATCGGCGATGGTTTACTTGGGTTATTCGTTGTTCATGGTCACGGCTATGTTGCTTGCTACGGGTGCAGTTGGCTTCTTAACGTCTTTCTTCTTCGTCCATAGGCTTTTCTCTTCTGTTAAAATAGACTGAGTTTTTATGATTATTATTATTATTTGTTTCGAGTTAATAATGACTTTTCTTGATTCAAATATCGCGATGCCAAAACTGATGTTAGGGGCCGTTTACCCAAACGCTTACCCGGAAAGCACTTACCGGTAGGATTCGACACTCTAACTTACTTTACCGGGTAAGATTATAGTCAATGAAAATGTTATTGTATGCAATAATTCACCTGGTAAGTGCTTACCAGGTAAGAGCCTCACTTACCGGGTAAGACTCTACATTCTTATGATCGCTCTTATCGGGTAAGATTCTTGGCCCTTGCCATCTTCATCAGGTAAGATAAATGGTCTGGTAAGTGCTTACCGGGTAACCACAAGGGTTGTGGTGTGGTAGTAAAGGCTTGGGGAGTTCATAGCGCTCAACCCGGGTTCGATCCCCACTAGCAGCACTTGTGGCCACTGAGGATAAACTCAGGGTTGCACGCTTTAGCAGCTGGGCCAAAGGCCCTAATTGTCAGGGATTAGTCTGGCCATAGGCCCAGGATACCCTTTCCAAAAAAAAAGTGCTTACCGGGTTAGCGTTTAGTAAACGACCCCTTAGTTTATCATTTTTCTTAATTTTGCTCATTTCAGATCTCTTATATGATGGATAAAAATATATTTTTCTACCATAAAATTGGGTTTATGGAAGATCAAACAATTTTAAGCTACTTCGCTTTATTAGACTTTATTTATAGGATTAAAATATAAAGTGGATAGACGTTGTAATAAGTTTATTGGACATTTTTAGGCGTCGTAACAAGTTCTTTTTAGGGCATTTTTATATAATAAAAGAAGAGTCGTATAAGTTATTTTATATATATGACACTATTTGAAAAAGTGTTTTATAAAAAATAAGTCTTATAAAAAGATGGGTTTATATGACACTTTCTCAAAATGTCGTATGAAATAGTTCATGCAACGCTTTGTATTAAAAGTGTCCTGAAAACTTGATAAGACGTCCAAAAACGTCCAAAAAACTTATTACAACGCCTTTAGATAGGACGTTGGTCCCATAAATTAAGTTTATAAAACAGTCTATTAGGACGCTTTGAAATTGGTGGCGTCATAAACCCAATTCTGTCGTAGTATTAGAAGTTAAATATTTATTATTTGAATCTTAATCGAGTTTGTTTTTTTATATTTATTATAGTAAACTTCACTTTTGATTCATAACGTTTGTCGATTTCAACCGATATTGTCCCTAAACCTCGAAAACTAAGATTTGGTCCCTTACGTTTGTCATTTCACAATGGGTTTGGTCCCTTTATCTAACCGTCGTTAACTTTTTTCGTTAAGTCCACCTAAATAAGGGCCATATTGGTCAATTTAAAAATCCATAAATTTATAATATATAAATATTCTAATCTATACTATATTATAAAGCACGGATAGAAAACTCTTAAATACAAATTATTTGGCACAAGGTACCATCATTTTATGCAAGATCTTAAAAATATTTTAATTTACAAGTATCAAAGGGTCTTCCTTTTATGCAGACATTTTCATTTATCACTATTAATTAATATATTATATTACTATAATTTTGTTTTAGTTATATTATTAAATATGTAATTGGTTATTTTTTCTAGATGTCAATAAAATATATAAGATAATCATTGAATTCTAACAAACTACTTAATTTTTTTATATAAAAAACATTATATTATTAAGCCTAAATTAAACAAATTTATAAATAAAAAAACATTATCACTTTCTCAAAACCATCCAAAATCGTACTGTAAATCGACAAAAAAATAAAATGAAACATTAAAATTGTGTTTAATACAAACACAGAATTTTAAAGTTTAATAAATTGTTTATTAATAAATCAAATAACAATTTACATGTTTATTGTGGAATAAGATAAAGTAAAACCTAATCTAAACAAACTTAAGAAACACTAAGAATGTTGCACTAGAAATAGAGAATGGGGGATTGGGAGAGTATAAAAAACAAGGGTTTGTATATATTTAGAAAGATGAAGAATGCTCTTAGATGGAGTGTTGATCTTTCTATTTATACCATATGCATTAAATGTATGGCAGAGTAATTTACACGTGTCCTTCATTTATTGGTTGCATGGGTTTGACTTTAGGAGACATGCTTTCGGTCGTATGATGAACAGTATAGTTGACAGAGTTGTTGTACGAATTGCTGCAGAGGTATGTCTATTCTGACAATCGTACGATGTGTGCAAGGGTAAGACAAAAGAGACTTGAGGCATAAGGTAAGTGATCATCAATCGTTGAATATCTCTTCCTTCAGAGATATAAAGAAGTTCAACTATCGCTAAAACTTTTCCTCAAGTTTCTTCGCGTGTGTAGAATTGTCTTGGCTTCACTGATATCCGCATCAGGTCATGAGTAGACTTATCTTGGTTCAGCAGCTTTGTCTTCGATTCAGTAGTGAACATCTTTTGTCGTGAAACTTGTCTTCAAGGATTACGTCTTTCTGTTTACATGAGAAATCATCAGCGATACTGAACATACTCAGTATTTGATCGCTGATAGTGAAACACTTATACATATGAATGATTACAAGAAAGATCATCAGTGATAACTGAACAGACTCAGTATGATCGCTGATGATGAAACACTAATACATAATGTTAAACGTAATTTTCACTAAGTATAGAAAAGGGTCATTATCAAATCACTGAGAGGGTATGGATCAACAATATCCCCCTATTCGATGATGACAAAGTAACTATGAAGAAAATTACTTTAATGTCAAAATAAAGGATAATCAGGACTCATAACATACACGTCCCAATTACTATTTTGAGGGATCTTTTACAGTACTGATAGAGTTTAGCACTTCACTGAATTTTCATTAATTCAAAGAAAGAATTACAAGAGAGATGAAAATTTTAGGTACAAGTGAAAAACCATCTACTGTAAGTCTAACTAACAGATTAAAAGAAGAAAAAAAATCTATTAGCTATCTATATAGGATTTCAGGACCTTGATCATGTAATCAGGTACTTCTTCTCCTTTTTGCCTTCGATCAGTTGATTCTTATCTAATGATTGTCTTTATCGGTTCAGCTAAAGGGGAGTAGGTACACCATAAGCACAGAAGATCCTTGAGATGATTCAGATGACAGATAGGGATCTCAGAGACTCTTTGGAATCTGAGCTGACCTTCATCATCGTTGAAGAAGATTCCAAAAAGATTCTTCAGGACTTGTCCTGGAATGAATGGTCCACCAGGAGGCAGGGATATAACAAGGATCGAGAGATCAAGAGGAGGCCCGAACAGTTCTCTTATACTTTGGTTATTCTTTATGTCATGATCTTAATTCTTAATAAGAACACACACTCAGAAAACAATATTAAAGAAGCTGCGGAATAGCACTTTAATATTTTGAAAAACAATGCAACAGTAAATAAAAGATCACAACTTGTAAACTTGTATTGAATGATTGAAGTTACAAGATTAAACACACAACCTCAATATTGATGAACAGACTCATCAATACGCATTCTACTTCTCTAGAATCAGGGTTCTAACCTTGAGGTTAATTCTCTCTAAGAAAACTAATAACTCAGAATAATAGTTCTCACAAAAGTTACAGAACTATTCTAAACAAATCTATACATATATTGAAGATAAAGGATAATTACAAAATAATAAAAGATCTTCAATATAAACTTCTATCTTTATCTCCAAACTTCCATGAATATCTTCAGTCCATCCAGCTGTCATCCTTCCATGCGAAGTCTTTATCATATAAGCAGCATTATTCTTCAGCAGCATTAATACTCTAAGCAGTATTAACTCCAGCAGTACTAACTATGCTCAGCAGTATTTGTTAGGTCTGATTTTATAGTAATCATTGTATTTATAGGACTTGGTCAATACTGTGTTTAAAGCTTATCAGTATTGTATTTGACCAAGGGTATTTAAGTCCCTTTGGTCTTTGTGTCTTGTAAGTTCTCACACGCACATTAATCAGAATTCTACTTTGCGCCTCTATTGTCTCTCTCTCTACTTTCTCTCTCTAAGGATTTAGAGATTCTTAGGTTAACAATTGGTATCAGAGCAAGCTAGATCTTGAGAGAATTGATAGATTGTTTGTTTTGATCTGATTTAGTGATTGAAATCGAAAATTTGATCGATTTTATTGAATTTTTTAATAAAATCTCGTTTTCTTGATTTCTCACAAAATTTGGATCTGTTTGTGCTTGATTTTGTGCGAATTTGATTCTCTTATATTCGTTTTCATTAATCGATCATATTTGCTTCTGTGTGTTTCTTATAAAATTCTTGTTTGGATCATCAATTTTGCAAAATTGTGATTTTCTGGAAAAACGGGTTTCGTTACTGTTCTATTCAAGAATTTGAGTTTTAGTGTGTTTTAATCGAAATTGTTTGTTAAAAGTTGTTTTAAAGATGTTTTTGAAGTTCAGTGTATGATTTTCTTGGTTTGATCTGTTTTTGCGAAATCTTACGAGTTTATGAACTTTGCGTTTCATTCTTGAAGTTTGCATTTCATTCTTCAACTTTGCGCCTCATTCATCATACTTTGCGTTTTCAGTTCACATAAGACCCGCAAAGTTCATTGTGCGTTTCAAGTGTCACACGAAAAAGTCAGGTTTTCGGATCTTATTACACGCGCAAAGTTCACTTTGCGTTTCTAGTTAGACCCGCAAAGCTTCACTTTGCGTTTCTAGTTAGACCCGCAAAGTTCACTTTGCGTTTCTAGTGTGACCCGCAAAGTCCACTTTGCGTTTCCCTCAACACCCGCAAACCGCAGTTTGCGTTTCTGTCTTCACCCGCAAAGCTCCACTTTGCGGGTCTCCCTGTTTAAAAAAAAAAGTCTGGAAATTTTTTTTGGTCATCTTTGGAAATATTTTTTTTTACACTGCGAAATAACAAGTATTGTTCAAATTTCATTTTTCACGAAATATTTTTTTTTAAAAACTTCAATTTGATCTGATTTTTGATTTTCTGATATATAGTTTGGGACGGTCATTCACTTCAAGTTGATTATTTTCTCAAGATGTCTTTGCAAGCACAGATCTACAAAAATGACCTCATGATGTCTTTGGGGTCTGATACTCGTCCACCAGTACTGATCAATGAGAACGAATTCGAACAGTGGCAGGATCGGTTCATCAACTTTATTGAAAGGCAACCAAATGGGGAAAACATGATGAAATCTCTGTATGAGGGTCCTATGGTGAAGAAAATGAAAGTAATCCCAGCTACTGCTACTACTCCAGGTACAGCAGTTGAAACTCCTTTGAGTGAATATGACGAAAAAGAGCTATCAAGATATAAAGCAGACAGTCTGGCTAAGTCAAATCTGATCCTTGCTCTTCCCAACTCCATTTATAACATAATCGATTGTTTCAAACATAATCCAATGTTGATGTGGACACAACTTGAGAAGATTATGCTTGGTACTGCTATGTCTACTCAGTTACGACAGACCAGATTCATGAACAACTTTGAGAAGTTCCAAGCTACGGATGGAGAAAGTTTGAAGAGTGTGTTTGATCGATTTTGGGCTGTCATCAATGATCTTTTCAAGATTAAAGTTACCAAGACTGAATTGGAGGCTAACTTGAAGTTTCTGAACGCGTTACAACCTGAGTGGAACAAGTCTTGCCACAGAATGAGAAACGATGTTAGAATCTCAACAATGCCAATTCAGGAGTTATATGAAATCTTGATGACAGATGAATCTATGGTAATGGAGAAGAAGGCAAAGATGGATAAGAAGAATAAGCCTCAGTCAGTAGATCCCATTGCTCTTATTGCTAGCCAACTGGTTGAGCAAACTTTGACTGAATCAACCTATGATGGGTCTACAGATGATGATGATGATGGTGAAGCTCTAGAGAAGGCCATGACTCTTTTGACTCAGCTTTATCAGAAACGGTTCAATAACAGATCTGGGTCAAACAATCTGCAGTTTACTTCTGGTTCTAAGACTGGTTCTTCTTCAAAGACATACACTCCAAAGTATGAACAGGCTAAGACAGTTGATCAGAAGAAAGATGACAAAAAGGTGATAAACTGCTTTAACTGTGGAAAGCCTGGACATATGGTCAAGGATTGCAGAGTCAAAGTGGTAAAGAATGCTGATTTTTACCGAAAGTAGTTGGCTCTAGCTGAAAAGAAGGAGAGTGGAACTGTACTGCTAGCTGAAGAAGAGTACTGGTTGGATCATTCGGACGATAAGGCTGAAAATGAGGAGACTGCAGCCATGTGCTTTGTTGGTGACGATCAAAGTGATGATGAGGAAGATGATACCTCATCTGATGGTTCTAAGGTAATATCTGATTTTAAATATAACTTCTTCTTATCTCAAATGAATGTTTTTATCTCTGCCTTGCATGATCTGCGTTCAAAGTTGGTTTCTGAAAAGTTTAAAAATCAAGAAAAGTCTGATTTTATTAAGAAACTGCAAATTTCTTTAAAAGATGAAAAGTCAATTTTAATTGATATAAAAGAGAAATTTCAAAAGCAGTTAGTTGATCTTGAAAAATCAAATCAGACTTATCGTGATTCTTTGACTGATCTGAATTCTTCAAATAAAATTCTTTCTGAGAAAGTAATTGTTTTAGAAAGGAAATTATATAAAAGAGAACAATCTGAGCAAACCATTTACATGAACAAGCCAAGGAGTGAAGAAGCTATTAAGGATAGATGGGTACTTGGTTTTGACAATCCTCATTTTTTAAACAAAGTGATAGACGAAGTTCCCACTATATATAAATACGAATATCTAAATCTTGCACACTATGGTCCTCAATTCAAATTCTTTTGGACTAGTGAAAAGCAAATTTTAGATATTGAAAATGAGAAAAGGATATATAAAAAAAATGAAATTCCTTTTGTTTATACTTCTGAAAATGCAAAATATTTTCCGAAAAAATCGAGAAGAGGAAAAAGAGTTTTAAATGACATATCTTCTACCAAATCTTTAATATCTGATGATTTTATTAATCCTTATGCACCTAATACTTCTAAGGAAAATAGTTCTCCAATCTCTTATGATTCGAAGAAATATATTCCTCCGATAGTATTAGAAGGAAAAATCATAGATCTTGAAGATCAGATAGAAGATCAAAATATTTTAAAGAAAATTGAATCTGACATTATTCTTTCTTTTATGACTTCAAGTCTAAAAGAAAATATATTTTCTCAAAAATCAGATTCTATTTCTAACATCTCTTCTGATTTCAAGGAAAATAAAAAGGAAGTTTCAAATTTTAAAATCCTTTCTCAAAATTCTTCAGATTCCGAGGCTAGTTCTACAATATCAAATGCTAAGATTGATCTCTTTGATAAAGTTTCTTCTTCTGATTTAATTATTGATAATTCTTTACTCCTAAATGATCAATTCTATAAAAAGAAGCGTAAAAGAAGAAGATCAAGGAAGTCAAAGAAACATGACTCTGTTTTATCTGAATATTATAATGTTTCTGTTCTTTATTCTTCAGATCGGACTGTGAGGAAGTCGCCAAGACAGATCTGGAGAAAGAAGCAGATATCTGAGGAATCTTTTGTTGATGGGGATAAATGTGTAGACAAACTTTATTACAGTGATTCATTTGCTTCATGTAATAAAATTTCAAAATACTCTAGAAAGCAAATGTTTCAAATTTCAAAATATGTCTCATGTTCTTCCTCATATTCGAATTCTGATGATTATGCTTTCTCTTCTGATGAGTGTGATTATTTTTCTGATCATATTCCTCGTGCTTTATCTGATAAATCTGCTCATTATTTTCCCGTAAGAACTGCAACTAACAAACAAGGGCCCAAATTCAAGTGGGTACCCAAATCTTTATCTGATTCAAAGTTGCAGGCATCACATGTTAAGGGGGAGTAAGGGAATTTTGGCTTCTAAGTATTTCAGCTTAGAACCCGTACTTCAACGACATTGACTTCTAAACACATACAGTTTAGAACTCGTTCTTCATAGTTAAGCTTCTGACTAATGAGATACTGTGAGTACATCAATTTTATTTCCGCTGCATATATCTCTGATTATGGTGTGTTCCAGTTTTTCTCAATGTTTCAAGAATCTGAGTTTGTTTATCTATCTCATGAATTTGTATTACCCAAAATTTTCTTTTAATATGAGACACAAATTATTTTTATAATGTGAAAGATGAAATAGTTGAATTTTATTTTGTTCCAACTAAATATTAATTAAAAGTTTAAATCTTTACAAATTTTATTCTATAAAGTAAAGTTTTACACTTTTTCTTTCCTTTGAATAAAATATGTGTCTAGGATAAATTTTCAAGTTCTTTTGTTTATATTAAAGGTTTTATATGGTCAAATTTCAAGTCTTACAAAAGTTGAAAAGTCAGCAACATGTTTGAAACTTTTATTTCTGCTTTAAAGATATGTGAGTCAGAATTTTTATAGTTTACTTTGCTTAGACTATCTAAACGATCAAAATTTTAGATTGGAATGAAAATATGGGCTAAGCATTTAGACGTTGATCTGAGTGATTGAGATGAATATTAAATTCTTAAAATACAGAAATCTCTAAGTTTAAAAGTTTGTACCTGTGACCTTTCTGGTTTGGGAAAGTAAGTTTCTCGGGATGCTTGTCATCTGGTCCCCTAAGGTCAATTGGTCTGGGAGTGATCGAACAGAAATCCTTCAATAAAACCAGATCGAAAGTCATGTTCTACTGGTATGAATGGGTTTAGGATATGTCGATGTAGCCTTTCTGATCTGGGAGAGTAAGTTCCAAGGGGTGCTTGACACCTAGTCCCCTAAGGCCAACTGGTCTGGGAGTGGCTGGCCCAAATCCTGCAATAGGGTCAGATAGAAAGTTACGTTTACGACATGTTCTTTACTTAATAAACTTTTTGATCAAAAGATGCCAAAGTGCACGCGCTTAAAAGATGCCAAAGAGCACACTCATGTTAAGATGCCAATGAGCACAATGCTAAAAGATGCCAATGAGCACACATCTCATGATACTTGGTGATATGTTTGAGTTGCGATAAATCTGTAAATTTATGAATATCTTAATTCTTGATGGCTTAGTGTTAGTACATGCAAAGTTCTGTATAATATTTTTAGAATTACATTTTCTTGAAGCTAATCGAAGATTCGCATATGAGCACACTGAATAGATTGCTGGAAGTTTTGAAACTGAACATGTTTTAACTTGATATGCAATTAAACTCGTTCTTTTATCTTACAACATATGTTTGATTTCAAATGATTGATAAATTTGTGATATTTTACTCTGTAAAATTTAATTTGTTTAGTATTTAAAATTTTATATGTTTAGTTGTTTCAAAATTTACATTCAGTATATTTTTCTTTCTACATTAATTTCTGATCACTGTGTTCTCATAAATATATTTTAATGGGTTTATGCATTATTCAAGGGGGAGTGAACAAAGAGATGTTTCAAAGATTACATCTGTTTTTGAGGGGGAGTGTCTGATTTTCTTTACATGAATGTTATCTCGAATTGTCTTATCTAATGCATTTGTGTAGGGGGAGTCAAAGAGCTTTCAAAGGTAAAAAATTTCTAAGGCAGCTTTGCGCTTCACACATAGCCCGCAAAGCTTGTTTTGCGCATCAAGCATGACACGCAAACCTTGCTTTGCGTATCAAGCATGGCACGCAAACCTTGCTTTGCGTCTCCCATGTGGAACGCAAACCTTAGTTTGCGCTTCCTGCATGGAACGCAAACTTCCTCTGTTTTCTCTGTTTCTTTGATTTTGCAGATCTTTCCCTGTCTCGTCTCCGACATTTGCATGACCAAGTTGATCAAGATCATCAAGGTCATGAGGGGGAGAAGTCAAGGAGAAGTCAAGGAGAAGTTAAAGAGACAAAGAGTTCAAAAGATTATCTGCTGATCAAGATTCGCTCAAAAATTCCATTCACTCAGCTATTTCAAATTATTTTGCTGTTCTTGCTCCGAAAACCACAGTTCATTCAAGATCATTCAAAAGAGATGTATCGTCTTGAGCTTAAGCAGCAAAGAAAATTTTCAATCTGCAAGATGCTGAAAAGAATTTTTTTTCTTAAAAGTCAGAAAGCTTCTGAAAGTCGCTTTGTTGGTCCGTGTTGTTATAGAAGATAATTTTTGAAGACCAAAGCGCCAATGATTACTAAGGGGGAGATTGTTAGGTCTAATTTTATAGTAATCATTGTATTTATAGGACTTGGTCAATACTGTGTTTAAAGCTTATCAGTATTGTATTTGACCAAGGGTATTTAAGTCCCTTTGGTCTTTGTGTCTTGTAAGTTCTCACACGCACATTAATCAGAATTCTACTTTGCGCCTCTATTGTCTCTCTCTCTACTTTCTCTCTCTAAGGATTTAGAGATTCTTGGGTTAACAATATTAATCTCTTCAAGCAGTACTAACTTTGAACTAGCAGTACTAATCTTGTTCAGCAGTATTAATCTTCAACTGGCAGCATTAATCACTGAAGTAGCAACCAGAAGTAGTAACCATGTTCTTCTAGCAGCATTAACTTTACTTAGCATTTCTTCAGTTCCCAACAATCTCCCCCTAACTTGACTTTTAGGAAGAGAAGTCAAGTTCTTCATCTGATCTTCTTAGATGTTCCCAAAACTTCATCATAACTTAAATTCCTGTGTTTGCATCCAACCCCAAACTCTGATTGATTGTTCTTTGGATCAAATACTTTGCCATTTCTGAATTTTCAACACATCCAAGCTTCTTCTTCAACATTAAATGAATTTTCAATCTGCTATGGTTGTATACTTTATCCACTAGGAAGTATTCTATGTGATTTCTATCCAAAGTCACAGAATATACTCCACTAGTTTCATATAAAGTCCAATTGGTAACTGCTTGAAACACATTTCTTATGACATGCTCCATTTCTTTAGGTTTGAAAATCATACACAGATACTCCATCACCAGTTTTGTAATTGAAATCCCTGGAGCTTTCAACTGATCTGCATACAACTTCATCCCTATATCAAACATTTCTTCAATATCAGACCTTGAGCATGTTCTGACAATCTTGGCCCAAGTACTGTAGACTTCATACTTTTCATCTTTCCTCTTCAGCCTTATGTACTCTTTTCCATCTACCTCCAGTACATCCCAGTGAATGACTTCAGGAGGCTTAACTCCTACAGGTTCTGCTGAAATTGGTTCAGGCACTTTGTCCATCACTACCATGTACATCTTTACATCCCCAGAGCTTGAAGGCTCTTTCTTTTCTGAAGACTCAGGTGCCTCTTCTTCTTCAGCAACCTTCTCAGCCTCTATTTCAGCTATTCTAGGCTTCTTTGTTATCTTTCTCCTTGCCATCATCTTTGTCCTTTTTAAAGTCCTTAGACTTTCACCAATAGTGTCTTCCTTCTTTGGAGTTTCTTGTTCATCTGGAAAAGGTTTTTCTATGAAATCATTGCTCTCTTTCATTCTCTTCTCCATCTCCACCCTGGCAGTTTCATTTCCTTGAAGTTTTGTCATCTCTACATCATACAGCCCTTTGATTTTCTCAAAAGACATCTTTGAAAACATTTCTACTTTGACACCTACAACACCCTTGAGAAAAGTAATCATTTTCTTTCTCTCTTGAGCACCAAGGTATGTCTTTGAAGGTTGTCTTTTCTTTGCAGCCATTTTGATTTTTTCAGACTTCCTCAGAGATGTGGCTTTCTGCTTGGCTATTTCAGTTGCTAGGCTTTGTTGATAGGCTTTATTCAGTTCTGCAGCCATTGCTTTTGCTATCTCTCTATCTTTTGCCACTTGCACAGTTTCTGCTTCTTCAAGTTCAGCTTGTAACATTCTAGCCAGAGCTTCATCTGACTCAATCAACTTCTGCTTTTTCATTGGTTGATCAGGTTCAACTAGCTTTGCTTTGCCTTTCTCTTTACTTACCACCTTCTCAATACTAACTTTCTTGACAGCTTCAACATTGTCTTTGATGACAACTCCTTTGGCCTTTGAAGTGACCTTGGGAGTATCATACTTGGCTTTGATTAATACTTCAGCTGTCTCAAGTTCTTCCAGATTTCTTCTTTGAAGATCACTTAACACTTCTTTCACCATTTCTGCTGCTTCATTTAGTTCAGCAGTATTAACAGTTTCTGCTGCTTGGCTTGACTCAACAGCATTAACTGTTATTGCTTCTTGTTCTGTTACTGCTTCTTTCTCTTTTTCTGCTGCTTATACAAACTCAGTTTCCACAGCTTGTTGCTCCCCCTCAACATCCACTTTCTCTTGTTCCCCCTTAGCTTTGGCATCAGCTTCTGACTCCCCCTTTTTGGGAGCATCAGTCACTGGTTTCCTCCTTCTTAGTACAAATTGTTTCTTCTTCTTTTGCAGAATCAATTTCCTTACCATTTGCTTCAAGTTGACAATTTGTTCTTGTTGTGACAGAACTATCATTTTAAGCTCTTCAATATCTTTGCCTTGTTTGATCACATCTACGTTGATGTTTCCCATGGTTTCCATCAATTCAAAATAGTTATATCTGTCCTCACCTTCTCCAGAAGTGTTACCCTCTTTTGAAGGATCATTGGATCTTTTTGTAGTGGAAGTCTTCTGCCTAGCAGAAGCACTATCCACCCCCGTGGTTTCTTGGCACCTGGGACCTTTGGATGATTGCTCACCCAAAGTTGCCATGGGGAAGGTCTTATTGATGTTACCACTGACCTCCTCTGTGCTAGCAGGAGTAGTGGCAGCCTTAGCACCCATATGCTCAACCTCCACCTCAGTGAGCACCTCCTTGGGGTTGGGAGACACCCCTGTGGTTTCCCTATAGATATTCTCTAAAGGAGAATTCTCCCTTAGAGGGCTTGAAGGCTCAGTGGGTGATGGTACAAGAAGGGAAGGAGCCTTCTTTACCTGTTTCCTTGTATAAGTTTGGGTGATTGGAGAAGTAGGCTTATGAAGTAGGGACTGTGGGATAGATATAGAGTGGGAAGGTTGGGATTGGCTAGCAGTGGGATGGTCTGATGAGGGCCTTGACCCTGCTGCCATACCTTCTTCAGTGTAGGACACCACCATCATTGTAGAGAACAATGGGGTGTCAACTCCTTCCGAGTCCAGAGGGGATCTTTTCATGTTTGAAAAGACCTTACCTTTGGGGATTTTTGGTACATATACCTCATCAAAATGAGGCATATCCGTCAATTCATGGGTGATAACTTCTTGAACAAACCTGGGGTACATATAAAAACTCTTTTTACTTCCCAGGTTTGAGACAAGATCATTAAAAATCATTTGAGAAAAATTATACTTTCTGGCAGTGGCCAAGCACACCAAAGCATAAGCAATGGTGCTACTAAACTCACTCCATCCAGTAGTCTTTTTAGAAATACAATGCATTAAGGTATGAACAAGAAAACGCCATTGGGTATAAAATTTAGCCTTTGAGAATTTAAAACCACCCAACTGGCCTCCATACCCCATTCTTGACAAAGTTGAGAATAATTCCTCATTAGGAATAGAGGTTATACCTGCAGCATCGTCTAGACGTAGGTAGATGCGTATCACCTCTTCAGTAACTGTTAAGGGTTTTTCACACACCCTTGTCTTGATCATTTGCACACCATTCTCAGTAACAATGGTTGCATTAGCCCAAAATTGCCTTTGATGCTCTATGTAAATAGTTGGCGATACAGTGAGAGCATGGGCAATGTGGCTTGTCTTGAGAAAATCCACAATCTGGTGGAATCCAGCGGCCTGTTTGGGCTTCTGTAGCATTGCAATCTCATTATGCTCATCTACGAATGACATGGATGCCATTGATTCTTGAATGTTCTTGCTTGAAAAACTTAGTACTTGAGAGAAAAAGGGTTAGAGCGCAAGTGAACAGTATGCAAAGAGTCGTTATGAACTTTTAGGCGGGCAAAGGGTATTTATAGTATACGGGACATAAGCAGTATTAACCTAGAGCAGTATTAACTGACTAGCAGTATTAACTGAGAGCAGTATTAACCACTAGCAGTATTAACTTAGAGCAGTATTAACCACTAGCAGTATTAACTAACTAGCAGTATTAACTGAGAGCAGTATTGACTACTAGCAGTATTAACTGTGCACTGGTAGTATTAAAAATGCACTGGCAGTATTAACCATACTTACTCTTTTTGAAGCTTGTGAAGGTTTGATCAAGGCAATAACTTCCTGTTAAAGATGATTAGCAGCACACAAATAACCAAAGTAGCAGGTATAGAAACACCTTTTAAAACATGAGCTCATTCAGAGTTGATCATGTCCACACTTGAGACCAAGAAAGTGAATCTACCCACATCAAAAGCTTTAGTGAATAGATCTGCAAACTGGTTGTCAGTGTGGACTTTAGCAACTTGAATGAGTTTCTTTTCATTGCAATCTCTGATAAAGTGATACCTGATCTCAATGTGCTTTGTTTTGGAGTGCTTGACTAGATTGTTAACAATGCTTATAGCACTGCTATTGTCAATAAAGATTGGAGTGTGAAGAAATGTTACCCCATAGTCCAACATCTGATTTTGAATCCAGAGAACCTGAGAGCAGCAACTTGCAGCAGCAATATACTCAGCTTCTGTTGTTGATAAGGACATTGTGGTTTGTTTCTTACACTGCCAAGACACTAGTCTTGAACCCAAAAGTTGACATCCCCCTGAAGTAGACTTTCTGTCCATGTTGGCACCACCCAAGTCACTATCTGAATAAGCAATCAAGTCAAATGAAGATTCATATGGATACCAAAGACCTAATCTAGGTTGCCCTCTTAAGTATCTGAAAATCCTCTTCACAGCTTGAAGATGTGATTGTTTAGGCTTGACTTGGAATCTGGCACATACACACACTGGAAATATGATGCCTGGTCTTGAGTTTGTGAGATACATGAGAGATCCAATCATTGATCTGTATAGATGGACATCAACATCCTCCCCCTCAAGATCAGTAGTGATCTGTTTGTGAGTTTCCATTGGTGTGCTTGCTGGCTTTGAGTCTTTTAAACCATATTTATCCAGGATGTCTTGTACATATTTTGACTGACTGATAAAGATCCCATCTGGCTGTTGTTTCACCTGAAGTCCAAGGAAGAAGGTAAGTTCACCATTGAACTCATTTTAAAGCTCTTGTGCATCAACTCTTCAAAGTCTCTGCACATCTGATCTTTTGTGGATCCAAAGATGATATCATCCACATAGATCTGAACTAATAGGATGTCCTTCTTACTTCTTTTAATGAATAAAGTCTTGTCAATTATGCCCCTTTCAAACCCATTCTCCAAGAGATAGGTAGACAGAGTGTCATACCATGCTCTTGGGGCTTGATGTAGACCATAGAGTGTTTTCTTCAGTTTGTATACTCTGTCAGGATATGAAGGATTTTCAAAACCAGGTGGTTGACATACATATACTTCTTCATCAATTGTACCATATAGAAATGCACTCTTTACTTCCATTTGATAGACCTTGAAATTCATGTATGAGGCATAGGCTAGGAACAGCCTTATTGCCTCTACTTTTGCCACTGGAGCAAACACTTCATCATAATCTATGCCCTCTTCTTGAGTGTTCCCTTGTGCCACAAGCCTTGCTTTGTTCCTGATCACAATACCTCTATCATCCTTTTTGTTTCTGAAAATCCACTTGGTGCCTATAGCTCTGTGACCTTTTGGAAGGTCCACCAAGTCCCAAACATCCTGTAGTTTGAATTGAAGTAACTCTTCTTGCATGGCTTCTATCCAACTTGAATCTTTCATTGCATCATAGGCCTTCTTAGGCTCAATCTGGGACAGGAAGCAGGAGAGTACTGTGTGTTGTTGATCTTGCAGCTCTTGAAGTCTGCTTTGATTCCTTGTAATGATAGGAGAAGAGATGTCTCCTATTACCAGCTCTGGAGGATGATTCTTTTGTGTTCTAGTCTGAAAACTAGGTTCTTCATTAAGTCCCACCTCTAGATTGGAATCATTTAAGTCAGCTGAGGGGATCACCTCAGCTACTTCTAGCTCTTTGTGCACTGAAGATTCCTCATCTCTTCTTTCTTATTCACTCTGAATTGGCTCAGATATAGTTTCTTTTTCACAGAATTCAACAAGTTCTTTTGTAGGCATAGGAAAGATCACAGACTGAGGTATATCGTCTTGAACTTGTGTAGCCCCTGATCCTCCACTTTCTGAACCTGCATAATCATCACTACTGAAACCAAAAGAGTTAGTTAATGAATCAATGTCAAACAGCCACTGAGGACCAGACCCAATAGGATTTGGTGTGTTCTCATTGCATTTGACATTGTCACTTTCCTCAATTATTCTAGAAGAAGTATTAAAAACTCTGTAAGCCTTACTCTGAGATGAGTAACCAACAAGAAATCCATCATCTGCCTTGCTATCAAACTTTCCTAAGTGAGATTTGGTATTGAGAATTGTACAAGGACACCCAAAAGGTTTGAAAAATCCAATAAAGGGTTTTCTTTTATTTAAAAGCTCATAAGGTGTCTTGTTTTTAGGCTTGACTACTAGTACTCTGTTTTGGACATAGCAAGCAGTGTTAACTGCTTCTGCCCAGAAAGTTATTGGAAGTTTAGAATCAGCTAACAGAGATCTAGCAGCCTCAATTAGTGTCCTATTCCTTCTCTCAGCAACACCATTTTGTTGTGGAGTCCTAGGAGCACTGTATTGTCTCTCAATTCCTTTTTCCTCACAAAAGGTGTTTAGGTCAATATTTTTAAATTCAGTACTATTGTCTGACCTAATGATTTTTACTTTTTGATTAGTTTGGTTTTCAATTCTTAGAATAAAGGATTTGATCAGTCCACATGTCTCATCCTTAGTCCTTAGAAAATATACCCAAGTAAATCTAGAGTAATCATCAACAATAACTAGACAGTATGATTTCTTCCCTATGCTCATAACATTTGTAGGTCCAAACAGATCCATATGCAATAAATGAAGAGAAGAAGAAATAGTGTTCACTTCTTTGGACTTATGAGAAGTTTTGTGTTGTTTGCCTTTAAGACATGCAACACAATGATCATCACATGAATAGACTTTAGAAGGCAAACCTCTTACAAGGTTGTTTTTAACAAGTTTATTTATTGTTTTAAAATTCATGTGACACATCCTTCTGTGCCAAAGTGATGATTCATCCAGAGAAGCTTTTGAAACAAGACAATTTATGGATGAATCAGATGAAACACTTTCCATATCTAAACAATATACATTGTCCTTTCTAGGGGTTCTTAGTAGTATCATCTTTTCATCAACTACCTTGAATCCAGGAGCAAGGATAATACATTCAGATTCTGTAAATAATATACTATGTTGTTTGTCACAAACCTGTGATACACTTAACAGGTTGTACCTTAAATGTTCAACATAGAATACATCCTCAAAGGTCATTTTACCTTTGGTCACATTACCTTTACCACTGATTTTACCTCCATCTGGAGTATTCCCAAAAGCAACATGCCCACCATCAATCTTCTTGAAGTTCTTGAGGCAAGACATGTTCCCTGTCATGTGCCTAGAGCAACCACTATCAACATGCCAGATGCTCTTCCCCTTGAGCTGTTGGTTGCCCTGCACATTAGATTAGACAATTAGTATTGATTGGGGACCCAAGCCAAAGTGGTCTTGGGTCTCCCTTTCTCATCAAAATACTTACATTCCTTTTTAATAAGGTTTTTAAAATCAGAACACTTGGTATTTGAGTACTTTGTCAAGATTATTGGTCTAGCAGCACTAATACTAGAAGCAGTACTATCTTTAGAAGTACTAACAGAGTTAGCAGTACTAACAGGTTTGGCAAAATTAACCTTGTTGGCAGCACTAACAGAGTTAGCAGTATTAACATTTGCAGAAGTACTAACAATGTTAGCAGCACTAACATTGGTAGCAGTAGTATTGCTTCTAGTAGCACTATCACTGTCAGCAGCACTATTTGTGGTAGCAGTACTAACAGCTTTAGTGCTTTTAGGTATCCAAATCTTGACACTGTCTTTCCCATTCTTTTTCTTCATGTGGCTATTAGATTTGACAACTTTCTTAGCCACATGGTTTTTTTCTTTCTTCCTATAACCAAAGGGTTTTTGAGTAGGTCTCTGAAAATTCATCCTTTGGTTCATAGGATTGAAATAGCAATATTTGGCAATGTGATTAAGCTTTCCACAAATAAAACAGGGTTTTGGTCTATTGATTTTACTCAGATCAACCCCTTGTTTTTGTGCCCATTGATTATTCTAGTTCCTTTGATTACCCCTCTTTTTATCATGTTTTTGGGGCTCAGATTTACTGCAAGCACACTGTTTGCAAGGGACAGGGTTTACAGCAGTGGTATGCTTATAGTGAATCTCCTTGTTCTTTCCCTCAGTCTTCTCTACCTTATTTGACTTGACCCAATGCTTTCCACATCCTTCATTGGTAATTATGTGGCTTTCTACAGGAATCTCACCACTCACAGTGCTCACAGTGTTGTCCTTAGTTTTGACAGTTTCTTTCTCAGTTTTATCCTTAACAACTACTTCATCTAAGGGATCAATCTCAGTGGCTCCCTCAGGCAGGTCCTTCCTATCCTTTGAATCTAACAAGTCTGAACTAGGAGGGATGTAGTTGTTGTTGTAGGGTGGTGGTGTGGTATTGTACCCTATTCCTCTTCTCAGTTTATCATGAATCTGAGTTTGTAGTAAAGAATCCATTGCTTTAGAAGCATTGGAAAACTTTTCTACATCTAGCTTGACTTTAGCTAGCTCTCCTCTTAACTTTTCACTCTCCTCTTTGGATTGGGTCAGTTGAAGTTCTAGGTCATTCTTCTCCCACTTCTAGTAGTTTGTGTCATAGGAATGTTGAAGCTCATTGGCTTGAAAACTCTTAATCTGCTCTTCAAACCTCTCAACAATCCTAACATAGTCTTTTATGTCCTTTTCTAATCTCTTCAGGTCATCACTCATTTTCTGGTTGTGATCCCTGTACCTTTTAACATTGTTAATGCAGTTTTGAGTACAAAGATTAGAAGTTACCTCTGTTGGGAGATCAGACACCTCTGCCATTAAAGCTTGGTTTTGGATAGCCTCTTCTGCTTGATCACTCCAATCAAACCCCATACCTTGTTGAGAGACTAGGGCTTGAGCAGAGTTTCTGTTATTATTGAAGCTTCCAGACTGTGCTTGTTGGTGGTTGTTGTTGTGAGACACTCCACTTCTGCATTCTCTAGCAAAGTGTCCCTTCTGATGACATTTATAGCATTCCACCTTTGACTTGTCAAATCCAGCTCCATCTTCTCTTCTTTGGGAGAAATTGTTCCTCCCAGTTCTCTTGATGAACTTCTTGACTCTCATAGAGAGCATGACCATCTGCCATTTAATGTCCATCTCTTCAAGATCATCTGGATGGAGCTGTTCCAAGTCATCATTAATTAGAGAAGAGTTTCCATGACTGGATATAAAGGCTTCAAACACAGAATCAGTGCCTTTCTCTTGATTTGCTCCATTAGCAGCACTAACTAATTCAGGATTAGAGGTAGAATCAATTGATGCTGATAGGATTGCAGCATTGTGAACATACCCAGAAGGCTTCTTCTTAGCCTCTACGTCAGATTCAAAAACTCTTAGATCATTGTATAGATCATCAAGCTCCTTTTCTTCCAGTTGATCATTCTGTCTGAAAGAAACAATATACATGGTCCATTCATCACCTAGGGACCTTAAGAACTTCCTATTTAGATCACCTTGATCAATTTGTACTCCAACTGTAGCTAGTTCACCAATAAGCTTGTTGAACCTGCCAAAAGTTTGAGTCATGGACTCATTCTTTGTTGACATAAAGTTCTCATACTGTTGCTTCAGTATGGCCTTCTGATTTCTCTTGGTACTTTTGGTACCAGAGAATCTTTTCTCAAGAGCATTCCAGAGCATCTGTGCATCAGTGCAATTACAGAACTGATGTTGATATTCATTGGGAATAGCCAAGAGCAAAGTGCTCAAGGCTTTCATCTCTGTCTGTCTAGTCTTTCTCTCTGCATCAGTTTTTGGTGGTGTCCTCTTTCCATCTGCACCAATCTTTCCTGCTTCAGAAGGGCCATTCTCAATGATGTCCCACATAGAATAGTCAGCGAGGAGTATGTACTGCTTGATTCTGATCTTCCACATGTCGAATTCATTGGGTCTGAGCATTGGAACCTTTGAGACCAAGGTACTGTTTGATTCAACAATGTTTTCCATGATGAATAAGATTTCTGAGAATACAGGCTCTGATACCACTTGTCAGGATCTTAATTCTTAACAAGAACACACACTCAGAAAACAATATTAAAGAAACTGCGGAATATCACTTTAATATTCTGAAAAACAATGCAACAGTAAATAAATGATCACAACTTGTAAACTTGTATTGAATGATTGAAGTTACCAGATTAAACACACAACCTCAATATTGATGAACAGATTCACCAATACGAATTCTACTTCTCTAGAATCAGGGTTCTAACATTGAGGTTAATTCTCTCTTAAGAAAACTAATAACTCAGAATAATAGTTCTCACAAAAGTTACAGAACTATTCTAAACAAATCTATACATATATTGAAGATTTTTATAATTACAAAATAATAAAAGATCTTCAATATAAACTTCTATCTTTATCTCCAAACTTCCATGAATATCTTCAGTCCATCCAGCTGTCATCCTTCCATGCGAAGTCTTTATCATATAAGCAGCATTATTCTTCAGCAACATTAATACTCTGAGCAGTATTAACTCTAGCAGTACTAACTATGCTCAACAGTATTAATCTCTTCAAGCAGTACTAACTTTGAACTAGCAGTACTAATCTTGTTCAGCAGTATTAATTTTCAACTGGCAGCATTAATCACTGAAGTAGCAACCAGAAGTAGTAATCATGTTCTTCTAGCATCATTAACTTTACTTAGCATTTCTTCAGTTCCCAACACTTTAACAATTATAAGGGGGTGTTTGGGATTGCTTATTAAAAAGCTTATTAACTTATTCTGGTATGGTACCAGTAATAAGCAATTTTTAGTGTTTGGAAGGAAAAAAATGTTTATACCAGTTTGGGACCGGTGAGAAGGAGTTTTTTGATAAGTCAATCCATTTAACTTATTTGAAACAACTTATCAGGTTTCAAAACCAAATTACCTTTTTACCCTTTTTTAACCCTAAACATCGTATCTTCTCCTCTCATCCTCTCCTCACAACGTATCTTCTCCTCCTCTCATCTACACGACTGTCTCCTCTCATCTGCTCCTGCTCGGTGGTCGATCACCGGTTTCTCATAACTAATTTAGTTTACAGAATGTTGTGTGAACTGGTGCTTCGTCAACAACGAAACCCCCAAAAGGAAAAGATGCTGCCAAAATCTTGTTCTTCATTATGTGATTTTTCTTGGAGTTCGGATTTCCCAAAGGTACTGCAAAGTCTTCAATTTTTGATATTTTAGTTAAACCCTGACAACCGGTACACCTTTTCAATCGGATTCATAAGGTTTCTCAGATACATGTTCTTGTGGTTTTATTAGAATCGTGACGATCATTTGATTGATTGAAGTTTGTGTGATTGATTGGTTAATTCAAGTTGATTTTTGGTTTGGTTGTTCTTAATTTTGCCAATTATGGCGGATGGAGACGAAAACGATGCCATGGTTTGCTTGTTCTTGATTTTTTGTTTGGTTATACTTTTCAATCATTTTATATGTATAAGCAAAATATGTCAAACACTAAAATATAATTTATCAGCTTGTTACGTTTTGGTACTGTTATAAGCTAATTCAAACATTTTTTATAAATCTTCGTTTAATACCACATAAGTTGATAAATACTTTTAAAAAAATTATTTTAAATAAGCAATTCCAAACAACCCAAGTTTGTAACATTTTATTACCAACAATTATACTAATTTTTTTCTAAAATAGAGTAAAAACAATCTAAATTTCTAAAAAAGTTTGCATCCAACTCCAACAGCTATTCTATTTTAGCAAACTCTAGCATTAATTATCTTATTAAAATATTCAATTTATTTAATTATATTTTTAAAATATTCAATAAATGGAAAATTGAGAGATTTTGTTTTTTGTTTTTTTGAGGGTAATGATTAGTTTTGAGGAAAAACCATTTATTTAGGGATTTCTCTAAATTTAGAGATTTTTACAATCTGTCTCAACTTTTCTCTATTTTAGCATAAATGATAACATAGTTGTTTGAGAACAAAAATACTAAAATTCCAATTTTTTCTATTTTAACGGTTGGAAATGCTCTTATATATTTTGATGGTTTAAATCGCAAGTGTTGTTACTCCATGCTTCTGAAAACCCTACAAAACCCTCCTTTCAGACCGGAATTTGGAATAACTATGAACGGGATTATTCAAGCGTCCAAAAGATCGCTTCTCTCCCTCTCTAGAACCCTACTTCCTAACATCCACGAACAATTTCCTCTTCAAATCAACAAATTCACATCCAGATTTCTCCCAATTTATGCTACGACTACATTTTCCACTTCAACTCTCCAACACAAGTCACCATTTGAATCAAATCTTCTTCGCATGCTTACAAACGAGATCGAGTTCGAGTCAGAATATGCCCCTCAACCGGTAAGTTACAAACTCAATACATTATTTGATTACTGTTGTTAAATTTTATCAATTGGTTCCCTTTCTTAGTACAATTTAAAAGTAGATGAACAGGAAAATGTGAAATTTGTTCTTCCTTTTGAATTCTCTGAGACTTTTTTAGGGTGAAATGTTTCATAATTAAATTTTGATGGAATAACTGAAACAACCAAATCGGGAGCAATGTACTACTTTCAGGGCATAGAGTACAACTTTAATAGTCTAATGTGCAAGTTATTGGTTTAAAATGTTAATCACACTTTATTATATTGAAATTCAAATTTTGTTACTGGGAATGTTCTTCTTATAATTCATCTGTGGATTAGAGTTCTCTTTCATTTGCTGTGAAATGATGCTACTTACTCAAGTCATGGTATGCTGTTACCAATATTCTTAATTTTGATAATTGTGGGAAATAAGTACTAATTGTGGAACTATGGAGTATAATTTTAGGGACCTTTGTCTGTTTGAATACACGAGTTATTAAATCTTTCAACGTCATATTTGGCTTGTCATTGCAAACTAAGTGTTGTTTTTGGAGCAATGCCAATAAGCCACCATAGTTTGCAAGAATGGGCTATATGCAAATGCTAAAATTGTTATACATGCCATTTCCCCCTAAAATCGCTCATTTTTGGCAGAAGCTAGTGTTTCCTTTGTATTTTCACAAGAATTATGGCTTGTATGCAACACAAATAAAGCATGATGTTTCAAAAGTTGAACAAATGTCAGTTTTGGACCATGCGAAATTATTAGAGTCTGATCACGAAAGTCAAAATGTATTATGTAATATAAATTCAACCTCTGATCAGAAAGATATACATTGTTTATGTTTCATCTCTTCAACAAGTTTAGTAATGAGCATAATGGCACTATTGTCCTGTTTGTTATCGAGGGACTCTAGAGTCTTCCTTTTTGGTTGGAAATTGATATTTAGTGCAAAGCCTTGAGTACTAGATGAGTTCAAAGGGAGATGGCAGATGGCAGATAAATGAGGCTGTGTAGGGGTATTGTTTGCACATCCAAACTCCATATGACTTTCCTTGAATTCGTTAAAGAAGTAATTGTATGACCATACATTATGTAAGGTTAAATATGTGTATTGGCATAGTTTCTTGTTTCTCATGCAATGAAAGTCGTAAGAATTTAGAATTCAATACGTTGGTTGTCACTTATTTTTCTTCTAAACAAATGATTGTTGTTACTTCTTAAAACTCTAATTGAATGATGAAATGGCATTTTTCAATTTAATAAAACAGAATAAAGTTTTTTTTCTTTTGAACAATTTACAATTTGCTAAAGTATTTCTTGTGCTCTCCTTAAAGTTGTTCCTTTTTTGAAAAGTTTCTGTATTTAATGGCGACCATGCCGATGAACTGCAGCTTGATAAAAAATTCAATGCCTTTATGGTGGAAGATAGACCTGGGGAGCAGTTTGTTACCTTGAGGGGCAGGTCTACAATTGACGAAAATATCAAAATTGAAGCTACAATGTTTGATGGTTATGGTACTGTATCTCCTATCTTGAGGGATGAAGATACTGAGCTCAATCCCCAACTTCACATCAGCTTGCTAGTCGATATATCAAAGGGTGAAGGAGGTGACATGCTGGAGTTTGTATGCTCGGCATGGCCGGAACGTTTGGAGATTGAGAAATTTTACATACTTGCACTTGATGGAAAATTATCTCGGCCCTACATTGGGCCTGATTTCAGGTAAATATTTTATACTTCTTTTATGTTTTTAGGGTGCGTTTGGTACACCGGACAACAGAACAGGGATCACTGTTCCATGTTTGGCAGGACTTTTATGTGGAACAAAGTGGAAGAGGCATGTTACATCCCTACCCCATGGAACAAGGTAGAATAGACCTATATTTTACTAAATTAACCTCAAAAATAAAACCTAATTATCTTCTAAAACGTCAAATACTTCTCCCTCTTTTCATTTTATTCATTCTTTAAGTTTTACTTGTTGTATTTTATGTTCTTTAAACTTTCCCTTATTATCTTCAAAATATTATTTTTATATGGTTTCTATATTTTGGTTAATAGGTAATTTATTAAATATTAATAATAAAAAATATAGAAAATGTATAAAATAAAAATTGGGAACTACAAAACCTTTTTATTTTGGTGTCATTTTAATCGTTTTTGACGAAAACTTTTTAATGATATATTTTGTTATAAAAAATATTTATTTTATTATAATTGAATAAATTACATAAATTAATCAAAATATATAAAAGATATAAACAACTCATCAGGGCTAAATTGGTCATTTTATCTATCCCGTCCAGTTCTGTCTTACCAAATGTTGAACAATTGTCATGTTCTGTCCTATCCTGTCTACCAAACGTGCCCTTAGTTTCATGCAAACTGAAGGGCCAATTTTTGCTATTACCTCCATCCCTTGAAAATTGAAACTTCCTTAATAGATCAACTTCTTTGGAATTTGGATGATCTACTTGGTTTTTGTTGCAAACTATATTTTAGGCAACTAGGATCCAATCATATCTTGTATGATAAAAACCAAACCAACCCAAACGAGCGCAATATGTCCTGTTCGTAGGTGGGGTCTTGGGAGGGGAGGGGGGCTATGTTGTTAATATCGGATATACCGATACACGATATATCAGAAATATCGGTGATATATCGGTCAAAAATATCGGTTCATATAATATTTCTTAGAATTAAAACATATCATATGCATTAAAACATAGATTCGACCACTGTTGTCTACTTGTCTGTTGAAGGAAGTCGATGATGAAAGAACTAAGAAGAAGAAGTCGTATATGGAAAAACCTAACTTAGATAGTTAGATTTCTCACAAAATTAAAAAAAAAGGCCCATATAACTAACAAAAAAATATTACAAAAAAAAACCCAACCCACCGGTAATAGAACTACAAAAAAATAGGCCCAAAACAGGATCATAAAAATATCGGTATTATCGGCCGATATTTTGGTCAAAATATCGGCGATATATCGGTCAATATCGCCGATATATCGGTTAGCGATACAAAGAGCGATATTTTAACACCGTTATTCTGTATAAGAGCGATACACGATATATCGCCGATATATCGCGATATTAACAGCAGAGGAGGGGGGTAATATGTGCGTAGACGTGGCCTCTACCTTAATGAGTAGAGTGGTTGTTTCCGTGAAAACCCCTGCTTGTCATTCAGTTAATTAAAGTGTAATAATGACACATATCTAAAATTGTATGCCTTGGACATTTATTTTATCATGCCCTACTTCTTGTATAGAATGAAAGCAAGAAATGAAATACAACCTACCGAACATATTATTGCATAATTCGATGCAGCAATTTAATGTGTCTAAATATCGTAACTCTTTCAGGGGTTTGGACAAAAAGCTTCAGAGGTCGGTCTACGAATTCTTGAATGCAAGGGGAGTAAACAATGACCTTTCGGTTTTCTTACATCATTATGTGTGGAACAAGGATAAACTCGAACATATTCAACGATTGAAGCTTCTCAAATCTTACATCGAGAGATAGGTATAATTGTTTAAGATCGTCAATGGGTATTTATTATACTTCCCTTATTTGGAAACAACCTATGTTGTCATCCTGCCTTACTCCGAAAAATTCTTCTTTATCGCGGTACAAGTGGAATAGTCGCATGTTTAGTTGTGGCTTTTGGGCCGTTTTCATTGGCTTAATATGAATGTTAATTTTATAAAAATAAAAGAGTAAACTGTGTTTTTCATCTTTGACAGGAATCGAATTCCCTTTCCGCTTTTTCTTTGACTTATCCCTTGCCCATCCCTAATCAATCCTTAGCTTATTTTCGGTCCGGTTATTTTTAAGAATTAAATCAAGTTATTTTAAGAATACATTCGTGATTGCACGAAGAGAATGAAATCAGGGGCTGTTTGTCAGTTGCTGAATGGTTTGGTGCAGAATGATTAAGAGACTCTTATGATATAGTGCAATATGAAATATGGTTGTTTGGTCGCTTAATGGTTAAGCGAGATCCATGATACAAAATGATTCAGAGGGTTTTTGAACCATTCAAAGACAACATTTTTTTCTGCCAAACAGGATTCACCTCTTAACGATTCAGAGGTTGCCTCTTAATGGAACCAGTTTCCATTAAAGAGGTAAACAAACAACCCCTCAATTTTTTTATAATTTTTTTTTTAAATTAGATATTTATTTTAAAGACAAATTGTAACAAGAATATAACGTAATTTCTTCTAGTTCTTATATTTGAACATAATCTAATCTACCCAAGGAAAGAAATATTAATGCAATCAAAGCCGGTTTGGTATATAGGATTTGGAATTGAATTCAATATGAATCTTGTATTCGGTTTAAAGGAAAGTTTGAAATTAAAATCCGAGTTTTCAATAAAATCTCACAAACGCAGGATTCAGAAATTCCGTTGGGATAGTTGGTATTTTTTAGGGATTTCATAAGATTTGTTTGTAATCATGTTTTAAAATATGTTAAAAACATTTTTTTTGTAACAATCAATTAATAAAAAGATAATTTAGTTTTTTTAATTATTATTGTATATCATATTGGTGTACATTCCGTGTACGGCCCATGGCTCATATTGTATTCTTGTATATATTTTCTAGGGGTGTTCGCGGTGCGGTTTGGGCCAAAACCGCAAACCGCACCACATATACCTCAAACCACACCAAATCGCACCGCAAAATGTGGTGCGGTGCGGTTTGTACCTTACGCATTTTACACCTACAATTCAATAATTATAAGATCAAAACTTCACTTTAAAATAAACGATAACGTGATCGTAGTCCCTAAAAATAAAAAAATTCAATACGTCCGATTCTAAAATATATATTATATAAATATTGCAACTATTTATATATACATATATGTGTGCTTACTATATAAAATTAAAAATATATACATATATATAATGTGCGGTGCGGTGCGGTTTGATAACTCAAAACCGCAAACCACACCGCATAGTGCGGTTTGGTAAAAATGCAAACCGCAAACCGCACCGTTAACGTTATAAACCGCGCTTTGCGGTGTGGGCGGTTTAGATGAACACCCCTAATATTTTCTACGAGCCTAATCTCTTCCATAATTCTCTCCACCTTCCTCCTTTATCTTTTTTCTCCGGTCGGCCACAGTCATTTACGACGGAGCTCCACCACCTCCCACCCTCTCCCATCAATGCAAAATGGCAGCCTCATTCCGTCATCACTCTCCAAAAAGCCCTTGAGGAGAAAAGGGATGTTCCAATATATTATATATATATATATATATATATATACATACAAGAAAAATAGTCCAAGTCTAGTCGATGTGAGACTCCAACACAAACCAAACGGGTCTTCAAAGAATTTGGGAGATTGCAGCAAAATCGAATTCCAACCATGTTGCCAGCCAAACATGCCTAAAACTTTTGATCAATGACATTGAGTATTCCAATTTCATTAGATTCCATTAGAATCCACGAACCAAAGGCCCGCTTAGCTCTACAGTTTGGCATGTTTTCCTCTATTCTATTTCTTATAATCGGAAAATAACTCATAAAATGAAAATGACCAAAAACAAAACAAGATTTTAAAGGTATTGTAAATAAACCAAAAACCAAACATACCTAATATGAGAAAAAAGTTTGGTTACAAACCGATTTTAGGTTGTGAACAATGAAGAGTGCAACATGTGTCCCCAGATATCCATATTCATCATGAATAGTGAAGGTGAACGTTTGTGAAATATTCATGATGAGTGAGAGACCATTTATGATGAGTAATACAACATTCATGATCCATGATAAATTGATACACCATTCATGATAAATAACCCATGAACGTATGGGACACATTTCGTGCTCTCCTTTGCCTCCCGGTTCACATTATGTCCGCCCGGTTGCAAAAAAGACATCGTTTTAAAGAAATTAGTGATATGATTGCATAAAAATACAATTGATTTTGTTGTGTATTTACATACGACATGCCTCAACATTTGGGTAGTCGAAAGATACAAAAAAATGTAGGCCAAACTCCACTTATACTTCACTATTTTGCTAACCAATAAATCAAAATCAAAAAGGTACAAACCGAGGCAACCATCGAAAGAACGATCGCGTCCATCGATTTCTTCTTCTTTATCGCCGAGAGAATGTTGTTCACCTGTAACACCGAAGGCATACACGTTAGATTGTAGATCACAGTTATTGTATTTGATGCTTGGAAACGCAGCCCAACTTGCTAAATATTGAATAAAAATATGCTGCCTCAAAATCCCACGTGGTCACGTCTCATTCATGTCCACCAATCAAATGGATACACATATTCAGAGAGAGAATTTGAACATGCATTAAATAAAGTCATATGAAATAAAAATCTGATGTAATTTTGGGACAATGAATTTTTATTTATCCCCCATACTATAAAACATAAAACCATATTGGGTCAGTCCTGAAAGCACACTTCAAAGTTGGTGATTTGACGATTCGCTCGCCGACCTAGAGACCAGTTCAATGGTTCATTCCTCGACCAAAAAGGTGTGTGCGAAAAAGTTTTGACTTAGGGGCCATTTACAAAACGTTTACCCTGTAAGTGCTTAACAGGCCACTTTACCTTATCGAATGAACATGACAAGAATAGTGAATCTTACCCGGTAAGAGCGATGACACATCGGTCTTACCCGGTAACTGCGAGTAATGACTTACGCGGTAAGAATTTACCGGATAAATTGTTGCATACGATGTCGTTTAATGGACTAAAATCATACCCGGTAAGTTAAGGTAAAATGTTGACTCTTACCGGTAGTGTTGGGTAAATGGCCCCTAAGAGTCCTCTCTCTCACTTACCGGGTAAGAGTCTTGGTCCTTGTTATGCCTCTTATCGGGTAAGTTCAAGGTCCTTGTCAGGCTCATGCAGAAGGTAAGTGACATCCGATAAGCGCTTACCCGGTAAGCGTTTGGTAAACAACCCCTTATAAAGACCATCAAACCAATCTTAATGAAGACCTATCTAGTTTCTTTCAAAATCAAAACGGCTATTTGATTTCAAAATTTGCAGGCCAAAACCAAAAATGACTGATATTCTTTTGTTGTTTTAATTTGTAAGATTTTTAATGACAATAATTTTTATACTTTATTTTGTTTATTAATCGTTCCAAAAAGATTGGGACAGCCCAGGAGGTGGGACGAATAAGCGTAAGGGAGTCTCCAATGTGAAACACCAAATTTTGCACCATTTTGGTGCAAAAAATGGTACAAACAGTAAATCATCTACAATGTATTACACTATTTTCGACGCAAAAGAAAATAATATTCCAAGTATATTATTTTTTTAGGTTTATATATATGCCTAGGCGAAGGATCGCGTGAGAAGTTGAGTTAATGGTGAGAAGCGTGAGAAGTGGATCTGAACCGTTGATCTCTTTTAATCTCAAGCCCTCCCAAGAATTGCGGCTTAGAAGAGAATTGATTTGGTGCATCTCGGTGCATCACACCATAATGTGAGTCCATTTCTCATCGAACGGTCGATAACCACTTGTCACGCTTGTCACCATTAACTCAACTTCTCACCGGAACCCAACCCTATATATATATATATATATATATATACACACACACACATATATATATATATATATGGTGCCTTCTTCAAAATCTTATATATTTAAAAAAAAAAAACCTCTCCTCTTTCCTATCTCTTCTCTCCTTTCTCCTCTTTCCTCTTCCACAACATACATTTTCCTCTCTCCTCTCTCCTCTTTCATAATATACATCTTTTTCTTTTCTATTACAATTTATGGATTATTATTTGATGATTCTGAAACTTTCCATATATATAAAAAGTAATAGAATTAGATATGGCATGAAACAACCTGCAACATGGGTATAGCCTATTAATACGTTACAGAAACCCTACTTGAGTCCATTTTATTTATTTTTACAACCAAAACATGTGCCCAAAATGAAAATCTTTAGTTTATTGTACTTACATCTTGCATCCTTTTATAATCCCCTTTCTAAATTTAGAAAAATTAGAAAAGAAACCCTTGTTACCCTTTTGATTGTATATGATCCACCCCTTCGATTGATTGTATAGCATCTCAAAACACACAATGCGGAAAAACTTCCCTTGACTTTTCTATTGAAATCAAATGTATATTTTCATCCAAAAAAGCCAAAACTTATGACAAATGGGAACCATTAACTATTCGTTGACTGAGAATTCCTGAATGATTCTTGGGTTTAAATCTAAACTTTGGTTTGCCTACCACACACAGTTGAATGTGCACACAAAGTGAACACGTTCTTAGGAATACTATTGTAGTTTGTGAACACACTCTAAATGTACGAGATCTAGAAAGCTTGTGAACACATTATGAACACCAACAAAGCTAAACCTTAACCTACCACTTGCGAACACCCTTGTAGTAAGAAATTTCTTAAGGTAGTTTACATGGTGTTCACAATGTGTGCACATTCAATTGGGTGTGCTTGTAACATTCTATCTTCTTTGTTGGTAATGTTTTCATATTGAATATATAGTAGTGGTGTGTTTTATTAAAACTTAAAAGTTAATATAATTCTAATTTATTAAAATGTTATTAGACGATGAAATAAATAAAAAATACATAAATCTTAAAATTGAAAAAAATCATTTTGTAAATATCAAAATCTTACAAAAATAGTGTAAGGTGAACAGTGTTGAACCAAATTTGATGTTTTACGATTCATAACACTAAGATAGTGCACATAGTACAAGATTTGGTGCATTCAATGGAGATGGTTTCATATTAACACTCACTCAAATAATGGATCACATTGAAGGATTCTAGCATCACTTCAATCAGGTTCACACAAGAACAATAATTAAATAAGAGAATAAGAAAATTGTCAAATCACATGTGAATTTCCACGAAAATCACGTGTAGATCACATGTGATTCACGCGAACTTTAAAAAATTCATGCATGTGAAAGTGATTAAAGATATGTAAAAGTTCGTGAAAATGGCTTAAAAGTGAAGATAAAGGTAGATGAATGTAGTTGAATGTATTGAAAATAGTCGAGGAAATTAAGTTAGATTAAAAAGTCAACTAGTCCAAAGGTTCAGAAATGTTCTCACCATCCTCACCATAACTGATATTCTCACACGATCCCTCGTCTATGCTACTAATACCTCGGAAAAGGTTTCTTCCACATCATGATAATTAACTCATGAGCTACTAATCACATGATATGCCCTTCAAAACTGTGCACCTCATATACACCTTGCCTTAATCACAAAAAGAATAACTATATGAGATGGATCCATTACAACTGTTGCAAGGCTGGGGTGTTTACTTAGGACTTAATGGGATTAATGGGCTAAATAGCTTATTCGCACAGCCAAAATATAGTGTTTACTATCGTCTTATTCGCTCAGATATGGTCTTATTCGCACAGATGAGAAAGATATGTTGTCCACATTCAGCCAAAAAAAAGACATCCCTACCCTTGTTCAATAAAACACGCCAAATAAGAAAAGTTAAACCTAATCACTACCATCTTCTCCTCCAAACTGAACAGCATGTGAAGTTCTCTCCTCCAAATCAATTCAAGTCATCTCCTCCAAATCGATTCACGATTTCGGCTCTCCCCTCCAAATCGATTCACGATTTCGAGTTCTCTACTCCAAATAGATGTCTGGATACTCGATTTCTCCAAAAGATAACGATTTATGCCCACTCTGATTCACGATTTCTACACACTAGATTCACGATTTCTGCACACTAATAGATTTCTTCACACTCATTCTGAACGATGACTTCACGATTTCTGCACGATGTCTTCACTATTTATGCACGATTTCTTCACTTTATGGTGCTTGTTTGTCTACATCCATTTCTTGATGGTTCTTTGTGATTGTTGGTGTTTTTTTTTTGTTTAATAGTATGATTTTTGCTGTTTTTTCTTTGTTTAATAGCATGATTTCTTGATGGTTCTTTGTGCCGTTTTTCTCCATGTTGTTTTCTTTGCTTTTTTTTTGTGTTGTTTAC
This sequence comes from Arctium lappa, assembly GCA_023525745.1. NCBI lineage: Eukaryota > Viridiplantae > Streptophyta > Magnoliopsida > Asterales > Asteraceae > Arctium > Arctium lappa. The sequence continues at coordinate 15,515,165 of CM042064.1, forward strand.
TTTGTTTAATAACACAGATTTTATGATGATTAAAGAACTCGATATGCTGTTTTTCTATGATTAAAGGACTCTATATGCTGTTTTTTTGTTTGTTTAATAGACTCTTATCACATTTTTGTGTTTCAGAATTATCATTTGACTTGAAGAAAACAATTTATTAAACAGTGCAAAATTCATAATCAAGGGTAAATCGGTCATTTCTGGCATTCAGACTGTTGATTCAGATAAAAAAATAAACATCAATTTATCCGGACAGACAAATTTATCCATACAGGACTTAATAGAAAATTTGGTAAACAAACCCTTAGAAGATATTGACCTAAATAAATCCCTCACATTGAAATATGTGGTTCATGTTCCTAAATTGTTTGCAAAACCTAATTTCAATTCAAAAACTCATGATCCCAATTGCAACACATCATTTTTCCCTTCATATTGTGAGTTTCTACAACAGGGACGAAGAGAATCAGTGGACGTGCTAGTGAAAGAGATTGTCTTTACTACCTGGAATATCAAGGCGGGAGCGCCAAAACTGAGGATTCCTTACATTATTCCTTTCCAAGTCTCTTATGTCCAGTAACATAAAAAAATCTTCGCTCTGTCGTCGACATTTAGGTCATTCGTCATTTAAATGTTCTAAAGTTGATATTTCCTACTTTGTTTATAGGGTAAACTGTCGAGTCTTTTCAATGTAATGATTGTGAACTTGCTAAACACAAACGCAATTCCTTTCTGAATAAGCCATACATTTTGGGGCCGTTTACCAGACTCTTACCAGGTAGCCGCCTACCGGTTGTCACTTACCTTACCGAATGAGCATGACAAGGTTCGAGAATCTTACTCAGTAAGAGGCGAGCTGGTAAGTGAGAGAGAAGACTTTTACCCGTTAAGCGCTTACATGCTTACCAACAATCCATTTTGATTACCGAGAATAAGGTAAGTGAATGTGATAACTTTTGCAGGTAAGCATTTACTCGATAAGTGTTTGGTAAACAACCGCTTACTCCGTGATATTCTTGGACCTTCTACACTCCCAAACATTTTGGTGCTAAGTGGTTTGTATCGTTTATTGACAGTACGAGAGTAACGTGAATTTATCTTAATAAGTCATAGGTTAGCTCCGATTACCCCAGTTTCTACAATATCATTCAAACTCGGTTTGGGGTTCAACTTAAGCGTTTCCGTTCAGATAATGCCAAAGACTACTTTAACCATGTCCTCTCCCCCATTTTCCAAAAAACGGGAATCAATCATAAACAAAAATGGGGTCGCTGAACAAAAAAGTGGACATCTTCTAGATGCGACAAGAGCATTATGTTTCATAAAAGTGTCCCTAAACAATATTGGGGGAAGCCGCTGCTCATTTGATTAATAGACTTCCAACTAGGGTTCAACATCCGATTGATGTTCTCACAAACTTCTTTTCCAACCTTAGGGCATCAAGTAATCTTAGCCTCTTAGGGCCTGTGTTAACAGCTTAATGAGCTTAATGGGATTCAGAGCTTATTCGGTGAGCTATACATGATTGTTAGGTAGTGGCTTAATGATATAGAAAATGGCTTATTCGGTAAGCATCTAGGTAGGAGCTTTATGCAGAAAACCAAGTTTTTCTAAACCTGCCCCTCCCAATCAAAGATCGCGCACCTTCCATCTATGAAAAAACCCTTCCAAACAAAAACCCTCCCAATCCATACAGACAGATTAATCCACACAGTCAGCTTTATCCATACAAGACTTAATGGAAAACCAACCAAACAGCCCCTAAAATAATCTTACCCCCTCCTTCAGAAAAAAAAAATTAATCTTACCCCTAAAATATTTGGATGTGCCTTTGTCCACATTCACTCTCAATATAAGGGAAAACTTGATCCACATGCTCTTCGGTGTGTATTCATAGGATATTCTTCAACACAAAAAGGTAATAAATGTTATCATCCAACTATGAAGAAGTTCTTATTTCAGCTAATGTGACATTGTGGAACAGAACCTTTCTTTCACAGCTCTTATATTTAGGGAGAGATCTTAGGTAAAGATGGAGCAAAAGACTTGTCCTTGATGTTCCCCATGGATTTGCCTCTTCACCTTCTTCTGTTGAGTCACCACAATCACATTCTTCTTCTCCAATTTATCAACTCCAAGCTAATGTTCCAAGTTCCAACAAATTCAAGTATTACACCCTCACCAAATCCTAAAGTTCTACAACCCACCACTAAGTTTAAACAACCAAGTGAGGTAGACTTACCAAATGCCCTTAGAAAAGGATCCAAAACATGTACGAAGCATCCAATGTACTTGTTCACAACCTACCAATTACTATCTCAAAGACAAAGAGTCTTCCTAGGTAATCTCCATACCATATATATTTCAAGAAAACTATGTGAGGAATTTGGGAGACATGAACTAGGAGGATGTTATCAAAGTAGAAATGGAGGCCCTAGAAAAGAATAAAACATGGGGATTGGTTTGATGCGGAAGGAGAAGGAGTAAGATACAAGTTACATGGCTTAGTAAAAGATACAAAGCAAGGTTGATGGCCAAAAGGTATGCGCAGACATACGGTATCGATTATTTGGAGACATTTGCTCGTGTTGCAAAGATGAATATCGTACATATTTTGTTGTCATTGGCAGCTAACCTTGGATGGAATTTGCAACAGTTTGATGTAAAGAATGCATTCATTCATAGTGATCTTGAAGAAGATACTTATATAGAGGTCTCACCCAGTTTTTAAATCGAATAAGGAATGGTGTGCAAGTCAAAGAAAGCACTCTACGGACTTAAGCCGTCACCGAGATCCTAGTTTAGGAGATTTAGTAAAGTGATGATTGCTCTTGGGTATAAAGCAAAGTCAAGAAGATCATACTTTGTTTGTGAAACACTCGGATTCTGGTAAAGCCACATCATCATTTGTTTATGTAGATACTTTCGTAAGTAATGATGCAAAAGGGATGAGCAAATTGAAGTAATGTCTCTTGAAAGAATTTAAGTCAATGAGGTAGAAAAATTAAAATACTTCCTACGCATTGAAGTATCTTATTCAAAACAAGGAACTTTCATCTCCCAACGGAAATACGTGAAAGGCTCGTTGCAAGAAACAGGGATGATGAGTTGTAAACCGGTTAGTCTCCTATTGAGTCCAATCATGGATTGTGTGATGCTACAGATGATTTGCGGTGGATAGAGGGGGTCCTATCGGAGATTTGCTTGAAGATTGATTTATTGAACACACATTGGTGTTGCGGTAAGTGTGGTAAGTCAATTCATGTACAACCCAAAGAAAATGCATTTTAAGGTGGTAAAAAGAATATTGCAATATCTAAGGAGTAGGTCTTAGAGAGAGATTTTATTTTAAAAGGGGGAAGTTTGACTTTAGAAGTATATAAAGATGCCGATTGTGATGGAGTAGGAGATCAACATCTCGTTACTTTTCATGGATCTTGTGACATGGAGGAGTAATAAGCGGAGTGACGTGTTAAGATCAAATGCATAACTGAAGTTTAGGCGATGGCACACGGAGTATGTTTACTATTATGGTTAAAGATAATTCTACAAGCTTCTAAGATACACTAGAAAGGTCCGATGAGATTATATTGTGACAAGAAGTCAACCACAACCATCAATTTGCTCAGAACCATGTACAACATGATCGAACAAAACACATTGAAATTGACAGACATTTTATCAGGGAAAAATGTCATAATGGTCTTATTTCAACTATTTTCGTCTCTACGAAGGATCAATTGGCAGATATATTCACAAAAGGTAAGCAACGTAAGATGTTTCAAGACATAATTTGCAATAGCATGAGTCACTGTTGAATTATAGAAAAAGGAAGCCTTGGTAATGTAGTAATTTATAGCAATCCCTTATTTTTAGGAATTTATTAGATAGTTTCCTTTTCTTAGGGATTTTGTTGTTGATTTCAATCTTTTTAGATGTATATATACCCTTCGTTGTTGATTTCAATCTTTTCAACATGTATATATACCCCTATTGCAAGTCAAAGAGATGTACATAACTCTTCTTAAACTTTTAGAATTATTATAGTCATCAATAATTAAGGGTGAAAATTATTACTAAAACATCCTAAAATAAATGACTTGTCCATTTACCTAGATTCTAGAGGACCTAGAAACATAAAATCAATTTGGATTCACCAAAGAGGAAAACCAAATTCTATTAAAGAAAGGCGATCTTCATAGAGAAAGGCCTTCTCTTATAACCATAGAGAAAGGCCTTCTCTTATAACCTGGAAAGAGAAAAGGCAATGCCCAATGAGTCGCATGGCTTTCATGGTCAGACCAAGCTAAAAGGCGATTTCCAACAAATCTTTCCTAATTTTCAGAACAACCCTAAGTAGCTAGATTAAGTATTTATGTAACTTTAATAAGATCAACAAATATAATGAACATAAATGAATAAGTTTAAATACTCACTTACTGTTGGGAGGCGACTGTTTACGTTGCTAATCTTAGAACCGATGCCTCCAAATGTTGAGCGTTGAAACACAAGTGCGCCTAGTGTCTCTTGTGCTTCGGCTATGACACCGTCCATCTGCATCAATATGGATTAGTGAGCGTAGTTGTAGACAAATATACCAAAGATTATATGTATACCAAAAGAGGATGATGATGTGTTCATGCATTCAAACAACTAATCATTCTTTACAAACTCTTTGAGGTAGGCTAATAATGAAATCCAAAAGAAGTGTTATATAGAATTATGATGTACTCTTGCAATTAATAGATAGTAAAATTGTAAAATAGAAAACAGTAACAAGGAAATCGGATGATTATGATAGTGATTCCCAGCAATTTGAGAAGTTGGTGGGTATCCCAAGCACATGCCAATTACAGGATACATATCAGATGCCCTATCCTCCTCTCCTCTCCTCTATTTAACAGATCCTCGTTGCTATGCATCCTGTAATTGGCGTGTGCCTGGGAGACCCACCAGCTTCTCGAATTGCTGGGAATCAGTATCATAATCATCTGATTTCCTTGTTATTGTTTTCCAATTTACATTTTTACTGTCGATTAATTGCAAAAGTACATCAAATTACATAGGAGATATCCATTCTTAAAGTCCTTCCTAGTCACTTGTGTCATGCTTCTAGTACATGTTTAAACATAGAAAGAAAGGAACTTTGAGTCCCTGTAACAAGACAATTTCATTCATTTTACCCCGACACTTCATTCGTTCCAAAGTTAATCTGACCAAAATTTAAGAATTAAAATAAACATAACACACCCACGAAGACAAATGCATCTGCTATACGTTATTGGCACATGAGAAAAAAGGGTAGACGCCATCATCTAACCCACCCCCACCGCACCAGTCCCACAGTCATCATGGGGGAGGTAATTCAGCACATGCATCCTATTGGCAGAGGAGCAGTGCCCAGGCTCGAACCAGGGACCTCACTCATATGGATTATGCCAACACCTCTATTGTTGGGGCAGATCAGCAGAGACATTACTAAGACATATATGAATCAAAACATACGATAAACTCAACAATTAAAAACTGATGCATGACCACCAAGAGCAATATTGATATCATTGTTGGTGCATCCATGATCCATCACAAGTCCAATGATATTCGTATTTGCTTTAAGTTTTTGCTTATAATCTAACTTCAATTTGAGTATCTCTTTGTTGGATAGCAGATGATATATATTATATGTATGTGTGTATATATATATATATATATATATATTCCAAAATGCATTTTCACTGTTTTAAAACCTCACGATTTGCACTCCGCTATATTCTTCTATTGAAGCACAATTGTGACTAAAAATCATCATTGAACCTCCTGTAATGTGATATGATTATTGGCTCTACATCTTCTTTTCGATTTGTGGGGCAGGGGGAGGATTAAAGAAGAGAGAATCAAAAATACATAATATAAAATGAACACGTGTCCGTTCAACTTAGCAAAAATCTATTCTCACAAGAATTGATTTGGTTATTTATACCTTCCCTGTACTTCTCATGAGAGTACCACGCTCCTTAAGGAGAGATTGATCTTGAGACCCACCATCGTCTTCTAGTTGTGATCTAGATCTCTCAAACTCTCGGAAGTCTTCAAGTAGTGATGCATGGTCTCTCTTTGCTCTAAGGCTAGATCGCAGCCGATTGAACTCCTACAATAAACAAATAGAAGAGCAAACACCGTCATGTTAAAGCTGTAGATGCTCACCAATAAAAGGTGGTTTCTCTATTTAACTAAGCATTTGAGAGTCTTATGTTTATTCGTTCACATGTGCGATTGTTCAGACAAGTTCCAGGTGGCATTCTAGATAAAGGAACAATTAACATAAGTACTCAACCGCTTACGAAAGATATGAGCAATTAAGCAATCACAAAAACAGCCCATGAACTCTATATATTTACAATACAACTAACATGTACATCGCCAGTGACTTGCATGTCACCTTCTGCAGTCACCTAGTGTTAGGAAAGTTGGTTATGCGACATGTGAAGTGGCTCAAGAAGTCACACAGTTGGGAAGAAAACAAATGATACATTGCAAGCGACCTTGTACGCAACTTGGAAAGTCACATAGAATACAATTTGCTTAAGTGGGAAAGACCAGGCGAGCTTAAAATACGGGAATGGCCTATCAGAAAAGATAGAATTAGGGCTCATTCATTGGTGGTACAACTCCCTTTCTATATTTGGCAACCAATATAGTTCTTCAAGCTTTTAGCTTTTGTATTCTCTTGTAAGCTCATTTGATTATCAATGTTATGACTCTCCGTCTCTCCCTATGGACGTACACTATCACAACACACATTAAATTCTTGTTTTATTCATTTGCATTCATTTGTGATTAGGGTTGCCATTATCTTGTGTTGACCTTATTGTTGTTGACAACGTAATAAGCACATTATTTGGATCTTATTTGTTCTACAATAGTTGGTTAGGTTTTGCATCTCATTGTTTGATATTTGGGACTTGAGGTAGACATTTTGTTCCTAACACATGTATACCTGAGTAAGATCATGATGAATTTCCCGATGTCGAGTCAATGTATGAGAAAATATTTCTGGTCCTCCAGATGAAAGCCAAGCTTGCATTAGCGAAATTACTTGCTCCAGCTCTTTGAGTAGTTGTTCTATTCCGGACCCAAGATCGTTCTCTTTTTCATTATCAACTTTTGTAGAAACTAATTTACGGAACAAGTGCATTTGATCATCCAACTGTGCTTCAAGCTTCCTTGCCTATACGGATATCAACAAAGTAGATTAATAAGAAACTAGATATTTGAGAATACTTATATTTGAAATATATACAGGAAGTTGAACGGAAAATGTCCCGAGATAGGGAGACAAGAATAAGCTAAGTTTCAACACGAATTGGAGATGCTTTATACTCTTATCTTTCATCTCTAATCGACTATAACCATTGCCACGCTTAAACATGTCATGAAGTCTTGTCACAATACTTGCTTTTGACATTAATAGAAACTACACTTCATCTCATCAGAAATTCAAGTGTGCGTTTGGTATGCAGGATAGGACATGTGTAATATACCGTTTTTTTAAGGAATTAATAAGTGAATGTATTGGTTCAAGTTGGAATCTTATAAAACTAGAAGGACTAAAGTTGCCAATAAGCAAATCTTTTATTTAAGCATTGGATTTGGATAACCTCAAGAAAACAGCGCCACTAGTTTTATAGTTAATTAGGATTCTAGATTTATTTATCCTATTGATATGAGGAGTAAAATATGGAGGAAACCAAAAGAAAGAATAACGAGAATTTTGCGAAACTCTTATAGTTCCAAGCAACAATCTTTAGGTTTGAGGTTGGGTTCGTATTTGAAGTTTTGATTGTGAAGGATTTTCGTTCGTTGAAAGACATCTAAGAGATCTATCATTGGTTAAGATATGGATTCTTTATGTTTCCCACTTTTGTCTTTATTCGATCCATTGTTTATGTGTTAATTCCGTTTACGTTTATTTGATTCATTACGTATATGTGTTCTTTCTTTCGATTTGGTTAATGTGTTCTTTCTTCCATCAAGTCGGTTTGCTTTCCCGTCCAGTTAGTTGATCGTTTAGTTCTCTTTTGGTTTTGCATGCGATAAATCGATGTTTGAATATGTTAAAAACGTCAAATTCAATTTATAAATCTGCTAAATTTCCCTTTGGAAATTTCGTGTTATTTGTAAAAATCATAACAAATCGCTCGTTTATCGGATTAAGGCATACGATACGTTTTGGAAAACCTGGAAATGTCGTCTACAAACTATCGTCACACGACAAAACTATGATTTTCGATCTAAGTTGCATAAAATTGGTACTTTTGAGGATTGTTCTCGTTTTAAACGAGACCAGAGCAATGTTCTTCAAAAATTCGTATAAAATCTATTTTGAATCCGATTCAGTCCATTCTTGATTCGTTGGAATCCTAAGACATTTGTTCAAAACTTTTGTTTAAATATAGTTTTCTAAAACCTACAAGAAATATGATAAATTGTTGGATTTGTAAACATGTAAAATGTTGAAAATGATACGACTCGATTTTAAAGTTGTGGGTGTGAAATTCCTAGTTTACGTTCGGACTTGCTTCGCCATATGTTTTTGTTTTTAATCTTTTGTGATGGGTCGTACATAAAGTTATATTAATGGCTTACTAAACTCGTCCCATTTAAATTCCTTCTCGATTTGTAAGTCTTTTAGTTTTAGAGTGTTCGAAAAATAAAGCGTTTAAGTGGAGCAGTCAATATTTTTGTACGTTCAAATACTTTTTTGATTCGTTTTGTAATTGGTATGATTTGATATCCATTTAGTGTGATCACGTGTTGTGACATACTTTTGAAGTTTATACGTTAAGGTGTACCGAGCTACTAACCACCTATGAGGGTACCATAGGCACGTCATTGTGGCACCGATAACTGTGGCGGTGTGATCAGTCCACGGCGTCTCCTTTCGATTTATTTTTGTGCTCTGATGAGAGTTGGCCATGGTGTGATGGTAGATTTTGTCCAGGAGGCGTATGGGTCGACCCTAGCATATTTGACTTGTTTGTATGGTGGATGACGGCGTAGTGCCCAACACCGCATCTCACATTATTTAGTAAAGTTGGATGTGCATGTCCAATGTACGTGCCTATGTGGCTTATGTCTGACACTTGTTGTATCTGTCTATGTGTGACATGATACGCAAGCGTATGTGATTATTTGTTTGAGCTCGATATGCAATCTTATAATATGGTTTTGATTTAAGCTTCTCATATTCGTTTGGTATTTAGTTGACAATATATGTTTTGATTTAACAGTTCTCATCTTTGACAGAATTTACTGTCTCGATAATAATGAATTCAGATATATTCATTTTGTTATAACTTTTGATTAAGCAATTAAATTGAGTTATTTGGTTTAACTTCTTTTGATTTCGTTTTCTTTGTTTTGGGGTATTTCGATTTATTGTTGAAGTTAGATTTGGAATAAATTATACTCAATCTAGCTTTCATGAACACTCAAAAATTCGAGTCTCGTGTCCAAAATTCAAATTTTTATTATATTCGGTATTGGGTTCAATTATTCGTTTGTTATCTATTGTATCTGTGCACTGAGCGTTTGGCTCAGCCGCATTTCTTTCTTCGCGGCATGTATTCGAAGGGAATCTAAGGAGTAGGGGATCTGAAGTATTCTCTTATCTAAGAGGTTTATTGGTAAGAATTTGTAGGTTTTGTTAATTTTGTGAAACAAGTTTTCGAAGAAAAAAAAAGGTAACGTTTGAGATAATAGTTTTCTTTATGGTGTTTGTATTATATAAGGTTTAATAGTGCTCTATATGCTTTTATTGACGATTTGTTTTAGGTTCAGACGTAACCTCCTTTTCCATATCGGGAAGGGGGTGTTACAAGACTGGTATCAGAGCTCTAAGTTCTATCTTGTAGAAAACCAAATAGGTTTGACCTGTGAGTATGGAAGAGAGGATATCTAAATTGGGTAGCGGAAGCGTGGTGGTCGAGTTGTTTTTTTTTTCTTTTTTTCCGATTATGCTAAATGGCTTCCTAGTTGGCTCGAGGATTAATGAGTTCTGGTTTGAATTATCATTTAGGTTGATAAATTTAATCGTTGAAATTGCAATAGGTAGTATGTTATTGAAGTTTGTTTGCGATGTTCATGGTTCAAATATGTGGATGTTACCTTAATGTTAGGCAATCTAATTTCAAGGAAGCAATTTAAATAAGTGGAAGGATTTGCTAAAACAATTGTTTTAAATGATTGGGTTTTAGAGTCTTTGAATGAATGATATAGCTGTAATTCTTGACCTCGATTGTCCGTAAGGAAAGTTGCGATTTGGTATACTTAGAGCGTAATAATATTGTCGAATTAATTATGGGTTATCCGAGAAATATAAAAAAATTGCTAGACTATCTATAAGGATAAGTTGGAATGTTGGATGACATATACTTGTCGACACTAAACAGTCTTGGGTAAATTTTGTAGCTAATGTTTAACGGTTTTCGGTATCTTTTGTATAGATGTATAAAGATGGGAATTATGGTTTGTGATTCAAATAAATTAAAGGCGTTTAGTCGGGAATATCTAATTGCTCAAATCAAATGCTTCAAGTTAGAATTTGATTTCTACAGCGATATTAGTTGTGCAATTTTTGTATCTAGTTCTAGAATTAAGATATATGGCATTCAGAAATCGGTGATTTTTAGTGGATATCTTGGTACCATCTTATTGTTGATAAGAGTTACATTCGAGTTGAGATGTTAAATAAGATTTTGGAATAGTTTTGGTCTTTTATATCTTGTACTAAGATTAAATTGTGACTTGTTAGTATTAATAAGTTAAGACTTTGGGTATATAAATTTGGAGGATCAAATTCTTTAAGTGGGGTGGATTGTACGTAATAACCTTATCGTTTGTATACTTTGGAGATTAAGATATTTTAATAAGTATTTAATGACCAATATTTTGGTAATGTAAAACCATTTATGCCTAGGATTTAGAAGACTCGTATGTGAGTATTATGATTGATATTATGGTTTACTTAAATTCCGAGGACGGAATTTTCTTTAAGGAGGGTAGATTGTAATATCCCCTTTTTTTAAGAAATTAATAAGCGAATGTATTGGTTCAAGTTGGAATCTTATAAAACTAGAAGGACTAAACTTGTCAATAAGCAAATCTTTTATTTAAGCTTTGGATTTGGATAACCTCAAGAAAACGGCGCCACTAGTTTTATAGTTAATTAGGAATCTAGATTTATTTATCCTATTGATATGAGGAGTAAAATATGGAGGAAACCAAAAGAAAGAATAACGAGAATTTTGCGAAACTCTTATAGTTCCAAGCAACAATCTTTAGGTTTGAGGTTGGGTTCTTATTTGAAGTTTTGATTGTGAAAGATTTTCGTTCGTTGAAAGACATCTAAGAGATCTATCATTGGTTAAGATACGGATTCTTTATGTTTCCCACTTTTGTCTTTATTCGATCCAGTGTTTATGTGTTAATTCCGTTTACGTTTATTTGATTCATTACGTATATGTACGATTTCCTTGCTTTTCTTTTCGACTCTTTTCTTTCGATTTGGTTAATGTGTTCTTTCTTCCATCAAGTCGGTTTGCTTTCCCGTCCAGTTAGTTGATCGTTAAGTTCTCTTTTGGTTTTGCATGCGATAAATCGATGTTTGAATATGTTAAAAACGTCAAATTCAATTTATAAATCTGCTGAATTTCCCTTTGGAAATTTCATGTTATTTGTAAAAATCATAACACTCGTTTATCGGATTAAGGCATACGATACGTTTTTGAAAACCTGGAGATGTCGTCTACAAACTATCGTCACACGACAAAACTGTGATTTTCGATCTAAGTTGCTTAAAATTGGTACTTTTGAGGACTGATCTCGTCTTAGACGAGAACAGCGCAATGTTCTTCAAAAATTCGTATAAAATCTATTTTGAATCCGATTCAGTCCATTCTTGATTCGTTGGAATCCTAAGACATTTGTTCAAAACTTTTGTTTAAATATAGTTTTCTAAAACCTACAGGAAATATGATAAATTGTTGGATTTGTAAACATGTAAAATGTTGAAACTGATACGACTCGATTTTAAAAAGTTGTGGGTGTGAAATTCCTAGTTTACGTTCGGACTTGCTTCGCCATATGTTTTTGTTTTTAATCTTTTGTGACGGATCGTACATAAAGTTATATTAATGGTTTACTAAACTCGTCCCATTTAAATTCCTTCTCGATTTGTAAGTCTTCTAGTTTTAGAGTGTTCGAAAAATAAAGCGTTTAAGTGGAGCAGTCAATATTTTTATACGTTCAAATACTTTTTTGATTCGTTTTGTAATTGGTATGATTTGATATCCATTTAGTGTGATCACGTGTTGTGACATACTTTTGAAGTTTATACGTTAAGGTGTACCGAGCTACTAACCACCTATGAGGGTACCATAGGCACGTCATTGTGACACCGATAACTGTGGCGGTGTGATCAGTCCACGGCGTCTCCTTTCGATTTATTTTTGTGCTCTGATGAGAGTTGGCCATGGTGTGATGGTAGATTTTGTCCAGGAGGCGTATGGGTCGACCCTAGCATATTTGACTTGTTTGTACGGTGGATGACGGCGTAGTGCCCAACACCGCATCTCACATTATTTAGTAAAGTTGGATGTGCATGTCCAATGTACGTGCCTGTGTGGCTTATGTCTGACACTTGTTGTATCTGTCTATGTGTGACATGATACGCAAGCGTATGTGATTATTTGTTTGAGCTCGATATGCAATCTTATAATATGGTTTTGATTTAAGCTTCTCAGATTCGTTTGGTATTTAGTTGACAATATATGTTTTGATTTGACAGTTCTCATCTTTGACAAGATTTATTGTCTCGATAATAATGAATTCAGATATATTCATTTTGTTATAACTTTTGATTAAGCAATTAAATTGAGTTATTTGGTTTAACTTCTTTTGATTTCGTTTTCTTTGTTTTGGGGTATTTCGATTTGTTGTTGAAGTTAGATTTGGAATGAATTATACTCAATCTAGCTTTCATGAACACTCAAAAATTTGAGTCTCGTGTCCAAAATTCAGATTTTTATTATATTCGGTATTGGGTTCGATTATTCGTTTGTTATCTATTGTATCTGTGCACTGAGCGTTTGGCTCAGCCGCATTTCTTTCTTCGCGGCAGGTATTCGAAGGGAATCTAAGGAGTAGGGGATCCGAAGTATCCTCTTATCTAAGAGGTTTATTGGTAAGAATTTGTAGGTTTTGTTAATCTTTGGAAGAAAAAAAAAGGTAACGTTCGAGATAATTGTTTTATTTATGGTGTTTATATTATATAAGGTTTAATAGTGCTCTGTATGCTTTTATTGACGATTTGTTTAGGTTCAGACGTAACCTCCTTTTCCATCTCGGGAAACGGGTGTTACAACATGATGGATAAAACAAAAATTTGTTGTCTCACATTTGACGCAGACACGACGGGACTGAGTGGGACAAAAGTAGGTGGAACATAAATTAGTGAGACGGGACAAGTTTGGTAAATTACTAAACTACCCATGTCATGTTAAAAACCTATAAACATCCAAAATTCTTTCAGCCCCCTATCCGACTCTCGTCGGTCCGCTGCAGTCCATGTACCAAACGCACGCAAGTCCCAAGGAACCCAACATCAATTTTTGGGACTTAGACAGAGCTTTTCCATGAAGAGAAGAACCACTTCACTTGTATTAATTCAAAAACCAAGATAGACGTCGTGAATACCTAAATAGCACACAAGCCAAAAGGTCTAAAGTTTTTAGTCCCCCCTACCAATTCCAGAACAAGCGGAGAATCATTCCTGTAAAAAGGTTGATTGCCAAGCAATAATATCAATCTAAGAACGATTGACTGCTCGAACATTCAAAGATTCCAATGGGCCTGTATATGTAGATTACAATACTTGAATAGGAAAGAATGCTATATCAATCAAAAAAATCTCATGGTGTATCTATCAACCCAAAGATCCATTTTCTGACTCAAACCAACAAGCATTCTAATCACCAGTGGAATCATCTCATTTCTCAAGAATTATTTTCTATACCTTCTTTTCCCAGATATACCAATCTACAATGTAAAAACTTTCATAACAATTCCACCCAAAAGTATGCCTCCAGAAAACCATTTCAAACAACTTGCCCTAACGCCTATCTCACCAAAAATTGCATTTTTAACATTCAATAAATTGATTTCAACATCGATCGACTCATCATTGTTTGGAGATTTTTCATTGGCTAGAAAATTATCCAAACGTTCAGTAAAATCATACGTAAGGAGGGGGGAACAACTACACACCAAATTGGGAGATTTCTCAATCAAACACAAGGAGGAATGTAGGGTGTAAAAAGATCAAAACTAATAGGAAACAAACCTGTTTTCGCAAGGAGTCCCAGGAGGTTTTCGAATCCATGAGAAATGACCAAAGGGAGGAAACAGGGTTCCTCCCAATTCAATAGAAATTTTGACTAGAGAAAGAAATTGTTTGGAAAACCGAATGACCCACGCTTGAACATGAAGCAAATTTCGCCATTTTTAATCGAGTGAATCACACGAAATCCTTCGAATTGGTGACCAACATGGACACCGAAGAGCATAACGATTTTCCACATGGCACAATGGTGTACAAAAGTTAGAGTAAATTACAAAAATAGTACCTGAGGTTTGTTCAGAATTTGGTTTTGGTCCCCTAATGTTTGGAATTTGGTTTGTCATCGTAGAAATGGTCCATAAGGTACTGTTTGTACGGGAACATGATTGAATTGGACTAGACAGAAAAGAACTTAATAGGACTTGACAAGACAAGAAGGCAATACTAGACTAGACAAGTTGTTTGGTACGATTGGGGTTGGATAGGAATAGAGTAGACAAGTTATCCCTAAAAATTGTTTGATAATTTAATATATTATACAGTATTACTAGGGGTGTAAATGATGCGAGTCGAGCTCGAGTATCAGTAAACTCGACTCGAACTCGAAATAAAATTATCAAGCTCGAACTCGACTCAAAAGCTCACGAATAGTAAAAATCCAAGCTCGAACTCAAACTCGAACTCGTTTCAAGCTCGAATCAAAGCTTGAAACAAAGCTCGAATCAAGCTCGAGCTCAAACCAATTCCCAAGCTCAAACTCGAACTAGTGTTCACATTCGTTCGTTAAGGAAATAGGTATGTTCGTGTTCGTTTATGTTCGTCAAGTTAAAACTAAAAACAAACATATACAAACTTAAATAAAAAGAAGGTGCACCTATTTTGATAGTGTGTTCCTATAAAATTATTTCACTAACTCAAGCCATTAGCTCAAGGAAAAAGGCTCAAACCACTAGTAGAAGAATGCAAAGAAAATGGTGGAGGTCTACCAATATATATACTAGAGTAAAGAGTCAAAAAGAAGATAAGGGACCAATGTGTGATGGGAGAAAATATCTTTCTCACTTCTCATCTTCTCATCCTCCTTTTTTAGAGTTTTTTTCAAATTCAATTTTCAGTTTTCAATTTTGATTTATTATCTTAACATTAATGTATTGTATTAAAATAATAATTATTAATTTTTTTTACATTATACTTTATAAATTATAATATAAATTAATTATATATATAATATATATTCGAGTATCTCACGAGCTTATCGAGTCGAGTATCAGGTCGCTCAACTCAACTCGTTAGGAGGTGGTGAATATGGATGACCATGGAGAATGTAAATATGGTGGATAGTGGTGGTGGTGTCGGTCGTCAGTGGTGAAGGAGGTAGTTATAGCTTATATGGTGGAGGTAGAGGTGGTGGTGGGCAGTGGTAGCTGATGGTGGTGGTGGTTGACAACAATGACTATGGAGGATGTAAAGATGGTGGATAAGAGGTGCGGTGGAGGTTTTTTTAGCAACAAATGGTGGCTGGTGGACGACGGTGATTGTGGAGGATGTGAATATAGTGGACAATGATGGTGGTGGTAGCCGGCAATGGTAGATAAGGTAGTTATGGTCGACTGTTGAAGGTAGAGGTGATGGTGGTGATTATGGTAGAGATGGTCGATGGTGGTTATGGAGGTGGTGGATGATGTTGTAGCAATGGAGGTGGCCTAAGGTGGTCGATAGTGGCTGTCGGTGGCCGCTGGTAGTGGTGGTGGCGGTTACAATAGGCGTTGGTGACCATTAAAACAAATACCATATTATGACTATATCAAATGAGAGTAGATTAGTAAATTTTTTAGTTTCTCTCTCATTTTTGTCTCATCTTGTGTCCACCTATTTTGATGGAACAAAAAAAAATTATAATAGATTTGGTCTCTCAAAGTATTTTTCATTTTTATAACAGATTTGATCCATCCTTCAACTTTCATTTTTAGGATTTGGTCTCTCCTTTAATCAGTAAAATTTGGAACACAAACAATATCTTCTAAATATAATGAGCAAAATAACTATAAAAAAATTATATTTTTTTGAGCTAAACGATTTCATACAAATAAAGTTATGGAAAATAAAAAATTTTAATGGCAAAACCTAAGCTTAAATTTTTATTTAATCATTGCTTATTATATTTAGAAGATATGTGTTTGTGCTCCAAACTTTATTGATTAAAGTGAGGGACCAAATCCTAAAATTGAAAGTTAAGGGAAGGACCAATTTGTTATAAAAATGAAAAGTAGTTTGAGGGACCAAATCTGTTATAAATTGAAAAAGTAGTTTGAGGGACTAAATCTCTTAATAAAGTGAAGGGAGAGGAGGGTCACTAATGGAAATCAATTGACGGTGTAAGAGAGAGGGATCATATACGTTATAAAGTGAAACTATAGGGACATTCCTCGTTAAAAGTTCTTTTCAAAGACCTTATTCGTTAATTTATGTAAACCACAGGACCAAGTTTGCATTTAACTCAGAATAATATATATATATATATATATATATATATATATATATATATATATATATATATATATATATATAGTCGGTGAGAAGTAACCATACGAGGTGATGGTCGATGAGGTTATCAGACGTTGGGGGAGGTCAATCACTGTGCTAGAGGTTAAGGTGATTGAACAAGGAGTCATGTAGGGCGGGGGTTAGGTTGGGTTTTGTTTTTATTTTTTTAATAATTGTTGTAGTGGCTTATCAACTTTAAAAATAAAGTAAGGGGTGTTTGATTCGTTTTAAGGAATGAAAACGAAAATGGGAATGAATATGTCGGGAAGTGAGAATGAATATATACATTGTATTACATTCCATTGGATTATATTGTTGATGTTTGGTGAGTGAAAAACATGTAGTAGTAGTAAGGGTCTCTCTCTTTTCTTTCATGAAAAAATTCAAGCAACTTCTCCAAATGGAACAATTTGTTCCTCGATGACCCTAAAAAAATTGAACAAGATGAAAACATGAGATGAAAAATATCCATTTCGAAATCAAAATCTGGAACAAAGTATGTTCTTGACCCTAACAAAAATCAAACAAATGAAGAATATAGATGAAGGAAACCATTTCGAAATCAAAATATGGTAACAAAAATAAAACAGGTGAATAATATAGATGAAGAAGAAGATGAACAGATCAGAGATGCTTTTGGTGAAGAAGAAGAAGAACAGATAGATTTTTGGTGTTGAACAGATCGGAGACGCTTTGCAAATCAAAGGTGAAGAAGATGTTGGTCGAAGGTGTTATACAAGTTTGTAGAATGGGGTTGAATAAAAACACAATTTTTCAGTTTAATAAGTTGTTTATTGATAAATCAAATTACAATTTAGAGTTTGTTGTGAAATAAGATTAAGTAGAACCTAATCTAAAAAAACTTGAGAATCACTAAGTATGATTGCACAAGATAGAAACAAATAGGGGTTGAGAAGATTATAGAAAACAAGAGTTGTTATAATATAGACGAAGAGAGAAGAGGCAGTAGGCAACCCTTCAAAATGAAGGATGAACATCCTATATATACCCTATGCATTTAATGCATGACAAGGGTACTTTACACGTGTCAACATCAGGTTGGGTGCATGCTTTTGACTTTTAGTGGCATGCTCCGGGTCGTATGGTGAATAGTGTAATCTTCAGAGTTGGTGTACGATTCTGGACAAAATCGTGTATCTTTGATAATTCGTACTATGTGTGCAAAAGGATAAGACAAACGAACCTTGGAGTGCAAGCTTCATGATCAGTGATCGCTGATGAAGTCTCTTATCATTGAGCTCTAATAAAAGTCAGTTATCGCTGAAGCTTTCCTTCTTGGTTTGTCGCGTGAGTGGACTTTTATTGGTTTCACTGATATCCGCATCAAATCATGAGTAGACTTGTCACTTGTTCATCATCTTTGTCTTTGATGTCAACGATGAACGTCTTTGTCGCAAAACTTGTCTTCATGGATTACATTCAACAAATTACATCAGAGATCATCAGTGATACTGAATAGACTCAGTATATTCTTGTTGATGGTGAAACACTAAGACATACAGATGTTAAATGTAATTTTCACTAAGTAATTCTAAGGATCATCATAAAATCATTAAGAGAGTTTGGATCAACAATCTCCCCTAATTTGATGATGACAAAGCAACATAAGAAAATTGCTAAGTTCAAAACATAAGGATAAATAGGACTCATAAAATACATGTCCCAATTACTGTTTTGAGGGATCTTTTCTAGTTATGATGGAGTAAAGTACTTCACTAAAAAATTTCATTGATTCGTAATCAGATTACATAGGGAATATAAAAATTTACAAGTACATGTGAAAACTATACAAGTACTAAAAGTCTATAATTAATAAATTACAAGAAGAAAAGATAACCTATCAGCTAAGTTGGTTCTTCTTTAACTTGGATGTCAGGGAATTGTTCTTCAACAATCATATGATCAGGGATTTCTTCTCATCTCTGTCTTCTAAGGGTAGCTTCCTTTCGAATAAGAGATTTGATGAGAGTCCCTGATGTTGAGTTATTGCACCAACAGTAAAGAAGATCCTTAAGATAAGCAAGAGGACAGAGAGAGATCTCTGAGACTCTTTGAAGTCTTTGAAAACCGACATCGTCAAGGAAGATTAAGCCATAGGGATCACTTATCACTTGCCCATGAACAAAAGGTCCTCCAGGTGGCAGTGATAAGTTTAGAGCTAAAAGGTCTAGTGAAGGTCCAACGATTGCATCTCTAGAGAATTCGATCCAGTTTCATTTCGGTGAGCAGGTTCGTCAGAGGGAGATGCACGTTTCTTCTTTCTAGTTGATCTTGGATTCTGAGGTAGAGGAAGAGGGATGTTAATCCTTGTAGAGACTATGTCGATAATTAAATTTACCAGAGATTCGACGTAGCCTCTATACTTGGATTTGGATTTCTTCAGTGCTTCTCTAAACTCTAACCATTCGTAGAAACCAAAGTTTTCCAGCTTCGAAAGGAACATTGTCTTCACTGTGACATCTAATCTGAATACCTCCATTGTCACCGTCACTAATCTCTTTTTGCTCTTCCCTGTTATTGTTACGTCTAAAATTGGGCTTTGGGTCAAGTTTCTTCTTGCACCAAACAAGTTCAGAGTCATTAACCGCCTTTTCTTTTTGGACCTCTTCAATTTCTTTTAGTAGAGTTTCTTGAACTCTGATCGGATTTTTCTTCAGCTTTTTATCAGAGACTACGTTGCGCAATACCTTAAGGGAAAGTTTGGCGTCCTTTTGGCATGTAACATATAGTTTTTCAGCCCTAATAGATTCTTCACGTTCTTCTGGAGTCAAGAAATCTATATCTTCAGTGCTTTGTTGAGGAGAGATTCTGGGATGTTGGTTTTCCAGCTGTTGAATCATTGTTGATATTTTTTTTGTAGTTCATCCTCGGACCTTTTGATTAGTCGTGAGGGTCTGTTAGGGTGACTCATCAATTCTTCTTATTATTCTTGTTCATCAGTCTCTGATATAGAGACTAAGATTCTTTGAAGGTCTTCAGCAGGGATTGCTAGGATTATTCGGTTGTCAACTTGTCTCTCAAGCAAGGGAGAGAACTAGCTGAGTGAAAGAGAAAGAAAAAATTAAGTGTTTGATAGGAGATAGATAAAGGTTAGAAGTGTAGGAGAGGTTTTAGGTGGGAGAAAGTAGAAGCAGAACATGGAATTATGGATAGGCATACCTGAGAAGGTTGCTCTCCCTCATATGTAAAACAAATCTTCAAGTTTCCGGTGGTATCTAACTCCTTTTGCTTGCCCTGGGAAGATTTCTTTGGTGGGGTCTTCTCAGTTCTCCCCCTGCTTCATTGATGACCACTCTTCTAAGAGAAGGAACGCTAATGGGGTTTGGTTTGAACCATAGAGCAGATTCATCATTTTCATCATCATCATTGTCAGTGTTCCCAGAGTCCTCTTTGGAGTCATCAAGCTCCATCTCTTCTTCTTACTCTTCCTCTTCTTCTTCCGATTCAACAACATTAGAAGAGGAAGGAGGGGCTTGAGCATCTTTATTGAGATCCTCTATTTCAGCGTGAGGGAGGTCTTCATTTTCCTTCTCCTCATTGTCCTTATCCCCCTCTTTGTCATCATCACCACCAGGGGGAGGGAGTATCACACCAGTCACAACCGAGGAGGAAGGAACTTCAGCCTCCAACTTCTCCACCCTGGCTTCTAGGCTAGGGATGGCCTTCATTACTTCAAAGATAAAGTCCACAACCAATGTAAGGGATTCGTGATCTGCATCAGTGAAGGAGGGAGTAGGAGTAGGAATTGGTGCCCTAAGGATATTCAGCATACAGCAAGAAGCTGATTGGTGGTGTCAGCTTTGGAGCTGAGGTTGTTGACATAAAGTGTGAGTGAGTTGACACTGTTGTTAATGGAATGCAGCGCTGAGGTATTCTCTGCAATGTCGTGATTGATCTTTGAGACCTCCTCCATGATCGCTGAGAGCTGAGCATTGTCACCTTTGGAGGAGAGAGAGGTAGATAAGGCCTTCAGCGATTCGCCGACAGTGTTTACGACGCTGTGTTGTTGTCAAGATTGGTGGAGAGAGTGTCCACACGATCGCTGACCTTTTTGAGAGAGGTGTTGATCGTGGCCAAAGTAGGAACTGTAAGAAAAAAAGAAGTTTAAGCAAAAATATGCTCAGGCTTATACATGTTGGAAGAAGTGTTTGGGAATGATGGAGTACCTGATGGTGCGGAGAACAGGTCGAAATGATTATGTCCTCCATAGAATTCCATATCCCTCTCGAGAGGAGTTTGAGACACTGGTATATGCTGAGAACCTTCAAGAGGGAGACCAACAGGTCCTACATTGTTGCGCATGAAATTCTACAACTGGGATGTATATCAGCAACAACAATCGCTGGTGCTTTGGTGAAGAAAAAATATGGTGAGAGAGAAGCAATAGTTGAGAAGATTGTAGTGTAGGGAGCAGAAGGGGCACTAGTGTTGCTAGAAGCTACCTCACCGGTGCTTTGAGGTACTGAGAGTGGTGGGGGAGTTGACACCGTAGAGTTAGTGCTTGTTTTTGGCGGTAGATGTGATGGAGTGTTCCACGAAAGTATCTAGGAATGTCTGTAAAGAGACAATCTTTGATGAGGGTTGTGCTGGTTACTGCTGAGGAGTGGAATCCTTAACAACTCTCTTGGCCTTCTTAGGTTTGCCAAGAGGGGCTGAAGATTGTTTGTGTTTGGAAGGGGTGGTTGCAACTTGGGTAGCCTCAGAGGGTTGAGCCGAGGGCATTGCTTTAGAAGTTGAAGAAGTGGAGGAAAGGCGACGTCGGAGTTCAAGGATGCTTACCACGTTATCAACTCGCTCCACATCAAGGATACGAACCCCTAGCTTTGGGAGTTGATAATCACCCTCGGTCGAGTAGAGCTTCTGTAGGAAGTGTTAAAGGATCGCTGAGATGAAGCGAACATAGGGAACCTTCACTTCCCTGTCAGGCTTCTCCACCCTGGACATGAGGTCTAGGGGTGAGCATAATCGGGTAGTTGCCTAAATTTCATGGAACCGGAACCGGCGATTACTGGAACGAAGGAATCGGAACCGCTTATATCGGTTCTCTATATTTTGGAACCGATCCTGGAACCGCTGGACCGGCTCTGATTCCTGGTACCCCGGTTTCAATTTTTTTATTTTAAATATTAACATTTCATACAATAAAAAGGTAATTTTAACTTTTTAAGTCTAGTGCAAACAACAAAGTACAAACATAAAGTAATAAATACAACAAATGGTGAAAACTAATCCAATAAAAACTAATTATTACATAAACAAATTAGACACTCTCGAGTCTTGACAACAATATAACAACTTACATAACTAGAAAGTGAGAGTCCAAGATCTATGAATCCTAGAGAGAGAAAGTAGAGAGAGAGAGAGACTTGGAAGCGCAAAGTAGTAAATGTATTCAATATGCGTGTGTTTCTTACAAGGAACAAGACCAAAGGGACTTAAATACCCTTGGTCAGATACAACACAGATAAGCACTAAACACAGTATTTGACCAAGACCAATAAATACAATGATTACTATAAAATCAGACCTAACAATGACTTGAAATTTGACCATATAAAAACTTTAATATAGACAAAAGAACTTGAAAATTTATCCTAGACACATATTTTATTCAAAAGAAAGAAAAAAAAATGTAAAACTTTACTTTATAGAATAAAATTTGTAAAGATTTAAACTTTTAATAAATATTTAGTTGGAACAAAATAAAATTCAACTATTTCATCTTTTACATTAAAGAAAATAAATTTGTGTCTCATATTAAAAGAAAATTTTGGGTAATACAAATTCATGAGATAGATAAACAAGCTCAGATTCTTGAAACATTGAGAAAAACTGGAATACCATCATTATCAGAGATATATGCAGCGGAAATAAAATTGATGTACTCACAGTATCTCATTTAGTCAGAAGCTTAAACATTGAAGAATGAGTTCTAAACTGTTGTGTTTAGAAGTCGATGTCTATGAAGTGCGGGTCCTGAGCTGAATTACTCAGAAGCCAAAATATTGACATTGAGGTGCGGGTCTTGAACTGTAGTATTCAAGAACCATCTTTCTCTTACTCCCCCTTAACATGTAACGCCTGCAACTTTGAATCAGATAAAGATTTAGGTACCCACTTGAATTTGGGCCCGTGTTTGTTAGTTGCAGTTCTTATGGGGAAAGAATAAGCATAAATGACATTTAAAGCATGAGGAAAATGATCAGAGAAATAATCACAATTATCAGAAGAGAAAGCATAATCATCAGAACTAGAATCTGAGGAAGAACATGAGACATGTTTTGAAATTCGAATCATTTGCTTTATAGAGTATTTGGAAATTTTATTACATTTAGCAAATGAATCACTGTTATAAAGTTTGTCTACACATTTATCCTCATCAAAAATATGTTCATCAGATGTCAGCTTCTTTCTCCAGATCTGCATCTTTGATCGAGTGCTCAAAGTCCTATCTGTATGAATAGAATCGAAAGAATTAGAATTGTCAGTAAGAATTGTATCTCATTTCTTTGACTTCTTTGACCGTCTTCTTTTACGCTTAGGTTTATAATATTGATCATTGAGCATAAAAGAATCATCAAGAATTTTAGACGAAATATTTAAATCAGAAGAAATAAATTTATCCAAGCAACCAATCTGATCAACTAATAAATCTGAATTTGCCTTGGAGTCTGAATTATTTTGAGAAAAGGTTTTAAAATTTAAAACTTCCTTTTCGTTTTCCTTAGAATCAGAAGAAAGGCTAGAAATAGAATCTGGTTTTTGAGAAAATAATTTTTCTTCAAGACTAGACATCATGAAAGAAAGAATAATATCAGATTTAATTTTCTTCAAAATATTTTGATCTTCTATCTTATCTTCAAGATTGATGATTTTGCCTTCTAAAACTAAAGGAGGAGTATATTTCTTCTAATTATAAAAGATTGGAAAAATATTTCCTTTATCAGAATCAGGTGCATAAGGAGCAATAAAATCATCAGACATTGAAGATTTGATAGAATATATATCATTTAAAACTCTTCTTCCTCTTCTTGATTTTTCAGGAAAATATTTTGCATTTTCAGACGTATAAACAAAAGGAATTTCATTTTTCTTGTTATTTATCCTTTTCTCATTTTCGAGATCTAACACTTATTTTTCACTAGTCCAATGAAATTTGAATTGTGGACCATAATGTGCAAGAGTTAGATAGTCATATTTATATAAGGTGGGAACTTCGTCTATCACTTTGTTTAAACAATGAGGATTGTCAAAACCAAGTCCCCATCTTTGTTTTAAAGCCTCTTCACTCCTCGGTTTGTTCATATAAATTGTTTGTTCAGATTGGTCTCTTTGATAAAGTTTTTCTTCTAACTTATTTATTTTATCTGAAAAATCATCTTTTAAATTAGTCATATCCGTCAAAGATTCAAGATAAGATTTATTTGAAATTTCCAAATCATCCAATTTCTTTTGAAAGATTTTTTTAGTATTTTCTAAAATAGATTTTTCATCTTTCAAGGAAATTTTCAGTTTGTCAATCAAATCTGACTTTTCAGAATTTAAATTCTTTTCATATAAAAACTTAGAGCGAAAATCAGACAAAACATTAGTTATGATATTCATCTGAGAGGTAATGAAATTAAAATCAAATTCAGAATATACCTCATCCTCATCAGTTTTAGAATCGTCTGACTGATCATCACCGATTAAGCACATCTGAGCGATCTCGACATTTGAAGCTTCATCATCGGAATAATCCAGCCAGAATTCTTCCTCAGCCAGCAAAGCAGTTCCATTCTCTCTTTTCTCGGCCAGTTCCATTTTCTTTCTGTAGTATGCCGAATCTTTGACCACCTTTGCTCTACACTCCTTTGACATGTGACCTGGCTTTCCGCAATTGTAGCAAGTAACAGTCTTTGGCTCAGGCACTTTGACTTTAGAACCGGAAGTGGAACGAGAAGAGTTGGAACTCGATCGGGTTGGAACTTTTTCTGATAGTGTTGGGAGAGAAGGATCATCGCTTTCTGTAAAGCCTCGCCATCATCTTCAGTTGATCCGGTGTAAGCATTTTCAGATAATGCTTGTTCAGATAATTGTTTCGTGAGGAGAGCAACCGGATCTACTGTTTTCTTCTTTTTATCCATCTTGACCTTTTTCTCTATCACCAAGCTCTCATCAGTTAGCATAATCTCATACAGTTCTTGAATCTGCATTATTGAGATTCGAACATCATTCCTCAGTCTATGACAAGATTTATTCCATTCAGGCTGCAATATGTTGAGGAACTTTAGATTTATCTCAAGCTCAATCTTTTCAACCTTTATCTTTCGAAGATCATTGATCACGGCACAGAAACGATCAAACACAGTCTTTAGTGGCTCCCCGTCCTTGACATTGAATTCCTCAAAATTATTCATGTAGCGCGTATGCCTGAGTTGAGTAGCTACTGAAGAACCAAGCATAATTTTCTCAAGTTGTTGCCACATCAGATTAGGATGAGTTTTGAAACAATCAATCCTGTTGTATACAGAGTTTGGCAAGGCCAACATTAGATTTGCTTTAATATCCCGATCAGCTTGATAAGAAGATAACTCTTCATGTGTATACTCTTTAGTAGGCTTGTATAATCCAGAAGCCAATTTGGGTCTGTCGAACGGTCCTTCAGATAAAATTGTCATCATGTCATTTCCATTCTTTTGTCGTTCAATGAAGTTCAGGAAACGATCTTGCCACTGTGTAAATTCATTTTCGTCAATCAGCACCGGAGGACGATTTTCAGTACCCAATGACATCATGAGGTCACTCGTGTAGAACTTAGCTTGAAAGCCAAATTTTGCAGAATCCATAGATGATAAAAAAAAATTCCCAGACTCTTTTTTTTTAACTAACACAGGGAGACGCGCAAAGTAGATCTTTGCATGTGAAGTGAGACGCACAAACTAGAGGTTTGCGTTTCAAGAGAGACCCATGAACTAGACTTTGCGTTTGCTTAGAGAAATGCAAGATGACACTTTGCGTTTGTAGAGGGAAACACAAAGTAGACTTTGCGGGTGAAGGAGGGTGCGCAAAGAATGCTTTGCGTGTGCAGGCCGATGCACAAAGTTAACTTTGCGTTTGGAAGCTTTTCGAAAGATACTAGATACGCAAACTTGAGCTTTGCGGGTTGAACTTGAAGCGCGAAATAGAACTCTTCGTGTACTGAGTGATACGCAAACTGATGGTTTGCGTATAAAACTAGAGCCGCGAAGTAGGTTTGCGTTTCCAATGTGAACCGAAAACCTGAAAATTCACTAACATCCAAATTAGACCACAAAAACTGTTATGCAAAATATATGAGTGAGGCGCAAGGCATTATGAATGAGGCGCAAAGTTTATGAATGAGGCGCAAACTGCAGAAAATCACTTATAATGTGCAAGATTGATTATAACAAAGAAATTAAAGCACATAAATCACACAATGATGAACGAAAACAACTTTTAAACAAGAATCAAACAACAAATTCGATTAAAAAACACTAAGACTCAAATTCGATTGATGAAACAGTACGTGAACTCGTTTTTCCAGAAAATTTCAATTTCACAAAATCGATGATCTAAATCAGTTTTTCTTGTAAAACAACCTAAAACAAATGTGATTGATTATCAAAAACAAAACTAATGAAATAAAAAACAACACAATTTGATCACAAACAGATCCAAATTTTATGAGAAATCAAGAAAACGAGATTTTCTTGAAAAATTCAAGAAAATCGATCAAATTTTCGATTTCAATCACAAATTCATATTAGAAAATGCAATCTCTCAATTCTCTCAAGATTCAGTTGGCTCTAATACCAACTGAGAGTCCAAGATCTATGAATCCTAGAGAGAGAAAGTAGAGAGAGACTTGGAAGCGCAAAGTAGTAAATGTATTCAATATGCGTGTGTTTCTTACAAGGAACAAGACCAAAGGGACTTAAATACCCTTGGTCAGATACAACACAGAT
The DNA here is from genome assembly GCA_023525745.1 of Arctium lappa. Taxonomy (NCBI): domain Eukaryota; kingdom Viridiplantae; phylum Streptophyta; class Magnoliopsida; order Asterales; family Asteraceae; genus Arctium; species Arctium lappa. The sequence continues at coordinate 15,542,096 of CM042064.1, forward strand.
AAGCACTAAACACAGTATTTGACCAAGACCAATAAATACAATGATTACTATAAAATCAGACCTAACAGAAAGCGATCGTGTAAACTGTAATGTTAAATTGTTAATTGTGAAAGTAACCCTAAATGGTAAATTGGTAATAGTTTTTTTTAATATATAAAATTATTTTTTAAAAAAATATAGTAGGTACCCGTCGGTTCCGGTTCTGGGTACCCAGTGGGACCAGGTACCCGGTCCCGGCGGGTACCCAACGGGTAACAGTTCTAAAAAATGAGAACCAGAACCGGAACCAGTCTTAATCGGTTCCGTATTTTAGGAATCGGAACCAGAACCAATCACATCGATTCCAGTTTTGAAACCGGCAGTTCTGAAGCGGTTCCGATTCTAAAGGCGGGTACCCAGTTCCGATGCTCACCCTTAATGAGGTCTTCAAAAAGCATCATGGCAAAGTCGATATTTTTGTCAGCGATGATACTATAGCTCATCTGCAGCTGAGCCATGTTGGCTTGGTCCAGTGATCCACTTGCCACTCATATATTTTATGATATGAGTGAAGAAGTAGTTCAACTCCAAAGGCATCTTGGTCTTGAGTATCTTTGTCAGCTTTTTGTCCAAGGCTTTGGACCTGGGCTTAGTCTCCCACTCATACTTCGTATGGTCATGAAAGGCGATCGGTTCCTCATCAGTGGGAAGGGCGTCGAAGGGACTGGAGGAAAGACGTAGGCATTAGCGAATGCCATTTAGAGTGATGCTTGCCTCCCCATACTGGGTTGGGAAGGCAATCACTATTAGCTTCTTTCCTGATGGAAGAGTCTTCTCAGCTTTTTCAACAGTGAACCAGAACTGTTGAAAAAGACTTTTGTGGGCTGAAGGAGAGACAGTCATAGCGTAGGCGATGGGGGAAGTTTTCAGCATTGAGGTAACATCAGCAAGGTGCAGTGATGGTTTCTTGTTGGGGAAGGAGAGTAGTGCCAGATGATTATTTCCAGTGAACTGGACAACGTTGAGCTCGAACTTGATATTTTTGGATTTTACAAGAGTAGCCTGGGATGCCATTTCTGAAAGAAAATGGAAGAACATAGGAGGAATTTTAGAATACTAGAAATAAGAACAAGAAATTTTACCAGTTTCTTTTTGGGGAAAGAAAGTTACAAAAAGACAATTTAGTTTCAAAGAATAGAAATGGTAAAAAGGAATGTTTTACCTATTTTTTTTTGGGAAGGAAATAGATAAAAAGTTGAAGAGAAAAGAGAAAAGAGAAAAGTTTAAAAACAGTTTTAAATCTTAAAAACCTTTGAGGGTTTTTGAAAAAAAAATCATGAGAAAGATGATTTTTAGAAGAAAATCATGTATTTGATCTTTGTAAGCAAAGATTTGAGATCAAAAAGAGTTTTAAGAAGATTAAAGATAAAGAATAAGAACCTAAAATTTGAGTGTTTAGGAATTAGTTTTTAAGTAGGAATGCTTTGATGGCCTTGAGTGTTTGCAACATCCGTAATTTTCAGTAAGTAAAGATCATCCGGACGTTTTATAACTTGTAAATGGTGGGATTTTTGTTAGGAAAACATTACTTAAAGTCCTTTAGAGTATCGGGAGTATTGACATTGAAAAAGTCAAGTTTTAGAGCTTGGTACGGGCATGGCTACAATGCCCGGCGACTATGACAGTGTCATAGTCGCACCTAGCAATGTAGCAGGAAGAAACAGAAGGAGGGGTGATGACTGCGACAATGACCAACGACATTGACCAGGGCATTTTAGCCTGTCAATGTCGCACAAAGGGTGCTGATTGCTGATAAATCCGATTTTTCAGCCCACTTGTCCATTTGTCATTCCCATTTCTTTCGAAACTTTCTCTAGAACAAACCTAAACATATTTGGTGATTTTGGGTCATCTTTGGCTCAAATCTTTGGGTATTATGGAGGTAAACCATCAACAAGTTAAGGATTGGAAGCAATGATCAAGAGTTCAATATCTCCATCTTCATCTTCAACCTCAAACTCCATTTTAGGGTTTTCTAGGTTTTCATCAAACCTAAGTGGTAAGTTTATCCTCTCAATTTCTAAACCCTATTATAAGATATAAATGCTCCATTGATGATTTCCTAATGTTTGATTTCTCAAATTTCGGATTTGATGATTTTGGAGAAATTAGGTCAAAAATTAGGGTTTTGGCCAAATTGGGGATGTTGATGTAATATGTTTGGGGACCGATTATATATGGTTAAACATTAATATTTATGGTTGGAATCTTATGGATCTAGGTTTTTTTGGAAGATTTGGTTTGAGGGTTCAAATTTCTTCAAGCAAGCTCAAGTTGGGGTAAAATCTAGGTTTAGCCTAAACCTAGCAAGGTGAGTTCAAGTTGCTTTGTGAAAACGGTGTACATGCCAAAATGTCCATTTTAAATGTTTATATGTTTTACATGAAATTTTCAACTATTGGGTTATTTGGTGAGTTTTGATTATTTGAAGTATTTAACATTATAAGCTTTGTAAAACACCCATATTTGGGATTTTTGGGCATTTTGATGAATAAATCTTAAGTAATAGTATTTTGATGATTTATGTTATGAAATGTGATCTTTTGAGTAAAATGCATTTTTAACGTGTGCTTTGGAGAAATACTTGTGCTTGGGTCATGAGACGTTTTTGAAAGAATAAAAGGTATGACCTCATTGGAAAATGATTTGTCTCAGTCTAATTTCGTGTTAGAGTTTATTCATGTATATTAGAGTGTGTGTTTGCATAAACTTGTCAATCGTGTTTATCACATTTTATGACTTTTGATCAATGGTCAATTTGTTGGTGAAGCTTTTGGCTCGGTTGTGACTCAAAAGAGTCTTGGGGCATTTTCCCAGTTTTATTGGATCGATGAGGAGCTTTGGTTTTACGATGCATATTAACCGCGCCTTGGTGATAACTACATGCTCGAGTGCGTTGGTCATTCCTGTGTAGTCATGTAGTTTTAGACTATGTTGCATTGGATCCATAGGCACGTAAGTCAGTATGTTTTGATGGTCAATTAGGTATTGTGGGGTTGGACTCCGGTACCCATGTTTTACGACTGGAAACTTTTCAAGTAGGCACTAGGAGGGTTGAGTCTGGAAGTGCTATCGGGGAGGTAGGCACTAGGACCTCCGCTACTTGAAGTAATGCCTTGAAGGTAGTCTTTAAGTATGGCGGGCCTTCGGGGTGAAGTTCATTGTAATGTTCACCAAGGTCAACCGACTCTTGAGGTGAAACTTGTTAAGAAGTCGTAGGGACACTTGGGTTTTCATGTCGTGAGGTGTTATGTGATTAACGTTGCAAGAGTGGCATACTTTTTTGTTCCTCCACTCTCAACGGATACGGGTCTCCCCCGTCGTTGGCCAATATCATTGTAATTATTAACGCCCTACTTTATTATCGTTGGGTTTGTGTGGGTGACTGTAAATGATGACCTTAATATTGGATTTCTCTCCACGTATATTAAGGTTTGAATGAAATATGTCATTCCCATGTTTTGATATTTTGATACCTTCCATTTTATGGTCGCATGAGTGTTGGGTTTAGTATCCACGTTTCATGTGACGCTTTATATATATATATATATATATATATATATATATATATATGGATTCTTATCCATGATTTATGGGTTGAGTATTGTGCCCCACCCGTGTTTGGGTGTTTCGGGAAATAAAGTTTAATCGACGTTTTTATAAATTGGGGGTTCAATTTCTATTCACCTTTTTAGTGAGTTTTGGGTCGAATTTACTTTACGAAGTAATGTTTTATGCTGGGGTATTCGTATTTAAAAATGTGCGTTATTGGAAAATAGGTCGTCTTACATTTAAAGTAAATCCTTTTGGAAGATCATGAATTAAATTGCATCCTTTCCTTTTTACATTATACTTATTCTTGTTGAAAACTCTTGAACTCACTAGGCGTTAGCCTAACCTTTTTACTTGTCGGCATGTGCATCAGGTTCCGGTTAGGTACGGTACTAGCGACACTATAAAGAGATGAAAGAGAGACTTATGCTCGAGGGTGAGTTGTTTGGTGAAGCCTTCCGCCATTATCTTGGGAATAGCGATTGTATTTGGGTTTAGTAACACCCGACCTTTAAACTAGTCTATGTGTAAGACTTTAATTATTTTGTTGACGGTCAAACCTATAATAGTATTTCAAGTATGGACTTGTTATCTTTATTTGAGGTATTATTGAAAAAAAAATAATTAGTTGCTCGTTCCAAATTTGAGCGTGTTACATTGTTCTTGCCTTGAGAGAGTTTGTGCGCGTAAAAGAGAAAAAGAAGAACAAAGGATTGTTTATATAGGTGAGAGTGAGGAAAGAGAAAAATGATGAGCGGGAAAAGTTTCTCATCATGACACAGACACGTCTTACGAAGTTGATTGGTCAAGAAGTGTAATGGATGAACGTGTCAGACAAAAATGCATGCCATGGGTTATCGTCTAGGATGACTGTTAGAGCAATATTTGTTGTCTTCAAGATCATTAGAATTAAAGTCAAAGTCCAAGTCAAAGTCTCAAGAGCAAAGGTCAAAGTCATGTTAATTGAAGAGAAGTCAAAGTCAAAGTCAAGCCTTGTTAGTTTGTTTAGTTAGTGTTTTATTCCTTGTAATGTTAGAGGGTATAAATAGTTTTTCTCTTTATAAAAATTAGGGGTGGAATTCATTGTCATATTTTAGAGAGTATTTGTAGAGAGAGAAATATTCATTTTGAGAGAGAGATAGAGATTGTAATATGTGAATTGAGATCAATGATATATGACTTTTAGAATTGATTTGTGTTGTTGATCTTGATACTTGCACATAATATAGGAATAACAATTGGTATCAGAGCAAGCAAAGATCAAAATCATGTTTAAGATTTGAAGATTTGGTCGATTTTTCAAGAATTCGCAGAACGTACTGTCAAAATTTGAATTTCTTTGATTTTGGTGTTTTTGGATTGAATATTGGTTGCTTTGTATTCGAATTATAGTCTAGAACAATTTTTGTTTGAGTTGTTTGACATAATTCACATTCAATTCATGTGAGTTTTGGATTTTTGTAGTTTTGAGTTCGAAAGTTTGTACGAATTGTATCTTGATAGAAATTGTAATTTTGGTGTTTTGTGTGAAATCATGTATTAGCAAAGTGCTCATATAGTGTTTGTGAACAAATTGACAAAGTTTCAGAGACAACTTCAGAGTATTTGATCGATTTTTGGTTGATTCAGTGAGTTTGAAGTCGATAAGTTCAAGAACTCGCAAGATCTAGACTTTCCGCAAGTTCATCTCAAGAACTCGTAGGCTTCCTTAGTTTGTTTTTGTTTGTGTTTGGTGAATTTGACAAGGAAAGAACTCGCAAGTTTTGTTCTACGAATTTTCAAAGAACTCGCAGAAGCCTGCGTGCGAAAGCTAGAATCCATAGAAAGCAACCTGCGGAAAGTAACTATTCACTCCTTTGACCTACGGGAAGTTGAAGAATCCGTAAACCAAAGCTTAGGGAAAGTTGTTCATTGTTTCTTGATCTTTTGTCTAAGTCAAGAATCCGCAAGATTTTGTTTACGACAAGTTCATAGTTGTCGAATTTTTGGTTAAGTAGAGAACTCGCAAGCTTTAGCCTACGAGAAGTACATAATCCGCAAACCTTTATCTGCAGAAAGCTACAATCCGAAAGTTGTTGTTTGCGAGTAGTTCAGAATCCTTATCCTTCGATCTGGGAAAAGTGTATTGTTCAGTGCTTTGCGGAAAGTGATCTCTTCAGTCTGTGAATACCATACTTAGTCAAATTTTGACTATTTTTCAGAATTTGAAAATTTATGATTTTTGTGAACGATCAGTGTAAGTATTATCAGTGACAATGGATGATTTGTTTTTTGTTGAGGAATATACTTCTGAACCACGTCCTGAGAAAGATCTGAAAAGTAAGATTTCAGAACTTGAAGATCAAAAGCAAGAAAATTTTCATATCATCAAAAGTTTGAGAGAAGATAATGATCAGCTCAACAAGAGTTTAATTCGGTTCAGAAATAAAAAGGAAGAGAATGAAGGGAAGTTAAAGAGTGAGATCAGTATTTGAAGATAAACAATAAAGATCTCAAACAATAGATTTTTGATTTACTACAAGATGATCAGATCAAGATGATTGAAGAGAAAGCAAAAGTCTTGGAGACTGAAAATGCTGATCTAAAGAAGAAGATTTCAGAGATGGAGACAGATAATATCAAGAGAAATGAAGAGAAATCAAAAGTGTTAAAAAATGAAAACACTGAATTGAAAAGGAAAATCTCAAATTTGCAAGCTCAGATTGTCAAAAACAAGCAAGTAGATTTTGTCAAGAAGAATGAGGAGACAACAAAAGGTTTTGATACTGCATATGCTGAGATCCAAAAGAAGATTACAAAGCTGGAAAGGCAAGCTGCCAAAGAAATAGAAGAATTTGGAAAAGAAAAGAAAGGATTTGCAAATGAAAAGCAAATGTTTGCGAATAAATTCTCTGAATTCTCCAGAAAGAATTTTGAAGAAAAGAAAGCAGTTAATCTAAAATGTGCAGAACTTTCTCAACAAGTGTCAGATTTTGAGAAAGTGATCATTATGGAAAGAGATAAATTTGAGAAAGAAAAGAAGATAGTTGAGCAAAAGCATGTTAGTGTTTTCAAGGAAATATCAGATAAGAGAAAGAGTGTTGAAAAGGATTTTGAAGAAGAAAGAAAGATATTTGAAACGGAGATAAAGAAGCTTACAAAGAAATTGTCTGAACTATCAACAACAACTATGAATGAAAAGAATGCGAAGTCTGAATTTCAGAAGAAGATTGTTCTACTCACAAAAGAAAGAAACAATTTGTCTTCAAAGATCACAGAACTTGAAGAGATCGTCTTTAAGGTGAATTTAACTGAGCAAAAGACTCCCGACTCAATTGTTCAATCACCTAGAGATGATTCAGCTGATTCTGAATGCTCATTCAAGACAGCTTCAAGTAGGCATGGAAATGGGGCGGGGACCTCAATCCCCATCCCCGTCCCCGATCCTCATCTTTATCCCCGTCCCCGTCCCTATCCCCGCTGGGGAATATGATCACATCCCTATCCCCATCCCCAACGGGGAACGGGGATCCCCAACGGGGAAACGGGGATTTTTTTCCCGTTTATATAAACAATTTTAAATCAAATATGTGAGATACAACACATCTTTAAATTTCACAAATTTCCAATAGACCTAAAATCAAAAGGAATTTAATTTTATACAAACAATCACATCATATGATACTTAATTAGCTAAAACCAATATAAATCTAGTTTAATAAAAAAACTTAACGTCACACATCCAAAACATATCGAGTAATATCTAAAACACATCGACTAATTGTATTTTGACTTGATATCCAAAAGATTACATACTAACATCCACAAAATGACAATTTTAGATTCTAAACCTCGTTAGAAAATACAAAATTATGAATTACCGATTTAGTTGAAATAAATAATATATTTAATTTATTAATTAATATATAAAGGGTACGGGGAAGGGCGGGGTGGGGAGTACGATACCCATCCCCATCCCCAGTTTGAGACATACGGGGATCCCCATCCCCGTCCCCATCCCCGGCTTAGCGGGGAATCCCCGTCTCTGATCGGGGCGGGTGAACCGGGTTCCCCAATGGGGCGGGGGCCATTTCCATGCCTAGCTTCAAGTTCTTATCATACTCATGTTTCTTCATAAAGGTCAGTCAATCCAAAAGATCAGATTCGTACTACTAACCTTTTCTATGATAGAAATGTTGATGGTTCAAGTACATTTAGAAAAAAAAATGTTAAAGGAAAGATGGGTTGGAGAGTGAAAGTTTATTCTGATGAGAAGAATGTGCAGAAATCATTTGTGCACACATCTAATGCCAAAAAGAACAATGTTCGTCAAGGTAAATATTTTGTTAAACCTGATCTTGTTTATTCTGTAAATCAGTTCCAGGTTAGCATGAAATAAAATCTCTTGTTATTACTGTGGGGCAAATGTTTTTATTCACAAGGATTATGTTCATAATTGGTATGGATCATATCATATTACTTCCCATAAAACTGCAACTAGCAGATATAGACCCAAGTTACAGTGGGTACCAAAACCAAAAGCTACTCCATCTATGTTGTAGGAACCTCAAGTGTAGGGGGAGTAAGAATAATGGGTTTTGAATAATACAGTTTAAAACCCGTACTTCAGCGGTCAAAGATGATGGCTTTTGATCAATACAGTTCAAAACCCGTACCTCAGAGATAAGAATGATGGCTTTTGGATAATTCAATTCAGAACTCATACTTCAAAGATTGTTGGCTTCTGAATACAACAGTTCAAAACCCGTACTTCAAAGAAGAGAAAATTTATGACTTCTAAACACAACAGTTTAGGACTCATACTTCAAATATCAAGATATTTTATACTCCGATGCATAGGAGATGATCAATCTTCAAGGGGGAGTACATATACTATTCCTACTGATAAATATTGCGAATGCATATTTTCAGGGGGAGTAATTGACTTATGATACTTTAGATCAGGAGTCGTTTTTCAATGTTTTTCTTTGATGTCTGACTTTGTTACTTTGACGACTTTGTGACTTTTTGCATAATTTAAGGGGGAGCTTACAAGTTTCAACTCATATTGACTTTGAGGTTGATTCATGAGATTTAAGTTGTGTGTAAGGATTTTTCTAACCTTAAATCTCATATGTGTTTGAAAGATGGATGGCTTTCAAGCATGAAAACATGTTTCCTAAAACGTTCAAACCACTTCTCGATTCTCTAAAAGATTTTATGAATTTAGAAGTGTGATTTTAAATGTTTTCATTCTATGAGCTTTCATGATCAACTAACAGTGTGTTTTCAAAGATAAATACTTTGTGTATTATTTTTTCCATATACTATCAAGTATTTACACACACCGATTCAATATTTCTTATTGATTTTGTTATTACCATGTCTTAAATTGAAACAACTTTTCGATGGTAATAAGTCCCGTTTGTATATTCACTGTTTTTTGAGTGTTAAATTCATTCAAAACTAAGCGATTATTTCAAGAATTGTCTATATTTGTTCCTATAGACAAATTTCAATTCTTTCATGACCTAAGCTTTCAATGGTTATCATTCATATTTGATTTTTCGATATATTGTCAGATTCTTAAACAAGTCTTTTGTATTCATTTCATTCATTTTAATATACTTGTTATGAGAAAATCTTCAAAGTTCAAAATGATCAAATCTTCATGATAATTTTTATGAGCATACATTTATCTGACATTTATACTTTCATATTATTGAGCTTTAACAGATCAAGTTAAGTTGTTGAGCATTATGCTTTTAGGACAAATTTCATGGGATCAGAGTGAGAACTTAAAAGACTTCTATGGATTCAAGTTAACCATTGTTTCCTACCTAAGAAGTTATGCTTCAGTGATCGAGAGGCAAGGGTCATAAATCAAAGAGTGGGGGTGTGATGAGGTAAAATGGAAAAGAGAGTTTGGTTAGAAGTGAGCTTAAATGATAAAAAGAAAGAGGGTGTAAGAACAGAGTTAAAATAATATCAAAACTCTGCACCAACTACTTTCTGATCCCGGCAGCCACATTACTGTTGTTTTACAATTCTTTCGTGAACATCATTGAAACAGGAACTAGCCCATGCCAACTCTTGACTTAACCCCACAATCTACTCATTTATTTCTTAACAAAGAAATGTTTCATATTTTCTTGGGGATGCAACATATAATCTATCTGATCTTCACTCGGAAGACTTGGATATTGAAAAAGAAGGAAAGTTGCCCCACCTTCGACCTTCGATCTTCGATCATGCACATTGAGTCTGTGAAATACTGTTGTTGTCTCACTAGCTTACACATTTGAGCCTGATAAGCCTAAGTAGCTTCAATCATTCTACACTTGCATGTACACACAAGGAACAAGTTTTCTTGTCATAATGTTCATATAAAACTCCTTTGTGGTTTTCAATGATTGAATGGAAGCCTTGGGGGAGTGAACATAAAGAAGATCCTTTCCAACGTACATTCGTTGTACTCAGTGGCTCTGTGCTACTTACAGGCACTTTAATTGATTCATTTGTTGATTCAGGGTTACACTATAAGTTGTCTGAATTTGAAAAGTTTCGGATAATTACATTTTATGAATCGATGGATGTTATTCTTTCAGTGGCAAGATCAAATGAGGATGTTGGTCAGAAATTGGATGCATATTTTTTCATGGAAAGTTTTGATGATGCTGATGCTTGCATTCATCAAAAAGGGGGAGAACATGAAACATGAAAGAGTAGTTTGGAGAAAGAATAGAATGAGAAAGCAGTCTATGGGAGAAGATATCAAGAAATGGATTATGGGGGAGAAAATGAAAAATGGCTCAATGTTAGAATAAGGGGGAGAAGATACATAATGGGATATAGTATCAAGAAATGACAAAATGTGAAGGTTCACTTTCAGAGATATGGGGTGAAATATACAGAGTGAAAGAGAAAGTTCAAGATTTCAAGAAAGTTTATTGAAATTTACAAAAATTCTTTTGAAGATTGTTTTGGAAAGAGCAAAGTGAACTAAAGATGAAGATGATTTTCTTTGCTGAAAGCTGAAGAAAAGATTATTACAGGCTTTTGGGGGAGATTGTACAAGATTTTCAAAGCTTAAAAAGAGGAGATTGATTTACAAAGGGAGATTATCAATTTTCATCTAAAAAAGGGGGAGAATGTTTGGCAAATCTGACAAAGGGGGAGAATATTCTTAAAGGAGATTATTTCACAAAAGCTGATAACGGGGGAGAATGTGCCTTAAAGATGAAATTCTTTTTGAAAAATGATCTTGAATCCAATGGGGGAGAATGTTAGAGCAATATTTGTTGTCTTCAAGATCATTAGAATGAAAGTCAAAGTCCAAGTCAAAGTCTCAAAAGCAAAGGTCAAAGTCATGTTAATAGAAGAGAAGTCGAAGTCAAAGTCAAAGTCAAAGTCAAAGTCAAAGTCAAAGCCAAAGTCAAGCCTTGTTAGTTTGTTTAGTTAGTGTTTTGTTCCTTGTAATGTTAGAGGGTATAAATAGCTTTTCTCTTTGTAATATTAGGGGTGGAATTCATTGTCATATTTTAGAGAGTATTTGTAGAGAGAGAAATATTCATTTTGAGAGAGAGAGAGATTGTAATCTGTGAATTGAGATCAATGACATATGACTTTTAGAACTGATTTGTGTTGTTGATCTTGATACTTGCACATAATCTGGGAATAACAATGACGTCACAAGAAATTGTCTTTTCATTTTTCAAAGGCATCTTTGATAGAAATTCATTGATGAATTTTATATTTTTAGAAGAATCACTAATGAGAAATATCAGTGATGAGTTTTGAAAAAAAAATATCACTGATAAAAAGTGTCAGTGATGAAGTTTGTTTTCAAAAAGCTTTTAATCACTTGAAGAAAGTAAGTGATTAGGTTTTGAGATTTTTGAAAACGTCTCGCTAAATAAAGCTTCAGTGAGGTAGGTTAGGAATCATACCTGATCATCAGACAAAATTTTACTCAGAGATTAGGAGATGAACATCATAGATAAAACTTTATTGCTGACATAATGCATGATCACTGAATAGTTATTCTTCAAGGTTCAATATTCCAAGCTCGCTGATGAGAAATTTGAATCTTGTCATCAAGAGGTTTGGTAAAAAGATCATCTAGCTGATAGTCAGTTGGGATAAAATGAGGTTCTATATCTCTATTCATCACATGATCTCTGATAAAATGATATCTAATTTTGATATGTTTAGTTTTTGAGTGAAGTACAGGATTATTTGCTATAGTGATAACATTAGTGATGTCGCAATAGATAGGGATCTTTGATAGCTGAAGGTCATAGTCTAATAGCTGATTTTTCATCCATAAGACTTGAGCACAACAACTACCAGTAGCTACGTACTCAACTTCAGTGATGGAGGTGGACACTGAATTTTGTTTTCTACTTGTCCAACTTACCAGATTTCCACCTAAGAGCTGACAACCACCTTTGGTACTTTTTTTTATCCAGTTTGCAACATGCAAAGTCACTATCTGAATAGGCAGTTAGATGTAACCCTGAGTCTTTGGGATACCAAAGACCTAGGATAGGAGTTCCCTTAGGTATCTGAAAATTCATTTAACATCTATCAGATGGGATTCCTTGGGTTCTGATTGATATCGTGCACAAAGACAGGTAGAATACATGATATCGGGTCAGCTTGCTGTAAGATACAAAAGGGAGTCAATCATTCCTCTATAGGCAGTGACATTAGCAGGTTTCCAGCTAGATCCTTGTTTAATGTCAGCGGAGGTGCCATAGGAGCTTTCATCGCTGATGTTTGAGTGAGATCAAAATTTTTTAGCCTGATGAATAAAAGTACCTTTATTAGATTGCTTGGTCTGAAGTCCAAGGAAGTAAGTTAGCTCTCCCATCATACTTATCTTATATTCTTTCTTCATCCTTTCAGTGAATCGAGTACATAGCGATGGGTTAGTATAACCAAATATAATGTCATCAACATATATTTGAACAAAATAATGTGACCTTTAAACTTTCTGAAAAACAAAGTATTGTCAATCTTACCACGTTCAAAATTTTCAGAGATTAGAAAAGAAGAAAGAGTGTCATACGAAGCACGAGGGGTTGTTTTAACCCGTAGAGATCCTTATCCAATTTATATACACAATTTGGATGCTTAGGGTAAGAGAACCCTGGGGGTTATTCAACATAGACTTCCTCGCTCAGCTTTCCATTTAGAAATGCTAACTTGATATCCATTTGATGTACTTTGAAATCTTTGTGAACTTCATAGGGGAAGAATAATCGAATTGCTTCGAGCCTAGTCACAGGGGCAAAGGTTTCATCAGAGTCTATGCCTTCCTCTTGTCTGTATCCTTGAGCAACAAACCAACTTTTTTGCCGGCACAGTCCCATTTTCATCTAACTTGTTACGATACACCCATTTGGTTTCTATAATAGTCTTGTCAGATGGTCGGGAACGAGATTACTTTGTTTCTTTCAAATTCAGTCAACTCTTTTTGCATAGCACTGACCCCGTTTGGATCTCTGAGGGCATCATCGGTCTTCTTTGGATCGAGGAGAGAAATAAAGTTTACAAAGAGACAAATGTTACCTGAACTTCATCGAGTCTGAATACCTGCATTTGGATCACCAAGTATTTGATCAATTGGATGACTCTTAGTCCATCTCTGAGCAGGGGATTGAGCACCCATGTCTGATAGAGAATCAGATATGGGAGCATTTGCTGAGAATGAGGCTTCAGCCAAGTGTTCATCAACTATCAGTTGTTGAGGTTTAGATTGAATATCATTCGCTGAGAGTTGTTCAGAGATGAGAGGAGATTTGGTGGTGAGAGGTTCACAAGGTGGTATGGTATTTAAGGGTACAACTGAAACCCAAGAGGTGGATTCAGCGTTAGGTTGAATAATGACTGGATCATCATCAACATTAAGAGGATTTGCATGATGGTTTGAGCTGAAGAAAGGTTCAGCGTCTCCATATTGAGAAAACATCTAGGCATTCAGTTTGTCATTATCAGCGATTGGCTTTGAGTTCGCTGATCGTGATTCATCAAAGGTGACATGAACGGTTTCTTCTACTATTTGTATTCTTTTTTTGAAGACTCTGTAGGCTTTAGATACTGAAAAATATCCGAGAAATATTCCATCATCATCTTTTGGATCAAATTTTCAAAGTGTATCTCTGTTGTTTATGATGAAGCAGTGATAACCAGAGATATGAAGAAAACTGATAGAAGGCTTTCTCCCATGTAAAAGTTCGTAGGCAGTTTTCTTGATTCTTTTGACAATCAATGACATATTCTGAGTGAAACAAGCAGTATTGACAACTTCTGCCCATAATTGAGTTGGAAGATGAGAATCGCTGAGCATAGATCGAGCAGCTTAGATGATCGTTCTGTTTCTTCTTTCAGCGACTCTGCTTTGCTGAGGAGTTTTTACAGCTGAAAAATTGTGAGATATTCCTTCACTCTTAAAGTAGTTATCAAGAGAACTGTTTTGAATTCAGTTCCATGATCACTCCTTATTGAGTAAAGCGTCATATTATTCAGAACTTCCATTCTTCTGACAAATGAAATGAGTTCATCTAGGGTGTCACTCTTTGAACGGAGGAACATTACCCAGGTATAGCGAGAGAATTCATCTACTGTGACGAGAGTGTATTTCTTTCCAGCGATGGATTGTATATTGATAGGACCAAATAAATCCATATGTAGAAGTTGAAAAGGGCTTGTTACTGATGACACTTATTTTGATTTAAAACTAGCTTTGGTCTGCTTTCCATTTTCATAAGTTGAGCAAAGAGATTCCTTAGCATATGAGTGTTGAGGTAGACCAGAGACTAGTTCTTTTGAAGATAGAGTGTTCAATGTCCTGAAGTTAAGATGGGAGAGCCTCTTATGTCATATCCAGTTGACATCTGATGAGTCTTTGGATAGAAAGCAGATGTTCTCAGTAGTTGTTAAGTCCATGTTTATGACATAAACATTTTCCAAACGATAACCGCTGAGAGCAAGCTTTCCACTTTTATCCAAAATAGAGCATGCTTTCTTAGTAAAGCATACTTTGAAGTCTTTATCATGTAGCTGAGTGACGCTAAGGATATTATGCTTCAGTCCATCTACGTAAGCGACTCTTTTGAAGGTGGTTGTACCATTTTTGAGTACCCCAAACCCTCTGGTATATCCTTTACCATTTCCATCAAAGGTCACTGATGGACCCTTCTCTTCCTTGTAATCATCGAGTAGGTTCTTTTGGCCAGTCATATGTCGAAAGCATCCACTATCAAGATACCAGATACCCTTCGAGACCTACAAATATAAGGATAATCATTTTTTGATTGGTACCCCCCTTTTCAATGGGTCCAGAGGAGTTAGTGGAGATGGAAGGTTCATCAATCTTCACATCATCTGAAGATTCAGCTTCAGTGGTAACCTTCAACTTATAATTTCTTAACTTTAGTGGTATTTTTCACCTTGGCAGGTTTCTCAGCTTTTGTACCTTCTTAGCCTTAGAGGCTTTCATCTTCACTCTAGCTGACTTTTCAGCTATGGTGGCAGTGGGACATTTACTGGCAATGTGGTCAGTAAGTCCACAGTGATAGCATTTTCTATAGCTGAAGGTAGCCTTAAAACCATGAGCATTTGCATTAGAAAACTTTAGATGAGCATGAAGAACTCCAAGAATGCCCTATGCGTTGGATCTCGGAGGAACTTTCAGTTCTTCAGATTTCTTAGGCAAAATGTCAATCTTCAACTTTGGAGAAGATCTCTGAGTATTATCAGTGATCTTAGATCCAGGGCCAGATAGTTGACTGGCTGAAGGTTTGGAGGGAACCTTATTTGTCTTACGTATTTTAGTACCCTTTTGTAGAATATAGGAAATAGATTTTCCCTTTTCTTTGAGTTTAAAACTCTTAGAGACATCCTCAGGTATAGGAACAGAAGAGGAAGGAGAACACTGAGATGAAGAAGTGTCAGGAATTGAAGAGACAAACATTCCAAACTTAAGCATGGAACGATCTGTAATAGATTCATACTTATCAGATTTATAACCAAGACCAGTTTTATCATGAGCAGGGATTTGAGCACTTATGATCTTAGTATCTTAACTGTGTCCAATGCTGATGATTTCATTAATAATGACCTGATCTTTTAATCTTTCCTCTATTTTGGTTAGTTCGTTGATCATTAGCTAACATTTCTCAAGTTGTTCGATTAAATCAATATTTTTATGTTTAGCTTGAGTTTTTTTCCATTTAAGGCATTGTATAAGTCAATCATCAGCACATCAATAATGCGATGTCTCTCAGCTTCAGTGAGGGTTGGATCAGAAGAAATTGATACCAGAGAGGTGGTAGTGCTTGTGGATGTTCCAGTAGGTTCTTCTACTTCTTCTTTTATCTCATCGATTAGGCAGAGATTGGCTGCATCTTGTTCATCAGAACTTGATTCTTTAGATTCGGCCCAGTCATGTTCTTCAACTATCAGACCCTTACCTTTTCGCTTGAAGCCTTTCAGCTTTTGATATTTCTCTTTCAGCTTTAGGGACTTGTCATCACTGGATTTTCGGGATGAGAAAGGTTTGAAGGCTTTCTTTGACCTGCACTAGCTAGCAAATTGTCCAACTTTTTCGCAGTTATAGCAAGTAGCAGTTGCCTTATCAACAAGTGTTGATTTAGGCTTGTCAGATATAGTAAGAGGCTTTTTTCTTCTGAAATTGCTCTTTCTTGAAAATCTCCTGAAGCAGTTTGTCAAGAGTGTCAGCAATTCATCAAACTCTGAAAGATCTGTGTCTAAAGGATCCTCTGAGTCAGAATCTAACTCAGTGATAGTGAGAGTAGAGGATCGCTGAGAGGGGATCATCTTTGAAGAGACTAAATGTAACACCCGTGTTTTCGGTACGTCCCTAATTTTGTCCTTTTCCTTATTATCTAATTTCATATTGAGATCGGGAGCTTTCGAGTCGAAAACAGACTAAAAATGGACTTTGGTACATCTGGGACGATTATGCCTGCGATTGTGACAGAGGTCACTCTCACGGGGCACAACCGCGGAGAGTGTACCGAGGGGTGGTGAGGGTGAGCGATAGTGCCAAGCGAGTATGAAAAGTGTCATTCTCACGAGGCACAATTGTTGAGATTGTACCGAAGGATACTTATCTCGGGCGAGAGTGCCAAGCGAGAATGACCAGGTCATTCTCACAAGGCAAGGTCGCCGACGGGGCCATGTCTCTTAAAAGCTGAAAATTGACCTATATTCCTCACTTTTCTCATCCTCTCTTGTTTGGAGCCGTTTTTGGAGAAGAAAAAGGGGTAAGTCCTCTTTCTCTCTTCATTCAATATTCATGGAAGATTTATGAGGTGATGATTTTTATGGTTGGTGTAGGATCTTTGACATTTATTGTGAGATTCTAGAAGTCCAAGTGTCAAATTCATCTTCCACCCTCTTCTCTCCTTCATCCATTAGCTAGGGTTTCCTATAACCTTTTCAAGGTGAGTTTCTATCCCTTGTTCTCATGTATTTATTATGTAAAATAACCTTCACTTACACACCCTAACTTCATATTGGGGTTTTGTGATACTTGACCTAATTATGGAAAATGGGAACTTTAGGGTTTTGATACTTGAACATCATTGTTTGGACAATGGTAGTTACACTATAAATTGTGGTGTTTTGTAGTTCTTTAAATGTTTTGAAAATCCACTTCTCACATTTGGGATTTTGGTAAACCCAAAGTAAAGATTAGGGCTTATTGAGTTTCAAGTGTTGGGTTAGCTTGTGATAAATTTGACACTTGAAATGGGATTTATAATGATGCTGTCGATGGGTTTGGGGTTGGACAAAGTTTCCTTCATAATGGAGGTCAAGTATACATGTAGAAATATTATGCATGTAAATTGGTTTTAACATCTGTGAATTTGTTTAATGATGAATGAGTTAAGATGCTTTATTTTGAGTCTCAGTACAATGGATCCATAGGCACGGTGTTCTATGTCCCGTTTTGGACACTAGATTCACCAATTTGGCACAAAATAGGCATCGGGTCACCATGATAAGTAAGGTGTGGACCTATACGGTCGGGCAACGTTTCATGGGCAGTAAGGTGTAATTCCCTTGTGCTAGAGTTCCCATTTTGGAACTCTCAAGAATAGACATAGAGGGGTTGACTTGATGTTTTCGAGCAATAGACTTAGAAGAGTTGAGCTCATTATGTGACTGGTGTTATTTGTACCATATTTAATCACTAGTGGTTTGTTTGATCTATTGATTTAGATCATGGCTATATCCACCGCGTGACTTCAAAGGGGTTTAGTACTTCTAATTTATTTGACTTATTCTCACTAGGCTTTAGCCTAACGCTTGTTCTTTGATTGTCATGTTTGTCAGGAAATCTTAGCTGTGGGGCTCGTGGGAACTGAGCGAACGACCTCGGAGTCGTGAGTGGTCTTTTTGAGAGACATAGTGACCATTATACCTGATATTTTGGAGATACACGTTTTGGAGGAATAGCGACACCCGACTTTAATCTTGCTTATAGATTTTAGATTATTAGGTTGTCATTTTATTCTTCATTTCATTTGGGTTGTATTTGCCATACCATATTCCCCGCTTTGGGATGACACCCTTGGGACTGATTTGTTTTATCCTTATTATACAGGTTTAAATTATCCCATATTTTAGGGTGACAGGTTTCCCCTATTTTTAGACGTTATATTGCCGAAATTTCGAGTTTTATTCTCTCTAAAATTTAGGATATTAGAAGCTGGTATCAGAGCCAGATTTAAGTGAACTAGGTATGAATGTAAGATGCCTAGACTTAAATTGAGACTATTTAAGCTATAACTGGTAAGATAGAGTAGAACTCTTAAGATAGGATGGTCTTAGAGTCAACGGAACATACGCAAATTGAAAGTTGTAGTGATCGTAACGAGAACTCTTACGTATCATGTGTTCATAATTTCACTTAGCTAACGTTATTATGAAGATGTTTTACGCGAGCATACTTGATTTACTGTTGTTATGATAATTGATAAGTGTAATGGAACGTTTCTTTGTGTTATTCCTGTAGCCCATCTCTTATTCTATTTCGTGTATGTGTGTGGCAGACTCATGGTTAACACCAGAAATCGGCCGGAAGGTCAAGAGGCCACGACATCCATGACCGACCATCCGCGAGTGACTGTGGCGGATGAAGCCTTTCGGTTGGTTAATGTGTTGGGAGGGGGACCCGAGCACATTCCCCGACGCAATCTAGAAACTAAAGAGCCCATTATGGAAGAAGTGAAGGCAGAGACAAGGATGATGGACCGCATGATGCTGGCCATGAACAGAGAGATGGCGCAACAACAAGAAATGTTCTTAAAACTTCTGGAGGATCAAGACATCACCAGCCGTAAACCTGAAACGGTTGACGAGAACATAATTGTGGCGGGATCCGGGGGTACCAGACATGAAATCCCCACTAATGAGACCGCAACCCCGGGAGCCAGACAAGCAGCGAAGACTTGCACATTCAAAGCCTTTCTTGGTTGCTGACCGCCGAAATTTAAGGGTTCGGACAATCCGATAGTTTGTGTGAGTTGGATTCATGAGATGGAAAAGGATTTCCGATCGAGCGAGTATGGAGAAGGGCAGAAAGCAATCTTTGGCTCACAGATGTTGAGAGGCACGACCCTCACTTGGTGGAACGTATATTCCGCTTCCATCGAGGCGACCGTCTTGGCCAAGCTGACTTGGGAACGTTCAAAGAGAAATTTCTAGAGGAGTATTGCAACGAAAGGCCAATGGACCGGATTTGAAGAATATTTTAGAAGTTTGAAGAAGGGTAACTTGTCGGTGAAAGAATACAACCGACAATTCATGGACAAGCTGGGATTGGTGGGACATCTGGTCCTAACAGAAAAAGATTAAGGCTTACATCAACGGCCACCTTCAGACATGATGTCGATGGTTCGGGTATCGAAGGCCTCCACTCTTCGGGAGGCGATTGAAGAGGCTAGGGTGTAAATGAGACGAGATAACTCGCGAGCTACTCGAGATCGACTCGGTCAAAACTCGGTCAACACTCGACTCGAATAAGCTCGACTCGAACTGGAGCTCTACTCGATATACTAACGAGTCAAGTCAAGCGACCTGATACTCGACTCGATAAGCTAGTAAGATACTCGATAAGCAAAATAATAATAATAATTAGTAATATTATTTTAATTTAATTGATAATAATAATAATAAACTCAAATTTTTTGATTTTTTTTTTGGAAAATGATGGTGTAAAAGACATGGGTAAACTCTTAATGGTGTGTCTAATCCATCCTACATTGGCGGGATATAAAACCCAATACTTTGAACTCCACTATATATAGATCTTTCTACTCCCTTGTTTTACATCTTTTGCCTTTGCTAAATGGCTTGAGCCTATGTAGGGGTGTAAATGAGACGAGACAACTCGCGAGTTACTCGAGATCGACTCACTTGAGATCGAATCGGTCAAAACTCGGTCAACACTCGACTCGAATAGGCTCGACTCGAGCTCGACTCGATATACTAAAGAGTCGAGTCGAGTATAATGATACTCGAACTCGACTCGCATCATTTACACCCCTAGAAGAGGCGCAATTGATGGAAGATTCCTACACCCACAACAAGGAGGAAGGTAGCCGACAAGTTGAGAAGAGAAGATGGGAGGGAATTTCAATGCCCTCAAAGAAACCGAGATTCGCCAACAACCATCATCGTGGATCCGATCCTAGGCGTGATGCCAAATGGTGCTCACTTCGGGCCATGCAACTTTGTTCCCAGAACTTGTTATAAATGTGAGAAGCCAGGGCATACGTTTAGCGATTGTCCCATCAAGGGACAAGTGTGTTTCGATTGCAAGGAGTCGAGGCACGTTAAGAAGGAGTGCCCTAAGTTGAAGATCGGGGGCGCCGGTGGGAAGAAGATGGACACTCCAAGAGCTCCCAGGAGAGCTTTTCAGATGACCTCGGAATAAGCCAAGGCATCAACAAAGGTGATGTTGGGTACGTTTCTTCTAAACTCCGTACCTACATGTATCTTATTTGACTTGGGTGCTAGCTTATCTTTCATTTCCGATGTGCTTTATCAAAATCTTGTCGTGCCCATGATGTAACAACCCATACATCTTTAATTACATCAAAATAACATTTCCTATTCAAATACGGCCCCAAGCCTACAATTGAAAAGAATAAGGTTTGCAACTACAACCTATTACACAACTGAATAAAAAAGTAAACTACTACAAGGAGTCTTCTAGCTCCTGGAAATAGCTCACATCTTCTCCTTACCCTTACTTGCACCTGCTATTTTGCGATAACCTGAAACAGGATTATAATTTTGAAAGAGCGAGGGTTAGACCGATGGTCTAGTGAGTCCCCTCCAAATGCTACTGTAACCGTTCAAATATTATTTAAAATATTTAAACAAAGCCTTACGCCTCACGAGCGTAATTCACTCTGCTGACTAAGCATTTACCACGCTTTACGCTTCGCAAGCATAACTCACACTACTGACCAACAATGCCGTTAAAGACGGTATGTCTGTTTCGTACTGCCTTATTTTGGGGACACGCCCCAATGGCATAAACGGGCCACACTCCCCAGTACGATCAGGCGGGCCACACTTCCCGACTTAGGTCAAACTTCTGAATCAAATGTATGCATACATCTAATTAACAACATTATATAAAACACATTTATATAAACATAACATGAATATTCCAACATAATTAAATCAACGTTTAATTTAAAACTTCTCAACTTTCGATAATATAAACACGCAGTTCAGAAAACTCACATTTATCAAATAACTTTCGAAATCATAAAGGATTTAGTTTGAAAGACTCGCCTCAGATTCTTCTTGCTTAAAGCTTGCTTTCTAACGATTAACACCACCTACGATGGTACCGAAATAAAAGGGTAAGCTAACTCGCAGATAACATTCTTTCCCACTCTAAACATTACAAAGACACACTACTACCACCCCGGTCGAGACCCTCCGACCAAGATCACCCCGGTCGAGACCGATCGACAATACACCGGTCGTTCACAAACGGGTCGACACCGGTCACAAAATACCGGTCGACACTGGTCACCACAGACCGGTCGACACATCGGTCGACATTCAAACTAAGTCGGTGACTCAATAATTCGCACAGAAACCTCAGATCCTTAAATCTTCCAAAGAAACGGATAAAAACTTAAATACCATGACTATTTACTGACTATAACACTTAGATGAGAGTATAAGGCTAGAATCATACCTTTATTTGCAAAGAAACCGTATAATTCTTCAAGACCTATTCTCCTTTCTCCCTGCACTCGTCTTACTCAGCCGCTCCCAAAATCTCATAGTCGAGTTATGATAATTAACTTTTAGGGTTAAATTATATATATATATATATATATATATATATATAACCCAAATTACAATTAACCACCCTGAACTTAGGGACTTGTTTAACTTTTCACCCAACTAACAAACTTAATAAAATTTCCGGACCCAAATATTACACATGAGTAGTTTAGAAGATGCTTTAGTAGTAGAAATAGCTAATGGTGGTCAAGTAGTGATCCGTGGTATCCTGAGGGGTTGCACCCTTGAGTTTGATGGTAGGAATTTCCCCATAAACTTGATGCCTATGCAAATCGGTGGGTTCGATGTGGTAGTGGGAATGGATTGGTTATTGGAGAACCAAGCCGAGATTGTGTGTTCCAAGAAGATGATCCGACTACCTTGGCAAATGGAGAGGCGACAATGATCTATGGTGAAAGAAGGAAGGGCGAAGTGGCAATTATCTCTATGATCAAAGCACGTAAATGTTTGACAAGGGATGCTTATCCTTCTTGGCGTATGCTATCGACACCAAACTCGAGAAGAGGAAACTGGAAGATGTTAGGGTGGTGTGCGAGTATCCCGATGTTTTCCCGGAAGACTTGCCCGGTTTTCCACCCGATCGCCTAGTGGAATTTCGGATTGATCTCATTCCAGGAGCGGTTCCGATTGCTCTAGCTGGCTCCAACCGAAATGCAAGAAATGATGACTCAACTCCAAGACCTTCTTGAGAAGGGATTCATACGACCGAGTTCATCGCCTTGGGGAGCCCCAATTTTTTTTTGTTAAGAAGAAGGATGGCACGATGCGGGTGTGCATCGATTATAGAGAGCTAAACAAGGTGACGGTGAAAAACAAATACCCACTCCCAAGAATCGATGATTTGTTCGACCAACTACAAGGTGCTGGTTGCTTCTCAAAGATCGACCTTCGGTCGGTATATCACCAAGCGAAAGTGGCAAAGAACGATATTCCAAAGACGACGTTTAGTACACGATACAGTCATTACGAGCTCTTAGTAATGTTGTTCGGCCTAACAAATGCACCAGAAATATTTATAGACCTCATGAACCGGGTGTGCCGGCCATTCCTTGACAAATCGGTAATAATATTCATCGACGACATCCTTGTTTACTCAAAAGACGAAGCCGATCACGAGCAACACCTCCCTTGTGAAATTTCCACTGGACTTTCACCAACCGGATCTCTTTGGTTCTCAACTTCTTCACCTTGAAATCCGAAATTGCTACGGGTTCCTCAATATAACTTAATTTCTCATCCACTCGAATGTCCTCTAAGGGAACTACTACATCTACTTCTGCCAAGCACTTTTTCAAGTTTGACACATGAAATGTGGGGTGAATCCCACGCAAACTCTCTGGTAGATCAAGTTTTTAAGCCACTTCACCAACACGTCTCGTGATGGTAAATGTTCCAACGAACCTTTGTCTCAATTTCCCTTTCTTTCCGAAGCGGACTACCCCTTTCCAAGGCGAGACTTTCAACATTACTTTGTCTCCTACCTGAAACTCTATCGGTTTCCTCCGCTTATCTGTGTACATCTTCTGACGATATTGAGCTATCTTTAACCTTTCTCGAATCTGATTGACCTTATCGGCTGTCACCTGCACGATTTCCGGTCCCGCTAGCTGTCTTTCACCCACCTCATTTCAACATAAAGGTGTTCTAAATTTACGTCCATACAATGCTTCGAACGGGGTTGCTCGAATGCTAGCATGGTAACTATTGTTGTAAGAAAATTCAATCAACGACAAATGAATTTCCCACGAACCCTTGAAATCAATGACACATACTCGAAGCATGTCTTCTAATGTCTGAATGGTTCTCTCACTCTGGCCATCGGTTTGTGGGTGATAGGCCGTACTCAGCTTGAGCTGTGTACCTAACTCCCTCTGTAGACTTCTTCAAAAAGCTGACGTAAAACGAGCATCCCTGTTTGACACAATTGACGACGGTACTCCAAGTCTGGTTACTATCTCGTCTATGTACAATCGAGCCAATTTCTCTAGTGGGTACGTCTCCTTGATCGGTAAAAAGTGGGCCGACTTTGTGAGTTGATCCACTATCACCCAAATGGCATCGTGCCCCTTAGGTGATCGCGGTAATCCAGAAACAAAATCCATCGCAACCTCGTCCCACTTCCAGACTGGAATTTCTAACGATTGAAGTTCCCCGTAAGGTCTCTGGTGCTCTGCTTTAACTTTCAAACATGTCAGGCATCACTCGACAAATTGAGCAATATCTTTCTTTAAACCTGGCCACCAATAGCTTTTCTTCAGATCTCGATACATCTTGTTGGTTCCTGGATGAACTGAGTAACGTGATTTATGCACTTCTTCCAATACTTTCTTTCGTAGTTCACTTGCTTTTGGGATCCACACTCTCTTATTCAAGCACTTCACTCCGCGATTGTCGACGACTAACGATTTAACAATTCCAACTATTTTCTCACTCTTCCAGTTTTCTTCTGACGCTGCTTCTTCTTGGTACTTTATGACTTCTTCCAAGAAATTGGAAATGACATCGACTCGGTAGGCCACCACTTTTTTTGCGTCTCCACGTTCCTTACGACTTAGAGCATCTGCCACCACATTGGCCTTGCCCGGATGGTACAGGATGTCACAGTCGTAATCACTCAACAACTCCATCCACCTACGCTGTCTCATATTGAGCTCCCTCTGGTTGAAAAGATGCTGAAGGCTCTTGTGATCCGTATAAATCTGACACTTGATCCCGTACAGATAATGCCTCCAAATCTTCAAAGCGAAGACTACCGCTGCTAACTTTAAATCATGCGTTGGGTAATTCTTTTCATGCTCTTTCAACTGACGAGATGCATACGCAATCACCTTGCCTTCTTGCATTAACACACACCCCAAACCTAATTTTGAAGCATCTCTATAAATTACGAATCCTTCCATTCCATTAGGTAGGGACAAGATAGGCGCACTACTTAGACTCTCCTTCAATTTACTGAACGCTTCATTCTGAGCTTCCTGCCATACAAACTTGACATTCTTCCTGGTTAACGCCGTTAGTGGAGTGGCTATTCTCGAGAAGTCCTGGATAAACTTTCGATAATAACCCGCCAATCCTAGAAAACTCCTTACTTCTGATGGTGTTTTCGGTGCTTCTCACCCTCTAATGGCTTCAATCTTAGCCAGGTCAACCTTAATCCCGTCTTTTGACACCACGTGACCTAGAAACTGAACTTCTTTCAGCCAAAATTCATATTTTGAGAACTTGGCGTACAATTTCTCGCGCTTAAGCAATTCTAATATTGCTTGTAAATGAGTTTCATGATCTTCTTTGGCCCGTGAATAGATCAGTATATCATCTATAAAGACTATGACATACTTATCTAATAACGAACTACATACTATATTCATCAGATCCATAAAAGTTGCCGGCGCATTGGTCAGTCCAAAGGGCATAACTAGAAACTCATAGTGTCCGTACCTCGTACGAAAGGCAGTCTTAGGTACATCCTCCTACCTCACCTTCAACTGGTGATACCCAGATCGTAGATCTATCTTCGAGAAGTAGCTCGCTCCTTGAAGTTGATCAAAAAGATCGTCAATTCTGGGAAGCGGGTACTTATTTTTTGCAGTCACCTTGTTGAGCTCCCGATAGTGTATGCACATTCTCATAGACCCATCTTTCTTCTTAACAAACAACACCGACGCTCCCCATGGTGAGGTACTAGGACGAATAAACCCCTTGTCGAGTAGCTCATGCAGTTGAGTCATCATCTCCTTCATTTCTGCCGGTGCCAGTCGATAAGGTGCTCTTGCTATCGGTGTCGCTCCAGGTACTAGATCAATACGAAATTCCACTTGTCGATCAGGAGGCAGAGCGGTTAAATCTTCTGGAAATACTTCAGGATATTCACATACCACCTGGAGTGACTCTAATCCCTTCTTCTCCTTCTTAGCATCTATTACATAAGCTAAGAACCACACACACCATTTTACTAGACACCGCTTAGCCTTAATCATTAAGATCAAACACGACTTTCTATCCCTTCTATCCCCAAACACTACTACCTCTTCTTTACCCGGTCGTGCTATACGAATTAATTTCTTATTGCATACGATATGTGCATCATTAGACGACAACCAGTCCATTCCCACAATGACATCAAATTCTCCCATACCCATCGGGTACAGTCGAAGTGGAAATGACTGCCCATCGATGACAATATTACACCCATCATATACTTCCCCCACTAAGACTCGACTATCATCGGCCACTTCTACCTCAAACCCATGCCTAAGCTTCTTGGGCTTCACGTGCAATGTATGCACAAAATTTGGGGACACAAACGAACGGTTTGCGCCTGAATCAAACAACACTTTAGCAAAAATCGAATCTATAGAGAAAGTACCTGTTACTACATCCGGTAACTCTGCCGGTTCTTCTGCCGTCATATTAAAAACTCTGGCCCTCGCCTGAACTGGCTCCACTTTTTTCTCACCTCTTTTATCTACGTACCCTCCGACCATTCCCTTCTTCAATTGTGGGCAATGAGTCCTGATATGATAAGAGGATCCACACTGGTAACAAGACCTTGACCCATGGCAATCCCGAGCCATATGCCCAATCTTTTCACATTTATAGCAGCCTTCTCGTTCAATCATACATTCCCCTTTATGTCTTCGGTTACATTTGCTACATGGTTTATTTTCGAACTTATTAACAAACCGCTGATCAGGTTTTGCAGATTTAAACGTTTTAGGGGTCACGGACAGATCCGTCCCATTTTCTCTTGTCTCTACTTCTTTCAGTAGTTTGACGATTCTTTTCTTTCTCTCTCATCTCAGCTGCGTTTACTGCCGCCTGGAACGTAGTTGGTTCCTTGTTCGAGGCGAATTCTCGAATATCGCTCCTTAGACCAAAGATTAAATTTTCTACTCGCCTTCCTTCATTAGGTACGTAAACTTCTGCAAACCGGGACTTCTATATAAACTTTGTAGTATACTCACGAACTGACATCTCCTTTTCCTCCAGACCCAGAAACTCTTCTTCCAACTTTTTGACTACCGCCAGAGGACAAAACTGCACTCTAAACCTCATTACAAACTCACCCCAAAACATTTCTTTAGCTGCCGTCGAACCTTGGCCTCCTGCTTTGACATCCCACCACATTACAGCTTCATCTTTCATCATTGACAATGCATAAACCACTTTATCTTCCTCAACACATTTACTGGTATCAAATGCCAACTCCATCCCCTTTACCCATCTTAGCGCTACCACTGGATCGCATTCCCTTTTGTAGGTAGGAGGCTTGCAGGCAACAAACTCCTTGAAACTACATCCTCTCCTAGCTACTGCTTTATCCGCCACAATGGGGTTTGACTGAGGGTGGCTACCCACCACAGTTACTGGCGAGTCCGCTACCTCGGTCACCACCCTTTCTTCACTCTTTTCCTTGCTTGACGAGACCTCATTAGTGCGTTGAGCCAATAGAGCGTTCAATGTTTCCTGTAATTTTCCATTTTTGTTGCGAAGGTTTCTTAAGTAACAAAACTCTGAGTTCGACCTCCACCACGGTTTCTTGTCTGCTTTCGGCCCCTTACTGAAGCTGAACTCTCCTGATGAGAGGTTTCTGGTTCTGATCTTACCTCTACACTTCCAACTTGATGAACAATACGAGTCGTCTTTCTCCCTTGACTCCCTGAAGTTGGATTCTTTACTTGTGTGGTCGCCTTCCGAGTCATTTTTCCTTTAGGTCGACCACGACTCTTTCCCTGATTGACAGTTGGGTTAACAACAGTCGTTCGTTCTTCGGCAACGACTTCATTAACTGGCTCGATATCAGGATTTGGCATAGACCTACTCCTTGTTACTCGCTTAGACATAATTCTGATAAGAAGAAACATACGACATTCAATACCACACGCTATACGCAATACTACAAGTTAAGCACATGCACGTAACTATAAATTCGTAATTACACTGGCCACATGTAATTCCAAATTTACCTTTCACGCTAGTCCTCACTACTCTAGTGCTAACTTCCTATGACCTTCCTACTTCTCAGTTGTGTTTCTACTCTCCCAGTTTAAGTCTAGGCTCATCCGGTCACCTAGATCCCTTAAACTATGGCTCTGATACCAATTGTAACAACTCATACATCTTTAATTACATCAAAATAACATTTCCTGTTCATATACGACCCCAAGACTACAATTCAAAAGAATAAGGTTTGCAACTAAAACCTATTACACAACTGAGTAAAAAAGTAAACTACTACAAGGAGTCTTCTAGCTCCTGGAAATAGCTCACATCTTCTCCTTACCCTTACTTGCACCTGCTATTTTGCGATAACCTGAAACAGGATTATAATTTGAAAGAGCGAGGGTTAGACCGATGGTCTAGTGAGTCCCCTCCAAGTGCTACTATAACAATTCAAATATTATTTAAAACATTTAAACAAAGCCTTACGCCTCACGAGCGTAATTCACTCTGCCGACTAAGCATTTACCACGCTTTACGCTTCACAAGCGTAACTCACACTACTGACCAACACTTCCGTCAAAGACGATATATCTGTTTCGTACTGCCTTATTTTGGGGACACACCCCAATGGCATAAACGGGCCAAACTCCCCGGTACGATCAGGCAGGTCACACTTCCCGACTTAGGTCAAACTTCTGAATCAAATGTATGCATACATCTAATTAACAACATTATATAAAACACGATTATATAAACATAACATGAATATTCCAACGTAATTAAATCAACGTTTAATTTAAAACTTCTCAACTTTCAATAATATAAACGTGCAGTTTAGAAAACTCACATTTATCAAATAACTTTCGAAATCATAAAAGATTTAGTTTGAAAGACTCGCCTCAGATCCTTCTTGCTTAAAGCGTGCTTTCTAACGATTAACACCACCTACGATGGTACCGAAATAAAAGGGTAAGCTAACTCGCAGATAACATTCTTTCCCTCTCTAAACATTTCAAAGACACACTACTACCACCCCGGTCGAGACCCTTCGGTCAAGACCACCCCGGTCGAGACCGGTCGACAATACACCGGTTGTTCACCAACCGGTCGACACCGATCACCACATACCAGTCGACACCGGTCACCACAGACCTGTCGACACATCGGTCGACATTCAAACTAAGTCAGCGACTCAATAATTCGCACAGAAACCTCAGATCCTTAAATCTTCCAAAGAAACGGATAAAAACTTAAATACCATGACTATTTACCGACTATAACACTTAGATGAGAGTATAAGGCTAGAATCATACCTTTATTTGCAAAGAAACCGTATAATTCTTCAAGACCTATTCTCCTTTCTCCCTGCTCTCGTCTTCCTCAGCTGCTCCCAAAATCTCAGAGTCGAGTTATGATAATTAACTTTTAGGGTTAAATTATATATATATATATATATATATATATATATATATATATATATATAACCCAAATTACAATTAACCCCCTGAACTTAGGGACTTGTTTAACTTTTCACCCAACTAACAAACTTAATAAAATTTCCGAACCCAGATATTACACATGAGTAGTTTAGAATATTCTTTAGTAGTAGAAATAGCTAATGGTGGTCAAGTAGTGATCTGTGGTATCCTGAGGGGTTGCACCCTTGAGTTTGATGGTAGGAATTTCCCCATAAACTTGATGCCTATGCAAATCGGTAGGTTCGATGTGGTAGTGGGAATGGATTGGTTATCGGAGAACCAAGCCGAGATTGTGTGTTCCAAGAAGATGATCTGACTACCCTTGGCAAATGGAGAGGCGACAATGATCTATGGTGAAAGAAGGAAGGGAGAAGTGGCAATTATCTCGATGATCAAATCACGTAAATGTTTGACAAGGGATGCTCATCCTTCTTGGCGTATGCTATCGACACCAAACTCGAGAAGAGGAAACTGGAAGATGTTAGGGTGGTGTGCGAGTATCCCGATGTTTTCTCGGAAGACTTGCCCGATTTGCCACCCGATCGCCTAGTAGAATTCCAGATTGATCTCGTTCCAGGAGCGGTTCCGATTGCTCTAGCTCCCTACCGATTGGCTCCAACCGAAGTGCAAGAAATGAAGACTCAACTCCAAGACCTTCTTGAGAAGGGATTCATACGACCAAGTTCATCACCTTGGGGAGCCCCAGTTTTTTTTTGTTAAGAAGAAGGATGGCACGATGCGGGTGTGCATCGATTATGGAGAGCTGAACAAGGTGACGGTGAAAAACAAATATCCACTCCCAAGAATCGGCGATTTGTTCGACCAACTACAAGGTGCGGGTTGCTTCTCAAAGATCGACCTTCGGTCGGTATATCACCAAGTGAATTTGGCAAAGAACGATATTCCAAAGACGGCGTTTAATACATGATACGGTCATTACAAGCTCTTAGTAATGTCGTTCGGCCTAACAAACGCACCAGAAATATTTATGGACCTCATGAACCGGGTGTGCCGGCCCAATCCTTGACAAATCGGTAATAATATTCATCGACGACATCCTTGTTTACTCAAAAGACGAAGCCAATCACGAGCAACACCTCCGTAAAGTTTTAGAAGTGTTAAAGCGGAAGAAACTTTACGCTAAGCTCTTGAATTGACTTTTGGCTTTGAGAGGTGCAATTTTTGGGTCATGTGGTCACGAAGGAAGGAGTTAAAGTGGAACCCGCGAAGATTGAGGCGATGATGAATTAGGAACCTCCTAAGAGTCTGTTCGAAATCAGAAGCTTTCTAGGATTACGGGATATTACCGAAGATTCATCTAACACTTTTCCAAGATAGCCTCATCGTTGACGACCTTAACCCGAAAGAATGTGAAGTTCATATGGACTGAGAATCAAGAGAAGACGTTTCGAACTCTACAAAGAAAACTTTGCGAAGCTTCGATTCTGTCCTTACCCGAAGGAATGGAAGAATTTTGAAAATCCACTTCTCACATTTGGGATTTTTGTAAACCAAAAAGTGAAGATTAGGGCTTGTTGAGTTTCAAGTGTTGGGTTAGCTTGTGATAAGTTTGACACTTGAAATGGGATTTATAGTGATGTTGTCAATGAGTTTGGGGTTGACAAGGTTTCCTTCATAATGGAGGTCAAGTATACATGTAGAAATATTATGCATGTAAATTGGTTTTATCATCTATGAATTTGTTTAATGATGAATGAGTTAAGATGCTTTATTTTGAGTCTTAGTGCAATGGATCCATAGGCACAGTGTTCTATGTCCCGTTTTGGACACTAGATTCACCAATTTGGCACAGAATAGGCATCAGGTCACCATGATAAGTAAGGTGTGGACCTATATGGTCGGAAAACGTCTCATGGGCAGTAAGGTGTAATTCCTTTGTGCTAGAGTTCCCATTTTGGAACTCTCAAGAATAGACCTAGAGGGGTTGACTTGATGTTTTCGAGCAATAGACTTAGAGGTGTTGAGCTCATTATGTGACTGGTGTTATTTGTACCATATTTAATCACTAATGGTTTATTTGATCAATTGATTTAGCTCATGGCTATATCCACCGCATGACTTCAAAGGGGTTTAGTACTTCTAATTTATTTGACTTATTCTCACTAGGCTTTAGCCTAACACTTGTTCTTTGATTGTCATGTTTGTCAGGAAATCTTAGCGGTGGGGCTCGCGGGAACTGAGCGAACGACCTCGGAGCCATGAGTGGTCTTTTTGAGAGACATAGTGACCATTATACCTGATATTTTGAAGATACAGTTTTGGAGGAATAGCGACACCCGACTTAAATCTTGCTTATAGATTTTAGATTTTTAAGTTGTCGTTTTATTCTTCATTTCATTTAGGTTGTATTTGCCATACCATATTCCCCGCTTTAGGATGACACCCTTGGGACTGAATTGTTTTATCCTTATTATACAGGTTTGAATTATCCCCAATTTTAGGGTGATAGGTTTCCCCTATTTTTATACGTTATATTGTCGACATTTAGAATTTTTATTCTCTCTAAAATTTAGGATGTTACACTAAAGCAACAGGTGTGCTTTTGGAGTCTTTGAAATCTTTAATAAGATTCTTCTTCAGTTGACTATATTGCTCATGTTTGAGCAAAATCTCATATAAGCTACTAAGAGAAAAATGATTTAAGTCTTTTGTTAGCTTGAGACACATTGAATAACTGTCCCAACTTTCAGGAAGACATTCCAAGAATTTAGTAAGAACCCCAGAGTTAGATAGGTCCTACCAATAGTCCTTAGATCAATGATTAAGCAATTAAATCACTAGTATACTTCAGATAAAGATTCATTCTTACTACAAATGAAACATTCATATTGTCTTACCAGAATTATCTTTTTGGTTTCTTGTACCTCAGTGGTACCTTCATATTGAACAAAGATTGTGCCCCACATGGCTTTTCAAGTTTTTAGATGCATGATGGAATGGAAGACTTCATCTGGTAGAGCCATAGAGATAATGGTTCTAGCCTTTGCATCAATGACAACTTTCTTTTTATCCTCATAACTCCATTGTCGTATTTCTTTGACATATACCCTTTCAGGAATAGCTTTAGTAGTTGTCGTGACAGGAACTGTATTGATTAGGACAAATGGTACATAGGGTCCATTTTCAATATATTCAGGTATAGTGAGATCTACACCTTCTAGAAATAGAATCATTCGATTTTTCCAGAGAGCAAAGTTGTCTCTACTAAATCGAGGAGGTTTAGCAAGAGAGCCATTGTCATGATAGTTTGAGATTTTGTTCAATGCCATTTTAGAGAATAGCAAGGAAGAGAGTTAAGCAATATTTTGTTTATAGATTAAACAAACTGCTCTGATACCACTTGTTAAGGTGTTATACAAGTTTGTAGAGGGGGCGAGGGTTTCAATAAAAACATAAATTTTTAGTTTAATAAATTGTTTATTGATAAATCAAATTACAATTTACAGTTTATTACGGAATAAGATTAAGTAGAACGTAATCTAAACAAACTTGAGAATAACTAAGTATGGTTGCACAAGATAGAGAGAAATGGGGGTTGAGAAGATTATAGAAAATAAGAGTTTCTATAATATACACTAAGAGAGAAAAGGTAGTAGGTAACCTTTCAAAATGAAGGATGAACCTTCTATATATACCATATGCATTTAATGCATGGCAGAGGTACTTTACACGTGTCAGCATCTGGTTGGGTGCATGTTTTTTACTTTTAGCAACATGCTCCGGGCCGTATGGTGAATAGTGTAGTCTTCAGAATTGGTGTACGATTCTGGACAAAAGCATGTATCTTCTGACAATTCGTACTATGTGTGCAAAAGGATAAGACAAATGAACCTTGGAGTGTAAGCTTCATGATCAGTGATCGCTAATGAATTCTCTTATTATTGAGCTCTGATAAAATGCAGCTATCGCGGAAGCTTTACTTCTTGGTTTGTCGCATGAGTGGACTTGTCTTGGTTTCACCGATATCCTCATCAAATCATGAGTAGATTTGTCACTTGTTCATCAGTTTTGTCTTTGATGTCAACGATGAACGTCTTTGTCGTGAAACTTGTCTTCATGGATTACATTCAACAAATTACATCAGAGATCATCAGCGATACTGAACAAACTCAGTACATTATCGCTGATGGTGAAACACTAATACATACAGATGTTATGTAATTTTCACTAAGTAATTCTAAGGACCATCATCAAATCACTGAGAGGGTTTGGATCAACAGAAGATGAACAGGTTGGTCTTTGGTGTTGAACAGAACCAAAATGTTTTTTTGTGATGAATAGATCGGTTTTTGATGAACAAATTGGAGATGCTTTTGCCAATTTGATCTACCAAGCATGTTCACCATTATTAGTTCTTGGAGTTATTTTCTTATCTGCAATTTGAGCCGCCATTTTTGGAGAAGATGTGTTGATTGCTTTCTATTCCCCCCAATTTGGGGAGGAATGAAATTTACCCTAATCTATTATAATGATTGATTATATCATCTAAACCAACCAACATCTTTCATTCCATTTTCATTCCCTTATTTGAACCTAACATCATCAACTATTATCATATCCATTCATTACCTCCTAATACACCCAACCAAACACCCCTTAAATTACACCGTTTGTCCCTGTGGTTTGCTCAAAATCTGGATATGGTCCCTATTTTGAAATAAGTACACCGGCTGTCCCTGTGGTTTGCATTTTATTGCACTCTGGGTACCTACCACTAACACCATTAGAAAACATATGTTAACTCAAGGGTAAATAGGTCATTTTATTTAATAATAAAAAACCTTATCTAAGACACCAATCATATGGTGACACATGTCTCCACTATTTTATCCCTTTGACTTGCTACCCACCCCCACCCTCATCCTCCCACCCCTTCCCTCCCTTGACCTGCAACTTATTAAACCCCTTATATCCTACCAATTTAAAAACCCGTGTGTACATATATATATATATACACACACAAAACATTTGTTTCTCCATCAACAAGCATCACTGCATAATGTTTATAGAATATTATTAGAAAATCAATATCGGGTTTTAACACATATATACATATGAAACTGAATGAATATATATATATATATATATATATATATATATGTGTGTGTGTGTGTGTGTGTATGTGTGTGTGTGTGTGTGTATCTGAAATACAGACTAAAAATTAGGAATGGTAAACAGACTTATGACAGGAAGGTCCATCTCAAGCACAACATGCTCCAAAAGATTGAAACCATCCATGTTGTATAAAGCTGCCAAAATGTATTTACAAGAAGAGCTTGGATGGAAAGTAGCATGGACATAAGACTGCCAAGACCAATGGAAAATATAATCAACAACCTTCAAGATCATGGATTCATATTATGTTTTCCAAATCAAGCAAGTCATGCAAAGTAGATTCATTTGATATTAGTTAAGAATTGTATCTAGTTTTCAGTTAATAGAAAATGGACCTTTTTGACCAGGAACTCTCTGATCACACCCACACCTCCATTTTACACACACATACACAGACACACACACACACACTCTTACAAACTCCTACGTCTTTCTCTCCCCCCCCTCTCTCTCAAACTTTATCTCTTGGTTTGTAACTATTATGTTATATTAGTTACACAGGTCAGAAGACTAGAAGGTGTTAAGTCTGATTTTATAGTAATCAATGTATTTATAGGTTTGGTCTTATACTGTGTTTTGTTAGCTTTTATCTTTTGTATAAGCCAAGGGTATTTAAGTCCCTTGGGTCCTTGTGTTTTGTAAGACATTCACACATTATTCAATAGGATCATACTTTGCGCTTCATCTCTCTCTCTCTACTTTCTCTCTCTAAGTGATTTAGTGATTTTGGAATTATCAATTAGTATCAGAGCCATTCTAAATCTGAGAGGATTGAGAGAATTGTTTTTCGATTACTGAATTTGTGTTTAAATCAGGAAATTTGATCGATTTTCTTGAATTTTTCAAGAAAATCTCATTTTTTGATTTGTCATCAAATTCAGACTGGTTTGTGAACGAATTTTTATGAAATTTGGTTTGTTAGATTCGATTTTGATAGTAGAACATATTTGATTCACATCATTTTTCAAGAAATTCTGGTTTTGATCTTCAATTTTGAGATTTTTTGATTTTTTGGAAAAGCCGTTTTTCGTACTGTTCATATCTCAAATTCTTGATTTTGTAGTTTTTAATCGATTTGTTTGGTTGAAAGTTGATAGAAAGTTGTTTTCGAACGTTTATGTTCAAGAAAATTTCATCAAATTCGGTTTTGTATTAGATTTTTGGAAGATTTCTTGATTTTATCTCGTTTTATGCCAGATCCAGGATTTGCGCGAGTTCTTCAAAGTGTGCACGAGTTCATCTGGAACTTTGCGCCAGTTCATCAGTTTTGTGCTAGATATTTTGATTTGGACCAAGTTCAGATATATCTCGTGAAAAGCTCAGTTTTCGCTATCTGGGTATCGCGCAAATATTCTTTTGCGCCATCTTATACTCACGCAAAGAGATTTTTGCGTCTCCTCTTCTAACGCAAAGTGAAAGTTATCTTCATCAAAGATTCACGCAAAGTGAGGTTCTCACCATCTTCTTGTCACACAAAAGATCATTTTGCGCCACCTTCTACTCAAGCAAAGTGAAAGTTCTCGTCATAATCTTTGTCTCACGCAAGTCAAGTTCTCTCTAGTCAAAGTTCGCGCAACTCTCAGTTTGTGCTAGTTATTGATCGCGCATATCATAGTTTGTGCCACTTACTGCTCACGCAAATCTTCGTTTGCGCCATCTGCTTCTCACGCAAACCTTCAGTTTGCGCCAGCTCTTCTGTTTCAAGACTTAGCATTTTTCTGATGATTTTTCTATGGATTCTGCAAAGTTTGCTTTTCAAGCTCAGTTCTATAAGAGTGATATCATGATGTCATTGGGCACAGAAACTCGTCCTCCGGTTCTAGTTGATGAAAATGAGTTCACTCAGTGGCAAGATCGATTTCTCAATTTCATTGAACGACAGAAGAACGGAGATGACATGATGAAGATTCTCACTGACGGACCTTTTATAAAACCCACTTTGGCCTCTGGATTATCCAAGCCTACCAAAGAATATACACCCGATGAGTTAGCGCAATATCAAGCCGATCGAGATATAAAGGCTAATCTGATGTTAGCTTTGCCAAATTCTATTTACAACAGGATTGATTGTTTCAAAAATCATCCTAACCTTATGTGGCAACAACTAGAAAAGATTATGCTTGGGTCTTCAGTTGCAACTCAACTTCGGCATACACATTACATGAACAACTTTGAAGAATTCAAAGCCAAAGATGGGGAGTCACTGAAAATTGTTTATGACAGATTATGTGCGGTGATTAATGATCTGAGAAAGATAAAAGTTGAAAAGACTGAGCTGGAAACAAATCTGAAGTTCCTCAATGCTTTGCAACCAGAATGGAATAAATCTTGCCACAGATTGAGGAATGATGTCAAAATATCTACCATGCAGATCCAAGAGATGTACGAGATTCTGCTGACAGATGAGTGCATAGTCACAGAGAAGAAATCCAAACTGGACAAGAAGAATAAGAAAACAGTGGACCCTGTTGCACTTCTAATGAGCCGTATGGCTGATCAAGCATTGTCTGATAATGCTTATGACGGGGCCACTGAAGATGATGGTGAGGCACTTCAGAAAGCCATGATCCTTCTCTCTCAACACTATCAGAAGAAGTTCCAACCTCAGTCGGGTTCCAACAATCCTCACTTCACTTCTGGGTCGAAGAATGTCCGAGTGCCCGAGGCTAAGAAATCTACTACGTGCTTCAATTGTGGAAAGTCGGGTCACATCTCTAAGGAGTGTCGAGTGAAGAAAGTTCGGGACTCAATATATTATAGGAAGAAAATGGAACTGGTAGAAAAGAGAGAGAATGGAACTGCTTTATTAGCTGAAGAAGAATATTGATGACGAAGACGATACTATCGAGACTGCTCATATGTGCTTCATTGGAGATGATCAGTCTGATGATGATGATGATGAATCCTCAACTGATGAAGATGAGGTAATTTTTGACTTTGATTACACTTTCATTCCTCACAAATGAATATTATTATAACTGCTTTATCTGATCTTCACTCGAAGTTATTATCTGAAAAGAATTCAAATTCAGAAAAGTCAAATTTGATTGATAAATTACAAATTTCTTTGAAAGATGAAAAGTCTATTTTGGATCATACAAAAGATATCTTTCAAAAGAAATTAGATGATTTAGAAAAATCATATATGACTTATCTTGAATCTTTGACTGAAATGACCAAATTAGAAGATAATTTTTCAGATAAAATAAATGAGTTGGAAGAGAAATTATATAGAAGGAATCAATCTGAACAAACCGCGGAGTTATGAGTCTATAAAAGAAAAATGGGGACATGGTTTTGAAAATCCACATTGTTTAAACAATGCGATAGAAAAATCCTCTACTTTATATAATTACGATTATCTAACTCTTGCTAAATATGCTCCTCAATTTAAAATTGATTGGATGAATGAAAAGCAAGTGTTAGAAATCGAAAATGAGAAAAGAATGAATAATAAGAAAAAGGAAATTTCTTTTGTTTATACAAGCGAAAATGCCAAATATTTTCCTGACCAATCAAAGACAGGAAGAAGAAGTTTAAATGACATATCTCCCATTAAGTCTTCAGTATCTGATGATTTTGTTGATATATTGTTGGGAACTGAAGAAAAACTTAAGTATGGTTAATGCTGCTGGTTCAGAGTTAATACTTCTAGAAGACTTCAAGGTTAATACTGCTGAGTATTACTACTGCTAGTAATTAATACTGCTAGTCAAAGTTAGTGTTGCTTGAACAAAGTTAGTACTGCTTAGCTAGTTAGTACTGCTAGTAGTTAGTGCTGCTTACAGTTAATGCTGCTAGAAGAAATTAATGCTGCTGAAGATTAATACTGCTTATATGATGAAGATTCGCATGAAAGGATAACAGCTGGATAATCTGAAGATATACATGGAAGCTTAGAGATATACATGGAAGATATACTGAAGATATTTTTATTTCTTGTAATTATCTTTTGATTAGTATATGTATAGAATGTATAGAATAGATAGATAACTTTTGATACAGAATTCATTCTAAGTTATAGAGAGAAATCAACCTCAAGGCATAGATCCTAATTCTAGAGAAGTAGAATTCGTATTGGTGAGCCTGTTTATCAATATTGAGGTTGAGTGTGTAATCTTGTAACTTCAAAGCATTCAATACAAGTTTACAGTTTGTTCTTCATATTTATTGTGTTGATTTACTGTTTCATTGAATATCAAAGTGTTATTCCGCAAACTTCTTTGATATTGTTTCTGAGAATTAATTCTTGTTAAGAATTCGATCCTGACAAGTGGTATCAGAGCCAAACTCTCTCAGAAACATCTATTCATCATGGAAAATCTTACAGAATCAAGCAGTACTTTGGTCTCTAAGGTTCCAATGCTCAAACCCAGTGAGTTTGACATGTGAAAGATCAGAATCAGACAATATATTCTTCTCACTGACTACTCAATGTGGGATATTATTGAGAATGGTCCTTCTGAAGCTGGAAGGATAGGACCAGATGGGAAAAGACCTCCACCAAAGACAGATGGTGAGAGGAAGACCAGACAGACAGAGATGAAGGCCTTGAGCACTCTGCTCTTGGCCATCCCCAATGAATATCAGCATCAATTTTGCAACTGCACTGATGCTCAGATTCTCTGGAATGCTCTAGAGAAAAGATTTGCTGGAACTAAGAGCATCAAAAGAAATCAAAGAGATGTTCTAAAGCAGCAGTATGAGAACTTTACTTCCTCAAAGAATGAGTCTATGACTCAAACTTTTGATAGGTTCAACAAGCTCATTGGTGAACTGGCTACTGTAGGAGTGAAGATGGATCAAGATGACATCAACAGAAAGTTCCTCAGATCTCTTGGGGATGAATGGACTATGTACACTGTCTCATATAGACAGAGTGACAATCTGGAAGAGAAAGAACTTGATGATCTATACAATGATCTAAGAGTTTTTGAAACTGAGGTAGAGATCAAGAAGAAGCCCACTGGTTATATCCACAATGCTGCACTTCTTTCAGAATCCACTGATACTACTGCCAACCCTGAAGCAGTTAGTACTGCCAGTGGAGTAAGTTCAGAAAAAGGCACTGAAACTATCTTTGAAGCCTTTTTGTCTAGTCATAGTAACACTTCATTGATTAATGATGATCTGGATCAACTTCACCCTGATGACCTGGAGGAGATGGATATTAAATGGCAGATGGCCATGTTATCCATGAGGGTAAAGAAGTTCATTAAAAGAACAGGTAGGAATAACTTCTCTCAAAGAAGAGAAGATGGAGCTGGTTTTGACAAGACCAAGGTGGAATGTTATAAGTGTCACATGAAAGGACACTTTGCTAGAGAATGCAGGAGTGCTGTTCCAAACAACAACCACCAACAAGCTCAGAATGGAGGCTACAATCAGAACAAGAATCCTGCTCAAGCCCTTGTTTCTCAACAAGGAATGGGATTTGACTGGAGTGATCAAGCTGAGGAAGCCATCCAGAATCAAGCTCTTATGGCAGAAGTGTCTGATCTCCCCTCTGAGGTAATTTCTAATCTTTGTACTAAATCTTGCATTGACACTGTCAAAAGATACAGGGATCACAATCAAAGTATGTGTGATGACCTCAAAAGATTAGAAAAGGATAGAAGAGATTATGTGTTAATAGTAGAGAGATTTGAAGAGCAAATCAAAGGCTTTCAAGCTAATGAACTTCAACACTCTTATGACACTAACTATTGGAAGTGGGAAAAGAATGAGTTAGAGACCAAACTGTCTAAATCCTTAGAAGAGAGTGATAGGCTAAAAGAGGAACTGTCTAAAGTTAAACTTGACATAGAAAAGTTTTCATATGCTTCAAAAGCAATGGATTCTCTTCTAAAGGCTCAGATTCATGATAAGATGAAGCCTGGTATTGGATACAACAATACACCTCCTCCTTACAACAACAATTATATCTCTCCTACTTCAGACTTGTTAGAAACCAAGGAGAAAAAGGACTTATCTGAGAAAGCCTTTAAGATAGATCCTTTAGATGAAGTAGTAATTAAGGATTTAACTGAGAAAGAAGCCAGTGAGTATAAGGATAATGATGTGAGTAAAGAGATCCCATTAGAAAACAACATTATCACCAATGAGGGATGTGGGAAAATCTGGGTCAAGTCCAAGGAGATAGAGAAGACCAAAGGAAAAGAGAACAAGGTTCATTACAAACAAACCACGGTTGTGAATCCTGGATCTTGTAAACAGTGTGATTGCAGTATGGCCAAGAGCCTAAA
This sequence comes from Arctium lappa, assembly GCA_023525745.1. Taxonomy (NCBI): domain Eukaryota; kingdom Viridiplantae; phylum Streptophyta; class Magnoliopsida; order Asterales; family Asteraceae; genus Arctium; species Arctium lappa. Next base: position 15,582,843 of record CM042064.1, read on the forward strand.
TTCTGGTTTAAAAAGAGGAAATCAAAGAAACTGGAATAATCAATGGGCTCAGAAGCAAGGAGTTGATCTGAGTAAAATCAATAGACCAAAACCTTGCTTCATATGTGGCAAGTTAAATCATTTGGCTAAATATTGTTTCTTTAACCCTATTAATCAACAGATGACCCTTCAAAAATTTGTGCAAAAACCTGTTGGTTATAGGAAGGCTAGAAAGAAACATGTGATAAAGAAACATGGTGAAAGGAAAGGCCCCATGAAGAAAAAGATTTTAAAAGAAAGTATTAAAATGTGGGTGCCTAAAAGCACTAAAACTGTTAGTACTGCTGACAGGGTTAGTGCTGCTGGAAGTATTACTGTTGCTACCTGTGTTAGTACTGCTGAAAACATTAATGCTGCTAATACAATGAGTACCTCTTCAAAGGTTAATACTGCCAACACAGTTATTGTTGCTAACACAGTTACTACTGCTAACAAGGTTAGTACTGCTAAGCATGCAAGTGCTGCTAAGGCAGTTAGTACTTCTAAAACCAGTACTGCATCTAGCACAAATGTTTCCAAGCCTATTATTGTGACAAAGTACTCCAAGAATGAGGAGTTAAAGTTCAAAAATCTTGTCAAGAAAGAATGCAAGTATTTTGATGAGAAAGGGGTACCCAAGACCACTTTGGCTTGGGTTCCTATTTCATACTAACTGATCTATCTTATGTGCAGGGCAACCAACAGCTCAAGGGAAAGAGCATATGGCATGTGGATAGTGGTTGCTCTAGGTACATGACAGGCAACATGTCATGCCTTCAGGATTTCAAGCATATCAATGGAGGACATGTTGCATTTGGAGATAATCTTACTGGTGGTAAGATAAGTGGAAAAGGTAATGTCACCAAAGGTAAGATGACATTTGAGGATGTCTACTATGTTGATCAATTGAAGTACAACCTGTTAAGTGTATCACAGGTTTGTGACAAACAACATAGTATATTATTTACAAATACTGAGTGTATGATCCTTGCTCCAGGGTTCAAGGTAGTTGATGAAAGCATGATACTACTTAAAACTCCAAGAAAGGACAATGTTTACTGTCTAGATATGGACAATGTTGATAGTGATTCATCTCTAAATTGTCTTGTTTCAAAAGCTTCTGTAGATGAATCATCTCTTTGGCACAGAAGGATGTGTCACATGAATTTTAAGACTATGAACAAACTTGTTAAAAACAACCTTGTAAGAGGTTTACCATCTAAAGTCTTTTCATGTGATGATCATTGTGTTGCTTGCCTTAAAGGCAAACAGCATAAAACTTCTCATAAGACCAAAGAGATAAATTCAATTTCTTCTTGTCTCCAGTTATTGCATATGGATCTGTTTGGTCCTACAAATGTTATGAGTATAGGCAAGAAATCTTACTGCTTGGTTATTGTTGATGATTACTCTAGATTTACCTGGGTATATTTTCTAAGGACTAAGGATGAGCCAAGTGGACTGATCAAATCCTTCATCCTAAGAATTGAAAACCAAACTAATCAAAAAGTAAAAGTCATCAGATCAGATAATGGGACTGAATTCAAAAATCTTGATCTAAACACCTTTTGTGAAGAAAAAGGCATTGAGAGACAATATAGTGCTCCTAGGACTCCTCAACAGAATGGTGTTGCTGAAAGGAGAAATAGGACACTAATAGAGGCTGCTAGATCTCTGTTGGCTGATTCAAAACTGCCAATTACCTTCTGGGCTGAAGCAGTTAATACTGCCTGCTATGTCCAAAACAGAGTTCTAGTAGTTAAGCCAAAGAACAAGACACCATATGAGCTTTTAAAGAAAAGAAAACCTTTTATTGGTTTCTTCAAACCTTTTGGGTGTCCTTGTACAATTCTCAATACCAAATCTTACTTAGGTAAGTTTGATAGCAAAGCAGATGATGGATTTCTTGTTGGGTATTCATCTCAGAGTAAGGCCTACAGAGTTTTTAACTCATCTTCTAGAATAATTGAAGAAAGTGACAATGTCAAATGCAATGAGAATACACCAAATCCTATTGGGTCTGGTCCTCAGTGGCTATTTGACATTGATTCACTAACTAACTCTTTTGGTTTCAGTAATGAGTATGCAGGTTCAGGAAGTGGAGGATCAGGGATCACACAAGTTCAAGAAACTATATCTAAATCTGTTATATTTCCCATACCCACAGTGAATTCTGTTGAAGACTGTGAAAAGGAATCATCTACTGGACCAAGTCAGAGTGTAGAAGAAACTAGAGTTGAAGAATCAGAATCAGAAGAAAATAAAGAATCAGAAGTAGCAGCTGAAAACACTTCAGTTGAGTTGCATGACTCTAATCTAGAGGCTGGACTGAATGAAGAACCTAGTCATAACACTAGAGTTCAAAAGAATCATCCTCCACAGCTGGTAATAGGAGATATCTCTTCTCCTATGATGACTATACATCAAAGCAGGCTTCAAGAAATTCAAGATCAACAACATACAGTGCTTTCTTGTTTTCTATCCCAGCTTGAGCCTAAAAAGGCACATGATGCTATGAAAGAATCTAACTGGATAGAAGCAATGCAAGAAGAACTGTTACAGTTCAAGCTACAAGATGTATGGGATCTAGTAGACCTTCCTAAAGGTCACAGAGCAATTGGCACAAAGTGGATTTTCAGAAACAAGAGAGATGAAAGAGGAATTTTCATAAGGAACAAAGCAAGGCTGGTGGCACAAGGGTATACTCAAGAAGAGGGTATAGATTATGAAGAAGTTTTTGCACCTGTGGCTAGGATAGAAGCAATCAGATTATTCCTAGCCTATGCTTCTTACATGAACTTCAAAGTCTATCAAATGGATGTAAAAAGTGCTTTTCTCTATGGCTCAATTGAAGAAGAGGTATATGTCTGTCAACCACCAGGGTTTGAAAACCCAAGCTATCCAGACAGGGTATACAAATTGAAGAAAGCTCTTTATGGACTGCATCAAGCTCCAAGAGCATGGTATGACACTCTGTCATCCTATCTCTTGGAAAATGGCTTTGAAAGAGGAGTCATTGATAAGACTCTATTTATCAAGAGAAAGAAGAAGGATATCTTGCTGGTCCAAATCTATGTTGATGACATTATCTTTGGATCTACAAGAGACAACATGTGCAAGGAGTTTGAGGAACTAATGCATCAAAGGTTCAAAATGAGTTCCATGGGGGAACTTACTTTCTTCCTTGGACTCCAAGTTCAACAGAAGTCAGATGGCATCTTCATCTGTCAATCCAAGTATGTGCAGGACATTCTAACCAAGTTTGGTTTCTCAGATTCAAAACCTGCCAGCACACCTATGGAGACACACAAGCAAATAACAGCAGATCTTGAGGGGGAGGATATGGATGTGCATCATTATAGATCCATGATTGGCTCTCTCATGTATCTCACAGCATCAAGGCCAGATATAATGTTTCCAGTCTGTGTATGTGCAAGATTCCAAGTTAGGCCAAAGCAATCTCACTTTCAAGCTGTTAAGAGGATATTCAGATATCTCAAAGGGAAACCCAGATTGGGACTTTGGTATCCTCATGACTCACCCTTTGACCTAATAGCATACTCAGACAGAGATCTAGGTGGGGCAAACTTGGACAGAAAATCTACTTCTGGAGGATGTCAGTTTTTGGGTGCTAGACTAGTTTCATGGCAGTGCAAGAAACAAACCACAGTGTCCACATCTACAACAGAGGCAGAGTACATAGCAGCTGCAAGTTGCTGTTCTCAAGTCTTATAGATTCAGAATCAAATGCTGGACTATGGGGTAACCTTTCTACACACTCCCATTTTTATTGATAATAGCAGTGCTATCAGCATTGTAAATAATCCTGTCAAGCACTCTAAGACAAAGCACATTGAGATCAGGTATCACTTCATAAGAGACTGTAATGAAAAGAAACTTGTTCAAGTTGTAAAAGTTCATACTGACAATCAGTTTGCTGATCTATTCACCGAAGCTTTTGATGTGGGTAGATTCACTTTCTTGGTAACAAGTGTGGGAATGATCAACTCTGAATAAGCATCCTCTCAAACAATGGTTAAATATCTGAATATTATAGACTCTTGGTGTTACTAATCTTCCTTTACAGGGCATACAAAGCAGTACTCAATTCGGCTAAGCTTCAAAGAGTAAGTATGGTTAATACTGCTAGTAGTTAATACTGCTTGTCAGTTAATACTGCTCGCAGTTAATACTGCTAGTTAGTTAATACTGCTCGTGGTTAATACTGCTTGTTAGTTAATACTGCTCGCAGTTAATACTGCTAGTAGTTAATACTGCTCGTGGTTAATACTTCTTGTTAGTTAATACTGCTCTAGGTTAATACTGCTTATGTTCCGAATACTATAAATACCCTTTGCCCGCCCAAACGTTCATAACGACTCTTTGCATACTGTTCACTTGCGCTCTAAACCCTTTCTCTCTCAAGACTCGAAGTTTTCAGGCAAGCTTTGCACTAAGTTCAATGGCATCCATGGCATTCATCGACGAACACAATGAGATCGCGATGCTCCAGAAGCCAAAGCAAGCTGCAGGATTTCATCAAATAGTGGATTTCCTCAAGACAAGCCATATTGCTCATGCTCTTACTATATCTCCTACAATCTATATCGAGCATCAAAGGCAGTTATGGGCTAATGCCACCATTGTTGCTGAGAATGGTGTACAAATGATCAAAACAACGATCTGTGAAAAACCACTAACAGTTACTGAAGAGGTTATTCGCATCAGTCTACGTCTAGACGATGCCTCTGGTATAACTTCTATCTCAAATGATGAACTATTCTCTTCTCTTACAAGAATGGGGTATGGAGGCCCATTGGGTGTTTTCAAATTCTCTAAAGCCAAATTTTCACCCCAATGGAGTTTCTTTGTCCATACTCTTATGCACTGTATCTCCAAAAAGACAACTGGATGGAGTGAGTTCAGCAGCACTATTGCTTATGCTTTGGTGTGCTTGGCCACTGCTAGAAAGTATAACTTTTCTAAAATGATTTTCAGTGATCTTGTCTCAAACATGGGAAACAAAAAGAGCTTCTTTATGTACCCCAGGTTTGTTCAAGAAGTTATTACTCATGAATTGATGGATATACCTCAACCTGTTGGGGTATATGTACCTAAACCCCCCAAAGGCAAGGTTTTCTCAAATATGAGAAGATCTGCTGGGGACTCGGAAGGAGTTGACACCCCATTGTTCTCTACAATGATGGTGGTGTCCCAAACCAATGAAGGTATGGCAGCAGGGTCAAGGCCCCCATTAGACCATCCTACTGCTAGCCAATCCCAACCTTCCCTCTCAAAATTTATCCCCCAGTCCCTTCTTGAAAAACCAACCTCTCCTATCACCCAAACTTACAAGAGGAAACAGGTAAAGAAGGCTCCTTCCCTTCTTGTACCATCAACCACCAAGCCATTAAGCCCTCTAAAGGAGAATTCTTCTTTAGGTAATATCCATAGGGAAACCACATGGGTGTCTCCCAACCCCAAGGAGGTGCTCTCTGAGGAGGAGGTTGAGCATATGGGTGATGAGGCTGCCACTACTCCTGCTAGCACAGAGGAGGAAAGTGGTAACATAAATAAGACCTCCCCCATGGCAACTTTAAATGAGCAATCATTCGAAGGTCCCTGGTGCCAAGAAACCATGGGGGTGGATAGTGCTTCTGCTAGGCAGAAGACTTCCACTACTAAAAGATCCAATGATCCTTCAAAGGAGGGTAACACTTCTAGAGAAGGTGAGGACAGTTATGACTACCAGGAATTGATGGAAACCATGGGAAACATCAACCTAGATGTTATGAAACAAGCAAAAGACATAGAGGAGATGAAGCTGGTTATCCTGTCCCAACAAGTTCAGATTGAAAAATTGAAGAAGATGGTGACCAGGCTGGTTCAAAAGAAAAGAAGGAAACAGTTTGTACTCAAAAAGAGGGACAAAGTTCAAGATTCTTTCAACAAGGGGGAGAACCATGAAGGGGAAACTGTTGAAAAGAAAGCTGAAGTTGAGGGGGAGACAGAGGAAGAAATGGAAAAAGAAACAGTTACTGCTGCTGAAGTAAAAGTAGCAGCAGAAACTGAAGCAGCAGAAATAGGGCTCTCTGTGGAAGAAATGGAGATAGCAAAAACTTTAGTCAAAGCAAAGAATGATACTCCTAAGGCTACTCAAAAGGCCAAGGGAGTAGTTATCAAAGAAGGAGGGATCTCAGAGAAGGAAAAAGAGAAGGAAGTTTTGAAAGAATCAAAGGGAAAAGGAAAAGAGAAGATGGTTGAAGCTGAAATGCATCCAAGACAGAAGTCTCAGATTGAAATGGATGAGGCAATAGCAAAGCAGTTGCAAGACCAAATGGAGAAAGAGGAGCAGTTGCAAACAGAAAAGGATAGAGAACTTGCAAAGATTATGGCCAAGAAGTTAAATGCAGAATACCAAAAGAGCTTGAAAGAAGCAGCTCAGACAACAGCTCAGGTCAAGAAACTCCAAGTTAAGAAGATGCCAATTCAGAAACAAAAGCAGAAAAGACAACCCTCCAAGACCTTCTTGGCCAATCAGAAAAGAAGAAAGATGATAAACTTCCTGAAAGGTGCAATTGGTGTTAAGGGGGAGATGTTCACCAACATGGCATACAGTCAAGTTGAGGAGCTATACAGAAAGGAAATGGCCAAACTCCAAGGGGATACCTCTCAAAGGGAAGAAGCAGAAAGAAGGATGAAAGAGAGACATGATCTCAACATCCAACAACCATTCCCTGAGGAAACCACACCTTCCAAAGAAGAAGCAGAAGAGAAGAAGGAAGAACCTGGAAGTGTTGGTATAGAAGCCAAGTCTGGAAAGAGAGTGAAATCAATTGCTTCAAAAAGGCAGTTGAAAAAGCCAAGGGTGGAAGAAACTGAAAAGGAAGCAGAACCTTCAGTCACATCTCCAACAGAGCCAGTACAAAGTCCAGAGTAGGTCACTAAGCAAACAGATGAGAATATGGATCCGTACATGACAATAGTGGAACCTTTGAAGGTTATTCCAATATCTATGCAAGCTCCAGAGATCATATTTTGGGATATTCTAAGAGACAATGGAAAGAATTTCTTCAGAATCAAGAGAGCTGATGGTTCTTTTGAAGCCTATTCAACATGGGGGAAAGTCATCAGAAGTAGTTCAAGAGCTGATATGGAAGAACTATACAAAGTGGGGATGAAACTTTATGAACCTGTGTTGAAAGGTACTGAAGAGAATCTACTCAAAGTGACATTGGAATACTTGTGCATGATGTTTGAGCCTGAAAGAGTGCACTATAGGATTAAAGATCATATGCATGAGTTCATATTCAAGAAGATTGACATATGGATACTGTTTGAAAACTGTGGAGTATACATGATTACTATTGACAACTGTTATCATGAATACTACCTGGTGGACAAAATATATGAGCATAGCAAGGAGAAGTTAGAAGGGATGCTTAAAGCTACACTGGTATGTACAAAGGATTCAGAGATGGCAAAGATTGTGGTGAGAAGAACTGTAAATCAAAGCTTGGGCCTAGATCCAAATTTGGGAAATTGAACCAGAGGTGTTGAAAGCATCTTGAAGATTAATTCTGAAGAACTTGACTTCTTTTCCTAAAACTCAAGTTAGGGGGAGATTGTTGGGGACTGAAGAAAAACTTAAGTATGGTTAATGCTGCTGGTTCAGAGTTAATACTGCTAGAAGACTTCAAGGTTAATACTGCTGAGTATTACTACTGCTAGTAATTAATACTGCTAGTCAAAGTTAGTGCTGATTGAACAAAGTTAGTACTGCTTAGCTAGTTAGTACTGCTAGTAGTTAGTGCTGCTTATAGTTAATGCTGCTAGAAGAAATTAATGCTGCTGAAGATTAATACTGCTTATATGATGAAGATTCGCATGAAAGGATAACAGCTAGATAATCTGAAGATATACATGGAAGCTTAGAGATATACATGGAAGATATACTGAAGATATTTTTATTTCTTGTAATTATCTTTTGATTAGTATATGTATAGAATGTATAGAATTGATAGATAACTTTTGATACAGAATTCATTCTAAGTTATAGAGAGAAATCAACCTCAAGGCATAGATCCTAATTCTAGAGAAGTAGAATTCGTATTGGTGAGCATGTTCATCAATATTGAGGTTGAGTGTGTAATCTTGTAACTTCAAAGCATTCAATACAAGTTTACAGTTTGTTCTTCATATTTACTGTGTTGATTTACTGTTTCATTGAATATCAAAGTGTTATTCCGCAAACTTCTTTGATATTGTTTCTGAGAATTAATTCTTGTTAAGAATTCGATCCTGACATATATATGCCACTAAATCTGATAAGGAAAATATCTCTCCAATTTTTTTATGATTCTAAGAGATATACTCCTCCATTAGTATTAGAAGGCAAAATCATTGACCTTGAAGATAAAATGGAAGATCAAAATATTCAAAAAGAAATTGAATCAGATTTATTTCTTTCTTTCATGACATCAAGTCTTGAAGAAAAATTATTTTCTCAAAAACAAGATTCTATTTCTAGCTTTTCTTCTGATTGTCACTTAAACAAAAAGGAATTTCTAAAATCTGAAATCTTTTCTCAAAAATTTTCTGACTCCGAGGTAAGTTCATATTTATTGGTTGATCAGTTGGGTTTATTAGGCAAAATTGTTTCTTCTGATTCCAATCTTAAAACGAAAATTCTTGATGATTATTTTACGCTCAATGATGATTATTATAAACCAAAGCGTAAAGGAAGAAGGTCAAAGAAACAAGATCAAGTCATTTCTAACAGTTCTAATTCTTCTGATTCAATGATTTCAGATAGAACTCTGAGCGCTCCTTCAAGGCAGATATGGAGAGTCAAGAGGACATCAGATGATTCTACGACTGATGAAGATAAATATGTAGACAAACATTATAAAAGTGATTCATTTGCTTCTTGTAATAAAATTTCAAAATATTCAATAAATCAAATGTTTCAAATTTCCAAAAATGTCTCATATTCTTCTTCTGATTCTAGTTTAGATGATTATGCTTTCTCTTCTGCTAATTCTTATTTTCATTTGCTGATCATATTTCTTGTGCTTCTCGTGTCAAATCTTACAAGTTTTTCCCCACAAGAACTGCAACTAACTTTCATGGACCCAAATACAAGTGGGTACCAAAATCTCAGATTGATTCTAAGTTGCAGGCATCTACTGTTAAGGGGGAGTAAGAGAAATTTGGCTTCTAAGTACATCAGCTTAGAACCCGTACTTCAATGGTTTACGACTTCTAAACATGACAGTTTAGGACTCATTCTTCAAAGTTTTTAGTTTCTGACTAATGAGAAACTGTGAGTACATCTATTTTATTCCGCTGCATTTATATTTGTTAATGATGTTGTTCCAGTTTTCTCATGTTTTTCAAGAATCTGAGCAAATTCAACTAACTTTTGAATTTGTACAACCCAAAATTTTCTTTTGAGACACAAATTCTTTATACATTATGTGGAAGATAGCATTATTGAATTTTATTTTGTTTCGACTAAATATCAATTTGTCGACTTCTTTACATTTGTCTCAAATGAATATTTTTCAAACTCGGCATGTTGAATTTAAAAGTTTAAATCTTTACAAATTTTATTCTATAAAGTAAAAGCTTTACCGATTTTCTTTCTTTTGAATAAAATGTGTGTCTAGGATAAATTTTCAAGTTGCTTTGTTTATATCGAAGTTTTATATGTTCGACTTTCAAGTCTTACAAAAGTCGAAAAGTCAACAACATGTTTGAAACTTTTGATACTGCTTTAAGGTTGTGTGATTCAGAATATTTATAGTTTGCAATGCTTGGAAATCCTAAAAAGTCAGAATTATGAATTGTAATGAAAATATAGGCTAAACACTTAAATGTAAAACTGGGTGATTGAGATGAATTATATATATAAAATACAGAAATCTCTAAGTTTAAAAGTTTGTACCTGTGACCTTTCTGGTTTGGGAAAGTAAGTTCTATGGGATGCTTGTCATCTGGTCCCCTAAGGTCAATTGATCTAGGAGTGATCGAACCCAAATCCTTCTATAGAATCAGATAGAAAGTCATGTTCTACTGGTATGAATGGGTTTAGAATGTGTCGATGTAGCCTTTCTGATCTGGGAGAGTAAGTTCCAAGGGGTGCTTGACACCTAGTCCCCTAAGGCCAACTGGTCTGTGAGCGGCTGACCCAAATCCTGCAATAAGGTCAGATAGAAAGTTACATTTACGGCATGTTCTTTACTTATCAAACTTTTTGATTAAAAAAAAAGATGCCAAAGTGCACAAGCGTAAAAGATGCCAAAGAGCACACTCATGTGAATATGCCAATGTGCACAATGCTAAAAGATGCCAATGAGCACACATATTATGATACTTGGTGATATGTTTGAGTTGCCGATAAACCTATAAATTTGTGAAAATCTTATATTTTGATGGCTTAGTGTGAGTACATGCAAAGTTCTCTGTTATATTTTTAGAATTGCATTTTCTTGAAGCTAATCGAAGTTCGCATGCGAGCACACTGAATAGATTGATGAAAGTTTTTTAAACTGAACATGTTTTAACTTGATATGCTATGAAACTTGTATCTGTATCCAACAACATATATTTGATTTCAATTGATTGTTAAATCTGTGATATTTTACTAAGTAGCATTTAATTTGTTTAGTGTTTAATTTTATATATTTAGTTGACTTCAAAATACATATTCAGTATATTTTTCTTTCTACATTGATGTTTCGATCATTATGTTCTCGTATTTTTGTAAATGGGTCTGTGCATTATTCAAGGGGAAGTGAATAAGTAGATTATTCTGAAAAGATCATATCTATTTTCGAGGGGGAGTATCTAATTGTGACAGCTGTCAAATTTTGATTAATGAGGTCAACACCCTCAGAATAATTTATAAGTTTTGTCACTTTTTAAATTTTATTAAAAGCCTTTAAGATAAAAAGTTTCCCCGAAAAATTTAGAAGTTGCGTTAAAGACCCGGAACAGTTCCGCATCTGACCGTCACTGTCCAGAAATGCCAAATAAGTGAATAAAAGTCCAAAATTCTTAAATTATAAAAATCAGAATTTTAATTTCTCTTGCATTGCAAAATTTTCAAATTTGTCATTTATTCAGCAAAAATTGAGAATCGGGTATTTCGGTTCTCAAATATATCTGATAATGTATAGTTTAAAGCTAGTAATTCAAATAATGGTATTAAATTAAAAAAAAAAATTGTATTGGTGAGTCACTAGGACACATGTCCTAATCCTACCAAATTTTAATTATTTTAAAAATTAAAAACCAAATTTAAAATCAAGAGTCATCCTCATTCTCAAAGTTAACTTTTCACCTCCTTCTCTCTCTCCTCTCTCTCTTTTCGGCCGAAGAACTCCACCACCATCACCATTTTTATTTTTATTTTCTCTTCTTCTTTTCCTTTCATTGCTAAGAATCAAAGATCCAAACAAGAATCCTTCACCATTTTGAAGTTGGAATCCAAGTCTTCATCTCCTATTGTGAAGGTAATCACTTAACACTTCCATTTTTCCAAGTTTATAATCAAAAGTGGTATATTTCATATCTTTTATGTAAATGTTGTACAATCCAAGTTTTGGAAGTGAAATGGGATGCATTAGTATCTACATATTTGCTAATGAACCATTTAATGATCTTCCAATGAAACTAGGGTTTCCATGTGTGTTATTTTAGAATTTTGTCAAAGAGATGATAATTTTATGAAATGTGGTTTTTGGTCCACAAAACTTTAATAATGTTGGATTGAAATTTATGCATTTATATCAACTTTGTGTATAAATAAACTCTTAGGATGAGATTGTTAAATCTCATATGATTAAAGAGTTCTAAATAGTGTTAAATCACTAAGTTAGTGTTTATGTTGTCTTGCATGTGGTTGAAATTCTTATATTGAGAAGGATTACCTTTGATATTTATATTATATGAGTTTTTGACTCTTGTTTCAATGAGTGTTAGTATAAAATGTTCTTATGAAGGAATTTTCTAAGTTCTACATGATTAAGAACATTGTAATAATGTTAATGTCATATTTTCTTTATGTTGTGTTCATGCATGCATTTGGATGAGCATTTTGATTGCAATGAATCCATGATGCATGTGTTAGTTTATCATGTGTTGAAGAGTGAAGACATGGTTTATAATCAAAAACCATGTCTAATGATCATTATTTGTGGTTTAAAATAGTATTTACATCATTTTAGAATCTGTCCAGAAAATGGACTTCACTTCTAGCTTGCACAACTCACAAACCACATGTCCAAATTTGGGGTTTTTGCTTCTAAACTTTAGTTTAGAGTGTTAGCTTTCTAAAAAGTCCAAAAACATAGAATTTGGAGTTGATTTGGGCACTTAAATGGATTTTATAAGAAAATGGTGCAATCTGTCCAGTGAAGACAGATTCATACACCTATCTTGTAGAGGACATAACTCCCTCACTACTCATCCAAAATAAGTGAATCTTTTTCCAAATGTTAGGATTTTGAGTTAGGTTTGCATCCATATATGGATCACTAGCTAATTCCAAGAATTGATACCTCAAAAGCCTGTTACAAGTGAGGTATGTCACTGATCCGAGAATCAGTGACACTTTATTTTACAAAAATTATTTGATGTATCAAAAGTTATTCAAAAATTATGAAAAAATGCAGATTTAATCTAAACATATCATAGTTTCATCACAAAATTTGTGATTAAATAATTCTCTTGAGAAGTTAAGTTTCCGTGTTGAAATTACCGGATAACTTTCTGGACAGCATGTGCTGAATCCAGAAAGGTAATTTTATCAAGTGTAATTCATGTCTTATTATATCTTGGAACTTTGTATAGACAAAATGATTATGGACTAAGAAACTTATTTGATGGCATTTCATGGGACAATTGGACATATTGGTTGGATATCGGAATAGGGTATTAATGTGTTTCTTATGGCAACTCTTATATAGGGAAAGTTAAGGCGTGACAAAATTCATTAAGTTTAAAGTAAAGTTTCACTCGTTGCTTGCATCAAGGTGAGTATTCACAGCCCCACTTTTATCGTTTTAATTGATTTTGGGGTGAAAAGCATGTTTAAATTGCGTATTTAAGGATTCATGAGAGTTATTTGAAAGAATTGCGAATTGGCAATTTATAAGGCTTTGTTAAAAGCGTTTGGAAAAATTAAGCTATATGATGAGTATGCAATTGATGTGTTGAGTTTTTAATGTTAAGACCCCGTGACACTACTATTAACTCGAAGAAAATCGGGCCTATAGTATTAGTGGGTAGCGCTACTTGGTGTGACAAGCCCACCTTAATGCTGACGAGCAGGGGTGCACTATACTAGAGAAGATGGCTAAACATGTGGCATGAACCACCGCTGAGTTAGTCCATCGGGGGCGTTGTAATTGGTCAGGGACGGCTTAGTAGTGGCTCAACGTAACTTTGTCTTTGCATACACTTATCATAAAGAAATTTAAGTTGTGGTACTCATGAATCAAAGAATTGAAGTTGGTTTTTACGTACGTTCTACGAATGTTAACTTGCATATAAAAATGATTTGTGCATATTTAAAACCTGTGAACTCACCAACTCTTTGTAGTTGACCTTGGTTTTTATTCATGCTTTTCAGGAGTCAAGAAGGTAATTCCATGATGCTTTATCAGCGTACTCATATTTTGAAGCAAGACTATTTTCGCTTTAAGCGTATCTTATGTTTAAAAGAATTTGGAATTTGTAAACGATGACGATATTATGTTCTCAAAAATGTAATGTATTTTGAATGTTAAGTAAATGTTGGTATGTTTATAATCTTGTGCTGTGGCATCGGAGCTGTTACGCCTCGTGTTTCCTCTTTAGCGGGGTGTGACAGATTTGGTATCAGAGCCATAGGTTATAGGGAATACCGGTTTTATTTTAAAAACCACACACTATAACCTTTTACGAATAAAGTTTTCAAAATTAAGGTACGCTGTAGTATAACTAAAATGTGTTTCACATTATCATATTTTAACTTAAACAAAGCTTGATCACCTTTGTTTAATTTAAGTGTGTATAAAGGGGACATGGATTGGCTATACTAGGAATTACTAAAAATAGAAACTTTTTGATACAAAAATGAGAAGCATGATTGTTATGTGAGTTTGCATGGTACTTTTGATTATTAATAAGAATTGTAGCATGATTGACAATTAAACTTTATTAATTATCGCAGTCATCATGTCTCGATCACCCTCGCACCGAGATCAGTCACTTGACGATTATGACCCATCCGAGCACGAATACACTGATTCTGATCGATCACCGGAGAGATCGGTCACCCCCACTTTGGAGCCGACTTCACCCGTTCCACGTAGGGACGAGGCGGGGCCTTCCCGACTTAGGAGTCGGAGGGTATCGCCACCGCCATGCGCTGATATACCAATGTCCCAACCAACTGGCATGACAACATTAGAAAACTACTGGGTTTCAGGTATGGCTCGAGAAGTAGAGAGGGTTAGAATGGAAGTAGACCATCATGAGCATTCCATCGATGCACTCATGATGATAATGAATTCAAGTGATCAGATCCTAAATGGACTTATATCAATGGTGAGTGCGGACGATCAAGCTATGAGTGGAATTATGAGAGAATTGGTGGAAACTAGGGCAATGGTAGCATGGTTGCACTCTTGCTTATCGGTGGTGATGGGACTTTTAGTGGTTGTGATAGCGTGGATGATGGTGTCATTTCTCGGACATTAGTAGCGTGGTTTACTTATGGATATTTGGATAACTAACTTTCTTTTGAAGATGTGTAACTCGTCATATTAGTACATTATTAAATAGCTTGACTATTATTTTTGGATGAATGATTGAATGTATGGCGTAGTTTTGTAATGATAAAGAATATGTTTATGTTATATTGTTTATGTATGTTTAAGAATTGTGAATTTCAATTCCATAAGGTTGATTTTTGATATATTAGATGTATGATCAAGCAAATACAAATTATATTGTATTAAGATTAAGGGGTAGAAATAAGGGAAATAAGAATTTGGAATTAATTATTGACGTGGCTTTAAAATAAATTGTGCAATAGAATTATGCCGCCAAGGAGAGAAGATCCTGAGATTGCACGACTCGTATCCGAGCAAATCTTAGCTTCACTTCCTAACATAGTCAGTCAGATAGCAGCGGGTTTAAATGCTAACCAACCTAATCAACCAGGAGTCGGTACAAATATAGAAAAAGAATGTACCTATAAGACTTTTAGGTCTTGTAATCCAAAAGAATTTCACGGTACTGAAGGAGCGGTTGGATTATTATCTTGGATTGAAGGAATGGAATCCGTCCTTCACATAAGTAAATGTTCGGAAGCAAATAAGGTAGAATTCGCAGCTTGCTTACTACAAGGGAGAGCACTGACGTGGTGGAACACTCAAGTGCAGACTAGAGGAAGAGAAGCGGCTAACAAACTCACTTGGGAGGAGTTTAAGGAAATGCTTAGGGAAGAATATTGTTCAAGAAGTGAAATGCAGAAACTGCAAGCAGAATTATGGGAGCATGAAATGAAAGGAAATGACATTGAAGCGTACACGGCACGATTTCATGAGCTGGCAAAGATGGTGCCACATCTGGTTACGCCAGAAGAGAATCGGGTAGACAAATATGTCTGGGGTTTAGCTCCAGAAATCCGAGGTGATGTGACCTCGGGTAATCCAAAAACCATTCAGGAGGCGGTAAGTCTGGCAACCAAGCTCACCAATAATGCCAATCGGTCGGGGCTTTTCTTTCGCGATTCAGTGAAAGGAAAAAGGAAGGTCGAGGAAACTTCAAGGAGACCGTTTGACAGAAGAAGGGGGAAGGAACAGAGAACGATGGGTAATTATGGAATTCAAACTCAAACAACTGATAAAGGAAAGGAAGTATACCCGAGATGCGACAAGTGCAACAATCGACATTTCGGAAATTGTGTTATTTGTCTCAAATGTAACAAAGGAGGTCATTATGCGAAAGATTGTAAGTATGGGGGAAAGCGAGCTTGTTTTGAATGTGGGAGTCAGGATCACTTTAGGAATGCCTGTCCTAAGTTTGTCAGAAGGATGAACGCAAATCGGACTCGACCGACAAACCAGAGGAATCAAAAAGGTCAAGCACGAGGCCGAGTATTTGAAATTGGAGCGGAAGAAGCGAGACGAGATCCGGATGTGATCACAGGTACGTTTCTCTTAAATAATCATCGTGCATCTGTATTATTTGATTCCGGAGCAGATAGAAGCTTTGTGTCATTAAGTTTTAGATCAAAAATTAATCAAATGCCCCAAAAGCTAAAAGAAACTTATGTCATTGAGTTCGCTAACGGACAAGAGGTTAGGGTTGATGATGTATTTTCGAATTGTACCCTGAGTCTAGCTGAAAAGGAATTTAAGATAGATCTAATTCCAATAAAGTTAGGAAGCTTTGACGTAGTTGTGGGCATGGACTGGTTGTCTAATAACCAAGCGGAAATATGTTGCTCCGAAAAGACTCTTCGAATTCCGTTACCTCAAGGAGAAGTACTTATTGTACACGGAGAAAAATCCAAAAGGAAGTTAAGAATAGTATCCTGCACGAAGATGCAGAAGTATTTAAGGAAGGAATATGTTGCGTATTTAGCTCATGTAGTCAACAAAGAGATCAAGGAGAAGTGCTTACAAGATATTCCAGTGGTTCAAGACTTTCCCGAAGTATTTCCTGAAGATCTACCTGGGTTACCTCCACCGAGACAAGTCAAATTCCGTATTGATTTAATTCTAGGAGCTGCGCCAGTGGCCAAGTCACCATACCGTTTGGCGCCATCCGAAATGCAAGAACTGTCTGAACAACTCCAAGAGCTGCTTGACAAAGGATTCATCAGACCCAGTTCTTCGCCATGGGGAGCTCCAGTTCTTTTTGTTAAGAAGAAAGATGGAACATTCCGAATGTGTATCGATTACAGAGAACTCAATAAGTTAACCCTCAAGAATCGATACCCACTTCCTCGAATTGATGA
Organism: Arctium lappa; assembly: GCA_023525745.1. NCBI lineage: Eukaryota > Viridiplantae > Streptophyta > Magnoliopsida > Asterales > Asteraceae > Arctium > Arctium lappa. The sequence goes on from CM042064.1 coordinate 15,599,881, forward strand.
TCTGTTTGATCAACTGCAAGGCGCAACGTACTTCTCAAAGATTGACTTACGGTCTGGATATCATCAAATGAGAGTGCGCGTAGAGAATATTGATAAGACGGCATTTAGAACTCGTTATGGACATTATGAGTTTCTAGTTATGCCCTTTGGATTGACGAACGCACCGGCAGTTTTCATGGACTTGATGAATAGAGTATGTCGGCCGTATTTAGACAAGTTCGTGATTGTATTCATAGACGACATTTTGATTTATTCGCAAGGTAAGGAAGATCATAAGAAACATTTGGAGTTGATCTTAGAACTTCTCAAAGATCAGAAGTTGTATGCTATGTTTTCCAAATGTGAATTTTGGCTTCGAGAGATACACTTTCTGGGTCATGTGGTTAATGAAAAGGGAATTCATGTTGACCCGGCAAAAGTTGAAGCCATCAAGAAATGGGAAACCCCAAGGACACCAACAGAAATTCGTCAATTTCTTGGTCTGGCAGGCTACTACCGAAGGTTCATAGCGAATTTTTCAAAAATCGCTCAACCTCTGACAGCACTGACACAGAAGGATAAGAAATTTGTCTGGGAAGAAAAACAGGAGGAAGCATTTCAAATACTCAAGCACAAGTTATGTGACGCACCAATTCTTGCGTTACCGGAAGGTACGGATGACTTTGTGGTGTATTGTGACGCATCACATCAAGGCTTAGGATGTGTATTAATGTAGAGGAATAAGGTTATAGCTTATGCGTCAAGACAACTCAAAGTTCATGAAAAGAACTACACCACTCATGACTTGGAATTGGGAGCAGTAGTGTTCGCATTAAAAATTTGGAGGCATTACCTTTATGGCACTAAATGTACCATCTATACTGATCACAAAAGTCTCCAACATATTTTTGATCAGAAAATGTTGAACATGAGACAACGAAGATGGGTTGAGCTACTTAATGATTATGAATGCGAAATAAAGTATCATCCTGGTAAAGCTAATGTGGTAGCTGATGCATTAAGCAGGAAAGAAAGAGTAAAACCAATAAGGACACGAGCTTTGGGAATTTTGGTCCAATCAAGCCTTAAGACGCAAGTTCGTGAAGCTCAAGAAAAAGCATTAAAAACAGAAAATCTTTGTTGGGAAGCTTTGCATAACCTGGAAAGAGAGTTTGAATCACGATTAGATGGAGTTCGATATTTCAAGAATAAAGTTTGGATACCAAAGGTTGATGATCTGCGATCAATTATTTTGGAAGAAGCTCACGGATCAAGGTATTCGGTCCACCTAGGAGCCGATAAAATGTACAAAGGATTGAAGGAATATTATTGGTGGCCGGGAATGAAGAAGGACATTGCTGAATTTGTGAGTAAATGTTTGACTTGTGCTAAAGTCAAAGCAGAGCATCAAAAGCCTTTTGGACTTCTTCAACAACCTGAGATACCACAATGGAAATGGGATCAGGTATCTATGGATTTTATCACCAAACTACCCAGGACTGGAAAAGGGAACGACGCAATTTGGGTCATTGTGGATCGACTTACGAAATCTGCGCATTTTCTCCCTATAAGAGAGGACTTCAAAATAGAAAGGTTGGCGCAGTTGTACATAGACGAAATTGTCTCTCGGCATGGAGTACCCCTATCTATCATTTCTGATAGAGATAGTCGTTTCACTTCCCGATTTTGGCAAGCATTTCAGAAAGCACTGGGTACCAGGTTGGATCTGAGTACTGCATATCATCCACAGACAGACGGACAAACGGAAAGGACCATTCAAACTTTGGAAGATATGCTACGCGCGTGTGCTATAGATTTTGGAGGAAGCTGGGATAAGCATCTGCCGTTAGTTGAATTCTCTTACAATAACAGCTATCACACCAGCATTCAATGTGCGCCATACGAAGCTCTCTATGGACGGAAGTGTAGATCTCCACTTAGTTGGATAGAAATTGGTGATAGTCAACTGATTGGGCCTGACATTATTCAAGAAACCACCGATAAAATATCAATCATCAAGGAAAGACTCAAAGCTGCAAGAGATCGTCAAAAGAGTTATGCGGATAACCGCAGAAAGCCATTAGAATTCCAAAAAGGTGACAGAGTTCTTTTGAAAGTATCACCATGGAAGGGATTAATCAGATTTGGGAAAAGAGGTAAGCTAGGTCCGAGATATATTGGTCCATTTGAGATACTGGATAGAATTGGACCAGTAGCCTATAAGCTGAGTCTACCTCAAGAGTTAAGTGCCATTCATGACACTTTTCATGTGTCAAATTTAAAGAAATGTCTGGTAGACAAAGCAATGATTGTGTCCCCTGATGAAGTAAAAGTTGATGGGCGCCTTTGTTTTAGAGAGGAACCTATTGAAATTCTTGATCGTGAAATTAAACGTCTTAGGCGCAGCAAAATTCCAATCATAAAGGTCCGTTGGAATTCACTTCATGGACCTGAATATACTTGGGAAAGAGAAGACTTCATGAAGCGCAAGTATCCTAAGTTGTTCGATGATAAGCCCGTCCAGAAATATCAGTCATAAATTTCGGGACGAAATTCTTTGAAGGAGGGGAGACTGTGATAGCTGTCAAATTTTGATTAATGAGGTCAACACCCTCAGAATAATTTATAAGTTTTGTCACTTTTTAAATTTTATTAAAAGCCTTTAAGATAAAAAGTTTCCCCGAAAAATTTAGAAGTTGCGTTAAAGGCCCGGAACAGTTCCGCATCTGACCGTCACTGTCCAGAAATGCCAAATAAGTGAATAAAAGTCCAAAATTCTTAAATTATAAAAATCAGAATTTTAATTTCTCTTGCATTGCAAAATTTTCAAATTTGTCATTTATTCAGCAAAAATTGAGAATCGGGTATTTCGGTTCTCAAATATATCTGATAATGTATAGTTTAAAGCTAGTAATTCAAATAATGGTATTAAATTAAAAAAAAAATTTGTATTGGTGAGTCACTAGGACACATGTCCTAATCCTACCAAATTTTAATTATTTTAAAAATTAAAAACCAAATTTAAAATCAAGAGTCATCCTCATTCTCAAAGTTAACTTTTCACCTCCTTCTCTCTCTCCTCTCTCTCTTTTCGGCCGAAGAACTCCACCACCATCACCATTTTTATTTTTATTTTCTCTTCTTCTTTTCCTTTCATTGCTAAGAATCAAAGATCCAAACAAGAATCCTTCACCATTTTGAAGTTGGAATCCAAGTCTTCATCTCCTATTGTGAAGGTAATCACTTAACACTTCCATTTTTCCAAGTTTATAATCAAAAGTGGTATATTTCATATCTTTTATGTAAATGTTGTACAATCCAAGTTTTGGAAGTGAAATGGGATGCATTAGTATCTACATATTTGCTAATGAACCATTTAATGATCTTCCAATGAAACTAGGGTTTCCATGTGTGTTATTTTAGAATTTTGTCAAAGAGATGATAATTTTATGAAATGTGGTTTTTGGTCCACAAAACTTTAATAATGTTGGATTGAAATTTATGCATTTATATCAACTTTGTGTATAAATAAACTCTTAGGATGAGATTGTTAAATCTCATATGATTAAAGAGTTCTAAATAGTGTTAAATCACTAAGTTAGTGTTTATGTTGTCTTGCATGTGGTTGAAATTCTTATATTGAGAAGGATTACCTTTGATATTTATATTATATGAGTTTTTGACTCTTGTTTCAATGAGTGTTAGTATAAAATGTTCTTATGAAGGAATTTTCTAAGTTCTACATGATTAAGAACATTGTAATAATGTTAATGTCATATTTTCTTTATGTTGTGTTCATGCATGCATTTGGATGAGCATTTTGATTGCAATGAATCCATGATGCATGTGTTAGTTTATCATGTGTTGAAGAGTGAAGACATGGTTTATAATCAAAAACCATGTCTAATGATCATTATTTGTGGTTTAAAATAGTATTTACATCATTTTAGAATCTGTCCAGAAAATGGACTTCACTTCTAGCTTGCACAACTCACAAACCACATGTCCAAATTTGGGGTTTTTGCTTCTAAACTTTAGTTTAGAGTGTTAGATTTCTAAAAAGTCCAAAAACATAGAATTTGGAGTTGATTTGGGCACTTAAATGGATTTTATAAGAAAATGGTGCAATCTGTCCAGTGAAGACAGATTCATACACCTATCTTGTAGAGGCCATAACTCCCTCACTACTCATCCAAAATAAGTGAATCTTTTTCCAAATGTTAGGATTTTGAGTTAGGTTTGCATCCATATATGGATCACTAGCTAATTCCAAGAATTGATACCTCAAAAGCCTGTTACAAGTGAGGTATGTCACTGATCCGAGAATCAGTGACACTTTATTTTACAAAAATTATTTGATGTATCAAAAGTTATTCAAAAATTATGAAAAAATGCAGATTTAATCTAAACATATCATAGTTTCATCACAAAATTTGTGATTAAATAATTCTCTTGAGAAGTTAAGTTTCCGTGTTGAAATTACCGGATAACTTTCTGGACAGCATGTGCTGAATCCAGAAAGGTAATTTTATCAAGTGTAATTCATGTCTTATTATATCTTGGAACTTTGTATAGACAAAATGATTATGGACTAAGAAACTTATTTGATGGCATTTCATGGGACAATTGGACATATTGGTTGGATATCGGAATAGGGTATTAATGTGTTTCTTATGGCAACTCTTATATAGGGAAAGTTAAGGCGTGACAAAATTCATTAAGTTTAAAGTAAAGTTTCACTCGTTGCTTGCATCAAGGTGAGTATTCACAGCCCCACTTTTATCGTTTTAATTGATTTTGGGGTGAAAAGCATGTTTAAATTGCGTATTTAAGGATTCATGAGAGTTATTTGAAAGAATTGCGAATTGGCAATTTATAAGGCTTTGTTAAAAGCGTTTGGAAAAATTAAGCTATATGATGAGTATGCAATTGATGTGTTGAGTTTTTAATGTTAAGACCCCGTGACACTACTATTAACTCGAAGAAAATCGGGCCTATAGTATTAGTGGGTAGCGCTACTTGGTGTGACAAGCCCACCTTAATGCTGACGAGCAGGGGTGCACTATACTAGAGAAGATGGCTAAACATGTGGCATGAACCACCGCTGAGTTAGTCCATCGGGGGCGTTGTAATTGGTCAGGGACGGCTTAGTAGTGGCTCAACGTAACTTTGTCTTTGCATACACTTATCATAAAGAAATTTAAGTTGTGGTACTCATGAATCAAAGAATTGAAGTTGGTTTTTACGTACGTTCTACGAATGTTAACTTGCATATAAAAATGATTTGTGCATATTTAAAACCTGTGAACTCACCAACTCTTTGTAGTTGACCTTGGTTTTTATTCATGCTTTTCAGGAGTCAAGAAGGTAATTCCATGATGCTTTATCAGCGTACTCATATTTTGAAGCAAGACTATTTTCGCTTTAAGCGTATCTTATGTTTAAAAGAATTTGGAATTTGTAAACGATGACGATATTATGTTCTCAAAAATGTAATGTATTTTGAATGTTAAGTAAATGTTGGTATGTTTATAATCTTGTGCTGTGGCATCGGAGCTGTTACGCCTCGTGTTTCCTCTTTAGCGGGGTGTGACAGATTTGGTATCAGAGCCATAGGTTATAGGGAATACCGGTTTTATTTTAAAAACCACACACTATAACCTTTTACGAATAAAGTTTTCAAAATTAAGGTACGCTGTAGTATAACTAAAATGTGTTTCACATTATCATATTTTAACTTAAACAAAGCTTGATCACCTTTGTTTAATTTAAGTGTGTATAAAGGGGACATGGATTGGCTATACTAGGAATTACTAAAAATAGAAACTTTTTGATACAAAAATGAGAAGCATGATTGTTATGTGAGTTTGCATGGTACTTTTGATTATTAATAAGAATTGTAGCATGATTGACAATTAAACTTTATTAATTATCGCAGTCATCATGTCTCGATCACCCTCGCACCGAGATCAGTCACTTGACGATTATGACCCATCCGAGCACGAATACACTGATTCTGATCGATCACCGGAGAGATCGGTCACCCCCACTTTGGAGCCGACTTCACCCGTTCCACGTAGGGACGAGGCGGGGCCTTCCCGACTTAGGAGTCGGAGGGTATCGCCACCGCCATGCGCTGATATACCAATGTCCCAACCAACTGGCATGACAACATTAGAAAACTACTGGGTTTCAGGTATGGCTCGAGAAGTAGAGAGGGTTAGAATGGAAGTAGACCATCATGAGCATTCCATCGATGCACTCATGATGATAATGAATTCAAGTGATCAGATCCTAAATGGACTTATATCAATGGTGAGTGCGGACGATCAAGCTATGAGTGGAATTATGAGAGAATTGGTGGAAACTAGGGCAATGGTAGCATGGTTGCACTCTTGCTTATCGGTGGTGATGGGACTTTTAGTGGTTGTGATAGCGTGGATGATGGTGTCATTTCTCGGACATTAGTAGCGTGGTTTACTTATGGATATTTGGATAACTAACTTTCTTTTGAAGATGTGTAACTCGTCATATTAGTACATTATTAAATAGCTTGACTATTATTTTTGGATGAATGATTGAATGTATGGCGTAGTTTTGTAATGATAAAGAATATGTTTATGTTATATTGTTTATGTATGTTTAAGAATTGTGAATTTCAATTCCATAAGGTTGATTTTTGATATATTAGATGTATGATCAAGCAAATACAAATTATATTGTATTAAGATTAAGGGGTAGAAATAAGGGAAATAAGAATTTGGAATTAATTATTGACGTGGCTTTAAAATAAATTGTGCAATAGAATTATGCCGCCAAGGAGAGAAGATCCTGAGATTGCACGACTCGTATCCGAGCAAATCTTAGCTTCACTTCCTAACATAGTCAGTCAGATAGCAGCGGGTTTAAATGCTAACCAACCTAATCAACCAGGAGTCGGTACAAATATAGAAAAAGAATGTACCTATAAGACTTTTAGGTCTTGTAATCCAAAAGAATTTCACGGTACTGAAGGAGCGGTTGGATTATTATCTTGGATTGAAGGAATGGAATCCGTCCTTCACATAAGTAAATGTTCGGAAGCAAATAAGGTAGAATTCGCAGCTTGCTTACTACAAGGGAGAGCACTGACGTGGTGGAACACTCAAGTGCAGACTAGAGGAAGAGAAGCGGCTAACAAACTCACTTGGGAGGAGTTTAAGGAAATGCTTAGGGAAGAATATTGTTCAAGAAGTGAAATGCAGAAACTGCAAGCAGAATTATGGGAGCATGAAATGAAAGGAAATGACATTGAAGCGTACACGGCACGATTTCATGAGCTGGCAAAGATGGTGCCACATCTGGTTACGCCAGAAGAGAATCGGGTAGACAAATATGTCTGGGGTTTAGCTCCAGAAATCCGAGGTGATGTGACCTCGGGTAATCCAAAAACCATTCAGGAGGCGGTAAGTCTGGCAACCAAGCTCACCAATAATGCCAATCGGTCGGGGCTTTTCTTTCGCGATTCAGTGAAAGGAAAAAGGAAGGTCGAGGAAACTTCAAGGAGACCGTTTGACAGAAGAAGGGGGAAGGAACAGAGAACGATGGGTAATTATGGAATTCAAACTCAAACAACTGATAAAGGAAAGGAAGTATACCCGAGATGCGACAAGTGCAACAATCGACATTTCGGAAATTGTGTTATTTGTCTCAAATGTAACAAAGGAGGTCATTATGCGAAAGATTGTAAGTATGGGGGAAAGCGAGCTTGTTTTGAATGTGGGAGTCAGGATCACTTTAGGAATGCCTGTCCTAAGTTTGTCAGAAGGATGAACGCAAATCGGACTCGACCGACAAACCAGAGGAATCAAAAAGGTCAAGCACGAGGCCGAGTATTTGAAATTGGAGCGGAAGAAGCGAGACGAGATCCGGATGTGATCACAGGTACGTTTCTCTTAAATAATCATCGTGCATCTGTATTATTTGATTCCGGAGCAGATAGAAGCTTTGTGTCATTAAGTTTTAGATCAAAAATTAATCAAATGCCCCAAAAGCTAAAAGAAACTTATGTCATTGAGTTCGCTAACGGACAAGAGGTTAGGGTTGATGATGTATTTTCGAATTGTACCCTGAGTCTAGCTGAAAAGGAATTTAAGATAGATCTAATTCCAATAAAGTTAGGAAGCTTTGACGTAGTTGTGGGCATGGACTGGTTGTCTAATAACCAAGCGGAAATATGTTGCTCCGAAAAGACTCTTCGAATTCCGTTACCTCAAGGAGAAGTACTTATTGTACACGGAGAAAAATCCAAAAGGAAGTTAAGAATAGTATCCTGCACGAAGATGCAGAAGTATTTAAGGAAGGAATATGTTGCGTATTTAGCTCATGTAGTCAACAAAGAGATCAAGGAGAAGTGCTTACAAGATATTCCAGTGGTTCAAGACTTTCCCGAAGTATTTCCTGAAGATCTACCTGGGTTACCTCCACCGAGACAAGTCGAATTCCGTATTGATTTAATTCTAGGAGTTGCGCCAGTGGCCAAGTCACCATACCGTTTGGCGCCATCCGAAATGCAAGAACTGTCTGAACAACTCCAAGAGCTGCTTGACAAAGGATTCATCAGACCCAGTTCTTCGCCATGGGGAGCTCCAGTTCTTTTTGTTAAGAAGAAAGATGGAACATTCCGAATGTGTATCGATTACAGAGAACTCAATAAGTTAACCCTCAAGAATCGATACCCACTTCCTCGAATTGATGATCTGTTTGATCAACTGCAAGGCGCAACGTACTTCTCAAAGATTGACTTACGGTCTGGATATCATCAAATGAGAGTGCGCGTAGAGAATATTGATAAGACGGCATTTAGAACTCGTTATGGACATTATGAGTTTCTAGTTATGCCCTTTGGATTGACGAACGCACCGGCAGTTTTCATGGACTTGATGAATAGAGTATGTCGGCCGTATTTAGACAAGTTCGTGATTGTATTCATAGACGACATTTTGATTTATTCGCAAGGTAAGGAAGATCATAAGAAACATTTGGAGTTGATCTTAGAACTTCTCAAAGATCAGAAGTTGTATGCTAAGTTTTCCAAATGTGAATTTTGGCTTCGAGAGATACACTTTCTGGGTCATGTGGTTAATGAAAAGGGAATTCATGTTGACCCGGCAAAAGTTGAAGCCATCAAGAAATGGGAAACCCCAAGGACACCAACAGAAATTCGTCAATTTCTTGGTCTGGCAGGCTACTACCGAAGGTTCATAGCGAATTTTTCAAAAATCGCTCAACCTCTGACAGCACTGACACAGAAGGATAAGAAATTTGTCTGGGAAGAAAAACAGGAGGAAGCATTTCAAATACTCAAGCACAAGTTATGTGACGCACCAATTCTTGCGTTACCGGAAGGTACGGATGACTTTGTGGTGTATTGTGACGCATCACATCAAGGCTTAGGATGTGTATTAATGTAGAGGAATAAGGTTATAGCTTATGCGTCAAGACAACTCAAAGTTCATGAAAAGAACTACACCACTCATGACTTGGAATTGGGAGCAGTAGTGTTCGCATTAAAAATTTGGAGGCATTACCTTTATGGCACTAAATGTACCATCTATACTGATCACAAAAGTCTCCAACATATTTTTGATCAGAAAATGTTGAACATGAGACAACGAAGATGGGTTGAGCTACTTAATGATTATGAATGCGAAATAAAGTATCATCCTGGTAAAGCTAATGTGGTAGCTGATGCATTAAGCAGGAAAGAAAGAGTAAAACCAATAAGGACACGAGCTTTGGGAATTTTGGTCCAATCAAGCCTTAAGACGCAAGTTCGTGAAGCTCAAGAAAAAGCATTAAAAACAGAAAATCTTTGTTGGGAAGCTTTGCATAACCTGGAAAGAGAGTTTGAATCACGATTAGATGGAGTTCGATATTTCAAGAATAAAGTTTGGATACCAAAGGTTGATGATCTGCGATCAATTATTTTGGAAGAAGCTCACGGATCAAGGTATTCGGTCCACCTAGGAGCCGATAAAATGTACAAAGGATTGAAGGAATATTATTGGTGGCCGGGAATGAAGAAGGACATTGCTGAATTTGTGAGTAAATGTTTGACTTGTGCTAAAGTCAAAGCAGAGCATCAAAAGCCTTTTGGACTTCTTCAACAACCTGAGATACCACAATGGAAATGGGATCAGGTATCTATGGATTTTATCACCAAACTACCCAGGACTGGAAAAGGGAACGACGCAATTTGGGTCATTGTGGATCGACTTACGAAATCTGCGCATTTTCTCCCTATAAGAGAGGACTTCAAAATAGAAAGGTTGGCGCAGTTGTACATAGACGAAATTGTCTCTCGGCATGGAGTACCCCTATCTATCATTTCTGATAGAGATAGTCGTTTCACTTCCCGATTTTGGCAAGCATTTCAGAAAGCACTGGGTACCAGGTTGGATCTGAGTACTGCATATCATCCACAGACAGACGGACAAACGGAAAGGACCATTCAAACTTTGGAAGATATGCTACGCGCGTGTGCTATAGATTTTGGAGGAAGCTGGGATAAGCATCTGCCGTTAGTTGAATTCTCTTACAATAACAGCTATCACACCAGCATTCAATGTGCGCCATACGAAGCTCTCTATGGACGGAAGTGTAGATCTCCACTTAGTTGGATAGAAATTGGTGATAGTCAACTGATTGGGCCTGACATTATTCAAGAAACCACCGATAAAATATCAATCATCAAGGAAAGACTCAAAGCTGCAAGAGATCGTCAAAAGAGTTATGCGGATAACCGCAGAAAGCCATTAGAATTCCAAAAAGGTGACAGAGTTCTTTTGAAAGTATCACCATGGAAGGGATTAATCAGATTTGGGAAAAGAGGTAAGCTAGGTCCGAGATATATTGGTCCATTTGAGATACCGGATAGAATTGGACCAGTAGCCTATAAGCTGAGTCTACCTCAAGAGTTAAGTGCCATTCATGACACTTTTCATGTGTCAAATTTAAAGAAATGTCTGGTAGACAAAGCAATGATTGTGTCCCCTGATGAAGTAAAAGTTGATGGGCGCCTTTGTTTTAGAGAGGAACCTATTGAAATTCTTGATCGTGAAATTAAACGTCTTAGGCGCAGCAAAATTCCAATCATAAAGGTCCGTTGGAATTCACTTCATGGACCTGAATATACTTGGGAAAGAGAAGACTTCATGAAGCGCAAGTATCCTAAGTTGTTCGATGATAAGCCCGTCCAGAAATATCAGTCATAAATTTCGGGACGAAATTCTTTGAAGGAGGGGAGACTGTGATAGCTGTCAAATTTTGATTAATGAGGTCAACACCCTCAGAATAATTTATAAGTTTTGTCACTTTTTAAATTTTATTAAAAGCCTTTAAGATAAAAAGTTTCCCCGAAAAATTTAGAAGTTGCGTTAAAGGCCCGGAACAGTTCCGCATCTGACCGTCACTGTCCAGAAATGCCAAATAAGTGAATAAAAGTCCAAAATTCTTAAATTATAAAAATCAGAATTTTAATTTCTCTTGCATTGCAAAATTTTCAAATTTGTCATTTATTCAGCAAAAATTGAGAATCGGGTATTTCGGTTCTCAAATATATCTGATAATGTATAGTTTAAAGCTAGTAATTCAAATAATGGTATTAAATTAAAAAAAAAATTTGTATTGGTGAGTCACTAGGACACATGTCCTAATCCTACCAAATTTTAATTATTTTAAAAATTAAAAACCAAATTTAAAATCAAGAGTCATCCTCATTCTCAAAGTTAACTTTTCACCTCCTTCTCTCTCTCCTCTCTCTCTTTTCGGCCGAAGAACTCCACCACCATCACCATTTTTATTTTTATTTTCTCTTCTTCTTTTCCTTTCATTGCTAAGAATCAAAGATCCAAACAAGAATCCTTCACCATTTTGAAGTTGGAATCCAAGTCTTCATCTCCTATTGTGAAGGTAATCACTTAACACTTCCATTTTTCCAAGTTTATAATCAAAAGTGGTATATTTCATATCTTTTATGTAAATGTTGTACAATCCAAGTTTTGGAAGTGAAATGGGATGCATTAGTATCTACATATTTGCTAATGAACCATTTAATGATCTTCCAATGAAACTAGGGTTTCCATGTGTGTTATTTTAGAATTTTGTCAAAGAGATGATAATTTTATGAAATGTGGTTTTTGGTCCACAAAACTTTAATAATGTTGGATTGAAATTTATGCATTTATATCAACTTTGTGTATAAATAAACTCTTAGGATGAGATTGTTAAATCTCATATGATTAAAGAGTTCTAAATAGTGTTAAATCACTAAGTTAGTGTTTATGTTGTCTTGCATGTGGTTGAAATTCTTATATTGAGAAGGATTACCTTTGATATTTATATTATATGAGTTTTTGACTCTTGTTTCAATGAGTGTTAGTATAAAATGTTCTTATGAAGGAATTTTCTAAGTTCTACATGATTAAGAACATTGTAATAATGTTAATGTCATATTTTCTTTATGTTGTGTTCATGCATGCATTTGGATGAGCATTTTGATTGCAATGAATCCATGATGCATGTGTTAGTTTATCATGTGTTGAAGAGTGAAGACATGGTTTATAATCAAAAACCATGTCTAATGATCATTATTTGTGGTTTAAAATAGTATTTACATCATTTTAGAATCTGTCCAGAAAATGGACTTCACTTCTAGCTTGCACAACTCACAAACCACATGTCCAAATTTGGGGTTTTTGCTTCTAAACTTTAGTTTAGAGTGTTAGCTTTCTAAAAAGTCCAAAAACATAGAATTTGGAGTTGATTTGGGCACTTAAATGGATTTTATAAGAAAATGGTGCAATCTGTCCAGTGAAGACAGATTCATACACCTATCTTGTAGAGGACATAACTCCCTCACTACTCATCCAAAATAAGTGAATCTTTTTCCAAATGTTAGGATTTTGAGTTAGGTTTGCATCCATATATGGATCACTAGCTAATTCCAAGAATTGATACCTCAAAAGCCTGTTACAAGTGAGGTATGTCACTGATCCGAGAATCAGTGACACTTTATTTTACAAAAATTATTTGATGTATCAAAAGTTATTCAAAAATTATGAAAAAATGCAGATTTAATCTAAACATATCATAGTTTCATCACAAAATTTGTGATTAAATAATTCTCTTGAGAAGTTAAGTTTCCGTGTTGAAATTACCGGATAACTTTCTGGACAGCATGTGCTGAATCCAGAAAGGTAATTTTATCAAGTGTAATTCATGTCTTATTATATCTTGGAACTTTGTATAGACAAAATGATTATGGACTAAGAAACTTATTTGATGGCATTTCATGGGACAATTGGACATATTGGTTGGATATCGGAATAGGGTATTAATGTGTTTCTTATGGCAACTCTTATATAGGGAAAGTTAAGGCGTGACAAAATTCATTAAGTTTAAAGTAAAGTTTCACTCGTTGCTTGCATCAAGGTGAGTATTCACAGCCCCACTTTTATCGTTTTAATTGATTTTGGGGTGAAAAGCATGTTTAAATTGCGTATTTAAGGATTCATGAGAGTTATTTGAAAGAATTGCGAATTGGCAATTTATAAGGCTTTGTTAAAAGCGTTTGGAAAAATTAAGCTATATGATGAGTATGCAATTGATGTGTTGAGTTTTTAATGTTAAGACCCCGTGACACTACTATTAACTCGAAGAAAATCGGGCCTATAGTATTAGTGGGTAGCGCTACTTGGTGTGACAAGCCCACCTTAATGCTGACGAGCAGGGGTGCACTATACTAGAGAAGATGGCTAAACATGTGGCATGAACCACCGCTGAGTTAGTCCATCGGGGGCGTTGTAATTGGTCAGGGACGGCTTAGTAGTGGCTCAACGTAACTTTGTCTTTGCATACACTTATCATAAAGAAATTTAAGTTGTGGTACTCATGAATCAAAGAATTGAAGTTGGTTTTTACGTACGTTCTACGAATGTTAACTTGCATATAAAAATGATTTGTGCATATTTAAAACCTGTGAACTCACCAACTCTTTGTAGTTGACCTTGGTTTTTATTCATGCTTTTCAGGAGTCAAGAAGGTAATTCCATGATGCTTTATCAGCGTACTCATATTTTGAAGCAAGACTATTTTCGCTTTAAGCGTATCTTATGTTTAAAAGAATTTGGAATTTGTAAACGATGACGATATTATGTTCTCAAAAATGTAATGTATTTTGAATGTTAAGTAAATGTTGGTATGTTTATAATCTTGTGCTGTGGCATCGGAGCTGTTACGCCTCGTGTTTCCTCTTTAGCGGGGTGTGACAGATTTGGTATCAGAGCCATAGGTTATAGGGAATACCGGTTTTATTTTAAAAACCACACACTATAACCTTTTACGAATAAAGTTTTCAAAATTAAGGTACGCTGTAGTATAACTAAAATGTGTTTCACATTATCATATTTTAACTTAAACAAAGCTTGATCACCTTTGTTTAATTTAAGTGTGTATAAAGGGGACATGGATTGGCTATACTAGGAATTACTAAAAATAGAAACTTTTTGATACAAAAATGAGAAGCATGATTGTTATGTGAGTTTGCATGGTACTTTTGATTATTAATAAGAATTGTAGCATGATTGACAATTAAACTTTATTAATTATCGCAGTCATCATGTCTCGATCACCCTCGCACCGAGATCAGTCACTTGACGATTATGACCCATCCGAGCACGAATACACTGATTCTGATCGATCACCGGAGAGATCGGTCACCCCCACTTTGGAGCCGACTTCACCCGTTCCACGTAGGGACGAGGCGGGGCCTTCCCGACTTAGGAGTCGGAGGGTATCGCCACCGCCATGCGCTGATATACCAATGTCCCAACCAACTGGCATGACAACATTAGAAAACTACTGGGTTTCAGGTATGGCTCGAGAAGTAGAGAGGGTTAGAATGGAAGTAGACCATCATGAGCATTCCATCGATGCACTCATGATGATAATGAATTCAAGTGATCAGATCCTAAATGGACTTATATCAATGGTGAGTGCGGACGATCAAGCTATGAGTGGAATTATGAGAGAATTGGTGGAAACTAGGGCAATGGTAGCATGGTTGCACTCTTGCTTATCGGTGGTGATGGGACTTTTAGTGGTTGTGATAGCGTGGATGATGGTGTCATTTCTCGGACATTAGTAGCGTGGTTTACTTATGGATATTTGGATAACTAACTTTCTTTTGAAGATGTGTAACTCGTCATATTAGTACATTATTAAATAGCTTGACTATTATTTTTGGATGAATGATTGAATGTATGGCGTAGTTTTGTAATGATAAAGAATATGTTTATGTTATATTGTTTATGTATGTTTAAGAATTGTGAATTTCAATTCCATAAGGTTGATTTTTGATATATTAGATGTATGATCAAGCAAATACAAATTATATTGTATTAAGATTAAGGGGTAGAAATAAGGGAAATAAGAATTTGGAATTAATTATTGACGTGGCTTTAAAATAAATTGTGCAATAGAATTATGCCGCCAAGGAGAGAAGATCCTGAGATTGCACGACTCGTATCCGAGCAAATCTTAGCTTCACTTCCTAACATAGTCAGTCAGATAGCAGCGGGTTTAAATGCTAACCAACCTAATCAACCAGGAGTCGGTACAAATATAGAAAAAGAATGTACCTATAAGACTTTTAGGTCTTGTAATCCAAAAGAATTTCACGGTACTGAAGGAGCGGTTGGATTATTATCTTGGATTGAAGGAATGGAATCCGTCCTTCACATAAGTAAATGTTCGGAAGCAAATAAGGTAGAATTCGCAGCTTGCTTACTACAAGGGAGAGCACTGACGTGGTGGAACACTCAAGTGCAGACTAGAGGAAGAGAAGCGGCTAACAAACTCACTTGGGAGGAGTTTAAGGAAATGCTTAGGGAAGAATATTGTTCAAGAAGTGAAATGCAGAAACTGCAAGCAGAATTATGGGAGCATGAAATGAAAGGAAATGACATTGAAGCGTACACGGCACGATTTCATGAGCTGGCAAAGATGGTGCCACATCTGGTTACGCCAGAAGAGAATCGGGTAGACAAATATGTCTGGGGTTTAGCTCCAGAAATCCGAGGTGATGTGACCTCGGGTAATCCAAAAACCATTCAGGAGGCGGTAAGTCTGGCAACCAAGCTCACCAATAATGCCAATCGGTCGGGGCTTTTCTTTCGCGATTCAGTGAAAGGAAAAAGGAAGGTCGAGGAAACTTCAAGGAGACCGTTTGACAGAAGAAGGGGGAAGGAACAGAGAACGATGGGTAATTATGGAATTCAAACTCAAACAACTGATAAAGGAAAGGAAGTATACCCGAGATGCGACAAGTGCAACAATCGACATTTCGGAAATTGTGTTATTTGTCTCAAATGTAACAAAGGAGGTCATTATGCGAAAGATTGTAAGTATGGGGGAAAGCGAGCTTGTTTTGAATGTGGGAGTCAGGATCACTTTAGGAATGCCTGTCCTAAGTTTGTCAGAAGGATGAACGCAAATCGGACTCGACCGACAAACCAGAGGAATCAAAAAGGTCAAGCACGAGGCCGAGTATTTGAAATTGGAGCGGAAGAAGCGAGACGAGATCCGGATGTGATCACAGGTACGTTTCTCTTAAATAATCATCGTGCATCTGTATTATTTGATTCCGGAGCAGATAGAAGCTTTGTGTCATTAAGTTTTAGATCAAAAATTAATCAAATGCCCCAAAAGCTAAAAGAAACTTATGTCATTGAGTTCGCTAACGGACAAGAGGTTAGGGTTGATGATGTATTTTCGAATTGTACCCTGAGTCTAGCTGAAAAGGAATTTAAGATAGATCTAATTCCAATAAAGTTAGGAAGCTTTGACGTAGTTGTGGGCATGGACTGGTTGTCTAATAACCAAGCGGAAATATGTTGCTCCGAAAAGACTCTTCGAATTCCGTTACCTCAAGGAGAAGTACTTATTGTACACGGAGAAAAATCCAAAAGGAAGTTAAGAATAGTATCCTGCACGAAGATGCAGAAGTATTTAAGGAAGGAATATGTTGCGTATTTAGCTCATGTAGTCAACAAAGAGATCAAGGAGAAGTGCTTACAAGATATTCCAGTGGTTCAAGACTTTCCCGAAGTATTTCCTGAAGATCTACCTGGGTTACCTCCACCGAGACAAGTCGAATTCCGTATTGATTTAATTCTAGGAGTTGCGCCAGTGGCCAAGTCACCATACCGTTTGGCGCCATCCGAAATGCAAGAACTGTCTGAACAACTCCAAGAGCTGCTTGACAAAGGATTCATCAGACCCAGTTCTTCGCCATGGGGAGCTCCAGTTCTTTTTGTTAAGAAGAAAGATGGAACATTCCGAATGTGTATCGATTACAGAGAACTCAATAAGTTAACCCTCAAGAATCGATACCCACTTCCTCGAATTGATGATCTGTTTGATCAACTGCAAGGCGCAACGTACTTCTCAAAGATTGACTTACGGTCTGGATATCATCAAATGAGAGTGCGCGTAGAGAATATTGATAAGACGGCATTTAGAACTCGTTATGGACATTATGAGTTTCTAGTTATGCCCTTTGGATTGACGAACGCACCGGCAGTTTTCATGGACTTGATGAATAGAGTATGTCGGCCGTATTTAGACAAGTTCGTGATTGTATTCATAGACGACATTTTGATTTATTCGCAAGGTAAGGAAGATCATAAGAAACATTTGGAGTTGATCTTAGAACTTCTCAAAGATCAGAAGTTGTATGCTAAGTTTTCCAAATGTGAATTTTGGCTTCGAGAGATACACTTTCTGGGTCATGTGGTTAATGAAAAGGGAATTCATGTTGACCCGGCAAAAGTTGAAGCCATCAAGAAATGGGAAACCCCAAGGACACCAACAGAAATTCGTCAATTTCTTGGTCTGGCAGGCTACTACCGAAGGTTCATAGCGAATTTTTCAAAAATCGCTCAACCTCTGACAGCACTGACACAGAAGGATAAGAAATTTGTCTGGGAAGAAAAACAGGAGGAAGCATTTCAAATACTCAAGCACAAGTTATGTGACGCACCAATTCTTGCGTTACCGGAAGGTACGGATGACTTTGTGGTGTATTGTGACGCATCACATCAAGGCTTAGGATGTGTATTAATGTAGAGGAATAAGGTTATAGCTTATGCGTCAAGACAACTCAAAGTTCATGAAAAGAACTACACCACTCATGACTTGGAATTGGGAGCAGTAGTGTTCGCATTAAAAATTTGGAGGCATTACCTTTATGGCACTAAATGTACCATCTATACTGATCACAAAAGTCTCCAACATATTTTTGATCAGAAAATGTTGAACATGAGACAACGAAGATGGGTTGAGCTACTTAATGATTATGAATGCGAAATAAAGTATCATCCTGGTAAAGCTAATGTGGTAGCTGATGCATTAAGCAGGAAAGAAAGAGTAAAACCAATAAGGACACGAGCTTTGGGAATTTTGGTCCAATCAAGCCTTAAGACGCAAGTTCGTGAAGCTCAAGAAAAAGCATTAAAAACAGAAAATCTTTGTTGGGAAGCTTTGCATAACCTGGAAAGAGAGTTTGAATCACGATTAGATGGAGTTCGATATTTCAAGAATAAAGTTTGGATACCAAAGGTTGATGATCTGCGATCAATTATTTTGGAAGAAGCTCACGGATCAAGGTATTCGGTCCACCTAGGAGCCGATAAAATGTACAAAGGATTGAAGGAATATTATTGGTGGCCGGGAATGAAGAAGGACATTGCTGAATTTGTGAGTAAATGTTTGACTTGTGCTAAAGTCAAAGCAGAGCATCAAAAGCCTTTTGGACTTCTTCAACAACCTGAGATACCACAATGGAAATGGGATCAGGTATCTATGGATTTTATCACCAAACTACCCAGGACTGGAAAAGGGAACGACGCAATTTGGGTCATTGTGGATCGACTTACGAAATCTGCGCATTTTCTCCCTATAAGAGAGGACTTCAAAATAGAAAGGTTGGCGCAGTTGTACATAGACGAAATTGTCTCTCGGCATGGAGTACCCCTATCTATCATTTCTGATAGAGATAGTCGTTTCACTTCCCGATTTTGGCAAGCATTTCAGAAAGCACTGGGTACCAGGTTGGATCTGAGTACTGCATATCATCCACAGACAGACGGACAAACGGAAAGGACCATTCAAACTTTGGAAGATATGCTACGCGCGTGTGCTATAGATTTTGGAGGAAGCTGGGATAAGCATCTGCCGTTAGTTGAATTCTCTTACAATAACAGCTATCACACCAGCATTCAATGTGCGCCATACGAAGCTCTCTATGGACGGAAGTGTAGATCTCCACTTAGTTGGATAGAAATTGGTGATAGTCAACTGATTGGGCCTGACATTATTCAAGAAACCACCGATAAAATATCAATCATCAAGGAAAGACTCAAAGCTGCAAGAGATCGTCAAAAGAGTTATGCGGATAACCGCAGAAAGCCATTAGAATTCCAAAAAGGTGACAGAGTTCTTTTGAAAGTATCACCATGGAAGGGATTAATCAGATTTGGGAAAAGAGGTAAGCTAGGTCCGAGATATATTGGTCCATTTGAGATACCGGATAGAATTGGACCAGTAGCCTATAAGCTGAGTCTACCTCAAGAGTTAAGTGCCATTCATGACACTTTTCATGTGTCAAATTTAAAGAAATGTCTGGTAGACAAAGCAATGATTGTGTCCCCTGATGAAGTAAAAGTTGATGGGCGCCTTTGTTTTAGAGAGGAACCTATTGAAATTCTTGATCGTGAAATTAAACGTCTTAGGCGCAGCAAAATTCCAATCATAAAGGTCCGTTGGAATTCACTTCATGGACCTGAATATACTTGGGAAAGAGAAGACTTCATGAAGCGCAAGTATCCTAAGTTGTTCGATGATAAGCCCGTCCAGAAATATCAGTCATAAATTTCGGGACGAAATTCTTTGAAGGAGGGGAGACTGTGATAGCTGTCAAATTTTGATTAATGAGGTCAACACCCTCAGAATAATTTATAAGTTTTGTCACTTTTTAAATTTTATTAAAAGCCTTTAAGATAAAAAGTTTCCCCGAAAAATTTAGAAGTTGCGTTAAAGACCCGGAACAGTTCCGCATCTGACCGTCACTGTCCAGAAATGCCAAATAAGTGAATAAAAGTCCAAAATTCTTAAATTATAAAAATCAGAATTTTAATTTCTCTTGCATTGCAAAATTTTCAAATTTGTCATTTATTCAGCAAAAATTGAGAATCGGGTATTTCGGTTCTCAAATATATCTGATAATGTATAGTTTAAAGCTAGTAATTCAAATAATGGTATTAAATTAAAAAAAAAATTTGTATTGGTGAGTCACTAGGACACATGTCCTAATCCTACCAAATTTTAATTATTTTAAAAATTAAAAACCAAATTTAAAATCAAGAGTCATCCTCATTCTCAAAGTTAACTTTTCACCTCCTTCTCTCTCTCCTCTCTCTCTTTTCGGCCGAAGAACTCCACCACCATCACCATTTTTATTTTTATTTTCTCTTCTTCTTTTCCTTTCATTGCTAAGAATCAAAGATCCAAACAAGAATCCTTCACCATTTTGAAGTTGGAATCCAAGTCTTCATCTCCTATTGTGAAGGTAATCACTTAACACTTCCATTTTTCCAAGTTTATAATCAAAAGTGGTATATTTCATATCTTTTATGTAAATGTTGTACAATCCAAGTTTTGGAAGTGAAATGGGATGCATTAGTATCTATATTTGCTAATGAACCATTTAATGATCTTCCAATGAAACTAGGGTTTCCATGTGTGTTATTTTAGAATTTTGTCAAAGAGATGATAATTTTATGAAATGTGGTTTTTGGTCCACAAAACTTTAATAATGTTGGATTGAAATTTATGCATTTATATCAACTTTGTGTATAAATAAACTCTTAGGATGAGATTGTTAAATCTCATATGATTAAAGAGTTCTAAATAGTGTTAAATCACTAAGTTAGTGTTTATGTTGTCTTGCATGTGGTTGAAATTCTTATATTGAGAAGGATTACCTTTGATATTTATATTATATGAGTTTTTGACTCTTGTTTCAATGAGTGTTAGTATAAAATGTTCTTATGAAGGAATTTTCTAAGTTCTACATGATTAAGAACATTGTAATAATGTTAATGTCATATTTTCTTTATGTTGTGTTCATGCATGCATTTGGATGAGCATTTTGATTGCAATGAATCCATGATGCATGTGTTAGTTTATCATGTGTTGAAGAGTGAAGACATGGTTTATAATCAAAAACCATGTCTAATGATCATTATTTGTGGTTTAAAATAGTATTTACATCATTTTAGAATCTGTCCAGAAAATGGACTTCACTTCTAGCTTGCACAACTCACAAACCACATGTCCAAATTTGGGGTTTTTGCTTCTAAACTTTAGTTTAGAGTGTTAGCTTTCTAAAAAGTCCAAAAACATAGAATTTGGAGTTGATTTGGGCACTTAAATGGATTTTATAAGAAAATGGTGCAATCTGTCCAGTGAAGACAGATTCATACACCTATCTTGTAGAGGCCATAACTCCCTCACTACTCATCCAAAATAAGTGAATCTTTTTCCAAATGTTAGGATTTTGAGTTAGGTTTGCATCCATATATGGATCACTAGCTAATTCCAAGAATTGATACCTCAAAAGCCTGTTACAAGTGAGGTATGTCACTGATCCGAGAATCAGTGACACTTTATTTTACAAAAATTATTTGATGTATCAAAAGTTATTCAAAAATTATGAAAAAATGCAGATTTAATCTAAACATATCATAGTTTCATCACAAAATTTGTGATTAAATAATTCTCTTGAGAAGTTAAGTTTCCGTGTTGAAATTACCGGATAACTTTCTGGACAGCATGTGCTGAATCCAGAAAGGTAATTTTATCAAGTGTAATTCATGTCTTATTATATCTTGGAACTTTGTATAGACAAAATGATTATGGACTAAGAAACTTATTTGATGGCATTTCATGGGACAATTGGACATATTGGTTGGATATCGGAATAGGGTATTAATGTGTTTCTTATGGCAACTCTTATATAGGGAAAGTTAAGGCGTGACAAAATTCATTAAGTTTAAAGTAAAGTTTCACTCGTTGCTTGCATCAAGGTGAGTATTCACAGCCCCACTTTTATCGTTTTAATTGATTTTGGGGTGAAAAGCATGTTTAAATTGCGTATTTAAGGATTCATGAGAGTTATTTGAAAGAATTGCGAATTGGCAATTTATAAGGCTTTGTTAAAAGCGTTTGGAAAAATTAAGCTATATGATGAGTATGCAATTGATGTGTTGAGTTTTTAATGTTAAGACCCCGTGACACTACTATTAACTCGAAGAAAATCGGGCCTATAGTATTAGTGGGTAGCGCTACTTGGTGTGACAAGCCCACCTTAATGCTGACGAGCAAGGGTGCACTATACTAGAGAAGATGGCTAAACATGTGGCATGAACCACCGCTGAGTTAGTCCATCGGGGGCGTTGTAATTGGTCAGGGACGGCTTAGTAGTGGCTCAACGTAACTTTGTCTTTGCATACACTTATCATAAAGAAATTTAAGTTGTGGTACTCATGAATCAAAGAATTGAAGTTGGTTTTTACGTACGTTCTACGAATGTTAACTTGCATATAAAAATGATTTGTGCATATTTAAAACCTGTGAACTCACCAACTCTTTGTAGTTGACCTTGGTTTTTATTCATGCTTTTCAGGAGTCGAGAAGGTAATTCCATGATGCTTTATCAGCGTACTCATATTTTGAAGCAAGACTATTTTCGCTTTAAGCGTATCTTATGTTTAAAAGAATTTGGAATTTGTAAACGATGACGATATTATGTTCTCAAAAATGTAATGTATTTTGAATGTTAAGTAAATGTTGGTATGTTTATAATCTTGTGCTGTGGCATCGGAGGTGTTACGCCTCGTGTTTCCGCTTTAGCGGGGTGTGACACTAATTTTCTATATGAATGCTAACTTGAATTGTCAAATTTAGTACATTTGTGTAGGGAGTCAAAGAGCTTCACAGGTGAAATTTTTTAAATTCCAAGTCATTTTTGCACCAACAGTTGGTAGAGCAAAACTTAGAATTGCGCCAACAGCTTCTAGAGCAAAACAAGCTTTGTGCATCCTTCAGCTAGCGCAAACCTAACTTTGCGCTTCCTTCTGCTAGTGCAAAACTAAGTTTGCGTCACCAACAGCTAACGCAAACCTTCCCTTTTCTTCCTTTACTCTGATTTTGCAGATCTTAAGCTGTCTCGTCTCCAACATTTGCATGACCAAGTTGATCCAGATCATCAAGGTCATGAGGGGGAGAAGTTAAAGAGATAAACAGTTCAAACGGTTATCTGCTGATCAAGATTCGCTCAAGATTCTATATTTTCTCAGCAATTAATTCTTTTGTTGTTCTTGCTCCGATCACCATAGTTCATTCAAGTACATTTAAAAGAGGTGTGTCGTCTAGAGCACAAGCTGATGAACCGACTGTTCTTTCAAGATTATTATATACTGGTCCAGTCTTGTGAAAACAACAAAGGCAAGTCAAACTGAAAAATGCTGAGAAGAAATTTTTTTTTTAGTCAAGAAAGCTTATTCGCAAAGTCGCTTAGATGGTCTGTGCTGATTTAGAAGATGATTTTGAAGACCACAGCGCCAATGATTACTAAGGGGAGATTGTTAAGTCTGATTTTATATTAATCATTGTATTTATAGGCTTGGTCTTATACCGTGTTTTGTTAGCTTTTATCTGTTGTATAAGCCAAGGGTATTTAAGTCCTGTCGGTCCACAATACTATCAAGTTTTTATCGACAATAACACATAAACGAGTAACCAACCTGTTTGATTAATAACAAATGATTACAGGATTGATGTTCAGTTTGAGCTCTAGATGTTTTCTCTCTTTTACACCGTGAGTGTGTGTGTTTGTGTGTTATGATATTTCTCTCTTCTTAGCTTCTCAAACACACTTACTACTAATATCTAACTTAGATATTATCTAAAACAACTAATATCTAGATATTTAACTTTAATATCTAGAACTAATATCTAATACTTAGATATTATAACTAATTAAACTAAAATACTAAATTACAATAAACAATAATTAACTTCGACATTTATTACAAACAACATTAGACTTAATATCGAGAGTCGACTTTCCGGCTTTAGCTTCAGATTGGATGATCTCGAATCCAATAGATATGTGATCTAACAATCTTCCCCTTTGGATCAAGATCATTACTAAAATGATTTAGCAATATGGTCTTCTCTTTCAGCTCAGAAGATGCAATCTCTTTCTTAGTCTTCAATTTGAAATAATCTCCAGGTTTAGCTCAGAATGCTTTAGCAAAGTATCTTCAAAGAAAATTTCTCTCAGATCAGTATGTCTTTAGAACACTTTGAAGAATCTTTTCTTGGTTAGCCCTTCTCTTCTCTATCTTCAGAAGAGTTAGAAGAGTTCTAAACCTTTCATCTTTCGCATTTCTCTTTTCCCCTTTTTGATGAAAAGTGCAATGACTTCATCAAAACATATATCAAGAAATGTCTTTCATCAGGAGCCTCTGATCCGTCAATTCAAAAGATATTTATCTAGATCTTTGCAAATCCAGACAAAATAATCGTGTAACACCTGAATCAACAAATGAATCAGTTAACATGTCTGTCAGTAACACTAAGTCACAGTGTGTAACGAATACACATTGGAAAGGAGCTTTTTGATGTTCACTCCCCAGGGCTTCCATTCAATCATCGAAACACCACAAAGGTAATTTCTATAAACGTTATGACAAAGAAAAAAATTCCTTGTGTGTTCGTGCTTGTGATAGAAAGAATTAAGCACAGATGATTGCTTATAGGCTCAAAATTGTGTAAATCACTGAGACAACAGTAAGTTAAACACAAACTCAATGTGCATGATTGAAGTGCGAAGGTGGGGCAAACTTCCTTCTATTCAATATCCAGATTTTATAAATGAAAATCAGATAGCAAATGTGTTGCTTCCCCTTTGAAAATGTGAAACACTTTCCTTTTAAGAAGAAAATGAGTAGTTGGTGAGGTTTGATCAAGAGTTGGCATGGGCTAGTTGCCTGTTTCAATAATGTTCACCAAAAAGTTGTGAAACGCTAGAATTGTGGCTGCCCGGCTCAGAAAAAGTTGGTGCAGAGTTCTGATATTCTTTTAACTCTGTTCTCACACGCTTTTTCTTTTAAACATTTAGCTTTCTTTAACCTCTTTCTTTTTCATTATATCTCATCACTCAATTCTTTTCGACTTCTCACACTCAATCACTATGGATTAACCTCTTAGGTAGAAATCACTGGTTAACGTGATTGCATAGAAGTTGTGTTAATTCCTAGCACAATGAAATCATGTTTTCCTATGATGCATAAGATGCTCAAATTGATTTAACTATTTCAGTTAAAGCACAAAGTTGATCTTGAAAACATTTAAAGTCACACTTCCAATTCATGAATTCATTTTAAGAATCGGGAAGTGGTTTGAACTTTTAAGAACATGTTTTCTATGATTGAAAGTTGTCCTTCTTTCAACCATATATGAGATTAAGATAAAGGATTATACCTTTACGTTCGATCTTACATCTCATGAAGCTAAGCTTAAAGTCATAAAGATATGATCTTGTAAGCATCTCTCAAAAATTCTGCAAAAGTCTTATGTTAAGTCAAAGCAAATTTATTCACTTAAATTGAAAAGACAAAAAGCAGTAAAACTATTAAAGTATGAGTTTTGATCAGAAATAATCAGAAGTTATATCCGTACTCCTTTGACTTGAAGAGGTCCCCCTAAAATCATGCATTACAAAAATTTTGATATAAAAGGTAAATGCAAAAAAAAATTATGAGCTCCCCCTAAAAATAACATTGACCATCTGTCAATTTCTTCTTGTACTCCCCCTTGGATCATGAATAGTATATAGAAGTGCAGATATCAATCAGAATTAAGAATGAAGAAATGATGAAAAGGTATACAATTAGAAAACTTTGATAGGTAACTACTGATTATACCTTAAGATTTAGCATACCAAGATTAAAGACAAGAAAGGTAAATCTCTTTTCGTCTAAAGGTTTGGTAAACAAATCGGCAAGCTGATAATCAGTTTTTACAAAGAAAAGTTCAATTGTTCCTTTCTCTACATTATCTTTGATAAAATGATACCTGACATCTATGTGTTTGGTCTTTGTGTGCTGAACAGGATTCGCTGTTATTGTGATGGCGCTCTTGGAGTCACAATAGATCAGGATTTTGTTGAAGTGAAAACCGTAGTCGCGCAATTGTGTTCTCGTCCATAAGACCTGAGAACAGCAGCTAGCAGCAGCTACATATTCTGCTTCGGCCGTTGAAGTTGAAACACAAAGTTGCTTCTTCGATGCCCAACTTACGAGTTTATCACCGAGGAACTGTATATGTCCTGACGTGCTCTTCCTGTCTAACATACAACCAACATGATCTGCATTTGTATACGTTGTTAGTTCAAAACTAGTATCTTTAGGATACCACAGACCAAGATCTGCAGTCCCCTTTAGATACCTTGTTAAGACACAGTCTCATTGGATTCAAGATCATCCAAACTGAAGATCGCAATCTGAAGCTAAAGCCGAAACGTCGACTCTCAATATTAAAGTCTATGTCGTTTGTAATAAATGTCAATGTAATTGTTTATTATTGTACTAGTTAAATTAATATCTAGTTTGTTAGATATTAGTTTAACTTAGTTAGTTTTTAGTTTAGTTAGTTATATTAACTTAGTTAGAAATAATATCTATTTGTTAGATATTATGTAGGTTTATTAGTTTAATATGTTGCAAGTTGTTAGGAAGTGTGTAAGACACACTAGATTAGATTTTGTGATATCTATAAATCTCTCTAACATATCAGATGAGATAAGAAAATAAAAAAGAACAAACACACACTTAAAGGTGTAAAAGAGAGAAAAACACAGAGAACACAAATAGCTTGAATCTGATCAACCTTGTAACCATTTGTTATAATCAATACAGGTTGATAATCTTATTGTGTTGTTAATATAAGAAATTGATATAGTATTATTGGACCCACAATTGGTATCAGAGCCTGATTAAGATCAAAATCAAGTTTTTTCAGAAAACGACTATGTGTTCTTCAAGAAAAATCGTTTTCAAGATTTAAGGTGTTTTAGGTGTTAAAATCGATCAGGTTGTGATCGATTAGCATGCTAGATCGAGTTGTTGTTGTTTGATTTCACTTTTAAGCTTCAATCGAGTTCCATTTTGTGATTTAAGTGAGAAAACAGTCGAGAAAAGAAGTCATTGTGCTATCAAATTTTTTCTTCAAAAAGTGTGTTTTATTGAGATCGAGTGCTTACATTCAATTCTAGAAGTGTTTCTAGACATAAGGGTAGAGTTTGGTATTGCTAATCGTTAAAGGAACAAGCTTTTAGACAATTTTCGAAGTACAGGACGAACATACGCAAAGCAGAAGACGAACAAACGCAAAGTCCAACTTTGCGCTTCCAACATCATACGCAAAGTTCACTTTGCGCTCCCCAAGTGAAACGCAAAGCTCAAACTTTGCGCATCTCAAGACATACGCAAAGCTTACTTCTCGGATCTCAAGCATACGCAAATATCGACCTCACTTCTCGCAACAAATAGGAAACGCAAACCTCAGAAAAACGTGTTCATCTCTTCACGAAAAGCCAAGTCAAGTTTGCGCAACCCTCTCGAAACGCAAAGCTCAACTTTGCGCCTCCCACGTGAAACGCAAATCTCACTTTGCGCACAGTGCTTGACACGCAAACCTTGAAACGCAAACCTCTTTGCTCCAATCCAGACTTAGATTTTTCTTCAAAATGACATCCAGAGAAGCCCTTGCAATAGGAACTGACACCAAGCCACCAGTTCTCTTTAAAGGAGAATACGAACAGTGGAAAGATAGGTTTATGAACTTTGTTGACAGACATGAGCTAGGTGATTTCATTAGGAAATCTATAGAAGAAGGGGTTATGAAACCAGTCATGACGACTCGTTTGGTTGGAAATGTGCCGACTGAAGTTGAACTTAAGTTTCATGAGCTAGGAGATGATAACCTCAGTAGAGCCAAAGGCGACAGATTAGCTAAGTCATACATTCTACAAGGAACTCCAAATGAAATCTATATAAAGATTGACAGCTACAAAGCCTCCGGCAAAGAAATGTGGGATCAGCTTGAAAAGATGATGCTGGGTTCGAAGGTTGGGAATCAGCTGAAAATCTCCAACTGCCTAAATAATTATGAAGAATTTAGAGGCAGAGTGGGAGAAACTTTAAAAGAAACCTATGACAGGTTTGTGACTTTGTTGAACGAACTTAGCAAGAACAAAGTCTTCAAATCTCAAATTGAGTTGAACGTCAAATTCCTGAGTATTCTTCAACCGGAATGGAAAATATTTGCTAGGCAGATGAAGCGGATCAAAGATCTAAATGAGATTCCACTTCATGAGGTGTATGAAACCCTCAGACAAAATGAAGAAGAGGTGGATGAAATTCTAGATGAAAAGAGGCAGAAAGGAAAGACAGTTGAAAACACAGTTGCTCTTGTTGTCAGGAAGAAGAAAAACAAGAGAATTGTGTATGAATCAGAAGAAGATGAAGGTTATGCAAACTCTGACATGGATGAAAATGAACAGCTGAAGCAAGCAATGATTCTGCTGTCAAATGCTTTTCAAAAAAAGTTCTACACGAAGCCAAGTTCAAACAGTCAGAGATATTCTTCTGGTCCGAACAACTACATCCACAAGGAAAGGGTTGAAGGAAGCAGATATGAAGGGAAAAGACCAGAGGAAAGAAAGCCTGAAGAGAGAAGATATCAGTCTGAAGGGAAGAGATTAGAGGAGAGGAAACCAGAAGAGAGAAAGTTTAAAGCTGAAGGATCCAATCAGCCAGAACCACCAACGTGCTACAACTGTGGCAAAACAGGTCACTATGCCAGAGACTGTCGAAGGCCAAAAGTCAGAAACTCCGATTATTACAAGAACAAGATGCTTCTTGCAAAGCAATAGGAGGCTGGTAAAGCACTGATGGTTGAGGATGAATATTGGCTTGATCACTCAGATGATGAAGAAGAGGATGAAGAGAAAGATGAAGCCGTCAACATGTGCTTGATAGGACAGATAGAATCAGATGCTGAAGTTGATTCAGATAATGAAGAAGAGAAGGTATGTAATTTATCAGATTCAGATTTCATGAATAAAATGCATGCCATGAGTTTAAAACAAAAAGAGTTAGAATCTAATCTTGAGCAAGAAAATGGTGTCATAACTGACAAAAACCAATTGATACAGAAACTTAGCAATGAAATTGCTGAGAAGAAAGTATTAGTTGAGGTTTTACATAAAGATAATGACACCAACGCTAAGGAAAAGACAATAATTCTAAAAGAGAATACTGAACTCAAGTCTCAACTGCTAAAAAGTGGGATTGATTTATATGAGTTTACAAACTTGCATGCTTCTTGTATCAAAGAAAACTTTTCTTTACTTGGAAAATTAAAAAGTTTGGAAGAGAAGTTATATAAAATGGGTCAAAATGAACAGACTATTCATCTGAACAAACCCAAAGATGAAATAGAGAGATGGGGAATCGGTTATAAGAATCCTCACTGTCTACAAAAAGAGATGTCTGAAGTGTCAGGTCTTTATGATCATCTTTCTATGAAACTAGCTCGAAAAATCCTTGAGCTTAAAACTTTCTGGACTAAACTGTCGGAAGAGGATGAAGCCAACGAAACTAAAAAACGTTTGAAATCATCTAAAATTCATCTTCCATTTTATTATGCGAAGATGAATAATAGTTATAATAAAAATCCAATATATCAAAAGAAGAAATCTCTTTCAAGTGATTTCTTTCAAAGTTATTCTGAAAAGGAAATGGAGGCGAAGCGTATACAAGGTAAACTATATGTCCCTCCTCTAGCTTTAAAAATTAAAATTTCTAAACTCGAGAATTCTTTATCAGATGAAAGATTTTTGATGAATATTGAACAAAAGGTTTTTTCAACAATGTTCAAAAATGCTATAATTTCTAAAGTTTCAAACTCTAAGGATATGTTTGGTTCATCAAATAAAGGATTTGATTTTTTGAAATCTGACGGTGGTTTAGATGATTGTTCTGAACAATTTGACTTTAATGCAAAACTTCCTAACCATTCATCTTTTGTTAAGAAATCTTTGAAAAAGACCAGTATGCCTGTTAACAGTGCAAAATCAACGAAAGTTGATAAGTCAGTCTCTGTGAAAGCTAAAATTGCTAAAGGTAAGAATACATCTAAGCATTCACAGAAACCGAACACTACTGGTAATTCTAAGAAGAAGCAATCACTTGTTGCTCAAAAGTCTAACTCAACAGCTTCACATGTTTCAGATCTGAGCAAGCAAAGGCCAGAAGTAAATTCTCAATGGCAACCCAAACGGAAGCTTGACAAGACCGTTTTATCGTTTAGTAGTGTTAATTGTAATAAGACTTCGCTTAGTAAAGATGTCATAATTGCTGATATTGTTGTTTTGAACTCAAAACTTGTTGTTTCTCGTAAACAATATACAATGAAGCAATTATTTCAGTTATCTTTATCTGCTAGAAAGTCTTCTATTTATGACAAACATGTTTCTATCTCTTGTCAAGATTATGAAGATTGGTTTGGAAATTACCATGTGCATTCATCTCATACTAATTCTTCACATACATTTCAAAAGAAAAGAGGACCCAATTTGAAATGGGTACCAAAATCTTGTGCTAACACAGAAGGACCCAAATTCCAGTGGGTACCTCTAAATCTGTGTTGCAGGCACACAAAGCTTAAAGAGAATTCGACTTCTGATTATGTACAGATCAGGACTCATTCTTCAATGTCAAAATAGGTTTTTGGATAATGCAGTTCAAAACCCGAACATCAAAGTCAAAAATAGGCTTTTGAACAAATCAGTTCAAGACTCGCACTTCGATAATCAAAGTGAATATTCCAATGTTGTCGTATAAATATCTAAATTTGTAATTTCTCTTATGCAGACTAGTCATACATGGTTCTTGGACAGCGGATGTTCCAAGCACATGACAGGGCAAAAAGAGATATTGTCCAATTTTAAAGACAAATATTGCGGAACAGTCAGATTCGGCAACGACCAGTTTTCTCCAATCATGGGATATGGTGATGTACAACATGACAATGTCACGATCAAGAAGGTGAGCTATGTAGAAGGCTTACGAGACAACTTGTTCAGTATAGGCCAGTTCTGTGACAAAGACTTAGAGGTCAACTTCAAAGCCAAGAGATGTTCAGTTCGCAATGAAGAAGGCGAAGAACTCTTGGTCGGTACTCGAGAATCAGACCTCTACACAATCAATTTATCAAATGTCCAGACTGACAAGCAGGTTTGTCTACTGACGAAAGCCTCGATGCAACAAAGTTGGTTATAGCATCGAAGGCTCTCTCACCTCAACTTCAGGTACATCAACAATCTGGTCAGTGGAAAGCTCGTCAAAGGACTTCCAGAGCTCAAATATGAAAGAGAACATCTTTGTGCAGCTTGTGAAAAGGGCAAGATGAAGAGGGCACCTCATAAACCAAAGCCTGGACCAAGTACAAGCGCTCCGTTAGAGTTATTGCATATGGACTTATGTCGTCTGATGCGAATTCAGAGTCTAGGTGGAAAGAAGTACATACTCGTGATCGTGGACGATTACTCACGATACACATGGGTCAAGTTTCTACGTTCAAAGGATGAGACACCTGATATTCTCATCACATTCCTAAAGGCGACCCAGGTGAATCTGCAGAAACCAGTCAAGTTTCTATGAACTGATAACGGCACAGAGTTCAAGAACAACAAAGTTGAAGAATATCTCGAATCTGTCGGGATTTCACATCAATACTCTGCTACTCGAACGCCTCAACAAAATGGAGTGTTCGAAAGAAGAAATCGAACGCTAGTCGAGGCTGCTCGTACTATGCTAAGTCAATCAGACTTACCTCTATTTTTGTGGGCAGAAGTTGTATCGACCGCATGCTACACACAGAATCGCTCCGTGGTACATCAAAGATTCAAGAAGACTCCTTATGCATTAATCAACAACTGAACACCGACAATCAAATACTTCCATATATTTGGGTGTAAGTGTTTCATTCTAAACGATAGGGAGAGTGTAAATAAGTTAAGTGCTAAGGCAGATGAAGGAATCTTCATTGGCTATTCCTCGACATCAACTACATTTCGTATTTATCTAAAGAAGTCAAAGACGGTGATTGAAAGTATCAACGTCACGTTTCATGAAGAGATGACTTCCGAACAACACAGTTCAGAACCCGTTATAACAAGAACACTAGCTTCTGAACAACTCAGTTCAGGACCTACGTCTCAACAGAATAAATCAGATGAAGCATCAACTTCTACTAACCATTTATCTAATTTAGATTTATTATTTGAATTGTTTTATGATGAATTTCTTGGATCTAATGTAAAGAAATCTGTTGTGGTTGACAGGATGGAAGACTTCACGACTACTCATCCAACCAGTTCAGATGTTCCTATTGAATCAAACACCCCGATTCAACAAGAGATTACAATTCAATTGCCGACTCCAACAGTTGAAGAAGTGACAAATGATAAAGAGACAGAAGTAGCTGAAATAGTAGGAGATACTATTCAGATCAATCTACAGCTAGAACAAGTTGTTCCTGCTGAACCTTCTGAACCTATCACTTCAACTGAAATCATAATTCCTCCTGAACAAACAGAAGAAGGTACAAGTGGATTTGTAGATGATACAACCGACATACAATCATCTAATCCACTGCCTCATGAACATAAATGGACCAAAGAGCACCCGCTAAGCCAGATCATTGGCGATCCATCATAACCGGTGCAAACTAGGTCAGCATCAATGAACATATGCATGCATGACTCCTTTTTGAGCAAGTTCGAGCCAACACGTGTATCAGAGGCACTTGCTGATCCATAATGGGTGATCTCAATGCAAGAAGAGCTTAATCAATTCGATGCACTTAAAGTTTGGAGACTTGTACCCAAACCTCAAGGTAAAACCATTATAGGTACAAAATGGGTTTTTAAAATAAAGAAAGACGAAGATGGTACCGTTATCCGAAACAAGGCAAGACAAGTAGCCAAAGGATACAGACAAGAGGAAGGAATCGACTACGATGAAACATATGCTCTTGTGGTGCGATTAGAGGCAATCAGAATGTTTCTAGCCTACGCAGCCCACAAGAACTTCACGGTCTTTCAAATGGACGTGAAGACAGCATTCCTGAATGGAATTCTGAAGGAGGAAGTCTACGTCTCTCAGCCAAAGGGTTTTGTCAATCAAGAGAAGCCGAATCATGTTTACATTCTCGACAAAGCACTCTACGGTCTGAAACAAGCACCTCGAGCGTGGTATGATGTCCTTTCCAATTTTCTAGTCAAGTCTGGGTTTTCAAAAGGTACGGTGGATACCACTTTGTTTATCAAAAAGGAAAAAGGCGATATCATTTTAATTCAAATTTATGTAGATGATATTATCTTTGGCTCTACAAATCCGAAGTACTGTAAGAATTTTGCAAACCTTATGGTGTCTAGATTTCAGATGAATTTGATGGGAGAGATGAATTTATTTCTCGGTTTACAAGTAAAACAATTTTCATCGGGTATTTTTATCAATCAATCAAAATACATTAGGGATATTCTTCGGAAGTTCCAAATGGAAAATTCAAAACCGATTGGTACCCCAATGGCACCAGGTACTAAGATTGGCACTGATCCTTCGGGAAAAGCTGTGGATGTTAGGACTTATCGAGGGATGATAGGTTCTTTAATGTATCTTACTTCTAGTAGGCCAGATATAATGTTTTCCACATGCTTATGTGCAAGATATCAGGTCAATCCTAAAGAAATCCATATGTCTGCTGTGAAGCGCATATTTAGGTATCTAAAGGGCACTGCAGATCTTGGTCTGTGGTATCCTAAAGATATTAGTTTTGAACTAACAGCCTACACAGATGTAGATCATGCAGGTTGTATGTTAGACAGGAATAGCACGTCAGGACATGTACAGTTCCTCGGTGACAAACTAGTAAGTTGGGCATCGAAGAAGCAACTTTGTGTTTCAACCTCCACGGCCGAAGCAGAATATGTAGTTGCTGCTAGCTGCTGTTCTCATGTCTTATGGATGAGAACTCAATTACGCGCCTACGGTTTCCACTTCAACAAGATCCCGATATATTGTGACTCAAAGAGTGCCATCGCCATATCAGCGAATCCTGTTCAACACACCAAGACAAAGCACATAGACGTCAGGTATCCTTTTATTAAAGATCATGTTGAAAAAGGAACAATTGAACTTTTCTTTGTAAAAACTGATTATCAACTTGCCGATTTGTTCACCAAACCCTTAGACGAAAAGAGGTTCAACTTTCTTATCTCTAAGCTTGGTATGCTAAATCTTAAACTCTAATCAGTAGTTACCTATAAAAGTTTTCTAAATTGTATACTTTTTCATCATTTCTTCATTCTTAACTCTGATTGATATTTGCACTTCTATATTTTGTTCATAATCCAAGGGGGAGTATGAGAGGAAATTGACAAGTGGTCAATATTACTTCGAGGGGGAGCTCATAAAATTTTGCATGTACCTTTTAATGCCAATTTTTTTTTGTAATGCAAGAATTTAGGGAGAGCTCTTCAAGATAAAAAGGGAGTACGGATATGACTTCTGATTATCTCTGATCAAAACTCGTACTTTAAAAAGTTTTACTGCTTTTTGTCTTTTCAATTTAAGTGAATAAATTTTACCTTGACTTGACATAAGATTTTTGCAGAATTTTTGAGAGATGCTTACAAGTTCATATGTTTATGACTTAAAGTTTAGCTTCATGAGATGGATGATCATACGTAGAGGTATATTTCTATATATTCATCTCATATATGGTTGAAAGAAGGACAACTTTCAATCATAGAAAACATTGTTCTTAAATGTTCAAACCACTTCCTGATTTTTCATCAGATTTTATATTTTGGGAGTGTACTTTAAATGTTTTCAATGATCTAAATTGTGCTTTAACTGAAATAGTTAAACCAATATGAGCAACACATGCATCATAGGACAACAAGAATCATTGTGCTAGGAATTAACACAACTTCAATGGAATCACCTTAACCAGTGATTTCTACCCAAGAAGTTAAATCCTTAGCGATTGAGTGTGCAAAGTGAAAAGAAATGAGTGTGATTAGAGCAAGCAAAACGTTTAAAAGAAAGAGCGTGTGAGAACAGAGTTAAAAGAATATCACAACTCTGCACCAACTTTTTCTGAGCCGGGTAGCCACATTTCTAGTGATTCACAATTCTTTGGTGATCATTATTGAAACAAGAAACTAACCCATGCCAACTCTTCATCAAACCTCACCATCTACTCATTTTCTTCTCAAATAGAAAGTGTTTCACATTTTCAAAGGGGACGCAGCACATATGTTATCTGATTTTCATTTGGAAAATCTGGATATTGAAAAGAAGGAAGTCTGCCCCACCTTCGCACTTCAATCATGCACATTGAGTCTGTGTTTAACTTACTGTTGTCTCAGTGGTTTACACAATATTGAGCCTATAAGAAATCATCAATTG
Source organism: Arctium lappa (assembly GCA_023525745.1). Taxonomy (NCBI): domain Eukaryota; kingdom Viridiplantae; phylum Streptophyta; class Magnoliopsida; order Asterales; family Asteraceae; genus Arctium; species Arctium lappa. The sequence goes on from CM042064.1 coordinate 15,635,571, forward strand.
CTTAATTCTTTCTATCACAAGCACGAACACACAAGGAATTTGTTTCTTTGTCATAACGTTTATAGAAATTACCTTTGTGGTGTTTCGATGATTAAATGGAAGCCCTGACAGGCATGTTAACTGATTCATTAGTTGATTCAGGTGTTACACGACAATTTTGTCTGGATTTGAAAAGATCTGGATGAGTATCTTTTGAATTGACGGATCAGAGGCTCCAAGTGACAGACATTTCTTACAAAAAGTTTTCATGAAGTCCTTGCACTTATCATCAAAAAGGGGGAGAATGACTACACAAGAAATGGCAAAGATCACATGTTTCAAGAATCACGTCCAAGATTGAAATCTTCAAAAGCAACTATTCTGAAGACATGCTGATTTCAGAGCTAGAGAAAGAGATTGCATCTTCTGAGCTGAACAAGAAGACTGAATTGCTAAAATCATTTTCGTAATGATCTTGATCCAAAGGGGGATATTGTTAAGACACAGTCTCATTGGATTCAATATCATCCAAACTGAAGATCGCATTCTAAAGTTAAAGCCGAAACGTCGACTCTCAATATTAAAGTCTATGTCGTTTGTAATAAATGTCAATGTAATTATTTATTATTGTACTAGTTAAATTAATATCTAGTTTGTTAGATATTAGTTTAACTTAGTTAGTTTTTAGTTTAGTTAGTTATATTAACTTAGTTAGAAATAATATCTATTTGTTAGATATTATGTAGGTTTATTAGTTTATTATGTTGCAAGTTGTTAGGAAGTGTGTAAGACACACTAGATTAGATTTTGTGATATCTCTAAATCTCTCTAACATATCAGATGAGATAAGAAAAAAAAAAAAGAACAAACACACACTTAAAGGTGTAAAAGAGAGAAAAACACAGAGAACACAAATAGCTTGAATCTGATCAACCTTGTAACCATTTGTTATAATCAATACAGGTTGGTAATCTTATTGTGTTGTTAATATAAGAACTTGATATTAGTATTGTTGGACCCACATACCTAAATATGCGCTTAACTGCAGACATATGGATTTCTTTGGGATTGGCCTGATATCTTGCACATAAGCATGTTGAAAACATTATATCTGGCCTACTTGAAGTAAGATACATTAAAGAACCTATCATCCCTCTATAAGTCCTAACATCAACAGCCTTTCCAGAAGGATCAGTGCCAATCTAAGTACCTGGTGCCATTGGGGTACCAATCGGTTTTGAATTTTCCATTTTGAACTTCCGAAGAATTTCAAGAATGTATTTTGATTGATTGATAAAAATCCCCGATGAAAATTGTTTGACTTGTAATCCGAGAAAGAAAATTCATCTCTACCATCATATTCATCTGAAATCTTGACACCATAAGGTTTGAAAAATTCTTACAGTACTTAGGATTTGTAGAGCCAAAAATAATATCATCCACATAGATTTGAATAAGAATGATATCGGCTTTTTTATTTTTTGATAAACAAAGTGGTATCTACCGTACCTTTTGAAAAACCAGACTTGACTAGAAATTGTGAAAGGACATCAGATCAGGCGCGAGGAGCTTGTTTCAGTCCATAGAGTGCTTTGTCGAAAATGTAGACATGATTCGGCTTCTCTTGATTGACAAAACCTTCTGGTTGAGAGACATAGACTTCCTCCTTTAGAATGTCATTCAGAAAGGCAGTCTTCATGTCCATTTGAAAGACCGTGAAGTTCTTGTGGGCTGCGTAGGCTAGAAACATGCGAATTGCCTCTAATCGCGCCACAAGAGCATAAGTCTTATCGTAGTCTCTTCCTTCCTCTTGTCTGTATCCTTTGGCTACAAGTCTTGCCTTGTTTCTAATAACGGTACCATCTTCGTCTTTCTTGATCTTGAAAACCCATTTCGTACCTATAATGGTTTTACCTTGAGGTTTTGGTACGAGTCTCCAGACTTGAAGTGCGTCAAACTGATTCAGCTCTTCTTGCATTGAAATCACCCATTCTGGATCTGCAAGTGCCTCTGATATGCGAGTTGGCTCGAACTTGCTCAGAAAGGAGTCATGCATGCACATATTCATTGACGCTAACCTAGTTTGCACCGGTTTCGCTAACCTATTCATCATAAAACAATTCAAATAATAAATCTAAATCAGATATATGATTAGTTGACGTTGATGCTTCATCTGATTTGTTCTGTTGAGATGCAGGTTCTGGACTGATTTGCACAGAAGCTAGTACTCCAGTTATCACGGGTTTTGAACTGTGTTGTTCGGAAGCCATCTCTTCATCAAACATAACGTTGATGCTTTCAATAACCGTCTTTGGCTTCTTCAGATAAACACGGTATGCAGTTGATGTAGAGGAATAACCAATGAAGATGCCTTCGTCCGCCTTGGCACTGAACTTGTTCAGACTCTCTCTATCGTTTAGAACGAAACACTTACACCCAAATATATGGAAATATTTGATTGTCGGTGTTCGGTTGTTGATTAATGCATAAGGAGTCTTCTTGAATCTACGGTGTATCATGGATCGATTTTGAGTGTAGCACGCAGTCGATACAACTTCAGCCCACAGAAATAGAGGTAAGTCAGATTTACTTAGCATAGTACGAGCAGCCTCGACTAACGTACGATTTCTTCTTTCGACCACTCCATTATGTTGAGGCGTATGAGCAACAGAGTATTGATGTGATATCCCGACTGATTCGAGATATTCTTGAACTGTTTTGTTCTTGAACTCTGTGCCATTGTTTGTTCTTAGAAGCTTGACCGGTTTCTGCAGATTCACCTGGGTCGTCTTCAGGAATGTGATGAGAACATTAGGTGTCTCATCTTTTGAACGTAGAAACTTGACCCAAGTGTATCGCAAGTAATCGTCCACGATAACTAGTATGTACTTCTTTCCACCTAGACTTTGCGTTCGCATCGGACCACAGAGATCCATATGCAACAACTCTAGCGGAGCGCTTGTACTCGGTTCAGGCTTTGGTTTATGTGGAGCTCTCTTCATCTTTCCCTTTTCACACGCTGCACGTAAGTGTTCTTTTTCATACTTGAGCTCTGGAAGTCCTTTCACTAACTTCCCACTGACCAGTTTGTTGATGTACCGAAAGTTGAGGTGAGAGAGACGTCGATGCCATAGCCAACTTTGTTGCATCGAGGCTTTAGTCAGTAGACAAACTTGTTTGTCAGTCTGGACGTTTGACAAGTTAATTGTGTAGAGGTCTGAATTTCTCGTGCCGACCAAGAGTTCGTCGCCTTCTTTAGTGCGAACTGAACACCTCTTGGCTTTGAAATTAACCTCTAAGCCTTTGTCACAGAACTGGACGATACTGAACAGGTTGTGTCTTAAGCCTTCAACATAGCTCACCTTCTTGATCGTGACATTGTCATGTACCACATCACCATATCCTATTATTGGTGAAAACTGGTCGTTGCCGAATCTAACTGTTCCGCAATACTTCTCTGTAAAGTTGGACAACATCTCTTTTTGTCCAGTCATATGCTTGGAACATCCGCTATCCAAGTACTACATATGACGGATCTGCACAAGAGAAATAACGAAACAACAGATTTAGATATTCTTAAAACAAAGTTGGAGTTAAGACTTTTGAGCATTTGAAGAGCGGGTCTTGAACTGATTTGTTCAAAAGCCTAATTGACATTGATGTCCGGGTCTTGAGCTGATTTACTCAAGAACCATTTCTTTACATTTAAGACCGGGTTTTAAACTGTTTTGTTCAAAAACCTAATTGCTATGCTCCCTCTTAAACGTTGGGTGCCTGCAACACAGATTTAACTTTTGGTACCCACTGGTATTTGGGTCCAGCTGTGTTAGCACAAGATTTTGGTACCCATTTGAAATTGGGTCCGCTTTTCATTTGAAATTCATTTGAAGCATTATAATGATATGAGTGCACATGATAATTTCCAAACCAAACCTCAGAATCTTGACAAGAAGTAGAAACATGTTTATCATAAAAAGAAGACTTCCTAGCAGATAAAGATAACTGGAATAATTGCTTAAAAAAATATTGCTTGCGAGAAACAACAAGTTTTGGTTTCAAAATAGTAGCAACATTCACTTTCAAAACATCTGTACTAGGTGTAGTCTTATTACAAGTAACACTACAAAACGATTTATCAGTCTTCTCAAGCTTCTGCTTTGGTTGCCATTGAGATTTAACTTCTGGCTTTTGCTTGCTCAGATCTGAAACATTTGAAACTCGTGAGTTAGACTTTTGAGCAACAAATGAATGCTTCTTCTTCGGCTTACCAGTAGTGTTCGATTTTTGTAAATGCTGAGATTTATTCTTACCTTTAGAACTCTTAGTATTCACAGAGACTGACTTATCAACTTTCGTTGATTTTGCACTGTTTACAGACGTACTGGTTTTTCCTAATGATTTCACAATAAAAGATGAATGGTTAGGAAGTTTCGCATTAAAGTCAAATTGTTCAAAACAATCATCTAAAACACCATCGGAGTTAAGAAAATCAAACTCTCCGTTTGTTAAACCAAACATGTCATCAGATTTTGAATCCTTTGAAATAACAACATTTTTCAGCATAGTTAAAAAAATTTGTTCAATCTCAATCAAAAGTCTTTCATCTGTTAAAGAGTTCTCGAGTTCAGAAATTTTACTTTCTAAAACGAGAGGAGGGATATAAAGTTTACCTTTAATAGGCTTTGCCTCCATTTCTTTGACAGAATAACTTTGAAAAAAGTCATTTGAAAGAGATTTTCTTGTGATAAATTGGATCATCATTATAACTATTATTCAACTTCACATAATAAAATGGAAGGTGAACTTTAGATGATTTCCTTCATTTTTCAGTTTCCTTGGCTTCATCCTCTTTTGATAGTCCAGTATTGAAAACTTGAAGTTTAGGGTATCAGTGAGAAAGATTCATAAGGTAGCGTTTGGTACGCAAAGATTGGACGGGACAGGACAGGACAGGACTGGACAGGACAGGACAAGAGGCTAGGACAGGACTAGACAAGACAAGACAAATGGCTGTCTTGTGTTTGGTACGACTAGGACTGGATAGGACAGGACTGGACAAGTTTCCCTAAAAGTTGTTTGATAATTTTATATGTCATATAATAGTTATAAATAACACAAATAAAGTATATATCTTTAAATAATTTAATTAAAAAACATTATTAATTTTTTTACACAATTTTCATACATATAAATACATGCAAAAACAATAGTAGGAAATTTGAATGAAGAATCTAAAATAATTGATGGTAGTTCGAAAAAATCCGATTCATATAAAAAAAAATATAATAGTTGATTCAATTTGGAAGATCTTAATGAATTGACGGATGCATAGTTGCAGCGACGAGTAAAGATAAAAGACGATGGGTGGTCGGTGAAAGACGATAGTTGTGAAGAAGGTGAAAGATAGTAATAGAGGTAGTGGTGGTGGCGGTGCACAGTGGTAATAGAAGTTATTGTAGTGGAGGAAGAGACGGAGGTTACCAACGATGGTTGGCGGCGAGCGACAGTGGTGGCAACCAGCGACGGTGGTTGGCGGTGAGCGTCGGTGACGGCGGCGACAATGGTTGGTGGTGATTGGTGGAGGTGGAGGTGGCGATGGGCGGTGGTGGAGGAAGTTGTTGTAGTAGTAAAGGAAGAGGTGGAAGTGGTCGTCGATGGTTGGTGGTAGCTACCGGTGGCCGTCGATGGTGGTAGTGACAATAGGTGGTGGTGATCGGTGTTAGTGGAGGTGGTCGATGATGATAGTGGTGGTGGCGATGACCGATGGTTGTGGAGGCGGTGGAGGAGGTTGTTATGGTGGAGAAATAGGTAAAGGTGGCCGACGGTGGTTGGCGGTGGCTACTAGTGGCCGCCAATGGTGGTAGTAACGACGATGGGTAGTGGTGACCCTTAAGACTAATACCATATTAGGATTATATATCAAATGACGGTAAATCGGTGATTTTTAGTTTATGTCTCATTTCTATCCCATGTTGTTCCACCTATTTTGGTGGAACAAGAAAATACCCCTTTTTGTCCCATCTTGTCCCACCCTGTCCAGTCTTTGTCCCTGTCCCATGTCACGCCAAACATGGGACAGTGAACTTTTGTCCTGTCCCATGTCACGCCAAACATGGGACAGTGAATTTTTGTCCCGTCCTGTCCCTCCCAGTCTGCAAACCAAACGCACCCTAAAGGTAAAATCATAAAGTGCATGCACTTCAGATATACCCTTTTGAAGGCAGTGAGGATTCTCATAACCAATTCCCCAATTGTCTTTATTCTCTTTCGATTTGTTTAGATGAATGGTTTGCTCAGATTGACCTAATGAGTATAACTTCTTTTCCAAAGCATCTAATTTTGCAAGTAAAGTTTTGTTTTCTTCAGTACATGAAGAATGCATTTTCGTAAGCTCTCTGAAATCAAACTCACTCTTTCTTAGTTTAGACTTGATTTCAGAATTCTCTTTAAGAATTATTGTCTTTTCTTTGGCGCTGGTGTCATTGTTTCTATGTAAAACCTCAATCAATACTTCCTTCTCAGCAATTTCATTGCTAAGTTTCTGTATCGATTGGTTTTTGTCAGTAATAACACCATTTTCTCGCTTAAGCTTCGACTCTAATTCTTGGAGTTTTATATTCATGGCACGCATTTGATTTAAGAAATCGGAATAAGATAAATCCAGGCTCGTTCCTGACATTTTTTAGGCCCTGGACGAAATGTAAAATGGACCCTCGATAACTATGAATTTATTTTCAATATATTGTTTATATAAAAAAATAACATAGAATTCAAGAAATACTAATAATTTATGTAAAATCTTTTTTCTTATATTCTAGGCGCAAGATCAATCAATAATTATTTTTAAATTAGTATTATCAACCATATCATTTTTACATAACATCGTCAATCCGTTTGCACCATCAAAGGCATGCCTTATGATATACCTTTAATATATAGATTGAAATCATTTAAGGTTACTATGTTAACCATTCCGAGTAACACTTTAAGTAAATCAAAATAAATCAGTTGAGTTTTCATATGTTACCTGATGTTGATGTTGATGTTGATGTTGATGTTGATGTTGATGTTGATGTTGATGTTGATGTTTTTCATCACCATTTTAAACTTTTAAAGTTGAAACAAACATTTTAAGAATAATCAATATTATAATAAAAAAAATCCATGTTGGCTATAGTTAGAGATTTTATTATTGTTTTAGAAATAAGAAAGTACTTAAGATTCATGCACTTGATATTAGGTAATAAGGAGTCAATAATTTTTGGGAAAAAAAAAATATAGTTCTGAAATCCTAAATATAGATATAAGTTGGGTCGTCTCATATGGTTGGTAATTGTTTTCAAAATGTAGGAGTTTTCTTAGTTAATAACAAAAAATCTACTATATTCTAACACAAAAAAAATTTCATACGGATGGAATAATCAAAATAGTATGTGGAAGATGAGTAATAGAGTTTATATATCAAGTTTCTAGGCAAAAATAGTTTTTAGATAAGTAGTGGATAAAAAAATTTAGAGAAACAATAATCAATATTATAAAATGAAAGACCAATTAACTTTTTACAAATTTTATTGTCCAATGTAATTAATTAATAAATGTTTGGGCCCTTAATATAGTACTAAAAAAATATAATCGGGTTCTATTATATACTATTTTTTTGTCTTTTTAATTAAATTTTTTCCTACTATATAGTATATATTTCAAAATTTTGGGCCCCTATTTCCTTTTGGGCCCTGGGCGTGCGCCCGGCCCGCCCTCCCCCAGGGACGACCCTGGATAAATCACATACCTCATTTTCCTCATCCTCGGAGTTAGCTTCAGCTTCAATTTCTTGCTTTCCCATCAAGCACATGTTTCCTGCCTCATCCTTCTCTTCAGTCTCATCTTCCTGGTCTGAATGATCAAGCCAGTACTCATCTTCAGCCATCAATGCCTTACCCGCCTCCTGTTGCTTTGCAAGAAGCATTTTGTTCTTGTAGTAGTCGGAGTTTCTGACTTTGGGTCTTCGGCAGTCTTTGGCAAAGTGACCTATTTTGCCACAGTTGTAGCACATTGGTGGTTCTGACTGACTGGATCCTTCAGCTTTAAACCTTCTTTCTTCAGGCTTCCTCTCCTCTAATCTTTTTCCTTCAAACCTTTTTCCTTCAACCCTCTCCTTATGAACATAGTTGTTAGGACCAGAAGAATACCTCTGACTGTTTGAACTTGGCTTCTTGTAAAACTTCTTCTGAAAAGCTTTAGTCAGCATAAGCATTGCTTGCTTCAGTTGTTCACAGTCATCCGAGTCAGAGTTGGCTTCAGCTTCAATTTCTTCTGATTCATACACAATCGTCTTGTTCTTCTTCTTTTTGACAACAAGAGCAACTGTGTCATCAACTGTCTTCACTGTCTGCCTCTTTTCATCTAGAATTTCATCCACCTCTTCTTCATTTTGTTTGAGGATTTCATACACCTCATGAAGTGGAATCTCATTTAGATCCTTGATCTGCTTCATTTGTCTGGCAAACCTCTTCCATTCCGGCTGTAGAATGCTTAGGAATTTGACATTCAGCTCGATTTGTGATTTGTTGACCTTGTTCTTGCTTAGTTCATTTAGCAAGGTCACGAATCTGTCATAAGTTCCTTCTAGAGACTCTCCAACTCTACCTTTAAATTTTTCATAATTGTTTAGGCAGTTGGAAATTTTGAGTTGGTTCCCAACCTTTGAACCCAGCATCATCTTTTCTAGCTGGTCCCACATCTGTTTGCCAGAGGCTTTATAGCTGTCTATCTTCACATATATTTCGTTTGGAATGCCTTGAAGAATATAAGACTTATCTAATCGATCTCCTTTTGCTCTTTTCTGGTTCTCACCTTCTAGATCTTCAAACTTAAGTTGAATTCTTTCCTCATCAGTTCCCTCTGGAGGTGTCCTCCAAACAGGTTCCATAAGTCCTTCTTCTAAGGATTTCCTGATATAATTACCCAAATCTTGTCTTTCAATAAAGTTCAAGAACCGATCTTTCCACTGCTCGTACTCTCCCCCGAAGAGTACTGGTGGTTTGGCGTCAGTTCCAATTGCTAGGGCTTCTCTGGATGCCATTCTGATTGAAAAAGTTTTAAGTCTGGTATTGGAGTAAAGGGCAAACTTTGCGCTTCGAGAAGGTGGCGCAAAAGAGTTTTGCGCTAACGGTGGTTGGCGCAAAGGATGGTTTGCGCGATGAGAGGCTGGCACACAAGTGACTTCGAGGAACGATGGTGCAAGCTGAGGTTTGCGCTACAAGAGGGTCGCGTGAATTGAGGTTTGCGCGAGTAAGTGATGGCGCAAAGCGAAGTTTGCGTTAGTTGTTTATGGCACAAAAGTGAACTTTGCGCTAATAGTTGTTGGCGCAAAGTGGAGATGGTATTTTCGTACGGTGTGAATGGCGCAAAGGTAGTTGTTCGAGGTTTTCGCCAAGTGTTGGTGGCGCAAAGCGGACTTTGCATTATGAGTTAGTCGCGCGAAACGGACTTTGCGTGATACGTTGATGGCGCAAGAGTCAAGTTTGCGCTAGATGTTGATGCCGCAAATCTGACTATGAACTGGCGCAAATGAGACTTTGCGTGAGTTCGTCCCTGTACTTCGATAAATCGACCGTTTTGCTCAAAGTCACCTGTTATTCCACGATTAGCAGCCCCAAATTGTAATAAAATGACCATTAACCTATCTAGAACAGATTGTAATCCTTTGATTTCACAAACAAGCCCTTTTTGAAATTTAGATCGATGGAACAGTGAGTTTTTCAAGTCGAACTCAGACAACAAAAATCACAAAATTTGAACTCGATTTAAGTTCTATACTGAAATCAAACTATAGCAACTCGATCTAGCACATATATCGATCACAACCTGATCGATTTCCACACCTAAAACACACTAAAAATCGAAAATGATTTTTTTTAAATGAAGAACACATAGTCGATGTTCTAAAACCTTGATTGAATCTGTTTATCAGGCTCTGATACCAATTGTCGGTCCACAATACTATCAAGTTTTTATCGACAATAACACATAAACGAGTAACCAACCTGTTTGATTAATAACAAACGATTACAGGATTGATGTTCAGTTTGAGCTCTAGATGTTTTCTCTCTTTTACACCGTGAGTGTGTGTGTTTGTGCGTGTTCTGATATTTCTCTCTTCTTAGCTTCTCAAACACACTTACTACTAATATCTAACTTAGATATTATCTAAAACAACTAATATCTAGATATTTAACTTTAATATCTAGAACTAATATCTAATACTTAGATATTAAAACTAATTAAACTAAAATACTAAATTACAATAAACAATAATTAACTTCGACATTTATTACAAACAACATTAGACTTAATATCGAGAGTCGACTTTCCGGCTTTAGCTTCAGATTGGATCTTCAGATTGGATGATCTTGAATCCAATAGATATGTGATCTAACAAGTCCCTTGGGTCTATGTGTTTTTTAAGACATTCACGCATTATTCAATGGGATCATACTTTGCGCTTCATCTCTCTCTCTCTACTTTCTCTCTCTAAGTGATTTTGGAATTTTGGGATTATCAGAAGTTCACCAAACAATGGCGTGAGCAACTTCATGGAATGGCCACATTTTAACATGAGACAACAACAAAGCCATTTTAAATCATGATGGTATTATTTCCTTACCATTTTTTCCGATTTTTTGCCTCCTTAGAATCCATAAAATGAGAATATTAAATGTGTTTTGGTTCGCAGTGAGGGTCAAAAACAGTTTGGTGTCACACGTAAAAGTACACCTGAGTCGAGCTTGTGGCTTGAAATGGTCGATGACCGACAACTTACGAACTAGTGGTGATGACGATAACGTTTTGTACATTTGGGAAAGCATCGAGGATGAACACGACCTGGTTCATGCATTGGTTCATGAACCATGAAGTTGCAATCAAGACTCTAGCTTGGTGTCTAGAGAGGGGAGGAGAGTCTACAGTGAAAGAGGCCAAAGGATGTCTTCTGTGGGTTTGTGATGTGTGTTGCAGGTAGTTGTTTTTATGTCGCTGGTGAGGGAGGTAAATGGAGGAGGGCGGAGGAGGAGAGGTGAATGGAGGAATCCAATAGTTGGGAGGTGAACGGAGGAAGCTACCGATCGGTAGGTGAACGGAGTTTTCAAGGGTCATCGGCGACTCAACGTCTTCGGGGGAGCATCAGTTGTATGTATATACACATATAGAGGTGGGTTCATATGAGAACAACATATATTTAAGAAAATACGAAAAAAGTCGAGTATATGATTCACGTACAAAATCATATATGATTTACGCGACAATGCTAGCGACCTGTTGGGTGTGGGTCGCGCTAGACATCGCCCGCGTCCGATTTTTTGGGTTAGTGTAAAATCACATATGATTTTGTACATGGTCTGTTATTTGTTGCTGTTTTCTTGTTTTTCTTAAATAGTTAGTGTTCTCGTTTGAACCTTCCCCTCTCTCTCTCTCTCTCTCTCTCTATATATATATATATATAGTTACTAATATAAAATCTTTTTTATTTGTATTATTAATATAGATAAAAGAAAAGGGTAAAATGACCTATTTACCCTTAAGTTAACATATTCTTTTAAAAGGTGTTAACGGGACTCAGAGTGAAACAAAATGCGAACCATAGGGACTCCAATGTACTTATTTTAAAATAGGGACCATATCCAAATTCTAAGCAAATCACAGGACCAACGGTGTAATTTACTCTTAAAAATATTTGTACAAAAACTTAATTTATAAAATAATGGAACATGATCAATATGCCTTTCACTTGACTTACTTGTGAGTCACTTAACGGCACAGAGTAACAAACCTTAACGACCAAGGATGAAGACCATAACGAAAATGAAAACTTGATGACCATTCTTCTAATCTCCAAACGATATGGACAAAAATCAAATTCTCAACAAACCTCAAGGCCAGTTTTTGTAATTTACTCTAAAAAATTCTTGGCTAGTCTTCATTTTCACATTGTGTTCTCAATTTTATATATTTATTTTTTGAGTAAATTATATTTTTTTATTTCTAAAGTTGTCGTTCACTATCAAGTCTAGTCCATATTTTAAATTAATTACACTTTTGATCATTACGGTTTTGGTCTCTATGGCTGACGGTCGTTAACGAAGCCTGTTAAATCAAGGCATTTTACTATTTTTCTCATTTACTTAATTTCATGTTAGAAAACTAAAGAAAATACTATTGTTATTATATTATGTATGCTTATCCTACCCCTTTTCTTCCCTAATCGTAGATTTCTCTAGCCACCATGGGTTAGTCGGTTTCGTCACTTGTTCATCCCCTTTTCTGATCCTTCTACAACTCCAGCCTCCTCCCTTGATATGGATATCTTTTAACAGTCAAACAACATTTTCCGCGTTCCTTTCTTATTCCAAACATACAATTTGTCCTGCCCATTTATCCTTGCACACATACTGTTTCTGACGCTCATTCCTCTTTCACGCACACCATTTCCTACACCCCTTCCCCCTTTCACACGCACACACACACGCGCGCGCACACACACACACACTAGAATTAGGTGTTTTAAAGTTGTCAACAAATTAGAACTAAAATGAAACGGTGGTTCTCTCTCATGTTTCACATACACCACCATCAAAGCGATCCTTAAAGAACTACAAAAGTACAACAATCGAAAAGAAAAAGATCAGACCCAATTTCTTTGTGTGGTCTACCGTGATCTTCACGTTTTCATCTTAATACAACAAAACAAAATATATGATGGTAGTTCTTCACACACCAAATCTTTATAGGCATACACACATTAATGATATTTCTGACAGACACACGGATGCCTTGTAGGTGTTTACACACACAGATGCAGAAGAAGGCAATTTCACCTTTGGAGGGTTGCCAAAAGAGTAGGGGAAGTGGTTCTCTCTGAGTTGGTTCGATGACTTCACAGTAGTTATGGTGTTGCTACAAGGACGGGGCTGGCATATATGAGATAGAGGTAGTCAAAGGAATCGTCGGGAAGGGGGAGCTTCTCTCGTTTTGGGGTTTTATATATATATAAATCAAGTATATAATAATAATAATTTTGTTTAGTTTTTTAAAATAAAAGTAAACTGGTTGTGTACCCGCACAAAGCGGCGGGATACATCCCGATTTCGAGGTTGACAACTAAAACCCATAATCTTGATTCATGCTTCTCTCAATTCTATGTTCAAGTTGATTTTATTTTATGTTTTATATTGCTTTGACTTTGAGTTGATAACCCTTTGTTATATATATTCAAGGTTATTTTGGTTGATTGACCAGAGATTTGGAAAGAGAATGCAAGATTAATGGGTTTCCAAACCCACATCACTTGTTGTTCTTAGATTTTTGAATAGTGGTTTTAACTTAATGCAACTCATAATTAACAAATAAAATCCGATATGTATGTTTGAACAAAATAGAATTATAATCATCTGTGACAATACAAATTTGTACACATAGAAACGATAAGATATCACTCGGAGCATCCATCTATAGACTTGCCCTGTAAGAAATGTCATAGGATTATAATAGATACAAACCAAATGTAGTTGTAACAAATGTGTAATAATAAGTACTCATTTGTACCTTGTTAATCGCGTAAAACTTCTTGATACACCACATTTGATGTGTAGACTCCGCCACGATTGAATTTTTTGGCAGGATTTACTAATACCTTCGTATTTTCACGCGAAGTCCCTCTTGACAATGTCACGTAAAGTTGGTCGTGCGAGAATACCGATTCTGGTAGATAAACACCAACATTCGGAATGGTCTGTCCTTGAGCTTTATTGATTGTCATAGAAAAGCTAAGTCGGACTAAAAACTGTTCTCTTCAATTTGAAGGGGAACATGTTATATTCAGATGGACAAAGAGGAATTCTCGACAAAAATACCCTCTTTCCAGAATGCTGCCCAACGGCTATTTCTGCATCGATTATGTTTTGCTGAAAACCTCTACATATCAATCTGGTGTCATTACATAAGCCGTTAGAGGGATCAATATTTCGTAATTATATACCTGAAGATGAGAGCGCCGAAACCACAGGGAGCAATCGAGAACCACAAAGCCGATGTATTTAGAAGAAGTCGTTTGAAGCCTGAAACAGGGAGCTAAAGATACTGGAATTGCAGTATTGGATTGCAGAATTGGTGTTGTTTATCATGGATTATTGGCGTTCAATTTATAGGTATAGCAGAGGAATGAATTGGGGTGGGTTTAGGATTTAAGATGCATAAGATAACGATTAGAAGAAAAAGATATCAATTAGCAAGGAAAAGATTAAGAACTAATAATCAATTCCTTAAAAAAAATATGATATTTAGGAACAAATTTTTAAAATACAAAGATTGGAACAAATTTTTGAAATACAAAATTTTTTTGGTAATAATTTTTGAAATAGCTAGAGAAAAAGACTGAGAAGTGATTCAATTTACTTTTATTAGAGGATGAGAAGATTTCGACTAATAATCAATTCCTTCATTAAAAAATATGATTTTTAGAAACAATATTTTAAAATACAAAATTTGGAACAATTTTTGAAATACAAAATTTTTTTGGTAATAGTTTTTGAAATACCGCTACTTTGGAACAAATTGGTGAAGATCATGTCAAACAAACCACAATGGTAATATAGAGTGATGCTTTCTTTTCATAAAAACACACAATGTGTCGTCACATAAGCAAATTCTATCTGTTGCAAAAGGAAGATGTATGGATATTTACTTAGCTTGAACCTTGCGAAGTAAACTATTAAATTGATCTTCTGACTCGATTGTCACCACTCTAGATTGACATGTTATAATCAATTAGTAACCATTAAAAAGTTTGTTCGTTTGTTTTGAATTTTTCATTCAAACAATCGCATAAAAACTCAGAACATGTATAAATGGCAACATCCCATGTATCATCATAAAGAATAGGTTAGCATGTCATGTGGCTTTCAGCTATTGATTTTTTATCTTCACGCGGAATTGTTGTATATAGCATTCTACAAGAATGGTGTTTGCATATTAAAGTGCTTAAAATCTTTGTTCATGTAATAGAACAAAATTCACAGATTATACAGATAGCAAATATTACTTGATCCAATTTAGAGATGGCATATATCAAGGGGTCTATTTGAAGTATCGATCAAAGTAATAATGTACGATTTCAAACACAACATGCACAAGCTATATCACAATCGAAGTAAGAAAAGCATGTGGAAAACAAATAAAGCAGGTAAAGACCACATAAACCAAAATCGAACCCAAAATCGAAGGTGAGAAGTAGAAATCGGAAGTAAAGACCACCGAAACCAAAATCGAACACAAAATCGAAGGTGAGAAGTAGAATTCTAACCTGATACGACTTGAACAACAATTGCAAAATCGAAGGTTATAAGTGATTTGAACAATTGCACCCCCGGTTTATGAGAAGTAGAAATCGAAGTTGAAGACCACAAAAACCAAATTCGAACCCAAAATCGAAAATCAAAATCGAAGGTGAGAAGTGGAAATTTAACCTTGGAAGCTTGAAGGAACCGGAAACCTGCTGCATATATATTAATAGAGGATTTGAGGATGACGATAGAATCATATTTCGTTTACAACTCATCTCTAAACAATGCAACAACTCATCTCTGAACAAGTAAATAAATAAGAAGGTTGAAAATGGTGTGAGGCATGGCATGGAGACGAACTCAAGCCTTAAGCCTTACACGCCATGGGGAGGAGGATGTGACGTTTTTTAAGGCATGACATAAGACGGAAAATTTGTATGTCATATATAATTTTATATATATACATATATGTTTTCTATTTGATGTTCAATAATATAATGACATTAAAATGTTTACATTCATATAAGTTAACTAGTTGTATATAAAAAGTTTGTGACCACATATTCAAAATAGAATTGGAAGAGTTTTACAGCTGAGTTTAAACCGTTAGTCCATGACATTGTGTGAATCCAAAAAACTGTGAGTGGTGTGATTAACTAAGTTTGTGAAAATATGAAAAATCTAAAGTTAAAATTGTAAAAACATAAAAGTTTAAAAATTGAAAATTTGAAAAAAAAAACATGTCATGTAAAAAACGTGCATCACGGCGCACCATTACGCGCCTCAAGGGGCCATGGCGTGAGTCGCGCCATACAGAAACCCTATCGGCCTTTACACCATGGCGCCATTACACACCTTTTTGAACATTGATAAATAACAAAAATACCAAAATGCACTTGAGTTAACAGACCTTGTTAATGGTTGTTACCACATGAATCGATATTGAAACACAGTTGATAGGAACTAGACTTGATAGTGAATGACAACCACATGGACCAAAAATGTTTAAAAAATGATTAGTTTACTCTTGCTTTTTTAATTTTAAATTATCTTAACTATAATTAAAAAATAATAAACCAAAATGTATAAAAAAAGTATTTAATTCTCTTTAATTTGATAACCATATCGATATAATATATATATATATATATATATATATATATATATATATATATATACGAGGGAAGACCGAACGAGAATGCTAACTATTTAAAAAAATAAAGGACAACTCTCTACCAATCATTTTTTGAAAACAAATATCAAAATATTAATTTCCAAAAATAAGATTAAAAGGGTGTTAAGGACATATTGTTTTATAGATTAATTTAGGATAGATTTTGACTTCCTAAACTTAAGGGATTACAACACTACATTCATATCAAAATCCTTAATACATATCAATATCCTTAATACATATCAATATCCTTCATTTAAGGTAATCCCATTTTTTTGAGTTTGTGTATCATACAATTTGATTCCCTGTTATTCGTTTATTTCATCTTCACTTCTTCAACAAAAGTCACAGTTTATTCAACTGGTATATGATAGCAATTTATTTGGTGATCGTCTTTTCAATGGAGCCATCAAACAAATTATAGGTAAGCAAATTGATTTCATTCGAAGCCCGAGAGTATAATCATTCATCTTCATTATCTTCATCTTCGTACCTATAATCCGTTTTCTTCATCTTAGTTTCTATAATTCGTTTTCTTCATCTTCGTTTATGTAATTTGTGTTCTCCATCTTCGTTTCTTCACCTTGTAATTCGTTTTATTTAATGGAGCCATCAAACGGTAGCATTTCAATTGGTGTTCGTCTCTTCAATGGAGCCATCAAACAAATCGATTTTACGTGAAGCTAAAGAGTATAAGCATACAGTTGATGAAATTATGACACCGTTGATATACGTTCCATCTATGATTATATTGCGTAGAATATTTAAATATGTCCTACATGCCAAAATCATCTATGATTATATTGTACAGAAATTGGACAAAATGTTTAAGTGTATTCTTCAATCAAAATTATCTATGATTATATTGTACATAATCATATATGATTATAGTATATTCCGCATTCAAAAATCATATATGATTATAGTATACAGAAATTGGACAAAATGTTGTTTTGCATTCCAAAATCATATGTGTTTATACTCTACATAAATTGAACATAAACTTTTAGTATATTGAGCAGTCCAAAATCATTTGTGATTATACGCTACATAAATTGAATAGAAACTTTAAGGGGGTGTTTGGTTGGAGGTATTGAAAGGTCAGGAATGAGAATGATAATGAAAAATGTTGTTTGGTTTGACATAATATAATGAGTCCATTACCCTAAACCCATTAATTTTCATTCCTGACCAAATTGGGGGAATGAAAATATTATTCCTGCTCAGTCACCTTTTCCCATATGTCATTCATCTCTCGATGTTGAATGAAACATATTTTTTATTTTTTAGTTGGACGACACATTATTTGTATTAAAAATATTATGTAAAACAATTTTTTTATTGATTATATTGGTTTAACCAAACAACATCAATGCAATGTTCATTCCTAGTTCCATTATACATCATTCCCATTCCTATTCCCATTCCCATTCCCATTTTCATTTTCTTTCCTTAAGTATATTCTGCAGTCAAAATCATTTGTGATTATACGCTACAGAAATTGAACAAAAACTTTAAGTATGTTATGTAATCCAAAATCATTTGTGATTGTAATATGAATAATTTGGACAACATGTTGAATTGTAGTAGCATCTCATAATCATATGTGATTGTACTATGAATAAATTGCCAAAATCTTGAAGGGTAATATGCATCACATAATCACATATGATTACATTAGGAATAGTTTGGCCAGAATGTTGAAATATGGTAATCACATAATTATATGTGATTCTATTATGAATTAATTGTACAGAATATTGAATTATAATATTCATCCCATAATTATATCCCTTGTTTTTTCGAAATGATTTATTTTAATGATTTTATATGGATTCAAGCATCAACAATAATTTATGTCGAGTTCATCCATGTTCATTAACTTGCTCATCCACATCAAGATCAACAGGGCGATCAATCGTGTTAGTGAAACTCCCAATCCATTTATCTTTTCTTTGTGATTCTGTTGCTTTTTCTCAAACCTTTAACAATAAAAACATCATCTTGTTAATCCTAGGGCTTATTTAAAAATGTCAAAATTGAACTTTCAAAAGATGAACATACCTTGAGCATCCATCTCTTTCTTTTTGTATCATGTTCAAAAGCTAGGTATGAAATTTTAGGAAATGATTGTTTTTTCTCTTTTTTTTCATCTAGGTGGTGAGTGAGAGATTTTAGGAAATGATTGACGTAGGGGTTGTTTGGTTGGTTTTCCATTAAGTTCTGTATGGATAAAGTTGTCTGTGTGAATTAATCTATCTGTATAAATTTAGAAGGTTTTTATTTGAGAGAATTTTTTCATAGATGGAAGGAACGTGTTTTTTAATAAGAGAGACTGGTTTAGTAAAAACATGGCTTTCTGCATAAAGCTCCCCCTTGAAATCTTATTGAATAAACCACTGTCTATATCATTAAGCCACTACCAAACAGTCATATATAGCCGACTGAATAAGTTGTCAGTCTCATTAAGCTCATTAAGCTGCAAACAAACAGACCCTTAGTCAATTTGATTAGATACCCATCCCATCTTTATATTAAAAAATTTTATTCCAATTTTACCCCTAAAATAATTTGACCCCGTTTGGAAATTTGTTTTTTAGGTGCCGTTTGTTTTTTAAGAGGTCTAAAGTCTGAAGTCTTATTTTAGTTATGATTAATAAGAGGTGGTGTGTAAAAAGGTCTGAATGATTCAGACTTAAAAGACATTAAGAGGTTTAAAAAAAAAAACCTTAGTTTTATTAATTACACAAAATGCCAATTATTATTTTCAACCATTGATCGAATTTAATTAGGGGATGAGATTTGTCCATTTATTTTTTTAAATAGGCATCATTTTTGTTTGAACCCACCTCATATATATATATATATATATATATATATATATATTCAAACGAGAATGGAGACTATTTAAAAGAATAAAGGAATAACTTTCAGCCAATCATTTTTTATAATAATTCTGAAAATAATACTTTCCCAAATTTAGATTAAAAGAGTATTAAAGTCATATCATATATGATATGGATTAATTTAGAATAGTATTGACTTTCTAAAAATAAGGGATAACAATAAATTATTTAAATTAAAATCATATTTATCATTTTTCTTTATTCAAGCAAATCGGTTAATCCATTTTGGTAATTGATCTGATTTTGTTTGTTTCTTCAAGCAAATCTTGAATATACAACCCAAAATCACAGATGATTATATAATAAATACGTTGGACAACTTGTTTAGATATAATATGCAACCCAAAATCACATATGATTTTATTGTAAAGAAATTAGACAGGCAATTTAAGTGTAATATGTATCATTAAATCACATGTGATTATACTTTATAGTAATTAGACAGGTTTTTATATTTGATATATTTCACAAAATCATATGTGATTTTATGATAAATAGTTTGGATAAATGATGTTATTAGTTTGCAACTCTAAATCATATGTGATTAGAGTACAAGTGATTTAAACAAAATGCTTATCTATAATACTTAACGCCAAAATCATATGTGATTTTATGAATTAACACCAAAATATGTATTAGGATTTCAAAAAAATCAGGAGTGGGTTTAAAAAAGCCGAGATTGTTTAATTTATTTGATTGATATTGAATGAGAATTAAAGGAAATATGGTAAGATCCTAAAAATAATCAATAACATATTTTGACATATTTGTCCTTTTAACCTTATTTTTAGATATTATTATTTTTAGAATTATTATTAACAATGATTGGTTGAGAGCTATTCTTTTATTCTTTTAAATAGTTGTCATTCTCGTATTATGCAACCTCTTTACATGGTTCAACTTATGTAACCCCTCTATTCACCGCTTATTTTATTTTCACTTTTTTTTTCTTATTTATAAAAGTGAAAATTAAATGAGTGAGGGATAAATGAGTTGTATAGATTGCATCATATAAATGATTTGCATTTAAATCGTGCCTCTCTCCTTATATATATTTAATTTTTTTGATTGATTGATTTGAATTTAATTTAATTTTTTAAAATTAAGTAACAACTTGTTTTATTAATAAGCATTCAAGGCGCCGTAGATACCATTCTTGCTTCTGTTTGGCATCTTGGTTTATTCTTTCGAATTAATAAATAAACTATTGAGTAAATTATGTTTTTAGTCCCTGTGGTTTGTTAAAAATTTCTATTTTTGTCCTTATAATTTTAAAATTACAGTTTTCATCCCTGTAGTTTATAATTCATTATTTTTTTTGTCCTTATAATTTAAATTGTATTGCTTTTTTCATCCCTATGGTTTACATTTTATTTTTATTTTAGTCTTTCATACCTAAAAGTAGTATTTTGGCCTCAGGGACGAAAATAGAAACGAATTGCAAATCATATGGACAAAAATTGAAATTTCAAAACCACAGGGGCAAAATTCATAATTTTTAATAAATTATAGGGACGAAAAATGTAATTTACTCTAAATTATTTAATAAAATGGTTTTCGTGACGTAATGTAACTTTTCCACATTTTGCTCAATTTTTTATAATACTTTTATCATCCAACCCCTCATCTTTTAACTAATGCCAATTCACACCCTAAACTTATAACAACCAACTCATCCACACCCTTGCAAAAATATGCAAAATTAGGGGTATGTAAAAATTGGTCTTGTCCAACAATATTGTATATGTTAACCAGGCCAGCCTGATATCAAAATCAAAATCAAAATCAAAATCAAAATCAAAATCAAAATCAAAATCAAAACTTTTTGTTCTAAAATATTTTAAAAACCAATTATCGAGTCAAATTATTTTAAGTCAGTTTGAAATTATAATCTAACCATTCTTTTCAATTTTTAGTTTTTAAACTCAAATATCATATCATACAAAATAGAAACCCCCATATTTGTATTTGGTTTATGTTTCGGTTTTTGGTTTCGTTATCTTTTAGTATTTGATTCCAATCCAGTCCGATTCTAAGCCACACGGATTTTACCATTGCATATTTGAAAAAAAAATTGCAAATCACATATTTGTACTTTCACAATTGTCGAGCTACATTGTTATCCATTAACATTTAACTAGAAACGTACTCACATAATGTAGCATGATACATCTTAATTTTAGTGTTTCATTTTATATTTTGTCTTTGTCGATTTTATGATACAGTTTTGCATGATTTTGAGAAAACGGTAATTTTTTTTAAATTTATTTAATTTAACTTTAATTTTTTATTTTAATTTAGATTTAATAATGATTTATTTAGATTTAATAATGTAGTGCTTTTTTATAAAATAATAATTAATATTATGTTAGGATTCAATTATTATCTTAATTATATTTTAGATTATTGATATTTAAAATGAGATGTTTATCTTATATTTGATTATGACTATCAGTTAATTATGAATTAAAAAATGTAGCTTTAAAAAGTTATACCCATGCAACATTTACTTGTAATCTTGAATTTTAAGTAATGTGCATTAATAAACAGTACTTTATGTATAACAAGTTGTTTTAAAAAGTTTTTCTCAAATACTTTATAATATAGTATAGATTATACATAAAAAACAGACCAGATAAATTGGATAGTGAGTCATCACAGCTGAATTTTCAGCACGACTCAAATCAGGTTGAATAGACCCACTAATATATTTTTTTAATTTTATAAATAATTAATATATTAAATACAGATGAAATAATTTAGTTAATATAATTGCAAACATAGATATGTTATTAATAAATACTTCTGGTCGAGACAATTGACTAGAAACAGTTGAAGTTGAATGATCATTTTATTTGATTTGTTTTTCTTAGACCTCTTTCTGATATGTAAAAGTATTGTAAAACAATGTGTTTATTCTAGAGATTGCACCCAAGAAGACATTTAAGATATGCTTAACCTGAAGATTACTCGAAAAGCCAGATGCATAGCCTATCTCTGGATCCTACCTTTAGACTCAACATGAAGCTTAAATGATCATAGTGTGAATCTACCAAAGCTTAACTATTCCGGCCAAAAGTATGTTAGTGCACTTTACACATGGACACTCCTCATTGACTAGTGCATTGCCTTACATAATTTAGGTATATAAATAGTAGTTCATACCCTTTTGATTGTAAGCTTTGTGAGATACACACATGATTAAGAGAATCACTGTGAGCAATATGAAGATATCAATTCCAAGTGTATTTCATATCACAAATAAATATAGATGATGATGACTCAAGTTCCCTGGTGATTTTATTCTTGTTCATCTCCTTATTATTTTAATTGTTATAACAAAATCTTAATTTGTGATTCCGCTCTACTTAGGATCTGGAAGGATGGTCTCTTCGTGACATCTATGGCACTCTGGTTGTCCAAGAGAAAGAGATCAATTAGAAAAAGTTGTCTCTGGGAGTTCCTTGGGCCTTGTCTCTGATGAGAAGGAAAAATCAAAGAAGAGTTCATCCATAGAGAGTTTAAAAAGGAAGGGAAGAGCAAGGCACTAGTTACTGAAAGTAAATCAAAAGCAAAAAAAAAACTTTGAATCTCAAGATGATGATCTCAGTGCATTTGCACATTCTCTAGCCATTATCATAAAAGAGTTCTCAAGGAAGTTTGTGAATAAACCTTTTAAAAAATAATACATAATAGAGTACAGAGGTGAGAGGTACCAAAAGACAAGCTCAGATTAGATACCCCACTAATCATACCAGAGAGAACACAAGAGAGATGAGAAGGAAATCAAAAAGGTGTTTGATACTTCAAAATACTACTGTTGGGTCATCTAAGATTTGAAGATGACCTCTCCTTTAGTTTTTATCTACTCCTCTGTAAATGATTGTACATCTTAGAATTAGTATGGTTCTTTGTAATAGCTTAGTTGTACCTAAACAGATCGGTGAGTCAAAGGCTTACCGAAATAAACATGAAGGAAGTCTTCTATGCGGATTGAGATGAACTTCAAGAGGACTAAGCCTCATCTGCCGAAATCATATTCGGCAGACTTCCCATCTGCCGAACCCTCTTCTGTTCGGCATCCCCCTGCCACCTTTTCGGCAGATTCCATCTTTGTCGATTCCTCTCGTGTCGGCAACACCTTTTATGTCAAACTCTCTCGATTTGACATACTTCCTCATTCCCAATGATCTTCTAACAATGGGAATGGAAGCTTCCTTATCTTGAAAGATATTCACTTGAGTTCTGATTTGATTGAGACGTTTATTTTCTAAAAGATCTTAAAAAGATTTGAACCAAGTATATTTTATTAAGATATTGTACTTTCATAGTACAAAAGTTACCTTTTGTGTTGTGATAAGTCACCTCAAATATCTTATAATTTATTAACAATATCTCAACTACCCTTGCATTAAATAATCAATGTCCTTTTCACTCATTGCCTTGGATAGTATTTAAAGGGTGGAGTTAGCTCCTTGCATCTCACGCTTTTAGCTCAAGATTTCTCCTTTGCAAGATTTCAAGCAGGTTGTTAGCTATTACTTTCTCTCTAAGATTTAGTCTTTGTGTTTTATAAGTCTTCTTTGTGTTAGATTGTTAGAGTAGTTCTTAGTTATTCTATTCCTCAACAATCTTTTGTTTCCTTTGTGTAATTATTGATATTTATATCAATAAAAGAATTAAAAATTAAGTAAAATTTGTGTATTGTATTCAACCCCCCCCCCCCTTCTACAATACTTGTTTTGCTAACTCGGGACCAACAACTACAATGTGGCAAACCTGGTCATTTTGCTGCTAATTGCAGAGGAAAGCTTATGAAAGATGTTGAGCATTACAAGAATAAGCACAAGTATAGCAACAAAGAAAGGAGTATCATGGATGAAAAAGAGAATTGGATTTGTGATTCCTCATCTGATGAATAACCAAAACAAGCACATTTCTGCATAATGTCCAGAACCTCTGATGAAAATATCTCTGATGCTTTTATCTATGACTCTAATTCTAAGGTATGTTCTATCTCGGAACAAATTAACTATGATCTTGAGATGATTGTTCAAAAACTTTTTGAAGACTTTCTTAAGCTTAAACAAAAGTTAATATTTGAGGAAAAGGAAAGAAAGAACGCAACAGTAGAAGAAGAAGGCCCTCAAACCAAACGACGGGCAGACCAGTCGAAGGAGTAGTTCACTTACCTATTTGTACGTATATTATACTCATAAACATATTACGATACATATGTATTCACCCTATCTTGATTTCACGACTTTGACTGGGAACCAAACCAAAGAGCCAATACACCAACACTTAGGAACGGGAGTGGGTAGTCCCTAGGAACGGCAGAAACTGGTTCAACTAGAGTGATGGAACCAGTGTTGATCAAAGACATGTGCCGAGTGCCAGGAATGACTATAAGCCGATAGAGTCGTTTTAACATGCCATGAACCGAGATACAATTTGACTAGTGCCAGGTACAAGAAAGAGTGGAGTTTATTTACAGATACTAGTACCTGAATGATAAGTGACGAAAGTAAGAAAGAGTTACTAAAACGATTACGAATGACAAGTACACACAAGAATGACTCGATCGAGTCCAAACCTCGCCTCGCTCTTGTGACATTCTATGTTTCTCCTCTCTATTCCCAAGTAAATGGTGATTCTCATGCGTTAGTTTGTGCATCGCGGTCTCACACACTAATCCCTACAGGTGCCCGTAGTAGGCCGACCGCCCTACCTAAACCAATCATCATATCGATCCTTAGGCCCCATTGTTGGAAATGCTCGACTTCAAAACCGTACGTGGAGCTTCCGCCTCCTACGGCTCCTCTAGGGATAGAGGTAGGCCCATCCCAGGCTTGTGCAGTTAAGGTTGTTGTAAACGAAAGGGATCCATCAATGTTTACTCTCAAAAGAAATTTTGATAAAGAAATATCAGGATGCACAAGATGTGCACATAAAAATAAATTCATAAATACACAAGCAGGGGTTAGGATTCAATGATCTTGACCCTTTTACAGGAAACAAGAAAACAAGTCTATGTTCAACTTTATGCAATGGATCAATTCAAAAGATTGATTCTCCATCTCTAAAAGAATTTTCTGCATTCAAGAGGATCATTGAAGGAACTAAAGTTCTTAGAAAGTTAAAATATAAAAATGTTCCATATGGAAATGCTTCTGGAAAAGTAAAAACTTGACAAAGAATAAGAAAAACAAGAGTTTGCTTTTGAATCCTCAACATCTTTGTCAATTGATTCAAAACAAGAAAAGAACATTGATATTTCTCACATTTTTAACTTTGACTCCTTCAAATCCCAAGATTCAGAATATTCTAGATCAAGTACTTTTGAATTAAATATCTCAGACTCTATATCAAATGATAAAGTACTCAATCCCGAAGCAACTGGATTTGTTCCTCAAGGACATTTAAAAGATGAATGTAAAGAAAAGATTGAAAAAGTTTCTATAATCTCTTATGAAAAGAATTCCACTCACAAGTGAAAGATAAAACTTTGGTTGAAGTAGAATATATGACAACCTATTTTCAAAGAGGCAGTGAAAGATATGGTGTCTATAGGTCAGAACCTGTATCTATCTCTGGAAAGCCTAAAAAGGACTTTCTTGACTTAGACGATGACTCATCTGATGCTTTTCTAGAGATAGTAGTAGAGATGGACAACAAATTTAAACTTAAATCTAAAATTCTGCAAAAACTATTTTAATCAAAAACCAGATTCCAAAGGTTCCTATTTGTCCTAACTTTATAGAAATGTGCCTTAAAGCCAAATATTCTCTGGATCTAGAAAAGGAAATGAAAGAAAAGTCTAAACAAAACATAGTGCAAGTTAAACCAAACACTTACTCTTTAAAACTAATCAGATTCACTCCAGAATAAAGAGCAAAAGTTATTTTTATTAATAAATTTGATCCTTCTTCCTCTGGAATAGTGAAAAAGATAAAGAGAGAAGAAAGTGGGGAGTGAAAGCTCCAAAGCAAAGAAAAGAAAGATAATTTTCCAAAAAATAAAGTCTCTGAACTAGATAGGTAATTTGTGAAAGCATATAATGCTAGTTTAGAAGCTAAACATAAGGCTACTGCTTCTAGTTATGTTGAGTCAAAAAGAGTTTTCGGGTAACCATCTTTGTGTATTTATCATTGCAAATGCTTAGATCTCTTAGTTCAACTAAAGAAGCACTTCTTTGGAAACAAGTGTGCTATCTCTAAGTCCATGTCTAAACATGAAAATACCAATACTCATAAGCTAATGTCAAAAGAGAAATCCAAATATATTCATACATAAGGCAAAAGGAGGACACCATCTAAAGCAACCATAAAGGAGCTATTATAAAAATGGGTACCTAAAACTCATTGATTGTCTTGCAGAACTAGCATGTGCAGATATGGTATTTAGATTATGGATGTTCTAGGCACATGGCTAGTGACGAAAGTCTACTTGCCTCATTCAAAGAAAAGATTAGAGGATCAATGAATTTTAGAGACAACAATAAGGGGACAATCAAAGGTTATGGTGTATTATGAAATGAAACATCTTTGTGTCAAGCTTATGTTTATGGGTTAAAGCACAATATTCTAAGCATAAGTCAATTATGTGACAAAGGATTTGATGTTAAGTTTCACAAAGAGCACTACATTATCTAAACAAATTCTAGTCAAGAGATAATTAGAGCTGAAAGGCAAGGAAATCTTTATCTTCTGAACTTCTCTTCATTAAAAATTCTAGAGACTCTCTGTCTTGTTTCTCACAAAAATGATGAATGTTGGCTATGGCATAAAAGATTTTCTCATCTAAACTTCATCAACCTTGATAAGCTTGTAAAGCAGAAGTTGGTTAAACACTTGCCAAATCTAAACTTTGATACAACATCATCTCTATTTGCTTGTGAAATGGGCAAGTTGAAAAGAGTAGCTCATAAGTCAAAGACTGGTTCCTCCCGCTCTAGAGCTTTGGAAATGCTACATGTGGATCTATGTGGTCCAATATCAACCCAAAGCCTATGAGGAAAGAAGTACGTTCAAGTTCTTGTCGATGAATATACAAGACTTGGGTCAAATTCACAAGAAATAAATCTGAAGTCCCAAAGATACTCATAATGTTGTTAAAGAAAATGCAAGTGTTGCTTCAATGCAAGGTCCAGAAACTAAGAAGTGACAATGGAACATAATTCAAGAATGCTAGAATTGATCAATATTTAATCAATGAAGGCATCTCTCAAAATTTCTTTGCAACAAGAACACCACAGCAAAATGGTGTTGTGGAAAGAATAAACAAAACCTTAGTGAAGATGCAAGGACCATGCTTGCATCCTCTGATCTTCCTATCTTTTTATGGGCAGATGATATGCATTAATTATTTTGTGCATATAAAGTCCTTTTCTTATTAGTTTAAATCTTTTTATCTTCTATATCCCACAATTTGAGTCATTTTATTCACTTATTTTCCATTTTCTTGTTCATTGGAGCTAGAGTGTTGAATGACTTGTTTTATGACTTAGAATGACTAATTTTATATCTATTTTGGGCAGATTTAATAGTGTAGATCTATGCTGCAGCATTCATGAAACAGCAGGCTGAGACAACTTAATCTATCAAGACAAGGGAGCTTATTTTGGGAAGGCAAAGGATGATTTTTGTACTGACATGGGAAGCTTCCAGAATCATAGAAAGGTTGGATATTTATTTCTTGTTACTTTTTTGACCAATGTGTAAAGAACCATGTTCCTTATGTCACCCTTTTTGTACTTTTATTATTATATTCCGGTGAAAGGACAATTGTACCCTCTCCCTCCTAGTATTTAAAGGGAGTTTGGGATGGTGTTTTAAATGACTACCTAAACTTGAAATCAGATTCAAAAGAGTGGTGACAAACTCTTGGGTCTTGATTAAGAAAAGAAATCGAAGTACTTTTAGTTATTTTATTCTTGCAATTTACTTTTCCGTCATTTATTATTTATTGCACTTTACTTTTCCATCATTTATTATTAACTCATTTACATTCCCGTATTTAATTTATGTCATTTACTTTCTTTATGAGTAGTTAATCTTATTAGTTCGGGTGTGAGACGGAAATGTGGGAATTTAAAACCAAAGAAAGGTGGACATTGTTTCGCAATAACAATGTTCCATCATTTCATTCAAGTTTTATAAAAATTAATGACACTTCTTGACGAATTCATCACTTGCAAAAGTGTTAAAGTGTCGTGGACTTAGAGATAAGCCACGAAAAGCACGTCAGTTTGAATGATATAGGAAGTAGACTTGAGAGAGTTACTGATAAGGACAGTTATCATCTATATTTTCCAAACTGATTTATTCTTGACAAGTTGATCACTAATCAAAAGTGGTAAAGTGTAGAGTACTTAGAGATAAGCCCCTTCAAACACGTCAACTTGAATGATATAGGAATCGGCTCAAGAGAGCGGATTTTATGCAAAGAGATTTGTACATCCATATATTTTAAGGACTCTATTCTACACTATAAATAGCTAGAGACTACACATAGATGTGTTTAGTTGAATCTAAACAATAGTGTGAATATTGAAGTCCGAGAGGAATACCCTCAAAATAGATGATGGGTCTAATCATGGCAGAACCACATGTTGCAGCATTCCTACAGCATGACCCACTGGAATTTGTGTTTAAATCCCACCTGAAAGTCTTACACCCATATTTGCTTCATTCTCTGTTAATTCCATCAAAGTGATAACTCAACCAAATCAAAGTCTTCACAATCGCCATCTGAAGTCATTTCTTTCTTCTACTTTTTATTTAACTTTTACTACAATATCTGTGGACGATATACGGTATCTTACCATTTTATTACTTGAAAGACAATATTACATCTCATTGTATACTTGCTTTGAGGTATAATTATCACAAGTCTGTAGGTGTGTAAAAAACACTGTCAAGTTTTTGGTGCCGTTGTCGGGGATTGACAAGCTAAAAGTTATAAAAAGTTTTATAAAGATTTGATTTTTCTACCACCATTCGAATTTCATTTTGAGTGTAGTGTATGCCAAGAATACCACGAGGGGAATTTTTCGAATTAGATCCGGACATTGAAAGAATTTCATTGAATTTAGATCCTCCCGTCATGGAATTACCCCCCACTAGGTTTTGAAAATATGGGACCTAGACAACAACCTCTTCTAGAAAACCCACAAAGACCACCACCAATATTCCACGATGTGCTACCAATTTTTGGAAATCCACCCGAGCACCCTTTTCAACAACATGCACCAAATCAAGGAAACAACCATAATAATAATGATGATGATACAAAATCTCATGGTAACAATGAACAAAGGGATGAAGCTCCAAATATCATTAATCTTGCAAATTCCAAAGAGGGAAAAATTATGGACTACGTTATCCCCGATTTTGAGCAATTAAATTCTGGGATAGTTAGACCCCATATGACAACCCTCCATTTTGAGCTTAAACCCATAATGTCCATATGTTAAAAACAAATGGATAATTTGTTGGAATGCCATCGGAGGATCCCCATTCCCATTTAAAATCTTTTATGGAGATCACCGATGCATTCTTGATCCCTAGAGTATCTAACGATGCTCTAAGACTCACTTTATTTCCATTCTCTTTAAAGGATCGGGCAAAATCATGGTTTAATTCTTTGGCACCTGGTTCTGTACCATCATGGAGCAACATGGCTAAAAAGTTTTTGTGAAAATATTTTCCACCTACCCGAAATGCCAAGTCCAGAAATGAAATCTGCATATTTAAACAACTGGACGATGAAGTAATTCCCGATGCATGGGAACGGTTTAAGGAGTTGTTAAGGAAATGCCCTCACCATGGCATTCCCTACTGTATTCAACTTGAGGTTGAACTCCATGGCTAAACAAATGCTCGACGCGACATCAAGACTCAGGAGGGGCCTTTACAACCAATACCTACAATGACGGGTATGAAATTCTTGAAAAATTTTCAGCAAACCATGGACATTGGGCTGATCCACAGGACCAAACGTAAAAGAGGACTACTGGAATTCATGATGTAGATGCATATACTGCTTTAACAGCTCAACTCACTTTTATGGCCACTATGCTTAAAAACATAACTTCGGGCCAAGGAGCACAACCAGTTGCCACTACACCTATTCCAACAGTACTCTTGGTGCAATGTGTTTGTTATTGTGGGGAACACTCTTATAAACATTGTCCTTATAATTCTAAATCTATAAATTATGTTCATAACAGATCTGGTCCCTACAACAACACTTACAATGCTAGTTGGAAACAACACCCGAACTTTTCTTGGAACAGTCCATGTTTAAACCCACCCACACAAAAACAACAAGGAATTTCAAATTTTCAACCACAACATGCAAGTGGTTCTCAAAATCATCACCAAGGTTTTCAAACTACTCAACCATCTTTTTAAAACAACCCACCTTCACAAGCTGATTCATCGTCTTCTTTGGAAGCAATGATGAAAGGGTTTATGACCCAAACACAAGATTTCTTAATCCAACAACAATCCCAAAATCAAGTTCAACAACAACAAAATTAATATATGTTTAATCAGCAAAGTGCAATACTCAGGAATTTGGAAATCCAGATCAGTCAACTTGCACTCAACCAAACCAATAGGGTCATGGGCACTTTTCCCAGTAACACGGAAGTCCCAAGAGCCTTAAGAAAAGAGCATGTGAAATCAATGACCCTTAGGAGCAGTAAGAAACTGGCTGGGGCTGTGCAAAAAGAATTTGGACCTATAACCAAACTTGAATTTGAAAAAACTATTTTGTCAGAATCTGATGCTACATCATTGACCCCTGTTGTTGAAATGCCACCCAAGCGGAATTTGAAAAAACTATTTTGGAAAAAAGAATCTAGTGTCACTAATTCTATCCCTCCAAGATCCGACTACCTTTTACTATTTCCGGAAGATGTCCTTAAGAAAAAGTCAGTAGAGAGTAGTGTTGACAACCGAAAGAGAATTGTGGTGATTCCAACCATACTACAAGAGAGTGAAACCAAAGGCATAAAGGATCCATCTTGCTCAACACATTCAAACAAAGCTATCATAAAACCGACTCCTCCTTATGTACCTTTTCCACAAAAGTTAAGGATCCATAAGGAAGAATTGCAATTCAAAAAATTCTTGGACGTGTTTAAAGAATTGCATATCAAAATATGTAACACCTAGAATTTTCAGTAAGAAATTGTGTACTGGGTAAATATACTCATGCATGAAGCCTGACCTAATGAAGTTTTTAGTTAAGGGATGTTTTACTTTAGACCCTAAGACTATCGGGAGCTTTTGGGCACGAAAAAGGAATATTTCGGGGTACTGCACTGCTTAGGAGACAGTGCCCGCGACAGTGACATGTGTCACTATCGCGGGGCAAGGTCGCGGGGAGCATACCCCTCTCGGTACAAGCGGGGCGACAGTGCCCGCGATTGTGCCACAAGGCAATGTCGCAGGGCACAGTCGCAGTCGGCCCCAGGGTCTTTTAATGCTGCGATTTTTTCCACCTTTCCTCATTTCACTTCACCCTCTCCATTTCTTTCTCTCCCAAATCATTTCCACAACACCCAGAAATCTAACTGATTTTTAGACTTTTCTTGGAAATCAAAGTGTTCTTTTATCATCAAAGCTCGAGATTGCAACCCCTTGTGCTATATTCAAGTGTTCATCTCAATTCCTTGAGATTTCTAGGTTTTGGGGGTGTTGCTCAAATTTAAGTGGTGAGTCCATCTTTCTATTTTCTAAACTTTTTATAAGTTATAAATGCTTCATTGATGACTCTCTAGTGTTTATATTTCTCAAATTTTGGTTTGGATGATTTTGGAGAAATTAGGTCAATTTAGGGTTTTGGCCAAAATGGGAGTTTTGATATAAGGTGTTTTGGGGAACGATTCTAAATGGTTGAATATGAATATTTATGATTGGAAACTTGTGGATCTAGGTTTTTGGAAAGTTTTGCTTGTGGATTCAAGTTTCTTTAATGAAGCTCAAGTTGTAGTGAAATCTAGATTTAGCTTAAATCTAGCAAAATGATTTCAAGTTGATTTGTGAAAACTATGTACATGCCAAAAATGTTTATTTTGATATATTGAAATGTTTTCTTTGACATTTACCAAATGTGAATATTATTTGATGAGTTTTACATCTTAGTACCATGAGCTTATAAATCTTGAGAAATATCCGTGTTTGGGGTTTTTAGACATTTTGATAACTAAAACATATTTATGGGTCTTTTGTTGGTTTTCCTATAAATGGAGATTATTTCATGTAAATGCATTTTAGTGTATTTGGACTGGAAAATCATATTGTTATGAATTGGGACATTTTGGAAATGTAAATGACATGATTTCTAATGAAAAATGGTCGATCTCAAGTCTCAACCAAGGAGGGGTTTTGAGTTGATCGTGTCTTAGAGCATGTGTTTTGTATGGACATTGGTTAATTACGTTATTATCACTTACGGTGACTTTTATTGATTAGTCATTTGAACTTTTGAGCTTTTGGCTCGATTTTGACTCAGATGAGTCTTAGGGACATTTGTCCTGTTTTATTGGCTCAATAAAGAGCTTTGGACGTATGGTGCATTTAACTGTACAATTGTTGGAAATTACATGTTTTGAGTGCGTTAGACATTCAATTGGAGTCAAGTAATGTTTTAGACTGCGATGCAAATGGATCCATATGCATGTGAGTTGTTTTGTGTGAGATGCACACCGTTTGAAAAGTGGAATAGGCATGGAGTCTTAATGGGTAATAGTTGTGGACTTTAAAGTCGGGAAACTGTCAATGACCAATAATTGTAATTCCTGTAATTTACCAAGAAATAGGCATGGGGTCAAGATGGGTAATAGTTGTGGACTTCAAAGTCGGGCAACGACCAACGACCATTAATTGTAATTTCTTGTGAATAAGTAAAATATAGAATTAATGGAATGACCATTGATCCGTAGTGGGGCTCTTGAACATGTGTATGCGACTTACTTTTGTGCTCCGTCAATTCAATGGAACCGGGTCTCCCCTATCACCGAAAGGTGTTGTTTTGGGCATTGTATTTTAGTATCCATGTTTTCAATGACGTTTTATATATATTGATTTCTATCCGTGATTTATGGGTTAAGTATTATGCCCTACCAGTGTTTTGGGTGTTTCGGGATATAAAGATTTATCCTCGTTTTCATAATTTGGGAGTTCTATTTCTATTCTCATTTTGAGTGAGTTTTGGGTTAAATTTACTTTACGAATGAATGTTTAATGTTAGGGTATTCGTCTTTAAATTTGCGTGGATTAGAAAACGTTTATATTGGTGTTTTCATCATCTAAAATGCATGTTATCGAAAAATGGTTCATTTCTGTATTAAAAGTAAATCATTTTAAAAGAGTATGATTTAAGTTGCATTCTATCCTTTTAACGATATATTTATCCATGTTGAAAACTCTTGAACTCACTAGGCGTTAGCCTAACCTTTTTGTTTGTCGGCATGCACATCAGGTCCCGTTTGGGGAATGGTACTAGCGATACTGTGAAGAGAGGAGTGCTAGTTATGTGCTCGAGAGAGAGTAGCTTGGGCGAAGTCTTACGTATTTTGGAAGTTAGCGAGTGTTATTGGGTTTTTGTAACTCCCGACTTTAATTGGTCCTTATGTAAGACTTTATTTACTTAGTTGACGGTTAAATCTAGAATCGTATTTCAAGTGTGAACTCATCGTAAGAAATTTTATCCTTCTTTGAGGTATTATTGAAAAATTTAAATTAGTCGCTTTTTCCAAATTTGAGGGTGTTACAAGTTGGTATCAGAGCATAGGTTTGATAGAACTAGGTGTTAATTTAGGATACCTAGCCTCATACTAGCGTTTTTCTAAGTGACGAAAGTAAGATTGTACCATTAGGCACTTTAAGATAGGATATTTTGAGGTCGATAGAGTCACTAGAATCAGGAATCATGGTGCGGGTAGCAAGGATCTTCATGTACGAAACGTTCATAATTGCACCTGGCCAGTGCTATGGTGAACTTATATGTTGCATGTCTATGCTTGGATCGCCTGTATGTGATGACCGATGGGGTAGTGGACGAATTTCTTAGGAGTAGTAGTTAGAAAAAGTTGATGTTTATAGCATTATCACGTGGGGTGACAGTTAAGAATGATGAATACATTAAGTTGACTATCTTGGGGCGGGATAATTGGTTGAAGTAGAACCATAGGTCTATTGAATCGACTTTATTTCAAGAAGAAATCGTGAGGTTAACCGAGTTATCCGGATGTCGGTAGTGAGATGGTTGGACTTGGTGAGCTAAGTCATAAGATTTTGGGTCTCGACCAAAATTCATGCACAAAACTTACTTTTAAAATAATTTGCATAAAGTATTGCATACTTTCCCAAATTATCATGCGGATCGTAAATTGGATCCGTGGAAAGACATTTAATACGCACAAGATTTTTAAACCATGAGTTTAAACATGCATAAAATCGTTTTATGGTACATGGTTGCTAACTTTGTTGAGATTTTCTTTATCCATGTTATTGTAGAACGCTATATTCGGATATTGTAGTATTTATGCCTTACCTTGTTTGGGATCTCGGGCAAGTAACTGTGATTTATGACCTTGACATTGCATCTCCTCCACATATGTTAAGGTTTTAAAGGGAAAAGTTATTTCCACGTTTTGGTGTTTGAGTTTTATTGGAAATTTTATTCCGTGTGAGTTTTGTTGAGTTTTAAGGCGTATTATTTTTACGAAATTTTGCGACGCATGAATGAACTTTGAAATGCGTAGGTTTTAATTGTGGTGTATGTAAACTTACGGGTTTTATTGAGAGTCTTGTCTCATGCGAGTTTTGCCCATAACTTTTTGCAACCGTAAGAGACGTCTTGAGAGTCTTGTCATTGCATAATTGCACTTTTAAGTTTTACACAAGCATATGTTGTTGTACAATGCTTAGTATTTGAATTGATTTACACTTTCGTATAAGTAAGCATATGACGTACCTATGATGGTATGAGCTAAACTTTTGTTTTATACCTTATTTGGTTGTTGATTTACAATTATTGTTTCATGCAATGCACTATATTGATTTGCTGGTATGCATGGCATTGTAGCCACCAGTTTGGGACAAAGAGCATTTTATTCATGCGGCTTAAAAGTTTGAAATCGATTTAAATTATTTTATGTTTGACCAAATCGCACGCACCTATCGTTTTATTAAATTTGGGAAATAAACTGATGTATGTGGGTCTCGTTTGAAATTTTATTCCATGTCATTTTATGGTCAAGAGAGAGAATTTTGGAGCTTGAAATTGTGAAGTTCCTCCTTTGGGGTTTGTACAAACATTTGTTGCACAATGTCTTAGTGCAAAAAATAATTTTACGTACACGACATTGATTGATGCATGCTAGGACCATAGGGGTCCCTTTGAAAAGTTGTTACGCCTGTTTTTCTATTGTCATCATCAACGTGAATAATGATCAAACGCTTTTCGAAATGGTTTTAGGTGTGTGGCATTCGTGACCACTTTGCACAATTATCGAGTAAAATGTATCGGATTTATATGCATTCAATTATTTGTTATAAAGCTTTACGTTTGAAAGTGTTATAAAAATTTCAAATTGGCACATTAGTTTGGAAAACCTTGAACTCATTAGAGTTGTAGATTTAAACCCATATCGTGAAAGGAGTTGTGATTAGGGACTAGAGAATCCTTGGGAATTGAAGCGTCGGATGATCCGACGTGTGGCCGGTTTTGAGTTATGGGGTTCAGTCTTATGAGTAGGTTCATGTATGAATGATTGAGGTATTAGATTCACGTAATATCTCGGTTATTTAAGTCATGATCTTCTTGTTTCGGTAAATCTTTGGGTTGAGTCTTGTGTTGTTGCTAGCTAAAGGTTAGAATTGAATTGATGGATTGAAGATAGGCGTCATGTATGTGTTGGTGGCGTATCTTCTTAGTGAGTCTTCGTGAATAAAGGAGACGTGGTGATTCGTCGATGAAGCGGTAAGATTTGGGGTTTTATTTCCGTATCGGGTGAAACTTTAAGTTTTTTTAGATCGACTCTGTGCGACGTGGAATGAAATACTTCATGGCATACTCATGTTTTGACATGGCCATTTGGATTTTAGGCGTCGACTTGTTCTTTTGAGGTCAATGATCTTTGGAATGTTGGAAGTACCCCGTTGGATCGTGAGAAGTGTTTGCCTTACAATGGTAGAACTTTAAGGAGATTGGATGTTGGTAATTAAGTATCGACGATTAAGACCATCTTGATATGGTAAAGGTTTTTATAAACTGAATGGTTGATGTTTGGGTATAGTTTGGAGTTGCGCAATAGTCGAATTTGAATAAACTGACTCCCTGGAGATCGTATTGGCACATCCCTAGAAGGAAGACTCTGCCAATAACGATGGTGAATTGTTAAGGAATTTTGCGAATTCTTTGGAATTGATATTAACCATTAGATTACGGATTTAGGACCGTGTTGAGTTGGGACGAATTAGCCAGTGATAAGTTGAGGTCACAAGCTACCCATAAGGTAGTACGTGTCACCTAAGGTTGGGAGGAAACCGAGATCGTATGGTTAGAAATTGCTCCAGTAAGGTTCGATGTTCAATCTAGTGTGAGTGAAATGTATAAAGACGGATATTGGTTGGGAGAGTCTTCGAGAAAATCGGTGTGGGTGTTGCATCAAGAAATCATCGAATTCTAGCTCAAGGTTGAATGGGGTTAAAGGCAATCCCTTGGAAAGGGGGGAGATCGTTTTGAAAGAATGACATCATTGAGGTCTATGATTAGTTGTTACCTTTTTGGGAACTGAGGGAACCCAATGAGGGCTGAGAGTGGTAATGGAATGCCTTGTGCGAGAAGTAGATTTCGAGGACGAAATCATTCTAAGGTTGGGAGGATTGTAACACCCAGAATTTTCTGTAAGAAATTGTGTACTGGGTAAATATACTCATGCTTGAAGCCTAACCTAATGAAGTTTTTAGTTATGGGATGTTTTACTTTAGACCCTAAGACTATCGGGAGCTATCGGACGCGAAAAAGGAAGATTTCGGGGTCCTGCACTGCTTGGGCGACAGTGCCCGCGACTGTGACATGTGTCACTATCACGAGGCAAGGTCGCGGAAAGCATACCCCTCTCGGTACAAGCGGGGCGACAATGCCCGCTATTATGCCACAGGGCAATGTCGCGGTCGGCCCCAGGGTCTTTTAATGCTGCGATTTTTTCCACCTTTTCCTCATTTCACTTCACCCTCCCCATTTCTTTCTCTCCCAAATCGTTTCCCCAACACCCAATACGAACTCTAACTGATTTTTAGACTTTTTTTAGAAATCAAAGTGTTCTTTTATCATCAAAGCTCGAGATTGCAACCCCTTGTGCTATATTCAAGTGTTCATCCCAATTCCTTGAGATTTCTAGGTTTTGGGGGTGTTGCTCAAATTTAAGTGGTGAGTCCATCTTTCTATTTTCTAAACTTTTTATAAGTTATAAATGCTTCATTGATGACTTTCTAGTGTTTATATTTCTCAAATTTTGGTTTTGATGATTTTGGAGAAATTAGGTCAGTTTAGGGTTTTGGCCAAAATGGGAGTTTTGATATAAGGTGTTTTGGGGAACGATTCTAAATGGTTAAGTATGAATATTTATGGCTGGAAACTTGTGGATCTAGGATTTTGGAAAGTTTTGCTTGTGGATTCAAATTTCATCAAAGAAGTTCAAGTTGGGGTGAAATCTAGATTTAGCTTAAATCTAGCAAAATGATTTCAAGTTGATTTGTGAAAACTATGTACATGCCAAAAATGTTTATTTTGATATATTGAAATGTTTATTTTGATATATTGAAATGTTTTATTTGACATTTACCAAATGTGAGTATTATTTGATGAGTTTTGCATCTTAGTACCATGAGCTTATAAATCTTGAGAAATGTCCGTATTTGGGGGTTTTAGACATTTTGATAACTAAAACATATTTATGGGTCTTTTGTTGGTTTTCCTATAAATGGAGATTATTTCATGTAAATGCATTTTAGTGTATTTGGATTGGAAAAGCATATTGTTATGAATTGGGACATTTTGGAAATGTAAATGACATGATTTCTAATGGAAAATGGTCGGTCTCAAGTCTCAACCAAGGAGGGGTTTTGAGTTGATCGTGTCTTAGAGCATGTGTTTTGTATGGACATTAGTTAATTACGTTTTTATCACTTACGGTGACTCTTCTTGATTAGTCATTTGAACTATTGAGCTTTTGGCTCGATTTTGACTCAGATGAGTCTTAGGGACATTTGTCCTGTTTTATTGGCTCAATAAAGAGCTCTGGACGTATGGTGCATTTAACTATACAATTGTTATAAATTACATGTTTTGAGTGTGTTAAGCATTCAGTTAGAGTCAAGTAATGTTTTAGACTGCGATGCAAATGGATTCATAGGCATATGAGTTGTTTTGTGTGAGATGCACACCCCCATTTGAAAAGTGGAATAGGCATGGAGTCTTAATGGATAATAGTTGTGGACTTTAAAGTTGGGCAACAACCAATGACCAATAATTGTAATTCATGTAATTTACCAAGAAATAGGCATGGGTGAAGATGGGTAATAGTTGTGGACTTCAAAGTTGGGCAACGGCTAACGACCATTAATTGTAATTTCTTGTGAATGAGTGAAATCTAGAATTAATGGAATGAGCATTGATTCGTAAGTGAGGCTCTTGAACATGTGTATGTGAATTACTTTTGTGTTCCGTCACATTCAATGGAACCGGGTCTCCCCCGTCACCAAAAGGTTTTGTTTTGGGCATTGTATTTTAGTATCCATGTTTTCAATGACGTTTTATATATATTGATTTCTATCCGTGATTTATGGGTTAAGTATTATGCCCTATCAGTGTTTTGGGTGTTTCGGGATATAAAGATTTATCCTCGTTTTCATAATTTGGGAGTTCTATTTATATTCTCATTTTGAGTGAGTTTTGGGTTGAATTTACTTTACGAATGAATGTTTAATGTTAGGGTATTCATCTTTAAAATTGTGTGGATTAGAAAACGTTTATATTGGTGTTTCCATCATCTAAAATGCATGTTATTGGAAAACAGTTCATTTCTATATTAAAAGTAAGTCATTTTAAAAGAGTATGAGTTAAGTTGCATTCTAACATTTTAACGATATATTTATCCATGTTGAAAACTCTTGAACTCACTAGTGTTAGCCTAACCTTTTTGTTTGTCGGCATGTGCATCAGGTCCTGCTTGGGGAATGGTACTAGCGACACTATAAAGAGATGAGTGTTAGTTATGTGCTCGAGAGAGAGTAGCTTGGGCGAAGTCTTCCGCATTTTGGAAATTAGCGAGTGTTATTGGGTTTTTGTAACTCCCGACTTTAATTGGTCCTTATGTAAGACTTTATTTACTTAGTTGACGGTTAAATCTTGAATCGTATTTCAAGTGTGAACTCATCGTAAGAAATTTTATCCTTCTTTAAGGTATTATTGAAAATTTTAAATTAGTCGTTTTTTTCTAAATTTAAGGGTGTTACAACATACCCCTTGTTGAATCAATTGAGCAAATGCCGAGTTATGTCAAGTTCCTTAAAGACATCTTAAGTTAGAAGAAAAAAGTTGACTGAATATGAAACTGTTGCTCTTACTGAGGGATGCAGTGCTCTCTTGATCAATAGAATACCCCCTAAGATGAAAGATCCAGGGAGTTTTACCATTCCTTGTTCAATTGGTGGGAAGGATATTGGGAAGGCCTTGTGTGATTTGGGAGCTAGCCCCAATCTCATGCCTTTATCCGTCTTCACCAACTTAGGAATAGGACAGGCTAGACCCACCACTGTTACACTCTAATTGGCTGACAAGACCATTGCCTACCGAAAAGGAAAAATTGAGGATGTCTTAGTTCAGGTTGATAAGTTCATCTTTTTGGCAGATTTCATCATTTTAGACTTTGAGGCTGATAATGATATTCCTATCATTTTAGGAAGACCATTCTTAGCCACCGAAAGAACTTTGATAGATATTCAAAAGGGAGAGTTGACCATGAGGCTTCATGATCAAAAAGTCACATTTAATGTTTTCAATTCCTTGAAATATCCTGATGACGTAGAGGACTGTTTAAACTTAAGTGTGATTAAATTATTGTGTCATGAGGAGGGGGTTATAAAAGCCTTTAAGGTGGAGGAAGAGGATAATGAGGAATTGTCCATAGAATAGGAAAATGATGTTGAGGAGTTTGCCTTAAGAGAGGAAGAGATTGTCCTAGTGAATGTTGTAGCATTTGAGCTGCTGGAAAATAGTGAGCAAAAACCTTTCACCCCATCCATTGTTTCACCACCTAACATGGAGTTGAAACAACTCCCCTCTCATATGAAATATGGTTTTCTAGGAGAATAAGACAAATTTCCTGTCATCATTCCATATATCTTAGATTTTTATCAAGAAAAGAAATTGGTGGACAAGTTGATGTTGCACATAAAAGCCTTAGGAGGGACCACCACTGACCAAGGTGTGATGACCATGATGCAAGATTTGTTTGCACAAAACAACAGGTACATGAATTGGTTGCTTGATCAAAAAAGAGAGTTCAGGGACAAAGTAGAGATAATGAAGACTGATTTGGTGGACAAAGGGCAAAAAAAAGTCAAAACAAATATGAAGAAAAAGGTTGTGTTGGTGAAGATGTATGAGTTCAAGATCAGGAAATTGGGGAGGAAGCTGAAAGTTTTGAAGAAAAAGAACATCCAATTGGCAAAAGAAAATCAAGAGGCCAAAGAATAATTGATGGCTCTCAAAAAGAAGATGACTACTACTGATGCTACAACAAGCCCACAACAGAATACACAACCTACTCCTAAGGAGTAGGACAGGTTCATTCAAACCTCTTTAGCTCCAACTTTTATTCATTGAGTTTGGATTGTTTCTTATATTTTTAGGATTTAGTTTTCATTGCATTATGGACATATGTGATGGACATAAGCATGCATACATAGCCTAAATAATTCCTAAAGTCATGATCCCACATCTAATGGTGTAGTTCTTGCTAGAACTAGCATCACTTTACTGGGGAACACATTTTGATCCATATCTCACAACATCTAAGAAGTGATCAAGGTCATCATTTGTTACTCTACATGGGCCACTTGCACCCACGAATACACTTTCATCATTCTATAACAATGAGGACATTGTTAACTCTTAGTTTGAGGGTGGTAAGTTCACCATGGCAAAAACACAACCATGTTTGTACTTTAAGCATAAAAAAGTCCCATAGGGGCTAAGTGCATTGCTTGCAACACAAGGAGAAGCATAAAAGTGCCAAAAAAGCACAAAAGTGCCACAAAAGAAAGTATATATAAATGCATATTTTTTTAAGCAAATAAAGGAAAAGGGCAAAGTGAGACAAAAAAATGTGCCAAATGAGTGAGCTAGTTACTTCCAAGTCCTTTTGACCTTAGATGTGAGATGTGTGGAACATAACAAAGAGAAAATGTTGTCAGATTATGGTTCATACTCGTGGTTAGACAAAGATTATGTTACTTGGGATTTATGAATGGCCATGTTTTGCATCCTTGCATCTATCATGATTATGTATGCACTTACTGCTTTCATGATGCAATCTTACCATATTGAGTCATTTTTTTGTGTCTTAGTTGATTAGGGACAAGCAACAGTTCTAGTTTGGGGGTGTGATATGCATTAATTATTTAGTGCATATCAAGTCCTTTTCTTATTAGTTTATATCTTTTTATCTTCTATATACCACAATTTTAGTCATTTTATTCACTTATTTTCCATTTTCTTGTTCATTGGAGCTAGAGTGTTGAATGGCTTG
Organism: Arctium lappa; assembly: GCA_023525745.1. NCBI lineage: Eukaryota > Viridiplantae > Streptophyta > Magnoliopsida > Asterales > Asteraceae > Arctium > Arctium lappa. The sequence goes on from CM042064.1 coordinate 15,677,802, forward strand.
TTTTATGACTTAGAATGGCTAATTTTATCTCTATTTTGGGCAGATTTAATAGTGCAAACCTATGTTGCAACATTTATGAAGCAGCAGGCTGAGACAACTTAATCTATCAAGACAAGTGAGCTTATTTTGGAAAGGAAAAGGATGATTTTGTTACTGACATGGGAAGCTTCCAGAATCATAGAAAGGCTGGATATTTATTTCTTGTTACCTTTTTGACGAATGTGTAAAGAACCATGTTCCTTATGTCACCATTTTTGTACTTTTATTATTATATTATGGTGAAAGGACAATTGTACCCCTCTCCCCCTAGTACTTAAAGGAAGTTTGGGTGGTGTTTTAGATGACTACTTAGACTTGAAATCAGATTCAAAAGAGTGGTGACAAACTCTTGGGTCCTGATTAAGAAAAGAAATCGAAGTACTTTTAGTTATTTTATTCTTGCAATTTACTTTTCCGTCATTTATTATTTATTTCACTTTACTTTTCCGTCATTTATTATTAAGTCATTTACATTCCTGTATTTAATTTATGTCATTTACTTTATGTATTTACTTTCTTTATGAGTAGCTAATCCTATTAGTTTGAGTGTGAGATGTAAAGGTGGGAATTTTAAACCAAAAAAAGGTGGACATTGAGTGTCGTGGACTTAGAGATAAGCCATGAAAAGCACGTCAATTTGATTGATATAGGAACTAGACTTGAGAGAGTTACTCATAAGGACAATTATCATCTATATTTTCCAAACTGATTTATTCTCAACAAGTTGATCACTAATCAAAAGTGTTAAAATGTATAGGACTTAGATATAAGCCCCTTCAAACACGTAAACTTGAATGATATGGGAATATGCTTGAGAGAGCGGTTTTTATGCAAAGAGATTTGTATATCCATATATTTTGAGGACTCTATTCTATACTATAAATAGCTGGAGACTACACAGAGATGTGTTTAGTTGAATCTAAACAGTAGTGTGAATATTGAAGTCCGAGAGGAATACCCTCAAAATAGATGGTGGGTCTAATTGTGGCAGAACTACATGCTGCAACATTCCTACAACATGGCCTACTCGAATTTGTGTTTAAATCCCACCTGAAAGTCTTACACCTGTGATTGCTTCATTCTCTGTTAATTTCAACAAAGTGATAATTCAACCAAATCAAAGTTTTCACAATCGCCATCTGAAGTCATTTCTTTCTTCTACTTTTTATTTAACTTTTACTACAATCTTTGTGGACGATATCTGGTATCTTACCATTTTATTACTTGAAAGACGATATTACATCACATTGTATACTTTCTTTGAGGTATAATTATCACAAGTCTGTAGGTGTGTAAAAAGCACTGTAAGCAGAAGTTGTATCAACAACATGCTTTACATAAATCAGATCCATTATTAACAAGAGATTTCATAAAACTTCTTATGAACTAATCAATTGAAGCCAAATGTGAAATTCTTTCATGTCTTTGGTTGTAGATGCTTCATTTTGAATGATAGAAATCATCTTGGAAAGTTTGATAAGAAGGCAGATGAAGGTATTTTCCTTGGATACTCTCTAAACGTTGAATCCTTTAGAGTCTTCAATAAAAGAACAAAGATGGTACTTGAAAGCATCAATGTGACCTTTGATGATAAGGATTAAGTGACTTCTGAGTAGTCCAACTCAGAACTCAAGCAATACTAAGAGACTTCTGATTCATAATGTTCTAAGTCTAGAGAATCAGAACTCAACCTTTTTATTTGAAGACTTGTTTGTTGAAGAAGGTATCTATGAACAATCTTCAAAGAATGACAGTTCATCCAGAGATACTTCTCAACATATCTCTAATCTTATTCTAGAGATTTCACAAGATGAAGGAATAATTCTCTCAGAACCCTTCCGATACTTCACTTCCTGCTACTTCTGTTCCTTCAAGTCCAAAGTCAAACCCTGCAACTAAAGGACACATTTTGAGGGGGAGAAAGAAGAGACATTTTCACCAATTATGGACTCAAATATTAAAGTATCTCATACTCAACAAGGATAAGTAATTCAGAATGCTCCAAATTCCCAAACTTCAACAATTAGATGGACAAAAGATCACCAATTACACCAAGTAAGTGGTAATCCTTCTTCAGGTGTAAAAACCAAATATGTCGCTACAAATGAATGTTTTTATCTTCTAAGCAAGGTGGAACCCAAGAAGGTTTCTAAAGCCCCTACAAGACCCAAACTGGATAAATGCAATGCAAAAAGATCTTGTATAATTTGAAAGAAATAAGGTGTGGTCTATGGTTCATCTTCCTAAAGATAAATTTGCTATAGGATCTGAATGGGTTTTCAGAAACAATAAGGATAAGGATGGCATAATAGTCGATAACAAAGCCAGACAGGTTGCTAATGTAGAGTTTGGTATGCAGACTGGATGGGACGGGACATGAAGGGACTGGACGAGACTGAACGAGACTGGACGAGATAGGACTAGACTAATTGTCTGTTCTGCGTTTTGTACAACTACAATAGGAATGGACTAATTAACTATTTTGCGTTTGGTAAACTTGACAGGACGGGACAAAACTGTTAAAATGACCAGATTACCCCCAACATGAGTTTTAATGTTTTTTTACTGTATCATAATTATAAATGACTTAGACTAACTATACATTTAAATGATTTTAACATTTATAATTTTATTAACATAAAATTATTTAAACATATTTCTGACCCATTTAAAAAAAACAAAACAAAACAATAAATCACAGAAGCTCAAATCAGGTTCTTTTTTTTCCTTCCAAGGTCTCCGTTCCAGGTTCTTATTCTTCTTCTTCTAGATTCTTCTTCTTTCCAGGTTCTTCTTTGTTCTAGGATATTCTTCTTCCAGAAATCGATGAACTCAAATAAGAAATAAGAAATCGAAATTGGTAACTTGAATCGATAGAAACTCGATAAGAACTGATTTCTGGAGATTAAGAACTTGATTAAGATTAATAGCTCGATACTTGAAATTAGAAAACGAAATCGATTTGAGGACGAACTTTGATAAATCAAATTGATTTTGTGATAAGATAAACCTGATTTATGGGATAAAGAGCTCCACTTCTGCAGAAGACGAAATTGATTTGGTAGAAGAGTTTGTACCTTGAAGTTTTGATGGAAGATGTTGGAGTCGATGGACAGAGGATGGAGGCGACAGAGTTAGAAACGTTTTTTTGTTTTAGGGTATAGGTTTAGTTTGATGAACTTTAAGGGTAGAATGGTAATCTTGAAAATAGTCCCATGTTGTTCCACCCTTTTTGGTGGAACAAATTTTTTAACATTTGTCCCATGAAAACCTATTTTTGTCCCATGTTATCCCATCTCATTTTTTTCCCATGGCTTACCAAACATGGGACTATTTTGTTGGTCCCGTCCTGTCTGCATACCAAATGCAGCCTAAAGGATATTATCAAGAAGAAGGCATAGACTTTGATGAAACATTTGCCCTTGTGGCAAGGCTTGAGATTGTTAGAATATTTCTAGCCTTTGCTATACAAAGAGGATTTAAAGTCTATCAAATAGATGTCAAGTTAGCTTTTATGAATGGCAAATTGCAAGTAACCCCCTGGGTTTGAGTGTTCAAAATCTCAAGATTGTGTATACCTTCTAGACAAGGCTCTATATGGCCTTAAGCAACCACCCAGAGCATGGTATGACACCCTCTCAAATTTTATAATTAATAATGAATTTGAAAAAGGTGCTATAGACGCTACTTTGTTTATCAAGAGGTACAAAAATGAGTTACTTTTGGCACAAATATATGTAGATGATATTATTTTTGGTTCTAGTAACCCTAAATATTGTTAGTTCTTTTCAGAGTTGATGAAAATTAAGTTTGAAATGAGAATGATGGGAGAATAACTTTCTTCCTTGGGCTTCAAGTCAAACAATCTTCAGAAGGGATTTTTATAAATCAAGCAAAATATGTCTTTGACATACTAACGAAATACAAACTCAATGACTCAACTCCTATGAAAACACCAATAGCCATTTGAGCTAGACTTGATTATGAAATCTCTAGAAAATCAGTAGATGTCAAGAGCTACAGAGGAATGATTGGTTATACTTAATTGCTTGTAGACCAGATATAATGTTTTTTTCCTGTCTCTATGCCTAATAATAAGGAATCACACTTATCTGTAGTCAAGAGAGTCTTTAGATACCTCAGCGGCACTCAATACATGGGTTTCTAGTATCCAAAGAACTATGATTTAGAGTTAATAGTATATATAGATGCAGATCATGCAGGATGCAAGCTAGATAGAAAAATCAATTCTGGAAGTTGTCAACTACTTAGTGACAAGTTAGTGAGTTGGACATCCAAGAAGCAGAATTGTATGTATACTTCTACTACAAAAGCATAATATGTAGTTGTAGCTAGTTGTTGCTCATAAGTCATATAGATGAAGACTCAACTCAGAGACTATGACTTTGAGTTTGACAAAATTCTCATTCTCTATGATTCAAAAAGTGAAATTTACATCACTGTAAATCCAGTTCAACATTCTAAAACAAAGCATATTGATGGCAGGTACCACTTTATCAAAGACCATGGTGAGAAAGGTACGATTGAAATGTACTTTGTCTCAATATATTACCACCTTGCCCGATTTGTTCACAAAGGCTCTTGATGAAAAGAGATTAACATTTTTGATCAGCAAGTTGGGAATTCTCAATATGTCTACTTAATCCCGAAATCATAAAGACAAAGTGAAACCCCGTGTCCATAGTAAATGGTCTCGATACCTAAAATCTCAAAAATATGAGATATAACATAAGTTATTTATAAGTACAGAGCTTCAAACCCTTCTATCCAGAGCCTCTGAAATAATTTCTCGAGCATTATTCATGATTTCATAATTTACTCGTCTGTCTAGAGCTTCTGTCTCTATAGTCTAGAGCCTCTGGTGCTAACATTTGTTTATCCGATAACTTATCGATAGTCCAGAGCTTTTGTCTCCATTGACCAGAGTTTCTGAAGTTCTTGAAATATGTTTTTATGCATGATTGATCAAAATTCTTTTTAAGAATATTTCAAGGGGATGTTAATCTTGTTATATTAATGGGCAATATTTCTGTTTTACCTTCTGATTTCATCACAATGGTATAATCTCGAGTTTTTCTATATCCATACATGTTCTTCAACCATCTTGCCTTTTTCTTTTCTGTGAGGTTCCCTGGATTTGTGTTGTTCATTTTGTCTTTCTTTTCTCATTCCTTTATAGTACGATTGAGATTCTTGAGAGATCCTAGAGAAGGATGTGATTGCTCTTCTAGATCTACAATCAATGGCAAAATGTCCTTTATTTCCACAGTTAAAGCACTGATTATTAGATTTCCTATGAGGAGACAAGCTTTGATTGATAAATGATGGTTTCTTCAGGAATCTTCTTTTTGACCTTCTTTGAAAGTTATTTTGTCTGTCAACTCTATTGAAATTGAAGCTACTAGAGAGAGAGAGAGAGAGTATCATTTAGATCTTTCATGGATAAAGTTTCCATTCCATCATCTGATTCTTCATTAGGATCAATGGTGGAGTTTTCAAAATATTTCTCAAAAGATTTGGACTTAGTGTCATATGTGGCTTTTTGACAATAGTCGTATTCTTTTGGAATCCATCGATACAAAATTCATATTTGTGCTCCTTGAAACATGTTTTTCTTTAAAAAGTTGGTTTGCTCATAGTTCTACAAAGTTCCGTACAAAGCAGTGAGAGGCATATGATGAAGATCATTGAAAGTTTTTAAACATGTAGACTAGTTATGTTTTCCCAAGAATCCGGAAGGCAATCCATGAATTTGCAAAGAACTTTTAGTATTATCAAAGATTTTATCATTAACTTTAAGATAATTTAGAAGATAATTGAACCTGTTATATACCTCTGCGAGAGTTTAGTTTTTATTGCACATGAGTAACTCATATTTTCTAATGAGACTAATTCTTTTGATTTGCTTTACTTTAGATGTTCCTTCATACAACATAGTGATTGTGTTCCACATGTCTCTTATCATGGTGAGATTCATGATATAGTGGTAAACATCATCAAGAAGAGAAATCACAATAATGGTTCTGGATTTAGTGTCAACAACTACTTGTTTCTTATCATCATCTGTCCATAGATCAGGGGACTTGATGCTCTTCCACATTTTTATTATTTTCATCTTTATCACCTGGAACAAATAAGGTAGGAACATATAGACCATTTAAAGCATTTGGAATTTGGTTGTCAACTCCTTCGAGAAAGAGTAACATTCGATTTTTCCAAAGAGATAAGTTGTCTTTTTGAAAACGAGGAGGTTTGGATAGAAAGTCACTGTCATATGCTATGGAAGTCATATCAGATCTTATTTACGAGATTAAACAAACTACTTTGATAACAATTGTTGGTCCTGGAATATAGTGACTTACACAAAATTTGTTTGTAGAAGGGGGGTTGAATACAAACACAACAAACTTTGACTTTTAATTTTATATTTTATTAAAACATGAAATTACAAATTTGTTGCGGAAGTTAGGAGGGTAAGACCTATGATCCTAAACAATCTGACTGGTAAAATTTTTACTAACACTAAAAGAGAGAAGAAAGAAGATTCTCTTTTAGATCTGAAAAACTAAGACAATCTTCAGACTGTGACGCCAATTTTGCTAAAGAAGCTTTCACAGACAAGTTCTTTCAAACCAGATGAGTTGCAAGTAATGACAAGGATGACCTTCTATAGTCACCATTGCATTAAATGAAAATTTCCAACTTTAACATGTGTCTTTGTTACACCCAGAATTTCGGTAAGAACCTCTTCTTTTACGAATACACTATTCTTACTTGTGACTTATATCCTTAGACTCTAGTTGTCGAGTTGGTAAGCGTTGGCATTTAAATCCACGGGTATCGAGAGTGCAAAGGGGTTGAAAAAGAGTTTTTCGGAGCACGTCACACACGGGGCAACAATGCACGGCGAATGTGACAATGGTCACTGTCGCATGGGGCAAAGTCGTGGAGAGGAGGGACCTCTCGGTACGTCCGGGGCGACAGTGCCCAGCAACATTGCCAGGGTCACTGTCGCAGAGTCAATGTCGCAACATGTGTACCGCGAAGGGGTTGACACGGGCGACAATGGCATAGTCGTCGTATCAAAGTCACGGGCGGGGCCTGGGCTTTTAATTGAGGACAACAACGAATTTGTTCATTATCTAATTTTAAGAGAGCTTCTAGGTTACAATTTTCTTTCCAGCAGATTGGTAAGTTCAACCTTCAACTTCCCTTTGTCATTAATGTCATCCACCAACAATCTCTTGATCATTTATGACATTTTAGGTGCCTTTGAACATTGATTGTTCTAGTCCAAGTCTTCTCAAGGATCTCATTCTCATCTCCTTAAGTTCTTGAAATTCTAGGGTTTTAAGTTACAACCCTACAAGGTGAGTTCATTCTCTTTTATAAACTTTATACATGTTAAAATATGGATTTTCACCTTCTAAACATCTCCATTTTGATTTACTTGATTTGGGTGAGTTTTCGGCAAAACCTAACTTTGGAGATTTAAGGGTTTATGTGGAGGAGTATGATTTAAAGGTTAAGAAACTATTATCTTGAACTACTTGGGGACTTTCACATGAGAAACATGTTTTCCTCTAATTCCATGTTTAAATGATTGAAATCAAAATTAGGGTTTTGAGATATTGATGTATATTTATTGAATGAGAACTTGGGTATTCGGATTTAAAGTATGGAAATACCACCCAAAGTATTATTTTGGAACCTCTTGGAAATTACGTGAATAATTATATAGATTCTTAATTTTAGCATATTTGTTGGCAATTTAACTGTTGGAGTATTTGGTTGGCCTTTATTGGCATTGGTTTGGCATATTGGTTGCATTCGGACGTCATGACCCCATAATTGTTTGAATCATTACGTTCAATGTTGGAATGCTAGTTTTCCACATCGAGGCACAATTAGGCATCGGATATGGTATAAGTCCTACATGCTAGTATACGATATTGGATGAGGATCTCAATGTAAGGACCCTATGTGGTTGAAGTTGACTTTCCGTGGGTGTACGTTTAAAGCTACCGAGCCTAACATCCCTTGCATGTATTTTATTATGTGTTTGGTTTTACTAACATATCAAGTGGCTTACTTTTGTGTTCCGTCACTTATGTTAGTAAGCGGATCTCCCCCGTCAACCCAAGAGGTATTTGTATCCATGTAGAGCTTTATCTATAAATATTCTACTGACTCCCTTTAATTACCGCATTTACAATTTTACTGAGTTCTTAATATATATATATATATATATATATATATATATGTGTGTGTGTGTGTGTGTGTGTTTGTTCTCACTAGACTTTAGCCTAACATTTTTTCTTAAAATGACATGTATAACTGGTCATTCTAGCGGTGGGACTCCTCGGGATTGAGTGGAGAGTCAATAGGAGAAGTAGCAATTTTTGGTGACATGTAAAGGCGCACATTGGGTATAGTGATAGTATATTTTTGGAAGTAAAAGGGCAACACTCGTTCTTAATCTTGACATAGTCGGTCTAGATTAGTAGGATGTTGGGTTCCTTTTTCTTGACTATTGTATTGTAAACGACATACAATTATTCCCCTTTTGGGTGATTTGTTTATGGAAGTCTTGTTTATTCCACATTAAGACAGGTTTAAATTAACCCCATTTTTAGGGTGTTACAGTCTTCATCTGATTTGCTGATACATGCATGCTTATACTTTTCACTTCAGCTAAAAGTTGATGCATACCTTTGTTAGCCCATCTAATTCTTTCGTATGTAGAGAGAACAGTAAATAAAGTATGAAACTAATAAGATATTACTTTATAACTTACTTTTGTTAACATGTTTTTGTATGTTCTGATACTAGAATGAGAGTTTGGGAGAGTTGGTGAGCCGAACCTTGTTGGACAAGTTTGCACTCCAAAATCCAGCTTCTCAGTAGTAGTATTTGTCAGACTACTAGTTGATTTTATCTTGTATTGATTTTCTTTCGGCTAGATAACATACCAATCTGCTTTGGTAACTATCTTGACCTTACTTCAACTAGTCTTCGATTTTGTTGAAGATTTTTTGTTATATGAATCAATAGAGATAGTTATAAGACTTTTACAAGTAAAAAATCTTTCTTTTGTCTATTTCAAAATATAAGTTATATAACGAATTCCAACTATAGACTTTTATGAAATAAGTCTATCAGATTATAAAGACTTAGAATTTTTCTAAGTGTTTGATCGGATATCTATTTGTATTGTTTACAAATATGATGGTTGAGACTAACATGAACACTTATTTTCTATATTTTTATTATGAACACTTGTGAACATTGTGAACACATTAAAGAATATCATGTTGGTGATTTTAATGCCATCAATCATTTTTGGTGTAATTATGATTTACTTGAGATTGATTAGGTGAGAAGAGAAACATTAAGTGAGGTAGTAGGTGCATAGTGCACATTTACAAATGTTGTCTCTATCACCTTAGATTGTCATAAGTGGGGTTAAGGGAACCATGCCCCCTTATGGGGTCCAAGGGGCAGCGCCCCTGGTAGTGACCTCTATAGATTTATGAAGAGGTATTAGGAAATTTAATTCTCGGGACGTTTTGGATGTAATTCAGAAGGTTGGAAACCTTCTTGAATTAGTGTTGAAACTTAGTGGAAATTTGGATAAGTATAAAACAGAAGCCTTTGGGCTCGGAGCTTTAGAGCCTTTGAATCTTATACTTAGAGCTTTAAGCCTTTGATCTCAAAGCTTCTGAGCCTTCTGAGTTTGGATGTCTCTAGGAACATGCTTTTGACTCAAAACTTCCAAGTCAGTTGTAACTGCTATTCGATCTTATTCGTTAACGGTTGTAACTATGTGGCAGTTACAAGTTAACTATAACACCCTCAAATTTGAAAATAATGTCTAATATTTTTTTTGTTAATACATCAAATATGGATTTAATCCCTTACTAAAAGTCAGCAATTGATCACCTATATTGGACATCTAAGTTTTAACATCAATAAAATAGATTTCGATCTTTACACAAATCTACATTACGGTACGGGTGCTACTAAAACCCAAAGACTGATGTTATCTCCAACAATACGAAAGTTTTCTTCCGGATTGGCTAATTCCTTCTCGAGGCTTTAACTAGCACTCATGACACCAGAGTGTCTCTAGAACCATTTCCCCCAAGGACCTAATGCACATGCTCGTAAGAAAAGGGTTAGGCTTAACACCTAGTGAGTCAAGCAGTTTTCATCAGTTATATAAAAAATAAAAAGTAAAATGGAAAGATTATTATTTAAATTACAATTTCTAACATGAAATGCATTTGGAATAAAAAGTGATATTTTCCCCAAAACCCCATTTTTGTGATAGAACACTTGAATAGAAATACCCAACAACTATGGAACCAAACCCACTACTTACACGAAGTACAAATAAGTTTAAAATCCAAATACTGAAAACATGGAAATAACCCTTTTATCCAAAACCTTAATATATGTGGGGACTTGATATATCAAAGTCATAAATTACGGTTATTTGCCAAAACCAAAGTAATACTAAAACATGGATAATACACTATCTGGAAATAATGTTTAACGACAACGTGGGAGACCGTATCCGTTGAGAGTGACGTGAACACATAAGCATGTCACTCATACAACGTTAATTGCATAACACTTCACAACTTAAAGTCCAAATGTCACTACGACTCCTTAACAAGTTTCACCCCAATAGTCGGTTGACCTTAGTATCCATTCTTGCAAATTCCACCTCAAGGCTTGGCCCACTTAGTGTCTACCTCAAAGGTAACACCTCAAGCGACGGAAATCTTGGTGTGTCACCAAGACAACAATTATGGACTCAACACTCCTAGTGCCTACTTGAAAAGTTTAAGGTCATAAAACAAGGGCCCATAGTCTAACCCCATAATACCTACACGACCATCAATACGAGACTAACTCACATGCCTATGGATCCAATTCATTACAGTCTAAATTACATGACTCCAAATAAATGTCCAACGCACTCAAAACATGTAATTTACAAATAAATATGCCACAAATGCATATAACTCCAAAAACTTAACATAGAGCAACTTAAATCGGACTAATGTCCCTAAGACTCTTTTACGTCAAAACCGAGCCAAAAGCTCAACAACTCAATTGACTAATATATAAAAGTCATCAAAACAATAAAACACATTTAACCGATGTCTATGCAAGTACATGGTTAACTCAAAAACCATCACTGGTTGGGACAAACCATATTCAAATTGGAATCATACCATTTGTATTTCCAGAATGTCCCATAATATAGCAATATGCACTTTTCAAGCTAAATACACAAAGATTGCATTAAAACCAAAATTCTCCATTTACAAAATAAATCATCAAAAGAATTCACACTTATGATTAGTTATCAAAATGTCTAAAAATCCCATATACAGACATTTTCCAAGATTTATAAACCCATTATACAAAAATATAAACCTCACTAAATAATGACCACATTTGATAAACATTAAAGAAAACATTTAAATACATCAAAATAGACATTTTTGGTATGTACGTAGTTTTCACAAAGTAACTTTAACTCACTTTGCTTAATCTGCGCTAAATCTAGGTTCCAAACCAACCCTTGAGCTTCCTTAGAAGAAATTTGAGATTTACAAGCTAATATTCCAAACCCTAGATCCACAAGCTCCCCAAAAGATCTTTCTACTTAAAGGTACCCATAAATTAGAACAAGATGGAAGAAAAGGAATGGAGAGGATAAACATCAAAACCCTAGCTTTTGGAGAAATGAGATGAAGATAAGACGGTTAATTATACCAAATCCTCTGGAATCCTTCAATAAGCTTCAAATCTCTTTACCTAGACTTAAAGAGCTCCAAAAACTGAGAACATAGCAACAAAAATCGCCTCAATCAGAATTATGGTGAAGAAGATATGAGAAAATGAAAAAATACTCAAAAATCGGATTTTAAGGCGCTACCCCCCGCTCGCGACACTCGCGACACTACCATGCGACAGTGCCCATGACACAATCTTCGGGTAATGTCACATGGGATGTACCGAGGTTGGTACACTTCCCGCGATCCTGCCATACGACCGTGCCATTGGGCACTGTTGCCGGGCACTATAGCCTCAATTGTACCGAGTTTTTCGATCGTTTTCCCCACTAATCCTCGATCGTTTTCTCGACTGTTCATCGACCGTTTTTCTCGGTCGTTACTCTAAATTTATTTTATAAATAACAATGAAATTACGTGTGTTACATTTACCATCTGACCGCCCGTAACCGTTGATCTCTCATATAAATATGTAAGTGTAGAATCTTGGTGTATACAAAGACTTGATCTTATAACCTTTAAGATGAGAGTTTTCAGTTGGATTATCCCAATACGAATTTTATGATACCCAAAGATTGTAAGGGAATATTTATCGTATTTAGGAAAGCGAACATACGCAATCTAAGTGATTATCCAATTTGCATACGATCAAGAACCCTCCATATCTAACATATCAATAGTACCATGGGAAAAGGTCTCATGATTACATTGTGAACACCTTATGAAACCTAACGTGACCACCTCTAATATAAAAACAATAAAACCCGTGTGAACACCACCAAATAACCCATCAAAACTAAGGAGGTGTTTGGTTCATTTTAAGAAATAGGAATGAAAATGAAAATTATATATAGAGGAGTGAAAATAGTATATTTATCCAATTATTTTATATTACATTACATTGCTTTTAATCAGCCAAGAACACTCATAACAATTAAAAAAAACAACCACGGTGATAAATCAAATACGTGATGGTGGTTTTGACGAATGCATCGATCCACGGTGACGGGAGAGAGGATGATATTTAAAATATAAAAATGGAAAAAGAGATGATATTATTTGATGTATTAAGTGGAAAGAGAAAAAATGAAATTTGAAAATAGAGAGAGAGATGCTAATATTTAATGTATTAAATGAAGAGAAATAGATGATGATATTTAATGTATTAAATAAATGATTTGTCATCCAATTGTAAAATTATATGTTCACCATTCTATTATTACTTAAATCATAACATAACTTAATTAAAATGGATGACTTAGGATAAATCTCACGAATCTCACATATTTTGGAGTTTTAAAATGATTAATCCATATATATATATATATATATATATATATATATATAGAGAGAGAGAGAGAGAGAGAGAGAGAGAAGAAAGTTCAGCAAGAACCGCATTTCCATTGCGAACGGGGAACCTTGAGAGCATGTCACCTGTCCATATTCATTATTAATAATGATGCAATTTTCTTACAATACTCATGATGAATGTCCCGACACGTGGTGCGCTCAACGCTCTGGGTGGTTCTTCGATTCGTAATGGAAATGTGGTTCTCAATCTAACATGTCTATATATATCATAAACATTTGGTAAGAAGAACTTTTACAAATAACTTATCAAGTATTATGTATTGCTTATTAATGCATAATCACTTAAAATTCAAGTTTACAACTTATTACTTTATAGATACAACTTCTTAAAACTCTACGTTTGAACTCCATAAAATTAACTGATAAACATATTCAAATACATGACAAGCATTGAACCCTATTAATACAACAAAATACTTCAAAATTATCATACTCTTTTCAAACAGGTATCACATGAACTTCTCATTTTCGGTTTAAAATAAAACTTTACATCCTATTGCATTGCACAAATATACATCTAACTGATATATACACATAGATTAAGAAAAAAAAGACCAACTAGGTCTACAAAGCACAACCAAACCTAAAATTTGCACTAATGACAGACTAATGACCAAACTTGAAAATTTCTCCCTGAAATCGGACCCTCCAAGGGACTGGTCCATATGCATCTCTAATACAAACATATGTTATCAACCTAAAATCTTTTATTTGTTTAAAAATGATGACATGTTATTATATTATTAATCAAAAATCATTTATTTTGTATTCATGCATCTCATATGACAATTGTTCGAACCAGATAAAGTTGTGGGCCTTGTGCCATTCCATCATGACCTGTCGTCAATATAAAACCTTGCACGTCCTGACCTAAATTCATTTGGACCAGTAATCATATTTGGGGTGATCTCCATAAACAAACATTGGTTATGATATTAAATATTCCATTCATCTATCAAAATGGAGAAGTTGTAGGAGATGTTGAGGTTACAAAATGACAATAAAGTATCTTGAAGGACTCAATATGATAATTCCCAAAACTTGCTTACGGCGCAATTAAAAGAAGCAGGTTTCTAATCACAGATGGAGAGAGAGAGAGAGAGAGGAACCGTCGCTGTGAAGGTCAAACCCAACAAACTCTTTGAAAATCTCTGACCGCTGTAATCTCCGCCGTGTTCTTACAAGTTTCTTCTTTTTTTCCTTCCGGTGAAGTTCATCATTTGATGCCCTATTCTATTGTGAGTCTTTTTCAACGCTTGGCGGTGGGTGGTGGTGGTGGTGGTGGTAAAAGTTACTAGTAGTCGATTAGTAAGTATTATGAGGAGAAACCAAAACAACGCTAATAATGATAAACATGACAACGCCAATGGCCTAATTCCTAATTCATTCAGATTCATTTCTTCCTATATCAAGACCGTCTCTTCAAACGTCAGGTCCGCCGCTGGACCCTCCGTTTCTGGATCGGTTTCCGGCGATGAACTTCGGAAAGACCAGGTTAAACGATCGATTGTTTACTTGATTGATTTGGCTTTCTTTAAACGTATTTCACTCTATTACTTGAGGATAAGGATTCATTTTTTTGTTTCTTTTTTAATAATGGCTTGCTTGTATTTCATTTGATGTGTAGGAAAGTTGTCTATAGATTTTTTTGAAAGATGTTGAGAAATCAAAATCAAATTCAAAAAAAAAAAAGAAAATCTAATTTATTGAAAAATGAGACACTAAAATATGAAATGGAGACTAGTGGATGAGAAAAATGGATATTTCCTTACATTTTTAGGGTGTGGTAGGGAGTCACTTTGATCATATGTTTGAATTGTCGAGAACTGATACGAGCGGATATGGAACTTGGGGTACAACAGTGTAAGTTTTGGACTCATACTTGTATGTAAAATGAGAAAAGGATAGAGACAAAAATCTAGCTAATTACTGCTGAAAGTTAAATTTGTAAGTGAAAGTTACAACCTATTCCTGCTAGAAAAAACGGAGTCGAGGTGTCAGAAATTGCTTCTTCACAAGTGAGTAGGTAGTGGAGAGTCAAAGTGAGGTGTTGGGTATTTCTTGGTGGTAGCTAGTTGATTCTCTCAGTGCTTCTCTTCGAGTTAAATATTTCACATCTTCTTTCATAAAATTTGCATTGCTTGTATGTGTACTGTGTTGTGTGTCCAATTTTTTGAAATGGTCACACTTGTTGTCATGTGTCATGTAGCTATGTCCTTGCAACATAGATGGTAGTTTGCTTGCCTAAGTAAAAGAAACGAGTTAACTTGTGATGGATCAATGGAAGGGGTAGAGATGCCATTTTGTTTAGCAGTCTCTAGGATTCATATACATAAACCATAGGGATTTGTCGGGTAAGTTACATGTGCACAGATATGTATGTTTATGAATTTAAAAAGAAATTGCTGCTATGAGATATTTCTGATTTCACTTGCTAGGCAGTACATGGATGCTATGAGTGCTACTTTTGTGAATGACCTTTCAATATAAAAAAGTCAGAATGGTTAGGTAAAATATAGTCCATAGGATAGAGCCTATGACCAAATCTCTTCATGACCTGAGACGTTGTGTTACTGTTATGTCTATGTCTTTTTAAGATTGTCAATCATATTGAACTTATATACATTTTAAGTAAAGAAGGAATTGTGAATATTAGTTTCGTTTATATATGTTATCATGGTTTCGTCAATGTATGCTTCATACATTACATGAAAGGAAGGACTTGAAAGAACACTTATGATATTGTTTGAACTTTGATGTCGTTGCTAGAAAAAGGATGCCATGTTACACCTCCTCCATTCTTTTTCTCGTCCTTCAACTTGTTTGTTAACCAAGTTTACTTGGAGGATCTCCTTGTTTTAATTTGCAGAGGAGCAGGTTCACCTAAATATACGGATCATGCTCACACCTCTATTGCTGGGACATATCAACGGGGACAATTGTTTGCAATAAGACATGACTTAAGGAGACTTTATCGGTGAATTGGTTCATAGGAACAAGTTGGTTATCTAAGTGATTCTTTTGTGAGCCGATTTATATCACTTGTCATTGGGTATGTAATATGAAATATCTCAAAGGTGCTCTAGGTGATGGAGGGTGAAGTATCTTATATTCAACACATGGTACTCTAGAAAATAGGAAAATAAAGACAATCTAGAAGGCATAATTGCTAGTCTCAAAAAGGCATATTAGACAGATCTATTACTTGAAGTCCACAGTCACATGATGTATTTTGTGTAGATGGCAGAGGGGAATGTAATATTATAGAAAAACAAGAAATAACCTAGTCTCTTATTCAAGCAGAGAATCAAAATACTTGTATTGTTCATGATTGACACTTGTGAAATAATGTGGACCCAAATGACCGTTGTGGAGAATCAAACCTTGGGTAAAGGGTTTTTGTTATTGATACTAAAGAGAGAAAATACAAGCCCTATATATAGGGAAAATAATTACACTTAGATACCCTAAGTAATTACACATTAGCACCCTTAACAATGACTAGTCTAACATTCCCCCGCAAGTTGAGGGCGGGGAACGACCTGTAACTTGGACCGTAGAAACTCAAATCTTTGTGAGGACAAGGGCTTTGTGAACACATCAGCAATTTGGTCATCAGTGGAGATGAACTTGACATTCAGTTTTTCTTGAGAAACTTGTTCACGAACAAAGTGGTAATCAACTTCAACATGCTTTGTGCGGGCACGAAAGACTGGATTTGCAGAAAGATAGGTTGCACCAAGGTTATCACACCAAAGTGTTGGTGCCATGTTATTCAGGCCGAGCTCATGAAGAAGAGACTGTAACCAAATCAGTTCAGCGACAGTGTCAGCGATAGCCTTGTATTAAGACTCGGTTGAGGATCGAGAGACAGTTCGTTGTTTGCGAGCTGACCATGAAATAAGATTGGAGCCCAAATAGATAGCATATCCCCCGGTGGAGCGACGATCGATAGGGCAGCCAACCCAGTCTGAATCTGAGAATGCTCTAAGATTAGTAGCCAAGTGAGAGTCAGAAAAGGCTTGAAGTTGAGACCCCGTGTTATGACGAAACAGTAAGCCGAGATTGATCGTCCCTTTCAGATAACGTAGAATTCGTTTGACACCAGCCCAGTGATTTTCAGTAGGAGCGTGCATGAATTGACACACCTTATTGACCGCAAAGGCAATGTCAGGACGTGATAAAGTGGCATACTGAAGGGCACCGACTGTTTGCCGATATCGAGAGGGATCGTCAAGTAGGGGGCTGTCATCTGGTAAGAACACTTGAGAAGTGCTCATGGGAGATGAAACAGGCTTGCAATCCGCAAGATCAGCCCGTTGAAGAATATCAAGAACATATTTCCGTTGAGACAGAACCAGATCAGAGCCATGATGCACCACTTCAATGCCCAAAAAATAATGGAGTTGACCCAGATCTTTAAGGGCAAACAGAGAGTTGAGACGATCAATGATGGTATTTATAGCGCCTGGGTTATTACCGGTGATGATGATGTCGTCAACATACACAAGGAGATAGACAAGCGTGCCAGAGGAGTTGAGAATAAACAGTGATGGGTCAGTTTTGGACCCATAGAAACCCAGCTGATGAAGAGCAGTGGACAATTTGGTAAACCAGGCACGAGGAGCTTGTTTGAGCCCATATAAAGACTTATTCAGTAAACACACATGATCTGGTCTGTCAGGATCAGTAAAACCAGGAGGTTGTCGCATGTAGACCGTCTCCTGAAGATCACCATGTAAAAAGGCAGTCTGGATATCTAACTGACGCAAAGGCCATTTATTTGTGACGGCCAGTGAGAGAACAGTTCTGATGGTGGCAGGTTTGATTACTGGGCTGAAAGTCTCGTGATAGTCAACCCCATGCTGTTGATGAAAGCCCTTGGCAACGAGTCGGGCCTTGTACCTGCTAATCTTGCCATTCTGATCTGTTTTCAACCTGTAAACCCATTTACAATCAACAACGTTAGTATTGGGAACAGGAGGAACTAATGTCCACGTACCATTTCTATGAAGCGCAATCAACTCGTCAGCCATAGCTTGGCGCCATTCTAGGTACTTGTTGGCAACGGAAAAAGAGGTAGGTTCAATAGGCGAGGTGGGGGTAGTGGTGGCAGTATAGGCAGCGGGATCATATCGGTTGGTTTGTTTAGGATTGGGGCGAAGATGAGGAGGCCGAGGTCGAGGGGTTTGAGGTGCTTGGGTGGGGGTGGAATCGGGATTAGGGGAGGGGCCGGGAGTGGGTGCAGGAGTGGGTGAGATGGTTGAGGTGGATATGGTAGGGGGTGAGGGTGGGGGTGTGGGTCCGGGTTGTGATGGTGGTGAGTTGGGTTCGGTTGGAAAACCGGGTGGTGGGTTAGGAAAAATAGAGGTGTATGGAGAATCAGATTGTGACGGGGATTGGGTAGGGGTGGAAGGAGAATAGGGAAAAACATGTTCATTGAAGCGAACATGACGGGCTATGTATATCCGTTCGGTGGAAGGATCAAAGCACCGGTAACCATGGTGAACAGGGCTGTAGCCAAGGAAGACACATGGAGTGGAGCAAAAATCAATCTTGTGACGGTTATACGGACGAAGATAGGGAAAACATTGACATCCAAAAACTCGAAGAAAGGAGTAATCAGGTTTGCGTTTAAAAACATGTTCATAGGGAGATTTATTTGAGGAGACACGAGAAGGTAGTCGATTTATCAAGTACACGGCTGTTTCAAAGGCAAATTGCCAGAAGCGTTGAGGAAGACTGGATTGGGCCAGGAGGGTAAGTCCACTTTCCACAACATGACGGTGACGACGTTCGACAATCCCATTTTGTTCACTTGTATGAGGACAGGAACGACGATGAATAATGCCAAGGTTGCGACAAAAGGTAGTTAGAGGACGAAACTCTCCCCCCCCCCCCCCCCCCAGTCAGATTGGATGCACTTTAACTTGGTGTTAAATTGGCGTTCAACCATTTTAATGAAGTTTGTTAAGACTGTGTAAACATCAGATTTTTGGACTAAAGGATAAAACCACATGTAGCGAGAGTGGTGATCAACACACAACAAAAAAAAACGATAACCATCGAGGGATGGTGTATGCGAATGGCCCCAAACATCACAATAAACTAGATCTAAAAAATTATTGCTACGAAAATTAGAATCAAATAAAGATAATTTTGAAGATTTGCCTAGTTGACAAGAAGAACATAAATTATTTGATAATTTGTCCGAAACAGGTAAAGCACAATGAGAAATAATTGACCGAAAAACTTGAGCATGAGGGTGTCCCAAGCGTTGATGCCAAATGTTCGAGGAAGCTTTGACAGCAGTGAAAGCAACCTTGGGTAGAGACTTGAGCTTAGGAAGACGGATGGAGTACAATCCCTGTTCACTGGGGCCCGTTAGGAGGATAGTGCGTGTAGACTCGTCCTTCACAACAAAATAAGAAGAGTGAAATTCAAAGAAAACATCATTGTCTACACAAAATTTTTGAACGGATAAAAGGTTTTGTTTTAGTTCAGGGACATGAAGTAAATGGGATAATTGGAAGGTTTTGTTAGGAGAGTAAAGTTTTGAGGAGCCAATATGAAAGATGGGTATAGAGTTACCATTACCAACAAGTAAAGAATCGTTACCGAAGTAGGCCTCGGAGTTGTCAAGGCTAGATAGATCTGGAGTGGCATGGTGATTAGCGCCAGTGTCGGGCTTCCAAGTGGATCCTGATTGTGAACCAGCATCGGAGTAGGTAGCATAGTTAGCTTGTGGCGCTGCACGAGATTGGTTAGGCTGGTTAGGACACTGAGAAGGTAGGTGACCAATCCCACATCGGTTACAATGACCATAGACCATGTTTTGGGTAGAAGCCCAAGAGAATTGACGTGTGCTATTACTGTCACGATTGCGAGAGTTGGAGGCAGTTCGTGAGTTGCCACGTGAAGATCCACGAGAGCCGCGACCGGTTGTTATTGAATGACCGTGATCCAAAGTAAGCCTGTGGTCGTGGTGAAGATGTAGGATTTAGTTGATATCCCAATTGAGAGGCCATGAGTTGAAGATTATGAAGCTGCTGCTGAATGGAGTCGAGACTAGGCTGCGGTAGGGGTGTAGAGGCAGTCGGAAAGAGCTGCTGGGCAGGAGAGGCAGTCGCCAGAAAGGCTTGAGGAACTTGCGGATTGGTTGCCAAGATTCTTGTGATCATATAATCATGGTCACTTAATAAACCATGTAGTTCATTGAAGTTGACAGGAGGGGAACGAGCCAAGAGGTTTGCCTTGAGGCCATTGTATTCTTCACGAAGTCCTGCAAGAGTTAGCATAACCAGATCTTTGTCTTTCATTGGTTCGCCTATATTGGCGAGGGCAGTTGCATATTCCTGTGCTCGGCTGAGGTATTCAGCAGGTTTTTCATCACCCTTCATGGTGATTCGAAGCAACTGATTTTTAAGGGTAAATTCATGAGACGAAGTTACCGGGGCATACGCTTGTTCTAAAGACAGCCACACTTCGCGGGAGCTTTTACCCTGAATGTGTTGAAAGGACTCTTCTGACACAGTAGAGATAAGGAGCATACGAATGTGGGCATCATTGGAGACCCATGGTTGGTAGCTTGGATTGTCTGTAGTAGCAGTTCCATTTGTAACCTTCGGTTCTGGACACGGAATAGTGCCATCAATATAGCCAAAAAGATTGTGAGAGGTAAGGAAAGATTCGACCATTGTTCGCCAATAACCATAGTTCGTGGGTTTTAGGGTAAAGGCAAATTTATGAGAGTTGTGGGTCGTCTTTTCTTGATTGGTAAGAGTTAAGATTGCAGCCATGGTGGTAAGGAAGTGAGATTTGTTTGCCGGAGATTTGCGTCGGCCGGTGAGGAAGGGCGTCGGACGTTACTGTTCACGAGGCACTGTTCACGCGCACTGTTCACGCGGCTGTGGGAAAGGGCGCCGGAGGTTGCGCGAGTTGGTGAGGAGATGGCCGGAAGTTGCGTCGGCTGGCTGGTCTTGGAAGGGTTGACGGCTGGATTAGGGTTTGACGGCTCTGATACCAAATCAAACCTTGGGTAAAGGGTTTTTGTTATTGATACTAAAGAGAGAAAATACAAGCCCTATATATAGGGAAAATAATTACACTTAGATACCCTAAGTAATTACACATTAGCACCCTTAACAATGACTAGTCTAACATGGAGGTTGGGTGTTCTACTTATAAACCAAAAAGGCTATATTGCGATAATCACTTTGTGATTCACATAACCAATAACCAGATCTTTCACGAGAGGATGAAGAACATCATCATCTTGTATGTAATCATGTTGTGGGGCCACAAAAGATCTTATGATCATCTAGCATATCCCATTTACACTCGAATCTAGTATCGGCTTTCGGTCATCTTAACATACACCATTATAAAAATCTAACAAAACCAAACTAAACGAACGTAGTCCCACACAGAGTATATTATGGGGATGGTAAGATGTACACATACCTTTTCTTCACTTCAAGGAGTAGAGAAGCTATTTTTGTGTAGACGCTTGGTTTGCCAATAAGTTTGTTGAGAAGAATTTGTGGATTTTTTTTTTGGGGAGGGGGAGGGGGGGATTTTTAGCAACCCTGCCAGAACATGCAAAAAGTGCAACATGAAAGGTTGAATAGTTAATGAAGAGTTTGAGACAATGTAGGGAAAGGAGGCATGACAAAGTAGAGCAAGCAAGTACGATAAACAACATGAAGAATGATTTAAACATGGGACACTAAAGGCATACGTGGAGGTATGAAACAACTAAACGACCTAAAGATGTAGTGCAACAAAACGATAGATCGAGTAAGTGAACCAAAAGACCCTTTGCACGAAAACTACTATCGACTACCCCTAAAGAGGCCCCCTTAGGGTGCATTTGGTATCAGAATAGCTGTCCAGCGCTTGATAAGACAAAACTGGAAACGACAGGACATATAAAATAACCAATTTACTCTTGATGAGTTGTTAATATCTTTTATATATTTTGATTAATTTATGTAATTTATTAAATTATAATAAAATAAATATTTTTTATAACAAAATATATTATTAAAAGTTTTCGTCAAGATGCTTAAAATGACACCAAAATAAAAAGTTTATTTAGTTTCCA
Organism: Arctium lappa; assembly: GCA_023525745.1. Taxonomy (NCBI): domain Eukaryota; kingdom Viridiplantae; phylum Streptophyta; class Magnoliopsida; order Asterales; family Asteraceae; genus Arctium; species Arctium lappa. The sequence continues at coordinate 15,700,152 of CM042064.1, forward strand.
ATTTTTTATACCTTTTATATATATTTTTTATTATTAATATTTAATAAATTACATAAATTAACCAAAATATAGAACTAATTAAAAATAATATTTTAAGGACAATAAGTGAAAGTTTAAAGAACATAAAATATAATAAATATTAAATAATGAATAAAATGTAAAAAGGAGGTGTATTTTATGTTTTAAAAGAGAATTAAGTTCTATTTTGAGGTTATATTAGTAAAATATAGGTCTGTTCTACGTTGTTCCATCCATGGGGGTGAGGTGGAACAAGCCTGTTCCAATTTGCTTCACTATGTTCCAATTTGCTTCACTATGTTCCTGTTTGTTCCACATAAAAGTCCTGCCAAACGTGGAACGGTGTACCAAACGCACCCTTACAGGCCTTACCTAATATGGGTCTTTGATGCCTAGCTGTCGGCTCTCTACTCTCCCTCAACCCACCTTCAACCACTCCAAACCCCTCCCCTGACCACAATAACTACAAGTCTTTACACAAGATCTGCTACCCTATGTATTGATGTAATGTGCGGTAAGTTGTACGTTGCATATCTCTATGCTTCAACTTTAGAAGTGTTACTTGTACGTAGTTTCAACTTATGTAGCGGACTTGTGTAATATTTAGGTGACAATTGAACCCAATAGCTGTAGCAACAACAAAATGATGCAATCAATTGTAAAATGACTATATACAATGTCATGCAACTATCTGTGTGCTCCAAGCCTCCAACCAAATCAAAGAAGATAAACAATTGAGTTATACCGGTCATTATGCCATCAAATGGAACAACATATAACTAATGAACTACTTGGCATGTTTCTACACTTTAACAACTAACTTGGGTATAAAAATCCACCGGTGAAAGTTCAGTTTCTAGTAGTGATCTTCCAAAAATAAAACATGATTATCTTCCAAAAATAAACACAATTTGTTCCAAAATTGTCCTCCATTTAATTTAATTTAATTTCTTTCCTTTTTTATCATTTTATAAGCTCCCATTTAATCATAACCGTTGATAAAAAAATGAATTCAATTAGTAAAATTCTATTGATTCTCAATGAACATATGGAATCCAAAATCATGTCGTCAAATTAATGCAAACCATCATGGTTCATTAACTTAATAATGAGGAAAGTAAACTGATTTTGTTCAAAAAGTACTCGACAATATTAAGATAGGCTAAAGTTGCTTGTAAAGAACCAAGCACAACTTGGAATAATAGCAATAATCACCTACAATTTAAGAACAAGTATAACAATGCACACAAACTGTATACATATACAAGCCCTTCAATAACACATACAAACACCTTTACAAACCTTCATACTCTCCACAAGTACAATTTAGAATTCTTTTAATTTGTCACAAACCCTATCCCAATAATTTTTTGCTAGTAAGACTTTTAAAACTGTGAGTTGAGGGGGTGAGGAGGAGGTGAAGGCTGAGGAGGAGGTGTGATGAGCAATTAAGGATGGACATGGTGGTCTTAGGCATTTCCTGCCATGTTCGAGGACATGATCTCTGATAGCAGTACGTGGAGATGGAAGACTAGGGTAGCATTTTAGATGTGGGGACCTATAGCTCGTGTGGTTGGCAAAAGGGAGTTGGAGAGGCTTTTTTTTTGGGGGGGGGTAGAGGGCTTGCAGTTTAGGCAGGTTGTGTTCTTGCTTGATTTGCTCGGTGTGTTTTTTGTTGTACTTGCTCTATGTGTGTTTCATCTTACCTTTCTTTGTGTATGTTTTTGTTGTACCTACTTGTTATTTGTTTCTTATTTTTCCGGTTATGTGGTCACCATGTGGTGATCATTCTGCATGCCTACTCACACTCTTGCCCAAGTTGGCATCTTCACGGAAACAACCTCATTATGTCTGCGGTAGAGGTTAGGTTAGCGTACATCTCATCCTCCCCGTACCCTACTTTTGAGTGGGATTTACTGGGTCTGTTTGGTTTGGTTTGGTTTACTTTTAACAAAGTTCTTAAGCTACAATATAATCTCAAAAAGCCTTTATGGTTGCTGTAAAAAGTCAAAACGTTTCACTCTAGATGTAATTTGGGACTTTATCTTAGTGTTTTAGAACATGTTCATGATGATCAGTTAACACCAAGAGGGTTTCTGAGTTAACACCAAGAGGGTTTCTGCTGCATGTTGAGGAAAAAAGTAAATTGTTTACAAAATCATCATTAATAGATAAATGATATGGTTCACCCTCCTTCCTTTTAAACTTACTGTTCATTGTCCTCTACATCGAGATTGGGTGGGTTGACCTGCCATCCCACTTAACTATCAAAGTCATGCATTGCTTCTGGTAAATCAGTAGGTTCTTGGCTGTCATACCACCTCGAACCCAACTAAATGTCATCGTGGCAAATCAATGGCTGACTGGGTTGACCTGTCTTCCCACTTAACTATCAAAGTCATGCATTGCTTCTGGTAAATCAGTAGGTTCTTGACTGTCATACCACCCCGAACCCAACTAAATGTCATCGTGGCAAATCAGTAGGTTCTTGGGAGTTTGTAAGTGGCTCAACATGTAAATCCTGTCAGCCACCACACATATGGCTGACTTTATCATGGTCAACAGTGGTAAGATGATGATGAAATCCAATCAAAGGTTGTGATTCATGTCTCTTACTTGTTGCCTCTTTTAGCCTTGGAAGGTTGTGGTGTGGTCCCTTGCTTGTGGCATGTGCCCACTGTGTGCAATGGCTACTGCCATTTGGCTTACAAGCAGTTTCACTTGGCCCTCGACTTTCAAACTTTTAATTGCAATCAAACCATAAAATTTGTTACTATACTTTTTGTCACAAAATTCTAGTTTGTAAAGAATTACACGAATCCTCAAAAGTTTGTGGTCAAAGTTCCCCAACCCTACTTTCGAGCGGGATATACCTGGTATGTTTAGTTTTTACTCTGATGCTTCAGTCAATTCGTTTGTGCTTTGTTCTTTTCCTGGCTCACAGTCATGTTCATGCATTGTTTCCTTTGGTTGCTGGCTTGCTGCTAATGCGAAAGGCATCATTGGCTATTTTGCTCTCTGTTTTTCCTGTGTGATTGGAACATGTAAAGGAGATGACTTATTCAAGTTTGGAACATTAGGGCTTTAGTTTTGAAGATTCGGATATGTTTATCTTGGCAACTGTGCATGATTGATATGTATGATCACACTTGAGGAGGCTTGTTAGAAGATAGATATATGATGTATCAGGCTTGGTATTAGGTTGTTTCAGTGGTTTAATTACAGCAAACCCTAAATGTGTTCCAGACACTGCATTTTTTTTTTACTAGATACTGTTGTTGTATATAGTATATGTTAGCATTTATAAATTCTGGTTCTATATTCCATCATGTGTATGATAAGCACTTGATATATATTTGCTTGAACAGGTCCTGTGGTCTTGCTTTGATAGACTCGAGCTTAGTCCATCAACCGTCAAGAATGTCCTCCTACTTGGTTACTCTAATGGTTTTCAAGTACTTGATGTCGATGATGGTTCTAATTTTAGCGAATTGGTTTCAACTCGTGATGATCCAGTCACATTTCTACAAATACAGCCAATGCCTGAAAAGTCGGAGGGTCATGAGGGATTCAAGATGTCACACCCCTTGCTATTGGTTGTGGCTAGTGAAGATACAAGGCTTTCAGGTCTGTCATATAATGAGCGAGATGAATCTCAGATGGAAAAGTCCACATACTCTCCTAGAGCTGTTCGGTTTTACTCGTTAAGGTCACACAGTTATGTTCATGTTTTGAGATTCAGGTCTACTGTGTATATGGTTAGATGCAGTCCACGAATAGTCGCTGTAGGTCTTGCTTCACAAGTAAGTACCCATCTACATCGACTTTTAATTTTATCTTGGTTTCCTGATTTCACTTATGAAATTTCCCTGTCATTTTATGTCTAATTCAGTTCCCAACTTATTTGAGAATGGAGCTGTGCTGAGTATAGTTGTCGAAGTTAACTTTTTGTTAACCTTGAGTTCAGATTGATGCAATAAAGTGATCTCTAGAAAAGGCATGGATCATATTAAAATTTTATTTCTTTAATTTTAAAGGAATGTCATGGAACTGTTAACCAGATTTATTAATAAGTGTCGACCTTAGATGGCTACAAGACTCTAAAACCTGTATAGTATCAGATTAGCTTGTGATACAATCTCATGTCATTTATGTTGTTTTTTCATGGCAGATATATTGCTTTGACGCACTTACTCTTGAAAACAAATTTAGCGTGCTCACTTATCCAATATCTCAGTTGGGAGGACAAGGACTCTCTGGGATTAATATTGGTTATGGGCCAATGACTGTGGGACCTAGGTGGCTGGCTTATGCTTCCAACAATCCATTGTTAACAAACACGGGACGCCTAAGTCCTCAAAATCTAAGCCCTTCCCCAGGTGTAAGTCCTTCAACCTCACCTGGCAGTGGAAGTTTGATGGCTCGATATGCCATGGAATCCAGCAAGCAGTTGGCTACTGGGCTTATTAATCTGGGAGACATGAGCTACAGAACTTTGTCAAAGTATTGTCATGAGCTTCTCCCTGATGGTTCCAGCTCTCCCATTTCATCAAACTCTAGCCGGAAAGCTGGTAGGGCTGTGGCTCATTCAACAGAAAATGCTAATGCTGGAATGGTAAGACTTTTGTAATTTGATATTTTCGTAATCAATTAAATAATATATAAGTATTAGATTTCACTTGCACTTAAATACAAGTGTTTGACAGGAAAATTAATTTTGATTTCAGTCATGCAAGGCATTCCCTGTTTTCTGCTTGTCTTTAGGATGTTTGCCAAACATTATGTCTGTCGTATTTGAAGACCGAACATCTGACAAGCTATGTAATATAGCAATGAGATTCTTATTTTTCCCTTTCCTTGTTCTTTTTTAAGGTTTTTGTGTTGTTAGCTGCATTTCTCTGGTATTTTGGTATAAAAAACTCAAAAGCAAGCTCTCATGCACATCTAATTACGCTTTATCAAGTTTTTAAGATAGACGCACACTTGTTAGGTCCTCAACTATTCTTGTAGGTGGTTGACTATCAAAATAGATGTGCAATAAGAGTTGCACTTTGCTCTTTACAGTACCTTTAAATCTTTACATGGCCCATGTGGGAAAAACATCGATGTGAGAGTTCCATTTGTGGTATACATTAGCTAGGAAGGATGGGAAGTGTGCTTGTATTAGGTGTATGGATAATGGATCTATCATTTAAAACATATAAAATCTGCATGAGGGCTGCACCGCACACATATCTATGTGTGTGTTATAAATATAATAGTCAAAGCATTGTAATTTAACACGTAAACATAATCACAATATTTGAACTATAATCTGTCAAAGTACTTGCTTATTAAACTCTACTGTAATTCCATAAGACACTAACACATAGACAACTACAAGTATTAAGAAAAATTGAACAAGAAACGAAAAGGAAATAGAGATAATAGTGGACATGTAGCAGAAATAATGAGCAGAGGGGATGAGTATGTATGAGTGAAGAAATTGAGAGAAGGTAAATTCTGAATTATAAAGGGAAAAACACTAATTATTTGGAGAATTGAAGAGTGAATGTTTTATGTGCAAGGTAAATTCTGAGCAGACGCGGTTAGACATGGCGTCTTTTGGCATTTCCGAGGACATGGTCTCTGCTAGGAGTTATTGGAGGCACAAGTTACGAGTAATAGATTAGTGGGGAGAATCTGTAGTTACCTTAGACGAGAGGAAGGGTTCTGGAGATGATGGGGATAAGATTAGGGAGCTAGCAGATAGATCTTTGTCCTAGGTTCAACTAGGGGTGTCTAGGTCTTTCTATATTTGTTATGTTTTCTTATACGTGCTTTTGTTTATATATTTTGTTTGTTGTTTGTCTCTGTTTTGATTGTTGCTGCTTCTACCAACTCATTTCCAATTTTTAGCACATGCATTCATATTTCCAACTTCTTCTTATGTTCTTTATCCATAGTTTTTTTGAGTAAGCTTTCTTTTTGCACACTATGCACAAGCTGGTGGTCTTCACTGGAACAACTGCTCTACTCTTTGCGGTAGAGGTGAGGTCTATGTACATTCCATTCTCTCAGACCCCATCTTGGGGTGGTTACTGGGCTTATTTCGTTTAGTTATTCAAAGTGTTGTGTTTCCTTCCTGAACCTGTAGGTATTTGAAGCCTTGAAATCATTACTTAAACCTGTTAAGACCCTAAGACAATTCAAGCTGTTTCTGAGAGCCATATGAGTTTCCGAGGCCAATTGGAGCCTTGCCAATTCAACTGAGGCGTATCCATGGACCATGTTACTTTTCTAATTTTAGTAAATCGTGCGTGCATGGTGGGCATCAGGGTACACCAAGTGCGGATGGGTTGTTTGAAGTCAAATTCAGTACTTTCTAGCTCTATATAATTATTTTTGGCTGTAAACCTTTTTATGGAAGTCGATGTGGATGATATAATCTTGCTGGAGTTCAATATCCTAAAGGAGGGTTTGATGTTTAATTTACTGTTAGAATTATTCATGCAATAGTTCTTATTTGAATCGTATCATTGCAGGTTGTGATTAAAGATTTTGTATCTAGAGCAGTTATTTCACAATTTAGGGCCCATACAAGTCCCATATCTGCACTATGTTTTGATCTGAGTGGGACTCTTTTGGTCACTGCATCAATACACGGGAACAATATCAATATTTTTCGAATCCTTCCGTCCTTCTCGCAAAACGAATCAGGCTCCCGAAACTTCGATTGGAATTCTGCTCATGTGCATCTTTACAAGCTTCATCGTGGAATGACTTCTGCTGTGTGTTTTCCCTCTTATTTTTTCTGGTTCTGTTTTTGTTCCAGTATTTGAGCTGTCAGATTGATTATTTGGTGATCTAACTTTTTGTTTTCTTAACAGGTGATACAAGACATTTGTTTTAGTAACTACAGTCAATGGATAGCTATAGTTTCATCTAGGGGCACATGCCATATTTTTTTATTATCTCCTTTTGGTGGTGAGACTGGTATTCAGTTGCAAAATTCCAAAAGCATTGGCCGAACTCTCTCAGCTTTTGTCTCGGTACCTTGGTGGTTTACTTCGTCTTTCATGAAAGATCAATCTTTATCACCACCAGCCCCAGCAGCAATCACTCTGTCAGTAGTTAGCAGAATAAAAAATAACTTTGGGTGGATTAATACGGTAAGCAGTGCTGCATCAGGAAGGGTATCTGTGCCACCTGGTGTCATTGCAGCCACTTTCTACAGTTCTGTGTGTCACAATTCGGAACCTGCCGTCTCAAATGCCGATATCTTGGAGCACCTTCTGGTTTACACTCCATCTGGTTACGTGATTCAATATGAGTTGTTGCCTTCTATAGGAAGAGAGCAAGGAGAACTTCCTTCGAGGGTGGGGACTGCTTCACAGGTGCAGGCCCAAGATGAAGACTTGCGGGTGAAAGTCGAACCAATTCAATGGTGGGATGTTTGCCGGAGAACAGATTGGCCAGAAAGAGAGGAGTTTATTGGTGGGGCTGCTTCTAGGGGACACAATCCAGCAGCAACTGTCATGACTAATTCTGATGAGGAAGATATTACTGTGGAGAAAGATTCAATTAAACACCAAGAACGATCGCGCTGGATTCCTCATGCTGAGGTGCAAATGAGGTCTGGGAGAGTTCCAGTTTGGCAAAAGTCCAAGGTACTATTTACAAATCTGTGATGTTCTAAGTTGGTATTGTGCAAAACTGCTTATGATCTCATCCTGTTATGCAGATATATTTCTATGTGATGGCCCCACAGTTATCTGAAGAGCTAAATGTCAGTGGAGAGGTTGATATTGAAACAATTCCAGTGCGTGAGGTTGAAGTTAGGCAGAAAGATTTGCTGCCTGTCTTTGACAGCTCTTCTGTGGTCCATTCGGGTTGGACTGATAGCCGGTAGTCTCACATGGATCTTTTATCTGATTATTTTTGTATTATTTCATCGCAACATCATCATAATATCGGTAACTTTAGACTCTTAGAGCCGTTTACCAAACGCTTACCGGGTAAGCGCTTGCCACCAAGAGTCACCATTTATCTTATTGGGTAACATTCTCAGCTACCAAAATGGATTGTTGGTAAGTGTTTTTTACCCGGTAAGCACTAACCGGGTAAGAGTCTTCTTTCTCACTTACCGGACAAGAACCTCAGATTTTGCCATGCCTCTTACCGGGTAAGATTCTTGGTTCTTGTCAAACTTATCCAATAAGGTAAATGACCCGGTAAGCGTTTGGTAAACGGCCCCTAACCAAACGCTTACCGGGTAAGAGCTTGCTAGCAAGAGTCACTATTCTTCCTTACCTTATTCTGTAACATTCTCGACCATCAAAATGGATTGTTGGTAAGTGTCTCTTACCCCTGTAAGGGTTAACCGGGTAAGAGTCTTCTTCCTCACTTACCGGGTAAGAACCTCGGTTTTTATCATGCCTTTTACCGGGTAGGATTCTCTGTTCTTGCCAAGCTTATCTAGTAAGGTAAATGACCTGGTAAGCGCTTACGGTAAACGGCCTCTTAGACACATACATATTGGCATATATGTTGTATATTTATGTTCATTAGTGGTAATGCCACTTAGGGTTCCCTCAGAGTTCATTTATATCTTTCCTTGATCTGTTTATCTTATACTCTGTTTATTACGACTTTGTTGAATAGGAAAAAGTTGAAATCTACTTGTTGTCTGTTAGAATGTAAAATTATGTATTTAGGCCCATTAGCCCATAGGCCCTTAGGGTTTCTCTCTTCTAGGGTTTCCTTTTCTTCTATGTTTCTGGTCTATATATATGTGTACCTTTTCATTGTTGATACAAGAAGTAAATAATATAATCTCTGATTACATGGTATCAGAGCCGCCGCTTCTAAAACCCTAATAGCTGCCACTCCCAAAACCCTAATAGCAGTCGTCCCACTTTCTACAATCCTCCGGCGTGAACAGTGTTTCACGTGAATAGTGCTCCGGCGTGAACAGTGTTTCGCATGAATAGTGCTCCGCGTGAACAGTGTTTCGCGTGAATAGTGCTCCGGCGTGAACAGTGTTTCACATGAATAGTGCTCCGGCGTGAACAGTGTTTCGCATGAATAGTGCTCCGGCGTGAACAGTACTCCCGAATTTTTGGTACGTTTTTTTTTGGATCGAAGATTTTTCTCGTTTTATTTCATTCTTGTTCGTCTTGTGGCACCCTGTGAGTGCGCTGTTCGTTTTCATTTGTGTTCGTCGGTTTTCTGGCACCCTGTGAGTGCATTCTCTGTCCAACTTTGACTTTCTGGTTCGTGATTCATTGGAAGATGACTGGAGAAAACAAACCCTCTGGTAGTAACAGTGGTCCACGGGTACCCGAGATACTTCCAGTAAACGTTAGACTCACTGACAACAAGCTTAATGGCTCCAACTTCTTTGAGTGGAGCAAGACCATTCGTATCTATCTCCGAAGTATGGGAATGGGTTCTCATCTCACATCTGATCCTCCTAAAGGTAATGATTCCGATTCCGACTCATGGTTACAAAGTGATGCTCGTTTGTACTTGCAAATTATCAACACCATTGAGCCTTCTGTTTCGTCTCTGGTTAGTCACTGTGAATACGTGAAGGAACTTATGGATTATCTTGATTTTTTATATTCTGGACAAAGTAACATCTCTCGAATCTATAGTGTGTGTAAGTCTTTTCATCGTGGAGAACAACAGGACCGCTCACTCACTACTTATGTCATGGAGTTCAAGAAAGTATATGAGGAGCTTAACTCTCTTCTTCCATTAAGTGATGATGTCAAAGCCATGCAGACTCAGAGAGAACAAGTGGCTGTTATCAGTTTCTTGACTGGCTTACGACCAGAATTCGACTCTATCAGATCTCAGTTCTTGAATGAATCTGCTATCCCTTCTCTTCAAGAAACATTTGCTCGTGTTCTTCGGAATGAGAATATTCAGTCTTCACAAACTTTGGATCACAACAGTGCGTTGGTTAGTCGAGGGGGATTCCGTAGGGGCTCTCGAGGAGGATTTCGTGGGGGTCATAGAGGGGGCTCTAGAGGTGGCCACAGTGACCGACCAACTGACTCACGGACTACTATTCCAGATTCTGATAATGTTGAGTGTTACTACTGTCATGAGTTCGGTCACACCAAACGTACTTGTAAGAAGCTTTTGGCCAGGCACCCGAGGAGCTCATCAGCACATGTTGCCTCTGCCTCGGATAGTACGGTAACTATACCTGCGGAAGAATATGCTCGGCTTTTAGGGACTGAGAATTCCACTGCTCCGACTGCTGCATTTGCTGAGACAGGTAACTCTAGTACATGCCTATTATCTTCTGCCTCCAAATGGGTCATTGATTCAGGTGCTTCAGATCACATGACAGGTAATCCCACTCTCTTCTCCAATTTCAATAAACATACGTCTCCATCACATGTCACAATTGCTGATGGGTCTACCCCACCTGTCCTTGGTTCTGGCACCATTGATCTTACCCCATCTGTTTCGTTATCTTCTGTACTGAGCCTACCCAATTTCTCGTTCAATTTGTTATCAGTCAGCAAAATTACCCGTGCTTTAAATTGTTGTGTCTCATTCTTTCCTGATTTCTGTGTCTTTCAGGATCTGTCGACGAAGAGGATTATTGGTAAAGGGCGGGAAACTGACGGCCTATACATATTTGAACATCAGATACCCTACTCTTTGTCCTGTTCCAACTCATCGTCTCCGCTTGAAGTTCATTGTCGATTAGGTCATCCTTCTTTACAGAATTTGAAGAAGTTGTGTCCTGAGTTTTCTTCTTTATCTTCTCTACAGTGTGAGTCGTGTCAGTATGCCAAACATCAACGTATTCATTTAAGTCCTAGAGTCTGTAATAAGCGGGCCTCGTCCCCATTTGAGTTAGTCCATTCTGATGTTTGGGGACCTTGTCCTGTTACTTCAAAACTTGGATTTAAGTATTTTGTTACTTTTGTTGATGATTACTCTCGCACTACATGGCTTTACTTTATGAAAAATCGATCTGAGGTGTTTACACATTTTTGTTCACTCTATGCTGAGATTAAAACACAATTTAAAGTCTCCATTCAAACTCTTCGTAGTGATAATGCAAAAGAATATCTGTCTCAAACATTTCAGTCATATATGCTTCAAAATGGTATTCTTCATGAGTCTTCCTGTGTTGACACACCAGCTCAAAATGGGGTTGCAGAACGAAAGAATCGTCATCTGTTAGAGGTGGCCCGTGCTCTATTATTTCAGATGACTGTTCCAAAACTCTTCTGGGCTGATGCTATTGCTACCGCTTGTTTTCTCATCAACCGAATGCCCTCTGTTGTTTTGAATGGAAGAAGTCCTTTCTCGGTTCTGTTTCCTACAAAGTCATTGTTTCCTGTCGACCCAAAGATCTTTGGTAGTACGTGTTTTGTCCGTGATACCCGACCACACATAACTAAGTTAGATCCAAAGTCTCTGAAATGTGTCTTTCTTGGTTACTCTCGACTTCAAAAAGGGTATAAGTGTTTTTCTCCCACGCTTAATCGTTACATTGTATCTCTAGATGTTACATTCCATGAGAATATACCTTTCTTTCCGGTGTCCACTCTTTGCAACCCAAGAGATAGTGATGATTTGTTGATATATACCGTACCGGTTCTCGAGTCTCCTATCCTATCCGACTCCACACAGGCTCAAGATCCTGCTAAACCACCAATCGTTCATGTGTATAGTAGGCGGCAACGACCTACGTCAGATCCTGACCCTATACCATCTTCGTCTTCGTCTGCAGATCCGCCTATTGATGATCCTCTTGCCTCGAGTGATCCACCACCTTCCGATACACAGGATCCTGATCTTGATGTCCCCATTGCCCTTCGGAAAGGTAAGCGCTCATGTACTTACCCTATTTCTTCTGTTATTTCCTATGATAAACTCTCTTCACGTTCTCGCTCTTTGATCTCTACACTTGATTCTTTTTCTATTCCTAAGACGGTTGGTGAAGCTTTGACCCATTCTGGATGGCGGGATGCTATGATTGATGAGATAAATGCTCTCGATCATAATGATACATGGGACTTGGTAGAGTTACCTGCAGGCAAAAAGGCAATTGGTTGCAAATGGGTATTCACTGTGAAAGTTAATCCAGATGGATCCGTGGCTCGTTTGAAAGCTCGGTTGGTAGCCAAAGGATATGCTCAAACTTATGGGGTCGACTACTACGAGACTTTTTCTCCTGTGGCCAAGGTACCCTCTATCCGCCTGTTTATTTCATTAGCCGCCACTTACGACTGGGTACTACACCAACTGGATGTGAAAAATGCCTTCCTGCATGGTGATTTACATGAGGAAGTTTATATGGAGCAACCACCTGGATTTGTTGCTCAGGGGGAGTCTGGCAGAGTCTGTAAGTTGCGTAAATCATTATATGGTTTAAAGCAATCCCCTCGTGCTTGGTTTGGACGGTTTAATGCTGTAGTAACCGAGTTTGGCTTACGGAGGAGCTCTTATGACCATTCTGTTTTCTTTACTTCGTCCTCTTCTGGATGTATTCTATTAGTAGTGTATGTTGATGACATTGTGATTACCGGGAGTGATGAGATTGGGATCAAGAAGCTGAAAGATTTTCTTGCGTCTCGGTTTCAAACAAAGGACCTAGGTCCTTTAAAATACTTCTTGGGAATTGAAGTATCTCGTAATCGGAAAGGGATCTGCTTGTCTCAACGGAAATATTGTTTGGATGTATTGAATGACTCTGGGATGATTGAAACAAAACCGTGTGAGGCCCCAATGATTCCGAACATGAAATTGAAAGCAGACGATGGAGATCTACTTGAGGATCCAGAAAAGTACAGAAGAATTGTGGGAAAGCTAAACTACCTGACGATTACACGTCCTGACATCGCTTTTCCAGTAAGTGTTGTAAGTCAGTTTATGTCATCCCCAAGAACTCCACATTGGGAGGCTGTTAGGCATATACTGAAGTACCTAAAGCATGCCCCTGGCCTTGGCATTCTTTATCAAAATCACGGCCATCATGTCATAGAAGGGTTTACAGATGCCGATTATAATGGGGATCCTACGAACAGGCGGTCTACGACAGGCTATTGTGTGTTGGTTGGAGGGAATCTGGTCTCGTGGAAGAGCAAGAAACAGAATGTCGTTTCCCGGTCAAGTGCTGAATCTGAATACAGGGCTATGGCTCAAACCACTTGTGAGTTGATATGGTTGCGTAATCTACTAGGTGAACTTGGGTTTGCTCAAAGTAAACCGATGAATCTATATTGTGATAATGAGGCTGCTATCCACATTGCAAACAATCCCGTGTTTCATGAGAGAACAAAACATATCGAAGTGGACTGTCATTTCACTCGTGAAAAGCTAGAAGATGGAACCATCTCAACTCCCTTTGTTCGAACAGGAAGTCAACTTGCAGATGTCTTTACCAAAGCTTTACCTGGTTCGCGAATCTCTTCTATTTGTAACAAGCTGGGCATGATTAACATCTATGCTCCAGCTTGAGGGGGAGTGTTAGAATGTAAAATTATGTATTTAGGCCCATTAGCCCATAGGCCCTTAGGGTTTCTCTCTTCTAGGGTTTCCTTTTCTTCTATGTTTCTGGTCTATATATATGTGTACCTTTTCATTGTTGATACAAGAAGTAAATAATATAATCTCTGATTACATTGTCCAAGTATTAGACTTGTGTACGCTGCTGAAATATCATAGAGCAGTATGACTATAGATTATACTAGCAAGCTTTTTCTCCCGTGATAATTTTGCAAACTCCTTTGGGTTGTCTAGAGTAGGAACTGGGATTATGACCAAGACTGATATAAAACTGCTATAGAAGCATTTAATATGAAACATGACTATTCAGTGATGGAGCTTGTGCCACTCCAATTAATGTTGAATGGTATATTTTTCCACTAATCAAGATCAAATCATCTCTAAAGATGAAAAAGGCACATATGTGCGCATACCAAATAATAGTTCAAGTTACACACTCCTATAATTCATTTACTCTGTAGAAAATTTATTTTATTGATGTCAAATAAAACATTATTGCGAAGTTCACTGGAAATATCCAAATGGTAGTCTAAGCTAATATCATGCACAGGATGCTTTGGGCATGAATTCCAGTCGGTGAGTATTACTCGTTCTTTTGGGTGGGAAATATTCAACAAATGTGATAGACTTCCTATTCGATTCACCTATGCAAGGAGGGGCAAAAGGAATATTTAATTGAGCATCGTTTGCAGAATGGTTCTTTTTGGTTAGAGAATATTCTGTTTCTTTATTCCACTTTCCGTTTCCGTTTCCATTTCCACTTCCTTTCCATTTCCACTTCCTTTTATATAGAGTAGGTTTGGGGGAGAAGAGGGCGATATAGTAGTTTGGCGACAGCCTTTGGGAGAGCTTCTAGTCTCTCTAATCTCGAATACTAGAATTTCCTTATGTTTTTTTCTTGAATTCCATCGAAAACCCTTGTCGATCGAATTTGTGGGGCAACATTTGATATCAGAACATCGATTCGGGAAACAATGCCGAGATCAGTAACCTCACGAGTCGAAGAGGTGGACGAAAGTCTAGGGATGTACGTTCCAGGCTAAGGTGTCATTGATAGAGGAGCATGTGTAGACTAAGGCTAAGGTGTCATTGATAGAGGAGCATGTGTAGACTATGATGCAACATATGACTACGTTTCTACAATTGCAAGAGGAGAATGCAGGGAGAGGGAGATGGAATGACAAATCATTACAAAACGAGGGCAAATGGGGGACAATTCTTCATTTCTTCGCCATCAAAGGCCGACGGTTGGAGATGCCTACCTTTGACGGCAATGACCCTGATGGTTGGTACGTGCAGAACGCTATTGCTTGTTGAATCGACTAACAAATGAAAGAGAGCTTGGAGGTGGCGGTCATCACAGTTGTAGGTGATGCGTTAAAGTGGTACCAATGCCGACCAATCATCCGATGGGAAGAATTATCAATGTCGATCTTGAAACCGTTCAGATCCATATTTGAAGGGACCCTTTGTGAGCAACTTTTGGCCCTTAAACAAAAAGGTACGGTCGCTGATTATCGAAAACAATTTGTATCATTGGCAGCACCCCTTGATAATGTTTCGGAAGAAGTATTCATGAGCCAATTTTTCAATAGGTTAACCCGGTAGTACGAGCGGAGGTTAGGATGATGTCCTTAAATCAATATGAGTGAAGCCATGGAACTAGCATCTGGAATCGAAGAAAAGAATAACATGGTTAACCGAAATAGGAATCAGAGTTCGTGGGGGACAAAGAAAATGGGGGGTTCACGTTCTGACTATAAATTGCATGAAATAGAGGAGGGCCCTTCTAACATAATGACGGGGATAGGGGGAAAAGAACATTGACGATTTTTGGATAGTGAGCTACAGAAGAGGTCATAGTGTCTATGCTATAGGTACGATGAGAAATATGCACTGGGGCACAAGTGCCGAAGGAAAGAAGTTAATGCCCTGATGTTATATGAAGAGGAAAGCCAGGATGACGAAGAGAGTAGGTTGGAAGACCCAACACTTGTACAAGAAGAATCGAAGGTGGAAGTGCATTTTAACTCGGTTGTGGGACTCACCAACTCAAAAACCATAAAGTTAAGATTGTTGAGGGGCAGAAAGTAGTCGTGTTAAGCGACAGTAGGGCAACTCACAACTTCATCTCCAAGGCGTTGGTTGCATGCCCTCACTTACCCACAACGACATATGGGATTACCATGGGTACAACCGGTACACGAATTTCTGTTAAAGGAGAAGGGGTGTGCAAAGGGATCGAACTTAGTCTGTCAGGTATTGATCTCATTGAAGAATTCCTTCCCATGGAGCTTTGAAACTCGGATGCCATATTGGGTATACGATGGTTGGAAACTCTGGGGGCCACTTACATAAACTAGAAGACGCAAGTAATTAAATTCAAAATCGGGTCAGAATCGATAACACTGAAGGGTGAGTCATCCTTGGATAAGACACTAATCACAATGAAAGCAATGGGTAGACTTAGGGGTGTTAAAAAAACCGTTGGACCGCTCAAACCGGTCGAACCAAGTCAAACTAGACCGTTTTTGGCGGTTTGAGCGGTCTGGCGGTCCGGTCTGGTCTGGAAAATTGTCAAACCGGGCGGTCCGGTCCGGTCTGCGGTCTGGAGGTTTTTTTGGGCGGTTTGGACCAAACCGACCGCCAAATATATTAATATATATTTTTTATTTTTTTATATATACCTTTATTATAAACAATAGATGATATAAAACCCAAATGTCCAAGTATATACAAAAAGGCCCAAGGTATTTTAAAATATTGAAATCTTTATGGATTGTGGAATACAAAGAACGGAAAAATGAAGAAGTGAAGCCATTGATTTTATTTGCACTTTGCATATTACTTTTTTAGTGTTTTGTCTTCGGATATTTAGTTAACTTTTGTGGACTTTGTTCTTTATTTCAAATAGACTCAAGCCAACGAGCATTTAAAATTCAAAGTTTTATATGTTTTTATGTTTAAACTTAAAAGTCCACTAAAAGGCCCAAACCGCCTAAACCGGTCGACCAAACCACCTAAACCGCGGTCCGACTTGACCGGTCTGGGCACTTGATGTCAAGCCGCTCGGTTTGAAAAATCAATAAACCGCCACTTGCGGTTTGGTTTGTGGTCTGAGGGGTTAAACCGCCCAAACCGGACCGCGAACACCCCTAGGTAGACTTTTAAAACACGAAAAACAAGGAGTGTTGGTAGAATTGGATCGTTGGATACGACTGAGCATAAGAGGGAGCATGGTTTTCAAAATCTTTCGAGGCGTACGCCTTGAGGCGGTCCAAAACCGCTCATGAAACGGTGCCTCGAGGTTTACACACAAATACACATATATATGTATATTATATACATATACACGCCTCGAGGCTTACGCCTCGCCTCGTAGAGGGAAAACGCCTCGAGTCCCGATTGATTGTGATTTCTAAAACTATGAGAGGAGCAGTGGCATGTGGAGTTGGACTGAGTAATGCGAGAGTACATGAAGTGTTCAATGCACCTAATGGATTATCGCCTACAAGGGGCATGGGGAACAACATCGTCTTAAAAGCAGGGAGTGGACCGGTAAGCATTTGACCCTATCATTACGCTCATTATCAAAAGGATGAAATCAAACGGTTAATTAAAGAGATGTTAGACACCGGGATCATCCGCAAGAGCAGCAACCCTTTCTCTAGTCACGCCTTACTAGTCAAAAAGAAAGATGGGAGTCTGAGGTTTTGCGTAGACTGCCGAGCCCTCAACAAATGTACGATACCCGCTAAATTTCCCATACCAGTCGATGAATTGTTGAACTGTTTGGGCCAGCAGTATTTTCAAAGTTGAATCTGAAGTCGGGTACCATCAAATTCACATGAAGGTCGAGGACAGGCCTTGGGATTGGGGAAAATGGTTACATTGGGCAGAGTATTGGTATAACACGACATATCATGCTGGACTCACATGTTCCCCTTTTAGAATGCTTTACGGTAGAGACCCTCCAGCCCTTCTCAAGTATAAACATGAGTCCACAAAGGTCCAAGTAGTGGATCATTTGGTCAGTGAACAGAAGAGATTCTGGATGAGGCGAGAATGAAGCTGCTAAAGGCTCAACTACGGATGAAACAGCAGGCCAATTTGGGGCATCAGGACGATTCTATGGGTGGCCTAGTATTCGTGAAACTTAGAGCGTACAGACAGCAGTCTTTGATTACACACCAGAGTAGAAGCTAGTAGCCAAATTCTATGGGCCATTTCGTGTCTTGTAAAAGGTAGGAACTGTGGCATATTAGCTGGAGTTGCCCCCATCAACAAGCATCCATCCAGTTTTTTCACATCTCAAAGTTAAGGAGGGCCAATGGATCATATATTGCCTTAAGCATCATTCCCGCTTAAATCTATGAAGACATGGCATTTAGGCAGAATCTGAAGCTGTCCTAGATGTGCGACAACAGCAGATGGGGGTTAATGGCAGTCAGGGGGAAGTGTTGATCAAGTGGCAGGGGTTAGGCGAGTTTGGAGCAACTTGGGAGCATTACGAGGCCGTCGAAACTCGATTTCCAGACTTCCACTTTGAGAACAAGGTGTGACTGTTGGGGCAGGGTATTTATAGACCCCCTATTTGATTCACCTATGCAAGGAGGGGCAAAAGGAACATTTAATTGAGCATCGCTGGCAGAATGGTTATTTTTGGTTAGAGAATATTTTGTTTTCTTTTTCCATTTCGGCTTTCTGTTCCCATTTCCATTTCCACTTCCTGTTTTGCATAGGGAATAAAATAGAGTCGGTTTGGGGGAGAAGAGGGGGATTTGGAGTAACTTGGCGACAGCCTTTGGGAGAGCTTCCAGTTTCTCGAATATTGGAATTTTCTTCGGTTCTTTTGTTGAATTCAATTGAAAACCCTTGACGATCGAATCTGTGGTGCAACAAAATGATTTAGTAGTGTAATAGACATTTGCTACAACGTATATCGATTTTGTCTGTTGATGCCTTCATTATGTTTAAAACTTTTGGACATAAGACTCCTCACGTGGCCATAGGCTTGTGGAATTCTGAGAAAATCCTTTGTTAATATCTTTAAATCCTGATTTTAGCCCTTCCCCAAGTATGTTGATTCATCTGAGTAGCAAGAATGGGGTTTTATTAGCAGGACCGAAGTTGGTACTTTCTCTAGAGATAGCAGCCTTGGAACAATTTGTTTTTGTTACAGTTTCTGTTGGTTGTATATGATACATGAGTATAATTCCAGATGCAAAAGAAAGCAGGTAATTTTAACTGGCATTAGTGTAGTTGCTTCTTTCTACTCCAATTTTCATACACTCATTCTTAATCTAAATGTTCAAATGCTCGTTTCATTCTGCATTTTTAAGGTAAGTGCAGTTTGATAATTCTGGTTATAATCAATATCATATTTAACTTGAGTACCTATTCTACACAAGATGAGCATCTTCCTTCTTTGAGGTAGAGATCTAAGGGCGTGTTTGGTTTGCGTGATTGGAATGGATTTAGAGGGATTTGGATTTCAAATCCATTCCAATCTTGTGTTTGGTTTGCAGGAATGGAATTTGTTGACCGGATTTGAAATCTTTTGACCTTTTTAAAATCCTTTACCTAATAGATTTGAAATTCCTTTGCAATAGGTTGGGATTTCAAATCCCCCCAAATCCAAATCCAAATCCAAATCCCTCCAAATCCAAATCCTTACTTGAAATCCAATCCATTCCATTCTAATCCCGCAAACCAAACGCGCCCTAAGTATATGTTGAAATGGAGACTATTATACATAAGTAGAAGCCAGTGATTAGAGATTCTTGCTTTCCTTGCCTTGTAATCACTCCCGTCATGTACACCTGCTTAATTGAAACTCACATTTGAGGTCTTATGGTGGATTCCACTCATCCAATTGCACGAAAGACATGACCAGCTTAAATAGAGTCACGATATGACAGTTTTTTTTTTTTTGCGCAGACGGCTCTTGTTGTAATTGATTACTAGTTCTATTTACCATATGCTTCTTAAGATTTTTCTTTCTGGCTGAAGCTTTAATATGCTATGTATTTCTTTGAAGAGTCTTTGCTGCTGGTAGATATTCTGCTTCGTCTTCCAACAATGATAGCAGCGATGAGAAGTTCCCTCAAGATTCTACAGTCTCTCATGGTAAGCGGGTTATGTGTTCTCGTTATACAAGCTACTTTTTTTTTTCTTGCACATGCTTATATTTGTATGTTATTGTTTATTCGTATATATCTTTTATGCTTCTCTCTCTTCCCGTCACAGAAATAGCTGCTCTACTCTTTGAGGTAGACCCCACCTTCGGGTGGGATACACTGGGCTAGTTTTTTTTTTTGAGAGGAAATCTCTAGGCAATTTTATAAACGGCAATAAAAAGGAAAGGCCGAAGCCAAGTACAAAAAGGCAAACGCCACAAAGAAACAAAAGAACTTGGTGACTAAGCCGTACCAAACAACAAGCAACCAATACAAACAAAGACAAATCGATCTAACAAGCCTAGAAAAGAAAATGCAAAACCAAAAACTCCACAAACGGAACGAACTTGGACGTCGGTCTTCAAACACGCCAAAGACTTCACTCGTCTTTTTTACTCCCATCCTTAGAACCTCATCTTCCAATTGGCCCACAACATAACAATCCCCAAGATGTCCTTGCAAAGTTGGGCCACCGATCTCTTCTGATTACGAAAAGTACGATTATTTCGTTCTTGCCAAATAAAGTAAACACTAGCCGCAAGCAAGAGCTTATGAACCAAAGACTAGGGCGACCTTCGACTGTCCGAGATGGCAAGAATAATATCATCCCAAGAATCTGGAAACCCGTCCACGTAGTGTCCTTCAAAACACACTTCCAAACCACATTCGCATACGAACACTCAAAAAATAAGTGATTGTGCGAATCCATTCCAGTTTCACAAATAGCACAAACCCAGTCGGGTGGTTCATGCTTCCAAACCAACATACGATCATGGTTAGGATGCCTCTTTTGACATGCAACCCAAAGACAAAACACATGTTTCGGGATATGTCCCGAGAACCATATTGCCGAGTGCCACGGTACCACCTCATGATTACCTTCCAAAGAACAGTATGCATCTCGGACCGTAAACTCCACCTGAGAGTTTTGAACATCCATCCACAAAACTTTATCTCGACCATTGTCTTCTAAAAACGGAAGGGCATTATTAGACAGAAAACCGTGCCTTTGGATCCAATTCGAGGGCCAAACGCCTTGCATATTCTCAATAATGTGTCTAACCGTTGTTTGGTTTCTCATCTAACATGCTTTTCCATCAGGGTCGTCACTGGCACCTGCAAACATGCAAAACATGGAACAGATGGATCCACATAAATCTTATCGTATTCCCGCTTCAACTGTAAATAATAATGATGGCGTGAATAGGATAAGTTCTTTTGCTGGAGTTGATGGTGTGTTATCTTCTGCTCTTGATGACATCATGAATTCTCCATCTCCTGGAGTAGTCGTTGCTCCGTTTTCAGAAAGCATTGTGACTAGTGATGCTTCGAACCCAGGCTCTAACCGTTCTGACTTGAGTATGAATATGGTTGATGAAGTTCCAATGCATGAAGATATGCTAGAATTTGGACATGATTTCCAACAAGAGTACTGCAAATCGTCAACCGAGGAAGAAATTCCTCCTGAACTTAGAGAAACGGCTGATGTTGATGGCAATAATAGTCGCCATCAGAGGAACAAATCCGAGGAAGATGGTGACAGTGATGATATGCTTGGAGGGGTGTTTTCATTCTCTGAAGAATGTGAGTATTTCTTCATATAATTTAATCATTTAAACTCTGTTTTACAACTTCACCTTCATTTTTAAAGCCATTAAATTACTCTTTTTATAATCTTCTGACAGATTTGTGTCTCAAAATCTGTGGTTGTCTCTTACATAACCCGAGAGGAGAGAACCTTCTTTCGCACACTTTTCACAAGCCAAGCCAACTCGGCTAAAGCTTTGCATAACATGGATTTTTGTTTTAGTTTTAGTAATGATCTGAAACTGGTGTTGTGGATGTAATTGCAGGTTGATGGTAATGTATGTTTGATATGGAAGTGTAACTAACAGTGATTGATTTGAGAGGTGAACTGTGTGCTGTTTCTTGGTGGCTCGAGCGACGATTCTTGGGTTTCTTTGTTCTAATTCTTGTGTACATGATGTATAGTAAGTAGTATTATGTCACTCATTTTGTGTAACATTACTTGTTCTTTTCAAAGTAAAATCAACATCTGCACATTCTTTTATTGGATCAAATATGTGTTAGCTCTAAGATTCATCAATCCTTTTGCATGTTAGGAATTAGGATTGACCTGGTGGGATGTGGTGAGTGTCAATGAGTCGAATCAGAGTAACTAGTTTCGTGAGAATGTATCAAGCTTGAGCTCGAATAATGTATTCAATGTTTGAATTCGAGCTGCATACTAGTTTAACAATATATATGACCAAACTTTTATTTAACTTCCATATTAACTCAAAATAATTTAGTGAAGCTTTTGAATGAATAGAGTCAAATAATCATGTTACAGACCATTATTTGATAGATTAAACGAACTTTATTTTGTGTTTAAAGTTGGCTCAACCTCAAAATAAACGAGGTCTTGTTAAATACTTGAATTGTTAACACCCTTAATTTGGATTAGACCATGGGTGTCATTGAACACATCTTTATCTTATTTAATTCATAATTATGTTTTTGAACTCTATTGTAAAGTCATTGTGCTAGATAAAAGTATCCTCTCTTGGAAGAAGGGTTGGATTCCTGTGTGAGAGAAGTTTAGGTTAACATGAGAAATGTGAGAAGTGGTTATCGACCGCTGGGTGGGAAATGGATGCATCTTAGGATGAGAAAAGTTCAAATGAAAACTAGTTTTCTGTTGTGAACTAGGGGACAAAGGATAGCGCGTCACATGTCCACATCTTCACGGGTTATTCATGTATTATTCATGATGAACATAGATCATGAATTCGTGTGTTATTAATCATGAATGTTGTATTATTTACCATTAATGTTGTATTATTTATTATGAATAATGCATAAATGTATTCATACTGAATTTGGACACCCGGGGACATGTGTCGTGCTCTTCTTTGTCCCTCGGTTCACAACAGAAAATTGGTTTTCAATTGAGCTTCTCTCTCTCTCTCTCTCTCTCTCTATATATATATATATATATATATATATATATATATATATAGGGGTTAAATCATGTGAGAACCAAAAAAAGATTGAGAACCGATCTAAGCCGTAATTTTGTTTTGATCCTATGGTTTTAATTAAAAGTTGTTTCATTTTCAATTTATTTCAAAGTCACTGTCTTTAATGACCATCGATTAAAATTAATCAATGGTTTAGATCGGTTTTCACGATTCTCAACATATTTTTAGTTCTCATTTGATTATCGTCCTATATATATATATATATATATATATATATATATATATATATATATATATATATATATATATATATATTGTCTTAATTTTTTTAATTGAAATTATTGGGCCCAAATCTATTGTAACCGTTGATCATGAAATCAATGGTTAAAATGTGGGTTGCTTGTGTTAAAAGATTTACATGAGTTGTAAATTAAACAACTATATAGAGGACGGATATTTTGCAATCCATAAAAAGGTGGCAACCTATGCAACCTTGATCTCAATCGTTGATCTTGTTTGGAAGTTTTTTTTAAATTGCGACGGAAGGGTAATTTTGTCAAACGTAGATATTGTTTTTTTAATTAATTATTAGATCAAAATGAATCCCGATTTTAGTGGATGATGATTTTAAAATATTGGCAGTTTTTCCTTTTAGGGTTTAATGCAGGTTCTTCATCTTTCCAAAACTGCAGCGTTAAAGAACTATCATAATATCTTTCGTATATGGTGATGAACATGCTGATATGCGTAGGAAAACACAAAAGATGCAATATTCTATGAATCTGTTTCATTTTGTTTCATGCATTACAATTACTAAACCTGTTTCGTGGTTCATATACATAAGTCTGTTCATATACTTATGTCTGTGTCATCCAATATGAACCCTCCTCGTTATCTTTCTTGTCCATTTACACCGTTCATCATTGAACTACTTTCACGGTTTGTTTCAGATCCACGACAACAACTAGCAGCACCTCCGACTGAATCCATGTCGTACGTCTTCATCGGTATTCATATCGTTTGATGTGAAACAGTAGGGTTCCATGAAATCAATGGTGTTTGCAAAGTAACTGACGACAATGAAGGTAGTGATGTTTGGATGTGTTGTTTTTTACTAAATTCATCCACAAATCATCGTCTTCTTCATCCGAAAATCATCGTATTCATCGTCTTATTCATCAGCAAATCATAGTTTTCTTCATCCGGAAATCATCGTCTTCTTCATCCGGAAAATCATCGTCTTCTTCATCCGAAAATCATCATTTTTGTCTGGGGGCAGGAGTGGGGTGTCCGATTGGGGGGGGGGGGGGACAACAACAAGTATTGGGAGGGAAAAGGCACACCATGAATCACCGGTGGTGGGAACAGGGTGGGAGGTTGAGGAGTTGAGTTTTGAGAAGGGATATACGTTTTCGATAAATCTTACATGTCGAGAAGAGTAGATTCGATTGGAGGTAGGATCAAGGCATAAGTAGGAATATTGGGTGGGAGAGTAGCCTAGGAATACACACACGATGGAACGTGGTTCAAGTTAATGGGACGAGTAGGGACGAAGCCAAGGATAACATAAACAACCAAAGTTATGGAGATGTGTATACTTGGGATCGGCTCCAAAGAGCAGAGAGTAGGGGGACTTATTGTGAAGAGTGGAAGTGGGCATGCGATTAATAAGATAGACCGCAGTTTGAAAAGTGTGAGGCCAAAAAGAGAGGTATAGAGGCATGTGAGAGGAGGGCAAGGCTCGTTTCGACAATATGCAAGTGCCTACGTTCCGCATATCCGTTGTGCTCGGGTGTATGTGGGGGTGAAGTGAGGTGAGATATGCCATTGGTAGCTAAGAATTGGGTTAGGTTTTGGAATTCGCCACCATTGTCAGAATAAAGAGTGATGATGGGCTTGTTAAATTTTTTCTCAACTAGTGCTTTAAAGTGAATAAAGATATTGGTGGTGTCGGATTTACGCTTTATTGGATAGAGCCATATGTACTTAGTGAAGTGATCAACAAAGACAATGTAATACTTATAGCCATCGGGGGAGTAAATGGGGGAAGACCACAAATCACAGTAGATGACTTCAAGGGGTGCAGTGGTTGTTAGAGACGATTCACCGAAGGGAAGTTTATGACTTTTATTGATAAAACAAGAATTACAAGGTAAATCCTTAATAGACGAAATATCAAGACAAGATCATCACTTCTTTAAGACTGGAAATGAGGGATGACCAAAACGATGATGCAAATCTGGAGTTTTATTGGTAGCGACATAGGCATGAGGTGTTGAAGTGAATATGGGCCATTGATATACACCGTCTTTAGTAGGTCCTGTTAGAAGTGGTGCCCCCGTTCGAAGATCCTTGATACAAAAAGAAGTCGGTGAGAATTCAATGACAATTATTATCTAGACAAAATTTAGAGATTGAAATGATATTTTTATGCATGGATGGGACACAAAGAACATTAGAGAGAGTAAAATTTTTATTATAAGATGAGAGATGAGTGGAACCGGTGTGAGAAATGGCAAGACCCGAGCCATCGCCTATGACGATTTCATCAGTGCCATCGTAAGGAGAGTGAAGAGACAGGTTGGTAAGGTCTGTGGTGACATGGTGGGAGGCTCTGCTGTCCAAGAGCAAAGTAGGTGCGGTATTGACGTGAGTAGGGGTGGTGGCAACAACTACATTTACTTGTGGTGGTTGGGTAGTGGGGCGAGGATTACATGGAATACGTATTGCTGGATGTGAGTCCTTAAAGGTACGACAATAGGTAAAAGTATGACCAACGACATTGCACCATTGGCATCGACCTTTGAAAGGATTTCTTGGGTTTTGATTGGAAGCTTGGTTAGGGGATCTGGATGGATAGGAACGGTGGTTAGAGTTTCGAGCATAGGTCGGGTTGGCAGTGGCTGGAAAGTTGGAGGAGAGAGCGGCCTTGGCTGTTTGTATGGCTAATTCCTTGTTGATCACTTTTCATGAAGTTCCTCAAAAGTTATTGGTGTGTCCCTTGCATGGACAACATCCACAACAGATTGGAAGCGATTGTGAAGACCATCGATGATCTTGTCGGTGACATCTTCATGTGGAACGATGGTGCCTAACATGGCTAGTTCATCAGTGATACTCTTGATTTGTTGCATATATTCAGAGATAGGGGTGGAACCTTTGGTGAGAAGTTTGAGTTTAAATTTTAGTTGTTTGACATGTCCCCGAGATGGGAGAGCGTAGGTGTTCTCCAAAATGCCCCATGCCTCTTTAGAGGTGGAGGCTCGAGTGATGAGTGGACCGAGGGTGGGAGAGAGAGTGCCGGCTAGTGCACCGAACAAGAGTTTGTCTTGTCGAAGCCAAGTACTGTGGGATGGGTTGGGAGTGGTTTTCCCTACTGTATCGGTGAGAGTAGGAGGAGGTTTGGTGCTTGTGCCATCAATAAAGTGGTGAAGGTCGTAACCAACCAGAATAGCTTCAAGTTGGGCCTTCCAGAGTAGGTAGTTTGAGGCTGTAAGTTTAATGACAGAACTGACATTGATCATGATTAGGGGTTTGGTGGGTTCATTTTGATTGGGAATGGTGTTGGGTTCCGACATTATGAGAGAAGGGGAATGTCTTGGGTTAAGTGAAGAGGACAGGGGAGCTGCTGGTGGGGGAGAAAGTGCTGGAGAAAAAAAAGAGAGAGAAGAAAACTAGGCCAAGAACGATTGCTCTGATACCATGAGAAGAGATAAATGAAAAGCTTGATTCATTCTTGAGTAGCCATGGGCTATATATACATGTACAGGGGATAATTACAAGGAGCTAAAGAGGGAAACAAGAATAATACAAAATATACATTTGCCTAATCTAATACCTCAAATCAAGGAGGTGAATATGTAAAATAAAAGATATGGAGGTAATAAGGGGATATGATTCTGATTCTTATCACTTCAAATCATTATCATCTTCATCCAGAGCATTATTCTCTCGCTTTTGTTTACGAATTGGAAAAACAAAGAAACCATAATTTTGATCGGAAACCTTCCGGAAAGTTGGAGGATTTTTAGGAAGCATACTTTCCATGAATGCCACTTTCCCTGGATATTGGATGTTATGTTTAATGTTTCTTCCCCAAAATGCCCTTGACCATCACCGAATTTCATTAAAATTTTAATCAAAAATTAAATTAATTAGTAATCAATCAAGGTTTTGATCTGGTCCGTTCGATGAGAAATCTATGGTGATGATGGTGATTGCAAGGGTTGCCACCTTTATATGGGTTGCAAATTAAAAGGAGCCTATGTGTTAGAGCATAAATATGTTGGATTCGAGATCATCAAGATTGAAGACAAAAGATCAAGAAGTCAAAGCTGGAAAAGTCAACTCTCACTTAAAGTCAAAGTCTTTTGTTAATAAAAGTCAAAGTCAATGTAATTGTATTTTGTTTTCCTTTGTAATTGTCAAGGGTATAAATACCTTTGTTGTCTTTGTAATTAGTAGAACACTCATAATACGAATCAGAGAAGAGGTAATTAGAAAATCATTCTAGAGAGAGAGAGTGTTTGTAGAGAGAGAAAGTTATGATTTGTAATCTTTGAGTTTGGATTCAATGACTGATTTAGAATTCTCTTCTTGAGTGTTTGTGATCAATTAGAACTTGTATATTGGGAATAACAATTGGTATCAGAGCAGATCCAAATCAAAAATCAAGAAAAACAGAATGTTCGACACTGTGTTCTTCATGTTCAGATCTGTTTTTGAGTATTAGTGTATTTTTCGAGTTGTTTTTGATAAGATTTTGTTAGAATAGTGTAATCGATCGAGTTTGTATAGAAAGATTTGTCAATTGCACTGTAATCAATTCAAATTTTCGAATTTTTGTGGTTTTTCTGTTCACGAGTTCTTGACACTGTTTGTGTATCAAATTTGTATCGTTTGCTTATTTGATCGATTTTTTGTGTTAGTTTTGTGTTCGAATTAGTTAGACGAGTGAATTGTCGAAGTATAGTGTTGAATTTCTAGGTCTAAATGAGTTTTTGGTGCGATTTTGTTCGATTTTAGAGGTTTGCAGGTCATTCATCAGGTTTACGTGTGTTCATAAAAGTTTGCGTTTCCTTCATTGAGAGTTGAGAATCGAGAAGTTTAAGTTTGCGTTTCATTTGAGAATCGAGAAGTTAAGGTTTGCGTTTCTTTGAGAATCGAGAAGTTAAAGTTTGCGTTTTAATCAAGAATCGAGAAGTAAGAGTTGCGTTTTTAAACAAACGCAAAGTGAAAAACGCAAAGTAGAAGTGTTTGGGCTCAGAGACAAAGTGTGGTTTGCGCTTGCAACTAGAGACGCAAAGTGTATCTTGCGTTTGTAACGAGAAACGCAAAGTAGTGGTTTGCGTTTCCTTCTTGAACCGCAAAGTGGTGGTTTACGTTTCCCTCTTGAACCGCAAAGTGGTTGTTTACGTTTCCCTCTTGAACCGCAAAGTAGTGGTTTGCGTTTCCCTCATGAACCGCAAAGTAAAGGTTTGCGTTTGCCTCTTGAAGCGCAAAGTGTGGAGGACTTAGACAAATTTTTCAAAACTATAATATGCCCTTTAATAGTGAATTTTTTTTCTCTAGGGGCGCTGCCCCTCGACCCCGCAAGGGCGGGACCCCTGTGCTAAGTCTGCGAAGGGGGACATAGTTCTGATTGTGATCAAAATTTCTGAATTTTTATTTCAAGTTTTTCTGTATTTCTTGAGATTTCATATTTTGGATTAACGATCATTTTTGTCAAGTTCTTTTTGTTTACAGTTATTCAAGATGGGATATCTTTATGATGATGATGACAAGAAGAATAAAGAGCTCAAAATGGAGAACCAAATTCTTACTTCCTCAGTTGACTACTACTCAAAGAGATCAAAGAGATACAAGGATGAAAGGAAGATACTGAGAGAAGAAGTCAGTGCGTTAAAGAAAA
Source organism: Arctium lappa (assembly GCA_023525745.1). NCBI lineage: Eukaryota > Viridiplantae > Streptophyta > Magnoliopsida > Asterales > Asteraceae > Arctium > Arctium lappa. The sequence continues at coordinate 15,728,768 of CM042064.1, forward strand.
TAAATGAAGATCTACTGAAACGGACTTCTGGGCTTAGTGAAGATAAGGTAATAAGTCTGGAAACTGAGACGACTGAGCTGAAAAATAAAATCTTTGACTTGGAATATCAGATTATCCAAATCCAGCAGCAAGCATCTGTTGAAAGCTATGAGGAGACGATTGAGAGTCTGGAAGATGCTAATGTTGAGCTTCGAAAGAAAATATCTGATTTGGAACAAAAGATGGTCAAAGATAAAGATATTTTTGAGAGTGACAAGAAAGAATTTACAAAGAAATTCTCCGAGTTTTCTAGAAAATGTGCTGACGAGAAGAAGATAGTTGAGCTGAAATGCTTAAAGCTTTCTCAACAAGTTTCTGATTTTGAGAAAGTGATCATTATTGAAAGAGAAAAGTTTGTAAAGGATAAAAAGGAGATTGAGCAAAAGAATGTTGGATTCTTTAAGGAGATATCAGATGGAAGAAAGGATGTTGAGAAGAGTTTTGAAGATGAAAGAACTATTTTTGAGGAGGAGATAAGGAAATTAACTGCAAAGCTATCTGAGCTATCTACAAGTGCACTGAAAGAGCAAATAACGAAGTCTGAATTCAAGAAGAAGATTGACCTACTCATTGAAGAAAGAGACAGTTTATCTTTAAAGATAAAAGAGCTTGAAAAGATTGTTTCAAAGGTGGTGGTGACTGAGCATACGACTCCAGAGTTAAAAATCCACACACCTAGAAATAGTTCAGTTGGTTCTAACAGGCCATCGTCAAGCTCACATCAGCAAACTGTTTCTACAAACAGGTCAGTTAAATTTTCAAATCAGATTCGTACTACTAACATCTTTTATGATCGAAATGTAGATGGTTCGGGTACACAAAGAAGGAGAAGAAGGGAATATATTGAAGAAAAGTTGGTATGGAAAGTAAAACCAGTTGAAGATGAGAAGAAGGAAGAAAAGAAAGGAAAGAAAGAAGAGAAGAAAAGTAACAAATCATATGTACATATATCAACAGCCAAGAAGAAGAAAGTGTTAAAAGGTAAACCTGATCTTGCTTACTCGAGAGATCAAATGTTCAGGTTATCTAAGAAAAGGTATTGTTCTTATTGTAATACATATGATTTTGTTCATAAAGCTAGTGATCATTACTGGTATGGTTCTTATTCAGTTACTCCCATTCGAACTGCAACTAACACACATGGACCCAAATACCAGTGGGTACCAAAACCAAAACCTGATTCTGTGTTGCAGGCATCTACGGTTAAGGGGGAGTAAGAGAACCAAGGTTTCTAAGTAAATCAGCTTAGAACCCGTGTTTCAACGGAGTTTGACTTCTAAACACAACAGTTTAGGACTCACTCTTCAATGATGACAAAGAAATGCTACTCCCGAGCTGATAAGAGAGTGTACTCAGATACTTAGAAGAGGAAATCAACCTTCAAGGGGGAGTACATAATTTTTTCTGGAAATATGTATTCGGAAGATATGATGAACTACACTTCAAATGGAGTTGTAGATCTCTATCATGTGCCTTTTACTGATAAATTTCAGATGCATATTTTCAGGGGGAGTAAAAGGATTATGATTTCTGATTATTTCAGATCAGAACTCGTACTTTAATTGTTTTATTGCTTTATGTCTTTTACATTCGAATAAATTTGTGAATAAAGTTGCTTTGACTAGACTTTGAGACTTATGCAGGATGAGAGAAGCTGACATGATCATATCTAAATGACTACAGCTGACTGTATGAGAATTAAGATTGAGCGAAAAGGTAAATTTCTTATCTTAATCTCAAATGTATCTGAAAGAAGGACAACTTTCAGGTATAGAAAACATGTTCTGAAATGTTCAAACCACTTCCCGATTCTTAAACAGATTTTATAATTTGGAAGTGTGATTTTAAATGTTTTTCATTTTATTTTTGTGCTTAATTGATAAATAAACCGTGTGTTTCCAAAGATAAATACTTGCGTATTGTCTTTTCTACATACTTTCAAAGTATTCACACATACCGGTTTAATTTTTTTTAAATTTGTTCTTACCATGTCTCATATTGAAACATATTTTCGATGGTAAGACACCCCGCTTGTATTTCAATGAATTTTGAGTTATATTTCATTTCGAATCGTCATTTCAAGAATGTCTATATTTTGTTTCGTATAGACCATATCCATTATTTTTGACCTTAAGCTTTGATTGATATATCATTCTTTTCTGATCATTTTCATACAATGTCAGATTTTCAAACAAGTCTCTTGCATTCATGTTCATTCATTCAATTAACTTGTTTGAAAATACTTCCATGTTTTAAAAATGCTCAAATTTTCATGATTATATTTTATGAGCATACATTCGTCTGACATTTGTATATGAGCTTTAACTGTTATAGTTAAATCATCTGAGCAACATTATGTTTTTATAGGAAATATGGGTTCTTTGTGTTAGGAATTATCTGAACTTCTATGGAATCACGTTAACCAGTGATTTCTACCCAAGAAGTTAATCCATAGAGATTGAGTGTGAGGAGTCAAAAAGAAATGAGTGTGGGTTGTACGATGAGGTAAAATGGAAAAGAGAGTTTGGTTAGTAGTGCGCTTAATGATTAAAAGAAAGAGGGTGTGAGATCAGAGTAAAAGAATATCAAACTCTGCACCAACTACTTTCTGAGCCGGGAAGCCACATTACTAATGTTTCACAATTCTTTCGTGAACATTATTGAAACAGGCAAATAGCCCATGCCAACTCTTGCTTAAACCCCACCAACCACTCATTTTTTCTCAAAAAGAAAATGTTTCATATTTTTCTGGGGATGCAGCATATAATCTATCTGGTTTTCATTTGGAAAATCTGGATATTGAAAAAGAAGAAAGTCTGCCCCACCTTCGCACTTCAATCATGCACATTGAGTCTGTGTTTATCTACTGTTGTCTCAGTGATTTACACAACTTTGAGCCTTATTGAAAAGCAATCATCGTGCTTAATTCTTTCTACACTTGCACGAACACACAAAGAATTTGTTTCTTTGTCATAACATTCATAGAAAGTGCCTTTGTGGTATTTCGATGATTGGATGGAAGCCCTGGGGGAGTGAACATCAAAAAGCTCCTTTATATTGTGTATCCGTTACATAGTGACTTCGTGTTACTGACAGGCATTCTAACTGATTCATTTATTGATTCAGGTGTTACATTCCTATTTTGTCTAGATTTGAAAAGATCTGGATGAATACATTGTTCGAATTGGCAAAGAATCAGAGGCTCAGTTGGAAAGATCAGTGGTCAGAAAGAATTTCAAAGACATTTCTTGGTGAAAGTTTTGATGATACAGATGCTCAAATCATCAAAAAGGGGGAGAAGAGTTCAAGAAATGTTTGAAAGAGTTTGAATGAAAAAGAATTGTTCGAATGAAGAGTTTGAGTTAAAGCTGGGAGAAAATATTCAAGATTGTTGAAAGATGAAAACAATAGAAGTGTTGAAGATAATTTGTTGGAGCATAGTGTGCTAAATCTGAAAATCTGAAGATATTTTCTTTTCAAGTCTGAAAAAGGTTTGTGTACAACCTTGAGGGATATTGTTATTATTTTTGAAGATCAGACGTTGGGAAGAATTGTTGAAAGTTTTTGAAGACAAAGCTAAAGAAGAATTTCATCGTGTTAAAGGGGAGTTTGTATATCATGTGTGTATCAAAATGGGAGATTACAAGTGAAGATAAAGATTGTTCAAAGGGGGAGTTACTTCAATCGAACTTAATTAGAGAAGATCGCATTGCTAAATCTTTTAGTAATGATCTTGATCCAAAGGGGAAGATTGTTAGAGCATAAATATGTTGGATTCAAGATCATCAAGATTGAAGACAAAAGATCAAGAAGTCAAAGCTGGAAAAGTCAACTCTCACTTAAAGTCAAAGTCTTTTGTTAATAAAAGTCAAAGTCAATGTAATTGTATTTTGTTTTCCTTTGTAATTGTCAAGGGTATAAATACCTTTGTTGTCTTTGTAATTAGTAGAACACTCATAATACGAATCAGAGAAGAGGTAATTAGAAAATCATTCTAGAGAGAGAGTGTTTGTAGAGAGAGAAAGTTTTGATTTGTAATCTTTGAGTTTGGATTCAATGACATATGATTTGGAATTCTCTTCTTGAGTGTTTGTGATCAATTAGAACTTGAATATTGGGAATAACACTATGTTAACCCATTAAAGGCTGTTAACTTTACAAACTATCATTGACCAATAAGAATCCATTTTCATTCATGGTTAGTTTAAACTTGTGAAATAAATGTGTAAGGGTATGATAGGAATTTCATCCATTTGATTGGTAGCCATATTAATGAGGAGTTACAAAACAACTTGATCTATGATTGTAGCTGTAATTGTATTTCAAATATGTGTTTATCTTTTGATGTTCAATATGTGTTTACATTTTGATGTTCAACACGTGTTTACATTTTGATGTTCAACACGTGTTTACATTTTGAACATGCATTCACGTATTAAACATGGATTCTATTTCAATGTATATGAACATCAATAAACATACGTAACTGATACAATGAGATGAGCATCAATGAAATGACGTATTGAACATGAATGAACATACATATTGAACACGAATGAACAATTACATCCAAATGAACATACGTATTAAACATGAATGAACAATTACATACAAATTAACATATGTATTGAACGTGAACGTGTAAGTTCATCCATGTACAATACATCAATGAACATAGAGAACATGTGTGATCTCATAGATGTATTGAATATACGTATGAATGAACATGAATGAAAATGTGTCGCTTTCAATATGTACAATAAATTGTCGGTTTCAATTTGCTTTGGGGAGAAATTAATGGAGGGATATTTGGGGATTATTTTTCTCAATTGATCCTGATCATTAATGTTCACATATCAAAAATATTTATGAATCTTCAATTAATGGGCTTTATGTCAATTGTTATCTCAACCGTACATTTTCAAATCAATGGATATGATCGGCTCATAAGGTTAATACCAAAAACTGGATTAATAAAATAACCTGCCCCTGTTCATGACGGTATACACTTACAAGTAATTTGTAACATGCACACGTGTATATGTATCCATAAGTGCATACCGTCCAGATCAAGGACTATCAGGGTGTTCCTCAGTTTTCCATTTTTTTGAGGTTTTCCCTTGAACCTCTCTTTCTTTCTCTCTCTCTATATATATAAAGAGAGAGAGAGAGAGGGAGAGAGAGAGGAGAAGGAGGTTCAGGAGAAAACAAGGGCGGAGTTAGGATTTCGAGCCAGGAGGAGCATCATGTATTTAAAAAAACTAAATTAGAAATACAAATATATATTAACTTTTTAAAATAGCAAGCACAATGATTTATATTGATGAAATGATAAATTCCTAAATAAAGGTAGCTACCTGACTATTTGAAAAAATAAATAAAACAATGATCTTCACAAATTCAAAAACAATCTCGACAAGTTTTCATTTTCAAAAACTTATCCATGATGTCAAGTTGATAAAGCTGAGTTAATAGGTGCGATCGACTCTTTTCAGTTTCTGTAATTAACATCAAATGTTTTGAGACATTAAAATAAATCATAAAGTAAAAAACTTTTTACGTAGATTTTTGTTGTATTTTTTTTGTTTTTTTTAACAATATATTAATAGAATTATGTGGGAAAAAACATATATAATTGAACTTGAGTTGTTATAAATGAATTAAAAATGTGCATTACTTATAATGAACCAACCCTTCTTTTACTTTATGATTTATTTTGAAATCAAAATAGATAAAAAGACCACATAAAATAACTATCTTTTGGGACATTAACCAATATAGATAATAAAAGTCACCATGGAAACCATAACACGAATTTCACATTAAGGGACCACGAGTGAGTATAGAAAATAAGTGTAGGACTATATATTATAAATATTAAAAGAAGGGTGACCATTGACCACCACCAATCCATCATCCTAGATTTCTCCTACTCCCATCCACAATATCTGGAAGGGTCTAAATAAACACAAAGGCTAGAGCAATGTGATAGGGAGCATTGAAAACAATTTAATATAAGTCCATATATGTATTGAAATGGCAGGGGTAACTGTGCCCTCTTTGGCACCAACATGGCTCCGCCACTAAGAGAAAACCCCTAAAAAGAATGAAAAACTAGGGAACACCATGGTAACCATTCATGTGAACGGTATGTACATGTGCATACAAGTAATAGAAGTTGTTTTTTGATTTTTATGAATGTGTGCGTGTTACAATTTACTTGTATTCACATGTGCATATTGTCCATATGAACGACTACCATGGTGTTCCTCAAATTTTCATTTTTGTGCGGTTTTCCCTTGAACCTAACCCTATATATATATAGAGGGAGAGAGGGAGAGGAAGGATCATGCGAGAAGTTAAAAACATTTTGCGAGAACGTGATAATGTTGATCCAAATTCTCTCAGTGATTTGATGATGACCCTTTGAAATACTTAGTGAAAATTATATTTAACATCTGTATGTATTAGTGTTTTACCATCAGCGGTTATATACCGAGTCTTTTCAGTATCGCTGATGATCTCTGATGTATTTGTTAAATGTAATCCTTGAAGATAAGTATCGCGACAAAGATGTTCATCGCTGACATTAAAGATAAAGCTGACGAGCAAGTGACAAGTCTACTTATGATCTGATGCGGATATCAGTGAAACCAAGACAAGTCCACACACGCGACGAATCAAGAAAGAAAGCTTCAGTGATAGCTGACTTTTATTCAGGCTCTCTGATAAAAAACTTCATCAGCGATCACTGATCATGGAACTTACACTCCATGGTTCGTTTGTCTTATCCTTTGCACAAATAGTACGATGTGTCAGAAGAGACATACTTTTGTCCAAGATCGTACAACAACTCTGAAGATTACACTGTTCACCATACGACTAGGAGCATGTCGCTAAAAGTCAGAAGCATGCACCCAACCAAGTAATGACACGCGTAAATTACCTCTGCCATGCATTAAATGCATAGGGTATAAATAGGGAGGTTATACTTCATTTTTGGCCAATCATGAATGATTCGTTATGAAGCGTTGTAAATAAAATTTGATCACTAAATAATCTAATAAATAATGAAGAACTAAAAATGAAAAAAAAAATTATTTATTTATATTCTGAAATGTTGATGTAGTATGTAGCATTAATAAAACAAAACAAAATAAAATTGACTTTATTTCGCCTATGACTATAAAAAGGGCTTTTGATAATCTTAGAAATAGTAAGTGTTGCTTTCTACCTTCTTTCTCTCAGTGTATCTTTTAGAAACCCTTGATTTTTATAAGTCCTCAACCTCTCATTCTCTTGTTCTTGTGCAACGTACTTAGTGTTTCTCAAGTTTGTTTAGATTAGGTTTACTTAATCTTATTCCGCAACAAACTGTAAATTGTAATTTGATTTATCAATAAACAATTTATTAAACTTAAAATTTGTGTTTGTATTCAACCCCCTCTTCTACAAACTTGTACAACACCTTCGGGACCAACAAGTGGTATTAGAGCAGATTGCTTAATCCATAAACAAGATCTTGCTTAACTCTCTTCCTTGCTATTCTCTAAAATGGCATTGAACACAAACTCAAATTATTATGATAATCTTTCTAAACCTCCTCGATTCAGTAGAGACAACTTTGCTCTCTGGAAGAATCAAATGATGTTATTTCTAGAAGGTGTAGATTCTACTATACCTGAATATGTTGCAAATGGACCTTATGAACCATTTGTCATCATAGCTGCAGTCCCGGCCACAACAACTACTGGAGCTGTCCCTGAAAGGCAAGCTGCCAAAGAAATAAGGTAATGGAGTGATAAAGACAAGAAGAAAGTGGGCCTTGATGCTAAAGCTAAAACCATTATCTCTATGGCTTCACCTGATGAAACTTTCCATTCCATCATGCATCTAAAAACCTCCAAAGAAATGTGGGACAAAATCTGTGTTCAATATGAAGGTACCACTGAGATCCGAGAAACGAGAAAGATCAATCTGGTAAGACAGTATGAAAGTTTCATTTGTGGTAAGAATGAAGCTTTATCTGATGTTTAATTGCTTAATCACTGATCTAAGGACTGTTGGTAGGACCTACTCTAACTCTGATGTTCTTACTAAATTCCTAGAATGTCTTATTGAAAGCTTGGACAGTTATTCAATGTATCTCACGCTAACAAAAGACTTAAATCACCTTTCTCTTAGTACCCTTTATGGGATCTTGCTCAAATATGAGCAATCCAATCAAGTGAAGAATATGAGCAATCCAATCAAGTGAAGAAGAATATTGTCAAAGATTCCAAAGGCTCCAAAAGCACACATGTCGCTTTAGTCTCTTCAGAGATGATTCCACCTCAGCGATCCTCTACTCTTACTATCACTGAGTTAGATTCTGACTCAGAAAATCCATCAGACACTAACCTTTCAGAGTTTGATGAATCTCTGGCACTTTTGACAAACTCTTTTAACAGATTTGCAAGAAAGAGTAATTTCAGAAAAAATATGCCTCTCTCCATATCTGACAAGCCTAAACCCTAAACTTCTACTTCCTATAACTGCGAGAAAGTTGGACATTTTGCCAGCGAATGCAAGTCAAAGAAAGCATTCAAACCTTTTTCATCCCGAAAATCCAGCGATGACAAATACCTAAAGCTAAAAGAAAAATATCAGAAGCTGAAAGGCTTCAAACGAAAAGGTCAAGGTCTGATAGCTGAAGAACACGACTGGGCTGAATCAGAAGAATCAAGTTCTAATGAAGAATCTCTGTCTAATGGCTGAGATTAAAGAAGAAGTGGAAGAACCATCTGGAAGATCCACAAGCACTGTGTAACACCCTGAATTTCTATCCCAATTGAAGAAAAATGTTGAACTAGGTGAATAGGTAAAGGAAGAACCATATATGGAGTATGGATGTAGTGCCATGTGGTTGTGACACCTGTCACAATAACACCAATGGTACTAAGAGTATAGTCGTCTCGGCTATAGTGACATGTGGTTGTGACATCTGTCATAATAGCACCAATGGTACTGAAAGTGTGGTAGTCCCGGCTATAGTGCCATGCAGTTGTGACATATGTCACAATAGCAACGGCGATTACCAAGTGGTTGGTCGTCCCAACGAATGTGCCATGTAATTATGCCAATGGCAGGATAACTGGCATAATTGTATCAAATATTCTGAGAGAACGATCGAGGAATGGCCTGGAGAACAGTCGAGGAACGTCCAGGAGAACGGTCGAGGAACGGCTGGGAAAACGGTTGGAAAATCTGTTGAGAAAGCGGTCGAAGAACGGTAAAAAAACTCTCGGTACGAGTCTGGCTACAGTGCCCAGCGACAGTGCCATAGGGCACTGTAGCATGGCAGGGTCGTACGAGGCTAGGGGCCCTCAGTACATCTCGGGCGACAGTGCCCACTACAGTGATAGATGGCACTGTAGCATGTCAGGGTCGCGCCAATCTCACCGTGCATAAAATCAGGATTTTCTTCATTTGGTCATATTTTGCTCATTTCTACTCCGTTTTGGGCGATTCAAAATGCTATGGTTTTGTTTTTGAGAGATTTTCAAGGTTAGATTGTTAGTTTTGGAGATTAAAGAGTATTTGGTGGTGGATTGGAAGCAAAAATTCAGGAGCTCATCATCATCACCTCCATCTTCAAGGAATTTGGGGTTTTCTAGGTTTTCACCAAAACCTAAGTGGTGAGTTCATCCTCTTAGTTTCTAAACTTTGCTATAAGTTATAAATGTTCCATTGATGACTTCCTAGTGTTTATGTTTCCCAAATTTCGGTTTGGAGGATTTTGGAGAATTAGGTCAAAACTAGGGTTTTTCCAAAATGGAGATTTTGATATAAAATGTTTGGGGATCGATTCTAAATGGTTGAATATGAATGTTTATGGTTGGAAACTTGTGAATCTAGGTTTTTGGAAGGTTTTTTCTTGTGGATTCAAGTTTCTTCAAGGAAGCTCAAGTTGGAGTAAAATCTAGATTTAACCTAAATCTAGCAAGGTGAGTTCAAGTTGATTTGTGAAAACGTTGTACATGCCAAAAATGTCCATTTTAAAGTGATTATGTGTTTACATGTTTTTTTTTATTAAAAGTTGGGATATTTGAAGAATTTTACTCATTCAGATTATTTGGTTTTATAAATTTTGTGAAACACCCACATTTGGGATTGTTGAACATTTTGGTAAATAAATCATGTTGATATGTTTCCTTGATGATTTTATATATAAATGGAGTTCATTTGACGTAAATGTCATTTTTGTGTATTTGATCTTATAAACCGTTTAGAAAATGCATATTTTTGTGTTATGAGGCATTTTGGAAATATAAGGGTATGAGTCCATTTGGAAAATGGTTTGCCTCAACCAATGAGGAGTTTTGAGTTAATCATACTTTTGGTCGTTGTGTTTGCATAATCGCTGGTCAAACATGTTTTAATGTTTACTATTATTCCCAGAATGTGTGCAAATCAAGATGAACAACAATAGAATTCAATCACAATTTTCCATTGAAATCAATTGGTTTACAAAATGCTCTCACAATAATATTTCTCTCTCTAAGTTTACTCTCTCAGCGTGTGTCATATGATTCTACAAACAAAAAACTATTTATACCTACTAGTTTACAAAGACAAAACTAATAAAACTAAACTAGTTGACTTGCACTTGCACTTTGACTTTGACTTTGACTTTTCTCTTTTAAGCATTTTGACTTTGACTTTGCAATGAGTCTTTGACTTGAGCAATTGACTTTCAATTTCCATGATCTTGGATCCAACATATTTGTGCACTAACAATCTCCCCCTTTGGATTCAAGATCATCTTCAAAAAGAAATTTGGCATTAACGAACAATTTCCTTCTTTGTAGATCATTAACAAATTTAATCTCCCATTTTATCATCTTCAGTAAGAAAAACAATTCATCTACCCTTTCTTTGAACTGTATTCAGATTTTCAGTAATCTCCCCCAAAGTCTGTGATTATCTTCTTCAAGAATTTTAACAATCTCCTCCAATCTCATTCAGACTTCAGAAAATAAATTATCTTCAGATTCAGCTCGCTTTTGTTTTAGCAAATAATCTTCAAAGAAAATTTCAGCAAATTTCATCAAGCTTTCAGATCTTTTTGAACTTTCTCTTGCATTCTGAACATTCTTCCCGTATTTCTGAAAAATAATCTTCAAATCTGTCATCTCTTAATCAGATTATCCCCGGAATTTTCACAATTTGTTCTGTAGACAACATTTCTTGAAATTAATCCTCTCATAACTTCTTATCCATTTCTTAACCTTCTCTCCAAAACTATTACAAACTGTTCTTCATACAACATTTCTTGAAATTATTTCTCCACCTTTTGATGATGTAGAGCATAGAAATCATCAAAACTTGTCCAAGAAATGTCATGAATCTCTTTCTGACCACTGATATTTCCAAACGAGCATCTGAATCATCCGTCAATTCATAATGTATTCATCTGAGTCTTTTCAAATTAAGATAAATATGAGTGTAAATCTGAATCAACAAATGAATCAGTTAAAATACCTGTAAATAGCACAAAACCACTTTGTACAACGAATGTACTTTGGAAATGAGCGTTTTGATGTTCACTCCTCCAGGGCTTCCATTCAATCATCGAAAATCACAAAGAATTTTCTATGAATGTTAAGACAACAAAATGTATTCCTTGTGTGTTCGTGCATAGTGTAGAATGAATGAAGCTTCTTAGGCTTTTCAAATAGGCTCAAAGTGTGTAAACCATTGATACAACAACAGTAATACATAGACTCAATTGTGCATGATCGAAATGCGAAGGTGGGACATACTTCCTTCTGTTTCAATATCCATATCTTCCAAATGAAGATGAGATAGATTATGTGTTGCGTCCCTAAGAAAATTGAAACATCTCGTTGTTGAGAAAGAAATAAGTAGCTGGTGGGGTATAAATCAAGAATTGGCATGGGTTAGTGCCTGTTTCAATGAAGTTCACGAAATAATTGTGAAACAACAGTAATGTGGCTGACCGACTCAGAAAACGTTTTGGTCAGAGTTTTCACATTCTTTTACTCTGATCTCTCACCCTCTTTCTTTTTAACATTGAGCTCACTTCTAACCAATCTCTCTTTTCATTTTATCTCATCACACACCCACACTCAGATATTGACCCCTCGACTCTCGATCACTCAAGGATAACTTCTTGGGTAGGAAACACTGGTTATCGTGAATCCATAGAAGTTCTTTTAAAATCTCACACAATGATCCCATGTATTTTGTCCTAAAAACACAAAGTGGCTCAATAGTTTAACTTTCACAGTTAAATCACATGTCAAATATATGTGTGCTCATAAAATAATCATGAAGATTTGAGCATTTTAATCATGGAAGATTTTCTCAAAACAAGGAAATTGAATGAATGAAGTGAAATTAAAAGATATGTTTTGAGAATGTGACAATGTATTGAAAAGATCAAATATGAATGATGTATCATTAAAAGCTTAGGTCATGAAAAATTGGATGTTGTCTATACGAACCAAATATAAACATTCTTGAAAGAAACGTTTTGAATGAATTAACGCTCAACAAACTTTGAATATCAAACGGGGTTTATTACCACCGAAAAATTGTTTCATTTTGAGACATGGTAATAACATAGTCAATAAAGTACTAAACCTGTGTGTATGAATAGTTGACAGTATATGGAAAAGATAATACACAAGTATTTATCTTTGGAAACACACGGTTAGTTAACAATTAAGCTCATAGAATGAAAAACATTTAATAATCACACTTCTGAATTCATGAAAACTGTTTAAGAATAAGAAATGGTTTGAACATTTAGAAACATGTTTTCTATGTTTGGAAGTTGTCCTTCTTTCAAACATAATGAGATTAAGAGTAGAATAATCCTTACGCTCAGCTTAAATCTCATAAAATCAGCTCCAAAGTCATGAACGATATGATCATGTAAGCTCCCCCTAAAAGTCATCAAAGTAACAAAGTCTTATTGAAAACAAAAAAACTTGTTAAGAACGAGTTTTGATCTGAAATAATCATAAATCAAAGTCCTTACTCCCCCTAAAAATATGCATCATAAAAATTTGTCAGTACAAAATATATGCAAAAATTTCTATAACTCCCCCCTAGAAAGTCTGATCGTCTGATGTTTGTTTCACCCTCCCCCTGAAATCATGAACATAACCTTTCAGTGCAGATATCGTTCATATTAAAAATAACGAAATGAAGAAAAATAACAAAAATAAACTGTATTAGGTAACTACAGATAATGTCTTTAGGTTCAACATGCCAAGTTTCGAAATGAGAAAATTAAATCTTTTTTCGTCCAACGGCTTGGTAAACAAATCAGCAAGTTGATAATCTTTGTTTACAAAGTAAAGTTCAATTGTACCTTTTTCAACATTATCTTTGATAAAATGATATTGCACGTCAATGTGCTTGGTTTTCGTTTGCTGAACAGCATTCGCAGATATAGCAATAACGCTCTTAGAGTTGTAGTAAATCGGGATTTTGTTGTATTGGAACCCATAATGTCGAAGTTGTGTTCTCATCCACAACACATGAGAACAACAGCTAGCCGCAACTACGTACTCTGTCTCGGCTGTTGAAGTAGATACACACAGTTGTTTCTTCGAAGTCCAACTCACGAGGTTATCTGCCAAAAAATGTATATGTTCAGAAGTACTCGTCCTATCTAACATGCAACCTACATGATCTGCATCTGAATACGCTGTGTAACACCCTCAAATATGGAAATAGCAACTTATTTAAAATTTTCTAAATACATCAATAAAGGAATTATCTACAACCACAAATTAAGGTTTAATCTCAATACAAACATTCACTCTATACAAAATCCTATGATAAGAACGGGTGCTACTAAAACCCCCAAGATAGTCACTATCTCCAACATTGCGGAAGACTTCATCAACTACTTACTTTAGTGTCTAGTTAAGGCTCTACGCTTCATAGAACTGCTAGAACCCAACTCCCAACTGGAACCTGTTGCACATGCCGACAAATAAAAAGGTTAGGCTTAACGCCTAGTGAGCTCAAGAGTTTTCAACATAAATAAAGATGTCAGTGAAAATAGATAATGCAGTTTAATTCATAATCTCTCAAAAGGTATACTTTGAATATGCAAACGACTCGTTTTCCATTTATATGCAATTTAGACGGAGAACACCAATTTGGACATTTTCCAAATCAAACTACTACAAAAGAATGACACCAAAGTAAACCGCCCCTTCATAAATTAGCTTTAACCCAAAACTCACTCAAAGCGCAAATATAAATTGAACTCTCCATTTAAGAGGGTACGGTTAAACCTTATATTTCAAAACACCCACAACTCAGGTGGGGGTAAAACCCAAATATATAAAACGTCATCGAAAACTTGGATAATAAAACTCAATACCCAAAAACAACACCTTTCGATGACGGGGGATTCCCGATTCCATAAAATGCGACGGTCCACAAAGTAAGCCCATTTTATGTTGTTATGACTAGTCATGTAAACAAAGTACACGCAAGGGATGTCAGGCTCAGTAGCTTTAAACGTACACCCACGGAAACTCGAGTTCAACCCCGTCGAGTTCCTTTGTCGAGCCCCTCATCTAATATCGTAATACTTGAGCACGCAGGACTTATACCTCACCTGGAACCTGGCGCGTAGCACGTAGGACTTAAACCTCACCCGACACGTAGGACTTAAACCTCACCCGGAACCTAACGTGACTTGACGTGGAAAACTAATCGTCCCAACGCCGGAACAATAATAAACCAAATACGGGGTCATGACTCCCAAATGCATCCAATAAGCTAAATAATACGCATAAGGCCCAACAAGGCTCAAAGTCGAGCTACCAAAACTGGATAATTGTCCAAAGACTCCAATCAAATAAAAATACCAAGCCGCAGACTTAGCAACCCATTGACCCATTGATAAATGTAATAAAAATACGATAAACACACTCGACTAACGGATACACAAACACAACGACTAAAAGTAAGATTAGTTTAAAACTCGACATTAGTTGAAGTAACCCATTTTTCAAATGAACTCATAACACAAAGTATGCATTTTCCAAATTTAACTGCTGATAACAATTAAAATCATAAAATGAGACTATAAACATTCTTTCAAGTTACCCAACATAAATGTGCAAGTGATACTTCATAAAACTCTCCATTTCATGACGATGCATAAGACTCGACAAACATTTTAAAGTGTATTTCTTTGACCAAAGATCCATTCATGTAAAAAGACTTCAAAACACATTCGTTTGTGACACATATATCAAACGCCCAAAAATCTCCAATGTGGGTGTTATACAAGGTTTGTAAAGTTAGATAATTCAAATAATCAGAGATTAGCAAATAACCCAACATTTGATAATTTCATGAAAACACATAAAACACTTTAAAATAGACATTTTGGCATGTACAACGTTTTCACAAATCAACTTGAACTCACCTTGCTAGATTTAGGCTAAATCTAGATTTCACCCAACGAGCTCTTTTGAAAACCACTTGAATCCTCAAACCGAAATCCTCCAAAAACCTAGATCCACACAACTTCAACCGTAAATAACCACATCCAACCATATAGAAACATTCTCCAAACATAGTACACCAAAATCCCTAACGAGGTCCAAACCCTAGTTTCTCCCAAAACTATCAAGTCCGAGATTTGATAAGCCAAATACTAGGGAAACATCAATGGAGCATTCATAACTTATTATAAGGTTTGGAAATGGGAAGAATGTACTTACCACTTAGGTTTTGACGAAAAACCTAGAAAACCCGAAATGAACTTGAGGTTAAAGATGAAGATGAAGCTCCTTGACCAATAACTTCCAATCTTTGATGGGTGGAAGGAGGAACACTTGGAACACAAAGATTTGGTGCCCTTGATGCATAAAACTGATTTTAGGGTTTGAGGTTCGGTTTCTAGAGAGAAAAGGGGTGAAAGGGGTTGAGAATAATGAGGTGGGGCTGCTCAAAATCGCTTTTTAAAACAACCAGAGGTTGCAGGCGATTGTGCCCAAGGCACTTTCGCCAGGGAACTATCGCCCAAACTGTACCGCGGGCACCACTTTGTTGGCGATTGTGCCCAGGGCACTATCGCCAGGGCACTATCACCCAGAGTGTCCCGAGGCCCGATTTCTTCCATTTTCATCCGGAGCACCCACGATGCGATAAGGCTAAAAAGGTAAGGCATAAGGGATGAAATTCTATGATCAGAATCAAGGATTTCTCAAGGGATTGGCTTTCACAGACAGAGATTTACGGGTGTTACAATCCTCCCAACCTTAGAATGATTTCGTCCTCGAAATCTAGGTTCCCATGAAATCTCACTCGCAGGAAGATTGACCTTAAACCGTTGCTAGCACCACCAAGACGTTCCTTACATCGATACTCACATTGCTGCCCCTCTTGGGCACAATATACTCATAACCGAGCGTACACTTAACTCTCCAAAATAATCTTTTACTCACAAGGTTATGGTCATCTCCCAACCTTAGGTGACAATTACTACCTCTAGGTAGTTAGTGACCCCAAATTCTCGCTGACCAAGATTTCCTTCGTATCTACGGTTCCGAACACAACGTCAAAGATCGCAACCAAAATTCCAAGTTCCTCAGATTTCTACTGATCCATTCTTAATATCGATAAAGATATTCTTCTAAGGCGCACCAAAGCGTCCTTCAGGTACTACTTAGCCCAGATTCGGTCAACACTCAACTCCGTTCCAACACCAATCCTCACACCAGTCCTTTAACACAAGCTTTACCACCACGGAAATGCTTAAACACATCGATACTTAATCCTCAACACCCAAACTCCTTCCAAATTCCATCACTGAAAGGTCAATATTTCTCGTGGTTCGACCGGGATACATCCAAACTGTTAGTCCCAAAGAAGTAAACAAGTATTGTAGAAAGGGGGGGGGGGTTTGAATACAATAACACAAAATTACTTAATTTTAATTCTTTTATTGATAATGAATATCAAGAATTACACAAAGAGAAAATAAAGATTGATGCGGAATAAGAATAGTTAAGAACTACTCTAAACAATCTAACACTTAGAAGATATTAAGAACACAAAGACTTAAACCTTAAGAAAATGAAAGGCAACTATCAACCTGCTTGAACTCTTGTGAATGCCAAAACTTGAGCTGAAAGCGTGAGTAGCAAGGTGCTACTTCCATCCTTTATATACTATCCAATGTAATGAGTGCAAAGGACAAGTAGGAGTAAAGGCATGGGTGGTTGAGATATTGTCAATAAATTATAAGATATTTGATGTGACTTATCACAATACAAAAGGTAACTTTTGTACTATGAAAGTACAATATCTCTATAAAATATTTATGGGAAAATCTTTTTGAGATCAAATAGAAAATATACGTCTCAATCAAGTTAAGACTAATTGTATATCTTCTCAAGGAAGAAAGAAGCTTCCATTCCCATTGTCAGAAGATCATTGGGAAAGAGGAAGTATGTCAAATCATGAGGATTTGACATAAATGTTTTTACAAGATAAAGAAGCAATCTTTAAGAGGAGGACTACCGAAATAGGAATTCGGTAACTGAGATGTGTGCCGAAAGAGGAGTTCGGCACAAAGGGAATGAATGCCGAACAACAAATCGGCAAGGATAAGAATTGCCAATTTAGAAATCGGCAAGGGTATGATCTGCCAAATTGAAATCTACAGACTATGCTTAGTTCACTTTTGAAGTCCATCTCAATCCGCATTGTAGACTTCCTTCATGTTGGATTCTGTTTATCTTCGACTCATCGATCGGTTAAACTAACTAAGCTATTACAAAGAACCATAAATCAAAATACAAGGTTCAATCATCAATAAAGACTAAGGAGAGGTTATCTTTAAATCTTAGATGACCCAACAATCTCCCCCTATTTGATGATAACATCTCATACAACTTAGAAGTTAATGATCAATGCATTTTGACCCTTTTTCATATTCTTTTGGGTTCTTTTTCACATAGACCAATCTTTTTGTTTATTTTTGGATTTTTTTTAAGTATCCGACATTTACAAGTATAAAAGAATGAAATAATGATTTGTACAAACTATTTACGATAAGACATAAAAACTCAAGATTACAATACAGAGGAAAACAAAATAAATACAAAAAAATACCGAGTTTATTCAAAAGAAAAATGCGGTTCAACATCCCTCTTCTTTAGTTCGTCGGTAGTAGCCACATAGAAATCCTTAGCCGACATTGGAATTATTTGAATAATCCCGTGGAGAAAGGTTGTGTCGGCAATAGGGATTTGGCTTGATCTGAAGAAGGAGATCTGCCCAAGCGCGTTGTTGAAGAGGATACCATGAGTTGGCTCAGAAATCACAGTTGTTGAAGGATGAGGAACCGGAATAGGTAAAGAGAGATCAAGATTTGAAGTATCCGGGACCTTTCCTTCTCTAGCCATTTAGGCAAACACGTCTTCCTTTTTGGATTTCGACTTTGATTTGGGAGGAGGACGACCAGACATTAGATTGTTGATAATCTCTTCTTCGGCAGGAGTATGGACAATGTTGTATCTTTTTCGGTAGGTTCTGAACTTGGTTTGAAGATCTGCAATGTATTTATCAACCTCAGCTTTTGCAGAGCTTTGGCTTTTTAACAAGCAGATACCAATTTCTACCCATTCTGATACTCCGAACCGAACAAGAGAGTATAGTCGGTCTATAGACAAAGAAGCATCATCCCTGATAATCTTTATCCGAATAACCTTGCAGCTTGCAGACGGTTTGATTATTTTGACATCTGTGATTTTGGCAGAGCACCGACGTTTGTTGAGGGTTTTGCGGTACCAATCGATACACATAGTCTTTATTTCCTCATTTCTCTTCGCCGAGTCCTCTAGAGCGCTCATCTGAGTTTTGATTGTATTGGTAGGATCTTCTTTAGCAGCAATCTCCAACGCTAGCTCGACATCTCTGTCACGAGCAATCTGGGCAAGCTTTGTAGCTTTCAGTTCTTCTTCAGATAAGCCTAGATCAGGAGAAGTAATCTTTGGAGAAGGAAGATGAAGACCAACACCATCCGCAACTTTCTTTAAAAGAGCATCTTTACGACGCTTTTCTTCAGCAACTACTTCATCCGGTGACATAATAGCTTTGCCCTTATCCTTTTTGGGCAGTTTCTCCCCCTCAGGTTCTTCGACCACCTTGGGGTGATTGGTTCCCTTCTCTTTGGTAGCAGAAGGTTCGGTAGAAGCAGATGGTTCGGTTTCGACAACAGTAAAGGGTTTTTCCTGACTCGTACTGATATGAACCTGAGAACGGAGTTACTCCCCCTCAGCCTGTTTCTCCCCCTCAGTACGAGCCGGGGAAGAAAAACTGGACCTGGCCGACACACGGCCTATTCGCCGATCAATACGTTCCAAAACATGGCGATCGGCAGGAGTGAATGCAGACTCAGTGATATCAATGTCAAGAGACTGAGCACAATACTGAGCCAGATCGACAGGCAGAGAGTCAAGACGCCTATTTAAATTCTGCAAGGCACTGAGAATTTCAGAATTAATAGACTCCTGAGCCGAATGCTGCTGCCGTAGATGGATAAGATCTTGATCCCTAGCATCCGAGGCGGCCTTGAGAGCAGCCATTGATAAGGTCAAGGAGGTATTTTGATCATTAAGTCTAACCACCTCCTTGAGAATAGAATCCATGGCTGCTGATAGAGGAGAACGAAGACCGTCAATCTGTTTATGCATGACATCCAAACACTGAAAGATGTCGCGATTAAGAGCGACAACCTCAGAATTTTGCTCCTTGACGAGCTTCAGAAGTTCCTCCAAAGAGATATTGTTGGCGTTCAGAGATTCGAGGAGCGCCGGTTCACGCAAAGACTGGCAAAGTTTTTCGAACTGGGTACCAAGCATTCGTACCTGTCGATTGGTGTCACTGATGTCGGCAAGAAAATCGGCAGATATTGTGACCGGTACCTGGGTAGAAGACCTAACCATTTTTGTAGGAGAAGGGTTTGGTGAGGGAGATCTCTTTGGTGGTGATTTCTTCGGCGATGGTTGTGGAGAAGGGGACTTCGTCGGTGAGGAAGTGGGAGAGAAAAGCCGTCGATACATATCCTGGGATGAAACCCCAGTTTGTGCAATATCAACGGGATTGACCCCGGGTGTTAGGCTGTGTGGTGAGGAAGCAGAATGTCGGTCCGGAGAGAAGACCAACTCATCTTCAACCTCCACATAAAAAGGAGGAGGAGAAGGAATATTTGGGAACTCCGTTTGTACATCCAAATCTTGTTGAGAAGGTTTGGAGGAGGTGGGAGAGGGTTTAACAGATCCCCGTGGCCCTGGAGGGGAAAGTTCAACATCTACCGATTGTTGAGAATCGGTAGATAGAGTGTGAGGCTCGACCGAAGGTTTCCTAAGTTTCTTAGAACGAGACTTAGGAGGGGATTTGGAGCTTCGTCGCTTAACAGAAATAGAAGGGGTTATGACTGGGGTAGCCACCGAAGGATTCGTCGGTGGCAGAGTCATGAGAGCAAGTGCGACATTTCCGGTGGCCTTTTTCTTTTTAATAGCCACCGTCTTAGCTCGGGAAGATTTTGGGGGAGAAGGGACCACCGATTTGGATAGCTTGGGAGAAGATGAAGGCCTTTCGGATTCACCTTCGGCAAGCGTTCCCCAAATCGGATTGGGAGAAGAGATGAAAGAAAGCATACCTGAGGTGAGCGGAGAGTCGGTAGGCTTTGTTTGCATGAAAATCGTTTGCTTGCTAATTTGAGAAATGGGCAAGTCAAACTTGATCCATGGCTCGGGGAGAGCAGCATCGGCACTTAGTTGTGCAGAAAGCTTGTGGTTGATGATGAGAGAGATAAAGCGAGGAAGAGCCACATTGTGATTCCTGGGAGGAGAGATGGCGTTGATCAAGGAATCGAAGAATACCTAAGCAAAGTCTATACGCCTCATAAAAATGAGAGCATGAGCCAGTCGGGTAATAGCCGCTGGAGATTGATCCCACCCCGACGTCTTGTGGGAAAGACAGTAAAGAAGATGAGAGAAGTAGTTCCAGAGTTCACCCATATTCTTTCGTAGAAGAGTGCCGGAACCCTTAGTCTTTCCTTCGTGTACATATTGTAGAGCAGCAACAACTTCATCATGCTCGTGATGAGTAGGAAATGGAGCATACACATTGAATTCTGGAATGTGAAGAACCGAGCGAATATCATCCACCCCAAAGGAGAGATCGGGGTGCTCTTCAGAGGATAGAACAGAAGCAGACACCTGGTTAGTAGTTGAATCATACTTATAGGTTAACCAAAAATTACCGAGGAGCATTTTGCTCATCTTGGTGGAGGAGGTGAGAGCATGGCATATTGGAGATCTTTGGAGAAAGATGGAGACTTGGTTGAACTCTGGGTGATCAGCATCCGCAGAAAGACGAGCAACTTGATTGCAAGCAGGGAAAGTTAGAGATTCACGAGTGAGAGGAGTATCCTCGGAAGCCTTAGTTGATTTGGAGGATGCCATTGAGGAAGAAGAGAGTTGCAGGTTGAAGTAGTTTTGAAAGAAAAAGATGAGAGAAATATGTAAAGAGGAAAAAGGAAAAGAGAAGAGGTATTTATAGATTTAAAAAGAAGAGGGAAAGGACGGAATTCAAAACGTTTGAAAGGTAATGATGTTATGACGCAAACGTGCGTAGTTGGGAAGTGGAATAGCCGTAAAACGGCGAAATGTCAGGTTGTGGACGTGCCATCAACTGACACACGTTCCCTAAGGTGCCACGTGTCATACAATCATACGTTAAAGAAATGGTGCCGAATTGATTCGGTATGTGTGATGTGGATAAGCATGACACAACATAAACGATACCGAAAGAAAGAGATACCAAAATATGAGAGATACTTTGGTAGAAAGGGATACCGAAATATGAGAGATACTTCGGTAGAAAGGGATACCGAAATATGAAAGATACGTCGGTAGAAAGGGTTACCGAAGGTAATAGGTACCGAAATATGAAAGATATTTCGGTAAATGAAATCGGTATGTAGAGATACCGAAATTTGACGATTAAGAAAGAAACCGACGGTATATAATGATACCGATGATTAGAAGGAAGAGATATCGGCAGGAAGAGAGAGTATGTACCGATGTTTGTTGCCGAAAGGTAATATTCGGTAAGGAGGTACCGTCAATTATTGAGTTTTTTTTTAACATAAATTTAGCATACCTAAGGATCCCACAAGGAAGTTGAAACGTGCCTCATCCAGTGCTTTTGTAAAGATGTCTGCAAGTTGAAGATCTGTAGGAATGAAGTGAAGTTCAATATCACCTTTAGAGATATGATCTCTTATAAAGTGATACCGAATATCAATGTGTTTAGATCGAGAATGCAGCACTGGATTGTTGGCAATGGCTATGGCACTAGAATTGTCACATAGAATCGGTACATTAGAATAAACTTTGTCATAATCTTGTAGTTGGTTCTTCATCCACAAGATTTGAGCACAACAACTTCCAGCAACAATATATTCGGCTTCGGCAGTGGAAGTGGATACCGAATTTTGCTTCTTACTGGACCAGCTGAGTAAGTTTCCACCTAGTAATTGACAGCTGCCAGTTGTACTTTTTTTTGTCAACCTTAGACCCTGCAAAGTCAGAATCTGAATAGCCAATTAGATCAAAACCTGAGTCCTTGGGATACCAAAGACCCAGATTCATGGTACCTTTTAGGTACCGAAAAATACGTTTCACAGCCACCAAGTGAGATTCCTTGGGGTTGGCTTGATAACGTGCACAAAGACACGTAGCATACATGATGTCAGGTCTACTAGCAGTAAGATAAAGAAGAGACCCTATCATTCCTCTATAATTCGTGATATCTACCGACTTGCCGGTGGAATCTGCATGAATCTTTAGAGGTGGTGCCATTGGAGTTTTCATGGGAGAACAATTTTCAAAATCAAACTTTTTCAAAAGATCACGAATGTATTTATTCTGACAAATGAAAATACCTTCAGAGGTTTGTTTAATTTGAAGACCAAGAAAGAAAGTAAGTTCACCCATCATGCTCATCTCATATTTACTTTTCATGAGAGAGGCAAACTCCTGACAAAGATTTTCATCAGTGGCACCGAAAATGATATCATCCACATAGATTTGAACAAGAATGATATTACCTTTTGTTTTCTTGAGAAAAAGAGTATTATCAATTTTACCTCTGGTATATCGGTTGGATAGAAGAAAGTCAGACAAGGTGTCATACCAAGCACGAGGAGCTTGTTTCAGACCATAGAGAGCTTTGTCAAGTTTGAACACATGGTACGGATGAGCGGAATCTTCAAAACCAGGTGGTTGTTTCACATAGACTTCTTCAGCAAGTTCTCCATTGAGAAATGCACTCTTAACTTCCATTTGAAAGACCCGGAAGTTTTTGTGAGCAGCATGAGCAAGAAAGATTCTTATTGCCTCAAGTCTAGCAACAGGAGCAAAGGTTTCATCATAATCAATACCTTCCTCCTGCCTATATCCTTGAGCAACAAGCCTGGCTTTATTCCGGATTACTGTACCAAATTCGTCATTTTGTTTCGGAAAACCCACTTAGTACCTATAATGGTTTTACCGAAAGGTCTTGGCACAAATCTCCAGACTTTGTTTCTCTCAAATTGAGACAACTCTTCTTGCATGGAAGTGACCCAACAAGAATCTGCTAGAGCTTCTTCAATTTTCTTAGGTTCGATAACAGATAGAAAATTCACATAGAGACAGATATTTCCAATACCTCTTCTAGTTTGGACACCTGCTTGCTGATCTCCGATAATTTGATTTATCGGATGATCTTTGGTCCATTTTAAAGCTAGGGGAAGAGGTGTTGGAAAAGTGTTTGAAGGTGAAGGATCGGTGGATATAGGTTGCATGTGTTGGATAGGTGAAGAATGTAAGGTAGGTTTGGTGGGAGATGTGGGTTCGGTAGCAGCAATGGGTTCGGTAGTAGGGGAGGGAGCTACCGAACCATGATGTAGGGAAGAGGAAGACACTGAGAATGGTACATAAGGAGGTCCTGAATTTAGAGTAGTTGGATATTCGTCTCCAACACAGGAAATAATCCATTCATGAAGTTCAGTGTCATCACAAGATAGAGACGATGTCTTGTGATCATCAAACTTCACATGTATTGACTCATCAATACATTTTCTTCTTAGATTATATACTCTGTAGGCTTTAGAGGAGAGAGAATAACCCACAAATATACCTTCATCAGCTTTGGGATCAAATTTCCCAAGATGCTCTCGATCATTCAAGATAAAGCACAGGCAGCCGAAAACATGAAGAAAACCAATGTTTCGTTTTCGGCCATAGAAGACTTCATAAGAAGTCTTGTTGTGCCTTTTCACAATGATAGATCGATTTTGAGTGAAACATGCTGTATTGACAACTTCAGCCCAAAAATAGGTTGGAAGATTTGATTCACTTAGCATGGATCTTGCAGCTTCACAGAGCGTACGATTCTTTCTTTCCACAACACCATTTTATTGTGGAGATCTTACTGCTGCAAAGTTTTGAGAAATACCTTTGTCACAAAGAAAGGTATCTAAAGTAGCATTTCTGAATTCGGTTCCATTGTCACTTCTGATAGATCTGACTAATTGACCGTTGAGAACTTCAGATTTCTTGATAAAGTTGATGATTTCTTCAGGTGTATCACTTTTGTACCTGAGAAAGAGTACCCAAGTGTAACGTGTGTATTCATCAATAATTACAAGAATGTACCTTTTTCCACCTAGGATAGGTGTGCTGACAGGCCCACAAAGATCCATATGCAGCATCTGTAGAGGAGTAGAAATAGAGAAACATTGTTTTGATTTGAAAGAAGATTTTGTCAGTTTGCCTTTCTCACAAGCTGCACAAAGCTTCTCTTTTGAGAAAGAAATTTTCGGCAAGCCAACAACAAGCTCTTTGTTGGAGAGAGCATTTATCGTCTTGAAGTTGAGATGAGAAAGACGTTTATGCCAGAGCCAGTACTTCTTTCCAGAGTCTTCAGAAATGAAGCAGATACTTTCATTTTCAGTTGATTTGTCATTTATATTGATAACGTACACATTATCCTTTCTAAAACCAGATAGGACAGTGTGAAACTGTTTATCAGTGATGAGACAATCAATTTCTCTGAAAATTACATAGAAACCTAAATCACATAGATGACTAATGCTTAAAAGATTATGCATCAATCCCTCCACATAGGCAACTTTGATAAAAGTAATGGAACCGTTAGAAAGAGTTCCATAACCTTTAGTGGAACCGCGAGAGTTATCACCAAAAGTTACAGTTGGTCCCTTTTCTTTCACAAAGTTTAGAAGAAGAGATTTGTTCCCAATCATATGTCGTGAGCATCCGCTATCAAGATACCAAGTTTGATGATGCTCAAAGACCTGCAGATAAGAACAAATTAGTCTTTTGGAACCCGTTTTGAAGTGGGTCCTTTAGGGTTAGAAGAGGAAGAAGAAGGGTTGGTCTGACGATATCTTTCGATACGGTCCTTTGGACAGTCTTTGGCCAAGTGAAATGTATCACCACAGTTGTAACACTTTCGGTAAATAAATTTCTTCGTTGGATCAAGAGAGGCAGCTTTTACCTTTCCTTGAGGTTTAGATTTAGGAGGTTTGGAAAGGTGAGAGGGAATGGGATAGCTGTATGGAACGTGAGGGTTATGGGGAGCCGGTCCAAGGATTCCTTTGTAAATGGAAGAAGAAGAAATGTTTGAAATTCCTTTGGACTTCTTTATTTTTAGGGCTTTAGGGATGAAGTCCGTTGTGTTCATGGGAGATTTACCTTTTGAAGAAGGTGTAATCTTTCTTTTGTTAGAAGTATTAATGACAACGGATTTTCCTTTAGAGAAGAAAGAGGCCTTTTTCGAAGAATGGGAAGAAGAAGAAGAAGAGGAGTCGTTGTTTAGATTTAATGACATAAGAAGATCATTTACAGGTTTGACCAACTCATTGGAGTCTTGATCTTCCGTTAGAAGAGGTTTGGAAGTTTTAGCAGACACAAAGTAGCCATGCTTTCTTGAATCGCGAAGATCCATTGAATAAACAAAATTAGATTCTTCTGACATAGAATCATCCCAGTCAGTAGAATAAGAAGGTAATTTAGAAGACAGAGGAATATCATGAGTAGGAGAGGATATGTTTTCAGAAGGGAGGCACACAGAGTTTTCTCTCCAGTACCGTAGACCATAAGTTTCACCAACAACTTGATCTTGAAAGATTTTCTCAAGATTTTTGGAAGAGGTGTTCCATTTTTTTAGGGTTTCTTGTTCCTTCTGAAGCTTCTTTAGAAGCTTGTTCTTTTCCTTGGCAAGCACAAACTTTATAGTTTTTAAGTCATCTAACTCAGCTTTTAGTTTGTTAAACTGTTCCAGCTGGGATAGAGACTCATGAAGTTGAGAGGAGAGAGACTTGACTTGAGCATTTGCTCTTTTCTTTGCATCCTTTTCATTGTGAAAAAGTACAGTTAAAGAGTCAAAAGCCTCAATCTTCTCTTCATTAGTGAGAGAGAGGAAGGGATGTACCTGAGAAGAAGAGGAAGAGCACTCAACAGTGAAGTCCATCCTAGAGCAGGAGTCTTTAGGTTCTTCATCAAGTTTGGCCATAAGACATTTACTTGACACTTCTTTCTCACTGTCGGAAGTGGGTTCGTCTGTCCAGTCTAGAGTTTCAGCCATCAAGCCTTTGCCTTTTCGTTGAGAGTTGAAATTTATTTCTTTCTCTCTTCTATATTTGGCTTTGTATTTGTCGGCTTTGTTGGTAAGTTCTTTGAAGGAAGAGGATGGAGAAGGTTTTCTTGGATGCGATCTCCCTGTAGAATTAGATCGAAGATGTCTTCTTTTAGAAGAGTTAGAAGAATTAGATTTGGAAATCCTAGAAGGATTGCTTCTGCATTCAGATGCAAAATGGCCTTTCTTACCACATGCATAACAATCCTCCTTGGATTTGTTCAAGGAGTTTCTAGAAGAAGAAAAATTTCTGTTTCTTTGAAATTTATTAGAAGAATTCTTTCGAAATTTAGAGAAACTTGCAAGCATACCCATTTCCTCTGTCAATAGATTGACAGAGGGATTTTCTCCTTCATCATCAGCTTCACTTAGATAAGCTTCCGAGGAGTGATTCAGATTTTCATGACTTTCTCTATCTGAATCATCAGAAGGGTAGGTTATACGAGGAATACACGCAGATTTCTTGGAGTCATCACTGATAAGAGCCATAGAGGGGGCTCTTATTTCTTTATAGATGGTTTTCCTTTGAAGTTGGGTTTGTTCGTGATTAAGAAACATACCATAGAGTGAAGTGAGAGGAAGGCTTTCCAAGTCCCTGGAAGTCTTAATGCAAGTGGAAAGGGTATTCCAGAAATCTGGAAGACCATCCATGAATTTGCATATGATTTCCTCGTTGTCATAAAGTTTTCCAACAAGTTTTAACTCATTTAAGAGACAGTTAAAACGGTTGTAATAGGAGGGAAGAGATTCTCCTTTTTCATGAGAGAAAAATTCGTATCTACGTACAGGAGAGATCTTTTTAGATTTCTTTACTTCATTTGTACCTTCGTACAAAACACATAGAGTTGACCACATATCTTTTGCCGTTTTAAGACTGACAAGAGATTGGTTTACTTCATCAGAAAGGGATTGAGCAATGATGGTTCGCACTTTGGAATCAAGTCCAACCATGCGCCTATCTTCATCATTGTATTCTTTGGTCATTTTTAAGACATATCGACCAGTTGCAGAAGATCTTTCCTCCTCTGATGAGTCATCGGAAACTTGAAAGAGATTGTCCTTTTTCTTTTCTTTATCCTTAGGAGTTTTGACAAATCTATCCCAGACTTTTGGGATAAGAGGACCGTCACTAAGGATGGTAAGATACCGACTGTCAGCTCCTTCAAGGAAGAGCATCATCCTACTTTTCCATAAGGAGAAGTTGTTCGAGTTGAACTTAGGAGGTTTAACAGTAGATCCATTGTCAGAGTAAAAAGAATTTTGAGAAGAAGACTCAGGTTTTGTAGAAGGAGAAGTCATTACGGATCTGGTTTATTAGATTAAACCAACCGCTCTGATACCACTTGTTAGTCCCAAAGAAGTAAACAAGTATTGTAGAAAGGGGGGGGGGGGTTGAATACAATAACACAAAATTACTTAATTTTAATTCTTTTATTGATAATGAATATCAAGAATTACACAAAGAGAAAATAAAGATTGACGCGGAATAAGAATAGTTAAGAACTACTCTAAACAATCTAACACTTAGAAGATATTAAGAACACAAAGACTTAAACCTTAAGAAAATGAAAGACAACTATCAACCTGCTTGAAATCTTGTGAATGCCAAAACTTGAGCTGAAAGCGTGAGTAGCAAGGTGCTACTTCCATCCTTTATATACTATCCAATGTAATGAGTGCAAAGGACAAGTAGGAGTAAAGGCATGGGTGGTTGAGATATTGTCAATAAATTATAAGATATTTGATGTGACTTATCACAATACAAAAGGTAACTTTTGTACTATGAAAGTACAATATCTCTATAAAATATTTATGGGAAAATCTTTTTGAGATCAAATAGAAAATATACGTCTCAATCAAGTTAAGACTAATTGTATATCTTCTCAAGGAAGAAAGAAGCTTCCATTCCCATTGTCAGAAGATCATTGGGAAAGAGGAAGTATGTCAAATCATGAGGATTTGACATAAATGTTCTTACAAGATAAAGAAGCAATCTTTAAGAGGAGGACTACCGAAATAGGAATTCGGTAACTGAGATGTGTGCCGAAAGAGGAGTTCGGCACAAAGGGAATGAATGCCGAACAACAAATCGGCTAGGATAAGAATTGCCAATTTAGAAATCGGCAAGGGTATGATCTATCGAATTGAAATCTACAGACTATGCTTAGTTCACTTTTAAAGTCCATCTCAATCCGCATTGTAGACTTCCTTCTTGTTGGATTCGGTTTATCTTCGACTCACCGATCGGTTAAACTAACTAAGCTATTACAAAGAACCATAAATCAAAATACAAGGTTCAATCATCAATAAAGACTAAGGAGAGGTTATCTTTAAATCTTAGATGACCCAACACAAACATTCCCAGCTCCACTGACTCCAAGAAAACAAGTCGGCACTTAGGGCTAAACGGTGACCTCGAAAACATGGGCATCCCGTCCAAAATCCCAATCTAGACAGATAGCCGAACTAAGTTTGACACTTAACCGAGTGCTAGATTTCAAATCTTATATTTCTAACAGACTGACCACCAAAGTATCCTTTAATCGCGGAACCCACTGAGACGATACACCATCAACATAAACCATGGTGTCACACCGACGAGCAATCCACCAAAACGAACACAATCTAATCGCAGGTAATCACTTAAGACCTTATCCCGCATGATTACCGAGGTATAAGATTGCTTCCGTAATTAACTGGGAAGACTTAAATCTACTATTTCCATTAATACAAACGTGAGCAGATTTACAAACCGAAACCTCAAACATTCAAGACCGACCGCAAGTCTAATCATCCGACGCTTCAAATCCCAAGGACTCCTTTAGTTCCTAAACACAACTCCTTTCATGATGGGGTTAAACCTATAGGCCTAATGAGTTAAAGGTTTTTCAAATAATATGCCAATTTAAACTTATATAAAACTTTCAAATACACAAGTTTTATAACGATTAACTGTACTATGACGACACACTATCGCCCATCCGATAGGTTTCAAAACTGATTACCAACACAACGCATATAAAACCATTTCCAAAACTCGTTTGATTAGTAATTACGTCAATAAAATGGTAACAAGAGATGCACAACAAAATTTTCAAACGGACTACCATGGTCCTAGTAATGCATCAATTTATACTATGCATATGAAAGATAACTTTCCGCACTATAACATGTGCAGTAGAAGTTTGTACAATTCCCAAAAGAGACATTCACAAATTAATTTTAAAGTTCTGACTTCCCAACCCAAAATTCGTTGCGACATAAAATTATTAATCGCTCCATATGCAACAGTTTATTCCTCAAAGTTCGATGAACTGATAAGAATGCAAATAATTCTCAAATCGAGTTTAAAACTTTAAGCCGCCTCGATAAGACACATTTGACCAACGAGATGGTAACTACAACGATATGCAATTCGAAAATTCATTTCATGTGTTGCGGAAAATTTATAACAACAAGTCAACAAGCGAAGCACGCTTAAATTAAAATTTAATTCAAGACAATATAAATATTTCGCATAATTACTCACGCGAGTGAAAGTCGGATTCAAACCAAAAGTATACACATATGCTCGTGTGAAACTCAAGATGCAATCATGCTACATTTAGATTTTTCAAGGTGCCTCTTACGGTTGCAAAAGCGTCTATGCAAGACTCGCATGAAACAAAGTAGCGAACACAACTCGCAGATTAACGCACACAATGATGCATATGCACATGTTCTCAAAATTATTTTACACAACGCAGAATGACATAAGACAAGGCACCCTAAACCCAACTGAATTTTTGCAAAACTCAATAATGCTAAAATCATGCAGTGACAAATTTTCATTTCTCAACAAGAATGTAAGACGACAATATGGCTAAAACACTAAGCCTTTAAGAGCTTCCTCTTTTAATGCAATGAAAGGTAAAATGACACCTTTAACAAAATTCACATGGGACACGGCGCCAACTAACTCGTAAGCTTAAAAGAAGCAAAATTAAAACTCACACATGGAAAGACATCATATAAAACGATACTCCAAGAAATTCCAACAAAACTCACACAAACTAAAATTCTCAAGAAATTCCGACTCAACACGTGGGAATAACTTTTCCTTTAAAAACCATTGACATATGTGGAGGAGATCCAATACCTAGGTTAAAATCTCGTAGCTACTTACCCAACACTCAAATGACATTAAAACATAGATATTACAATATCCGCAAATAGCGTTAAACAAGAGACGTGAATAAAGAGATTTTTGATAACAATTTGCAATTACGTGCAACAAAACAATTTATGCATGCTTAAGCTCACAGTTTAAAACTGATGCGTGTTAAATGCTCTACCAAAACTTTATAATATAAACCACTTTCTGTTTTACGAACACAAGAAACAATTTATGCAAATTTATTTCAGAAATAAATTTTAGTGCATGAATTTGGTCGGCATTCACCCCTCTAGACTACGCTTCTCAACAACCCGACATTCTAATACCATCCGGGTGTATCAAGCATCTTAGGACAACAATCTCAATTTCCTACTATTGTCATCCGGATACTCCACATCTTAAAGCGACACCCGGATATTTCATCGGTTCACCTTACAATCTCTCCTCGTATGACGTCAATTCCATAAGCTCAAGGTTCTACTCCAACCAATTATTCTTACTCAAGACGATCAACTTAATGCATTCAATGCACTTAACTATCACTTCAACGTGACATTGCTATAGACGCCAACCTTTCCTTAGATTACTCCCTTAGAAACCTTCTCACTACCCCAACGGTAATCATACCAAGGTAGTTCAAGTATATACATGTAGTATGTAGGTTCACCATAACACTGGGCAGGTGCCATTATGAACGTACCGCGCATGCTCGTCCTTGTGACCCTCGACAAGTATCTCGTTTCTAGTGACTCGATCAACTCCACGATATCTTATCTTAAGGTTCCTAATGTGCAACTTCACTTACAATCGCCTATAAAAACGCTAGTTTGAGTCTAGGCATCCTACAATCAATACCTAATTCTCTCAAACTTAAGCTCTGATACCAACTTGTAACACCCTCAAATCTGGAAATAGCAACTTATTTAAAATTTTCTAAATACATCAATAAAGGAATTATCTACAACCACAAATTAAGATTTAATCTCAATACAAACATTCACTCTATACAAAAGTCTATGTGGTTGTGACATCTATCACAATAACACCAATGGTACTGAACGTGTGGTAGTACCGGCTATAGTGCCATGCAGTTGTGACATATGTCACAATAACAACGGCGATTACCAAGTGGTTGGTCGTCTCAACGAATGTGCCATGTAATTATGACAATGGAAGGATAACTGGCATAATAGCATAAAATGTTCTGAGAGGATGGTCGAGGAACGATCGGGAAAACGGTCGGGAAATCCGTCGAGAAAGCGGTCGAAGAACGGTAAAAAAACTCTCGGTACGAGTCTGGCTACAGTGCTCAGCGACAGTGCCATAGGGCACCGTAGCATGGCAGGGTCGCACAAGGAAAGGGGCCCTCGGTACATCCCGGACGACAGTGCCCGCTACAGTGACAGATGGCACTATAGCATGTCAGGGTCGCGCCAATCTCATAGTGCATAAAATCGGGATTTTCTTCATTTGGTCATATCTTGCTCATTTCTACTCCGTTTTGGGTGATTCAAAATGCTATGGTTTCTTTTTTGAGAACTTTTCAAGGTTATATTGTTAGTTTTGGGAAGATTAAAGAGTATTTGGTGGTGGATTGGAAGCACAGGTCAAGAGCTCATCATCATCACCTCCATCTTCAAGGAATTTGGGGTTTTCTAGGTTTTCACCAAAACATAAGTGGTGAGTTTAACCTCCTAGTTTCTAAAATTTGTTATAAGTTATAAATGCTCCATTGATGACTTTCTAGTGTTTATGTTTCCCAAATTTCGGTTTGGAGGATTTTGGAGAAATTAGGTCAAAACTAGGGTTTTTCTAGAATGGAGATTTTGATATAAAATGTTTGGGGATTGATTATAAATGGTTGGATATGAATGTTTATGGTTGGAAACTTGTTAATCTAGGTTTTTGGAAGGTTTTTTCTTGTGGATTCAAGTTTCTTCAAGAAGCCCAAGTTGGGGTAAAATCTAGATTTAGCCTAAATCTAGATTTAGCCTAAATCTAGCAAGGTGAGTTCAAGTTGATTTGTGAAAACGTTGTACATGCCAAAAATGTCCATTTTAATGTGATTATGTGTTTACATATTTTTTTATTAAAAGTTGGGATATTTGAAGAGTTTTACTCATTTGGATTATTTGGTTTTATAAATTTTGTGAAACACCCACATTTGGGATTTTTGAAAATTTTGTTAAATAAATCATGTTGATATGTTTCCTTGATGATTTTATATATAAATGGAGTTCATTTGATGTAAATGTCATTTTTGTGTATTTGATCTTATAAACCGTTTGGAAAATGCATATTATTGTGTTATGAGGCATTTTGGAAATATAAGGGTTGAGTTCATTTGGAAAATGGTTTGCCTCAACCAATGACGAGTTTTGAGTTAATCATACTTTTGGTCACTGTGTTTCCATAACCGTTGGTCAAACATGTTTTAATGTTTACATTGGCTTTCATTAGAGATTTAAGTAAATTGTTGAGCCTTTGGCTCAGTTTTGACTAAGATGAGTCTTGAGGACATTTGTCCGGTTTAATAGCCCGTTGTGGAGTTTTGAGTATGATGGCGTTTATTACGTGTCATTTGAGAATTACATGTTTTGAGTGCTTTGGTCATTCAATTGGAGTCATGTAATGTTATAGACTGTAATCTAATGGATCCATAGGCATATGAGTCGGTCTTTACTATTTTAAAAAGGGATATTGTTTCCATGATGGGACCAGGATTAGTCATGGGGTCATCGATAGGGCCTAATGGTGCGGGCTCGTAGAGTCAAGCATCTGCCATTGTCCCCGTGATGTAATTGTTGAGTTTGTTTTTATGGGATAGTTACTTCCCATTTATAGCTAG
Source organism: Arctium lappa (assembly GCA_023525745.1). Taxonomy (NCBI): domain Eukaryota; kingdom Viridiplantae; phylum Streptophyta; class Magnoliopsida; order Asterales; family Asteraceae; genus Arctium; species Arctium lappa. The sequence continues at coordinate 15,762,577 of CM042064.1, forward strand.
TTGAGACATTGGGTCCTTGGAGGCAACTTGGTACAGTTATGTGGAGTCGGATACTATCCATGGGCCGTAAATGTAATCCTAGTGAATGAGCATGATTAGGATCCCCGGGTGCCCTCATCCACATCTTAGTACGAGTCGGCGAGGCTCGTGGCCATGGGTCCTAGTATGGTGAGCTTAATAACTTGGAATGTGGCCTACTTTTGTGTTTCGCTACTAGCCATGGAAATCGGGTCTCCCCCGTCACCGAAAGGTGTTATTTTGGTTATTTAGTTTTATCCTTGTTTTTCGGTGACGTTTTGAGTTTGGGTTATTCTTCATATGTTATAATTTTGGAGGCTTGAGTTTACTCATATTTCGGTCGTTTGGTTTATAAAGTTTTATTCAAATTTCAATATTTGAGCATTTACCATTATTTGCATTTTGAGTAAGTGTTGGGTTGCATTACTTCATGAAAGAATGTTTTGGCGTTGAGGCGTTCATCTATAAAATGCGTATTATTGGAAAACGGGTCATTCTCATATTTAAAGTAATTCATTTTAAAGGATCATGATTTAAGTTGCATTATTTTCGTTTAATGATGTTTATAATCATGATAATAACTCTTGAACTCACTAGGCGTTAGCCTAACATTTTTATTTGCGGCATGTGCATCAGGTTCTATTTCGGGATTAGTTCTAGCGACACTGTGAAGAGATGAGTGCTAGTTGTGTGCTCGAAGAAATGAATAGCTTGGTGAAGTCTTCCGCATTTACTTTGGATATAGCGATTGTTATTGGGTTTTAGTAACACCTGACTTTAATTAGTCTTTATGTAAGGCTTTATTTATTTTGTTGATGGTTCAACCTAGAATTGTATTTCAAGTATGGACTTGTCGTAAGAGATTTTATTAAACTTTAAGGTATTGTTGAAAATTTTAAATTAGTCGCTCTTTAAAAATTTGAGGGTGTTACACACTATCACCTCTCAAGTATTAATATCTACTGATCCAACTCTTACTGAAGCTGAGAGACGTCGCGCTGTTGATGTGCTGACAATTGATTTGTACAATGCCCTAAATGGCAACACTCAAGTTGAAAACAAAAATATTGATTTAATTGAGCAGCTTGAGAAATGTCATCTAAAGATCAAAGAACTGGCTCATTTAGAGGAAAGATTAAATGATCAGGTTATTGTAAATAATATCATCAACATTGAACGTGAACAAGTTATCGCTGCTCTCAAATATGAGAAAGCTACAGTTGAAGGATGTTGTAAATCCTCAGCTAAGATCACTGAGATCATAAGTGCTCAAATCCCTACTCATAATAAAACTGGTCTTGATTATAAATCTGATAAGGATGAATCTAGTAGAGACTATTCCATGCTTAAGTTTGGAATGTTTGTCTCATCTATCCTTGACACTTCCTCCTCTCAGTGCTCTTCTTCCTCTTCTGTTCTTATCCCTGAGGATTTATCAAAAAGTTCTAAACTTGCTGATAAAGGAAATCTGTTTCCCATCATCCTCAAAAGGCTACTAAAGCACCAAAGCTAAAGAAGGTTCCTCTCAAACCTTCAGCTAGTCAACCCTCTGGCTCTGGATCTAAGATCACTGGTAAAACTTAGAGATTTACTCCAAAGATGAAGATTGACATTTTGCCTAAGAAATCCGAAGAACTGAAAGTTCCTCTGAGATCAAATGCATAGGGCATTATTGGAGCTGGCCCGACTCATCTAAAGTTTTCTAATGCAAATGCTCATGGTCTTAAAGCTACTTTCAACTATAGAAAATGCTATCACTGTGGACTTACTGACCATATTGCCAGTAAATGTCCCACTGCCACAATAGCTGAAAAGTCAGCTAAAGTGAAGATAAATGCCTCAAAGGCAAAGAAGGTCATCAAAGCTGAAAAACCTGCCAAAGTGAAAAATGCCACTAAAGTTAGAAATTAACTAAAGTGAAGATTGTCAATGACGCTGAATCATCAGATGCTGTGAAGACTACTGAACCTTCCATCTCCACTAACTCATCTGGACCCTTTGTAAAGTAGGTACCAATCAAAAATTAATCTTCCTTTTTGCATGCAGGACTCGAAGGGTATCTGGTATCTTGATTGTGGATGCTCTCGATACATGACTTGTCAAAAGAACCTGCTCGCTGACTACAAGGAAGAGAAAGGTCCCTTAGTGACCTTTGGTGGAAATGGAAAACGCTAAACCAGACAGTTTGGTGTACTCAACAATGGTACAACTACCTTCCGAAGAGTTGCTTACGTAGATGGACTGAAGCATAATCTCCTCAACATCAGTCAGCTATGTAATAAAGACTTTAAAAGTATGCTTTACTAAGAAAGCATGTTCAGTCTTGGACAAAGATGGAAAACTTGCTCTCAGCGGTTATCGTTTGGAAAATGTTTATGTTATATCTGTTTTCTGTCCAAAGCCTCATCAAATATCAACTGGCTATGGCATAAGAGGCTCTCTCATCTCAACTTCAAGATGTTGAACACTCTATCTTCAAAAGAACTAGTCTCCGGTCTACCTTAACACTCTTATGCTAAGGAATCTCTTTGCTCATCTTGTGAAAAGGGAAAGCAGACTAAAGCTAGTTTCAAGTCAAAGCAAGTATCTTTAGTGACAAGCCCACTTCAACTCTTGCATATGGATTTATTTGGCCCTGTCAATCTACAATCCATAGCTGGAAACAAATACACTCTTGTCATAGTAGATGAATATTTTCGCTATACATGGGTCATGTTTCTCTGTTCCAAGAGTGACACCCCAGATGAACTCATCTCATTTGTCAGAAAAATGGAAGTTCTGAATAATATGATTGTTCGCTCAATAAGGAGTGATCATGGAAGTGAATTTAAAAACATTTCTCTTGATGACTTCTTTGAGAGAAAATGAATCTCTCACAATTTCTCATATGTGAGAACTCCTCAGCAAAATGGAGTCGTTGAAAGAAGAAATCGAACGATCATCGAAGTTTCTCGATCTATGCTCAACGATTCTCATCTTCCAACTCAATCCTAGGTAGAAGCTGTCAATACTGCCTGTTTTACTCAAAATAGGTCGCTGATTGTCAAAAGATTCAACAAAACTGCCTATGAACTTTTCCATGGGAGAAAGCTTTCTATCAGCTTTCTCCATATCTTTGGTTGTCAGTGCTTTATTCTAAACAACAAAATTGCCTATGAACTTTGAGTGAATAAATCTATGTTGAACAACCCCCAGGGTTTTCTGACCCTAAGCATCCAGGTTATGTATATATACTGTATAAGGATCTCTATGGGTTAAAACAAGCCCCTCGTGCTTAGGGCTGTAAACAAACCGAACGTTCAGCGAACCGTTCGTGAACTGTTCGACGGGAAGTTCGTTTATGTTCGTTTATTTAATAAATGAACGAACATGAACACATTTTGTTGTTCGTTTAGTTAAATGAACGAACATGAACAATGGTCTCGTTCGTTCATTTACGTTCGTGAACGTTCGTTCATTTATGTTCTTTCATTTATGTTCGTTTACGTTTATTTATGCTCGTTTATATTTGTTTAAATTTGTTTATATATATAAATATATTTATATATATTATGACATTAATGTGTAAAAGCATTAATTAAATTAGTTTTTTAAAATTCCTTTTTTATACCTCCTAAGTTTATCCGTTTTTATTTTATTTTGTTATGTTATTGTTTACGAACGAAATGATGAGTAATGGTGGTTGTTTTTTATTCATTTTTGCTCGTTTAACTTCATTTATGTTCGTTCGCATATGTTCATTTATGTTCGTTCGTTTACGTTCGTTTATGTTCATTTATGTTCGTTCGTTTACGTTCGTTTAGCTCTTAATGAACGAACATAAACGAACACGAACAAACATATTTTCTTAATGAACGAACATGAACACAAAAAATTTCGTTCGTTTACCGTTCGTGTTCGTTCGTTTGTTCGGTTAAGTTAAACAAACGAACACTGTTAATCAATAAATCCCAATCATATCAAGCAATTCTCATATAAAATCTCATCCAAGAACTAGAGAGAGAAAATTAGAGAGAGAAAGTAGATTTTGAATTCCAATCACAAGTCTGAAAGATACAATACGATTATTACAAGATTCTTTCCAACATAACAAAGCAACCACCTATTTATACCCACTATCTAACAAATACTTAATGACTAAGGAATGCTAAACAATCTTTGACTTTCCTAAAACAATGACAATGTTGACTTTTACATCTTTGACTTTCCACATTAAAACTTGGATACAATATTTAGACTTAACAATCTCCCCCTTTGTATTCAAGATTTAATAAAAATCTGATATTGATCTTCAACTCTTGATTCTTCAGCTTTTGTCTCTTTAACATTGAACTTTGAAGCTTTCGCAGTCTTTACTCTTTCAACTTTTGAAGAATCTTGGAAAGTCTTTTGCACTTTGAAGCTTTTAAAATCAACATGCCTTGAATGCGAAACTGAATTCTTGAATCATTTTGAAACATCTTTGAAACTTTGACATTAATCTTTGAAACAACTTTGATCTTGTATCTTCATCACACAGATCTCTGGACCATCTTTGGAAGAACAGACTTTCACAAAACATCTTGATTTATCTTTGAACAATCTTCTTTCTTCAGAATCATTTCTTTGAATCAGCGGAAGCATTTTAAACTTTGACAATTCATCTTTGAAATTGATCTTTGTAAAAATTCTATCTCCCCCTTTTTGATGATTGAGAGCATCATGATCATCAAAACATCATCAATTTCAGCACAGTCTTTGATTTCCCCCTTTGAAAACAAATAACAATCTCCCCTTTGACAGTTGGCGCGCTTTGATCTGAGAGCCGTCAATCCATGAAAGATATATATATCCGGATCTTTTCAAATTCAGACATAATGAATGTGGTAACCCTGAATCAACAATTGAAATAGTTAGGAATGCCTGTCAGTAACACAAAGTTACTGTGTACAACAAATGTACAATTTAAGGAGTTGGTTTGATGTTGACTCCCCAGGACTTCCATTCAATCATTGAAAAACACAAGGTAATTCTATGAATGTTTTGACAGAAAAACAAATTCTCTGTGTGCTCGTGCTTGTGTTTGAAAGAATTAGCACAATGATTGTGTTTCATAAGGCTCGAAGTATGTAAATCACTGAGACATCAATGATTGTACATGGACTCAATGTGCATGAGAAAGGGTCGAAGGTGGGGCAACTTTCCTTCTTTTTCAATATCAGTATCTTCAAGAAAAGAACCAATAGATTATGTGCTGCTTCCCCAGAAAAAGTGAAACATTCTCTTTTTAAGAAAAGAATAAGTAGCTGGTGGGGTTAATGCAAGAGATGGCATGGGCTATTTGTCTATTTCAATGATGGTCACCAAAGAAATGTGAACCAATCAGTAATGTTGTTGCCCGGCTCAGAAAGATGTTTGGTGCAGAGTTCTGATATTCTTTTAACTCTGTACTCACACCCTCTTTCTTTTAAACATATAAGCTCACATCTAACCAATCTCTCATTTTCATTTTACCTCAGTTCACTCCCACACTCAATTCTTTTAGATCCCTCTCCCCTCAATCACTCAAAGGATTTCTTCCAGGGTAGGAAACACTGGTTATCATGAATCAATGGAAGATCTATTAAGCACTCACACTGAATCCCATGTTCCTAAAAGTACATGTTGGTCAATGATTTTCTTGATATGAAAAGCACAAAAAATCATATGTCAGTGTATGTATGCTCATCAAAAATCAGAAATGAAATTTGAGCATTTTTTAAACATTTAAGATTTCTCAAAACTTTATATGAATGAATAATCAAGAAAGAATAGAAATGTTTTGAGAATCTGACAATGATTAAAATCAGATAAAATGAAATAGCAAGGGTATCAAAGAACTGGATATTTTGTTTATATGAACAAATATAAACAATTTAGCAATAAAGGCACAAAATTGAAAAAGATGAATGATGCTCAACAACTTTGAAAGCAAATGGGGGTATTACCATCGAAAAATTGGTTCGTTTAGAGACATGGTAATAACAAATTCAAATAAAATACTGAACCGGTGTGTATGAATAATTGACAGTATATGGACAAGATAATACACAAGTATTGATCTTTGAAAACACACGATCAGTTAAACATTAAACTCAAAATTTGAAAAACATTTAAAAGCACACTTCTAAATTCATAAAATCTTTTGAGAATAAGAAGCGGTTTGAACATTTAAGAAACTGTTTTTCATTTTCGAAAGTTGTTCTTCTTTCAAACAATCAGAGATCTAGGATTAGAAGATATTTACCTTTTCAGCTCCCCCTCAAATCATGATATAATGATTTAAATCTTTTAAGCTCCCCCTGGATATTAGCATAATATCCTTATTTGATCATTGAAAAAACGGGTCCTGATCTGTCATGTGATCAGAAGCCACTTTATTCACAACATTTATTAAAAAAAAAAAGACAGAAAGCAGTAAAACAGTTTTATAGTATGAGTTCTGATCTAAAATAATCAGAAGTCATCACCTTTACTCCCCCTTAAATTAAGCATCTGAAATATGTCAGTTAAAACAGGATAGAGATCAGACACTCCCTTTTGAATTATAGACCATCATATCAGAAAAATCTATCAGTGAAAAAATATAGGATAGAGATCAGATCAATTCTCTTGGGATGTAGACCATCATATCCATCGGATGCAAAAACCGAAGTAAGGTCTTTTTGAATGCTGAGGTCCGAGTCCTAAACTGTTGTGTTTAAAAGTCAAACTCCTTTGAAGAACGGGTCCTAAGCTGTGTACTTAGAAACCATGATCTTTCAACTTTGAAGTCCGGGTCTTGAGCTGATTTACTCAAGAGCCATAATATTGACATTGAAGTCCGGGTCTTGAGTTGAGTTACTCAAGAGCCAATGTTCTCTTACTCCCCCTTGACTTGAGGTGCCTACAACACAGAATCAATTTTCTTTTTTGGTACCCACTGGTATTTGGGTCCATAAATGTTAGTTGCAGTTTGTGTGGGAGAAATAGAGTAAGAACCATACCAGAAATGATCACTGGTCTTATGGATATGATCATGTGTACAACAGTAAGAACAATAAAATTTATTACCTGAAAACCTGAGTAATTGGTCTTTTGAGTATTTAAGGTCAGGTTTACCTTTATACTCTTTGTTCTTCTTTACTTTGTGTACATGTACACATGATATCTTCCCTTTCATCTCATCTGATTTGTCATCTTTGATTGATTTCTTCAACCAGACCAATTTCTCTTTCTTGTAACTTCTTCTCCTTGGATATGTATTTGAACCATCTAAAAATTGATCAAAGAAAATGTTAGTTCGGCGAATCTGATTAAAATATTTAATTGACCTTTGTGACGAGACAAATTTCTGATTTGAACTTGAAACAGACTTTTCAAGATCTTTGATCTTTGAAGCAAAGGTGTCTCTTTCTTTCACAAGCTGGTCAACCTTCTTCGAGAACTCAGACTTCGTCTTCTGCTCTTTCAGCGCAGTAGCAGATAGTTCAGATAACTTTGAAGTCATCTTTTTTATTTCAGACTCAAATTTGGATCTTTCTTCTTCAAATCCTTTTTCTGAATCATTTCTCTGGCCGGATAATTCCTTGAATAATCCCATATTATTCTGTTCTATGGCCTTCTTTTCTTTCTCAAACTTCTCTCTTTCCAAAATAAGCACTTTCTCAAAATCAGAAATTTGTTGAGAAAGTTTTATGCATTTAAGATCCACTGTCTTCTTTTCTTCAAAACACTTCCTTCAGAAATCTGAGAACTTAGTTGAAAATCCTTTCTTTTCTTTCTCAAAATCAACTTTTTCTTCAACAAGCTTTTGCTCAAAATCAGATATATTCTTTCTGAGCTCAGCATTCTCAGATTCCAATTTCTTTATCTTCTCATCATTCTGCCCAGAAGATCTTTTCAGAAGATATTCATTGATATTCTTTAAGGCACTGATTTCCTCTTTCAGTTTTATGTTTTCTTCATAATGCTCTTTTGACTTTTGAGAGTGAAAATCAACGGCATGACCCAGATTTATTTTCTCTAAATTCAGATTTCTAATCTTCTCTTCAAGTTCTGCAAAATATCCCATTTTGAATGAGTTCATCAGCTTGATATGAATGATCGTTCCAAACTGTATATCAGAAAATCAAAAATCAGATCAAATTGAAATCTAGCACAAAAATTTAAACAACACTTGAAATAGCGCAAAGTAGAGTTTTGCGAGAGCTATGTGTTGCGCAAAGTAAGGTTCTTGTGTTCAGCGTGATACGCAAAGTACACTTCTCGTGATAAGTGTAATGCGCAAAGTTGGTTTGCGTGAGACGCAAGATGCGCAAAGTGGGATTTGCGTAAGCCGAAGGATGCGCAAAGTAGGATTTGCGTGAACTGTGTGTTGCACAGAGTAAGGTTCTCGAGACCCACTGAATGCGCAAAGTATGGTTTGCGTGAGTGCCTTGTAGCGCAAAGTGAGCTTTGCGTAATAGCCTTGAAACGCAAAGTGAGCTTTGTGTAATTGCCTTGAAGCGCAAGGTGAGCTTTGCGTAATAGCCTTCAAACGCAAACTAAAATTCTCAGTCCGAAAAATGCTTGCGCAAACGTTTATGAACATGAAGATGAACTTGCACAAATCATATGAACTTGCGCAAACCGTGAATCTTGGCTCTTTTTAACTCAAATCGATTCAAACCTGCAAATTTGATCTCAATAATATATCAGAATCATCGAAAAACACTACTAAACACAAATTTGCTATCTAATCCAGATTAAAAACAACAATTTGCACATTTTCTATCAAGAACAGAGTTCGAACAAAAATAACCAGAAACACTTAAAAATCGAAAATTGACATCGAATTGGAACGAATTACAATATGAAATCAAAACAAGAATCAATCATCAACACAAATCGAACTCAATGATTCCATTTTCTTGCAAAAAAATAATTTTTCACAAAAAATTCGGATGAAACAATGAAGAACACGAGTTCTTGAAAATTTTCGAAAAATTTCAATTTTCAATCTAAAAACTCCAGATTTCAATTCAAACTTTGATCAAATCATTTTTGAAAAGTTTGGTTCAACTCTGATACCAATTGTTAATCAATAAATCCTAATCATATCAAGCAATTTTCATATAAAATCTCATCCAAGAACTAAAGATAGAAAATTAGAGAGAGAAAGTAGATTTTGAATTCCAATCACAAGTCTGAAAGATACAATACGATTCTTACAAGATCCTTTCCAACATAACAAAGCAACCACCTATTTATACCCACTATCTAACAAAGACTTAATGACTAAGGAATGTTAAACAAACTTTGACTTTCCTAAAACAATGACAATGTTGACTTTTACATCTTTGACTTTCCACATTAAATCTTGGATACAATATTTAGACTTAACAAACACGATCAAGCGTCCATTCGTGTTCGTTTGGTTCGTTTATAGCCCTACTCGTGATTGGTATGACACACTATCCTCTTTCCTAATCTCTGAGAAATTGGAACGTGGAAAGATTGATAATACTCTCTTCTTTAGAAAGATTAAAGGCCACATTATTCTTGTATAAGTATATGTTGATGACATTATATTTGGTTCTACTAACCCATCTCTATGTATGTTAATGCCAAAAATCACCCTTTAGAATGACTTAAGGTCGATGTACCAACTAAAGAAAGTAACCAAGTGACAATACGTACGACAAGGGAAAAACAATAAAGAGACAGAATTTGGTGACGCGGAAAAACCTCAACGTGGAAAAAACCGCGGACGACAAAGAGGAGTCGTCAAAGCACTATGATCGCCAAAAGGGGTGATGTCCTTATGTATTAAATGTTTCACAAGATAGATAAGAAACACAAGTTTAAAAACTAGTAATGATCTTGTGTCGTGTATCAAACACTTCGGTCATGTGTACAATAATGCGGTCGTGTATTCTTCGAGAGAGAGTTGAATGAATTCTTAGTGTAGCTTGTAATCTCTGAGTTATCGTATGTCCCGAGTGAAGTATATGTCTTTGGTATTTATAATCTTGATTGTCATTAATGTGTCATTGAATCCTTGAGTAACGGTCGAAGCTCCTTCAATGGTCTTAATGTCCTCTGTCGGTTATAGCCGTTGGCTTTTCAGAGCATTAAACCTGCATTAAATGAACAAGGAAATAACGTTTGGTCGTCTGTTAGTATGATCGTAGTCGAGAGGAATTTTACGATGATCGTGCAACTAACGCTCGACCTACGTCCACAAAAGTGTCGACGAGTGTCGTAAATATGCACGACCGACAGGACCTTATCTTAATATAAGATCAATCGTACATAAAATGCATCATTAATGTTTCTCATCGTGGTCGTGGATTTTGACCCAAACAGTTTGCCCCCAAAATTTAAAATGAGGCGGCAAAATTTGAATTTCTAAATTTTAAATTTCTATCAAATAAAATTTGGCGGTTGCCACGTGTCGATTGGGCAGACGTTCCAATCACGTCAGAATGAACTGGTTCATTTCCAACTAGACCCATGATGGTCTAACTGACACACGTGATGTCATGGTGACGTGAATCCGCATGCGTGACAGTTGTCAGGACAGTTGTCAAAGATCTGGCGGTGCACACGAAAAGGCCTGGACTCGTGTCGATCATCGCTCGACTCGACTTGATACGTTCGAGCGTATAAATAGGGATATCCGGGGATAAATTACTTTTACGCTTTCATAATCCTTTTTAGCTAGAGATTCCCTTCATCATCTTTGTGAATCCTTTCCAAAAAACCCGTGAGATCTTAGTCTGATTTAGCTTCGTTCGAGGTTTTTAGAACGACTACTTAAGGTACAATCTTTCTTCCCTTTATATGCGACTCAAGACCTTAGCCAAGAAACCTAGGAAAGATTGGAATATTATAGGACTCTCTGAGTTGAAAATCAGTTTAAAAGATCTTAATATGTCGAAAGAACCTGCAAGTTCGATCAAAGATCAAGACGATCTTGATGCTTTCAGGCGACTAGCACACATTCCTAGTACTATTAGGCTAAATACCCCTGGTCAAGTTCGACCATACATGTGTCTAGAGGGATACTTCGTGATTTACGAGTATCCCTTCAAAATTGGCTTCAGGTGGCCATACTCGCCTCTATCGAGGTTGTTTATGATGACGTTCAACCTTGCATCGGGGAAACTTATGCCCCAATTCTGGAGAGTCGTCTCGGTTATCGAACGACTTACGGAGGGTTAGGAGTCGCCATTTGATGTGAACGATCTCCTTACGGCGTATCAAGTTAGGGTGGACGGCTTCCACCGATACAACCTCTTCTCCAAATATAGAGGCGACTGTACTTTGGTCCTAAACACTGCGGTTAACGATCGCAAGTGGAAGACCAGGTACATATTAGTACGTATAGCATCATTGGGTCTAGACAGTGATTGGTTAGAGTCGAACTAAAATATGTTGAGTAAGGACTCTTGCTAGCTTTATCGTGCGTTTTTGTATTTAATTAATTTGTTTCTAATGATCTCTTTTTCGTCTTTATGATTTTAGCTATCAAGTTCGATGAAGTGCAGCCAAATAGTGATTCTATGCATAAGATCACTCGTTTCTTGGAGTACAACACTGACGAGCGATCATTCTTCTCTCGACATTTGGTAGACGACAACGACATGATCCTTGTCGAACCTCCTGAGGTTGAGGTTGAGGAGGGTCGAGAAGAGGAAGAAGAGAGAGAGGAGGAAGAGGAAGAAGAAGAGAGCGAGGAAGAGATGACAGGTAAAAACCCTTTCCCTTAATTTCCTTTACTTCTCTTTATCGTCCTTCTAACTTTATGTTTTTAGGGAATTCGCCTGCGAAGGCATCGAATGTGGCCACTAAGAGGGCGGCCCAACTGGAGTTGGCCTGATAGAGTCGTGAGAAAAGAAAGGGGGCCTCGACAACTGGGTCAGGGTTACCCAAGAGGACGAGGATGACAGTCCCGAGGGAACCGTCATCGAGGGGTGGCGACAGGTCGAATGTCACCGCTCCTGAGAAGGCGAAGACATCGGGCGACGCTATAGCGGTGGTCCCCATCAACGTGTCTCCTCTGGTGGTAAACCCCCAAGGGGTGTCGGGCGTTGATCAACCACCATCAGAGAGAGAGAGAGCAATCGACTCCGGCCTCTGGTTCGATCCCTATGTCGGTCAACAAAGGGAAGGGACCTGCTGAAGTCCAGACGGTCAACTTCATGTTGCCGTCGGACTACATGATAGATGACGTCCTCGATAGGGCGAAGATCTTTCCTCATCTAGGGAAATATCATCTTTTGTCCTTCAAGGAACGTTTTGAGGGCATGTTGGTCGACGACATCGAGACCAATGTCGTTGGGTTCGCTTTCATGGTAAGTGTCGTGACCTTATACGTGTATTTCAATTTTGTTTAACTGTCTTATGCTTACGTCGTCCGTCTTCTAGCTTATCCACTACAGCCACATGGAGAAGGTAAGGTGTCTACTGCCTATGGCTCTCGAAAGAGGGAAGGCGGCCTTGGAGAGGGAGCAGGCAGCTCTGGCCAGGGAGAAAGTGGTTGAGGCTCAAGCGACCGCTCTGTCCGCACGACTTGACGATACTCACAAAGTTCTAGAGGTCGCAGGACATCAAAGGGACGAGCTGCAGACACGTCTCCACCAATCATGTGATCTCTTGAAGGGGTCGTGGGCAGAGCTGGAGAAGACCTAGGAGTCCTTGGCCGAAAAAGAAAAAGAGGTCAAGGTCTCCAAAGCGAGGGAGGCCAAGCTGGTGGCCAAGGTGGAGGAGAAAAAGTTCCAGTCTATCGAGGCTTTCACTCGATGGACGACAAGGGCTGCGATAATGAGGCGACACTAGCGAGGAAGAATCCTCTCTCTAACGCCTCGGAAGATTTTCAGCTCTACCTGTCGAGTGTCGGGAGCGAGAAAGACTTAGACTTCCACGACGAGAAGGAGGAGGAAGTGCTTGAGGTCGAGGATGAGGTCCTGGTGGAAGAAGCTTAGGTGTCGCAGCCAATGAACGATCCTCCTCTACCCTTAGTTTTTTTTCTTAGCTTTTATGTCTTTACGTTTTTTAATGGTCGACCGTTGGTGGTCGAGCCTTCTATTGTAACCATTTCTTTTGAGTTTAATACAAACGATTTTTATTTCATCTGTCGAGTATTTTGCATACCATAAAAACAATAAGCAAACATATGTGACATCATATGATAAAAACACAAGTCGACCAATAGAATACTTGTGATGGAAAATACTTATAGTTTTTTTATATCTTCGTACTTTAGGATCGTACGACCAAGTGCAATCGATGTTCAACATTACTCAAAAAATTCAACCCAAGGAAACTTGCGACGAAGGCATTTATTCATAGTATGATAAAATTATAAGTTAAGAAATCTAGATCATAGGATCTTGGATTTACGAGATTAAGTCGTGTAATAGACTTAAGATCATGATTATGTCGTGCGATTCTGAGAGAAAACAATGTCAGAGGTTGGTCGTTGGCTAACCAACCAACGACCCTTCAATGCATAAATCAGTATTGGTCGTGATAAATAATCGTAAGTAAAGAAAAATAAGAAACTTTAGAAAAAAATACCTCTTAAGATGTGTTGCATTCCAACTATGAGGGATATCTTGGTCGTCTAGGGTCTGGAGTCTATAGGCACCTTTTCCTACGACTGTAGATATACGATAGGGTCCTTCCCATTTGATTGAAAGCTTACCTGCATTCTGCTCTTGAGTGTTTTGAAACACTATACGTAAGACATGATCGCCTTCTTGAAAGACTTTGGTCTTTACGTTTTATTGAAGTAACGTTAACCCGACTGTTTTTGAGACGCCATTCTGATCAATGTTGATTCTCTCATTTCTTCAAGGGCGTCAAGATCATAACTTAGGTCGACCAGGTTATGGTCGACCGAATCATGCTTCGATGTTGGTAGCTTGACCTCGACTGGGAGAACTGCTTCGCAGTCGTAAACCAAAGAAAAGGGGGTTTGCCCTGTAGATGTACGTGGAGTCGTAGGATTTTCCCAGACTACTTATGGAAGTTCTTCGACCCACTTACCTTTTGCTGCTTTTAATCTTTTCTTGATCGAGTTTATAATGGTCTTATTTCTCGATTCTGCGAGTCCATTTGACTGGGGATATCGTGGCGTCGAGCTCGTCAGTTTTATGTTGCGATCTTCACAGAACTGCTGAGTCCTATCACTTATGAATTGAGATCCATTGTCGCAAACAATCTCGGATGGTATTCCAAACCTGCATATGATGTTAGTCTGCATAAAAGATATAACCTCTTTGTCCCGGATTTGGGAAAAAGCGGTTGCTTCTATCCATTTAGAAAAATAATCTGTAAGTATGAGTAAAAATACCTTTTGCCCGGGGGCAGGTGGTAGCTTACCGACAATATCCATCCCCCTTTTCATGAAGGGCCATGGAATTAGTGTCGAATGTAAGGGTTCAGAAGGTTTATACGACGTACCTGAGTGTCGTTGATAAGCGTCGCAACTTTGTACATACCTAATGGCGTCTTGTTGTAATGTCGGCCAATAATAACCTTGTCGTGATACTCGATTGGCTAGACTACGACCACCTGAATGATTGTCACATTCTCCGTCGTGCATTTCTTGCAAGATATTATGGACTTGGGTTTTGATAGTAATACATCGTAGGTTGAGTCCGGTGGACGATCGTCGATAAAGCTTGCCTTTGATCATGACATATCTGGATTCCTTGAATCTGATCTTTCGAGCTTCCATTTTGTCTTCGGGAAGTTGGCCGTGCACTAAGTAGTTCATTATGTTATTCGAGCAATCTTCTTCTTTATTATCGATCTGGACAATGTCGTCATGGTCAATGGATGATGTCGAGAGGTGGATCATGGGTATTGTGTCAAACAGAGGTTTGCTGATTGCCGACCCAATATTATCCAAGGAGTCAGCTTGAGGATTTTGATCTCTTGGCTTTGATCTGGTCAGGATTAGCTTCGATTTCTCACCTGGTCACCATATATCCTAGAAACTTCCCAGCACTTACACTGAAGGAGCACTTTGTTGGATTCAGTTTCATGTGGTATTTTCTGAGGATGTCGAACGATTGTCGGAGATGCCCGACATGGTTGACAGCTTATCTCGATTTGATGAGCATGTCGTCAATGTACACTTCCATGGTGTCACCAAGTTGTTCCTTGAACATTTTGTTGACCAAACGCTGATATGTCGAACCTGCATTTTTCAAACCAAAGGGCATAACCTTGTAAAAATAGATACCTCGATCTGTCATAAAGGCAGTTTTTTCTTCGTCGTCGACGTGCATGAGTATTTGATTGTATCCTGAGTACGCGTCCATGAATGTCAAGAGATTGTGTCCAGCGGTTGCATCGACTAAAGCATCTATGTGTGGCAAGAGAACTTTCGAAGACGACGTTAGCTAGCTTGTCGGGGTATTTGACTTCTCGAATATTCCCAGTATTGAGGAGATTGTCGACCTCATCATTGATTACCTTGTTTTGTTCTGGAGCGAACTTTTGATGTTTATGTTTGATCGGTTTAAATGACGGGTCTACATTCAATTTATTTGAGATAACGTCGGGGTCTATGCCGACCATATCTTCGTGCGTCCAGGCGAAACAATCGGCATGTTCCTGCAAAAAGGAGATTAGTTCTTTCTTGATGGAGGGATCGAGAGACGAACCTATAAAGACAATTTGATCGGGTTTGCATTGGTCAAGGATGACTTCCACCAAATGATAGTCGTCGACAGTTTCAGGGGCATCCTGGTCTGTAATTGATAGATGGATTTATTTCGCGACTTCATTGTTGTCTTGTAGCAATCTCGAGCATCTTTCGATTCACTTTTGATCTCTTGAACCCCCAATGGCGTTGGGAATTTCATTGTCTGATGGAATGTCGAGGGAACTACCTTCATCCCGTGGATCCATGGTCGACCAAGAATAACATTATAGGCTGATGAACAATCGACGACGTTGAACTTGGTTGATTTGTTGACTCCCTTGGCATAGATTGGCAGAATAATCTCTCCAAAAGTGTTTGTCGCGTCTCCATTGAAACCTACCAAGGTCGTCGAACGTCGAGTGATTTCTGACTTATCGAGTCCCATGGCTTTGATGGTGTCAAGGAAGATTATGTTTGCTGAACTGCCCCATCGACCAACACCCTCTGGGTTAAGCAATTGCCGATCTTGAGATGAATAATCAACACGTGGTGATGTTTCTGATGTAAGTTGCCCAGGTCATCTTCGTCGAACGTTATCTTCATTGATTCCAACTCCAATTCTTCCTTTGGTCATGAAGAGCGAGGAATCGGTTGATCGTTCAATCCTCGACTGGCGTGCCTCTTTGCTGCGGAGTAGGTCAAGCCACAAACGTTAGAGCCTCCCACAACACAGTTCACGACTTTTTCATGAACAAGAGATGGTGGTCGAACGTCATTGATGGGCATTGTTGGCTCGTCGATTAGTTCTTTGAGGTTGCCTTTTGGAACATGCCAAGCGAGTTCCTTTTTGAGAGCTATGCAATCATCTGTCATATGACCATGAGCGTTATGAAAGTCGCACCATTTGGTCTGGTCTTTCTTGTCGTCGTTTTGATCACTCTTCTTTGGCCACCATATGGTCGCCTGTACATTTCTCAAAGCCTCGACCAAGTCCTTGGAAGTCCCTTTGAATCCGTAAGAGGAAATCTTAGGGTACTGCGGGAGCTTGGTCGCAATCGAGGTCTTCTTTTTATCCAACCGGACGTTCGAGATTTGTCGCGATGGTTCAGGTTTGAGTGTCGCCTTAGTCTTGAACTCTGGATTTTTCACGCTTAACTATTTCTTGTCGCTGGAGTGCTTTCGACGAAAGGCTGCATCGTCCTCGACTCTTATGTAGGCTAGAGTCCTTGCTCATATGTCTTCAAAATTCTTCGGGGGGTATTTTGTTAAGTCGGTGTATAGACCTGAATTCTCATCTAGACCACGTTTATAAGCTTCAATCGCGGTCTTGACATCACAGTTACAGACACTGATCATTTTCGTGTTGAAACGGTTAAAGTAGCTCCGGATAGATTCCCCAACCTTCAGCACGACGTAATACAGGTCGCTAGTCTGTTTCTCCAACTTATGATTACATGCAAATTGTTGGTAGAATTGGTTCACCAATTCAGCGAATGAACTGATGGACTTAGGCTTGAGGTTGATCATCCATTTGAGGGAAGCACCCGTAAGGGTCACCCCAAAACTCTTACACATACCTACCTCCTGGTATTGATGCAGGATCGACACAGTCCACATCAATTGCTTGTATTGCGCGATGTGCTCTATCGGATCTGAAATACCAGAATATTTAGGTTTGAATGTCGGGATATTTTATTTTTTGGGGACGTCGACCATGGCTATCTCGTCGATGAAAGGTTACGCTTGAACCTTGAAGAATACTTTTTCAGCAAGCTTGGAATGCTGAACCTTGAAGAATACTTTTTCAGCGATCATGCATTATGTCAGTAATAAAATTCTTTTATGATATTTATCCCATAATCTCTGAGAATATTTTATCTGATGTTCAGGTATGTCTCCTAATCTTCCTCAATGAAATTTTTCAGTGAGATGAATTTCAAAAATGTCTAAACCTAATCACTGACTTTCTTCAAGTGGTTAAAAGCTTTTTGAAAATAAAACTCATCACTGATATTTTCCATCGGTGATTCTTAAAAAACAAACTCTGTCTCTAATTTTCTATCAAAGATGTCCTTGTAAAATGAAAGAAATTTTGTGTGACATCATCTTAAACGATAATCCATGGCACACATTTTTGTCTGACACGTTCATCCGTTGCATTTCTTGACCAATCATCTTCGTGGGACGTGTCCGTATCATGATGAGTACCTTTTTCTCGCTCATCATTTTTCTCTCTCCTCACTCACACCTATATAAACAATCCTTTGTTCATATTCTACGTTTTTTACGGGCACAAAAACTCTTTCAAGGAAAAGAACTATTCAAGGCAATTGAAACTTTCCAAGAACACAAGAACTTAAGAGCTCATCCCCAAAAATCAATCACAGGTTCTTATTATTTCTTCCCAATCTTCCTAAAAACACCTTTTTGATCTTAAAATTCTTGTTATCAAGATCAAATATTTTTTTTAAGTCATATCTCTCATGATTTTTATTTCAAAAACCCTCAAAGGTTTTTAAAGTTTAAAACTGTTTTTAAACTTTTCCTATTTTCCTTCTTCAAAGGTTTTTCAATTTCCTTCTTAAAAAGGAAACGGGTAAACCTACTTTGGTTGTTGATTCTACTCTATGAAACTGTAAAACTCATTTGCAAGTTTCTTTCCCAAAAACGAAACCGGTTCCAGCCCCTGCTCCTTCTTTTACTGAAGCTGATAGAGGGTCCCTACAACTCGCTGCCGATTTTGTATTTGAAGCGACTAAGGTCATCCCTAGCCTCGAGAACAGGATGAAAGCACTGGAATCTGATGCACTTTCTACATCAGCTTCTGCTGATCTCCCTCCCTCTACAGATGATGATGACAAAGAGGGGGAGATGAATGCTAAAGAGGTTGTTTGAGGGGGAGAAAGACGCCCAAGCCCCTCCTTCCTCTTCTAATATGGTAATCACTGAGGAGGAGGAGGATCCAAGGACGCTGGTAATGAGAATGATGAGGATGATGATGAATCAACTTTATGGTTCACATCGAATCCCATCAACGTCCCTCAGCTCAAGGGCGTGGTCATCAATAAAGCAGCGGGGAGAACAGAGAAGACTTCAAAGCCAACCTCCTAAGGCAAGCAAAAGGGAATCGCTGCCTCTGGAAATTTGAAGATTATCTCAACATCTAAGGGGGAGCAACCTTCTCAGTTAATCTGCAAATAATCTCAGCAACCTCAGCTGAAGATCTACAAAAAATCCCGGTCTCTACTTTAGAGACTGATGAACAAGAAGAAGAAGAAGAAGAAGAAGAAGAAGAATCGACTGGGTCACCCAAACAGACCCTCATGACTTATCAAAAGGTCTGAGGATGAAATTCAAAAGCGATTAGCAGTGATTCAACAGCTGGAAAGTCAACGGCTTATAATCCATCCTCAACTAAGCTCTGAAGAACTTGATTTCCTGACTCCGGAAGAAAGAGAAGAATCTATCAGGGCTAAGAAGTTATATGCTGCTTGCTGAAAGGATGCCAATCTGTCCCTTAAGGTGTCGTGCAACATAGTCTCTGATAAGAAGGTGAAAAAGAATCCAATCAGAGTTCAAGAAGCCCTGCTGAAAGAGATTGAGGAGTAAGTACAAATAGCTAAAGCGATCAACGACTATGAACTTGCTTGGTGCAAGAATAAGCTTGTTCATAGAGTTGATCCATTAAAGATCTCAACCATGACAATAGCAGGGAAGATCAAGAAAGGATCAGTGACAGTGACGATGGAAGTTGTTAGTATATTAATTTTATCCAATATTTAATGAGAAAAGTCAAGTAAAGTAAAGTCAACAAAGTCTTAGTAAATTTTGTTTAAGCATGTGAGAGAAGTTTTGCTTTGAGAGTTTAGGCTTGTGAGAGTATCTTTAGTGAGTATAAATAGGTTTTGTTTCTTAAGGGTTTGTAACCAAGTAAGAACCTTCATTGTAATATTCAGACTTGTGATATAACAGATTGTGGCTTTCTCTCTCTACTGTCTCTCTAAATCTATTCTTTGTCATATCTTAATTTGTAGATTGTTCTTGAATTGAATCTGGGAATACAATTTCAATTGGTATCAGAGCCGTACCAAACAAATTCAGAAAAGATCACTTGATCAGTTTGATTTTTTTTGAAAAATCGAGAACTCGATTTTTTTTTGAAAATTACTGTTCAATCGAATTCTAATTGTAAAACCGTTTTTTGTTGCAAGAAAAAGATAATATAGTGTTCGATTTGTATTTGTGAAACTTTCTTGTTTAGATTTCAATGTCAAAATCGAAATAAATCGCATTCAATTTCGAATTTTTGTGAGTATCTGTTCTTGAAATGTTGAATACGGTTCTAGATTGATTCTATGAGTTTTGTTGTTTTTGATCAGAAATTGACATTGGAAATGTGTTCTATATGTTTAATCGATCAAATCAGTGCAATTTCATGTTTTAATTTCAGGTATTAAACATTTTAGATCGATTTTTGAACGACAGAACTCAAGAACGCGCTAGATCTATCAAACGTTCAAGTAAACGAAGAACACGCAAACGTCTTCTGCAAGTTCATCACAAAACACGCAAGCGTCTTCTGCGAGTTCATCACAAAATGCGCAAACATCTTTTGCGGGTTCATCACAAAACACGCAAGCGAAGCCTGCGAGTTCATGAGAAACACGCAAACATAGCCTGTGAGTTCTAAAATTGTTAAATTTTTTCTAAGGACAGAATGCGCAAAGGCATAGAAACGCGCAAAGGAATCTAAACGTGAAAGCCTAACCTTGCGAGAAGCCAAAACGCGCATATTGTTGTTTACGCGAACTTCAAAACATGCAAGAAGTAGTGTGTGAGTTCTGAAAACGTGCATAAAGCGTTTAGCGAGTTTCTCAGTGAACAGTGACTTGAGAGTTTAGTGCTTTGCGAGTTTGTGTGGTTTTGATAATCCCAAAATCACTAAATCTCTAGAGAGAGAAAGTAGAGAGAGTTTGAAGCGCAAAGTAAGATTGTATTAGATGAATGCGTGAAGTTCCTTACACAACACAAAGCCACAAGAGACTTAAATACCCTAGCCAATACTACACAGATAAGCACTCTAAACACGGTATTAGACCAAGCCTATAAATACAATGATTACTATAAAGTCTGACTTAACAATCTCCCCCTTAGTAATCATTGGCGCTGTGATCTTCAAAATTCATCTTCTAAATCAACACGGACCATCTAAGCGACTTAGCGAAGCTTCTTTCTTGACTAAAAAAAAAATTCTTCTCAGCATCTTTCAAACTATGTTGCTTTTGCTGTCTTGACAAGACTGGACCAGTATATAATAAACTTGAAAGAACAGTCGGTTCATCAGCTTGTGCTCTAGACGACACACCTCTTTCAAATATACTTGAATGAACTGTGGTGGTCGGAGCTAGAACAACAAAAGTATTAGTAGCTGAAAGAATAGAATCTTAAGCGAATCTTGATCAGCAGATAAACGTTTGAACTCTTTGTTTCTTTAACTTCTCCTTAACTTATCCCCCTCATGACCTTGATGATCAGGATCAACTTGGTCATGCAAATGTTGGAGACGAGACAGCTTCAGATCTGTAAAATCAGAATAAAGGAGAAAAGGGAGGGTTTGCGCTAACTGTTGGTGGCGCAAACTTAGTTTTGTGCTAGATGAAGGTGGCGCAAAGTTGGTTTTACGCTAAAAGAAGGATGCGCAAAGCTTGTTTTGCGCTAGAAACTGTTGGCGCAAATATGAGTTTTGCTCTACCAAGTACCAACTGTTGGTGCAAATATGACTTGAAATCTTAAAATTTTCACCTGTTAAGCTCTTTGACTCCCCCTACACAAATGCACTAAATATGACAATTCAAGTTAGCATTTGTATAGAAAATCAGATACTCCCCCTCGAAATGAGATATGATCTTTCAGAAAAAAATTTCCTTATTCACTCCCCTTTGAATAATGCACAGACCCATTTACAAAGATACGAGAACACAAGAATTGAAACATCAATGTAGAAAGAAAAAGATACTGAATATGTATTTTGAAACAACTAAACATATAAAATTTTAAACACTAAACAAATTAAATTATACTCAGTATTATATCACAGATTAATCCATCAGCTGAAATCAATTGTATGTTATTGGATACAAATACAAGTTTCATTGCATATCAAGTTAAAACATGTTCAGTTTCAAAAACTTTCATCAATCTATTCAGTGTGCTAGCATGCGAACTTCGATTAGCTTCAAGAAAATGCAATTCTAAAAATATAATAGAGAACTTTGTATGTACTCACACTAAGCCATCAAAATTTAAGATTTTCACAAATTTACAGATTATCGCAACTCAAACATATCACCAAGTATCATGAGATGTGTGCTCATTGGCATCTTTTAGCATTGTGCACATTGGCATCTTCACATGCGTGTGCTCTTTGGCATCTTTTAAGCTTGTGCACTTTGGCATATTTTAATCAAAAAGTTTGGTAAGTAAAGAACATGCCGTAAACGTAACTTTCTATCTGACCCTATTACAGGATTTGGGTCAGCCGCTTCCAGACCAGTTGGCCTTAGGGGACTAGGTGTCAAGCATGTAACACCCATATTTTTGCCTTGATAAGTGTTACATAATCTAAAACAATTCTCCAAAATACTCCAAAATAATGGCTAAATTAAAACCGTTTACAGCGGAAGACTTGAAAATAATAAATATGTAACATAAATGCAAATCCGTCCCATACCGGATTGCGTTAGAAATTTATCTACCATAGACGCCTGAACATAAATATTGGACTTAAATGGGCTAGACGAGTCTCTATATGTGCCCCCTTTCCCTTGTTCAACCTGAAACCTTTTATCCCTAAGATGCATACTATAGTCAGCTTATAAAGCTTAGTGAGTTCATGGTTTGCGTTAATAAAAATCATATCACATCATACATATCAACTTGTAAACTATGTATCAAATAGTATGCATTTTCTTAAAACATGCAACATTGAAAGAAAAGAGATCTCATAAACTGTCTCCTCGGGTAAGGGTCATTTTGTCACTAGCATTCCCTGGGTTGTCAGACCTACACATGTCTAGATACCCATTACGGGGTCGTGCCACTTGTCGTGTGACTTACTGGTCAAATGCCCACCCGTTAAAACCAGTCATAAAACCTTCATATGATATAGTATGCTAGAGTTATTTGAAAACAAAATAAACACATAGCATGCAACTAATCATAAACGACATACATGTAAAATATATTGGCATCATGTATGTAAACTGAAACATCATGCATACGTACACATCACCATTCAAATCATATAATGCTGAAAATAAATTTATACATAGGTATGCATCCCAGTGTAAGTCTCATGAAGACTCACCTGATTGTGTGTAGACCAACTACTCATAGCTCTCATCCGAAAACCTACACATTTTATATCATAATACCCAATTATTTCTCCAAAATTCAACCATAGTCAACTATACCCGACATAAAGTCAAACTCCAAATTCGAGTCTCTTAATGTTCCAATATCTCTATTTGATCTTATCGTTAAAATCTTTGTGGGTCAAACGATGTAAAAGTCAACCCTTGGTCAACGCGGCCAACCTCCGCTAACTTTAGTCAAAACCCAACTCTTTGCTATCAAGAAGAAGCTATTGATAAAGATTTTGCTATCATTGTTTAGCAAAAATAACAATTAGCACATATGGTTAACACCTCTAGTTAATAGAGGGAAAGTCAAGTGTTCAAATCATTTCCTCTATAAAATGTAATTTTTTTATATAAAGTTGCAGGTCAACAAAAGTCAACCCAGACACAATTTTAGTGCAGCAGCCATGGCTGCGTTTTTCAAGCTTCTTGAACTTGTTTTTTTTTTTTTGGCTCGTTTCTTTCCCATTTTTCTTCATTCTTTTTGCCCCAAAATCTTGGTAACATTTTAGAAACATTTCGACATAACAAAACACCATTTTTCGTCAAGTAAGGAGACTCATTTCCTCATTCGAAACTCCGGTTTTAAAACTAAAAAAAACGAGTTTCAAAACTGATTTTCACTATGAAAACATAAATACTAAACAAGAGATTATTGGGATTAAATGGAGAACTTAAAACGAAACTATTGAAAAGAAATACAAAAGTTAGTTGAGTTTCTTACCTTCGAAGAAACCACAACCAAGCTCAAATCCTTTCTTCCATAGTTTTCCCTCTAAAACTCTCAACTTTTCTTTCTTTGAAACCCCAGGAAACTTTTATGAGGTTGTATATAAAAGAAAATATTGAATAAAGACAATGGAAATCAATCTATATCTCATCGTACACACCAAATCACCAAAGTCAGATTCTTGTTGTTTTTTTTATATTGAAAACAGGTCCTTTTACTCTGGTCAATTTACTATTTTGATTTCTTAACTTTCTAGAAATTACATTTTACCCCCTGCTAAGATAAAACGTTATCATTTTTTTTATCAAAGTAAATATAATATCCTTTATTCACATCCCCTTTTCACTAGATGACATAGTTGAGTCATTTTCAATTATTTTCTTCTTATTATTGGTCCAATAAAATAAAAACTCGTTTTATTTTATCTCTCATTTCCTTTTTCCCTTTCCCTTTCTTATTTATTTATTTTACTCAACTTTGGGGTGTCACAAATCTCCCCTCCTTCAATGAATTCCGTCCTCAAAATTATACTGGCTAGGTTGACGATGATTGTTTTTTTTTCTTTTTCTATATCCATTCTCCGACTACAATATTATTTCTAAACCTTAAAATTATAATTTAAGCAAAACTATAACAAGTACCAAATATGTACTCTTATTAATTGATCTGTTCATCTTCCTAACCAATACTTCACAATCTCCACTATATAACTGAGCAGGTTGTTAACCTCAACAACTTCCAAATTTATGACAATTGACTAATAAGCTATATATATATATATATATATATATATATATATATATATATATTTGAATTCGACACGCGAAAAGTGTTGAGAATTCCATTTATAACTTTGTGATCAACTTAGTTGATAGGCTACTCTATCAGCTCTTGCAATTAACTCTCTAGTCCAAAGTACTTTAGACTTTATTTACCTTACTAGCTGTATATTACTATATCCTTTGAAAGTGATGTCTTTACCATCATTCTGTCGTCGGTCTAAACTCTAGTGATCTATGTTGCTCTTAGCATAACTTTCCATGTATTATGTAAATCTATTATAGTTGTGTCATTACTTAACTCATAATGGTAAATATCTGACTATTGCACTTTTATGCACATATTGGACAACTTTTTGTACATAATATGCTTCCACATAAGCTATGCAACACACCTCATCGTTGAAAAATCCAATGATTAACGTAGCATGCGTTAGTATGAACATTGTTGGGAACACTCATCAAACCTGAGATAGATGAACACCACTAGGAATACTTTATCGAAAGAGATGCACAATGCTAAAGCTCTTGTTGATACTCTTATGCATACTCAATGCATATACTGAAAGTTGTTAAAGGCATTAATTCTTAAATAACATTCATACTAATAACTGCTGAGGTAATGTGACATAATTATAATACATACTCTACATGGCTTTACCATCTCTCTATATGGTAGGGAATGCATGTTGTATCACTTACTTACCTTCGCTAGAACGCTCTCAGATCAATGCTAAGCTTACTAATTTGACTTCATACATATGTCATCATGCATATAGTCGTCCTTACTGAAACCTTGAGTCTTCCCTGACTTATTGTCACCAATTTGATGTCTTAACGTCCCTTTTTTTTCTTACGGATTATAAATAAAAAACTTTTGAAGTAATTTGCACATCTTATCACTATCGGGGTGCCCAAGGCACAATAATTTACATAATTGTTCAAATATTTCTTTTTCTCAAACCCCCATGCTGGAACCCATATATTGTTCCAAAACCTACCAGATTTTTTTTTACAATAATAGAAACTCAAGGTGGTTACTCCTTCTTTATATCTTAACATTCTTCTATCGAAAAAATGTTACTGAAATACTTGAGTTTGATTGTTCACACTAAATGTGATGTTTATCATCGCAAGTCACTATCTGATCAACTCTAATCCTTCTTTGCTTATCTAGATAACAGTGAATTTCATCAACAAAATTCTTCAACGATGCTAATCAAAATATCTAGTTCAAACTTTATCCTTTACAATCAAACATGGATATTCAGTTATCGTGATATGTGTGCATAGTACACTTCGAGCCATATTGGTAATGTCTTACAAAATTCGAGTGCAAGTACCACGTCACTAACTCTTTATCATGTCTTGCAATAGTCTTTTCATGTTCTTACAGTTGACTTAATGTGTTAGTGATAAACTTACCTCGTTCCATTAATATTAAATCTAATTCAAAATCTGAGGTATCACTGAGAACTATAAGGTTTATTATTCCTTCCGACAACCATCAAATTTATACGCAACTTTACTTTTGCCTTCAATAATCGAAAGACTTGTTCTATCTGACGTCAGTCTAACTTACTATGTTGTTTGGGTCTATGCTGACATTAAGGTCTGCAATTTAGAGAACCCTGAATGGATCCCCAACAATAATCTAGCAACCAAAATAAACCACTATCTCAGTTACTAATCTTGACCGCTATAGATATGACATAACCTCTGAGCTTGTTGGTTTTTACTTAGATGCCCCTTTTTGTCACTATGTGACCAATAAAACCGGAACTTTGCATATACGATTCACAAGAAAACTTATTTTTCTTACAACTTAATTTATTTAATGGTTGTGTGGCCAATTTTTGACGTTATACATGCTTAGCTTTATTTCTCATATAATTGAGCAAACTGCAAATAATGATTATAACAACTTTCTAAGTATGTTCCACACATTACGCTCACTAGGTCTATAGTGCTATTGTCACATTTCTCAACCCAAATGGCGTTATTGAAAGCCCATAATTTTAACTCAAAATTTTATGGGCAAATGTTACTTCAAAGCATGTAACATTTAAGTTGATCTGAAATAATATTTTGGTGTCCAAAAACTCTCAACAATTTGTATTTAAACAAAATATGAGGCTAGACAATTTCGAGATCTTAACTCTCTTGGCATAGTATATGGGTCATTTATCTATCTGAACCATCCATGTACACTGACCACAATATGTACATGTTACTTAACTTAACCAGATATACATGTGTACAGATGCACCCTCGCGGTACATGTATCATTTATGCATCCTTACAGTACTCTGCCTGGACCACCGGTATTCCGGTACATGACCTTTCATACACATACCCCACTTAAAATGCATACCTGAAAGCTAATGGAGACTGGAATTATCAACTGCAAATAGAAATATGAAATAATTCCAGTTCTGACTAAGGCAACTGGTGCTATTAAAATCATATTTGCCTTGACATTTCTAAATCCGAACATTACATGTTTTATTTTCGAACCTAAGCCCATACTAGTTATTCTTCCATATTATGCACTACTTACTTCCAATCACCTAAAGTGCATTCTTAACATCAATCATATCTAAAAGAAGAAAGTTAGATCCATTTATAACTTCAGTTAAACTTACTGCACTTACGTTAGGTTATGTTGCATCTAACATATACTATACTGATAATGATCTAGGTAAGATATTGATAGTCATTCGTATATAAAGCTTATGCCTTATTCTTACACATAAAAGTTCAAGCTTAGGCTAAAGGTCATAACCTATTTCTCTTGAACTAAGGTTCTGATACCAACTTGTAACACCCATATTTTCGCCTTGATAAGTGTTACATAATCTAAAACAATTCTCCAAAATACTCCACAATAATGGCTAAATTAAAACCGTTTACAGCGGAAGACTTGAAAATAATAAATATGTAACATAAATGCAAATCCGTCCCATACCGGATTGCGTTACAAATTTATCTACCATAGACGCCTGAACATAAATATTGTACTTAAATGGGCTAGACGAGTCTCTATATATGCCCCCTTTCCCTTGTTCAACCTGAAACCTTCTGTCCCTGAGATGCATACTATAGTCAGCTTATAAAGCTCAGCGAGTTCATGGTCTGCGTGAATAAAAATCATATCACATCATACATATCAACTTGTAAACTATGTATCAAATAGTATGCATTTTCTTAAAACATGCAACATTGAAAGAAAAGAGATCTCATAAACTGTCTCCTCGGGTAAGGGTCATTTTGTCACTGGCATTCCCTGGGTTGTCAGACCTACACATGTCTAGATACCCATTACGGGGTCGTGCCACTTGTCGTGTGACTTACTGGTCAAATGCCCAGCCATTAAAACTAGTCATAAAACCTTCATATGATATAGTATGCTAGAGTTATTTGAAAACAAAATAAACACATAGCATGCAACTAATCATAAACGACATACATGTAAAATATATTGTCATCATGTATGTAAACTGAAACATCATGCATACGTACACATCACCATTCAAATCATATAATGTTGAAAATAAATTTGTACATAGGTATGCATCCCAGTGTAAGTCTCATGAAGACTCACCTGATTGTGTGTAGGCCAGTGATAAGTACTCAATTTTTAGTACTTAAGCACATTTCTTTTAATCTTTAGATAGGATTTTTCATTTTTTAAATCCCTCTTTGAGTCATTTTCTATCTTATTTTCCATTTATTGTGTCTTGGAGCTTAAATTGTGTGGTTTACTTGTTCTATTAAGATTGTGGGCTAATTTTGGTTATCTTTTGAAAATCTATTTGGTCACAGGGCATGCTGCAGCATGGAAACAGCATGGAGCTGATGGTTTTGGGTGAAAGAATCAAAGAAGATGGAGCATAATCTGATTTTTGGCATGGAACTGATCTGATTGTAACCTCTAAACACTAATTTATCTGGTTTGTAATAGTTTAGTTAAATTGGAACAAGCTTTGGTAGCCTTAGTTGGCATTAGACTAGGTAAGTACAATTAGATTCTCCTTAAATTACAACTTTGCCACTCCTTTTTGTTATAAAAGGAGGGTTTAGTTGCTCTTAAGGAGACATCTACTTCTATCATCTCTTATCATCATCCTAGTTTATGTTTCTTCATGTTTAAGCATCTGATCGGTAGCTAGCTTGGGGATTGATCCTAAATCATCCTTTTAATCTCTTTAATTCCAAGAAGTAATCTTTATGTTCTTCATCTTGTTCTTCTTATTTTCTTTCAAGTTTTCCATCTTGTTATGCTTAGTCTAAATCCTTTACTTTCTGTTTGATTCACGAACTGGTCCTATTCCAGTCCAGTGTCCTTTGTAATTCCCAGAATTCATGCTTATGTTCTTACATTCTTCATCTTGTTCTTCATGTTCTTCATGCTAGTACATGCATGCTTGCAGCATCCAAACAGCATCCACCTGCACATTTCATTTGGTTGTATTTTATTTCTTCATCTTGCATCTCTAGCCTTTCCTTACTCTTTGGTTTTTGATTTTAGTAGTAAAAGTTCATTATATTTATCTTCAAGTTTACTTTCTTGTCATTTCCATTTACTTGTAATTTACATTCTCGTCTTTACATTTTTAGCTACATATATATATATATATATTTATATATACTTTCAAGTCATTTATCTTTCAAGAGCACTTTACATTATGATTCATCTTTGTAATTCTTAGTTGTTGTTTTTATTTCCTTATTGTAATGAGTAGCTAATCATCTTAGCTTGGGTGTGAGACAAATGGTGGTCATGTGGATTTAGAAGAAAGTGGGTTTTTGTGACTTTAACGAAAATTTATTATTCCAACTCAAGTTTTATCAAGATAACACAACTCCTTGACAAAATGATTATTTTGATAGTGTAATAGTGTCATAGACCTAGAGATAGGCCATTGAATAGCCCGTCAATTTAGTGACTTGAGAGGTAATATCAAAAGAGTTACTTGCAACGAGAGTTGTTACTTGTGTCATTTAAAATGATCCATTCTTGATAAGTTGTCACTTTTTCAAAGGGTTAAAATGGAATAGACTTAGAGATAAGCTATTTGGAATACATCAACTTGGGAGGTACGGGGGTTATGTCGAAAGAGTAACTTTTAACAAAGAGAATTTGTTTTGCCATATATTTTGAGAACTCCATTCCCATAATTCCCTTATCTGGAACCTTGCTCAGAGATGAGATGGTTTATAGCTATTGGAATAATGGGATGGTGAGAGTCCGAGAGGAACGTGTCTTGAAATCGATAATAAAACTAGTTATAGTCAGAAGCATGCTGCAGCATTCAAATAGCATCATGCTATGACAGTGCTGTAGCATCGACCTGCTGGATGTTGGATTCATATACCATCAAAAGTCTTACTCCCTTGCTTCTCGTTTATTCCTGTTCATTTAGATCTGTGTTAACCAACCTTCCAAAATATTGCTTCAAATTTGTCATCTGAAATCTCTTCTTTCATTATACTTTTAACACACTTTTTAATCCAATCTCTGTGGGACGATATCTGGTATTTTACCACTTTTATTACTTGAAAGGCGACATAGTACCAATTTGTATACTTGCTTTTTGGTATTATCTGTCTCACCCTAAGGAACACAAAAGGACCTGTCCAGTTTTTGGCGCCGTTGTCGGGGATTGGCAAGTCAAAAGTGTTTAAAAGTATTTTAAAAGATTTGGTTTTCCTACCACCTTTGGGAGTTTCAAAAGATTTTTAAAAGTGGTGCATGCCAAGAATACAACGCGGGGAACTTTTTGAGTTAGATCCAGATATTGAAAGAACCTTCTGTCAAAGAAGGAGAATTCAAAGAACTTTTCAAAGCATAAATCCTCTCAATATGGAAGGACCTCCCCCAGGATTTGAAAACATGCATCTTAGACCACCACTTTTGGAAAATCAACCACCGCCGTTGGAAAATCAAATGAGACCACCTTTAATGAATCAAATCAGGCCGCCACCAATTTTTGCAAATAATGCACCAATTTTTGGAAATCCTCCACCTCATGAGTTTCAAAATCGCCAAAATCATAATGATGAGGAAGATGATGTCGGATCTGTTGGTAATGTTGAATCACAAAACATCATTGATCTTGCAAACTCAAAAGATGGAAGAATTATGGACTATGCAATTCCTAATTTTGAGCAATTGAATTCTGAGATTATTAGGCCACAATTAGAAACATTACATTTTGAACCAAAACCCATCATGTTTCACATGTTGCAAGCCAATGGTCAATTTGCCGGAATGCCA
Source organism: Arctium lappa (assembly GCA_023525745.1). NCBI lineage: Eukaryota > Viridiplantae > Streptophyta > Magnoliopsida > Asterales > Asteraceae > Arctium > Arctium lappa. The sequence continues at coordinate 15,793,445 of CM042064.1, forward strand.
TCAGAAGATCCACATTCACATTTAAAATCTTTTATGGAAATCACCGATGTTTTTCTAATCCCTGGAGTATCTGCTGATGCCTTAAGGCTCACTTTATTCCCATTTTCTTTAAGGAATCGGGCAAAAGTTTGGTTCAATTCATTAGCACCAGGTTCAGTACCATCATGGAGTGATATGGCTGAAAATTTTTTGCGAAAATATTTTCCACCTACCCGGAATGCTAAATCCAGAAATGAAATTTGCATGTTTAAACAAATGGATGATGAAGCTATTCCGGATGCGTGGGAAAGATTTAAAGAATTGTTGACAAAATTCCCTCATCATGGCATTCCCTACTGTATTCAACTCGAGACGTTTTACAATGGGCTAGTTCCCAATGCAAAACAAATGCTCGATGCGACTTCAGGAGGGGCTTTTACATCCAATACCTACAATGCCGGGTATGAGATTCTTGAAAAGATTTCAACAAACAATGGACACTGGGCTGATCCAAGGGCCCAAACTCAAAGAAAAACTGCTGGAATGCATGATGTGGATGCATACACTGCATTGACAGCTAAGCTTGCCTCCATGACCAACATGCTTAAAAATCTAACTTCTGGTCAAGGAGCACAGCCGAATGTCCCTACACCTGCTTCAACAGTTCTTTCTGTGCAATGTGTGTGTTGTGGTGGAGAGCATTCTTATGAAAACTGTCCACATAATTCTGAATCTGTGAACTTTGTGCAAAACAGACCTGCTCCCCACTCCAACCATTACAATGCAAGCTAGAAACAACACCCAAACTTCTCTTGGAACAGTCCATATTTGAATCCACCAGCACCAAAGCACCAAGGGAACTCCAATTTTCAAAATCAAGCAAGTAGTTCTCAAAACCAGTACAAGGGAAATTTTCAAAATAATCATCATCAGAATAATCGTAATCAAGGTTTTCAAAACAATCAACACACTCAACCACCTTTTCAAAATCAACATCATGCACCTCCACAAGATGACTCAAATCTCTCTCTTGAAGCAATGATGAGAGGATTTATGAGTCAGACACAAGCAGCTCTCCGGAGTTTGGAAACACAAGTCAGTCAAATTGCACTTAATCAGAACAACAGAGCCTCAGGCACTTTGCCTAGAAATACAAAATTACCCAAGGCTCCTGGAAAAGAACATGTGAAAGCTGTCACACTTAGGAATGGTAAAGAATTACCTGAGTCAATGGTAAAGGAATCAACAACCAAAACAAATTTTGAAAAAACACCCAAGTCCATTCCTGATCCAGAGATTCCTGTAATTCCAATACCAGAAATTCAAGTAGAAAATCAAGACCCTAAGATCACCAGTTCAAGACCACCCTTGACTAATCCAAAGACCACAGTTGTGATTTCACCTAATGAAACCAAGACCAAAAGCATACTGGATCCATCTTGCTCAAAACAATCAAACCAAACTGTTATCAAACTAGTTCCCCCTTACATTCCTTACCCCCAAAGGTTAAGGAATGAGAAGGAGGAATTGCAATTCAAGAAATTTTTGGATGTTTTCAAAGCATTGCATATCAACATACCTCTTGTTGAAGCTGTTGATCCAAACTCTCTCAATGATTTGATAAAGACCCTCTTCTATACTTAGTGAAAATTACGTTTTAATATGTATTAGTGTTTCACCATCAGCGATCAGACTGAGTCTGTTCAGTTATCGCTGATAGTCTCTCTCATAAACATTTCTATGTATTAGTGTTTCACTATCAGTGATCAGACTGAGTCTGTTCAAGTTATCACTGATAGTTTCTGAAGTAAACAGCCAACGTAATCCCTGAAGACAAGTCTCGCGTCAACATATGTTCATAGCTGAATCGAAGACGAAGCTGCTGAACAAAGAGAAGTCTACTAGTGACCTGATGCGGATATCAGTGAAGCAAAGACAACTCTACATATACGTGAAGGAACATGAGGAAAAGCTTCAACGATAGCTGAATCTCTTTATCTCTGAAAGAAGAGATACTCAGCGATCAAAAGATCACAAAGCTTATGTCTCAAGTTTCCTTTTGTCTCTCCTTGCACAACTTAGTACGATGTGTCAGAACGGACATGTCTCTGCCACAATTCGTACAACACCTCTGTCAACTACACTGTTCATTGTCCGGCCGAAAGCATGTCTCCCAAAAGTCAGACTTCCAAAGCCAATAAGTGAACGCCACGTGTAAAGTGCTCTGCCATGCATTTAATGCATAGGGTATAAATAAGAAGTTCACCCCTTCATCTGAGGGGTGCTAATTCCTTAAATCCATATAGAAACCCTTGCTTTCTATATCTCTAAATCTCCCATTCTCTGAATTTCTAGTGCAACCATCTTAGTGTTTCTTAAGTTTGTTTAGATTGAGTCTGTCTTAATCTTATTCCGCAACAAACTTGTAAATTGTATTTGATTTATCAATAAACAATTTATTAAACTTTAATTTCTGTGTTTGTATTCAAACCCCCCCCCCCTTCTACAAACTTGTTAAGCACCTTCGGGACCAACAAGTGGTATCAGAGCAGTTTGTTTAAACTAATAAACAAGATCTTGCTGAATACTCTTCCTTGCTATTCTAAAATGGCACTAAACACAAACACAAACTACTATGATAATGGTTCACTTTCTAAACCTCCTCGATTTAGCAGAGATAACTTTTCTCTATGGAAAAATTGAATGATGCTATTTCTTGAAGGTGCGGATCCTACTATACCTGAATATATAGAAAACGGACCCTATGAACCTGTTAGAATTATAGTTGCGGCTCCCGCTACTGCCACCACTGAAGCTGTCCCTGAACGATATGTCGTTAAGGAAATAAGACAGTGGAGTGATGAAGATAAAAAGAAGGTAGGCATAGATGCAAGAGCAAAGACCATTATCGCAATGGCTCTGCCTGATGAAGTTTTCCATTCCATCATGCATCTGAAAACTTCTAAAGAAATGTGGGAAACCATATGTGTTCAATATGAGGGCACCACTGAAATCCAAGAGACTCGAAAGATTAACTTGGTAAGACAGTATGAAAGTTTTATCGCTGGTAAGAATGAATCTCTTTCTAACGTTCATCAGCGGTTTAACTGCCTAATCATTGACCTAAGAACTGTTGGTAGGACCTATTTTAATTATGAGGTGCTAACAAAATTCTTGGAAAGTCTTCCTAAAAGCTGGGACAGTTATTCAATATGTCTTAAGCTGACAAAAGACTTACATACTCTCTCTCTAAGCACTTTATATGGAATATTGCTCAACTATGAGCAATCTAATCTCCTGAAGAAGAATCTTGTAAAAGATTCTAAAGACTCCAAAAGCACTCCTGTTGCTTTAGTCTCTTCAGAGATAGTTCCATCTCAGAGATCTACTCTCACCATCACTGAGTTAGATTCTGAATCTGAGGATCTATCAGACCCTGATCTTTCAGAGTTTGATGAGTCCTTAACACTCTTGACAAACTCTTTTAAGAGATTTGCAAGAAAGAGAAACTTCCGAAGAAGTAAACCTCTCTCTCTTACTGAAAAGCCAAAATCAACTCCGGTTGATAAGGCTACTGCCACTTGCTATAACTGCAAAAAGATTGGACATTTTGCTAGTGAGTGCAGGTCTAAAAAGGTCTTCAAAACTTCTACCTCAAGAAGATCCAGTGATGACAAGTACCTAAAGCTGAAGAATAAATATCAAAAACTGAAAACCTACAAGCGAAAAGGTAAAGGTCTCATCGCTGAAGAACATGACTGGGCTGAATCAGAAGAATCAAGTTCTGATGAAGAAGAAGTCACTAATCTTTGCCTCATGGCTGAGATTAAAGAAGAAGTGGAAGAACCATCTGAACCTTCTATGAGCTACATATCATCTCAGGTATCTATATCTACAAATCCCTCTCTGCCTGAAGCTGAGAGAAGTCGCGTTGTTGATGTGCTGACGATTGACCTTTATAATGCTCTAAACGACAAAACTCAAGCTGAGAATAAAAATGTACATTTAACTCAAGAGCTAGAGAAATGTCATGAAAATATCAGTGAACTAAATCTTTTAGAAGAAAAGTTGAAAGATCAAGTCATTATAAATGAAATCATCAGCATTGAACGCGAACAAGCCATCGCTGCTCTAAAAGCAGAAAAGGCTCATGTTGAAAAATGGTGCAAATCATCAACAAAGATCTCTGAGATAATAAATGCTCAAACTCCTGAAAGTGATAGAACTGGTCTTGGTTTTTGGACACCACAGGATGATCCTAAAGAAGAAAGTTCCTCGCTTAAGTTTGGAACTTTTGTCACATCTTTCTTTGACACGTCTTATAATCAATTCTATCCATGTTCTTCTTCAAATCCCATCTCTGAGGAAAAATCCAAAGACACTAAGTCTACGGATAAAGGAAAGTCCATTCTCCTTCCTCAGAAGGCAACCAGGAAAGCAAAGCTGAAAGTTCCTTCTAAACCTTCAGCTAAGCAATCCTTTAGCTCTGTGATAGAAAATTTTGATCTCTGTCCTCCAAAGCTAAAGATTGACCTTAGACCAACGAGATCTGAAGAAATGAAAATTCCTCCCATATCTCATGAGAAAAGCCTTCTCGGACCTGGCCCTGCTCATCTTAAACTTGCAAAACCTTCTACTTATCCTAAAACCGTTTTCAAATACAGAAAATGTTATCATTGTGGTTTTACTGATCATATTGCAAGCAAATGTCCAAATGTCACTAAAGCTAATAAAACAGCTAAAGCGAAAAATCAACCAAATGTCTCTAAGGCTAAGAAAGTCACCAAAGTTGAAAAATCAATCAAAGTGAAAAATACCACTAAGGTTAAGAAATTAACCAAAGTGAAGATTACCACTGAAGCTGAATCTTCATCAGCTGTGAAGACTGCTGAACCTTCCTTATCCACTAACTCTGAAGGACCCATTGAAAAGTGGGTACCAAACAATGCTTAATCTTCCTTATGTGTGTAGGGATCAAAGGGCATCTGGTATTTCGATAGTGGATGTTCTCGTCATATGACTGGACAAAGAGACCTGCTCACTGAATAAAAGGAAGAAAAAGGTCCCTCTGTGACCTTTGGTGGAAATGGAAAAGGATTTACCCGAGGGTTTGGTGTCCTCAGCAATGGGACAACTACCTTTCGAAGAGTCGCTTATGTAGATGGACTGAAGCACAACCTTCTAAGCATCAGTCAGCTATGTGACAAAGACTACGAAGTTCGCTTTTCTAAGAAAGCATGTTCAGTGGTAGATGAAAAAGTAAAACTTGCTCTCAGTGGTTATCGCAGAGAAAATGTCTATGTAATAGATATGGACTCTACTATCACTGAAAACTTATGTTTTCTCTCTAAGGCCTCTTCTGATGTCAACTGGCTATATCATAAAAGACTCTCTCATCTAAACTTCAAAACCCTGAATTCTCTCTCATCTAAGGAACTAGTTTCTGGTCTTCCTCAGCACTCATATGCTAAAGAATCTCTCTGCTCAGCATGTGAAAAAGGAAAACAAACAAAAGCTAGTTTCAAGTCGAAACAAGTTTCCTCAGTGACAAGTCCTCTTCAGCTCTTGCATATGGATCTGTTTGGCCCTGTCAACATCCAATCAATAGCTGGAAAGAAATATACGCTTGTCATTGTAGATGAATATTCTCGCTACACCTGGGCTATCTTTCTTCGCTGTAAGAGTGATACTCCAGAAGAACTAATATCTTTTGTTAAAAAGATAGAAGTGCTGAACAATCTTACTGTTCGTTCAATAAGAAGTGATCATGGAACTGAATTCAAAAACAGTTCCCTGAACAATTTCTTTGAGAACAAGGGAATCTCTCACAACTTCTCTTCAGTAAGAACACCTCAGCAAAACGGAGTCGCTGAAAGAAGAAACAGAACGATCATAGTAGCTGCTAGATCAATGCTCATCGATTCTCATCTCCCTACTCAATTTTGGGCAGAAGCTGTAAACACTGCATGTTTTACTCAAAACAGATCGCCGATAATAAAGCGATTTGGGAATACAGCTTATGAACTTTTTATTGGAAGGAAGCCTTCTATCAGCTTTCTTCATATCTTTGGTTGTCAGTGCTTTATCTTAAACAACAGAGATCAACTTGGAAAGTTCGACCCAAAAGCTGATGATGGAATATTTCTAGGATATTCCTCCATCTCCAAAGCCTACAGAGTCTTCAACAAGAGAAGACAAACCGTAGAAGAAACAACTCACGTCACTTTTGATGAAACTCGCTCAGCGAACTCTAAACCAATCGCTGACAATGAAGAGTTAAATGCTTGGATGCTTTCTCACTACAGAGAAACAGAACCTTTCTTCTCAAACCATCAGCATTCTGATCCTCCAACCGCTGATGATGATCCGAACATTATACATCCTACCGCTGAATCCACCTCATGGGTCTCAGCAGAACCTCTAAACACACTACTACCATCAAATCTGCCTTCGTCTGAAAACCTCTCTAGTGAATCTACTCAACAGTTAATCGCTGATGAACCTCAAACTTCCTCATCAGTAAACATTCCAATTGTTGATCCAACCTCTGAGTTAAGCAATCATGCTCCTGCTTAGCGATGGACCAAAGATCACCCAATAGATCAAATTCTTGGTGATCTCAAAGCAAGTATTCAAACACGACGAAGCTCAGGTAATATCTGTCTCTGTGTAAATTTTCTCTCTTTAATAGAACCAAAGAAGACTGATGATGCCCTCAGAGATCCAAACTGGGTCAGCGCTATGCAAGAAGAGCTGACTGAATTTTCTCGAAACAAAGTTTGGAATCTCGTTCCTAGACCATCTGATAAAACTGTAATAGGCACCAAATGGGTGTTTAGAAACAAGTTAGATGAACATGGAACTGTAACCCGCAACAAGGCTCGACTTGTTGCTCAGGGATACAGACAAGAGGAAGGCATAGACTATGATGAAACCTTTGCCCCTGTGGCCAGGCTCGAAGCAATTCGACTATTCTTAGCTTATGCAGTCTATAAAGACTTCATCGTTTATCAAATGGACGTAAAATCAACGTTCCTAAATGGAAAGCTGAATGAAGAAGTCTATGTAGAACAACCACCAAGGTTTTATGACCCTAAGTATCCAAATTATGTTTATAAATTGGATAAGGCTCTCTATGGTCTAAAACAAGCCCCTCGTGCTTGGTATGCCACTCTCTTATCTTTTTTTATCTCTGAAAATTTTGAACGTGGCAAAATTGATAATACGTTATTTTTCAGAAAGATAAAAGGTCATATAATTCTTGTACAAATATATGTTGATGACATAATATTTGGTTCTACTAACCCATCTCTGTGTACTCGCTTCGCTGAAAGAATGAAGAAAGAATATAAAATGAGTATGATGGGTGAGCTGACATATTTTCTTGGTCTTCAGATTAAACAATCTGACAAAGGTACTTTTATCTGCCAAGGTAAGTATGTTAAAGATATGATGAAGAAGTTTGATCTCACACAAACTTCAGCAATGAAAACTCCTATGGCACCACCCCTGACACTTAACAAAGATCCTTCTGGAAAACCTGTTAATGTCACTGCCTATAGAGGAATGATAGGCTCCCTGCTGTATCTTACAGCGAGCCGACCTGACATTATGTACTCTACTTGTTTATGTGCACCCTATCAATCTGAACCCAAGGAATCCCATCTGATCGCTGTAAAGCGAATTTTCAGATATCTGAAAGGAAATCCTAACCTCGGTCTTTGGTATCCCAAAGACTCAGGGTTCGATCTAACTGGTTATTCTGATAGTGATTTTGCAGGCTGTAAACTCGACAGAAAGAGTACCACTGGTGGATGTCAACTCCTGGGAGGAAAGCTGGTAAGCTGGACAAGCAAGAAGCAAAATTCTGTGTCCACTTCCACAGCTGAAGCTGAATACGTAGCCGCTGGAAGCTGTTGTTCTCAAATCGTGTGGATGAGAAATCAACTATTAGATTATGACCTTCAGCTGTCAAAGATTCCTATCTATTGCGACAGTACTAGTGCTATCGCTATAGCAAATAATCCAGTGCTACATTCAAAGACGAAACACATTGAGATCAGATATCACTTTATCAGAGATCATGTGATAAATGGTGATATTGAACTTCATTTTATCCCTACTGACTTTCAGCTTGCTGATCTATTCACCAAACCTCTTGATGAAACAAGGTTCAACTTTCTCATCAGTGAGCTTGGAATGCTGAACCTTGAAGAATAATTCTTCAGCATTCATGTATTGTGTCAGTAATCAAAAGTTCCCCTTTTCCTCATTCTCTCTGATAAGCATTCTGACTCCCAGGTATGTTTTTTTCCCTACAACTGAATCTTCATTCAGTTGAGATGTTTTTCAAAATATAAACCTTAATCACTGAATCTTTCTTCAAATGATTAAAAGCTTTTTGAAATTAAATTTATCACTGATATTTCTTGTCAGTGATCCTTTTAAAAGAAAATCTATCCCCATCTTTACTAACAGGGATACTTTCAAAATCTATCGCTGACTTTTCTTTAGCGATAATTTCAAAACAGACAACTGAACAGTCTCTCTTCTATGACGTCATTTGAACCGACAATTCATGACATGCCTTTTCTGACACGTTCGTCCGTTGCTCTTCTATCCAATCAACATCGTGGAACGTGTCCATGTCATGATGAGCATTTGTTTTCCCGCTTCTCTCACACTCTCTCTCCTCTCTCTCACGTATAAAAAGAATGTTTTTCCATTCTTATCATTTTTACGCCTTCTGCAAATACTTTCAAAGCAAGAATTCTCTCTCAAGCATTCTAGCATTCTCTCAAGCTTTTGCATCATCTTCTTCAAAGATCAACAAGTTATTCTTGATCTTATTCTTTTTCTTTACTTAAAATCTTTACATAAACTCCATTTAAGGGTTTATAAGATTCTAATCTCATAAAATCACTTTCATTTTTGATTTTATTCTTTAAAAACCATTTTACCTTGATTTTCTTTACTCCAAATCTTTGGTTTTTCTTCTTGTTCTCAAATCTTGTTCTAAGATAAACTGTTTTAAATCTGCAAATATGTTGATTTCCTACGTTTCTTTCCTCAAATAGAAACTAGCAAATCTTCTTTATTTTTAGACTAAATTTCTTTTCTACTCGTTTATCTACTCGTAATTCAGAATGACTCAATCTGCACTTGTCGCCTCAAAGAACGTCAAGTTCGCCATTTCTGACTCTGAGCTCCCAAAGAACAATCATCTTGCTCGCCTCGAATTTGACGGTGTCAAATATCCTCATCTGAAGGAGGCCGCAATGTTTCTAAAGCAATCCTGCATTGCTTACGCTATCACTGTGGATCCAACACCCTCCAAAGCTCTTCTCCAGCAATTCTGGTTTACTGCTGATGAAACCTCAATCACCAACAAAAAGGGTGAACAGGTTCCTGCTATCTCTTTCAGCACTCAACTTGGCTCAGGGATGATGACTGCCCTAGGCCTGAGGAAAGCTCTGCGTTTTCCCGACAAACACAGGAATGGATTCGACGCCTTGCCAACTGACGCTGAACTCATCCAATTCCTGGATGCCATGGAATACGCTTGGGAACCCAAACCAAGGACGACTATTCCAAACAAGAAGCTGACTATTGTGAAGAAGGCACTGATGCCTTCCCAACTAAACTTCATCTTCTCACACTTCATTCAGTGCATGAGTGGGAAGAGTGGGTCACTGGACCAGGCCAGCAAGGATCAGGTCCAGATGGGTTACTCAGTGATAGCTGGACGCAACTTCGACTACGCAATAGCTATCTTTGACGACCTGAAGTCAAAGATAGAGAAGACCGAGAAGGATCCCAAAGTTCCCTATGTACGCTTCATCTGCGCGTACCTGAAGTTTCTCTATCCTACCACTTACCCCACCAACTCGGATGCATCTTTTCCGAAAGTGGGTCAGCGATCCTTGGAAGTCAAGCCGCTCCCCAATGAGGTAAGTATCTCTGAACTTCGCTCCCGTCTCTCTCTACTCACTTCTTCTTCTTCAACGGCCACGCAGGAAGTTCCTTCTTCTGCTATCCCTGCCGCTACCCCTTCCAAACGACCATCAACTGGCTCCCTTGGTCCTTCGAAGAAGGCCAAGGTGACCAAGGAGAAAGCTACTTCTAGCTCTATACCTAAGGATGTTTCTCTACAAACTTCCTTGGATGCTTTCGTGGGTCTCTCCTCTACATCATCAGCGACAACCACTTCAACCGTGCCAGCGATCTCGGTCGCTGTCACAACAACAGTAACGCAACCTACGATCTCAGCTCAACAACCTGAGGTAACTACCCCTATCCCTACATCTTCTATCCCCATCTCTAGTACTTCTATTTCTTTGATCTCTAACCCTCCTTCTATCTCTACTCCACAGTTTGGACCCATAGGACCTGAACATCAATCTTTTGAGGAATCTTTACAATTCTACAAAATGTTTGATAATTCAGGTATCCCTATAACCTTAAACACTTCTCCCAACTCACCATATAAGCCTGGTTCTGAAAAACTAACTTATCTTTCAGGTCCTAGTTTGAAGTTGTTGACACCAATGTCAACAATCTGAGTGCAAAGGTGGACTCTATGACTGCCTCTCTCAACAACACCACCAACGCTGTTCAATCAGCTGGTGAAGAATTGAAGACGTTGACTGCCACCTGCGCCTCCAAAGCTGACGTTTCTCAACTCGCTACTCTTCAAGAAGCGATTGACAAAGTCAAGGAAGACTCCCAGCAACAGTTTGCAGCTCTGTCTACAAAGATTGATGCCTATGAAGTCCTTCTTCAGCAGATCCTTTCCCGGCTGAAGGAACCAGTTCCAACTCCCGCTCCTTCATTTACGGAAGACGATAGAACCGCTCTAGACGTAGCAGTGAAGTTTATTCATCAAGCTACGTCCGACATCCCTGTACTTGAAGATCGGCTCAAAGGACTGGAAGTTGACGTCCACAAGCTGTCCAACGCTGAGACTTATACTCCTTTCAAAGATCTCTCTCTTTGTGTTAATGACAAAGAGGGGGAGAAGGCATCTGAAGAAAATAAGGAGAAAGAAGCTGAAGCTGAGGAACAACTAAAGGAAACTCCCTCTCATGTTGAGGGGGAGATAGCTGCTGAAAAAGCCCCTCCTTCCATCATTGATCTAGTAGATGATGAAGAGGAAGAAGAGGAAGATGAAGATGAAGACCTTGATCTTGAAGATCAAGAGGAACATCCTCATCAAGATGATGATGATGACGATGAAGAAGATCAATCTCTCTGGTGTTCTTCAGCCGCCACATCATCAGCGATAGCTTCGAAAGAAGTTATCAAAGTAGGGGGGAGACAAGAGACATCTTCAGGAACCCCTTCCCAAAGCAAAGGTGCATCTGCTGAGGGAACCCTGAAGATAATCTCACTACCTGAGGAGAATCCTTCTCAGGTATGCCTTACTCTTGTTCCCTTATCTTTCTATAAAAATCCAACCTCTGTTTCTTTCTAGACTTTATATCTCTTCTTTCCCTAAAATAATCTAACCTTTTTCATTTTTTGACCAGATAGTTCTCTCCCCTGCTTAAGGGTAAAGAGCTCCAAATAATCCCAGCTGCTGAAGCTGATGACCAAATAATCCCAGTCTCTGTCAGAGAGATTGATGAAGATGATGAAGAAGAAGAAGAGTCCCTGCAACATCATAGAAGGCCCTCTAGACCATCTCACTGGTCTGAGGAAGAGAGAAAGAAAAGAACAGAGATGATCTCTCATCTGGAGAGTCAACAACGAAAGGTCCCTTCTCAATCATCAGAACTACAATTCCTGACTGACGCTGAAATTGAAGAATCCGTCAGGGCTGAGAAGTTGATTGCTGAATGTCAAAGAGATGCCTCTCTGGCTCTCAAAATTCAGTCTTCTCAAGTCAAAGACAAGAAGCTGAAACGCAAACCAGTAGAAGTCCAGGCAGCTCTGTTGAAAGTGATTGAAGAGGAACGCTCCAAAGAAAAATCGGTCAGCGATAATACAGTCGAATGGTGCAAACACAAAATCGACTATCGCTCTGACCCACTTAAGATCGTAGCGGTTGCTATCTCTGGAAGAAAGAAGAAGGATAAGCTATCTGTCACCATGGAAATTACCAGAGAGGATGGAAGCTGCAAGGCAATGTTCATTTCAAAGCTGGAAGACTTCGGCTACATGGAGTGGCTTGAGTTCAAAGATGCTCTGAAGAAATCAAAGTCAACATACAGAGGCTACGTTGAAAGGGTAAATGATTCTCTCATCAACAAAGTCGCTGCTATACTAAAGGTGCCATCTACTCTTCCTTCAAGATCCATGCAAGTCAAGAGAAAGCCTGTCTCCTCCTCTTCCGATAATGTCGCAGTGATCAGAAATGAAACCTCCATCAAATTCTCAAGAGAAGCTCTGTTCGGTCCTCCTCCTGATCTTTCTGTTCTGGATCTATCTCTGCCTCCTGGCGGACCATATGCTGCAGGACAAGTTCTTGAAGAACCTTTTGTAATCTTCTTCAGAGATGACGAGGAACAACTCAGATTTTAAAGGGTCTCTGAAATCCCTATCTGTCCCCTCGCTCTTCTCAAGGATCTCATGTGCCTATGGTGTACTCTCTTTCCTGCTGCTGAGCCAATCATAGCTATCATCTGCAAAGAATCTTTAGAGCGAAGGCAAAAAGGAGAAGAAATACCTGAGTATTGGATCAATCCTCCTAAACCCTCTTTAGATAGCTGATAGATTAGTCTTCTTTCTTGTAATCTATTAGTTTAACTTACAGTAGTTAGTACATCACTTGTACTTGTAATTTTCATACCTTGTAATTCTTTTATTGATTTAATGAAAATTTCAGTGAAGTACTTAACTCCATCAGTGCTGTAAAAGATCCCTCAAAATAGTAATTGGGACATGTATATTACGAGTCCTGATTATTCCATCATTTTGAATCATAAAGTAATTTTCTTCAGTTACTTTGTCATTATCAAATAGGGGGAGATTGTTGATCCAAACTCTCTCAGTGATTTGATAAAGACCCTCTTCTATACTTAGTGAAAATTACGTTTTAATATGTATTAGTGTTTCACCATCAAGGATCAGACTGAGTCTGTTCAGTTATCGCTGATAGTCTCTCTCATAAACATTTCTATGTATTAGTGTTTCACTATCAGTGATCAGACTGACTCTGTTCAAGTTATCACTGATAGTTTCTGAAGTAAACAGCCAACATAATCCCTGAAGACAAGTCTCGCGTCAACATATGTTCATAGCTGAATCGAAGACGAAGTTGCTGAACAAAGAGAAGTCTACTAGTGACCTGATGCGGATATCAGTGAAGCAAAGACAACTCTACATATACGCGAAGGAACATGAGGAAAAGCTTCAGCGATAGCTGAATCTCTTTATCTCTGAAAGAAGAGATACTCAGCGATCAAAAGATCACAAAGCTTATGTCTCAAGTTTCCTTTTCTCTCTCCTTGCATAACTTAGTACGATGTGTCAGAACGGACATGTCTCTGCCACAATTCGTACAACACCTCTGTCAACTACACTGTTCATTATCCGGCCGAAAGCATGTCTCCCAAAAGTTAGACTTCCAAAGCCAATAAGTGAACGCCACGTGTAAAGTGCCCTGCCATGCATTTAATGCATAGGGTATAAATAGGAAGTTCACCCCTTCATCTGAGGGGTGCTAATTCCTTAAATCCATATAGAAACCCTTGCTTTCTATATCTCTAAATCTCCCATTCTCTGAATTTCTAGTGCAACCATCTTAGTATTTCTTAAGTTTGTTTAGATTGAGTCTGTCTTAATCTTATTCCGCAACAAACTTGTAAATTGTATTTGATTTATCAATAAACAATTTATTAAACTTTAATTTCTATGTTTGTATTCACCCCCCCCCCCTTCTACAAACTTGTTAAGCACCTTCGGGACCAACAAGTGGTATCAGAGCAGTTTGTTTAAACTAATAAACAAGATCTTGCTGAATACTCTTCCTTGCTATTCTAAAATGGCACTAAACACAAACACAAACTACTATGTTGGAAAGGCCTTTCATCTCCCTTTGGAACTTGAACATAAAGCATATTGGGCTATAAAAGAATTGAACATGAACTTAGATGAGGCTGGCAACAAGAGAAAGTTCCAACTCTGTGACCTAGAAGAACATAGGAACTTGTCCTATGAGAATGCCAAGTTATACAAATAGAAAAAAAAATGGCATGACAATAGGATTAGGCACAGAGAGTTGAAAGCAGGCCATAAATGTCTTTTGTTCAATTCTAGGCTGAAGTTGTTTCCAGGCAAACTTAAGTCTAGATGGTCAGGCCCATTTCTCATCCACAAAGTATATCCATATGGGGCTGTAGACTTAGTCAATCTGGAGAACAATAGTGTGTTCAAAGTGAATGGCCAGAGAGTAAAGATATACCATGATGTTGTAGCATCTCCACAGCATGGCTCTGTGGTGATGGTCACTCTAGCTATACATTTCTGTGTTTGTATTCAACCACCCCCCTTCTACAAACTTGTTAAGCACCTTCGGGACCAACAGAAGCAATTGAGCTGATGCCTAGTTATGCCAAGTTTTTAAAAGACATATTGAGCAAGAAAAAAAAGTTGAATGAATATGAGACTGTTGCCCTCACTGAAGGTTGCAGTGCTATCTTGACCAACAAAATTCCCCCTAAGCAAAAAGATCCAGAGAGTTTTACCATTCCTTGCTCCATAGGTGGGAAAGAGGTTGGGAAGGCACTGTATGATTTAGGTGCTAGTGTCAACCTTATGCCATTGTCCATTTTCAAAAGCTTAGGCATAGAAGAGGCCAGACCTACCACAGTCACACTCATTCTAGCTGATAAGACCATTGCATATGCCAAGGGTAATCTCACCACCTGACCTGGAGTTGAAACAACTCCCATCTCACTTAAAGTATGCTTTTTTAGGGGAAGAAGACAAACTGCCAGTCATTATTTCTTCCACCCTAGAATTGCATCAAGAAAAGAAGTTAGTAGATATGTTGAAATTGCACACAAAAGCCATAGGATGGACTATTGCTGACCTTAAAGGGATTAGTCCCTCTATTTGTCAACATAAGATCATCTTAGAAGACAAGAACTTCATTTCCATAGAGCCACAAAGAAGACTGAACCCTGTCATGAAAGAGGTAGTGAAAAAGGAAATTTTGAAATGGTTAGATGCGGGAATTATTTTCCCAATAACCAGTAGTTCTTGGGTTAGTCCAGTCTAGTGTGTACCCAAGAAAGGAGGGATCACTGTCATTTCCAATGACAAGAATGAACTCATCCCTACCAGAATAGTCTCCGGATGGACAATTTGCATGGACTACCGTAGGCTGAACAAGGCTACTCAAAAGGACCATTTTCCCTTACCTTTTGTTGATCAAATGTTAGACAGGTTGGATGGAAAAGAGTACTACTACTTTTTGGATGGATACTCAGGATACAACCAGATAGCCATAGCACCAGAAGACCAGGAGAAGACTACTTTCACTTGTCCTTATGGCACCTTTGCCTTCAGAAGGATGCCTTTTGGACTTTGCAATGCTCCTGCCACTTTTAAGAGATGCATGATGTCCATATTTTCTGATATGCTTGAAAAATCCATTGAAATATTTATGGATGATTTTTCTGTTTATGGTTCATCTTTTGATCAGTGTTTGGATAATTTGAAACAAAGTCTTAAAAGGTGTGAGGAGACTGACCTGGTCCTTGATTGGGAAAAATGTCATTTCATGGTAACAGAAGGGATTGTCCTTGGTCATTTAATTTCTAAAAGAGGAGTTGAGGTAGACGAAGCTAAACTTGAAGTAATTGAAAAACTACCTGAACGTTGTTAAAGGTATCAGGAGCTTTCTTGTCCATGCTGGATTTTATAGACGGTTTATAAAAGACTTTTCAAAAATTTTAAAACCTTTATGTCTGTTATTACAGCATGACCAGAAGTTTGTTTTCAATGATGAATGTAGAAATGCATTCAACACTTTAAAGAAAGCTTTGGTAACTGCACCTGTGGTTGTGGCTCCTGACTGGGACAAACCTTTTGAAATCATGTGTGATGCAAGTGATTGGGCTGATCATTTGTCCAGGTTAGAGAAACTTGTTGAAAGTAGGGAAGGTGGAAGCATTACTAAGACTTTCCCTGATGAAAAGATTCTGATGGTGCAGGCACAACTTCCATGGTTTGTTGACATAGCAAATTATTTGGCTTGTGGCATCATACCGTCTGATTATACTCATCACATGCTTAAGAAATTTCTCCATGATTGAAAATTTTACTTGTGGGATGACCCTTTTCTGTTTAAACTTGGTACAGATCAATTGTTGAGAAGGTGTATCCCAGAAACTGAAGCTGCAACAATTCTACAGCATTGCCATCAATCAGCTTATGGAGGACATTTCGGAGGCCAAAGAACAGCAGCTAAAGTGCTTCAGTCAGGATTTTATTGGCCAATTCTCTTTAAAGATTCCCATAATTTTGTTCAAAGATGTAATGAATGCCAGAGAAGTGGTTCCATTTCTCAGAAAAATGAAATGCCTTTGAAGAGGATCTTGGAAGTTGAGTTATTTGACGTTTGGGGAATAGATTTTATGGGACCTTTTCCTCCTTCAAACAATTGTCAATATATCTTAGTTGTTGTTGATTATGTTTCAAAATGGGTAGAGGCAATGGCATGTGTTTCTAATGATGCTAAAACTGTTGTAAAGTTTTTACAAAAACAGATTTTTACAAGGTTTGGTACCCCCTGGGCACTAATTAGTGATGAGGGTACCCACTTTATAAACAATTTGTTGAGTAAAGTTCTTGAAAAATATCATGTGAAACACAGGGTTGCCACTGCATATCACCCACAAACCAATGGTTTGGCTGAGCTCTCAAACAGGGAAATAAAAGGGATTCTTGAAAAAGTTGTTAAACCAAACAGAAAAGACTGGGCTTTTAAACTAGATGATGCTTTATGGGCATACAGAACTGCTTTTAAAACACCTTTGGGTATGTCTCCATACAAGCTAGTCTTTGGAAAGGTCTTTCATCTCCCTTTGGAACTTGAACATAAAGCATATTGGGCTATAAAAGATTTGAACATGAACTTAGATGAGGCTGGCAACAAGAGAAAGTTCTAACTCTGTGAGCTAGAAGAACATAGGAACTTGTCCTATGAGAATGCCAAGTTATACAAAGAGAAAACAAAAAAAATGGCATGACAATAGGATTAGGCACAGAGAGTTGAAAGCAGGCAAGAAATGTCTTTTGTTCAATTCTAGGCTGAAGTTGTTTCCAGGCAAACTTAAGTCTAGATGGTCAGGCCCATTTCTCATCCACAAAGTATATCCATATGGGGCTGTAGACTTAGTCAATCTGGAGAACAATAGTGTGTTCAAAGTGAATGGCCAGAGAGTAAAACTATACCATGATGTTGTAGCATCTCCACAGCATGGCTCTGTGGAGATGGTCACTCTAGCTATACATTTCTGTGTTTGTATTCAACCACCCCCCTTCTACAAACTTGTTAAGCACCTTCGGGACCAACAGAAGTAATTGAGCAAATGCCTAGTTATGCCAAGTTTTTAAAAGACATATTGAGCAAGAAAAAAAAGTTGAATGAATATGAGACTGTTGCTCTCACTGAAGGTTGCAGTGCTATCTTGACCAACAAAATTCCCCCTAAGCAAAAAGATCCAGAGAGTTTTACCATTCCTTGCTCCATAGGTGGGAAAGAGGTTGGGAAGGCACTGTGTGATTTAGGTGCTAGTGTCAACCTTATGCCATTGTCCATTTTCAAAAGCTTAGGCATAGAAGAGGCCAGACCTACCACAGTCACACTCATTCTAGCTGATAAGACCATTGCATATCCCAAGGGTAAGATTGAAGATGTGTTAGTCTAGGTTGACAAGTTCATTTTTCCGGTTGATTTTATCATTTTAGACTTTGAGGCTGACAAGGATATTCCCATACTTTTGGGAAGACCTTTCTTAGCTACTGGTAGAACTTTGATAGATGTCCAGAAAGGTGAGTTGACCATGAGACTACAAGACCAAAAAGTCACATTTAATGTCTTCAATTCTTTAAAATACCCTAGTGAATTAGAAGACTGCTCAAGCCTAGGTGTCATTGAGGACTTGTGTCATGAGGAGGGAGTCAAACAAACTTGTAGGATAGAAGAGGAGGATGAGGAAGACTTGACCTTGGGAGACTTAGACAAGGAAAATGATGATGATGATGATAAAACCTTGGAGAAAGAGTCTGTCCCTTTGGATGCTGCAGCATTTGAGCTGCTGGAAAGTAATGAACAACAGTCATTTACTCCATCAATAATCTCACCACCTGACCTGGAGTTGAAACAACTCCCATATCACTTAAAGTATGCTTTTTTAGGGGAAGAAGACAAACTGCCAGTCATTATTTCTGCCACCCTAGAATTGCATCAAGAAAAGAAGTTAGTAGATATGTTGAAATTGTACACAAAAGCCATAGGATGGACTATTGCTGACCTTAAAGGGATTAGTCCCTCTATTTGTCAACATAAGATCATCTTAGAAGACAAGAACTTCATTTTCATAGAGCCACAAAGAAGACTGAACCCTGTCATGAAAGAGGTAGTGAAAAAGGAAATTTTGAAATGGTTAGATGTGGGAATTATTTTCCCAATAGCCAGTAGTTCTTGGGTTAGTCCAATCCAGTGTGTACCCAAGAAAGGAGGGATCACTGTCATTTCCAGTGACAAGAATGAACTCATCCCTACCAGAATAGTCTCCGGATGGACAATTTGCATGGACTACCGTAGGCTGAACAAGGCAACTCAAAAGGACCATTTTCCCTTACCTTTTGTTGATCAAATGTTAGACAGGTTGGATGGAAAAGAGTACTACTACTTTTTGGATGGATACTCAGGATACAACCAGATAGCTATAGCACCAGAAGACCAGGAGAAGACTACTTTCACTTGTCCTTATGGCACCTTTGCCTTCAGAAGGATGCCTTTTGGACTTTGCAATGCTCCTACCACTTTTCAAAGATGCATGATGTCCATATTATCTGATATGCTTGAAAAATCCATTGAAATATTTATGGATGATTTTTCTGTTTATGGTTCATCTTTTGATCAGTGTTTGGATAATTTGAAACAAAGTCTTAAAAGGTGTGAGGAGACTGACCTGGTCCTAAATTGGGAAAAATGTCATTTCATGGTAACAGAAGGGATTGTCCTTGGTCATTTAATTTCTAAAACAGGAGTTGAGGTAGACGAAGCTAAACTTGAATTATTGAAAAACTACCTGAACCAACCACTGTTAAAGGTATCAAGAGCTTTCTTGGCCATGCTGGATTTTATAGACGGTTTATAAAAGACTTTTCAAAAATTTTAAAACCTTTATGTCTGTTATTACAGCATGACCAGAAGTTTGTTTTCAATGATGAATGTAGAAATGCATTCAACACTTTAAAGAAAGCTTTGGTAACTGCACCTGTGGTTGTGGCTCCTGACTGGGACAAACCTTTTGAAATCATGTGTGATGCAAGTGATTGGGCTGTTGGTGCTGTGTTAGGTCAAAGAAAGGAGAAATTTTTTCATTCCATCCACTATGCAAGCAAAACCCTAAATGAAGCTTAAATTAATTACACAACTACTGAGAAAGAATTATTGGCTGTGGTGTTTGCATTTGAAAGGTTTAGATCATATTTGATGGGAGCAAAAGTCATTGTACATACCGACCATGCTGCCATTAAATATTTGATATCAAAGAAAGATGTTAAACCTAGGCTGATAAGATGGGTTTTGTTGTTGCAAGAGTTTGACCTAGAGATTGTTGATAGGAAGGGGACTGAGAACCAGGTGGCTGATCATTTGTCCAGGTTAGAGAAACTTGTTGAAAGTAGGGAAGGTGGAAGCATTACTGAGACTTTCCCTGGTGAAAAGATTCTTATGGTGCACGCACAACTTCCATGGTTTGTTGACATAGCAAATTATTTGGCTTGTGGCATCATACCGTCTGATTATACTCATCACATGCTTAAGAAATTTCTCCATGATTGAAAATTTTACTTGTGGGATGACCCTTTTCTGTTTAAACTTGGTACAGATCAATTGTTGAGAAGGTGTATCCCAGAAACTGAAGCTGCAGCAATTCTACAGCATTGCCATCAATCAGCTTATGGAAGACATTTCGGAGGCCAAAGAACAGCAGCTAAAGTGCTTCAGTCAGGATTTTATTGGCCAATTCTCTTTAAAGATTCCCATAATTTTGTTCAAAGATGTAATGAATGCCAGAGAAGTGGTTCCATTTCTCAGAAAAATGAAATGCCTTTGAATAGGATCTTGGAAGTTGAGTTATTTGACGTTTGGGGAATAGATTTTATGGGACCTTTTCCTCCTTCAAACAATTGTCAATATATCTTAGTTGTTGTTGATTATGTTTCAAAATGGGTAGAGGCAATGGCATGTGTTTCTAATGATGCTAAAACTGTTGTAAAGTTTTTACAAAAACAGATTTTTACAAGGTTTGGTACCCCCTGGGCACTGATTAGTGATGAGGGTACCCACTTTATAAACAATTTGTTGAGTAAAGTTCTTGAAAAATATCATGTGAAACACAGGGTTGCCACTGCATATCACCCACAAACCAATGGTTTGGCTGAGCTCTCAAACAGGGAAATAAAAGGGATTCTTGAAAAAGTTGTTAAACTAAACAGAAAAGACTGGGCTTTTAAACTAGATGATGCTTTATGGGCATACAGAGTTGCTTTTAAAACACCTTTGGGTATGTCTCCATACAAGCTAGTCTTTGGAAAGGCCTTTCATCTCCCTTTGGAACTTGAACATAAAGCATATTGGGCTATAAAAGAATTGAACATGAACTTAGATGAGGCTGGCAACAAGAGAAAGTTGCAACTCTGTGAGCTAGAAGAACATAGGAACTTGTCCTATGAGAATGCCAAGTTATACAAAGAGAAAACAAAAAAATGGCATGACAATAGGATTTGGCATAGAGAGTTGAAAGCAGGCCAGAAATGTCTTTTGTTCAATTCTAGGCTGAAGTTGTTTCCAGGCAAACTTAAGTCTAGATGGTCAGGCCCATTTCTCATCCACAAAGTATATCCATATGGGGCTGTAGACTTAGTCAATCTGGAGAACAATAGTGTGTTCAAAGTGAATGGCCAGAGAGTAAAGCTATACCATGATGTTGTAGCATCTCCACAGCATGGCTCTGTGGAGATGGTCACTCTATGCTAAAAAAAAGCTTCAATCAAAGGTGGGAACTATCTCAAAGTTCCAAAATCTGTGTAAATAATCTTTGTTTAATTAGTTTAGCAATTTTCTTTATTAGTCTTGTGTAATTTGTTTGTTAGTGTGCAACCTTAATTTAGGAAAAAGGAGGAAACAAGAGGATGCTATTCCAGTGCTGCAGCACTAAATAGCTGAGTCTTCAAAAAGAAAAAGGGAATGTCCAGCTGGAAGTTTGGGGATTATATCAGATAAATTTTTTGGGTTTACTTAAGGAAAGTACACTGGGTGACATCATATTTTTAGCTACTTTTAGACATAGTGTCTAATTTATAGCCTCAATGATTTGGAAGGCTCCAAAAGATGCCTTTTGTGTACTTATCCTTAAAAATCCGAGGGTCTTTACCCATTTTACAGTTTGCATCTTCCTAAATAATCAGATAAGGAGCAGATCAAATCACCTTTTGTCTTTTCATTTTCCAAAAAACTCTCTTTTGTGACACAACCGTTTCCTATCTCTCACTCTCAATTTCTTTCCTCTCAAACCGAAATCCTCTCAAGAACTACCATCTTCTTCCTCTTTCTCTGCGTTCAATCTGTGTCATGGCTAGAGTGAAGAGAACCATGGTTCGAAACCCTGCTAGTGAAAGAAGGAGACGAAGCCTGCGAACTAGGGCTGTCGATCAAAGCCCGAACACGAGCAACCCTCAATCTCCAGCGGTTTCGGAAGACAACTCCAGCCCTTCACAAGCTCGTCCATTCCTCCACATTTTTACCCCACAAGCGTTATTTCCCAATGCTTCTGATATCGAGGGTTCTCCAATGACCGAAAGAGGAGAGACTACTGAAATAGCACCAGCAACAGGGGAGATTCCAGCAAGTAACCCTTTTGCAGTCATTCTTCATCCCAACTTCATCACCACCCAAGACTCTCAGGTATCTTCCTCTACTCAAAAATATATGATCGATGACCTGATCACCTCATGTTCGGAAGATGAGTCTGGAGTGCTTATCTCTTCAACAAAGGTAAATGTTGGCCATTTTAGAAAGTTTGAGTTTGATTGCTCATTTAGGCCCTTGAACTCTACTGATAAAATAACCACCACTAACCCAATGCCTAGACAAACTGTTGAAGAAATAGATGTGACTGTTGAGAGTCTTGACCCTTTTGAAGGATTCCCTTTTAGCAAGAACATTGAGAGCCCTGTTGATAACCGTGGGATAGGAAGAAATGAGGAAACCATCATTGAAAATATGGAGGTGGATAGAGATATAGGTGAGAACCATGAGGACCCTTTTATGGATTTCCCTCAAAATGATATTATGTGGACTGAGGAAGAAAAACCAGTGGTAATCAAGCAAACTAAGAAAAGTAAGAGATTGGGAAAGGTCTATGCAAAAAGGACCAACAGGGAAGGGATTAGAAAGAGTGAAAGTACCAAGAGAGTGATAACTAAGGGAGAACCATCTGGAACCAAACCCACTGATACCAACTGCTATGCTGCAGCATCATTGCAGCATGAGCAGTCTGTAAGAAGAAATGATGGAAGTAAGGAACCTGCTATACCTCTGCTACCAAGGCCAACCTCACCTCATAATGGGTTCAGCTCCAAGGCTGCAGCAAAAATGTGGCCTAAATTTCAGACTAAAATTGGGTTCCCTGAGAAAGGAATAGATGAGCATAGTTTAAGGGAATTCCATTTCATTAGACAGGTAGTTGACACCCAGGGTCTCAATAAGTTGTGCCATGTGTATGATTCCTACAATCTCACCCTTATTCGAGAATTCTATTGTGAAATGTCTGTAACTTCAGCCTCAAAGATTCAGGTTAGAGGAACCACTGTCCACCTCACTGCCAAAAGAATCAATCAATTCCTAGAACTTAACCCACCCAAGAAAATAGAGTACTATGCACTTGTGCATAAGGACACTGCCAGTGACCTTGCTGAGGTAGTTACAGTCTTAGGGAAACCTAAAACTAATTGGGAAAGCCATACCAATCTGATGTTAAGGACCTTCAGATCCTCAAAACTCACAGTTGATTCCAATGTATGGATCAACTTTGTGAGGCACACCATCTCACCAACCTCTCATGATACCTTCATCACTGTTGAAAGAATGCTTTTACTCTATTGCGTTGTAACAGGAAAAACCATAAACTTTGGAAGGATCATCATGAAAAGCATAAGGGAGTGCTCTACCAGATCAAAATCCAGGGGAAATTCTACTTTCCTGGGATGTTAACCAAGCTGCTGACGGAGATGGGAGTCCCTAGGTATATTGATGATTTGGTTGTGAAGGAGCAGAGAGAAAGATTCCAGATGGACATAAAGGCAGTACAGAGGCTGAGAGACAGAAAAGAGAAAGGTATTGGGGGCAAATGAGATGGTGGGAATGATGAAGGAAGTCCTTGCTCAAAATAGCAATCTGATGGACACAATCCTTCAACAAAGGAATAAGTTCATAGAAAGGCTGGAAGATCTCAAGGTGGAGGTCCAGTCGATGATTGATGGTAGAAAAAGAAGGGATCAAGAAGAAGAGAATGCAGAAATAAAGAAGCTGAAAAAGTTGGTGAAAAGACAAAAGACAGAGATAGCAGACCTGAAGGCAAGGTTGAAAACAGAAGGGAGTGCTCACATTGGTGCTGCAGCATCAAGCCTCATTGCAGCATCACCAACAGCCCCTGTTGGCCACACACAGCCTACTCAACCTGAGTAGGACAGGTTTAAATCACACCCTTTTTGCTCCATTTTCTGTTTCTTTTAGTTTTTAGTCTGGGATTAGTCTTTTACCTTTTATAGGTTTATTTTGTTTGCATTGGATCATGTTTTGATATGATTTGTTGAATTGTATATCCATAATAATTTCATAAGTGCACATCTCATTTTTAGAAGCAAAGCAAGCAAGAACTAGCCTAATAGTTGCTTGGGACACACTTTGGATCATATTCTACACAGTTCACACTCATTTGATTGGCATTCATTCTTTTCTTGCACCATAGCCTCCCAAATATCAATTTCAGAAACACCCTTCTCTCCTACAATTAGGACATTGCAGAATTCTTAGTTTGGGGTGGGGGGTGTCTAATATGGCACAAGAAAAGCCATGAAAAGTGGCATTCTAGCACCACAAAAGTCCCATAGGGGCTGGTGTATGTACCAACAGAAAATGCACAAAATTTAAAAATTTTCAAGTGTTGGTACATGTGTGAGAAAAGGCATGGAGAGGAAAGAAAGAGCCAAAAGAGAGAAACCCATACACTCAAAGCCATGAAAGAGGAGTGATGTAGGATGTGTATCCATAACAAAAAGAATATAAGGCTAGCATAAGGTTCATGTCAAAGCACATAGGATGAGATTGTTGGTTACTTTGGATTTATGAAAGGCTATATGATATAGACTTGGCATGCTCAAACTCATGATATACACCTAATGTATTCCAATGCAAAACTTTCACATTTAATGTCTTTTCTTTTGTTCTTTGTATTGCTTGGGGACAAGCAAAGTTTTTAGTTTGGGGTGGTGATAAGTACTCAATTTTTAGTACTTAAGCACATTTCTTTTAATCTTTAGATAGGATTTTTCATTTTTTTAAATCCCACTTTGAGTCATTTTCTATCTTATTTTCCATTTATTCTGTCTTGGAGCATAAATTGTGTGGTTTACTTGTTCTATTAAGATTTTGGGATAATTTTGGTTATCTTTTGAAAATCTATTTGGACACAGGGCATGTTGCAGCATGAAAACAGCATGGAGCTGATGGTTTTGGGTGAAAGAATCAAAGAAGATGGAGCACAATCTGATTTTTGGCATGGAACTGATCTGATTGTAACCTCTAAACACTAATTTATCTGGTTTGTAATAGTTTAGTTAAATTGGAACAAGCTTTGGTAGCCTTAGTTGGCATTAGACTAGGTAAGTACAATTAGATTCTCCTTAAATTACAACTTTGCCACTCCCTTTTGTTATAAAAGGAGGGTTTAGTTGCTCTTAAGGAGACATCTACTTCTATTATCTCTTATCATCATCCTAGTTTATGTTTCTTCATGTTTAAGCATTTGATCGGTAGCTAGCTTGGGGATTGATCCTAAATCTTCCTTTTAATCTCTTTAATTCCAAGAAGTAATCTTTATTTCTTCATCTTGTTCTTCTTATTTTCTTTCAAGCTTTCCATCTTGTTATGCTTAGTCTAAATCCTTTACTTTATGTTTGATTCACGAATTACTTTCTGTTTGATTCACGAACTGGTCCTATTCCTGTCCAGTGTCCTTTGTAATTCCAAGAATTCATGCTTATGTTCTTACATTCTTCATCTTGTTCTTCATGTTCTTCATGCTAGTGCATGCATGCTTGCAGCATCCAAACAGCATCCACCTGCACATTTCATTTGGTTGTATTTTATTTCTTCATCTTGCATCCCTAGCCTTTCCTTTACTCTTTTGTTTTAGATTTTAGTAGTAAAAGTTCATTATATTTATCTTCAAGTTTACTTTCTTGTCATTTCCATTTACTTGTAATTTACATTCTCGTCTTTACATTTTTAGCTACATATATATATATATATATATATATATATTTATATTTATATACTTTCAAGTCATTTATCTTTCAAGAGCACTTTACATTATGATTCATCTTTGTAATTCTTAGTAGTTGTTTTTATTTCCTTATTGTAATGAGTAGCTAATCATCTTAGCTTGGGTGTGAGACAAATGGTGGTCATGTGGATTTAGAAGAAAGTGGGTTTTTGTGACTTTAACGAAAATTTATTATTCCAACTCAAGTTTTATCAAGATAACACAACTCCTTGACAAAATGATTATTTTGATAGTGTAATAGTGTCATGGACCTAGAGATAGGCCATTGAATAGCACGTCAATTTAGTGACTTGAGAGGTAATATCAAAAAGAGTTACTTGCAACGAGAGTTGTTACTTGTGTCATTTAAAATGATCCATTCTTGATAAGTTGTCACTTTTTCAAAGGGTTAAAATGGAATAGACTTAGAGATAAGCTATTTGGAATACATCAACTTGGGAGGTACGGGGGTTATGTCGAAAGAGTAACTTTTAACAAAGAGAATTTGTTTTGCCTAAAAATACTCAAGTATTGCCTAAAAATACCAATTCTATAGTTATAGGACATTAGAAATTAAAACCGGGTCAAACTTACATTTTATAAAGTCCAAAAATCTTTATAAAAATTTTAGGAAGCCCTTGCAGTCGAAATCACACATTCTTTTTTTTTTAAACTTCATCAACTTTAATGAAACTTATATGTAAGAACATAATAACGAAATCAGTGAGCTTAATAACAAAATGGTGCCATTGGGTTACTAGAAATGTCATTGATTTATGAGTTAGAAGTCACAGGTTCTATTCCAACCCCATGCATCTCCTTCTTTTTCTCTTATATAATATTTTATAAAGAAGAAGCTACTGATAAAGATTTTGCTATCATTGTTTAGCAAAAATAACATTTAGCACATATGGTTAACACCTCTAATTAATAGAGGGAAAGTCAAGTGTTCAAATCCTTTCCTCTATAAATTTTTTTTTTTTTGATATAAAGTTGCAGGTCAACAAAAGTCAACCCAGACACAATTTTAGTGCAGCAGCCATGGCTGCGTTTTTCAAGCTTCTTGAACTTGTTTTTTTTGGCTCGTTTCTTGCCCATTTTTCTTCATTCTTTTTGCCCCAAAATCTTGGTAACATTTTTACAAACATTTCGACATAACAAAACACCATTTTTCGTCAAGTAAGGAGACTCATTTCCTCATTCGAAACTCCGGTTTTAAAACTAAAAAAAACGAGTTTCAAAACTGATTTTCACTATGAAAACATAAATACTAAACAAGAGATTATTGGGATTAAATGGATAACTTAAAACGAAACTATTGAAAAGAAATACAAAAGTTAGTTGAGTTTCTTACCTTCATTTGAAGATACCACAACCAAGCTCAAATCCTTTCTTCCATTGTTTTCCCTCTAAAACTCTCAACTTTTCTTTCTTTGAAACCCCAGGTAACTTTTATGAGGTTGTATATAAAAGAAAATATTGAATAAAGACAATGGAAATCAATCCATATCTCATCGTACACACCAAATCACCAAAGTCAGATTCTTGTTGTTTTTATTGAAAACAGTCCTTTTACTTTGGTCAATTTACTATTTTGATTTCTTAACTTTCTAGAAATTACATTTTACCCCCTGCTAAGATAAAACCTTATCATTTTTTTTATCAAAGTAAATATAATATCCTTTATTCACATCCCCTTTTCATTAGATGACATAGTTGAGCCATTTTCAATTATTTTCTTCTTATTATTGGTCCAATAAAATAAAAACTCGTTTTATTTTATCTCTCATTTCCTTTTTCCCTTTCCCTTTCTTATTTATTTATTTTACCCAACTTTGGGGTGTCACAAAGCACCCCTTGGAACTTACTCTCCCAGATCAGAAAGGCTACATCGACACATCTTAAACCCATTCATACTAGTAGAACATGACTTTCGATCTGGTTCTATAGAAGGATTTGGGTTCGATCACTCCCAGATCAATTGACCTTAGGGGACCAGATGACAAGCATCCCACGGAACTTACTTTTCCAAACCAGAATGGTCACAGGTACAAACTTTTAAACTTAGAGATTTCTGTATTTTATATATATAATCCATCTCAATCACTCGTTTTACATCTAAGTGTTTAGCCTATATTTTCATTACGATCCATAATTCATGACTTTTTAGGTTTTCTAAGCATTGTAAACTATACATATTCCGAATCACATAACTTTAAAGCAGAATGCAAAAGTTACAAACATGTTGCTAACCTTTCAACTTTTGTAAGACTTGAAAGTTGAACATATAAAACTTCGATATAAACAAAGCAACTTGAAAAATTATCTTAGACACATTTTATTCAAAAGAAAGAAAAATTGTAAAACTTATACTTTATAGAATAAAATTTGTAACGATTTAAAATTTTAAGTTCAATATGCCAAGTGTTGAAAGCATGAAAATAAAACAAGTTTCATGAAAGGATTTTGTAAATTTTTTTTGGCAAATTGATATTTAGTCGAAACAAAATAAAATTCAATAATATTATCTTCCACATAATGTAAAATGAATTTGTGTCTCAAAAGAAAGATTTGGGTAGTACAAATTCAAGAGTTAGTTAAACATGCTCAGATTCTTGAAAAACAAGAGAAAACTGGAACAACATCATGATCAGAGATATATGCATCGGAATTAAGTAGATGTACTCACAGTTTCTCATTAGTCCAGAACCTATATGCATTGAAGAATGAGTCCTAAACTGACATGTTTAGAAGTCGAAATACATTGAAGTACGGGTTCTGAGCTGATAAACTCAAAAGTCATCGTTCTCTTACTCCCCCTTGACATTAGATGCCTGCAACTTAGAATCAATCTGTGACTTTGGTACCCACTTATATTTGGGTCCATGAAAGTTAGTTGCAGTTCTTGTGGGGAAAAACTTGTTAGACTTGACATAAAAGGCACAAGAAATATTATCAAAATGTTGAACATAAGAATCAGTAGAAGAGAAAGCATAATCATCTGAACTAGAATCAGAAGAAGAATATGAGACATCTTTTGAAATTTGAATCATTTGCTTTATTGAGTATTTTGAAATCTTATTACAAGAAGCAAATGAATCACTTTTATAGTGTTTGCCTACATATCTATCCTCATCAGTCATAGAATCATCTGATGTCTGCTTGACTCTCCATATCTGCCTTGAATGTGTGCTCAAAATCCTATCTGAAATATTCGAACCAGAAGAGTTAAAATTTTCAGAAATAACAGTATCTTGTTTCTTAGACTTCTTTGACCTTCTTCTTTTACGCTTTGATTTATAATAATCGTCATTTAGCGTAAAAGATTCATCAAGAATTTTCGATTTAATATTTGAATCAGAAGAAGCAATTTTACCTAAGAAACCCAACTGATCAACCAATAAATCTGAACTTGCCTCGGAGTGAGAAAAATTTTGAGAAAAGTTTTCAGATTTTAAAAATTCCTTTTTGTTTACTTGAAAATCAGAAGAAAGGCCAGAAATAGAATCTTGTTTTTGAGAAAAAATAATTTTTCTTCAAGACTTGATGTCATGAAAGAAATAAATACATCTGATTCAATTTCTTTTTGAATATTTTGATCATCCATTTTATCTTCAAGGTCAATGATTTTGCCTTCTAATACTAATGAACGAGTATATCTCTTAGAATCATAAAAGATTGGAGAGATATTTTCCTTATCAGATTTAGTGGCATATACATCAACATAATCATCAGACACTGAAGTCTTAATGGGAGATATTTCATTTAAACTTTTTCTGCCTTTCTTTGATTTGTCAGGAAAATATTTGGCATTTTCGCTTGTATAAACAAAAGACATTTTCTTTTTCTTATTATTCATCCTTTTCTCATTTTCGATTTCTAACATTTGCTTTTCATTCATCCAATCAATTTTAAATTGAGGAGCATATTTATCAAGAGTTAGATAATCATATTTATTTAGAGTAGGGGATTTTTCTATAGCATTGTTTAAACAATGTGGATTTTCAAAACCAAGTCCCCATTTTTCTTTTATAGACTCATAACTCCGCGGTTTGTTCAAATAAATAGTTTGTTCAAATAAATAGTTTGTTCAGATTGATTCCTTCGATATAATTTTTCTTCCAACTCATTTATTTTATCTGAAAAATTATCTTTTAATTTGGTCATTTCAGTCAAATAATAAAGATAAGTCATATTTGATTTTTATAAATCATCTAATTTCTTTTGAAATATGTCTTTTGTATGAGCCAAAATAGATTTTTCATCTTTCAAAGAAATTTGTAATTTATCAATCAAATTTGACTTTTCTGAATTTAATTGCTTTTCAGATAATAACTTTGAGGGTAAATCATGTAAAGAAGAAATAATAATGTTCATTTGAGAAGAAATAAAATTGTAATCAAAATCAGAGAGTACCTCATCTTCATCAATGTCATCATCATCACTTTGATCATCTCCAATAAAGCACATATGAGCATTCTCGATATTATCAGCTTCATCATCGGAGTGATCTAGCCAATATTCTTCTTCAGCTAGTAGAAGTGTTCCATTCCCTCTCTTTTCAGCCAGTTCCAATTTCTTTCGATAATATGCCGAATCCCGAACCTTCTTCACTCGACACTCTTTAGCAATGTGACTCGGCTTTCCACAGTTGAAGCATGCATCATGTTTCTTAGCCTCGGGCACTTGAACATTCTTGGACCCAGAAGTGAAGCGAATAGTGTTGGAACTCGAACGAGGTTGGAACTTCTTCTGATAATGTTGAGAGAGAAGGATCATAGCTTTCTGAAAAGCTTCGCCATCGTCATCAGTAGTCCCGTCGTAAACATTATCAGATAATGCTTGATCAGCCAGTTAGCTCGTTAGAAGTGCAATCGGGTCCACTGTTTTCTTATTATTCTTATCAAGTTTAGCCTTCTTCTCTGTGACTATGCATTCATCTGTAAGCAAGATCTCATACATCTCTTGGATTTGCATAGTAGATATCCTGACATCATTCCTCAAGCGATGATAAGATTTGTTCCATTCCGGTTGAAGTGCATTGAGGAACTTCAGATTTGTTTCCAGCTCAGTCTTTTCTACTTTTATCTTTCTCAGATCATTTATCACTGCACAAAATCTGTCATAAGTACTTTTCAGCAACTCCCCATCTTTGGCATTAAATTCTTCAAAGTTGTTCATGTAACGTGTATGCCGAAGTTGAGTTGCAACTGAAGACCCAAGCATAATCTTTTCTAGATGTGCCCACATTAGCTTAGGATTGTTTTTGAAGCAATCAATCCTGTTGTATATAGAATTTGGCAAAGCTAGCATCAGATTAGCCTTTATATCACGATCGGCTTGATATTGCACCAACTCATCGGGTGTATATTCTTTGGTAGGCTTTAATAATCCAGAAGCCAGAGTGGGTTGTACAAAAGATCTTTCAGATAGAATCTTCATCATGTCATCTCCGTTCTGTTGACATTCGATGAAATTCAGAAACTGATCTTGCCACTGAGTAAATTCATTTTCATCAACTAGAACCAGAGGACGAGTTTTTGTGCCCAAAGACATCATGAGATCGCTTTTGTAGAACTGAGCTTGAAACGCAAATTTTTCAAGATCCATAGATGACAAATTTCAGAAAATGCTAAGTCTGGAAGTAGATAAGTTGGCGTAAAATGATGGTTTGCGTGAGAAGCAGATAGCGCAAAATATATTTGCGCGAGCAGAATGTAGCGCAAACTAAGATTTGCGCGAGACTTTGGTAGCGCGAACTTGACTTTGCGTGACAAGAATATGGCGAGAACCACTCTTTGCGTGAGAGGTTAATGGCGTAAATTTAACTTTGCGTGAGACTGAGAAGGCGCAAAAGATCACTTACTCACTCTGAACCGAACTTCTCGTGAGATAAAGTTAGCGCAAACTTTAATTTGCGTGAACTGCAGATAGAGAGAACCTTTCTTTGCGTAAAAAGTAGGTGGCGCACAATTTAGAATGATAAGATGCAAAGTTTGTTTTGCGTGAAGAATTGTCAAACCCTGAACCCAATAAGATGAACTGGCGCAAAACTTGGATCTGGTGCAAAACGTGAGAAAATCAAGAAACTTCTATTAATTCGATTACAAACTTGAAATTGATGAAAAATTTCTTACACAAACACGTTCGAAAATAGTTTTCTAACACTTTCAAACAAACAATTCGATCAAAAACAACAAAATTAAGAATTTGAAATTTGAACAGTACGCAAAAACGGTTTTTCCAGAAAATCTAAAATTCTTGAAATTAAACACCAAAAAGTGAATTTCTTGCAAATCGATGTGAAACAAAAATGTTTTACAATCAAAAACGGATCCAACAAATCAATTTACAAGGAAATTCGATCACAAACCAGTCCAAATTTGATGAAAAATCAAAATATGAGATTTTCTTGAAAAATTCAAGAAAATCGATCAAATATTCTGATACAAATTCAGATTCAAAATAAGTTTCTCTTAATTCTCTCAGATTTAGAACAACTCTGATACAAATTGATAATCCCAAAATCACTAAATCTCTAGAGAGAGAAAGTAGAGAAAGAGTTTGAAGCGCAAAGTAAGATTGTATTAGATGAATGCGCGAAGTTCCTTACACAACACAAAGCCACAAGGGACTTTATACCCTAGCCAATACTACACAGATAAGCACTCTAAACACAGTATTAGACCAAGCCTATAAATACAATGATTACTATAAAATATGACTTAACAGGTTTGCGAGCTTTATACTTGTAAATTTTTTCTGAGATTTTTTTTTTGAGGTGATCTGATTTTGACTTTCAGTTAAACTTTTCTGAATTGTTTGGGAACGATCTTTCATTCAAGTTGTTTTTCAGTAATCTTTCTCAGTCTGCAATCATGTCTAGAGATCTTTTCAGTATGGGATCAAAATCCAAGTCTCCGGTTTACAAGTTAAAAAACAAAGATTTGGACCATATTGTTTTAATCCCACATATTATTGAGACATCTGTTAAATCAGAGACTACTTCAGATACATCAACTAAAATAGAAACAGAAACTATTATTAAAGATGGTTCATCTGAAATAATAGTTACATGTCCTATTAATAGTGGATGGAAATGAAAAGTCTCAAATTTTAAATAAATCTGTTTCAAAAATGACTTCAAAAAGTTTTGATCTTGAATATCAAGCAGCTTTAAATAAAATTTTTGTTCTTGAAAAGGAAATAGAAGCGGAAAGAAAGAAAATGAAAAATTAGAATTCCAAGCTTCTCAATCAGATTCAGGAGTTGAAGTCTAAATTGTCAAATTCTGATAATGTACTGATAATGCTAAATCTAATTTTGCAGGTATCATCAGTGAAAGACAGAAAGAGATTAAAGATAGAGAGAAAATCACTGCAATAAAAGAAAATTCAATTTAGACACTTGAGAAAGTTATCAAAATCAAAGAGTCTAATATTACGAATCTTCAAAGCCAACTGAAGACAACTAAACAAAAATCATCAGATCTGCGAGCTGAATCAGTTGAGCTTCAAAACAAGTTTAAGGCTTTCGAAGAGAAAATATCTGTCTTGGAGACACAGAATGCTAAACTGACAAAAAGCATCCAAGCAGATAAAGATAGATCAATTCTGGAGACATCTTCTACTCAATAGATATCTGAATTTTCAAAGAGAACTTAACAAGAGAAAAAGGATTTGAAGTTGAGATGTTCAAAACTTTCTAAGCAAGTGTCAGAATTCGAAAAGATAGTAATAACTGAAAGAGGCAATTTTGCAAAAGAAAGACAAGTTCTTGAAGATAAAATTACTGAACTTCCCAAACAGATCTCTACTTTACAAGACTTGCTCGAAAAAGAAAGACAAATTTTCAAAGAAAAGAAAAAGTCTTTTGAGCTTGAAAATAAAATTGCTGAAAAGAGAAATACTGGGATTTTCAAAGATATTTCTGAGAAAAACAAGAACTTGGAAAAATATTTTGAGCTTGAACGTTTAAATTTTGAATCTGAAATATCTAAGCTCACATCCAAAATAACTGTTCTATCATCAGATATTCTTAAAGAACAGAAGGCTAGATCTGATTTGAAAATAAAGTTTGACACACTTACTTCTGAAAGAAACATTTTATCTGAAAAGATAAAAGACTTAGAAGCTGCAAACGTTGATTTGTCAGAAAAGATTACAGCTGATGTGATTGATCAATCACCTGTTCTTTCAAAACAGCTTCAAGTTCTATTCATGAGAAAAATGTTTTGAAAAATAAAAGTGTCAAATCACAAATTGTCAAATCAAATCAGATCAGACCATCTAATCTATTTTATGACAAATCTGTTCATGGTTCAGCAAATTTTTACGTTAAATCTCTTGGAAAGCAATCTAAGAAAAATCAGATGGTCTGGAGAGTGAAGAGTTCTTCAGATGATGAGAAGAAGAAAGACAAAGCATCTACGTCCACAACCAATGTCAAAAAGAATAATACGCATAAAAGTAAATCTTTTGGTAATTCTGATATATATTACTCAACTAATCATTTGATCAGGATTGCTCAAAAGAAAATATGTTGTTCTTACTGTGGAGAGAATGACTTCGTTCAAAGAGAATCTACTCATAACTGGTACGGTTCTTACAGAATAACTTCTCAGAATTCTGGTTTTAAAAGATACAAATCTAATGAGAAGTGGATTCCTAAATCTAACATACCAGGACCCAAATACTAGTGGGTACTAAAAGCTAAAACTGTGTTGCAGGCACCCAAAGTTTAATGGGGAGCATGATGTTTGACTTCTAGACAAATCAGTCTAGGACTCGTACCTCAAAGAACGGTGGCTCTTGAATAATTCAGTGAAAGACCCACACTTCAATGTTAAAGAACTTTGATTTCTAAGTACTACAGCTTAGGACTCGTTCTTTAATGTTTAAAGATAAGGATATTTTACAAATATCCAGGGGGAGCTTATCTGACCTAAATCATTTTATCATGATTTGAGGGGGAGCTTAAAGGTAAATATCTTCTAATCTAGATCTCTGATTGTTTGAAAGAAGAACAACTTTCAAGCATGAAAAACGGTTTCTTAAATGTTCAAACCACTTCTGATTCTCAAAAGATTTTATAAATTTAGAAGTGTGATTTTAAATGTTTTTCATTATTGAGCTTTACTGTTTAACTGACCATGTGTTTTCAAATATCAATACTTGTGTATTATCTTGTCTATATACTGTCAAGTATTCATACACACCGGTTCAGTACTTCATTTTATTATGTTATTACCATGTCTCGTAAAGAAACAATTTTTCGATGGTAATACCCTCGTTTGTAATTCACTGTTGTTGAGCATAAATCATCATTTCAACTTGAGCGTTCATTGCTAAATTGTTTATATTTGTTCATTTAAACAAACTATCAAATTCTTTGATACCCTAACCATTTTATTTGATCTGATTGATACATTGTCAGATTCTCAAAACAATTTTCTTGATTTCATTTCATTCATTCAATATCTTTGTTTTGAGAAATCTTCAAAGTTCAATTGCTCAAATCTCATGAGCATACATTTTGACAATGTTATCATATATTTTGAGCTTATCTGTTAAAGATAAATTGTTGAGCAATCATTCTTTTTAGGACTTACATGGGATTAATGTGTGAGCTTAAACAGAACTTCCATGGATTCACGTTAACCAGTGTTTCCTACCCAGGAAGTTATCCTAGAGTGATTGTAGGGTGAGGGGTCAAAATCAAAGAGTGGGGGAGATAACTCATCCGGTTGAGTTTTTCTCATTGTGCTGAGGTAAAATGGAAAAGAGAGTTTGGTTAGAAGTGAGCTTAAATGATAAAAAGAAAGAGGGCGTGAGAGTTAAAAGAATATCAAAACTCTACACCAACCACTTTCTGAGTCGGGCAACCACATCTTCTCATTGGTTCACATTCTTTGGTGACGATCATTGAAAAAGGCAGTGAGCCCATGCCAACTCTTGCATTAACCCCACCAACCACTCGTTTCTTTCTTGAAAAAGAAATGTTTCATTTTCTTTGGGGACGCAGCATATCTGCTATCTAATCTTCCCTCGGAAGATTTAGATATTGAAATAGAAAGAAAGTTGCCCCACCTTCGTACCTCTTTCATGCACATTGAGTCTGTGTAATATATGTTGTTGTCTCAACGGTTTACACAGTTTGAGCCTGGAAAAGCTTGAGTAGCTTCAATCATTTCTACACTTGCACGTACAAACAAGGAATATGTTTTCTTGTCATAACATTCATAGAAAATTCCTTTATGGTTTTTCGATGATTGAATGGAAACCCTGGGGGAGTGAACATTAAAAAAACTCCTTTCCAATGTACATTCGTTGTACAAAGTGGCTCCGTGCTACTTACAGGCATACTAGCTGTATCATTTGTTGATTCAGGGTTACCATGTTCATTATATCTGAATTTGAAAAGATTTAGATATATAAATTTCATGAATTGACAGATACACAGATCAAAGGGCGGAGAATGTCAACTTATCATAAAGGGGAGATTGTTAGTCATTACAAAGGGGGAAATCAAAGAAAGTGTTGAAATTGAAGATGTTTTGATGATCATGATGTTCACAATCATCAAAAAGGGGGAGAGATTTACAAAGTTCAATTTCAAAGTTGAGATGTCAAAATTGGGGAGAAATTTCTGAAGATTTCAATTTCCTGAAGATAATTCTGAAAGATAAATTTCAAAGCTCAAGAAGATGTCAAAGTGAAGATAAATTTGAAAGTTCAAATCAAATTGTCAAACTTGTTTCCAGAAAGTTTGTTTTTCTGAAGACAGTCAAAAGATTAGAGTAATGAAGATACATTCAAGATTTCTGAGATGAAGATAAAGTTTTCAAAGACTCCTTAAAGTTTCAAAGGTGTCAAAGCTTAGTTCAAGACATGTTAAATTTCCAAAGATACAAAAGTGTTAAAGACTTTTCAAGATTCTTCAAAGACTGAAAGACTGAAGATTGCCAGAGCTTCATTGTCAAAGATTGTCAGAAATAGAAGTTGAAGAATCAAGCGCTGAAGACGATTGTCAAATTTTAATTAAATCTTGAATACAAAGGGGGAGATTGTTAGTGTATTAATTGTATCCAAAATTTAATGAGAAAAGTCAAGTCAAGTCAAGTAAAGTCAACAAAGTCTTACTAAATGTTGTTTAAGCATGTGAGAGAAGTTTTGCTTTGAGAGTTTAGGCTTGTGAGAGTATCTTTAGTGAGTATAAATAGGTTTTGTTTCTTAAGGGTTTGTAACCAAGTAAGAACCTTCATTGTAATATTCAGACTTGTGATATAACAGATTGTGGCTTTCTCTCTCTACTCTCTCTACTCTCTCTCTATATATTCATATTGTCAAATCTTGTATTGAGATATTGCTTGATTGAATCTGGGAATATAATTTCAGAAGTCTTCAGAATAGATGGCATAGTGAAGACAATGTACCTGTTAAAGCTGGAAAATTTTGGGTTCTATGAGTGGTTAGAGTTCAGAAAAGCGCTGAAGAAATCTAAATCAAAGTACAAAGGCCACGTTGATTCCATGGTAAATCTTCTAATCGACAGAGTCTCTGCAAAGATTGACATCCTCGCTCCTCTACTTCAGAATTCAAGACCAACTAGAAAAAAGAAACGTGCATCTACTTCTGACAACGATGGAGTTCTCCGAAATGAATCCTCAATCAAATTCTCAGAGATGCAGTCGTTGGACCTCCACCTAACCTTTCATTTCTTGACTTATTTGTGCCCTTTAGAGGACCTTTTGAACTTGTGCAAGTGATAAGTAATCCCTATGGCATAACCTTCCTTGACGATAGTGACTTCATCAGATTGCAAAGAGTCTCAAAGATCCCTCTTTGCCCTCTTGCACATATGAAGGATCTTTTTTATTGTTGTTGCGACAAATCAAAATCAGGGACCCACATCAAATCTCTCATTCGAAAGGAGGTAGCCAATATAAGACAGAGAAGAGAAGAGATACCTGATCAAAAGATTGATGAAGAAGAATTCCAAGTTAATAAAGAACCAACCTAGCTGATAGATTATCCCTTCTTCTTGTAATCTATTAGTTATACTTACAGTACTTGAATAGTTTTTCACTTGTACTTCAAATTTTCATATTCCCTA
The DNA here is from genome assembly GCA_023525745.1 of Arctium lappa. NCBI lineage: Eukaryota > Viridiplantae > Streptophyta > Magnoliopsida > Asterales > Asteraceae > Arctium > Arctium lappa. Next base: position 15,831,328 of record CM042064.1, read on the forward strand.
TGTAATATGTTTACGAATTAATGGAAATTTTCAGTGAAGTACTTTACTTCATCAGTACTATAAAAGAACCCTCAAAATAGTAATTGGGACATGTATGTTATGAGTCCTGACTATCCTTATATTTTGAATTTAAGTAGTTTTCTTATATTGCTTTGTCATCATCAAATAGGGGGAAATTGTTGATCCAAACTCTCTCAGTGATTTGGTGATGACCCTTTGAAATACTTAGTGAAAATTATATTTTAACATTTGTATGTATTAGTGTCTTACCATCAGTGATTATATACTGAGCATGTTCAGTATCGCTAATGATCTTTAATTATTTGTTAAATGCAATCCCTGAAGACAAGTATCACAACAAAGGCATTCATCGCTGACATCGAAGACAAAGATGATGAACAAGTGACAAGTCTACTCATGATCTGATGCAAATATCAGTGAAACCAAGACAAGTCCACACACGCAACGAATCAAGAAGGAAAGCTTAGTGATAGCTGACTTTTATTCAAGCTCTCTGATAAAAGACTTCATTAGCGATAACTGATCATGAAGCTTACACTCCAAGGTTCGTTTTGTATTATCCTTTGCACAAATAGTACGATGTGTCAGAAGAGACATACTTTTGTCCAAGATCGTACAACAACTCTGAAGATTACACTATTCACCATACGGATAGGAGCATATCGCTAAAAGTCAGAAGCATGCACCCACCAAGTGATGACACTTTTAAAGTACCTCTGCCCATGCATTAAATACATAGGGTATAAATAGGGAGGTTATACTTCATTTTGAAGTGTTACTTTCTATCTTTTTCTTTCAGTGTATCTTATAGAAACCCTTGATTTCTATAAGTCCCTCAACCTCTCATTCTCTTGTTCTTGTGCAATCTACTTAGTGTTTCACAAGTTTGTTTAGATTAGGTTTACTTAATCTTATTCCACAACAAACTGTAAATTGTAATTTGATTTATCAATAAACAATTTATTAAACTTAATATTTGTGTTTGTATTCAACCCCCCCCCCCTTCTACAAACTTGTACAACACTTTTGGGACCAACAGAGAAGTGTGATATCATATATGATTACACAACCTATGGGTGTTTTTAATCATATATGATTAAACATCTATGTATTGCCAATGTAACAAGTGTTTAATCATATATGATTAAGCTTGTGTATCATATATGATATCACACTTCTCGCCTTCTCGCAAAATGTTTAGCTTCTTGTTTGAACTTGCCCCTATATATATATATATATCGTTGAGTTCCGGTTAGAAGTTGAGGTTAACGTGAGAAGCGTGAAAAGTGGTTATCAACCGTTGGATGCGAAATTGATGCACATTAGGATGAGATGCACCTGATCAATTCCCTTATAAGCCGCAATTGGGGGTGTAAATGAGCCGAGTCGAGTCGAGTATTAGGTTAATCGAATCGAGCTCAAAAAATTAATATCGGGTTCAAGCTCGACTAGAGATCGATTAACTTTTCAATGTAGGGCTCAAGCTCGAATATTTTTTGAGTTATCGAGCTCGAGCTCGAGCTCGATGCTCGTTTATGTGTTCAAACTCACAATCAATTAACTCGTTTATCTACTTGCGCTCGATAATTTTTATATATTTATTGTATGATTAATAAATATATGAGCATGTTTGGCTTGAAAAAGGGTAGGCTCGACTCGAAATTTTTGAATCGAGTTTTCAAACGAGCCGAGTTGAACATTGGTGTTATTAAGGTCGACTTGCTAAGTTAAACAAGTTCTATTTTGTGTTCGAGATCGACTCGAGCTCGAGAATTATTAAACTCGATCTCGAGATAAGCGAGCTCGAGTAGCTCGTTAAAAGCTCGCATATACACCTTAGCTGCAATTCATGGGAGGGCATGAGATTAATAGTGACCAATGATTTAGATCCACTTCTCTGCTTTCATGAATGACTGACATTATAGATGATTATATTGCATAATCATGATATTAGTTTGGAAATTACTTATAGTACATATGTCCATGAAACATATACTTGATTGATTTGTGTTTTCATGATTTATATTTACTGTATATGGCAGAAGATTACATTATGCATATACTCATGATTCACATACACCAGTAGTGAATACTGAAAAACATAATATGAATACATGAAAACACAAAGAAATCAACAGTGCATCAGTATTTCATGAAGCTTGAATTCATGAGTAGAAATACCAAAGAAATCATGTATATTATATTAATGAATCTAAATGTTTAATGAATACTAGAATCATGTTAATGAATGTTGGGAGTAAACTTGATAGTGGGGTCAACAACATCATGAACATATGATTCATGATGAAAGACATTTTCCATAGATGAATTTAGGTCATAGTGGACTCAAAGTCATGAATATAGGGACTGAATTTGGTAATGGTCTAAACAACATAATGAACATATGATTCATGATGAAAGAAATTGTCCTGATGTAGGGAGAAAATTGGATATTGGTGTCTACAACATCATGAACATTGCATGAACTACCTCCTTCTGCTACCAGCAATGCATTATGTTTGATACAACTTGTGCATTCTCAAAACATGGATGTCTAATTAATTTAAGGGGATTATAAAGCATAATCATTTAATAATCTACTTTTAACAGAAAATGCAAGTGCATCAGTTGTGGAGATTGAGACGGACGAAATTCCGAAGAGGGAGAAAGAGAAAAGGTAAGAAATCAATGAGAATAATTTGATAGTTATTGTATACTTTTGGAAAAATGTGTCATACACCATTAATAAAGTTTTTACATATTTAACAGAAAGTTGTGAAGAGTTGGATGGAAAAAAAGTGTCTGGTAAGCATCATCCCTCTGTATGAATATTGAAAAATAAGTTTTCCCCACCGACTTTGGTTTCATTAATGATAATGATAAGGTGTTGAAACATTATTGAAAGATTTGACGATAGACGACAACAAAATTACAGAAGAACGCAATGAAGGTCAGTTCGTATCACCATCTACAAACTTTGAATTTAGACAAAATGAAACTGATTTAGGAAGGATAAATTGATATAGGAAAAAAGGAACACATGTTGTCAAGGGTAAAGCATTCAACAAAGACTGACAAGGGTAAGAAGTAAATAAATATACGCAATGCTTACGATACTTAGTACATCAAATGCATAAAAATGTATCTTTGGGGTTTCAGTTACAACAAGATCAATGAAGGAAAAATTGATGAAATCTGCTTCCATACATAGCAACCAACAGAGAATACACCAAAATACTATATTCAGGTTGGAAGTTCATCTATGTAAGAATATGGTCAGAAAATCGTGTCTCTATTCATTCACATTCACCGGTATATATAATGATAATATTTACACTTTGGTACAACGAACTTTACAAATTAATATCTTAGTCTAATATACCCCCTCAGTCTAAGGAGGAGTACGACGGATACTTAGACTGGATCTGAAGTCGTGAAAGAGTACTCGTGGTAGGCCTTTGGTGAAGATATCTGCTAGCTAGTAGCGTGACGGGACATGTAAAACCCGAATCTGGTCGCGTTGAACCTTCTCTCGGACGAAGTGGATGTCGATCTCAATGTGCTTGGTCTGTTGATATTGGATTGGATTCTCCGACATATAGATGGCACTAACGTTGTCACAGTAGACCAAGGAAGTGCGTGTGGGATGATGGCCAAGCTCAAGAAGGTGGTTTCTGAGCCAGCAAATTTCGGCAACGACGTTAGACACACCTCGATACTCAGCTTCAGCGCTCGAACAGGAGACTGTTGACTGACGCTTAGAGAACCATGACAGTAAGTTGTCTCTTAGAAATACAAAGTAGCCAGAGGTGGAACGGCGGGTGTTCGGACAACCCGCCCAATCAGCGTCTGTGTAAGCCATAAGAGTGGATACTGAGGTATGACTCATGTATAATCCCATGTCAATGGTGCCTTTGACATATCTAAGAATGCGTTTCAGGGCATTCATGTGTGATGTCCTCAGAGTGTGCATGTGCATGCAAACTTGTTGGATGGCGTAGGAGATATCAGGACGTGTGAATGTGAGATACTGTAGGGCACCTGCGAGCCTACGGTAGGTGGTGGGATCATCGATCAATCCCCTAGAGTTGTGGTTGAGCTTCCCGTCGGTGTCAACTAGAGTGTGGACAGGATTGCACTCAGTCATGTTTGCCCGAGTAGGAATGTCAGCAGCATATTTCTGTTGAGATAGGAATAGGCCAGTGGGGTCACGCTGAACCGAGATACCCAAGAAGTAGTTGAGATGACCGAAGTCCTTCATAGCGAACTCATTGGACAAATGTGTTAGGATGTGGTGTTTGAGAGTCGATGATGATGTAGTAAGAACGATATCGTCGACGAAGAGAAGAAGATAGGCCTTGTCTCGGCCGTGTCTGTAGATAAATAGGGAGTGATCGCAGGCACTATGTTGAAAGCCAAGTGTTATCCCAGATTAATCTAGTTGGTAAATAATCAATCAAGTAATCAAGCAACACAATAATAATCAAGAGATATATAAATCAGAATAACATACCAATCCCTTGAATAAACAATGAAACCCTTGAGTGTTCTTGATACCCTTTGAATACAGAGAAACTAGCTATTTAGAAAATTATCAGAGTTAACCTAAAAACTAATTAAACAAAACTTTAAATACCTAGGCCATATGGGCTTCCTAATGCTTAATGGGCTTGGACCCAATAGCTAATAACTATTAAACTATTACAAGTTAAACACTCTAAATAACTTTAGCACAATTGCAGTTTAAACCCTGAACTTTAACTTTAATCTTGAATACAATTATTTGATCCAACAATCTCCCCATTTGGATTCAAGATTAAAAAAAATTGCAATTGTCTTCGGGTCTTCTCATGTATTCTCTTTTCTTCAGATATGTCATTGATAGCTTCAGAACTTGTAGCTTTAAAATCTTTAAATTCTTTAAAATCTTCATATTATATTCTCCCTTTTTGTATCTTCTCCCCCTTTTTGATGAGTGGTGAGAATCATCATCATCAAAACTTTGCAAAACAATATCCCCTTTATGGAAAAATCTCCCCCATTGTGTATGATCACTTAAGCACAGTCTTCATGTAACGAGCCCTGTATGGAAATAAAATCAGTCTTCCCAGATGGAAAGAGTGATTATTTCAATCTTTTCAGATTAAAATAGAAAGTAGTAACCATTCGAATCTTTTCAAATTCAAACAGTTAATAAGAGTAACCCTGAATCAACAAATGACTCAGTTAGAATGCCTGTCAATGACACAAAGTCACTGAGTAACACAAAGTTACTATATAAGGAGTTGGTTTGATGTAGACTCCCCAGGTCTTTCATTCAATCATCGAATAACACATGGTTATCTATGAACGTTTTGACAGAAAACAAATTTCTGTGTGCTCGTGCATGTGTATGAAAAAAAAAATTAAGCATAGATGATTGCTTTTCAATATATGCTCAAAGTATGTAAACTTATTGAGACAACAACAAATTATACAAAGACTCAATGTGTAAGAGAAAGGGTTCGAAGGTGGGGCAACTTTCCTTCTTTTTCAATATTAGTATCTTCCAAATGAAGAACCAATAGCATATGTGTTGCGTCCCCAGAAAATGTGAAACATTCTCTTTTTAAGAAAAGAATGAGTAGCTGGTGGGGTTGTATGCAAGAGATGGCATAGGCTAGGTGCCTTTTTCAATGATGGTCACCAAAGAATGTGAACCAATCAGATTATGTGGCTGCAGGGCTCAGAAAGTGGTTTGGTGCAAAGTTTAATATTCTTTTACTCTGATCTCTCACCCTCTTTCTTTTAATGTTTACTTCTAACCAATCTCTCTTTTCCATTTTACCTCTTCACACACTATCACTCAATTCTTTTGACCCTTCTCCCCTCAATCACTCAGGGAAAACTTCCTAGGTAGGAAACATTGGTTATCGTGAATCCATGGAAGTTCTGTTAAGTTCTCACACTCAATCCCATGTATTTTCCTAATAGAACATGCTGTTCAACAGTCTTTTGGACATGGAAGCACAAATACCACTTGTTACATGAAAAATAAGACTTTCGGAGATGTCAAAACAATTATGTTTGACGATGCAATTCTCCCCCTAAACTAAAAGAGTTTGACAATTAAGCCCATATCATCTTATCATGAAGAATAAGATTTTGGAGAATCAAAAACGAATGTTGTTTATATGAACAATATACAAACATATTTTCAATGAAAGCACATGAAATGACGTTTGATTCAATCAACAGTGAATACAAAGAACGTGAGTATTACCATAGAAAGATTTAACTTTTGATACATGGTAATAACAAAGTCAAATAGAATGTTCTGAACCGTTATGTGTATGAATACTTGACAAAGTATATTGACAAGATAAAACACAAGTATTTATCTTTAAGAACACACGGTCAGATAAGCATTTAAGTATCCAAAAATCTGTTAATATCACAGATATTCTCCCCCTTAACTGATAATTTTTTTTAACATAAAGCAGAAAAAATAAATAAAGCACTGAAGTGCGGGTTCTAATCTGATGTGATTAGAAACCATTGTCACTTGACCAAACCTGCATAAACAAAAGAAATAATGATAATCATTTTTGAAAATGATTCCTCTCTCGTTAACAACAGTTGCAAAATAACACACAAGATAAAAACATAGAATACTCCCCCTAGAATCATGAGTAAGGTCTAAGACATGTTCAATATACCAAGTTTGCTGATGAGAAATTGAAATCGCTTTTCATCCAATGGCTTGGTGAAAAGATCAGCTAACTGGAAGTCAGTTTGAACAAAGTGCATTTCAATATTACCTTTTTCTACATGATCCTTAATGAAGTGATAGCGTACATCGATATGCTTTGTCTTCGAATGTTGTACCGGGTTAGCAGTTATAGATATTGCGCTGTTGGAATCACAATAAATAGGAACACACTTGTAGTTGTATCCAAAGTCCCTTAACTGTGTCGTCATCCAGAGGACTTGAGAACAGCAACTAGCAGCAGCTACATACTCAACCTCGGCAGTGGATGTTGAAACACAGTTTTGTTTCTTTGAAGTCCAACTCACAAGTTTGTCACCTATGAATTGACATGATCCAGAGGTGCTTTTCCGGTCTAGCTTACATCCTGCATGATCAGCATCTGTAAAGGCAGTTAATTCAAAACGAGAATCCTTTGGATACCAAAGGCCTAGATTAGGCGAGCCATTGAGATATCTAAGGATTCGCTTAACAGCAGATAAGTGTGACTCTTTAGGATTAGACTGATATCTCGCACAAAAGCATGTGGCAAACATTATATCTGGGCGACTTGCAGTCAGATAAAGTAAAGATCCAATCATGCTACGATACACCTTTTGATCAACAGGTTTCCCGGAGGGATCCGCGTCTAAGAGTGTACCAGTAGCCATTGGTGTTTTCATGACTGAACTATCTGACATATTGAGCTTTTTCAAAATATAATTTTTATATTTAGCTTGATTAATAAATATGCCTTCGGGTAATTTCTTTACTTGTAGACCAAGAAAGAAATTCAATTCACCCATCATCGACATTTCAAACTTTGTTTCCATTATCTTTGAAAAGTTCTTGCAAAATTTCGTATTTGTCGACCCAAATATTATGTCGTCAACATAAATCTGAAGGAGAATCAAGTCATCACCTTGCCTTTTGAGAAATAAGGTAGTATCTACTGTACCTTTCTTGAAACCAGAAGCAAGTAGAAATTTAGTGAGAGTTTCATACCAGGCTCGCGGTGCTTGTTTAAGACCATAAAGCGCTTTGTCTAAAACATAGACATGATCAGGGTGATGAGGATCAACAAAACCTTCAGGTTGAGCCATCTAAACCTCCTCATGCAAAACGCCGTTTAGAAAATCCGACTTTACGTCCATTTGATAGACAGTAAAGTTTTTGTGCGCTACATATGCTAGAAAGATTCTGATGGCTTCGATCCTTGCAACTGGGGCGAATGTTTCGTCATAGTCAATGCCCTCTTGTTGACAATACCCTTTGGCGACCAGACGAGCTTTGTTTCTCACTACTACTCCGGCTTCGTCTTTCTTATTTCTGAAAACCCACTTTGTTCCAATAACGGATTTACCTTTAGGTAGTGGGATCAAGCGCCATACCTTGTTCCTTTCGAATTGGAGAAGCTCATCTTGCATAGCAGAAATCCAGAAGGGATCACGTAGAGCTTCAGACGCTTTCTTCGGTTCTAGGGAACTAAGGAAGCTTGAAAAATGCAGAAGTTGGTTGTTGCAGATCTTGTTGTGACACCAGATTGTACGTCACCTATCACGTTTTCCAGGGGATGATCCTTAGTTCAACGATGTGTGCTTGGTAGAGCTTCAACTGTTTGTTGCGTATTTGACGCATCATTTTCATCATGCACGGCAGGTTGCTCCATAGATGTACTCGGGACATCTTGTACTGGTGTTTCTGATACTGAGGCTTCTGGGCTAGCAGTTGAAGTGCTCGGGACTTCGTTTCCAGAAGAACTATCTGTAGAGACAGATTCAGCATTAGTAGAGTCAGAAACTAACTTTGTAGTCGTACCTGATTGTAGATCCCAGTGCAGTGCAAAACAGAATAACAACAATCAAAGATGAACAGATTATAGGTCACAGCAACTAGTCTTATGATTAATATGAAATCAAAGGGTTTAGGTTTACAGAGAGAACTTCTGATAAGGGTTTGTAAACCTAATGACTAGAAAACTGAAATGCGACTATCTAACCTAATTATGAAACAAATAATGCCTTTATATACTTAGGCTTACAGCTTTAATGGGCTAATGGGCTTGGGCCCATCTAATTAAATAAACTATTAAGTAATTACAGAATGAACCCTTATAAATACTTTATTCCACTTTCAACACATAGGACTTTCAGTCCTAATAATCTCCCCCTAAAGTTGAATAAAGCATTTATCTTCTTGAATAACTTTAGGCCTTGATCTTCTTTCCCTCTTGAATCTTTTAAGAACTTTGGTGTTGCATATATTCATGTCTTTCCACGCTCCCCCTTGAATAAAGCTCTTGGTCTTCATAGTTTCAACTTTGTAACCAGATTCAATGTAAAGTAGCCTTGACTGAACGCACTATCAAGCAACTTTCAGCTGTAAAAACTCAATCACATCGGATCAGCGCACAAGAAAAATAATGTGAGACAAAGAATATGTCTTTGAACCGCGAGGTGAATAGACTTTCAGCTTAAGAACTTGTTTCAATCAACTCGTAGGAGGAATAATGAAGAAACTTGTAGCAGACACCACATGATAAGGGAAAGAAAAAATAAAATCTTTTTAAAAAATCTTCATCTTTGAAAATTGAGTTGCATTAAACTCATATCTTCATCTCTTTGATAAATGAAATAACATCTTCATCTCTTTGATCTCTAGACTGTCTTCAGAAATAACTTTCTTTCTTTCTTTAAAACTTTGAAATTGAACTTTTTCTCCCCCTTTTTGATGATTGTGAGCATCATGATCATCAAAACTTCTTCAATTTCAGCACTTTCTTTGATCTCCCATTTATGATAAATTAACACTCTCCCACCTGTGATATGAGTATCCGTCAATTCATGAAATGTATATATCCGAATCTTTTCAAATTCAGATATATTAGGAATGGTAAACCTGAATCAACAAATGATACAGTTAGTATGCCTGTAAGTAGCACAGAGCCACTTTATACAACAGATACATTGGAAAGGAGCTTTTGTGATTTTCACTCCCCCAGGGCTTCCATTCAATCATCGAAAAACCACAAACAAATTTTCTATGAATGTTATGACAAGAAAACTCATTTCTTGTGTGCTCGTGCAAGTGTAGAATGATTTAAGCTACTTAGCTATATCAGGCTCAAATTGTGTAAACTGTTGAGATAGCAACAGATATTACACGGACTCAATGTGCATGAAAGAGGTGCGAAGGTGGGGCAACTTTCCTTCTTTTTCAATATCTAAATCTTCCGAGTGAAGACTAGATAGCAGATATGTTGCGTCCCCAAAGAAAATGAAACATTTCTTTGTTAAGAAAGAAACGAGTGGTTGGTGGGGTTAATGCAAGAGTTGACATGGGATAGGTGCCTTTTTCAATGATGGTCACCAAAGAATGTGAACCAATCAGAATATGTGGTTGCCCGGCTCAGAAAGTGGTTGTTGCAGAGTTCTGCTATTCTTTTAACTCTGTGCTCACACCCTCTTTCTTTTTATCAGTATGCTCACTTCTAACCAAACTCTCATTTTCCATTTTACCGCTCCACACAATGAGAAAAACTTAACCCGATGAGTTATCTCCCCCACTCTTTGATTTATGACCCCTCACCCCTCAAATCACTCTAGGATAACTTCCGGGGTAGGAAACACTGGTTAACGTGAATCCATGGAAGTACTGTTTAAGTTCTCACACAAATCCCATGTAAGTCCTAAAAAAAATAGTTACTCAACAGTTTAACTTGAACATTTAAGCATAGAATGTATGATAACACTGTCAAAATGTATGCTCATCAGATTTGAGTAATTGAAATTTGAAGATTTCTGAAAACAGATATATTGAATGAATGAAATGAAATCAAGAGCATTGTTTTGAGAATCTGACAGTGTATCAATCAGATCACATAAAATGGATAGGGTATCAAAGAATTGGATATTTTGTTTATATGAACAAATATAAACAATTTAGCAATGAAAGCACAAATTTAGAAATAATGATAGATGCTCAACAACATTGAATTTCAAGCGGGGGTATTACCATCGAAAAAATTGTTTCGCTATGAGAAATGGTAATAACAAATACAAATGAAGTACTGAACCTGTGTGTGTGAATACGTTACAGTATAAGGATAAGATAATACGCAAGTATTGATCTTTAGAAACACACAGTCAGTTAAACATTAAATCTCAAAAAAAATGAAAAACATTTAAATTCAAACTTCTAGATTCATGAAACCTTTTGAGAATCAGAAGTGGTTTGAACATTTCAGAAACTGTTTTTCATGCTTGAAAGTTGTTCTTCTTTCAAACAATCAGAGATCTAGGATTAGAAGATATTTACCTTTTAAGCTCCCCTTCAAATCATGATAGAACGATATAGATCTATTAAGCTCCCCCTGGATATTTGCAAAATATCCAGGTCTAAACGTTGAAGAACGGGTCCTGATCTGTCATGTAATCAGAAGCCAAACTTCGTTGAAGTCCGGGTTCTAAGCTGATTTACTTAGAAGCCATTGTTCTTCTACTCCCCCTTGACAGTAGGTGCCTGCAACAAAGAATCAGTTTTCGGCTTTGGTACCCACTGGTATTTGGGTCCATGAATGTTAGTTGCAGTTCGTATGGGGGATATAGAATAAGAACCATACCAGAAATGATCACTGGTTTTGTGAATGTGATCATGTGTATGACAATAAGAATAGTGGTATTTCTTACCTGATAACCTGAGTAATTGATCTCTTGAGTAGATATGATCAGGTTTACCTTTATGCACTTTGTTCTTCTTGGCATTGACCGCATGTACACATGATTCTTTTTCTTTCAGCTCATCTTCAACTGGTTTCTTCTTCCAGACCAGTTCCTCATATTTGTATCTCCTTCTTCTTTGATGTATACCTGAACCATCTATATTGCTATCATAGAAAAGGTTAGTTTTACGAATTCGATCAAAAGATTTAACTGACCTTTGTGGAGAGACAGATTTCTGATTTGTACTTGATACAGACTTTTCAAGCACTTTAATCGTCGAAGAAAAGTTGTCTCTTTCTTTAACAAGCAGTTCAATCTTCTTCGTGAATTCAGACTTCGTTCTCTGCTCTTTTAGTGCCTTCTCAGATAGTTCAGACAACTTGGCAGTAAGCCTTTTGATCTCCGTCTCAAACATGCTTCGTTCTTCTTTAAATCCCTTCTCAGCATTGTTTCTTTGGCCGGATATTTCTTTGAAGACGCTAACATTCTTTTGTTCAATGGCCTTCTTTTCTGTTGCAAACTTCTCTCTTTCAAGAATGATTAGTTTCTGAAAATCAGAAACTTGCTGAGAAAGTTTTATGAATTTCAGCTCAACTTCTTTCTTCTCATCAGCACATTTTCTCGAGAATTCTGAGAACTTCTTTGCGAACGATTTCTCAAACTCGGATTTATCTTGAGCATGCTTTTGCTCCAAATCAGATATTTGCTTTTGAAGCTCAGCATTTGTATCTTTCTGATGCTCAATCTTCTCCTCAGAACTTTCAACAGATGCTGCTTGTTGGATTTGGACAATTCGAACTTCCAGATCAGAAATCTGTCTTTTTAGTTCAGAGTTCTCAGTTTCCAAAAACTTTACTCTTGAAGACATCTTTGTTCCTGTCATTATCTTTTCAAGATGTTCCCACAGCTGTTTTCCTGTAGCCTTTTTACTGTCTAAACTTACAGAAATCTCTTTTGAAATCTCCTCGGAAATTCCTTGCAAGAGAAAATCTTTAGATAACTTATTAGCTTCAAATCTCTTTCTTTGCTCATCTATGTAATCCTTAAATGGTATTGTGTACACTAAGTGTTCCGTTCTTCCATTTTCTCCCATATAATAACAACTATCTGTCGGAGTTTCCATTTTTCCTTCCCTCAGAGATAATCTGATATAATCACCTAAGTCATGTTTATCAATGAAGTCTAAGACCTGAATCCTCCATTTGTCATATTCTCCTCTGTAAAGAACCGGTGGCATCTCATCCATACTTATTGAAAGAGCTTCGCTTGAAGGCATTCCTTTTGATATACAGGGACTGAACTTTTCAAAGAGATGGTACGCTAAAGTACAAGGACCAAAAGTGACAACTTGTGAAACTTAAAAGTTTAGGGTCACAAATGACACGCTGAATCCTTGAAGTACGGGGGCTAAAATAAATGCACTGCAAAATGATCGTGAGACAAAAAATTTGACCTTTTTTTTTTTTGAAACCCGGTCGAACTGGTAAGACCGGAGTAACAAGTACCCGGTCGAAGGGTAAGACCGGAATAAGTCGAGTATCGGTCGAATGCTAGACCGGAAACCACTAAGGTCCGGTCGAAGCACCTACCCGGTCGAAGAGAAAGACCGGGGAATGTTAAGGTCCGGTCAAGGGAATGACCGGAGATCACAACTACCCGGTCGAAGGTAAGACCGGAGTAAACAAGTATCCGGTCGAAGGTGTAAGACCGGGAATACAAGTATCCGGTCGAAGGTGTAAGACCGGGAATACGAGTATCCGATCGAATGTGTAAGACCGGGAATACAAGTATCCGGTCGAAAAGCTCAGGTCGAAAGACAATTTAAACGATAAACTGATAAGATCAATTAATCATAAACGACCGAAGAACACGAAGAATCGACCGAAGAACTCGATGAATTTCTGGAATTCGATCGAAACCAAACCCAGATCAATTAAACCCGATGAACACTAAGATCGATTAAGCCAATAAAAAACACTCGACCGGATGCGATATAATCATAAAGATCGATAAACACAATAGGCTAACCCTAAGACCGATAGCAGACAAAGAAAATATTTTTTTTTCCAGATTCGATCGATAAAAAAAACTTTTAGATTTACCAGAAAAAAATTGATCGAACAAAAAAAACTTTAACTTTGCAGAATCAGATTAATCAGATAAACATAGAATGCAAACACTAACAATCAATTAAAGCAAATAAAGCAATTATCACAAGTAATTGAATTTTAGGGTTTTAGACAAACCTTTTTACTAGATCAAACCTTTTTGCCTATCTGCTCTGATACCAATTGTAGATCCCAGTGCAGTGCAAAACAGAATAACAGCAATCAAAGATGAACAGATTATAGGTCACAGCAACTAGTCATATGATTAATATGAAATCAAAGGGTTTAGGTTTACAGAGAGAATTTCTGATAAGGGTTTGTAAACCTAATGACTAGAAAACTGAAATGCGACTATCTAACCTAATTATGAAACAAATAATGCCTTTATATACTTAGGCTTACAGCTTTAATGGGCTAATGGGCTTGGGCCCATCTATATAAATAAACTATTAAGTAATTACAGAATGAACCCTTATAAATACTTTATTCCACTTTCAACACATAGGACTTTCAGTCCTAACACTGATGGAGATGAAGTTTCAGTGACTTCTTCGAAAGGTCCAGACATGTCTTCAGAAATGGTAGGGACCTCCGAGCTTGTACCACTTGTTATTGATGTTGATATGCCTTTTTCAAAATCTGCACATATATCATCAAAGGCATCAATAAACAATAAATCTAACACAGATGAAGTAGAGTTAGAGTTTGAAGAATTGGATCTTTTAGCAGCTGGTTCTATTCTGGATTCAATAGAAGCTTTGTCCTTAATTACGAGTTCTGAACTGTTGTGTCCAGAAGTCCTTGTAGAATTCTCATCAAAGGAGACATTCATGCTCTCAACAACCGTCTTAGTTCGAATAATGTAAATTCGATAAGCTTTGGATGTCAGAGAGTATCCAACGAGATATCCTTCATCTGCATTCTTATCGAATTTTGATAATCCTTGACGCTCTTTAAGAATGTAGCACCTGCAACCAAAGACACGAAGAAATTTGATATTAGGTGTACGATTGTTGATTAACTCATATGTTGTTTTATTAAATCGCTTGACCATAATGGTACGGTTCTGAGTAAAACATGTTGTAGCGACTGCCTCAGGCCAAAGGTACATGGGTAGATCTGAGTAAGCAAGCATAGTACGAGCTGCTTCAACCAGAGTGTGGTTCTTCCGTTCAACAATTTCGTTTTGCTGTGGAGTGTAGGCTGTGGAGAAATTATGTGAAATACCCACGAAATTAAGATAACTCTTCAGGGTGTCATTCTTGAACTCCGTGCCATTATCACTGTGAATGGTTCTGATTGGCAGTTGAAGACGTACTTGAATGCGCTTGATGAAAGCGATAATCAACTCTGGCGCATCTGACTTATTGCGAAGAAACTCGAGCCATGTATACCTTAAGTAATCGTCTATCATTACCAACACATATTTCTTTCCGTTGATAGATGTTGTGCGCATTGGGCCACAAAGGTCCATATGAAGAAGTTCCAGTGTAGATGAGGTCGATGATTCAGCTTTGGGCTTGAAGGAGCTTCGCTTCATTTTGCCCAACTCACATGCGGGACATAGTGAGTCTTTTTCGAACCTCATTTATGGTAGACATTTGACCAGACCTTGTCTCTGTAGCTTTGCTATGGATCGGAAATTCTGATGAGACAAGCATCGATGCCACGCCCACGATTATGCCTTAGTTGCTTTGGCTAGTAGACATACTGGATGTGTGGCAGACAGTGTAGGAAAATCTACATAGTATAGATTTCCGTGGCGCTCAGCTTTGAAGACTTCGTAACCATCGAGATCCTCTAGATAGCAATGAGTGGTTGTGAAGCGGACTTGATATTTCATGTCACAGAAGTGACTGGTACTGAACAGGTTGTGATCAAGTCCTTCAACATATAGCACTTTTTGAATCTTCACAACACCGTTATCGAGCATTCCATATCCTCTGACGTGGCCTTCGGCTTCAGAATTGGCAAATCTAACTGCTCCGGCAGGCTCCTCCACATAGTTATGCAAGAGGTGCTTGAATCCTGTCATGTGGCGTGAACATCCGGAATCCATTACCCACAATCGACAGGTCTGCAAAAGAGACAATTAGTTTTGCTTAGGCACCCATATCAGGATGGGTCCTTCGCGGTTAGCATCAAGCAACTCAGGAATATCATCTGGTTTGACTTTCACTCTTCATTCATAACGCGGATTTGGAACCCATTTCCAAACCATCTTAACATTTAATTTCTGAAAGTGCTTTTTAGAAGTAGGATTGGCAACCTTAGCTCGATACACTTTGGGTTGTGCAGAAGAATTAGAATTAGACTTAAAGCTCAGTTTAGCTTTTCTCTTATTTTGTTTGGACTTTGGAGGGGAGTAGTATGTGAATGAGTTATCCCAACAATGTTTGCAATATAGATTCTTTCGAGCAAAATTCATAAACTTAGATTTATCAGAACAAACCGTACATCCATGTTTATCAAAAGAATTACTTTTTAAAATAACACTGTCAGAAGTACAACTATTCGGAATAAAAGGTTAACTAGATAGCCTATCATTCTTATTCACACTATTGTCTTTATTCTTCTTAATCCTCCCAACTCCATTTCCTTTTATATCTGAAACAGAAACAGGAACCTTGTTAGTCTCTAACTTAGAAGGTGGTTCTTTTCTAGTGCTCTTTGAAGTCTCACCCTTTTCAAAAATACTCGGTGGATATTCAGGACAATCAGAGTAAACAACTGTAGGTTTTGCAGGAGTATCAAATTCTGGATTGGTTCTTACCTTCCAGCTTGGATCATTGAACATCTGTTTATCACTTGAAGCATTTTTAAACATAGTAACTTTCAAATCATTGATCTCTATGAAAAACTCTTGATTTACTTTTAAAGACTTTTCAAGTTTATGTTTGAGATCAAAGTTTTCATCTTCAACCTCATCAAGAGACTGTTGCAACAAGTCAATTTGCTTCATCAATTCAGATGTATTATTATTCATAGAATTTGACCCCTTTAAATCAGAAACCAGATCAGAGTCTGAAGCATTCATCATTTCAGAGAATATCTCTTCAGTCATGGTGTAACGCCTCAAAAATCAGAGTAAATTAAAATATGGAAATCTGACAATATAACGAATGTAAAACCATAACTTTTCATAAATGGGATCAGTCCTCCAGACTATACAATCCTATACAAGGATTTCATCAAAAGAATGGGACTTAACAATGCCCAGCAATAATACTAATCAATCCCAAAAACCTCGAGACTCAAAACTCGTCTCTCCAAAAACCCCGGCAACCCACCGCTAATGGAAACCTGATACACATACCATTTGAGAAAAAGTGTCAGACTTAAAGCCTGGTGAGAACATACAGTTTATGAAGCTCAAAAGATAAAACATTTGCATGAAGATAACATTTCCAAAGAGATTAAGTTTACAATTTAGGTCCTCGCCACAATCGGGCTTTTTCGTTATAAACATACCACAAAAGGACCGAAAACAAATATTTTACCAAGGATCGTGGCGTAACACAAAGTTAGGCCAACAATCCGAGTTACGAGCTAAACCAATTGGAGTTTACAAAAGAAGTTCCTTTGAATATTTCTTTCGCATATACACACAGGTAAAACATCAGTTTACTTTTAAAATAAGATAAGATCAAAAAGGTAACTTTTGATATGTGTATAGTTTAAAATGATAGTAGGAACTCACCTCTGTTTCCTTCTTCATAACGAGCGCTACCTATGATAACACCGAAAGAATCGGTAAGTCGAAATACAGATAACCCTCTCGTTACTTGAATAGGACTCAAAGACACAGAAGCTAACAACTTAACAGAACCTAATCCGGTTAAAGACAACAACCGGTCGAACACCACCCCGGGTCGAACACCTCCCCGGTCCAACACTACCCCGGGTCGAACAGACAACACCGGTCGAGGGACCATCCGGTCGAACAACCCCTCGGTCGAATCAACCATCCGGTCGAATCAACCCTTCGGTCGAACACCAGTCCGTTCGAATCAACCCTTCGGTCGAACACCAGTCCGGTCGAATCAACCCTTCGGTCGATTGACCATCGCCTTGTTCATCAAGAACAGCGATGCAGAACCCAGATTCAACCCAGATCCAAATGAGAAAATACTCAGATCTCAAAATGGAACGGTTCAAAACCTACACAGCGAGATTCTACACGGCTAAAAGCATTCAGATCAAAGCATTAAGCTAGATTCGTACCTCGATTTGCCCGAAATGATCGACCCAAAACAAAGCTTCTTCTCCTGCCTTCCTTTCTCTCTGACTTCTAAGATCTCAAGAAGTTAAATCTGATATTTTACAAAATATCTAGATTTAACTTTGTATATATATTACCCAAGTTACACTTTGCCCCCTTGAACTTTGGGTAATGGTCAACTTCTCACCCAATCCCAAAATTCAGGGTGTTACACATGGACTCAATAAACTCCGTTTTATCATTTTTAGAAAAAGATTCATTCGTGTTAGCAGTTTCTTCTTCAACCTCTTCAACAAGTAAAGGTTTAGAAGCAATAGGATTTGAGACCGATGGCATAGTAGATGGATCAACATCCGATTCATACTCATCATATTTGCATGTAGTCTCAGGTAGAACTGTGTTGGTGCTAACTGATTCGTTGGAAGGTGTGGTAAATAGTGATTCAAACTTAGTAAATTCGATCTTTCGAGTCGCATAGCTTTTGTTTAAATCACCATATTGAAAACCAACTGATTTAAAAGGATTTTGAGAATCAGTGTCACCAGACTTGTTCTTTCCCATTTCTTCTTGACCTTTGATCTCAGATAAAGGTGTAGGAGTACTTGCTTCAACAAAAGTTGCACGAATGTCAGGAATGGGTCTGATTGCGGAGCCGAATTTATCAAAATTATATAGATGCTCCAGTGCCTTTTTCAAAATCTCATTAGTTGGCACACCCAAACCTGGTTTTAGTTTATAAAACCTTTCGTCTTGGAGTTTATTGGTCAACAGATTTAATGTTTGCTCAGTCTGACCTCGTTTCATATTAATGTCCTCCACTTGCTTAATTTTGGTGTAAGCTTCATTTCTTTCTTTATAACAAACTTCAAATTTTATTTGAAACTCACCCTTTTCAGCATTAAGATTCACAAGATCTGTTTCTAAACCAGATATTTTTTCTTTTAAAGACGCCTTTTCAGCTTTTAAATCGTCTTTTTCCTTTTCTTTTTCTTCCACAACAACTTTCAGCAAAGCGTTTTCATCACGAAAACTTAATACTGATTGTTGTGCGGAGCTAAGTTTGCCTTTCAATAAAGCAAATTCATCTTTCATGCTATGTATTTGGGCCATAAGAGATTCAATAAGCTCAGAATTATCACTTACCTCAGAGTTTGCATCTTCAGATTGTGCCTCAGAATCTTCATCGTCACCATCCAGCTTTGCCATATAAGATACTTGAGGGAAATGAGCTTGCTCCTCATCATCAGAACTTTGGAACAGCCAGTTCTCTTCTTCGGCCATAAGCACCTTTCCTTCTTCAACTTTCTTGGCAATAAGTGACTTTCTTGCGTAGTACTCTGAGTTTTTTACCTTATTGAACTTGCAGTCCCTCGAGAAATGCCCAAATTTGCCACAGTTGTAGCATCTTCCTAGTTCATTCTTTCGTTCTTCTTGCTTCTCCTCTCTCTTTCCTTCTCGTCTATCTTCCTACCTGTCTTCTCAACCTTCTTCTCTCTTTCCATGCCTCGGCTTGTATCGTATCTCAGACTTCTCTTTCTTGTAGCCATCATACTTTGGCTTTGAATAGAATCTTTTCTTGCCAAAGCTCTTCTTGAATCGTCGCGTAATGAGAGCCAAGTCTTCAGAGAACTTTTGAATATCCGGATCAGAATCAATTTCCAGTTCTTCATCGCTTGAATCAGAGTCAGAGTCGGTAACTTCGGTAACTAGAGCTTTAGACACCTTTTTCTTAGACCTTGCAGAGAATACAGAACCTTTGCCGGCTATGAGAGCCACATAATCCTTCAGATGATTAGACTCATTATTAATAGATCTCACCTCATCTTCATGTTGAGCAAGAGTAGAGAAGATATCAGTGACATTCTCTCGAGCCATATTCTTGGACATCTGGAGGTTGATAGCAAAGTTCTTCCATTCTGGATTCAGATTCTTGATGAACTTGTAATTTATCTCCGAAGCAGATTTGGAGATATTGTTCCTCCACAAGTCGTTGAGGATGATGTTATATCTGTTGTAGGTATCTAACAACAACTCTCCTTCTTTATCATGAAATCCCTCGTATGCATTTATGCATAGATTCTGCTTAGCTTGTATGGAGGCTTCACTTCCTTCAAACTGCCTTGATAGTTCATCCCAGATGCCTTTAGCAGTGCTCTGACTGTCGACACGATTGTAGTTGTCGTTTGGAATTGCCATTGTCAGATAGATTAGAGCCTCTTCTTCTGTCTTATATTGTTCTTTCTGCTTTTCATTGAAGAACTGATAAGGTTTAGGAATCTCTCTGTCAGGGATTTCAGGAGAGGACTCTGTAACAGGTTGACCCTTTACTGTGATCATTGGAGTTTGGGGACCTTCAATGATTGCTTTCATGAAGTCTCTGTTCTTGTGATTCAGAAACTGGATCATTCTGATCTTCCATTGGTGATACTCGTTAGCCATGAGAACAGGAGGTTTGACTTGAGAACCCATTGAGAGAAGCTGATCGGACATCTTAGCTGTACGGTTAGTAAACAGATTTATCTGTACCAAGACAACCAACTAGATGAGACCGTTAGAATCAAGCGTAAAGACTACATTCAAAAATTTTCAGAAAAATAAATTTCCAAAAATAATCAAATGCAGTCCTCGCACACAGTATAAAGCACTAATATCTATGAATAAAATACTGAAAAATTAAGAAGATTTTGATCAAGAGCAAAACTTTATCCCCCTTCGCAGACTTAGCACGGGGGTGTGCTTCGACCGGGGATGTGCTTCGACCGGTAACTTGTAAAGACCGATAAGATGTTAGACCGGATGGTTGTTCGACCAACACTATGCTTCGACCAATATTATCTTAGACCGATACAATGCTTAGACCGATATAGGTGTTCGACCGGAAAGATGTGAAGACCGGTAAGTGATAGGACTGATACAATGCTTTGACCGGTATTGGTGTTCGACCGGGAACTTGCTTAGACCGATATTATGTTTGATCGGAAACTTGTAAATACCGGTGGAGTGCTTAAACCGATGTAACTCGACCGATATACTTTTAGACCGGTGTAACTCGACCGATATACTCTTAGACCGAGGTGGACTGTGAGTGTACCGGTTGAATGATAAACTGAGTTCGACCGATAATATGCAAGACCGATATTCTCTATGACCGATAGACTATGTTCGACCGAAATAATGTTTGACCGGTATAGATTCGACCGATATTAATTCGACCGGACAAGGTATCGACCGATGTTGATGTAAGTGTATCGGTCGACCGGACAAATATGAGTACCGGTGAATATAATGACCGATATGGTGAACTTGACCGATATAAAGAGGTCGACCGGTATGTTCTTAATTCGACCAGAACGATGATAAACAGTCCAGTAATTCACACAGAAACTCAAGTTCAATGCAAAAAGAAGACTTTTGTAATCACAAACATGTATTAATCAAATCCCAAATGAACTTACTGATTAAATTCAACTTTTTTAAGATTCAATTTGAAGAACACAGTGTTTGATATGCGTACGAGCCCAGATTCAAACAAACTTCATACAGCCAATTAATCAGATATATTAAGTGCAATTAATTAATCAGATTGCATTCAATAACATAAAGTTCATCTAACTAAATCGAATTTATGCATAAACATCCATTAATTTGAGGAATCGATTAAAGCACAATATGTGATGTCGATGAACAGATAAAACAATCGATGAATACAGATAATCCAAAAATTTGATTCTTAGGCTCTAATACCACTTGTTATCCTAGATTAATCTAGTTGGTAAATAATCAATCAAGTAATCAAGCAACACAATAATAATCAAGAGATATATAAATCAGAATAACATACCAATCTCTTGAATAAACAATGAAACCCTTGAGTGTTCTTGATACCCTTTGAATACAGAGAAACTAGCTATTTAGAAAATTATCAGAGTTAACCTAAAAACTAATTAAACAAAACTTTAAATACCTAGGCCATATGGGCTTCCTAATGCTTAATGGGCTTGGGCCCAATAGCTAATAACTATTAAACTATTACAATTTAAACCTTCTAATTAACTTTAGCACAATTGCAGTTTAAACCCTGAACTTTAACTTTAATCTTGAATACAATTATTTGATCCAACACCAAGCTTAGTGACATAGTCAGTGAAGCGTTGATACCATGCACGAGGTGCCTGTTTGAGGCCGTAGAGAGACTTCTTTAACCTGCAAACATGGTTAGGATAAGACGGATGCCGGAATCCCATGGGTTGATGCATGTACACTGTTTTTGCTAAGTGTCCATGGAGAAACGCGTTTTTAACATCCAGTTGGTTGATTTCCCACTGGTTGGATAACGCAATGCTGAGGACCGTGCGAATGGTTGCCGGTTTGACCACCGGGCTAAATGTTTCGTCGCAGTCGACACCAACCTGCTGTGACCTGCCATCACAAACTAAGCGCGCTTTGTAGCGCTCAAGAGATCCGTCATATTTGGTCTTATGTTTGAAAATCCACATGCACCGGATGATATTCATCGCCGGTTGGGGAGGTACCAATTCCCATGTATTTTTGTCGATAAGGGCATTAAACTCATCAGTCATGGCTTGGTTCCAAACAGGAGTTTTGAGTGCCTTGGTAGGGAATGGGGCAGAGGTATGGAGATTGAAAGGTTGTTTTGTTTTTGAAATGTCGGTCATGCTACGTGTGTGCATGGTGCGGGTGGGTGGTGCGGGTGGGTGGGTGGGTGAAGGTGGTGGGTCTTGGATAGGTGAGGTTGTGGCGGGTGGGGGGGGCGGTTGGTGTGTGTCGGTGAGGTGTGGGTTTTCGCGTGGTTTGGGTCGACGTGAGTAGGTTTGGAAGGTGGGAGTCGGTTGAGGTGAAGTTGGGGACGGCGAGGGAGGGGGGTTTCGGCTTGTGTAGGATAGGGGAAGGGGTAAAAGGTTCATTTGGGGATGTGGATTGGTTTGTGAAAGTGACAGATTCCCAGACATACGGATGGAGCTCACTGGATTGGTGGGAGTGAAGAAAGTCGTAGGAAGGGGGAGGAGTGAAGTGTGGCAAACGGAAACACGGTCTCATCGAACACGACATGACGAGAGAGGATGCTTTTTCTGGTGGAGAGTTCGTAGCATTTAAACCCCCTATGATTGGAGGGGTAACCGAGAAAGACGCACGAGGTGGACCTATTTTCAAGTTTGTTAATAGATGGAGATGGGATGAGGGGATAGCAGAGACAGCCGAAAGTTCGAAGATGAGTGTATGTGGGGTGTTTGTTGTATAGAAGAAGTGCGGGGGTGGCGTTGTTTTTGGTTTTGGAGGGAAGTATGTTAAGAATGTAGGTGGCCATTTGTAGGGCGTGATGCCAGAAGGTTGGCGGTAGGGATGCGTGGGTGAGAAGAGTGCGGATGATGTTGTTTATGGAATGAATTTTTCGTTCAGCTTTCCCATTTTGAGAAGAAGTGTGGGGACATGAGAATCGGAAAACCATTCTGTGTTGAGCACAGAAATCGTGAAACGATTTATTGTTGTACTCGGTTCCATTATCGCATTGGAAGCTTTTAATTGCACGTTCAAATTGGGTGCGGATGAGTGTGTGGAAGGATAGGAAGGTGGAATGTGTATGGGATTTGTGTGTAAGAGGGTAAGTCCATAGATAGTTGGTGTAGTCATCCAAAAACAAGATATAATAATGGTGACCCCCGGAGCTTAGAACCGGGGAGGTTCATAAGTCACTATGCACAATATCAAAAGGTAAACACGTAACAGACGTAGAATCATAGAAAGGTAATTTAATATGCTTGCCAAAAACACACGATTGACATAAGTGTTTATCCGAAAAAGTCTTAACATAAATAAAATTGCGTTTATTTAATACTCGTAACAGAGAGAAACTGGGGTGGCCCAGACGCTTGTGCCAAAGATCTTGCGTCAAAGCAACAAAAGTAGTAGGTGGTGTAACTTGAGCGGAAGGTAATGAAAGAGGATAGAGATCGCCAGTGCTGTCACATCGGATGATAGGAATCCGTGTCTGAAAATCCTTCACAAGAAAACCAAAACGATCAAATTCAATGGAAATAGGATTATCAGTGGTTAGTCGGCGAACAGAAAGAAGGTTTTTGATAAGTTTAGGTGCGTGAAGGATATTGTTGAGTTTTAAAGGTGGGTAAGGTGGTTGGAGGGTGGTGTGACCGGTTCCGAGGATAGGTATTTGAGAACCATTGCCAACGACGATGTTGTTTTGTATACCATTATAAACATAATTGGAAATGTTACCTGTAGTGTGTGACATGTGGTTCGTGAAACCGGAGTCAAGGTACCAGTTCTAGTCCGGATTTAATGTCATCGTGTGCATTGCTTGCTCGATGTTGGTCGGGCTGTATGAGTGCTCGGAACCCGGATTGCCGTACGGATTAGCGCCAAGGATACCTGCAAAATTAGGGTTTCTAGGAATAGTACGGTACCTGTTGGCCGGTGTCGTAGGGAATGATGCAGGAGGGGTGTTCCATGGTTGTGTTGGCCATGGAGCATTCCACCCGATGGATGGTGGTTGTGGATAGTAGCCCGACTGAGAGTGTGAGGCACGTCCGCGACCGCGACCACGTCCGTGTCCCCGACCTCCTCTACCAGTATGGCGCCCTCTGCCGCCGTAGTCAAGAGACTCAAACTGTCCACGCCCACCGCCACGGTACGAGGTTTCGGTTGATGAACGTCGATCCTCGTTAGTGGCGGTTGTTTGAGCGTTCATGGTTGTCGCTTCAGTCGTGGATTTGGAGTTTTGATTCTTGCGAGTTTCTTCCAAGATCAGTTTGGATCGGGCAGTGTAGAAATCCGGAAGAGGGGTGGATTGTTGGAGTAAGGTGGCGAGGCTTTCGTATTTCTCGCCAAGTCCGTTGATGATTTGAAGAACCAGACGGTTGTTAGAAACAGGGGCATCAACATTGGTGAGATGATCGGATAAAGTCTTAAGCTCTTGACAGTAAGCGGAAACATTAGAGAATGACTCCAGCTTGACATTATTGAATCTGTTTTCTAGATACAGAGCCCGTGAGGGTTTGCTATCAATGAAAATGTTTTCCAACGATGTCCAAGCTTGAGCGGCTGTTGAATTTGGTTTTAGAATAGTAATTAACAAGTCTTTAGAAATCGTACCGTAGATCCATTATCCAGACGTTTGAAGAGAGCCACATCATCTATTTTCTCTTTGTCTTTGTCGGTCGCGGGTTTGGATGAAGAAGATTCGTCGGGAAGAATGTGATGGATGACATCGTGTGCACGACAATGGATCTTGAATAGTTCGACCCATAACGTATATTGTCCGTCGTCCATCTCCAGAATGATCGGGATGAAGTTTCGGATGTTGGTGACAGTGACAGCGGGATGCAGGGAGGCCATGAGTCAGAAGTAGAAACGGGGATTTCTGGATCAATCCTGTGGTGAGAACGGCAGAAATCTGGGTCGATTTGCCGAAAGTACTATTCACGTCGGAAGTATTGTTCACGCCGGAAGCACTGTTCATGGAGCACTGTTCACGCCGGAAGCACTGTTCATGGATCACTGTTCACGCCGGAGGATGGCAGAAGACTGGAGCAGCAGTAGGTCGATTGGAGCAGCAGAAGATCGATGGCAGAAGGGACAGCAGAAGACGACGGCTATGGTTTAGGTCGACTGGAGCAGCAGTAGCAGGAAGATGACGGCTAGGGTTTTTTAGGTGTTTGCGGCTAGGGTTTAGGTACGCTCTGATACCATGTAAGAATATGGTCAGAATACCGTGTCTCTATTCATTCACATTCACCGGTATATATAATGATAATATTTACACTTTGGTACCACGAACTTTACAAATTAATATCTTAGTCTAATAATCTAGAGTGACAAGGAGTCAAAAGAAGGAAGAAATTGAGATAGACACGACGCCTAAGAAAGATAAACGTCATATGTCCAACACGGTTGCATGCAAAACACCAGGTACAATATAGTCTATACAACATGAATTATATTATATATTCAATATTTTTCATATTGCTTTTGATTTTAATTAGCCTTTTCATAATAATACTATGAACTCTTATCAAGGAGAAGGATCCAGGAGAAGTATCAGAATAAGCACAAATCTAAAGTCACATGTAAGAAAAGGCAGCGTAAAGAAGGCAAGATTGATGGATGTGAGTTCATCAAGGAGTAGTATAGAAGAGTTAATGTGCCAAGGAAAAGGACATCACCACGCACATTGCATGACATAATTATTGTACTGAATTAGGGGGAGCAGACAACAGTAATTGAAATGGGATTTGCTTCTCTACTGTAAATGACGATTGAGGGTGTGCCGTCCAAATTGGGATTCTTTGTCGTAGACAAGTTGGACACTTATTGCAAGAGCATAAATGCAAGCATGGTGAGATCCCAATCACAGTTGTTTCCATTCATCAAGTCTTCGATCTACCAACAAGGGGAATAGACCTATTAGCAGAGAACGATGTTGACATGGAGAACAATATAACAACCGTCTAGAAAGAGCAATTCAAGAAGAAGAAAATCCGTCCCAATGATGTTATGAATCTCATACTGCAGACTAATGATTCAGGTTTACATTTTAAAAAGAATTTCCTTGTCCTCTTTGTGAACTTGATGGGTGAATATAAAAGCATAGAAACATGCAACTTGACATTTCTGTCAAAGCTAAGGAATGAAGCCATAATACCAACAATAAACTGGTGTAAGTTTATATACGACAAATTGAGAACTAGCAAGCAGAGATGGAGATGAGACAATGATTTGTGTTTCTATTTCAGGACCTTTGACGTACCTAACGGTAACTTTACGTAATATAATCTGTGATTATCATTTACTGACTACATCATATACTCGATGGTAAATTCTTTTCTTCTTTGTAGCTACTATACGTTGACTCAACAATCAGCAACATGGTTGAGGTGCAGAAACAGGCCCACCTATATCAGTAATATAGGTTTGCTAAAAGAAGAGGGAATCAACAAAATTGGAGGATGGAGGGTTTGGGCTTCTTCCTTTGACAAATGAAGTGGGCATGCAAAATATGAAAGGGAATACTGATGGGTTGAAGAATGGAGATGATAATGGACAACCGAAAAACAGGAAACATGGAACGAGGTAATCATGATTAGTTTATTCTTTTATAATGATTGCAAATTTATAGATGAATGACAAATACTATTTCTTGTATATGAGTGTAGGAGTTAATGCACCTCATTAAGGAGAAGATTACAAGAATTAAGGAGCTAAAAATCGAAGCAGAAGCGGATATACAAAGTGGACTGACCAAGTTTGGAAATAAAGATGATTTCATTACTTTGAGGTCCAAGTTGAATAGTTTGTTCAAATCATCAAGTTCAAGCGGAGATAGAACACCAAAGTCGCCTACAAAATCAGATTTTTAAGTCCATTTACAGATATGGTTCTAAGCCAACCAGTTATCGACCCATTATCCCAACTATGGGACAATGCTACCTTTGTGGGAGAATATGATGAATCAATGCGGATATCTGTAGAGAACTTGAGGGCTAAAAGGGTTTTGAATGATATAGAACCTCCAGGTTTTGATCTCGGAATAATCTCAATGAAGAATGTAGAATCTGGGAGAATTGGGCAATTAGAAGCAGGTGGTTCAGGGTTATTAGCATATAAGGGAAAAGGTAAACTATTTGATGACAAAAACAATATAAAAGATTGTGACTTCAAGGGTGGAATAGACCTGATTCAGATTGCAGAACCAATGAGAATGATGAATCCATCTCATGCATACACAATTCCAGTAGAGGATAAGGGTAAAGCAAAGATTGTTGCACCAAAGAAGGAAATTTGTGAATTGGGAAGTGAGGACACATAAATGAAGTATGGCCATCAAGATGATGACAACATTACGCATGGAAGAGCTTCATGAAGGACTGTTAAATTCGGAGATCATTTAAACTGCCTGTATGTTATTAGAGTTGTGGACTTTAATGTCACAACGGAAGATAGAAGAGTGCATGAATGGGCGTTGTCCATATTCGGCGGAAAATTGTAAGTACCAAACAAAAGATCCATTAAAAATATAGCATCTTCATTATTTGTGAATTTTTAACTACTTTCTTCTTACTAACAACTATTTCCAGTGACGCAGTATTCAGCACGAATGCTTGCACAAACATTTTGCACACTGGACTAGAAACTTTGGTCGCAACAAATATGAATACTTCGCCCAGTGTCATTAACGGATGATCTTCAATTCTGAACTACGATGAGCGTTTCAGAAACAGAGATTCAATTAGGCGATTCTTTTTTTTTAGAGAGGGTATCCCAGACCACATTGGGCCCAGACTAATCCCTGGCAATTTGGGTCGAAGCCCGACTGCTAAAGCATGTAGCCCGGGGTCGAAACCCCCGTACCTCCAGGATGCGTCCCCCAAGGTTCGAACATGAGACCGCTACTAGCAAGTCCACATGCCTTACCACTAGGCTAACACCCATTTGGTTAGGCGATTCTTCTTCACAACAAAAATGATGGTAATTCGTATCAATTTATTTGATTAACATATATAGATTACATAATTCATTTATATGTTTCCAACAAATGATGTTTATTCCCAAAATTTAACAACAGAGTGATCCATTGCTGTGAATGCGTTGTCTTGACACAGTATGACATTTTTTGGAGGAACCTTGCCATGGCAGCAAACTAGAATCTGAATATAATAAAGATGAAAGAAATCGATTTGGTAACACTTCTAATTCGTTATATATCGATATACCTATACAAAATAACAATGAACAATAACTGCTAAGGGTTTTGCCTAGGCATTCTTTCCAATGGTTGATGGTTTATTCTACTATCTGGAGGTATTTAACCTAAAGATTCCACCATTCACCATCATCGACAACCGGAAATGCAAGCCATTACCTAATGAAATACTTCTGAGGAAATATGGATATGTGACCGATGTACTGGTAAACATTTAATCTGAACATCAATTTTAAATCCTTGCATTTACAGATACACTACTAACAGATTCCAATTGCTTTGCAGCAACGAATGATGAGCAAGCATCTTATTACTGTCGGTCATGATGCCGGCAAAGAACTACAAAGAGTTGGCCAAGAAATATTAGACATGATTTGGCAAACTGTTAGACCACAGTCTCATTGGATTCAAGATCATCCAAGCTGAAGATCGTAATCTGAAGCTAAAGCCGAAACGTCGACTCTCAATGTTAAAGTCTATGTCTATTTGTAATAAATGTCAATGTAATTGTTTTAGTTTACTTAGATTTAATATCTAAGTTATAAAATTGTAATAGTTAGATAAAGTTATTAGTTAGCTTTATTAGTTAGTTTCTAGTTTATATTAGATTTAATATCTAGATCAAATATCTAGATATTAACTTAGATTGTGTGTTCAACACACTTGGTAGATTAAGTGTATCTCTAGTCTCTCAAGATCAGATCAAGCATCACACATACAAACACACACATCAAGGTGTAAAAGAGAGAAAACATAGAGAACACAAAGCAAAGCTTAATCGATCAACCTTGTAATCGTTATTTTATATATCAAACAGGTTGGTAATCTTATTGTGTTGTTTCTAAGAACTTGTTATAAAGTATTCTTGGACCGACAATTGGTATCAGAGCCTGATTAAGATCAAAAACAAGTTTATGAGAAAAACGACTCTGTGTTCTTGAACAAAATTCGATTTTGTGATTTTAAGTGTTATAGGTGTTAGAATCGATCAGGTTGTGATCGTACTACATGCTAGATCGAGTTGTTGCTATTTAATTTCACTTTAAAGCTTAAATCGAGTTCCAATTTGGTGATTAAGTGGTCTGAAAGTCGAAGAACAAAAACGTACTGTGTCATCGATTTTATTTCGAAAAAGAGTGTTTTAGAGAGATCGAGTGCTTACATTCGGTTCTAGAAGTAATTCTAGACATATTGGTAGAGTTTGGTGTTGCTAAATCGTTTCAGGAACAAGATTCGTACGATTTTCAGAAGAACAGGACGAACACCCGCATTCCAGAGGTTGAATAACCCGCATTTCTCAACTTTGCGGGTCCAACTACATACACATTTCTCTACTTTGCGTGTCTCAAGTGACCCGCATACCTCAACTTTGCGTGTCTCAAGTGACACGCATTTCTCAAAGGACCCGCATTCCTTACTTTGCGGTTCCCACTAGACCCGTATTCCTTACTTTGCGGCTCTCAAAGGACCCGCATTCCTTACAACTCGGGTCCCAAAGCACCCGCATTCCTCAATTTCTCGGTTCAAAGCTCAGTCACGCACACCTCGTTCCAAGTCAGACCCGCATTCCTCAAGACTTCAAAAGAACAAGTCAACTTTGCGTTCCTCTCTAGACCCGCAAACTTCCATTTGCGTTCCCAACTTGAAACGTAAACCTTCTCAAACATAAAGCTCCAATCCAGACTTAGAATATTTTTTTCTGAGAATTTTTTCTGAGAATATTTTTTTCTGAGAATTTGGCAAATAGCGGGACCCCCGTGCTAAGTCTGCCTAGGGGGACAAAATTTCTTGTGTGATCAAATTTTATCTAGGTTAACGATCATATCTGTCAAGTTTTTCTCTTATATTCAAACAGGATGACATCCAGAGAAGCCCTTGCAATAGGAACTGACACCAAGCCACCAGTTCTCTTCAAAGGAGAATACGAACAGTGGAAGGATAGGTTTCTAAACTTCATTGATAGACACGAGCTAGGTGATTATATCAGAACATCTATTGAAGAAGGGATTATGACACCACCAATGACGACTCGTGTAATTGATAACGTGCCTACTCAGGTTGAACTTAAGTATCACGAGCTACAAGATGATAACCTAAGAAGAGCAAAAGGCGACAAATTATCAAAGTCATACATCTTACAGGGGATCCCAAATGAAATATACGTCAAGATTGATAGTTACAAGGTTTCAGGTAAAGAAATGTGGGATCAGCTCGAGAAAATGATGTTGGGTTCAAAAATTGGAAATCGGCTGAAGATCTCCAACTGCCTAAATAACTATGAAGAATTTAGAGGCAGGGTGGGAGAAACCTTAGAAGAAACCTATGACAGGTTTGTGACATTGTTGAATGAACTTAGTAAGAACAAAGTTCACAAATCTCAAAATGAGCTGAATATCAAATTCCTTAGTATTCTTCAACCTGAATGGAAAAGATTTGCTCGTCAAATGAAGCAGATTAAAGACTTGAATGAGATTCCACTTCACGAGGTGTATGAAACCCTCCGTCAAAATGAAGAAGAGGTGGATGAAATTCTGGATGAGAAGAGACAAAGAGGAAAGGTAATTGAAGACACAGTCGCCCTTGTAGTCAGAAAGAAGAAGAACAAGGCGACTGTATATGAATCAGATGAAGAAGATGAAGGTTGTGCAAACTCAGAATCAGATGAAAATGATCAGCTGAAGCAAGCAATGATGATGCTGACTAGTGCCTTTCAGAAAAGGTTCTACACAAAGCCAACATCAAATAATCAGAGATATTCATCTGGTCCGAACAACTACATTCACAAAGAAAGGATTGAAGGTAGTAGATATGAAGGGAAGAGATTTGAGGGGAGAAGATCAGAGGAGAGGAAACCTGAAGAAAGAAGGTTTCAGTCGAAAGGAAAGAGGATAGAGGAGAGGAAACATGAAGAAAGAAGGTTTCAGTAGGACGGAAAGAGGATAGAGGAGAGGAGACCGGAAGAAAGGAAATTCAAAGCTGAAGGATCAAGTCAGCCAGAACCGCCTACATGCTACAACTGTGGCAAACCAGGTCACTTTGCCAAAGACTGCCGTAGATCAAAAGTCAGAAATTCAGACTACTACAAGAACAAGATGCTTCTTGCAATACAACAAGAGGCAGGCAAGGCACTGATGGCTGAGGACGAATACTGGCTCGATCACTCAGATGATGAAGAAGAAGATGA
The DNA here is from genome assembly GCA_023525745.1 of Arctium lappa. Classification (NCBI taxonomy): domain Eukaryota; kingdom Viridiplantae; phylum Streptophyta; class Magnoliopsida; order Asterales; family Asteraceae; genus Arctium; species Arctium lappa. Next base: position 15,863,046 of record CM042064.1, read on the forward strand.
TGAAGATAGAGAAGAAGCCGTCAACATGTGCTTGATGGGCAAGATAAAATCAGATGCTGAAGTTGATTCTGACAATGAAGAAGAGGAGGTATGTAATCTTTCTGATTTAGAATTCATGAATAAATGCATGCCATGAGTATGAAACAAAGAGAGTTAGAATCTAATCCTAAACATGATAATGGTGTCATGACAGACAAAAACCAGTTGATACAGAAACTTAGCAATGAAATTGCTGAGAAGAAAGTATTAATTGAGGTTTTACATAAAGAAAATGACACCAATGCTAAGGAAAAGACAATAATTCTAAAAGAGAATTCTGATCTTAAATCTCAACTGCTAAAAGGTGCGGTAGATATTTTTGAGCTTAAAAAGTTGCATGCTTCTTGTACAAAAAAGAACTTTTCTTTGTTAGGAAAACTAAAAAGTTTGGAAGAGAAGTTGTATAAAATGGGTCAAACTGAACAGACTATTTTTCTCAACAAACCCAAAGAGGAGATAGAGAGATGGGGAATCGGTTATAAGAATCCTTACTGTCTACAAAAGGGGATGTCTGAAGTTCCTGGGCTTTATGATCATCTAAATATGCAATTAGCCCGCAGACTCCCCGCGTTTAAAACCTTTTGGACTAAACTGTCAAAAGAGGATGAAGCCAATGAAACGGAAAAACGGATGAAATCAGCTAAAGTTCATCTTCCATTTTATTATGCGAAGTTGAATAATAGTTATGATGAAAACCCAATATATAAAAAGAAGGAACCACTTTCAAGTGATTTCTTTCCAAGTTATTCTGTAAAGGAAATGGAGGCGAAGCCTATCAAAGGTAAATTATATGTCCCTCCTCTCGTTTTAGAACGTAAATTTCTGAACTCGAGACTTCTTTATCAGATGCAAAACTTTTGATAAATATTGAACAAAGCGTTTTTACAACCGTGTTTTCAAATACTGTTCTTTCAAAAGCTTCAAACTCTAAGGAGTTGTCTGGTTCATCAAATAAAGGAATTGATTTTTTAAACTCTGACGGTAGTTTAGATGATGGTTCCTATCTCTTTGACTTTAATACAAAACTTCCCAACCATTCATCATTTGTGAAGAAAACTTTAAGAAAAACCAGTAAGCCTGTGAACAGTGCAAAATCAACGAAAGCTTTCGTTGATAAATCAGTCTCTGTGAACGCTAAGAGTGCTAAAGGTAAGAATTTATTTCAGCATTCACAGAAACCGACCACTACTGGCAATTCCAAGAAGAAGCATTCGTTTGTTGCTCCAAGGTCTAACTCACCAGCTTTACATGTTTCAGATCTGAGAAATCAAAGGCCAGAAGCAAATTCTCTGTGGCAACCCAAACGGAACCTTGACAAGACCGTCTTAACGTCTAGTAGTGTTAATTGTAATAAGACTTCGCTTACTAAAGATGTTGTAATTGTTGATATTGCTGTTTTGAACCCAAAACTTGTTGTTTCTCGTAAACAATATACAATGAAGCAATTATTTCAGTTATCTTTATCTGCTGGAAAGTCTTCTTTTTATGATAAACATATATCTATATCTTGTCAAGATTCTGAAGATTGGTTTGGAAATTACCATGTGCATTCATCTCATACCAATTCTTCTCATGCTTTTCAAAAGAAAACAGGATCCAATTTGAAATGGATACCAAAATCTTGTGCTAACACAGCAGGACCCAAATTCCAATGGGTACCTAAGGCGAAATCTGTGTTGCAGGCACACAAAGCTTAAAGAGAAAGCGACTTCTGATTATGTACAGATCAGGACTCGTTCTTCAAAGTCAAAAATAGGTTTTTGGATAATGCAGTTCAAAACCCGAACATCGAAGATCAAAATAGGCTTTTGAACAAATCAGTTCAAGACCCGCACTTCGATGACCAAAGTGTATATTCCAATGTTGTCATATACAAATCTAAATTTCTAATTTCTCTTATGCAGACTAGTCATACGTGGTTCTTGGACAGCGGATGTTCCAAACACATGACAGGTCAAAAAGAGATATTGTCCAAATTACAAAGACAAATATTGTGGAACAGTAACATTTGGCAACGACCAGTTTTCTCCAATCATGGGATATGGTGATGTACAACACGGCAATGTAACTGTCAAGAGGGTGAGCTATGTAGAAGGCTTAGGACACAACTTGTTCAGCATAGGCCAGTTCTGTGACAAAGACTTAGAGGTCAACTTCAAAGCCAAGAGTTGTTCTGTTCGCAATGAAGAAGGCGAAGAACTCTTGGTCGGTACACGAGAATCAGACCTCTACACAATCAACTTATCAGATGTCCAGACTGACAAACAAGTTTGTCTACTATCGAAAGCTTCGATGCAACAAAGTTGGTTATGGCATCGACGTCTTTCTCACCTCAACTTTCGGTACATCAACAACCTGGTCAGTGGAAAGCTCGTCAAAGGACTTCCAGAGCTGAGATATGAAAGAGAACATCTTTGTGCAGCTTGTGAGAAGGGCAAGATGAAGAGGGCACCTCATAAACCGAAGCCAGAACCAAGTACCAATGCTCCTTTAGAGTTATTGCATATGGATCTATGCGGTCCAATCCGCACTCAAAGCTTAGGTGGCAAGAAGTACATACTCGTGATCGTGGACGACTATTCGCGATACACATGGGTCAAGTTTCTTCGTTCAAAGGATGAGACACCTGATGTTCTCATTACATTCCTGAAAACGACCCAGGTGAATCTGCAGAAATCGGTCAAGATTCTAAGAACAGACAACGGCACAGAGTTCAAGAACAACAAAGTTGAAGAATATCTCGAATCTGTCGGGATTTCACATCAATACTCTGTTGCTCGAACGCCTCAACAAAATGGAGTAGTTGAAAGAAGAAATCGAACGCTAGTCGAGGATGCTCGTACTATGCTAAGTCATTCCAACTTACCTCTATTTTTGGCAGAAGTTGTTTCGACCGCGTGCTACACACAGAATCGATCCATGATACATCGGAGATTCAAGAAGACTCCTTACGCGTTAATCAACAACAGAACACCGACAATCAAATATTTCCATATATTTGGATGTAAGTGTTTCGTATTAAACGATAGGGAGAATCTCAACAAATTCAGCGCTAAGGCAGATGAAGGAATCTTCATTGGATATTCCTCGATTTCAACTGCATATCGTGTCTATCTAAAGAAGACAAAGACGGTGATTGAAAGCGTCAACGTCACCTTTGATGAAGAAATGGCTTCAGAACAATACAGTTCAGAACCCGTTATAACCGGAGTACTAGCTTCTGGGCAACTCAGTCCAGAACCTGCGTCTCAACAGACTAAATCAGACGAAGCTTCAACTTCAACTAACCATTTATCTGATTTAGATTTATTATTTGAATTGTTTTATGATGAATTTCTCGGATCTAATGTAAAGAAATCTGTTGTGGTTGACAGGATGGAAAACTTAACGACTACTCATCCAACCAGTTCAGATGTTCCAATTGAATCAAATGCCCCGATTCAACAAGAGATTACAATTCAAATGCCGACTCCAACAGTTGAAGAAGTTCCATGTGATAAAGAGACAGAAGTAGCTGCAACAGTAGGAGATTCTGTACAGATCCATCTACAGCCAGTTCAAGTTGTACCTGCTGAGCCTTCTGAACCTACCACATCAACTGAAACAATCAATCCTCATGAACAAACAGAAGAAGGTACAAGTGGATTCTTAGATGACACAACTGACATACAGTCATCTAATCCACTGCCTCATGAACAAAAATGGACCAAAGAGCATCCGATAAGCCAGATAATTGGCGATCCATCAAAACCGGTGCAAACTAGGTCAGCATCAATGAACATGTGCATGCATGACTCCTTTCTAAGCAATTTCGAGCCAACACGCGTATCGGAAGCACTTGCAGATCCAGAATGGGTGATCTCAATGCAAGAAGAGCTGAATCAGTTCGATGCACTTAAAGTCTGGAGACTCGTACCGAAGCCTAAAGGTGAAACCATTATAGGTAAAAAATGTATCTTCAAAATTAAGAAAGACGAAGTTGGTACCGTCATCAGAAACAAGGCAAGACTAGTAGCCAAAGGATACAGACAAGAGGAAGGAATAGACTATGATGAAACATATGCTCCTGTGGCGCGATTAGAGGCAATCAGAATGTTTCTAGCCTACGCAGCCCACAAGAATTTCACGGTCTTTCAAATGGACGTGAAGACATCATTCCTAAATGGAATTCTGAAGGAGGAAGTCTACGTCTCTCAGCCAGAGGGTTTTGTCAATCACGAGAAGCCGAATCACGTCTACATTCTTGACAAAGCACTCTACGGTCTGAAACAAGCACCTCGAGCCTGGTATGATGTCCTTTCCACTTTTCTAGTTAAGTCTGGGTTTTCCAAAGGTACGGTGGATACCACTTTGTTTATTAAAAAGGAAAAAGGCGATATCATTTTAATTCAAATCTATGTAGATGATATTATCTTTGGTTCTACAAATACTAAGTACTGTAAGAACTTCGCAAACCTTATGGTGTCTAGATTTCAAATGAACTTGATGGGAGAGATGAATTTCTTTCTCGGTTTACAAGTAAAACAGTTTTCTACGGGTATCTTTATCAATCAATCAAAGTACATTAGGGATATTCTTCGGAAGTTCCAAATGGAAAATTCAAAAACGATTGGTACCCCAATGGCTCCAGGTACTAAAATTGGCACCGATCCTTCGGGAAAGGCTGTTGATATTACGACTTATCGAGGGATGATAGGTTCTTTAATGTATCTTACGTCGAGTAGGCCAGATATAATGTATTCAACATGTTTATGTGCACGATATCAGGCCAATCCTAAAGAAATTCATTTGTCTGCTGTGAAGCGCATCTTTAGGTATCTAAAGGGCACTGCAGATCTTGGTCTGTGGTATCCTAAAGATACTAGTTTTGAACAAACAGCCTACACAGATGTAGATCATGCAGGTTGTATGTTAGACAGGAAGAGCACGTCAGGACATGTGCAGTTCCTCGGTGACAAATTAGTAAGTTGGGGATCAAAGAAGCAACTTTGTGTTTCAACTTCTACGGCCGAAGCAGAATATGTAGCTGCTGCTAGCTGCTATTCTCAGGTCTTATGGATGCGAACTCCATTGCGCGACTACGGTTTCCACTTCAATAAGATCCTGATATACTGTGATTCCAAGAGCGCCATCGCAATAACGGCGAATCCTGTTCAACACACGAAGACAAAGCATATAGACGTCAGGTATCATTTTATCAAGGATAATATAGAGAAAGGAACAATTGAACTTTTCTTTGTAAAGACTGAGTATCAATTTGCTGATTTGTTCACCAAACCTTTAGACGAAAAGAGATTTACCTTTCTAGTCTCGAAGCTTGGTATGCTAAATCTCAAAGTATAACCAGTAATTGCCTATAAATGTTTTCTAATTGTATACTTTTTCATCGTTATCTTATTCTTAAATCTGATTGCTATCTGCAAGTTAACATTCTGTTCATGATAGAAGGGGGAGAATGAGAAGAAATTGACACCTGGTCAATATTACTTCGAGGGGGAGCTCATAAAATTTGCATATACCTTTTAAAATGTCAAAAAAAAAATTGTAATGCAAGATTTTAGGGGGAGCTCTTCAAATCAAAAGGGGAGTTCAGACATGACTTCTGATTATTTCAGATCAGGACTCATACTTTAAAAAGTTTTACTGCTTTTTATCTTTTCAATATAAGTGAATAATTATTACTTTGACTTGACATTAGACTTTTGCAGAATTTTTGAGAGAAGCTTACAAGTTCATATGTTTATGACTTTACGCTTAGCTTCATGAGATGAAAGATCACTCGTTAAGGTATAAACCTTTATCTTCATCTCACATATGGTTGAAAGAAGGACAACTTTCAATCATCGAAAACATTGTTTTTAATGTTCAAACCACTTCCCGATTTTTCAACACATTTTATATTTTGGGAGTGTATTTTAAATGTTTTCATGATCAATATTGTGCTTTAACTGAAATAGTTAAACCAATCTGAGCATCACATGCATCATAGGAAAACAAAGAATCATTGTGCTAGGAATTAACACAACTTCAATGGAATCACCTTAACCAGTGATTTCTACCCAAGAAGTTAATCCTTAGTGATTGAGTGTGCAAATCGAAAAGAAATGAGTGTGATTAGAGAACGCAAAAGGTTTAAAAGAAAGAGCGTGTGAGAACAGAGTTAAAAGAATATCACAACTCTGCACCAACTTTTTCTGAGCCGGGTAGCCACCATTCTAGTGATTCACAATTCTTTGGTGATCATTATTGAAACAGGCAAATAACCCATGCCAACTCTTGATCAAACCTCACCATCTACTCATTTTCTTCTCAACAAGAAAGTGTTTCACATTTTCAAAAGGGGATGCAGCACATATGCTATCTGATTTTGATTCGGAAAATCTAGATATTGAAAAGAAGGAAGTCTGCCCCACCTTCGCACTTCAATCATGCACATTGAGTCTGTGTTTAACTTACTGTTGTCTCAGTGGTTTACATAATTTTGAGCCAATAAGCAATCATCTGTGCTTAATTCTTTCAACACAAGCACGAACACACAAGGATTTAGTTTCTTTGTCATAACGTTTATAGAAATTACCTTTGTGGTGTTTCGATGATTAGATGGAAGCCCTGGGGGAGTCAACATCAAAACAACTCCTTTCCAATGTGTATTCGTTACACTCAGTGACTTAGTGTTACTGACAGGCATGATAACTGATTCATTAGTTGATTCAGGTGTTACATAACACATTTGTCTGGATTTGCAAAGATCTAGATGAATCTCTTATGAATTGACGAATCAGGGGCTCTAACCGCAAGATAGACATTTCTTACAAATAATTTTGATGAAGTCGTTGCACTTAACATCAAAAAGGGGGAGAATGACTACAGAAGAAATGGCAAAGATCACATGTTTCAAGAATCACGTCTACTCTTCAAAAGGGGAGATTATTAGATTGAAGACATGCTGATTTCAGAGCTAGAGAAAAGAGACTGCATCTTCTGAGCTGAACAATAACACTGAATTGGATAAATCTTTTTATTATATGATCTTGATCCAAAGGGGGAGATTGTTAGACCACAGTCTCATTGGATTCAAGATCATCCAATCTGAAGATCGTAATCTGAAGCTAAAGCCGAAACGTCGACTCTCAATGTTAAAGTCTATGTCTATTTGTAATAAATGTCAATGTAATTTTTTAGTTTACTTAGATTTAATATCTAAGTTATAAAATTGTAATAGTTAGATAAAGTTATTAGTTAGCTTTATTAGTTAGTTTCTAGTTTATATTAGATTTAATATCTAGATCAAATATCTAGATATTAACTTAGATTGTGTGTTCAACACACTTGGTAGATTAAGTGTATCTCTAGTCTCTCAAGATCAGATCAAGCATCACACATACAAACACACACATCAAGGTGTAAAAGAGAGAAAACATAGAGAACACAAAGCAAAGCTTAATCGATCAACCTTGTAATCGTTATTTTATATATCAAACAGGTTGGTAATCTTATTGTGTTGTTTCTAAGAACTTGTTATAAAGTATTGTTGGACCGACACAAACCCATCACAATTCATATGACAGTGGGGTATTCACCATGCGACACATGGAAACTTTTATGGGTGACATAAAAACATGGAAAACTGGGTTCGCAGAAGAAGGCCAAAGACATCAAACACAGTTAGAAGACCTGAAAAAGAACTATGTTGCAAAATTGACGCTACACGATCCTAACCTGAAGAAGAATTCTATGATGAAAGATGTGGAAAGTTTTCATTCAATGGATGCAGAAATCAGAGCACAGATTCTCCGCCAAGCGAATGACAGTCGTTGGGAACGTATAGAGTACTGACGACATTAAAACATGGTGTTGTCGTTTTAATTATTAGACTGCTGCATTACTTTTCCTTATTATTTTCGTAGCTTTTGCGTTTTGCAATAGTGCTTTTGTATGAAACTTAGGTATTTCTACCATTAAGTACATTAGTTTCATGAATTCCAGTATATTGAATTTAGGTTTTAAAACATGCTTGTTAAAACTTCCTTTTCAAGAAGTACTAGATTATGTTTAAGGAAAAAACACACGCCCTAGACAATATTTAGATACTCAGTCAGGTGGTAAAATGACACAACTGCAGTAAACAATACTTAGATAAAAACATAGCTATATTAACACTAGGGTATGATAAAGATAAAACATTTGACACTATCAAACTGAAGATGACCAAATAATTGAATACATTCATTCATTTCTAGTCACATTAGGTATTTATAATATTAGATGAAAGTAATGGCGAAATTGGCTTATGTAATCCCAACGATCTTACTAAAATACGAACATTACGGCATGATTAAATACAACCAAACCTATAAAAATCGATATAACTTATTAAAATAATCCAAAATAGATTCCTCCATTAGATTTGATAACCTATTCACCATTTACACCAAAAGATATGATTATACAGTGAAAACCCCATTCATAACATACGATAACCCCAACTTTCATACATACAAAATGAAGATAAAAACATTCACCCAACGACCTAACTTCATCTAACTAACAATCCAAGCCAAAAACCACAAAGCAATAAAGGAAACAAAGGTGTTAACACTACAAATCAAACTCACCTAGGGTTTCGAGAATGAATCAACAGCCCCGTAAGTACATGCATCAAAAACCCCGTTCACAATAATAGCCTTTTGTAACACCCTTAAATTTGGAAAGAGCAACTAATTTAAAATTTTCAAAGATACATCAGATTAGGGATAAATCCATTCTACAAATCACCACTTGAATCACCTCAAATAGAATTCTAGATTAAACCTCAACAAATAATAAACCAAGTCTTATATAAAGACTTAATAAAGATCGAGTGTTACTAAACTCATTAACATTTGCTATCTCCAAATATGAGGAAGGCATCACCCAAAAGATACAACCTTCTCGTGTATCTAACTAGCACTCAACTCTTCACGATGCCATTAGTACCATTCCCGCAACAAGGACCTGGTGCACATGCCGACAAATAAAAAAGTTTAGGCTTAACGCCTAGTGAGTTCAAGAATTCTATCAATTATATAAAACGGAAAAGCGGAAATAATGTTACTTAAATCACAATTGTCTATATGCAAAGTAATTATAAAAAAAAGGATATTCTTTCCCAAAATCCCATTTTTATGATAAAATACTTGAATAGAAACACCTCTAATCAAGGAACCAAACTCAATACTCACACGAAATACCATAGGTTTAAAATCCAAATACCAAAACATGGGAATAATTCCTTTATTCAAAACCTTAATCTATGGAGGGGATCCAATAAGTCAAAGTCATAAAATGCGGTTACTCACCAAAAAACAAACAATATTAAAGCATAGATATTAAAAAATCCAAAAATAACATTTAACAACAACGGGGGAGACCTGTATCCATTGAGAGTGAATGGAACACATAAGTATGTCATCGTACAACGTTAATCGCATAACACTTCACGACTTAAAGTCCAAGTGTCCATACGACTCCTTAACAAGTTTCACCTCAAGAGTCGGTTGACCTTAGTGTCTATTCCCACAAATTTCACCTCAAGGCCCGACACACTTAAGGACTACCTCCAAGGCATTACCTCAAGCGGTGGAGGTCTTAGTGCCTACCTCCAAGGTAGCACTTCTAGACTCAACCCTCCTAGTGGCTACTTGAAAAGTTTAAGGTCACGAAACATGAGTCCCGGAGTCCAACCCCGCAATACCCATTCGATCATCTATATAACACTGACTCACATGCCTATGGATCCAATGCATCACAGTCTAAATTACATGACTCCAAATATGTCCAACATTCTCAAAACATGTAATTTACAAATAAATATGCCTCAAATGCATACAACTTCAAAAGCCCGTCGTAGAGCAAAATAAACCGGACTAAAGTCCCCAAGACTCTTTTAAGTCAAAACCGAGCCAAAAGCTTAAAAACTCAATTGACCATCAAATAAAGATCATCAAAACAATAAAATGCATTTAACGGTCATTTATGCAAATATATATCTCAAAGATATAATTAACTCAAAAACCCATCATTTGTTCAGAAAAAACATTTTCCAAATGAAATCATATTCTTATATTTCCAAAATGTCTTATAACACAATAACGTGAATTTTCCAAACGGTTTATACATCAAAAAATGTATTAATCATCAAATAAACTCCATTTGTACAATAAATCGCCAAAAAACACATTCTTGAGATTTACTCGTCAAAACATTCAAAAACCCAAATAGAGACATTTTACAAGATTTATCAATCCAAATTTCCCAAATAGGAAAACCTCGTTAAATACTCAACACATTTCATATATATCAAGTTAAGCAAAATATTACTTCAAGTACACATTTTGGCATATATATATATATATATATATATATAGTTTTCACAAAACAACTTGAACTCACCTTACTTGGTTAGGTTAAACCGAGGTTCCAAACTCCATCTCTAGCTTCATAAGATGAAGACTTTAGATCTCCATGCTAACTTCTAGATCTATGGTGTAAACCTTCTCAAGAACATCTCCTTTACTCCCAAAACATATACAAACAAACCCAAGAGAAGAAATGAGGGTTGAGGTGAAAAGAACCAAACCCTAGGTTAAGAAATGGTTGATTATAGGCTTACCTTTCGACTTCTAGGGACCCAAATATTCAAGGATACCTTCATTTTTATTGTTCCCACCTTGAAAAGATTTGAAATACGAATCTTTTCAAGCTTCCAAAATTGCCTCAATCGGGTTAGAAATGAGAAAATTATGGCCAAATGAAGAACAACCCGAAAATAAGATTTTATGCCTCAAACACGCTCGCGACTATGCCATGCTACAATGCCAATGGAATTCTCGTCGGGTATTGTCGCCCGGTATGTACCGAATCTGGTACATTACCCGTGACATTGCCATGCGACTATGACATTGGGCATTGTTGTCGGGCATTGTAGCCTCAACCGTATCGACCGTTTTTCGACCGTTCCTCGACCATACTCCACCGTTCTCCCGACCATTCCTCGACCATACTCCCGACCGTTCCTTGACCGTTTTCCCTACCGTTCCTCGAGCCTTAACCCAATCATTTTCCTGGTTGCTCACAAACCATTTTTCCGGTCGTTCCTCGACTGTTTCCCGGTCGTTCATTAACCGTTTTCTCAACCGTTCATCAACTATTTTTCGGGCTGTTCATTGACCGTTTTCCGCGATCGTTCACCGGACCTTTGAACAAATTTTAGGGTGTTACACCTTCAGAGATTGATTTTCGAGGAAGGAGTTCATCATATCTTCCCCACACGATCATCCTTTTCAAGAATTTTTTTGTACTCTCTCCAAACCTGACGAAGTTCTTTCTCCAGGTCGTGAATGTCGCGAGTGGAGACACATAAGGTGACGAATCAAGATCTTGATAAACGATGTTGGGCAAACAGATTCATCAGAGGGAGAAGACGAAGCTCCGACTCCAGAGATTACGAATGAAGGATTGCTGCTTCTGAAAATGAAAGGGAAAATATAATAAATAATAAACTTTCTTTATAACAAATAATAAACTTTCTTTATTCACATTACCACATGCACAACCTAAGACAAATTAATAAAAAACAACATAATATTAAATCCAAGAATATAAAAGATTTACTAAGACTGGCATTGTAATGCAATAACCAATGTGATCATAACACTTAAAATTCAAAATTAAGACAGACAGACATAATGTCTAATAAAAAAACCAGTGACTCCTACAAAGTAAATCGAATAATGAAAAAAAATCCAAACTAACCAATAAATTAACCATAACACTTCTGGACAATTACGAGAGTCATGTCTCGCCAATTAACCACATTTTCGGCAAACCCTTTTCGGCTTCTTCGCTTTTGTAGCAGCCTTCTCACGAACAGCGATCAGTCTCTTCCCTCTCGGTACCACATCCTTTATTACGATTCCCTGAATGGGGCAACACATCAACACTCTCAAGCTCGGAAACCCCCATGAACTCTTGAATATTAGCATTCTTCCGCTGGCGAGTACATTGTTGTTAGCTAATAATATCAAGATCCGAAATCCATTTCTCTAATTTAGTAACAAATGCTGCCAACGACTCTTTATCATTCCTCACCTTCTCTATGATATAATCTGTTAAGTCTGATTTTATAGTAATCATTGTATTTATAGACTTGGTCTTATACTGTACTTAGATAGGTTTTACATGTGTGTTTGACCAAGGGTATTTAAGTCCCTTTGGTCTTGGTTGTTTGTAACACTTCACGCCTACTTTCAATACAATGTTACTTTGCGCTTCATGCTCTCTCTCTCTACTTTCTCTCTCTAGGATTTAGTTGATCTTGGACTATCAATTGGTATCAGAGTTGTTCTAGATCTTAAGAGAATTGAGAAAATCGATTTTCATTTCTGATTTTGTGCATTAATTCGAAAATTTGATTGATTTTCTTGATATTTTTTTCAAGAAAATCTCGTTTTTGAATTTTTCATCAAATTCAGTTGTGTTTTTGAACGATTTTATGCGAAATTTGGTTTGTTGGATCCGATTTTACATGCTAAACACTTTTGATTCACATCAAATTTCAAGAAAAACAAGTTTTGGTTGTCGATTTTGAGATTTTTGAGGATTCTGGAAAAACCGTTTTTAACGAACTGTTCTTTTATCGAATTATGTGTTTTGTGATTTTTTATCGAAAAGTTGGATTGAAAAGTGTTAGAAACTTGTTTTCGATCATTTCTGTGTGATTTAGTTGCATTAATTTCATGGATATAGTCAATTTTTGGTGATTTTTGTGGTTTTCAGCAGGTTTGCGCTAGATCTCAACTTTGCGTGAGTTCATAAGCTTTGCGCTAGTTCTTATCAAGGATTTCATCAAAGTTTTCTTCATCAACCTCTCACGCAAACTTAAGTTTGCGTCTTCAGTTAATCGCGCAAATCCAAGTTCTCACCAACTCTGTTTCACGCAAACACAAGTTTGCGTTGCCTTCAGCTCACGCAAAGTTCATCTTACGTCTTACTCGTCTCACGCAAACCTTGAGAATCAAGTTTGCGCCACTGCTTTATCACGCAAACCTCCAGTTTGCATCTCCTCAGCTCACGCAAAGTAACATTTGCGTTACTAGTGCCTCACGCAAAGCTCCTTTGCGCCACTAGCTTATCACGCAAAGCTCAGTTTTCGTCTCATACTGCTCGCGAGAATCTCAGTCTGCGCTACTTATCTCTCACGCAAACCTCAATTTTGCGCCAGTTCTCAGTCCAGACTTGGAATTTTTCTGAGTTTCTGAAATATGGATTCTTCGAAGTTTGCTTTCCAAGCTCAATTTTACAAGAGTGATTTGATGATGCAATTAGGCACAGAAACTCGTCCTCCAGTTCTAGTTGACGAAAATGAATTCACTCAATGGCAAGATAAGTTCCTGAACTTTATCGAGCGTCAAGCTAATGGAGATAACATGTTGAAGTCTCTAACTAAAGGACCTTTCATAAAGCCTAATAAAGAGACTCTTGTAACAACTGAAGAGGCTTTGCGAATGAAAGCTGATAAAGAATTAAAAGCTAATCTAATGCTAGTATTACCAAACTCTGTCTACAACCGAGTTGATCATTGCAAAGATTATCCAAATCTGTTGTTGGGACAATTGGAAATGATCATGCTTGGTTCATCAGTCGCAACTCAACTCCGCCATACACGTTATATGAACAATTTTTGTAACGTCCTAAAAATCAGAGTAAATAAAAACCCTGGAAAACCTGGCAACATGACATTCGTATTGATATAAACCTCCCATAAAGGGGATCAGTCCTTAAGACTTTACAAAACCTGCACGGATTTAGAATTCATCAACAAACTAATCTAAACATAACTATCTAGATTACATTAGTTGACAATCCAAAATTCATCAAAAAAATGGGACTTAACAATGCCCAACTATCAACACACTATAGTCATCTCAAAAATGCCTCGAGACCAAACTCGTCTCTCAAAACCTTGTGCATCCCACCGCTAAGGGAAACCTGTTATACATATCATTTGAGAAAAAGTGTTAGGCTTAAAGCCTAGTGAGAACATACAGTTCATAAATCTCAAGAAATATAATCAAATGCATCAAAGTAAATCTTTTCAAAGGTTTAGTTATGCAAAATACAGTTCTTTAATATTATACGGACAACCGGTCCAAAACACATCTTCCGATGACGGGGATTACCCAATTTACCAAGGATTATAGTGGAACACAAAGTAAGCCACAAATCTGAGTTATGAGCTAAATACATGGAACCATGGCCACGAACGCTTCGGTCCGTACTACGATGTGAGGGAGGCCCCCAAGGAACTAGTCATACTCGTTCGTTAGGCTACATTTGACCCATGGCTAGTAAACGGCCTCACATAACCGTACCAAGTTGCCCTCGAAGATCAAATGTAACTAACTACAACAGAAGGGGCATATCCTTCCCAGCCATAAGCCGACTCGATACCTAGGGATCCACTAGTATAGTCATGACTTGTCACAATATTTCATGTGACCAACAAAGCTACATAAACAGCTTTCAACACATTTATATTTCAAAATGCCATTTTCCAGACCAACTGCTGGTAAGAAAGATAATCATAAAACTAGTTTATATACATTCTTTCAATAAGCCACAACATGGGCAAGTAAAACATCATTTTACTTCTGATAAGGCGGAACCCGTCATTTTAGTCAATACTGATCGGGAACCCCAAAAATCACCAAAAACTTCATTTATATCAAAATGTAGAGAACATAAGATCATACCGTAGAAATACTTCGGATTTCGCAAATAAGAGTTTTGACATGTATAAAGTTTGTAAAATGGTAGTAGGAACTCACCAGTAGGTTTTAGGATAAAACCCGGAAAACCAGATAACGATCACGACGTAAAGGTGAAGCTTAAAACACCGAAACCTCGGATCGAACACCAACTATTAGCTACCAAACTCTAGAGAGAGAGAGAGAGAGAGAGAGAAACGATTTAGAGAGAGAAGAGAGAGTTTAGAGATTTGAGAGAAATGAGATATTTTGGGAAACTGAACCCTTAAGTCGGTCCAGTGGGTTTCGCGGGTTATGCCGCGACCTCAAATCGCGGCATAACTCGCCTGTGCCATAAAACCCTAAACCAACAGAGGCTTTCGCGACTAATGCCGCGACTACCCCTCTCATGCAAGTCGCGAAGTTCGTAAACCCACAATCAACAGTAGACATCGCGACTTATGCCGCGACTCCAAGTCGCGAGCAAGTCGCGAAACTCACTGGAAGTTCACCTTTTCACCGAAAACCACGCATTCGAACGATAAACTATTAACGGTGTTAACGACAACGGTTAAACACAAGATTACAACGATATGTATAATGAAAATCCAGGGTGTTACAATCCTCCCCAACTTAGGAATGATTTCTTCCTCGAAATCCAAACTATACAAAAAGATGAGGATATCTTCGCTTCATATCCTCTTCGGATTCCCACGTCACATTTGCTCCTCGGTGATGCTTCCACTGCAACTTGACCAATGTGACTTCTTTGTGACGCAACTTCTTAGATTTTCTTTCTAAGATCGCGTCAGGCTCTTCTATACAACGGTTACCCTCGTCAACTGTCAATTCGGAGAGAGTAATAACACTTTCCTCTTCCGCCAAACACTTCCGAAGATAACAAATATGAAACGTGTTGTGGATTCTGCTTAACTCTGGCGGTAGTTCCAATTGGTACGCTTGCAAACCTATCCGCTTGAGTACTTTGAAAGGTCCGAGGAAACGGGGACTCAGCTTCCCACGCTTTCCAAATCGTATAATACCTTTCCACGGTGATACCTTAAGCAACACACGATCGCCCTCTTGGAATTCCATCGGCCGCTTCTTCTTATCGGCATAACTCTTCTGCTGATCCTGAGCTGCTTTCAATCTTTCACGAATACATTTGACCTTATCAGCCGTCTCTTGCACGATTTCAGGTCCGGCAAACTGCTTTTCTCCCACTTTAAGCCAACATACAGGAGTTCGTCACTTTCGCCCGTACAATGCTTCAAAAGGTGCCATTCCAATACTCGAGTGGTAGGTATTGTTGTAGGCGAACTCCACCAAAGGTAAGTGAGAGTCCCAGCTACCCCCGAAATCGATGACAAGACCTCAACATGTCTTCCAATGTCTGGATCGTTCTTTCGCTCTGCCCGTCGGTTTGTGGATGGTAAGTCGTACTCAACTTAACTCGTGTACCAAGATCTTTCTGAAACCCATCCCAAAAGTTCGAAGTGAACCGACTGTCGCGATCCGACACAATTGACAATGGTATGCCGTGCCTCGAGACCACCTCATCGATGTACAGTTTCGCTAGTTTGTCCATCGGTAATGTCTCGCGCATGGCCAAGAAGTGCGCGCTCTTTGTCAATCTATCAACTATCACCCAAATGGTATCGTGACCCCGAAGAGTTTTAGGTAACTTTGTCACGAAGTCCATAGTGATATGCTCCCACTTCCACTCGAGAATCTCTAGAGACTGAAGACTCCCATACGGTCGCTGATGTTCGGCCTTAACTTGCGAACACGTCACACAACGCTCAACGTAACGCGCCACGTCAAGTTTCATTACCGGCCACCAATAGTGCAACTTCAAGTCCCTGTACATCTTTGTACTTCCCGGATGAATGGAATACTTGGACTTGTGTGCATCTTCTAGCAACAGCTCATGGCTACCCCCAATCTTGGGTACCAACACACGACCACTGAACAGTTTTACTCCACGGCTATCTTCCGTTAAAAGTAAACGCTGCTTCGTCATGACTTCACCCTTTAGATTCTCTTCTAACAGTGCTTCCATCTGCGTGTCTTGATCTTCTCAACAAGACTAGACACTAGCTCGATTATCGAATGGGTAGCCCGAATACTCCCGCTATAGTCCTTTCGACTTAACGCATCGGCCACCACGTTCGCCTTACCGGGATGGTAAAGCAATTCACAATCGTAATCTTTAAGCAACTCGAGCCACCGCCGTTGTCTCATATTCAACTGTTTCTGATCAAAGACATACTTCAGGCTCTTATGATCTGTGTAGATTGTACACTTGGTGCCATAGAGATAGTGTCGCCAAAGCTTCAGAGCGAACACCACCGCTGCTAACTCCAAATCGTGGGTAGGATAATTCTCCTCGTGTATTTTAAGCTGCCTCGAGGCGTAAGCGATTACCTTGCCCCGTTGCATCAACACACAACCTAAACCCATTTTCGAAGCGTCGCTATAAACCACGAAGTCTTCTGACCCTTCAGGTAACGATAAGATCGGAGCTTCACATAACTTCTTTTGAAGGATACGGAAAGCCTTCTCTTGCGTTTCGGTCCATTCGAACTTCACATTCTTCCGAGTCAAAACTGTCAAGGAAGAAGCGATTTTCGAAAAGTCTTGGATAAATCTCCGGTAGTACCCTGCCAGACCCAAGAAACTTCGGATCTCTGACGGACTCTTGGGAGATTCCTAATTCATCATAGCTTCAATCTTGGAGGGATCCACTTTCACTCCGTCTCGAGTGACAACGTGACCCAGAAATTGTACCTCTTTAAGCCAAAAGTCACACTTGGAAAACTTGGCGTACAATCTTTCCTTTCTCAACACTTCAAGCACTTCTCGTAGATGTTGTTCGTGTTCTGACTCGCTCTTGGAGTATACGAGTATGTCATCAATGAATACAATGACCGATTGGTCGAGGAATGGTCGGCACACTCTATTCATCAAGTCCATAAATATCGCCGGTGCGTTCGTTAGACCAAAAGGCATTACAAGAAACTTGTAATGGCCGTAACGCGTTCTGAAAGCTGCCTTCGGAACATCTTCTTCACTCACCTTCACTTGGTGATAACCCGAACGTAAGTCGATTTTGGAAAAACAACCCGCTCCTTGAAGTTGATCGAACAAGTCGTCTATTCTCGGAAGCGGATATCTGTTCTTCACTGTAGCTTTGTTCAACTCACGATAGTCAATGCATTTTCTCATCCTGCCATCTTTCTTCTTTACAAACAAGACCGGAGCTCCCCCGGGTGACGAACTCGGTCTTATAAATCCCTTCTCCAAAAGCTCTTGGAGTTGTGCCATCATTTCTTGCATCTCTGACGGCGCTAAACGGTAAGGAGCTTTAGCAATTGGTGCTGCTCCAGACACAAGATCAATCCAAAACTCTAACTGACGATCGGGTGGTAACCCGGGCAAGTCGTCCGGAAAGACATCTGGAAACTCACGCACAATCTTCACATCTTCCAGCTTTGATTTCTCTAACTTGGCATCAATCACATAGGCTAGGAAAGACGAACATCCTTTTACTAAGCACTTGTGTGCCTTTGCCATTATGATTATTGCCACTTGACCTTTTCTCTTTTCACCATAGATGACAATGACTTCGCCAGAGGGGTTGGGAAGTCAAATCAATTTCTTGGAACATACGATCTCGGCATGATTGTTTGACAACCAATCCATGCCGACCACAATATCAAAACTCCCGATTAACATCGGCAGTAGATCGATCGAGAATTCTCTCCCTTCGATACTAAGAGCACACTGCTTCAGAACATCGTAGATCAGAACTTGACTACCATCGGATATTTCTACTACTAATGCCTCGAGACTAGTAGTGGGCATAGCAATCTTTTGACGAAACAACTTAGATATGAAAGAGAAACTGGCACCCGTATCGAATAAAACACGAGCAGGTACAGAGTTTATAAAAAATGTACCCGATACCACATCAGCGGATGCCTTGGCCTCATCGGCCGTCATCTGAAATGCTCGACCCGGAACCCTCGGAGGGTTCTCCTTCTTTGCCGCCACACTACCCGTCTTGAGCTTCGGGCAATCTCTCTTCACATGCCCTGGTGCCTTACACTCGTAGCAGACCATCCCCACGACAGAACAATCACGGGCGGTGTAATCATTCTTACCACACTTGAAGCAGAATCTAGAAGTGGAGTTACAGTTACTGTGGTGCTTGGTTCGACACTTCGAGCACCATCTGTCTTCTTGATAACCGCCGAAACTGCGGTTTTCGACAAAAGGTCGGGTTCTCTTGGGAGGTACAGAACTGCTCTCCCACTTTCTCTTATCAGTCCCCACCACAGTTTTCTCAACTTTGTTCCTCGCGAACATCTCTTCCATGTACTGAGCTTCTTCAACCATCTCGCAAAGGTTAGAAGCTTTAGAATTGTGGACCATAGATTGCATGTCCGCGGGTAGGCCATTCAGATAGGCCTTCATCTTATCCTTCTCCGTTGGGGCAGCGTGCCCCACCAGATCAAGCTTCTCCATGAACTGACGGGTGTACTCCCTCACCGTCAGGCTTCCCTTTACCAGAGACCAGAATTCTTTCTCAATTCGGTCCATTGTTCTTTCATTGCAGAATTCTTCTAACAACTTTTTCTTGAACTCGGCCCAAGACAACTGAGTCAACACAACAGGAGATAGGGTGGATTGAATGACATTCCACCAAATGAGCGTAGTATCCCTCAGCAGTTGGGTACCAAACCGCACTCTCTGATCATCTCCGCATTCGAAAGAGCCAAAAGCTTGCTCGACCGCTCGAATCCACTTCACACACATGACTGGGTCGTCGGAACCAGAGAACTCTGGCGGTCCGCAACCCAGAAAGGACTTGTAGGAATAACTTTTCCTATTCCCGGAGCACCAACGATCCGGTTTTCCTCAGCCCTGACCCCTGTACCAGTGCCTCCAGAACCTGCTACAATGTTTTCCACAACCGTCTCACTTCTCTGATTGTTCACATCGCGGTCCTCAATCACTTTCAGTAGAAACTCTTGCTGCTTTGCCATCTCTTCCCTCATTGCCAACATCATGCTGGCCATCAACTCGGACTGGGGATTAGCATCCCCGATGACTGGGTGGGACGAAGCCAGATCTACTCGCGGAATGACCTCAGGCCCCCCACCTAGCCCTTGCTGAACAGGTGGTCGCACAACAACCTCAACTCCCTCCGGCTGACCAGTGGTGGAGGTTGTCGCTTCCAGACCATCAACACGCGTACGCGGTCTACCACGCGTATTCACCATGCCAAACTGCTTCACAGAACGGGAAAAGAGATAAGAGAGGGTTGGAATAAACACAAAGGAAACGTACTACCACATTACCAATCGTCATAGCAATAGAAATTCAAGCACACTTACGTACGATATCCTCATAATAACATTAGCTAAGTGAGATTATAAACATATAACACATAAAGGTTCTCGTCACGATCACCACAACGCCTGATAAACGTACTTTCCATTGACTCTAAGACTAACCCATCTTAGAAGCTCTACCCAATCTCACGGATCAATTCTTATCATACTCGGTCTAAGTCTAGACATCTTACATTCATGCCTAGTTCGCTTAAACTAGAGCTCTGATACCAACTTGTAACGTCCTAAAAATCAGAGTAAATAAAAAACCTGGAAAACCTGGCAACATGACATTTGTATTGATATAACCCTCCCATAAAGGGGATCAGTCCTTGAGACTTTACAAAACCTACACGGATTTAGAATTCATCAACAAACTAATCTAAACATAACTATCTAGATTACATCAGTTGACAATCCAAAGTTCATCAAAAGAATGGGACTTAACAATGCCCAACTATCAACACACTATAGTCATCTCAAAAATGCCTCGAGACCAAACTCGTCTCTCAAAACCCTGTGCATCCCACCGCTAAGGGAAACCTGTTATACATATCATTTGAGAAAAAGTGTTAGGCTTAAAGCCTAGTGAGAACATACAGTTCATAAATCTCAAGAAAAATAATCAAATGCATCAAAGTAAATCTTTTCAAAGGTTTAGTTATGCAAAATACAGTTCTTTGATATTATACGAACAACCGATCCAAAACACATCTTCCGATGACGGGGATTACCCGATTTACCAAGGATTATAGTGGAACACAAAGTAAGCCACAAATTCGAGTTATGAGCTAAATACATGGAACCATGGCCACGAACGCTTCGGTCCGTACTACAATGTGAGGGAGGTCCCCAAGGAACCAGTCATACTCGTTCGTTAGGCTACATTTGACCCATGGCTATTAACCAGCCTCACATAACCGTACCAAGTTGCCCCCGAAGATCAAATGTAACTAACTACTACAGAAGGGGCATATCCTTCCCAGCCATAAGCCGACTCGATACCTAGGGATCCACTAGTATAGTCATGACTTGTCACAATATTTCATGTGACCAACAAAGCTACATAAACAGCTTTCAACACATTTATATTTCAAAATGCCATTTTCCAGACCAACTACTGGTAAGAAAGATAATCATAAAACCAGTTTATATACATTCTTTCAATAAACCACAACATGGGCAAGTAAAACATCATTTTACTTCTGATAAGGCAGAACTCGTCATTTTAGTCAATACTGATCGGGAACCCCGAAAATCACCAAAAACTTCATTTATATCAAAATGTAGTGAACATAAGATCATACCGTAGAAATACTTCGGATTTCGCAAATAAGAGTTTTGACATGTATAAAGTTTGTAAAATGGTAGTAGGAACTCACCAGTAGGTTTTAGGATAAAACCCGGAAAACCAGATAACGATCACGACGTAGAGGTGAAGCTTAAAACACCGAAACCTCGGATCGAACACCAACTATTAGCTACCAAACTCTAGAGAGAGAGAAACGATTTAGAGAGAGAAGAGAGAGTTTAGAGATTTGAGAGAAATGAGATATTTTGGGAAACTGAACCCTTAAATCGGTCCAGGGGGTTTCGCGGGTTATGCCGTGACCTCAACTCGCGGCATAACTCGCCCGTGCCATAAAACCCTAAACCAACAGAGGCTTCCGCGACTAATGCCGCGACTACCCCTCTCATGCAAGTCGCAAAGCTCGTAAACCCACTATCAACAGTGGACATCGCGACTTATACCGCGACTCCAAGTCGCGAGCAAGTCGCGAAACTCACTGGAAGTTCACCTTTTCACCGAAAACCACGCATTCGAACGATAAACTATTAACGGTGTTAACGACAACGGTTAAACACAAGATTACAACGATATGTATAATGAAAATCCAGGGTGTTACAATTTTGAGGAGTTTAAAGCCAAAGAATCTGAGTCTCTAAAGAGTGTTTTTGACAAATTCTGTACAGTGCTGAATGATTTGCGAAAGATAAATGTGAACAAGACAGTGCTTGAGACGAATCTGAAATTCCTCAATGCTCTTCAGCCTGAATGGAACAAATCATGTCACAAACTGAGGAACGATATTCGGGTCTCCACTATGCAGATTCAGGAATTATATGAGATTCTGATGACTGATGAGAGATTGGTGCTAGAGAAGAAAGCAAAGCTTGAGAAGAAGAACAAAAAGTCAGTGGACCCGGTTGCTCTCCTCACGAAACAATTGACAGAACAAAGCATTGTCTGATAATGCTTACACCGGGGCTACTGATGACAATGGTGAGGCGCTCGAGAAAGCTATGATCCTTCTCTCTCAGCATTACCAGAAAAAGTTACAACCAAGATCGGGTTCCAACTCTTCTCGCTTCACTTCTGGGTCTAAAGTCAAAGTACCCGAGCCAAAGACTACTGCCTGCTACAACTGTGGAAAGTCGGGGCACATTTCAAAGGAGTGTCGAGCAAAGAAGGTTAGGGACTCAGCTTACTATCGAAAGAAATTGGAGCTGGCCGAGAAAAGAGAGAACGGAACTGTTTTACTTGCCGAAGAAGAATTCTGGCTGGATCATTCCGACAATGAAGCTGCAAATGTCGAGATCGCTCAGATGTGCTTAGTTGTAGATGATCAGTCAGATGATGATTCTGACACTGATGAAGACGAGGTAATTTCTGATTTTGATTACACTTTTATTTATTCACAGATGAATGTTATAATTAATGCTTTACATGATCTTCGTTCTCAGCTATTATTTGAAAAGTTTTTAAATTTAGAAAAGTCAGATTTGATTGACAAACTGAAAATTTCTTTGAAAGATGAAAAATCTATTTTGGAAAATACAAAAGACATCTTTCAAAAGAAATTGGATGATTTGGAAAATTCAAATAAGACTTATCTTGAGTCTTTGACTGCTATGACTACTTTAAAAGATGAATTTTCAGATAAAATAAATAAATTAGAAAAAAAGTTATATCGAAGAAACCAATCTGAACAAACAATTTTTATGAATAAACCAAGGAGTGAGGAAGCTTTAAAAGAAAAATGGGGACTTGGTTTTAAAAATCCACATTGTTTAAACAATGCGATTGAAAAATCCCCTACTTTATATAAATACGATTATCTAACTCTTGCTAAATATGCTCCTCAATTTAAAATTGATTGGATGAATGTGAAGCAAGTGTTAGAAATCGAAAATGAGAAACGGACAAATAACAAGAAAAAGGAAATTCCTTTTGTTTACACGTTTGAAAATGCCAAATATTTTCCTGATAAATCAAGAAGAGGCAGAAAAGGTTTAAATGATATATCTCCTGTCAAGTCTTCAGTATCTGATGATTTTGTTGATATTTTTGCCAATAAATCTGATAAGGAAAATATTTCTCCAATCATCTATGATTCGAAGAAATATACACCTCCTTTAATTTTAGAAGGCAAAATCATTGATCTTGAAGATAAGATGGAAGATCAAAATATTTTAAAAGAAATTGAATCTGATATTATTCTTTCTTTCATGACGTCTAGTCTTGAAGAAAAATTATTTTCTCAAAAACAAGATTCTATTTCTAGCCTTTCCTCTGATTGTCATGTAAACAAAATGGAAGTTTCCACTTTTAAAATCTCTTCTCAAAATAATTCTGACTCCGAGGAAAATTCAGATTTATTGTCTGATCAGATTGGTTGCTTAGGTAAAATTATTTCTTCTGATTTAAATACTAATTCGGAAATTCTTGATGAATCTTTTACGCTAAATGATCAGTATTATAAATCAAAGCGTAAAAGAAGACGGTCAAAGAAGTCGAAGAAACAAGATAATGTTCTTTCTGGCAGTTCTAATTCTTCCAATTCAATTCTTTCAGATAGGACTTTGAGCAAGTCAAAGAAGCAAATCTGGAGAGCGAAGCGGACATCTACTGATTCTATGACTGATGAGGATAAATGTGTAGACAGACTTTATAAAAGTGATTCATTTGCTACATGTAATAAAATTTCAAAATATTCAATAAAGCAAATGTTTCGAATTTCAAAACATGTCTCTTGTTCTTCCTCTGATTCTAGTTCAGATGATTATGCTTTGTATTCATCTGATGATTGTGCTTATTATTCTGATGATATTTCTCGTGCTTTAATTGTTAAATCTAACAAATTTTTCCCCATAAGAACTGCAACTAACAAACACGGGCCCAAATTCAAGTGGGTACCCAAGTCTCTATCTGATTTAAAGTTGCAGGCATCTCATGTTAAGGGGGAGTAAGAGAAACATGGCTTTTGAACATAGCAGTTCAAAACCCAGATTTCAGTGTCAACTTTGGCTTCTGAGTACTTCAGCTCAGAACCCGTGCTTCAAAGATTTTGACTTCTAGACATGTCAGTCTAGGACTCATTCTTCAAAGCTTTTAAGCTTCTGACTAATGAGAAACTGTGAGTACATCTATCTTAATTACCGCTGCATTTATCTCTGATAATGATGTTGTTCCAGTTTTCTCAAATGTTTTAAAAGAATCTGAGCATTTCAATTCAACTCCTGAATTTGTTCAACACAATTTTTTTTTACAAATGAGACACAAATTTCATTTTTACATTGTGTGAAAGATAATATTATTGAATTATATTTTGTTTCAACTAAATATAAACTTGTCAATCAAATATTTCTATTTTTTAAATCTCGACATGTTGTTTTAAAAGTTTAAACCTTTACAAATTTTATTCTATAAAGTAAAAGTTTTACAATTTTCTTTCTTTTGAATAAAATGTTACAATGAAGTTCTTATATGTTCAAATTTCAGCTTTAACAAAATTCGAAAAGTCAGCAACATGTTTGTAGCTTTTGATATTGCTTTAAAGTTGTGTGATTCAGAATATTTATAGTTTACAATGCTTAGAAAACCTAAAAAGTCGGAATTTTGGATTGTAATTAAAATATGGGCTAAGCTCTTAGACGTAAAACCTTGTGTTTGAGATGATTACTAAATTCTTATAAATCAGAAATCTCTAAGTTTAAAATTTTATACCTGTGACCTTTCTGGTTTGGGAAAGTAAGTTCCGGGGATGCTTGTCATCTGGTCCCCTAAGGTCATTTGATCTGGGAGTGATCGAACCCAAATCCTTCAATAGAATCAGATCGAAAGTCATGTTCTACTGGTATGAATGGGTTTAGGATGTGTCGATGTAGCCTTTCTGATCTGGGAAAGTAAGTTCCAAGGGGTGCTTGACACCTAGTCCCCTAAGGCCAACTGGTCTGGGAGTGGCTGACCCAAATCCTGCAATAGGGTCAGATAGAAAGTTACGTTTACGGCATGTTCTTTACTTAATAAACTTTTTGATTAAAAAGATGCCAAAAGTTCACAAGTTTAAAAGATGCCAAAGAGCACACTCGTGTAAAGATGCCATAGTGCACAATGCTAAAAGATGCCAATGAGCACACATCTCATGATACTTGGTTATATATTTCTGAGTTGCAATAAACCTGTAAATTTGTGAAAGTGTGAATTTTTGATGGATTAGTGTGATTATTTGCAAAGTTCTCTATTATATTTTTAGAATTGCATTTTCTTTAAGCTAATCGAAGTTCACATGTGAACACACTGAATAGATTGATGAAAGTTTTTGAAACTGAACATGTCATAACTTGATATGCAATGAAACTTGTTTATGTATCCAAACACATACATTTGATTTCATCTGATGGATTTTATTGTGATATTTTACTGAGTAGAATTCTATTTGTTTATGTTTAAATTTTTATATATTTAGTAGTTTCAAAATACATATTCAGTATATTTTTCTTTCTACATTGATGTTTTATTTCTTGTGTTCTCATATTTTCTTTGTAAATGGGTTTGTGCATTATTCAAGGGGAAGTGAAAAAGGAGAATTTTTCTTAATGATCATATCTGTTTTCGAGGGGGAGTATCTGATTCTCCATATGAATGCTAACTTGAATTGTCAAATTTAGTGTATTTGTGTAGGGGGAGTCAAAGAGCTTAACAGGTAAAATTTCTCAGACTCCAAGTCAGATTTGCGTCACTAGTTGATAGAGCAAAGTTTAATTTGCGCCAACAGCTTCTAGCGCAAAGCAAGCTTTGCGTTTCCTGCATGTCGCGCAAATCTCACTTTACGCTTTCTTCTGTTTGCGCAAACCTTACTTTGCGCCACCAATGGTTAGCGCAAACCTCTTCTGTTTTCTCCATTTCTTTGATTTTGCAGATCTTAAGTTGTCTCGTCTCCAACATATGCATGACCAAGTTGATCCAGATCATCAAGGTCATGAGTGGGAGAAGTTAAAAGAAGTTAAGGAGATGATAAAGAGACAAAGAGTTCAATTGTTAATCTGTTGATCAAGATTCGCTCAAGATTTAAAATTTCTTCAGTTATACTACATCTTTTGTTGTTCCTGCTCCGACCATCACAGTTCATTCAAGGTCATTTAAAAGAGAGGTGTCGTTTAGAGCACAAGCTGATGAATCAACTATTCGTTCAAGTTTATTCCAATCTGGTCCAGTCTTGTCAAGGCAGCAAAGACAACTCAATCTGAAAAATGTTGAGAAGAAATTTTTCTTGTCAATGCTTTGCAAAGTTGCTTAGATGGTTCGTGCTAATTTAGAAAATTGATTTTGAAGACCACAGCGCCAATGATTACTAAGGGGGAGATTGTTAAGTCTGATTTTATAGTAATCATTGTATTTATAGACTTGGTCTTATACTGTACTTAGATAGGTTTTATCTGTGTGTTTGACCAAGGGTATTTAAGTCTCTTTGGTCTTGGTTGTTTGTAACACTTCACGCCTACTTTCAATACATTGTTACTTTGCGCTTCATGCTCTCTCTCTCTCTCTCTCTAGGATTTAGTTGATCTTGGACTATCATAATCAACCAATGAATATGCACTACCTATCAACTTCTCAGATTCAGTGTCAACTTCACCGTATCTAACAGAAGTCGGTAACCATCCCACATAGGTACTAGATCCCGATGCCAACGACGTAAGACATGCCGATTAGGGATACTCTTAGGTTTCTCATTCACTAACACCTTTAGGGCATGCCGACATAATATACCATTTCGCACAAACAAATTACAACTGCAATGAAGAGTGCCAATCAAGGGATCACAAACAACTTGCGCAACAAAACACACACAACGACTCACGCAATGAATAAGAAGAAATTAATTTTAAAAAAAGTTAACCTCTACTTATTATATTAAGATCTACAAAATAGTTAACGTGAACATGGAAAGCACATCGATCGCTTCATTAACTTCACTAATTGTAAACACCCTATTTCCACCAACATCACACGAGTCGTCCCATTCACAAGACCACATTGCCTCTGTCAATTCATTCTGGATTTCAAAGAAAATAGTGCGAGTATATATCGAAGTTGCATGTTCCTCAATCTTACTCGAAGAAACCATGCATGGAACAATAGATTTTGTTTTAACTTCTTGCGACACATGTTCTTTCCTTTGCGTTTCAATTGCATTATCAAAAGAATGCAGAAAAACCCTAAGATCATTATAAAAAGCATGATATACGTTAAATAATGCATTGATACTCTCTGATCTAGACGTGATTTTCATCAAACCAAACATTGGCAAATCTTTTGAAGTATGCAGGAATCCATGACTCCCTAATTGCATACATCTCTTCAAACCATGAATCTTCAACCAACCCATACTGTTCAGTCATTTCACTCCATTTTCCCACAAACACACTAGGATCCAAATTCACGTCCCACACCAACTTATTCATTTCGGACACGAAGGAGGTTTAATGTTTCAAGTACGCGCTAATCTACTATAATTAGAACATAGATTCAGAAAACAATCAATCATTAATGCACCACCCATTATAAGTGTAAAACAATTTATATATTTCAATAAAATGAAGCACAAACCTTGTTTTCAACCTTCTTCATTATATGCCACATACAAAGCCGACGCATACTATCCGGAAATGTTTTTGGAATTGCTTGCTTCATCGCAACACACTGATCGGTGATTACAAAAAGTGGCTGATGACCATGAGCCTTCAAAAAGGCCTTCAAAATCCATGTGTAGTGATCAACGGTCTCACCGGAAATCAAAGCAGCCCCAACCACAACTGATTTTGTGGTTATCTATAGCCATAAAGGGTACAAAACTCATGGCATGTCTGTTCCATAAACGAAAATTTTCAAAAAACAATAAAACATACACAACATATAATAAAATGCTTAAACAAAACAATACATAATTGATGGTAAGGAAGGTTGCATCGAATGAAATGACATCACCAAACTCCTTATAATTCAAACAAGCAGTTTCATCTGCCCAGAAAATCGCTTCCAGATCCTTATCGTTACATTTGTATTCAAAAAAGTAATCGGGACAAATCTTTTGCCCACTGGCCATAGTATTAATCAACATCTGGACATCCTTATTACCAACAAATGTATTCATATCACGACGGTAATTCTGATAATCTCTCACATTCCACCAGATTTTTTACCACCCTCATTCAAAGCCTTTTGTAACACAGACCTTTTAACTACATGAATGAAACACATTCTTCTGCTTAGCATAACTAATTTGTCTACTTCAACGAGAAAAAATCATCTCCTCCTCATTGAATAAAATGTGATTATGTCACTCAACAAATTTATATACCTCATATCCATTCTTTTCCTTAACAAAATGAACCTTAAAACAAACTACTAGTCCTTTTAAAGTTATTATTAAGATTCTTCTGTGCACCTGTTACAACATCTAATGAATTAAATGACTTTTGAGTGGGTATTCCTTCTTTGCTACATATCAAATACCTAGTGCTTATTCTCCCTAATATGTTAATTTTTTTGTTCGACAACCTAACATCAAATCTGGCTTGCCCGACATATTTCCTATAAAAGTTTTTAGCCAACTCATGATTCAAGAAAAAGTCACCAACTTTTGGAATGGACTCGATAGAAACAGTAGGAATCCAATACTTTGATCTATCAGCAGTTTCTTCCATGCGTTGGTGTATGAACTTTACAAAAACAATAGCATTGCAAACACTATATAAGGTACTTGCCCAAGAACATGCATGCAATACATAATTTCAATCACACAAACACACATATTTACACCATGTAAAAATGCATATGATTTTCATCAACAAAACCATATCACCATTTTTCCAAAATGCATGCACCAATCTGCATTGCTGCATGAACATTTGGATCATCATTGTTGAACAATATGATGGGTATTTTCCTAGATTAATAAAAAAACATCAGATGAATTGGAAACTGCAGAATCATGGGTACATCATCTTTGAACAAATTGATGGGTATTTTACTACATTAATAATAAACATCACACGAATTGGTAACTGCAGATTCATTGACATCGAAATACAGTCATCATTAACATGCAATAAAAAAACTAATAACATTAAGAAAACCCTAATACCAAAAATATTTGATATTACACTTTTACATTACCTTTTAATAAAAAGTTAATGAGTGATCGTAACTGCTTATAATAGAAAAAAAAACAATTGTTTACAAAATTAATATCCATCCACTATCATTAACCAAGCAAACTAATGGTTCACCGTTATCTTCATCATCGGATAAACATTTTCTTGGGGAATCAATGCAGTTAACATCAGCAACCGCCATGTCTTCGACGTGAAGTGCATTCGATGAACCAACGATGTCATTAACATACACTTCATTCAACGAATAACAATCCTCCATCGCAAACCTTAGGGGTGTGCAAAAAGTCAACCGATCCAATAGGAACCGACCGATCCAATTGAAACCGGCCGACCATAATTGGATATCCAATTGTAATTGGATCGGATCAAAAATTTGAACATCCAATTTGGATCGGTCGGTTTTTGCATTGCAATCCAGAACTGACCAAAACCGACCGAACCGAACCGAACAACATCCAATTACCCATCCAATTAACCATCTGATTAACATCTAGTTTTCCATCCAACTATCATCCAATTATTTTGTTTGCAATTTGCTTAAATATAAATTTATGTTGTGTTGGTTTTTGAATTTTTAGTCTCGCTTGTGTTGGTTTTAACACAAATTAAAAGTGATTAATCATTTTGTTTCATTGTTAGAAATTTGGATTACATTAACATATTGGATGTGTTGGAGGACTGGGGTACAAACATCGATGGAGAGAAAGATGAGAGAGTGATCGACTTGGATAAGAATGTGAGATCGCGTGAGAGCTCGCTTTCCTTAAGTGATATTTCGACCCTATTTTGCCTGTGTATCACGAAATTCACTCGAGGATAATCTCAATTCACCGATATCAATTCTGGCAGAAATCGATCCTATTTAAACACCTAGAGAATCGTAACCGACGCTATATTAAAGACCGATAATAATTTCCATTCAATGGCATTGATTGTTGGACTTTATGGTGGGGGTTACAAAGAGATTTTGGGGGTTACAAAAGGATTAAGGGTTGCAAAAACGAAATCTACAACAGTTCTCGACGCGGGTAGCTGCACGGGTTAGCCCGCTGCATAACCCGCCCGGGCCACTGTTTCAACCCCCAAACCAGTGCACAACGCGGGTAGCCGTGCGGGTTAACCCCCGGCATAACCCGCCCGGTGCACTGTTTCAACCCCGCAAACCAGTGTACGACGTGGTAGCCGTGCGGGTTAACCAGTGGTATAACCCAGTATTAACTAACTAGCAGTATTAACTTAGAGCAGTATTAACTACTAGCAGTATTAACTGTGCACTGGCAGTATTAACTATACTTACTCCTTTAATCTTGCGAAACACTGAGTACTGCTATACATATCCTGAAAAAGAAGATTAGTAACACCAAGAATAAACAATATACAGATATAGAACCACTTTTTGAGAAGGGGCTTATTCAGAGTTGATCATTCCCACACTTGTTACCAAGAAAGTGAATCTACCCACATCAAAAGCTTTAGTGAATAGATCAGCAAACTGGTTATCAGTGTGAACTTTTACAACTTGAAAAAGTTTCTTTTCATTACAGTTTCTTATGAAGTGATACCTTATCTCAATGTGCTTTGTCTTTGAGTGCTTGACAGGATTATTCACAATGCTAATAGCACTGCTATTATCAATAAAAATTGGAGTGTGTAGAAAGGTTACCCCATAATCCAGCATTTGATTCTGAATCCATAAGACTTGAGAACAGCAACTTGTAGCTGCTATGTACTCTGCCTCTGTTGTAGATGTGGATACTGTGGTTTGTTTCTTGCACTGCCATGAAACTAGTCTTGCACCCAAAAACTGACATCCTCCAGAAGTTGATTTTCTGTCCAAGTTTGCTCCACCTAGATCACTATCTGAGTATGCAAGTAGGTCAAAGGATGAGTCATGAGGATACCAAAGTCCCAATCTGGGTTGCCCTTTGAGATATCTGAATATCCTCTTAACAGCTTGATAGTGAGATTGCTTTGGCCTAACTTGGAATCTTGCACATACACAGACTGGAAACATTATATCTGGCCCAGAGGCTGTAAGATACATGAGAGAGCCAATCATGGATCTATAATGATGAACATCCATATCCTCCCCCTCAAGATCTGTTGTTATCTGCTTGTGTGTCTCCATAGGTGTGCTAGCAGGTTTTGAATCTGAGAAACCAAACTTGGTTAGAATGTCCTGCACATACTTGGACTGACAGATGAAGATTCCATCTGACTTCTGTTGAACTTGGAGTCCAAGGAAGAAAGTAAGTTCCCCCATGGAACTCATTTTGAACCTTTGATGCATTAGTTCCTCAAACTCCTTGCACATGTTGTCTCTTGTTGATCCAAAGATGATATCATCAACATAGATTTGGACCAGCTAGATATCCTTTTTCTTTCTCTTGATGAATAGAGTCTTATCAATGACTCCTCTTTCAAAGCCATTTTCCAAGAGATAGGATGACAGAGTGTCATACCATGCTCTTGGAGCTTGATGTAGTCCATAAAGTGCTTTCTTCAATTTGTATACCTTGTCTGGATAGCTTGGGTTTTCAAACCCTGGTGGTTGACAGACATATACTTCTTCTTCAATTGAACCATAAAGAAATGCACTTTTCACATCCATTTGATAGACTTTGAATTTCATATAGGAAGCATAATCCAGGAATAATCTAATTGCTTTTATCCTGGCCACAGGTGCAAATACTTCTTCATAGTCTATTCCTTCTTCTTGTGTATATCCTTGAGCCACCAGCCTTGCTTTATTCCTTATCACTATACCTCTTTCATCTCTCTTATTCCTGAAGACCCATTTTGTTCCTATTGCCCTTTGGCCTTTAGGAAGGTCTACCAGATCCCAAACATCTTGCAGCTTGAACTGCAGTAGCTCTTCTTGCATGGCTTCTATCCAACTGGATTCTTTCATAGCATCATGTGCCTTTTTAGGCTCAAGCTGGGATAAAAAGCAAGATAGCACTGTATGCTTTTGGTCTTGCATTTCTTGAAGCCTACTTTGATTTCTAGTCATCATAGGAGAAGATATATCTCCTATTACCAGCTGTGGAGGATGATTCTTTTGTATTCTGGTGTGATGACTAGGTTCTTCATTAAGTCCCACCTCTAGATTAGAGTCATTCAACTCAACTGAAGTGTTTTCAGTAGCTACTTCTGGTTCTTTATTTTCTTGAGTCTCCTCATCTCTACTCTCTTCTACACTCTGACTTGGTCCAGTAGATGGTTCCTTTTCACAGTCTTCAACAGGATCCACTGTGGGTATGGGAAAGATCACAGATTGAGATATACTTTCTTGAACTTGTGTAGTCCTGGATCCTCCACTCTCTGAACCTGCATAATCATCACTACTGAAACCAAAAGAGTTAGTGAGTCAATGTCAAATAGCCACTGAGGACCAGACCCAATTGGATTTGGTGTGTTCTCATTGCATTTGACATTGTCACTTTCTTCAATTATTCTAGAAGAAGAGTTAAAGACTCTGTAAGCCTTACTCTGAGATGAGTAACCAACAAGAAATCCATCATCTGCTTTGCTATCAAACTTACCTAAGTGATATTTGGTATTGAGAATTGTACAAGGACACCTAAATGGTTTGAAAAATCCAATGAAAGGTTTTCTTTTATTTAAAAGCTCATATGGGGTCTTGTTCTTTTGCTTGATCACTAGAACTCTATTTTGGACATAACAAGCAGTATTAACTGCTTCAGCCCAGAAGGTAATTGGTAGTTTTGAATCATCCAACAGAGATCTAGCAGCTTCTATTAGTGTCCTGTTTCTCCTCTCAGCAACTCCATTCTGTTGAGGAGTCCTAGGAGCACTATATTGTCTCTCAATGCCTTTCTCTTCACAAAAGGTGTTTAGATCAAGATTTTTAAACTCAGTCCCATTATCTGATCTAATGACTTTTACTTTTTGATTAGTTTGGTTTTCAATTCTTAGGATAAAGGATTTGATCAGTCCACTTGTCTCATCCTTAGTCCTTAGAAAATATACCCAGGTAAATCTAGAGTAATCATCAACAATAACCAAGCAGTAAGATTTCTTGCCTATACTCATAACATTTGTAGGACCAAACAGATCCATATGCAGTAACTGGAGACAAGAAGAAATTGAGTTTATCTCTTTGGTCTTATGAGAAGTTTTGTGCTGTTTGCCTTTAAGACATGCAACACAATGATCATCACATGAAAATACTTTTGAAGGTAAACCTCTTACAAGATTGTTTTTAACAAGTTTGTTCATGGTCTTGAAATTCATGTGACACATCCTTCTGTGCCATAGAGAGGATTCATCCACAGAAGCTTTTGAAACAAGACAGTTCAGGGATGAATCACTATAAACATTGTCCATATCTAGACAATACACATTGTCCTTTCTTGGAGTTCTAAGTAGTATCATGCTTTCATCAACTACCTTGAACCCTGGAGCAAGGATCATACACTCAGTATTTGTAAATAATATGCTATGTTGTTTGTCACAAACCTGTGATACACTTAACAGGTTGTACTTCAACTGATCAACATAGTAGACATCCTCAAATGTCATCTTACCTTTGGTGACATTACCTTTTCCACTTATTTTACCACCAGTAAGATTATCTCCAAATGCAACATGTTCTCCATTGATATGCTTGAAATCCTGAAGGCATGACATGTTTCCTGTCATGTGCCTAGAGCAACCACTATCAACATGCCATATGTTCTTCCCCTTGAGTTGTTGGTTGCCCTGCACATAAGATAGATCAGTTAGTATGAATTAGGAACCCAAGCCAAAGTGGTCTTGGGTACCCCTTTCTCATCAAAATACTTGCATTCTTTCTTGACAAGATTTTTAAACTTTGACTCCTCATTCTTGGAGTACTTTGTCACAATAATGGGCTTGGAAACATTTTTGCTAGAAGCAGTACTGGTTTTAGAAGTACTAACTGCCTTAGCAGCACTTGCATGCTTAGCAGTACTAACCTTGTTAGCAGTAGTAACTGTGTTAGCAGCATTAATATTTTCAGCAGTACTAACACTGTTAGCAGTAGTAACTGTGTTAGCAGCACTAATATTTTCAGCAGTACTAACACTGTTAGTACTTCTAGGCACCCATAGTAAAACACTTTCTTTTAAAACCTTATTTTTCATAGGGCCTTTCCTTTCAACAGATTTCTTCATCACATGTTTCTTTCCAGCCTTCCTATAACCAACAGGTTTTTGCACAAATCTTTGAAAGTTTATCTGTTGATTAATAGGGTTAAAGAAGCAATACTTAGCCAAATGATTCAACTTGCCACATATGAAACAAGGTTTTGGTCTATTGATTTTATTCAGATCAACTCCTTGTTTCTGAGCCCATTGATTATTCCAGTTTCTTTGATTACCTCTTTTTATACCAGAATTTAGGCTCTTAGCTTTACTGCAAGCACACTGTTTACAAGATCCAGAATTCACAACCGTGGTTTGTTTGTAATGGACCTTGTTATCCTTTCCTTTGGTCTTCTCTATCTCCTTGGACTTGACCCAGATTTTCCCACATCCCTCATTGGTGATAATGTTGTTTTCTAATGGTATCTCTTTACTCACAGCATTATCCCTATTCTCACTGGCTTCTTTCTCAGTCAAATCCTTAACTACTACCTCATCCAAAGGATCTATCTTAAAAGCTTTCTCAGACAAGTCCTTTTTCTCCTTGGTTTCTAACAAGTCTGAAGTAGGAGAGATATAGTTGTTGTTGTAAGGAGGAGGTGTATTGTTGTATCCAACACCAGGCTTCATCTTATCATGAATCTGAGCCTTTAGAAGAGAATCCATTGCTTTTGAAGCATATGAAAACTTTTCTATGTCAAGCTTGACTTTAGACAGTTCCTCTTTCAGCCTATCATTATCTTCTAAGGACTTAGACAGTTTGGTCTCTAACTCGCTCTTTTCCCACTTCCAATAGTTTGTTTCATAAGAGTGTTGAAGTTCATTAGCTTGAAAGCCTTTGATTTGCTCTTCAAATCTCTCTACTATCAACACATAATCTCTTCTGTCCTTTTATAATCTTTTGAGGTCATCACACATACTTTGATTGTGATCCCTGTATCTTTTGACAGTGTATATGCAAGATTGAGTGCAAAGATTAGAAATTACCTCAGAGGGGAGATCAGACACTTCTGCCATAAGAGCTTGATTCTGAATGGCTTCCTCAGCTTGATCACTCCAGTCAAATCCCATTCCTTGTTGAGAAACAAGGGCTTGAGCAGGATTCTTGTTTTGATTGTAGCCTCCATTCTGAGCTTGTTGGTGGTTGTTGTTTGGAACAACACTCCTGCACTCTCTAGCAAAGTGTCGTTTCATGTGACACTTATAGCATTCCACCTTAGTCTTGTCAAAACCAGCTCCATCTTCTCTTCTTTGAGAGAAGTTGTTCCTTCCTGTTCTTTTAATAAACTTCTTCACCCTCATAGATAACATGGCCATCTGCCATTTAATGTCCATCTCCTCCAGGTCATCAGGGTGAAGTTGATCCAGATCATCATTAATCAATGAATTGTTGCTATGACTGGACAAAAAGGCTTCAAAGATAGTTTCAGTGCCTTTTTCTGAATTTACTCCACTGGCAGTACCAACTGCTTCAGGGTTGGCAGTAGTATCAGTGGATGCTGAAAGAAGTGCAGCATTGTGGATATAACCAGTGGGCTTCTTCTTGGATTCTACCTCTGTTTCAAAAACTCTTAGATCATTATATAGATCATCAAGTTCCTTCTCTTCCAGATTGTCACTCTGTCTATATGAGACAGTGTACATAGTCCATTCATCCCCAAGAGATCTGAGGAACTTTCTGTTGATATCATCTTGTTCCATCTTCACTCCTACAGTAGCTAGTTCACCAATGAGCTTGTTGAACCTATCAAAAGTTTGAGTCATAGACTCATTCTTTGAAGAAGTGAAGTTCTCATACTGCTGCTTTAGAACATCTCTTTGATTTCTTTTGATGCTTTTAGTTCCAGCAAATCTTTTCTCTAGAGCATTCCAGAGAATCTGAGCATCAGTGCAATTGCAAAATTGATGCTGATATTCATTGGGGATGGCCAAGAGCAGAGTGCTCAAGGCCTTCATCTCTGTCTGTCTGATCTTCCTCTCACCATCTGTCTTTGGTGGAGGTCTTTTACCATCTAGCCCTATCTTTCCTGCTTCAGAAGGACCATTCTCAATGATATCCCACATTGAGTAGTCAGTGAGAAGAATGTATTGTCTAATTCTGATCTTCCACATGTCAAACTCACTGGGTTTGAGCATTGGAACCTTAGAGACTAGAGTATTGTTTGATTCTGCAAGGTTTTCTATGATGAATGAATAGATGTTTCTGAGGGAGTTTGGCTCTGATACCACTTGTCAGGATCGAATTCTTAACAAGAATAAATTCTCAGAAACTAATATTAAAGAAGTTGCGGAATAACACTTTGATATTCAATAAAACAGTAAACAAAACAGTATATGATCAATAACTTGCAAACTTGTATTGAATGCTTGAAGTTACAAGATTAAACACACAACCTCAATATTGATGAACAGGCTCACCAATACGAATTCTACTTCTCTAGAATTAGGAACTATGCCTTGAGGTTGATTTTCTCTAAAACTTAGAATCAATTCTTTAACTATTCTATCAAATCTGTACATATATTGAACAAAAGATAATTACAATAAATAAAATATCTTCAGTATATCTTCCATCATTATCTTCAAGCCTTCCATGAATATCTTGATTCTTTCCAGCTGTCATCCTTTCCATCCGGATCTTTAAGTCATAAGCAGTATTAACTATGCTCAGCAGCATTAATTTCTTCAAGCAGCATTAACTACTAAGTAGCACTAACTATTAGCAGTACTAACTAGCTAAGCAGTACTAACTTTGTTCAAGCAGCACTAACTTTGACTAGCAGTATTAATTCTACTAGCAGTAGTAATACTCAGCAGTATTAACTTTGAAGTCTTCTAGCAGTAGTAATTCTGAACTAGCAGCATTAACTATACTTGAGCTTTTCTTCAGTTCCCAACAATAACCCGCCCAGTGCACTGTTTCAGTTACAAACCACCAAACGACTGTCTAACTATCCCGGGTTATAGTTAGCTTACACGAGTGTGCACTCCACACCTCCTAACTCGTGTTATAGCTTAGCTACCAACCTCATCATTATCTTGTAAATCCAATTACACAAAATGACCGATGATTTCACTAAAATCACCAACATTCCTCCCCCATTTTAGTGCA
Organism: Arctium lappa; assembly: GCA_023525745.1. Taxonomy (NCBI): domain Eukaryota; kingdom Viridiplantae; phylum Streptophyta; class Magnoliopsida; order Asterales; family Asteraceae; genus Arctium; species Arctium lappa. Next base: position 15,900,973 of record CM042064.1, read on the forward strand.
ATCCTTGATTCACAAACAAAATTAATATAGCAAAACATACTCATGCATAAATGAAAATATCTAAAATATTGAATTTCCATTTTAGTACATTACACATTTCAAATACTCGAGAATCCGGGTGTCTTATGGATTGAACCCTTCAACCCATTTGAGTACCAGAAAATAACATACACATGAATTTTAAAGATTCTCTAAAGTTTAAACTTGACACTATACAGGCCATGTGTCCTTATCCATTCGTGAGTGCATCAAAGCCAAGTCCAAGCTTCTTGAAGCGACCATACTTCGTACTCATATAGGTAGTTCCTTTCATTGTGCACCTGCACATGCACTTTTACGAAAGAACAATTACCTCCTTCACTTGCAGTACCGAGCACATACCTTGGGATGATTATTTTGTGCTTCAATCCCTTAGAGTGAGCTTTCCCATTGAATTCAACTTCTAACGTTAGATTAGAAGGGAATTGGGTGTCTCACCATTAGAGATTTAGATGGACTTTAATCCCATCCCTATTATCGACTTGTAGACCAAGTCCCTAGCTAACCCCTTCGTCAAGTGGTCCGCTAGATTTTGTTGCGACCGAACAAATTCAACCGAAATCACCCCATTCGTGATTAGCTCACGAATCATGCTATGTCTAACACTTAAGTGTCTAGACTTGCCATTATATACTTGACTATAAGCTTTAGCCAAAGTAGTCGCACTATCACAACGGATAGAAATGGGTGATATTGGTTTCGGCCATAACGGAATTTCGTGGACTAAATTCCTTAGCCACTCTGCCTCTTTATCGGCAGCGGCTAACGCGACAAATTCCGACTCCATAGTCGAACTCGTGATGCAAGTTTGCTTCTTGGAAGCCCATGAGATGGCACCTCCCCCAAGCAAGTACACCCAACCACTCGTAGAGGAGTGATCTTCTAAGTTAGTGATCCAACTTGTATCCGAATATCCCTCTAAGATCGAAGGAAACCCGACATATGACAAACCATAATCAATAGTTTTCTTTAAGTATTTAAATACTCGTCTTATCGCTTGCCAATGATGTATACTAGGATTGCTGGTATACCTACTCAACTTGCCTACGACAAAAGCAATATCCGACCTAGTGTTTGTCATGGCATACATCAAGCATCTAATAGCCTTTGAGTACTCGTATTGTGACACCGCTTCACCCGAATTGGGCATAAGCTTGACACTCGGATCAAATGGAGTACTCACCGGAGAACAATCAAAGCAATTAAATTTCTTTAATACTTTCTCAATGTAATGAGATTGCGTAATTGCAATCCCTTTGTTCTCACGCTTGATCCTTATTCCAAGCATCACCTCCGCCTCTCCCATATCTTTCATGGAGAAACTTGATAACAAAAACTCTTTGGTTTTATCAACTTGATTTTCGCCGGTGCCAAAGATCAACATGTCATCAACGTATAAACAAATGATTACTCTGTTACCGGATGTGTCAAATTTGCTATATACACACTTGTCCGCTTGGTTTAACATAAAATCATTGGACAAGATAACCTCATTAAATTTTTGATACCATTGTTTGGGTGCTTTTTTAATCCCATACAATGATTTTACAAGTTTACATACCTTATGCTCCATCCCGGGCATAACAAAACCTTCCAGTTGTTTCATGTAAACTTCTTCCTCCAAGTCAACATCCAAGAATGTCGTTTTGACATCCATTTGGTGAATCACTAAATTGTGGATAACACCTAAGGCTATCAACAATCTAATCGTGGAGATCCTTGCAACCGGGGCATAGGTATCAAAATAATAGATGCCTTCGACTTTCATCTTCTTTTTGGTTTACAACCCGGTGGCAAGTCCGATAATTCCCAAGTATTATTCCCCATGATGGAATCCATCTCATCATTTATTGTTTCTTTCCAGAAAGCAATATCTTGAGACTTCATAGCCTCATCAAATGATTTTGGATCTTCCTCAATACTATAACAGTAAGAGAATTGTGACCTAATCTCATCTCTTGCTACCTCTACCAAGTACACTTGGAAATCGGGACCAAATGATTTTTCAATCCTTCCTATTTTGCTCCTTCGAAGCATCAGAGATTCGGTTGGAACATTTGCGTGTTCTTCAACCTCACTAGTTACACTAGTACTTGGAACTATGTCCTTTGGCCTAGGTATTGAAGAGAATCTAGTCTCATCAAATAATGCATCTCTCGATTCTATAACGGTGTAAATTGCTATAGAATCATTAGGTTCAATAACATAGAACCTATAGGCCTTGGAATGCTCGGCATATCCAACAAAGATGCAATCAATACCCTTTTCACCCAAGATTTTCCTTTTGGGTTCGGGTAGTCGAACAACCACTCGACAACCCCAAACTCGAATATAATTCAAGTTAGGCCTCTTCTTGAACCAAAGTTCATATGGGGTAATCTTGTTCCTTTTATTGGGAACTCGATTTAATAAATAACAAGCCGTTAACATGGCTTCACAATCCATCACTCAATCCCGAGTAGGATAACATAGAGTTCACCATTTCTTTGAGAACTCTATTTTTCCGTTCCGCCACACCATTTTGTTGTGGTGTATAAGGCGTCGTAGTTTCATGAATAATTCCTACGGATTGGAAAAATATGGGGTCGTAATATTCCCCACCACGATCGGTGCGTAAGCATTTAATAAAACCATTCATTTGCAATTCAACTTCCGTTTTATAAATCTTAAATTTTTCTTACGCTTCATCTTTTGAGTGCAATAAATAAATATAACAAAAACGTGAAGCGTTGTCAATAAAAGTAACGGCATATTTTTTATTACCAAAAGACGGAGTTGAATGCAAATAACAAAGATCACTATGAATTAATTCAAGCACCGACGAATCTCTTTTCACATTAGGAAAAGGTTGTCTAGTGATCTTTGTCAACATGCAAGTCTTACATTTTCCGGTTTTACCGTCAAAAGCCGGAATAAGACCGTCCTTTGACATTTCAACTATTCTTTTAAAATTAACATGACCAAGCCTTGCATGCCATAAAATAGAATCAACACAATTCTCATTTGCAACATAAACAGAATTTGAAACAACATTATTTTTATTCAAACTCAACATAAACATGTCATTTAACAAATAGTCAAATACTACAAAAGAGCCATCTTTTGACAAGGTAAACTTGCCAGACTAAAAAACTTGTCTATAACAAAATGTCAATAAGTTCAATTACTTTGCTAGAACTAAACTCTAGCCTAACTAAGTCGCGACCAAGAATGGGAGCATTTGACTCGTTCCCCATGTGTAGCACGGATCCGTCTTCAACCGGTTCTAATGAAGTGAACCAATGTCGATCCTTACACACATGACTCGAGGCACCCGTGTCAATCCACTAAGCATCATCATCATCCTGCACATAAAATGATTCGGATAATAGTTGTACATATTTCAAATTTGAATTAAAACCAAAGTCAAGAAACTGACCTTGTCGTGGGCTTTGATCCTTGGATCCTTGCCCACCACCACCTATGCTTGCTCCGCTTTTATTCTTGACAACCTGACAATCCCGCTTAAGATGGTCGGTCATCCCACAGGTCCAACAGGTTAATTTAACCTTTTTGTTGGGCCCTTTCTTGGCTTCATTGAACTTGCGTTTTCCCTTGAAGTTGTTGGATTTTCCCTCTTCCACCATGTTCACCGAAGGGGCAGGAACCTCTTTTATCTTAGGTTTCTCAGCCTCTTGCGCCCGAAGAGATTCCTCTATGCGCAAGTGACTACCGAGTTGTACAAGGGACACCTCTTCCTTCTTGTGTTTCAACAAGTGTTTGAAATCTTTCCAAGAGGGGGGCAATTTATCAATTATGCTCGATATGGAGATGGATTCGTCCTTCTATTGTGTTGAGCATATTGGCCTAAAATGCGAAGGAGCTCATTATATTGCTCCATCACATACCTCGAGTCTACCATTTTGTAATTATTGAAATTACTCACGAGGAACTTCTTACTAGAAGCATCCTTCGCCATGTATTTGGACTCAAGAGAGTCTCATAGCTCTTTGGCAGATTCGACGTTTTGATAAATATCAAAGAGGGAGTCACACATACTGTTCAAAATGTGGCCACGACAGATGTAGTCGTCGTTCTCCCATTTGCCGCAACGCTGGGTCATCTCCAACGTCTCGTCTTCCATCACCTCTGGCATAGGAGTGCTTAATACGTACACTACCTTCAATGTCATCAACAGGAAATGCATCTTCTTCTGCCATCTTCGAAAGTCGACACCTTTGAATTTTTCAAGCTTGGTGAACTTGGTCGTCATATCTCTCACGGACTGATCACTCGCCATCTCTCACACGATGAGAAATTCACTTAAGATTTTTGGAGGACTGGGGCACAGAGATCGATGGAGAGAAAGATGAGAGAGTGATCGACTTGGATAAGAATGTGAGATCGCGTGAGAGCTCGCTTTCCTTAAGTGATATTTCGACCCTATTCTGCCTGGGTATCACGAAATTCACTCGAGGATAATCTCAATTCACCGGTATCGATTCTGGCATAAATCGATCCTATTTAAACACCTAGAGAATCGTAACCGACGCTATATTAAAGACCGATAATAATTTTCATTCAATGGCATTGATTGTTGGACTTTATGCTGGGGGTTACAAAGAGATTTTGGGGGTTACAAAAGGATTAGGGGTTAAAAAACGAAATCTGCAACAGTTCTCGGCGCGGGTTAGCCCGCGGCATAAACCGCCTGGGCCATTGTTTCAACCCCACAAACCAGTGCACGGCACGGGTAGCCGTGCGGGTTAACCGCGGCATAACCCGCCCGGTGCACTGTTTCAGTTACAAACCACCAAACGACCGTCCAACTATCCCGGGTTATAGTTAGCTTACACGAGTGTGCACTCTACACCTCCTAACTCGTGTTATAGCTTAGCTACCAACCCCATTATTATCTTGTGAATCCAATTACACAAAATGACCGATGATTTCACTAAAATCACCAACAAGATGGATTCAATCCGATTTGATCATCCATCGGATGTCGGATGGATCCAAATGGATATCCAATAAGAATGTCCAATGGATATCCAATCTAATCCAATAAATATCCAATAAGAACATCCAATAGATGGAACCGAACCGATCCATTTATCCATTGGATTTGAAAAATCCAACATCGAATGGATGATTGGATCGGTTCGGTTCCCCTCACATCCATTGGATGTTAACCAATGATGAAGACGAAATCTTCAACGCCATCAAAAGAGATAAAAAAAAAGAATCTAGTCCCTAATAATTCGCCATTACCATAATCTTAACATTATTATAATTAATTATTTATTTATTTTATTTCAAAATTACATGATTACCCTTCACGCCTATTACTATTTTAATTAAGACAATTACTAAAATAATTAAAATGATTGGCTATAAATGGTTCACATAGTTTGTTGGAAATGATTGGTTTGCAAAAGATACACACCATATATATATATATATATATATATATATATATATATATATATATATATATATATATAACGAGAACATCTCTATTTTACGAAAACGCGAGAACACTCTTATTACATGTGATAATACACGTGAGGGTACCTGGTAGTTGCAGGCGACTTGACCCATGACCTAAAGTCGCAGCAAAGGTCGTTTGTGTCACTGTTTGGTATCACGTGTGTATCATATGTGATGGATTATAGTATCACATCGAGAATACCCTTATCACATGTGATAATACATATGAGGAGGCCTAGTGGTATGCGGGTGACATGGCTCGCAATCTAGGTTGCGCCGAACGTCGTCCTCATCTTCGATTTAGTATCACATGTTTATCATATGTGATGAACTATAGTATCACATGTGATTGACTATAGCAAAAGGGTGTTTTCGCCTTCTCGTAAAATAAAGGTGTTCTCGTTTGAACCCTTCCTCTCTCTCTCTCTCTCTCTCTCTCTCTCTCTCTCTCTCTCTCTCTCTCTCTCTCTCTCTCTCTGTATATATATATATATATATATATATATATATATATATATATATATATATATATATATATATATATATATATATATAAGGAGTCATTCAAGGAAGAACTCGTTAATTTGTGATAATTGTGAGATCTAATTTCAACTGGTCATTATTAATAATCAATGGCTAATATTAATAGTGTTAATTTTAGTAATTATCCATTAATTTTCAAATTTTTTATATTTATGGATAATATTTAAGGGCAAAGTAATTTTTTTAAATTTATGGATAATTTTTTGATAATTATCCTCTTTTCTCTCTCCTCATATCTTGTGATTAACGTTGTGATACATTACCACTTTATATATGCTACCATTGTGATACCCTAAAAAAACTCTATGAACACTGTGAATATTACCACTATGATACACTCTATGACATTGCCACGGGATACAAATTGTGATACCGTGTGATTTCATGATTTTTAGCTTTAGTAATACATTCTTTTGCATATTATGATACACAATGATTTCTATTTTTAGTGGTGTTGGGAGAGACCCATTTTGTTATGGTAATCAAGAAGATTAGTATTTGAAATTTTTAATTACATGAAATAATAATAATGAAATTTTTTATAATAACGATAATTAATTTATTTCGTTGTTATCCGAATTTGAAGATTAATAATTCACCTCTTATTATATAAATAATAAATATACATAATTATCTCAAATGACCGGCTCACATTAGATCTCAAGGTTATCACAAATTAGGTAGTTCTTATTTGATTAGGCCCATATATATATATATATATATATATATATATATATATATATATATATATATAGAGAGAGAGAGAGAGAGAGAGAGGGAGGATCATGCGAGAAGTTAAACATTTTGCGAAAAGGCGAGAAGTGTTTAATCATATATGATTACACGGCTTGTAAGTATGTTTAATCATGTATGATTAAATGTCTATGTATTGCCAATATAACATGTGTTTAATCATATATGATTAAGTTTGTGTATCATATATGATTAAACACTTCTCGCCTTCTCGTAAAATGTTTAGCTTCTCGTTTGAACCTGCCCCTATATATATGTGTGTGTGTATATATATATGTGTGTGTGTGTGTATGTATGTATAGGGTCAGGTTCAGGAGAATACTTCAAAAAAAGGAAAACTGAGGAACAACCTAGTAGTCTTTCATCTGGACTTTATGCACTTGTGCATACAAGTAATTTGTAACATGCACACGTGCTTATGCACAAGTGAATAATGCACACGTACATAAAAACCCAAAAACTACTTAATTAACTTGTATGCACAAGTGCATACCGTTCAGATCAAGGCTACCAGGGTGTTCTTCAGTTTTCTATTTTTTTTTAGGTTTTCCCTTGAACCTCCCTCTATATATATATAGCTAGGTTGTTTTGTTAACCAAAAAAATCTTATTAACCTTGTTAACCTCCATTGACCAATATGAAAGCTTCAAAATGTTTGGTTGATTCAACCCATTAATTATATAATTAAGGGTATAATTTGTTTTTTTAACCTCATTAATGAGGAGTTACAAAATTTATTATCCATGATTGTTGCTTATGTTTAGATTCAATGTGTTTTCTTGTTGTCTTCTTTATGTTCCTTAGTTTACATAACGTTACATGATCTTCAAGTTGTGCAAAACAACCTTCATTTCGAATCCATTCTTGAACGATTTAATGAATTCAGAGAGATTGAACGATGACGGTGGAAGAACCGACATTCTTCATTGTTCGTCATGAACCCCTTGTTGTGCAATTGAAAGCATGAGTTTTTGTTTTCTTCCTAATTGTTACTTTTTTTTTGTCTTTCAATAAAAAATATAGTTCATAACAAGATGATGATTTTTGGAAGTGATTCATGATCTTCAAGATATTGTCAAGATCAATTATGATCTTCAAGATATCGTCAATGCATACATTGGGTTGAATATATTACAATGCACCTTTATGATCAAATGTATCACATCCAAAAAGTTTTGAATATATGCGATCATGTTTTGTGTTGAACATGAGGCGGTGAACATGGATAAACTATACTGGCATTTGTGAACAAGAATAAACAATTACATATGTGATATGTCCAATCAAGGACATGTTGAAACAATTGGGTAATAATTCAAACACCAACCTATAAGCCACAACAAAACATTCAAAAAGTGAAATTATAATAATCATTTTGATTGGTTTTGGTCCAGACTCAACCGGAAATATTGGAACCAAAAACCAAACCAAATGTTGCAAGTTTATTCCAACATGTATATTGTATTGTATGTACAATTGGTTGTTAAAAAATCATCAAGTCATAACAGATATGGGAGTTAGAGATGGCTACAATATGAGATGGACCGGACATATGGAGAGAATGGCGTTATTATTATATGTTGGTTTCATCAATGGTTTTCTCTATAACATCGATGCAAGAAGCAATGGATTTTCTATCGGACATGGCCTTAGCAAGATGAGCTCGTGCTTGTTCATGACGACGCAGGATTAGGATGGTGTTCAGTACAGCCCATCTCACTTGAGAATCCGCTTTCTTCTGAGTGAATCCCAAGCTGTTTAGCAACCCATCCAACTATTTCACAACAACAACAATCACCAATGACTTGATAAATCCAAGCTAAATTTACTTATTTATGCAATCAAACCATATTTGCCTTGGTAATATTGGTTTTGATAAATAACAATTTCTTATATTTTATCATTTTCAAGGTTACTTTAAACATTGATTCTACAAATACCTCGACTAAGGAACAAAGGTCACTGCTGATTGAATGTAAGAAATTGTACCGTCTTAACATCAGCAAGGCCTCCTTCAGCATAACCATAAACAAGATATTCCGTTGCAACTCCTGCTAATGCTATACACGAAAACTTGTTCAACATCTGAAATCATATTCTCGACATCAATTAGCTTTTCTTCACCACTTGTCATTGAATATTTAAGGTATCCGATACACTAAATAGCAGGAGCAATGTCCTAGGCACAACTTAGTAACTCAAGTCCTGGTTGGAAGCTATTGCCCATTACCAAAAACTTAAAAGGGGATCTACAATTCTACTCATGCCAAATGTGGGACACATGACGTCAGAGTATGGGTGTATTTGAGCCAAGCAAGAGCTTGCTCAGCTCACGAAAAAGTTGGTAAGACCTAAGCTCATGGCAAAACAACTCACGGAAAGGTTTGCCAAATTCTCAATCATGATGAAGGCTTAGTTCTTATGGGCTCTATAACCTCGTATAAGCTTGAAATTTGGCTTAGCTCGTATAAGATGAGTTTGTATGCTCCTAAAACTAAAAGTTGAACTGTCCAAGTAAAACTACAAATAAATCCTCTTCAAACATTACAACTAAATGTCCCCATATAAGACTAGCGGTTTACAGAAAACGTAAAATTATGTATGGATTCACAAAGACTTTCTTGCTAACAACTACGTATAAGCTTGAACGAGATTGCTAAGCTTGGTTCATTTAGGCTCATTGAGTTACCTAGCGCAAGGCATTACGTTTGTGATCCAACCAGAGTCAACGTGGCTCGGCTCAGGGTTGCTATACACTCGAGCTTGCCAAGCTTATTGAAGAGCTAGCTTGAACTCTCGTGAACCGGCTTGTCTTGCCTACACCACCCTTACTAAATAGTTCTCTGTTTGAACCTCCCTCTTATGTGGTATTACCTTAATATACTATATTCCCATGAAATATATGTATCAACGAGATCATGTGATAAATATGAGACATACCGTGGCTGATACTCTTCCTGCGCTTATCTGCACATATACAAAGTTTCACACTGAAGACCAAGTCTATGTTGGGCTCTTGAAAATTAGGATCCATTTATGTTGTTCCTTTTTCCAATTTCAGTTTATTTCAATAGAAATATTTGATGATTATTTTAACGATAAAATCAGTTAAGAAAATTTGAAGATAAACAACATAAATCAACAAATTTGAATTCAAGAAGTGCAATTGGAACAATGATATAAGAACGCTTACTTCGTCAGTGAACTCAAAATCAACAAAAACAGTCCCTGCTTGAACATTGAGTGATCCTTCCTGCTGAAAAGCTTCCAAACTTGATAGCGTATATCCCTTGGGAAGTATTCCCAGCAAATATGCAATCAAGAAATGTCCAGCTTCATGCTACAAATAGTACACAAAGGCATAGTTAAACCACAAGGGTTGGAAACCTAATAGACATTTTGCATTGATGCCATTGTCATATATAAAAGAAAACCTTCCAATTGGTTATATCTCAATAAGATACAGCACTGAATTGGAGTGGTTTTTTTTTTGAAGGGGGGGGGGGAGGGGGGGGAGAGAGAGAGAGAGAGAGAGAGAGGGAGAGGGAGAGGGAGAGGGAGAGATGTTACTTGGATAACTCTGTTGTGATACTTTTGACTGATCTTATGGCCAATAGTATCAAGAACCAGACTGCTAAGTCCTCCACCGAAAGAGACCTACAAACAATCAATTCCATTAGACTAGTAATATATTGTGTATGTATTTATGTATTTTGTGTATATATAGTGTCCAATGATAATAATTTAATGTAACTATATTATTTTGAATTTTATTTATTTTCCACCTCGAGTTTACGCTCGGGCCGCCTCGAGGCTTACGCCTCGCCTCGAGTTTAAAACCTTGACTTCAACTATTTGTTTTGTTTTCATTATGGACATTTTACAGGTTATCAATGAGGTATGGTCCCACCTATGACATTTAGCATTGTTGAGAAACAAACACAAACACATACACAAACAGAAACACAAACAGGTGGATCTTGAGTGTTTGCTAATTAGGACTATGTTTGAGAGTAGCTTTGCTATATTACATAGACAAGGGACTTGTTGTACCAGTAACTCGATCCATTGACGAGTTAACAAACAAAAGAATCAAATTATAAATCTGTAAGAATATGGTCAGAAAACTCTGTCTGTATTCATTCACATTCACGGGTATATATAATGATAATATTTACACTTTGGTACCATGAACTTTACAAATTGATACCCTAGTCTAATAAAATCAATCCTTCAGATGCTCTGTTCCTATCAGACAACAATAGTTATGTTTTGGATTTGATTTAGTTGAAAATCGTCCTGGATTTGAATGAAAATCAATGGCTGAGTTTGGATATTTGATATGCGGCCATAGTGGCTGAAAAGTCGGGGCCATGTACATGGACATATTAAAAGCTTTCCCGGAAACATGTGGGAAGATGTTAGAGTTCTTTGCTCAACAAAAATGAAATTCCACACAAGAAAACCCTAATTCATTCAATTACTCAACATTCGAGAGGTTGAGAGACTCTCCACAAGAAAAACAATTGAATTATGTCAAAAACGTATCCGGTTACAGACTCACTTGTTCCTATTTATACATCTACAACTCCACACCAAAAAGTAACAACTTCTCTCCTCAAAGCTAAAACCGAAAAGACAGAAATACCCTCTAACTTTTATTTCTCCTTGAATACGTGAAACGCAGTTCAGGTTCAGACCTAACATTACCCGGCCTGCCAAAGATTCACCTTGTCCTCAAGGTGAAAATCTGGAAATTGATGATTAATTGTTGTGAAGTCTTCCCACGTGGCTTCAAATATGGGCAACCCTCGCCAGCCGATTAAAACTTCAAGCTCTCCTGTGGTCTTAGTCCTGCATTGGAGCAACTTAGCTGGTTCAACCTCCAGCACCCCGTCTTCATTTAGCTGTGGTGGTATACTCGACGTCGAAAGACATTAGCCAATGGCCTTCCGTAACTGGGATACGTGAAAAACCGGGTGTATGCGGGTGTCATTTGGCAGTTTGAGTTTGTAGGCAACCTTCCCAAACTTCTTGATCACTTCAAACGGCCCGTAATAACGAGCTGCCAATTTTTGATTTGAACCCGACCGTAGAAACTTCTGTCTATACGGACGTAATTTGAGGTACACAAACTCTCCCACCTCAAATTGGGCCTCCACCCGATGTTTGTCGGCTTGGATCTTCATCCGTTGTTGAGCTCGCATTAATTCTAGCCGAATATCGTCTAATAAGGCGTCCCTTTCCAATAACATGTCCTCCACAGCCTGTACCGTAGATGTACCTTCCTTATACTTGAGAATAGGTGGAGGATCCCTACCATATAGAACTTTAAAAGGAGAACATTGCAGAGCCCCGTGAAAGGTCGTGTTATACCAATACTCCGCCCAATGCAACCATTTTTTCCACTTCGATGGTTGCGTGGACACCAAACAACGAAGGTACTGTTCCACACACCTATTAACTCGCTCCGATTGGCCGTCGGTTTGAGGGTGATAGGCTGTCGAAAAGTTCAACTTTGTTCCTTGCAAGCGAAATATTTCTTTCCAGAAGTTGCTCAAAAAGACCCTATCTCGATCTGACACAATCACCTGAGGTACGCCATGTAATCGAATTACTTCTTTGGTGAATAATGTTGCCACTCCTTGAGCGGTAAACGGGTGTTTAAGCACTAGGAAATGAGCGAACTTGCTTAATCGATCCACTACAACCATGATCGTCACTACAACCATGATCGTATCCATGCCTTCTGATTTAGGAAGACCTTCCACGAAATCCATTGTCACCTCTTCCCACACTTGTAATGGCAAAGCTAACGGTTGTAGTAACCCCACGGGGACCCTCCCAAAGCTTTGTTGCGCTGACAAATTTCACAGCCTTTGACATATTCCTTAATATCCTTCTTCATTCCCCCCCAAAACAATTCTGCCACTATCCGTTGATACGTTCTTTCCACTCCCGAATGACCACCCATCGGAGACGCGTGGAACTCTTCTAGTTTTTGGTTGATGAGCGACGAAGTACGAGGCAACACCAATCGCCCTTTATACCACAACAAGTCATTCCGTAACTCAAAACATTTATGATTTCCATAACCTTGTGATATTTCCTATTTAATTCTGCCCAACACTGTATCGGCAGCCACTTCCTTTTTTACTACATCCCATTGTCGCCACTGTGGACCGACCATCACCGCACATTCCACCTCTCGTCTAGACAAAGCATCCGCAGCCAAATTACTCTTGCCCGGCTTGTAAATGATCTCAAAATCATACCCCAACAATTTAACCAACCACTTCTGATACTGGGGTTCGATCACACGTTGTTCCAACAAATACTTAAGGCTTTGTTGATCGGTTCTTACCTGAAATTTGCTACCCAACAAATACGGACGCCATTTAAGCACTGCAAAAACGATTGCCATCAACTCTTTTTCATAGATTGCTTTTTGTCGAGCTTGAACCCCCAAAACTTGACTGTGGAAAGCGATAGGTCGCTCCTCTTGCATGAGGACAGCCCCTAATCCACCCCCCGATGCATCCGTTTCAATCACAACTTGCTTATCGAAATCCGGTAGGGCTAATACCGGTGCCTGTGTGAGTGTTGTCTTAAGGTTTTCAAAAGCCTTGGTTGCGTCTTCGTTCCATTCGAATTTGTTTTTCTTTAACAAATCGGTTAGCGGCCTTGCAATCTGCCCATATCTAGCTATAAACTTTCGGTAGTATCCCGATAACCCAAGAAATCCTCGCAACTGTGTCACGGTCTTAGGTTGAGGCCAACTTGTCATTGCTTCAACCTTGCTTCTGTCCATTGCCACTCCCACCCCCGAGATCACATGGCCCAAATATCCCAATTCTTTTCTCCCAAATTCGCATTTCTTCTTATTTGCGAATAAACGATACTGCAGTAACTTTTGAAACGTCTCCTTTAAGTGGCCACAATGTTCCTCCTCCGATCTACTGTAGACTAGAATGTCATCAAAAAACACCAAAATGAATTTCCTCAAGTAAGGCTTAAAGATCTCATTTATCAGGGCCTGAAAAGTAGCGGGAGCATTTGTTAACCCGAATGGTATTACTAAGAATTCGTAATGCCCTTCGTGGGTTCTAAACGCGGTTTTATGAACGTCCTCCTCGTGCATCCGGATTTGATGATATCCCGACTTTAAATCTAATTTCGAAAAGCAACTTGCTCCTCCCAACTCATCCAACAGTTCTTCAATTATAGGAATGGGAAACTTGTCCGGCACCGTCCCTTTGTTTAGGGCCCTATAATCAATACAAAACCGCCAACTCCCGTCTTTTTTTTAACGAGCAAAACAGGGATGGAAAAAGAACTTTGGTTGTGTTTAATAATGCCTGCTTCTAACATTTCTTTGATTAACTTCTCGATCTCATTCTTTTGGTATTGAGGATATCGATACGGCCGCACATTCACGCTATCCACTCCTTCCATCAAAACAATGGCGTGTTCCCGACCTCTCTTAGGAGGTAACTCGTTCGGCCACTGAAAAACTTATTGGAACTGTTCTACTACCTCCGTGATCTTGGCTGAACTACAACTGTGTTTGGCCTCTTGCAAGTCCACTTGCCCAAACTCCACCAATACTACTCCTTGTCCTTCTTGCCTTATGGTTTTGAACATGGACTTCAAGGATACGAGTGACCTGCCCAGCGAAGTGTCACCTTTCAACTTCACTTGTTCCCCTCCCGATTGAAATTTCATTGTCTGTGTGCTCCAATTTACATGCATGGTACCTAGTGTTGATAACCATTGCATCCCCAAGATGACATCTGCATTTCCGAGATCCAGTGGCAAAAAATCTTCACAAATTTCTACTCCCTGTATCCAAACTCTAATACTTTTACAAACTCCTTTCCCTTTCATGGCTTCTCCTGCCCCCATGGAAATATTATAGCCGTCAGTTTGATGGACTTGAATTCCCAGATTTTCAATTAGTTTTCTCGAAATGAAATTATGGGATGCACCGCTGTCTATCAATACGACTACCCTTTGCTCACCGACAAGCCCTTCCATCTTAATCGTTTTTGGATTCGAAAACCCAACCAATGAATTCAACGAAATTCCCACGTCACTTACTTTGTTTAAATCGGCTAATTCCGTCTCCTCTTCATCGGAATCGGTGCTTGGAAGTACCAAAACACTGAGTTCTTTCTTTCTACAGCGATGGCCAGGTGTGAATTTCTCGTCACATCTGTAGCACAACCCTTGTTGTCTTTTTAACTGCATTTCTTTATCGGTAAGTTTTTTAAATTCTGGAAACCCATTCCCTGTTCTGTTGGCCGCCGGTGTACCCCCCTTATCGTCCGACACATTGTCATACGGCCTTCTCATTGGAAAAGACTTTGCCCCTTTTCCTCGATTCAATGCCTTGTTTCTTTCCTCAACCATCGCAGCCATCTCCATCGCCTTGGTCAACCCTACTGGTGAGAGTAATCTTACTTCCGCCCTTATCTCCGGAGCCAATCCGTTTATGAATTGACTAACGAATACCTCTTCTGGAATGCCGTCTAATGGGGCAGCCAATTCCACGTACCTTCGTTTGTAATCTTGGATAGAACCTTCTTGTTTAACCGACAAAAATTGCTCACATAAAGACCCTTCTGCATGTGATCTGAATTGAACCAACAGGAGTCTTTTGAGTTCCTCCCAATTGGTTATAGCACGTCTCTTATTTTCCCATTGATACCACCGAAGTGCATCACCCTCAAACGCAATCACGGCAACCTCCATACGTTCTTCATTGCTCAAACGATTCAATGCTCCATATCGGTCGGCCCTCAGAATCCATCCGTCCGGATCGGTGCCATCAAACACCGGCATCTCTAATCGGCGTCCTTTAATAGCCAAGAAAGGAGCCGATTCTTGACCACGCTCCTCACTCCGATCTCGTCTCTCCCCTGAGCCTTGACCGCCACCACCCTCAGTCCTGCTTCTTGTCGATTCTTCTTGCAAACGTAACAGAGCGCCTAATTGCTCCATAATAGTCTGTACGTTTCCTTCCAGATTCGCCACTTTTGTCTGAAATTCACCCAAATTGTTTTCTATTTCATCCATCCTAGCACCAGTCGATCGCGTCATCTTCACCAGGTTTCGTGATTCAGGCTCTGATACCAATTTGTTGAGTTCTTTGCTCAACAAAAATGAAATTCCACACAAGAAAACCCTAATTCATTCAATTACTCAACATTCGAGAAGTTGAGAGACTCTCCACAAGAAAAACAATTGAATTATGTCAAAAACGTATCCGGTTACAGACTCACTTGTTCCTATTTATACGACATCTACAACTCCACACCAAAAAGTAACTTCTCTCCTCAAAAGCTAAAACCGAAAAGACTGAAATACCCTCTAACTTTTATTTCTCCTTGAATACGTGAAACGCAGTTCAGGTTCAGACCTAACAGAAGAGCCCCCACTGTACCTGTCCCACCACCATTAGAGGGATGTACATTGTATGTCCCAGTAACACGTGGATGGTGCCCATAGTCGAACCCCAGACCTCCCACTATTTTGCAAGGATGCCCACCTCCTTACCCAATAGGCTAAAGCCGTGGGGACCTACAACCATAGGTATACCAATTATTATAACGCTAAGAATATAGCTACATAAGACAACCCCCTCCCCCAACACATACAAGTACGTATTACAACACATAACAGCAAGTTTTATAATACTTACCGAGTCCAGTGTCCATAAGAAAAAGAGCCCCAAGGAGAAATATAATAACTCTTCTGGGCCTAAATCAAACACGCTCCAAGCAGAAATAAAGCCTAACAGAGCAGCAATCAGCAGATTTCTTTCTATAGCTCCGAGGGTGTTGTCCTTTGGCGATAGAAGAGATGAAGTCTCTATGCCATTCAATTTTAATTCGTTTAAGCTGTATAACCTCTGGGGTACCTGTATTAAATCTTCTTATTCAGTCATGAAGATTTGAACTGTACAAAGTGAAAAACATATGGTTACTGAAGGTTATAATAGTCCACAATGTAAGTAATAAGAAACCATAAGGAATCGGTACAGTTTCATGATCTGTAACATGTTACGTAAAATGGAAAAAAATGGTATTACCAACTTGGTTTCACTAGCTCACATCAAACTAGAACCCACATGATCTTGAGCCATAGAGAATGAAAAGTATACCACAAAGGTTATGGTATGATATATTGATATGTCATGTAAAGTATATGGAGTGACAAGTAAGACCTGATATATGAATGCGGGTAATAATAAATGAAATCTAATTTCAATGAAGAGCAAAAGAAATGGTACAGTCTTCCTTACAAAAAAGAACACTTTATTTTACTTTATTGAAGAGAATTTTATATGAACATTGTTGCAAATATTAGACATTACAAGAGGAAATACTTGTTATAAAGGACAAAATTTTTTAAGTATATAATATTTATATACGGAAAAACTCACACACACATTCCGCTGCTCCTCCTCAAAGAAAGAAAGAAACCAATGCTCCCTCTAAGAAAACTATGAGTATTTTAACTAATGAAATGACACAATCTTCTCATTTCAAGCAAAGCAATGAAAAGGTCAGTTAGATTAACTAGAAAAGGAGTGAGGATGAGTAAAGAAGTCACACACATAACACATGGAGATAAGATAAATGCAAATGAAGCCCCTTTCTCCAATCCCATTCGAGTCCACCTTATTCACACAAGCACTCACTTCTCGATTTTCATATGTGAAGTACTCAGTACAAAAAAAGGTTAAAGGACAGTTTACAATTTAAAATAAATTTAAGATTAAACTACGTTTTTTTGTCCC
The DNA here is from genome assembly GCA_023525745.1 of Arctium lappa. NCBI lineage: Eukaryota > Viridiplantae > Streptophyta > Magnoliopsida > Asterales > Asteraceae > Arctium > Arctium lappa. Next base: position 15,918,581 of record CM042064.1, read on the forward strand.
TATGATTTGTTAAAAATTGTTACTTTCATCCTCATGATTATGAAATAATGCTTTTCGTCCCTGTGGTTTGTAATTGGTTGTTGTCTTCGTCCCTGACGTTTGCAATGCACTTTTTTTTGTTCATGAGGCTAACACCTTTGAATAAGGTCTCTTAAACGAGGAATATTTTGGTCTTTTTAGCTCTTTTATTTATTCTCCATCAATTTTTTTTAATAAAATACTATATATATGTGTGTGTATATATATATATATATATATCTCAAGACACACACAGACTTAAGCAACCAGGCCTCCTTCTCTGGCAACCACCTCCCTTCTCACCAATCATCTCTCCCCCCATTAGCAGATGAAGGACTGTCGTGGACCCTCCTATACTTTTTAAGTATAGTAGGAGGAAGGATCTTGATAAGGCAGGGACCACGAAAGCATAAAAATAGTGCATCATCTTGTTGTCAAGAGTCTGTTAGCTGAGGGCTTCTTGGTAGTTCCTTGTTGTTGGGTGAGGGGTGCTAGCTATAAATATGGATGTGTGGATGTGGTGTGGGAAATGTAGAAATTGGTTTACAAATTGGGAGATCCCTAGAGTCTCAAATGGCTAGCTATCTCTCTGACTGTTAATCAAAGATTTCAGCTCCTTTTTCCCTTCTGTCTTCATCTCATTGGTTCATATCCAGGACATGGAGCCTTTGACAAGGGGTGTCTTTTTCACCTGAAAGACCCTGAAACTTAAATGATGCTGGTGTAAATTGCAACCGAGCCTCAGAACCATTATCGATTGTATCATGCCCTTTTTCTTAACTGTTTAGATGCAATTCTGTTATCAGAATCATGGGAAAGACTATTTTGACTGTTATGTACCATATTACTTTATTCTGCATTCACCTCTGACAGTCAAGACCCTTGACCAATTCTCATGATCGTTGAAACATTGCCACATTGGTTATTCAATAGATTAGCCAAACCCCAGTCATTTATTTTCCATGTCGATGGCAAAACGTTCTTGAGAGGACTAATTAGGCAGAGAGAGAACACCCTGAATTCTGATTCAGATTGAAATTGGTATGGTGTGTTTGGCTAAACAAGAGACATAGGTTGTGGAATCATCATAAGTTAACTTTTGGCCAATTCTCTCTCATCAAAACCGCATCGACGAAAATAACAATTTTTAACAAACCACAGGGACAAAAAACGTAGTTTTACTCTAAACTTAAAGATAAATTTGGGCAATTCCATCTCAACCATCAAAGTTACTATAAAACTCTCACAATAACTTCTTATAATTAAAAAAGTGATCAAATGCACATTGTAATATTTTATGTTAGTGGTCAGATTTGAAAAATAAAACAAGGAAATCACTTGGAATATATGAGGGGTGTCTTAGGTATTTGAGTACTTTCCTAGTGCTTTAGTGTATTTTTAGCCATTAAGGGTTTATTCTTATTCATTCTTTTGCAATCTATCTTTTGATTGGATACCCTCGCCTCTTTGCATCTTCTTCCTCTTCTTTAGAAGTTTTGACTAATCTTGTTGAATAGTTATCATGGTAGAAGCAAGATTCAAGGGAGTTTGGTTATTAAATTTAGTCAGTGTTTTACATATCCAACACCGTGGTGAGTTGGTTGGGGGATGCTGAGGCAGTGCCCCACTCTCAGGGTTCAAAGCCCTAAACTATTTTTAGTATCAACGGCAGCAATCTGAGTGATTTCGAGGACTTCTGATTTTGGGATTTCGACAAAGGCATAACCAAGGTTTTGGCTTTTGGGGGATGTTGACAGAAGCAAGGGTTCCGGATTTTAGCTCTTCATTGGAACTTTTGTCTCCATGATTGCTCACAACTCGGTTTTCCACGAATGCCACACATATTGAGATGGATTGTCATTTTGTGTCATTGATAAATCTCCTATCAGATTCACGTATGTTTGAAAAAACCGGAAATAATCTTGGGGGGTTATGGTGGAATAATTATTTTAGTGGGTCTGGTGTATTTCTGTTATTTCTATTTTCTCTTAGTGAGGTAATGCTTTCTGTTAGCATAGGGGACCATGGGGAATATTTATTCGTAACATAAATAGTAGAGGAGTGTGAGGGAGGGCATCTGTTTTGACAATCTGCTTTTCGAAATGCTGGAGTATTGTAATCTTTGGTTAATAGTGGAAGTAATCAGTAAATACCTTGCTGGTTGATCATTTGGTTATGAGAGCAGGTTACATCATCAGGGACGATGACAAAGAGCATCTCCGCGAGGTGAGATGAAATGGAAGGAAGCACCGGAAGCGTTGAGTACACTGAAGGAGAACGTTCAAACCATCATGACACAACTTGAACGATTGATCTTGTTACAATATGAATCGAGCAAAAAGCCTAACCAGACGACAGAGGAAGTATAGGCTCAATCTGGTGCAAAGTTGTTACTTGTTATGGGCTCAAGGCGCACTTAGGCGCAAAGGGGTCTCGGGGCCTAGGCGCAAGAATGAGGCGCGGGCCTCGGAAATGCGAGGCGCATCTTATCAATATACATATATATATATATACACACACACACACACAGAGTTGCATACAACTCAAATATGCAACGAGTTCCAATGCAGCAACCCAAAAGTACGTCGATAAGAAGGGTTTAAAGCGTGAGCCGAGGGAGAGGTTTTAAGGTCTAGGTATTTATAGAGAAGGAAGCTTGAAGTTCTAGTGACGAGGTATCAAAAATCATGGTTTGACTTAGGTCATGTATTTAATAACTCTTTTTTTAAGAAGCTAGGATACGAGAAAATGAGAGAACTTATTTAATATTAGGGTTTGACTAGGTATTTAATAACTCTTTATGAGGCGCGTCTAGGCCTAGAAGGCACCTCAGCCAAGGCGCAGGGCCTTAGTGAGCCTTGTGAATACGCCTAGCCTCAACTTCAAAAAAGCCCAAGACATTGAGCCTTATGAGCCTCAGAGCCTAGGCGCGCCTGAGGTGTGCTTTTAACAACTATGATCTGGTGGTGGACTAGGTGGGGAGCCTTATGATTATGGTCGTTTCTTCGCAATCAAAGGCCGAAAACTGGAGATACCAACTTTCGATGGGACAGACCCCGATGGCTGGATCCTTAGAGCCGACCGATACTTTTCATCAAACTGAACCTGAAGAACAAATCGAGGTTGCCATCATCTCCTTTGAGGGGGATGCTCTACGCTGGTTCCAATGGGAACATAAGCGCCGACCTATCAATCAATGGGACGAATTGGAGCAAATGATGTTGCGGCAATTTCGATCACTCACTGAAGGTACTCTCTGTGAAAAATATTGCTATAAAAAAGGAAGGAACTACAAGTGACTATCTGAAACGATCGTCACTTTAGCGGCACTCCTTGATGGTATGCCAAAGGAGGTTTTCTTGGCAGTTTATTAATGGGTTGGACTAACTATTCGGATCGAGATCCATTTGATGAACCCGGTTACCCTAAGCAAAGCAATAGAGGTGGCTGCCAAAATCGAAGAAAATAAATCATGTTCTCCGACAAAACATATTTGGTGATGGGTTGAGGAAAGCAAATCGAACACCCGGGGGGGGGGGGGGGGGGGGTAGTAATAGAAGGGAACAGAACACTAAGCAGTGGAAGCAAGGGGGAAGGGAATTCCGACGTCTCTCTGATGGTGAACTGCATCAGAGGCGCTCGCAGGGGCTTTGCTACCATTGTGATGTAAAATACAAGACATGTCTGCAAGAGAAAAGAGGTCAATATGCTTGTGGTGCAAGATTTGGACGAAATTGAGGTTAAGGGAGACGACACCACCGGTGAGGAAAAGGAGGGTGACGATGAACCACCGAGGTTCACTTGAAGTCCGTAGTGGGATTCAACAACCCTCAGACCATGAAAATAAAAGGCCCCATCAACGGGTAGCAGATCATGGTGTTGATCGACAGTGGGGCTACTCATAATTTCATATTGAATAAATTAGAGTCACAACTGAGACTGGTTGTAATAACCCTAGTCCCTATTTGAGAAACCTTCAAAGTTTAAGGGTGTGAAGGTGACTTTTCCCATTTTCAGGGACTAAAGAGTAAATAAGTGTCTAAAGAGGATAAAACCCTCAATCCACCCTAACTTTCAGCTATTACGTTTTTGAAGTAAAGAAGAGCTTCTTGGGGGAGGCATGTGGAGTTCCTAGGGTTTTGAAGTATAAAGCTGAAATTTGGTAAGTTGTTCATCATCATCTTCAAGGTAATCCTCATCTCTTGTCTTCTATGCTATTGTGTTGGGTATTCTAGCATTTTGAGTTGTGGGTTTTTCATTCATTTGAGTGTTATTGGATTAAAACTCTTTGGGTTTAATGATTAGATTGGGTATTGTTGGTTTCTAATCGTGTATTTGAACAAAAACTACCATTGATGGTGTTTACCTTCAAGGGGTCTTCATTTCCTTGTTTTGGGTAAAAATGTGTGTTCTTCAAGGATGGATTTCAATTGGTAAATTGATGTTTTGATGTTTGGATATTGATGGAAATGGTTTAGGACATCGATTCCCTCGATTTGGAGGTTTAAAAATCGATTTAGGAGAGTTTGGGGATAAATGGTATTGAGAAACCTTAGCTGAAAATCGTGCAGGCTCAGACCATAGTCTGGCGTGACTTCTGGCGCGGGTTAGGTCGCGTGAAAGGTCGCGCCAACCCCTGTTGGTCGATCTTCCGTTTGTCGTATGAGGCTAGGATCGACGCACCGTTTGGGGGTTTGTCTTAGGGGATGTAAGGGATGGATTTGGGGGATAATTAAGTTGTTTAATACCCTTGTATGCCATGTGATTTAGGTGTTCGGTTTGGACACTTGTAGATTGCGGTTAAGATTTAAGCGTCCATAGGTGAGTTTTTCTTAACTTACTTTATTTGATGTACGAGCTCTGAATACGTGAATACGTATGATGCTTATCAAAATGCATGGTTTACATTGCTTTAAGTTATATTTGATGGTGTAGATATTAAAGTGTGCATTCATTGGGGGTGGGGCATGGGATGGCTATATGGGAGGTATGACCCATTGGGATTACGTGAATTCGTTTCATGTAATATGTTTGAGGGCAGGTGTGAGCCCGAAAACGTGTCACAGGTGTGCGTGACTCAAGCGTGTGCCATCTACACGTGTTACGTATGTGCATAGTGGTTTTAAAGGTGTGAATTATTTGCAAATGTTTATAACTCATTTTGAATGATATTTTGTTGTGCGATGCTAAAACTTGAGGGAACTCACTAGACCTTCGGTCTAACCCTCGCTTTTATAAAACTGAAAACCCTTTTCAGGCAAGTGTATAGTGGGAGTTCGTCTAAAGAGAAAGAGAAGAGACCGCTTAGTAGAAGGGACTTGGCGAAGGCTTGTAACTGCCGGTAGGTGTATAGTAAATCTCAGTTGTAGTTATGTATAGCCGCTGCGAGATGTTGAGTTGAGGTCATTGTAATTAGTTTATTTGGGACCATTTCGGTTGTATTGCTATGTTCCTGTTCATTATTGGATTTGGGTTGTTACACTGGTTGTTTCTGGTACAAATAGCTATGGAATAACCACAGGGAATATTTATCAGTTATTTGCCTGCTCGTAATAACATAAATAGTAGAGGACAAGTATGGGGGAGGGTATCTGTTTTTACAATCCGACTTGGACAAATTTTGGGAGAAAACCAACTTCTTGAATTGTTAGGGTATTGTAATCATTTGGTTAATAGTGGAAGTAATAGGTAAATACCTTGCTAGTTTGCTTCACCATCTAAAGCTTGGCACTATTAATTTGCCTTTTGTTATTTTACGTGTCACCATCTAAAGATTTCCCTTTTACTTACCAAGTCACATAATTTTTAGTTTGCGGTTTCTTGTAAGCAAACTCTCAAATGCTTCTTCCGGCCATATCGTGAGTTTGAAGGGGGTATTAGAATAATATTGCAATTTAGGTATTTTTTATATTTTTCCTATTTCTTTGGTGTATTTCAGCCTTTAGGGTGCATTCCGGTAAACGCTACATAAAAGAGCAAAAACCTTGTTGTCCCACTAGGTGGCGTAAGGCCATGATTGAACTGGACTAAGCGGGACAAAAATGCACCAAAATAGGTGGAACAAAAACCAAGGAGATACTAAACTAATCATGCCAAATTAAAACCCTAAACCTTTCCCAAGGCACTAAAAAATAACTGAAACCAAATAACCCACCCTAACCAAATGAGATTTGGATTAAATGGTTTCAGGTTAAACGATTCGGTTCAGTTTGTTTATTTTGTATTCATTAATTAGTAATCTTCTTCCTCTTTGTATTTATTTCACAAATTATGTTGAATAGCTATCAATAATGATTCCTCAAATAGTATCATGTATGTATGTATGTATGTGCTGGTGAAGTTTACCTGTTGAGCAGCACCAAAGCATCTCAGACCGCCTGGTTTAGAGTGCAAATCTTTGACAAGAGAGAGTGCCGCTCTGTCATCGCCTTTGCTCAGCTCCTTGTCCACTTGTTCCAAAATTTCCCTTCTCAATTCACCACTAATGCCAGTTTGTGCTTCTGATGATGATGATAAACTCTTTACCTTACGATTAATCATATACCTTGAAGTTGTTGTAGCCCACAATCTCCGGTTTAAATGTGGCCCTGTGGTAGGGTATGCGGATAATAGCAGACCACCATTCATGTTCTGCAATCCTCACAAGAATTCTAAGACAACGGATGTAGCATAAGCTTTCTAATACAAAAGAAAACTCATGAACGATCATCGACCAGCGTTCATGTAGAAATTTGGACTGTGAACAACACGTGTGTATCTCATCCTGCCACGCTTCCTGGTCCACTTCTATCTATCTATGTTTCTATTTGTGATCATTTGTATTTTTATTTAAGTAAGGGGCTGGTTTGCCTCGGTTTCATTAGAAGGCAACATCTGAATCGTTAAGAGATAAATCTTGTTTGGTAAAGAAAAGTTCTACCTCTTAATGGTTCCAAAACTCTCTGAATGATTTTGAATTCTGACCCTTCCTTAACCATTAAGAGCCCTGATTTCATTAACAATTAAAAAACAATCGTATTTCATTTTGCACTATATCATAAGAGCCTCTTAATCATTCTGACAACTTAATCATTCTGCACTAAATCATTCAGCAACTGCCAAACAGCCCCTAACTTTCTTGCTAATATTATAAACCTCTCGGGTTTATCCATGATTTAGGGTTTGTTTGTTTTTAAAAAAAACATCTTAATAGCTCTTAAGTTTGAATTGTTCAGACATTTTTATACACCATTTCTTATTAATCGTAATTAAAATAAGACTTCAGACTTTAGAACTCTTAAAAAACAAACGGCACCTTAGGGTTGTTTGCAAAATTGGTTTTCTGGAATGAAATGATTTCATGTAGGATTTAGATTTGGAGGGATTTGGATTGGGAGGATTTGAAATTGTTGTTGTGTGTTTGATTTGTAGGATTTGAATTCCATTATTTATAAAAAAAAATAATAAAAGTAATTAAATTACCTTTTGTTTAATTGATTATTAGAAAACACATGTTTATAACATATTATTATATACAAATCATACAAAATCCTTTGAAATCCTAGCCATCCCCGTGGGATTTCAAAATCCTATGTTTGAGAGATTTCAAAGAAATTCTAGGATTTCAAATCCAGACAATCCTGCAAACAAAACACGTGATTGAAATGGATTCGAAATTCAAATCCCTCCAAATCCATTTCGTTCCTACAAACCAAACGGACCCTAAGTTTGTTGTTAAGATAAAAATGTACTATCATTTACTTTATTTTCTAAATCAATAGTATGAATGACAAAAATAATTGATTTCCCCTCTAAATGTACTAATCGTTGTTTGATATTTCAAGATAAATAACATTTTTGAAACGCAAACACTATTAAACATCAAAACATAATTTCATAAATTCATTAATATCATCTAAATATCATTAATAACTAGTTGATAGTGGAAAATCATATAGGTTCACAAAGTGGCAACAATGTTACTACAACGGTAGTGTAAGTATACACCAGAAACTATAATCACTTTCAAGTAATAAAGTGGTGATATGTTGAGATCATTTACATAGGGACATGGACATTAAATCAAAGATCTTTATGAATTTCTAGTGAAAGTTTCGGGTTTGGGAAAAATCAATATTTTGTTGGTGAAATTGCTTTTAAATGAAAAAGTGTGATTATTAATTTTAAAAGATGAGGGGTTGTTTGTTTACCTCTTAATGGTTCCATTAAGAGGCAACCTCTGAATCGCTAAGAGATAAATCTTGTTTGGCAAAAAAAAGGGTTGTCTCTTAATGGTTCCAAAATCCTCTTAATGATTTTGTATCCTGACCCTCCCTTAACCATTAAGAGCTTTGATTTCATTATGAACAATTAACAAACAACCATATTTCATTTTTCACTATATCATAAAAACCTCTTAATCATTCAGACCACTTAATCATTCAGCACTAAACCATTCAGCAACTGTCAAACAACCTCGAGTGTAAATTTTCCCTAAGACAATAGTATTAACAAGGCGGTTAAGAATATATGTCACAAAACATCTATAAATGCCCTGGTCTCTCAGAAGTGAACTTTTTACAGAGAGTATCCACAATATCCCCCCAAAGGTAACCACTACTGTATATTTTAGGCTTGTCAATTTAGCTAAATTAACTTTTATGAATCAAAGTTCTATTAATATAAAGACTTTTACTCAAGTTTCTTGTAGTGCCAATTTCGACTAATGTGGTGAACCTTAGGTAGCGTTTGGTATGTAGACTGAATGGGACAGGACAGGACAGTACGGGATAGGACTGGACATGACTGGACTAATTGTTTGTCCTATGTTTGGTAGGACTAGAACAAGACTAGACTAGTTGTCTGTCTTGCTGTTAAAATGACTAGATTACCCCTAAATGTTGTAGCTGTTGTTAATGCCAGAAATCATCCTAAAGATGACTTAAGATCGATGTGGAGCTTTTAACAACTAAAGTAAGGATCACGTGACAAATCGTAAGACCGAGAAAAATAAATACACGACACAAGGATTTTGGTGACGCGGAAAACCCCGTCGAGGGTAAAAACCGCGGACAATAGCAGAGATCGTCAAGTGCACTATGGACATCAAACAGGGACTTCGTTCTTTAGAAGGAGCGATTAATAGTACAATTGACAATATTACAAGTAAATAACAAAAAAAATCGGAAGGTTGTTGAATGGGTCGTGAAGTGGAGCACTTCGTCGAGGGTTTTTGCTGAGAGATAAAAGAGCTTGAGTATGTTTGAGCGTTGTGTTTCTGATAAGCTTTAGATGATCTCGAATATGTCTTTGAGCTGGTATATATAGCTTGGGTCACTATAAATGTGCATTTAATGTCCCAATGTCTGCATGTTGAATGATCTTGATGATGCTTTTCCGTTTCGATCGTTGTCCATAAATGTGCAGTAACCTATAATAAAGAATCACAACATAAACGTACGTTTGGCAATAAACAAGTCATAATCGTTAGTTGCGTTACAGAGATCGTGAGATATTCGACCGTCAAAAGATTTCTCGGTCGTGGTCGTAAGGAACTTACGACCATTATCATAAGTGACGACCAGGGTCGTCGATGTGTGTGGTCTTCAGGACCTTATCTTAATACAAGGGTGGTCTTAAGATTGTAGACGTTTGGTTTCTTGCGTCGATCATTTTACCCAAACAGTTTGCCCCTAAATTTTGAAAATTAGGCGGCAAGTCAACTTTTCGAATTTTATAACTGGATTCGACATGTGTCGACTTTGAGTAAACGAATTGGTTCCTAAAAAACCGAAGCGATTTGTGTGGGAAGCTTCCATCTATTTAACGGTTGTGACGTCATGACGACGTGGGGCGCGTGTGATGTCTGGCGTAAGACAGTTGTCGTCCATTCGTAGAGGAGGTCAAAGAGTCGATGATAGGTGTCGATCATCTGATAGCTCGACCTGTCACCAAATCACGTATAAATAGCATGGATCGGCCAAATCCTTTCCTTTTTACGCGATTAAGTTTTTAGAAAGAGAGATCTTCCCGAATCCTTTCCAAAACCCTGCAAAAAACCGAAAATCGTTGCCATTGTTAGTTCGAGGTTAGAGTTCCATTTAAGGTACGATATTCATACCCCTCTTTTATGCGTTTTAAGACTTTAGCTAGGAATCCTAGGAAAAACTGGGACACCTTTGAGTTTTACGTCGCCTCAGTTGCTGATCCTGATTTCACGATGTCATCAGACCCCATTAGCACCATCATTGAAGATGAAGAGCTCAACGCTTTCAGACTCCTAGCCAAAGAGCCTAGGGAGGTTCAAATAAGTACTTCGACTCTTTTGAGGCCCGAGCATTGCCCGAGCAGGTACTTTGTCTTGTACGAGTACCCGTTCAAAATCAGATTTTCGTGGCCTTTCTCGCCACTGTCGAGATCATTTCTAACGATCTTCGACTTGTCGTCGGGGCAGATGATGCCCCAATTATGGCGTATCGTTCAAGTTATTGAACGACAGACATCTGAATGGGCGTCGCCATTCAATGTCAATGACCTCTTCTTGGCCTACACAATTAAGGCAGAGGTGAATCACAGGTACAACTTCTACTCAAAATATAGAGGGGTCCATAACTTGGTTCAAGCGACTGCGGTCAACGACCGTAAGTGGAAGACGCGATACGTCTTTGGTCGCATAGCATCGCTTGGCGACGATGATCAGTGGATCACCAATGGGTGGAACACTAAGGGTAAGTCTTTTTCATATGTGATCGTTAGTGTTTTAGCGTTTGTCGCCAGTCCTAACATTTTGTGTTTTTATTTTTTGTAGATATCGACTTTTCTTCTTATGCTCCTTCTCCTGATTTGTCGGAGAAGATCGAGAGGTTCCTCGAATACAGCATCAAGGATCGCTCGTTTTTCACTAGGTTCTTTGCGGACGAAGACGACGACGTAGAGTACCTCGATACGTCTATCGCCGAGCCATTTGAAGAGAAGGAAGAATCTAACGAGGAGATTCCAAAGGGCGTAATGATGGGTAAGTTTCCCTTTTAGTTGTAGGGTCTAGTATGAGACGTCACTTGTTTGGGTAAAGTTCACAAGTCACAATCGACGCAATAAGTCCAAACGTCTCCAATCTTAAGACCACTCTTGTATTAAGATAAGGTCCTGAAGACCACACATATCGGCGACCCTGGTCTTCAATTTGAGTGATGGTCGTAAGCTTCCTACGACCACGACCTAGAATCTCTTGATAGACCTATATCTTACGACCTTTACTAATGATTATGGCTCATTTATTATCAATGATCGTTATCTTTTATGACTCATCATTGCAGGTTTAATGCACATTTATGGACAAACGGTCATAACGGACAAGCATCATCAAGAGCAACCATTGTCAGGACCGTTTGGAGCATTCAATGCGCATTTATGACACCCGAAGCTATATATACAAGCTCGAAGAACCATTCGAGACATCTGAAATATATCGGATTCACAACGCTCAAGCATACTTAAAGCTCACTTCTCTCAGTCAAGAACTCTCGACGAAGTGCTACACTTCATGACACATTCAACAATCTTACGATCTGATTACTTTTATTTGTAATATCATTAATTGTACTGTTAATTGCTCCTTCTAAAGGACGACGTCCCTATTTGACGTCCATAGTGCACTTGACGATCTCTGCTATCGTCCGCGGTTTTTACCCTCGATGGGGTTTTCCGCGTCACCAAATTCCTTGTGTTATTTCTTTATTTCTCTTTGATCAAACAATTTGTCGCTTGATTCTTACTATAGTTGTTAAAGCTCCACACCGACCTTAGATCTTCCTTTGGATGATTTTTGGCATTAACAGTTTGGCGCCCACCGTAGGGCCCCAACTAGAGTAAATCTACGACAGAAAGTGCGTCCTACTAACGATTTATGTCCAAGTTTCTTTGATTGACAGGATCATGGCAGGACAAGGAACTCAATATCACGTTATTGCTCAAATGCGCATGGAATTGGACGCTGCCAACAAATGTATCGATGTTCTAAACGAACAAAATCGCAAGGCAACTGAAGAATTCGCATCTCTAAGGAATCAGAACGTGAAAATCAATTCGAACCTCAATCCGGTCTGAGACCGCCTTTTAACATGTCTTTTGCAGGTTTTCAACCTCCACTGCCAGAGAATTTCGAAGACGTTTGAGCCAGGACATTAGTATATATATGATTCGAAGATGACATAACATTTCAATGCAAGCATTCTGGTGACGAGAAACCATTAAGTGTCAAGAAGCCTGACTTCAAAACACGATCGACCTCCAAGATTGAATCCTCAAATCAAATATCGAACGTAAGGTTCGACAAGAAAAAGAACGTCTTGACGACAAAGTTTCCTAAAATCTCAAGGGAACATATGTATTCAAGGGAACATCTAAAGAGGTGGTTGAAGCTCTAAAGAATGCCCAAACCAACATCAAATGGCCTCCAAAGAATGAAAGAGACGACGCTAAGAAAGACAAAATCCAAATGGTGTGACTTTCATAGCGACCATGGCCACGTGACGGACGATTGCATCGCCTTACGACGAGACTTGGCTTGGCTCGTACCAAAAGGCCACCTGCAAGATTTGTTTGGCACAAATGTACGACCAACTTTGCCCGAACATGCAAAGGTCGTTAATTGCGTGACTGGAGGTTCCGGCATCTATGGATTAACCTACTCGGCAGCTAAGCGACATGCTAGTCGAGGACTGATAAGTATCAATTTTATACATTTTACGTCAAAATGACCCTATGATTAGTGTTAATTGGTTGCTTAAAGTACCCCTATTAATTTGAGTTTAGTATTTTGTTTTTTTTACATTTAAAAAAAAAAACAAAGCCTTTTTTATTATTGCTTTTAAAAAAATGATAGTAAATAAAATACTTATAGGTTACTGTTTATTCGTGGGCTACATAATTGAAAAGAAAGTAAACCCAATTTTAAATTGGATTCTTGTTTGTAGCCTACAGGTGCCTCAAGCCTAAACAAAACCCAAATTGTGTATGTGATAGATCGAGCAAAAATTCAGACACAGTGGCTCCGTCATCTTCTTCACGCGGCTTTTGCAGCGGCCAAACCCGCAACCTTTCCCGCGTCGGCCACTGTTTCTCGATGTTTCCGATGCCGCGCAAGTTTTTGAGCGACCCAAACCACGCCGTTAGCCGCGTCGGGCACTGTTTGATGTCCAAAATTAATCGGGCGGGTTTTTACGCGGGTCTAACCCATGCCCCACGTCGCGTCGGACAGAAATCGGTTGTAAGATTTTATAATTCTAGATATGAGTAGCTAAAATTTTAAATTCTAGCAATGGGTATGTGATTGATTTTGAATTTGGATTTGTGGATATTACATTGATCGATTACATCATTTGAAGTTATTTATGTAATTTTAGAGTTTAATCTTTATCGTTTTGAGTTGGATATTTTGAGTAGGATCCCTTAATTTATTCGATTCAATTTCGAATTGCTAGATGAACCGACAAATCCGTAATTGTTTTTCGGTTTGTCAAAGTAGCCCATAACACACTATTGGCATTTGTGTTTATTCTTGATGTTGTGAAATTGCATAATCTAACTTAAACGATCGGCGCTCGATTGTTGGTTAGTCTTGGCGATCGTTTAATCTTAATGCGATTAGCAATCGAATTCTAAGTCCGTGACTAGGTTCAATTAGCTAATTAGAGATTAGTTGTAGAGTGTTCAAGGCTAGTCATGTTTTTGCACGAACGAGGCATCGACGCGTGTTGATGTTCTAGCCAACTTGACTTCTTTTGAGAAAATCGTTTAAATGAGTCGATAATACACAATCCGAAGGATTAGTCGATTGATGCTCATTGCTAGGCCTCTTTTATTATCGTTTAACGTTCTTAATTAAATTTTCATGCTTAGGGGTTGTTTGACAGTTGCTGAATGGTTTGGTGCAGAATGATTAAGGGGTCAGAATGATTAAGAGGTTCTTATGATATAGTGCAATATGAAATATGGTGGTTTGGTAATTATTCAGAATGAATTCAGGGTGCTTAATGGTTAAGGGAGACACAGGATACAAAATGATTCAGAGGGTTTTGGAACCATTAAGAGGCAACCTTTTTTTCTGCCAAACAGGATTCACCTAATGATTCAGAGGTTGCCTCTTAATGGAACCATTAAGAGGTAAACAAACAACCCCTTAGTCTAATTATAAATTATCCACCCCTTTTATAATTACAATATTTTCAGTGAGTTTGCACGCGAATTCGTCTTGGATTTACGGTTAACACCGAGTCCCTGAGGAGATGACCCTACTTACCATTGTCACAATTTTTTGTGGTTTAGCGGTAATAGGATTTAATTATAAATTTTATTAATTGCCGGACTCGACACCCGTCAAAATTTTGGCGCTGTTGACGGGGACTCAACAAGATTTAATTGTTTATGCCAAGATATTATCGTGCAGGTTCACCTCTACCTATAGATCTCGAGATCGAGAAAACCGCTAAGAAGTTAAGGAAGCAAGCTAAGCTTCGAAAGAAGCAAGGTGAGTCGACTTCTTCACCGGTGGTTAACATTTGGAAAGACGTTGAGTTGTCTACCGATTCAAGAAGCGATAAGGAGGAAGTTCATTTTGAAGAAGAGAAACCTCATCCGGTAAAAGAGGAACCGGTCACTGAGATCGAAGAAGAAGAATAAGAGGGAATGGAAAATCCCGAGCGCACTTTGAGGGAATAGGCAGTACCCAACGTTGACGAGCAACCCCGCTGCATCACATATCCGGCCGAAGAGGTAAGTGCCGAACTCAAGACTGGTTTAATTCACTTACTTCCTCGTTTCCATGGTTTAGCTAATGAATATCCGTATAAGCATATGACCGAGTTCCACATGGTATGCTTGGGAATGAAGTCGCACAACACGACCGTTGAGAATCTCAAGCTAAAGGCGTTCTCGTTCTCCCTAGTTGACGCGGTTAGGGAATGACTTTTCTATCTACCGCCGGGTTCTATCACCACATGGCCACAAATGGCGAGAGCTTTCCTGGACAAGTTCTTCCCCGCATCCAAAGTCGCTGGTCTTAGGAGGGATATATGCAGGATCAAGCAGAAGGACATGGAGTCACTCTACGAGTATTGGGAGCGCTTCAAGCGCCTTTGTGTAAGTTGTCCTCAACACAGTATTTCTGAGCAGTTATTAATTCAATATTTTTATGAAGGTTTGCTACCGATGGAGAGGAAGATGATGGATGCCGCAAGCGGTGGAGCGATTGTGAACAAACCGTCAACTCAAGCTAGGACCCTGATAGATACCTTGGCAGAAAACTCCAATAAATTTGGAGCTAGGAGTGACGTTGGTCGAGGAGCTAGTGAGGTACATGTTAAATCCCTAGAAACTAAGATAACTGATTTAACTAACCTTGTGAAACAACTTGCTATGGGGAATGTGTCTCAAGTGAAGGCATGTGGATTTTGCTCATCGGTAGCACATCCAACCGATGCATGCCCTCTCCATGAAGAAGAAGAGCAAGTCAATGCCATAGGTGGTGGTAATTTCCAGCACTCACACAACCGGTCTCCTGATCCTTTCTCGAGCACATACAACCCCGATTGGAGACAACATCCGAATTTGAGCTATGCTACAAAGCAAAGACAAAGTCAAGGTCCACAGTTTCAGCAAAGAGCCCCATTTCAGCAGTTCCAACAAGCTCAACAGTTTCAAGCACCACCCGGTTTTCAGTCGCAACACCAACCGAAGGTACCATTTCAACCGGGTGCCCAACAGCAACATCAAGGGCCATCTCAAGCTCCTAGTAGCTCAGGTATGTCATTAGAAGATGTGGTTAAGTCTTTGGCTGCTAACATGGCTAAATTTCAGCAGGATACTCAAGCAAGTATACAAGACCTTCAGGACAACATTGGCCAATTGGTGAACAAAGGAAAATTGCCTTCTCAAACGGAGACCAATCCGAAGGCCAACGTGAATGCCATCACTTTGAGAAATGGAAAAGATCTCAAAGATAGTGTCAACAAGAAGAAGATGAAGGTTCATGATGAAGAAGAAGAGTAAGAGGTCAAGGCATCTAGTTCGGGTGAAAAGGATGTCAAAGATGAGGATACAAAGAAGTCACCCGAAGTGATAGTTCAAGAACCGCCATTCCCGAGTCGATTCGAGAAGACTAAGCAGGAAAGTGAAGAGAAAGAGATACTAGACATGTTTCGCAAAGTTCAGATAAACATTCCTCGTTTAGATGCCATTAAGCAAGTGCCTTGATATACTAAATTTCTTAAGGAGCTTTGCACTAATAAAAGGAAGTTGAAAGGAAATGAAAAGATAAGTATGAGTCAAAACGTATTCGCTGTTTTACAAAAGCGGTTACCACCAAAGTGTAATGACCCGAGCATGTTTACCATACCTTGTAAGGTAGGCAATGTCTCGGCTAATCAAGCCATGTTAGACTTGGGGGCATCAATCAATGTTATGCCATATGCCATTTACTCATATTTGGATGTAGGCCCCCTAAACCCAACTGGTGTGGTAATCCAACTAGCGGATAGGTCCACCGTCTATCCTAAAGGGGCGTTAGAGGATGTACTCGTTCAAGTGAACGAGTTGGTCTTCCCGACGGATTTTTATGTTATAGATATGGAAGAGGATAATACCTCTAAGGCTGGAATGATATTTCTAGGTAGACCATTTTTGAAAACCTCTAAGACCAAGATAGACGTTCATGATGGCAATTTGACTATGGAATTTGATGGTGAGATAATTAAGTTCAATATATATGATGCCATGCGATATCCTAGTGACGTTTCCTCTCTATGTTTTGTTGATATTATTGATTCATTATCGGATACTATGTATGATCTATCTAATGGTGATGTTTTAGAAGTGATTTTAGACAGGGACTTGCCAAATGGGAGCTTAAAAAGGCTCGTTTATGAGTATAATCTTGATGACGACTATGTTGAGTTAGTGTCTTGGATGGAGAAAGGACGAACACAAGGTATGAGGTCTCTAAAATAGATTTGCCTTTATCTCATACTAGACTTCTACCTTATATTGAACAGTCACCCAAGTTAGAGTTTAGGACGTTGCCGAATCATCTAAAGTACGCCTATTTGGGAGATAAAGAGACCCTTCCCGTGATCATATCCGCTACTTTGTCGCCCAAGGAGGAAGGGGAGCTTGTTGGAGTTTTGAAAGAGCACAAGAGAGCGATCGGATGGACTATTGACGATATCAAGGGTCTTAGTCCTTCACTATGTCAGCACAAGATCCTACTAGAAGATGATTACAAGCCTTTCCGAGAGGCGCAACGAAGCTTGAACCCACCTATGATGGAAGTGGTAAATAAGGATATTTTGAATCTTTTAGATGCCGATATGATCTACCCAATCTCCGACAGTAAGTAGGTAAGCCCGGTCCAGGTAGTCCCTAAGAAAACTTCATTATTGTGGTAGAGAATGTCGAAGGTGAGTTAGTGCCCACCCATGTTCAAAACGTGTGGAGAGTTTGTATTGATTATCGTAAACTTAATGCATCAACTAGGAAAGATCATTTTCCTTTACCCTTTATAGACCAAATGTTAGAAAGATTAGATGGTCGTACTCACTATTGTTTTCTGGATGGTTATTCAGGTTTCCATCAGATTCAGGTGGCAAGAGAAGACCAAAAGAAGACTACATTTACTTGCCCCTTCGGTACATTCGCATACCGAAGGATGCCTTTTGGTCTTTGTAACGCACCGACGACATTCCAACGATGTATGGTGAGTATCTTTTCTGATTATGTTGAGAACATCATCGAAGTCTTTATGGATGACTTCACAGTCTATGGGGATTCGTTTACCTCATGCCTAGATAACTTGACTAAGATTTTGAAAAAGGTGCATTAAAACTAATTTGGTTTTAAATTATGAGAAATGTCACTTTATGGTAAATCAAGGCATTGTATTGGGTCATGTTATCTCGGAAAGTGGTATAGAGGTTGACAAGGCAAAGGTCGATGTCATAAAATCCTTGCCTTACCCCTCGAGTGTTAGAGGTCCGTTCTTTTCTTGGTCACGCAGGTTTCTACCGGCGTTTCATCAAAGACTTTTCTAAGATCACTCTACCCCTATGTGAGCTCCTACAAAAAGAGGTAGACTTTGACTTCAATGAGGTATGTTAGAGTTCATTTGATTTGTGGAAAGATATGCTTACTTTTGCCCCTATCATCCAACCGCCTAATTGGCAATTGCCATTTGAGATCATGTGTGATGCTAGCAATCATACAGTTGGAGCAGTATTAGGACAGAAAGACGGTAAGAACTCTCATGTTATTTACTATGCATCATGATCACTTGATAGTGCACAATGCAACTACTCGACCACTGAGAAAGAGTTGCTAGTGGTTGTTTTTGCTTTGGAAAAGTTTAGATCTTATCTACTTGCACTAAAGTGATTGTCTTTTCAGATCATGTTTCATTGAAGTACTTTGCAAAAAGAAAGATGCTAAGCCGCGACTTATCCGATGGATTCTCTTGCTCCAAGAGTTCAATTTGGAGATACGGGACAAAAGCGAAGCTGATAATTTAGTAGCGGACCACCTTAGCCGACTTGTTTTGGATGGAGAATCGATCCCACTCATTGATGAGTTTCCTGACGAGCATCTTTTCTCCATCTCGGGAGAATACCCCTAGTATACCGACATCGTGAACTATTTGTTCTCTAAGACCTTTCCAGGTGAGTTATCTAAATCCGAGAGAGAAAAAATAAAGAGAGAGGCTCGTCTATATATTTGGGACGAGCCATATTTGTGGAAACATTGTCCGGACCAAGTGATTTGGCATTGTGTGCCCCAAGATGAGTTTCAATCCGATTTACGATTTTGTCACTCTCATGCTTGCGGGGGCCACTTTGGCCATAAACGGACATACCGGAAGGTCCTCGAGTGTGGTTTATTTTGGCCATCCCTTATGCGGGATAGTTATTTATTTTTTAAAAGATGTCATATGATGGGAACTATTAGTTCCCGGAATCAAATGCCCCAAACCCCTATGCTTATTTGTGAGATTTTTGATGTTTGGGGCATGGATTTTATGGGGCCCCTTCCCGCATCTTGTGGTAACCTCTATATTATTTTGGCCGTTGACTATGTCTCAAAATGGGTTGAGGCAAAGGCCACTCGGACTGATGACTCTCGTGTAGTTGCAGATTTTGTCAAATCTCACATATTTTCCAGGTTCGTGACACCGAAGGCCATCATTAGTGATCGAGGCACCCACTTTTGCAACAAGGTCATTGGCGCTCTTTTCAAGAAGTACGGGGTTATCCACCGCATCTCCACCGCCTAGGCGCCTACCACCCACAGTCTAACAGACAAGCAGAGTTGTCCAATAGAGAGATCAAATCGATTTTGGAGAATACTGTGAATCCCAACCAGAAAGATTGGATTTTAAGGCTCAATGATGCCTTGTGGGCTAATCGTTGGGTCTACAAGACGCCAATAGGTATGTCACCTTTCCGCTTGGTGTACGGTAAGCCTTGCCACCTTCCGGTGGAGTTGGAGCATAAGGCTTATTGGGCGGTGAAGAAGTGTAATATGGATTTGGACGAAGCGGGATCACATAGGAAGCTTCAAATTCAAGAATTATAGGAGATAAGGAATGATGCCTACGAGAATGCTCACATTTACAAGGAGAAAACAAAAGCATTCCATGACTCGCGCATATCACGTAAGTCTTTCACTAAAGGTCAGAAAGTTCTCCTTTATCACTCTAGATTGAAATTATTTCCCGGCAAGTTAAGGTCCAGATGGATATGACCTTTTGTTGTTCTAACTATTTTTGAGTATGGTGCAGTCGAGATCCAAAGTCAATCTACAGGGCAAATCTTCAAAGTTAATGGCCATAGACTGAAGACGTTTTATGAGGACTTTGATGGAGGGGACTTAGAGAGGGTAGCCTTGGACATGCCAAGCTACACAGATTGAACTGAGTATGGTCTAGCCAAAGACTTAAAAGAAAAGCATTGCGTGGGAGGCAACCCACGTATTTCAATTTCTTGTTTTTATTGCTTTTTGTTAGTTTGTTTGTTTTCGTTAGAATCTCCAATTTCACTCCTAGTCTTATCTGTGTTCTCGTGCTCTCAGGATCCACCCGGATATTGGAAACTCATATGGACGTACCCATCTTCACGGATTCTACCATTGGGAGGTCGCTCACCAAATCAGGGGAGTTTTCTGTTTTCCCTCTTCTTTGCATGCTTAGAGTGTCCTCTACATATTGAATACATTGAGGACAACGTATGAATTAAGTATGGGGGTGTGGGTTATTTGCATGATTTGGGGTTGTTTGGGCGTATAAATGCTTTTAGGGGGGGTACTTTTTTGCAAATTTTGTGCATAAATGTAGGTCGTAGTCCTTTCTGAAAACGTGTTAGCATGCTTTTTATAGGTTAAATTGTTGATGATGATGAGTTTGGATGCATGTATAGCATGATTGAGTTTGATTGATAGCACTTAGAGTATATTAGTGGTAGTGTATCGGTCAAAGTTAGACTATTGCTAATCTCTTAAACTAGTTTTAACACCGTGAGACTTTGAGCCAATTAGACTAAACATTTCACTTTAGTGTCAAATTTCATTTCTTATGTGTATACGTCATGCCTAGTCATGTATTTCTAGAACTTGATTTGTTTCTCCTTAAGATTACATGATATTAACATGCTAATAAACATGATAAAGGCCATCATTTGATCATTTTTATGTTAACCCATTAGCCTTAAGCCTACCCTTTATGTTGTACTTATCCTTTTTGCACACTACTTTGAGCCTTAGCCTATTTCCTTTGCCAGCCACGTCATAAACCAATCCAAACACGACCCACCCGACCAATCACCAATTGAGTAGTCTCGGTATCCCCATATGCTCAAAAGCGAAATATATATGTTGAAAAAAAAAGAAAAAAACGGGAGAAAAAACTCAAAAAGAAAAAAAATATATGAGAAAATAAGTCGTCAAGAAAAGAAAGAAAAAGAAAAAAAATTCAAAAAAAAAAGTAACACGACAAAAGTCGATGATAAGTTTAAATATTCGTGTTTCATTTCTATTTCTTATCATCCAATGGGAATGCGTTTAAAGAATGTATATCGAGATCCAATGTGCTAAAAATGTCAAGTTAGTTAACCGGTTTCTCCATTGGTATACGGTCTTTAGCCACTCTTCCCAAAATGTATTCCTACCTTACCCAAAGCCTTGGTTTACATTACACCAATAAAAGCCCTTTTGATTTATATGCCTGTATTTTATCCTAGTAGTGGAGGGTGAGAGACATTTCAAGCTTATGGTAAGTACATACTAGCGTATTGACGATTGAGCGATACACTTTTACCCCAAGGAGTGAATTGAGTGTTGTTTTGATTTCCTATTCGTGAGAGTTCTCGTGATTAGCTTGTGTCTATTTGATTTCGTGTGTGCCCACTTTTCAATGCTTTGCTGCAAATCTCGAACTCATGATGTGCTATACGTGTTGATATTCTTATTTGATTCATTTTTATAACAACGTGCTAACTTAAGTCATTGTCGGGACGGACAATGATCTAAGTGTGGGGGAATTTGATAAGTATCAATTTTATACATTTTTACGTCAAAATACCCTATGGTTAGTGTTAATTGGTTGCTTAAAGTACCCCTATTAATTTGAGTTTAGTATTTTGTTTTTTTTACATTTAAAAAAAGAGAAAACAAAGCCTTTTTTATTATTGGTTAAAAAATGATAATAAATAAAATACTTATAGGTTATTGTTTATTCGTGGGCTACATAATTGAAAAGAAAGTAAGCCCAATTTTAAATTGGATTCTTGTTTTTAGCCTGCAGGTGCCTCAAGCCCAAACAAAACCCAAATTGTGTATGTGATGGATCGATCAAAAATTCAGACACAGCAGCTCCGTCGTCTTCTTCACGCGGCTTTTGCAGCGGCCAAACCCACAACCTTTCCCGCACCGGCCACTGTTTCTCGATGTTTCCGACGCCACGTGAGTTTTCGAGCGACCTAAACTGCGCTGTTAGACGCGTCGGGCACTGTTTGATGTCCAAAATCAACCGAGGGGGTTTTCATGCGGGTCTAACCCGCGCCCCAAGTCGCATCGAACAGAAATCAAGCAACCACGTTCGTTTTGGGCGGTTTTCTTCCATGGGATATAAAAGGGGTTCAATAATTGTTAAAAGGGGACGATTTTTCAGGGGAGAAAAGTCGATTTATCAAATAACACAAGGAGGTGACAAATTTCTAGATTTGTGGGTCGATTTTGGAGTATTTTTCTAGGGTTCTTCGTCGATTTCTACAATTCAATCAGTTGTAAGTTTTTATAATTCTAGATATGAGTAGCTAAAATTTTAAATTCTAGCAATGGGTATGTGATTGATTTTGAATTTGGATTTGTGGAGATTACATTGATCGATTACATCATTTGAAGTTATTTATGTAATTTTAGAATTTAATGTTTATCGTTTTGAGTTGGGTATTTTGAGTAGGATCCCTTAATTTATTCGATTCAATTTCGAATTGCTAGTGAACCGGAAAATCCGTAATTGTTTTTCGGTTTGTCAAAGTAGCACATAACACACGATTGAGATTTGTGTTGATTCTTGATGTTGTGAAATTGCATAATCTAACTTAAACCATCGGCGCTCGATTGTTGTTTAATCTTAATGCGATTAGCAATCGAACTCTAAATCTGTGACTAGGTTCAATTAGCTAATTAGAGATTAGTTGTAGAGTGTTCAAGGCTAGTCATGTTTTTGCACGAACGAGGCATCGATGCGTGTTGATGTTCTAGCCAACTTGACTTCTTTTGAGAAAATCGTTTAAATGAGTCGATGATACACAATTCGAAGGATTAGTCGATTGATGCTCATTGCTAGGCCTCTTTTATTATCGTTTAACGTTCTTAATTAAATTTTCATGCTTATTCTAATTATAAATCATCCAACCCCTTTTATATTTACAATATTTTCAGTGAGTTTGCACGCGAATTCGTCTTGGATTTACGGTTAACACTGAGTCCCTGAGGAGACGACCCTACTTACCATTGTCACAATTTGTTGTGGTTTAGCGGTAATAGGCTTTAATTATAAATTTTATTATTTGCCGGACTCGACACCCGTCAAGGACATGAAGAACTTCCTGTCTCACGATCGTCACGACCAAAACACAAGCTGGAGTTGGAAGCCATGCCCATCACTTTCGATCAGGAGGATCTCGGCGTGCAATGGCAGAAACATCACGATGGCCTGATCATTCAGCTTACAATTGGAAATTGCTTGACCAAGAGGATCCTGGTCGACGGAGGTAGTTATCCTTAGCACAATCAAGGCTATGGGAATTGACAAGTCAGAAATCGTACGACGTTCGACTGTCCTTGTGGGCTTCAATGGCGACATGGCTAACACCATCGGGGAAATCATTCTCCTAGTATTCGCTAAAGGGGTCAACAAGCAGACCAAGTTCAATGTCATTGAATGCTCGTCAGCATACAACGTTATCCTAGGGCACCTTGGATTCACGACATGAAGGTTGTGCCCTCGACATATCATCAGATAGTCAAGTTTGCAACAGCTTGGGGCATCCAGGAAGTCAAGAGTGAGCAAAAGATTGCTCGCGAGTGCTATAAAGTTTTGATGAAGCCTATAAAGCAAAACATCTAGCAGTTACAGAACCAGGAAGATCCTGAAACTGTTGACGACTGTCGACTAGAAGAAGTCGTCCTGGATCAGGGGAAACCTGACATAGTAGTTTACATCGGTACGTCTCTCGACCCTTCCTTAAATAAATCGCTAATTTCTTTCTTACAGGAATATGCCGATTGTTTCACTTGGACGCATGAAGACATGGTTGACATCGACCCGAAGGTCATCTCTCATCGACTCAACGTCAATCCTTCGTTTAAACCTATTAAACAGAAGTGTCGTAAGTTCGCTCCAGAACGCAACAAAGTAATCAACGACGAAGTTGATAACTTGCTCAAGATAGGAAAGATCAAGGAAGTGAAATATCTTGGCTGGCTGGCCAACGTCGTAGTCGTGCAAAAGAAAAACAGAAAGTGGAGGGTCTGCATAGACTTCACAGATCTTAACAAGGCATGTCCTAAAGACCATTACCATTACCCCACATTGATGCCATGGTCGACGCAACTGCTGGTCACGAGCTACTCACATTCATGGATGCATATTCAGGATATAATCAAATCCTGATGCATCGTGACGATCAAGAGAAGACAACATTCATGATAGACAAAGGGATCTACTGTTATAAGGTCATGCCTTTTGGTCTTAAGAATGCAGGATCAACATACCAACGACTGGTCAACAAGATGTTCAAAGAGTGTCTTGGCGACACTACAGAAGTATACATCGACGACATGTTGGTCAAATCAAAATAGGCAATCGACGATCACTTGGGGCAGTTGTTCGATATTCTCAAAAAGTATCACATGAAGCTCAATCAAACAAAATGCTCATTCGAAGTGACTGCAGGAAAGTTCTTAGGATACATGGTCACCCGTTGAGGGATCGAGGCCAATCCCGACCAAATAAAGGCAATCATGGACATTAAGTCCCCACGTAACCTTAAAGAAGTCCAACGACTTACTGGACGAGTTGCGGCGTTAAACAGGTTTATCTCTCGATCTTCAGATAAATGATACTTATCCTACAATGTCTTGAGAAAAAATAGGGGCTTCAAATGGACGAACGACCATGAGAACGCGCTCCAAGAGATTATGAAGTATATGGCGTCTCCACCCCTGCTGTCAAAACCTGAGGATCACGAGGTCCTCCAGCTTTATCTAGCCGTCAGCTCAAACGCTGTAAGTGCCGTTTTACCTGAGAAGATGAAAAACAACAACATCCAATCTATTACGTAAGTAAATCACTTCTCGACGCCGAAACCAGGTATTCCTCTATGGAAAAAAATTTGTTAGCTTTAATAACAGCGACAAAAAAGTTACGTCATTACTTCGAATCACATCTTATAACTGTCGTGACTAACTTTCTTCTTAAGTCTGTCTTGAGGAAACCTGAGTTGATAGGTCGACTAGCAAAGTGGAGTATCTACCTTAGTAGTTACGACATTGAATACAAACCAGGACCGCAATAAAATCGCAAGCATTGGTCGTCTTCGTCGCAGACTTCAACCCAGAATTAGATGTACCGACGGAACCTGTGGCAACTCTCAATGATTCAATCTGGACTTTACATGTCGATGGATCATCCAACGTCCGGGGGGCAGGTCTTGGCGTCGTCCTCAAGTCGCCACAGGAGGGCAAGATGGTGTACTTCATACGATGCAATTTTAGGGCTACAAACAATGAAGCTGAATACGAAGCTTTGATCACAGGAATGAATATGGTTCAAGACCTGGGGTCAACAATACTTCACGTCAAAAGCGATTCACTCCTAGTTGCGAACAGAATGAAAGGGGAATTTGAAGCTAAAGACTCTAAAATGACGAATTATCTTAAAATATCCAAAGCCAAGATCAAAGAATTTCAAGAGTTATCTATTTCACAGATCCCGAGGGATCAAAATACTTAAGCTGACGCATTAGCTAACCTTGGGTCGCCACTTGGACAGAACCCATTTGACGTTGTCCCGATAATTCATCTGGCAACACCGTCCATCGAAAACAAAAACGACGTCCAAATAATTGAAGAGGAAGACAACTGGTCGAGCGATATCAATTGATTTCTAACAAATGACCAACTTCCTGAAGACAAAATGGAAGCCCGAAAAATCAGATTTAAGGCATCTAGATACATTATGATTAGAGGACAACTTTACAGACGATCGTCGACAGGACTAAATCTACGATATGTTACCAATAAAAATCAAATCGAAAGCATTTTGCAAGAAATGCACGATGGAGAATGCAATAACCACTCGACGGTCATAACCTAGCAAATCGTATCTCTCGATAAGGGTACTATTGGTCGACCTTACGACAAGACACCACAAGGTACGTCGAAAGTTGCGACGCATGTCGGCGACACTCAAGTATTCCTCATAAACCCTCCGAACCTTTACACTCGACTTTAACTCCAAGGTCTTTTATGCGATGGAGAATGGATATTGTCGGTAAGTTACCTCCGGCCCCTGGGCAAAAGGTATTCCTACTAGTCCTTACGGATTATTTTTTCAAATGGATAGAAGCTGCTGCCTTTTCCCAAATTTGGGGTAAATAGGTCATCTCTTTTATCCAGATTAACATTATCTGCAGGTTCGGGATCCCATCCGAAATCATATGTGACAACGGATCACAATTCATAAGCAATAGAAATCAACAGTTCTGTGATGATCGTAATATCAAACTTACGACCTCAATACTTTGCGCTACCCTCAGTCGAATGGACTTGCCAAGTCAAACAACAAAGACGATTGTCAAAAATATCAAAAAGAGACTCAAAGAAGCTAAAGGCAAGTGGGTTGAAGAACTTCCGATAGTTGTTTGGGCCAATCGTACGATGCCTCGTACATCCACAGGACAAACCCCTTTCTCTCTAGTCTACGTTTGCGAAGCAGTCTTGCCTGTCGAGACATGAATTTTGACCTCGCGACACACGTCGGTCGATCGCAACTTGGTCAAACTAAGTTAAGACCTCGATGCATTGGAAGAACTAGGGGAGTCCACAACGATTAAAATAGCGTCTCAAAGACAAACGGTCGAACGAAACTTCAACAAGAATGTCAAGGCCAAGGTCTTCCAGGTACGCGACTACGTCCTACACGAGTGTTCCAAAACACTCAAGAGCCAAACGCAAGTAAGTTGTCCATAAAGTGGGAAGATCCTTATCGAATAACCGAGGTCGTTGGAAAAGGAGCGTATCGACTCTAACCCCTCGATAATCGGGATATCCCATGAAGCTGGAATACGGTACATTTAAAGAAGTATTTCTTTTAAATCTTTTTCCTTACGAATGTCTTTTCAAAAAGATTATTGACTTAAGCATTAGAGAGTCATTGGTCTAGCCAACAACCCCCTCTAATGTTGTTTCATCGTAGGATCAGTCGAACTTTCGACTTTATTTAAGGTTACACGATCACATCGCGACTGGGTCACACGATCTATAACCTATCATTGAAACCTTGCTTTGATCGCAAGTTCCTTAAACTCTATATTGGGTTTGATATTTATTTCTTGCCCTGTATGAAAGTCCTTCGACCTGAGAACGACCTAATCATTCGACATGTTTACTGCTTGCCTTGTTCACAAATCATATGGTTTGATTGATCGCCAGGTTTATTTGCGCCAGTCGCAAGTTCCTTATTAAATTATTAAACTTGCCCAGTCGTGAGCTCATTAACTTGTGCTTGATCATAATGTCATATGTTACTTATACATTACTTGTATACACGTAGGTGACGTCTTACGACTAGACCTTACTTATCTTTCATTTATCATGAATTACTTATACATTATATGTGTGAATCTTACTACAACTGAAGTTATGAAAAATTCATGACAAAAGTTTCCTTGCATTGATATTCAAAAAGGATTACAAAAATAGGCACACCCTCCAACGGTCGGCCAATTGAGAGAAAAAAAAGTAATAAAAGCTAAAAACTAAGGAGCCGGTTGCCCCTGCTGCTGTTGCTTCCGTTGAGCTGCACCTTCAGCTTTGCCACCTCTCGAAGCGTCGCCCTCGACCTCGGCCTCTTGTTCATCTTCTGAGTCGAGATCTCTCTCGACCCTGACAGATTGTAGGGAGAACTTCACTTCCTCCCCAACCGTTGCCATGGGGTTCTTCCCTCATCAAATGGCGTCACATAATGGCTGCACGAACCCGGAGTCGTGTGAACTCCTCAATGGACGTCACTTTCTCTTCAAGGTCGGCGACCTGTTGCTTGGTCATGACCATCTCCGTCCTAAGGGCCTCGACCTCTTTTTCATTCACGGTCGAAGTTGCCTTGGACGTCTTCAACTTCGCCTCCGCTGCGGACGCACGACCTAGGGCTCCCTCAGTCACTCTCGGAGCTCCTCTTTCTCATGATCCGCTTCCTCCATATGGTTGAAAGCGTCATCGAGACGAACGGAGTACTCCTCACGTTGGGCTTCGGCCGACTTAGCCTTCTCCTCCACCTCTATGGCTTTGGCAAAAACCTCCTTCTCCTTGGCCAAGGCGGTCGAGACTAACCTCCTCATGTTATCGAGACGTGTATTGAGACTAACCCCGCCTCGAGTGCCTACACAAAACGTACGACAAATGTTAGATCATACGATCAAAACAAAACAAGTGAAAAATTCAAGTAATTCTAGATTACTTACTGTTTGGGTAAAATTTCACAAGTCACGATCGATGCAATAAGACCAAATGTCTCCAATCTTAAGACCACTCTTGTATTAAGATAAGGTCCTGAAGACCACACATATCGGCGACCCTGGTCGTCACTTTGAGCGATGGTCGTAAGTTCCTACAACCATGACCTAGAATCTCTCGATAGACCTATATCTTATGACCTTTATTAATGATTATGGCTCATTTATTATCAACGATCGTTATCTTTTATGACTCATCATTGCAGGTTTAATGCACATTTATGGACAAACGGTCATAACGGACAAGCATTATCAAGAGCAGTCATTGTCAGAACCGTTGGAACATTCAATGCGCATTTATGACACCCGAAGATATATATATATATATATATATATATATATATATATATATAATCTCGAAGAACCATTAGAGACATCTAAAACATATTTGTTTCACAACGCTCAAGCATACTCAAAGCTCACTTCTCTCAGTCAAGAACTCTCGACAAAGTACTACACTTCATGACACATTCAACAATCTTACGATCTGATTACTTTTATTTGTAATATCGTTAATTGTACTGTTAATTGCTCCTTCAAAAGGACGACGTCCCTGTTTGACGTCCATAATGCACTTGACAATCTTTGCTATCCTCCGCGGTTTTTACCCTCGACGGGGTTTTCCGCTTCACCAAATTCCTTATGTTCTTTCTTTATTTATCTTTGGTCGAACAATTTGTCGCTTGATTCTTACTTTAGTTGTTAAAGCTCCACACTGACCTTAGATCTTCCTTTAGACGATTTTTGGCATTAACAGTTTGGCGCCTACCGTGAGGCCCCAGCTAGAGTAAATCCGCGACAGAAAGTGCGTCCTACTAAGATTTATGTGCAGGTTTCTTTGATTGACATGATCATGGCAGGACAAGGAACTCAAGATCACGTTATTGCACAAATGCGCATGGAATTGGACGTTGCCCGCAACTGTATCGATGTTCTAAACGAACAAAATCGCAAGGCAACTGAAGAATTTGCATCTCTGAGGAATCATAACGTGGAAAATCAATTCGAACCTCAATCCGATCCGAGAACGCCTTTTAACTTGTCTTTTACAGGTTTTCAACCTCCACCGCCAGAGAATTTCAAAGACGTTTGAGCCAGGACATTAGTATATATGCTAGTCGAAAATGACATAGCATTTCAATGCAAGCATTCTGGCGACGAGAAACCGTTAAGTGTCAAGAAGCCTGCCTTCAAGACACGATCGACCTCCAAGATCGAAAGCAAATATCGAACGTAGGGTTCGACAAGAAAATGAATGTCTCGATGACAAAGTTCCCTAAAATCTCATCATACGGATTCAAGTGAACATCAAAAGAGGTGGTCAAAGCCTTGAAAAACATTAGACGAACGTCAAGTGGTCGCCGAAGAGCGAAAAAATGACACCAAAAAAGATAAAACCAAGTGGTGCGACTTCCACAGGGATCATGGGCATGTGACGAATGATTGCATAGCCCGCAAATTGGCCTAGCATAGGCCAGTATCTAAGGGTCATCTTCAAGACTTGATGGGTACTAACGCACGACCAATAACTCCAAAACACACGAGCGTCGTCAATTGCTTAACCAAAAAGTCCGATATTTGCGGATTGACCTATTCCACAGCTAAAAAACATGCTCGTTGAGGTCCTAAGGAGATTCCAATATCACGATCGTCGAGACCAGAGCATGAAATAAAATTGGGATCCATGCCCATAACGTTTGACCAGGAAGACATCAATGCATGGAAAAAACATCATGATGGCCTAATCATCCAACTGACGATTGGGAATTGCTCAACCAAGAGAATCCTGATCGATGGAGGAAGTTCCGCGAACATCATAATCCTTAGCATGATTAAAAGCTATGGGGATTGATAAAGGGAGATCGTGCGACGTTCGATAGTCCTTGTAGGATTCAATGTTGAAATTGCTAACACCCTCGGGGAGATTACTCTTTCAGTGTTCAACGTACCAGCGACTGGTCAACAGGATGTTCAAAGAACATCTTGGCGATACAACGGAAGTTTACATCGATGATATGCTAGTCAAGTTGAAACAGGCGATCGATTATATCAGTCGCCTGAGGCAGTCGTTCGACATCCTCAGAAAGTATTATAGGAAGCTGAACCCGACAAAATGCTCCTTCGAAGTAAGAGCGGGAAAGTTCTTGGGATATATGGTCACCCGTTGGGGGATCGAGGCCAATCCCGACCAAATAAAGGCGATTATGGACATTATGTCCCCTCGCAACTTCAAAGAAATCCAATGACTAACTGGACGAGTCGCAACCTTAAACAGGTTCATCTCATGATCCTCAGACAAACGTCATTTATTTTATAAAATCTTGAGAAAAAATAGGGGCTTTGAGTGGACGGAAGACCATGAAAATGCTCTTCAAAATCTTAAAGAATACATGGCGTCGCCACCCCTGCTGTCAAAACCCAAGGATCATGAAGTCCTCCAGCTTTATCTAGATGTCGACTCAAATGTTGTAAGTGTCGTCCTAACTCGAGAGAACAAAAATCAACAACTCCTGATCTATTACTCTGTCTTAAAGAAACCTGAGTTTACAAGACGAATGGAAAAATGGAGTATCCACCTCAATAGTTACGACAACGAGTACAAACCCAGGACAACGATCAAATTGCAGGAACTGGCCGACTTCAGCCCAGAATTACACGAACAGACAGAACCTGTGGCAACTCTCGACGACGCAACTTGGACATTACACGTCGATGGATCATCCAACACCCGAGGGGCAGGTCATGGTGTCGTCCTCAAGTCTCCATAGGGGGGCAGGATAGTATATTCCATACGATGCAATTTTAAATCCATAAACAACGAAGCTGAGTACGAAGCGTTGATTGCAAGAATGAATATGGCTAACGACCTGGGGCAACAAAACTTCACGTTAGAAATGACTCCCTTCTCGTCGTGAACCAGATGAATGGATAATTCGCAGCAAAAGATTCTAAAATGACGACTTACCTCAAGGTGGCTAAATCAAAATCGAAAACATTTCAACATTTATCCAATATACAGATCCCGAGGGATCAAAACACCCAAGCAGACGCATTGGCTAATCTTGGATCAACACTCGAACAATCCCCATTTGACGTCGTTCCAATAATTCATCTGGAGACGTCTTCTGTTGAAAATGAAAAAGACATCCAAGCAATAGAACAGGAAGACAATTGGTCAAGTGATATTAGAATATTTCTAACAAACGACCAACTTCCTGAAGACAAAATGGAATCCCGAAAAATCAGATTTAAGGCATCCAGATACATTATGATTAGAGGACAACTCTACAGACGATCGTCGATAGGACTAAATCTACGATGTGTTACCAATAAAAATCAAATCCAAAGAATTTTGCAAGAAATGCACGATGGAGAATGCGGTAACCACTCAGGCGGTCATAGCCTAACAAATCGTATCTCTCGACAAGGATACTATTAGTCGACCTTACGACAAGACGCCACAAGGTACGTCGAAAATTGTGATGCATGTCAGCGACACTCAGGTATGTCTCATAAACCCTATGAACCTTTACACTCGATATTAACTCCATGGTCTTTTATGCGATGAATAATGGATATTGTCGGAAAGTTACCTCCGGCCCCTAGGCAAAAGGTATTCCTACTAGTCCTTACGAATGATTTTTTCAAATGGATAGAAGCTGCTTCCTTCTCCCAAATTCGGGATAAAAAGGTCATCTCTTTTTCCAGACTAACATTATCTACAGGTTCAGAATCCCATCCGAAATCATATGTGAACACGGATCACAATTCATAAGCAATAGAACTCAACATTTTTGTGATGATCGTAATATCAAACTTACGACCTCAACACCTTGCTACCCTCGGTCGAATGGACTTGTTGAGTCAAGCAGCAAAGACGATTGTCAACTCTATCAAAAAGAGACTCAAAGAAGCTAAAGGAAAGTGGGTTGAAGAACTACCGACAGTTCTTTAGGCCAATTGTACGACTCCTCGTACATCCACAGGACAAACCCCTTTCTCTCTAGTCTACGTTTACGAAGCAGTCTTGCCTGTCGAGACACGACTTCCGAACTCATGATACACATCGGTCGATCATAACTTGGTCAACCTAAGTTATGACCTCGACACATTGGAAGAACTAGGGGAGTCCACAACGATTAAAATAGCGTCTCAAAGACAAACGGTCGAACGACACTTCAACAAGAATGTCAAGGTCGAGGTCTTCCAGGTACGCGACTACGTCCTACGACGAGTATTCCAAAACACTCAAGAACCAAACGCAGGTAAGTTGTCCATCAAGTGGGAAGGTCCTTATCGGATAACCGAGGTCGTTGGAAAAGGAGCCTTTTCGACTCTAAACCCTCGATA
Source organism: Arctium lappa (assembly GCA_023525745.1). Lineage (NCBI taxonomy): Eukaryota > Viridiplantae > Streptophyta > Magnoliopsida > Asterales > Asteraceae > Arctium > Arctium lappa. The sequence continues at coordinate 15,951,262 of CM042064.1, forward strand.
ATCGGGATATCCCATGAAGCTGGAATGCGATACATTTAAAGAAGTATTTCTTTTAAATCTTTTTCCTTACGAATGTCTTTTCATAAAGATTGCCGACTTAAGCATTGAAGAGTCGTTGGTCTAGCCAACAACCACCCTCTGATGTTATTTCATCACAGGATCAGTCGAACTTTTGACTTTATTTAAGGTTACACGATCACATCGCGACCGAGTTGCACGCTCTATAACCTATCATTGAAACCTTGATTTGATTGCAAGTTCCTTAAACTCTATCTTGGGTTTGATATTTATTACTTACCCTCTATGCAAGTCCTTCGACCTGAGAACGATCTAATCGTTCGACATGTTTATTGCTTGCCTTGATCGCAAATCATATGGCTTGATTAATCGCTAGGTTTATTATTTGCGCCAGTCGCAAGTTCCTTATTAAATTATTAAACTTGCCCAGTCGTGAGCTCATTAACTTGTGCTTGATTATAATGTCGTATGTTACTTATACATTACTTGTATACACGAGGTGACGTCTTACGACTAGACCCTACTTATCTTTCATTTATTATGAATTACTTATACATTATATGTGTGAATCTTACGACAACTGAAGTTATGAAAAATTCATGACAAAATTTTCCTTGCATTGATATTTAAAAAGGATTACAAAAATAGGCACACCCTCCAACGGTCGCCTAATTGAGAAAACAAAAGTAATAAAAGCTAAAAACTAAGGAGCTGATTGCCCCTGCTCTTGCTGCTGCTATTGAGATGCACCTTCAGCTTTCCACCTCTCGGGGCGTCACCCTCAACCTCAGCCTCTTGTTCATCTTCAGAGTCGAGATCTCTCTCGACCCCAACAGATTATAAGAAGAACTTCACTTCCTCCCCAGCCGCTGCCATGGGGTCCTTCCCCATCAAGCCGCGTCGCATGATGGCCGCATGAACCCTGAGTCGTGTGAATGCCTCAATGGACGTCACTTTCTCTTCAAGGTCGACGACCTGTTGCTTGGTCACGACCTATCTCCGTCCTAAGGGCCTCAACCTCTTTTCTATTCACGGTAAAAGTTGCCTTGGACGTCTTCAAATCCTTCTCTGCCATGGACACACGCCCCAAGGCCACCCTCAATCGCTCCCAGAGCTCCTCTTTTTCACGATCCGCTTCCTCCAGATGGTTGAGAGCGTTGTCGTGACACATGGAGTACTCCTCACGTTGGGATTCGGTCGACTTAGCCTTCGCCTCCGCCTCTATGGCTTTGGCCAAATCCTCCTTCTTCTTGGCCAAGGAGGTCGGGACTAACCTCCTCATGTTATCGAGACGTGTATTGAGGACTAACCCCGCCTCGAGTGCCTGCACAAAACATATGACAAATGTTAGATTGTACAATCAAAACAAAACAAGTGAAAAATTCAAGTAATTCTAGATTACTTACTGTTTGGGTAAAATTTCACAAGTCACGATCGACGCAATAAGACCAAATGTCTCCAATCATAAGACCACTCTTTTATTAAGATAAGGTCCTGAAGACCACACATATCGGCGACCCTGGTCGTCACTTTGAGCAATGGTCGTAAGCTTCCTACAACCATGACCTAGAATCTCTCGATAGACCTATATCTTACGACCTTTACTAATGATTATGGCTCATTTATTATCAATGATCGTTATCTTTTACGAATCATCATTGTAGGTTTAATGCACATTTATGGACAAATGGTCATAATGGACAAGCATCATCAAGAGAAATCATTGTCAGGACCGTTAGAGCATTCAATGCGCATTTATGACACCCGAAGCTATATATACAAGCTCGAAGAACCATTCGAGACATCTGAAACATATTGGATTCACAACGCTCAAGCATACTCAAAGCTCACTTCTCTCAGTCAAGAACTCTCGACGAAGTGCTACACTTCATGACACATTCAACAATCTTACGATCTGATTACTATGGACTTGCAGAATCTAGCAACAAGACCACCATCAACTCGATCAAGAAAAGGCTAAAAGTTGCAAAAGGAAAATGGGTCGAGGAACTCCCTCAGTTTTCTGGGCAAATCGTACGACTCGACGTACGTCCACAAGACAAACTCACTTTTCCTTGGTCTATGGTTGCGAAGCAGTTCTACCTATCGAGGTCTGACTCCCAACATCGAGACACGACTCGTTTAACCATAATCTAGTCGACCTAAGTTATGATATCGATGCCCTTGAAGAAAGGAGAGAATCAACATTGATCATAATGACATCCCAGAAACAACCGGTCGAACGTCATTTTAATAAAAGCGTAAAGACCAAAGTCTTCCAAGAAGGCGACTATATCTTACGACGAGTGTTTCAAAACACTCAAGAACAGAACGCGGGTAAGCTTTCCATTAAATGGGAAGATCCCTATCGAATATCTAATGTCATAGGAAAAGGTGCCTACAGGCTCCAAACCCTCGATGACCAAGATATCCCTCATAGTTGGAATGCAACACATCTTAAGAGGTATTTCTTCTAAGTCCCTTATTCTCTTTCCTCACGATTATTTATCATGACCAATATTGACTTAAGCATAGGAGGGTCGTTGGTTAGCCAACGACCAACCTCTGACATTATTTTCTCCCAAAATCGCATGACATAATCAGAAGTCTAAGTCTATTACACGACTTGGTCTAATAAACCCAAAGTCTTATGATCTATACTGTTAATGCCAAAAATCACCCAAAGGATAATTTAAGGTCGATGTGGAACTATATCCAACTAAAGAAAGTAACCAAACGACAATGTATGCGATAACAATAAAAATAAAAAGACAAGGGATTTGGTGACGCCGAAAAACCTCAACGAGGAAAAAACCACGGACGACTAGGAGATGTCTCCGTATACTATGATCACCAAACAAAGGTGATGTCCTTAGATGTTACAATGTTTTACACGATCCACAGTAAGAACAAGTGTATGAACTTATAACCAATACAGATTGTGTGTAAAAATGCTTCTGTCGTGTATATTATACTGATATCGTGTGTTGCTAGAGCGAGAATGAAATTGTCTTCATGATTCCAACTTCAGATGTCTCAATGATGGATGTATCCTCTATATTTATAGTCTTAACTCTTCATAAATATGTCTTTGTAACGATTGCTCCTTCATAAATGACTTTGATGGTGTTGATCAGTTATAGTCGTTGATACCTATGAGCATTAAACCTGCATTAAATGAAAAAGAAGTGAACGTTAGGTCGTACGTTAGTATGGTCGAGGGTAAACCCTCGTGTTCGTTGCATGAAGCTTGACCGTCTTTCGAGAAAGTCTCGACAGGCGTCAGGATTATACTCGGTCGTCAGGACCTTATCTTAATACAAGACAGGTCATGTGAAATATGTATTAAATGTGTTTTTTGTTGTGGTCGTGTATTTTTATCCCAAACAGTTTGCCTCCAAAATTTGAAATTACGCGGGAATTTTAAATTTTAATTTTTAAGTTTTGAAAGTTTTGCCACGTGTCACTCGGGGAAAGTCTCTTGTTGCGGTAGAATTGAATCGGTTAGATTATAATTAGACCTTTGAAGGTCTAACTGACATGCGTGATGTCATGGCGGCGTGGGGAACACGCGTGTCAGGTGTAGGTGACATGTGTCGAAGATCCGATGGTACACTCAAAAAGGAGATCGACACGTGTCGATAATCGAGTGATTATGTTCGATACAATTTTTGCGTATAAATAGGAGATATCCGGGGATAGTTTCCTTTTACGTTTTCGTAGTATCTTAGAGAGATTTCAGCGAATCCCTTAAAAAAACTATCGAATCTTTACCAAAAACCTTGTTCGATCTTTGCCAGGTTTAAGTCTCGATCGAGGTTTAGAACGATTATTTAAGGTACGATATTCCTTCAACTTTTTATATGCGATTCAAAACCCAAGCTAGGAAATGTAGGCGTAACTCGGATATTTTTGGTCTTAGCGAATTAAAAATCAATCTTACCGGTTTAGCAATGTCGAGCGAACCACCCAGCACAATCGAAAGTCAAGACAACTTGGATGCTCTTAGGCGCTTAGCGCATATTCCGGTGGATATCGCCATACACTCCCCTGGTCAGGTTCGACCTGACATGTTTCTGGAGGGATACTTCGTCATCTACGAATATCCCTTCAAGATAGGGTTTAAATGGCCCTATTCGCCATTATCAAGGTTGTTCATGCTCACGTTCAACCTTGCACCGGGGCAACTTATACCCCAATTTTGGAGAGTCGTTTCGGTCATCGAGCGACTAACGGGGTCATGGGGGTCACCGTTCGATGTGAACGACCTCCTTATGGCGTACGTCATGAAGACTGTCGGTTTTCACCATTACAGTCTTTTTCTAAGTATCGGGACGATCGCACCCTGGTACTTAACACTGCGGTTAATGACCGTGGGTGGATGTCTAGATACGCCTTTCTGCGTATGGCCTCACTGGGTCTAGACAGTGATTAGCTCGAGCCTGACTGGAACATGTCGGGTGAGTTTTTAATCTTTTGTCTTTGTTGCTTGTACTTTATTTGATTTGTTTACTAATGTTTTTCTTTTTGTTGATTTCAGCAATCAAGTTCGATGAGGTACGACCGAACAACGATTCGGTGTACAAGATAACCTGTTTTTTAGGTTATAGTAAGGTCGATCGATCATACTCTCCCCTTTCGTCGACAGGTACTGACGACGGCGTGACCATCGTCGAGCCTTCTGAGGTCGCGGAGGACGAGGAGGAGAAAAAAGAAGAGAAGGAGGAGAAGAGGAAATGGCAGGTCATATGCTCGATTTTTCTCCTTTTCCTTTAATTTCCTTTGTCTCTTTCTTTGTAATTTAACTTTGTCGTGTGTTTATGCGTTTTCAGGCGGATCACCTGCGAAGACCACCAGTGCGGCTGATCGGAGGAGGGTCGAGCTGAAGTTGGCCCGTAAGGGCAAAGAGAAGAGGAAAGTGGTTGCGACTATTGGATCCAGCCAGCCTAAACGTACGAGGATGGCGACCCTGAGGGAACCGTCATCAAAGGGTGGCGACGCGTCGAGTGTCGCTAGTCCTGAGAAGGCGAAGATGGGCGACCCCATTCCTGCGGTCCCCATAAACATGGCGCCTCCAGTGACAGAGTCTCCGGAGGAACCTGGGGTCGAGCGACCTCCTCCGGAGAAAGTTCAGGCGACTAGGCCTCTGTTTCTGCCCCCTCGTCTGACAAGGCGAAGGGACCTGCTGACATCCAGACGGTCAACTTTACGTTGCCATCGGACTTTATGGCGGATGACGTCCTCGATCGGGCGAGGATATTTCCCCATCTGGGGAAGTATTTGCTTCCGCACTTCTAAGGGAAGTTGAAGGAGATGACGATCGACAATATGGGATCCCACGTCTCCAGTCTCGCCTTCATGGTAAGGGTCGACACTTACCTGCTTTATATAATTTTCGTTTGTTTATTTGTTTTTTAGCATCGTGTACTAATCGTCGTGTGTCATTTATTGCAGATGTTCCAAGCCTCTCCCGATCTCTTTGGGGAGATGGAGAGGATTTGACGTCTCATGCCCACTGCTCTCGATAGAGAGAAGGCGGCATTAGAGAGAGAGAAGGTTGCCCTGGCCAGGGAGAAGGAGGCCACATCTTGAGTGGAATCCTTAACCGTGAGGCTCGAGGAGGCTTATAAGATTATGAAGGTCTCCAATCGCAGGTGGCTGATCTGCAGACACGTCTTCGCGTGTCGTACGAGATCCTAAAGGGGACCAGAGAGGAGCTGGAGCGGGTCCAAGTGTCTATGATCGATAATGAAAAATAGATCACGGGCATGAAGGCGAAGGAGGCCGAGCAAAAGGCTAGGATCGAGGAGTTGGAGGAAGAGCTCAAGTCCATCGAGGCTTTCACTCGGTGGACGACAAAGGCGGCGATCATGAGGCGCCATCTTGCTGGGAAGAATCCTCTGGTTAATGCCGCTGAAGATCAAGCAGACGTCGGGAATGAGAATGATCTGGACTCCGAAGATGAGAAGGACGTCGAGGTGGTCGAGGGTTCGAGTCTCCCAGTGTGCAAATGCTGGGGGGGATTGTTGAGGAGAAATCCCAACATTTGCTGGGAATGCCACAAGCATCCAGCGCCCTCACCTTCGACTCGGGAGTACGTAACTGGCCGGGACTAACAGCCCGACCCGCTGGCTCCACGAAAGTGGTGCAGCCCCTCATGCCCGCCTGTCGCTTAGTACGGGGCTTTGCGCTACCATGGTTTAAGGAAATAAAGTTGCGCCTTCACCATCAACAATTGCTTTTGGTGTAGTGGTAAGCGCTTGATCCTAACAAGTTAAGCGTGCTCGGGCGAGAGCAATCCTAGGATGGGTGACCTCCTGGGAAGCTCAAGCCTTGGGACCTAACAGTCGATGAAGAGGAGGCTAAGGTGGATGAGACCCAAGCTGGTGATGTTTCTACGTCACAACCTACAGAAGATGCTCCTCCATCATGAGTCTTTTGTTTTTATGTTTTAAATTTTTTGTATTTTCCCAGGTCGACCATTGGTGGTCGAGCCTTCCATTGTAACCATTTACTTTTGATTATAATACAAATGGTTTTTATCTTATCTTGCCGAGCAAACATACATTAAATAAGCATACACGACATCAGAGGATAAATATATAGTACTTAGGTTTTTTTAAACCTGTAAATCGTCCGACCAAGTAATTATTCAATCCAGAGATAATTTTAAGGATATTTGCGACTAAGGCAATCCAAGTAGTTCAATCTCAAAATTCTTGTGACTAAGGCATTCATTCATAGAGAATTGTTCTAAGTTAGACTTAGATGATAAGTCTTGGATTTTTACAAGACTAAGTCGTGTGAAAGACTTATGGTCTTGTGTCCTGCGATCCTGCGGGGAAACAATATCAGAGGTTGGTCGTTGGCTAACCAACGACCCTCCGATGCTTAAGTCATTATTGGTCATGAGAAATAATTGTAAGGGAAAAAAGTATGACGTGCTTAGAAAAAATACCTCTTGAGATGTGTTGCATTCCAACTAAGTGGGATTTCTTGGTCGTTGAGAGTTTGGAGCCTATAGGCACCTTTTCCCACGACTTTAGATATACGATATGGACCTTCCCATTTAATGGAAAGCTTTCCTCCTCATTAGTATCAGGAAGTCTGCATGTGTAAGAGTTTTGCTGCAACCCTCACTAGAGCTGCTCTACAATGGTTGATCAATTTGCGACCCAAGTCCATCGGCAGTTTTGTAGAGTTAGTCAATCAATTCTTCCAGCAGTTTGCCAGCAGTCGCAAGATGGAAAAGTAAACTAGTGATCTCTATTACATTACTCAGAAGACAGGCGAATCAGTATGGAGCTATTTCAATCGCTTTAATTATGAGATGATCAGTGTGCGGAACTACGATGTTCGAACTGTAATCGAGGCTTATAAGCGGGGTCCCGATGATAGTTCCGATCTCTACATGGACTTGATATTTCTTGATGAAATATCCACCAGAAAACTTTGAAGACGTACGAGCTCGAATGCTAGCCTATATGCGGGTCGAGGATGACGCGACTTTTTGTCTCAAGCACTCTAGTGACAAAAAAGCATTGAGCGTCAAGAAGCCGGACTTCAAGGCAAGATCGACCGCTCATGTCGAAACATCTAAACAAGTCTCAAACGTGAGATTTGATAAGAAGAAAACTGCTCCAGCAAGCAAATTCCCCCAACATCCCAAAATCTCTTATTACGGGTTTAAGGGAACATCCAAGGACATAGTCGAAGCTCTCAAGAATGTTCAGACTAACGTCAATTGGCCTCCAAAGAGCAAGAAAGACGACGCTAAGAAAGATAAATCCAAATGGTGCGACTTCGATAACTATCATGGTCATTGTATTGCTCTAAGACGAGAATTGGCTTGGCTCATTCCTAGAGGTAATTTGCAAGATTTATTGGGCACAAACGCACGGCCGGCTTCACCTAAACATACAAAGGTCGTAAACTGCATGACCGAGGGATCTGACGTCTGCGGATTAACCTACTCGGCAACAAAGCATCATGTTAGTCAAGGGTCCGAAGAATTCCCTGTTCCACGGATGTCACGACCCAAACATGAGCTAGAACTAGAAGCCATGCCCATCACTTTCGATCAGAAGGATCTCGGTGATCAATGGCAGAAACATCACTACGGTCTGATAATACAGCTCACAATCGGTAATTGCTCGATGAAGAGAATCCTGGTCGACGGAGGAAGTTCTGCTAATATTATCTTTCTCGACATGATCAAAGCTATGGGGATCGACAAGTCTGAGATCGTACCCTGAACATCAAAACAAGATAGGAAGCTCTAAATAAGAACATCTCCAACTCACCGGGAGATCGAAGAGCGGCTTGCGACGCTCGACGGTCCTTGTGGGCTTCAATGGAGACATGGCTAACACCATTGGGGAAATTATTCTCCCAGTATTCGCCAAAGGAATCAATAAGCAGACTAAATTTAATGTCATCGACTGTTCGTCAGCATACAACGTTATCCTGGGACGACCCTAGATACACGACATGAAAGTTGTACCCTCGACGTACCATCAGACGATCAAGTTTCCGACAACTTAGGGCGTCCAAGAGATCAAGAGTGAGCAGAAAATTGCTCATGAATGCTACAAAATCTCCATGAAGCCTAGAAAGCAGAGCATATAGCAATTAAAGAACCATGTCGATCCTGAAACTGTCGACGACTATCAATTAGAAGAAGTCGTCCTGGATCAGGAGAAACCTGAAAGGGTAGCCTACATCGTTGCGTCACTTGACCTTACTTTAAAGGGATCACTAATCTCTTTTTTGCAGAAATATGCCGATTGTTTTGCCTGGACACATAAAGACATGGTCAGCATCGACTCTAAGGTCATCACTTATTGACTCAATGTTGATCCTTCGTTTAAACCTATTAAACAAAAGCGTCGCAAGTTCGCTCCAAAATGCAGCAAAGTAATCAACGACGAAGTTGATAATTTGCTCAAGACGGGAAAAATCAAGGAAGTAAAATATCCCGACTGGTTGGCCAACGTCATGGTCGTACAAACAAAAAATGGGAAGTGGAGAGTATGCATCGACTTAACATATCTCAACAAGGACTGTCCAAAAGACCCATTCCTATTACCACACATCGACGCCATGGTCGACGCGACTGTCGGTCATGAGTTACTCACATTCATGGATGTGTACTCAGGATATAATCAAATCCTGATAGATTGAGACGATCAAGAGAAACCAACATTCATGACGGATAAAGGGATCTACTGCTTACAAGGTTATGCCTTTTGGTCTTAAGAATGCAGGATCAACATACCAACGACTAATCAACAGGATGTTCAAAAAGCGTCTCGAAGACACCATGGAAGTATACATCGACGACATGTTGGTCAAATAAAAACAGGTGATCGATCATATCGATCACTTGAGGCAATCGTTCGATATCCTCAGACAATATCACATGAAGCTTAATCTGACAAAGTGCTCATTTGGAGTATGTGCCGAAAAGTTTTAGGATATATGGTCACCCGTCGAGGGATCGAGGCCAATCCTGACCAGATAAAAGCTATCTTGAATATCAAATCCCCTCGCAACATTAAAGAAGTCCAACGACTAAACAGGTTCATATCTCGATCCTCGGATAAATGTTGCTTATTTTACAATGTCTTGAGAAAAAACAGGGGTTTCGAGTGGACGGACGACCACAAAAATGCGCTCCAAGAACTCAAAAGATACATGGCGTCCCCACCTCTACTGTCGAAGCCTGAGGACCACGTGGTTCTCCAACTATATTTGGCAGTCAGCTCAAACGCTGTAAGTGCCATCCTTACCTGAGAAGATGACAAATATCAACGAACGACCTATTATGTAAGTAAATCACTTCTTGACACAGAAACCAGGTATTACCCCATGGAAAAACTTTTATTAGCCTTGATCACTGCGGCAAAAAAATTACGTCACTATTTTGAATCACATCCTATTACTGTCGTGACTAACTTTCCTCTTAAGTTTGTCTTAAGAAAACCAGAGTTGACAGGTCGGCTGGCAAAATGGAGTATCTACCTTAGTAGTTATGACATAGAATACAAACCACGGGATGCGATCAAATCGCAAGCATTAGCCGACTTCGTTGCTGATTTCAGTCCAGAGTTAGCACTACCGAAGGAACATGTGGCAACTCTCGATGACCCAATATGGACTCTACATGTCGACGGATCATCCAACGCCCGGAAGGAAGGACTAGGCGTCGTCCTCAAGTTGCCACAGGGGGGAAGATGGTGTACTCCATACGATGTGACTTCAAAGCCACCAACAATGAGGCTGAGTACGAAGCTTTGATCGCAGGAATGAACATGGCTCACGACCTGGGGGCAACAAAACTTCATGTCAAAAGCGACTCGCTCTTAGTCGTGAATCAAATGAATGGAGACTTTGCCACTAAAGATTCTAGAATGACAGCCTATCTCGAGATAGCCAAAGACAAATCCGAAGAATTCAAAGAATTTTTTATCTCATATATGCCAAGAGATCAAAATACCCAGGCTGATGCACTAGCTAATCTTGGGTCGACGCTTGGATATCATCCATTCGATGCTACTAAAATAATTCATCTGGCGACATCATCCATCGACAATGAAAACGACATACAAATGATCGAAGAGGATGACAATTGGTCGAGCGATATCAGAAAATTTCTAGTAAACGACCAACTTCCCGAAGACAAAATGGAAGCCAAAAAAATTCGATTTAAAGCATCCAGATATACCATGATCAGATGTCAACTCTACAGATGATCATCGATAGGACTGAACTTACGATGTGTTACCAATAAGAATCAAGTCCAAAGCATTTTGCAAGAAATGCACGACGTAGAGTGTGGAAATCACTCAGGAGGTCGTAGCTTGGCAAATCGCATCTCCTGACAAGGGTACTATTGGCCAACCTTGCGACAAGACGCAACAAGGTACGTCCAAAGTTGTGACGCATGTCAGTGACATTCAGGTATATCCCACAAACCTTCTGAACCCTTGCACTCGACTTTAACTCCATGGGCCCTTCATGCGATGGGGAATGGATATTGTCGGCAAGTTACCTCCGGTACCCGGGAAAAAGGTATATCTTCTAGTCCTTACGGATTATTTCTAAAAATGGATAGAGGAGGCTGCTTTCTCCTAAGTTCGGGACAAAGAAGTCATTTCCTTTATCCAGACTAACATTATTTTCACTTTTAGGATTCCATCCGAAATCGTATGTGATAACGGGTCAAAATTCATAAGCGATAGAACCCTGCAGTTCTGTGAAGATCATAACATTAAACTTACTACTTCAACACCCCGATATCCCCAGTCCAATGAACTCACTGAATCAAGCAACAAAACGACACTCGACGATCGATCATAACTTAGTCAATCTAAGTTATGACCTCGATGCACTAGAAGAATTGCGAGAGTCAGCATTGATCAGGATGGCTTCGCAGAAATAATTGGTCGAACGACACTTCAACAAGAATGTCAAGGCCAAAATCTTTCAAACAGATGATTATGTCTTACGACGAGTGTTTCAAAACACACAAGAACCTAGCTCAGGTAAATTATCCACCAAGTGGGAAGGACCGTATCGAATAACCGAGGTTGTCGAGAAGGGAGCTTACCGGCTGCAAACCCTCGACAGTCGTAACATTCCTCGAAGTTGGAATGTGGTACATCTAAAGAGGTATTTCTTCTAAAACCAATTTCCTCTTTCCTTATCCTTCTAACAAACCTTACTGAATTAAGCGTCGAAGAGTCGTTGGTCCAGCCAACGACCCCTCTAAGGTTATTTCATTGCAGGATCAGTTGAACATTCGACTATATTTATGCCTTATGGTTACCTCACGACCATGTCGTATGACCTAAGGGATCTAAGATCAAAACCTTATGACAATCACAAAGTTCCTTGCGAAATTGTCTCTGGTAACAAGTTATCAATCGATACATTTACAAATTACGTTGAAACGCAAGTTCCTTGCTCAACAGCAAGTTCAACTAACAATCGACCATGTTTACGTCGAAAATGTTTGATGTACTTCATACTTCTTGCCATCCGTGCTTGTTGTGAGTTACTTAGATTTACATTTAATCTTTGTTATCTTACGATCGCTTTCTTATATTTGACGTGAGTTGCTTAAATTTTCGTTAATCTTTGTTATCTTTCGATTGCTTTTCTTATGTCTATTGTAAGTTCCTTAAATAATTGTTCAAGTAATTGTTTCAACAATACATAAGTTGCGACAGTTCAAGTTGTTCAAAAAATCTTTCATTTAATATCTTAAAGATATTACAATACGCGGCACGACCACCAACGGTCGCCCGATTGAAAATGCAAAAAATTATAAAAAAAACTAACTAAGGAGCTAACCGCTCATGTTCTTGCTGAGGGTCGGATGCAACATTTCCGCCCTTAGGAACGTCATCCCTCGACTCGACTTCCTGCTCGTCTTCAGAGTCGAGATCTTTTTCGGCTCCAATCGACCCCAAGAAGATGGCAAGTTCGTCTTCTGCCAACTCCAAGGGATTTTGACCCCTCAAGTAGCGTCTCATTATGGCCGCTCGGACCTTCAGACGAGTGAAAGTGTCGATGGACTTCACGTCTTCTTCAAGACCAACTATCTGCTTCCTCGCCGCCACCAATTTCGCCCTAAGAGCCTCGACCTCTTTTTCATTAACGGTCGAAGCTTCCTTAGTAGTCTTTAGCTCTGCCTCAGCCGCAGACGCTCGACCAAGGGCCTCCCTCAAATGTCCCCGGAGCTCTTCCTTCTCGTGGTCGTTGTTAAACCCAGTATTCTAGTTGATAGATTAACACATAACACAATATAAATCAAGAGATTAATGAATCAAAATAACATACCACAATCCTTGATTAAACAGTGAAAACCTTGTGTGTTCTTGATACCTTGAATGTGATTACAGAGAATACGGCTACCTCACTAATATAATTATTGTAACTTATGAGGATTAACCCTAAAACCTAATTAACTAACACATTATATACTTAGGCCTAATGCCTAATAGGCTTATAGGCTTGAGGCCCACAAATAAACTAACTATTAACTTATTACAAATCAAACCCTCTAATTAACTTTAACACAATTGCAATTTAAGCCCTTAACTTTAACTTTAATCTTGAATACAATTTATGATCCAACAATCTCCCCCTTTGGATTCAAGATTAAATTTTTTTTTGGCAATTTGCTTCGGGTCTTCACTTTTCTTGAAAACTTCAGATATCTTTGGATATGACGTTTGAAAATTGTATCTGATATAACATTGACAACTTCAAAACTTGTATCTTTACATAGTCTTCATCTTCAAATGAGCTCAGACACTTTGATATCTTTGAAATTTTTCAGCAGTCTTTAGATTATATTCTCCCTTTTTGATTATTCTCCCCCTTTTTGATGAGTGGTGAGAATCATCATCATCAAAACATATCAAAACAATCTCCCCCTTGTCTTTATAGACTCCAATTTAGCATTGTCTTCATGTACAGATCCCTGTGTGGAAATAAGAGCAGTCTCTCCAACTGGAGAAAGTGATTATTTGAATCTTTTCAAATTCAAATAAAATAAAAATGGTAACCCTGAATCAACAAATGACTCAGTTAAAATGCCTGTCAGTAACACAAAATTACTGAGTAACACAAAGTTACTATATAAGGAGCTGGTTTGATGTTGGCTCCCCAGGACTTCCATTCAATCATCGAATAACACATGGTTATCTATGAACGTTCTGACAGAAAACAAATTTCTGTGTGCTCGTGCATGTGTATGAAAGAATTAAGCATCGATGATTGCTTTTCAATGTAGGCTCAAAATATGTAAACTTGTTGAGACAACAGCAAATTATACAAAGACTCATTGTGCATGAGAAAGGGTTCGAAGGTGGGGCAACTTTCCTTCTTTTTCAATATTAGTATCTTCCAAGTGAAGAACCAATAGCGTATGTGTTGCTTTCCCAGAAAATGTGAAACATTCTCTTTTTGAGAAAAGAATGAGTAGCTGGTGGGGTTGTATGCAAGAGATGGCATGGGCTAGGTGCCTTTTTCAATGTCATTCACGAAGAAATGTGAAACAACAGATAATGTGGCTGCCCGGCTCAGAAAGAAGTTTGGTGTAGAGTCTGATATTCTTTTACTCTGTTCGCTCACCCTCTTTCTTTTAATGCTCACTTCTAACCAATCTCTCTTTTCCATTTTACCTCTTCACACACCAATACTCAATCTTTTGACCCCTCTACCCTCAATCACTCAGGGAATACTTCCTGGGTAGGAAACACTGGTTATCATGAATCCATGGAAGTTTTGTTAAGTACTCACATCAAATCCCATGTATTTTCCTAAAAGAACGTGTTGTTCAACACCCTTTTGTACATGTAAGCACAAAGGAATACAAATATGAAGAATAAAATTTGGAGAAGTCAAAACATAAGTGTGTGTGACAATGCAATTCTCCCCCTCAAACTAAAAAGAGTTTGACAGTTAAGCTCTAAATTAAGCTCTAAAGGAGTTTTTCAATTAAGCTCTTTGACAATTAAGCTCCCCCTTAACTTAAGGATTTTTTTTTATTTAAATTAAACATAAAGCAGAAAAATAAAGCACTGAAGTGCGGGTTCTAATCCGATGTGATTAGAAGCCATTGTCACTTGAACAAACCTGCACATAGAAGAAATCATGGTAATCATTTGTGAAAATGATTTCTCTATTGTTAGCAACAGTTGTAGAATAAAACACAGGATTAAGATTTTAGAATACTCCCCCTCGAATCATGAGTAAGGTTAAGAAGACATGTTCAACATACCTAGTTTGCTGATTAAAAACTGAAATCTCTTTTCATCCAACGACTTGGTGAAAAGATCAGCTAACTGGAAGTTAGTCTGAACAAAGTGCATTTCGATATCACCTTTTTCTACATGATCCTTAATGAAGTGATAACGTACATCTATATGATTGGTCTTCGAATGCTGAACCGGGTTAGCAGTTATGGTGATTGCGCTCTTGGAATCACAATAAATAGGGATGCGCTTGTAGTTGTACCCAAAGTCCCGTAACTGTGTCTTCATCCAGAGGACTTGTGAACAGCAGCTAGCAGCAGCTACACATTCAGCCTCGGCAGTGGATGTTGAAACACAATTTTGTTTCTTTGAGGTACAACTCACAAGTTTATCACCTATAAATTGACATGATCCAGAGGTGCTTTTCCGGTCTAGCTTACACATTGTATGATCAGCATCTGTAAAGGCCGTTAGTTCAAAACGAGAATCCTTTGGATACCAAAGGCCTAAATTAGGAGTGCCTTTGAGATATCTAAGGATTCGCTTAACAACATTAAAGTGCGACTCTTTAGGATTAGACTGATATCTCGCACAAAAACATGTGGCAAACATTATATCTAGGCGATTGGCAGTCAGATAAAGTAAAGAACCAATCATTCTACAATACACCTTTTGATCAACAGGTTTCCCGGAGGGATCAGCGTCCAAGAGTGTACCAGTAGCCATTGGTGTTTTCATGATTGAATTGTCTGACATATTGAACTTTCTTAACATGTCTTTTATATATTTAGCTTGATTAATGAAAATGTCATCGGGTAATTGCTTTACTTGTAAACCAAGAAAGAAATTTAATTCACCCATCATCGACATTTCAAACTTTGTTTCCATGATTTTAGAAAAGTTCTTGCAAAATTTCTGATTTGTCGACCCAAATATTATGTCTAGGGCTGTAAACGAACCGAACGAACACGAACGAAGGCTTGTTCATGTTCGTTCGTTTAACTTAACCGAACAAACGAACGAACACGAACGGTAAACGAACGAAAATTTTTGTGTTCATGTTCGTTCGTTAAGAAAATATGTTTGTTCGTGTTCGTTTATGTTCGTTCATTAAGAGTTAAACGAACGTAAACGAACGAACATAAATGAACATAAACGAACGGTAAACGAACGAACACAAATGAACATATACGAACGTAAACGAACGAACATAAATGAACATAAATGAACATAAATGAATAAAAAACAACCACCGTTACTCATAATTTCGTTCGTAAAAAATAACATAACAAAATAAAAAAAATGGATATACTTAAGAGGTATAAAAAAGTAATTTAATTAATGCTTTGACAAATTAATGTCATAATACATATAAATATATTTATATATATAAACAAATATAAACGAACATAAACGAACGTAAACGAACATAAATGAACGAACATAAACGAACGTAAACGAACATAAATGAACGAACATTAACGAACGTAAATGAACGAACGTTCACGAACGTAAATGAACGAACGAGATCATTGTTCATGTTCGTTCATTTAACTAAACGAACAAAAAAATGTGTTCATGTTCGTTCATTTATTAAATGAACGAACATAAACGAACTTCCCGCCGAACAGTTCACGAACGGTTCACTGAACGTTCGGTTCGTTTACAGCCCTAATTATGTCGTCAACATAAATCTGAATGAGAATCAAGTCCTCACCTTGCCTTTTAAGAAATAAGGTAGTATCAACCGTACCTTTCTTGAAACCAGAAGTTAAGAGAAATTTAGTGAGAGTTTCATACCAGGCTCGTGGTGCTTGTTAAAGACCATAAAGCGCTTTGTCTAGCACATAGACATGATCAGGGTGATGAGGATCAACGAAACCTTCAGGTTGTGCCACGTAGACCTCCTCATGCAGAACGCCATTCAGGAAAGCTGACTTTACGTCCATTTGATAGACTGTAAAGTTCTTGTGCACTGCATATGCCAAGAAGATTCTGATGGCTTCGATCCTTGCAACAGGGGCGAATGTTTCATCATAGTCAATGCCTTCCTGTTGACAGTACCCTTTTGCAACCAAGCGAGCTTTGTGTCTCACAACTACTCCAACTTCGTCTTTCTTGTTTCCGATTACCCACTTAGTTCCAATAACAGTTTTACCTTTAGGTAGTGGGATCAAGCGCCAAACCTTGTTCTGTTCGAATTGTAGAAGCTCGTCTTGCATAGCAGAAATCCAGAAGGGATCACGTAGAGCTTCTGATGCTTTCTTAAGAAAGGTTGAAAACATGCAGAAATTAGATGACGTTGACCTTGTCGTGACACCAGCTTGTACGTCACCTATCACGTTATGCAGGGGATGATCCTTAGTCCAACGATGTGTGCTTGGTAAGGATTCAACTGTTTGTTGCATATTTGACGCATCGTATTCATCGTGCACAACAGGTAGATCCACAGATGTACTCGGGACATCTTGTACTGGTGTTTCTGATACTGAAGCTTCTGGACTAGCGGTTGAAGTACTCATGACTTCATTTCCAGAAGGACTATCTGCAGAGACAGATTTAGCATTAGTAGAGTCAGAAACTAACGGTTTACTTGTACCTGATGGAGATGCAGTTTCAGTGACATCTTCGGAAGGTCCAGACATATCTGCAGAAATAGCAGGGACCTCCGAGCTTGTTGTTGTTGTAGATATGCCTTTGTCAAAATCTGCACAAATATCATCGAAGGCATCAATAAACAACAAATCTAACTCAGATGAAGTAGAGTTAGAAGAAGTAGATTCTTTAGACACTGGTTCTATTCTGGAGTGAATAGAAGCCTTGTTCTTAAGTCCAAGTTCTGAAATGTTGTGTCCAGAAGTCCTAGTAGAATTCTCATCAAAGGAGACATTCATGCTCTCAACAACCGTCTTGGTCGAATAATGTAAATTCGATAATCTTTGTATGTTAGAGAGTATCCAACGAGATATCCTTCATCCGCTTTATTATCAAATTTTGATAATCCTTGACGTTCTCGTAGAATGTAACACCTGCAACCAAAAACATGAAGGAATTTGATGTTTGGTTTACGATTGTTGATTAACTCATATGTTGTTTTATTAAAGCACTTAACCACAATGGTACGATTCTGAGTAAAACATGCTATTGCGACTACCTCGGCCCAAAGATACATGGGTAGATCAGAATATGCAAGCATAGTACGAGCTACTTCAACAAGAGTGTGGTTCTTCCGTTCAACAATGCCATTCTGCTGTGGAGTGTAGGTTGCGGAGAAGTTATGTGAGATTCCTACAGAGATAAGATAACTCTGTAAGGTGTCGTTCTTGAACTCCGTGTGATAGTCCTATATTCAAGTTCTAATTGATACAAACAATCAAGATGATAATCGAAATCATTAGTCTTTGATTAAACCATCAAGATTACAAACTCTCTCTACTTTCTCACTTTAGAAAGATATACAATGAACTCCTTCTCTCATAAGCTCTCTCTCTCTACAATCTGAAATCTACTCACTTATGTACACGCTTACTACGAATTACAAAGGACACAAGGTATTTATACCTCACATACAAATACAAGAAAACAAAATACAAATGTTGACTTTGACTTTATTAACAAAATGACTTTGATTTTCCATGAGAGTTGACTTTCAGACTTTGAATTCTTGACTTTTGATCTTCAATCTTTATGATTTTGAATCCAATAAATCTGTGCTCTAACAATCTCCCCCTATGGATTCAAGATCACTGTTGAAAGATTTAGCAAATAAGTCTTCTCTTTTAATCTCTGTCAGTACAATCTCCCCTTTTTCTTTGACGGAATTCTTTCCAAAACTGTCTTCAAACTAATAACAATCTCCCCAAAACTTTCACAAAATTCTTTCAGACTTAGGAAAGAAATTATCTTCATAATCATCTCAACTTGCTTCAGCAAATAATCTCCAAAGAAAATTCAGTGAAATCCGCACATCTTCATAAATTCTTTGATCTTCTTCATATCTTTACTTTGAATCTTCTGATATGGACATTTCTTTAAAAATTCATCTCCCCCTTTTTGATGAAATGAGCATCTATATCATCGAAACTTTCAGTAAGAAATGTTTGTATCCAATATGACCACTGATCTGTTTACGAGCCTCTGAGTCTTTGCCAATTCGAACAATGTATTCATCCAGATCTTTTCAAATCTAGACAAAATAGGAATGTAACACCTGAATCAACAAATGAATCAGTTAAAAATGCCTGTTAGTAACACAAAGTCACTGTGTGTAACGGATACACAATATAAAGGAGCTTTTTGTTGTTCACTCCCCCAGGGCTTCCATCCAATCATCGAAATACCACAAAGGCAATTTCTATGAATGTTATGACAAAGAAACAAATTCTTTGTGTGTTCGTGCACGTGTAGAAAGAATTAAGCAAGAATAATTTCTTTTTATAAAGGCTCAAATAGTGTAAACCACTAAGACAACAGTAGATAAACACAGACTCAATGTGCATGATTGAAGTGCGAAGGTGGGGCAGACTTCCTTCTTTTTCAATATCCATATTTTCCGAATGAAAACCAGATAGCATATGTGTTGCGTCCCCTTGAAAATGTGAAACATTTTCTTTTTGAGAAGAAAATGAGTAGCTGTTGGGGTTAAAATCAATAGTTGGCATGGGCTAGTTGCCTGTTTCAATAATGTTCACCAAAGAGTTGTGAAACGCTAGTAATGTGGCTGCCCGGTTCAGAAAGTAGTTGGTGCAGAGTTTAATATTCTTTTATTCTGTTCTCACACCCTCTTTCTTTTTATCATTAAGCTCACTACTAACCAAACTCTCATTTCCATTTTCCCTCAACACACAACCCACACTCATTTCTTTTAGACTCCTCACACTCAATCTCTATGGATTAACTTCTTGGGTAGAAATCACTGGTTAACGTGATTCCATAGAAGTTCAGTTAATTCCTAGCACAAAGAACCCATGTAGTCCTAGAAAGCATATGTTGCTCAGATGACTTAACTTTATCAGTTAAAGCTCATATACAAATGTCAGATGAATGTATGCTCAAATGATATAATCATGAAAATATGAGCATTTTTTAACATTGAAATATTTTCAAACAAGTATATTGAAAGAAAAGATATGAATACAAAAGACTTGTTTGAAAATCTGACATTGTATGAAAATGATCAGAAATGAAATGATATATCAATTAAGGCTTATGGTCAAGAATAATGGATATAGTCTATATGAAACAAAAATATAGACATTCTTGAAATGAATGCTTCGAAATGAAATGACGCTCAAAATTCATTGAAGTACAAGCGGGGTGTCTTACCATCGAAATTATGTTTCAAATATGAGACATGGTAAGAACAATTTGAACAAGAAATGAAACCGGTGTGTGTGAATACTTGAAAGTATATGAAAAGTGTGTGTTCCAGAATCTAGTTTCTAATCAATCAATCAATCAAACAAACAAGATAAAACAAATCAAACGGGGTGTCTTACCAATTATTTGAAATTATTTGAAATACAAACGGGGTGTCTTACCATCGAAGAAAAATAGTTTCAATTTAGAGATGTGGTAAGAACATTTTGAAGAAAAATTCAAACCAGTGTGTGTGTGAATACTTGAAAGTATATAGAAAAGACAATACGCAAGTATTTATCTTTGGAAACACACGGTTTGTTTATCAATGAAGCACAAAAATAAAATGAAAACATTTAAAATCACACTTCCAAATTATAAAATCTGTTTAAGAATTAGGAAGTGGTTTGAACATTTAAAAACATGTTTTCTATACCTGAAAGTTGTCCTTCTTTCAGATATATGTGAGATTAAGATAAGAAATTTACCTTGTCGCTCAATCTTAAATCTCAGAAAGTCAGTTGTAGTCATGTAGATATGATCGTGTCAGCTTCTCACATCCTGTAAGTCTCAAAGTCTAGTCAAAAATTTATTCACAAAATTTATTCGAAAATAAACGATGGAAAACAGTAAAACAATTATAGAACGAGTTCTGATCAGAAGTAATCAGAAATCATTGTCTTACTCCTTGTTACTTATAAGCTCCCCCTAAAATCATGCATTGCAAAAATTTTGTCAGTTAAGCAAAATGCAGAAATTAGTTTTACTCCCCTTCAAATGAATGTAGATCATCTAACAATCTTCTCATACTCCCCCTGAGATGATGAGCAAACCATTAAAGTGCAGGTATCTTTCAGAAATAAAAATAAAGAAAATGATGAAAAATAACAATTTGAAACTTTAGTAGGTAATAATCGATTACGTCTTAAGATTTAACATACCAAGCTTAGAGACAAGAAAATTAAATCTCTTTTCATCTAAGGGTTTGGTAAATAAATCTGCAAGTTGATAATCTGTTTTTACAAAATAAAGTTCAATTGTTCCTTTTTCAACATTATCTTTGATAAAGTGATACCTTACATCAATGTGTTTGGTTTTGGTGTGTTGGACAGGATTAGCAGATATGGCAATCGCGCTCTTCGAGTCACAGTATATCGGAATTTTGTCAAACTTAAAGCCATAGTCACGTAGCTGTGTGCGCATCCACAAGACTTGAGAGCAGCAACTAGCAGCAGCTACATACTCCGCTTCAGCAGTCGATGTGGAAACGCATAACTGTTTCTTTGAAGCCCAGCTAACGAGCTTGTCTCCAAGAAATTGAACGTGACCAGAAGTACTCTTTCTATCCAACATACAACCTACATGATCTGCATCTGAATATGCAGTCAGTTGAAACCCAGTATCTTTAGGATACCACAAACCAAGGTCTGCAGTCCCCTTCAGATATCTAAAAATCCGTCTGACAGCGGCCAAATGGGATTCTTTGGGAGCAGCTTGATATCTAGAACATAAACATGTTGAGAACATAATATCTGGTCTACTAGATGTAAGATACATTAACGATCCTATCATACCTCTGTAAGTTCTAACATCAACACTTTTACCCGAAGGATCAGTGTGGATCTTAGTACCAGGTGCCATCGGGGTTCCAATTGATTTACAATTTTCCATTTTGTACTTCCGAAGAATGTCTAAAATGTACTTAGATTGATTTATAAAAATCCCCGTAGAAAGCTGTTTAACTTGTAATCCGAGAAAGAAATTCATCTCTGCCATCATACTCATTTGAAAACGTGACACCATGAGGTTAGAAAAGTTTTTGCAATATTTTGGATTAGTAGAACCAAATATTATATCATCAACATAAATCTGAATAAGAATAATATCAGCTTTTTCCTTCTTTATGAATAAAGTGGTATCGATCTTACCTTTAGAGAAACCAGACTTGACCAAGAATTTGGATAAGACATCATACCAGGCTCGAGGGGCTTGCTTTAATCCATAGAGGGCTTTGTCCAAGATATATACATGATCTGGCTTGTCTTGATTGACGAACCCTTCAGTTTGAGACACGTACAC
Source organism: Arctium lappa (assembly GCA_023525745.1). Taxonomy (NCBI): domain Eukaryota; kingdom Viridiplantae; phylum Streptophyta; class Magnoliopsida; order Asterales; family Asteraceae; genus Arctium; species Arctium lappa. Next base: position 15,973,485 of record CM042064.1, read on the forward strand.
TTCTTCTTTATGAATGCCGTTCAGAAAGGCTGTTTTCACATCCATCTGAAAGACTGTGAAGTTCTTATGAGCAGCGTAGGCGAGAAACATTATGATTGCCTCTATGTGCGCTACTGGAGCATACGTCTCGTCATAATCAATGCCTTCCTATTGCCGGTAGCCTTTGGCAACAAGTCTAGCTTTGTTTCTGATGACGACACCATCTTCATCCTTTTTGTTCTTGAATACCCACTTAGTGCCGATCACGGTTTTACCTTCCGGTTTAGGGACCAGTCTCCAAACTTTTAGGGCTTCAAACTGATTGATCTCTTCTTGCATGGCAGATACCCAGTCCGAATCAGTAAGAGCCTCAGATACTCGAGTTGGCTCAATCTTGCTGAGGAATGAGTCATGCATACACTGATTAAGAGTCGCTGACCTTGTTTGAACAGGCTTGTCAAAATCTCCAATTACTTTATGTAATGGATGGTCTTTGGTCCAGCGATGCTCATGTGGGAGTGGAATAGATGAATTCTGAACATGATCATCATCTTGAAATCCACTTTCAAAATCTTCAGTTTGAATTACAAGAGGGGGGTTTTCAGTTGAAGTCTCAGTTGCAGAAGTATCAGTTGGTACAACAGATTCAGGCTGTTGAGTAGACAATGTATTACACCCAACTGAAACAGTTACTTCTGGTTCAACATTTGTTTGAACATCTTCAACTGTAGGATTAACAATAGGAATATGAGTTTCTGTCTGAACTAGGGATGCTTGTTCAGTAATAACTTCTGAAGTGACTGGATGATGACAACTTGTATCTTCAGACCTATCAGTCACAGCAGATTTAGATACATTAGTTCCAAGAAACTCATCATAAAAGAATTCAAATAACAAATCTAAATCAGTTAAATGTGAAGTAGATGTAGAAGTGTTATCCGAATTTGTCGCTGTAGACACAGGTTCTGGACTGATCTACCCAGAAGCTAATACACCAGTAATAACGGGTTCTGAATTGATTTGATCAGAAGCCATTTCTTCATCAAATGTAACATTGACGCTCTCCACAACTGTCTTTGACTTCTTTATATAAACACGATATGCAGCAGAAGTTGAAGAATAACCGATAAAAATGCCTTCGTCCGCTTTAGCACTGAATTTATTCAGACTCTCTCTGTCGTTAAGCACAAAACATTTACACCCAAATATATGAAAATATTTGATAGTTGGTGTTCTGTTGTAGATCAACTCATATGGAGTCGTTTGAAATTGGCGGTGTATCATGGAACGATTTTGAGTATGGCATGCAGTCGACACAGCTTCTGCCCACAAGAATAGAGGTAAGTCCGATTGGCTAAGCATAGTCCGAGCGGCCTCGACTAGCGTTCGATTTCGCCTTTCGACTACTCCATTTTGTTCAGGCGTTCTAGCAGCAGAATACTGATGTGAAATCCCAACTAAATCGAGATATTCATCAACAATCTTGTTCTTGAATTCTGTGCCATTTTCAGTTCGAAGAAACTTGACTTGTCGCTGCAGTTTCACCTGGGTCGTCTTTAAGAAAGTAATGAGAACTTTCGGTGTCTCATCTTTAGATCGAAGAAATTTGACCCACGTGTATCTTGAATAATCGTCCACAATGACCAACACGTATTTCTTACCACCCAAACTCTGAGTTCTCATTGGACCACATAAATCCATGTGTAGCAATTCTAACGGAGAGCTAGTGCTTGGTTCAGGCTTCGGTTTATGTGCGGCTCTCTTCATCTTACCCTTCTCACAAGCTGCGCATAAGTGTTCTTTCTCGTATTTCAGCTCAGGAAGTCCCTTTACCAATTTCCCACGAACCAGCTTGTTGATGTAACGAAAGTTCAAGTGAGATAACCGTCTGTGCCAGAGCCAACTTTGTTGCGTTGAAGCTTTTGTCATCAAGCATACCTGATTGTCAATCTGAACTTTGGACAAGTTGATGGTGTAGAGGTTTGTCTTTCTATGTCCACCCAAGAGTTCTGTTCCGTCTTCAGTACGAACCGAGCAACTCTTAGATTTGAAATTAACCTCTAACCCTTTATCGCAGAATTGACCTATGCTGAATAAATTGTGTCCCAAGCCTTCGACATAGCTCACTTTACTGATCGTTATCTTGTCTTGAATGATGTCACCATATCCTAGAATAGGTGAAAGCTGATCGTTTCTAAATCTGACATTGCCACTGAATTTCTCTGTATAGTTAGACAATAAAGCTTTTTGCCCAATCATATGCTTGGAACATCCACTATCCAAGTACCACATATACCGGGTCTGCAAGAGAAATCAGGCAATAACAATTTTAGGTACCCATTTAAAAACGGGCCCTAGCGGATTAGTACAAGATTTTGGTATCCACTTGAAAATGGATCCTCTGTTCTTTTGAAAACTTTGAAAAACATTTGATCTTGAAGAAAATACATGATAAGATTCATACCAATCAGAAGAATTATGAGAATAAGCAAAATCATTTCTCTGATAAGAATAAGATGTAGTAGTAATATGAGACAATTGAATCAATTGTTGTATTGAATATCTCTTGTAAGAAGTTACAAGGTTTTGATTAAAAGCAATTTGATCAATCACATCAATATCACTACTAACTGTTCTATTACAATTATTATCAGAAACTGATTCTACTATCTCATCATCCCTCCTTTTTGATCTCCATTCAGATTGAGCTTTCAACTTTTTCTTCCTTAAATCTGAAACATAAGAGATAGATGAATTAGGAAAAGCATATTTCAAAGATTGAGTTTTATGTTGTGTACCAGTGTTTTTCTGTTTCTGTAATCGCTGTTTCTTATGTTTCTTACCATGGGCATAGTAATCAGCAGTTACAGAAACTGATTTACCAACCTTAGTTGATGATTCAACAGTATTTACACCACTTGGTAACACTTTGTCATTTTCAAGACAAGTAGAATGATCAGGAAGTTTAGAATGAATGTCAAACATATCAGATTCTTCCATGCTCCCATCATCAGAATTAAAAGAATCATTTGTAGACTCAAATAAGTCATCAGAATTGTCAGAAAAAGTTTGAGATGCCATTGAAACTATAGAACACTTTGTTGAGTTAATATGAAAAACAGTGTTCTTTAAAACTGTAGAAAATACACTTTGTTCTATATCAACCAAAAGTTTTTCATCAGATAAAATATTTTCAAGCTCGACTATTTTGCTTTCAAGAATAGATGTAGGAACATAAACCTTTGCAATTTCAGGTTTTGCCTTCATCTCAGATGCAAAATAACTAACAAAATAGTCTTTTGAAAGAACTTTTGGTGTTTCGGAAAGATAACTATCATTTAACTTTACATAGTTAAATGGTAGTTGCATTTTCTTTTTATTCTTTCTGTTTTCAGTTTCTATGGCCTCAACTTCGTCTGGCAATTTGGTAACAAATTTGGGTTTTAAATAAGTATGTTTATCAGCACATGCAAGAAAATCATAGTTATAAAGTGCCGGTTGTTTTCTGATGGCTTTCTTAAGATAATGGGGGTTGTTAAAACCAAGTCCCCATCTTTGCTTAACATCAGCCTCTTCATCAGGAGCATTAAGAAAAATGGTTTGATCTGTTTGACCTCTTTTATAAAGTTTAACTTCCAGATCATTTACCTTCTTGTTCAAATTCTTGCTTTCAACCTGCAATTTATAAACAGTTAGTGCAGATTCGTTTTTCTCAAACTCATATTTAGAAACCTTAACTTCAAACTCAGAAATCTTCTTTTCAAAATCATCTACTTTAGATTTAGAATTAGAATCAAATTTGCGTAAAGAATCAATCAGATCTTTGTTTGAAATAACAGACGTATTAAGTTCAAAGATCTTCTTGTTCTTTTTAGCAACCCTTTCCTTTTCCTTTTTCAGATTATTTTGTAAATTTTGAAGCTCAACCATCATGGTTTCCATTTTGGTAATAAAATCTTTTTCAGTTAAGTTTAATACCTTATCAACTGCCTCATCATCTGACTCGTCATCTTTTACTTCTTTGCCCATGAGACAGATATGAGCATTTTCTTCTTTCTCTTCACCTTCATCTTCGGAATGATCCAACCAAAACTCATCTTCAGCCATTAGAGCGACACCATCTTCTTGTTGTCTTGCCAAAAGCAACTTGTTCTGATAATACTGAGAGTTGCGTACTTTCGGCTTTCGACAATCTTTTGCAAAATGACCCAACTTGCCGCAGTTATAGCATTTGATTGAATCAGTTGAAGGCTTTTCAACAGTGGTGTAGTCATTCACAAACTTATTCTTCTCATCCGATTTCTTCTCACCATACCGTTTTCTTCAAATCTCTTTCCTTCCACCCTTTCCCGGTGTTCGTGGTTCTTTGAACTCGAAGAAGAATACCGTTGAGAATTTGATCCCGGCTTCTTATAAAATTTCTTCTGAAAGGCACGGGTCAGAAAAATCATAGCTTGTTTCAGACTCTCGCCATCATCACTATCTGAAACAGAATCTGACTCAGAAGTTGTAAGAACTATCTTCTTTTTCTTTTCTTTCTTCTCTTTCTTTTCTTTCAACTTCTCTCCAGCTATTAAGGCAATAGGATCAGAAGCTTGTACTGCTTTCTTCTTTTCATCTCTTTTCTCTTCAACCTCTTCTTCATTCTGCTTTAAGGTTTCAAATACCTCATGTAGTGGAATTTCATTTAAATCCTTCATCTGCTTCATTCTTCTTGTATGCTTCTTCCATTCTGGACGTAAGATACTCAAGAATTTGACATTGTTTTCCAGTTGCTTCTTCTTAACTTTGTTCTTTGTTAACTCGTTCAGAAGCAACACAAACCTCTCATAAGTATCTTCCAGACTCTCATTCTCCTTGGCTCTGAACTCCTCATAGCTATTTATGCAGTTTGCCACTTTCATCTGGTTTCCGACCTTTGATCCCATCATCTTTTGTAATTGATCCCACATCTTCTTTGCATTGGCTTTATAACTGTCAATCTTGATGTAGATCTCGTTTGGGATGCTTTGAAGAAGTAAAGATCTCGCTTGTTTATCTGCTTTGTATCGGCTTTTCTGCTCTTCAGAATATTGAGAAATATCTACTGTCACTGTTTTCATCTTTTGCTCTCTTTCTTCAGTTCCATCTTCACTATCAGAAGAGTCAACATCAGGTACTTGAACTGTTATTGGAACCATTGGACCTTCGGTGATAGACAGTAGAATATTCTCTCCATTTGAATGTCGATCTATGAAATCCAGGAATCTGTCTTTCCATTGCTCATATTCGCCTTTGAATAAAACTGGAGGTTTCACATCAGTTCCAATTGAAAGTGCATCTTTGGAAGTCATCTTGTATAACCCTGTTTGAAAAATATATCAATAAGAAACTAGAACTGATCGTTAGTCCAAATGAAACAATCAAGAAAATACAGAAAACTTGAAATATAAAATCAGAAATTTTAATCACTAAAAGAACTATGTCCCCATAGGCAGACTTAGCACGGGGGTCCCTCTACCCGGTTAGCGGGTGGGGTCAAGGGGCAACGCCCTTGCGGGGTCGAGGGGCAGCGCCCCTAGAGAAAATTTTTTCACTATTAAAGGGCATATTGCAATTTCGAAAAATTAAAAAAAATTCAAGTCTTTTATACTATGCGCGTCACTCAGGAAACGCATTCATCTGCAAAGCGTGTCACACTTGAAACGCATTCCTCAACAATGCGTGTGAAACTTGAAACGCATTCCTCAAAATGCTTGTCACACTTGAACCACAATTCTTTGCTTTGCGTGTCACAAAGAATATCAAGTCTCTACTATGTGTGTCACAAGGAGTCGTAGATTTCTGTTATACATGTCACTAAGCAAACGCATTACTCAAAATGCGTGTCAAGAAGCACCCGCATATCAAACTATGCGTTTGTTATTAAACCCGCAACATTCAGCTATGAATGACCCGCATTCCTTGATGATAGACCCGCAATCCTTGATGAATCAGACGCATTCCTCGATGAACACCCGCATTCCTCTGAATCAAACAGAATATAAAGGATACACAATATAAAGGAGCTTTTTGTTGTTCACTCCCCCAGGGCTTCCATCTAATCATCGAAATACCACAAAGGCAATTTCTATGAATGTTATGACAAAGAAACAAATTCTTTGTGTGTTCGTGCACGTGTAGAAAGAATTAAGCAAGAATAATTTCTTTTTATAAAGGCTCAAATAGTGTAAACCACTAAGACAACAGTAGATAAACACAGACTCAATGTGCATGATTGAAGTGCGAAGGTGGGACAGACTTCCTTCTTTTTCAATATCCATATTTTCCGAATGAAAACCAGATAGCATATGTGTTGCGTCCCCTTGAAAATGTGAAACATTTTCTTTTTGAGAAGAAAATGAGTAGTTATTGGGGTTAAAATCAATAGTTGGCATGGGCTAGTTGCCTGTTTCAATAACGTTCACCAAAGAGTTGTGAAACGCTAGTAATGTGGCTGCCCGGTTCAGAAAGTAGTTGGTGCAGAGTTTAATATTCTTTTATTCTGTTCTCACACCCTCTTTCTTTTTATCATTAAGCTCACTACTAACCAAACTCTCATTTCCATTTTCCCTCAACACACAACCCACACTCATTTCTTTTAGACTCCTCACACTCAATCTCTATGGATTAACTTCTTGGGTAGAAATCACTGGTTAATGTGATTCCATAGAAGTTCAGTTAATTCCTAGCACAAAGAACCCATGTAGTCCTAGAAAGCATATGTTGCTCAGATGATTTAACTTTATCAGTTAAAGCTCATATACAAATGTCAGATGAATGTATGCTCAAATGATATAATCATGAAAATATGAGCATTTTTTAACATTGAAATATTTTCAAACAAGTATATTGAAAGAATAGATATGAATACAAAAGACTAGTTTGAAAATCTGACATTGTATGAAAATGATCAGAAATGAAATGATATATCAATTAAGGCTTATGGTCAAGAATAATGGATATAGTCGATATGAAACAAAAATATAGACATTCTTGAAATGCATGCTTCGAAATGAAATGACGCTCAAAATTCATTAAAGTACAAGCGGGGTGTCTTACCATCGAAATTATATTTCAAATATGAGACATGGTAAGAACAATTTGAACAAGAAATGAAACCGGTGTGTGTGAATACTTGAAAGTATATGAAAAGTGTGTGTTCCAGAATCTAGTTTCTAATCAATCAATCAAACAAACAAGATAAAACAAATCAATTACCTGTTTGATTTTTTTCAAATTCAATCTTTACACTTTCTCTCTCTAGAACTCTCTCTTTCTCTCTCTACAATCTGACTTCTCACACTTCAGTTCTCTCTAAATCGTATCTTACAAAATACAAAGAAAACAAACTATTTATACTAACTACTAATTACAAGGAAAATACAAATACAAAATACATTGACTTATTACAAATAGACTTTGACTTTTAATGAGATTTGACTTTAGCAGCTTTGACTTTCTTAACTTTGACCTTCAGTATTCTTGATCTTGTATCCAACAGATTTATGCTCTAACAAAAAGACAATATGTTATCCCAGATTTATTCTAGTTGGTAAACAATCAATCAAGTAATCAAGCAACACAATAATAATCAAGAGATATAAAGATCAGAGTAACATATCAATCCCTTGAATAAACAATGAAACCCTTGAGTGTTCTTGATACCCTTGAATTACAGAGAAAACTTTTCTACCTTTCTAATATGATTATTGTAAATATGAGGATTCTAACCTAAAAACTAATTAAACAAAACTTTAAATACCTAAGCCATATGGGCTTTAATCTTAATGGGCTTTCTAATGGGCTTGGGCCCAATAGCTTAATAACTATTAACTTATTACATAATAAACCCTCTAATTAATTTTAGCACAATTGCAGTTTAAACCCTTAACTTTAACTTTAATCTTGAATACAATTTATTTGATCCAACAATCTCCCCCTTTGGATTCAAGATTAAAAAAATTTTTGCAATTGTCTTCGGGTCTTCTCTTGTCTTCACTTTTCTCTTGAGAATATTCAGATATGACGTTGATAGCTTCAAAACTTCAAAAGTTGATATCTTTAAACAATCTTCAAATCTTTAAAATCTTTGGAAATTTGAATATCTTCAGATCTTCAGATTGTATTCTCTCTTTTTGTATCTTCTCCCCCTTTTTATATCTTCTCCCCCTTTTTGATGAGTGGTGAGAATCAACATCATCAAAACTTGGCAAAACAATCTCCCCCTTTTCAAGACAATCTCCCCCATTGTGTATGATCACGTAAGCACAATCTTCATCATGTAACGAGCCCTGTATGGAAATAAGAGCAGTCTTCCCAGATGGAAAGAGTGATTATTTCAATCTTTTCAGATTAAAATAGAAAGTAGTAACCATTCGAATCTTTTCAAATTCAAACAGTTTAATAGGTGTAAACCTGAATCAACAAATGACTCAGTTAGAATGCCTGTCAGTAACACAAAGTTACTGAGTAACACAAAGTTACTATATAAGGAGCTGGTTTGATGTAGACTCCCCAGGTCTTCCATTCAATCATCGAATAACACATGGTTATCTATGAACGTTCTAACAGAAAACAAATTTATGTGTGCTCGTGCATGTGTATGAAAGAAATTAAGCATAGATGATTGTTTTTCAATATAGGCTCAAAGAATGTAAACTTGTTGAGACAACAACAAATTATACAAAGACTCAATGTGCATGAGAAAGGGTTCGAAGGTGGGGAAACTTTCCTTCTTTTTCAATATTAGTATCTTCCAAATGAAGAACCAATAGCGTATGTGTTGCGTCCCCAGAAAATGTGAAACATTCTCTTTTTGAGAAAAGAATGAGTAGCTGGTGAGGTTGTATGCAAGAGATGGCATGGGCTAGTTGCCTATTTCAATGATGGTCACCAAAGAATGTGAACCAATCAGATTATGTGGCTGCCCGACTCAGAAAGTGGTTTGGTGCAGAGTCTAATATTCTTTTACTCTGTTCACTCACCCTCTTTCTTTTAATGCTCAATTCTAACCAATCTCTCTTTTCCATTTTACCTCTTCACACACCATCACTCAATTCTTTTGACCCTCTCCCCTTAATCACTCAGGGAATACTTCCTGGGTAGGAAACACTGGTTATCGTGAATCCATGGAAGTTCTGTTAAGCTCTCACACTGAATCCCATGTATTATCCTAAAAAGAACATGTTGTTCAACAGGCTATTGTACATGTAAGCACAAATACCACTTGTTACATGAAGAATATAATATTCGGAGATGTCAAAACAGAAGATGTTTGACGATGCAATTCTCCCCCTCAAACTAAAAGAGTTTGACAATTAAGCTCATATCAATTTGTCATGAAGAATAATATGCTGGAGAATCAAAAACGAATTTTGTTTATATGAACAATATATAAACATATTTTCAATGAAAGCACATGAAATGACGTTTGATTCAACCAACAGTGAATACAAATAACGTGAGTATTACCATAGAAAGATTTAACTTTTGATACATGGTAATAACAAAGTCAAATAGAATGTTCTGAACCGTTATGTGTATGAATACTTGACAAAGTATATTGACAAGATAAAACGCAAGTATTTATCTTTAAGAACACACGGTCAGATAAGCTTTTAAGTATCCAAAAATCTGTTAATATCACAGATATTCTCCCCCTTAAATCACTATAGGTTTTTTTTTTATAAATTAATAAGGAAATAAAGCATATAAAAAATAGATAGAGCACTGAAGTGCGGGTTCTAATCCGATGTGATTAGAAGCCATAGTCACTTGACCAAACCTGCATAAATAAAAAAAAATAATGGTAATCATTTATGAAAATGATTACTTTCTCGTTAACAACAGTTGGAAAATAACACACTATCAAGATTTGTAATACTCCCCCTTGAATCATGAGTAAGGTTTAAGACATGTTCAACATACCAAGTTTGCTGATTTGAAATTGAAATCGCTTTTCATCCAATGGCTTGGTGAAAAGATCAGCTAACTGGAAGTCAGTTTGAACAAAGTGCATCTATATGCTTGGTCTTCGAGTGTTGTACCGGATTACCAGTTATAGATATTGCACTCTTGGAATCACAATAAATCGGAACGCGCTTGTAGTTGTATCCAAAGTCCCTTAACTGTGTCATCATCCAGAGGACTTGAGAACAGCAGCTAGCAGCAACTACATACTCAGCCTCGACAGTGGATGTTGAAACACAGTTTTGTTTCTTTGAAGTCCAACTCACAAGTTTGTCACCTATGAATTGACATGATCCAGAGGTGCTTTTCCGGTCTAGCTTACAACCTGCATGATCAGCATCTGTAAAGGCAGTTAGTTCAAAACGAGAATCCTTTGGATACCAAAGGCCTAGATTAGGAGAACCTTTGAGATATCTAAGTATTCGCTTAACAGCAGTTAAGTGCGACTCTTTAGGATTAGACTGATATCTCGCACAAAAACATGTGGCAAACATTATATCTGGGCTACTTGCAGTCAGATAAAGTAAAGAACCAATCATGCTACGATACACCTTTTGATCAACAGGTTTCCCGGAGGGATCCGCGTCTAAGAGTGTACCAGTAGCCATTGGTGTTTTCATGACTGAACTATCTGACATATTGAACTTTTTCAAAATATCGTTTATATATTTAGCTTGACTAATAAATATGCCTTCGGGTAATTGCTTTACTTGTAGACCAAGAAAAAAATTCAACTCACCCATCATCGACATCTCAAACTTTGTTTCCATTATCTTTGAAAAGTTCTTACAAAATTTCGGATTTGTCGACCCAAATATTATGTCGTCAACATAAATCTGAATAAGGATCAAGTCCTCGCCTTGCCTTTTAAGAAATAAGGTAGTATCAACAGTACCTTTCTTGAAACCAGAAGCAAGTAGAAATTTAGTGAGAGTTTCATACCAGGCTCGCGGTGCTTGTTTAAGACCATAAAGTGCTTTGTCTAAAACATAGACATGATCAGGGTGTTGAGGATCAATGAAACCTTCAGGTTGTGCCACGTAGACCTCCTCATGCAGAACGCCGTTCAGGAAAGCCGACTTTACATCCATCTGATAGACTGTAAAGTTTTTGTGCGCAGCATAGGCTAGAAAGATTCTGATGGCTTCGATCCTTGCAACCGGGGCGAATGTTTCGTCATAGTCGATGCCCTCTTGTTGACAATACCCTTTTGCGACCAAACGAGCTTTGTTTCTCACGACTACTCCAGCTTCGTCTTTCTTATTTCTGAACACCCACTTTGTTCCAATAACGGATTTACCTTTAGGTAGTGGGATCAAGCGCCATACCTTGTTCCTTTTGAATTGTAGAAGCTCGTCTTGCATAGCAGAAATCCAGAATGGATCACGTAGAGCTTCAGCCGCTTTCTTTGGCTCTAAGGAACTGAGGAAGCTTGAAAACATACAGAAGTTAGCTGTTGCAGATCTTGTTGTGACACCAGATTGTACGTCACCTATCACGTTGTCCAGGGGATGATCCTTAGTCCAACGATGTGTGCTTGGTAGTGCATCAACTGTTTGTTGCGTATTCGACGCATCGTTTTCATCATGCACGGCAGGTTGCTACATAGATGTACTCGGGACATCTTGTACTGGTGTTTATGATACTGAGGCTTCCGGACTAGCAGTTGAAGTACTCGGGACTTCGTTTCCGGAAGAACTATCTGTAGAGACAGATTCAGCGTTAGTAGTGTCAGAAAATAACTTTGTAGTCGTACCTGATGGAGATGAAGTTTCAGTGACTTCTTCGGAAGGTCCAGACATGTCTTCAGATATAGTAGGGACCTCCGAGCCTGTACCACTTGTTATTGATGTGGATATGCCTTTTTCAAAATCTGCAAATATATCATCAAAGGCATCAATAAACAATAAATCTAACTCAGATGAAGTAGAGTTAGAGTTAGAAGAAGTGAATCCTTTACGTGCTGGTTCTATTCTTGATTGAATAGAAGCTTTGTCGTTAAGACCGAGTTCTGAACTGTTGTGTCCAGAAGTCCTTGTTGAATTCTCATCAAAGGAGACATTCATGCTCTCAACAACCGTCTTAGTTCGGATAATGTAAATTCGATAAGCTTTGGATGTCAGAGAGTATCCAACGAGATATCCTTCATCCGCTTTCTTATCAAACTTTGATAATCCTTGACGCTCTTTAAGAATATAGCACCTGCAACCAAAGACACGAAGAAATTTGATATTAGGTGTACGATTGTTGATTAACTCATATGATGTTTTATTAAATCGCTTGACCACAATGGTACGGTTCTGTGTAAAACATGCTGTAGCGATTGCCTCGGCCCAAAGGTACATGGGTAGATCTGAGTAAGCAAGTATAGTACGAGCTGCTTCAACCAGAGTGCGATTCTTTCGTTCAACAATGCCGTTTTGCTGTGGAGTGTAGGTTGCGGAGAAGTTGTGTGAAATACCCACGGAAGTAAGATAACTCTTCAGGGTGTCATTCTTGAACTCGTGCCATTATCACTGTGAATGGTTCTTATTGGCAGTTGAAGACGTACTTGAATACGCTTGATGAAAGCGATAATTAACTCTGGCGCATCTGACTTGTTGCAAAGAAACTCGAGCCATGTATACCTTGACTAGTCATCTATCATTACCAACACATACTTCTTTCCGTTGATAGATGCTGTGCGCATTGGGCCACAAAGGTCCATATGAAGAAGTTCCAGTGCAGATGAGGTCGATGATTCAACTTTGGACTTGAAGGAGCTACGCTTCATTTTGCCCAACTCACATGCGGAACAGAGTGAGTCTTTTTCGAACCTCAATTCTGGTAGACCTTTGACCAGACCTTGTCTTTGTAGCTTTGCTATAGATCGGAAATTCTGATGAGACAAGCGTCGATGCCACGTCCACGATTGTGCTTTAGAAGCTTTGGTTAGTAGGCATACTGGACGTGTGGCAGACAGTGTAGGAAAATCTACATAGTATAGATTTCCATGGCGCTCAGCTTTGAAGACTTCGTAACCATCGTGATCTTCTAGATAGCAATGAGTGGTTGTGAAGCGGACTTGATATTGCATGTCACATAAGTGACTGGTACTGAACAGATTGGGATCAAGTCCTTCAACATACATAACTTTTTGAATCTTCACAACACCGTTATCGAGCATTCCATATCCTCTGACGTGGCCTTCGGCTTCAGAATTGGCAAATCTAACTGCTCCGGCAGGCTCCTCCACATAGTTATGCAAGAGGTGCTTGAATCCTGTCATGTGGCGTGAACATCCGGAATCTATTACCCACAATCGACAGACCTGCAAAAGAGACAATTAGTTTTGCTTAGGCACCCATATCAAGATGGGTCCTTCGCGGTTAGCATCAAGCAATTCAGGAATATCCTCAGGTTTGACTTTCACTCTCCATTCATAACACGGTTTTGGAACCCATTTCCAAACCATCTTAACATTTAATTCCTGAAAGTGCTTTTTAGAAGTAGGATTGGCAACCTTAGCACGATACACTTTTGGTTGTGTAGAAGAATCAGAATTAGAATTAGACTTAGAGTTCAACTTAGCTTTGCTTTTATTCTTTTTGGACTTAGGAGGGGAGTAGTATTTGAATGAATTATCCCAACGGTGTTTGCAATAAAGATTCTTTCGAGCAAAATTCATAAACTTAGATTTATCGGAATAAATCTTGCATTCATGTTTATCAAAAGAAGTACTATTCAAAATAACACTGTCTGTAGGACAACTACTAGAATTCAAACTATTCTTTTTATTCAAACTAAGATCTTTATTCTTCTTACTCCTCCCAACTCCATTTCCTTTTATATCTGAAACAGAAACAGGAACCTTGTTAGTCTCTAACTTAGAAGGTGGTTCTTTTCTAGTGCTCTTTGAAGTCTCACCCTTTTCAAAAATACTCGGTGGATATTCAGGACAATCAGAGTAAACAACTGTAGGTTTTGCAGGAGCATCAAATTCTGGATTGGTTCTTACCTTCCAGCTTGGATCATTGAACATCTGTTTATCACTTGAAGCATTTTTAAACATAGTAACTTTCAAATCATTGATCTCTATGCAAAGCTCTTGATTTACTTTTAAAGACTTTTCAAGTTTATGTTTGAGATCAAAGTTTTCATCTTCAACCTCATCAAGAGACTGTTGCAACAAATCGATTTGCTTCATCAATTCAGATGTACGATCATTCACAGAATTTGATCCCTTTGAATTAGAAACAGGATCAGAGTCTGAAGCATTCATCATTTCAGAAAATGTATCTTCAGTCATGGACTCAATAAACTCCGTTTTATTATTTTGAACACAAGATTCATCTGCGGTAGCAGTAACTTCTTCAACCTCTTCAGGAAGTAAAGGTTTAGAAGCAATGGGAGTTGAGACTGATGGTATAGTAGATGGATCAACATCCGATTCATACTCATCAAATTTGCATGCAGTCTCAGGTAGAACTGTGTTGGTGCTCACTGATTCTTTAGAAGGTGTGGTAAATAGTGATTCAAACTCAGTAAATTTGATCTTTCGAGTTGCATAGCTTTCGTTCAAATCACCATATGTAAAACCAACAGATTTAAAAAGATTTTGAGAATCAGTGTCACCAGACTTGTTCTTTCCCATTTCTTCTTGACCTTTGGTCTCTTCAGAAGGTTTAGGAGAACTTGCTTCAACAAAAGTAGCGCGAATGTCAGGAATGGGTTTTATTGCGGAGCCAAATTTATCAAAATTATATAGGTGCTCCGGTGCCTTTTTCAAAATTTCATTAATTGGCACACCCAAACCTGGTTTAAGTTTGTAAAACCTTTCGTCTTGAAGTTTATTGGTCAACAGATTTAATGTCTGTTCAGTCTGACCTCGTTTCATGTTAATGTCCTCCAGTTGCTTTATTTTGGTGTAAGCTTCATTTCTTTCTTTATAACAAATTTCAAATTTGATTTGAAACTCACCCTTTTCAGCATTAAGATTCACAAGATCTGTTTCTAAACCAGATATTTTTTCTTTTAAAGACTCTTTTTCAGCTTTTAAATCATCTTTTTCCTTTTCCTTTTCTTCCACAACAACTTTTAAAATAGCATTTTCATCACGAAAGCTTAAAACAGATTGATGTGCAGAGCTAAGTTTGCCTTTCAGTAAAGCAAATTCATCTTTCATGCCATGTATTTGGGCCATTAAAGATTCAATAAGTTTAGAATTTTCACTTACCTCGGAGTTTGCTTCTTCGGATTGTGTCCCAGAGTCTTCATCGTCACTTTCCAGCTTTGCCATGTAAGAAACTTGGGTGAAATGTGCTTGCTCCTCGTCATCAGAACTTTGGAACAGCTAGTTCTCTTCTTCAGCCATTAGTACTTTTCCTTCTTCAGCTTTCTTGGCAATCAGTGACTTTCTTGAGTAGTACTCTGAGTTCTTCACTTTCTTGAATTTGCAGTCCCTTGAGAAGTGCCCAAATTTGCCACAGTTGTAGCATCTTCCTGGTTCATCCTTTCGCTCTTCTCGCTTCTCCTCTTTCTTTCCTTCTCTTCTATCTTCCTTCCGATCTTCTCGTCCTTCCTCTCTTTTTCCATGCCTCGGCTTGTATCGCATCTCAGACTTCTCTTTCTTGTATCCATCATACTTTGGCTTTGAGTAAAATCTTTTCTTGCCAAAGCTCTTCTTGAATCGTCGCGTAATGAGAGCCAAGTCTTCAGAGAACTTTTGAATATCAGGATCTGAATCAACTTCCAGTTCTTCATCGCTCGAATCAGAGTCAGAGTCAGTAACTTCAGTAACTAGAGCTTTAGACGCCTTTTTCTTCGACCTTGCAGAGGATACAGAACCTTTGCCGGCTATGAGAGCCACGGAATCCTTCAGATTATTAGACTCATTATTAATAGATCTCACCTCATCCTCATGTTAAGCAAGAGTAGAGAAGATATCGGTGACATTTTCTCGAGCCATATTCTTCGACATCTGGAGGTTGATAGCAAAGTTCTTCCATTCTGGATTCAGATTGTTGATGAACTTGTAGTTTATCTCAGAAGCAGATTTGGCGATTTTGTTCCTCCGCAAGTCATTGAGAATAATGTTGTACCTATTATAGGTATCTAAAAGCAGCTCTCCTTCTTTGGCATGAAATCCCTCGTAAGCATTTATGCACAGATTCTGCTTAGCTTGAATAGAAGCTTCACTTCCTTCAAACTGCCTTGCTAGTTCATCCCAGATTCCTTTAGCAGTGCTCTGACTGTCGACACGATTGTAGATGTCGTTTGGAATTGCCATCGTCAGATAGATTAGAGCCTCTTCTTCTAACTTGAGCTAGTCTTTCTGCTTTTCAGTGAAGAACTGAACAGGTTTAGGAATCTCTCTGTCAGGGATTTCAGGAGAGGAATCTGTAGCAGGTTGACCCTTTACTGTGATCATTGGAGTTTTGGGACCTTCAATGATTATTGTCATGAACTCTCTGTTCTTGTGATTCAGAAACTGAATCATTCTTGTCTTCCATTGCTGATACTCATTTGCCACGAGGACAGGAGGTTTGACTTGAGAACCCATCGAGAGAAGCTGATTTGACATCTTAGTTGTACGGTTAGAAAATAGACTTTTCTGTACCAAGACAACCAACTAGATGAGATCGTTAGAATCAAAAGTAAAGACTACACTCAAAAAATTTCAGAAAAAATAAGTTTCCAAAAATAATCAAATGCAGTCTTCGCACACAGTATAAAGCACTAATATCTATGAATAAAATACTGAAAAATTAAGAAGATTTTGATCAAGAGCAAATCTTTGTCCCCCTTCGCAGACTTAGCACGGGGGTCCCGCTATCACAGTTTGCAAAAATCGACCGGGGATGTGCTTCGAAGAATGAACTGTATCGGTCGAAGGAAAGACCGGAGTATGCAAGTACCCGGTCGAATGGCAAGACCGGAGTAACAAGTATCCGGTCGAATGGCAAAACCGGAGTAACAAGTATCCGGTCGAATGGCAAGACCGGGAATACGAGTATCCGGTCGAATGGCAAGACCGGAGTAACAAGGTATCCGGTCGAAAGGCGAAGACCGAAGTAACAAAGTATCGGTCGAATACTAGACCGGAAACCACTAAGGTCCGGTCGATGCACCTACCCGGTCGAAGCAAAGACCGGGGAATGCTAAGGTTCGGTCGAAGGGAATGACCGGAGATCACAACTACCCGGTCGAAGTAAGGACCGATGTTTACAAACTCTCGGTCGAAGACTCAGATCGAATAACTATCGGTCAAAGCAATAATATTTATAACCACAGTAACAGATATGATCGATTAACTCATAAGACCGATAATCACGATGAATAGATCGAAGAACACGATGAATATCTGGGATTCGACCGAAACCAAACCCAGAAATTTTAATCGACCGATGAACACAATTAAACCAACAAATAAGCAATCCTTCGATCGAATGTAACACAAAAACACAAATAATCAAATACTAATCGACCGGATTCGATAACAGATTCATGAAATCGGATGAACAGTATTTTTTCGATGAACAGTAAATTCGAAAAAAATATAGATTTAATCCTAAAACTTGATTCTTTAGGCTCTGATACCAATTGTTATCCCAGATTTATTCTAGTTGGTAAACAATCAATCAAGTAATCAAGCAACACAATAATAATCAAGGGATATAAATATCAGAGTAACATACCAATCCCTTGAATAAACAATGAAACCCTTGAGTGTTCTTGATACCCTTGAATTACAGAGAAAAATTTTCTACCTTTCTAATATGATTATTGTAAATATGAGGATTCTAACCTAAAAACTAATTAAACAAAACTTTAAATACCTAAGCCATATGGGCTTTAATCTTAATGGGCTTTCTAATGGGCTTGGGCCCAATAGCTTAATAACTATTAACTTATTACATAATAAACCCTCTAATTAATTTTAGCACAATTGCAGTTTAAACCCTTAACTTTAACTTTAATCTTGAATACAATTTATTTGATCCAACACAATACGCAAGTATTTATCTTTGGAAACACACGGTTTGTAAACATGTAAGCAGAAAATAAAAATGAAAACATTTAAAAATCACACTTCCAATTCATAAAAAAATTGTTTAAGAATCGGGAAGTGGTTTGAACATTTAAGAACATGTTTTCTATGATTGAAAGTTGTCCTTCTTTCAACCATATATGAGATTAAGATAAGAACTTTAACCTTTCTGTGCAATCTTAAATCTCATGAAGTCAGCTGAAGTCATAAAGATATGATCTTGATAGCTTCCTCTCATTCTGCACAAGTCTCAAAGTCATGTCAAAGCAACTTTTATTCACAAAGTTTATTCAAATGTAAATGACATAAAGAAGGAAAACGATTAATGTACGAGTTTTGATCTGAATTAATCAGAAATCATAATTCTTTACTCCCCCTGAAAATATGCATCTGAAATTTGTCAATGATAAAGCACATGATAGAGATCTACAACTCCCTTTGAAGTGTAGTTCATCATATCTTCCGAATACATATTTCCAGAAACATATATACTCCCCCTTGAAGGTTGATTTCCTCATCTGAGTATCGGAGTACATCTTCTTATCAGCGCGGGAGTAACATCTCTTTTTCATCATTGAATTACGAGTCCTAAACTGTTGTGTTTAGAAGTCAAACTCCGTTGAAGTACGGGTCCTAAACTGATTTATTCAGAAGCCTTGGTTCTCTTACTCCCCCTTGACAGTAGGTGCCTGCAACACATAATCAATCTTTGGTTTTGGTAACCACTGGTATTTATGTCCATGTGTGTTAGTTGCAGTTCAAATGGGAGTAACTGGATAAGAACCATACCAGAAATGATCACTTGTTTTGTGAACATGATTATGTGTATGACAATAAGAACAATAGTGTTTCTTACCTGACAACCTGATTAATTGATCTCTCATGTAGATATGATCAGGTTTACCTTTAAGCGCTTTGTTCTTCTTTGTTTTCGTCTCATGTACACATGATTTCTTACCTTTCAGCTCTTCTTTCTTCTCATCTTCAACTGGTTTCTTCTTCCAGGCCAGTTCTTCTTCTTTGTATCTCCTTCTTCTTCTTTGATGTATACCTGAACTATCTATATTTCGATCATAGAAAAGATTAGTATTACGAATCTGATTGAAAGATTTGATCTTCTTGAAGAAACAGTTTTCAAATGTGAGCTTGATGATGGCTTGTTAGAACCAACTGAACTATTTCTAGGTGTGTGGATTTGTGACTCTGGAGTCGTTTGCTCAGTCACCACCACCTTTGAAACAATATCTTCAAGTTCTTTAATCTTTGAAAAATAATTGTTCTTTTCTTTGATGTGTAAGTCAATTTCTTTCTTTAATTCAGACTTTGCTTTCTGCTCTTTCAGTGCACTCTCAGATAATTCAGATAACTTTGCAGTCATCTTCTTTATCTCTTCCTCAAAAATATTCCTTTCTTCCTCAAAGTCCTTATCTGCACTCTTTCTTCCATCAGATATTGCTTTAAAAAATCCAACGTTCTTCTGCTCAATCTCCTTTTTATCCTTTGCAAACTTTTCTCTTTCAATAATGATCACTTTCTCAAAATCAAAAACTTGTTGAGAAAGTTTAATGCATTTAAGCTCAACCGTCTTCTTCTCGTCAGCACATTTTCTGGAAAAATCTGAGAACTTCTTTGCAAATGATTTCTTTTCAGTCTCAAAAACATCTTTATCTTTGACCATTGTTTGTTCCAAATCAGATATTTTCTTTCGAAGCTCAGCATTAGCATCTTCCAGACTCTTAATATTCTCCTCATAACGTTCAACAGATACTTGCTGCTGGATTTTGATTATCTGATCTTCTAAGTCAAAGATTTTTCTTGTCAGCTATGTGTTCTCAGCTTCCAAACTCAGTATTTTCTCATCATTCAACCCTGAAGTTTGTTTCAGAAGATCTTCATTTAACATCTTCAATGCACTAACTTCTTCTCTCAATAACTTTCTTTCATCAGAATATCTCTTTGATCTCTTTAAGTAGTAGTCAACTGAGGAAGCAAGATTTTTGTTTTCTAATTCGAGCTTGTGAATCTTCTTTTCATCATCATCAGAAAGATATCCCATCTTGAATATCTGCTAACAAAAAGAACTTGAACTTGATCGTTAATCCAAATGAAAACAAGAAAAATACAGAAATCTTGAAAAAATATGTAAAACACAAAAATTCTTTAAGGACTGAAACGCAAAAATCACAAAAATGCAACAAGTGAAACTAGCGCAAACTTCGATATGCGCTAAGAGTAGGTGGCACAAACCACACTTTGCGCGACACACATCTGACGGAAAGCTAACTTCGCGTTTCAAGTTACTGGCGCAAGACAAACTTTGCGTTTCAAGTTACTGGCGCAAGACAAACTTTGTGTTTCAAGTTACTGGCGCAAGATACACTTCGCGTCACACCAAGCTGACGCAAGACTAACTTTGCGTTACACCAAGCTGACGCAAATCACAACTTCTCGTTAACTAACGATAACGCAAACACCAACTTTGCGTTAAAAGATATTGACGCAAAGTATACTTCTTTATGAACTCAAATCACTTCAACTTTGCGTTTATCGACTCTGGCGCAAACTAACTTTTCGCTTCTTGTTGATTGCGCAAATGTCACTTTGCTTTTCTCATTGATGACGCAAAGATCACTCTACGTTTCCTGTTGATGACGCAAAGATCAAGTTGCATTTTCTGTTGATGACACAAACCTTAAAATAATCACTTGGTAATTCTCTCGATGAACTCACGCAAACTGTGATGAACTTGCGCAAACCTTGACGAACTAGCGCAAACTTTAGATCTCACGCAAACCTCTAAAATCGTTCAAATTCGCACCAAAAACCACTTTAGACCTCGAATTTCAACTCTGAACTTTGTCAACTCAATCGTCTAAACATCTAGAACACAATTCTAGCAATGAATTTCGATTAAAAACATAAAACGATACAAATTTGACCAAATACAGTGCTTGAAACTCGTGAACTCCAAACTCAACAAAATTCAAAATTAAAGATCGATTACAGTGCAATTTGATACAAAACTTATAAAGACTCGATCGATTATACTATACGAACAAAACCTAATCGATTACAACTCCAGATTCGCACAAAAACTCGAAAAAAAAATGACCTGACAATGACAAACACAGTTACGAACTTCCTATATTTTCTTGATTTCGATTTGAATCTGCTCTGATACCAATTGATAGTCCTATATTCAAGTTCTAATTGATACAAACAATCAAGATGATAATCGAAATCACAAGTCTTTGATTAAACCATCAAGATTACAAACTCTCTCTCTACTTTCTCACTCTAGAAAGATATACAATGAACTCCTTCTCTCATAAGCTCTCTCTCTCTCTACAATCTGAAATCTACTCACTTACGTACACGCTTACTATGAATTACAAAGGACACAAGGTATTTATACCTCACATACAATTACAAGAAAACAAAATACAAATGTTGACTTTGACTTTATTAACAAAATGACTTTGACTTTCCATGAGAGTTGACTTTCAGACTTTGACTTCTTGACTTTTGATTTTCAATCTTTATGATCTTGAATCCAATAAATCTGTGCTCTAACACCGTGACGTTGTCGCTGTGAAGAGTTCGAACTGGCAGTTGAAGACGTACTTGAATACGCTTAATAAAAGCGATAATCATTTCTGGCGCATCTGACTTGTTGCGAAGAAACTCGAGCCATGTATACCTTGAATAGTCATCTATCATTACTAATACATATTTCTTGCCATTGATAGACGTTGTTCGCATTGGGCCGCAAAGGTCCATATGAATAAGTTCCAGTGTAGATGAGGTTGAGGATTCAGTTTTGGACTTGAATGAGCTTCGCTTCATTTTGCCCATCTCACATGCAGAGCATAATGAGTCTTTCTCAAAACTCATTTCTGGTAGACCTTTGACCAGACCTTGTCTCTGTAGCTTAGCTATGGATCGGAAATTCTGATGAGACAAGCGGCGATGCCACGTCCAAGATTGAGCTTTAGTTGCTTTGGCTAATAGGCATACTGGACGTGTGGCAGACAGTGTAGGAAAATCTACATAATATAGATTTCCATGGCGCTCAGCTTTGAAGACTTCGTAACCATCGGGATCCTCAAGATAGCAATGAGTTATTGTGAAGCGAACTTGATATTTCATGTCACAGAAGTGACTGGTGTTGAACAGATTGTGATCAAGTCCTTCAACGTATAACACCCTTTGAATCTTCACAACTTCATTATCGAGCATTCCATATCCTCTGACGTGTCCTTCTACTTCAGAATTTGCAAACCTAACTGCTCCGGCAGGCTCCTCCACATAGTTATGCAAGAGGTGCTTGAATCCTGTCATGTGGCATGAACATTCGGAATCTATCACCCACAGTCGACAGGCCTGCAAAAGAGACAATTATTTTTGCTTAGGTACCCATATCAAAATGGGTCCTTCGCGGTTAGCACCAAGCAATTCAGGAATATCAGCAGGTTTAACTTTAACTCTCCATTCATAACGGGGTTTTGGAACCCATTTCCAAACCATTTTAACATTTAATTCTTGAAAATGCTTTTTAGATTTAGGATTGGCAACCTTAGCTCGAAACACTTTGGGTTGTGTGGAAGGCTTAGAATTAGAATTGGAGTTAAGGTTCAGTTTAACTTTTCTTTTACTCTTTTTGGACTTAGGAGGGGAGTAGTATTTGAAATAATTGTCCCAACAGTGTTTGCAATATAGATTCTTTCGAGCAAAATTCATAAACTTAGATTTATCAGAACAAATCGTACATTCATGTCCATCAAAAGAATTACTTTTTAAAATATCACTGTCTGAAGTACAACTGTTTAGAACAGAAGTTTCACTAAAATTCAAACTACTTTTATTCAAACTATCAGCTTTATTCTTCTTACTCCTCCCAACTCCATTTTCTTTTATATCTGAAACAGAAACAGGGATCTTGTTAGTCTCTATCTTAGAGGGTGATTCTTTTCTAGATTTACTTGAAGTCTCACCCTTCTAAAAAATACTCGGTGGATATTCAGGACAATCAAAGTAAACAACTGAAGGTTTTGCAGGAGCATCAAACTCTGGATTAGTTCTTACCTTCCAGCTTGGATCATTGAACATCTGTTTATCATTTGAAGAATTTTTAAACAAAGTAATTTTCAAATCATTGCAAAGCTCTTGACTTTCTTTCAAAGATTTTTCAAGTTTAAATTTGAGATCAAAGTTTTCATCTTCAACCTCATCAAGAGACTGTTGTAACATATCAATTTGCTTCATCAATTCAGATGTATGATCACTCACAGAATTTGACTCCTTTGTAGTAGAAACAGGATCAGAATCTGAGGCATTCATCATTTCAGAAAACCTTTCCTTGGTCATGTTTTCAATAAACTCCATTTTATCATTTTTAGAACAAGATCCATTCGTGATGACAATTTCTTCTTCAACCTCTTCAACAAGTAAAGGTTTAGAAGCAATGGGATTTGAGACTGATGGTATAGTAGATGGATCAACATCCGATTCATACTCATCATATTTGCATGAAGTCTCAGGTAGAACAGTGTCATTGTTGTCTGGTTCTTTTGAAGATGTGGTAAACAGTGAATCAAACTCAGTTAATTCGATCTTTCGAGTTTCATAGCTTTTGTTCAAATCACTGTATTTAAAACCAACTGATTTAAAAGAATTTTGAGAATCAGTTTCACAAGACTTGTCCTTCCCTATTTCTTCTCGACCTTTGGTCTCTGTAAAAGGTTTAGAAGTACTTGCTTCAACAAAGGTTGCACGAATGTTAGGAATGGGTCTGATTGCGGAGCCAAATTTATCAAAATTATATAAGTGCTCCGGTGCCTTTTTCAAAACATCGTTAGTTGACACACCCAAACCTGGTTTAAGTTTATAAAACCTTTCATCTTGGAGTTTATTGGTCAACAGATTTAATGTCTGCTCAGTCTGACCTCATTTCATATTAATATCCTCCAATTGCTTGATTTTAGTGAAAGCTTCATTTCTTTCTTGAAAACAGACTTCGAATTTGATTTTAAACTCACCCTTTTCAGCATTAAGATTTACAAGATCCTTTTCTAAGCCAAATATTTTTCTTTTTAAAAATTCTTTTTCAGTTTTTAAACCATCCTTTTCTTTTTCTTTGTCTTCCACAACAACTTTTAACAATGCGTTTTCATCACGAAAACTTAAAACTGATTGATGTGCAGAGCTAAGTTTACCTTTCAATAAAGCAAATCATCTTTCATATTATGTATTTGGGCCATCAAAGATTCAATAAGTTCAGAATAATCACTTACCTCAGAGTTTGCAT
The DNA here is from genome assembly GCA_023525745.1 of Arctium lappa. NCBI lineage: Eukaryota > Viridiplantae > Streptophyta > Magnoliopsida > Asterales > Asteraceae > Arctium > Arctium lappa. Next base: position 15,997,790 of record CM042064.1, read on the forward strand.
CTTCGGATTGTGCCTCAGAATCTTCATCGTCACCATCCAGTTTTTCCATATAGGAAACTTGGGTGAAGTGTGCATGATCCTCGTCGTCAGAACTTTGGAACAACCAGTTTTCTTCTTCAGCCATCAGCACCTTTCCTTCTTCAGCTTTCTTGGCAATGAGTGACTTCCTTGCATAGTATTCTGAGTTCTTTACCTTCTTGAACTTGCAATCTCTGGAGAACTGCCCAAATTTGCCACAGTTGTAGCATCTGCTTGGTTCATCCTTTCTTTCTTCTTTCTTCTTTCTTCTCCTCTCTCTTTCCTTCTCTTCTATCTTCCTTCCTGTCTTCTCATCCTTCCTCTCTTTTTCCATGCCTTTGCTTGTATCGCATCTCAGACTTCTCTTTCTTGTAACCATCATACTTTGGCTTTGAGTAGTACTTTTTCTTGCCAAAGCTCTTCTTGAATCGTTGAGTAATTAGAGCCAAGTCCTCGGAGAACTTCTGTATATCCGTATCAGAATCAATCTCCAGTTCCTCATCACTCGAAGCAGAATCAGACTCAGTAAAATCCGCAACAAGAGCTTTAGACACCTTTTTCTTTGACCTTGCAGAGGATACAGAACCTTTTTGCCAGCTATGAGAGCCACTGAATGCTTCAGTTTATTGGACTCATTATTGATGGTTCTCACCTCATCCTCATGCTGAGAAAGAGTAGAGAAGATATCAGTGACGTTTTCTTGAGCCATATTCTTCGACATCTGAAGGTTGATGGCAAAGTTCTTCCATTCAAGGTTTAAGTTCTTGATGAACTTATAATTTATCTCAGAAGCAGATTTAGAGATATTGTTCCTCCGCAAGTCATTGAGAATGATATTATATCTATTGTAGGTCTCTAGCAGCATCTCTCCTTCCTTTGCGTGAAACCCCTCATAGGCATTTATGCATAGATTTTGCTTGGCTTGGATGGAGGCTTCACTTCCTTCAAACTGTCTTGATAGTTCATCCCAGACTTCTTTAGCAGAGCTCCGACTGTCTACACGGTTGTAGATGTCATTTGGTATTGCCATTGTCAGATAAATGAGAGCCTCTTCATCTATCTTGTACAACTCTTTCTCCTTTTCACTGAAATACTGGTACGGTTTCGGGACAAATCTATCAGGAATTTTTGGAGAGGTTTTAGTTTCTGCTTGACCAGGTACTCTGATCATTGGATTTACTGGACCATTGATGATTGATTCCATCTAGTCTCTATTCTTGTGATTCAGAAACTGGACCATTCTTTTTTTCCATTGCTGATACTCATCAGCCATGAGGACAGGAGGTTTGGACTGAGAGCCCATTGAGAGAAGCTAATTCGACATCTTGGTTGTATGGTTAGAAATCAAACTAATTTGTACCAAGACAATCAACTAGATGAGATCGTTAGAATCAAGTATAGGATAAAGACTACACTAAAAAATTTCAGAAAAATAAATTTCCAAAAATAATTAAATGTAGAATTTGCACAGTATAAAACTCAAATTTAATCACAGAAAATATGGCGCAAAATTAAGCTAAGGCAGTGGCGCAAAGGACGGTTCGCGCGAGAGACAGGTCGCGCGAAGTATGGTTTTGCGTGAACAGTGGATGGCGCAAAGCTTAGGTTTGTGCGAGCAACAGATGGCGCAAGAATGAAATTTGCGCTAGACGTGGGTCGCGAGAAAGGAGTTTTGCGCGAGTAATGGTTGGCGCAAAAGTTGAGTTTGCGCGAGCCGTGGGTGGGGCAAAACAAATGTTTGCGCGAATAGGCAATGGCGCAAAGTAGATAGACCGGAGTCTTACTTGACCGGGGTCCTGCTCGACTGGGGTCTTGAGATTGACCGGTGTGTTGCTCGACTGGGGAAAACCTTCGACCGGTAATGTGCTTCGACCGGTATCTTGCTCGACTGGACTTAAGAGACGACCGGTCCTTAGTGTCGACCGGTATCCTGCCGACCGAAAAAGTGTATGACCGGTATGCGGACCGGGATGGAGTGATGTGAGGAGACCGGTATGTATCGACCGGTATCAGATTTTGACCGGTGTTTCATGACCGAGGTGGATTGTGTGTTAACCGGGCGACCGTAGTGAACCGAGGTCGACCGGTATTGTGCTGACCGGTGTGGACCGGTATGCTACTATGACCGGTATGTTCTTGAAGGTCGACCCAGAACGACGATATTTAACCCAGAAATCACAACAAACACAGAAATTGAATGCAAAAATTCAAACTTTTGAGTCCACAATCATATATCGACCAATACCCAGATGCAAACAATGATTAAAGCTCACTTTTTATCATTCAATTTGAAGGAGCCAGTATTGATAGTTATATTAACCCAGATCCAAAAATTATCAAACAGCCAATCAATAGATGATTTACAATGCAATTAACCAATCAGATAACGTTCAATATCATAAAACACACCTAATCAATTCGATTTTAAGCATAAAAACACATAAATTCGAGGAATTGATTATCGCATAGTAAGATGTCGATGAACATTGAAATCGATGAACAGTATAATCCAAAAAAATAACTTGATTCTTTTGGCTCTGATACCACTTGTTAAACCCAGTATTCTAGTTGATAGATTAACACACAACACAATATAAATCAAGAGATTAATGAATCAGAATAACATACCACGGTCCTTGATTAAACAGTGAAAACCTTGTGTGTTCTTGATACCTTGAATGTGATTACAGAGAATACGGCTACCTCACTAATATAATTATTGTAACTTATGAGGATTAACCCTAAAACCTAATTAACTAAAACATTATATACTTAGGCCTAATGCCTAATGGGCTTATGGGCTTGAGGCCCACAAATAAACTAACTATTAACTTATTACAAATCAAACCCTCTAATTAACTTTAACACAATTGCAATTTAAACCCTTAACTTTAACTTTAATCTTGAATACAATTTATGATCCAATAGTCGTCGATTTCATCCTGACTGAGGGCATCGTCAAGACGTATAGAGTACTCCTCCTTCTTGGCCTCCGCTGCTGCAGCTTTTGCCTCTGCCTCCAAAGCCCTGGCCAATGCCACCTGCTCTTTGTCTAGAGCATTCGGGACTAAGCTCCGAACTTGGTCCATACGGGTGTTTAGGACCAATCCCGCTTCAAAAGCCTGCACAGTCGTACGATCAGCAGTTAGGTTGAAAGATAGGGAAATAATTTATAAAGTCTCGAACGACATAAAGTGTAAAAACTTACCATGAAAGATATCCCCAAGACATGGGTCGCCAAATCATCGACCGATACGTCTTTGTATCGGTCGGATAAGGTCGGCAGGAGGAACTTCCCTAGATGAGGAAACAGAGTCCTCCTCCCCAGCTGACTCGACGATATGAAGTCACCCAGATGTCGAGGGAGCCTTTCTTTTGATTTCTCACCCTTTACGGGCGAGCTGTGCAAGGTGCTCTCTCTTCGAGAGCCCAGTCGATGATCTTGCGGGGGTCGATCCTCCTGAAAAAATAAAAACAAACAAAGATATTACAAGTAAGTGATTTCCTACAAAAAGACTATATCTTACAAAAATCACACGATCCAGAAGGGGACGTCGTATGACTAACCCTAAAAATATCCTACGACCAGTGGTGACGTCCAGACAACTAAACCCACTGACTACATAACTCATAGGTGTCGTTTATTCGACTAGACCCCATAAAACCTTACGATCTTTAAAAGTTTGACGACTTGTACTAGCGTACGACCAGTGGTGACGTCCAGAAAACTAGACCCACTGACTACATAACTCATGGGTGACGTTTATTCGACTAGATCCCATAAAACCTTACGATCTGTAAAAGTTCGAAGACTTGTACGATCGTACGACCAATGAGTGATGTCTATTCGACTAAACCTATTAAAAACTCCTGACTCATGGATGACGTCCTATGACAAGAATAAATCTGAGAAAAATGCCAAGTCTTGATGCAGAAAGAATATGGCGCAAACAGAAGATTCGCGCTAACAATGGATGGCGCAAACTTGGTTTTGCGTGAGTAGTAGATGGCGCAAGAACTGTTTTGCGTGAAGCGTTGGTGGCGCAAACTTTTCTTTGCGTGAGATGTAGGTGACGCAAAAGTAACGTGTAGAAGACTGAGATGGCGCAAATATGTTTTGCGCGAGAAGTCTGTAGCGCAAACTTTACTTTGCGTGATATGAGGATAGCGCAAACTTAAACTTTGCGTGAAGAACTGTTGGCGAAAAAGTAACTGATGGCAAACAGAAGGTGGCGCGAATTAGACATTGCGCGAGATGATGATAGCGCAAACTGTGCTTTGTGCGAATAACTATTGACGAAAACTAAACTTCGCGCGACGAACTGATGATGAAAACCTGAACTTTTCGTGAAAATTTTTGGCAACCTTTGGATGAAATGGCGCAAATTTAATATGAACTCGCGCAATACTCTGATGAACTGGCACAAAACCTGGATCTGGCGCAAAACACAGAAAATCAAGAGATAACTTCTAAAAAACGATTACAAAATCGAAATTGATGAGATTTTTATGCACAGAATCGTTCGAAAACAATTTTCTAACCACTTTCAAACAATTAAAATGATCAATTTTTGCAAAAACGAGAATTCTTGAATCGAACAGAGAGTTTTATCGACTATTCCAGAAACTCGAAAAAATCTTGAAATTGATTCCCTAAAAATGATTTTCTTGCAAAATGATGTGAAACAAAGATGATCTACTATTGAAAACGGATCCAATGAACCAATCTACAAGAAAAATCGTTCGAAAAATCAGTCTGAATTTGATGAAAAATCAAAAAATGAGATTTTCTTGAAAAAAATCAAAAAATGAGATTTTCTTGAAAAAATCAAGATCGATCAAATTTTCTGATTCAAACACAAATTCATAATCAAAATATGTATCTCTTAATCCTCTCATATTCAGATTAGGCTCTGATACCAATTGATATTCCAAGATCGTTCTAAATCCTAGAGAAAGAAAGTAGAGAGAGAAAGTGTAGATGCGCCAAATGTAGTTCTATTCAAAATGTGCAATCCAAAGTTACAAGAAACAAAGGCCACAAGGGACTTAAATACCCTTGGCCAATATAAGACATATAAGCTCTAAAATGACAGTATTAGACCAAGTCTATAAATACAATGATTACTATAAAATCTGACTTAACACTCTATATAAACAAAAACTTACATGTCATCTCCGCCTTAGGAGTCTCCTCAGCGGGTTCTTCCTCCTTCTCTTTATCTTCCCTCTCCTCTACGGAAGAGGCAAGCGATGTCTCAACGTATTGTACTTCGTCGTCCCCCTCGTCCCAGTTGGCAGTAGGGCGGATCATGAAGAAGGAGCGTTCCTCGACACTAAATTGGAGGAACCATTCGATCTTGGCAGCAGAATCGTCAAAAGGTTCAGCTACCGTAAAATCAATCACTGACAAGAAAGCAAAACAAACGTTAGTAAAAATTATCGATGAATAAACTAACGACCAAAAAGGATCCTACATCTTACCTTCGGTATTCCATCCCGTGGTGAGCCACTGGATGTCACCGACAATCGACGATAAGAGACCGAAGACAAATCTCGTCTTCCAGTTGCGGTCATTGACCGTGGTCGCTTGAACCAAGGTACGAGACCTTCTAAACTTAGAAAAAAGGTTGTACCGATGGTTCGGCTCCGCCTTGACTGTACAAGCCGAGAGGAGGTCATAAACGGTAAATGGCGATTCCCATTTATCCATCAATCGTTCGATCAACTGAACGATCCTCCAAAATCGGGGCATTATCTACCCCGGGGACAAGTCAAAAATCGTAAGGAACGATCTCGACAACGGAGAATAGGGCCACATAAACCTTATCTGGAATGGATACCGTATATCACGAAATATCCATCCGGGCATTGTTCCAGATGAAGCAACACCGGTGGATAAAGAATCACGATCGCCGAAATCCCAGCTAAGATCCTGAAAGACTCGACGTCTTCCTCCTCACTAAAAATGTTGATGGGGTCTAACGACATAGTAAAATCGGGATCGTGTATAGTTGATACGTAAAAGCCGAAAGCGTCCCAATTCTTCCTAGGCTTTCGGGCTTGAGTCTTTAAACGCATAAAACTAAAAGAGATTGTACCTTAAATAAAACTCTAAAACCTCGAACAAATAGGGGCAACGATTTGCTACAGTAAGTTGATTTTGGCAAAGATTCAGGAAGATACTCTCTAAAAAATTTTAATCGTGTAAAAGGAAAGGACCCGACTGAAGACCAAATTTATACATAATTCAAAGTCAGGTCAAACCGTCAGATAGTCGACACCTGTTATCGACTATTCGCCCTCCTATACGAATGAACGACATATGTCCTTACACCTGACACCACGCACCCCTCGTCGCCATGACGTCACAGAATCACTTCGATTCTCGAGGAAACGATTCAGTTACAAGAAATCGACATGTGACCAACCTGGTTGCAAAATTCGAAAAAACAACCTACTGCCTAATTTCCGAATTTTGGGGGCAAATTGTTTAATTAAAATTTCACAAGTCACGACCGATAGAATAAAACTAAACGTCTCCAGTCTAAAGACCATTCTTGTATTAAGACAAGGTCCTGACGACAGCATATAACAGAAGACATCGTCGTCCCCGACGACGGCCGTTGAGAGTTTCTCACGTCCATGACTAAAAGAAGTCTCTCGATAGCTCTTAACTTACGATCTATGTAACGTTACTAACGATCATTGATCATTTATTGCATACAACCGTTTTCTTCTATGAATCTTTCATTACAGTTTTAATGCACATACAGACCAACGTTACTAATATCAAGACCGTTGGACAATCAATGCTCATTTATGGCGACCAAAGCTATATATATAACCCTGAAGAGCAACACAAGGGACATCGGCATCTGATTAGAAAGCAATTACGAATATACAACTCTCATGAATTCTCTCAAATAGAATCTCTCAACACAAGTGTTCTATTACACGACATCTAGCTTAATCGCACGATTACATTACTTTTCTACTGTAATATTGTCAATTGTACTTGTAATCATTCCTTCTAAAGGATGACGTCCCTGATTGACGTCCATAGTGCACTTGATGATCTCTGCTATTGTCCGCAGTTTTTATCGACGGGGTTTTCCGCATCACCAAATTCTCTGTGTCTAATTTACTTTTTGCTTTTGTCATACGATTTATTGATCGATTGCTTACTTTAGTTGTTAAAGCTCCACACCGACCTTAGATCTTCCTTTGGACGATTTTTGGCATTAACAACTATAGGCGTCAAAAAGGGATGTCATCCTTTAGAAGGAGCAGTCGAGAGTACAATTGACAATATTACAAGTAAATAATGAACAAATCATAAGATTGTCCAGTCGTGAAATATAGCACTTCGCCGAGAGTTTTTCCTTGAGAGAAAAGAGCTTGGATGCCTTGTATATGTGTAGATCCCAAAACTATCAACAATTCATGATCATATAAATATAAACAAAATGAGATTGGGATAGAATACGTTTTACTCACATGAAATTGAAGAACATAACACAAACCTAGAGAGAGAGAGTGTTTCTCTCTCTAGAACACGCAATCCCTGAAAATGGCTATATTGTGAATTAACTCTCTTAACCCTAATGATTAAGCAAACCTAAGCTATATATACCTCCCATATCTCACTTGTTCTAACCTAAAGCCCAAGCCCATTTACGTTAAAGCCTAATACAAATTAAACTATAGACCCTTTACAAAACTTTCCAAACTTGGACATTTTATGTCCTAACAATATGCCTGAATGTTGTGTGTCCCAGTTTTCTCCTTTGTAGCTTGTATATATATCTTGGGTCGCCATAAATGAGCTTTAATGTCCTAATGGTCTGTACATTGAATGGTCTTGATGGTGATCTTCCTTTATGACCATTGACCATATACGCGTATTAACATGAAATAATGAGACATCGAGAAAGCGTTCATTGATAATAAATAAATTATGGTCGTTTGATATCTTTCTCGACTCCGATCGCCTCAGTATTCGCCTTTACTACCTCTACCATTTGATTGAACTCAGTCTTGGACACTGTGTTGGCAGAGGCATTTGCGAGCTTAGTGATCTCAACAGAGTTGGTCATTGATACGTTCTTGAGAGTTGTGACCACCTCTGTGAGTGTGTCTACCTTGTGGGCTTCAAAAGTAGGGATCAAGCTTTTCAACTTATTCCTTTTTGGTGTACATATTGTTAGTAATGGCTTGGAACTCATCCTTAGTAACATATGCACAAGGGGAAACATCTGGATCAACACATGATCCAGGTTTTGCCATTGTTCCTTTGGCACCTTCAGATCTTTCTTTGATGTTGGGCTCTGTAGGATTTCCTTCTGATCCTCGAATTTCTTCGGATGAAGAAGATTCTACAGAAGTTCTGTTATTGTCATTACCATTTGAAGATTCAGAGTCTTCCAATTGTGAGACATTGAGTTGACTTTGAGATTGGTCTAGAATCTCATTTTCTTTGTGCATACTCACAAGTTTCTCTGAACAACCTTGGGTTGGTCCCTCATGTGTGGCAGAGGCAACAAATGCCTCTATGTTGGAAGGTGTCATGTTCTGGGGGAACTGAACACTTATTTTTGCACCAACATCCATTTGAGATGATGTGGTTGGAATGGTTTCCCCATGGATAATGGGAGCATAATATGAAGGATTATCCTCTGTCCAGTTGGTTGGGTTAGGGTTCGGATTATGCACTCCTTCTTCAATATCCCTCTACACTAGACCTGCAGGGATAGAAATATGGCTTGCACTGGGAGGGGGTTTGGTTGTGTGCCTTTAGAGGAATATTTTTCTCCCTAATTCTCTTCCTCCGTCTCTTTTTCCTCTCTCTCCTCTTCTTCAATTACCTCTTCCACAACAACCTCTTCTTCGACCTCTTTAGTCTTCATCTGAGGTGTAGAAGAGACCTCTGGTGGTGTGCGAGAGTTCTGAGGCTGGTCCTCTGTAGCCAGTGGACTAAGCCGTTCCACGGCTTCTAGTGCTATTTCTGCAGCCAATGTGATGGGGATCTGAGGTTGTTCATTTGTTTGCACTTTATCTGCTCTTACCTCGTTCTCTGTTATTTGAGCCTCTTCAATCACGACCTTTTTTAATCGTCTTCTCCTCTGTAGAGGTTGCCCCTCTTCCTCTGCAGGTTCTTTTGTCAAATTGATGGCTTGTACCTGTTGAATTTCAGGTATAGAGGCTTGTTGAGTTTGGGCCTCTTCCTCTACGACCATCTTTCTTAGCTTTCTTTTCTTTTTCTTCTTCTGAGGTTCTTCGACCTCTGGTTCATTGACTTCTGTAGGGATTGGAACCTCTTCTTTTGGGGTTTCTTTTTTTTTTCCTTCTTCTATTTCTCTCTTCTCTCAGTCCCTTCCCCACTCTCTTGTTTTTCCTCTCTTTCTACACTCAGTTCCATCTGTGCTTCACCATGTGCTCCCTCTTGTACATCAGTCCTAATGAACATCACTGGCTTACTAGGGTTAGTCCTATGCGTGGAGGGGTTATAGAACTCGGTTCTGGACTCCTGTTTCCACGTTTGTAGGCCCTCTTATCTTTTCTACCCAAATATTCTAACATCTGCTTGGGGAATGGGCGAGCGTTGTGGTATCCAGAGCGAATGATGGTAGGTTTGTGTGTTGTCATAGCATGGATTCTTACCACATTGCCTATCTTTGGGAGTTTATCCTCTTCAATCATTGCATCCCCAGAAGCACTGCAATGAATCTCTGGAACATTAGAGATGGCAGAGCTTTACCTCTAGACTGATTTTCGTTCTTCTTAACTACTGCTCCCACCATTTCACGTAGAATTAAACATGTGTAGTTCAGAGGTAGGTCAAAGAATATCTCGTACATTATAGCCAGGATATTATGGTTGGTTTGATCTGGTCTTCCAATCTTGCCAGTCAAGGTTCTATTGAGGATGGAAAATAGCACATTCCAAATGGGTGTAAGGAATTTCCTTCTGAAGTCAGTTCTTTTGGTTATAAGCTTTCCATATCCAAGGAAAGTGAGGAATTTGACCAATTCTTTATTAGAGGGTTCGTCGGTGTATTTGACCAAGTTCGGTTGGGATTTGGTGAATAGTTGAAAAATAGTGGAAATCAGTCTCTTGTTAATCCCAAGTTCCAGAACTCGGTTTGATGTTGGACTTGTAGCAAGCCCAACGATAGCAGACCTAAAAACATTGTTCTTCTCATATTTGCAGCTTTGCCAAAACTGCTGAACGTAGGATTCAGGGATATTGGTCTTGTTCATAGTTAGGGCTTTGGAGATGAAATGGTTTTTCAGTATCAAAATCATGGGTTCATAATCCTTAGCGAATGATTGGGTGTTCAAGACCACGTAGTGGTTGTTCAGTTTCAGAGGGAGATTAGTTAAGTGATATTGATGGTTTGCGAAGGAAACGATCCGACTGGAGATGGGGTTTTCTTGTTCGACACTGTCAGAGTGTTGATCATTGGAGTGGTAGGAGTTCTCACCGGATGCAGAAGGAGAAGCCATTGCAGAAATTAGAAGAAAAGGAAAGAGTTGCAAGTTTCTTGCTTGAGTTTTTGAGAGAGAGATGAATGCATGTAAAGATTGAAATGGAAATAAAATTGGGTTTTTATGGTGAGAGGGGGTGGAAAAATGAGTGGTAAAAGATAAATATTTGGAATCCGTAATCGAGTACAAAGTCGTTTAAGAGAAACGTTTCAAAAACGACGGTACTGTTAATGTATTTTTGTATCCAAGATTTAATAGGAAAAGTCAAGTCAAGATTAGTCAACAAAGTCAAAGAGTATGACTTTTGAACAGAGATCAATTTCAAATCAAGTTCAATGTCATGAAGAAAGTTCAAAGTGAAATCTACAAAGTTCAATTTCAAAATTTCAAAGTTCTGAAGAATATTTTAAAGTAAAGACTTGTGAAGAATCTTCTGAAAGATCAAATCAGATGAAAAGGAATCATTCTCAAAGATTTCTGAAGACAAGTTCAAATTAGAAGATTCATGAAAGTTCGTTTTTCTGAAGAAAGATCAGAGATTGCAGAAATTAAGATACAAAGATCAGAGATTCCTCAGAGTTTCAAAGAAGTTAAAGAATTTTAAAGTTCAAATAATTCAAGACTTCAAATGATTCGTTTTTCAAGATTGGTTGACTTTTCAAAGCTGCAAAGTGTTAAAGACTTTTCAAGATTCTTCAACAACTTCAGAAAGAGCTTCAAAGTTCAAGACTGTAAAAGACAAAAGATTGAAGAATCAAGTGTTGAAGATGATTGTCAAATTTTTGTTAAATCTTGAGTACAAAGGGGGAGAATGTTAGTGTATTATTGTATCAAAGATTTAATAGGAAAAGTCAAGTTTAGTAAAGTCAACAAAGTCAATGTTTAGTTTAGTCAATATGAGATTTCTTAGTTGTTAAGCTTGTGATTTAGTCCTTGGTATAAATACCTATGGTCTTGTATAATCATGTAGCAAGGAACTTCATTGTACGCTTTCAATGTTAGATATATGACTATTGAAGACTTTCTCTCTCTACTCTCTCTCTAGACTCCATTGTTAAATCTTGTGTATCTTGATTGAATTGCTTGATTGAATAGGACAATATCAATTGGTATCAGAGCAAACCAAATCAATTCAGAAGGATCATATTACAGATTGATTTTATTTTTTGAATTCTTGTTTTTCACGAACTCAGTTCTTCATATTTCACTGTTTGATCCATAGTTTTCATGTTTTTGTACAATTAAATCAAGAAATTGATTTGATTGTATACGTTATATTAATTGGATCAATTCTTATTCAGATCACAGAGTCAAATTCGAACATTAGATTGATCAATTTGATCAGATTGTGTTTTTCGAAAATCTTGATGTCGTTCACTGTAAATCGATCTGAGCACTGTAATTTTTAGTTTCTATTGCAAATTCAGTGTTGTAATCTTGATTAGTTTGTTATCATGAACAAATTGTGTGATTTTCAGAATCAGAAATCAAGTTTTACTTGATTTTTGATCGAACAGGTGAAGAACGCGTACGAAAACCCAAGAACGTGCAAGTTCATCATCAAACACGCAAGTTCATCAAAGAACGCGCAAGATCCATAGAACGCGCAAGATTCATCAAGTAAAGAACGCACAAGCAACAGGTGCAAGTTTGGGTAAAACGCGCAAATAGAGACAAGCGAGTTTGATAAACGCGCAAGTCAAAGCCTGCGAGTTTGATTGAAACGCGCTAGAGAGGCGTGCGAGTTTGATTGAAATGCGCTAGAGAGGCGTGCGAGTTTGAGCGAAACGCGCTAAAAGATCTTGCGAGTTTGAAATTCGTGAAATTTTTTTCTAAGTGTTAAAACGCGCCAACAACAGTGTTCTGCGAGTTGTTTGATCTGCGAGTTTGTTCGAAACAGTGATTAGCGAGTTCCAGTGCCTTGCGAGTTTCATCGTCGTGCGAGTTTGAGAAAACACGCTAATATTGACCTGCGAGTTCTAGAAACGCGCACATTACCATTTGCGAGTTTCAGTGTGAATAGTGATTAGCGTGTTTATTGGTCTGCGAGTACAGTGACTTGCGAGTTTCAAGAGATAGATTTTTTTTCAACTATTCTGATTTGTTTGGGAACGATCATTTTTTTCAAGCATTTCTTTCTAGCGGAACCCCCGCGCTAAGTCTGCGAAGGGGGACATATTTTGTTAGTGATCATAATTTTCTGATTTTTTACGATCATTTTTTTAAGCTAACATTCTGACAAGATGCCTGTTACAGACGAGAGAGGAAATATTGTTTTATCTGCAAGAGATATGGCTGTTTTGTACATGCCAGAAATACCAAAGATGGAAGCTGAATTAGACAAGCTGAAAAATCAGAATTCAAAGCTTCTAAATCAAATTCAGGAGTTCAAATCTAAATTGTCAAATTCTGATAAAACTCCTGATTGTATAAAATGTGCTAATCTTGATAAATCTGATTTTGCAGGTGTCATAAAAAAAAGAGAGAAAGAGATTCAAGATAAAGAGAATCAAATTGAAATGAAAGAAAAAATCATAGGGGTTAAAGAGAAGATTATTATACAAAAAGAGAGAAAGATAAATAATCTTCAAAGCCAACTAAAGACGACTGAACAGAAGTCATCTGAGCTGAAAGATGAATCAGTCAAGCTTCAAAACAAGTTAAAGGCTTTTGAAGATCAGATATCTGCTTTGGAGAAGAAAAATGTTGAACTGCAAACAAGTCTCCAAGCAGAAAAAGAAAAATCAAATGTGAAGACATCTTCAACTCAACAGTCATCTGAGATTTCCAAGAAAACTTTACAAGAGAAGAAGGATCTTGAGCTTAGATGCATAAAACTTTCCAAGCAAGTGTCTGATTTTGAAAAGATTCTAATTACTTAAAGAGACACATTTGCTAAGGAAAGAAAAGTTCTTGAAGATAAAAACACTGAATTTCCCAAACAGATCTCAGTTTTACAAGACTTATTAGAAAAAGAAAGGCAAATTTTTAAAGAAAAGAAAAAGTCTTTTGAATCTGAAAAGAGAAATGTTGGGATCTTCAATGAAATTTCTGATAAATCCAAGAACTTACAAAAAGATTTTGAGCAAGAACGTTCATACTTTGAAACTGAAATATCCAAGCTCATGTCCAAAATATTTATTCTATCATCAGATATTCTTAAAGAACAGATGGCTAGATCTGATTTGAAACAGAAGTTTGACACACTTATTTCTGAAAGTAATATTTTATCTGAAAAGATAAATAACTTAGAAGCTGCAAACATTGAATTGTTAGATAAAGTGACAGCTGATGTGATTAGTCAATCACCTGTTGATAACTCAACAGAATCAGCCTGTTCTTTCAAAACAGCTTCAAGTTCTATTCATGATAAAAAAATGTTTTGAAAAACAAAAGTGTCAAACCAATCATTGTCAAATCAAGTCAGATCAGACCATCAAATTTATTTTATGACAAATCTGTTGATGGTTCAGCGAGCTATTATGTAAAATCTCTTGGAAAGAATTCTACGAAAAATCATATGGTTTGGAGAGTTAAAGATTATTCTGAAGAGAAAAAAAAGAAGGACAAAGCATTCAACTTCACAACAAATGCCAAAAAGAACAGAATGCATAAAGGTAAATCTTTTGGTAATTCTGATATATATTACTCGACTAATCATCTAATCAGGATTGCTCAAAGGAAAATCTGTTGTTCTTACTGTGGAGAGAATGACTTCATTCAAAAAGAAACTGCTCACACCTGGTACGGTTCTTATAGAATAACTTCTCAGAATTCTGGTTTTAAAAGATATACATCTAATGAGAAGTGGATTCCTAAATTTAACATACCAGGACCCAAATACCAGTGGGTACCAAAACCTGTTAAATCTGTTTTGCAGGTACCACCGGTCTAGGGGAAGCAGGAATGATGGTTTTTGAACACAGCAGTTCAAAACCCGTACTTTAAAGTACAAGTGTTTGACTTCTAAGTACTACAACTTAGAACTCTGACTTCAATGTCAAAGACATTGGCTTCTAAACACTTCAGTTTAGAACCCGAACTTTAATGTAAAGAATTGTGGCTTCTGATCACATGACAGATCAGGACCCGTTCTTCAATGTTCAGATAAGGATATTATGCAAAATATCCAGGGGGAGCTTATCTGGCCTAAATCATTCTATAATGATTTGAGGGGGAGCTTAAATGTAAGTATCTTCTAATCTTACATCTCTGATTGTTTGAAAGACGAACAACTTTCAAGCATGAAAAACGGTTTCTTAAATGTTCAAACCACTTCTCTATTCTCAAAAGATTTCATGAATTCAGAAGTGAGCTTTTAAATGTTTTTCATTATTAAGCTTTCATGTTTAACTGACCGCGTGTTTCCAAAGATTAATACTTGCGTATTATCTTTTCTATATACTGTCAAGTATTCATACACATCGGTTCAGTACTTCATTTGATTTTGTTATTACCATGTCTCTAAAAGAAACAATTTTTCGATTGTAATACTCCCGTTTGCTTTCAAATGTTGTTGAGCATCAATCATCATTTCTATTCTTGTGCTTTCATTGCAAAATTGTTTATATTCGTTCATATAAACAAAATATTCAATTCTTTGATACCCTAACCATTTTATTTGATCTGATTGATACATTGTCAGATTCTCAAAACAATTCTCTTGATTTTATTTCATTCATTCAATATCTTTGTTTTGACAAATCTTCAAAGTTCAAATGCTCAAATTTCATTCTTATTTTTAATGAGCATACATTTTGACAATATTATCACATTTTTTAGCTTAACTGCTAAAGTTAAATTGTTGAGCAACCATTCTTTTTAGGACTTACATGGGATTCGTGTGTGAGCTTAAATAGAACTTCCATGGATTCACGTTAACCAGTGTTTCCTACCCAGGAAGTTATCCTTGAGTGATTGAGGGGTGAGGGGTCAAAATCAAAGAGTGGGGGAGATAACTCATCTGGTTGAGTTTTTGTCATTGTGTGGAGCGGAAAAATGGAAAAGAGAGTTTGGTTAGAAGTGAGCTTTAGTGTTAAAAGAAAGAGGGTGTGAGAATAGAGTAAAAAGAATATCAAAACTCTGCACCAACCACTTTCTGAGTCGGGCAGCCACATAATCTGATTGGTTCACATTCTTTGGTGACCATCATTGAAAAAGGCAGTGAGCCCATGCCAACTCTTGCTATAACCCCACCAGACACTCGTTTCTTTCTTAACAAAGAAATGTTTCATTTTTTTTGGGGACGCAGCACATCTGCTATCTAGTCTTCACTCGGAAGATTTAGATATTGAAAAAGAGGGAAAGTTGCCCCACCTTCGCACCTCTTTCATGCACATTGAGTCCGTGTAATATCTGTTGTTGTCTCAATAGTTTACACAATTTGAGCCTTATGAAACACAATCATTGTGCTAAATTCTTTCATACACAAGCACGAGCACACAGAAAATTTGTTTTTCTGTCAGAACATTCATAGATAAACCTTGTGTTTTTCAATGATTGAATGGAAGTCCTGGGAGTCATCATCAAACCAGCTCCTTAAATTGTACATTCGTTGTACACAGTAACTTTGTGTTACTGACAGGCATTCCTAACTGTTTCATTTGTTGAATCAGGGTTACAACGTTCATTATATCTGAATTTGAAAAGATTCGGGTATATACAATTCATGATTCAGTTCAGATCAAAAGGAGGAGAATGTATTTTTCAAGGGGGAGAATCAAAGATTATGTTGAAATTGAAGTTGTTTTGATGATTATGACGCTCACAATCATCAAAAAGGGGGAGAAATCTACAAAGATCAATTTCAGAATTTCAAAGTTCTGAAGAATATTTTAAAGTCAAGACTTGTGAAGAATCTTCTGAAAGATCAAATCAGATGAAAAGGAATCATTCTCTGATCTTTCTTCAGAAAAACGAACTTTCATGAAAGATTCCTCAAAGTTTGATTATGAATTTTAATGTCATAATTGTTTGATCTTGTTTGAATTGCTTGATTAAAAGGACAATATCAATTGGTATCAGAGCAAACCAAATCAATTCCAAAGTTTTCAAAGATTCCTCAAAGTTCCAAAGTTTTCAAAGATTCCTCAAAGTTCCAAAGTTTTCAAGACTTGTTGACTTTCCAGAGATGCAAAGTGTTAAAGACTTTTTAAGATTCTTCAAAGACTGAAGATTGTTAGAGTCTCAAAGTTCAAGACTGTCAGAGACAAAAGTTGAAGAATCAAGCGCTGAAGACGAGTGTCAATTTTTTTTTAAATCTTGAATACAAAGGGGGAGAGTGTTAGTGTATTATTGTATCCAAGATTTAATAGGAAAAGTCAAGTTTAGTAAAGTCAACAAAGTCAATGTTTAGTTTAGTCAATATGAGATTTCTTAGGTGTTAAGCTTGTAGTTTTAGTTCCTTGGTATAAATACCTTTAATCCTTTGTAATTGGTAGTAGACTTCATTGTAAAACATTCAGACTTGTGATAAATACGATTGTTACTTTCTCTCTCTACTCTCTCTAGATCATGAACATAAATGTCATAATTCTTTGATCTTGTTTGAATTGCTTGATTAAAAGGACAATATCAGGTACAGATCACCCACCAATCAGATACTGCCATGTCAATAATGGCAGTGCACGATGAAAGGACGTGCGCCTCCCACTACTCTCACACACATGGCGTTTGCTAAACCCAACTGATTGTCACTTTCAAAAGAACCCTCACCCCATACATTTTTTCAAAAAATACACAAGAGTTGAGTGTGGCAGAAGCTCTGTGGTGGAAAGAGCTTCTATAATATGGGGTTTGACCTGAACTTGCACAAGATAACACCTTTTCTTTACCTAAATCATTTGAAAATCCATGAAGTGATCGGGAGAGTCTTTCCAAAAAGAAGTCAGAGGTCAAATAAATTTTTTTAGACGTAGAGGCTCTGTTACATCTCGCAGAGGTTCTGTGAGAGGTCGTGCGACTCTATGACCAAAAATTTCTAATTAAGGAAATACCTCAAAAGATTTTGACCATTCAAAGTTTTGACATGTTTACACAGGTAATTTAGGACATGTCTGAAAATTTGTGTCCAAGAAAAGTGTTTTTGACAATGGGTTTGTGCGAAGAACCTACCTTCTTCTACAATCTGCTTGATAGAGTGACTTCTTTGGCTCCCCCTTGAATGATCAGCTTCTGTGATCTTCATCAAGGTCTCCATCTGCTCCCCCTTGATCTATGCTTGGGTCAATATTGATAAGTAATGCACAAGACATAGACCAATGAACCAAAAGAAATGGTGGAATGAATAATAAAAAGAACAATTGTACATGCAGAAGTAAAGCTATACATTCAGAAATAAAGTTATATACATGAGAAACTCTGTACCAAAGTGCATAGGTTATGTGGATCAACTCATGTTCAACATACCTAACTTGCCAACTAAGAATAAGAATCTCTTCTCATCTAAGGCTTTAGTGATTAGGTCAGCAAGTTGATAATCTATGGGCACAAAATACATTTCTATCGTACCTTTTTCCACATGATGCTTCAGAAAGTGGTACCTTATGTCGATATGCTTTGTCTTGAAGTGTTGTACTTGATTGTCAAAGATGGCTATGGCACTTTTGGAATCACAGAGGATAGGAATCTTCTCAATGTCTAGACCATAGTCTCTGAGCTGAGTTCTCATCCACAGAACTTGTGAGCAACAACTAGCCACAACAACTAGCCATAACAACATATTCAGCTTCTATCGTAGATGTGGACACATAATTATGCTTCTTAGAGGTCCAACTCACTGTTTGGGTCAAAAATGCACGACCTCGACGAAGATACATTTAATGCATATTTTACACGAGTTGTCTTGTATTAAGATAAGGTCCTGTCGACCAAACATAGCGTCCATCGAGACTTTCTCGAAGGTCGGTCGAGCGTCTTACGACCGTCGTAAGATTACTCTCGACCACGACTATACTAACATACGACCCAATATTCTTCTCTTATTTAATGTAGGTTTAAATGCTCATAAGTACCAACGGTCATAACCAATCAAACACCATCAAGATCATTCATGAAGAAACAACCGTTACGAGAAACATATTTATGAAGAATCAAGGCTATAAATATGAAGGTTGCATCCATCATTGGGACATCGAACATTAGATATCTGAATTACTAAACTTGCAAGCTCTGCAAAGAACTACTGCATTCTCGCTCTAGCAACACACACCAGCAGTACAACACACACACACGACAGAAGAATTTTCACGCACGATCTGTAGTTTATACACTTGTTCTAGCTATTCATCGTGTAATATATTGTAATACCTAAGGACATCACCCCTGATTGGTGATCATAGTGCACGACGACATCTATTTGTCGTCCGCGGTTTTTTTCCTCATTGAGGTTTTTCCGCGTCACCAAATCCCTTGTCTCCTTATTCTGTTGTTTATCGCACATATTGCCGTCTGGTTACTTTCTTTAGTTGGATAAAGCTCCACATCAACCTTAAATTATTCTTTGAGTAATTTTTGGCATCAACAGTCACTAGTTTACCACCTAGAAATTGACAACTTCCATAGGTACTATTTCTGTCTAGTTTACATCCTCCATAATCTGAATCTGTATAAGTCATAAGATCAAAGCCAGAGTTCTTTGGATACCAGAGGCCAAGATTTTTGGTTCCTCTGAGGTATCTAAAGATCCTTTTCACAGCATAAAGATGAGATTCCTTGGGATTTTCTTGATATCTTGCATAAAGACATGTGGCATACATGATATTTGGCCTACTTGCAGTTAAGTACAAAAGGGACCCTATCATACCTCTGTAGAGTTTGCACTCTACAGATTTGCCCTCTAGATCAGAGTGTAACTTAGATCCAGTGGCCATAAGGGTTTTCATCACAGAAGAGTCAGAGAGTTTGAATTTTGAAAGTATGTCATAGGCATATTTTGATTGATTTATGAAAAATCCCTTTGTAGTTTTTTGTTTGACTTGAAGCTCAAGGAAGAAGGTTAATTCTCCCATCATGCTCATTTCAAACTCACTCTTCATGAGTGTTTCAAACTTTTTGCAATAGTTTTCATTAGTAGAGACAAATATAATGTCATCCACATATATTTGGACAAACAAAATCTCACATTTTCTCCTTTTGTAGAACAAAGTAGTATCGGTTGTACCTCTTTCGAACTTATTTTCAAGCAAGAAGATTGAGATTCGATCATACCAAGCTCTGGGGGCTTGTTTGAGTCCATACAGAGCCTTGTCCAGAACATAGACATGATTTGGGAATTTTGAACTCTTGAAACCTGGTGGTTGTTGGACGTATACTTCTTCTTGAATCTGACCATTTAGAAAGGCTGGCTTGACATCCATTTGGTATACCTTGAAACCTATGTGGGCTTGCAAATTCTAGGAATATCCTAATTGCTCCTAGCCGTGCGTGTGACAACCGTCAAAGTACACACTATGAGGTTAGCTTCTGTACTTTTGGAAGTAAAAATTTAAGTATGTCACTCCTATAAATGCATAAAAGCCTTTAAGATAAAAGTTTCCCGAAAAATTTAGAAGTCGCGTTAAAAACCCAGAACAGTTCCGCATCTGACCGTCACTGTCCAGAAATGCCAAAATAAGTGATTAAAAGTCCAAAATCCATAAACTATAAGAATCAGTATGTTTAATTTGTCTAGCATTGCTAAATTTTCAAATTTGACATTTTTAGCAAATATTGAGAATCGGGTATTTCGGTTCTCAAATATATCTGATATTTTATGGATTAGGCTAGTAATTTATTTAAAATTTTAAATTAATTCATAATGGTGTTGGATGAGTCATTGGACACATGTCATGACTACACCAATTTATTTGTTAATTACTTTTAAAAAAATAAATAAATAAATCATTAAAACACCAAAAACTAGCCAAAACTCTCATTTTTAAAAAAAATCTCTTCAACTCCCTCTCCTCTCTTGTACGGCCACCACCATCACCACCACCATTCCATTTTCTTGTTGTTAAAAAAAATCAAAATCCAAGCAAGAAACCATCAACAATTTGAAGTTAGAATCAAATTTCTCCATCCAATCTTCAAGGTAATCTCAAAAACTACATTTTTTTTTACATGCATGTCCTCATTTTCGATTTTTGGGAGTAAAAGATTGCATCTAAATGTGGTATAAATTAGGTTTTTGTTGATAAAATAGATTGCAAATTGATGTTTATGTATTCAAAAATGAGTTTTTGATTCTTGTTTTTTTTTTTCAAAGAAAACTTGTTTATCATCAAGTTTAGGGTTTATGATGATAATGTTGAATTTTGGTATCATGAACCACTAAAATATTGGTATTATTGAAATTATGATTATGTTATCATAATGAAATGTTAGTATAAAAATGTTCTTATGAAGGAATTTCCCAAATTCCACATGATTAAGAACTTAGTAGTGATGATAATATCACTTATTTGGTGTTGTGTTCATGCATGCATTTGGATGAGCATTTAGATTACAATGAATCCATGATGCATAAGTTAGTTTATCATGTAATGAGGAGCGAAGACATGGTTTATAACCAAAAACCATGTCTAATGATCATCATTTTTGGCTTAAAAATAGTATTCTCTTCATTTTTAGAATCTGTCCAGAAAATGGACTCCACTTCTAGCTTGCACAACTCACGAACCACATGTCCAAATTTGGGGTTTTTGCTTCTAGACTTTAATTTAGAGTGTTAGTTTTCTAAAAAGTCCAAAAACACTGAATTTGGAGTTGATTTGGGCACTCAAATGGAATTTATAAGAAAAGGGTGCAATCTGTCCGGTGAGTACAGATTCATACACCCAACTTGTAAAGACCATAACTCCCTCATTACTTATAAAAAATAAGTGAATCTTTTTCCAAATGATAGGATTTTGAGTTAGGTTTTCATCCATATATGGATCACTGTCTAATTCCAAGAATTGATACCCCAAAAGCCTGTTACAAGTGAGGTATGTCACTGATCCGAAAATCAGTGACACTCTGTTTTGTAAAAAATTTTTGAGGTATCAAAAGTTATACAAAAATTATAAAAAAAAATGCAGATTTACTCTAAACATATCATAGTACCACCACAAAAATTTATGATTAAATAATTCTCTTGGTAAGTTAAGTTTCCGTGGTGATTTTATCAAATAACTTTCTGGACAGCAAATGCTGAATCCAGAAAGGTGATCCTATTAAGTCTAAATTCTGTTCTATTGCATTTTGGGACTTTGTATAGTTTAAAAATGGATGTGGACTAAGGAATTTATATAATGGCATTTCATGGGACAATTGGACATATTTGTTGGACATCGGAATAAGGCATTAATGTGTTCCACTATGGCAACTTTTGTATAGGGAAACTAAGGGTGTGGAAAACTCCATAAAGTATCAAAGTAAAGTTTCACCCGTTCTATTCGTTAAGGTGAGTATTCACAGCCCCATTTTACTTGTTTTGAATAAATTTTGGGGTGAAAAGCATGCTAACTTGTGTTATAAAGATTCATGAGTAGTTTAAATCGTTATGCGATATTAATCGCCAAAGCTTACTTAAGCATTAAATTGAAATGGTATGACATCGTATGATCGGTATGTTGAGTTTTAAAGTAAATTAAAGAAAAGTCCCTTGTACGCTACTATTAACTCATGAACAAATGGGCCTATAGTATTAGTAGATAGCGCTATTTGGTCTGACAAACCCACCTTAATACTGACGAGTAAGGGTGCACTATACTAGAGAATGCGGACACTCATTTGGAGTAGGCCGCAAGGGGCTGGAAAGAGCTAAGTCCGGGACGGTTTAGTAGTGGCTCAACAAGACGAAAGAAAACCGAACCATGTCATACGAATGTTGAAACGATAAAGCTCATGAACATTTTCGATTTAAGATATCGAATAAATTCGAAAGTTATATTTATCAAACCCTGCATACAAAATCGTTTTGTGCATAGTTGAAAACCTGTGAACTCACCAACTCTATGTAGTTGATATCCGTTTTTATACATGTTTTTCAGGTAACAAAGACGGTATGCCTTAGAACATTTTTGCATACACGCCATGTCTTGGAAAGAAAACTCTTTTGTTCTAGATTGTATAATATTTATGAAATGTTTGGGCTTGTAATCGTATTAATTTAGTAATGATCATTGTAATGACTTTTCTACATAAAAAAAATTTGTTATGTTGGTATAGCTATACACTTGTGTTCATGTTTCGAGCTGTCATACTCCATACTTCCGCCTTAGTGGGGTGTGACAGTGCGACAGGGGCAAAGGTTTCCTCGTAGTCAATCCCTTCTTCTTGGCAGTATCCCTTAGCCACCAATCTTCCTTTGTTCCTAATGACCACTCCATCTTCATCCTTCTTGAATCTGAAGACCCATTTGGTCCCAATAACAGCTTTGCCTTTCAGCAGAGTTACTAGGGACCATACTTTGTTGCGCTCAAATTGCAGAAGCTCATCTTGCATAGCTTCTACTCAATTTGGATCATCCAGGGCTTCAGAGACCTTCTTTGGTTTGATCACACTAACAAAATTTGTGTAGAAACAAAAATTGGCAGTGGTTAATCGAGTCTTTACTTTTTCCGAAGGATCACCAATGATTTGACTCTATGGATGACTCTTGGTCTACTTGGTCATCCTTGGAAAATGGTCATTAGTAGCATCAAGTTGTACTTTTGTGGGTGAGGTAGTTGGTACTTGAACAGAGTAACACCCGAAATTTTCGGTAAGTATAGGGGCACCCAGGTGTTTCTGTACCTTGTGTTTGGTGGGATTCATGTTGGGAAAACAATACTAAAAGTTCCAAAGAGTGTCGATGGCCTTAATGTCGAAAAAGATCGGATTTTCGGGCTTCGGGGAGTCTGGGCGAAAGTGACAGCGAAAGTGACATGTGTCACAATTGCGTGTCACTCTCGCGGAGGGCCTTATGGTCGCGGTACACTCTCAGTGAGAGTGTCCGGCAAAAGTGACACATGTCACTCTCGCCATGTCACTCTCGCCGACGGGCTGCAGGAGGATTTAATGTCTTTTTCCAATCCTTTCTCATTTCCCACTTTCACCTACCAAAAACCCTCACTTTCTCTCTCGTTTTTCTCTCATTAAATGCAAACCCTAAGCTCTTCTAAAACATCTAATACTTGGATTTCAAGAAGCTAAACCATCATCTCATCGAAGATTTGTCAACCTAGAAGTTGAAGGTCAAGGTTGCTACCATTTTGAGAGTTTCTTGGTTTCTAAGGTTTACCAACACCAACCATTGTAAGTTCATCCCCTCCATTTATGAGCTTATTTATGAGTTATAATCACTCCATGGATCATTTCCTAGTATTATGTTTCTTCAATTTCGGTTTGCAAGATTTTGAAATATTTAGGTCAAAATTAGGGTTTTGACCAAAATGGAGGTTTTGATGTAAAGTATTTGGGGTTCGATTCTATATGGTTTTAGATGTATATTTATGGTGGAAAATCTATGTATCTAGGTTTATGGAAGTTTTGACCTTGAAGATTCAAGTTTCTTCAAAGGAGCTCGAAGTGGGGTAAAATCTGGATTTAGCCTAAATCTAGCAAGGTGAGTTCAAGTTGATTTGTGAAAATGATGTACATGCCAAAATGTTTATTTTAAAGTGTTTATATGTTTTACAAGGAATTGTTAATTGCTGGTCACTTGTTAAGTTTTGGTTATTTGGAAGTGTTAAACTTTATAAGTTTATAAAACACCCACAATTGGGATTTTGGGCATTTTGATAAATAAATCATATATTTTGGGTATCTTACTGATTTATTTCATGGAGTATATTTTTGAGTATAAATGCATTTTATTGGGTGTTATGGGCTGATTTGAAAGGATAAAAGGTATAAATCCACTTGGAAAATGTTTTGTCCCAATCTAAATTATGTTGGAGTTATTTGTGTGTTTTGAAGCATGGGTTGCATTATTGCGGGTCGTTTACGTTTGATTTCATTTTATGATTTTCAACGTTGGGTCCTTGGGTTTGTTGAGCTTATGGCTCGGTTTGGATTTTGTTGGGTCTTGGGGACACTTGTTCGGTTTTAATAGCTCAATGTACAGCACTTGGTTATGATTTGCAATTACTGCATCTTATTTGAGAATTACATGTTTTGGATGTGTTAGTTCATCCGTTAGAGTCATGTAGCGTGTTAGACTGTAATGCAATGGATCCATAGGCATAGAGGTCGGTCTTATCGTGTCAATGGGATAAGATTCCTGTGTTGTAATCTGGAATTAGGCGTTGATGGTACGATGTAAGTCCTAAATAATCAAGTGTGTCAAGGATGGTGAGATCCCAAGGTAAAGATCTGGATAGGGTTGAACTTGGTGATTCTTTGGGGCTAAAGACTTGGATAGAGTCGAACCCACATTTTGCACTGAACTAAAGACTTGGATAGAGTTGATGTTCAAATGGCTAAAGACCTGGATAGGGTTGATGCCTATTCTAACTAAAGACTTGGATAGAGTTGATGTTCAAATGGCTAAAGACCTGGATAGGGTTGATGCCTATTATAACTAAAGACTTGGATAGAGTTGATATTCAAATGGCTAAAGACCTGGATAGGGTTGATGCCTATCATGACTAAAGACTTGGATAGAGTTGATGTTCAAATGGCTAAAGACATGGATAGGGTTGATACCTATTATGACTAAAGACTTGAATAGGGTTGATGTCTACCTTGAATAAAGACTTGGATAGGGTTGATGTCAATGGTTGTTTATCCTTGAAGATACGCTTATAACATAGATATGTGGCTTAACTTTGTGTGCCTGCCACATTCAATGGAATCGGTTCTCCCCCGTCACCGAAAGGTGTTGTTTTGGGTACTGAGTCTTGTATCCATGTTTTCGGTGGCATATTGTATATGGGATTCATTAACCATGATTTATGGGTTGAGTGTTATGCCCCACCCGTGTTTTTGGGTGTTTTAGGATGTGAAGAGTTATTCACGGTTTCACAATTTGGGAGTCGATTTATATTCACGTTTTGAGTGAGTTTTGGGTTGCATCGGTTTATAAAGAGTGTTGTATTGGAGCGTTGTCCTTAAAGAGGTATTTTATGGGAAAACGAGTCTTTTACATTTATAAAGTAAATCATTTTGAAAGATCTTGAGTTGAACTGAATTCTTTTCCTTTAAAGATATATTTATTCATGTTAAAACTCTTGAACTCACTAGGTGTTAGCCTAACCTTTTAATTTGTCGGCATGTGCATCAGGTTCCGTTTTGGGTTAGTGCTAGCGACACTATGAAGAGATGAGTGTTTGTTGTAAGCTCGAGAAGCGATTTGCTTGGTGAAGTCTTCCGCATTGGTTTTGGGAAGAGCAACTTGCAATTGGGTTAAGTAACACCCGACTTAGATTTAGTTCTTGTATATAAGACTGTAGTTTTATAATTGTTGTGGTTAATTATAGAATTTTAAATTGAGGTGTAACACCCGAAAAATTTAATGTAAAATAGAAGCCTTCTTATGAGTCTCTTTGTTAGCCTTAAAATTTTGCTAATATAGATCCTTTTGAAACTTTGAATTTTAGGATTGTGGTTTGGATTTGGAATTGAATTATGAGAATTTGGCTAATTGGACAGTAAGTTGTGCGGCCTCCAAGTCGGGGCCCAAACCGTGGGACTCACTGGATGTTTGGGCCTCAGAGACACGCACGGCTTAGTGTACGGACTCCAAGTCGCGGCCCAAGCCATGGGAAGCCTCTGCAAGTGTTTAGATGGGATTTCACCCCTCTTTCCTCATTTACTCCTCACAAAAATCCTCCCTCTTCTTAAATGCGATTTTGAGAAACCCTAGGTGTTTTCCCTCAAGTTTGGAAGCTATTGGTGTTCATCTAGAGCTTCAAGATTTAAGGAGCTAGTGGGAATAGTTGGAATCTTCATCTTCCTCTCAACATACTTGGTTTTCTAGGTTTTTCACCAAAAACCTAACTTGTGAGTTCATTCCCTTTTTATAAACTTTATACATGTTAAAATGTAGATTTTAAACTACTCAACATCTCCACTTTTGATTTATCTGACTTGGGTGAACTTTCACCAAAACCTAATTTTTGGAGATTTTGGGGGTTTATGTGGAAGGGTGTGATTCATGACTAAGAGTATACATTTTGGGTTTGGTTATGGATTTTGTACATAAGAAACATGTTTTCTTTAACCATGTGAGTTAGTTACTTGGACATCAATATTTGGGCCTTGAAAGATGAATATATATTATTAAACAGATATTTTGGTAAATCGAACTTTATATGTGGAAATATCACTTGACCATTTGAAATGGAACCTCATGGAAACTTGGAATTAACTATGTGGAGTCATAAATTTTGGTACATATGGAGGCATGTTAATTGATGGAAATTATTGTCTGGTGTGTTAGCATTGGATGGATTATTTGGTTGCATATAGGCATCATGAACCCACCTATATATATAAACTTTGATCCGATGATGGGACGTTAGTTTTCCACATCGAGGCACGCTTAGGCATCGGATGAGGTATAAGCCCTACGTGCTAGTACGCGATATTGGATGAGGATCTCAACGTAAGGACCCTATGTGGTTGAAGTTGACTTTTCGTGGGTGTACGTTTAAAGCCACTTAGCTTGACATCCATTGAGGGTACTTTTATGTGTTTGGTTTTACTGATACATTAAGTAACTTATTTTGTGTTCCGTCACTAGTGTTAGTAAGCGGGCCTCCCTCATCAATCCAAGAGGTATCTGTATTAAAGTTGAAATTTATCTATATGAATTCCACTAGCACTTTTTGTTGTTGTGGATTGTCGGTTCAAATGATGTCATAGGAGAGAGAAAAACGTTTCATTTGTCCTTTTTGAAATTATCTCTGAAGAAAAGTCAGAGATAGGTTTTTCCTTTGAAAGAATCCCTGATGAAAATTCAGAGATTGATATTTATTTTAGAAGGATCACTGAAGAGAAAACTCAGTGACAGATTTTGTTTTTCAAAAAAGCTTTTAATCATTTGAAGAAAACTTCAGTGATAAAAGTTTTATTTAAAACGTCTTACTGACTGAAGATTCAGTGATTGAAAGTAAGAGAACATACCTGAGAGTCAGAGTTTTAATCAGAGATTGAATGATAAAGGGAACTTATAATCACTGACTTAATGCATGAATGCTGAAGATTTACTCTTCGAGATTCAGCATTCCAAGCTCACTGATAAGAAAGTTGAACCTTGTCTCATCAAGAGGTTTGGTGAATAAATCAGCAAGTTGATAGTCAGTAGGGATGAAATGAAGTTCAATATCACCATTCATCACATGATCTCTGATAAAATGATATTTGATCTCTATGTGTTTAGTCTTTGAATGTAGCACTGGATTGTTTGCAATAGCGATAGCACTAGTTCTGTCGCAATAGATTGGAATCTTTGATAGCTGAAGGTCATAGTCTAATAGTAGATTTCTCATCCATAAGACCTGAGCACAACAACTTCCAGCGGCTATGTATTCAGCTTCAGCTGTGGAAGTGGACACTGAATTTTGCTTTTTGCTTGTCCAGCTTACCAGCTTTCCTCCTAGAAGTTGACATCCACCAGTAGTACTCTTTCTATCGATTTTACACCCTGCAAAGTCACTATCAGAATATCCAGTTAGATCGAACCCTGAGTCTTTGGGATACCAAAGACCGAGGTTAGGAGTCCCTTTCAGATATCTGAAAATTCGCTTAACAACGATCAGATGAGATTCCTTGGGTTCAGATTGATAGCGTGCACATAAACAAGTAGAGTACATGATGTCAGGTCGGCTCGCTGTAAGTTACAGCAGGGAGCCTATCATTCCTCTATAGGCAGTGACATTAACAGGTTTTCCAGACGGATCTTTGTTAAGTGTCAGGGGAGGTGCCATAGGAGTCTTCGTCGTTGAAGTTTGTGTTAAATCAAACTTCTTCAGCATGTCTTTAACATACTTACCTTGGCTGATAAAAGTACCTTTGTCAGATTGTTTGATCTGAAGACCAAGAAAAAATGTCAGCTCACCCATCATACTCATTTTGTATTCTTTCTTCATTCTTTCAGCGAATCGAGTACACAGCGATGGGTTAGTAGAACCAAATATGATGTCATCGACATATATTTGTACAAGAATAATATGACTTTTTATCTTTCTGAAAAATAAAGTATTATCAATTTTGCCACGTTCAAAATTTTCAGAGATAAGAAAGGATGAGAGAGTGTCATACCAAGCACGGGGGGCTTGTTTGAGACCATAGAGAGCCTTATCCAATTTATAAACAAAATTTGGATACTTAGTGTCATAAAACCCTGGAGGTTGTTCTACATAGACTTCTTCATTCAGCTTTCCATTTAGGAATGTTGATTTTACATCCATTTGATACACAATGAAGTCTTTATAGACTGCATAAGCTAAGAATAGTCGAATTGCTTCGATCCTAGCCACAGGGGCAAAGGTTTCATCATAGTCTATGCCTTCCTCTTGTCTGTATCCCTGAGCAACAAGTCGAGCCTTGTTGCGGGTTACAGTCCCATGTTCATCTAACTTGTTTCTAAACACCCATTTGGTGCCTATAACAGTTTTGTCAGATGGTCTAGGAACGAGATTCCAAACTTTGTTACGAGTAAACTCAGTCAGCTCTTCTTGCATAGCTCTGACCCAGTTTGGATCTCTGAGGGCATCATCAGCCTTCTTTGGTTCTATTAAAGAAATAAAGTTAACAAAGATACAGATATTACCTGAACTTCATCGTGTCTGAATACCTGCATTAAGATCACCAAGAATTTGATTTATGGGGTGATCTCTGGTCCATCGCTGAGCAGGGGCATGATCGCTTACTTCAGAGGTTGGATCAACAATGGGAATGTTCACTGATGAAGAAGCTTGAGGTTCATCAGCGATTAGCTATTGAGTTTCAGACATGCCATTGTTTTCTAAGAGAGGTTCAGACGAAGATGGTTCTGATGGTAGAAGTGTGTTTAGAGGCTCTGTTGATATCCATGAGTTGGATTCAGCGTTTGGAGGATTTGAATGCTGATGGTTTGAGAAGCAGGGTTCTGTTTCTCTGTAGTGAGAAAACATCCAAGCATTTAGTTCTTCATTGTCAGTGATTGGTTTAGAGTTCGCTGAGCGAGTTTCATCAAAAGTGACATGAATTGTTTCTTCCACATATTGTCTTATCTTGTTGAAAACTCTGTAGGCTTTGGAGATGGAGGAATATCCTAGAAATATTCCATCATCAGCTTTTGGGTCGAACTTTCCAAGCTGATCTTTGTTGTTTAGAATAAAGCACTGACAACCAAAGATATGAAGAAAGCTGATAGAGGGCTTTCTTACATGAAAAAGTTCATAAGTTGTCTTTCCAAATCGCTTTACGATCAGCGATCGGTTTTGAGTAAAACATGCAGTATTTACAGCTTCAACCCAAAATTGAGTAGGGAGATGCGAATCGCTGAGCATTGATCTAGCAGCTTCAATGATCGTTCTATTTCTTCTTTCAGCGACTCCGTTTTGCTAAGGTGTTCTTACTGAAGAGAAGTTATGAGATATTCTCTTGTTCTCAAAGAAAATGTTCAGAGAACTGTTTTTTAATTCAGTTCCATGATCACTTCTTATTGAACGAACAGTAAGGTTATTCAGCACCTCCATCTTCTTAACGAAGGATATTAGTTCTTTTGGAGTATCACTCTTGCAGCGAAGAAAGATAACCCAGGTGTAGCGAGGGTATTCATCTACAATGACAAGCATATATTTCTTTCCAGCTATTGATTGGATGTTGACAGGGCCAAACAAATCCATATGTAAGAGCTGAAGAGGACTTGTCACTGAGGAAACTTGTTTAGACTTGAAACTAGCTTTTGTCTGTTTTCCTTTTTCACATGCTGAACAGAGAGACTCTTTAGCATATGAGTGCTGAGGAAGACCAGAAACCAGTTCCTTAGAAGAGAGAGAATTCAGGGTTTTGAAGTTTAGATGAGAGAGCCTTTTGTGCCATAGCCAGTTGACATCAGAAGAGCCTTTAGAGAGAAAACACACGTTCTCAGTGGTAGTAGAGTCCATATCTATTACATAGATATTTTCTTTACGATAACCACTGAGAGCAAGTTTTCCTTTCTCATTCACCACTGAACATGCTTTCTTAGAAAAGCGAACTTCATAGTCTTTGTCACATAGCTGACTGATGCTCAGAAGATTGTGCTTTAGTCCATCTACATAAGCGACTCTTCTGAAGGTAGTTGTCCCATTGCTGAGGACACCAAACCCTCGGGTATATCCTTTTCCATTTCCACCAAAGGTCACAGAGGGACCTTTCTCTTCCTTGTATTCAGTGAGCAGGTCTTTTTGTCCATTCATATGATGAGAACATCCACTATCGAGATACCAGATGCCCTTTGATCCCTGCAAACATAAGGAAGATTAAGATTTCTTTGGTACCCACTTTTCAATGGGTCCTTTAGAGTTAGTGGAGATGGAAGGTTCAACAATTTTCACAGCAGATGAAGATTCAGCTTCAGTGGTAATCTTCACTTTGGTTAATTTCTTAACCTTAGTGGTATTCTTCACCTTGGTCAAATTTTCAGCTTTGATGACCTTCTCAGCCTTGGAGGCATTCATCTTCACTTTAGCTGTTTATCAGCTTTAGTGGCAGTTGGACATTATTATGGGTCCACAATACTATATCAAGTTTTATAGAAACAACACAATAAGATAACCAACCTGTATTGATTATAACAAAATGGTTACAAGGTTGATCGATTCAAGCTATTTTGTGTGTTCTCTGTTTTCTCTCTTATTTACACCTTTAAGTGTGTGTTTTTGTGTTCTTGATAATATCTGATATGATTGAGAGAGGTTGATAGATACACAATATCTAATATAAAGTGTGTCTAAAACACTATCATAATATCTAGATTTAATATCTAGATATTATTTCTAACTAAATAATATAACTAACTAAACAAAATCTAATAACTAACTAAGTTAACTAATATCTAGCAAACTAGATATTAACTTATCTAATATAATAACAAACAATTACATTGATTACTTCGACATTTATTACAAATAAACATAGACTTTAATATCGAGAGTCGACGTTCCGCCTTTAGCTTCAGATTGCGATCTTCAGATTGGATGATCTTGAATCCAATAGATATGTGATCTAACAATCTCCCCCTTTGGATCAAGATCATTACTAAAAAGATTTTAGCAATTCAGTCTTCTTGTTCAGCTCAGAAGATGCAATCTCTTGGACATGATTCTTGAAACATGTGATCTTTGCCATTTCTTGTGTAGTCATTCTCCCCGTTTTTGATGATAAGTGCAACGACTTCATCAAAACTTTTTGTAAGAAATGTCAACCACTTGCAAATCCAGACAAAATAGTCGTGTAACACCTGAATCAACTAATGAATCAGTTAACATGTCTGTCAATAACACTAAGTCACTGTGTGTAACGAATACACATTGGAAAGGAGTTGTTTGATGTTGACTCCCCTAGGGCTTCCATTTAATCATCGAAACACCACAAAGGTTATTTCTATAAACATTATGACAAAGAAACTAATTCCTTGTGTGTTCGTGCTTGTGTTAGAAAGAATTAAGCACTTGATGATTGCTTATTTGGCTAAAAATTATGTAAAACACTGAGACAACAGTAAGTTAAACACAGACTCAATGTGCATGATTGAAGTGCGAAGGTGGGGCAGACTTCCTTCTTTTCAATATCCAGATTTTCCAAATGAAAATCAGATAGTAAATGTGTTGCTTCCCCTTTGAAAATGTGAAACACTTTCTTGTTAAGAATAAAATGAGTAGTTGGTGAGGTTTGATAAAGAGTTGGCATGGGCTAGTTGCCTGTTTCAATAGTGATCACCAAAGAATTGTGAAACATTAGAATGGTGGCTGCCCGGCTCAGAAAAATTTGGTGCAGAGTTGTGATATTTATTTAACTCTGTTCTCACACGCTCTTTCTTTTAAACATTTTGCTTACTCTAATCAAACTTACTTTTTCTGTTTGATACACTCATTTCTTTTCAACTTCTTACACTCAATCACTATGGATTAACTTCTTGGGTAGAAATCACTGGTTAAGGTGATTGCATAGAAGTTGTGTTAATTCTTAGCACAATGAAATCCTTGTTTTCCTATGATGCATATGATGCTCAGATTGGTTTAACTATTTCAGTTAAAGCACAATATATTTCTTGAAAACATTTAAAGTCCCACTTCCAATTCATGAAATCGTTTTGAGAATCGGGAAGTGGTTTGAACATTGAAAACAATGTTTTCGATGATTGAAAGTTGTCATTCTTTCAACCATATATGAGATTAAGATAAAGGATTATACCTTAGCGTGCGATCTTATATCTCATGAAGCTAAGCTTAAAGTCATAAACATATGAACTTGTAAGCATCTCTCAAAAATTCTGCAAAAGTCTTGTGTCAAGTCAAAGCAAATTTATTCACTTAAATTGAAAAGACAAAAAGCAGTAAAACTATTAAAGTACGAGTTTTGATCAGAAATAATCAGAAGGCATCACCTTTTTACTCCCCCTGAAATTATGCATTTGAAATTTATCATTGAAAAAGATATGCATTTAAAATTTCAGAAAAGTATGTACTCCCCCTTGATGGTTGATTTCCTCATTGGAGTATCGGAGTACAATCTTCATGTTCAGCACGGAGTAAGGTCTTTTGATCTTTGAAGTGTGAGTCCTAAACTGTTGTGTTTAGAAGTCAATCTTCGTTGAAGTACGGGTTTTGAACTGTTGTGTTCAAAAGCCATTATTCTTCCTACTCCCCCTTGACCGTAGGTGCCTGCAACACAGGTTTAGTTTTCTTTGGTACCCACTGGTATTTGGGTCCATAAGTGTTAATTGCAGTTCGTATGGGGGTTACTGAGTAAGAACCATATCAGTAATGGTCACTAGTCTTGTGAACAGGATCATGTGTACGACAATAAGAACAATAGAATTTCTTACCTGACAACCTGATTAATTGATCTCTCGTGTAGACGAAATCAGGTTTACCTTTATGCGCATTGTTCTTCTTGGCATTAGGCGTATGTACACATGAGTTTTTACATTTCAGCTCTTCTTTAACTGGTTTCCTGTTCCAGACCAGTTCAGCTTCTTCCTGGAAGCTTCTTCTCCTTTTTTGATGTGTACCTGAAAAATCTTTATTCCTGTCATAGAAAAGATTAGTAGAATGAATCTGATTAGAAGATTTAACTAACCTTTTGAAAAGAGCAATTTTCTGATGTGAGCTTGCGGCTGGTTTGTTAGAACCAACTGAAATATTTCTAGGTGAGTGGATTTTTGACTCTGGAGTCGTTCGCTCAGTCACCACCACCGTCTTTGAAATAATATCTTGAAGATCTTTTACCTTTGAAGAATAATTGTCTCGTTTTTGATAAGGAGCTCAATCTTCTTCTCAAATGCAGACTTCTTTTTCTTCTCTGTCAGTACACTCTTAGATAATTCAGATAGCTTCTCGGTAAGCTTCTTTAGCTTTGCTTCAAGGATGCTTCTTTCTTCTTCGAATCCCTTCTTAGCACCCTTCTGATCATTTGCCTTCCTCTCCTTGGCAAACTGATCTCTTTCCAATATGATTACTTTCTCAAAGTCTTCAACTTTTTGAGAAAGCATTAAACATTTAAGCTTGAGAGTTTTCTTCTCTTCACCACTTTTCTTTGACAGATCTGAGAACTTCTTTTCAAACTCAGATATTTTCTTTTGTAGCTCAGCATTTGCACTCTCTAAATCCTTGGACTTCTTATTGCTTTCAACAGACTCTAACTTCTGTATTTGAGTTTCAAGAGTAGAAATATTTCTTTTAAGTTCAGAGTTCTCAGCTTCCAAAACTTTTCCTTTTAAGAAAACGTTTCGGTCTGAGACAATCCATTCAGAGTTTAATGCAAAATAGTCCCAAATCTCTTTCCCTGAAGCTTCGGGAATATCCATTAAATCATATATTTCCTTAGAAATACTCTTTCTCAGATAAACTCTAGCTCTATTATCAGCATGATTTCGTTGTGCTCCTTCAGACAATGATAATCTCATGTTTTGACCCAGATCATCATTATCTATGAAGCTGAAAAAATTCCTTTTCCACTTGTCGTATTCTCCTTTATTCAACATTGGAAAATAGGAAGACATTCTGTTAAGATTAGAAAAACTTAAATATGATCGTTAGCCCAAAATAAATCACAAAGATACAAAATCTTTGAATAGAAATTTTGATCACAACAAGAAATTTTGTCCCCCTAGGCAGACTTGGCACGGGGGTCCCGCTACCCGGTTAGCGGGTGGGGTCAAGGGGCAAAGTGAGGTTGATTGCACAAAGTGAGGTTTGCGTGTCAAGTGGGTTGCGCAAAGTGAGGTTTGCGTATCACGTGCGTTGCCCGAAGTGAGCTTTGCGTATCACGTACGTTGTGCAAAGTAAGCTTTGCGTTTCAAGAGGGTTGCGAGAAGTGGACTTTGCGTGATGCGAGTGTTGCGCAAAGTAAGCTTTGCATATCAAGTGTGTTGCGCAAAGTGGACTTTGCGTATGACGTTGGTTGCGCAAAGTAGGCTTTGCGTGTC
This sequence comes from Arctium lappa, assembly GCA_023525745.1. NCBI lineage: Eukaryota > Viridiplantae > Streptophyta > Magnoliopsida > Asterales > Asteraceae > Arctium > Arctium lappa. The sequence goes on from CM042064.1 coordinate 16,032,866, forward strand.
CTGTTGGTTGCGCAAAGTGAGTTACGCAAAATGAGCTTTATGTGAGTTCGTCTTCTGGTTTGCGCAAGTTCGTCTGTACTTCGATAAATTCGACTTTTCAACCTGTTTTTCCAAGATTAACAGACCCAAACTCTACCAATATGTCTAAAAACACTTCTAGAATAGGTTGTGACCACTTGATCTTGATAAAAATCACTTTTTCGAAAATAATTTGATGGCACAGTAACTTTTGTAACTCGACTTTCAGACCACAAAAATCACAAAATGGAACTCGATTTAAGCTTTAAAGTGAAATCAAACACTCACAACTCTATCTAGCAACCTAATCGATCACAACTTGATCGATTTTAACACCTAAAACACTTTAAAATTTCGAAATCGATTTTCAAATGAAGAACACAGTGACACAGAGTCGTTTTTCTTAAAAACTTGATTTTGATCTTAATCAGGCTCTGATACCAATTGTGGGTCCACAATACTATATCAAGTTTTATAGAAACAACACAATAACATTACCAACCTGTATTGATTATAACAAAATGGTTACAAGGTTGATCGATTCAAGCTATTTTGTGTGTTCTCTGTTTTCTCTCTTATTTACACCTTTAAGTGTGTGTTTTTGTGTTCTTGATAATATCTGATATGATTGAGAGAGGTTGAGAGATACACAATATCTAATCTAAAGTGTGTCTAACACACTATCATAATATCTAGATTTAATATCTAGATATTATTTCTAACTAAATAATATAACTAACTAAACAAAATCTAATAACTAACTAAGTTAACTAATATCTAGCAAACTAGATATTAACTTAAGTAATATAATAACAAACAATTACATTGATTACTTTTACATTTATTATAAATAAACATAGACTTTAATATCGAGAGTCGACGTTCCGGCTTTAGCTTCAGATTGCGATCTTCAGATTGGATGATCTTGAATCCAATAGATATGTGATCTAACAATTTGCTTGCAATATGGTCAGTAAATCCACAGTGATAGCATTTTCTATATTTAAAAGTGGTTTTAGGACCCGGAGTGAAAGGTTTTGAGAATTTGAGATGAGCAGGTCCAGCTCCAAGAATGCTTTTCTCATGAGATCTGGGAGGAATTTTTATTTCTTCAGATCTCTTAAGCTTAAGATCAATCTTTAGCTTTGGAGGACAGAGATCAAATATTTCTATCACAGAGCTAGACGATTGATTAGCTGAGGGTTTAGAAGGAACTTTCAGCTTTGCTTTCTTAGAAGCCTTCTGAGGACGAAGAATGGTTTTTCCTTTATCTGTAAACTTAAAGCCTTTGGATTTTTCCTCAGGGATAGAATTAGAAGAAGAAGGATAAAACTGATTATAAGAAGTGTCAGAAATAGAAGTGACAAATGTTCCAAACTTAAGCATGGAACAATATTCTTTAGGCTCATCCTGTGGTTTCCAAAAACCAAGACCGGTTTTATCACCACCAGTAGTTTGAGCATTTATTATCTCAATGATATTTGTTGAAGAATTGCACCATTTTTCAACAGTAGTCGTTTCTGCTTTTAGAGCAGCGATGGCTTGTTCGCGTTCTATGTTGATGATTTTATTTACAACAACTTGATCTTTCAAACTTTCCTCTAAAAGAGTCAGTTCTCTGATCTTTTCATGGCATTTTTCCAGCTGTTCAGTTAAGTCATTGTTTTTGCTTTCAGCTAGAGATTTGCCGTTTAAAGCATTGTAAAGATCAATCGTCAGCACATCAACTGCGCGACTTCTCTCTGATTCAGGTAGAGAGGGATTAGTAGAGATAGATACCTGAGATGATATATAGCTCATAGAAGTTTCAGTTGGTTCTTCCACTTCTTTTTAATCTCATCCATGAGACAGATATTAGCGACTTCTTCTTCATCAGAACTTGATTCTTCAGATTCAGCCCAGTCATGTTCTTCAGCAATGAGACCTTTACCTTTTCGCTTGTAGCTTTTCAGCTTTTGATATTTGTCTTTCATCTTTAGGTATTTTTCATCGTTGGATCTTCTTGAGGTAGAGGGTTTGAAGACTTTCTTTGACCCGCACTCACTTGCAAAGTGTCCAATGTTTTCGCAGTTAAAACAAGTAGCAGTAGCCTTATCAACAGGAGTTGATTTTGGCTTGTCAGTGAGAGAGAGAGGCTTATTTCTTCTGAAATTGCTCTTTCTTGCAAATCTCTTAAAAGAGTTTGTCAAGAGTGCTAAGGACTCATCAACCTCTGAAAGATCAGTGTCTGATAGATCCTCAGATTCAGAATCTAACTCAATGATGGTGAGAGTAGATCGCTGAGATGGAATTATCTCTGAAGAGACTAAAGCAACAGGAGTGCTTTTGGAGTCTTTAGAATCTTTTATAAGATTCTTCTTCAATAGGTTTGATTGCTCATAGTTAAGCAATATTCCATACAAGGTGCTGAGAGAAAGAGAATTTAAGTCTTTTGTCAGCTTGAGACAGATTGAATAACTGTTCCAGCATTCAGGAAGACATTCTAAGAATTTTGTTAGTACCTCAGAATTAGAATAGGTCCTACCAACGGTTCTTAGATCAATGATTAAGAAGTTAAACCGCTGATAAACGTCAGAGAGAGATTCATTTTTACCAGGGATGAAACTTTCATACTGTCTTACCAAGTTAATCTTTCAAGTCTCTTGGATTTCAGTGGTGCCTTCATATTGAACACATATGGTTTCCCACATTTCTTTAGAAGTTTTAAGATGCATAATGGAATGGAAAACTTCATCAGGCAGAGCCATAGAGATAATGGTCTTTGCCCTTGCATCAATACCAACCTTCTTTTTGTCCTCATCACTCCATTGTCTAATTTCCTTAGCAATATAGCGTTCAGGAATAAATGGAGTGGTGGCAGTAGCTGGAACGACAACTATGATTTGGACAGGTTCATAGTGTCCATTTCTTATGTATTCAGGTATGGTGGGATCTGCACCTTCTAGAAATAGCATCATTCGATTTTTCCACAGAGAGAAGTTATCTCTGCTAAATCGAGGAGGTTTAGAAAGTGAACCATTATAATAGTAGTTTGTATTTGTGTTAAGTGCCATTTTAGAATAGCAAGGAAGAGAATAAAGCAAGATCTTGTTTATCAGACTAAACAGTCTGCTCTGATACCACTTGTTGGTCCCGGAGGTGCTTAATAAGCTTGTAGAAGGGGGGGTTGAATACAAACACAGAAATTAAAGTTTAATAAATTGTTTATTGATAAATCAAACACAATTTACAAGTTTGTTGTGGAATAAGATTAAGATAGACTCAATCTAAACAAACTTAAGAAAACACTAAGATGGTTGCACAAGAATATAGAGAATGGGGGATTGAGATTATAGAAAACAAGGGTTTCTATAATGTAGAAAGATGAAGGCCAGAGGTGAGCACACCCTCAGATGTAGAGGTAATCTTTCTATTTATACCCTATGCATTAAATGCATGGCAGGGCACTTTACACGTGGCATTCAGTGATTGGCTTTGGGAGTCTGACTTTGGGAGACATGCTTTTGGTCGTATCATGAACAGTGTAGTTGACAAAGTTGTTGTACGATTTGTGGCAGAGACATGTCCGTTCTAACACATCGTACTGGTTGTGCAAGGTAAGACAAAAGGAGACTTGAGGCATAAGCTTCGTGATCATTTGATCGCTGAATATCTCTTCCTTCAGAGATATAAAGAGGTTCAGCTATCGCTGAAGCTTTTCCTCATGTTCCTTCGCGTATAAGTAGATTCATCTTTGCTTCACTGATATCCACATCAGGTCATTAGTAGACTTGTCCTTGTTCAGCAGCTTTGTCTTCGATTCAGCTATGAACATCTGTTGACGCGAGACTTGTCTTCAAGGATTACGTTACTGTTTACATCAGAAACTATCAGCGATAGCTGAACAGACTCGGTCTGATCACTGATAGTGAAACACTAATACATATAAATGTTTGTAAGAAAGGCTATCAGCGATAACTGAATAGACTCAGTCTGATCGTTGATGGTGAAACACTAATACATATTAAACGTAACTTTCACTAAGTATAAAAGAGGGTCGTTATCAAATCACTGAGAGAGTTTGGATCAACAACTTAAATGAGGATTCCGCGAGAAATAAGAGAAAGCTTCAATTAGCCAAGTTAGAAGAGTTAAGATTTCACGCTTACGAAAATGCCAAATTATACAAAGATAAAACCAAAATGTGGCACGGTCGTAGAATAAATCAAAGAAGTTTTGACGTCGGTCAACAAGTCTTACTCTTCAACTCGAGGCTAAAATTATTTCCCGAAAACTCAAGTCTCGTTGGTCCGGGTCTTTCACCATTGTCAAAATCAGTCAGTATGGGACCATGGAATTGTTGAATCCGCAAGACGGTAGTACCTTCAAAGTCAATGGACATAGGGTCAAGCACTATCTCCCTGAAGAGGTGCCCAAACCCTCTGAAATGTCCCCTTGAAGAATGTCAAGAGTACCTTTTGTAAATATTGTACATAAGTTGCTATTTTGTTTTTGGACACAGTGACCACTTTATTGCCATGTTGGGAACTGAGCTGTTAAAGGAGGACGTGAAATTTAATTTCCAGGCCTGTTTTCAAAAAAGTTCTGCATGGATGGAAAAAAAATCATTTTTGTCCACTAGTCATCCCATGAAACTCTCAAAATTCACAGCTTTGTCCTTGTCCTCTTTTGTCCTTTGTTTCTTTTTATTGACCTTGTCCTTTTTATTTGTTTATTGTATTGTTCATTTGCTTGTGCAGGTGGTTTTTTTTTTTTCCAGATCTTGTTAAAAGAACCTACGGTTAAAAGGAACTTCTTTTAAAATTGGTTTTCCAAGAAAAGAGGACCTCTTTTCAAAGTAAAAGTTAGCCACCCTGTTGTCCCATCACTTTTCAAAAACCATCATCACCTCTCCCTAACCTCTCATCTCCCTCACTCGTCAGTTATCTCACTCACTACACCGCCGATCGATTGTCTCTCCCTCATGGCTTGACTTAAACAAAAGGTACCAAGTCACTTCCCCAATAGCCGGCGAACTCTCCGGTTGGCCGTCGCTGACAGTTCCACCGAACCCACCGATTCCGTCGCTGAACGACCACCTGCGGTGGACGTCGAGACCCCTGCCCCACCGACGTTCACTGTCCATTACGAAGATTCCCATGCAGTAGTAACCCCCCCATTCCACCACAGAGCCCGTCGACGACATACCACCACAATCACCGCCGGTAGGTAACCCCCAACCCCAACTTCTCCTTACCTATTACCCTAACCCACCAAATGTTCCCCAATCCCAAACCCTAACCACCTCTGTCTCACCCGAAACTACCACAGAAGCCACAACCACCACCATTTTCGAACCACCACCCTCAATCCCCACACAACCGCCAGTGTTTGTCATCCCCCCTCACCTACTCAAGGTTCGAATCCCCCGCGACCCTTCAACTCTTTTCAACCCACAACCCCGTGTAAGCGAAGCAGAAGACTTTATCAACCCTATTTATGGTCCCGTCGATATCGTGAATACCATTGATTTAAATCAAGATGGGGCAGACAAGGAACTCCAGTCAATAACCCACCCTCACCCATTGAGAAAAAGGTCGACGACAACCCTAGCAAAAGTGGTGACAAGGTGGCCACCTCCAGTACTTCTTCCAGCTCCTCACCCGAAGACTCTTCGTCGGAATCTGTCAAAGCCACTCCCTCTCCTAAAGACACTGAGGACGATCGAAAGAAAAAGTCGGTAACTTCATCAGCCTCTGACCGGGATTATAGCCTGGAGCCCGAGCCCACTCCAAAGAGGAAGTGTGCACGGACTGCTTCTATTTCTAAGCCTAAGTGTCAGCCGACACATGGCTCGACATTCACTGCCAAGAAGCCGCGCAAGAGATCCATTAACCAACCCTCGCCGGACGTCAGGTATAAATCACCGCCTACTTCGAAGCTGTTAAGGGTGCGTTTGGTACGCATACATGATAGGACAAGATGGAACAGGACAAGACAGAACAGAACAGGACAGCTGTCCAGCGTTTGGCAAGACATGACAGAACTGGACAGAATAGGACTAAACCGGTTAAATGACGAATTTACCCCTGATGAAAAATCATAGATTACATCACATAAAACTAATTTCCATCACTAATACATAGTGCAATGGATTATCATAAACATAAAACTAATTTATCACGAATGGATTTTGGATATGGAAATCAAAACCCAAATTTTAAGTTTCGGATTTTAGGTTGTTTCGGGATTGGGTTGGTCGGGTTTTTGATTGATGTTGGTCGGGTTCGGGTATTATATAATGCAAAAGTTATATATAAAATCAATCGTTTTTTAGGATGAATACAATCGATTGAAAGATTGATGAAATCGATGAAATCGATAGCAAGTTTAGAATTTAGAAAATGTTTCAACAGACTATAATTAACGATTTTCAAAAAATAATTAGAATAAATAAATATAAATATATAGTATTTAAAATACAAACTTATGTTATTTCGGGTTTTTGGACGGGTTGGGTGGCCAACGATCAAACCCAATCCGAACTCAGATATCCTCCCAAATGTCGGGTTTCGGATTATCGGATTTCGGGGTATTCAGGTTTTTCAAAAACACCTTATTTTCGGTTCGGATTTCGGACTATTCGGGTTTTGCACACACCTAGCTTAGAGGCGTGGATGATGAGAAGACTTGTTTTATGTTTTTGTTTTTAACAAAGGGTATACTAGTCAAAATATTGTTGTTCTACTTAGTTCCAGGGGGTTGGAGTGGGACAAGTGTGTCCCATGCTTGTTCCACTTAGTTCTAATGTGTCCCACATATGGTCACGCCAAACATGGGACAAGTTTGTTATGTTCTGTCATGTTCCATTCTGTTCTACATACCAAACGCACCCTAATGGAACGCGATTTTGATCCCTAGTTGATCAATTCGTATGCACATATTAAGCAACATTTGGCAGCTTACAAATGGGAAAAATCAATCCCTTTTCCTGGCAAAGCGAATGCTACGTTGCTTTGCGAATTGTACACGGCCATAGCTGCCACCGGTGATACTACCGTCCTGATTTGGGGCAAAACAGTTAATTTTGGGGCGAGGGCTTTGTCAAAAACTTTCGGTATGCCAGTACCTTCTACTTGTCATTTCACCAAGATTTTGGACATCCTTAGTGCTGAGACCAACAGGTAAATTGCCACCGCTTTAATGATGCCTCAGTTTTTGGTGGATTTCGATACGGCCAAGTTGAGCATACAGTCGGGTACGTTAAATTTGGAAACTAGCCTATGGTTTCAGTTTCTCAAGCACAATATGTTGCCCGCTGCCCATGATGCAACTCTTTCAAAGGATAAATGTGTCCTTCTGTTTTGTATTTTGAAAGAGTTGCCATTTGATTTTGGGCCAATCGCTCTCAGTGCCATTCGTCTCGCAGCCTCACGGACCGGTTCTTGGCTTATATTTCCTATATTACTAACCAAATTGATAAGTGCAGCACATGTTTCTTCTTTGGATAGTGACGAGACTTGCAATAGCTTGTCCCGTATTGATCAGGGCATTGTCCAGCGCATCATGCGCTCGGGTCATTTTGCGGGGGAGGCCCAGCTTCAGTCTTTTGCCGCTCGCTCATCTCAACCACTGCCTAGTATCAAACCCTCTGCCGAACGAAGTTCACAGCAGCCCGATGGCACCAGTTCGGGGTACGGCTTCGCTGCTTGGCTACAAGTTTTGGCCGAATAGCGTAAAGAGCAAACTCTAATTTTGAAGGAACTCCTGGATTTACAAAAGGAGCAGTCTTCCCAGCTCAAGGCACAGAATGACCGTATCAAGGATATGGAGGAAAAGTACCAACTCTTTTGGGAGTATCGTCGTGACTGGAATCGGGTGATTAAAGGTTTTTATCACAAGAATGATCCGGTCAAGGCCTCCACACTGCCAAGGTTCCCGTCAGGCCTCTGTCGTCCCCAGGTTATTATCCCGATCGCCTCGCGTACCGCTGCCACTTCACAACCACCCGACACTGACATGCCCGAAGTTGGCCCATCTGCTCAGGTTAGTGAGCCATGAGTTTCCTTGAGTCGTCATCACATATGATTTGAACTCTTCTTTTGTTGTATCTTGTGGGTTTTTGTGGAATTTGTTTTGTTTTTCCTCTAACTCGTAACTTTGTGGATGGTTGCACTTTGTGAACGTATTGCTATAACCTTGGATGACCTATTATTTGATGATTGTTGTATTTTCCGCTCGTAATTCATCTCTTTTGCAGGTACGCCTACTGGATTGATACCATAAATTTTTGACTTAAAATGATTTAGACCGTTTTTCGTCGTTTTTATCCCAAACACTTTTCCAGTTGAAACAAAGCCTAGCCACTTCTAAAAATCAATATGTCTTGCATTTTTTTTCAATAGGGACATTGAAGGATTCTGTTTGGGGGGTGGGGACTTTTGCAAAACCAGAAATGTTTTTTTTTTATGGCCCAAAGCCAAAGTGGCCACTCTGTCCCCACTTTGGCAACAAGAAAATGAAATATAAATCCAAATGGGATCAGTCAAGAATCAAGTGATATAGACAATACAAAAAAAATAGTCAAAAACCAAACAGAGTTAGAATCGTGCAAAAAGACAAGTTTGGGGGTCATATCGAGTAATTAAATCGAAAACCCAAATATACAAGCCCAAAACAAGCCCTATTGATTAAAGTCAAATTTATGGGATGCATGAAAGGAGGTGGTACCTTTTTGAACGATTACGGTGGCCGAAAGTGTGACGTTTCGGTGTTGTCACGACTGATTACGGTGAGTTTTTTCGTTCGTTTTCGCAAGTAAAAGTTTACGTTTAGTGTGTTATACTTGCTTTATGATAACTCTCAAATCTTGAGAGTATTTCCTCTCTTTTCGTATTCATTTTACCACATTCTTACCCATTTTGCCCTTTACCTCCTTCATTTGGTCTAAATTGTTCAAACATTGTGATGAAGTTTCAAGGATGCAAAATTTCGGTTGTACTAACTTTCTGTACAGAACGTGGCCACTTTGTCACCACTGTGGCGACGTGGGCTTAAAATTGTGATAAGTCTTGGCCATTTTTGGAAGATTGCCTTTTGAAGTAAAAGAAAGAAGAAGCTGATCTTTCACAAGAATATTCAGGGAAAATGACAAAAGGTGAAGGTCAAAAGGAAGCTTCAATACTCTTCCTTAAAGCTACTTTTTGGGATTTGTCAAATCATCACTTTTTCTTCATTGCCATTATAAATTGAGGCTTGGGGCACCATTTGAAGGGCATCAATTCCAGGAGCATTTCCTTTAACTTGGAGCTTTGTGTTTAATTTACATTCTCTCATTTAAAGTTTGTAGTGTAGTTGCATTTAAGTTGTTTGTAATTTAATTTCCTTGTAACAGTTGTCACCACTTTGTCGCCACTTTGGTGACAGCCTTTAAGTTTTATTTATGCAATTTATGTTCATGTATTCTCCTTATTCTCTCATGTCTTTTATTTTTATTATGAACTAAACACCTCTTTGGGTGTGGGTATGAGCCAAGGCTAAGACTAGTATGCAACACTTGGGTGTTGCCATCATTGCTAACTCTTAGACTTGGTTGCTCGAGTCGGGACTTCAACTCAACGCGGACAAGACGATCACTTGTTAGTGTTAATATTAGATCTTAGACCTCGAGATGGGCGAATCCGAAATACGGCTTGAGTGATGCAAAGAAGATTTGAGAAAGTCTTTTATAACCACGTAGAGATACGGTTTTTTGCATGACTTTAACTAAGGTTCGAAATGTCGGTCGATATAGGCGTCACAAAGAGATTTGGGCTTCTATATCCATACTGGTGGAACTGAAATCCTTAGAGGTTTACTTAGTTAAGTCGGCAAGTCTTGAGTCAGCGAAAGTGGCAACTTTGTGGGTGCAACGTGGCCACTTTTCGAGGAAACTCACTTTCGAGAGAAAGGGTTTTTCAGAGATATTGTGTGTCACTTTGTTTCTGACCATATTGTTACTACATCTGTCTTAGTTAATGCTTGTACCCACATCCTATCTTTTATCTTGTTAATCACCTTAATCGTTCTTTAGCCTACTTAAATCTCACAAATATTGATATTGTACTCAAACTCAAACAAGCACTAGAAGTTCATAAAAGTTCTCTGATTCTTAGTTGACTAGTCCCTGTAGAAACGATCTTGGTACTCTACCACTTTATTACTTAATATCGATCATAGTGTCTGGTGTGCACTTGCACCGCCACTGTGGCAACATAGTGGCCACTTTGTGGACCTATACGATTTTCCGTTATCAAGTTTTTGGGGTCGTTGCTAGGGACTGGCGCGATTTTAAATCCTAAGATATTGACTTTCATTCGAGCCTGAGTTGCCTGTTCGGTCGCGGTTCAGGCGCCGGGCGTGGTTCAGGCGATCCGGTCGCGGTTCGGGTGGTTCAGTCAGACCGGCCCAGACGGACAGTGGGTCGGATCCCGCTGATCCGTGGGTTTCAGCCGGGTCTTGGGCCTGATTGTCTTTGGCCATTTAATTAAATTTAGTTTGGGCTTTTCTCAAAGTAATTTAAAGGCCCAACAAATTAACTATTTATTTTGGGCTATCTTAGTTAATTGAAGCCCATTAGATTATTAATTATTTGACCTAAATTATTTGGGTCATTTAATTAATTTGAAGGAGACTAATTATTGGGGTTAGAAATTTAATTATAAAATCCTAGAATGACTTTAATAAATCATTTAGTGGATTTATCAAATTTCGAATGGTGACGTAAACAATTTATTAGGACAATAATTAACATTTAGAGTAAACTCCAATTTTGGTCCCTGACGTTTATTGATTTCTTTGAAAGAGGTCCTTATGGTTTCATAATTCAAGTTTACATCCCCAGGGTTTGGATTTTGCTCTAGAAATGGTCCCTGACACCTAACGACATCAAAATGATACGTTAGTGCCAGGGGCAATTTTGTCCAACTATGTTTGGTCCCTCTTTTTATAATTCTTTTTTTGTCTTTTCTTATTTTTATAAAACTTATGGAATTACAGGGACCAGTATGCAAAACTCCATAAACCAAAACCTTTTGGAAAACCACCCACTTCCACTTCACCATATCCAACACACAACTAGGGTTTCCAAATACGAAAAAGAATCTCAAATTTGTCCCAAAAGCTTGAAAGCATTTGCGTTATAATTTATGCTATTCAAATCAACCCTATTTACAAATTTGGTAGATCATCTTCAACCTCTTCACATCAAAATAGCCACATCAATTTATAACCTCCTTGATGATCAATTTGCAGAGAAATCAAGTGAATTCAACTATGGCAAGCGTCCAGCGGCGGCGGTGGGTGGCGCCAATGTGGAAGTGGTCCTGCCAGGAGAAGGTTTTGTGTGTGTGTGTCGTGTATGAGTTTTAAACACAAGGTCACATGGACCATCGTTTGTTTCACCGATCATTACCCGCTAATAGCCCAACACCACCGCCATCTATACAGGACCACCCAGCGAAAAACCACCACCACAACAGGGATGTCGGCGGTGGATTGCTCCTCCGGCAGCTCGACGACAATAAGTTTCACGACGGAGTGAGAACAAGATCATACTTCCTTCGAGTTTCTGCAAATGCTTCGCCAAGGACCTGCTTGATCCAATCCTCCGTTTTCGCCGTGTCCAGAAAGCATAAAGTTTTACAATTAAAAGTTGTTTGTTAAGACATCGATTGATGGTTTTTATTTCAAAGTTTGTTAAAAGTTGTTTGTGAAATAACTTATATGTTATACGTGTGTTGATTTCGATTTCAAAGTTGTTTGTTACGGCATCGATCGATAATTTCGATTTCAAGGTTGTTTGTTAGGCTTCAATTTTGATTTTGAAGCATTTGTTGTGGCATCACTCGATAATTTCGATTTCAAGGGTGTTTGTTAGGCTACGATTTCGATTTCAAACTGTTTGTTATTACGGCATCCCTCAATAATTACCGTCTATCCCACCGCCACCACCACCACCACGTCCATCCCACCCACACAACCACCATCACCACCGCGAATTATAGAAACCAATTTCACCAAGAAAACCCTTGACCAATTACAATCTAGGATACGGTCAAACACCGTATCCGTTGAATCCTGTGGTTTATCAATCCCGCTAGAGCTGAATATGATGTTCAAACACTTGGGAAGCAAGTCAAGTAGTTGCGCTTCCTCTGGACCTGTGTTGATTTGGGAGAGGCCACAAACGATTGAATCAGATATTGATTGTAGTTCGGTGACGGGAACATTATCGAAATGGGCAGTGAAAAGTTGTAAGGTTTTAAGAGAATGACGATCGTGAGGTATTTTGTGGAATTGAAGAGAGTGATGTATGTATATATATATAATCCTCGTTTAACGATCTCGAATACAACAATATTGCTCCAACAGAGATTGATGGTGAGGCATCATGGTTGAGTTTGAATTTAGTCTTCAATCTATGTATCAACCGATTCGAAATTATTACGTAGAGCCATAAGAATAAATCGAGAATGACAAAAGAATAAGATTTGAAGGTTGAAGCTAGTATTTATTATATTAAAAAGCTATTGAATTAACAAAATTAATTAATTAATTAATAATGGATGATATCAAGATGTTGGATGATATCGCAATCAAAAGCAAGGTAGCAACAAAAACCTTGAACATCTTCTATTCTACTACGAGAAGAAACTTTTTAGTTTCAACCCACAAACGTTTACGAGAAAGACGATGGATGCATGGTAACAATCAAAAGCGAGAGCTTGATAATTTGGACATATCTATTATTCTACCTGCACTAGAAGGAGATGGCGAGAGGAGAGAGATGAGAGATGAGGTGTATTCGGAGAAGGGTTATCGTCCCTGTGATTATATATATATATATATATATATATATATATATATATATATATATATATATATATATATATATATATATATATATATAATATTAGAGTTATTTACATGTTGGTCCCTTAAAGTTTGATATTTTCATAAAATTTAGAAAAAGCCAAAAAGGATTGCAAAAAAGGGATAAAAACATGTTTGGACGAAAATGCCCCTGACCCTAACCATGATTTTTAACGGAGTTAGTGTCCAGGGACCTCTTTCAGAGCAAAATCCATACCCTGGGGATGTAAACTTGAATTATGAAACCATAGGGACTTCTTTCAAAGAAATCACTAAACGTTAGGGACTAAAATTAGAGTTTAACTCTAATATTTATTAATTAATCGTTCCTAAGGGGAAAATGAACGTAAATCATTTAATTAAATTAATGATTTAATAATACAATTTTAAAGCGTCGTTTTGGAGTCAAATAAATAATTGGGACGTTTTAAAATAGGAGATGGAGTTTATAAAATTATAGAAGAAGTAAATGGACGTTTTAAGACGTCGATGAGCCGAGTGCTGGGGGTTGACCATAGTTGACTTTTGGGCAAAATAGGCCGTTGATAGAATATTTTTGGTGCATGTCGTGTAGGTCATTAAGCGAAGTTTATTGCTTGGACACATACACTTTCAGGTGAGTCTCCATGAGACTTTTCTTGGATGCATACATATGTAAATAAAAATTATGTTGGCATGATAATTTTGTGGAGTTATGTGGAGCATGATGATATATTTTTATATGCATGTTTACGACAACATGTTTACATGTAAATATATATGTTATTTATGTGGAGTTACGTATGTTATGCATAAGGAAATATTTTATGTACATGTTTATGAGTGAATGTTCCATGTACATTATTTTTATATAGAAGATTGCATGCTATTGTTTAATTGGTTATAAACATTTTGTTTTAGCATGCTATATGCATTTTTGGAGTTGATTTCATGTGGCACATTTTGGTGCCGATATGGGGTATGGGATCGGGCTCGATATGTCACGATGAGGAGTGACACGACCCTGTAATGAGTGTCGGACGGGTGTGAGTCGTGCAACCCAGGGAATGCAAGTGACAGAGCAGATCTACCCAAAGGAGGATTGGCACGACCCCGTAATGGGTGCCGGACGGGTATGAGTCGTGCGACCCAGGGAATGCCAGTGACAGAGTGGACGAGAAGGTTTAGGATATCTCATTGGTGTCAAATGTTTTCTGAAAACAATATGCATACTATTTCATTGATGTTTGATATTTTTATGCTTGATGGAGTGTGCATGTAAACCATGAACTCACTTAGCTTTTTAGCTAACTATTAGTATGCATCTCAGGAGCCGATTGTTCAAGTTTGGACAAAAGGGAAGGGCAAGGCGTAGATAGATCTACTGTGTTATGTTCTTTTTATGCTTTGCTAGTTGTCAAACTTATTATGTAATTTGGGGTTTATGTAACATAGTCTGGTATGGGATCGACTAATGTTGGAGACTTGTATTTATTTTAAGTTAAGACTTCCGCTATGATGGTGATTTAATTGTATCATAATGTCGTATTCGACGACATAAGGTAATATTTGGGATGAAAGATGTGACCTTACCCAAAGGTGGATTTGGGGGTGTTACATGTGTTAGAGCATAAATATGTTGGATACAAGATTATGAAGTCTGAAGACTGAAGTCAAGCAAGTCAAAGCTCAAGTCAACTCTCAAGCAGAAAGTCAAAGTATTTTGTAATAAATGTAAAAGTCAAAGTCAAAGTATTTTGTTTTAATTGTGTTGTGCGCGTGTGTTTAAATAGGGATATGGCTAAGGGTAGTTAGAGTTCTAAGAGTTCTGAGTTGAGTTGTACGCATTCCGAGAGAGAGAAATATTAACAGAGCCTTGTAAAAGAATTCCTGAATTGAAGTTGAAAACAGGTTATTTGATTGTTTGATTATTTATGTTTGTCATCGTATTAAACTGTGATTAGAACTTGAATTTAGGGAATAATAACATGTCAATGGAAGAGGAACCAAATCAGGGACGAAATCTTCCAAATCCAAATGAAATTTCAAGTTTTTTAACTTCATCTTCATCAAATAACTTTCCAACAGCCCCTAAATCACAGGTTTTTTTCATTTTATTCTAGTTTTAATTTTAAAGTGTCATTGCTCATTTGCTCATAATCTCATTAGTTGTTTGAGTTTGAAATTTTATTTGAAATTTTATTTGAAATTATGTGATTAATTGATAGCTAGGTTTAACTTTATTTGAAATTGTTTGATTACTTACTTTAACTGGATTTTAATTTGTTTTAATGCATCTCTATGCCTCTATGATATGAAATGTCTACTTTAGGACTTTACTCTTTAGGTTGTTCACTTGTTTGAATTGTTGATAAAACATAGACATTAGGTTTAAGTTTTAACCACTTACTTTGATTGGATTTCCAATATCCCCATAATCTCATTACTTGTTTGAGTTTGATTGATTATTTGAAATTGATTGATTAGGTTTAAGTTTTAACCGTTTAATTGTTTATATTTGTTTCAAATTATTTGATTAGGTTTAACCGTTTTATTATTTAAATTTGTTTGATTACTTTGATTGGGTTTTAATTTGTTTGATTGGGTAATCGGGTCTTTATGAAATGTCTACCACTGAATTTAGGTTGTTTGATAAAATATAGAAGATTAGAAGTAGATGTTGTTTGAACTTAGAAGTGAAGTTTAGGTTGCCAAAAAAAAAACTTCACTTTTATAGAAGTGGTCAAGAAGAGTTTATGTTGTTTGATAAAATTGCATTCAGTTCATTACCCGATCCGTTTTTAGCCTAATTACACCGTTTCGAGGGATTTTTATAGATTTTTACTTGATTTCAACGGATATTTAAGTTTTTTATCGACTTCGAGGGATTTTTTTTCGGTTTTTTGGGTTGATTTCAAGAGTTCTTTTTGGTTTTTTAGTTGATTACAAGGTACTGTTGCACCTTCTTCAACTTTTGAATATCATACGGTGGTACCTTTTAAAACGATAGGGTTGCACATTTCATAAACGTAAATTTTTTAACCTTTCGGCGGAGAGATAGTACGGTGGCACGTGCCACCGGTGGCCCTTCTTTACCGGCCCTCGGTCCGGCCCGTGCGGTTTGAAAGCTTGTGTTATGCCCCTGATCTCAAAAAATTAATAATGATTAACTTTTTCAATGTAGGGCTCGAGCTCGAATTTTTTTTGAGTTATCGAGCTCAAGCTTGATGCTCGTTTATAGGTTCGAACTTGCGATCGATTAACTTATTTATCGGCTTGGGCTCAATAAATTTTATATTTTTATTGTATGGTTAATAAATATATGAGCATGTTTGACTTGAAAAAGGGTATGTTCGAATGGCTCGACTCGGCTCGAAAAATTGAATCGAGTTTTCAAACGAGTCGAGCCGAACATTGGTGTTATAAAGCTCGACTTGTTAAGTTAAACAAGTTCTATTTTGTGTTAGATATCGATCAATCTCGAGAATAATTAAGCTCGAGCTCGAGTAGCTCGTTAAAAGCTCGACTCGTTTACACCCTAATCCAAATTTGGTGGACTAATGCTCTGTTCTCGAGTTTTTTTTTCGAAAGAAAGGAAGAGAAAGGAAAGGAAAAGAAAAGAATAGAAAGTAAGAAGAAAAGAAAATTGTTGTGTTCTCAGTTTTTTTTAAGGGGGGAAAGGAAAGGGAGGGAAGGTAATGTTGATTTTCCTCCCAAAACTTTCCTCCCAAATGTAGAGGAAAGAGAAAGAAAGGAAAGAAAAAGAATTAAAAATAGGGAAAAGTTCATAAAAACCCAACAAACTATTCCATTTTAAATGATTAAGTCCTTAAACTAATTTTTTGAATGAAAAAATCATTAAACTTTCTCATTTTGAATGAAAAAAAACATTAAATTTTCTCATTTTGAATGATTAAGCCCCTGGACATTCTTTTCAATAAATTAAATCATGGAACTTCTAAAAATTTGTTACTTACATCATTTTAACTCAAAAAAAACTAACCTATAACCGGTTATCTTTTGATTCTTCGTCTTTTGATAGATAAAAAAATAGATCAAAAAGAGGGAGATTGATGGAAGGGGCAACATGTTAGGCGATATGGAGAACGAACAACGTTCGGGCAACGAGAAGTGGCGAGACAGAGCGTTATGATTGTTTGTGAAGGGTTTTAATGGAGTAGAGTTTGAGAACAGTAAAACTGATTTAGATTTATTTTTACTTTAAAACATTCATAGTCAGTTCTAGGTACCTTTAAAAAAAGGTAACCAATTTTTAGAAATTCGATGATTTATTTATTCAAAAAAAAATGTTTATGGACTTAATCATTCAAAATTAGAAAGTTTAATGGTTTTTCATTCGAAAAAATAGTTGAGGGACCTAATCATTCAAAATGCAAAAGTTTAATGGTTTTTTCATTCAAAAAAATAGTTTAGGGACTTAATCATTCAAAATGTGATAGTTTATTGGGTTTTTTTGAACTTTTCCCTTAAAAATATTTATTAAATTACATATATATATATATATATATATATAGAGAGAGAGAGAGAGAGAGAGAGAGAGAGGTCCATTCATTTGCTAACCACGACATTGGTGCTAACCATGCTAACCAATCCCAACTGTAGATTGAGGAGATCAATGATCCATAATTAATTGATTTTTAATTAAAATAAAATATTCAAAAACAGTTTATAAGAATACATTGCATATATGCACAGGGTATTATAGTAAAAGTACAATCCCTTTATTTTAGGGAAACACACGCCTACCATATTAAAATCCCATTTTATTAGGGATTTCATCCCATAATGAAGAGCAACAAAGCAGCTAGAGTTATTTTCCCCACCGGAGAAATCCGCCAATTTCAGGATTCCGTCAAACTCACAATCGTTGAATATCAACAAATGTTTTTCATCTCTCTCGGTCGATGAAGATCTGGAATCTAGAAACGTATATATTATGTTTACGATGAGGAGAGTGAATTCGATGATCACGCCGACGAATATGGCGATTTTTTGGATGTCGGCGAATAGCGCACCGAAGAGGATTTCAGGGAAGATATCTCTGGTGCAGGGTGGTGGTGGTGATGGGACGGAGCAGGCGATGTTGGTGGTGGAGTTTAGTTATCGGTTAGCGGTTTTCCGATCACGTATGCCATTTCTGGATACAATAAAGGAGGAGTCGGTTCGTTTCAAGTAATGCAAATGAATGAATGTTTTGTTTGTTGCAAAGCGTAGATTAGTAATTTTGTATATTTATGATTGATTGCACTCGGTTGAACAAATTAAAGATAAATTTTTTTGAAAATTAAGTTGTGTTTTTGCTCTTGTTGTTCTATATTTACGTTTCATATTGATTATTTTGGGATGAAATTATATGAGATTATTTTTATTATGCTCCTTTTTTTTTTGGAGAAATCAACCAATATTAAAAAAAAAACTATTGTTGTTTTCGATTTGAAGAAATCGATTTGGAGAAAATGATTTGAATTCGATCTGAAGAATCGATTTAGAGAAAACGGTTTCATGAAATATGTTGTTTTCGATTTGAAGAAATCGATCTCAATAAATTGTTCTACTCACCTCATCCATGGCGGCATCCAGTGTCAAGACGATGATGGAGGGCATCCACGGATGAGATCCAAGAAAACAAAAATTGATTCAGATTAGCAAACCTTGCTAATCAATAAAATACGAACACCTTTATGCTTATTCATAGAATTCATGTCATTAATATGTAATGAACTAATGATCTCTTTGATAGTGCATATGTGCACACTTGCATACAGTGCATATATGCATATGTTTGCTGAAATATTATTTGCATACAGTGCATATATGCATATGTTTGCTGAAATATTATATGCATATGTGCACACTGGTATCTAATATGCATATGTTTGCTGAAATATTATATGCATATGTGCACACTGGTATCTAATATGCATATGTGCATATTGAGTATATGATATGCATATCTGCACACTAATATCTAATATGCATATGTGCACATTGAGTATTGTGAATATGTACATGTTGTATATGTGCATATGTGCATATCAGCTTATCTATTCTGCATTGGTTGAGATACACACTGACATCTAGACATACATATATGCACACTCGAAATATGGAAATACATTAAATATCAAATATTATATTTAATATTTAGACTACCATATTAATAACTTCCTTGAAATATGGAAATACATTAAATATTATATTTAATATTTAGATAACTACCATATTAATAATTTCTTAAAATATGGAAATACATTAAATATTATATTTAATATTTAAATAACTACCATATTAATAACTTTTTTGAAATATGGAAATACATTAATTAGGCGTGAATTATGAAATGTCCATATTACCCTTTGAGGACATAAATTCTAGGATGATTCTGATTGGTTGAAAATTGGTTAGCACGGTTAGCACAAATGTCGTGGTTAGCAAATGAAGGGGACACTATATATATATATATATATATATATATATATATCCACCAATTACATTCCACGATAAAATAAATAGCGTTTGGTTCGCAAAATGTTTTTGAATAGAATAAAATCTGTCAAAGGAATTTGACTTTAAAAAAATTGGAATGAAATGTTATCATGTTTGACCACCTGTTTGGTTGACAGACATTGTAATGTAATTTGTTAAAAGTAGTGGAATCTATCTGTTTATTTCACATAATGTAGCTTTAAAATTAGAATAAAATATTGGTAAATGACCAAAAGTCCAAAATACATCTTTTTGAAAATTTTGAAACCGAAATCCAACTATTGCGGTTTAGATCGGTGGTGGTCGGAGGTGGTTCAGATCGATGGTGGTTGGCGATGGTTCAGATTGGTGGTGGTCAGCGATGGTTCAGAACGGTGGTAGTCGACGGTGGTGGTCGGCGGTGATTCAGATCAGCGATGGTCAATAATGTTTCAGATCAGTGATTTAGATTGTCGGTGATTCAGATTGTTGGTGGTTTAGATCGATGGTGGTTCAGATCATCAGTGGTCGATGGTGGCTCAGGTCAGTGGTGGTTGACGACGGCTCAGATTGATGGTTGTATGGGTAAATCAAGTAAGGAAGATGGAGATAATTTTTGTCTTTTTGAGAAAATGAGATGAAATAGAATTGAATTCATTTTCAATTGTAATAGAATGGCCAAATCCATGAATAATGAAACGTGTAAAATTCAATTCAATTCAATTCAAAAGGTAAACCCAACACCTCATTCCAATTCATTCGAAATCTTGCGAACCAAACGTCCCAAAAGATAAATTTGTAAAAGCTAACAATTTTCCTTTCCCTCTTACCCTCTTAGTCCCGCCCAAAAACATAAAAAAAAAAATTAGAGTAAATTACGTTTTTAGTCCTTGTGGTTTGTTGAGAATCTTTTTTCGTCCTTGTGGTTTTAAAATTTCAATTTTCATCCCTATGGTTTGCAATTCATTTCTATTTTTGTCCCTGAAGCCAAAATACTACTTTTAAGTATGAATGACTAAAGTAGAAATGAATTTCAAACCACATGGATGAAAAAAATAATAAAAGTTAAACTATAAGGATGAAAAAGGTAATTAATAAACTATAGAGATGAAAATGCAATTTCAAAATCATAAGGACGAAAATAGAAATTCTCAACAAACCACAGGGACTAAAAACGTAATTTACTCAAAAGATTATTTTCTTTGGTTCCAAAATTTGAGAACACAAAAAGAATCGAAAGGTCAGGATAGGCGGAGAGAGGATCAATGAATTGGTCTGTTGGCTGTGCGATTGGGCGGGAGAGTTTGTTAGATCTCCGGCGAGGAATCGGTGGAGCAACAGTGTTTGCTATTAAGAGAGTCAAGGAGGATGGCGATGGCTGTGGTGTACGACGCCGTCGTGCTGCACTTAGAATGGTGGATAGGCAGCTAGCGAAAGGCAACTTCAAATTGGCCCTTTCTTTAGTCAAACAGTTGCAGCGTCAACCACCTCCAGCCGGTCTCCGTGGTTTTGCAGGTGCCAGACAGGTCGTTGTTTCTGTTTCTCGTCCAATCATTTGTTCCAGGAGTTTCAATATTGTTATTATCTGTTTTGACAGACAATAATTATCCTTCCTGCACAGGGTCGGTCCTATGGTTTTGGATGTCTGGACTGAGAGTCAAAAATATGCCCCTAATCCAATAAACAATAAATACACAGTTTTGTTGAAGGGATTTGGAACCTATGATTATTGCACAGTCTGATTATGTGGGTATGTATGCAGCTGCCTGTACTTATACACAATGCCAGAATTGAACTTTTAGAAGGTGTTCTAGTATTATAGCTGTGTTAATCAAAGATTGGAAAATGAAATATCAAGTTAAAATAAGGGAGCATAAATAGCTAGGATGAATAAAGAAAATGTAGTGGACAGATAATTTGGGAACCACACATTCATTTCTCTCGTTTGTTGTTCAACAATCTAGTTATCTTACTGCCTACGGAAGCACAATAGCAGGGGAAAGATAGTTTTAGATTTTGATATACCCTCCATAAGTCTTTATATTACTTCACTGGATCACCGGCATCCAAACAATAGTTAATACATGTCTTTACATCTTTTAGCTTCTAGTAGGCTTGCTAATAGACATTCTCATGTAATCCTAATGATAAACAAGGTTGCACTTGCAAGCAAAAGGTGTAACCATGCATGCTAGAGATACTATGCCCAGAACATATTATTGAACTTTAGAGTATAACATTTTCTATTCATAGTCGTTCTTATCTAACATCTAATGATATTATGATATTTTGTTCCACAATTGTTATGTTTTACTGCTCTTCCGTCTTCTCTAAGGATATATCTATACAAAGTGCAAGTATCAAGGATTTGAGTGTACCTTATTGATCAAGGAAGACCCTGAGTATATAATATACAAGGTGGGTTCATGGGCCAAAAATAACACAAAATTTAATTTAGCATGCCACAACCAAAACTTGACCATCTAATAACATTACTCGTGAAGTTAGAGAATTAATGTGTGTGATACCTAAGGTTGGCACACCAAATAAACAAACAACCAAATCAAAGCAATCAGCAAATAACCAAAGTTTAAAATTCCAAATAACCAAATGAAATATCAATAGGTTTAAGGAAATAACTCAAATAATCAAATCAATGGGAGATATAAGCATTCAGCATATAAACATCAACAAAACATCAAGATTCAAGAAATCAAGGAAAATAATCAAATCAATAAACAAATAAATCATATAATTACGGTCTTAAATGAGTAAATAAGAAGGAAAACACCTGGAGCCTTAAAAAAATTGAGTGAATGAGTGATTGAGTGACCGGTGAGTGGTGAGAACTAAGAGCAGAATCAGATTGACTCATGCTGGGACTAGGCAGTGCTTGAGCGCTGGACGTCGATGATGGTCAAAGACAGAAGCATGTGGTGCCGTGGTTGCCAGTGGGCCGTGCCTTACGTGAGCAGACGAGAGATTGAGAGCGAGGGCGGAGGGGCCACCCTCTTTTATTTTCCGCACCAATCCTTATTTATTACTACATCTTTTTTGGGATGTATAGCTCAGTTGGTAGAGCATTGGGCTTTTAACCTAATGGTCGTAGGTTCAAGTCCTGCTATACCAAACCTAACTTGCACTATACTATGAGTAAGGATGCGTAGTAGCGAAAAGAGCACTCTAGGGGAGGAAAAGCTCGGCTCGGCTTCTAGTTGCAACCGATGTTCCGGTAAAAGATTATCTGGGAGAGAAAGGAAGGACAATCCGGTCATGCTGCTCAGTCTGAGGGCAAAGATGCGAGACTGAAAGGGATATTCCACTAGTTGTTGTGGATTTCTTTTATAGGTCCCCCGTAGAGTCTCATCGGTACAGGAGTTGCATCTCAGTATGACAGAAACACCAGGCTTCCTGGTTTAATGGTGCCAAATCAAAATCACAGTGTGGCTTTCTTAGGATCATGCTAGTGAGTTGTGCTTGCTGGGAAAGGACATTTTTCTTTATCGAAATTCTCGGTGCGTTTTGCAATAGGGCAGAAGAGAAGCACAAGCAGTTAATTTTTTTTGGATTTTTTTTCAAAAATGAACCTACTGAAGACTATATGTTTGATGGGCTGTGATGCCCCATGGGCTTTGCTGCCTGGGGTTGGCCCACTTCGCACAGTGTATGGGCCGACCCTCTTCATGCATAAAATTGTTGATCTCTTTTTAGAGTTGGTAAATCTTGAATCAAAATGGATGATAGATTCTCTTTAGTTAAATCATAAATAATTCATGTCACAATCATGAATGCAAAACACATAAAGCAAGCATTCGGGCGATTGTTGACTGAAATATACTTGTATCAATCGTAACATAGTAGTCTCTTATGACTTCATCAAGCAATACAAAATAACCTTTATAAACAAGTAATACAAAAGAATTAACATTTTTATTCACGTGGCTGCAAATAAGCTCTGAATGAATGAACTCCACACACAAATCCAAAACAACAACATTAATTGATTTTATTGGGGGATATGATGGCGATTGTTGATTAGTTCGTAGTTGAGACAAGACTCCAATTTGCTAACCTGAGTGCATCATATGCTTCATTAATTGTAAGATTTGAATTGTGAATAGTAATATTTTGACAAATGTGTTTGACCGGAATCTTGGAGGATTAGTACACAAGTAGAGAAGTATTTGATTTTGGAGTGGTACCTAGTATCTCATCTACAAATGGTGGCCATTCCCTTTTGATTTTGTTCATTAGAAAACTGCTGCTAGTAGTTTGCATTATATTATTTGAGTAGAATTTATTTTAGAGAAGACATTGCATATGTTTATCTGATACTTTATTCCCTTTAAAACTATATTCTCAATTTCACTCCATGAGGTTGAACTGAGTCAATTTGTTCAGATTTAGTACTGCCACAATTGCAATTTCAAATCCTAAAGCCATAAAAACCATTTTCAGTCTGTTGATCCAAATTGATTGCTGGGTTGATGACAAAGGTCAAAGTAAACTCCAATTGTGGGATGGAGGGAGGAGTAACTAGCATGGCCATTCTGTTTATATTATCATTTTTAATGTTGCTGAAAGATATCCGTTATTATATAGGTGCCCCGTAGAGTCTCATCGGTACAGGAGTTACATCTTAGTATGACAGAAACACCAGCTCTTCAATCATTACTTGATTCCATTCTTGATTCAATCATGAGTAGCCTTGAATCATCACCATTGGAGGAGGTACTTCTGTTTTCTTTGTATTATATATTGATTTCTCCTAATTTTGTCTTGTTGCCAACCGACTGAGATGTTGATATCTTTCAGCAAACCTGCCATCTTTTTTTTAACTGTGGGTTTCCGGGCCAACTTGCACGTACCTCGGCTAATCCCATCGCCCCCAAGTTAACAGCTAGACAAACCTCGTGTGGCCCTGAGGATACTCGAACTCGAACCGGTGACCAGGGAGTAAACCCAAGACCTTACAAGTTGAGCTACCCTCGAGGTTAAACCTGCCATCTTATGTTGTGGTGCTAGAGAGTTAGACACTTAGATGGCAGGATTTACATGCCATAAGGCATTCTATACGATGTCACATGTTTGGCATGTAGTTTCACTCTCTTATACATCTAATTCTCTGCTAGCATATCATATGCTTCTTACATTAGCATTAATGTAGACAACAAAGCCTATCACTCCACCTTTTTGTAGGATATAGTGATGTCAATAGGAGGAGAGTGTTACACATATAGATAGTACGGTCAATTAGTCAATTGTGGGGGTGGTCAATTAGTCAATGAGCAAGGTAAGTGGGGTATTAGGAGAAGTATAAATAGAATGACGGTGGGATCGTTGAAGCTTCTGTTTTGTAATCAATTAGGTCTAACCTTTAGGGAGAGTTCGAAAGCCATAGAGTGAATAATCAATTCTTGCCCCAGTTTTCTTGATAATCAGTAGCGATTTGTAACAAATGGTATCAGAGCAGTCGATCTTGGGAGTGTGCTCGCCAATTTCAACAAGATGGTGTGAGATCCAAAGTTGTTGAAATCAGAATTAAATTCCATGAAAGAAAATTTTCAGACTGTGAAGCAAATGATCAAAGAACAAGAAGTACAAGAACTAAAAGCTTTGTTGGTATATTTTAAGTATTATTTATCGTATTTCATTCTTCAACTTTATGTATATTTCTAACCCGCCAACCCGCCCTAACCTGCAAGGGTTGGGTTACACTTTTGAATGGGTTGGGTTGGGTTGTAAAAATATAAAAAACCGCGCAACCCAACCCGCGTACACCCCTAACGTAAGATCGATGAACCCGTCAAGATTTGAAACCCTAACCCCATCTCAATGCTTCGTTTTCAAGATTTTGTTATGAAAAGAAAGGGAAGGCAAAGATGAAATCAAAGGTGTGGAGTAAGTCAACAACAAAGAAAGCTCCGGCAGAAAAGAAACGAAGAACATGCAAGAGATTGTTCCAGGTTGCATTGGCAATTGACAAAGAGATGAAGAGGAGGAACAAGAAATCGGTGGAGGATACAAGTGATTTGTTATACATCGGAGCAATTAACAATGAAAATTGAAGCACAAAGTGACTTCAATCTGGAATTAGAAATGAAATCAAATGATTACACGTAGGGTTCTAGCAAGCAATTCGAGAGAAGCTGGAGGTCTCCCAAAGGCTTTCGCTCAACTCAAAACTCAATAGAATTCACGATACCCTCCTAACACACAACTACTCTTTATTTATACTACAAACTGACTTTACTAAAATGCTTAACCTACCCGTGACCAAAACAGCCTACCCTATTTGACTTATTTGACCATATCGCCAGAGTATAACAATACCCGCCCCTAAACTTTCATCTTGTCCTCAAGGTGGGAAGAAATAGAAATTTTGATGCAACGGTGTTACATTGATGACTGTTGAAAGTGGTGGAGGTAGCGGTGGCGGCAGTGGTTCCTGATGAGCGTCTTCCAACCAACCTCTCCTCATCGCCAATTCCCCCCGTCGACATCGAGCTTGGCATTTATTTAAATTGTTGTCGGATACCCTCCTGGATTTTGCTAATGTACCTGACCGCCTCACGCCCATCGCCGTTGAACCCGGCGAGTCCGGTTCACCCACCCCTGTGGCTGCATTTTTGCCGCTCCGAAGATTCGTGTTTGTCAACCTTCTTAACACCATTTTTTTTTCAATCGGGCACTCAGTGTCTATTAACTTCCAATATTTCTCCACTTTTGACTCCCCTTGTAACCATACTGTGGAAATCCAATTTCGGCCAACGAATCTGCCCAGCTACTGTCCCAACCTATTTTCCATTGATTTCCCTTCATTTATATTCTCAATGGACTTTTTATTTGCCCACCCACTTCCCATTTTATTCCCAATTGATTTTCTTATTTCCCCATTATCAATTAGCACCACTACCTTTTGTCCCTCTACATCTCCTAGCTTCATTCATTCTGGAGTAAACAACCCCACTATGGAATTTAAGGAAGGACACCTGTTCATCTTGAACAACCTCCACATACACCCTCTTGGACTAATCCTTGCTTGTTTAAAAGACCAAACATAATTTTGATATTTATTGCTAAATGATACCTTGTTTTCTCCTTTCTTGTTTTTTGCCCTCTTCATAGTTTTACACAACCCAACAGTAGATTTCATCCTCACCTCTGTCATTGCCACATGAATCTATTACTTACAGATTTATTTTTGAATATTTCTCCAGAACTTACATGCAGTGCTTCCAGGAATTTCAATTTGCTCCCAATCTGGCCTTCCTCCTTCCCAACGGCCTTAAGTTCATGATCCTCATCGATGTTTTTATAGAAATTATAAAGAATTTCAACAACCCCAACAACGATCACAAGAGGTTTCTATCGTTATTTGTCACCTCGCCTTGGCAATTGAGCAAATGGTTTGACTCAAAATCTGTCACAACTTCAACCTTCGCCTCCATTTTCCCTCTCTTTTCATCTTGTTTAATTGATTCCCTTCATCGTCGATTAAAACATGACCGGATAAGAGCTTGGATGATACGTACCCAGACCACTCAAGGCAATCGTTCACTATCCATCGTCGACTCTTCAGTCTGTCTTCGGTGATCTGCCGATCACCCTCTTCCTTACGTTTCACGCTATATTTTGTTGGGCCAGATCTCAAACTTAACTGGCCGATCCAATGGGTTGTTAGTGGACTGGTCCGACCCTCATTATAACTAACCTCAATCAGAGTCGAACTCATAAGCGAAGAAAAACTCATCGACCAGGAATTATGATACAGCTGATGGTAAACGTCCGGTAGATTTGGATCGAGGTCTGGATTTGGATTGGAATTGGACTTTGTTAGATTCACCAGGTTCGAAATTGACGGCTTCTCTGCTCTTTTCTTTCTAAATTGGTTTCCATATTCAACAATCAACATCTTTTTCACGGTATTTCTTACGTTCGCCGGTGGACACAACAATGACGGTACCACTATCGAGTTTGACACCAACGTCAACGATGCAAGATAGGCTAACGTCGATGGTGATGAGGGCGAAGTCGGCAGCGGTGGTGGTGAGAACGGCAGCGGTGATGACAGAGATGGTGGTGAAATCGGCAGAACCTGATTTGTACAATACTCATCCTTCTTTCCTTCTTCTCTCACACCTGCGATTTCTCTTCTATTTTCTTCTTTCTTCTCTTTCCTCTCATCATCGTCTTCATAATTAGAATGCTCTCCTTCAATTGCCTCGTTCATAGCCAATCCAGACTCAAAATTCGAATCTAATTTTGGGTTCAGGTCTGGATCTGGTTTTGGATTCATTTTCGGATATAGATTTGGACTCGGATCTGGATCTAGATATGGATTTGGACTCGGATATGGATTTAGATACAAATCTGGAATCGGATATGATATTGTACTCATACTTAGATATGAATTTTGGCCAATATCAAATCGGTCATTTGGAATCATCGTGTTCCTTCCACGACCTGAATACGAATTATCTTGACGCATCTTCTTCAAGGTGTCTTGTAATTTGATAAGCTTTTCCATCATTTTCATCATTCTCTGCATATCCTTGTTTATAGACCCAAAGTGTTCCTGAATTTTCTCTAATTTCTCCTCTACGTACTCCAAATCTTCACTGCTCTTCAAATCATCGCTTTGAGATGTAACAGTTCTAATCGTCATTCTCCCGGGATTGAATTGCTCTATTAGACTGTATGGACTTATGTGTAATTAGTGTAATGTAGAGGGCTTCTATGTAATTAGTATCTCTATATATAGAGATCTCTTGTAATCTGTTATAATCGATCAATATACAAAAACCCTCTTGGTTTATTTTGGTATGAGAGCCCCTGCCGTCAAAACCCTAACGGCCGCCGCTCTCCGGCCTTCACCACCCTTCTTTTTTCTCTACGAATTCAATATCAGAGTCATTTTTGGTTGGAGGTTTGGTTGCTGCCCCGTCAAAACCCTAACGGCCGCCACGTTCGGAACCCTAATTTTCTTTTCTTCTCACACGCAATCTGAACACCCGTCAGCGTGCCCTCTTCTTTTACATCATGGCTCTCATTGCCTCTTTCACAACAACAGAGAAACAATCTCACAATTCACACAAGTTTGCTTTTACCCTGTCGCCTACAAACTATGGTTATTGGAAAACAATGGTTCAACCTTTTCTTGTCACAAACAACCTATTCGGATACATCGATGGAACAATACCCTGTCCATCCAAACATCTACCATCTACCACAACCTCTACCGATCCAAAGACCACCACTGATCCAACAACCAACCCTAATTATCCGATCTGGATTTCTAATGATGCTCACGTTCTCATGTTAATCGTCTCCACCATCTCTGAAGCCTCTTTTCGACATGTACAGGGTGAAACAACCTCTCGTGATCTATGGCTTGCCCTAGAACGAGCCTATGCCCCTCACACAACCTCCAGGGAATACACTCTAAAAACACAACTTCTCAAGATTCAGATGAAAGGTGATGAAACTACAGAGGTCTATCTCAATCGTGCACAGACGATGCTCTAACAACCGTTGGCGAACCGGTCAAAGACAAATATTTGGTTATGCTTGTCGTTTCTGGTCTCCGTGAAGAATACAATGGTCTTAAATCCACCATCACTGCACGACAATTTCCAACGGCTTTCAGTGAACTTCATGCCCTTCTTAGTGACCATGACTACATGCTTGGAAAAACTCGTGTTTCCGGTCAATCTGTCTCTCAGGTTTTTACAGCTACAACTGGTAACTTTGGTGACTCTATCGGCCCCTCACCATCAGCACCAACTCGTTTGTTACAGCCTTCTACCTCTCATCAACAACTTGTGGCTCAGATCACTTCCATTGCATCTACCCTTGGCTATCAATTGCTGCCTGCTACAACTTCAATCCCTCAAGCTTTCTATGGCTCTCGACAACCCAACACCTACAACCGTGGTAATCGTCGTCATAGAGGTTCTCGTGGCAACAATCGAGGACGTGGTGATGGTCGTTAATTTAACTGGGCATTCAATCAAAACACAATATATGGAACTTGTAACCGTTGTGGTATTAGGCACCTTCCATCACAGTGTCCTAATCGTGACCCATCTACCGTTCGTCCTCGGCAGACAACTAACTTTGCCAACAGTCGTGCCTCCTCATCAGCTGCATCAACTTCATGGTTTCCTGACACAGGAGCAAACAGTTATGTTACGCCGGATTTAGCAAGCATGGATAACTCTGACACGTACTATGGTAATGACGCTCTCCATGTTGGTAATGGTAAGGGACTTTCTATACTTCATATTGGCTCCTCAACTATCTACTCACCACATAAAACCTTTTGTCTGTCTAATATTCTTCACGTCCCAGAAATCACCAAAAATCTTCTCTCTGTTTAGAAATTTTGTTCAGATAACAATGTTTTCTTTGAATTTCACTCCACTTTTTTTTGCTGTGTAGGACAAGTCTACACGGAATACCCTGCTCACGGGCCCCAGTGAGAATGATCTATATTATGTTCATTTACCAAAATTCAAGTCTATCCCTAAAATCGCTTTTGCTGTTGTGCATCCTCTACCATTTGGCATAGGCGACTCGGTGATCCACATCAGCGTCTCTCTTTCAGTTTATGCTTTCTAGATTTTCTATTCCTGTTACAAATAAGTCATTACCTTTTTGTACGTCTTGCCAAATGGGCAAATCATCAAAACAATCCTTACCTGTTTCTTCCTTTCGAAGCAATAAAACTTTAGATTTGATTTATTGTGATGTTTGAAGCCCTGCACCTGTTCTATCTTTTGAAGGTCATCGTTACTTTATGTTATGTGTTGATCATCATTCTCGTTATATGTGGATCTACCCTTTGGCTCAAAAATAAGATGTCTACAACACCTTCAAAGGTTTTCTTACCATGGTTGAAACTTGAAAGACAATTCACTACAAAGGTCAAAAACGTTTCTATTTGGGTTCCAACCTTGTATCTTGGACCTCTCACAAACAACGCACAATTTCTCGATCTTCTACCGAATCCGAGTACAAGGCTCTAGCTGATACCGTTGCCGAACTAACCTGGCTTCAAGCTCTCCTTCGAGAACTTGGCATTCGTGCACCAGCAGCTCCTATCCTATGGTGTGACAATCTAGGTGCCACGTATCTTTCAGCCAACCCGGTCTTTAATACAAAACATGTGGAAGTTGGTTTTCATTTTGTCAGAGAAAAGGTAGCTCAAGGAGGTCTTCGTCTCCAATTCATTTACACAAAAGATCAGATTGCTGATATTTTCACGAAGCCGTTGCCGACTTTTAGATTCCTATTTTTACGATCCAAGCTACAAGTCGTTACCCGCCCTTAGCTTGTGGGGGCGTATTAGACTGTATGGACTTATGTGTAATTAGTGTAATGTAGAGGGCTTCTATGTAATTAGTATCTCTATATATAGAGATCTCTTGTAATTTGTTATGATCAATCAATATACAAAAACCCTCGTATATGGATTTAGATACAAATCTGGAATCGGATATGATATTGTACTCATCCTCATATCTTAATTTTGGCCTATATCAAATCAGTTATTTGGAATCATCGTGTTCCTTCCACGACCTGAATACGAATCATCTTGACTCATCTTCTTCAAGTTGTCTTCTTGTAATTTGATAAGCTTTTCCATTATTTTCATCATCCTCTGCATATCCTTGTTTATAGACCCAAAGTGTTCCTGAATTTTCTCTAATTTCGCCTCAACATACTCCAAATCTTCAAATCATCTCGACTCATCTTCTTCAAGTTGTCTCTTATAATTTGATAAGCTTTTCCATAATTTTCATCATCCTCTGCATATCCTTGTTTATAGACCCAAAGTGTTCTTGAATTTTCTCTAATTTCGCCTCAACATACTCCAAATCTTCATTGCTCTCCAAATCATCAGTTTGAGGTGTAACAGTTCTAATCGTCATTCTCCCGAAATCGAATTGTTCTGATACCATTTGTTATACACCGGAGCAATTAACAGTGAAATTGAAGCACAAAGTGACTTCAATCTGGAATTAGAAATGAAATCGAATGATTACACGTAGGGTTCAACTTAGCAATTCAAGAAGCTGGAGGTCTCCCAAAGGCTTTCGCCCAACTCAAAACTCAATAGAATTCACGATACACTCCTAACACACAACTACTTATTTATACTACTAACTGACTTCACTAAAATGCTTAACCTACCGCTAACTAAAACAACCCACCCTATTTGACTTATTTGACCATATCGCCAGAGTATAACATGATTGCAGCAAGGGAAGATTTTGGTTGGGCAACAACATCGTTTTTCGCCGCCACCGCCACCGCCATTTCCACCGCCGTTGCCGTTGTCACTGCGGTTGCTATTATCACCATCGTCCCAGCAGCCACCACCTTGTTCATCAGTCTTCCATGGTGAGACAACTGCTTCTGTTTTTAGGAACGGCCGTATGTACGTTCAAAGAAAAACTAGGGGTTTATTCATTCTATTGAGCTTCAAATGCTCCAGTGAAGCACACATTTATATCCTTTTTGTAAGCCCAAAAACTTAATTTAACTATTATTCAAGCCCTAAGAGTGTCAACAATACACTGACGTATGAATCTCATGGTCACGAGTACGTCCCCTACAAAATCATATTTCTCCATTCGCTTCAGGCTTCTTCACAGTTTGATGCATCAATCCCTAGGGTTCCTAGCTTCATCATTTTCAAGTGTGACCAAAAGGAACACAATCAAATCAAATCCAAGGGGTACATATTTGGAAAGTGTAATCAGGGATTATATTATTGCTTAACTTATTAAATACACTGAAAAGAGTACAATGATATATACAAGCAAGAAAGCTAGGAAAAAATGAAACCCTAAAAGAGAACCCTAAGGCCCCGCAGGCTAATTAGGCCTAAGTAAAATAATTACATATTTTACATTCTAATACTCCCCCTCAAGCTGGAGCATAGATATTAAGCATGCCTAGCTTGTTACAGATAGAAGAGATCCGCGAACCAGGTAAAGTTTTGGTAAAGACATCAGCAAGTTGACATCTTGTTCGAACAAAGGAAGTTGAGATGGTTCCATCTTCTAGCTTTTCACGAGTGAAATGGCAGTCCACTTCAATATGTTTTGTTCTCTCATGAAACACGGGATTATTTGCAATGTGGATAGCCGCCTCATTATCATAATATAGATTCATCGGTTTAGATTGAGCAACCCAAGTTCACCTAGCAGATTACGCAACCATATCAGCTCACAAGTGGTTTGGGCCATAGCTCTATATTCAGATTCAACACTTGACTGGAAACGACATTATGTTTCTTGCTTTTCCACGAGACTAGATTTCCTCCAACCAACACACAATAGCCTGTCGTAGACCGCCTGTTCCTAGGATCTCCATTATAGTCGGCATCTGTAAACCCTTCTATGACATGATGACCGTGATTTTGATAAAAAATGCCAAGACCAGGGGCACCCTTTAGGTACTAAAGTATAAAAACAGCCTCCCAATGTGGAGTTCTTGGAGATGACATAAACTGACTTACAACACTCACTGGAAAAGCGATCTCAAGACGTGTAATCGTCAGGTAGTTTAGCTTTCCCACAATTCTTCTGTACTTTGCTGGATCCTCAAGTAGATCTCCATCGTCGTCTGCTTTCAATTTCATGTTCGGAATCATTGAGGCCTCACATGGTTTTGTTTCAATCATCCCAGAGTCATTCAATACATCCAAACAATATTTCCGTTGAGACAAACAGATCCCTTTCCGAGTACGAGATACTTCAATTCCCAAAAAGTATTTTAAAGGACCTAGGTCCTTTGTTTGAAACCGAGACGTAAGGAAATCTTTCAACTGTTGATCCCAATCTCATCACTTCCAGTAATTACAATGTCATCAACGTATACCACTAGTAGAATGCATCCAGAAGAGGATGATGTAAAGAACACAGAATGATCATAAGAGCTCCTTCGTAAGCCAAACTTGGTCACTACAACATTGAACCGTCCAAACCAAGCACAAGGGGATTGCTTTAAACCATACAATGATTTACACAGCTTACAGACTCTGCCAGACTCCCCTTGAGCAACAAACCCAGGTGGTTGCTCCATATAAACTTCCTCATGTAAATCACCAGGTAGGAATGCATTTTTCACATCCAGTTGGTGTAGTACCCGGTCATAAGTAGCAACTAATGAAATAAACAAGCGGATGGAGGGCACCGTAGCCACAGGAGAAAATGTCTCGTAGTAGTCGACCCCATAAGTCTGAGCATATCCTTTGGCTACCAACCGGGCTTTCAGCCGAGCCACTGATCCATCTGGATTAACTTTTACAGTAAATACCCATTTACAGCCAATTGGCTTTTTACCGTAACTATACCAAATCCCATGTATTATTATGATCTAAAGCATTAATCTCTTCAATCATAGCATCCCATCATCCAGAATGGGCCAAAGCTTCACCAATCGTTTTAGGAACAGAAAATGAATCAAGTGTAGAGATTAAAGAGCGAGAACGAGAAGAAAGGTTATCATAGGAAACAACAGAAGAAATAGGGTAAGTACATGAGCGCTTACCTTTCTGAAGGGCAATGGGAACATCAAGATCAAGATCCTGCGTATCGAAAGGTGGTGGATCACTCGAAGCAGGAGGATCTGCACACGATGACGAAGATGGTATAGGGTCGGGATCTGACGTAGGTCATTGCCACCTATTATACACATGAACTATCGGTGGTTTAGTAGGCTCTTGATGTTGTGTCTAGTCGGATAGGATAGGAGACTCGGGAACCGGTATGGTATATACCAACAAATCATCGCTATCTCTTGGGTTGCAAGGAGTGGACATAGGAAAGAAAGGTATATTCTCATGGAATGTAACATCTCGAGATACAATGTATCGATTAAGCGTGGGAGAAAAGCACTTACACCCTTTTTGAAGTCGAGAGTAACCAAGAAAGACACATTTCAGAGACTTTGGATCCAACTTAACTTAGTTATGTGTGGTCGGGTATGACGGACAAAACAGGTACTACCAAAGATCTTTGGGTCGACATGAAACAATGACTTTGTAGGAAACAGAATTGAGAAAGGACTTCTTCCATCCAAAAGAACAGAGGGCATTCGGTTGATGAGAAAACAAGCGGTAGCAATAGCATCAACCTAGAAGAGTTTTGGAACAGTCATGTGAAATAATAGAGTCCGAGCCACCTCTAAGAGATGACAATTCTTTCGTTCTGCAACCCCATTTTGGGCTTGTGTCAACACAGAAAGACTCATGAAGAATACCATTTTGAAGCATATATGACTGAAATGTTTGAGACAAATATTCTTTTACATTATCACTACGAAAAGTTTGAATGGAGACTTTAAACTGTGTTTTAATCTCAATATAAAGTGAAAAAAATGTGTAAACATATCAGATCGATTTTTCATAAAGTAAAGCCAAGTGGTGCGAGAGTAATCATCAACAAAAATAACGAAATACTTAAATCCAAGTTTTGAAGTAACCAGACATGGTCACCAAACATCAGAATGGACTAACTCAAATGGGGACAAGGCCCGCTTATTACAGACTCTAGGACTTAAATGAATACGTTGATGTTTGACAAACTGACAAGACTCGCACTGTAGAGAAGGTAAATAAGAAAACTCAGGACACAACTTCTTCAAATTCTGTAAAGAAGGATGACCTAATTGACAATGAACTTCTAGCGGAGACGATGAGTTGGAACAAGTCAAAGAGTGGTATTTGATGTTCAAATATGTATAGGCCGTCGGTTTCCCGCCCTCTACCAATAATCCTCTTCGTCAACAGATCCTGAAAGACACAGAAATCAGGAAAGAATGAGACACAACAATTTAAAGCACGGGTAATTTTGCTAACTGATAACAAATTGAATGAGAATTTGGGTAGGGTCAGTACGGAAGATAACAAAACAGATGGGGTAAGATCGATGGTGCCAGAACCAAGGACAGGTGGGGTAGACCCATCAACAATTGTGACATGTGATGGAGACGTGTTTTTATTGAAATTAGAGAAGAGAGTGGATTACCTGTCATGTGATCTGAAGCACCTGAATTAATGACCCATTTGGAGACAGAAGATAATAGGCATGTACTAGAGTTACCTGCCTCATCAAATGCATCAGTCAGAGCAGTGGAATTCTCAATCCCTAAAAGTCGAGCATATTCTTCTGCGGGTATAGTAATAGTACTATCTGTAGGCATGGGAATGGGGCGGGGATGGGGTGGGGACCTCAATCCTTATCCCCATCCCCGATCCCCAACGGGGAAACGGGGATTTTTCCCCATTGATGTAAGATATTTTAAATCAAATATGTGAGACACCACACATTTTTAAATCTCACATATTTCCAATAAACCTAAAATCGAACGTAATTTAATTTAATACAAAAAATAGTCACAACCTCATACAATAATTAATAACCTAAAACAAAAAGAAATTAATCAAATCCAAGAAAAAAACTTAATGTCACACGTACCAACACATATCGAGTAATATCCAAAACCATACCAAGTATTTGTATTTTGATTTGACATCCAAAATACATACTAACATCCAAAAAGATAACAATTTTAGATTCTAAACCTAGTCAGGAAATAGAAAATAATGAATTACCAATTTAATTTAAATTAAATAATATATATTTAAATTTTTAAATAAAATAATATAACGGGGACGGGGCGGGGCGGGGAGTGTGATACCCGTCCCCGGCCCCATCGCCGGTTTGAGACAAACGGGGATCCTCGTCCCCGGTTTAGCGGGGAATTCCCATCCCCGGGTGGACCGGGTTCCCCGACGGGTCGGGACCCATTCTCATGCCTAACTATCTGAGGCTGAGGAAACATTTGCTGATGAGCTCCTCGGATATCTAGCTAAAAGATTCTTACATGTACGCTTGGTGTGACCGAACTCATGACAGTAGTAATACTCAACATCATCATAATCTGGAATAGTAGCCCGTTAGTCAGTCGGTCGGTCACTGTGGTCACCTCTAGAGCCCCCTCTATGACCCCCACGAGATCCTCCTCGAATGCCCCTACGGAATGTCTGAATCCCCCTCGACTAACCAAAGCACCGTTATGATCCAAAGTTTGAGAAGACTGAAGATTCTCATTCCGAAGAACACGGACAAATGTTTCCAGGAGAGAAGGAATAGCTGATTCATTCAAGAACTAAGATATGATAGAATCGAATTCTGGTCGTAAGCCAGTCAAGAAACTGATAACAACCACTTGTTCCCTCTGAGTCTGCATGGCTTTGACATCAGCACTTAATGGAAGAAGAGAGTTAAGCCACAAGGGTTGTGGCGTAGTGGTCAAGGCCCTGAGGGATGTGGTGGAATATCTCATCTGCCCAGGGTTCGAATCCAGGCGTACATAACAATTGTGGCCACTGAGGTTTAATCAGGGTTGGTGTTGTCTTACAGTCATAATTTGCCAAGAGATTAGTCTAGGCATAGCCTAGGACATTCTTCCCAAAAAGAAAAAAGAGAGTTAAGCTCCTCATATACTTTCTTGAACTCCATGACATAAGTAGTGAGTGATCGGTCCTGTTGTTCTCCACGATGAAAGGACTTACACACACTATAGATTCGAGAGATGTTACTTTGTCCAGAATATAAGAAATCAAGATAATCCATAAGTTCCTTCACATATTCATATTGACTAACTAGAGACGAAACAAAAGGCTTAATAGTATTGATAATCTGCAAGTACAAACGAGCATCACTTTGTAACCATGAATCGGAATCGGAATCGGAATCATTATCTTTAGGAGGATCAGATGTGAGATGAGAGCCCATTCCCATACTTCGGAGATAGATACGAATGGTCTTGCTCCACTCAAAGAAGTTGGAGCCATTAAGCTTGCTGTCAGTGAGTCTAACATTTACCGGAGGCGGAAGCATCTCGGGTACCCATGGACCACTATTGCTGTCAAATGGTTTGTCTTCTCCCGTCATCTTCTAATAAATTACGAACTAAAAAACGTCGAAGTTGGACAAAGAATGCACTCACAGGGTGCAAGGAAACTAACGAACAGAGACGAGAACGAGCAGCGCACTCACAGGGTGCTAGAAAACTCGACGAACAGAGATGAAAAACGAGCAGAAATTTTCGATCCAGAAAATGTACCAGAAAAACGATCCAAAAAACGTACCATGTTTGTCACGAAACCGAGCTCTGATACCATGTAGTCAGGGATTATATTATTGCTTAACTTATTACATACAGTGAAAGAGTACAAGGATATATATAGGCAAGAAAGCTAGGAAAAAAGGAAACCCTAAAAAGGAAAACCCTAAGGGCCCACGGGCTAATTGGGCCTAAGAAAAATAATTACATATTTTACATTATAAAAGAAAGAAAAAAATAAGGGACTGACAATTGTGAAATTCCACAAGGCTAGGTAGCTGTCCAGAAGAGTAACAAGTGGATCTGAGGAATTAAAGTGGGTGGGAACCCATTTGGATTTAGCCAATGATCATACATTTAGCAAAATAGAAAAGCTTAGGAAATTTATGGAGAGGAGCATGGTACTGGTGGTGATCAAATCAATAAAAGAAAATTTCCAGATATTCCATAAACAAATGAAAGTGTTGATCAAATTGCAAGAAGAAACGCTGAAGAAGACGACAACGAGCTCGAAAGAGGAGGGACATGTCGATTTGGGTATGAGGAAACCAAAGCTCCAGTCTTTTGAAAGTGATGAATTTGTTGAAAGAAATAAACAAGACACGGCTGAATTGTTGGAGAAGTGGGACGAAAGAGCAATGAATCAATTTCTTTTTTTATCTTTCCACCTTGAGGACAAGGTGGATGTTTGGGGGCCAGTATTGTTAAACATATAGATAGTAGGGTCAATTAGTCAATTGTGGGGGCTGGTCAATTAGTCAATGAGCAAGGTAAGTGGGGTATTAGGAGAAGTATAAATAGAATGATGGTGGGATCGTTGAAGCATCTGCTTTGTAATCAATTGGGTCTAACCCTTAGGGAGAGTTCTTGGCCTCTCGAAAGCCAGAGAGTGAATAATCAATTCTTGCCCCAGTTTTCTTGATAATCAGTAGCGATTTGTAACAGAGAGTGAATGATCCAACCTAAATTTACTTGTCTACACCAAAAATTATCTAAGTCGAACTCCTTGGTTGTATTTGTATCCACTCAAACCCTTCTAATACTTCACCCCAAGTTAATTTTTATATATCTATTAATTTCTTAATAAGCTTCACCTTGTAAAGAAAAATAACATAGGGGCCAGACATGGAGCCTATGCACTCTTGTTTGGGCCATCTCTTATTTTATGTGAACATGATTTTAAGGAACTCTTAGTAAAGAAAGCGCACATATGATAGCCAACAACATTCGTTTTTAATTATAATTAATAATGTATTGCTTCACTAAATACGAGTGTAGAGATGGTTTACATTGAATCATATTATGCTGAAGTATAGCTATTTACTAAATGGTTTTGTTGTGTGAACAATGCGTGAATCTCTTTCTCAATCCAAAGGAAAAACTAACAAGTGAAACTTGTATTTTGCAATGCCGATGTGTAAATTGATGACCACCTAAAACCTTTGACATGATTTTTGGTATTGTTGTTGAATTGAGTTGGGCTCATTGGTTTGTTTGTCAAATTCCAAGTACATTGGCATATATATTCAAGACAGCATGAAGGTCGGTGGTCTTCATGAAACTGCACACAATGTTATGTCTTTTATGCTTGACTAGTTACTCCTTATCTTTTCATCCCCTTGTTTCCCTTATCTTTCCAATTATTAATTGGTTCGATAGATTAATTTAGTAGATTGATTAGAAAAGGAATCATTAACTTCTTATCTGATAGGTGTCATTGCTTGGACAGGGGCGTTCCGTAACTAGTAAAGGCAATGATTTATACCTTGAAGATGATGTAATCGAACACAAGTAAGATATCTTTCTACTACCACAATCTCCACACCATATTTCATAACACTATAGAATATTTATACCTTCTTTGCTAGCAATCTATCCTCCCTATTTATGCTAGAACTCTGTATACTTTCTGCTAATTTTTGTTTCTGGAAGTCGTTAGAAGTCTTCATACCATCCATCCACTTAGGTAGCGTTTGATACGTGAACTGGACTGGTTGAACTGGATTGGACAGGACTAGTTGTTTATATAATGTTTGGTAAAACTAGTATAGGACGGAACAAAATGTTAAACGGAACATATTGATCCTAGAGTGTATTTTTATGTTTGTTTACCAAATAATAATTATAAATGAAAAATGTCAAGTAATATTTAATAATTTTTATTATTAAACACTTATACATAATTTATCCATTATAATATTTTATATTATATATATATAGATGTATAGACATATGGCAAAGGATCGTGTGAGAAGAAGAGTTAAGGTGAGAAGCGTAAGAAGGGATCTGGACCCTTGATCACTTTTAATCTCAAACCCACCCATGAATCGCGCTTGATACGAGAATTGATCTGGTGCATTGCGGTGCATCTCATCTCGGTACATCTCATCCTAATGTGCATCCAAGGGTGGAGATCACTTCTTACGCTTCTCACCATAACTTCCCTTCTCACAGACGTATAAACATAAATATATATATACACACACACACACATAGGGTTGGGGTTTGGTGAGAACTCCCCCGTTTGTGAGAACCCATTTGTAACTCGATCTCTTTTGATCCAATGGAGATGATCGCGCATGTTTATGTGAAGGAGTGACTTTTGTCTTTTGATTTTTATACATTTGGGCACGATCTGCTTGATTTTGTGAAGGTATGTTACGACTTTCATGTTAAGGTGTGTGAGGTATATGCACGTTCAGTGTTTTTATGTTAAAGTATGTGAGGTATGTTAAGTATTTATGTCAAGGCATGTTAATGTTTGTTAAGGCTACTGAAGGTGCGTGCACATTCAATGTTTTTCATGTTAAGGTATGTGTCCCTTACAACGATGACACTGAAATTCTACTTGATTACGAAAATGTCATCACACTTTTTACAGCCTTGCGACAAAAAAATTTAAGGCCTTAGAAGGTACTCTCACGGTTCTTACAAAAAAAGTCACGTTATCCCAAGACTGTGTGTGTGTGTGTGTGTATATATATATATATAAAATCCTGGTGAGGGGATGTAATGGGAAAAGCAAAAATGAAGGTACAATCTATGCTGTTAATATCGTATATCGGTGGTGTATCGGTCAGGGACCGATACACGATATATTGGAAATATTGGTGATATATCGGTCAAAAATATCGGTTCATATAATATTTCTCAGAATTATATATAATATATATATATATATATTTATATCAGTAATTCAGTATGCAATCCATAAACTAATAAGAGAAGAAGTCGACCACTGTGTTGAAGAAGAGAAGAAGAAGTTGACATTGTTATTACTTGTCTCGGACTATCAGTCGAAGTCTGATGTGATGAAAGAAAGAAGAAGAAGTAGTCGTATATGCTAGATTGGTAATATAAAAACCTAACTTAGATTAAAATAACAAAAACATAGGCCCATATAACTAACAAAAATATATAACTAACAAAAAAATTAAAAAAGCCCAACCCAGGATACAAAAAAAAGGCCCAAAACCAGGATACAAAAATATTGGTATTATCGGCCGATATTTTGGTCAAAATATCGGTGATATATTGGTCCATATCGCCGATATATCGCCGGCCGATATAAATACCGATATTTCAACACCGATATTCTGAGAAGGAACGATACATGATATATCGGCGATATATCGCCGATATATTTCGATTTTAACAGCCCAGGGTACAATTGTCTTTTATTATATAGTTCCACCTATTTTTGTGGGACAAAAAATTGCATTTGTGTCCCACTTTGGTCCAATCCAATGTCGCATCAAACGTTCCACAATTGTTTTTTTGTTCTGTCCAGTCCCGTACAATTATCGTTTTATATCTTATTCAAGGAAAAGGTTTTCAAATTTGGAGGTAAATTAAGCTTTTTTTTAAGTATATAATATCTATATACTGCAAATTCTCACACACACTCTTGTTTTAACCATTGACCTCCACGAATGTTGGTTACCGGGGTACCGCAGGGCCAATGGCCCTTTGGTACAGATCAACCAAGTTATCGGGCAACCTAATAATACAAGTTTAATTGTAAGCAATGATGAATTTTCATTGGAGGGACGATGTTGGATGCAATGGCAGAAGAGCAAGTCAACCAAGTTATAAGCAACTTAATGTTCCAAGTCAACAGGAAGAAATGATGAAGTTGTAGTTTTGTAGGCATAATGTTGGATATAATGGCAGATAAGAATAGCTCAAATTCGTCACAGTTTAACTATAATCAAATATTAAGAAAATTGGTGAGTTACATGACATTATCTTGCTTTGTTGTTCCATCCCAACTTATAAAGCGTTGACCGTGGCCGACTTACATATTTGTTTGCAACTTTAGTGATTTTTTTATTCTTCTAACATGCATCAATTTCATGTGTATGTACTACTGGTTTTATAACTATATTAATCTGTTCTCCTAATTATGCATTTTGGAAGTTGAAGACAAGTGGCGCAACATGAAGCAGGTCATTTTTTAGTTGGCTACTTGCTTGGTGTTTTACCAAAAAAGTACAGCCTTTTCAGCATGGAAGATATGAAGCATGACAAGATTGTTGATGCAAGTGTAAAGTTTATCGGCTTTGAGTTTTTGACAAAGGTAACTGCAAGAACTTCTTTAGTTTTTATCCCCCTCAAACGTAGTACCTTTTACCACTCTTACTTACCTCCTATGAAAAGGATTGAAAGGCTTCTTGAAGATTATTAACAAACCAAAGGGAGTTTTTACAAAAAACATTTACAAATGAAAAGGATGAATATATCTACCTAATTAAGAATGTTTACTTGCCTAGCTAGAGAGGATTTACAACTAACAATTACATAAAAGATTTTAAAATAATGATATGAAAATCAAAGATTGATATCTCTTGATTGAAGCAAATTAGGACACTTATGGAAGGTGATCAACAGAATGATCCTTATCACGCCCCCGCAAGACGAACTTCCTTTAGGAAAGTCCAACTTGGCAAGTAACAAATAGAAACGAGATTTGTGTACTGGTTTGGTGAGGGCATCAACTAGCTGATCATCACTGAGCTGTACTTGTTCACGAACAAAATGGAAGGCCAAGGCAAGATGTTTCATGCAGGAGTGAAAAATGGGATTAGCAGAGTAGTGTGTGCCAAAACATTATCACAGTAGGTGACATGCTGATGTGTTGGTGTAATTCCAAGTTCCATAGGCAAAGAGCATAGCCAAAGTAGCCGTTGTGTTGGCAATTGTTCGAAATTTTGCCTCGGTGGAGGAATGAGCTAAGGCATATTGCTTCTTGGAGCTCCATGACACTAGACTGCAACCAAGACAAGCCAAGTATACAGTGGTAGAAATGTAGTTATCCATGTCCTGACCCCAATCGGCACGGGTAAAGGCATGGAGTCGTAACATAGAGTTACAGTAGAGTTGAAGACCATAGTAAGAGGTACCATATACCACTCTTAGTTACCTCCTATGTGTGATTAAGGTCGATATATCTTCATATAGTAGCCTTTTTTCTTCCTGGAGAAATGACTCCATAAGTGGCCGTCTTAGTTGTGACACTTCGTCCCACGTTGCGAAAAAGTGAGATTTGTGTGCTCTTTGTAAGTCTTAAGTTAGGGATTGGTACTAATAACTTTTACCATGATTTTAAGTCGAGATTTATGAACTCCTTATAAGCCTTAAGTTGTGGGCTAGTAAGAACTTTTACTGTGATATGACGGTTATTGGGTCTCCTTGTTCTTGGGGCATTACATCATTGTCTTACTTCATCTTGGGATTTCACGCTGAAATGAGATCCCTTTAACTTTCAGCAATCATGAAATGTTTCTTTGTAATAATTATGACCAGTCAGAGAAAAATATAAATTGAAGCAATTTATTTATTGATGAGAGGCAGGGAACTTTGTTTTTTGATTTTCTATATTTATAATGATCTTATATCTGCCTTGGTTGCTAACTTGTTTGAGCTTCTTGAATTTGATTGATAAAATACTTTAACTTGGACACATAACAGTGTTTTATACGAGAAAAATTCCACCGATTTTCTTCCATTTTTAACCCTCTGCATAAAAGACAAATCATGTTCATAAATTGAAAGATGTAATCACTTTGTGTTTTGTAATAGTATTTTAAATTTATTTCAGAATTTAACAAGTTTGTGTAAGTTGATCTTGTTGAGATTTGTTAAACCATAAATGCAATTGAAAATTATTTCTTAGAGGAATTATTACTTGAAATAAGCACATTATTTTCACAGTTCTTTCAAACAGAAAAAAATGTCAGAAACTGTAAGGAAAGGGCGTCATCAGTAATCCTATTCCAGGGCACTGAGAAGTTGGGGCACCCACAACAAATATATTTAAAGTGTAGTTCGTGTTTAACTTTATATAGATAAGCATCTCAATGTGCAGTTGAAATCACAGGCAAAGGCAGTGTCAGTCTCTTTGTGATCAATAAGGTCATCCTAATCTCCGGCCTCCACTTTTAGTCCATCTCCCAAATGCCTTCATCCCTCAGGAAAACCATGGTCCTAGAAAAAGAGCTCAAATCTGCCGACATTCACTTTGAAACTCGTAAAAGGCAATTAGGTTATTCAAATATGTGAAAAATATGTTTAATATATTTGGATGACAATGGCTAACATCTTCTATCACTCATGACCAATAAGAACCCAATTCGTAATGCATAAGAGAGAAGAAAACAGAGATATAGAGGGTGAGAAGCAAGCATAGAAATAGTGAATCAGATATCAGCTATTTGGGAAGGGCATCGACAGTTGATTGTAACCCGATGCTCAAAAGTTAGATATGCCCTGTATAGTTCTTTTCCATTTAACATTCATGCATGAAGGAGGCTACACATCCACTAAATAGTCATTCGATCCATAATTGCAAATTTAACATTAGTTTTGATTCTTCTATTGACTAAGATTACACATCAAAGTGAGCAACTGGTAATTATAGGGGATGACAAAAAGTGAACAATATTCTTGTAGAACTTTAAATTACAGCGGTACTAAAAACCATACAGCCACCGAAGGGCCTTTCTCTTAGTGGTATCTGGGCCTTTAGCCTCCCAGGAGGTCAGGGGTTTAAACCTCACCAATGGCGAGGAGGGTGTGTGAGTTTATTTGTTGCATTTGCCAAAAATAATAACTATACATCAAAAGAAAGAAAAAAAAAACCACACAGTCGAACCAACTTAGGAGCTGATTACCCAAATGCTTACCCGGTAAGCGCTTATCGGTAGAAGTCACACTATAATTTATTTTATCGGGTAAGATTATGGTACGTCAAAACGGTATTGTATGCAATAATTTACCCGGTAAGCGCTTACTTACCAGGTAAGACTCTTCATCCTTATCATTGCTCTTACCGGGTAAGATTCTTGGTTCTTGCCATGTTCATCCGGTGAGGGTGAGGAAAATTAACTGGT
Source organism: Arctium lappa (assembly GCA_023525745.1). Taxonomy (NCBI): domain Eukaryota; kingdom Viridiplantae; phylum Streptophyta; class Magnoliopsida; order Asterales; family Asteraceae; genus Arctium; species Arctium lappa. The sequence continues at coordinate 16,077,778 of CM042064.1, forward strand.
AAACACTTACCGGGTAAGTGTTTAGTAAATGGCCCCTTAGTCAAACCAAGTATAACAATGCTAACCTCAGGTTTATATGCTAAATGTATTTGTAAGGATTATTTTGACATGTAATTAAGGGTGAACCAAACTTCAAGCTAAATACTGCTTGCAAAATATGTTTACATGGCTACCAGGAGGTCTGAATTGTCAAAATAGAAATTTCTGATCATGTCCAGTTTGCTTTCACTTGATGGTATCCAAAGTATTTACTTGCAAATTCAGGATGGGTTAAAAAATATAGATCATGGTCGTTTCCTCTATTTTCTAGCTGTAGCTTGGTGTCACTACATTTGAAGATTCTTCCAATGTAGTTCATTCCTTAACATCAATTTGATAATGTAGTTTTTGCTTCTCTATTCATAAGAAAGAGTACTTTTTATTATGCAGTTAGAAGATGTAGTACTATCAAAGAACTTGCAAAAAGTAAAGCCAGGTCATTGGGTGAGCACTTTCCTATATACTCATTATATTCCTGAAGGATGGATGCTAATGAGCTGAAGTATCTATGTAGTCCATCTGTAAATGTCTGTGGTACTGATAATTTTGGAAGGGTAGAATGTTGATTTGCTTTCATATCCATCGACCTTCTTGTCCACAGCCTGATCAGCATTTGGTTATAGTTATGCATGTATGGGATCTCTATTTAAAACTTATGATGCAATCCTTTGTTAAAGGTCAATAAAGGCCGGAGAATTCCTGAAAATGTGTGCATAACATTTCAAAATCATAGACTCATGGCTGATATTGTGTCCATAGTAGATACATATATGGATTCAAGTTTGCGTATTCTTCAAAAGATAGATGGTGATTCCAGCATGTTTTATTAATTGATTATTGGATTGTACAAACATCTAACATGCCCTGTTTCACAATGCATGTAGGCCAATAAGTGCAAGTTGTCTTCCACGGTTAGTTATTTTATTCTCTTTTAACTTTTTCTGTTGCACATACTTCCATTTAGATTTTCCTATTGTATATTGAGAACTCTAAAGAACAATGCGATACAACCACTTCAAAAAAGCCAGTGAGGGAGAGCAAAGAAAATTCAAGCTTGGAGGTAGGATTCTTTCCCCTTCAAACTATAATGAGAAAAAACTAGACTTCTGTTTGGAGGTAGGATTCTTTCCCCTTTGTTTCTCAAGTAACATCTTAACACTATCTAGAGTTACATCAAGAAAACATTCCCTTGAAGTTTCTCTACACGTCTCCATTTGAGTTTGGAGGTAGTACTTTTTCCACTTTGCTGCTCGATTGGGAGGTACCACTAGTTTATCCTTTCCCTTAGGTTTGGAAGCCTCTATCAGCATTCGAAAATCATTAAGCATATTTCTTTCATTAGTGCTTAGCCATATAATGTGTGTGTGCACATAGTTTTTAGGTTAAAAACCCCTTAAGAATGAGATGTTAGGATGAACTTCCCAAAATAGTTTAATATCAAGAAAGAAAACCAAATAGGCGACCTCAAGCCTATACTTACTCCTCGTTCCATCAAACCCAAGAACATTACTTCTTATTGGTAAAAAATGAACCTTAGGAAGCATGATTAAATCATCAACAAAAACAGAAATTACTGGAACAGAAGTTGGCTGAGACCGATTTATAACATGAGGCACGTCTACATGATACATCTCTCAAACACTCTTCATGTTGAGTATATGTATCTGTCCAACTCACCACAAATAGGGTCAATTTCGTCAAGAATGTGCACTAGTAATAGATTGAGGTCTTTGGGAGGCAGTGCTAATAACTTTCTTATTTACAAAAAAGGTAAATGCATTTTTAGACCATGTGAACCTTGCATATCCGAGTTAAGTTTTACTATATTTTATGAGATTTACAAATTAAAATTTTATATGTAAATCTGCACTGAACAATATACGCATAAGTTTAGTTTTTGCTCCAAATGATTTCTTTTTTCCAATTATTCCTCATCAGCCAGTTTTTTTTCTTTTTCTTCCAAACATGACTAGTTTATTGTCCATGTGGTTTGTTGTTTAAAACTATTTTTGTCCCTGGTTTTAGAAATTGCCTTTTTCGTCATTGTAGTTTCCATTCGTTTCGCTTTTCGTCCCTAGGACTAATTCTGTTAATAATGTCGGTTAAATCAAGGATATTTTGTCTTTTTTACTTTTTAATTTGATTTTTCAATTAAAAAATTAAAACTCATCGCAATAACTCCCGACCCCCTCCCCCAACCGTGCTCTCTTCTCATGCGACCTCATCCTCTCCGGCAACCTGCGACAAAACAATGGCTTCTTCTTGAATGGAATCTGAGATGAGTGAAATATTTTTACTTTAATCTTGATTTTCTTACTTTAATCTTGAGGTTGAGGAATCAGGAATGTAATTCAAGAACAAACAAATCAAAGGAACATTCAATGCATGAATTCAAGAATATTCATTTGACTATTCAATGCATAATTTCAAGAATATTCAACCCAAAAGTAAGGGTATTTTGATTTCTTAAAGAACAATTCAAGAACATTTAGAGAAAATCCCTAAAATCTAAATTAAAACCCTTGACCAAAATATATTATGAAATTGGTGGTCGTTGATTTCCTTATAGGCTAGAGACGAATGAATAAAACGAGTGGGCGATCGTTGCTTTTGGAACATTCTCGCCTGGAGGCGAACAAGAAAAGAGAGAGGAGCAGTCTGTTGCTTCTGAGAGTGTTAGATATGGGATTGGGAGAGGATACACCGGCTAGATAGTCACTTGGATTGCGTATGGTTGTTTTCTGAATGAAAACTCTAACCTTAAAGGCTGTAAGATCGAGTCCGTATATACACTTAGGGGTTGTTGTTTTTTTTTTTTAAAACCTCTTAATGACTCTTAAGTCTGAATCGTTCAGACCTTTTTACACACCACCTCTTATTAATTATAACTAAAATAAGATTTCAGACTTTAAACCTCTTAAAAAACAAACGGCACCTTAGATTCTACGTTTACATATTTACACGAGAGATTGACGGTCATGGGCGATTAAACGGTTGAAACATAACCGCTCAACAGTTATAACCGTTGACGGATAAGATTGGACCACAGTTATAACCGACTCAGTAGCTCGGAGTCTTAAGCACCACAAAGGGGATTTTAGGAAAATAAGAAAAATAAACCACAAGAACTAAAATCAAAGTTTACTCTTTGGTTTATGTGGGGTTCCATTTTTGTTTTTCTAGGTGTTAAGCAACTTGTCATGTGTGATTGTTGGAGGCTTAGTGGCAGAGCATCTGGTGTTTGGATACTCGAAAGGACATCATGCTGATGTGGAAATGGTATGTTCTTCTTCATATTTTCCTTGACAATTTAAGACATTGCATTTAGGATTGTTGATTGATTTCATCAAACAGTTGGAGAGAGTGCTGAAGCAATGCACAGAAGATGAAGCAAAGACACTGATCAGATGGTGTGTGCTGAACACACTTGTGATATTACATCGTCATGGTGAAGCTACATCGATGTTAGCGGAGGCCATGTCACATGGAAGATCGATCGGGAATTGCATTGATATAATAGAGGATGCTCTAAAAAATCATCAACAAATTTAAGCAACTCAAATCTCTAATCATGGTTGGTTTGTTTCAAGATTATTTTGTATGTTGAATCATCTAAAATTTAGTGGTTGGCATCAAAGATCAAGTTATATTTAGGGTCGTTTTTCAAATGATTGTCGGCCAAAGTCATAGCCCCCACTTTCCTTGTCGTGTAACATTCTTGGCTATCAAAATGCATTGTTTGTAAGCGTTTTTTACCCGATAAGCGCTAATTAGATAAGAGTCTTCTCTCTTACTTATTAGGTAAAAACCTCAGTTGTTGTCGTGCCTCTTATCAAGTAAGATTCTTGGTCATTACTATGCTCACATGATAAAAGGAGTGAGACTTGATAAGTGCTTTGTAACCCCCCTAGTATACATCTCCAACAACTTCTCCAAAATGAAGAAGTAAAAAGTCTTCAAAAAAAAAATCACCCAACAAATTTTCTATTTTGGAGATTATATAATTAATTGTATTATTAAAATATTCAATACAACTCATAAAATATTATTTCTCTCATAATCATTTAATTTAAAAAAAATTTATTGGTAGAAGGAATACAAAAATTATTTCTATCTCATAAGTAATCATTTTTGGAGATATCTCTAAATTTGGAGATTTTCATTATCTCTCTCATACTTTCTTCATTTTAGAGAAGGTTTTAAAGAATCTGTTGGAGAAAAAAAAATACAAAAACCCTATTTTAGAGAAGCTATTGGAGATGCTCTGATAATTAAACTTAAAAGTTTCTTAAAAAGGCCCCACATTGAACTCCACCATTATAGTTTCTAGCAATTAAACATTTTGAACCTAGTGACCAGATTACATTATGGTAGTTTTTAACCAAGACCAATTATAACTTATTAGGTGCTCAATCATAACAAACAGAGTAAATTACAGTTTTGGTGCCTATTTTTTTTCCATCAGTTTTTATCCTTACAATTTAAAAAACCCTAACTTGGCCATTGTGGTTTGTAAAAACGCTCGAAATCGACTTTTTTAGAGGTTTTCCACTTTTCTATCATTCTTCTTTTTGAACGTAAAAAACATTAATATTATATTGTATAACGTTTTTTTTTTCTCGAAAGGATTATATTTATGTATTTTAAAATCTTGAAAGAATGAAGTTCTCCTTTCAAAATGATAAGGTTAATAACTACCTTCATTTTTCAAAAGGAACCTACATATATATATATATATATATATATATATATATATATATATATATATGGAATTTAATTAAAATGCCCTAAGTTGAAAAATCAGCACCCAATATGCCCCAAATCTTGTTATTTTTGCCAAAATACCCCCTAGGTCCGCGTTTTTCACTGTTACACGCGGACCTGGTCCGCGTTTTGTCCGCGTTCACTATTACACGCGGACTTGGGCCGCGTTTTGGCCGCGTTCGAGAGTTACACGCGGACTTGGTACGCGTTTGGCTTCAATGCACGGGGACGAGTGTTTGGGCCGCGTTTTTCACTGTTACACGCGGGTTGGGGCCGCGTTTTTTTGTTAAAAAACGAGGGTTAGGTCCGCGTTTAATAGTGTAAAGCGTATTAGGGTTTGGAAAATTAGGGTTTCAGGCCTATGATTTCATGTGTGGTCAACTGTTTGTGACGTATTTTTTGAATGATTTTACTGTTTTTTTTCCACATTTTAGTCTGATTCTCATACAATAAGTGTACCATTGTCATTGAATATGTGGTTCACATTCATTTTCTCCATTCAATTTTTCCTATAAAGATTAGTAAGATTAGATGCAAAATCGTTCATCACATCCACTTGAATTGCTTCATTTTTCATACTACTGAAAAATGAGTTTATCTGTTCAAAAAACTAGAGTCTTATTATGTTTCGATGGTCAATGGGTGCAAAACAACAATGGGTGGGATTATATTGGCTACACAAAGCGTGGTGTATATATTCCAATAATGGTTTCGTATAAGACGTTTATCGATTACGTCGTGGGAAAGTGTGGAATCGGAGATTCTGCTGCTTGCAAGTTGGTGTTCAGACGTGCAGATGGCTCACTGATGGAGATAACCAACGATGACGAAATCCTTGGTTTTATGCTACTTGCAGCCGATTCAGAAATACCTCCACAACTTTTTGTGTATGTCTCACCATTGATGGGCGATGACGAAGATGATGACGAAGGTGATGACGAAGATGATGACGAAATCCATGTCGGTGGTAGTCAACTGGAGCCTGACTCTCAATTTCAGGCATCCTACGACACCACACTTTATTCTGATCATGCATATCGTCCTAACGAATCTTATCCCGAAGTTGTTCCGGAGACGCAACTAGAAGAAGAAGAAGAAGCAGAAGACCCAAAAAGACGGTTTGTTGGAGTTGCTGATGATGAAACACATGTTTTCACAACTGGTATATCTGATCTGGACAGATCAGATACCGATAATGACGAGGACGAAAAAACATATACCCCTAGAAATAAATCATTTGGTGCGTTAAACGATTATTTTGATATGCCCCCTTCCCTTCCTAACCCGGAGACCCATATACCAGCCTACCAACCCGCACCTTACAATCGTAGTACAACTATACATGAAGGTCAAATATTTCATACGAAGGAGGAAATGACCGTACAGTTGGGAATGAAGTTCTTGTGAGAGGGTTTCGTGTTTAGAGCGAAGAAATCCGACAAACGCAGATACAAGGCTGTCTGTGACCAACAAAATTGTGAATGGAGTATGTCCGCGAAGTCCGTGGGCCCTAAAGGAGGGTTGTTTGTCGTTAGAAAGCTGAACGACGTACACACATGTTCGAGGACACAACTAAATGCCAGCCACCGGCAGGCCAACAAAAGGACTTTGGGCCACATACTGAAAGACAAGTTTCTTGACGCTAGCAGGTCATTTCGGCCGAAGGACATCGTCAACGATATAAATCAGCAGTACGAGATCAACATTGGTTACCACCAAGGATGGCGTGCGTGATGCAAGGCACTACTAATGGTGAGAGGCACTCCCGAGGAGTCGTACGAACGACTCCCTGCGTATTTATATAACTTGGAGCTGAAGAATCCGGGTACACGCACCAGAATAAGGACGGATTCAAACGGACGTTTCGAATTGTGTTTCGCTGCACTTGGATGTGCGGTAAGTATATTAAATCGTCGTAGCTTTACATATTATGAATTTTAACATTTACAAATAATAACCACGTACGTTTATTGCAGATCCGGACGTTTTTGACAAATCTGCGTCCTGTCCTTGTAATAGACGTTGCCCATTTAAAGGGGCATTACCTGTGTATGATGTTCTTGGCGGTTGCCATGGACGGAAATAACAACATTGTGCCCTTGGCTTTCGGAGTAGGCAAGTCCGAGACGGGGGAGGAGTGGGGTTGGTTTCTGAACATGTTGCGGGAATGTATCGGAGCCCCGGAAGGGTTGGTGTTTATGTCCGACAGGGCTCCTTCCATAAGCGCGACAATTTCTGCCCTGTACCCCTCCACCCCTCACGCCCTATATTGTCGACATTTAGAGATGAACGTGAAAAGCGCGGACAAACGTATCACAACAAACAAGACCACCTACTGGAAGGCGTGCAAAGCATATACTATTAGGGAGTTCGAGACCTACATGAATGCACTACGATATGAAGTACCTCGTGGAGCACAAGTTATGGACGAGGCTGGTAAAGAGAGGTGGTCAAGGGCCCATTTCCCTGCACAACGATATAACATAATGACCTCTAATAGTGTAGAGTCGGTGAATGCACTGTCCCGTTTTGCACGCAGGTTACCCATTGTCGGCCTTATAGAGTACTTCCGAGATTTTCAACAAGAGTGGTACCAACTTCGACGACGAAAGGGAGGTTGATAAACTCTAAAATCTTTAACTTATATGTTTGTTGCATTTTTCGTCTTCCGTATAAATCGTAACACAATTAACACATATTTGTAGATGAAATGCGTAATCATCTCACACCAATGGCGGAGGAGATAATTAGCAGAAGGTCGGGAAAGGCTGCGACATGGAGGGTAAGTCAGATTGGACATGGTAAGTTCAACGTTCGAGATATCCGTTATCACGCGACTGTCGATATGGTCAACGGTGTTTGTGAATGTAACCAATGGCAATATTCTGGTTTACCGTGCGGTCATGCCATCGCTGCTGCAAGGTCAATGAATCGTAGAGATTGCAGCGATCTGGCTATATCTTACTACACGTCCAGTACTTACAGGTCAACATATCATGATCTGATCTATCCTGTTGGACCCCCTCAATCATGGAGGACGGTTCTCAGCGTCAAGATACCTGGTGCAAGGCCGGGCCAAACCCTACTAACGAAAGGACTCATCTGTCAAGGTAGGAAGGTCGGGTATTTGTCCGAAAAGGAGTCCTGTTACAATACAGAACTTACGACGACCAAAGTGCATGCGAGTCCCACACACGTGGAAATACAATTCCTCCGGCTGTGGTCTCGCAACCTCGACCTCCATCTGTAAAAACATGTGTACTAGAAGGGGGTCCTGTCCAATATTGGTAAGCTCGAGCCATGGCCCGAAAGATGTGCGGCTAAGCATTTCGTGTAAACGTTGTGCCCGTTCAGGTGGACACGCTTCAAAAGCATCTCTAATTTCCTTTACCATGGCGATGCGACATTTGAACGAAAGATCGACGTTATCAAAATTATCCTACATAGTAATGCAAGGATGTTGTCAACGCACCTAACTTATAACTAACGATGTACATTTTGTTGATTTCGTCTATTGGTTATTTTTATAAAAAATAAACCACTGAATCTATTGGATTTCCAGGTAGTAGGCGAATCACGTGGATTTCTTAAATCCCTAAAAACCTTAGGGCTATTTACACCCGTTTGACAAAATCCAAATCGATATGTTGCGGTTTTTATTATTTCGGTTTTAGGCAACTAAAATTAACGCAATCTCTACAATAATTTTATACAATGAACGCAACCCCTAAAAAAACGCAATATCTACAATATTTTTATAAAAAAAACGCAATGTCTAAGATTAACGCAATCTCTACTATATTTTTATAAAATTAACGCAATCTCTAAAATTAACGCAATCTCTACAATTATTTTATAAAATGAGCGCAATCCCTAAAACAAGCTCAATCTCTACACTTTTTTATACAAAAAAAACGCAATCTCTAAAATTAACGCAATCTCTAAAATTATTTTATAAAATTAGCGCAATCCCTAAAACAAGCCCGATCTGTACACTTTTTTATACAAAAAAAAACGCAATCTCTAAAACTAACGCAATCTCTACAATTATTTTATAAAATTAGCGCAATCCCTAAAACAAACCCAATCTCTACGGTTTTTATACAAAAAAAAACGCAATCTCTAAAATTAACGCAATCTCTACAATTATTTTATAAAATGAGCGCAATCCCTAAAACAAACCCAATCTCTACAGTTTTTATACAAAAAAAAAACGCAATCTCTAAAATTAACGCAATCTCTACAATTATTTTATAAAATGAGCGCAATCCCTAAAACAAACCCAATCTCTACAGTTTTTATACAAAAAAAAAACGCAATCTCTAAAATTGGCCCACGTCTACAATTATTTTATAAAATGAGCGCAATCCCTAAAACAAACCCAATCTCTACACTTTTTTATACAAAAAAATAAAAAATAAAACGCAATCTCTAAAATTAACGCAATCTCTACAATTATTTTATAAAATGAGCGCAATCCCTAAAACAAGCCCAATCTCTACAGTTTTTATACAAAAAAACAAAAAACAAACGCAATCTCTACAATTATTTTATAAAATGAGCGCAATCCTTAAAACAAACCCAATCTCTACAGTTTTTATACAAAAAAAAAAACAAACGCAATCTCTAAAATTAACGCAATCTCTACAATTATTTTATAAAATGAGCGCAATCCTTAAAACAAACCCAATCTCTACAGTTTTTATACAAAAAAAAACGCAATCTCTAAAATTGGCCCAAGTCTACAATTATTTTATAAAATGAGCGCAATCCCTAAAACAAACTCAATCTCTACATTTTTTTATACAAAAAATTAAAAAATAAAACGCAATCTCTAAAATTAACGCAATCTCTACAATTATTTTATAAAATGAGCGCAATCCCTAAAACAAGCCCAATCTCTACAGTTTTTATACAAAAAAAAAACGCAATCTCTAAAATTAACGCAATCTCTACAATTATTTTATAAAATGAGCGCAATCCCTAAAACAAGCCCAATCTCTACACTTTTTTATACAAAAAAAAAACGCAATCTCTAAAATTAACGTAATCTCTACAATTATTTTATAAAATTAGCGCAATCCCTAAAACAAGCCCGATCTCTACACTTTTTTATACAAAAAAAAACGCAATCTCTAAAATTAACGCAATCTCTACAATTATTTTATAAAATGAGCGCAATCCCTAAAACAAGCCCAATCTCTACAGTTTTTATACAAAAAAACAAAAAACAAACGCAATCTCTACAATTATTTTATAAAATGAGCGCAATCCTTAAAACAAACCCAATCTCTACAGTTTTTATACAAAAAAAAAAACAAACACAATCTCTAAAATTAACGCAATCTCTACAATTATTTTATAAAATGAGCGCAATCCCTAAAACAAACCCAATCTCTACAGTTTTTATACAAAAAAAAAAAAACGCAATCTCTAAAATTGGCCCAAGTCTACAATTATTTTATAAAATGAGCGTCATCCCTAAAACAAACTCAATCTCTACACTTTTTTATACAAAAAAAAAATAAAACGCAATCTCTAAAATTAACGCAATCTCTACAATTATTTTATAAAATGAGCGCAATCCCTAAAACAAGCCCAATCTCTACAGTTTTTATACAAAAAAAAACGCAATCTGTAAAATTAACGCAATCTCTACAATTATTTTATAAAATGAGCGCAATCCCTAAAACAAGCTCAATCTCTACAGTTTTTATACAAAAAAAAACGCAATCTCTAAAATTAACGCAATCTCTATAATCTTTTTATAAAATGAGCGCAATCCCTAAAACAAGCCCAATCTCTACACTTTTTGTTATACAAAAAAAAAAACGCAATCTCTAAAATTAACGCAATCTCTACAATTATTTCATAAAATGAGCGCAATCTCTAAAACAAGCCCAATCTCTACAGTTTTTATACAAAAAAAAACGCAATCTCTACAATTATTTTATAAAACGAGCGCAATCCCTAAAACAAGCCCAATCTCTACACTTTTTTATTCAAAAAAAAAAAACGCAATCTCTACAATTAACGCAATCTCTACAATTATTTTATAAAATTAGCGCAATCCCTAAAACAAACCCAATCTCTACAGTTTTTATACAAAAAAAAAACAAACGCAATCTCTAAAATTAACGCAATCTCTACAATTATTTTATAAAATGAGCGCAATCTCTAAAACAAACCCAATCTCTACAGTTTTTATACAAAAAAAAGCAATCTCTAAAATTGGCCCAAGTCTACAATTATTTTATAAAATGAGCGCAATCCCTAAACAAACTCAATCTCTACACTTTTTTATACAAAAAATAAAAATAAAACGGAATCTCTAAAATTAACGCAATCTCTACAATTATTTTATAAAATGAGCGCAATCTCTAAAACAAGCTCAATCTCCACAGTTTTTATACAAAAAAAAGCGCAATCTCTACAATTATTTTATAAAATGAGCGCAATCCCTAAAACAAGCTCAATCTCTACACTTTTTTATACAAAAAAAAAACGCAATCTCTAAAATTAACGCAATCTCTACAGTTATTTTATAAAATGAGCGCAATCCCTAAAACAAACCCAATCTCTACAGTTTTTTTATACAAAAAACAAACAAACGCAATCTCTAAGATTAACGCAATCTTTTATAAAATTAACGCAATCCTAAAATTAACGCAATCTCTAAAATCAACGTAATATGTAAAACTAAAATTAACGCAACCACTAACATATTATCAACATAAACGCAACACTCTAAAATTAACACATAATCACTAAAATAAATATAAAATTAAAACGCGGTTAAAGAAAACTTACCGAAGAAAGTGGTCGACCCATATCCGACTTTTATAAATGCTAACCAACCGAGCCGAGATCCGAACGTGTGTAATACACGATATATTTGAGAGAGTGAAAGAGATGGGATCCTTTTGAGAGTGATGGTGGTGGGGTTAGGGGGGGGGGGTCACTTATTTATAGGAGGCATCATATGAAACCCTAATAAAGTAATCAATCCACACCGTTGATCTGTTACTAAACCCTAAACAATGTTATGGACCGGCCCCCAAGTACGCGTTGAACAGTAAAAAACGCGGCCCAGATCTGCGTTTCACAGTGAATGCCGTTTCTCGGTTAATGGAAGCCAAACGCGGACCAAATACTCGTTTATAGGGTGAAACACGGACAAAACGCGTACCAAGTCCGCGTGTAACTCTCGAACGCGGCCAAAACGCGGCCCAAGTCCGTGTGTAATAGTGAACGCGGACAAAACGCGGACCAGGTCCGCGTGTAACAGTGAAAAACGCGGACCTAGGGGGTATTTTGGCAAAAATAACAAGATTTGGGTCATATTGGGTACTGATTTTTCAACTTAGGGCATTTTAATTAAATTCCCATATATATATATATATATATATATATATATATGACTTAAGTTCGCGTGAGACCAAACAGTTTCCGTGAGACCGGTGAGACCAAGCTTTAAAGTATGAAACTTCACACCAAAAACTGTGAATGTAAAAAAAATCGAACTTTTCATAGGGAAAACACCGTAAATGTTACGTTCACGGTGTTTTTCGCTGTGAATGCTCGTTTTTTTACCTTCACTGTGAAGGTTCGGATATACCTTCACAGTCTTTTATCTGTGAAGGTTTGATTTTTTTTAACTTGGTTTAGATTTTTTTTACCTTCATAGTGTGATTACATTATGAAGGTTCGAATGTTTTTTACCTTCACATTGTTTCGATGTGAAGTTTCATGTTTTAAGGCTTGGTCTCACGCGGTCTCACGGAAACAGCTTGGTCTCACGTGAACCTGACCCTATATATATAGGGGTTGTTTAATTTGCAACCCACATCTTAACCGTCGGATTCATGATCGACGGTTACAACAGATATGAGGCCCAATATTTTTAATAATATATATATATATATATATATATATATATATATATATTGGAAGGATATTTTGCAATCCTTAAAAAGATTGCAACCCACATCTTAACCGTCGGATTCATGATCGACGGTTATTTTATTTTTATTTTTTTGTTTTTTTTAATTAAAAATATTGGACCCCATATCTATTGTAATCGCCGATCATAAATCCGACGGTTAAGATGTTAGTTGCAAATAAAACAACCCATATATATATATATATATATATATATATATATATATATATATATATATATATATATGAAATCTTTATGTATAAAAAAGAAACTTGAAAGACAAATGATATGACATAATTAGAGTTAAGTATTTTAAAATTTTGAAAGTATAGTGTGATTCTGGTTATCCAACTTTAATTGAGAATGTTTGGTTTGAAGAATAGATATGAATATATGAGCGGATGAATTATTACTTTGGAAATAGAAAGGTTGTATAAAATGACATTGATAAAATTCAAATATTTAAAAGTAATGAATTGTAGAGGGAGGATCATGCGAGAAGTGTTTAATCATATATGATTACACGACTTGTAGGTGTGTTTAATCATGTATGATTAAACGTCTATGTATTGCTAATATAACATGTGTTTAATCATACATGATTAAGCTTGTATATCATATATGATTAAACACTTCTCACAAAATGTTTAGCTTCTCGTTTGAATCTGCCCCATGAATTGTATTATGATTTTTGTTGTCCCTCATTATGGAAAAATGACATATTCTTTGAAAATTAACAGGGTTAGGTTCCGTAATATACTTTTTGGCTGACTCTCCTTTTATAAATTGTTTTTTAATTAAATCGACATATGAGAGCATCCACAATACCTATTAAGAGGATCATGATTTTATCATATCAGTTTTTTCTTTCTCTCACATCAGTTTTCTTTTCCTTGTATATTTCATAAACCTTTTACTTTCAAACATTACCGGTCCATGGTTTTTATAATAAAAAACTATAATAATAATAATTATAATGGCTAATTAATTAAATTATTTTTATATAACTATAATAATAAAAACTATAATGGTGGTGAGAAAAATAATAATAAAAGTTAATTTATGTAAGTTGAAGCTGATAATTAAATTATTTATTTTATTATATTAATTTGCAATTAATTATATGTTAAAAATAAAAACAAAATTAAAATAAATAAATGTTATTTATAAGTAAATAATAAAATATAGTATTTGAGAGGTAGGTTCAGTTTCAGGAGAAAACCTCAAAAAAACGGAAAACTGATTAACAACCTGGTAGCCATTCATCTGGACGGTATGCACTTGTGCATAGTAGTAGTTTGTAACATGTACACGTGCATATGCACAAGTGCATAAAAACCAAAAAAACTACTTAATTACTTGTATGCACAAGTACATACCGTCCAGATCAAGGACTACTAGGGTATTCTTTAGTTTCCTTTAAACATCCCTGAATCCACATTTAAAGAGATGAAGCGGTTCATCTATGAGAACTTATTCTCTTCCACATAAGCATAAACCACCACTTACCAATGGTGTGCTCTAAAGTGGTACCGTGATATTTAAGTATACGTTTTTTTAAAATTATTGTTTGATTTTTGTTATCCTAAAATTATAAAAAGATGATAGAACGGATTATAAATGTGGGTATATTAAAAGAGAATGAATTTCGTTGAAAAATTAGTTGGCTAAAATAATTTTTGGTTGACCCTCCTTTTATGAAAATATATATATATATATATATATATATATATATATATATATATATATATATATATATATATGCAGCGAGATACATCATGATTTTAATGTTTCATTTTATTTTTTTTGTCGATTTACAGTACGATTTTGGATGGTTTTGAGAAAATGATAATTTTTTTTATAAACTTGTTTAATTTAGGCTTAATAATATAATGTTTTTATATAAAAAAAATTAAGTATTTTGTTAGAATTCAATGATTATCTTATATATTTTAATGACATCTAAAAAAAATAACAATTACATATTTAATAATATAATTAAAACAAATTTAATAGTGATACATAGAAAAATCTGTATAAAAGGAAGACCCTGCACATACCAAATTGGTGGGTGTTAGAGGTCTGCAGTATTAATATGTACTTTGTGCTTTGATACTTGTAAATTAAGAGATTTTTAAAATTTTGCATAAAATGATGGTACATTATGTCTTATAATTTGTAATTAAGAGTTTTTTATATCTTCTTTATAATATAGTATAGATATACAAAATTTTTAATTAAATACAAAAAATGACATAATGTTGACGAATATTAATAGCGAAAAACATAGTTTATAACTTACTTTTGGAAAAGAATTCCATCTATGTAAAAATCTCTCTCTCTCTCTCTCTATATATATGAAATCTTTATGTATAAAAAAGAAATATGAAACACATATAACGTGGCATAAATAGAGTTAAATATTTTAAAATTTTGGAAGTGTATGGAAAATGTTTGGTTTGAAGAATAAATTAATGTGAATATTTGAACAAATGGAGTTTTATTTTAGAAATGGAAAAAGTTTTATAAAATGACATTAAATCGACATATGAAGTGGTAAAGATTTAAGTATTTAAAATTTTGGAAATGTACGAGAAACGAAATCAATTACAAACCACAATGACTACCAGCGTAATAAATAAAGACGAGGGATGAAAAGCAAAATTTTCAACAAACCACAAGGACCTAAGACGTAATTTACTCTAATATTAAAATATTATATTCATCTATTAAAATATTATTTCTCTTTCTAAATATCTACTTTCAAAGTTTTCTATTGGTGCTCATATTTAGTAATCATTTTTGGAGTTATCTTCATATTTGGAGAAAACCCCCTTCTCACTCCTACTTTCTTCATTTTAGGGATAACTTTGGAAAAACTGTTGGAGCAAAATTATAGCCCCAAATCCCCATTTTCTCCATTTTGGAGAAACTGTTGGAGATGCTCTTAGTTGGCAAAAATGTCTTCCATTCATATCTTGCAAAAAAAAGTCTGTATAAAATAAAAATTAATTTAATATTTGTATATAAAATGAAAGAAGGTAGATGTTTAAATGGTATAATAAGATTTGAATATTTCATTTTTTTTTTTGAATTATGTTGTTATTTTGGTTATCTAACTTTGATGTGTAAATGATTTTCCATTTATTTAAAAAATTAAAACTTTAGAAAATATTCAATAAAAACAAGTGTCACTATTTGGTTGTGAGAAGTTGAGTTAATGGTGAGAAGCGTGAGAAGTAGATCTGAACCGTTGATCTCTTTTAATCTCAAGCCCTCCCATTGCGGTTTAGAAGAGAATTGATCTGGTGCATCTTATCTCAGTGCATCTCATCCCAATGTGCGTTCATTTCTCATCCAACAGTCGATAACCACTTATCACGCTTCTCATCATTAACTCAACTTCTCACCTGTTGGTCCCGAAGGTGCTTAACAAGTTTGTAGAAGGGAGAGGGAGGGGGGGTTGAATACAAATACTTTTTTTTATGGTTTAATAAATTGTTTATTGATAACTCAAATCATAATTTACAGTTTGTTGCAGAACAAGATTAAGTAAATCATAATCTAAACAAACTTAAGAATCACAAAGGGGTTTGCACTTAGAACAAGAGATAAAGGTTGAGAGGATATAGAAAACAAGGGTTTCTATATGTGGTTCACTAAGATAAAACAGAGAAGGCTACACATCAGAGTGAAGCTCAATCTTTCTATTTATAACTTATGCATTAAATGCATGGTAGGGGTACTTTACACGTGTCACTATTTGGTTGGTTGCATGCCTCTGACTTTTGGCGACATGCTTTTGGCCGAATGGTGAACAATGTAGTATTTAGAGTTGTTGTACGATTTACAGCAGAGGTATGTCTCTTCTGAAAATTGTACTTTTTTTTGCAAAGATAAGACAAAAGAAACTTGGAGATGAAGCTTTGTGATCATCAATCGCTGAGGGATTCTTTTCTTTAGGGAGTCTGAATTAAGGTCAGCGATCGCTGAAGCTTTTCTTCGTATTTTTTCGCGTTTTGTGGACTTGCCTTGGTTTCACTGATATCCGCATCAGATCATGAGAAGACTTGTCACTTGTTCATCAACTTTGTCTTCGATGTCAGCGATGAACGTCTTTGTCGCGAAACTTGTCTCCAGGGATTATATTTAACATAATACATTAGAAATCATCAGTGATACTGAACAGACTCAGTATGTAATCGCTTATGGTGAAACACTAATACATACAAATGTTAAACATAATTTTCACTAAGTATTTTTAAAAGGTCATCATCAAATCACTAAGAGAGTTTGGATCAATAATCTCCCCCTATTTGATGATGACAAAGCAATAAGAGAAAATTACTTTATTTCAAAACATAAGGATAATCAGGACTCATAAAATACATGTCCCAATTACTATTTTGAGGGATCTTTTATAGTACTGATGGAGTAAAGTACTTCACTGAAATTTTCATTAATTCGTAAATAAGTATTACAAAGGGAATATGAAAATTACAAGAACAAGTGAAGTCCTATACTAGTATTGTAAGCCTAACTAATAGATTACAAGACAAAAGATAACCTATTAGCTAAGGTGGTTCTTTCTTGACAATATATATATATATATATATATATATATATATATATATATATATATATACATTGTTGGACCTTTTGAATAACAGTCAAGAAGATCTTATGAAAATGGAGCATTTTCGCATTGAAGCTCTTATTTTCATATTTGCCACTCTTTACTTTAATTTTGAATCCACTTCTTGGAAGAAATTAAGTTTCTTGAAATTTTCCATTGCTTCGATTTGAATTACCCAGAGAATGCCTTATATAGATATCCAATATATCAATCATATGATCAGGTATCTCTTCTCCTTTCTGTCTTCGAACAAATGCTTCATTTCGAATAAGAGTCTTGATGAGGGTCCCTGATGTTGAATTGTCGCACCATATGTAGAGAAGATCCTTTAGGTGTACAAGAGGGCAGAGAAGAATCTCTGAGGATCTTTGAAACCTGATGATTTCATCATTATCATGGAAGACTACACCAAGGGGTGCACTTATCACCCATTCAGCCATAAAAGGTCCACCAGGGGGCAGGGATAGGTTGAGTGCTAAAAGGTCTGGAGAGGGACCAACTACTGCATCTCTGGAGAACTTGATATTGGATTCATTTCTGATTACAACATCAATGTCAAACGAGGAAGCTTGTTTCTGTCTAACTGTTCTTGGTTTCTATGGTAGTGCTGAGGGCACACTTATTCTGGCAGTGACCTTGCTGATGAGAGCTTCGAGCAGTGCTTCAACATGGCCTCTGTGCATTGATCTTGATTTCATCACTGCTTCCTTGAACTCCAACAACTCATAAAAACCGAAGTGTTCTAGTTTCGATAAAAACCTAACTTTGGAGCTTCCATCACTTCTAACGATCTCCATAGTTATAGAGAGTTGATTTTTCTTGCCTTTCCTTGAGAGTGTTACTGTGAGATCTTTGATGGGTTAAATTGATGATCAAGCTTCTTTTTGCACCAAGCTAGATCATGATCGCTGACCTCTTTTGATTTTCTATTCTCCTCTTCTATTTCCTTTAGAAGCGCTTCTTGTACTTTCACCAGATTCTTTTTCAGCTTCTTGTCCTTGACCAGGGTTGATTGAACTTTAAGGGCTAGAGAAGCGTCCTTTTGGCATTCAGCGTATAGTCATTCAACCCTGATCGATTCTTCTATTTCTTCTAATGATAGGAAAATAAGCTCTTTAGAGGAAGCTTGAGGAGGGGTCTTCAGCCTTTGACTCTCGAGATGAAGAATCATCTCTGACCGCCTTTGGATTTCATCCTCTCACCTTTTGATGAGTCGAGAGGGTCTTTTTGGGTGGCTCAACGACTCTTCTTCTTCATCTTTTTTATCAGTCTCTCTGACAGAGACTGGGATTATTAGTTCTTAAACCGGGGTAGCTGGGATTATTTGCAAAGAAGCTCCCTTAAGCAAGGGAGAGAACTAGCTGAGAGTTAGTGTATGGATTTAAGAAGGAGAAAGATAAAGGCTAGAAGTGAGATAAGGGTGATGGGTGAAAAAAGAACGAAAGGGGAACAATAGAGAGACATACCTGAGAATGTAGCTCCCCCTCAGATGGTGACAAAAGTTTCAGGTTTCCTTCGGCAACAATCCCCTTTTGTTTGCCTTGGGTAGAAGGAGCTGAACTTGAGTCTTTTCTCGCCCCTGCTTCTGAAATGACAACGCCTTTCACTGGAGTAGGAATACTGATGGGTGCATGAATGAACCAGAGAAATGGATCATCATCTTCATCGTCAGCGGCATTGTCTTTAGAGCCTTGATCCTCTATATCAAGCTCTTCATAATCTTCCTCATCTTCCTCTTTTTTTTCTTCTTCATCTTGAACGACCACTGAAGAGGAGGGAGGCGCTCGCTCTTTAGCAGCCTTCTCCCCCTCAACATGAGAGGGAGGGTCTTCCACAACGACTTCTGCATTCACTGCATCTTTATGATTCTTCTCCCCCTCTTTGTCATCATCAGGGGAGGGACTAGTAGCAACAGTAGTGGTGACAACAGCATTGGCAACAGCATTCTCAGCACCAACCTTACGGGCATCAGCTTCCAGGGCCTTAATCTTATCTTCTGGGTCGGGGATTGTCGATGTTGCATCGACACGAAGTCAACAGCGAGTTTGAGACTCATCCGGTCATCCGTCGCGAAAGATGGATAGAGCATTGGAACTGGTTCCCTTAGCTTGGCTAAGATATCATCCAATAGTTGATTGGAAGTATCAACCTTCCCACTGAGAGTTTCACCTCTCCAGTGAGGTGGTCGACGTGGCCATTTAAGAATTGAAGCTATGTTGTATTTGAGGCCACGCCATTCTTCAGTGATTAAACTTCCTTATGTAGAGCAGCGAACTGAGAAGCTTCGGCTTTAGCAGAGATGGTAGAGGATAGGTTCTTCAGTTCCTCACCAGCAGCGTTAACTGCTGATGTGTTGGTGTCGATGGTGGTAGAGAACGATTCCACCTTCTTGATTACCTCGCTGAGGGAGGCATCAATAGTCGCCAAACTAGGACCTATAAAACATGTTAAAGTTTGAACAGTGGGTTGCTCATGTAATATATCGAGTTTTGAGTTCTAATTCATTTTTTGCCTGAAGTATCTGTCTTATTTGATGTTGAGCGAGGAAGCCAAAAAGAAGTCGGAGAAATTGTCATCAGTGTTCGGTGCGGCTCTCCGCGCAATTGGAACAGCGTGATCGTCTGCACGAGACTCTGCTCCGTCTCAACTCCAGTGCTCGGTGTGGCTCTCCGTGCGGGTGGAATCGCGCGAGCACCGTGTGCTGATAAAAGAATAAATTGGACAAAGCAAAAAGATGATTCAAACCTTGGAAGACATGCTAAGGTCTTGCGTGATCAATTTCAGTGGAAATTAGGATACACACTTACCATTAGTAGAGTTTGCATACAACAACATTTATCATTATAGCCTTGGAGCGGCACCATTTGAAGCCTTTTATGGAAGAAAGTGTAGAACTCCCGTATGTTGGTTAGAAGCGGGCAAAATGCAATTTTCCGGACCAAAAATCGTGCAAGAAATGGCCGACAAAGTCAAAACCATTTGGGAACGTTTAAAGGTGGTGTAAGATCGGCAAAAGAGTTATGCCGACAAGAAGAGGCGACCGGTAGAATTTCAAGTGGGAGACCGTGTGATGTTGAAGGTATCCCTATGGAAGGGCTTAATTCGGTTTGGTAAGCGTGGGAAGTTGAGTCCCCGTTTCCTTGGACCATTTACCATTATCGAGCGTATTGGTTTTCAAGCCTACAAGTTAGACTTGCCACCGGAGATGGACGAAATCCACCCTACGTTCCATGTATGTTTTCTGCGAAAATGTTTGGCATAAGAGGAAAACATCATACCATTATCAGAGATTCAAGTGGACAACAACCGTTGTGTCGAAGAACCCGAAACCATTATAGAGAGGGAGACCAAGAGACTCCGGCATAAAGAAGTCACGATGGTGAAAGTGTAATGGAAGCATCATCGTGGAGCTAATGTAACGTGGGAAGCAGAAGAGGACATGAAGCGTCGATATCCCCGTTTGTTTGGGTATTCGAGATTTCGGGGACGAAATCCATTCCAAGGTAGGGAGGATTGTAACACCCCGAGTTTTGAGTTCTAACGTGTTTTGACCTGAAGTATCTGTTTTATTTGATGTTGAGCGAGGAAGCCAAAAAGAATTATGAGAAATTGTCATCATTGTTCGACGTGGCTCTTATCGCGAGTGGAACCGCATGATCGTCCGTGCGAGACTTTGCTTCTTCTCAACTCCAGTGCTCAGCGCGACTATCTACGCGAGTGGAACCGCGCGAGCACCGTGTGCTGATAAAAGAATAAATCTGCCCTCAAATCCTCATTTACTCTAATATTCTCATTTAGGGTTCTTTGGGTTGTGATTTTCTCTCAAGAAAAGGCTGGTAAGTCCCTCCTCTTCACCCTCTTGCCATTAATGTCTTCCATCCACTCAAAACCCTTAACCATTTTAGACATTTAGGTCCCTTTGAGCAATTATTGTGCTAGTCCAAGTCTTCTCAAGGATCTCATCTCATCTCACTAGTTACATGGAATTTTAGGGTTTTAAGCTACAACCCTACAAGGTGAGTTCATTCTCTTTTCCAAACTTTATACATGTTAAAATTTGGATTTTAATCTTCTAAACATCTCCACTTTGATTTCTATTGATTTGGGTGAGTTTGCATCAAAACCTAATTTTGGAGATTTTGGGGTTTGTATAGGTAAATTTTATTTCAAGGTATTATAACCTACCCATTGGGAGTATTTATGTATTTGTGTATATGTATAAATGGATTTTCCACATTCTCAAGTTTAAACATTTGAAACAAAACTAGGGTTTTGGGAATATTGATATATATATATATATATATATATTGAATGAGGACTTGTATGGATTGATTTAGTATGTGGGAACATTTTCAAAGAATGATATTGGAACCTCTTTGGGGATTACATTGAAATCTATATGGCATCTTAACTTTTTTAGAGATATTGGTTGGTTTTTGTTGGTATTGGTTTTATTATTTGGTTGCATTTGGGCATCATGACCCCATGATTATTTGTATCATTTCGTCCGATGTTGGAATGCTAGTTTTTCCACATCGAGGCACTGTTAGGCATCAGATGTGGTATAAGTCCTACTAGGCATCAGATGTGGTATAAGCCCTATGTGCTAGTACATGGCATTGGATGAGGATAACTCAATGTAAGACCCCTTTGTGGTTGAAGTTGACATTCCGCGGGTGTACGTTTAAAGCCACTGAGCCTGACATCCGATGCATGTATTTTATTATGTGTTTGGTTTTACTAACATGTCAAGTGGCTTACTTTTGTGTTCTATCACTTATGTTAGTAAGCGGGTCTCCCCCGTCAATTTAAGAGGTATTTGTATTAAAGTGAAGATTTATCTATATTTATTCCACCGACTTTTCTTGATTATCTCCTTTAGAATTTACTGATTTCTCAATACAAATGTTTGACCTCACTAGGCTTTAGTCTAACACTTTTTTCTTAAAATGACATGTATAACATGTCATTCTAGCGGTGGGACTCCTCGGGTTTGAGTGGAGGGTCAAGAAGGGAAGTAGCATTTTTGATGGTTGGTAGAGGCATATATTGGGTATAGTGATAGTATACTTTTGGAAATAAAATGTCAACACCTGTTCATAATATGGATGTAGTTAGACTAGATTAGTAGGTTGTTGGTTTCCGTTTCTCTTCATTATTGTAATGTAAACACCATACTATTATTTCCCCTTTTGGGTGATTTGGTTATACTAGCCTTGTTTATTCCACATTTATTCAGGTTTAAATTAACCCCTATTTTTAGGGTGTTATAACTTGGTATCAGAGCAGTAGTTTAAGTGAACTAGGTATGAATGTAGGATGCTTAGACTTAAGCTATGATTGTTAAGTTATGACTTGTGAGGATGGGTAGAACTCTTAAGATAAGATAGTCCTAAAGTCGACGGAAATTACACTGATTGAGAGTTGTGGTAATGGTAACGAGAATCCTTACGTATATTCACTTAGCTAACGTTATTATGAAGTTGTTTTACGTGAGTATGCTTGATCTACTGTTGTTATGACAATTGATGAATGTAGTAGTACATTTCCTTATGTTTAAATTCTTATAGCCTATTTCTCACCCCTATCTCGCATAAGTGTGGCGGACTACAATGGTTACCACTAGAAACAGGCCGGATGGCCACAAAGCGACGACATCCACGACCTAAAAATACCCCAACGCAACATAGCCACATCTGAGTCGATAATGGAAGAAGTAACTCTAGAGTCAAGAATGATGGACCGAATGATGCAGGCCATGAACGAGGCCATGGCCCAACAACAAGAGATGTTCTTGAAGTTACTCGAAGACAGGGACACTAACAACCACAGGCACGAAACGGTTGGGCAAAATGTGATTGAGGTGGGATCCGGGGGTACCGGAAACGAAATTCCCAGAGACGAAATAGCAACATTGGAAGCAAGACAACCGACAAAGACGTGTTCCTTCAAAACCTTCTTAAGCTACAGGCCACCCGAGTTCAAGGGAAATGATTATCCAATAATCTGCATGAACTGGATCCGGGAGGTGGAGCAAGCTTTCCAGAAAAGTGGATGTGGAGAGGGCCAGAAAGAAACTTTCGGCTCTCAAATATTGCGAGGGGAAGCCCTCACCTAGTGTAACATCTACTTCATGTACCTAGAGGCCTCCGTATTGGCCAAACTAGATTGGGAAACATTCAAGAGGAAAGTGCTTGAAGAGTATTAGAACGAAAAGGCAATGGACCGGATCATCGACGAGTTCTAGGGATTGAAGAAAGAAAATTTGTCAGCAAAGGAGTACAACAAATTATTCATGGACAAGCTGGGTTTAGTGGGGCACTTGGTTTAGACAGAGAAAGAGAAGATCAAGGCCAACATCAAAGGGTTATCGATGGATATGATGAACATGGTACGAGTGTCCAAGGCCTTTACTCTTTGGGAGGCGATCGAAAAGGCACAATTAGTGGAGGATTCTTGTGGCCTAGACAAGGTGGAAAGAGGTGGAGTAGCCGAGAAAAGGAGATGGGAGGGAAGTTACGTACCCTCCAAGAAGCCGAGGCAATTCAACAACAACCAGCGGGGGATCAGTCCTAGACACGAGGCCCCATGGTGTTCCAAATGCCGAAGCAAATACGTCGGCCCATGCAACTTGGGGTCCAGAAACTGTTTCAATTATAGCAAGGTCGGCCACGGTTTCAAGGATTGCCCAGTTAGAGGGCATATATGTTTTGAGTGCAGGGAGCCGGGATATGTCAAGAGTGAGTGTCCAACGGTGAAGACGGGAAGTACCGGGGGAAAGAAGATGGATCCTCCAAGGGCGACGGGAAGAGCCTTTCAGATGACCACCGATGAGGCGAAGGCTTCGACTGATGTAGTGTCGGGTACGTTTCTTCTAAAGTCCGTACCTACACGTATATTGTTTGATTCCGGTGCAAGTTTTTCGTTTGTGTCGAGTTCTTTCTGTCAAAAGTTATCCGTACCCACTAGTAGCCTCGAGGATGCCTTAATGGTAGAGCTAGCCGATGGTGATCAAGTAGTGGTGCGGGATATTCTTAGAGGTTGCAAATTGGAAATCTAAGGAAAGGAATTTCCGGTTGATTTAATGCCAATGGTTATTGGAGGATTTGATGTTGTCCTAGGAATGGATTGGTTAGCGAATAACCATGTCGAGATTCTTTGTGCAAAGAAGTTGATTCAAATTCTGATTTCGGATAGCGAGATGGTGACCATGTACGGCAAAAGATGAAAGGGCGAAGTAGCAATTATCAGTAAGGTGATGGCACGTAAGTGTTTGTTGAAAGGATGCTCATCCTTTTTGGCATACGTTATAGATGCCGAGCTCGAGAAGAAAAGGCTTGAAGATGTGAAGGTGGTAAATGAATTCCCTGATATGTTCCTGGACGACTTGTCTGGGTTACCACCCGATCGCCAAGTAGAGTTCAAAATAGACTTAGCACCCAGAGCGACTCTGATATCTAGAGCTCCTTATCGTTTGGCTCCGTCGAAAATGAAGGAGATGATGGGACAACTACAAGACCTTCTTGTAAAGGGATTCGTGATACCGAGCTCATCGCCTTGGGGAGCGCCGGTCTTATTCATGAAGAAGAAAGATGGCACAATGAGGATGTGCATAGACTATAGGGAGTTGAACAAGGTGATCGTGAAGAATAAGTATCCACTCCCTAGGATCGACGACTTGTTTAACCAACTCCAAGGAGCGCGATGCTTCTCGAAGATCGATCTACGTTCGGTCTACCACCAAGTGAAAATCAAGGAAGACGACATCCTAAAGACGGATTTTAGGATGCACTACGGACACTACGAGTTCTTGGTGATGCCTTTCGGCTTAACGAACGCCTCGGCGGTGTACATGGACTTAATAAATCGCGTATGCCGACCATTTCTTGATAAGTCGGGTATCGTATTCATTGATGATATTATGATATATTCCAAGGACTATTCTGAGCATGCGCAACACCTTTGTGAGGATTTAGAAGTTATGAGGAAGGAGAAGCTATATGCCGAATTTTCCAAATGCGAATTTTGGTTGAAAGAGTTGCAATTCTTGGGGCACGTAGTCACGAGTATTGTTCCCAGATTATGTGCAATCAAGATGGACAATAAGAATTACAATTCAAATATGTTGTATATTGATTAATGAATCAAACAGTACACGATGCTCTCAATGAAAAAGATTCTCTCTCTAAGAATATTCTCTCTCTGTGTCATATGAGTCTACAAACGAAAAACACTATTTATATCTACAAGTTACAAAGACAAAATTAAACTAACTAAACTAGTTGACTTGCACTTTTGACTTTGATTATTCTCTTTAAAGACCTTGACTTTGACTTTGCAATGAGGTTTTAACTTGAGTATTGACTTTCCAGTCTTCATGATCTTGGATCCAACATAAATGTGCACTAACAATATCCCCCTTTGGATTCAAGATCATCTTCAAAACAAATTATCTGATTATCTTCCCCTTTGTGAAACTGTTAGTGCATATATCTGTTGGATACAAGATCATGAAGACTGAAGGTCAAAGTCAAGCAAGTCAAAGCCAAAGTCAACTCTCAAAGCAAAGTCAAAGTCCCTTTGTAATAAAATCAAAGTCAAAGTCAATTGTATTGCGTTTGTAATTGTGTTTGTACGCGCGTGTCTTTGTTTTAATTGACATGTGACTAGAAGTTAATTGCATTGGATGACCATCTTTCTTATCCCATCGGGGGTTGTCCATGATTTGGAGGCTATTTTTCGAAATTTCTTGTGGAATCAAGGGGATAATTATAGAGGTAAATGTCAGGTCTCGTGGGAGGATGTGTGTAAACCTCTATCGAGTGGGGGCCTTGGGATTAAAAGATTGGCTACTTGGAATAGAGCCATAGTGATAAAGCATGTTTGGGATATTCTAACTCGTCGATCCTCGTTGTGGGTTCGATGGATTTACCATTTTTGTTTGGGAACGGTTCACTTTTGGACGGCAAGAAAAAATACAAGGTGGTCGTGGGTTCTTTCTAAATTGCTGGACCTAAGACCACACATACAACAATTCTTTGTTACTCAAGTGGGGGATGGTTCAAGTTCTAATGCTTGGGAGGACACGTGGCTTTCATGTGGTCACCTCTCGGCGTTTATTTCGTATAGATTTATTCATGCTCATGGTTTTATGGTGACTTCTACGATTCGGGAAGTAATTTTGGAGATGGAAGGCACTTGGAAGGATGATAAGATAACTTTGAAACTATGTAAAAGATGATGTAGAACATAAAATAAAATGAAGAACTTGAAGAACATAAACATTAATTGCTAAGATTCAAAGAGAAAGTAGGACTGTTTTAAGATCAGTTCCTATGTTATCTAATGATCAGTAGATGGAGTAGAAGATGTAGAAGATGTCTCCTTAAATGCAACTAAGCCATCCTTTTATAGACAAAGGGAGTGGCAAACTTGTATCTTAAGGGGAATCTTAGTGTACTAAGCCTAGTCTAAACCCAACCAAGGCTACAAAAGCTTGTCCCAACTTAACTAACTATTACATATCAGATTAAATTAATGTTCAAAGGTTACAAAAGATCCATTCAATGCCAAAAATTCGGATTAGCCTCCATCTTCTTCACTTCTTCACTTCAAAACCACCAGTTCCCTGTTGTGCCAATTTTGCAGCATGCCCTGTTTCCAAATAGGATTTCAAAAGATAACCAAATTACCCTTCTTTCTTTATAAGACAAGTAAACCACACAAATTCAACTCTAAAACCAAATAAATGGAAAACAAGGTAGAAAATGACTCAAAGTGAGATTTGGAAGTGAAAAATCCTATCTAAAGACTAAAAGAGAAGTGCTTAAGTACTAAAATTTGAGTACTTGTCACTTCACCTTGAGGTTCATCACTTATCAACTATTGAGGTTGAGGTTCAGATTGAATATCATTAACTGAGAGATCTTCAGAGATGTTAGGGGTTTCAGAGGTCGGAATATCAGATGGTGGTAATGTGTTTAGAGGAACAACTGATACCCATGAAGTGGATTATGTGTTAGGTGGTATGATGTCTGGATCATCATCAACATTTGAGGGGTTTGCATAATGATGTGAGTTGAAAAGAGGTTCAGTTTCTCCATAATGAGAAAACATCCAGGCATTTAGTTCTTTATTATCAGCGATAGGTTTATAGTTTGCTTATCTAGATTCATCAATGGTGACGTAGATTGTTTCTTCTACAGTTTATCTTCTCTTGTTGAAGACCCTGTAGGCTTTGGAGATTGAGGAGTATCCAAGAAAAATTCCTTCATCAGCCCTTTGGATCAAACTTTCCAAGGGTATCTCTATTGTTTAGAAAAAAACACTGACAACCAAAGATATGAAGAAAGCTAATGGAGGGCTTTCTCCCATGTACCAATATTTGAATTTTTTAAAATTTTATGCATTTTTTTGTTGGGTACGTATACACCAGCCCCTATGGGACTTTTTGGTGTGCTTATGACACTTTTCATAGCTATTCTTGTGCCATTTTAGACACCCCCACCCCAAACTAAGAATTCTGCAATGTCCTCATTGTAGGAGGAAAAGGCGTTTTTGTCATTGATTTTGGGTGGCTAAGGTGCAAGAAAAGAACATAGGTCAAGTATACATGTGTGAAAAATGCATAATATGGACCAAACTGTGTCCCAAGCAACTATTAGGCTATTTCAAGCATGTGTTTTCCTAAAAATGAGATTTGGACTCATGAAATTATTTGGGATATACAACTAAGTTCACAACCACAAAACATGATCCCAATGCTAAGAAAATAAACCTATAAACTGTAAAAGAATAATCCCATACTCAAGAAATAAAAACAAACATAAATGGAGCAGAAAGGGTGTGATTTAAACCTGCCCTACTCAGGTTGAGTAGGCTATGTGTGGCCAAAAGAGGCTACAATGGGTGGTGCTGTGAGGCTTGATGCTGCAGCACCAGTGTGGACATTCCCTTCTGCAGTCAACTTTGCTCTAATGCCTTCAATCTCAGCCTTCTGCTTCTTCACCAACTCCTTCAGCTTGTTTACTTAAGAACTCTCCTCTTCTTGATCCCTTCTCTCTCTTCCATCTACCATAGACTGCATCTCCACCCATAGATCTTCCAATTTGCCCATGAATTCACTCCTTTGTTGCAAGATGGTATCCATGAGATTGTTGTTTTGTGTCAAGACTTCTTGCATTATTCCCATCATATCATTAGCTGATAATCCCTGTTCTAGTTTCTAATCACAATCAATTAATCAACAAACAAGATTTAATCCAATTACCTGTTTGATTCAATTCTAATTTCAACAAATACAACTTTCTCTCTCTAGAACTCTCTCTCTCTCTCTCTCTTTCTACAAAACTCTCAAGTTCTCACAATTCTAGACTTCTCAAGTTACAACTCTAGACTACTACTAAAAACAGAAAATACAAGGTATTTATACCTACAAGAATTACAAAGAAACAAAATACAAATACAAGAAAACTTTGACTTTTTATTACAACAAGAGTTTGACTTTTAATGAGAGTTGACTTTCTCAACTTTGACTTCTTGTACTTTGACCTTCAGTCTTCTTGATCTTGTATCCAACTTATTTATGCTCTAACAATCTCCCCCTTTGGATTCAAGATCACCGTTGAACGGTCTTGCAATACAGTCTTCTCTTTTAAGCTCTGTCAGATGCAGTCTCTCCCTTTAACATTGTAATCTTTCCAAGTCTGTCTTTGAAAAATATAACAATCTCCCCAAACTTTCACAAATCTCTTTCAGACTTCAGAAAGAAATTATCTTCAGATTCAGCTCGGATTGCTTTAGCAAATAATCTTCAAAGAAAATTTCCTCAAAATTAGCACATCTTCAGAAATTCTTTGATCTTCTTCAAATATTTACTTTGAATTTTTCTGACTTAGACATTTATGTAAATCATCTCCCAAAACTTTAACATTTCTTGATACCATCTCCCCTTTTTTGATGATTTGATCATCGATATCATCAAAACTTTCAGCAAGAAATGTGTTTGACCATTCTGATCTGTCCAAGAGCCTCTGATTCATTGATCCGTAACCATGTATTCATCCAGATCTTTTCAAATCCAGATAAATTAAGAAATGTAACACCTGAATCAACAAATGAATCAGTTAAAATGCCTCTCAGTAACATGAAGTCACTGTGTGTAACGAATACACATTGGAAAGGAGCTTTTTGATGTTCACTCCCCTAGGGCTTCCATTCAATCATCGAAACACCACAAAGGCAATTTCTATTAACGTTATGACAAAGAAACGAATTCCTTGTGTGTTCGTGCTTGTGATAGAAAGAATTAAGCACTTGATGATTGATTTAAGGCTCAATAATTGCGTAAACCACTGAGACAACAGTAGATAAACACAGACTCAATGTGCATGATTGAAGTGCGAAGGTGGGGCAGACTTCCTTCTTTTTCAATATCTAGATTTTCCAAATGAAAATCAGATAGATTATATGTTTTGTCCCCTTTGAAATATGAAACACTTTCTTTTTGAGAAGAAAATGAGTGGCTAGTGGGGTAGTATCAAGAGTTGGCATGGGCTAGTTGCCTGTTTCAATAATGTTCACCAAGAATTGTGAAACATTAGTAATGTGGCTACCCGACTCAGAAAGTAGTTGGTGCAGAGTTTGATATTCTTTTACTCTGATTTCACACCCTCTTTCTTTTAATCATTAAGCTCACATCTAACCAATCTCTCATTTCTATTTTACCTCATCACTCATCCCACACTCATTTCTTTTCGACTCCTCACACTCAATCACTAAAGGTTTAACTTATTGGGTAGGAAACACTGGTAATCGTGAATCCATAGAAGTTCATTTAAGTCCTAGCACAAAGAACCCATGTAATCCTATGAAAGCATAATGTTGCTCAATATGGTTTAACTTGAAACAGTTAAAACTCATATACAAATGTCAGATAAAGTGTATGCTCAGATGATAGAATCATGAAGATATGAGCATTTTTAGACAGTAAAGTATTTTCAAACAAGTATATTGAATGAATAGATATGAATGCAAAAGACTTGTTTGAAAATCTGACATTGTATGAAAATGATCAGAAATGAAATGATATAACAATCAAAGCCTATGGTCAAGAATAACAGATATTGTCTATACGAACCAAAATATAGACATTCTTGAAATGACGTTTCGAAATGAATTAACGCTCAAAAATTCTTTGAAGTACAAGCGGGGTGTCTTACCATCGAAAAATATGTTTCAAATTTGAGACATGGTAAGAACATATTTGAACAAAAAGTCAAACCGGTGTGTGTGAATACTTGAAAGTATATAGAAAAGACAATACGCAAGTATATATCTTTGGAAACACACGGTTTGTAATCATGTAAGCACAAGATAAAAAATGAAAACATTTAAAATCACACTTCCAATTCATGAAATCTGTTTAAGAATTGGGAAGTGGTTTGAACATTTAAGAAAATGTTTTCTTATGACTGAAAGTTGTCCTTCTTTCAACCATATATGAGATTAAGATAAGAAATTAACCTTATATGTTTCGTCTTAAATCTCATGAAGTCACGCTGTAAGTCATAAAGATATGATCTTGTAAGCATCTCTCATCCTGCACAAGTCTCAAAGTCATGTCAAAGCAACTTTATTCACAAAAATTTATTGAAAAGAAAATCACATAAAGCAGTAAAACAATTAAAGTACGAGTTCTGATAAGAAGTAATCAGAAATCATATTCTTTTACTCCCCCTGAAAATATGCATCTGAAATTTGTCAGTAAAAGGCACATGATAGAGATCTACAATTCTATTTTGAAATGTAGTTCATCATATCTATCAGATGCAAAATATTTCAGAAAAACTTATGTACTCCCCCTTGAAGGTTGATTTCCTCATTTGAGTATCTGAGTTAATGTTGATGATCTTGAAGAGATGGACATCAAGTGGCAAATGGCAATGCTCACCATGAGAATCAAAAGATTCATTAAAAGGACAGGAAGAAACAATTTTGCCATGAAAAGAGAAGATGGTGCTGTATTTGACAAATCCAAAGTGGAATGCTACAAGTGTCATAAATTAGGGCACTTTGCAAGAAAATGCAGAGGGGGAATCTCTCAACAACACGTAAGCAACAATCAACAATCAAAGTCCACCAACAACTGGAACCCATCTCAAGCTCTTGTCTCACAAGATGGAATGTGATTTGATTGGAGTGATCAAGCAGAAGAAGCAATCCAGAATCAAGCATTGATGGCTGAGGTTTCAGAGTCTTCAAGCACTGCAATCCCCACAGAGGTAAAATCTAAATTATGCTCTAAAGCCTATCTTGAAACTGTTAAGAAGTACAGGGATCACAATCAGAGTATGTGTGATGATCTTAAAAGACTGGAGAAACATAGGAGAGAATCTAATTTGATCATTGTGAATTTTGAAGAACAAATTAAGGCATATCAAGCCAATGAACTTCAACCTTCATATGATCAAAACTATTGGAAGTGGGAGAAGAAGCAGTTAGAAATTAAGCTAGAGAAGGCTAGTGAAGAATGTGAGAAAGTCAGAAGTGAATTTGAGAAAGTCAAATTAGACATTGAGAAATTTTCCAATGCCTCTAAAGCAATGGACACTTTACTCAAATCTCAAGTTCATGACAAACTGAAGAGAGGTATAGGATATAATAACACCCCTCGACCTTACAACAACAACTATATTCCACCCACTTCAGACCTCTTAGAAAGGCACGATAAGAATGACTTACCTGAAGAAGCCACAAAAGTAGATCCTTTAGACACTGTAGTGGTTGAGGCAGAATCTGAAGAAGAGAACAAGGGATACCAGAAAGAAATTCTCTTATAAAACCATATTCTCACAAATGAAAGGGGAGGTAAATCATTTGTCAAAAGTGAGAAAGTGGAGAAGTCTAAGATTAGGGAAGAGACTGTTAAGAGTGATAAAGATGAGACTTCTAGGAAAGGGAAGGAAAAGGTACAAGGAGATCACTATATGCAAACTACTGTCGTAAATCCCTATACTTGTCAACAGAAAAAGCCCCATCAACATGATAAAATAAGGGGAAATCAGAGAAACAGAAATAACCAGTGGGCTCAAAAACAGGGAATTGATCTAAGCAAAGTCAATAGCCAAAGCCTTGTTTTATTTGTGGCAAGTTGAATCATCTAGCCAAACACTGTTATTTCAATCCTATTAACCAAATATTTACTTTTCAAAGACAACATCAAAATTTTGTTGGTTATAGGAAGCAATCAAGAAGATCAAGGAACCACATGGCTGAGAATGTGAGAACAGCACCAGTGAAAACTGGTACTGCAAAATCTCATATTCAGAATAAGTTTGTTAAAGCAAAAGAAAATACTCCAATCAAATCAAGGAGTAACACAAAGAATAAGAAAGCAAACAAATGTGTCTTAATTTGGGTCCCAAAAGAAACTAAACATGTTAGTACTGCTACCTCAAATAGTACCGCTAACAGAAATAGTGTTGCTGAAAGCAATACTACTGCTGACCAAATTAGTACTGTTAATAAAGTTAGTACTGCTACCAGAGTTAGTACTGCTGACCAAATTATTACTGCTAATGAGGTTAGTACTGCTAACAAAGTTAGTGCTGCTAACCAAGTTAATACTGCTAACAAGGATAGTACTGCTACCAGTGTTAATACTGCCAAGCCTATAATTAAGACAAAGTATTCCAGCCATGAGATTCCTGATTCTGATCATCCCATCAACACTAAGCTTAATGAATATGAGTATGTTGATGAGAAAGGACAACCCAATACCACTTTGGCTTGGGTTCCCTCAAGAAACTAACCGCTTTATCTTATGTGCAGGGTAACCAACATCTCAAGGGGAAGAGAATTTGGCATATAAATAGTGGTTGCTCTAGGCACATGAAAGGTAACATGTCCTGCCTTCAAAATTTCAAAAGGTTTGATGGAGGACGTGTTGCATTTGGTGACAATCCAGCAGGAGGTAAGATAAGTGGCAAAGGTATGGTTTCAAAAGGTAAGATGACTTTTGAAGATGTGTACTATGTTGAGCAATCGAGATACAACCAGTTAAGTGTATCACAGGTCTGTGACAAGAAACATAGTATATTATTTAATGATACTGAATGTATTATCCTTGCTCCAGGATTCAAGGTAGTTGATGAAAATATGATACTACTTAGAACTCCTAGAAAGGACAATGTTTATTGTTTGGACCTAGAGAGTGTTTCATCTGATTCATCACTAAACTGTCTGTTTTCAAAATCTTCTTTAGATGAATCATCTCTTTGGCATAGAAGGATGTGTCACATGAATTTTAAAACTATGATCAATCTTGTGAAAAACAACCTTGTAAGAGGTTTGCCTTAAAAAGTATTTTCATGTGATGATCATTGTGTTGCATGTCTTAAAGGCAAGCAACACAAAACTTCTCATAAGTCCAAAGAAATAAACTCAATCTCTTCACCTCTTCAGTTATTGCATATGGATCTCTTTGGTCCTACAAATGTGATGAGTATTGGTAAGAAATCCTACTGCTTAGTCATTGTTGATGACTTCTCTAGATTCACTTGGGTATATTTTCTAAGGACTAAGGATGATACAAGTGGACTGATCAAATCATTTGTTCTTAGGGTTGAAAACCAAACAAATCTAAGAGTTAAAGTCATCCGATCTGATAATGGAACTGAATTTAAAAACAGTGACATAAACAACTTTTGTGAGACTAAAGGTATTGAGAGACAATTCAGTGCTCCTAGAACTCCTCAACAGAATGGTGTTGCTGAGAGGAGAAATAGGACATTGATTGAGGCTGCTAGATCTCTGTTGGCAGATTCAAAATTACCTATTACTTTCTGGGCGGAGGCAGTTAATACTTCTTGTTATGTCCAAAACAGAATTCTAGTAGTCAAATCCCAAGGAAAAACACCTTATGAACTTTTCAAAAAGAAGAAACCATTTATTGGATTTTTCAAACCTTTTGGGTGTCCTTGTACAATCCTTAATACCAAATCTCATTTAGGCAAGTTTGAAAGCAAAGCTGAGGATGGATTCCTTGTTGGATACTCCTCTTAGAGTAAGGCATATAGAGTTTTCAATAGTTCTTCAAGGATTATAGAGGAAAGTGACAATGTCAAATGCAATGAGAACACACCAAATCCAACTGGTGCAGGTCCTGATTGGCTGTTTGACATTGATTCACTAACTAACTCTTTGGGTTTTAGTGATGTACAAATTGCAGGAACAAGTTCAGAAGAGAAACAAGCACATAAACCAGAGTTTGTGCTGTTTCCTATACCTACAGTTCATCCTGTTGAATTTTGTCAACAAGAACAGAAGAATGATTCAGAAAAAGAGGAGTCTGAACCAGAACAGAATGAAGATGACAAAGGTGATGAAGAGAATAAGGGTGATAAAGAGGATGCTCATCCTTCAGGAAACACAGGTCCTGAGATGCCCACACTTTCAGAAGATGATACTGATGAAGAAAATTCTTCAGTATTTGGTGGAAGCAATCCTGATAAGAATGACTCTAATCTGGATGCAAATATCAATGAGGAGGTTGCACATCAAACAAGAACTCAGAAGAATCATCCTCCTCAGTTGGTGATTGGTGACATAAATTCTCCTAGGATCACAAGGCATCAAAGTAAGTTAAGAGGATTGAAAGACTTGCAGTCAGGGTTGTTATCTTGTTTTCTATCTCAGATTGAACCCGAGAAGGCATATGATGCAATGAAAGAACCAAGCTGGATAGAAGCAATGCAAGAGGAGCTGCTGCAGTTTAAGCTGCAAGATGTGTGGGATCTAGTTGACCTTCCACCAGGACAAAGGGCAATTGGTACTAAATAGGTTTTCAGGAACAAGAAAGATGAGAGAGGAATTGTAATAAAGAATAAAGCCAGGCTTGTGGCACAAGGGTATACACAAGAAGAGGGAATATATTATGAAGAAGTGTTTGCACCAGTATCCAGAATTGAGGCAATTAGGCTGTTTCTAGCTTATGCTTCTTTCATGCAGTTCAGAGTATTTCAGATGGATGTTAAGAGTGCATTTCTATATGGGATAATTGATGAAGAAGTGTATGTTTGTCAGCCTCCAGGGTTTGAGAATCCTACCTTTCCTGACAAAGTATACAAACTAAAGAAGGCACTCTATGGGCTACATCAAGCACCAAGAGCATGGTATGACACTCTGTCTACCTATCTCTTGGAAAATGGTTTTGAAAGGGGAATCATTGACAAGACTCTGTTCATTAAAAGGAAGAAGGACATCCTACTTGTTCAAATCTATGTGGATGATATCATCTTTGGATCCACAAAAGATTATATGTGCAAGGAGTTTGAGGAGCTGATGCATAAAAGATTCCAGATGAGTTCTATGGGTGAACTTACATTCTTCCTTGGGCTACAGGTTAAACATAAGAAAGATGGTATCTTCATCAGCCAATCCAAGTATGTGCATGATATACTTACAAAGTTTGGATTTTCAGATTCAAAGCCTGCAAGCACACCTATGGAAACACACAAACAGATCACTGCAAATCTTGAGGGGGAGGATGTAGATGTTCATCATTATAGATCTATGATAGGCTCCCTCATGTATCTAACAACTTCAAGGCCAAATATTATGCTTGCTGTCTGTGTGTGTGCCAGATTTCAAGTAAGACCTAAGCAACCTCATTTTCAAGCAGTCAAGAGGATCTTCAGATATCTCAAAGGACAACCTAGGTTGGGTCTTTGGTATCCTCATGACTCACCATTTGATCTACTTGCATATTCTGATAGTGATTTAGGTGGTGCAAACTTGGATAGAAAGTCTACATCAGGAGGATGTCAGTTTTTGGGTGCAAGACTAGTTTCATGGCAGTGTAAAAAGCAAACCACAGTGTCCACCTCTACAACAGAAGCAGAGTATATAGCTGCTGCAAGCTGCTGCTCTCAAGTGCTATGGATTCAGAATCAGATGTTGGACTATGGTGTTACTTTTCTTCATACTCCAATCTTCATTGACAACAACAGTGCTATAAGCATTGTTAATAATCGAGTCAAGCACTCTAAAACCAAGCATATAGAAATCAGGTACCATTTCATTAGAGATTGCAATGAAAAGAAGTTAATTCAGGTTTTGAAGGTACACACAAGTAACCAATTTGCTGATCTATTCACCAAAGCTTTTGATGTGGGTAGATTCACATTCTTGGTCACAAGTGTAGGCATAATAAACACTGAATAATCCTCTTTTGATTTTCTTTATGTACCATTTCTGTATAGATTCCTTCATGCTTACTTTCTCATAATGTATTGTGCATGGTGTTGCTAACTATGTGTGTTTAAGTGTTTCATATTACCTTGCTGATTAGAAACTTGGTACTTCTAGTTAAGTTAATACTGCTCTCACTATTAATCCTGCTGCCAATTCAAATATGATTAAGTATGGTTACTACTGCTAGGTGGTTTATACTGCTAGTGCAAAGTTACTAATGCTTACCATCTTTCTATTGCCAGACAGTGTTACTACTGCTGGTATGTGTTAATACTGCTAGTCTGTGTTAATGCTACTGGTATGTGTTACTACTGCTAGTCTGTGTTAATACTGCTAGTTTGGGTTAATGATGCTGGTATGTATTACTACTGCTTATATGGGTTAGTACTGCGGGCTTGTTAATGCTGCTAGAGTACTTAGTACTGCTTCTAACTGAAACCCTCCACCTATAAATACCCTCTCTGACCGCCAAAATCCAAACGGCTCTTTGAATTTCCTACGAGTGTTATTTCTCTCTCTCTCTCTCACAAATTCTTGTTTCCAGTGCATAAACCCTAAAGTTGTTTCGAACCCAAAAACGTTCGATGGCAGGACTGGAATTTGTGGACGATCACAATGAACTTGCAATGCTGCAAAAACCCAAACAAGCTGAGGGTTTTGAAGAAATTGTGGATTTCCTGAAAGCATCCCACATTGCCTATGCACTCACAGTCAATCCCACCATCTATGTGGAGCACATGCGACAATTCTGGGCCAATGCCTCCATTCAGACTGTCAATGGCAATCAGGTCATCCAATCTAGGGTCTGTGATAAATCCATCACAATCACAGAACGTTGTACTCGCACTCATCTACGTCTAGATGATGCATCAAGTATATCTTCAATTCTCTTCCTAAGGATGATCTCTTCCAAGAAATTGGTAGAATGGGGGTATGAAGGTCCCACTGAGGTTTACAAGTTCTTCAAGAGCAAATTTTCACCTCAGTGGAGATTCTTTGTTCATACCCTTCAGCATTGTATTTCTCGCAAAACAACTGGATGGAGTGAGTTCAACAGTACCATAGCTTATGCTCTGGTCTGCTTAGCAACCTCCAGAAAGTTTAATTTTTCACAAATGATTTTAAATGATTTACTGTCAAACCTAGATACCAAAACCAAAACAAAGAGATTTTACATGTATCTAAGGTTTGTACAAAAAGTACTACACAATGAATTGACGGATTTACCCTCTTTTCAAGAGGTGTATGTACCTAAACCTCCCAAAGGGAAGGTGTTCTCAAACATGAAAAGGCCTAGTAAGGACTTTTCTGGACAAGACACTCCATTGTTCTCTACAATGATGGGTGTGTCTTATTCCCATGGTGAGGCATCAGGGTCAAAGCCCACATCTGACCAACCCACTGATGACCTACCCACACCACTCATTTCAATTAATCCTCCTCATATCCCTATTGTAAAGCCAATTTTCCCCATCACCAAAACATATATAAGGAAAAAGGTATAGAAGGTTCCTTCCCTTCCTATATCTTCACCCCAACAGCCTGCAAGCCCTCTAATGGATCATTCTCCATTAAAGAATACCCAAAGGGAAACTACAGGGGTGTCTCCCAACCACAAGAAGGTGCTATCTAAGAAGAAGGAAGAGCATGTGGGCAGTAAGGCTCACACTACTGATTTTGCACAAGGTGTGGATCAGGACAGTGTGAACATCTCTAAGACCTTCCCCACGAAAACTTTGGATGAGCAATCATCTAAGGGTCCCAGGTGCCAAGAAACCACAAGGGTAGAAGGTGCTTCTGCTAGGCAGAAGGCCTCTACTAAAAGCTTCAAGGATCCTTCAAGGGTGGTAAACACACCTAAAGGAGGTGAGGACAGATATAACTATGAAGAATTGATGGATACTCTTGGTACAATAAGTCTGGAAATTCACAATCAAGATTTAGAGATAAAAGAGATGAAAAAGGTGATAACTTCTCAACAAGTGCAGATTACCAAACTCAAAAAGATGGTACTCACTTTGGTGCATAAAAAAAAGAAAAAACAATATGTCTTAAAAAGAAGGGGAAGTGTTCATGACGCTTCCAAAAAGGGGGAGACTCAAGCAACTGAAGTTGAGGAGGAGAAGCCAGTTGGTATGGAATTCCAGTTTGAGGGGGAGGTTAGTGGTGAAGCTGGAAAGAAGGTTGCAGAAGAAACTGAGAAAGAAGTAGAAACAAAACAAGCAGCAGAAACTTTTGTGAAAGCAGCAGAAATTGGTAAAGCAGCAGTAACTGAGTCAGCAGCAGAAACTGTAGAACCAGTAGTAGAAACGGCAAAAGTAACAGAAACTGAACTGACTATAGAAGAAATAGAGATTGCTGAAACTCTGGTTAAGGCAAAGAATGACACTCCCAAAGCTACTCAAAAGGCCAAGGGAGTGGTAATCAAAGAAGGTGGCTCAAAGAAGAAAAGAAAAGAAGTCAGTGAGGTAGAGGCCAAAAGGAAAGGGAAAGAAAAAGTGGTTGAACCTGTGAAACCATCAAAGAAATCCTCACAAATAGAACTGGATGAAGAGTTAGCTAAGAAGTTGCAAGAAGAGCATGAAAAGGAAGAAGAGACCCAAACTGCCAAAGATAGAAAGATTGCATTAGATTTGGCTACAAAGCTCAATGAAGAATATTAGAAAAGTTTAAAGCTTGCTGCTAAGAAAGTTACCATGAAAGCATCTAGGCAAAGGCAGCCATCAAAGACAAGACAAAGACAACCTTCTAAGACCTTTCTGGCTGCACAGGAAAGGAGAAAGATGATAAACTTCCTGAAAGGGTCTATTGAAGTCCCTGAAGGAATGTTTACAAATATGTCCTTCAGCAGAATAGAAGAATTGTACAAGAAGGAGATGGCCAAGCTTCAAGGAGATTTCAGTCAGAGGGTTGAGGTTGAAAGGAAGATGAAAGAAAGACATGATCTAAATATTCAACAGCCTTTCCCTGACAGTGACGAAGGCACTCCTACCAAAGAAAAGGTTGAAGTCAAGAAGGAAGAGTCTTTAGCACAGAAAATTGGAGCTGTAAAAAGAAAGAAGTCCATTGCTACCAAGAAAAAGGCAAAGAGGCCAAGAACTGAAGAAATTGAGAAAGAAAAGGAAAGGAAAGAAAGGAAGTTGAACCTACTGTTGC
The DNA here is from genome assembly GCA_023525745.1 of Arctium lappa. NCBI lineage: Eukaryota > Viridiplantae > Streptophyta > Magnoliopsida > Asterales > Asteraceae > Arctium > Arctium lappa. The sequence goes on from CM042064.1 coordinate 16,117,569, forward strand.
ACTTCCTGCAGAGCATGTTGAAACTGAGCATAGTCAAGAACAACTAAGTCAACAATTTGCAGAACAGCCAAGACAATCTGAGGTGCAGTTTGATTTATATATGACAGTAACAAATGATGAACCAGTGAAAGCTGACCCTATCTCAGTGAATGCTCCAGAAATCATTCATTGGCATACTTTAGTGGATAAAAGAACATAATACATCAGAATTAAGAGAATGGGTGATCAGTTTGAGGTTTATTCAACTTGGGGAAAGATAATCAGAAGTTGTTCCAGAAAAGATTTGGAAGAGATGTATAAGGTTGGTCTGAGATTGTATGATGATTTGCTGAAAGGAGCAGGAATGAGCATAATAAAGATGGTTATGGAGTTCTTGTGCTGTTGGGAACTAAAGAAAAGCTTAAGTATGGTTAATGCTGCTAGTTCAGAATTACTACTGCCAGAGGACTTCAAAAGTTAATACTGCTGAGTATTACTACTTCTAGTAGAATTAATACTGCTAGTCAAAGGTAGTACTGCTTGAACAAAGTTAGTACTGCTTAGCTAGTTAGTACTGCTAGAGGTTAGTGCTGCTTAGTAGTTAATGCTGCCAGGACTAAGTTAATGCTGCTTCTGAGATAATGTGAAGATAATGCTGAAGAGATCGTGTTTAAAGATAAACATGGAAAGCTGAAGATATTCATGGAAGATATTCTGAAGATATTTATTGTAATTATATTTTGTTCAGTATATGTATAGAATTGATAGAATAGTTTATTATGATTAGAAAATTAATTCTAAGTTTTTGTTTTAGAGAGAATCAACCTCAAGGCATAGTTCCTAATTCTAGAGAAGTAGAATTCGTCTTGAAAGAGTCTGTTCTTCAAGATTGAGGTTGAGTGTGTAATCTTGTGATTTTAATCATTCAATACAAGTTTACAAGTTGTTAATCATATACACTGTTTGTTTACTGTTACATTGAATATCAAAGTGTTATTCCGCAACTTCTTTGATATTGTTTCTGAGTATTCATAATTCTTGTTGAGAATTCGATCCTGACAAGTGGTATCAGAGCAGTTCTCTCAGAAACATCTAGTCATTCATCATGGAAAATTTTGCAGAATCAAACAGCACTCTGGTCTCTAAGGTTCCAATGCTCAAACCCAGTGAGTTTGACATGTGGAAGATCAGAATTAGGCAATACATTTTTCTCACTGACTACTCAATGTGGGATATCATTGAGAATGGTCCTTCTGAAGCAGGAAAGATTGGACCAGATGGGAAAAGACCTCCACCAAAGACAGATGGTGAGAGGAAGATCAGTCAGACAGAGATGAAGACCTTGAGCACTCTGCTCTTGGCCATCCCCAATGAATATCAGCATCAATTTTGCAACTGCACTGATGCTCAGATTCTCTGGAATGCTCTAGAGAAAAGATTTGCTGGAACTAAAAGCATCAAAAGAAATCAAAGAGATGTTCTAAAGCAGCAGTATGAGAACTTCACTTCTTCAAAGAATGAGTCTATGACTCAAACTTTTGATAGGTTCAACAAGCTCATTGGTGAACTGGCTACTGTAAGAGTGAAGATGGAGCAAGATGATATCAACAGAAAGTTCCTCAGATCTCTTGGGGATGAATGGACTATGTACACTATCTCATATAGACAGAGTGACAATCTGGAAGAGAAGGAACTTGATGATCTATATAATGATCTAAGAGTTTTTGAAACTGAGGTAGAAACCAAGAAGAAGCCCACTAGGTATATCCACAATGCTGCACTTCTATCAGCATCTACTGATACTACTGCCAACCCTGAAGCAGTTAGTGCTGCCAGTGGAGTGAATTCAGAAAAAGGCACTGAAACTATATTTGAAGCCTTTTTGTCCAGTCACAGCAACAATTCATTGATTAATGATGATCTGGATCAATTTCACCCTGATGCCATGTTATCTATGAGGGTGAAGAAGTTTATCAAAAGAACAGGGAGGAACAACTTCTCTCAAAGAAGAGAAGATGGAGCTGGTTTTGACAAGACAAAGGTGGAATGTTATAAGTGCCACATGAAGGGACACTTTGCTAGAGAGTGCAGAAGTGGTGTTCCAAACAACAACCACCAACAAGCTCAGAATGGAGGCTACAATCAAAACAAGAACCCTGCTCAAGCCCTTGTTTCTCAACAAGGAATGGGGTTTGACTGGAGTGATCAAGTTGAGGAAGCCATTCAGAATCAAGCTCTTATGGCAGAGGTGTCTGATCTCCCCTCTGAGGTAATTTCTAATCTTTGTACTCAATCTTGCATAGACACTGTCAAAAGGTACAGGGATCACAACCAAAGTATGTGTGATGACCTCAAAAGATTAGAAAAGGACAGAAGAGACTATGTGTTGATAGTAGAGAGATTTGAAGAACAAATCAAAGGCTTTCAAGCTAATGAACTTCAACACACTTATGACACAAACTATTGGAAGTGGGAAAAGAATGAGTTAGAGACCAAACTGTCTAAGTCCATTGAAGAGAATGATAGGTTGAAAGAGGAACTATCTAAGGTTAAGCTTGATATAGAAAAGTTTTCATATGCTTCAAAAGCAATGAATTCTCTTCTAAAGGCTCAGATTCATGATAAGATGAAGCCTGGTATTGGATACAACAATACACCCCCTCCTTACAACAACAACTATATCTCTCCTACTTCAGACTTGTTAGAGACCAAGGAGAAAAAGAACTTGTCTGAGGAAGCATTTAAGGTAGATCCTTTGGATGAGGTAGTTGTTAAGGATATGACTGAGAAAGAAGCCAGTAAGAATAAGTAAAATGTTGTGAGTAAAGAGATACCCTTAGAAAATAATATTATCACCAATGAGGGATGTAGAAAAATCTGGGTCAAGTCTAAGGAGATAAAGAAGACCAAAGGAGAGGACAACAAGGTCCATTACAAACAAACCACTGTTGTGAATCCTGGACCTTGTAAACAGTGTGCTTGCAATAAATCTAAGAGCCTAAATTCTGGTATAAAAAGAGGTAACCAAAGAAACTGGAATAATCAATGGGCTCAGAAACAAGGTGTTGATCTGAATAAAATAATCAGACTAAAACCCTGTTTCATATGTGGCAAGCTGAATCATTTGGCTAAGTACTGTTTCTTCAATCCTATTAACCAACAGATGAACTTTCAAAGATTTGTGCAAAAACCTGTTGGTTATAGGAAGGCTGGAAAGAAACATGTGGGGAAGAAATCTGTTGAAACCAAAGGTCCCATGAAGAAAAAGGTTTTAAAAGAAAATATCAAAATATGGGTGCCTAGAAGCACTAAAACTGTTAGTACTGCTGACAGAGATAGTGCTGCTAGAAGCATTACTGCTGCTACCAGTGTTAGTACTGCTGAAAATTTTTAAACTGCTAACACAGTTACTACTTCTAACAAGGTTAGTACTGCTAAGCATGCAAGTGCTGCTAATGCAGTTAGTACTTCAAAAACCAATACTGCTTCTAGCAAATGTGTTTCTAAACCCATCATTGTGACAAAGTACTCCAGAAATGAGGAGTCAAAGTTTAAAAATCTTGTCAAGCAAAAATGTAAGTATTTTGATGAGAAAGGGGTACCCAAGACCACTTTGGCTTGGGTTCCTAATTCATACTAACTAATTTATTATATGTGCAGGGCAACCAACAGCTCAAGTGAAAGAGCATATGGCATGTTGATAGTGGTTGCTCTAGGCACATGACAGACAACATGTCATGCCTTCAGGACTTCAAGCATATCAATGGAGGACATGTTGCGTTTGGAGATAATCTTACTGGTGGTAAAATAAGTGGAAAAGTGATGATTATGCAGGTCCAGGGAGTGTAGGATCAGGAACTACACAAGTTCAAGATAGTATATCTCAATCTGTGATCTTTCCCATACCAACAGTGGATTTATGTGAAAAGGAATCATCTACTGGACCAAATCAGAGTGAAGAAGAAAGTAGAGATGAGGAGAGTCAAGAAGATAAAGACCCAGAAGTAGCTGCTGAAAACACCTCAGTTGAATTGAATGACTCTAATCTAGAGGTGGGACTTAATGAAGAACCTAGTCATCACACCAGAATCAAAAGAATCATCCTCTACAGCTGGTAATAGGAGATATATCTTCTCCTATGATGACTAGAAATCAAAGCAGGCTGCAAGAAATGCAAGACCAACAGCATACAGTGCTCTCTTGCTTTTTATCCCAGCTTGAGCCTAAGAAAGCACATGATGCTATGAAAAAGTCTAGTTGGATAGAAGCCATGCAAGAAGAGCTACTGCAATTCAAGCTGCAAAATGTTTGGGATCTGGTAGACCTTCCTAAAGGCCAAAGAGCAATAGGAACAAAATGGGTCTTCAGGAATAAGAGAGATGAAAGAGGCATAGTAATAAGGAATAAAGCAAGGTTGGTGGCTCAAGGGTATACACAAGAAGAGGGAATAGATTATGAAGAAGTCTTTGCACCTATAGCCAGGATAGAAGCAATTAGATTATTCCTGGCTTATGCTTCTTATATGAAATTCAAAGTCTATGAAATGGATGTCAAAAGTGCATTTCTATATGGCTCAATTGAAGAAGAAGTATATGTTTGTCAACCACCAGGGTTTGAAAACCCAAGCTATCCAGACAGGGTATAAAAATTGAAGAAAGCACTTTATGGACTGCATCAAGCTCCAAGAGCATGGTATGACACTCTGTCATCCTATCTCTTGGAAAATGGCTTTGAGAGAGGAGTCATTGATAAGACTCTATTCATCAAGAGAAAGAAGAAGGATATCTTGCTGGTCCAAATCTATGTTGATGATATTATCTTTGGATCCACAAGAGACAACATGTGCAAGGAGTTTGAGGACTAATGCATCAAAGGTTCAAGATGAGTTCCATGGGAGAACTTAATTTCTTCCTTGAACTCCAAGTTCAACAGAAGTCAGATGGAATCTTTATCTGTCAGTCCAAGTATGTGCAGGACATTATAACCAAGTTTGGTTTCTCAGATTCAAAACCTGCCAGCACACCTATGGAGACACACAAGCAGATAACAGCAGATCTTGAGGGGGAGGATATGGATGTTCATCATTATAGGTCCATGATTGGCTCTCTCATGTATCTTACAGCCTCTAGGCCAGATATTATGTTTCCCGTATGTGTATGTGCAAGATTCCAAGTTAGGCCAAAGCTATCTCACTTTCAAGCTGTTAAGAGGATATTCAGATATCTCAAAGGGCAACCCAGATTAGGACTTTGGTATCCTCATGACTCATCATTTGACCTACTTGCATACTCAGACAGTGATCTAGGTGGAGCAAACTTGGACAGAAAATCTACTTCTGGAGGATGTCAGTTTTTGGGTGCAAGACTAGTGTCATGGCAGTGCAAGAAACAAACCACAGTGTCCACATCTACAACAGAGGCGGAGTACATAGAAGCTGCTAGTTGCTGTTCTCAAGTCTTATGGATTCAGAATCAAATGCTGGACTATGGGATAATCTTTCTACACACTCCAATTTTCATTGATAATAGCAGTGCTATTAGCATTGTGAATAATCCTGTCAAGCACTCAAAGACAAAGCACATTGAGATCAGGTATCACTTTATAAGAGACTGCAATGAAAAGAAACTTATTCAAGTTGTGAAAGTTCATACTGATAACCAGTTTGCTGATCTATTCACCAAAGCCTTTGATGTGGGTAGGTTCACTTTCTTGGTAACAAGTGTGGGAATGATCAACTCTGAATAAGTCCCTTCTCAAAAAGTGGTTAAATACGTGTATATTGTTTTTGTTTGGTATTACTAATCTTCTTTTTCAGGATATATATAGCAGTACTCAGTGTATCACAAGCTTAAAAGAGTAAGTATGGTTAATACTGCCAGTGCACAGTTAATACTGCTAGTGGTTAATACTGCTCTCAGTTAATACTGCTAGTGGTTAATATTGCTCTCAGTTAATACTGCTAGTGGTTAATACTGCTCTCAGTTAATACTGCTAGTTAGTTAATACTGCTAGTGGTTAATACTGCTCTCAGTTAATACTGCTAGTGGTTAATACTGCTCTCAGTTAATACTGCTAGTTAGTTAATACTGCTAGTGGTTAATACTGCTCGCCGTTAATACTGCTTGTTAGTTAATACTGCTAGTAGTTAATACTGCTCGCCGTTAATACTGCTTGTTAGTTAATACTGCTAGTAATTAATATTGCTCGCCGTTAATACTGCTCTAGGTTAATACTGCTTATGTCCCGAATACTATAAATATCCTTTGCCCGCCTAAAAAGTTCATAACGACTCTTTGCATAATGTTCACTTGCGCTCTAAACCCTTTCTCTCTCAAGTTCAAAGTTTTCAGGCAAGAACTTTCAAGATCAATGGCATCAATGGCATTCATAGACGAGCACAATGAAATCGCGATGCTACAGAAGCCCAAACAAGCCGCTGGTTTCCACCAGATTGTGGATTTCCTCAAGACAACCCATATTGCCCATGCTCTCACTGTATCGCCATCAATCTATATCGAGCATCAAAGGCAATTCTGGGCACATGCCACCATTGTTACTGAGAATGGTGTGCAAATGATCAAGACAAAGGTGTGTGGCAAGCTCTTGACAGTTACTGAAGAGGTAATTCGCATCAGTCTACGTCTAGACGATGCCTCTGGTATAACTTCTATCTCTAATGATGAACTGTTTTCTACTCTTACAAGAATGGGGTATGGAGGCCCATTGGGTGTGTTCAAGTTCTCAAAAGCCAAATTTTCACCCCAATGGCGTTTCTTTGTCCATACCCTTATGCACTGTATCTCTAAAAAGACTACTGGATGGAGTGAGTTCAGTAGCACCATTGCTTATGCTTTGGTGTGCTTGGCCACTGCCAGAAATTACAATTTTTCTAAAATGATTTTCAGTGATCTTGTCTCAAACTTGGGAAGCAAAAAGAGCTTTTATATGTACCCCAGGTTTGTCCAAGCAGTTATCACCCATGAATTGACGAATATGCCTCATTTTGATGGGATATATGTACCTAAACCCCCTAAAGGCAAGGTTTTCTCAAATATGAGAAGATCTGCTGGGGACTCGGAAGGAGTAGACACCCTATTGTTCTCTACAATGATGGTGGTGTCCCACACTGATGAAGGTATGGCAGCAGGGTCAAGACCCCCATTAGACCATCCCACTGCTAGCCAATCCCAACCTTCCCACTCTAAATCAATTCTCCAGTCTCTTCTTGATAAACCTATTTCTCCCATTACCCAAACTTACAAAAGGAAACAGGTAAAGAAGGCTCCTTCCCTTCTTGTACCTTCACCCACTCAGCCTTTAAGCCCTCTAAGCGAGAATTCTCCTTTAGAGAATATCTAGGGAAACCAAAGGGGTGTCTCCCAACCCCAAGGAGGTGCTCTCTGAGGAGGAGGAAGAGCATATGGGTGAGAAGGCTGCCACTACTTCTGCTAGCACAGAGAAGGACAGTGGTAACATAAATAAGACCTCCCCCATGGCAACTTTGAATGAGCAATCATTCAAAGATCCCAGGTGCCAAGAAACCACGGGGGTGGATAGTGCTTCTGCTAGGCAGAAGGCTTCCATTACAAAAAGATCCAATGATACTTCAAAAGAGGGTAACACTTCTGGAGAAGGTGAGGACAGATATAACTACTATGAATTGATGGAAACAATGGGCAACATCAACCAAGATGTTATTAAACAAGGGAAAGAAATAGAAGAAATGAAGCTGGTAATTTTGTCCCAACAAGTGCAAATTACCAAACTCAAGCAACTGGTGAAGAGGTTGGTACTTAAAAAGAAAAGGAAGCAATTTGTGCTGAAAAAGAGGGTCAGTGCTAAAGATGCTTCCAAAAAGGGGGAGAATTCAAGTTCAGAACAGATAAATCAACAGATTGAGGGGGAGTTTGTTGAAGAAAAGAAATCTGCAGAAACAACACCAGCAGCAGTTACAACCCCAGAAGCAGAAATGGTTACTACTGCTGAGCCAAAACAAGCAGCAGAAACTGTTAGTGCTGCTGAAACTTCACAAGCAGCAGTAACAGAGTTAACACCAACAGAGATTGAAGTAGCAGAAATGCTTGTCAAAGCAAAGGGAGTGGTCATAAATGAAGGGGGAGCAAAGAAAATAGAGAAGAAAGAAATGGTTGCAGATGCAAGGAAAAAGGGAAAAGCAAAGATGATAGAATCTGATCAACCATCCAAAAAGCAAAGGATGATTAAGTCAGATGAAGCATTAGCAAAGAAAGTGCTAGAAGAGTTAGATCAAGCAGAAAAGGAGCATGTTGAAAAAGACAGAGAAATGGCCAGAGCACTTGCAAATGAGTTAAATGAAGCATTCCAGAAAGGGTTGGAAACAGAGAAGGCAAAGCAAAGAGCAATGAGCTTGAGAAAGGCTATGATGGCCAGAACAAGTGCTAAGAAGAGAAGACCTTCACAAACTTACCTTGCAACTCAGGAAAGAAACAAGATGATAACTTTCTTGAGGAGTGCAATTGGTGTAAAGAAAGAAATGTTTGTGAAGATGACCTTTGATCAAATCAAGGACCTATATGAGAAAGAAATGGGAAAGCTGAAGAGCAATGAAAAGAATAGAGTGGAGTTTGAAAAGAAAGCCAAGGAGAGGCATGATGTGAATATTAATCAACCCTTCCCTGAAAGTGAAGAAGGAACTCCTATCAAAGAAAAGGCAGAGAAAAGGGAAGAAAAGAAGAAGGAAGCTACTATAGGGCAAGTTCAAAAGACTCTGAAGAGAACTAAGATGATGGCAAAAAGAAAGAAGAATGAAAAGAAGCTTAGAGTAGAAGAAAAAAAAAGGTTGCTGAAGAAGAAGAGGCAACTAAGAATGAAGTTGAATCTCAGGAAGTACCACAGAGTTCAGATGTAAACATGTACTTGGTGGTGATGGATAAAATTCCAAAGCCTATCTCAGCTGAACCTGTTGAATTCAAACCTCCTGAAGTTATCCACTGGGATATTATGATGGTGGATGGCAAAGAGTATATCAGATTGAAAAGAAAGGATGACAAGTATGAAGTCTACAGCACTTGGAACAAAATTGTTAGAGAGTGTTCAAGATCTGATTTGGAAGAAATGTTTGAAGTGGGTATGAAAGTACATGCAGATCAGTTGAAAGCCCCAGGGTTACCAATAGTGAAGTTGGTCATGGAATACTTGTGCATGTTGTTCAATCAAGAAGCAGTGAAGCATTTAATCAGAGATGTGTTCAAAACTGTTAGAGGATGGACTCTGTATGAAAGGAGTGGAGTTTATGAATTAGCCTTGGATACTTTTCATATGGAATATTACTTGGTGGATAGGATATACAACCACACAAATCTGAAGCTTCATGCCATGTTAAATAAGAACTTGGGTTGTGCATCAAATTCAGAAATGGCTAAGTACCTAATTCAGAGAACTATCAATCAGAGTATGGGACTGGATCCTAACATTGGAGTAGATCAATGAAGGTTTTGGAAGCATTTGAAGAACTTGACTTCTCTTTCTAAAAGTCAAGTTAGGGGGAGATTGTTGGGAACTAAAGAAAAGCTTAAGTATGGTTAATGCTGCTAGTTCAGAATTACTACTGCCAGAGGACTTCAAAAGTTAATACTGATGAGTATTACTACTTCTAGTAGAATTAATACTGCTAGTCAAAGGTAGTACTGCTTGAACAAAGTTAGTACTGCTTAACTAGTTAGTACTGCTAGAGGTTAGTGCTGCTTAGTAGTTAATGCTGCCAGGACTAAGTTAATGCTGCTTCTGAGATAATGTGAAGATAATGCTGAAGAGATCGTGTTTAAAGATAAACATGGAAAGCTGAAGATATTCATGGAAGATATTCTGAAGATATTTATTGTAATTATCTTTTGTTCAGTATATGTATAGAATTGATAGAATAGTTTATTATGATTAGAAAATTAATTCTAAGTTTTTGTTTTAGAGAGAATCAACCTCAAGGCATAGTTCCTAATTCTAGAGAAGTAGAATTCGTCTTGAAAGAGTCTGTTCTTCAAGATTGAGGTTGAGTGTGTAATCTTGTGATTTTAATCATTCAATACAAGTTTACAAGTTGTTAATCATATACACTGTTTGTTTACTGTTACATTGAATATCAAAGTGTAATTCCGCAACTTCTTTGATATTGTTTCTGAGTATTCATAATTCTTGTTGAGAATTCGATCCTGACATGTGCATGATGTTTGATCCAGATAGAGTGAAGTATCTTATCAAAGACTTGCATCATGAAAATGTATTTAAAAGAATTGATCATTGGATGCTTTTTGAAAGATGTGGAGTCTATTCCATAACCATTGACAAAAGCTTTCATGAGTATTACTTGGTGGATAAGGTGTATGACCACAGCAAAGCAAAGCTGCAAGGGATGTTAAGAGCAAAGTTGGTCTGCCCCAAAGGTTCAGAAATGGCTAGAATAGTGATCAGAAGAACTATCAATCAAAGTCTAGGTTTGGATCCTAATCTTGGAAATTGAGCTGGAGTTTTGAAAGCATCATGAAGACCACATCCTGAAGAACTTAACTTCTTGAATTGAAAAGTTAAGTTAGGGGGAGATTGTGGGTCTAAAATATGTCAAGTCCATTTAGTGTTGCTAAGTGCTGAAAGAATTAATACTGCTAAAGATTTTAATACTGCTACTCAAAGGTATTACTACTGCTTGTAGGATTACTACTGCTAGAGGTATTAATACTGCTTGAAAGTTAATACTGCTAGTAGTTAGTACTGCTTGAAGAATTACTACTGCAAAATGGTTAGTACTGCTAAGGATGAAGATTAATGCTGCTTGTGAAGATAAAGATGAATTGATTGCTTAAAGCGAAAGACTAGGAGTTGGAGATAATGTTGAAGATAATTATGGACTGGATGCTGGAGATCAATATTATTTTCATATTTATCTTGTAATCTGATTTGTATATATATAGTCTAGAAGTCTTAGCATAAAAAGATAGTTTTTGATAGAAGATACAGATACATAGCATATACGTATATTGTTTTAGAGAGAATTAGCCTCAAGGTTCTTTGTAGTCCTTTCAATAGAGAAGTATTGAACGTCTGTTGAGCCTGTTCAACAGATTGAGGTTGTGGTTGTAATCATTAAGTTACTTCAATATAACTTGTGATTTGATTCATACAACTGTTCTATTGATTTACTGTTAAAGTGTTATTCCGCAAACTTCTTTAACAAAGCTTCTGAGTGTTTAATTAAATTCTTGTTTAGAAATTTCGATCTTGACAATAACTTACCTGTTCGCTCAATAAGAAGTGATCATGGAACTGAATTCAAAAAGAGTTCCCTGGATAACTTCTTTAAGAGCAAGGGAATCTCTCATAACTTCTCTGCTGTGAGAACTCCTCAGAAAAATGGACTCGTTGAAAAAAGAAACTAAACAATCATTAAAGACACAAGATCAATGCTCAGCGATTCTCATCTTCCAACTCAATTCTGGGCAGAAGCTGTCAACACGATATGTTTTACTAAAAACAGGTCGCTGATTGTCAAAAGGTTCAACAAGACTGCCTATGAACTCTTCCATGGGACAAAGTCTTCTATCAGCTTTCTTCATATCTTTGGTTGTCAGTGTTTTATTTTAAACAAAAGAGATAGCCTTGGAAAGTTTGATCCAAAGGGCTGCTGAAGGAATTTTTCTTGGATACTCCTCAATCTCCAAAGCCTACAGGGTCTTCAACAAGAGAAGACAAACTGTAAAAAAAACCACGTCACCTTTGATGAATCCAGATAAGCAAACTCTAAACCTATCGCTGATAATGGAGAACTAAATGCCTGGATGTTTTCTCATTATGAAGAAACTAAACCTCTTTTCAACTCACATCATCATGCAAACCCCTCAAATGCTGATGATGATCCAGACATCATACCACCTAACATTGAATCCACTTCATGGGTATCAACTGTTCCTCTAAACACATTACCACCATCTGATCTTCCGACCTCTGAAACCCCTAACATCTCTGAAGATATCTCAGTTAATTATATTCAATCTGAACCTCAACCTCAACAGTTGATAACTGATAAACCTCAAGGTGAAGTGATAAGTACTCAATTTTGAGTAAAGTGCTTCTCTTTTAGTCTTTAGCTAGGATTTTTCACTTCCAAATCCATTTTGATTCATTTTCTACCTTGTTTTCCATTTATTTGGTTTTGGAGCTGAATTTGTGTGGTTTACTTGTCTTATAAAGAAAGTAGGCTAATTTGGTTGTCTTTTGAAATCCTATTTGGAAACAGGGCATGCTGCATCATTGGTACATCAGGGAACTGGTGGTTTTGAAGTGAAGAAGTGAAGAAGATGGAGGCTAATCCGAATTTTTGGCATTGAATGGCTCTCTTGTAACCTCTAAACATTAATTTAATCTGGTTTGTTGGTTGATTTCCTTATTCGAGTATCGGAGTACAATCTCTTTTTCAGCACGGAGTAAGGTCTTTTGATCATTGAAGTGCGAGTCCTAAACTGTTGTGTTTAGAATTCATTACTTCGTTGAAGTACGGGTCTTGAACTGCTTTGTTCAAAAGCCATTTTCTCTCCTACTCCCCCTAGACAGTAGGTACCTGCAACACAGAATCATCCATTTTCTTTGGTATCCATTTCCAATTGGATCCAACTGTGTTAGCAAACGATTTTGGCACCCAGTGAAATTTGGGTCCGCTTTTTTTTTAGAATCAAATGAAGAATTTGAATTATAAGAGGCAACATGATATGTTCCAAACCAAACATCAGAATCTATACGAGAAGCAAGATCATGTTTATCATAATTTGAAAACTTTCTAGCAGACAAAGATAACTGGAATAATTGCTTCATAGAATATTTCTTGTGTGAAACGACAAGATTTGGTTTTATAAAAGCAACATCCACAATTATATCATCTTTACTAGTAGTAATCTTATTACAGTCAGCACTAGAACATGATATAGCAGTCTCATCAAACTCCTGTTTCGGTTGCCATTCAGACTTAACTTCAAGTCTTTTCTTGCTCATTGCTGAAACATTTGAAACTTGTGAGTTAGACTTTTGAGCAACAAACGAATGCTTCTTTTTAGGTTTACCAGTAGTGATCGGTTTCTGTGAATGCTTAGATGTAATCTTACCTTTAGCACTCTTAGCTTTCACAGAGACTGATTTATCAACTTTCGTTGATTTTGCACTGTTAACAGGCGTACTAGTTTTTCCCAAAGATTTCTCAATAAAAGATGAATGGTTAGGAAGTTTTGCATTAACGTCAAATTGATTAGAACAATCATCAAAACCACCGTCAGAGTTCAGAAAATCAAACCCTTTATTTGCTAGACCAAACATATCCTCAAAGTTTGAAGCCTTTGAAATAATAACATTTTTCAGCACGGTTGAAAAAACTTTTTGTTGAATCTCAATCAAAAGTCTTTCATCTGTTAAAGAATTCTCGAGTTCAGAAATTTTACGTTCTAAAACGAGAGGAGGGACATATAGTTTACCTTGAATAGGCTTCGCCTCCATTTCTTTTTCAGAATAACTTTGAAAGAAATCATTTGAAAGAGATTTCTTCTTTTGATATATTGGATTTTCATTATAACTATTATTCATTTTCGCATAATAAAATGGAAGATGAACTTTAGATGATTTCAAACGTTTTTCAGTTTCGTCAGCTTCATCCTTTTCAGATAGTCTAGTCCAGAAAGTTTTAAACTCAGGGATTCTTCGAGCTAATTTCAAAGAAAGATGATCATAAAGTGCAGGCACTTAAGATATTCCTTTTTGAAGACAGTGAGGATTCTTATAACCGATTCCCCATCTCTCTATTTCCTCTTTAGGTTTGTTCAGATGAATAGTCTGTTCAGTTTGACCCATTTTGTATAACTTCTCTTCCAAACTTTTTAATTTACCAAGTAAAGAAAAGTTTTCTTTGGAAGTTGAAGATTGCAAATTCGTAAGCTCATAAAAATCAAGCTCACTTTTTCTCAGTTTAGACTTGAGTTCAGAATTCTCTTTAAGAATTATAGTCTTTTCTTTGGCGTTGGTGTCATTGTTTGTATGTAAAACCTCAACCAATACTTTCTTCTCAGCAATATCATTGTTAAGTTTCTGTATCAATTGGTTTTTGTCAGTTATAACACCATTTTCACGCTTAAGATTCGACTCTAAATCTTAGAGTTTTATCTTCATGGCATGCATTTGATCACATACCTCATCTGTTGCATCCTCTTCTGAATCTGCTTCATCGTCTGATTCCTGCTTTCCCATCAAGCACATGTTGACTGCTTCATCTCTCTCTTCATCTTCTTCTTCCTCGTTTGAATGATCAAGCCAGTACTCATCCTCTGCCATCAGTTCCTTACCCGCCTCCTGTTGCTTTGCAAGAAGCATCTTGTTCTTGTAGTAATCGGAGTTTCTGACTTTTGGCCTTCGGCAGTCTCTGGCATAGTGACCTTTTTTGCCACAGTTGTAGCACGTTGGTGGTTCTGACTGACTGGATCCTTCAACTTTAAACTTTCTCTCTTCCAGTTTCTTCTCTTCTATTCTCTTTCCTTCAGACTGATATCTTATCTCTTCTGGTTTCCTCTCTTCTGTTTTCTTCCCTTCATATCTATTTCCTTCAACCCTTTCCTTGTGGACATAGTTGTTAGGACCAGAAGAATACCTCTGACTGTTTGAAGTTGGCTTTTTGTAGAACTTTTTCTGAAAAGCATTTGTCAGCAGAAGCATTGCTTGCTTCAGTTGGTCATTTTCATCTGAGTCAGAGTTTGCATAAGCTTCATTTTCTTCTGAATCATACACAATCGTCTTGTTCTTCTTCTTCCTGACAACAAGAGCAACTGTGTCTTCAACTGTCTTTCCTTTCTGCCTCTTCTCATCTAGAATTTCATCCACCTCTTCTTCATTTTGTTTGAGGGTTTCATACACCTCATGAAGTGGAATCTCATTCAGATCCTTGATCTGCTTCATCTGCCTGGCAAATCTCTTCCATTCCGGCTGTAGAATACTCAGGAATTTGACGTTCAGCTCTATTTGTGATTTGTGGACCTTGTTCTTGCTTAGTTCGTTCAGCAAGGTCACAAACCTGTCATAGGTTTCTTCTAAAGTTTCTCCGACTCTGCCTCTAAATTCTTCATAATTATTTAGGCAGTTGGATATTTTCAGTTGATTCCCAACCTTTGAACCCAGCATCATCTTCTCTAGCTGATCCCACATTTCCTTGCCCGATGCCTTGTAGCTGTCAATCTTTACATAGATTTCGTTTGGAATTCCTTGTAGAATGTATGACTTAGCTAACTTATCACCTTTTGCTCTTTTTAGGTTATCATCTTCTAGCTCATGATAATTAAGTTCAACCTGTGTCGGCACAGTTCCAACCAAACGAGTCATCATAACTTGTTTCATAACCCCTTCTTCTATCGATTGTCTGATGAAAACACCCAGCTCATGTATGTCAACAAAGTTCAGGAACCGATCTTTCCACTGTTCGTATTCTCCTTTAAAGAGAACTGGTGGCTTGGTGTCAGTTTCGATTGCAAGGGCTTCTCTAGATGTCATTCTGAATAAAAAGATAGAAGTCTTGTATTTGCGCAAAGAGAGGTTTGCGTGAAGAGTTGGAAGCGCAAAGTAAGGTTTGCACGAGACGTAGGAAGCGCAAAGTAAGGTTTGCGCGAGACGTTGGAAGCGCAAAATTGAAGTTTGCGTGTTGAGAGGGTTGCGCAAACTGAGGTTTGCGTTTCAAGTGGGTTGCGCGAAGTAGAGTTGAGCTTTTCGTGAGGAGTTGATCACGTGAACTGAGGTTTGCGTGATGTGAGTTGCGAAAAGTGAGCTTTGCGTTTCAAGTGAGTCGCGAAAAGTGAAGTTCGCGTAAGCCGTTGGTCGCGAGAAGTGTGCTTTGCGTGATCAGTGTGTTGCGCAAAGTAGGCTTTGCGTATTCAGTTGGTTGCACAAAGTGTGTCACGCAAAGTGAAGTTTGCGTGAGTTCTTCCCTGTGTTTGCGCGAGTTCGTCCTGTACTTCGAAAATCAACTGAAAACCTGTTTTTCCAAGATTAGCAGTCCCAATATGCAATAAAATGACCACTAACCTATCTAGAACAGATTGTTACCACTCGATCTTGATAAAAATCACTTTTTGAAATGCAAATCGATGGCACAGTGACTTTCTTAAAACTCAAACTCAGACACAAAATCACCAAAATGGAACTCGATTTAAGCTTTAAATTGAAATTAAACAACACCACAACGATCTAGCACCCTAATCGATCACAACCTGATCGATTTCTAACCTTAAAACACACTAAATCACGAAAATGATTTTTCAAATAAGAACACAATGTCGAGTTTTTGAAAAACTTGATTTGAATCTCTTATCAGGCTCTGATACCAATTGTGGGTCCACAATACTATATCAAGTTTTATAGATTAAACAACACATTAACGATTACCAACCTGTATAGATTAATAACAATGGTTACAAGGTTCGGTATTGATCGATTGAAGCTTTTCTCTATGTGTTCTCTCTAGTTACACCTTTTGTGTATGTATTCTTATGTCAATAGATAGAGATCAGATTAGAGATCTTGTATGTCTAACACACTACCTAAAACAACCACTTGCAACAACAAGTTGCAATATTAAACAATATAAACCAAATAATATCTAATCTAACTTAGATATTAGAAAGCTAACTAAACTTAGATATTTAGTTATGCTAAATATCTAATTACATCAAATAAACAATAAACAACAACTTTGACATTTATTACAAATGACATTAAACTTTAATATCGAGAGTCGACTTTCCAGCTTTATCTTCAGATTATGATCTTCAGATTTGATGATCTTGAATCTAATGAGACTGTGCTCTAACAAAAGGTTTCTACAATGTAGAAAGATGAAAACCAGAGGTGAGCACACCCTTAGATGGAGAGGTAATCTTTCTATTTATACCCTATGCATTAAATGCATGGCAGGGTACTTTACACGTGGTGTTCAGTGATTGGCTTTGGGAGTCTGACTTTGGGAGACATGCTTTTGCCCGTATCATGAACAATTTAGTTGACAGAGTTGTTGTACGATTTGTAGCAGAGACGTGTCCGTTCTGACATATCGTACTGGTTGTGCAAGGTAATACAAAAGGAGACTTGAGGCATAAGCTACGTGATCGTTTGATCGCTGAATATCTCTTCCTTCAGAGATACAAAGAAGTTCAGCTATCGCTGAAGCTTTTCCTCATGTTCCTTCGCGTATAAGTAGAGTCGTCTTTGCTTCACTGATATCCGTATCAGCTCACTAGTAGACTTGTCTTTGTTCAGTGGCTTCGTCTTTGATTCAGCTATGAACATCTGTTGACGCGAGACTTGTCTTCAGGGATTACGTTAATTGTTTACATCAGAGACTACCAGCGATAACTGAACAGACTCAGTCTGATCGCTGATAGTGAAACACTAATACATATAAAATGTTTACAAGAAAGGTCATCAGCGATAACTGAACAGACTCAGTCTGATCCCTGATGGTGAAACACTAATACATATTAAAACGTAATTTTCACTAAGTATAGAAGAGGGTCGTTATCAAATCACTGAGAGAGTTTGGATCAACATATACTAATACATATTTTTAGTATTACATTTGAGAAATCGATTTTTTTAATGAGAATGTCAACCGACAAATATTAAAAATAATTCAAAAATACCGTTGAAAAAGAAA
Source organism: Arctium lappa (assembly GCA_023525745.1). NCBI lineage: Eukaryota > Viridiplantae > Streptophyta > Magnoliopsida > Asterales > Asteraceae > Arctium > Arctium lappa. Next base: position 16,135,243 of record CM042064.1, read on the forward strand.
AAATATTGAAAGAAAATAACTTTGCAACTAAATGAAAAAGGAGGTGGACCTTGATATTTTTTTAAAGAATTCTCCTAAAATGAATTTTCTCATTGTTTTGAATTTTTTTAAAATACTAATAAGTTAAATGACTTTTCTACCCTTAAATAAAAAGTGTGTATTTCATTATAAGAAGAGTCATTTGGTAATTTTACTTCCAAATTATTTAACTTTAATCCCAAACTATCCAACTTTTTATAGGCATTCATTGTAATATATCATTTCTCCATTCTATTAAGTGGCAACATTACTATTTTAGTTTGTCCCAAAATAAATGTCTAATTTCAAAAGTAAGTTTCCAATTTTCCATTTTACTCTTAATTATGAGGTGGATAAAGTTTCTATCTCTATTGTCAAGGGTAAAAGTGTATTTTGTTTATTTAAAAGTGTAATAATTGCACATTCCTAAAACTGTGTGTCATTTTCATTGTGGACATTTATTTTGGGATGGAGGGAGTAATTAAGTAGGATAACAATAGATGGAAGTCTTCCAAGTTAGATATGTCCTAGGTTTTTTTTTATTCTACCAACAACAAAGTTTGAAAATATATCAATGAAATATATAATTTACATCTAAACCAATCCCAATAAATATATTGTCTTGTATTACATTTAATTAGTTGTCAATCATCAAATTGCATATTATCTTAACTTTGTACGAATCTTCTAACAATAAAGTTTTGCTACCGTCCAACACAAATATATAAATAAAGCCGATAAGATATTAACATGACATAACGAAAACATAGTATGCTCAAATCATGAATTGTGGTTGAATTTAGGTTATCCCACATTGATGAGATCGAGAGATATTAGAAAATGTAGTTGTGTATATGAAAGGAGGGTCATGCCTTGAAAAACAATATCAATATAAATATATAAAGAAAGGCTATGAGACATTAAAATGCCACAATGAGAATTTAGCATCTCAAATCATAAATTGTACTTGAGTTTGTGTTATCCCACATTGATAAGTAAGAGAAATATAAATATGCAAATGAAGGCTATAAAGTATTAACATGTCAAATCAGAATTTAGTATTCTAAAATTGTGACTGAATTTGGTTATTGAATATTGATGAGAATGAGAAATATTGAAAAATATAGTTGAATATATAAAAGGAGGGAGATGGCGTGAAAATCGATATCAATATAAATGTATAAAGGAATCCTACGAAACGTTCGTTATTGGGTTGGCCATACATCCACATATTTCCGGTGATTCACATGACATCATCAAATGACACAAATATCAAAAAGAGGTAGTTAGGTAAAGAAAGGGGGAATGCGTTGAAGATTAAAAAAGTTGGATGGCTAAAAATGCGACATTTGGCATCCAATTTTTGGATTAAATGGTAATTTTGAAGTTGTGATAAAAATATTTTATTAAAAAGTAACACCTTTCACTTTCGATTTGATTAAATGTAAAATACTCATTAGAATCGAATCAAGCAATCATGAATATAAATATAAATATAAATATAAATACATAAGAATCAATGTAAAAGAACTGATGGCTATAATGTATCGACATGACATAATGAGAATTTAGTATTTTTTTAAATAATGAATTGTAATCGAGCTTTGTTTATCTCACATTGATGATAAACTGAAATATTGGAAGAGACAATTGAGTATGAAAGGAGGATAGAAGTTTTTATATTTTACTTGACATGTGCTTTTATCATTGTGCAAAGTGCGATGTCCAACACTAGTCTTCTATTAAGACAAAAATTGGTACAATTTTAACTCCATTTTCCGTAATTAAAAAAAATAGCATAAACATCGCACGCAAGATGTCTTTCATGTTGTAGCCCAGTGGTAAGGTAACATTCCGAGATGGTCAGTGGATGGTATCCCTGACTACCGAGGTTCGAACCCCATGGTGAGCATCCTATGACATCCATGATCATGGGTCTGCCACATAGTGATACCCTTAATTGGGTTGGGTCGTGATCGACGGGGATTAGTCGGATGGCACCCTTAATTGAGAGCCCGGATAACCCGGGAACGTGTAGGTGTGTGTTAACTTGCCGTTCAAAAATAAAATCGCACGCAAGATAATAAAACTGAGATCGATACAGTATCAGGATTCGTAAAGAACCAAGAAGCTGACAACATGTAGCAAAATTAGAGATTGAACATTTAAGTAATCCTAAAAAGCACAAGATTATTTAATCAAGAACACAGATTTTAAGCAGCTAAATCAATTAACTTAAACAACATAACATTAAATTAGGAGGTTAATTGCTGCCTCCAGCAACATACGCCAAAGAAACAGCAACAGCTGCTAATAATGTTGTTGCAGATGACACCATCGTCCAAAAGCTCTTCCCTTTATCGGCTTTTGCAACACATACTTTAAGCAACTCCATTTGCTTCTTCACTTGTTCAACAACATTCTCCCTATCCTTCAAACATTTCTTAATTGCTTCAACTTCTGTTACATGATGTTTCATATCTTCTCCGAATTCAGTTGTTTCTTGCATCTTATCATCATCATCATCTTCTTCTTCTTCCTTCGAGTTACATTTCTTCAAGATTTTCAAGATTCTGCTCGAGTTACCTTCCGATCGTTCTAGTTTAGCTTTCGTTTCATCATGATCCTTTCGGGTTTTCACAAGCGATTTCTCCACCATGAGAATGTCCTTTGCTAATGCTGCACGGGTGGTTTCCAGCTCGTGCTTCTCTGCAATGAGCTTCTCGGTGTCTGCTGTCATCTTCGACAACTTGTTGCGGATTTCTTCCATACCCTTTTCCGTCTTCGAAAGTTTTTCGCCCAGATTCTTCACTTTGAGTTTTTCGTCATCAAGATTGGCTTGAGTCTTGTTTCCTTCGGTTGTGGCTTGATCCAATGCTGATCTGTAGCGGCTAACTTCGGACTCTAACTGCTTCACCTTATCCATTTGAATTTTGCTAGACTTTTCATGTGTTAGAATCGTGTTCTTGAGTTGTTCTTTCAGCTTAACTATGTCGCTTTCGCCTTGATTCTTCGCATCAATGAGCTTCATCTTCTCTTCGACCATCTGATTGATCTTAAGTTTCTGCTGTTCTAACATATTTGAAGTCTCCTTCAAATCTTTCATAACCAAACTCTTGTCTTGAGTCAATTTTCGAATGGTTCCTTGAGTTTCTTGTTTTTCTTTCACCAAGAGATCAATCTCCATACCCATTGCTGCCTCTTTTTCTGAAATCATAATGCATTTCTTCTCCAAATTAGAGACTTTCTCAAGCAATTGTTCTTCCCTCTTTTGAAGCCTATGCACCAATTGGTTCAACCCGTCAACCGAAATTTGCATCTCGTTTATCGTTCTCTCTAGCACATTTCTCTCGTCTTCTAACGCCATCTTCTCTTTAATGATCTTCTGTATATCTCGCTTCAGGTCATCGACCAACCCATTCGATTCAACCAAACTTGTGGCGATCGAATCTTTTTCTCTCAGGATCGAGTCCACCTTTCTTTCTATGCGAGTCTTCTCTTCAACTAAACCATTATAATCAACCTTCGATTTCTCAAGAATCAGTGACTCCCTCTTCTCTGATTCAGCTAGTTTCGATCTCAACGCGCTTTCGTGTCGAATTCGATCATCGAGCTCTGCCCTAATTTCATCTCTCTCCTCACAAATTTGTGATAAAACGAATTTCTCTTCACTAATCTCAGCTACAAGTGACTTTAATCTGGTGTTCAGAGAACCAATCTCCGATTCCTTCATGTTCTTCTCGTTCTCGATTCCGTTTTTCTCCTCTAAAATCCGACTTACATCTCTCTCCAAACCACGGATTTTCTCCTCCGTTGCAGCCCGATTAACCTCCGCCATCTGATTCACCTGCACCGCAACAAACCTAGACACCAATCCAGTCTCGATCTCCAACATCACCGCTCGTTCGGCTACCCCATTCAACTCGGACTGGAGCGAAATCTTGTCTGATTTACACCGATGCAGCTCAGATTCCAGTGACTCGTTAACCTGAGTTAACGAATCAACCTGTTGACGGCGCTCGACTGTTTCTTTTAGCAACATGGCGTTGAGTGATTTCAAGCTCTGGAGTTTCTCATCATCAATGGTTTGAGGGGGGATTTGATGTTGGGTTTTGGGGGGTTTGGTGTCATCTGATTGGTGGTTTGATTTCTTTTTGGCCATGGATTATTTTAGGGTGTGGTGCTAGAGATTGAAGATGGTAGAGTTAGGGTTATTTTAGGGTTTTAGAAATGACGGACTGGTTGAAGATAAAGAAATATATGAGGGGGATTTTTAGGGTTTGATTTTGAATTCAAATTTGTGTACGAAAATCGGGGAGGACTTAAACCATGACCATCTGACCACCGAGTTGTTGGCAAAATTTAGAGCATCTCCAACAAATCTGAGAGGCGTAATTTTTTCTAAATATGGATAACTCTTCAAAATCTTTAAAAATGATTATTAGGAGAGAGAAATTATTTTTTTATTATATTTTATCAATAAGATTTTTTCAAATGAGATGGGTATGAGAGATAAATAATATTTTATTATATTTATACAATATTTTAATATTATAAGTAATGATTTCATCTCCAAAATGGAAAATCTGTTGGAGATGGATGTAAATTTTTATGTAGATTTTGACTTTTAATTCTTCATTTTAAAGAAATTTTGAAGATACTGTTGGAGATGCTCTTATATTCCAGGTCTACTCGTATAACAACATCTATAGCATCTTTCCTAAAATTTCTCTAAAAATAGATAATAAAAGGTCAAAATCTCTAAATAAAATTACATCCATTTTCAAAAGATTTTCCATCCAACATTAATTATAGTATTAATTTTCATTCATTTATTAAAGTATTGTTTATCTTTCATATATTTATGTTCAAAGTTTTCTATTGATCCTACTTTTTAATCATTTTTTGAGTAATCTCCATATTTAGAGAAAAAATCTTTTTCTTCCATACTTTCTTTATTTTGAAGATAGTTTTGAAAAAACTTTGAAAAGCTGTTGAAACACAATTTTAATACAAAATCACCATTTTTTTACACTTTTGGTCAAGGGTTGTCATCTACTATTAATTATCCTCCTTATTTTAAATTAATTACTCCCTCCGTCCCAAATTAAGTGTCCACATTACTATTTTAATTTGTCCCAAAATAAATGTCCACTTTCAAAAGTAAGTTTCCAATTTCTCATTTTAGCCTTAATTATAAGGTGGAGAAAGTTTATCTCTCTATTTTCAAGAGTAAAAGAGTCTTTTGCTTATTTAAAAAGTGTAATAATTGCACATTCCTAAAACTGTGTTTATTTTCATTGTGGACATTTATTTTGGGACGGAAGGAGTACAATTTTAATTATTATTATTACCATTTTGTTTCGAATTTAATACCTTTGACTAACTTACATTAAATGAGTCTCAGAATATTTTGGTCTTTTTATTATTTCTTTGATTTTTAATTATAAACTTAAATATAATATATATTATAATTACAGGGTTAGGTTCTAGTAAAAATTGAGTTAATGTTGAGAAAGTGTAAAAAGTAGTTATTAATCGTTGGATGAGAAAATGGACGCATATTAGGATGAGATGTACTGAGATGAGATGCACCGGATCAATTCTCTTCTAAGCCGCAATTCATGGGAGAGCTTGAGATTAAAAAAGATCAACGCTTCAGATCCATTTCTCACACTTTTCACAGTTAACTTCTCACACGATTCTTCGCCTATAACTATATTTATTTAATATATATATATATATATATATATATATATATATATATATAAAGAGAGAGAGAGAGAGAGAGTCGGGTTCAAACAAGAATAATACATATTTAAAAGAATAAGAGAATGATTTTAGGCCAATCATTTCATTAAATAATACTAATAAAACTTTCTTAAAAAATCACCCAAAAGGGCATATGTGTCATTTATTACATACATATTATATATGGAAATTCATTTATTTCTATATGTAGTATGTAATAAATTTAATTAAGCTATTTATTCATGATTAATTTTTTTATTTATTTACTTATTATTTTTACAACAATAAAATAAGTTTGATTTAATTTTTTATTTTAAATATTTATCTTTATTGAATTAATTTATTTAAGATTTTTTACAATTTTGGTCAAAAATCACATGTGATATTCACAATTAATCGACATTTTTTCCTAAAAAAATACTCTGTAATTTTCGTCAATGTATCATATGTGTAATTGATCACAGTAGAAAAGGAATATAAGTTATTTACAACAATCCAAGTGATGTGTAAATTGTGAATTACGTTTTGAAGTATATGTGATCTTATACATTTTAAATATGTTTAATGTTTTGCTATACATCACATACGATTCTATTTTCACTATTTTTCTTTTTTCAATCTTTAATTTGAATCATTGTTTTTCAAATTTTAAATTAATATGATTAGGAAAACATTTTGAAAAAAAATTAATTTATTGTGGATCAAATGTAATTTTGATGAAAAATTATGAATTACGTTTTGAAATACATATGATCTTATACATTTTAAATATGTTTTGCTAAACATCACATGTGATTCTGTTTCATTATTTTTTCTTTTTCAACTTTAATTTGAATTATTGTTTTTCAAATTTTAAATCACATATGATTAGGAAAACATTTTGAAAAAAAAAAATAATTCATTGTAAATCAAATGTGATTTTGATGAAAATTGTATTTTTTTTTAAATATTGTTTAAATAAAAAAATGAATTCTTTAAATGAAAATTAAATACGCTTATTTTAAATGAATCAAATATAAAAAACCTTTATTATACAAAAAATTAAATAATATTAAATTCACAAATATGATAAAAATAGAATCTTAGATAAATACCTAAAATAACTTTTATATAACTAAATTACTTTTATACCCTTATTTATTTATTTTTAGAATTAATTATTTAATGTATTATTTAATTACATGATTGGCCTAGAATTATTCTATTATTCTTTTAAATAGATAGCATTCTCGTATTATACTCCCTCTCTCTCTCTCTCTCTCTCTCTCTATATATATATATATATATATATATATATGTTATTCCCAAATAACAATGCTATGATCAAGATGACAATTAATTCCAATTGAAACACTTTTATTTCAATCACAAATCTGAATTACAACATTTGCTCACAATGCACTTTCTCTCTCTACAATTGAAACTCTCACAATACTATATGAATTCTAGCTACATGATTACACGCACAACAAGCTATTTAAACAAACTATGAAACGCGCTAAACACTGTTCACGCAAACCACAGAAACGCACAAACAACTAGAAAAACAGAAATTACAACATTTGACTTTGACTTTGATGCTGAGAGTTGACTTTAGCTTTGACCTTCAGTCTTCAGCCTTCTATGATCTTGTATCCAACAAATATATGCTCTAACAATCTCTCCATTTGGATTCAATATCATCTCCAAAAGATTTGCAAAACAATCTTCTTTCTTTAAACTCAGTAAAAATAATCTCCTTCTACAAACATCTTTAGCAATCTTCAGAATCGTCAGCAAAATCTTTCTTCAAACGAAATAACAATCTCCCCCAAGAATGGTATAAATGCTCTTCAACAATATTCTCAAAATTATATCAAACATCTTTCAATCTTCAGAAAGAAATTATCTTCATAATCTGCTCAGACTGCTTCAGCAAATAATCTTCAAAGAAAATTTCTGTAAAATTCAGTATATCTTTAGAAATCTTTGAATTTTCACTTTTGAACTTTCAATCTTTGTCAATCTTCAAGCAAATAACTCTTGAACACCAATATTTCTTGATCTTCTCACACATTTCTTGAACTTCTCTCCCCCTTTTTGATGATTACGGCATGGAGATCATCAAAAATTTCAACAAGAAATGTCTTTATCTGACCACTGATATGTTAACATTGAGCCTCTGATTATATGTCGACCCAACAAATATATTCATCCGAATCTTTGCAAATTCAGACAAAATAAGAATGTAACACCTGAATCAACAAATGAATCAGTTAAGATGTCTGTCAGTAACACAAAGTTACTGTGTGTAACGGATACACATTGGAAATAAGCTTTTTGATGTTCACTCCACTAGTGCTTCCATTCAATCATCGAAACACCACAAAGGCAATTTCTATGAACGTTATGACAAGAAAAACAAATTTCTTTGTGTGTTCGTGCAAGTGTTCGAAAGAATTAAGCACATGATGATTGCTTTTTATAAGACTCAATATTGTGTAAACCGCTGAGACAACAGTAGTTAAACACAGACTCAATGTGCATGATCAAAGTGCGAAGGTGGGGCAAACTTCTTTCTTTTTCAATATCCAGATTTTTCAAATAAAAACCAGATAGATTATGTGTTGCGTCCCCTTGAAATATTGAAACATTTTCTTGTTAAGAAGAAAATGAGTGGCTGGTAGGGTTTTTATCAAGAGTTGGCATGGGCTAGGTGCCTGTTTCAATAATGTTCACGAAGAATTGTGAAACACTAGTAATGTGGATGCCCGACTTAGAAAGTAGTTGGTGCAGAGTTTGATATTCTTTTACTCTGATCTCTCACCCTCTTTCTTTTTAATCATTGAGCCCACTTCTAACCAAACTCTCATTCACATTTTACCTTGTCACACAACCCACGCTCATTTCTTTTTGACTCCTCACACTCAATCACTAAGGATTAACTTCTTGGATAGGAAACACTGGTTAACGTGAATCCATAGAAGTTTCATTTAAGCTCACACAAAGAACCCATGTTTTCCTATAAGGAACATGTTGCTCAAAATTGGTTTAACTTTATCAGTTAAAGCACAAAGATATAAGTCAGATATGTATATGCTCATAGATGTAATCATGAATATTTGAGCATTTTAAACATTGAAGACTTTTCAAACAAGATAATTGAATGAATGAAATGAAGACAAAAAAACTTGTTTGAAAATCTGATTTTGTATTATAAAGATCAATATCGAATGATTGATCGATTAAAGCTTAGGTCAACAAAAATTGAATGTTGTCCATACGAATCAATATATAGACATTCTTGAAAGAACATTTTGAAATGAAATCACGCTCAAAGTTCTTTGAAGTTCAATTGGGGTGTCTTACCATCAAAATTTTGTTTCAATTTAGAGACATGGTAAGAACAAATTCAATAAAAAAATTAAACAAGTGTGTGAATACTTGACAGTATATAGAAAAGACAATACGCAAGTAATTATCTTTGGAAACACACGGTTTGTTAACATTTAAGCACAAATAAAATGAAAACATTTAAAATCACACTTCTATATTCATGAAATCATTTTAAGAATCATAAGTGGTTTGAACATTTAAAAACATGTTTTCTATGATTGAAAGTCGTCATTCTTTCAACCATATATGAGATTAAGATAAGAAATAAACCTTTCCGTTCAGTCGTAAATCTCATAAAGTCAAGCTTAAAGTCATAAGAATATGATCTTGTAAGCATCTTCTCAATCTGCATCAGTCATAAAGTCCATCAAAGTACAAAATTTATTCACAAAAGTTTATTAAAAAGTAAATGACAAAAAGCATTAAAACATTGAATGTACGAGTTCTGATATGAAGTAATCAGAAATCATAGGCCTTACTCCTTTTCTTTTGATAGGTAACTCCCCCTGAAATTTTGCATAAGCAAATGTATCAGTTATAATCATATGCAAAAATATAAACTCCCCCTCAATCTGATGTAGATCATCTTTTATCTTCTCGCACTCCCCCTGAAATCATGAACATACCTTAAAGTGCAGATATCTTTCAGATTAAAAATAAAGAAATGAAGAAAAATAACAATAAGAAAAACTTTAATAGGTAATCACTGATTATGTCTTAAGATTTAACATACCAAGTTTAGAGATAAGAAAATTAAATCTCTTTTCATCAAAAGGCTTGGTGAATAAATCTGCAAGTTGATAATCAGTGTTTACAAAATAAAGTTCTATCGTACCTTTTTCAACATTATCTTTTATAAAATGATATCTTACATCAATGTGTTTTGTGTTTGTATGTTGCACAAGATTAGCTGATATAGCTATGGCGCTCTTCGAGTCACAGTAAATCGGTATTTTGTTGAACTGGAAACCATAGTCTCGAAGTTGTGTTCTCATCTACAAGACTTGAGAGCAGCAACTGGCAGCAGCTACATACTCTGCTTCAGCAGTCGAGGTGGAAACACAAAGTTGTTTCTTTGACGCCCAACTTACGAGCTTGTCTCCTAGAAATTGAATATGACCCGATGTGCTCTTCCTGTTTAACATACATCCAGCATGATCTGCGTTTGAATAAGCCGTCAGTTCAAAACCAGTATCTTTAGGATACCACAGACCAAGATCTGCAGTCCCTTTCAGATATCGAAAAATTCTTTTGACCGCAGACAAATGGGATTCTTTAGGGTTAGCCTGATATCTTGCGCATAAGCATGTAGAAAACATAATATCTGGCCTACTTGAAGTAAGATACATTAAAGAACCAATCATGCCTCTATAGGTTCTAACATCAACAGGTTTTCCCGAAGGATCCATGCTGATCTTAGTTCCTGGTGCCATAGGGGTTCTAATTGGTTTACATGTTTCCATTTTGAATTTCCGAAGAATATAAAAAATGTACTTAGCTTGATTTATAAAAATCCCCGTTGAAAATTGTTTTACTTGTAATCCGAGAAAGAAATTCATCTCTCCCATCATACTCATTTGAAATCTTGACACCATTAGATTAGAAAAAATCTTACAGTATTTAGGATTTGTAGAGCCAAATATTATATCATCAACATATATTTGAATAAGAATGATATCGGCTTTTTCTTTCTTAATGAATAAAGTGGTATCGATTTTACCTTTGGTGAAACCCGACTTGACCAAGAATTGTGATAGAACATCATACCAGGCTCGAGGCGCTTGTATCAGACCATAAAGAGCTTTATCCAATATGTATACGTAATTTGGCTTATCTGGATTTACAAAGCGTTCTGGCTGATAGACGTAGACTTCCTTCTTAAGAATGTCATTCAGAAAGGCAGTCTTCACGTCCATATGGTAGACGGTGAAGTTCTTGTGAGCAGCGTAGGCTAGAAACATGCGAATAGCTTCTATACGCGCTACTGGAGCATAAGTCTCATCATAATATATGCCTTCCTCTTGCCGGTAGCCTTTGGCAACAAGTCGTGCTTTGTTTCGAATGACGACACCATCTTCATCTTTCTTATTTTTGAATACCCATTTTGTACCTATGATAGTCTTTCCTTCCGGCTTTGGCACAAGTCTCCAGACCTTTAGGGCTTCAAACTGATTTAACTCTTCTTGCATAGCAGACACCCAATCCGAGTCAGCCAGAGTTTCTGATACTCGAGTTGGCTCTATCTTACTCAGGAATGAGTCATGCAGATATTGATTTAAAGTTGCTGACCTAGTTTGCACCAGCTTGGTTGGATCTCCAATGATTTGGTGAATAAGGTGCTCTTTGGTCCAACGATGTTCATAAGGGAGTGGATTAAATGTTGATTGATCATGATGATCATCTAGAAATCCACTTTCAACTTCATTATTTTGTACAGTAGGATGGAGTGTTTCAGTTGAATTAGCTTGTACAGAAGCTTCAGTTGGTACATCTTGTTCATACTGTTGATTTGTCTCTATTATACACCCAACTGATTCAGCAGCTTCTGTCTCTTCGTTATTGTTCACTTCTTCACCTATCGGAGCAGGTATTTGAACTGGAATTCCTTGTTGAACCGGAGAGTTGGATTCAGTAGATAACTCTGAAACGGTTGGATTATTATTCGTTGAGTCGTCCATCCTGTCAACCACAACAGATTTAGTCACTTTAGAACCAATGAATTCATCATAAAATAGTTCAAATAATAAATCTAAATCAGATAAATGAGCATTTGAAGTTGATGTTTCATCTGATTTCTTCTTTGTCGGTACAGGTTCTGGACTAATCTGCCCAGAAGCTAGAACTCCGGTAAGTACGGGTGCTGAACCATGTTGTTCAGAAGCCATCTCCTCGTCGAATGTGACATTAACGCTCTCGATTATGGTCTTTGACTTCTTCAAATATACCCTGTATGCAGCCGATGATTGAGAATAACCAATGAAGATTCCTTCATCTGCCTTAGCACTGAACTTGTTAAGACTCTCTCTGTCGTTAAGCACAGAACACTTACAACCAAAGATATGAAAGTATTTGATTTTTGGTGTCCAGTTATTGATCAAAGCATAAGGAGTCTTTCCAAAACGGCGATGTATCATGGAACAATTCTGAGTATAACACGCAGTCGACACAACTTCTGCCCACAGAAACAAAGGTAGATCAGATTGGTTGAGCATAGTACGAGCAACCTCGACTAGCGTTCGGTTTCGCCTTTCTACTACTCCGTTCTGTTCTGGCGTACAAGCAACAGAGAATTGATGTGTTATCCCGACCGATTCGAGATAATCTTCAACAATTTTATTCTTAAACTCTGTGCCGTTGTCTGTCCTAAGAAGCTTGACTGGTTTTTGCAGGTTCACTTGGGTAGTCTTCAGAAAGGTAATGATTACTTTGGGCGTCTCATCTTTTGATCTTATAAATTTTACCCATGTGTACCGCGAATAATAGTCCACGATAAGTAAAGCATACTTCTTGCCGCCTATGCTTTGTGTTCGCATGGGACCACAAAGATCCATATGCAACAACTCGAGTGGAGAACTGGTACTTTGTTCAGGTTTCGACTTATGTGGAGCTCTCTTCATCTTTCCCTTTTCACATGTTGCACACAAGTGTTCTTTCACATATTTGAACTCAGGAAGACCTTTGACTAGCTTTCCAGTGACCAATTTGTTTATGTAACGAAAATTCAGGTGTGACAGCCTTCGGTGCCAAAGCCAACTTTGCTGCATCGAGGTTTTTGTCAGTAAGCAAACCTCACTGTCAGTCTGGACCTTTGAAAGATTGATTGTGTAGAGATTGGATTTTCTAGTTCCGACCAAAAGTTCATTGCCATCTTCAGTATGCACAGAGCAACTTTTGGCTTTAAAGTTCACCTCTAATCCTTTGTCGCAGAACTGGCCAATGCTAAACAGTTTATGCCCTAAACCTTCAACATAACTCACCTTCGTTATCATTACTTTGTCTTGAATGATGTCACCATATCCCAAAATTGGTGAAAATTGGTCATTTCCAAATCTAACTGTCCCACAGTATTTCTCTGTATAATTAGACAATAAATCTTTCTGCCCAGTCATATGCTTGGAACACCCGCTATCCAAGTACCACATATGACGGGTCTGCACATGAGAAAATCACAAAACAATTGATTTAGGTACCCATTTATATATAGGCCCTACAGTGTTAGCACAAGTAGATTTTGACATCCGTTTAAAAATGGACCCTCTTGGTTTTTGAAAAGTATTTGAACCATTTGAATGAGAAGAATAATACATGATACGTGACAAACCAATCATTAGAATGTTGTCGAGAAGTAAAATCATTCCAAGGATTATTAGAAAACTTTCTAGCATATGAAGATAATTGGAATAATTGCTTTATTGAATACTTCTTGTAAGGAGTTACAAGTTTTTGTTTATTGAAAGTAACTTTCTCAATTACATCAGAAGTACTATCAGTATTTCTATTACAAGAAAACATAGGTAATGATTTCGCCTTCTCATCAACCTTCTTCTTTGGTAGCCAAGTTGATTTAACTCCATTCTTTTTCTTCCTCATATCTGAAACATTTGAAAGTTTAAAATTAGAACTGTGAGAATCAAGAGAATGCTTCTTCTTTGGCTTACCAGTGGTGGTTGGTTTCTGTGAATGCCCAGATTTCTTCTTCTTACCTTTGGCAACTTTGGTTTTCACAGGAACTGATTTATCAACTTTCGTTGATGTTTCACCTTTTTCGTACACACTTGGTAATCTAAAATAATTTATGACAAATTTTGAATGATCAGGAAGTTTAGCATTAAAATCAAAATGAGCAACACAATCATCTAAAACACCATCAGAGTTTAAGAAATCAAACTCATCATCAAATAGACCAGACATATCAATAGATTTTGATGCCTTGGATGATTTTGAAAAATCAGTATATTTAAACACAGTAGAAAATACAGTTTGTTCAAGATCAATCAAAATCCTTTCTTCTTCTAGAGTTTTCTCAAGTTCAGAAATTTTACTTTCCAAAACGAGAGGAGGGACGTAAAGCTTACCATCGATAGGCTTAGCATCCATTTCTTTTAAAGAATAACTCTCAAAATAGTCATTTGAAAGAAATTTTGATTTATCAGAACTATAACTATAATTCAACCTCTCATATCGAAATGGAAGTTGAATTTTAGTTGTGTTCTTTCTTTTCTCTTTTTCCTTGGCTTCATCCTCTTCAGATAGTTTAGTCCACTCAACTTGAAGTTCAGGATATTGTGGTGCCAGTTTTAAAAATCCAAAATCATAAAGCGCAGGCACTTCTGATATACCATTTTTAAGATAGTGTGGATTCTCATAACCGAGTCCCCAACACTCTTTGTTTTCTTTGGGTTTGTTTAGATGAATGGTTTGTTTAGTTTGACCCAAAGTATACAATTTCCCTTCCAAAACATTCACTTTTTCAAGTAAAGATTTGTTTTCTTCTGAAAGTGAAGAATACATTTTAGTGATCTCTTTTGATTCAAACTCACACAGTTTATATTTTGAAACAGTTTCAGATAACTCATTATGAAGTATAGTCTTCTCTTTTGCGCCAGTATCAATATTTTTATGTAAAGCTTCAATCAATACGTTCTTCTCAGCAATATCCTTGCTAAGTTTCAGTATTGATTGTTTGTTTTCTTTCATGATACTTTTCTCGCGTTCATGTTTAGACTTTACTTCTTGGAGTTCAACCATCATGGCTTGCATGGCATTAAGAAAATCAGATTGAGACATATCACATACCTTTTCGTTGTCTTCATCATCTGACTCAACTTCATCTTCACATTCCTCCACTGTCTTTCCCATGAGGCAAATATGAGTTGTCTCTTCTTTCCTATCTTCGTCATCTGAATGATCGAGCCAGAACTCGTCCTCCACCAGTAATGCCTTGCCAGCTTCTTGTTGCTTTGCCAAAAGCATTTTGTTCTTGTAATACTCGGAGTTTTTGACTTTCGGCTTTCGGCAATCTTTTGCAAAATGTCCGATTTTGCCACAGTTGTAGCATTTTGTTGGTTCTAGATGCTTCTTTTCTTCAGCTCTATACTTCCTTTCCTCAGGCTTCTTTTCTTCTATTCTCTTTCCTTCTACCCTCTCTTTGTGCTCATAGTTCTTAGACCCCGAAGAATATCTTTAACTATTTGAACCAGGCTTTTTGTAAAATTTCTTCTGAAATGCTTTTGTAAAGTTTTTTGCATAGCCTGCTTCAGATTCTCACAGTCATCAGAATCTGAAGTTTCATCACTTTCTGCCTCTTCGGACTCAGAAACTATCACCTTCTTTTTCTTCTTGAGGCTTACACTTTTCTTCTTCACAACAAGAGCAATCGAATTAGCAATTGATTTATCAGCCTTTTTCTTCTCCTCTTTGATCTCATCTACCTCCTCTTCATTTTGTCTAAGAGTTTCGTAAACCTCGTGGAGAGGAATCTCATTCAGATCTTTCAACTACTTCATCTGTCTGGTAAATCTCTTCCACTCAGGCTGTAAAATACATTTCTTTGATGGGGATGAGGTGCCAAGTGTGTTTGTGGAGCACTTTCGATCTATTCTTGGCAAAGAAGATGCTAGTGTTTATCCTTCTATGTCGGTTTTCCAGTTTACGAAAAAACTCACTTTAGGTGAGGCCAACTTCATGATTCGGCCAATTCTAGATGAGGAGATTCGCACGGCCATCTTTGACATAGGAAACGATAAGGCGCCGGGATCGGATGGGTATTCGTCTAAGTTTTTTAATGCTACTTGGCCCATAATTGGGAAGGATGTGGAGATCGCAATACATAATTTCTTCTACAAAGGTCGTCTTACAAGGGAATTAAACCATACCTTATTATGTTTAATCCCCAAAGTTTCCAACACTTCTAAGGCCACTGACTTCCGTCCTATCTTGTGTTGTACTGTTTTGTACAAAGCAATTAGCAAGATCATTGTTAATCGTATGGAACCTTTCTTGAATGCCTTAATTATCCCAACTCAGTATGCGTTCATCCCAGGGCGTAGAATCTCGGATAATATATTATTGGCACATGAGATTGTGTGTGGATATCATAAAGAGGAGGGTCCGCCTAGGTGTGCTTTTAAGATCAATATTCAGAAGGCATATGATACAATTGACTGTTGATTCCTTCTTCTAATGCTTTGGGAGATGGGTTTTCACCCGGTTTTGATCAAATGGATAAAAGAAATGGTTTGTTGGCATCATTTTCTTTAGCAATAAATGGAGACTCTTCCAGTTTTTTTAAAAGTAGTTGTGGCATTAGGCAAGGAAATCCCCTATCTCCTTACCTTTTCACCATCATTATGGAGGGTTTTTCTATGCTCTTTCGGAAATGTATTGATGAGGCGTACAGGTTTGTTTTCCATAAGGATTGTCAAAGTCTAGAAATTACTCACTTATGTTTCGCGGACGACCTTTTTGTCTTCACGCATGGCGATGTTCAATCCGTGGAGGTGCTTAAGAGGGCTCTTTTCTTGTTCAAGTGGAAGTATGGTCTCTCGCCAATCATATCTAAAAGTGAAGTCTTTTTTGGAAATGTACCGGAGGAAACTCGACAAGTGTTAGGTCTAGTTTTATAGTAACCATTGTATTTATTCTGTGTGGCCTAAACAGTGTCTTGTTAGTTTATCTGTGTTGTTTAGGCCTGGGGTATTTAAGTCCCTTGGGTCTTTGGTGTTTGAGAGACATTCACGCATTCATCTAATACATTCATACTTTGCATTTAAACTCTTTCTCTCTACTTTCTCTCTCTAGAGATTTAGTGATTCTTGGACTATCAATTGGTATCAAAGCTATTATGAATCTGAGAGGATTGAGAGAATCAAGTTTTCGTTTCTGAATTTGTGTTTGAATCAGAATATTTGATCGTTTTTCATCAAGTTTGGACTGATTTGTGATTGAATTTTGTTGTAAATTGATTCGTTGGATCTGTTTTTGATTGTAGAACTCTTTTGATTCACATCTTTTTGCAAGAAAATCGTGTTTTAATCTTCAATTTTGAATTTTTTTGAATTCTGGAAAACCGTATTTCACGTTCTGTTGATATATCGTATTCTTGTTTTTGTTGTCTTTAATCAAATTTGTTTAATTGAAAAGTATTAGAAACTGTTTTTCGAACATATCTGTGGAAGAAATTGTCTTTAATTTCTAATCTGTAATCGAACTTGGTGATTTTTCTTGATTTTCAGCGGTTTGCGCCAGATCCACACTTTGTGCGAGTTCATTTTGATTTGCGCGAGTTCATCCTGATTTGCGCCAGTTCATATTGCCAAGTTCAGGGTTCATCAAGCATAGTCAGGTTCTCACTATCTTCGTTTCACGCAAAACAAAGTTTGCGTCTCCTATATCTCACGTAAATAACAGTTTGCGTCATCATCATAAAACGCAAAGTAAAGTTTGCGTTAGCTTCTCTTCACGCAAAAGATCAGTTTGTGTCATCAAAGTTTCACGCAAAGTCAAGTTTGCGTTTTCAGTGCATCACGCAAGTCAAGTTCTCACCATCTTTGTCTCACGCAAGAGAGGTTCTCGCCATCAACGTATCACGCAAATCTAAGTTTGCGCCACTTACTGCTCACGCAAATCATAGTTTGCGTCTCCAACTGCTCGCGAAAAATCTCTTCCGCATCATCTATTCATCATGCAAGTCCTAGTTTGCGCTACTTTCTTGTCACGCAAAGACTACTTTGCGCCACTGCTTATTAGCGCAAACCTAAATTTGAGCCATCTTACTCTCACGCAAACCTCTAGTTTGCGCCAGCTCAGTCCAGACTTGGAAATTTCTCTGTCTCCATGGATTCTGCAAAGTTTGCTTTTCAAGCCCAGTTCTACAAAAACGATGTAATGATGTCATTGGGCACAGAAACACGTCCTCTAGTGCTGATCATCGAAAACGAATTCACTCAATGGCAAGATAGGTTCCTGAACTTCATCGAGCGTCAAGTTAATGGAGATAACATGATGAAGTCTCTCACTGAAGGACCTTTCGTAAAGCCTAACAAAGAGACTCCAGTAACAACTGAAGAGGCTTCGCGTATGAAAGCTGATCGAGAATTAAAAGCTAACCTGATGCTAGCTTTACCAAACTCTGTCTACAACCGGGTTGATCATTGCAAGGATTATCCAAATCTGTTATGGGCACAATTGGAAAAGATTATGCTTGGTTCATCGGTCGCAACTCAACTCCGACATATACGTTATAAGAACAATTTTGAGGAGTTTAAAGCCAAAGAAACTAAGTCTCTAAAGAATGTTTTCGACAGATTTTGCACAGTACTGAATGATCTACACAAGATAAATGTGAACAAGACAGAGCTCGAGACAAACCTGAAATTCCTCAACGCTCTTCAGCTAGAATGGAACAAGTCTTGTCACAGATTGAGAAACGATGTTCGGGTTTCTTCAATGCAAATCCAAGAGATGTACGAGATATTGATGACTGATGAGAGCATAGTGCTTGAGAAGAAAGCAAAACTGGACAAGAAGAACAAGAAAACAGTGGACCCGGTTGCTCTTCTCACGAGTAAATTAGCCGAACAAGCATTATCTGATAATGCTTATAACGGGGCTACTAATGATGATGGGGAGGCGCTCAAGAAAGCTATAATTCTTCTCTCTCAACACTATCAGAAGAAGTTCCAACCTCGTTCGGGTTCAAACAATCTTCGCTTCACTTCTGGGTCCAAGAATGATCAAGTGCCTGAGGCTAAGAAATCAGCTACATGCTACAACTGTGGAAAGCCCGGTCACATTTCTAAGGAGTGTAGAGTGAAGAAGGTTCGGGATTCTGCTTATTACAGAAAGAAATTGGAACTAGCTAAAAAGAGAGAGAATGGAACTGTTTTGTTAGCCGAAGAAGAGTTTTGGCTAGATCACTCTAAAGACGAAGCTGATTCTATAGAGACTGCTCAAATGTGTTTCATCGGAGTTGATCAAAGTGATGATGATGTCACTGATGAAGATGAGGTAATTTCTGATTTTGATTACACTTTCATTTCCTCACAAATGAACATTATTATAACTGCTTTATCTGATCTTCGCTCGAAGTTAATATCTGAAAAGAATTTAAATTCAGAAAAGTCAAATTTGATTGATAAATTTCAAATTTCTTTGAAAGATGAAAAATCTATTCTGGATCATACAAAAGACATCTTTCAAAAGAAATTGGATGATTTAGAAAAATCAAATATGACTTATCTTGAATCTTTGACTGAAATGACCAAATTAAAAGATAATTTTTCTGATAAAATAAATGAGTTGGAAGAAAAATTATATCGAAGGAATCAGTCTGAGCAAACTATTTATTTGAACAAACCGCGGAGTTATGAGTCTATAAAAGAAAAATGGGGACTTGGTTTTGAAAATCCACATTGTTTAAACAATGCGAAAGAAAAATCCCCTACTTTATATAAATACGATTATCTAACACTTGCTAAATATGCTCCTCAATTTAAAATTGATTGGATGAATGAAAATCAAGTGTTAGAAATCGAAAATGAGAAAATGATGAATAATAAGAAAAAGGAAATTTCTTTTGTTTATACGAGTGAAAATGCCAAATATTTTCCTGACAAATCAAAGAAAGGCAGAAGAAGTTTAAATGACATATCTTCCATTAAGTCTTCAGTATCTGATGATTTTGTTGATATATATGCCGCTAAATCTGATAAGGAAAATATCTCTCCAATCTTTTATGATTCTAAGAGATATACTTCTCCATTAGTATTAGAAGGCAAAATCATTGACCTTGAAGATAAAATGGAAGATCAAAATATTCAAAAAGAAATTGAATCTGCTATATTTCTTTCTTTCATGACATCAAGTCTTGAAGAAAAATTATTTTCTCAAAAACATGATTCTATTTCTGACCTTTCTTCTGATTGTCAAGTAAACAAAAAGGAATTTCTAAAATCTGAAAACTTTTCTCAAAATTTTTTTGACTCCGAGGTGAATTTAGATTTATTGGTTGATCAGTTGGGTTTAATAGGTAAAGTTGTTTCTTCCAATTCAAATATTAAATCGAAAATTCTTGATGATTCTTTTACGCACAATGATGATTATTATAAAACAAATCGTAAAAGAAGACGGTCAAAGAAGTCAAAGAAACAAGATCAAGTCATTTCTGATAGTTCTAATTCTTCTGATTCAATGATTTCAGATAGGACTCTGAGCGCTCCTTCAAAGCAGATATGGAGATTCAAGCGGACATCAGATGATTCTACGACTGATGAAGATAGATATGTAGACAAAAATTATAAAAGTGATTCATTTGCTTCTTGTAATAAAATTTCAAAATATTCAATAAAGCAAATGTTTCAAATTTCCAAAAATGTCTCATATTCTTCTTCTGATTCTAGTTCAGATGATTATGTTTTCTCTTCTGCTAATTCTTATGTTCATTTGTCTGATCATATTTCTTGTGCTTCTCGTGTCAAATCTTACAAGTTTTCTCCCATAAGAACTGCAACTAACTTTAATGGACCCAAATTCAAATGGGTACCAAAATCTCAGATTGATTCTAAGTTGCAGGCACCTAATGTCAAGGGTGAGTAAGAGAAATATGGCTTCTAAGTACATCAGCTTAGAACCCGTACTTTAATGGACTACGACTTCTAAACATGTCAGTTTAGGACTCGTTCTTCAAGGCATTAAGCTTCTGACTAATGAGAAATTGTGAGTGCATCTACTTTAATTCCACTGCATTTATCTCTGATCATGATGTTGTTCCAGTTTTCTCATGTTTTTAAGAATCTGAGCAAATTCATTCAATACCTGAATTTATACAACCCAAATTTATTTTTGAGACACAAATTCTTTATACATTATGTGAAAGATAATATTATTGCATTTTATTTTGTCTCAACTAAATATCAATTTTCCGAATTCTTTACTTTTGTCTTAATTTTTTTTACACTCGGCATTTGAATTTAAAAGTTTAAATCTTTACAAATTTTATTCTATAAAGTAAAAGTTTTACAATTTTTCTTTATGTTAAATAAAATGTATGTCTAGGATAAATTTTCAAGTTGCTTTGTTAATATTAAAGTTTTATATATAATACCCCAAAAATCCGTCATCCGAATTATATATAATTGTGTGCCTATTTAAGTTGTACCTTATGCATTACTTAATTGTACCTTAGACTCTAGAATAAGAATAACCTTGTTGAAGGGCCAAATCAAGTAATTTAAAAACTTATATAAAACTTGAAATTTAAGAAAAGTTATGACTAGGATAGATTTTGAAATTCTAGAAGTTTGAGGGGACCAAATTAAACAAAGGCTCAAAGTTGTATTTATATAATTAAAAGAAAACAATAGGTTTATTTGTTCATCTAGATTAAATCGTGTAGAGAGAGAGAGAGAGAGAGAGAGAGAGAGAGGAAGAGAGAACTAGAGAGAGAAAGGGGGAATCATCAATTTTTTGAAGAATTGAAGAAATTAAAGTGTAATTTTGAAGATTGGAAGTCAAAATCGCTAAGGTAATACTTTGTTACCTTCAATTTTTGGTTTTTAAGATAGAACACATACTAAGTATGTGTAATTTCTTTGTTTTAGTATATTAGGTTGTTAAAAGGGATGGATTTATATAGTTTAGCTAAAATCTATCAAATAATTGAAGTTATGTTTTGAAATTGGGTTTTGCATGAAGTTTTATGTTCAATTAATGGTTAATCTATGTTATGTTGGTTCAAATTGTTCAAGGATGGGTACTTAGAACATTGGATGTAGTTTTAAGCTCTAACTTGTAGTTGTGTCCTCCATGTGTTTGATGAAATGCTTCAATAGAAATGCATGTGTCAGCAGATTCTGTCCAGTAAGTTCAAAAATTCGTATAAAATAATTGGTTGATGCAAATGAGGTGTATGATATATCGTTGGAATTCTTAGAGTGTCTAGAACAACTTTGTAGTTTACCTCAAGATCAAATTCTGACTTTAAATGTCCCAAAACAGTGTGTTTTTGAGACTGGTCACACTGTACTCGGGATCAGCATGTTGTTTTTGTAAAATTCATAGAAAATAGATGGTTTATCCAAATGAGATGAATCCAAAACGACTAGATTCCTAAGAGATCATATAACAACTTTCATTTTGATGGTAACTACTATTTTGGCTTCTAAATGGGAGGAAAAGTTAGAAACTTTAGGTATCTGAAAGTTGTTAATTTCTAGAATGTGTTCTTCTTTGAAAATAAATCTAGTGTTCTAAATGTCATGTAAATGTCATGTTTACTTTGTTTAAAGTATCTTAAGGATATTGTTAGCACGAGGTTCATAGATAATTTTAGGACCCTTGTGACTTGTGTGAGCATAGAATTCCAAATACCGTTACCGATAATTCAAAGAATTCATGTTGAATTGCAGGAGACTATAAGGATAGGAAAGGGATCATCTCAGGTACGGATTCAATCTTCTTTGACACGGGAATGACCATTTGATGTGGTCATTTCATCCACATGATTCAATATGAATCCAAATATCCACAAAAGTGGGTATGTGAATTGATTATCCGGAATTGTTTACAACTTTTGATCATTTTTGTTTTTAGTTGTTGTCTTTTGATTATATAACATGCTTTTTGATCCGTTTGTGATTCCTTTTATGGATTTTTTCAGATAACGAACTTCTATTGGATATGAGTTTATATGTCTTAATCCAATTGCTCATTACATGAACTTTTATGTGAATTTCCGAAATCAAAATACGTTGAGAAATTAGAAACTCTTTTTGGTTATGCTTTGATTCAATGAAATTGAATTTCGATTTTGGACTTGTTTTCCGAACACCGAACTTTGGGGCACCTTTGTCTGGGATGCTACCATAGTGGCTACAAAGACTATGGCGTCTTTAACGAATGGTACTTTGTACCCGACCTTTACGGAACAGGCTACCCGAGGGCGTATGGATCGATCCTAGATGTAGTTCCAGAACTTGAGGCCGTGGTTAAATCCACGGTGGGACTTAGGCGGTGTGTGTCCATACCCCTAAATTCCAACCGTCCGATTGGTTTGGCCGACCATCGGACAACGTGTCTTTGTTGCACGGAATTAAGAACTTATATGATTTGAGACTTTGATTTTGACATCCGTTGATTTGGATTTGTAGTTGTTTTCGAGTTATATTCGGATCACCATGATTTCGGTTTATTGATTCATTGAATGTATATAATTCCAACCAAGTTGATTTAAATGGTTAATTCATTTTTCATTGTACCTAATCTTATTAATTTATTCTTTGGATTACTATTTTTCTTTTTATATATATTATCCGTTCACTGAGCAATGTCGCTCAGCCGTGTGTTTTCTTTGCACGACAGGTACTTGATGTAGAATCGGGATGAGGGCAAGGTGACGTGAGCGACACAAGTGACTTTTTGGGATAATCCTTCCTAGTGACGCTATATCTTTTGGTTATAATTAATAGTTATGTTAAGCTTTTGGAATTGTATTTTTGTAATGTATATATTTACTTAGCTTGCTCTGTACTTTCCCAACCTCTTTCTGTAAGTGAGGTTCTTTTGGGTTTATGTGAATATATATATATATATATATATGTGTGTGTGTGTGTGTGTGTGTGTGTGTGTGTAACGGAAACTGTCCTAAATCACTCAGGACGGGGGTCGTTACATTATATGTTCAACTTTCAAGTCTTACAAAAGTCGAAAAGTCAGCAACATGTTTTAAACTTTTGTATTCTGTTTTAAAGATATGTGATTCGGAATATTTCTAGTTTACAATACTTGGAAATCCTAAGAAGTCTGAATTATGGATTGTAATGAAAATATGGGCTAAGCACTTAGATGTAAAACTGAGTGATTGAGATGAAAATTTATATTTATAATACACAGAAATCTCTAAGTTTGAAAGTTTGTACCTGTGACCTTTCTAGTTTGGGAAAGTAAGTTCCGTGGGATGCTTGTCATCTGGTCCCCTAAGGTCAATTGGTCTGGGAGTGATCGAACCCAAATCCATCTATAGAACCAGATCGAAAGTCATGTTCTACTGGTATGAATGGGTTTAGGATATGTCGATGTAGCCTTTCTGATCTGGGATAGTAAGTTCCAAGGGGTGCTTGACACCTAGTCCCTTAAGGCCAACTGGTCTGGGAGCGGCTAACCCAAATCCTGCAATAGGGTCAGATAGAAAGTTACGTTTACGACAGGTTCTTTACCTAATAAACTTTTTGATTAAAAGATGCCAAAGTGCACAAGCTTAAAAGATGCCAAAGAGCACACTCATGTGAAGATCCCAATGTGCACAATGCTAAAAGATGCCAATGAGCACACATCTCATGATACTTGGTGATATGTTTGAGTTGCGATAAACCTATAAATTTGTGAAAATCTTAAATTTTGATGGCTTAGTGTGAGTACATGCAAAGTTTTCTATTATATTTTTAGAATTGCATTTTCTTGAAGCTAATCGAAGTTCGTATGCTAGCACACTGAATAGATTGATGAAAGTTTTTGAAACTGAACATGTTTTAACTTGATATGCAATGAAACTTGTATCTGTATCCAACAGCATACATTTGATTTCAACTGATTGATAAATCTGTGATATTTTACTAAGTAGAATTTAATTTGTTTAATGTTTAAATTTTTATATATTTAGTTGTTTCAAAATACATATTCAGTATATTTTTCTTTCTACTTTGATATTTCAAATCTTGTGTTCTCATATATATTTTTAAATGGGTTTGTGCATTATTCAAGGGGGAGTGAATAAGGAGAATATTCTGCAAAGGTCATATCTGTTTTCGAGAGAGAGTATCTGATTTTCTATATGAATGCTAATTTGAATTGTCAAATTTAGTGCATTTGTGTAGGGGGAGTCAAAGAGCTTCACAGGTGAAAATTTTCAGATTCCAAGTCATTTTTGCGCCAACAGTTGGTAGAGCAAAACTTAGTTTTGCGCCAATAGCTTCTAGCGCAAAACAAGCTTTGCGCATCCTTCAGCTAGCGCAAACCTAACTTTGCGCTTTCTTCTGCTAGCGCAAAACTAAGTTTGCGCCACCAACAGTTAGCGCAAATCTTCTCTTTTCTTCCTTTACTCTGATTTTGCAGATCTGAAGTTGTCTCGTCTCCAACATTTGCATGACCAAGTTGATCCAGATCATCAAGGTCATGAGGGGGAGAAGTTAAGGAGAAGTTAAAGAGACAAAGAGCTCAAACGTTTATCTGCTGATCAAGATTCACTCAAGATTCTATATTCTCTCAGCTATATCAATTCTTTTGTTGTTCCAGCTCCGATCAACACAGTTCATTCAAGTAGTTTTAAAAGAGGTGTATCGTCTAGAGCACAAGCTGATGAACCTATTGTTCTTTCAAGATAATTACAAACAGGTCCAGTCTTGTCAAGGCAGCAAAGACAAATCAAATTGAAAGATGCTGAGAATAAAATTTTTCTTTAGTCAAAAGAAGCTTCTTCGTTAAGTTGCTTAGATGGTTCGTGCTGATTTAGAAGATGGATATTGAAGACCACAACGCCAATGGTTACTAAGGGGGAGATTGTTAGGTCTAGTTTTATAGTAACCATTGTATTTATTCTGTGTGGCCTAAACAGTGTCTTGTTAGTTTATCTGTGTTGTTTAGGCCCGGGGTATTTAAGTCCCTTGGGTCTTTGGTGTTTAAGAGACATTCACGCATTCATCTAATACATTCATACTTTGCATTTAAAGTCTCTCTCTACTTTCTCTCTCTAGAGATTTAGTGATTCTTGGACTATCAGCAAGCTATCTTGGAGTGCCTACCTTTTCGCCAAGGTATGTTTCCCATTCGGTATTTGGGTGTTCCTCTTTCTGCTGTCAGGATGAAAGTTGCTGATTTTTTCTATTCTCATAAACAAAGTAAAAGCCCATATTTTGAACTGGAAATCGAAGTTTTTATCTTTTGGTGGAAGGCGCCAACTTATTCGCTTCGTTCTTCAATCTATTCAATTGTTTTGGATGGCGATATTTGTTATCCCGTTGGGAGTTATTCATGAACTTGAGTCGCTATTTAGGGACTTTCTATGGGCTCATGGGAATCGTTCCAATGGGAAGTGTCGAATTTCATGGGATCATGTATGTAGGCCTATGGAGAATGGTGGGTTCGGTATCAAAAGGTTGGCGGTGTGGAACCGGGCTCTATTAGCGAAAAATCTGTGGGATATTCTTTCCTTTCGGCCTTCCTTATGGGTTAGATGGATCCATTTGTTTTGTCTTTGATCTACACATTTTTGGTTAGTTTGTAAAAGCACAAGATGGTCATGGGTCTTTTGCAAGTTGATGGCGATGAGACCTTACTTCCGGTGGTTCTTTATTATGTGTATTGGAAATGGAGAAAACACGAACACCTGGGAGGATAGATGGATGAAAGCTTCACATTTGTCTTCTTTTATTCCATACAGGTTTATACATAACCATGGCTTTACGATGAATTCCACAATTCGTGATGTTGTGGAGGCTTTCGGTGGTATATGGCCCGATGAATTGACACAAAGGTACTTGGCTCTTCAAAATTATCCCCTTCCGGTCTTGACTAATAACCGGGGTAAGCTAGCTTGGTTGGATGTTAACCAGAATCTTGTGGAGTTCACGGTCAAACTTGCTTGGACTTTATCAGAAGGAACTCAAGTGCGAGCTCCATGGCATAAATGGGTGTGGTTTGCGGAGCACATTCCAAAGCATGCTTTTTTCTTATGGATTGTGTACCACCAAAGACTCCCCACCCAAGATCATATGGCAGCGTGGAGAAGGGACAATGGAAATCTTTTGTGCCCCCTTTGTAAAGAATGCATGGATTCGCATGGTCACCTTTTTTTTCCAATGCAGGTTCTCTAAGGAGTTGTGTAGCGGCTTAAGAGTGGGATGAATTTCCAGGGGTGGCTTGACAGTTGGGATGACATTTTATGTGTTATGGAGGTCACAGTTCAAGCCCCCAAGACGCTTTGTTCTAAGCTTTGTTTAGGAGCGGCGGTGTATCAAATTTGACCCGAAAGGAATTTCCTGCATTTTCAAGACAAGAGACGGTCGACCGATGAGGTTTTTAAATGAATTAAAGACATAGTTTCCATGTGTGTGGATTGGAAGGAGCGGATGCGAAGTATACATCCTAATGATGTGGTTGCGTAGTTCTTCTTGGTGTCTTGCCTTTTAGGTGGGTGGTGGCGTTTTTTCATTCTTTTTTGTATGCTTTTTACTTCTTGTGAGTTCTGTGTTTTTTGGATTTTAGTGGCTTGGTATGGTGTTGTTACCAAGCTTTATCGCTTTGTTGTTTGGTTTTGGGCTTTTGACTAGACTTGGTTGTTCCTTTCTTTTTGTTTCTTAATTTATGTGCCTGGAGTTTTTCCGCTCAAAAAAGAAGGTCAAATCATACTCATTATAACCCACTTACTCCCATTATGACCAATTAGACCCGCTACGACGAATTAGACTCGTTAAGGAGGCACAACCCATGATACCTACTACGACCAAAATGAACCAATTACGAGCCATTACGGACCGCTAAGACCCTTTATACCCTAATTAGTCAGTAAGATGAAATCATACTCATTATGATCCACTTAGTCCCATTACGACCAATTAGCCTCGTTATGGAGACACAAACCCATTATAACCACTAAAAACAAAATGAACCAGTTACAAGCCATGACGTACCACTAAGACCCATTATACCTCATTATATCCAATTAAGTCAAATTAGACTCATTATGACCCAGTTAGTCCCATTACGACCAATTTGACTCATTAAGGAGACACAAACCCAATATACTCACTAAGAACAAAAATGAACCAATTACCAGCCATTGTAGACCATTAATAACTGTTATACCCTAATTAGAGCCAATAAGGTCAAATCATACTCATTATGATCCACTTACTCCCATTATGACCAATTAGACCCATTACGACGAATTATCCTCGTTAAGGAGGTACAACCCATGATACCCACTACGACCAAAATGAACCAATTACGAGCCATTATGAACCGCTAAGACCCCTTATACCCTAATTAGTCTGTAAGGTGAAATCATACTCATTATGATCCACTTAGTCCTATTAAGACCAATTTGCCTCGTTATAGAGACCCAAACCCATTATAACCACTAAGAACGAAATGAACCAGTAATGAGCCATTAAGGACAACTAAGACCCGATATACCTTAATATATCCAATTAAGTCAAATCGGACACGTTATAACCAACTTATTCCCTTTACGACCAATTAGACTCGTTAAGGATACATAAACCCAATATACGCACTAAGACCAAATTGAACCATTTACGAGCCATTACGGACCACTAAGACTCGTTATACCTCAATTAGATCTAATAAGGTCAAATCATACTCATTATGACCCACTTAGTCCCATTACGACCAACTAGCCTCGTTTGGAGACACAAACCCAATTTATATCCCGTTATACCTCATTATATCTAATTAAGTCAAATCGAACTCATTATGACCCACTTAGTCCCATTACGACCAAATTGATGTTCAACACTTCTCATCATCTACAAACGGATGGTCAAACAGAAGTCACTATTAGTACGTTAGGATCAGGATGTGAAGTTGTGTCATGTCGAATTTGCTTACAATCGGTTTCATTCACCCACAACTTCTCGTTCTCCATTTGAGGTCGTTTATGGTGTCAATCCTTACCTTCCAATTGATTTGTTGCCCTTACACAAAGATGATATCCATCTTGATGCAAAGAAGCGTTTAGAAGTGTTCAAGAAGACTTGTGAACAAGTGAAAGAAAGAATTGAAAAGAAGAATACAGTTTACAAGGCATGAGCTAGTAAAAATTGTAGACAACATGTTTTCAAACCCGGAGATCTTGTTTGGTTTCATTTGCGAAAAGAGAGGTTTCCGAGTATAAGAAAGAACAAACTTATGCCAAGGTCCGATGGTCCGTTTGAGGTACTTGAAGCAAACGGAGACAACGCCTGTAAGATAGACTTTCCAAGTGATTTTGGAGGCGTTAGTGCTACTTTCAATGTCGACATTCTTTCTCCTTATCTGGATGATAAGAATTTGAGGGCAAATTCTTTGAAAGAAGGGGGGAATGATGTGAATTATGAAGTGCTTGTTACTTTGTTGCTCAACCCAATGTGGGCGACGAATCTGACTTGGAAGACAAGTAACCTGGAAGACAAGCAAGGATAAACCCTAGGTCCGTACCTAGGTTAGAAACGAATTCCTAATCTGTTTCTACTCTATCTTTTTAAATTTCCTATTTTATTAGATTTTTTCCACAAGGTTCCACTTGGATTCCTTTTACTTGGTTTGGCTTTACGGTAAGTTTCCTTATTATTTCCTTAGTTATCTTTTGTTTCCTTAGTATATATAGGATCAACCATGTAACATGAAGATCAATTAATAAAATTTTGTTTTTGTCAGGATCGAATTCTCAACAAGAATTAATTCTCAGAAACAATATCAAAGAAGTTTGCGGAATAACACTTTGATATTCAATGAAACAATAATCACAATCAGTAAATATGAAGAACAAACTGTAAACTTGTATTGAATGATTGAAATCACAAGATTACACACTCAACCTCAATCTTGAAGAACAAACTCTTTCAAGACGAATTCTACTTCTCTAGAATTAGGATCTATGCCTTGAGGTTGATTTCTCTCTATATCTTAGAATGAATAATTAACAAAAAGTTATCTATCTATTCTATACATTCTATACATATACTAATCAAAAGATAATTACAAGAAAATAAAAATATCTTCAGTATATCTTCCATGTATATCTCTAAGCTTCTATAATCTTCCTTCCATCCAGCTGTTATCCTTTCATGCGAATCTTCATCTTATAAGCAGTATTAATCTTCAGCAGCATTAATCTCTTTTAGCAGCATTAACTACTAAGCAGCACTAACTACTAGCAGTACTAACTAGCTAAGCAGTACTAACTTTGTTCAAGCAGCACTAACTTTGACTAGCAATATTAATTACTAGCAGTAGTAATACTCAGCAGTATTAACCTTGAAGTCTTCTAGCAGTAGTAACTTTGAACCAGCAGCATTAACCATACTTAAGCTTTTCTTCAGTTCCCAACAGTTTTCTTATACTTACCTTGTGCAACTTGCATAAGATTTGTTCTTATTTTCTGAACTTCAACTCCTAGATTTTTTAAGGTTTAGATCTGTCAAACAACTTTTTAAGGTTTGGAATTCAAAGTACACGTTTCTGGATTGATCGTGTAGGATTGAAATATCGGTTCAAATTCAAATGTAAGGAGCAAGAACATATCAAGGATCGATCTTTAAATCTCCGTTTCTAGACTTCTACGACCAAAACAATTGGATTCCACATCAATTTGGTATTAGAGCCGATGGTAACTGGTTTCTTCGTCAACAAGCTTCAAAGGTACGTCACGTTCTTGTTTAGTTTGTGTTGAAATTTTTGGGCAAGTTACTTCCAGCCGATTTCTTATGTTTCTTGGGTCACAAGTAACCTAGTTATCATGCCTACAACAGAAGAGCTATTGGCTGAAGTTCTTGAGCGTATGAAACTGCAAGAAGAAAAGCTTGAAAAACTCGAGCTCTTAGAATCTTTGATTGGTAGACAAGATCTGCGTATGGGTGCTATGTATGATGAATTCAAGAAAATTTTGATCCGACTTCCGTCTACTTTTTTCTTAATAAGGTGGAAGACAAAAATTCAGGTGATGAAGATTCAGATGGTTCGATCTCGTCTAGAATCAAGATGTACAAACACACGATTGATGATCGGGGTATAAAATTGGATGATTTCACAGCTTAGGAACACCCGACATTTATATTGAGTAGGAACGCCAAATTGAAAAGATTAGTGATTATAAGGGCTTTGATGACAAACAACGATTTAAGATTGCTTATATTCGTTTAACAAAGACGGCTGGTTTGTGGTTCAAGAATCTTAAAGATTGTAGGGCCAGGGCTCGAAAGGAAAAGATGAAAACTTGGATGATTTTGAAGAAGAAGCTTCGCAACAAATACCTCCCTGATGATTACGAGCAAACACAGTATTTGAAACTCACATCATTGACGCAAGATGATATGAGTGTAGCAGAATATGTGGCCGAATTTGATAAGTTGTGTTTGGTATGTGATTTGGATGAGAAAGAGACGATGAAGATTGCACGATTTATTTGTGGGTTAAATCGACCTATTGCCTAAAATGTTGAACTCAGCCCATATAGCTCATTTAATGACGTTTGCAAGCTAGCTACGAAGATTGAATCTCATATGCAAGAGGAGAAGTCGAAATCCAGTTTTCACGAATCAGGCTCCAGGAATTCCAAGGGTTTTAGTTCTTTCAAGTCTAATGCTCCCCAAAACCCTCTCCAAACATCTTACAAACCAACGTCAACAAGGTTTCCTCCAAAGAAAGAAGATCCATTGTTCAAAGACGATAAACGGGTGGAAAAGCAAAAAGTGTTTATTTCAAAAGAGGAGTTTGAGAATCGAAGGAAGTGCTTCAAGTGTCAATGGAAAGCACATATGGCTAGTGGATGTCCTTCTGGGAGAACTCTTACAATGAAGCAATACTTGAAACAGGAAGAAGAAGATAAGTACATTTAATTTCTACCTGAATGTGAACGAATTCAAGAAGATGCAGGAGACGAAGAGGAAGAAGAGGACGCATATGCAGAGAATGATGCAAATTTGATTATTGTTCGTAGAGTATTGCATTCGGAATGTTCGGCTAATATTGATCAAAGGGAGAACTTATTTCATACCTGATGCAAAGTTGGAGATCACACATGCAACATGATAATTGATAGCGGTTCTTGCACTAATGTTGCATTGGTTGATATGGTCAATAAGCTTCAATTACCTACTTGTGATCATGCTAAACCTGACAAGTTGAATTGGCTTGATGACTCGAAAGGTTTAAATGTGAAAAAGCAAGCGTTGGTAAGTTTCTCAATTGGAAACTACAAGGAAAAGTTATGGTGTGATGTGATTCCTATGAGTATTTGTCATCTCTTACTTGGGAGACCATGGCAATTTGATAGGAAGGTGATTCATGAAGGTGATACCAACATTTATTCTGTTAAAGTTGGCAATAAATGTATCAAGCTACAACCATTATTCCCCAACGAATACTACGCTCATGTTCGTGAATCAAAGAAAAGGACCAGTTTGTTTTTGTCGGCTAAGGATTTTGAGAAAGAGATGGAAGAAAGTGGTGGTAGCTTACGCGTTAGTAGTAAAACAAGCAGCTCCAAATCAGTGCCCTCATGATCCACTTCTTAACGATTTGCTTGGTGAATTTAGTGATGTATTTCTCGATGAATTACCTAGAGGGTTGCCCCCTTTGCGAGGAATTGAGCATGACATTGATCTTGTCCGATGCTCCACTACCCAATAAACGCGCATATAGGTGCGATCCTAAGGCTTCAAAAGAGCTACAGAGGCAAATTGATGATCTGATTCAAAAGGGGTATGTTAGAGAAAGTATAAGCCCTTGTGCGGTTCCAGCTCTCTTAGTTCCAAAGAAAGATGGAACATGGCAGATGTGCATCGATTCTAGGGCAGTAAACAATATTACCATCAAATATCATTTTCCCATGCCTAGATTGGAAGATATGTTGGATGAATTGCATGGTGCTGCAATTTTCTCCAAAATTGATCTTTGGAGTGGATATCATCAAATGGGGATCCGTGAAGGTGATGAATGGAAAATGGCCTTCAAAACTAAACAAGGATTGTATGAGTGGATGGTGATGCCTTTTGGGGTCTACAATGCTCCTAGCTCGTTTTTGCGGCTCATGAATGAGGTACTTCGTCCCTTCTTAAACAAGTTTATCGTGGTTTACCTTGATAATATTTTGGTTTGTAGTAGAGATAAAATTGAGCATGCGTTCCACCTTCGAAGATTATTTGAAAGGTTGCGTGAACAAAAGCTTTTTGGTAAGATGGAGAAATGTGCTTTTATGGTGCCGAGTATTTCTTTTCTCGGATACGTTGTCTCTAACCAGGGAGTTAAAGTTGATCCAGAGAAAGTCCATGCTATTTCATCTTGGTTAACTCCTAACAACATACACGATGTAAGGAGTTTTCATAGCTTGGCTTCATTTTATAGAAGATTTATTAAAAACTTCTCTACTATTATGGCTCCTATCACTGAATTACTCAAAAGGACAGGTGACTTTGAATGGTCTACATCAGCTCAAAGGGCATTTGAAGAGATTAAGGAGAAGCTTTGCAATGCTCCTATTTTAGCTTTGCCTGATTTCAACAAGTTGTTTGAAGTAGAGTGTGATGCAAGCAGAGTTGGCATAGGTGTTGTCTTGCTACAAGAAAAGAGGCCTATTTCATTTTTTAGTGAGAAGCTAAGTGGTGCAAAACTGAATTATTCTAACTATGATCGTGAATTTTATGCCATTGTGAGATTATTGGACCATTGGTCTCATTATTTGTGGCCTAAACCATTTGTGCTACATTTAAAGTTTATACATGGGTGACAAAAGCTAAATTTTCGTCATGCTAAATGGGTGGAATTTCTTAAATCCTTCACTTTTTCCTCAAAATACAAGGAGGGAAAATTGAACATCGTTGCAGATGCTCTTTCAAGGAGGGCACATTTGTTGGCTATGGTTGATACTAGGATTATTGGTTTTGAACGTATTCAAGGGCTCTATGAATCCGATGATGATTTTGCACAAGAGTTCAAGTCTTCTGCTCGTAATTTTACTGTACAAGACGGATTTATGTTCAAATGAAATAAACTTTGTATCCCTAAATGTGACGTTCGAGAATTACTTATCCGTGAAGTGCATAGTGGTGCAATTGCTAGTCATTTTGGCATTCACAAAACTATGGATCTGTTAGCCGAAAATTTCTTCTGGCCTAAAATGATTCAAGATGTCCAATCAGTGGTTTTTAGATGCACTACTTGTCAAAAGGCAAAAGGTACTTTCTCTAAAGGGTTGTACACTCCTTTGCCAGTGGCTAGTTCCCCATGGGATAGCGTAAGTATGGACTTCATTGTTGGGCTTCCAAGAACACAACGGATAAAGGATTCAATCATGGTTGTGGTTGATTGGTTTTCAAAGATGGCCCATTTCATACCGATGAATAAAACAGATGACGCACAACATGTTGCAGATCTTTATTTTCGGGGAATTGTTCGTTTGCATGGTGTTTCAAGAAGTATTGTGTCTGATCGAGATTCCAAGTTTTTGAGTCACTTTTGGAAGTGTGTGTGGCGTTTGTTGGGGACTAAATTGATGTTCAACACTTCTCATCATCTACAAACGATGGTCAAACAGAAGTCACTAATAGGACGTTGGCTACTTTACTTCGTGGATTGGTGAGTAAAACTCAAAAGGATTGGGATGTAAAGTTGTGTCATGCCAAATTTGCTTACAATCGGGTCTCAATTATCCACAACTTCTCGTTCTCCATTTGAGGTCATTTATGGTGTTAATCCTTACCTTCCAATTGATTTGTTGCCCTTACACAAAGATGATATCAATCTTGATGCAAAGAAGCGTTTAGAAGTGTTCAAGAAGACTTGTGAACAAGTGAAAGAAATAATTGAGAAGAAGAATGCAGTTTACAAGGCACGAGCTAATAAACACCGTAGACAACATGTTTTCAAACCCGTAGATCTTGTTTGGGTTCATATGCGAAAAGAGGGGTTTCCGAGTAAAAGAAAGAACAAGCTTATGCCAAGGGCCGACGATCCATTTGAGGTACTTGAAGCAAATGGATACAACGTTTGTAAGATAGACTTGCCGAGTAATTTTAGAGGCGTTAGTGCTACTTTCAATGTCAGCGATCTTTGTCCTTATCTGGATAATGAGAATTTGAGGGCAAATTCTTTGAAAGAAGGGGGAATGATGTGAATTATGAAGAGCCTGTTACTTTGTTGCTTAACCCAATGGGATTTGATTTGGACAAAAGGAATACGTGGGTAATGAATCTGACTTGGAAGACAAGCAAGGATAAACCCTAGGTCCGTACCTAGGTTAGAAACGGATTCCCAATCTGTTTCTACTCTATCTTTTTAAATTTCCTTTTTATTAGATTTTTGCCACAAGGTTTTGGAATCCACTTAGATACGTTTTACTTGGTTTGGCTTAGGGATAAGTTTCCTTATTATTTCCTTTGTTATCTTTTGTTTACTTAGTATATATAGGATCATCCATGTAACTTGAAGATCAATTAATAAAATTTTGTTTTCTTATACATACCTTGTGCAACTTGCAAAAGATTTGTTCTTATTTTCTGAACTTCAGTTACTGGATTGTTCTGAGGTTTAGATTTGTCAATCAACTTAGTTTCTGGATTGATCTAAGGAGTTTGGAATTCAATGTACATGTTTCTGGATTGGTCGTGTAGGATTGAAATATCGGTTCAAATTTAAACGTAAGGAGCAAGAACATATCACAGATCGATCTTTAAATCACAGTTTCTAGACTTCTACGACCAAAACAATTGAATTCCACATCACCTCGTTACGGAGACACAAACCCATTATAACCACTAAGAACAAAATGAACCAGTTACGAGCCATTACAGACCACTAAGACCCGTTATACCTCATTATATCCAATTAAGTCAAATCAGACTCATTATGACCCACTTCTTCCCATTACGACCAATTAGACTCGTTAAGGAGACATAAACCCAATATACCCACTAAGACCAAAGTGAACAATTTACGAGCCATTACGGACCACTAAGACTTGTTATACCCAAATTCGAGCCAATAAGGTGAAATCATACTCAATATGACCCACTTAGTCCCATTACGACCAATTAGCCTCATTATGGAGACACAGATCCATTATAACCACGAAGAACAAAATTAACCAGTTACAAGCCATTACGCCCCAAGAAGACCTGTCATACCTCATTATATCCAATAAGGTCAAATCAGACTGATTATGATCATTTAGTCCCATTATGACGAATTAGACTAGTTAAGGAGACACAAACCCAATATACCCACTAAGAACAAAAATGAACCAATTACCATCCATTGTAGACCACTAACTGTTATATCCCAATTAGAGCCAATAAGGTCAAATCATACTCATTATGAACCACTTACTCCTATTATGACCAATTAGACCCATTACGACGAATTAAACTTGTTAAGAAGGCACAACCCAGATACCCACTACGACCAAAATGAACCAATTACGATCCATTACGGACTGCTAAGACCCCTTATACCCTAATTAGTCAGTAAAGTGAAATCATACTCATTATGATCCACTTAGTCCCATTACGACCAATTAGCCTCGTTGTGGAGACACAAACCCATTATAACCACTAAGAACAAAATGAACCAGTTACGTGCTATTACAGACCACTAGACTCGTGATACCTCATTATATCCAATTAAGTCAAATCATACTCATTATGACCTACTTAGGGGTTGTTTGTTTACCTCTTAATGGTTCCATTAAGAGGCAACCTCTGAATCGCTAAGAGGTAAATCTTGTTTGGCAAAAAAAAGTGTTGCCTCTTAATGGTTACAAAATCCTCTTAATGGTTTTGTATCCTGACCCTCCCTTAACCATTAAGAGCCCTGATTTCATTATGAACAATTAGCAAACAACCATATTTCATTTTACACTATATCATAAAAACCTCTTAATCATTCAGACTACTTAGTCATTCTGCACTAAACCATTCAGCAACTGTCAAACAGCCCCTTAGTCTTATTACGACCAATTTCACTCGTTAAGGGGACATAAACCCAATATACCCACAAAGACCAAAGTGAACCATTTACGAGCCATTACGGACCACTAAGACTCGTTATACCCAAATTCGAGAAAATAAGGTGAAATCATACTCATTATGACTCACTTAGACCATTACGACCAGTTAGCCTCGTTATGGTGACACAAACCCATTATAACCATTAAGAACAAAATGAACCAGTTACAAGCCATTACGGCCCACGAAGACCCGTTATACCTCATTATATCCAATAAGGTGAAATCAGTCTGATATAACCACTTAGTCCCATTACGACGAATTAGACTCGTTAAGGAGACACAAACCCAATATACCCGCTAAAACCAAAAATGAACCCATTACAATCCATTGGAATAGTTGCACCAGAAACTAAATCGATTTGATGTTCTATACCTCGAATTGGTGGCAATCCATTGGGCACTTCTTCGGGTAGCACATCTGCAAATTCATTTAAAACATAAACAATCTCCAAAGGCAAATCATGAGGTAAATCGTTAGTAGATAAGCAAACTTCTTGGAATAGAAGTATAACAAGAAGCTTATGGGAAGTTAACGCCCTATATACATCTCTCATGCTTGCAAAGAAAGCACATTTTCTCTCACTTGCTTTTGGTTTTTCTCCCTTCATTGTTCCACTCATATTTTCATTCTTTTTTTTCAGTTTTTACTTCTCCACTCTTTTTCAACTTTTTCAAACTCTCCTATGTTTTTCTTTTCTCTCTCATTTTTATTTGTTCTTTTAACACTTGTTGTGGGGACATAGGTACATGGGTGAATGGTTGATTATTCAGTACAAAACGATACTTATTTGAACACCCATCATGAGTTGTTTTACGATCAAACTTCCAAGGGCATCCAAGAATGATATGGCTAGCAGTCATGGGTACAACGTCACACAAAACTTCATCTTCATATTTTCCTATGGAAAATCTCAAAAGTACTTTTCGCACAATCTTGAGGTCTCCATGATCGTTAAGCCATTATAAACGATACAGTTTTGGATGTTTGATAGTTGGCATCCCAACTTCTCCACAAGATAAGAACTAGCACAATTAATGCAACTTCCACTATCAATGATTAACATACATACCTTGTCTTGGATAAGACATCGCGTATGAAAGATGTTGTGATGTTGTTCATCGTCCTCTTCTTTGGATTGTATGTTCAATGCCCTCATGGTCACAAGAGCCTCCCTTTCATTACCACTATCGACAACCTTTATTTCATTGTCATCTTCAAATGACATGTTGTTTTCATCATCCTCAACTTCTCTTTGACTCAAATAAGAATCGTCATCAAGCATAATCATAGCTTTGGAATTGGGACATTTTGAAGCTATATGTCCCTTTCCCAAACACTTGAAACAAGTCAACCTTGAAGTATGAGAAGTAGAAGGGTTATTTTTGTCACTTTTTGGTGGAAAAGTATTCTTTGAATCAAAATCTTTACCATAGTTCTTCTTTACAACTTCATTTTTATTCCACCGATTGCTTTTCCAAGAAGAAGATGATGAATTGGAAGAAAACTTACTTGAACCTCTTTTTTCTTTTTAACAGTTTCTCCACCTTTTCAGCCATGTGAAACATTTCCTCCAAATCCATGTAGTGTTGCAACTCCGCCACATCAGCAATTTCTTTTCGACAGCCTCCCAAAAATCTAGCCATGGTGGCTTCAGGATCTTCTTCAATATTTGCCCTCGTCATTGCCATTTCTAACTCTTGGTAATACTCCTCCACAGATCTTGATCCTTGAGTGATGATTTGAAGTCGATTAAACAAATCACGATAGTAATGGAGTGGAACAAAACACCTTCTCATAACAGCCTTCATTTCTTCCCATGTATTAATAGGTTGTTCCCCATTTCTCCTTCTAGACAAAACCAACTTGTCCCACCATGTTAGAGCATAACCGGAAAATTCAATAGAAGCAAGTTTTACCTTTTTATCTTTGGAATAGTTATGAACTCCAAACATGTTCTCTACTTTTGATTCCCACTCCATATATGCCTCCGGGTCACTCTTACCTTGGAAAGATGGAATCTTCATCTTGATACTACCAAGATTGTTGTCAACTCTATTTCTATTTCTCCGGTTGTCTTGTGTTATTTTTGAACCCTCTTCATTGCCTCTTTGTAAAGATACCTCCAATCGATCCATTCTCTCCAACATAGTTTCCATCATTTGATTGAATTAACCCATCAACGTCTCTCTCCATGCTTTTTGTTCCAATGTCTCCTTTGGTCCCTCCATAGTTGCTACAAACAAAACAAGTTGAACAATTGATGATGATAAGTAAACCTCGCACCCTTTACCCTTCCAAATTTGTTTCCCAAACCTATCTACTCTCCCTAAGTGTATCACTCTTTTTAAGGCTTTTGTTTTTTTATAGATGTAGCACACTTGCCTTTTTCCTCTCATTACTCACTTATTGTAGTTCTAATGAGAACAGATCCAACCCTTACAAGGTGCTCAAACAATGACTCACTTGGCCACAAAGAATTATCAAGTGATTGGACGACAAACGAAAAGTTTAAACGGGATGGATATGAGTTCAAGTGGAAAATACCAAATAAAAGCGCAATAATCAAGAACAAAGACTTTAGTTTTTTTTTTCTCTCCTTTTCTTGTCGTTTTTTTTGTATAACTTTTTTGCGGTTTTTTTACGTTTTTTATACAGTTTTTATACGACAAGAATTTAAATAAAGATGAGAATGAAGTTAACGAGAAAAATATAACAAATGATATGATCAAACAAGAAAGTTAGCTCTAATACCAAATGATGTGAAATCTTCAAGGAATACTACAATACGTTTCGGACCGTTCTTGTTTGATCTTGTGTACTTCCAAAAAACCCAATTTCTCACTCTTCAACCCAACAATGAAGGGTATACAAAACCCAACACCTGTGGAATGCAAAGAAAATAAGTAATCAAAGAATGAAGGAAGGAACACAAATTCTTCCAAGAAACCCAACACTTTACAATCGAAACTCAACAATGAGGGATATATGAAATCCAACACCTTTGAGTTGTAAGAAAGCAAGTTGCCAAAGTTAAGGCGCCACACTAAGCGGAAGAAACCTAGTGATAAGCCAAGTGATAATTGCAAGCACTATTAGTTTTGCAAGACCCGAATGAGTTCAATCAAGAGAACTATTAAGTGAAAGGAATAACCTCACAGTATATTGATTTAGATAAAAGATAGATAATTACAAATGCTTGAAAAGCTCCTATTTACAGGGAAAATACTAGACCCTTATTAAGTACAAAATTTAAGGCTCTTAAATATACTATTTAAGGCATAAACTCTTAGATTTACCTCAATAATGACAAACTTGAATTTTCAAGACTTTTCTTATTTAAATAAAAGAAAAAACGAAAATATGACCTTGGGCCTTCAAGGACAATCCAAAGATGCAAAAGTTAGCCTAACAACATAAGACAGTTCAACCAACTGGGCTTGAGGTCTTGGATTTCTTCCAAATGGGCTGAAATGATGAGATTAGTTAGAGCCTCTTGCATCCTTTTTCTCCTCGCACGCGTCATTGTGCCATGGATTTCTTTAAGTGGATCAGCTTCATATGAGTTGCCATCGTTCTTTGAATTGCCATCACGCTTGTGTCCCCTCTCTTTGGTAGGATTTCCATCAATGATCCACTTATTCCCATTACGACCAATTAGACTCATTAAGGAGATATGATGCGGAATTCATTGCGGAACTATATATTTTTGAACCAATGAGCAAATGATTGAGATGAAGGAATAATGCTTCAAAGAATTAAGACCCAACTTCAATAAAGTGAAGTGAACCTTAATTAAATCCCGACCCTTTATATGCTACGTAACTAAAACTTTGATTATAAATAATCAAAACCCTAGGACGACACTTAGCAATAAATAACCTAGACTATGGATGCCACATTTAAGAGAAGCAAACCTTGAATGATAAGTCAAAAGGAATTACTTGACCTAATCAATCAACACCCAAATAAGTTCAACAAAGAACCCAAGACTGAAGGTAATCCTCACAAAATATAAATTTCATTGACTGAAAAACTAAACAAACTAAAACCCTATTTATAGTCTTAAGGATTACAAGAAAAAGAAACTAAAAAAAAGAAAATATTATTTCCTTATCTACAATAAGGAAACCAAACAAAAGATAATTATATGACTAAAAATCATTCCTTAAAAAAATCTCTAAAAATCTTCCATATTAGTTGTATTGGATTTTTGGATGATTTTTAGATTAATATGTCATTTATTTGCAAGATTCATTTGGGGTTTGTCCAAGATATGCAACATATTAACTCTTTTGGGCTTGTACTCCTCCATTTTAATTTCTTCTTTCCCCCAAGTATCTCTAATTAAATAATTGAGAGCCTCTTTTATCTTCTCGGATCTTGCTCTTGTAAATGGGCCAACAATGTTGGAAAGTGGATCTCCTGAATATGCATTCGGACCATTTATGTTTTGGACTTCATGGATTTGAACGATTGAATCTTCAATCGTTGAGTTGCGATCATCATCATAGTGTGTGTCCCTTTGATGATCCTCATCAAGACATAAACCCAATATACCCACTAAGACCAAAATGAACCATTTACGAGCCATTACGGACCATTAAGACATCTTATACCCTAATTCGAGCCAATAAGGCGAAATCATACTCATTATGACCCACATAGTCACATTACAACCAATTAGCCTAGTTATGGTCACACAAACCCATTATAACCACTAAGAACAAAATGAACCAGTTACAAGCCATTACATCCCACGAAGACCCGTTATACCTCATTATATCCAATAAGGTCAAATTAGACTGATTATGACCACTTAGTCCCATTACGACGAATTAGACTCGTTTAGGAGACACAAAACCAATATACCCACTAAGACCAAAAACGAACCAATTACTAGCCATTGTAGACCACTGATAACCATTATACCCCAATTAGAGCCAATAAGGTCAAATCATACTCAATATGACCCACTTAGTCACATTATGACCAATTAGACTCTTTAAGGAGATACAACCCATTATACCTACTAAGACCAATATGCACCAATTGCGAGCCATTACATACCACTAAGACCTGTTATACCTCATTCTATCCAATAAGGATAAATCATACTCAATATGACCCACTTAGTCTCATTACAACAAATTAGACTCGTTAAGGAGACATAAACCCAATATACCCACAAAGACCAAAGTGAACCGTTTAAGAGCCATTACAGACCACTAAGACTCGTTATACCCAAATCCAAGCCAATAAGGTGAAATCATACACATTATGACCCACTTAGTCCATTACGACCAATTAGCCTCGTTATAGTGACAGAAACCCACTATAACCACTTAGAACAAAATGAACCACTTACAAGCCATTACGACCCACAAAGACCCGTTATACCTTATTATATTCAATAAGGTCATATCAGACTAATTATGACCACTTAGTCCCATTACGACAAATTAGACTCGTTTAGGAGACACAAACCCAATATACCCACTATGACCTAAAACGAACCAATTACCAGCCATTGTACACCACTAATAACCGTTATACGCTAATTAGAGCCAATAAGGTCAAATCATACTAATTATGACCCACTTAGTCATATTATGACCAATTAGACTCTTTAAGGAGACACAACCCATTATACCCACTAAGACCAAAATGCACTAATTAAGAGTCATTACAGACCACTAAGACCTGCTATACCCCAATATATCCAATAAAGACAAATCAGACTCATTATGACCTACTTATTCCCATTACAAAAAATTAGACTCATTAAGGAGACATAAACCCAATATACCCCCCAAAGACCAAAGTGAACCATTTACGAGCCATTATGGACCACTAAGACTCGTTATACCCAAATTCGAGCCAATAAGGTGAAATCATACTCATTATGACCCACTTAGTACCATTACGACCAATTGGCCTCGTTATTGTGACACAAACCCATTATAACCACTAGAACAAAATGAACCAGTTACAAGCCATTACGGCCCACGAAGACCCGATATACCTCATTATGTCCAATAAGGTCAAATCAGATTGATTATGACCACTTAGTCCCATTACGATGAATTTGACTCGTTAAGAAGACACAAACCCAATATACTCACTAAGACCTAAAACGAACCAATTACCAGCCATTGTACACCACTAATAACCGTTATACCCTAACAAGAGCTAATAAGGTCAAATCATACTCATTATGACCCACTTAGTCACATTATGACCAATTAGACTCTTTAAGAAGATACAACCCATTATACCCACTAAGACCAATATGCACCAACTACGAGCCATTACATACCACTAAGACCTGTTATACCTCATTATATCCAATAAGGATAAATCAGTCTCAATATGACCCACTTAATCTCATTACAACAAATTAGACTCGTTAAGGAGACATAAACCCAATATACCCACAAAGACCAAAGTGAACCGTTTACGAGCCATTACAGACCACTAAGACTCGTTATACCCAAATCCAAGCCAATAAGGTTAAATCATACTCATTATGACCCACTTAGTCCATTACGACCAATTAGCCTCGTTATAGTGACACAAACCCACTATAACCATTTAAAACAAAAATGAACCACTTACAAGCCATTACGACCCACGAAGACCCATTATACCTCATTATATCCAATAAGGTCATATCATATTGATTATGACCACTTAGTCTCATTACGACAAGTTAGACTTGTTTAGGACACACAAACCCAATATACCCACTAAGACCTAAAACGAACCAATTACCAGCCATTGTACACCACTAATAACCGTTATACCCTAATTAGAACCAATAAGGTCAAATCATACTAATTGTGACCCACTTAGTCACATTATGACCAATTAGACTCTTTAAGGAGACACAAGCCATTATACCCACTAAGACCAAAATGCACTAATTAAGAGTCATTACAGACCACTAAGACCTGCTATACCCCAATATATCCAATAAAGACAAATCAGACTCATTATGGCCTACTTATTCCCATTTCAACCAATTAGACTTGTTAAAGAGACATAAACCCAATATACGCCAAAGACCAAAGTGATCCATTTATGAGCCATTACGGACCACTAAGACTCGTTATTCCCCAAATTCGAGCCAATTAGGTGAAATCATACTCATTATGACCCACTTAGTACCTTTACGACTAGGGGTTTTCATCCAAACCGCCCACATCGCACCGCACCGTACCGCAAAACGCGGTTTAGAACTTTCGCGGTGAGGTTTGCGGTTTATACTTTTACCAAACCGCACTATGCGATGCGGTTTGCGGTTTTGAGTTTTCAAACTGCGGTCCAAACCGCACCGCACCGCATCTATATATTATTTTTAAATTTTTAATTTTAAACATATATATATATATATATATATAATAGTTTAATTTAAAATTTATATAATTGGGCTTTTAGTTATGGACTTTAAGAGTTTAAGTTTTGGACTTTGCTAAATAAACCTTTTAATGATAAGCCTGTTAAAAGTTTATGTCTCAACAGGTTAGGACGTTCACGACTAGAGATGTCACGTAATCCGTTTATCGTATTGAAACAATTTATTTCTTTAGACTATTTTTAGTTATGCATTTTGGAGTTGGATGTATTCAAACACTTTATTTTTTGGACTACGGTCAATTAATCGTTGATTTTCTAATGTATTTTAAACTTATAATTTTTTGGATAGTACACATAAAGTGCGATAGGGACAAACCGCATAAACCGTACCGCACAGCATTTCACGGTGCGATTTGGTGCGGTTTAAGGTATATGCGGTGCGGTTTGGGAAAATGCTCAAACCACACATGTGGTGCGGTTTGCGGTTTTACCCCAAACCGCACCG
Organism: Arctium lappa; assembly: GCA_023525745.1. Taxonomy (NCBI): domain Eukaryota; kingdom Viridiplantae; phylum Streptophyta; class Magnoliopsida; order Asterales; family Asteraceae; genus Arctium; species Arctium lappa. The sequence continues at coordinate 16,180,021 of CM042064.1, forward strand.
CAAACACCCCTAATTACGACCAATTGGCCTTGTTATTGTGACACAAACCCATTATAACCACTAGAACAAAATTAACCAGTTACAAGCCATTACGGCCCACGAAGACCCGATATACCTCATTATGTCCAATAAGGTCAAATCAGACTAATTATGACCACTTAGTCCCAATACGATGAATGAGACTCGTTAATGAGACACAAATCCAATATACCCACTAAGACCTAAAACGAACCAATTACCAGCCATTGTACACCACTAATAACCGTTATACCCCAATTAGAGCCAATAAGGTCAAATTATACTCATTATGACCCACTTAGTCACATTATGACCAATTAGAATATTTAAGGAGACACAACCCATTATAACCACTAAAACCAAAATGCACCAATTAAGAGTCATTACAGACCGCTAAGACCTGTTATACCTCATTATATCCAATTAGGACAAATTAGAATCATTATGACCCACTTATTCCCATTACAACCAATTAGACTCGTTAAGGAGACATAAACCCAATATACCCCCAAAGACCAAAGTGAACCATTTACGAGCCATTATGGACCACTAAGACTCGTTATACCCAAATTCGAGCCAATAAGGTGAAATCATACTCATTATGACGCACTTAGTACCATTACGACCAATTGGCCTCGTTATTGTGACACAAACCCATTATAACCACTAGAACAAAATGAACCAGTTACAAGCCATTACGGCCCACGAAGACCCGATATACCTCATTATGTCCAATAAGGTCAAATCAGACTGATTATGACCACTTAGTCCCATTACGATGAATTAGACTTGTTAAGGAGATACAAACCCAATATACCCACTAAGACCAAAATGAACCATTTATGAGCCATTGCGGACCACTAAGACTCGTTATACCGTAATTCGAGTCAATAAGGTGAAATCATACCCATTATAACCCACTTAGTCCCATTGCGACCAATTAGCCTCGTTGTAGAGACACAAACCCATTATAACCACTAAAAAAAATGAACCACTTACAAGCCATAACGCCCCACAAAGACTCGTTATACCTCATTATATCCAATAAGGTCAAATCAGACTGATTATGACCACTTAGTCCCATTACGACGAATTAGACTCGTAAGAACACACAAACCCAATATACTCACTAAGAACAAAAATGAACCAATTACCATCCATTGCAGACCACTAATAACTGTTATACCCCAATTAGAAGAGTCAATAAGGTCAAATCATACTCATTATGACCCACTTACTCCCATTATGACCAATTAGACCCATTACGAAGAATTAGACTCGTTAAGGAGACACAAATCCATTATACCCATTAAGACCAAGAATGAACCAATTACCAGCCATTGTACACCACTAATAACCGTTATACCCCAATTAGAGCCAATAAGGTCAAATCATTCTCATTATATCCCACTTAGTCACATTATGACCAATTAGACTCTTTAAGGAGACACAACCCATTATACCACTAAGACCAAAATGTACCAATTACGAGCCATTACATACCACTAAGACCTGTTATACCTCATTATATCCAATAAGGACAAATCAGACTCAATATGACCCACTTAGTCTCATTACAACAAATTAGACATGTTAAGGAGACATAAACCTAATATACCCACAAAGACCAAAGTGAACCATTTAAGAGCCATTACAGACCACTAAGACTCATTATACCCAAATTCGAGCTAATAAGGTGAAATCATACTGATTATGACCCACTTAGTCCATTACAACCAATAGCCTCGTTATAGTGACACAACCCTATTATAACCACTAAGAACAAAATGAATCAATTACAAGCCATTACGGCCCATGAAGACCCATTATACCTCGTTATATCCAATAAGGTCAAATCACACTAATTATGACCACTTAGCCCCATTACGACGAATTAGACTCGTTTAGGAGACACAAACCCAATATACCCACTAAGACTAAAAATGAACCAATTACCAACAATTGTACACCGCTAATAACCGTTATACCCTAATTAGAGACAATAAAGTCAAATCATACTCATTATGACCCACTTAGTCACATTATGACCAATTAGACTCTTTAAGGAGACACAACCCATTATACCCACTAAGATCAAAATGTACCAATTAAGAGTCATTACAGACCAATAAGACCTGTTATATACCTCATAATATCCAATAAGGACAAATCAGTCTCATTGTGACCCTCTTATTCCAATTCCAACCAATTAGACTCGTTAAGGAGACATAAACCCAATATACCCCCAAAGACCAAAGTGAACCATTTATGAGCCATTACGGACCACTAAGACTTGTTATACCCAAATTCGAGACAATAAGGTGAAATCATACTCATTATGACCTACTTAGTACCATTACTACCAATTGGCCTCGTTATAGTGACACAAACCCGCTAATGAACCAGTTACAAGCCATTACGACCCACAAAGACCCGCTATACCTCATTATGTCCAATAAGGTCAAATCAGACTGATTATGTCCACTTAGTCCCATTACGACATATTAGACTCGTTAAGGAGACACAAACCCAATATACCCACTAAGACCAAAATGAATCATTTATGAGCCATTGCGGACCACTAAGACTCGTTATACACTAATTCTAGCCAATAAGGTGAAATCATACTCATTATGGCCCACTTAGTCCCATTACGACCAATTAGCCTCGTTATGGTAACACAAACCCATTATAACCACTAAGAACAAAATGAACCAGTTACAAGCCATTACGCCTCACGAAGACCTGTTATACCTCATTATATCCAATAAGGTCAAATCAGACTGATTATGACCACTTAGTCCCATTACGACGAATTATAATCGTTAAGAAGACACAAACCCAATATACCCACTAAGAACATAAATGAACCAATTACCATCCATTGTAGACCACTAATAACCGTTATACCCCAATTATATCTAATAAGGTCAAATCATACTCATTATGACCCACTTACTCCCATTATTACCAATTAGACCCATTACGACGAATTAGACTCGTTAAGGAGGCATAACCCATGATACCACTACGACCAAAATGAACCAACTACGAGTCATTACGGACCGCTAAGACCCTTTATACCCTAATTAGTCAGTAAGGTGAAAGCATACTCATTATGATCCACTTAGTCCCATTACAACCAATTAGCCTCGTTATGGAGACACAACCCCATTATAACCACTAAGAACAAAATGAACCACTTACAAGCGATTATGGACCACAAAGACCTAATATACCTTATACCTCATTATATCCAATTTTGTCCCTCACGATCGAACCCGCAAAAAAACAAGAATATAAATAGATAAAGTTTTTGTTGTCGGGAGAGTTGCGTCGGAGACATCTTTATCTGAGGAGGAGGCTTTGTCGTCTGGCTCATCATAAATGATGTTAGGATGGGTCATCCCATCCTCAGAATCCTAAAAAAAGGGAACATAATAACTTTCTTTCAGTGACATATCTAATCAGACTGAATAGGATTTTCAGATTTGTCACGATCATTCACATCCATTTCAGTAGGCAGGATTCGTCCGAAGGGGATGGATGTCTGAGCGGTTGAAAGAGTCAAAAACTAAAGCATTGATAGGAATATCGGGGGTTCGAATCCCTCTCTATCTACAACGTCATAAGTTCTCTCTTGTGTTATCTAGAGATAAGAATGAATTGGATCGACTCGACTGATATATGATAGATGAAATGGTAGCTTGTGTTATGATTTAGTTAGGACACTGTCTCCCTTTCATGATATTCCGCCCTCCGGTTGGGGAAGGGCTGGGTGGATTACCTTTGGGAGCTAAGTCTAAGATCAAATCAGACACACTATGACCAACTTATTCCCATTACGACAAATTTGTCTCGTTAAGGAGACATAAGGATGATCATGAATGTTGTTCCTTTCCTCCATTGACATATTAGGCTTAGAGCTTGTTGTTTTAGCATTTTGTTTTCTATGCTTTGGGAGTCGGTGATGCTTTGTACTTTTTGGTTACTTACGTCTTGGTACGATATGTTCTTAAACTTTGCTTGTTGGGTGCTTGTGAATTCTACATCTCTGTTTTGGGCTTGTCCTCTATGGAGGGGTGAATTCTTTGTTCGGAGGGAGTCCCTCACCAATTAGGTGTTTTCTTTGTCTTTTCCTTTTTATATATTGCTAGGAGTGTCTCCTCCTTTCCAAAAAAAAACCCAATAATACCCACTAAGACCAAAATGAACCATTTACGACTCGTTATACCCTAATTCGAGCCAATAAGGTGAAATCATACTCATTATAACCCACTTAGTCCCATTACGACCAATTAGCCTCGTTATGGTAATACAAACCCATTATAACCACTATGAACAAAATGAACTAGTTACAAGCCATTACGCCCCACGAAGACCCGTTATACCCCATTATATCTAATAAGGTCAAATCAGAATGATTATGACCACTTAGTTCCATTACGACGAATTAGACTCGTTAAGAACACACAAACCCAATATACCCACTAAGAACAAAAATGAACCAATTATCATCCATTGTAGACCACTAATAAACATGATACCCTAATTAGAGCCAATAAGGTCAAATCATACTCATTATGACCCACTTAGTACCATTATGACCAATTTGACTTGTTAAGCAGACAAAAGCCAATTATACCATTAACACAAAAATGAACCAATAACGAGCCATTACAGACACTAAGACTCGTTATACCTCATTGTAGTGTCATGAGAGGTGGGTGCAATGGTATGTCTTAGGAAATGAAACCATATGTTGGCTTCATGGTTCAACCCTTGAGCAAAGAAAGTCCTTTGCTTTGACCTTGCCCTTTTATTCCAAGGAATTCCAGGTTTGGCAATAGTGGCCAGGATATTGGTCTAATCATCCTCAGAGGCCTCTTGCATCAATCTAGAGTATTCAGAGTGTTTGAGAGGTTTAATACCATAAGCTTTGTTGATGGCCTCAAGGGAAAAACACACATCATTCCCTCTTACCTTAAATATGGTACCAACAGTGACAGCAACCTCTGAATAGAATTCTTTCACCCAATCAACATTGATGGGTTTTGGAACAGCACAGAGCTTCTGCCATTTAAGCTCTTTCACAGTGTCAGCAATAATAGGATAATTAGTGAGAGTTCTAGAGGAAAAACAGTTATTGGGATAGGTCACTTTTGTGGCAAAGAGTGCATATTTCTCCCTTACCTCCTTAAAGGTCATCAACCCCAAAGGGTCATCTTCATCAAATTCAGGGGTGACACTCCTTTCATCATCAATGTTATCCTCCCCTATACATTTTGAAATGGATTGGCCTTTCTTCTCTGTTTCAGTTGTCTCAGCAGTCCCTCCAGCAGCATTAATAGCATCCAATGCAGCAACATCTTTCCGCTCCATATTGTCCACTATCTTCTTCTCTGTGTATACTGCAGCATCAACTAAGGAAGCATCTGCTACAGCAGTATCTTCTTTTGCCCCTTTTTTAGCAGTGGACATTTGCACATGTACAAGATTTTGTTCATTCAAAAGGTCCTCATTAGCATCAATAGCATCTATAAGAGCCTTGTTAATGGAAGGCCCTCTCTGTGTAGGGTTAGCATTTGGATTTTCCACCACAATGGAGGAAACAGGGGTTTTTTTAGAGGGGTTTTTAGGATAACGATATTTAGGGATAGGAGGAGTATTACCAGTGGGTGTGGGTGATCTAGAAGGAACTTGAGGTTCCTTGCTTGTAGGAGCCTCAGATGTATCATGATAGGATCATGAACTTCCTTGCGAAGATGATGAAAGGGCTACCTTTCTTCTTTTGTTGGAAATAGAGGGTGAGTGCTCCACACCAGTCGGAGATTCGCCATGCTTCATCCCAATGGTTTTGAGTGTGGTTCTCATGCTTCTTTGAGGTTTAACAACGGGGGTTTGCTCTAGTTCGATTTTCTGAGTGGTTTCCTCTTTTGTGTGTGATGGGCTTACTCTCTTTCGGGCGGATTGCTTGGACTTTGCCATGGAAAGGAGATGGGTACTTGCAGTGAAAGTTAGGGCAAAAGGGAGTGAGATTTTTTGAGGCTTTTCGAGTGATGGTAGGGATGATGGTTGGATGGCATTTTGAGGACGAAGTAGTAGTTGATGGCAGAGCAAAAATGGAGAAATAGCCGTTCGTGGGGTGTACGAATTTGGAAAAAATGGTCAAGAAACCGTATGGAGCGGTTGTGAGGACAGGTGGTGTGCTTAGGAGATGAACAGTTAGTGACATGATAGGTGGGTTGGACCAAATGATGGCATTAGAGAGTAGGTAGAATAGGCCTGAAACGTGTTTCTTATTTTATTAGTGTTAGCTTTGATGCCTTGCCCACGCATCAGATCAAAATTTCAGTGATGTTGTAGAAAGTCATTCTCCTCTTCTTTTCTGCATTAGAGACTGCTACAGCATATATAAGGAACTACTACAGCACACTTCTTGGAATCTGAAAAGATAATAACTAAAAAGCAATTAAAAATACCTGTCCTAATTTACTAAAATAAATCTAATTAATTTCCTATAAGGTAGGTGGACTATTAATCGAACACAGAATAATCAAGTGCGATTGGATGGAGGCTGATTTCTGGTTTTGGTGTTCCTTTGTTGAGGGGAGGTGGAGCTTCGATTTTGCGTGCATTTTCTTTTGTATGCAGTTTGTGTCGATTTCTCTTTGTCTGTTTTGGTTGTTTGTTTCTTGTCTTTGTTTGTTTGGCCATGCTGGTTGGTTTTGTTAGCTTTTGTTTGCACTGGACTGGTTTGTTTTTCCTTTTCCTTTCTTTTTCTTTATAATATTGCCTGGTTCCTTCCAAAAAAGGATAGGTGGACTATTAAAAGTCCACTACCATGCATGTTGGGCTTTTTATGAAGATGGTCCAGCCTCAAGTGGTTGTTTTAGGCCTTGAGAAGACGGGTTTGCTTCTCCAAGATGTTTTGGGCTTTTAGCAGATGGGCCTGCTTCTCCAAATTGTGTTGGGCTTGTTGCAGCATTGTAAAATGCTTTGGTACGCTACCCATTTACTTTGAAAATTCCTCCATTGTCAGGATTGATCAAGTCCACAGCTTCATAACGATAAACTCTATCAATTACAAAAGGACTAGTCCAGCTAGACTTAAGCTTTCCAGGGAAGAGCTTCAGTCTAGAATTGAATAAAAGCACCTTTTGTCCTTTTGTGAATTCTCTTGGAAGGATGTGTTTGTGATGCCATCTTTTAGTTTTTTCTTTATACAACTTAGCATTTTCATAGGATTGATTCCTATGCTTTTCCATTGCACAGAGTTAGAGTTTTCTTGACAGGACAGCAACATGTAAGTCCATATTTAACTCTTTTATTGCCCAGTAGGCCTTATGCTCAAGTTCTAGAGGTAGGTGACATACTTTACCAAAACTAAACAATATGGAGACGTCCCAATGGGGGTCTTGAAAGCAGTCCTATAACATCATCAAGTTTAGATGCCCAATCCTTTCTATGTGGCTTAACTAACTTTTCTAGAATGCTTTTTATTTCTCTGTTTGACAACTTAGCCAAACCATTTGTTTGAGGGTGATAGGTTGTTGCCACTCAGTGATTTATATTATATTTTTTAAGTGCCCCTTGAAGCAGATTGTTAGCAAAATGGGTACCTTCATCACTTATTAGTGCACGGGGGTACCAAATCTGGTAAGGGTTTGTTTTTTAAATAACTTGATAACTGTTTTGGCATCATTAGAGTGACAAGTTGCAGCTTCAACCCATTTACTTGCATAATCCATAGCCATAATGATATATTGGCAATTATTTGACAAGGGAAATGGTACCATAAAGTAAATGCCTCATACATCCAACAACTCTACTTCCAAAATGCCATTTAGGGGCATCTCATTTCTTTGGGAAATGGAGCCAGTTCTTTGACATTTATTGCATCTTTGTACAAAGTTGTGGGCATCTTGAAATAGAGTGGGTCAAAAGAATCCAAATTACAATATCTTGGTAGTTGTTCTTTATTTTCCAAAGTGACCTCCACATGCTGCAGAATGGCAGTGCTGCAGCACAGCAGATACTTCAGATTCAGGTATGCATCTTCTAAGCACTTAATCTCCTCCAATCCTGAAAAAGAATGGATCATCCTATAAGTAAAATTTACAATCATGAAAAAATTTCTTAAGTTGAGGTCCATAGACCCCATGTGGTGTGATTCCAGTAGCTAAGTAATTAGCTATATCAGCAAACCATGGTTCAAAAACTTGCTGCAGCACTAAAAGCTTTTCATCAAGAAAAGTTTCAGTTATATTAGTGAGTTATGAGGTGCTATCATGTTTTTCAAGTCTTGATAAGTGGGCAACAACTTTATTCTCTATTCCTTTCATGTCCAAAATTTCCAGATCAAATTCCTACAATAAGAGAATCCATCTTAATAGTCTTGGTTTTGCATCCTTTTTTGAGATGAGGTACTTGATGGTTGCATGTCAGTGTGAACTATGACCTTAGTTCCCATCAAGTAGGCTCTGAATTTTTCAAATACAAAAACTACAGCTAGAAGCTCTTTTTCAGTGGTAGTGTAGTTAATCTGAGCTTCATTCAAGGTTCTACTTGCATAGTATACAGGATGAAATATTTTGTTCTTTTTCTAGACTAATATTTCTCCTACATCCCAATCACGGGCATCACACATTAATTCAAATGGCTTAGACCAATCAGGTGAAACAACTATAGGTGCAGAAATTAAGGCCTTTATCAAAAAGTTGAATGCATCTCGACATTCTTTATTAAAATCAAACTTTTGGTCTTGCTACGGCAGTAAAAATAGAGGTTTGGAAATTTTTGAAAAGTCTTTTATGAACCTTTTATAAAATCTTGCATGCCCAAAAAAACTTCTTATTCCCTTTATAGTGTGTTAGAACATAAAATGTTCTAAGTTTGAAAGTTTTGTAAAGTCATCATAATTTGTATTTGGGCCTTGTCATTAGCATTGGTTTTGGTCTTAATGAATGTACAAGGGTGATAGGGTATAAAGAGAGAAATGTGTTTGTAATTGTTTGTAACTTTCATTCTAAAAATGTAGCCATACGGTAGCGTTTGGTACACAGACATGATTGGACGGGACTGGACAGGACAGAACTGGACAGGACTGGACAGGACAGAACAAGAGGCTAGGACAGGACTATACGGGACTGGACAGGACAAGACAAATGTTTGTCTTGTGTTTGGTATGTCTAGGACTGGATAGGACAGGACTGGAAAAATTTCCCTAAAAGTTTTTTTTGATGATTTTATATATCATATAATAGTTATAAATAACACAAATAAAGTATATCTTTAAATAATTTAATTAAAAAACATTTTTATTTTTTAAATGATTTTCATACATATAAATACATAGAAAAATAAGGGTAGGAAACTTGAATGAAAAATCTGAAATAATTGATGGTAGTTCGAAAAAATTTGATTCATATAAAGAAAATATAATATTTGATTCAATTTGGAAGATCTTAATGAATTAGCGAATGCATAGTTGCAGCGACAGGTAAAGATAAATGCGATGGGTGGCCCGTGAAGGACGGTAGTTGTGAAGAACGTGAAAGATAGTGGATGGTGGTGGTGCAGGTGGTTGTTATGGTTGATGTGGTGGAGGTATAGGTGGCCGACGATGGTAGTGGTGGTGGCGGTGGACAGGGGTAATAGAGATTATTGTAGTGGAGGAAGAGGCGGAGGTCACCGACGTTAGTTGGCGGTAAGCGTCGGTGGTGGCGGTGGCAATGGGTGGCGGTGATCGGTGGAGGTGGCGATAGGAGGTGGTTGTGGATGTGGTGGAGGAAGTTGTAGTAGTGGAGGAAGAGGTGGAAGTGGTCGACGATGGTTGGCGGTGGCTACCGGTGGCCGTTGATGGTGGTGGCGGCCAAAGGTGGTGGTGATCGGTGTTAGTGGAGGTGGTCGACGATGGTAGTGATGGTGGCGATGGCCGATGGTTATGGAGGTGTGGATGAGGTTGTTATTGTGGAGAAATAGGTAGAGGTGGCCGATGGTGGTTGGCGATGGTTACTGGTGGCCGCTGATGGTGGTAATGGCGGTGATGGGTAGTGGTGACCCTTAAGACTAATACCATATTAGGATTATACATCAAATAGCGGTAAATCAATGATTTTTAGTTTCTGTCTCACTTTTGTCCCATGTTGTTCCACCTATTTTGGTGGAACAAGAAAATACCATTTTTTGTCCCATCCTGTCCCACCTTGTCCAGTCTTTGTCCCTGTCCCATGTCGCGCCAAACGTGGGACAGTGAATTTTTGTCCAGTACCATGTCACGCCAAACGTGGGACAGTGAGTTTTTGTCCTGTCCCATCCCATCCAGTCTGCAAACCAAACGCACCCTACGTGAACTATGTGTTTCTAGAGAGAGAAACATTTGCTCTCTCTAGATTGTGAATAAACAATCATTTCCCTCCCCAATTCATCTCTTATTTCTATCAATTTAAATTGATTTAATTGTGATCTACTGGACTAACAAGTGGTAACAGAGCCTAAATCGAAGAATTTATCATCGATTCGATCAGTATCACAGTTTTATCGATGGAACAGTAACTTCGCATGACAATACTCTAGAAATTTTTATTTGTTTGATTTGATGAAAATTTGGATGAGCTATGATGTTAAATTGATTCAGAGATTAAAGTCGAATCACAGAGAATCAATTACATGTTTCAATTTCAACAGATGTGGAAGAATTGATCGAATATGAGAATTTTTGGTTCGAAAATCAATTTTCACTGTGTATAGATTAATTTTGGATCTAGAGATGTTTTGTTGAAAAGTTTTCAATTACAAATATACATTAATGTCAATTTCGAACATGTATGTATAGTTTGACCTCGAAATTCGAAGTTTTGAAGATTTTTTGAATTTTCAGACAACAAAATTCACAAGATCTCTGGAATTCGCATGCTTATGAAGAACTCACATGGCTCAGTATTAAATAATTCACATGACTCATCCTTGGATACAACAATTTTACTAAGTACAGAATTCGCAAGTAGCAGTGTGCGAAAAGTCAGAATTTGCATGCTACTGTGCTAAGTTGTATGCGAAAAGTGAGGTTTCGGCTCATGCCACATGTGAATTGTGATTTTAAATGTCAATGGTCTGCGAATTCTTGTTATGCGAAAAGTATGTTCATGTGGTGTGTGAAAAGTTACTGTTCAGAACCCAATTTGCTGCAAGTTTGCCCTGTTCTCGAGATTTTCCGTGTAATGCATATGTGACATCATTCCTATATTTTGTCGGTCACATATTTTTAGCAATTGATCAAAATTTCACAAGTGCTCATGCCAGTCAAGATTTTTAGATACTGGGTGTTTGGATTTAGTCTCTGATTGGATTGGATTGGATTGGATTGGATTGGATTGGATTGGATTGGATTGGATTAGCAGCTTGAGTATTTGCAATCATCAGCCTGGAGTTTTTCTCTACGATGCTAGACTTTGAGTGCTCTTAATCATTCTTCTAACCTGATCAATTAGAAGTGTGAGTGCTTGAAATCATTGTTCTGGTGTTTTGGTTGTGATCTAGAGTTTTGAGTGTTTATAATCATCCAACTGATTTGTGAAGAAAGGAGGTATGAGTTCATTCATTCAGTGTTCTGGAAAGCAGTTAGAAAATGAGCGTCTTTCATTAGTTGTTGAACAAATATTTCTTCTAACCCTTGCCTAGTAGTGTTTGCTACAAGATGCATCCTCCTACAAGCTGATCAAATCAAGCTCTTAAGCTGAATTCCTATTCAACTCGCAGTTAAAGACATTTGTTGTTATAAACTGAAGATGCACTTTGGTTGTCACGCAAAATTCACACATTTCTTTCTTGTGGGCGTAACGAATGTGTTGAATTTTCTAGAGATAAAAGTTGTCTTTTGTGCACTCAGTGGAGGTTATTGTGTACATCGGATCTGGTATTAAAGTTGAAACTCTAAAGGATACGAGCTATTTTCAAGGAGGAGCCGGAGTTGTTTTGAAGTTTAAGCAACGGTAAGTTTTCGAAAAAAAATCAAGGGGGAGAAGAGCTTAACCTAAAGAGGATGATTCCTTTACAAAACTTAGGGGGAGAATTTTTTTATAGAAATCATCTTTGTATTTGGGCCTTGTCATTAGCATTGGGTTTGGGCTTAATGAATGTACAAGGGTGATAGGGTATAAATAGGGAAATGTGTTGTAATTGTTTGTAACTTTCATTCTAAAAATGTAGCCATACGTGAACTGTGTTTCTAAGGATAGAAACATTTGCTCTCTCTAGATTGTGAATAAACAATCATTTCCCTCCCCAATTCATCTCTTGTTTCTATAAATTTACATTGATTTAATTGTGATCTACTGGACTAACATAGTGGTTGGCTCAGGAAGTTTTTCAATGACTTCAACTTTAGCCTTATCAACCTCATTCCATCTTTTTGAAATCAAATGTCCCAACACAATACCCTCTTTTACCATGAAATGACACTTTTCCCAATTCAACACCAAATTTGTTTCCTCGCGTCTTTTAAGGCTTTGTTCCAAGTTCTCTAGACATTGTTCATAGGATGTCCCATAAACAAAAAAGTCATCCATGAAGATTTCCATGGATTTTTCTAACATGTCAAAGAATATGGACATCATACACCTTTGAAATGTGGTTGGTGCATTGCACAAGCCAAAAGGCATCCTCCTAAATGCAAAAGTACCAAAAGGACATGTGAATATATTCTTGTCTTAGTCCTCAGGTGCTATAGCAATCTGGTTGTAACCAGAATATCCATCAAGAAAAATAGTAGTACTCCTTCCCTGCTAGCCTATCTAACATTTGGTCAATGAATGGTAAAGGAAAATGGTCCTTTTGAGTAGCATTATTTAGCCTATGGTAATCCATACACATCCTCCAACCAGTCACCTTCCTAGTAGAAATGAGATCATTTTTCTCATTGGATATCACAGTAACACCTCCTTTCTTGGGGACACACTGGACAGGGCTTACCCATTAGTTGCTTGCTATAAGGTACATAATACATGCATCCAACCATTTGAGGATTTCTTTCTTTACAACTTCTTTCATGATGGGATTTAACCTTCTTTGAGGTTCAATGGATGTAAACTTTTTGTCTTTTAGGATGATCTTATGCTGACAGATTGATGGGTTTATGCCCTTGAGGTCAGCAATGGTCCATCCTAAGGCTTTCGTGTGGGATTTCAGCATGTAAACTAACTGTTCTTCTTGTGTGGTCTCTAAAGAATATGAGATGATAACATGCAATTTATTTCCTTCTCCTAAGAATGCATATTTAAGATGCGGCGGGATTTGTTTCAATTCCAAATCAGGTGGTGTTTCAACAAAAGGAACACAAATTGAAAAATAATTTCTATCAAGTGGTTCAACATAGGCGGCTTCTATCAGTACAGTATCATGAATATCCTCAAATTCATCAAAGTCCTCAGATTCATCTATTACCTCAAGTTCTTCCTTGCCTAAGTTCAAAACTTCTTCTAATCCTTCATCATGACACCAAGATTTTATTACACCTATGGTAGAACAGTCTTCTTTTTTCTCAGGGTATTTCATGGACTTAAAAACATTAAAAGTAACATTTTGGTCCTGAACTCTCATTGTCAACTCTGCTTTTTGCACATCTATCAAAGTTCTTTCTGTTGCTAAGAATGGTCTTCCTATAATGATTGGTATATTAGAGTCAGCCTCAAAATCTAGGATTATAAAGTCAACAGGGAATATGAACTTATCTACTTACACGAGGACATCTTGTATCTTCCCCCTAGGGTGAGCAATAGACTTATCAGCTAACTGAAGAGTAACAGTGGTTTGTCTAGCATCACCTATACCTAAGGTGTTGAACACAGATAAAGGTATTAAGTTGATACTAGCTCTAAGGTCACATAGGGCCTTACCTATCTCCTTTCCTCCTATAGAACATGGAATGGTGAAACTACCAGGGTCCTTTAGTTTAGGTGGAATCTTGTTAGACAAAAGGGCACTACTTTCTTCAGTCAAAGACACAGTCTCATATTCATTTAGCCTTTTCTTTTTACTCAAAATATTCTGAACTTAGCATAGCTAGGCATTTGTTCAATAGCTTCAACCAATGGAATATTGATATGAAGTTTCTTGAACACATCTAGGAATTTCTTGAACTGTACCTCCTCCCTTTGGTTTTTCAGTCTTTGAGGAAATTGCACATAGGGTAGTATAGGAGGTATGACAGCCTTCTTTTGGGGTGGAAGAGTAGAAGAAGTATGAATGATGGAGGGTTGAGGATCCTTAGCTGTTGGACAAGGGGTTCAATAGCCAAAGTCCTTGAAGGTGGTCTTTCTATAATGGGTTCTACATGCACAGATTTATCCATGCTTGCTTTCTTCAGGAAATAGAGTGGAACGTCAAATCTCTGAGGTAAATGTGATGTGGGTGTAGTAGTCTTATCATCAGTAAGTGGAGTTTGTGCATTAAAGACAACTGGTGGGATTTTCACAGGTTCAGATGAAGATGTTGTAGCATTACTAACAGAGAGAGATATTGTAGCACGGTGATCAGATTAAGGTTCAGTCACAGCCATGGGTTTCTTTGTGCTATTATCTACCGAGTCTTTTCCACTTCTTAGAGTTACAACTTTTACATGTTCCTTGCCTAGATTTTTGGATGTTTCAGTGTCACTAGGGAGGTTTTTTTTTGGGAAAGGAGGCGGCACTCCTGGAAATATATTAAGAAAAAAGAAAGATACAACTAAATGGTGAGGGACTCCCTCCCAAAGAATAATAACTTCCACCCCGAAGGACAGACCCATCGAATGGGAGCAATCTTCACCAAAAATAAACAAACACCACAAGTAATCATATCATACCACAAAACCAGAAGCCAAAAAACAAAGACAAATAGAGACTATGTACATCAAGAACAAAATAAAATAGCCTCTAAAAGCAACCAACCGCACCCTATGATGCCAAAACGCAAACCAAACCTAGCAACACTCCATGGATCAATCAGGAACATCCACACAGCTTCCACTTTCCATAGCACGATCTCTATGCTTTCGAGAACTGTTAGTGCACAAATATAGTGGATCCAAGATCATGAGAATCAGAGTAAAAGCTCAATTCAAACCTTCAAACAAAAGTCAAAGTCTTTGTAATAAGTCAAAGTCAAAGTCAAAGTGTTTGTATTTTCTAGTTTTGTCTTGTAATTGATAGGGGTATAAATAGTTTTTCTTTGTCCTTGTAAGCGTGTGTATCAAGTGGTTCTAGTGAGACATTGTAAGTACGCATCCTAAAGAGAGAACATAGAGAGAAAAAGCATTCCATACGAATTGTGTAAACTGTGAATTGTTAGATCAATGACAAATGACTGTGATTGAATTGTTGCTATTGATCTTGTTTAGAACTAGTATTGTGGGACACACAATTGGTATCAGAGCTTAATTCGATTGAAATCAACAGAAATATAGTTTACGCACACTAAGTTAGAGTTTTTGAGTGATTCTTGGTTTTAAAAGGTTTTTGATCAAATTCTTGATTTTATAATGTTCGTTTTACATCGTAGAATGATTCTTTGAAGATAAATTTCACTTTTGAACTGTATTTGATCACTCAATTTAAATTGTTGTGAGTTTTTGAGTCGCACGAGTAAACACATTGTTTGATCATGGAGTTTTGAATTTGAGTCGAGTTTATTGAAATTCTTTTATTTGAATTGGTTCTAACACTAACAGTGATTGATTTGGTGAAGTTACAGCTCTCAATTCGAAGATTTGTTGGGATTTTGGACCAATTTTAGTGTTTTTGGACCGTATATTTGAAGAACTCTCAAAATCCATACATTTCGTATGAAGAACTCGCATATGTCTTAGAATTCGCATAGATTTCTTTGAAAATTTCATAAGTGTTGAATTCGCATGAGAGTTATGAGCGAAATCCTCAGAATTCGCATAAAATGTTATACGAAAAGTAGGAATTCGCATAACACTCATATACGAAAAGTTGATTGAAAAATATTCCAAGGACAGAATCTGCATATGCTTGTATGCGAAAAGTGCAGAATCCGCATATAGAGGTATACGATTTGCTAAGAATTCGCATATATACATCATACAAATTCTGGAACATTTTGCATGGATTTTTGAAATTTTTTCTAAGTATGGAATTCGTATTGATGCGAAAAGTTTAACGTTAGAAAATTTTTCTAAGTAAAGAATTCACATCTCCTAGTGATACGAAAAGCTCATGCAAAAAGCTTGAATGTTCAAAATTTTCTAATCAAGAATTCGCATAACAGTATTATGCGAATTGTTAAGAATTCGCATATAGCTACGTGCGAATTTCTTAGATCTCGCATATAGTTTCATACGAATTGTGTAGAATTCATATATCTTTTGCATGCGAATTATTCCCTTTGTGCGAATTGTTTGTTTCATGCGAAATATGATCTTGTGTGTGCGAATTCCTCAGGTTCTAGGAATTCTAGTGTTTGTTTTTTGTGCGAATTGCTTTCTAATCTCAGTTGTGTAAGGATTCTATACTTAAAAAATTTTGGGAAATTTCTTTTCTAAAAAATTTTATGTGTTTTAATTGTTGATTTCTTTTGAACTAACGATCATTTTTAACTTCTTATTCTACAGTTTATTTGTCAGGATGACTTCAAGGGATGCACTCTCTATCGGAACTGATGTCAAACCACCCGTTTTGTTTAAGGGTGAATACGAGCAACGGAAGTATTGGTTTTTAGACTTCATAGACAGACATTCAAATGGTGACAACATCAGGATGTCTATTGAGGAAGGTCCAATGATTCCTCTCACTATGGATATTCCTGATAATGGAACATCTTATAGTGAAGATGGAAATCAGCCTAGAGAACAGAAGACAAAGGAGGTTCCAGTGGATATTTCTCAATATTCTGATAAAGAGAAAGAAAGGTACAAGGCGGACAAGCAGGCTAGATCTCTTTTACTTCAAAGCATATCGAATGAGATCTATGTCAAGATAGACAGCTACAAGGCAACGGCTAAAAAGATGTGGGATCAATTAGAGAAGATGATGATGGGATCCAAAGTTGGCAATCAGATGAAAGTGGCCATCTGATACCAATTGTAGATCCCGAAAACAGTGCAATCACAAGATAATAAGCAATGATTGAACCACAACTATTGGTCATATGATTAGATTTATCAGTAAAGGGTTTAATGTTTACAGAGAGAATTTCAATAGGATTAAACCTTCTAATGACCATTAACCTAGAAAACTAGGTTAAGAAAACATTAAATATGGCGTGCAAGCCTTTAGGTCCCAAAAGCCCATTAACAAAACTACTTTCAATAAATTACATTTTTCACCCTGAACTTCTATTTAACAGATAATTCACCCTAACAACAACTATGAAGAATTTAAAGCTAAAAAGGGAGAAAGCTTAGAAGAAACTTATGAAAGATTTGTGTCTTTGCTGAATGAGCTAGCAAAGAACAAAGTAAATAAGAAACAGATAGAGAACAACGTGAAGTTTCTAAGCATTCTTCAGCCTGAGTGGAAGAAGCATACAAGGAGGATGAAGCAGATGAAATATCTATGTGAAATACCTCTTCATAAAGTATATGAGACCCTTCGTCAAAATGAGGAGGAAGTTGATGAGAAAAGAGATGAGAAGAAGAAAAGTGAAAAGTCGGTAGCTGATCCTATGCCTTGGTTGTTGCTAAGAAGAAAGAGAAAGAGAAGAAAGATAAGAAGAAAAAGAAGAAGATTGTAGTATCTGATTCTGATGAGACTGACAGTGCTGACTCTGACTCTGATGATGGAGAAAACCTGAAGCAAGTTATGCTTTTGTTGACCCGAGCTTTCCAGAAGAAATTTTACAAGAAGTCGGGATCTAATAGTCAGAGGTATTCTTCAGGGTCGAGAAATTTTGAACATAAGGAAAGGTTGGAAGGCTGAAGGTATAAGGAAAAGAGATTTGATGATAGGAGGTCTGATGAGAAGAATTTTGGTGAGAAGAAGCCAGAGAAGAGATATTTGAATCATTATGGAGAAAAGAAAGTTGATTAGCCAGTCAAGTGCTACAATTGTGGCAAGTTGGGTCATTTTGCCAAAGACTGTCGGAAGCCAATTGTAAGGAACTCGGATTACTACAAGAACAAGATGCTTCTGGCTAAGCAAAAAGAAGTTGGTAAAGCACTGATGGCTGAGGATGATTACTGGCTGGACCATTCAGATGATGAGGATAAAGAAGAGAATGCTCATATGTGCTTAATGGGCAAGGAAGTCAAATACGATGAATCTGATGAGGAGGACTTCCGAAGAGGTATAAAATTTCACTGAAACTGATTTTATAAAGAAGATGGAAACCATGATGGTTGAGCTTCAAGACTTACAAGCTAAACTTAAAAAAAAAGAAAAGTAGAGTTGCAAAGAAGCGTCAAACAATTTTTGATCTCAACAAGGAAGTTGTTGGGAACAAAAACTTGATTGATTCTTTAAACAAATTTGTTGTTGTTTTTGAAAAACAAAAAGCTTGTCTTGAAACTCAAATTTCTGAAACAGTTTCAAAGTTTAATATATCTGATCGTGAGAAACAAGATTTTGTTTTGAAAGTTCACAACTTACAGATTGATAATAAGAATTTGCAAAAAAAGATTAATGGTTTGGAAGCCAAACTTTATACTCGAGGTCAAACTGATCACACAATTTTTCTAAACACACCAAAGGATGAAATAGATTTTAAAGATAAGTGGGGTATCAGTTACAATAACCCACATTATCTGAATAAAGTTATTTGAAAGCAACCCGCTTTATATAATTTCAATTTCTTACAAGTGGCTGACAAAAATCCTCATTTGAAACCCAAATTTGTTACAAAATCATCAGATGAGTTGAGGCTAAGGAAGACGAGAACATAAAGAACACAACCAAAATGCAACTACCATTCTGCTATAAAAAACTGAGTGATAGTTATCTTTCTGAGCAACCAAAATTTTTATAAAATGATTATTTTCAAAGCTATTCTACATAGGAGATGGAGGCAAAACCTGTTAAAGCCAAAATTTATGTTCCTCCACTTGTCTTAGAAAGCAAGATTTCTGAACTTGAAAACATTTTAGTTGATGAAAGAATTTTGGTTGATCTTGAGAAAGTTGTGTTTTCTACTGTTATGAAGAACACTGATTTTAAATCTGAAGCTACATATGACAACTCTGACTCAGAAAGAGTTTGTGTAACTGATTCAGATGTGTCATCGTGTAAAGTTTTCATGGGTAATGTTTTTACAAATCCTAAAACTTCAGATAGTGTTAAAATGTCTCTTAAACAAAAGTGTTCTAATGTGTTAAATGATTTCAAATTTTCAAACTCTTCCAAGGCACCTCAAGTTTATGATGATGATGTTGATGACTTATTTACTGATGAAAATGATTTTTTAAATTCTGATGGTTGTGTTGATGAGAGTGTTGATATGTTTGATTTCAATGAGAAACTTCAAGATCATTCTGAATTTATTATCAAATCTGATGATTTACCTAGTGTGTTTGAGAAAGGTGAATCATCAACTAAAATTGATAAATCAGTTCCTGTGAGTACCTATTATTCTAAAGGTAAAAAACAAAAGAAAAGGCGCTCATAGAAACAGATCAACACGGGTAAGCATAAGAAAACACAAACTCAGAAATCTCATGTTTCTAACAAAGCTAAATCTTTTGTTTCAGAATTGAGGTGGAATAAGTCTGAAGTAAAACTGGAATGGAGACCAAAGCAGAAAGTTGGAGAGAATACAAAATCATTTTCTGATACATAATGTAATAGGATTGTTGTTAGTGATATTGATGTAATTGGTAATATTGCTTCTCATAAAACAAATCTTGTAACTTCTTACAAGACTTACTCAATAAAGCAATTGCTCTAATTATCTTCGTTTACTACTCAGTTGTCTACACATGGTCGAAATGATTTTGTGACTCGAAAATATTTTGATTGTTGGTTTGGTACTTATTATATATATCATTCTCATGTTTTTCAAAAGAAAAGAGGACCCAAATTCATATGGGTGCCAAAATCTTGTGCTAACATGAAGGGACCCAGATATAAATGGGTACCTAAATCGGTTGTGGTCTGATTTCTCTTGTGCAGACCCGTCATATATGGTATTTGGATTCTGGTTGTTCAAAGCATATGACTGGGCAGAAAGATATTTTATTTAATTATACAGAGAAATTTTGCGGCAATGTGCGATTTGGAAATGACCAGTTTTCACCGATATTGGGGTATGGAGATGTCGTACGAGAAAATGTAACGATTAAGAAGGTGAGCTACATTGAAGGATTAGGACACAATCTGTTCAACATTGGTCAATTCTGTGACAAGGACTTAGAGGTGAACTTCAAGGCTAAGAGGTGTTGTGTTAGAACTGAAGACGGAAAAGAACTGTTGGTCGGCACGCGAAAGTCAAACCTCTACACTATAAACTTGTTTGATCTTAAGTCGGATAATGTTGTGTGTCTACTTACTAAAGCCTCTATGCAACAAAGTTGGTTATGGCATAGAAGGCTATCTCACCTCAATTTCAGATACATCAACAAACTGGTGACTGATAATTTGGTGAAAGGACTTCCAGAGCTGAAATATGAACGAGAACATCTGTGTGTTGCATGTGAGAAAGGTAAGATGAAAAGAGCTTCTCATAATCCTAAGCTTGAACCGAGCACAAGTACTCCTTTAGAACTGCTGCATATGGATCTTTGTGGTCCAATGCGAACTCAAAGCATAAACGACAAGAAATATGTTTTGGTGATTGTTGACGATTATTCAAGATATACTTAGGTCAAATTTCTAAGATCGAAAGATGAGACGCCCAATGTTATCATCTCATTCTTAAAGACCGTTCAAGTGAACTTGCAAAAGACAGTTAAGTTTCTCAGAACAGACAATGGCACATAATTTACGAACAAAATTGTTGACGATTATCTCGAATCGGTAGGGATAACACACCAATTTTCTGCTGCCAGAACACCAGAACATAATGGAGTAGTAGAAAGGCGAAACAAAACTCTAGTTGAGGCTTCTCGCACTATGCTTAGTCAATCGGATCTACCTCTATTTCTGTGGGCTGAAGTTGTGTCAAGTGCATGTTATATGCAAAATCGTTCAACCATTCATCGTCGGTTTGGTAAAACATCATATGCTTTGATTAATAATAGAATACCTAGCATTAAACATTTTCATATATTTGGATGCAGGTGTTTTGTACTGAATGACAAGGAGAACTTGAATAAGTTCAGTCTAAAAGTTGATAAAGGCATTTTCATTGGATATTCTCAGACATCTGTTGCATACAGAGTTTACATGAAGAAATCCAACATAGTTGTGGAGAGCGTAAATGTCACGTTTGATGAAGAAATGGCTTCTGATCATAGAAGTTCAGAACCCGTTATAACAGGAGTTTTAGCTTCTAGACAAATCAGTCTAGAACCTGCGGTTAATGTTTCTAATTGTGATAAAGTGTCAATGTCTACATCTCATTTTACAGAATTAGACTTATTGTTTGTGTTAATCATAAAATCCCAATCACAACAAGCAATTACTCAATTTATGACAATAAAGCTCAAGAACTAGAGAGAGAAAGTTTAGAGAGAGAAAGTAGATCTTGTACTCATATCACATGTCTCTGAATTACAATGTATGAGCAGCTCTCGTAGTTACAAGATTACACAACACAAACCCTTATATACTCACAATCTAAAACATAGCCTTAATGGCTAAGGAAACTAAACTAGCTTTGACTTAGACAATGTTGACTTTTACATTGTTGACTTTCCTATTAAATCTTGGATACGATATTTAGACTTAACAATCTCCCCCTTTGTATTCAAGATTTAATAAAAATTAGATACAGATCTTCAGCTCATGATTCTGCAGCTTTTGTCTCTTTGAAGCTTTCACAATCTTTAAACTTTCAGCTCTTGAAGAATCTTGGAAAGTCTTTTTAATCTTTGAAGCTTTGAAAGTCAACATGTCATGAACAAGAAACAGAATTCTTGAAACTTCTGAAACAATGAACTTTGAAACATCTTTGAAAAACTTTGGAACGTTCTTTGAAAACTGTCTTTGAACAATGAAACAACTTTAAGGAATCTCTAATATTGAATCTTCATCTCTTTGATCTCTTGACAGTCTTCAGAGAAACAAACTTTCACAAATCATCTTGATTTATCTTTGAATAAAATTTCTTCAGAATCTTTTGACTTTGTATCCGCGGAAGCATTTTGAAATGCATTTGAAATTCTGACTTAAATCTGAAATTGAATCTTTATAAAATGTCTCCCCCTTTTTGATGATGTGAGCATCATGATCATCAAAACATCTTCAATTTCAGCACAGTCTTTGATTTCCCCCTTTGAGAACAAATAACAATCTCCCCTTTGACAGTCTCCGCCCGTTGATCTGAAGAGCCGTCAATTCATGAAAGGTATATATCTGAATCTTTTCAAATTCAGACATAATGAACGAGGTAACCCTGAATCAACAAATGAAACAGTTAGAAGTGCCTGTCAGTAACACGGAGTCACTATATACAACGAATGTACAATATAAGGAGTTGGTTTGATGTTGACTCCCCAGGACTTCCATTCAATCATTGAAAAACACAAGGTAATTCTATGAATGTTCTGACAGAAAAACAGATTTTCTGTGTGCTCGTGCTTGTGTATGAAAGAATTTTAGCACAATGATTGTGTTTCATTAAGGCTCAAATTGTGTAAACTGTTGAGACAGCAACAGATAATACACGGACTCAATGTGCATGAAATAGGTGCGAAGGTGGGGCAACTTTCCTTCTTTTTCAATATCTAAATCTTCCGAGTGAAGATTAGATAGCATATGTGCTGCGTCCCCAAGAAAATGAAACATTTCTTTTTCGAGAAAGAAACGAGTGGTTGGTGGGGTAATAGCAAGAGTTGGCATGGGCTCACTGCCTGTTTCAATGATGATCACCAAAGAATGTGAACCAATCAGTAGATGTGGCTGCCCAGCTCAGAAAGTGGTAGGTGCAGAGTTCTAATATTCTTTTAACTCTGTTCTCACACCCTCTTTCTTTTTATCATTTTGCTTACTTCTAACCAAACTCTCATTTCCATTTTTTCGCTCCACACAATGAGAATAACTCAACCGGATGAGTTATCTCCCCCACTCTTTGATTTTGACCCCTCACCCCTCAATCACTCAAGGATAACTTCCTGGGTAGGAAACACAGGTTGCGTGAATCCATGGAAGTTCTATTTAAGCTCACACACGAATCCCATGATATTTCCTATGAAGAACGGTTGCTCAACAGTTTAACTGAAACAGTTTAGCACAAGATATATGATACCATTGTCAATATGTATGCTCATGAGATTTGAGCAATTGAACAATGAAGACTTCTCAAAACAATGATATTGAATGAATGAAATGAAATCAAGATAATTGTTTTGAGAATCTGACAATGAATCAATCAGATCAAATCAAAAGGTTAGGATATCAAAGAATTGGAAATTTGTTTATATGAACAAATATAAACAATTTATCAATGAAAGCACAAATATGAAAAAGATGAATGATGCTCATCAACTTTGAACTTCAAACGGGGGTATTACCATCGAAAAATTGTTTGAATTTGAGACATGGTAATAACAATTTCAAATAAAATACTGAACCGGTGTGTATGAATACTTGACAGTATATGGACAAGATAATACACAAGTATTGATCTTTGTAAACACACAGTCAGTTAAACAATAAGCTCAAAAATTTTAGAAAAACATTTAAAAGCACACTTCTAAATTCATAAAACTTTTGAGAATAAGAAGTGGTTTGAACATTTCAGAAATTGTTTTTCATGTTCGAAAGTTGTCCTTCTTTCAAACAATCTGAGATCTAGATCAGAAGATTTTTACCTTTTCAGCTCCCCCTCAAATCAAGATATAAAGATTTTAATCTTTTAAGCTCCCCCTGGATATTAGCACAATATCCGTCTTTAAACGTTGAAAAACGGGTCCTGGTCTGTCATGTGATCAGAAGCCACCACCTTTACTCCCCCTTAAATTAAGCATCTGAAATATTACAAGTAAAACATGATAGAGATCAAACACTCCCTTTTGAATTGTTAGACCATCAATATCAGAAAAATCTAGCAAAGAAAAAGTATAGGATAGAGATCAGATCAATTTTCTTGGGATGAAGACCATCAATATCCATCGGATGCAAGCATACAGGAGTAAGGTCTTTTTGATCGCTGAGGTCCGAGTCCTAAACTGTTGTGTTTAGAAGTCAAACTCCGTTGAAGACCGGGTCCTAAGCTGATGTGCTTAGAAGCCATATTCTTGACATTGAGGTGTGGGTCTTGAACTGCTATGTTCAAAAGCCATTGTTCTCTTACTCCCCCTTGACGTGAGGTGCCTGCAACAAAGAATCAGTTTTCTTCTTTGGTACCCACTGGTATTTGGGTCCAGAAATGTTAGTTGTAGTTCGTGTGGAGGTTATGGAGTAAGAACCATACCAGAAATGATCACTGGTCTTATGGATATGATCATGTGTACAACAAATAGAACAATAATATTTCTTACCGTTAGGTGCTTTGTTCTTCTTTGCTTTGTGTACAGGTACACATGATTTCTTCTCTTTCAGCTCATCAATCTTGTCATCTTTGACTGATTTCTTCATCCAGACCAGTTTCTCTTTCTTGAAACTTCTTCTCCTTGGATAAGTATCTGAACCATCTAAATATTCATCAAAGAAAATGTTAGATCGATGAATCTGATTAAAGGATTTAACTGACCTTTGTGAAGAGACAGATTTCTGGGTAGAACTTGAAGCAGACTTTTCAAGCTCTTTGATCTTTGATGCAAAGATGTCTCTTTCTTTCTCAAGATGGTCAATCTTCTTTGAGAACTCAGACTTCGTCTTTTGCTCGTTCAGCGCAGAAGCAGACAGTTCAGACAACTTGGAAGTCAGACTTTTGATTTCAGACTCAAATATTGATCTTTCTTCTTCAAATCCTTTTTCTGAATCTTTTCTTTGGCCTGATAACTCTTTAAAGAATCCCACATTCTTCTGTTCGATGGCCTTCTTTTCTTTATCAAATTTTTCTCTTTCCAAAATCAGCACTTTCTCAAAATCAGACACTTGTTGAGAAAGTTCTAAGCATTTAAGCTCAACTGACTTCTTCTCTTCAAAACACTTCTTTGAAAAATCTGAGGACTTCTTTGAAAAATTTTTCTTTTCACTTTCAAAATCAGCTTTACTGTCTACAAGCTGTTTTTCGAAAATAGATAAATTCCATTTAAGCTCAAAGTTCTCAGTTTCCAATTTCTTTATCTTCTCTTCATTCTTCCCAGCACTGATATTCTTTAAGGTACTGATTTCTTCTTTCAGTGATATGACTTCAGTAAAATACTCTCTTGACTTTTGTGAATGAAAGTCAACTGCATGAGCCAGATTAATGTTCTCTAGTTTCAGCTTTTTATTCTTCTCTTCAAGATCTGAAAGAAATCCCATGATTAATGACGAATTGGCTTAATATGAATGATCGTTCCAAACTATGTATCAGAAAATCAGAAATCAGATTGAATTGAAAATTTTCGAAAAATATTAAAAAATTGAAAATTTGAAAAACACTTGTTATGACGCAAAGTTTAAAAAAAAAATATGACACACTAAAAAAAATTCCAGACTCTTTTTTTTTTTTTTTAAACTGAGGTTTGCGTGTGTCGCCTGGAACGCAAAGCTGAGGTTTGCGTGTGTCGACCAAAACGCAAAGCTATGGTTTGCGTGTGTTGCATGAAACGCAAAGCTGTGGTTTGCGTGTGTTGCCTGAAACGCAAAGTTGAGATTTCCGGGTCCTTTGAGAAGCGTAAAGTAAAACTTTGCGGGTGAAGAATGACGCGCAAAGAAAGACTTTGCGTTTTGAACTAGAAGCGCAAAGATGAACTTTGTGGGTGATGAGAGAAATGCAAACTTAGACTTTGCGTTTTAAGAATGATACACAACCCGAATGATTGAAGCGCAAACCATATGATTGAAGCGCAAAGTGTATGATAGAAGCGCAAACCGTGTTCTTGACATAATCTTTCTCAAATCGATTGATTCCTGCACAATTGAACTCAAGAATTTGTCAGCATCATCGAAAAACAGTTCTAAACTCACACAAGCAATCAATTTTCGATTAAAAACATCAAATCGTAAATTTTCAATCAAGAACAGACACTGAACTCGATATTTCCAGAAAACTCAAATTTCGAAAATTGACATTGAAATAGTTAAAATCACAAGATGTAATCAATACAAGAATCAATCCTAATCATAAAACGAACTCAATGAATCCAATTTCTTGCTTTAAAAACGATTTTTCACATGAAATTCGTATGAAACAGTAACAAACTCGTTTTCTTGAAAAAATTCGAAAAACTCAAATTTTCGATCCAAATTCACACAAATTTCAATTCAAACTCTGCTCAAATCTTTTCTGAAAAGTTTGGTATGGCTCTGATACCAATTGTTAATCATAAAATCCCAATCACAACAAGCAATTACTCAATTTATGACAATAAAGCTCAAGAACTAGAGAGAGAAAGTCTAGAGAGAGAAAGTAGGTCTTGTATTCATATCACATGTCTCTAAATTACAATGTATGAGCAGCTCTCGTAGTTACAAGATTACACAACACAAACCCTTATATACTCACTATCTAAAACAAAGCCTTAATGGTTAAGGAAACTAAACTAGCTTTGACTTAGACAATGTTGACTTTTACATTGTTGACTTTCCTATTAAATCTTGGATACAATATTTAGACTTAACAGTTTGAATTTTTCTATGATGAGTTTCTTGGTTCTAAATTGACTAAACCTGTTGTAATTGATAGATCTAAAGATTCAAGTAGTAATCATCCAATCACTTCAGATGTCTCAACTGAATCTGATCCCCCGATTCAGGAAGAAACTCAAATTCAAACACCTACTCACTCAGTTGAAGTTTCTAATGAAACTGTCGAGCCAGAAGTTACACATTCAGTTGGATGTACGATAATGCCTACTCAACAGACATCAAATGTCCAATCCACTGAAACTTCTGCACCGATTACTTCAACTGAACCCATACTGAACAAGAAGAAGAAAGTGGATATTTGGATGTTCAACATGATCAATCTGCATCTAATCCACTTCCTCATGTATACAAGTAGACCAAAGAGCACCCGGTTCATCAAATTATTGGAGATCCGTCAAAGTCGGTGCAAACTAGGTCTGCAACAGCAAATGAATGCTTATTTGAGTCATTCCTGAGCAAAATAAGGCCAACAAAAGTTTCAGAAGCTCTTCGTGATCCAGATTAGGTTACATACATGCAAGAAGAGCTCAACCAATTTGAAGTGCTTAAAGTCTGGAGATTGGTACCTCGACCTGAAGGAAAGAGAATTATTGGCACCAAGTGGGTATTCAAAAATAAGAAGGATGAAGATGGTGTTGTTATTCGAAACAAAGCAAGACTTGTAGCCAAGGGATACAGACAAGAGGAAGGCATTGATTATGATGAGACGTATGCACCAGTTGTGCGTATTGAGGCCATTAGGATGTTCCTAGCCTACACTGCACATAAAAACTTTACGGTCTATCAGATGGATGTCAAGACAACCTTTCTGAATGGATTGTTAAAAGAAGAGGTGTATGTTTCTCAACCTGAAGAATCCGTAAGTGCGGACAAACCTGATCATGTCTATATTCTAGAAAAAGCACTTTACGGACTCAAACAAGCCCCTTAAGCCTGGTATGACGTATTATACAAAATCCTTGTCAAGTCTGGATTTTCAAAAGGTAAAATCGACACCACTTTATTCATTAAAAGGGAGAAAGCTGATATCATTTTAATTCAAATATATGTGGACGATATCATATTTGGTTCAACTAATCCAAAGTACTGTAAGAATTTTTCTAACCTCATGGTGTCACGTTTTCAAATGAGTATGATGGGAGAGATGAAATTCTTTCTCGGATTACAAGTTAGACAATTTTCCACGGGGATTTTTATAAATCAAGCGAAGTATATTGCTGACATTTTAAAGAAATTTAATATGTCAAATTGTACTTCAATTTCAACACCGATGGCACCAGGAACTAAAATCGGAGCTGATCTTTAAGGAAAAGTTGTTGATGTTAGAACCTATAGAGGAATGATTGGTTCTTTAATGTACTTAACGGCTAGTCGTCCATATATTATGTTCTCTACATGCTTGTGTGCTAGATATCAAGCTTCGCCTAAAGAATCCTATATGTAAGCTGTAAAGCGGATATTTAGATATCTGAAGGGAACTGCAGATCTTAGTTTGTGGTATCCTAAAGATATAGGTTTTGAGCTAACAGCGTATTCAGATGCAGATCATGCATGTTGTATGCTCGACAGGAAAATCACATCGGGTCACATTCAATTTCTTGGAGATAAGCTCGTAAGTTGGGCATCAAAGAAACAACTTTGTGTTTCTACTTCAACTGCTGAAGCAGTGTATGTAGTTGATGCAAGTTGTTGCTCTCAAGTATTGTGGATGAGAACACAACTTCGAGACTATGGATTCTAATTCAACAAAACTCCTATATATTGTGATTCGAAGAGCGCCATTGCAATATCAGTTGATCCTGTTCAGTACACAAAGACTAAACATATTGATGTGCAGTATCATTTTATCAAAGATAATGTAGAAAAAGGTATAATTAAACTTTACTTTGTAAATACAGATTATCAACTTGGGGATTTGTTTACCAAGCCGTTAGACGAAAAGAGATTTAATTTTCTCATTTCGAAACTTGGCATGTTAAACCTCAAGACATAATATGTAGTTACCTAGTACAGTTTCTTTTTGTTATTTTTCTTCTTTTCTTTATTTTTAATCTGAACGATATTTGCACTGAAAGGTTCTGTTCATGATTCCAGGGGGTGAGATAAAGCTTCATTGATCTACATTATAGGGGGAGTTATAAATTTTGTTGCATATATTTTTCACTGACATATCTTGTGATGCATATGTTCAGGGGGAGTAAGAAAATTGACTTCTGATTACATCTGATCAGAACTCGTTCTTAAAAGTTTTATTGCTTTCATGTCTTTACTTTTCAATAAAGTTGTTGGATAAGACTTTGTACTTTGACGAGTTTTTGACTAAATGCAGATTTTGAGGGGGAGCTTACATGATCATATCAATCATGACTTTGGAGCTGACTTTATGAGATTTAAGTTGAGCGTAAGGATTATTCTAATCTTAATCTCATACATATTTGAAAGATGGACGCCTTTCAGATATGAAAACAATTTTCTTAAACGTTCAAACCACTTCTCGATTCTTAAACAGATTTCATGAATACAGAAGTGTGATTTTAAATGTTTTCGTTATTTTGTACTTTCATGTTTAACTAACCGTGTGTTTCCAAAGATAAATACTTGTGTATTATCTTTTCTATATACTGTCAAGTATTCTTACACACCGGTTTAGTACTTTTGTTGCCTATGTTCTTACTATGTCTCTAAATTGAAACTATTTTTTGATGGTAAGACACCTCATTTGAACTTCATTGATATTTGAGTGTTATTTCATTCAAAATGTTTTTTTTTCAAAAATGTCTATATTTGATTCGTATAGACAACATCCAATTTTTCATGACCTAAGCTTTTAACAATATATCATTCATATTTGATCTTTTCATACATAGTCTGATTCTCAAACAAGCAGTTTGTATT
Source organism: Arctium lappa (assembly GCA_023525745.1). Classification (NCBI taxonomy): domain Eukaryota; kingdom Viridiplantae; phylum Streptophyta; class Magnoliopsida; order Asterales; family Asteraceae; genus Arctium; species Arctium lappa. The sequence goes on from CM042064.1 coordinate 16,209,765, forward strand.
CATTTCATTCATTCAATATCCTTGTTTTGAGAGAATCTTTCATGTTTAAAATGCTCAAATCTTCATGATTATCTTTATGAGCATACAAATATCTGACATGTATTTCATATTGTGCTTTAACTGAAAAGTTAAACCAATTGAGCAACATTTTGCTTATAGCACTATATACATGGGAATTGTGTGAGATTAATAGAACTTCTATGGATTCACGACAACCAGTGTTTCATACCCAAGAAGTTATTCTTGAGTGATCGAGAGGCAAGGTGTCAATATCTGAGTGTGGGTGTGTGCTGAGATAAAATGAAAAGAGAGTTTAGTTAGACGTGAGCTCAATGTTAAAAAGAAAGAGGGTGAGAGATCAGAGTAAAAGGATATCAAACTCTGCACCAACTTTTTCTGAGTCAGGCAGCCACATTACTGTTGTTTCACAATTATTTTGTGATCTTTATTGAAACAGGCAACTAGCCCATGCCAACTCTTGATTTAAACCCCACCAGCTACTCATTTCTTTCTCAACAAAGAAATGTTTCATATTTTCTTGGGGATGCAACACATAATCTATCTCGTCTTCATTCGGAAGATGTGGATATTGAAAAGAAGGAAGTTTGCCCCACTTTCGCACTTCGATCATGCACAATTGAGTTCGTGTATTACTGTTGTTGTCTCAATGGTTTACACATTTTGAGCCTTTTATAAAACATTCATGTTTTAATTCTTTCATACACAAGCACATTTACACATAAAATTTGTTTTTCTGTCGGAACGTTCATAGAATAATCTTGTGTTATTCGATGATTGAATGGAAGACCTGGGGAGTGAACATCAATAAAACTCCTTGTACAGTACATTCGTTGTACTAAGTGACTTTGTGTTACTTACAGGTATATTAACTGATTCATTTGTTGATTCAGGGTTACATTCTTATTTGTCTGAATTTGAAAAGATTCGGATGAATACATTATGAATTGACGGATTTTCAACAGCTCATTTGCAAAGATCAGTGGTCAGAAAAAGATTCATGACATTTCTTGAAGAAGTTTTAATGATTTTCATGCTCTACATCATCAAAAAGGGGGAGATGATCAAGAAATGTTTGGAATATGGGAGAAACAATTTCAAGAAATGATGACTAAAGTTCAGGTGGTGAAAGTTTGAAAGATAAATTGTCAGAGTTATGGGGAGAATGGTCAGAATAATATCAAAAGTTCAAAGAATTTGGAAAGTTTGTTGAAGATTTGCTGAAATTTTCTTTGAAGATTAATTACTGAAGCAAAGTGAGCAAAATCTGAAGATAATTTCTTTTCTGAAGTCTGGAAGAGGTTTTTATTACCTTGGGGGAGATTGTTAAAGGTTCTTACAAAAGACATTTATAGATTTTGGAGGAGATTACAGAAGGAACATAAAGAGATAATGTTCTTGCAAAAGGGAGAACATGCTTTAAAGATGAAATTCATTTGAAGAGAAGTACAAGTTTATCCGAAAGGGGGAGATTGTTCTTTGATGCTGAAATTTAATCTAATTCCAAAGGGGAGCTTCAATGCATATCTTTTTGAAGATGATCTTGAATCCAAAGGGGGAGATTGTTAGTGCACAAATATATTGGATCCAAGACCATGAGAATCAAAGTAAAAGCTCAAGTCAAACCTTCAAGAAAAAGTCAAAGTCTTTATAATAAGTCAAAGTCAAAGTGTTTGCATTTTCTAGTTTTGTCTTGTAATTGATAGGGGTATAAATAGTTTTTCTTTGTCCTTGTAAGCGTGTGTATCAAGTGGTTCTAGTGAGACATTGTAAGTATGCATCATAGAGAGAGAACATAGAGAGAAAAAGCATTCCATACGAATTGTGTAAATTGTGGATTGTTAGATCAATGACATATGATTGTTTGTGATTGAATTGTTGCTATTGATCTTGTTTAGAACTAGTATTGTGGGACACACAAGAACCAACAGAATTTATGCCATAGAACTTTCTAATATGGGCCATACAATGTGCTCCAAACATCGGAAACCGTGAAACGAATCACATGATTATGGAGATTAACACACATGACTTGGTCTTTAACAATCGGGTAAATAGAAGGAACCGGAATAGATAGAAGATCCTGACATCTCTCCATCCATGCATTCGGCCAACCATTTGAGAGAACCATAAGGACATCCGCCACCGTGGAATTCCGATTGAACCCGGTTGCATGAACCGAACGATAAGAAAGGTATCGAGATAAATGACCCATATCAAGCCATTTGTCCTCCCAAGCGTTAATAGAAGAACCATTTCGCACCAAATGAATAAAGAAAGGTCGTACTTGCTCCCTCAAAGCAAGAAGCCTTCTCCAAATCCACGGTGATTGTGGTGTAACCAGAGCATTCCAAAAATGGGTTTCCCCCAAGCGGTGTAAGTGAATCCACGATACCCATAGAGAGTTTCGTTTCCGTAAGATATCCCATATATGTGGCACCAATAAATATCGATTCCATAAGGCTAGGCGTTTAATTCCCAAACCTCCCTCATCCTTTGGCCGACAAACATCATCCCAAGAAACTTTAATTTTACCTTTTGAACAATCACCATGAGCCCATAAAAAATCCCGAAATAAACGCTCCAAATCATGGACTATGGACGACGGAATGGTAAATACCACAATACAATATAGTTTCATGGATTCCAAGACTGATTTAATAAGTTGCAAACGACCCCCAAAAGATAAGAACTTTGACTTCCAGTTTAAAATTCGAGCACGTACCTTGGCTAGGGAGGGTTCCACTAGGTATACTTCTCATTTCTAAAGCTAGTTGGCCTACTTGAGTTTCAAGACATCTTATGGAAGCTTGAGTTTGGTTCATGAAGTTTTTCATCATGGCTTCCAAAGATGGTTCAGCTTGAGGAGCTAGTTTACTGCCCTGAAAAGAATTTTGGTTAGTGTGTGATTGACTGCCTTGGTATTAGTTTGAATGGCCTTGTTGAGGTTGGTATTGTTGTTGCTGATACTGTTGTTGATGACCTTGTTGTTGTTGCTGTGAGGTGGATGGTACTACTGTAGCCTGCCTACCTGTCTGAGGATTCAAAGATGGGCTATACCAAGAAAAGTTAGGGTGTTGTTTACAGCTAGAGTTATATGTCTGAGAATAAGTATTACCCCTATTATTGATATAGGACACACTCTCTGAATTTTGTGGATAGTTTTCATAAGAATGATTGTCTCCATAACCCACACCTACACATGTAACTCAGAAGGTTCTGCTACAGCATTCACAACTTTCGCACCAGGGCTAGCAGTCAGATTTTTAATCATATTAGCCACGGATGTAAGTTATGCTAGCATAGCAGTTGTAAGGGTCAAGTTCATGAACTTCTATTACCTTCTTAGGTGTTATTGCTCTTGGATCAGACCAATGCCCATTATTATTAGAAATCTTTTCCAAAATGTCATATCCATCATTATAGGTACTTGATGTGAAAGCCCCTCTTGAAGTAGCATATGGCATTTGTTTTGCAGTGGTTTATAAACCATTGTAAAACATTTCTAGTTGAATGCAGTAAGGAATGCCATGGTGAGGGCATTTTCTTAAAAAGTCTTTCAATATTTCCCAAGCATCAGGGACAACTTCATCATCCAGCTGTCTAAACAAGCATATTTCATTTCTGGATTTAGCATTCCTGGTGGGTGAGAAATAATTTTTTAAATATTTCTCAGCCAAGTTATTCCATGAAGTAACAGAATCTGGTTGAAGTGAGTTTAACCTAGACTTATCCATATCCCTTAAAGAGAAAGGAAATAGAGTGAGTCTTAAGGTCTCATCAATTACTCCTGGAATTATAAATGAATTAGTGATTTCCATAAAGAATCTTAAATAAGAGTGGGGATCCTCTTATGGCAAACCACTAAATGGGCCATTTGTTTGTAACATTTAGAACATGACAGGTTTTGGTTCAAAATGATGAGTGGTAAAACGTGGTCTTGCTATCTCTGAATTTAACTGGTCAAAAACAGGTATAGCATAATCCATAATACCCCCTATCTTTTGAGTCTGCAATATGTATGGTGTTTTGAGTCTCATCAAATGGTGGTGGTTGAAATGGTGGTGGTTGTTGGTTCACAGGAGGTGGTTCATTAAAAGGTGGATGTTGGTTAATTGGTGGAGGTTGATTTGGAGGTGGTTGGTTTATGAATGGTGGTGGTGGTAACAAAGGTGGGTCACCGAGTGGTGGTAGGTTTGCTTCTCTTATTATGTTTTGAGAGTTTTGAGTGGATTTTTCAGCTCTTTTCTCTCTTCTTCTTCTCCTGAAAATTTGTTCAATATTAGGATCAAGTTCAAAAAGGTCTTCGTGTGACAACCTTGGCATACAACACTTCTTGAAAACAGTTGTTAGAAAAATCAACTTTTGAAATTTTAACTCTTTAAAATTCTAAAGCTTTGCCTTCCCCGGCAACGCCGCCAAAAACTTGCTATGGCCTAATGTGTGTTAGCACAATTTAGACACTATCGTTGTTCACAAGTAATAAAATGGTAAGAACCAAGTATCGATCCACGGGGAAGGTAGTTCAGAAATCTTAGAAAGTCAAAGCAGAAAAGTCAACTTCAGAGGATGAATTTGGATTTTGTGATTGGTTTGCAGTAAAAGTAAATGGAAGTAGTAATTAAGCAGTAAACAAAAGTGAGAAAATGCAAGGGTGCAAAGTTCAATTGAGGCTTCCAACAAACAATCTGGTGGACATGTGCTGAAGCATATTTCAATTAAAGGTGATGTTGCAGCATTAGTCCCAGTAGCTTAGAAAATAAGTTTAACATCCGACCATCAACTAAGAGTCACTCAGGTCAAGGTTTTGACAAGCACTGCTCCACATATATCAAGTGTCACGCTTGTGATATGGGTCGAACGGGCGGTCATCTCCTCTTAAGTTGCATGGTATAGGAATAGATATCCTCTTTTTAGTATCTTATAAAGATTACTTCCATGTCATTCAAGTGGTGTGTGTCTAATGGCTCGGGGTCTCAAGTCCATCACACTTTAACACTTTTAGCAAGCGGCCAGTTGTCAATAAGTTGTTAGATCATGATAAACTTGAATGAAAAATCGGAGTAAACATCAATTCATAAGCAATATCCACTTCATGTTTGTTTTTGGACCTCAACCTCCCTTCACACCCAAGCTAAGGCATTAGCCTATCATTGCTTGATGTTCTTACATGTTGAAAGAGGTAATTCAGTTGAGATCAAGAAATTAGTAAACCAAGACAACAAGTAATTCCAACAACTTCACAATGTGCTCAATTAAACTTGATCAAAAGCTTAAACAAAAGAAATTGCTAAAAGACTTGGAGCCAAAGCAACTAAAAACTAAAGAGCTCTAAAAGTAACTAAGAGTAAAACACAAGAAATTCCACAACTTCGATTGTATTGAAATAACTTGGTACCAAAAGCTAGAACACTTGGAAATTAATGGAAGGTTTGCAAACTTGGTACAAGAAAGCCATAAATTACTATACCTAAAGCTTGAAAGCAAATACTTGAAACTATTTAGAAAGCAATAAACTAGAAAGCAAATAAGCAAGAGAATCTAAAAGCTTGAGAGCTTGAAGGCATCAAAGCAAGAGAGCATGCCTTAAACCAAAGCCAAGACCTCCTTTTTATACAAGAAAAGGGAAGCTTACAAAAGGGCCTAAGGACATATTACAAAAAGATAAAATAAAACTAAATTGTCCAACAAGTATTAGAACTTGGGTGGTTAGATGTCTCTTGTCTGTTTTTGGGGTTTTTGTTGGGTCTGTTGGTGCCTTGGGGGTATTACTTTTTGTATTGCTTTTATTCCAGTTTGGGAGTTTGTTTGTTTCCTTGGGGTGGTTTTGGCTTTGTGCCTTGGTGTTGTTTTTCCTTTGGTAAGGCTTTTGCCTTGACCTTTTTTGTATTCCTTTCCTTGCTTTATTATATTGCCTGGGTTTCCCTTTCAAAAAAAAGTATTAAAACATGGGGCAAAAGCAACTTGAAACTTCCAAGGATTCTAGTGATCCAACTAGTAGAAACTTTTTTTGGAGGAAAACTCCAACTAGTAGAAACTTGGTGGCCAAGTCTTCTCCAAAAGAGCCTTCATTGACAAGATAGCTCCTGAAAATCCAACAGCTTCGTCACGCATGCTACAGAAATCCATAAGTCTACATATGTTGTAGCATCTCCAGCCTGCAAAATAGAGTCTAAACAACAAAAACAGGCCCAAAAAGCATAAGATCAATCCTTTGGGCCAATCATCCAATCTAATCCATAAAGCAACAAATAATAAGCCAAATGACTCAAACTATTGGGCTTAAAAACTGAAAACAAAGGAAACAAGTGGGGAAAGTGATGCTGCAGTAATGACAATTACTACACACATCAGTAGCTCAGAGGGGCATCGACCGACGAAGAGGTCGAGAGTTGTGCAGGATGTCGCGGAGAGAGAGGGAGACTCATCTGATGGAGGTTCTGAGCTAGAGGGAGACGAGCACCCTGATGATGACTCGAGCCCCCGGTCCCATGCAGACGTGAGTAGGGGACATGAGGCCCCCTCTTACCAGGAGCCACCATTTCACCATCAGCATAGTCCACAGAGCGACCCATATACCAATCGGTGAGCTGAGTTCACGACGTTAAAGGATGATTACTATGGCTACAGAAAATCTCATGCCACACAACATGAAGACCTTGAGAGACGCCTTGCTAAGGTTGAGAGACTTACTAGGCAGTTCAACTCTTTCCAGGTAAGTGTTTAACTTAATTTGTTGCACATGGTTTTAATTGGTATCTTTTGAACCTTTATGTAGTTGAATATATTTGATGACAGATTCTAGTTTAGCATCCCAGTGGCAAGCCCTCCCAGCCCGCTGACATGTCACATGGGTTCGGATCTTCGATATTCAGAGGTTCGTCCTTCGTTACACCATCCCATTACACGGAGCATGTAAGTTATTTCAATCTTGCTTGCATCATTTTTTTGTTTTCGGGAAGACATACACACAATAACTTAGATTAATTTGCAGAGTACATCGGGCTTCATAGATCAGTTGTTTAGAGGTCCGTCGATGGTTACACCGCCCCAATACATGGCACATGTAAGTTATTACATTTGGTGGTGTCATTTGATTTTTATATTCTAAAAACAAACTGAAAACCCCCAATGCAGGGCACATCGGGGTTTGGAGGTCTTAACATTGGAGGTTCTGCGTTCGTTACATAGGTCCAGTACACGGACCCTGTAAGTTATTACAATTGTTTGTTACAATTTGATTTTTTAATTCTGGAAAAAAACTAGTGAGGACCAATCTTAATTTGTAGGGCACATCGTGGTTTGGCTGTCAGTACATTGGAGGTTTTGCGTTCGTTACACAGGGCCAGTACACGCATCTTGTAAGTTAATACAATTGTTTTGAATTTTTTCCCCAAAAACAAACTAGTGAGGACTAATCGTAACTTATAGGGCACATCGAGGTTTGGAGGTCAGTCCATTAGAGGATCTACGTTTGTTACAGAAGGCCATGACATGCAGCATGTAAGTTAATACAATTGTTTGTTACATTTGAATTTAGTTTCTTAAAACAAACTATAATGACCAATCTTATTTTGCAGGGCATATTCGAGTCATTGTTCCATGTTCCCAGTACTGACGGTATGCCAGGTTTTTCAGGCTTTATTGGGGCTTTGTTCCATGATACGCCACAACCGAGTACATATACTGGCCCGTCGACCTCATCATACGTCCTGCCAGTGAGCTCACCACACGGCCATGATGTCATGCTCAGGATACTAGTGAGCACTACTGTTCAGAGAGCACTGCAAGCGAATGTTCACCCGAGGCCGACACACAAGAAGATTTCGGGCAGACAATTGGCACATCCTTTCACCCCTTTGCCTCCTACTACTAGTTCTCCGTATCGCTGGCCATCAAAGGCGCCTACTCGTCGTACTGCAGCTGCTACCACCACTGTTGCTACCTCTATTCTTCCTACCTCTTCTGCGTCTTCATCTGCTATTGCCGCACTTTGGCATTGTGATCAATTGCCCTCGTGTTGACTTACATGCTTACCCACCCATCATGTTGATAAGCAATAGTGGGGCTTATTACTCGTGTTGGGTGGTGGGGTGGTTCGATAGCTCGGTTAGTACTAAAATGTCTTTTAAGTATTTCTATTCTAAGGTCTAATTACATGTCTAACATTTTTTTCCTTTTTTTAAAATAGCACGTCGATGCATGGGTCCGGATAAACCTTGAGTCGCGTCCACCCAATACATCGTGGATGGTGATGATTGTCGATTTCATGCATTTCTTGATCAATGACCAGGGGGCGGATTTCATCTACACTGTGGCCAATGGCCAACAGGAGCCATTTCCAGCATGGTGGGGTCTCACGCGAGTATGAAAATCAATTTACATTTACTTATTATTTATAACTCTGTATAGTGTATTGTTATTTACTGTTGGTTTGTTTTTGGACAAAATTTTCAGGTATTTATTCCGATTTGCATTGATTTGAAGCATTGGGTCGTTAGCGATCTCGATTTGGATACTATGGAGATGACCGTATATGATAGCTATCGGATACCTTCCTAAGTGGACACATTTAGAGCTATGATGAATACATACGTCGAGCTTCTGGAGAATTTTCTTACCATGGCATAGTGCATGACACTTGCATCACGTTACAGGGACTTCACTTAGGTTCATGCATCTGGGGTACCACAGCAGCGCTCTGCATTCGGTGATTGTGGTGCTTGGACATGTATGTTTATCTCACAGTTGGTTAGTGGCGAGACCCCAACAACGACGGATGATGTGGCGGCACAGGCTATGGCGTGGCGGGGTCATATGGCAGATATCTTTTGGAACATGTGGCAGTCGGATCATGAGTAATTGATTTTTTAGGAGTTTTTATGTGAACAATTACTTATCTTTGTTTCTACGATTTTTTGAGGTTTTATTTAATTTTGAGACAATTTATTAAAAATTCGCTAACGTGGGTTTGGTTACATCTAAGTATTCCATACCCGTAACAAACGTAGATAAAATCGTAATATGTAACAACTTTTATTAGAGACAAGTGGAATAAAAACCACATATTCTACCAAATATGCTTGCTTAGTTAGTTGAAGATGTTAAATTAGTAGAAGTTGGGTCACGATAAGCGATCAAATTTCGCTCGAATCTGTAAGGCATTTCACACGAATATGTAAGGCTTTTTCAGACGAATCCCGCATGCTTTTTCAGACGAATGTTGACCATATCTAGCTCCGCAATTGCAGGAATGCACTAGTTTTTTACAATTGCGGACGTGCACTACATTTTACTATAAATACCCAACACTGGGGGGGCTAAACCATATAAAACAAAACAAAGTATTCAGTAAGGCAAAAGTTTTACACATCTTCTAACATGGCATCCCAAAATCTTCATGTCTATAACTTCAAATGTTCATCTTAATAGCTTCCATCCACTACCATCGAGTTATATGGTTAGTGTTTATATTTTTTGGGTTTTGCTTGTGTTAAATTTTGTGTAAGGCTAACATTGTTAATGTTTATGAACAGTTGATCATCCACAATTGTTTACCATGAAAGTCCACCATCAAGGATATTTCATGGAACCACCTAGAAGATAGTACTTCCGTGGTCTAGAAGTCTATGTTGACATGTTAGATGTCGACGATCTTTCAATGCAACTGCTTCACCAGATCATGAAAGAGCTAGGCTACGACGATACAAAATAATATAAGTTGTATTTTAAAAGGCCGAATGCATACTAATTGACTGGACTGGAAGCATTGGTTGCCGATGAAGATGTAGCCAATATACGTCAATATGTTGACGGCCATACCGTCATTGAAATGTATAGCAAGAGAGTGGAGCTTAATATTTCCGGACTCATTTCACCAGAGCATATAAGAAGTCCGTGGGGATTTCAAAAAAAACAAGCGTCGTGTAGCCGTATTTTAACATTTAAATGACCATGATGTGTTTATTATATACGCTTAAATAATTTTGTAACTATAACTTGTTTGTAGTAGTATAAAAATAAAAACTCATAAAAACAAAAAATAGATTAAACCATTTTATTCATGAGCAAAGTATATCATGAAACAACAACATAGAAACTCCAGGTACGAAACAACAACATAGAAACTCCAGGTACAAAACAACAACACTAGCACCATCTAAGGATATAGTGCTTTACATTGATCAATCCAATTTTGTTTCTCGGTTACCTGCGCTTGAATTCCGAAATCTTGTACAAAATTGTTGACTTGTACGTTGTCGTAACGAATATGGTCTTCCTTATCTTTTATTTACCTCTTCAACCTTTTTACCTCCTCTCTGTCCGTGTCCATCCTTCCCATGTGTCCGTCCTTCTTGGTCATCATTTGTTTCCACCTTTCAGTGAGTTCCTCGATCTCTGATTCATTTTTTTCTATCGATCGTTTCATCCTTTCGGACATTGTTTGTGAAGAGGGGGGTTTTGAAGAGGATGCATTTTCAGCCATGTGTTTGGTGAAAGACGGGAGTCTTATGATATTAGTGGATGGAAAATGTTGTATGGATGCTGTGACATTTAAGTTGGATATAACGGGAGTATTTATAGCCACACAGAGCCACTTTCTCAATTGTGAAACTAGATTTCGTCAAGATAAACCTGCTACATTTCAGACGAATCTTGTATCCCATTTCAAACGAATCTTGCAGACCTTTTCAGACGAATCTTTAGAGCCCTTTTCAGACAAAACTTACAGCCTTCTCAGACGAATCTTGCAGGCCTTTTCAGATGAATCGTGTAGCCTTTTTAGACGAATCTTGACCAGATTCACCTCCGCAATTGCGACCAAATCCAGCTTCGCCGTTGCGGAGGTGGCTTTTCATGACTATAAGTAGGATGTCTGATGAACTCAAAATTCACATCTTGCATCACGTTCCTTTCCAAGATTCTACCGTGTTGAAACATTTATTGCCTACTTTATATAACACTATGGCTGGAACTTCCCACTCTGCTTAGAAACAAACATTGATGGATGGAAGTTTCAGGAGAAGTTGGAAACCACCACAAACGTAGGAGGAGTGGAAAAACCTTGGGATGATCAATGAAAAGGCTGAGTGGATCAAGAAGTGTCAAGCTCTCTATCCGGAGGGATACTAGATTTCTCCGAGGGTTTCTTCTTTACTTCAGATGCAATGTATCCATTACATGTTCAAGACAATGTACGTCTTAATAAGATGATGCTTTAATTTAATGGTTTTTATATGCTCTTAAATAATGTTATTTAAACTATTAGTACAACATGAAAGCGATAGATTAAACTATTAATTTAATGGGTAGTTTTAATTAATACAACATGAAATCGCCACTCCAAATACACCATTGAACATAAAAAACAGTTACTTGAAACTACAGATAGAAAATGATAGATTAAAAATCCAAGTACATCATAAAAATGAACATAAAGACAGTTACTTAAAACACACTTGAACATAAAAATGAACATATAGACGGTCCACCAGGAGTGCTTGCCCGTTCATCACCACTTTCTAGATAGACTTCAATGATGGTTTTGCCGTTAACATAATTACATAAATCTAGAACATCTTCGTCAACCACCAGTTCTTTTAATACAGTATCTAAGTCTCCGTCTGGTGTTTTAAAATACATTTTCATTCTAGCACGTTCGTATTCGTCATAACCAATTACTAACATTATTTAAGGCATGTGTGGAACACAAAAATCGTCACCATTTACTTGGTCAAAAAAAATTCCATGCCAGCGACATAAGACCTACCCGGTGGTGGTGTGAAATAACCATTATGGTAGACCTTCATAGTAAATAGTAATGGATAACTACCTGTTGGATGGAAGAAAAGTTAGAATTTAAGGTAAGACAATATATTTATGGCAGTAAAACATAATTACTAACAAATCAAGTCGTCGATCCAATTCGGAAGCGGTTCAGATGGACCTCTAAGTCTCCATAGGCGTTCTCTTGTAAATGGAATTTTGAAGTGTAATTAATGTTGTATGGAAATACCGGGAATATTTATAGCCACACGGAGCCACCTTCGCAAATGCAAACCTAGATTTGGTCAAGATAAACCTGTCAAAAGCCTTACATATTCGCCTGAAAATCCTTACATATTCGCCTGAAAAGGTCTACAGATTCGCCTGAAAAGCCTTACAGATTCACCTGAAAAACCTTACATATTCGGCTACAAAAAGCCTTAGAGATTCACCTGAAAAAAGCCTTACAGATTCGCCTGATAAGCCTAAAAATCCGTCTGCAAAAAGTTTAAGAGTATCCCCTGTCACTTGTATATATAAGATAGCCTTTGAGATCCATGTATCACAACAATTATACCATTCATAGATTTAAGGCAAAAATTCTCTTCTTACTTACTAAGCAGAAAAACATGGCTGGAAACGCATCATCTTTAAACTCTCCCTTTTCCTAAGCCATTCCTGCAAGAATTGTAGAAGCAATCCAAAAAGTTGAAGCGAAGGCAAAAGACATAGAAGAGAAGTGGACGAACGCTCTTGCAACAAGGGATGAGGTCATTGCCTCAATAGACGAAAAACACAAAGCCATGCAAAGTGGTATAAGCAGATCGAAAAAGATTACGCCCGTGCCAAAGAGATGAGCAAAAAATTCCAAAATTTATGGTGCAACTACAGGAGAAATGGACATTGCTCGAGCAGTTGAAATCACTCTATCCTTAAAGTGAATGTTGTTGTTTCGTTGCTTCGTTGTAATTGTTCTTATTGCAATGTATGATCCGTTGTACCGGTTTAGTTCTATCCTTTTGCTTCGAAATTTGTTTTGTTTTACTTGCTCAGGTTTAATGTTGTCGTTTCCAAATTTGTTTAGTTGAACTTGTTCATGTTGTACCAGTTGTTTTCGAACTCTATCACTTTCTAAGTTTGTTTCGTTCAACTCTATCATTTTGTTTGCTATCTCTCGACACGAAAAATCTAACAAAGCAATAAAAATATTTATAAAAGGTTGATTACAGACATGGTTTACTCATTTAGATCAACGTTTAAATCAAAAGTATCATGTCTAAAACTTCCATAATTCTATTGGATAGATACTAGTTGAGTTTGTCGACTACCAAATGCCCTTTGACAGCTCACATTTGCTGGTGCAGGAGATGGACAGTTTGCTCGAGTGTGTCCAGTTTATCCACACCGAGAATATCTTCTCTGGATGGGATCCTCACCCTGAGATGGGATACGGTTATGGTGTCTCGGCCGACCAGTCCGTCTTATTACGACCGGTGGTTTAACGGTCATAAGCTGGTGGTCTGGAACAACCCATGTTTCAGAAGGACCAATCGGATGTATGAGCCCTGTGTATATTTCTAGGAAATTATTTGACGAGTAGTAACCAATCGCCAGATGGGAAAATCTGTACATCGTTGATTTCTTGCAATGGCGATTGCATGACCGAATGGTAAGCCGGAGAGCTGCCATTTCATGCACAAGAAAATACGATTATTGTAGTCCACTTTTGCGTTCCTATGAAAATCGCAAACTTCCCAATAACCTCGACCAATCTCATAGTAATGTCTCTTTAGAATTTTGGCTTCCGCCCAAGGCGTGAGAGGATTCACCATTTCATCTGCAAAAACACGAATTTGTTACGTTAGTATTCCAACGCTATCCAACAAAAATAACCTCCATTTCTCCGACGAATTGAATATCATTCTTGCTAAAAAGTTCCAAAGTAATCCATAAGGGCCACAATAAGTAGTCTCCGTGCAAAATGGGACAATGCATTCAGCAACTCGACACTGTTGGAGGTCATTATGTTGTAACGCATTCCTGGAAAATGGGCCCTTGACCATTTCTCTGACCCAGCCTGGTCCATAAGCGGAGCTCCGACAGGTAGAGCACCTCGTAGACCCGCCATGTTCAGTTCCAACTTCTCCATCGTATATGTTTTACACATCTTCCAAAATAACTTCTTCTTGTATTTGGCCCTGTTGTCGCTTCTTTTTACATTCATCATTAGATGGCGACAACAAAGTGCATGATGGGCCCTTGGGTACACTGTATTAATTGCTTGGTGAATTGAAGCAGCCCTGTCGGATACGAACACCAACTCTTCCATTTCCCCGATACAACGCTTCAACATGGACAAGAACTTATTGTCCCTGTAGATTCAGTTTCTTATCACATAAACAATGTAATCACAATCAAGAGATTAAACAAACCTGTTTTTGATATTCAATCCAAATGGTTACAAGGTTTTCTCTTGAATGGATTGAATGGTTACAAGGTTTTCTCTTGAATGGATATTTTCTCTCTCTAAGCTCTCTCTCTCTCTTTCTCTCTCTATGCTTGGCAGCTGATTAATACAAATAGGCACACCTTCCTTTTTCAACCCTAGCAAGGAATAGGTCATATACCTATTTTAGGAAAAACACTAAAATAAATAAAAATACAAATAAAAATAACTTTCACTATTTATTACAAAGGACCTAGACTTTTATTGAGAGTGACTTTTCAACCTTGACTTCTTGAATCTTTCATCTTCAATCTTGATGATCTTGAATCCAATAAATCTATGATCTAACAATCTCCCCATTTGGATCAAGATCATTACTAAAAAGATTTAGCAATCCAATCTTCTCTTTAAGGCTCAGAAAGAATGCAATCCTTCTCTTTTTTTTTCTTTAACACAACTTGTAATCTTCCCAAGAGACGTAGAAAAATTCTCTTTCAGATGATGGAAAGAAATTATCTCCAGATTCCGCTCAGAATGCTTTAGCAAAGTATCTTCAAATAAAATTTCTCTCAATTCAGCATGTCTTCAGAATACTTTCTCTAAACATGTGTTCTCCCATTTCATGGTTAACGCTTCTCCCTTCAAATGTCTCTTGAAACAAAACTTGTAATGGACATTTCTTCAAACTTTAGGTTCTCCCCCTTTTTGATGAATAGAGCAACGATTTCATCAAAACTTTTCTTCCAAGAAATGTCTTTGACCATGCTGATCTGTTGAAGAGCCTCTGATTCACTGCCAATTTGAACAATATATTCATCCAGATCTTTTCAAATCCAGACAAAATAAGAATGTAACACCTGAAGCAACAAATGAATCAGTTAAAATTGTTTGTCAGTAACACAAAGTCACTGTGTAACGAATACATTGGAAAGAAGCTTTTATGATGCTCACTCCTCAGGGCTTCCATTCAATCATCGAAACACCACAAAGGTAATTTCTATGAACGTTATGACAAGGAAACAAATTCCTTGTGTGTTCGTGCAAATGATAGAAAGAATTAAGCACGGATGATTGCTTATAGAGGCTCAACATTGTGTAAACCACTGAGACAACAATAGATAAACACAGACTCAATGTGCATGATTGAAGTGCGAAGGTGGGGCAGACTTCCTTTTTTTCAATATCCAGATTTTCCAAATGAAAATCAGATAGTAAATGTTTTGCTTCCCCTTTGAAAAATGAAACATTTTCTTGTTGAGAAGAAAATGAGTGGCTGGTGGGGTTAATGTCAAGAGTTGGCATGGGCTAGTTGCATGTTTCAATAATGTTCACCAAAAAATTGTGAAACATTAGAATTGTGGCTGCCTGGCTCAGAAAGTAGTTGGTGCAGAGTTTGATATTCTTTTACTCTGATCTCTCACCCTCTTTCTTTTAATCATTAAAGCTCACATCTAACCAAACTCTCTTTTCCATTTTACCTCAACGCATAACCCACACTCATTTCTTTTCGACTCCTCATACTCAATCACTTAGGATTAACTTCTTGGGTAGGAAACACTGGTTAACATGAATCCATAGAAGTTTCATTTAAGTCCTAGCACAAAGATCCCGTATTTTCCTAGAAAGCATGTGTTGCTCAGATGATTTAACTTTATCAGTTAAAGCGCAAGTACAAGTCAGATGTTTGTATGCTCAGAATATAATCATGAAGATTTGAGAATTTGAAACATTG
This sequence comes from Arctium lappa, assembly GCA_023525745.1. NCBI lineage: Eukaryota > Viridiplantae > Streptophyta > Magnoliopsida > Asterales > Asteraceae > Arctium > Arctium lappa. Next base: position 16,225,727 of record CM042064.1, read on the forward strand.
AAGTATTCTCAAACAAGTAAATTGAATGAATGACCATGAAAGCAAGAGACTTGTTTGAAAATCTGACATTGTATGAAAAAAAAAATGATCAGAAATGAAATGATATAGCATTGAAAGCTTATGGTCAAGAATAATGGATATTGTCTATACGAAACAAAAATATAGACATTCTTGAAATGAAGTTTCGAAATGAAATGACGCTCGAAAAATTCTTTGAAATACAAGCGAGGTGTATCAACATCGAAAAATTGGTCAATATGAGACATGGTGATAACTTTTTCAACAAAAATTAAACCGGTGTGTGTGAATACTTGAAAGTATATAGACAAGATAATACGCAAGTATTGATCTTTAGAAACACACGGTTTGTTAAGCATTGAAGCACAAGTAAATCTTGAAAACATTTAAAAGCACACTTCCAATTCATGAAATCTGTTTTAGAATCGGGAAGTGGTTTGAACGTTTAAGAACATGTTTTCTTATGATTGAAAATTGTCTTTCTTTCAACCATATAGAAGATGAAGATAAAGAATTATACCTTTTGCGTGCAGTCTTACATCTCATGAAGTCAAGCTTAAAGTCATAAAGATATGATCTTGTAAGCATCTCTTAAAACTGCAATAGTCTTAGAGTCATAGTCAAAGCAAATTTATTCACAGAAATTAATATGACATAAAGCAGTAAAACAATTTAAAGTACGAGTTCTGATCTGAAGTAATCAGAAGTCATAGCATTTTACTCCCCCTGAAATTATGCATCAGAAAAATTATCAGTGAAAAATATAAACATTAACTCCCCCTCAAATGTTGATTATCATATCTGACGGATGCATAAAATTTCAGACAAATATGTACTCCCCCTTGATGGATGATTTCCTCATTAGAGTATTGGAGTACACTTCTCATATCAGCACAGGAGTAAGGTCTTTTGATCACTGAAGTTCGAGTCCTAAACTGTTGTGTTCAGAAGTCAATCTTCGTTAAAGTACGGGTCCTAAGCTGATTTACTTAGAAGCCTTTGTTCTCTTTCTCCCCCTTGACAGAAGGTGCCTGCAACACAGATTCATCCCTTTTCTTTGGTATCCATTTGTATTTGGATCCAACTGTGTTAACACAGGATTTTGGCACCCATTTAAACTTGGGTCCGCTTTTCCTTTGAAAACCATAGGAAGAATTAGAACGATGAGAATATACAAAATATGTGCCAAACCAATCATCAGAATATTTATGAGAATTATAATCATTTCTATCATAATTGGAAAACTTTCTAGTAGATAAAGATAACTGGAATAATTGTTGTCTTGAACATTTCTTGCAAGAATCAACAAGTTTTGGTTTAGAAATAGCAACATCCACAATTATATCATCTTTACTAGGAGTATTCTTATTACAATCAGCACTAGAAAATGATTTAGCATTCTCATCTTTCTTCTGCTTTGGTTGCCATTCAGAATTAACTCCATGCATTTTCCTTTTCACATCTGAAAATTTTGAAACTTCAGAGTTAGAACGATGAGAATCAACCAAATGCTTCTTCTTTGACTTACCAGTGGTGATCTGTCTCTGTGAATTTCCAGATTTCTTCTTCTTACCTTTCGCAACTTTGGATTTCACAGGAACTGGTTTATCAACTTTCATTGATGTTCCACCTTTTACGAACACACTTGGTAATCCAAAAGAATTAACAACAAAAGATGAATGATCAGGAAGTTTAGAATAAAAAATCAAATTGAGCAATACATTCATCTAAATCCCCATCAGAGTTTAAGAAATCAAACCCATTGTCAAGAAAACCAGACCTATCATCATATTTTAAAGCTTTGGAAGATTTAGAAAAATCAAAATATTTAAACACAATAGAAAAAATAGTTTGTTCTAAGTCCATCAAAATCCTTTCTTCTGCGAGAGTATTCTCGAGTTCAGAAACTTTACTTTCTAACACGAGAGGAGGAACGTAAAGCTTACCTTCGATGGGCTTAGCCTCCATTTCTTTAACAGAATAACTATCAAAATAGTCATTTGAAAGAGATTTTGATTTATCAGAACAATAACTATTATTCAACTTCTCATAACGAAACGGGAGTTGAACTTTAGTTGTGTTCTTTCTTTTGGCATATTCCTTGGCTTTATCCTCTTCAGACATACTAGTCCAGAAGACTTTGAGTTCAGGGTATTGAGGTGCCAGTTTCATAAATCCGAAATCGTAAAGAGAAGGCACTTCAGAAATACCCTTTTTGAGGTAGTGTGGGTTCTTGTAACCAAGTCCCCAACATTCAGGATTCTCTTTAGGTTTGTTCAAATGAATGGTTTGCTCAGTTTGACCCAGAGTATATAATTTTCCTTCCAATGCATTCACTTTTTCAAGTAAAGATCTGTTTTCTTTTGAAAGCGAAGAATGCATTTTAGTAAACTCTTTTGAATCAAACTCACACAATCTATATTTTGAATTTGTTTCAACTAACTCTTTAAGAATGAGAGTCTTTTCTTTAGCGTTGATATCAATATTTTTATGTAAAGTCTCAATCAATAATTTATTCTCAGCAATATTCTCGCTAAGTTTCTGTATTGATTGGTTTTTGTCTTTATTGATACCTCTTTCACGCTTAAGTTTTGACTCTAACTTTTGAAGTCTAATCATCATGACATTTATTTGATTTACAAAATCAGATTCAGTCATGTCACATACCTCTTCATTCTCTTCTTCATCTGACTCAGCTTCATCTTCATCCACCATCTTTCCCATTAAGCACAGGTATGTTGTCTCTTCCTTCTCAATATGTTCCCATAACAGCTTTCCTGTAGCCTTTTTGCATTCTAACTTGATAGAAATCTCCTTTAAAATCTCCTCGGAAATTCCTTGCAATATAAAAGATCTGGCTAAACAGTCAGCTTGATGTCTTTTTCTTTGCTCGTCTGAGTACATATCAAGTAGTAATGGATACTCTCTCTGTTCTTCTTCTCCGTTCTCTCCAGCTACAGTTAGAACCTTGGTAGGAGGTGTCATAATTCCTTCCTTTAGGGATATTCAGATATAATCTCCCAAGTCATGTCTGTCGATGAAGTTCAAGAATTTGTCCTTCCATTGCTCGTACTCTCCTTTGAAGAGAACTGGTGGCTTTACATCGGTTCCGATGGCGAGAGCTTCTCTGGAAGTCATCATGTTTTTAGAAAGATATGCAATAAGAAACTTAAAATGATCGTTAGTCCAGATAAAATCAAGTAAATACAGATTAATAGTTAAAAAAAATCTAGAGCAAAAAGTCAGAAATGCGCCAAAGGATTGTGGCACAAAAAGGAGTTTTGCGCTAAAGGAGTCTGGCGCAAAATGGAGTTTTGCGCTAACAGCAGGTGGCGCGAAACACAACTTTGCGCGAAAAGGAGTTGGCGCAAAAACTAGTTCGCGCTAGAAGAAGCTGGCGCAAAAGACACTTTGCGCGAAGTAACGATCCTTGATGAGTTTTGTGCGAGAAGCAGGTCGCACAAAAAATGGACTTTGCTCGATGAACTGATGGCGAGAAACTGATGAGTAATCCTTTGCGCGAAGAGTTGGTGGCGCAAACTAACTTTGCGCGAGATGAAGGTCGCGAGAGATGGACTTTGCGCGAAGAGGAGATGGCGCAAAAAGGAGTTTTGCGCGACGAACTGATGGCGCAAAACTAAACTTTGCGCTATGGTGAGTTGGCGCAAAAGTCCCTTTGAATCTGGCGTGAGGCACACGATGAACTGGCGCAAATTTGATGAACTGGCGCAAAGTTGTTGTTCTTCACTGTTACTTCGAAAATCGACTCTGAATCACCCAAAGACCTATCTAATCTTCGATTTGAAATCCCAAACTTTGAAAATAAGCTCACAAACACATCTATAACTGATTACAAACGACTAATCTCAACAACACACACTCTAATAAAGACTTGATTGATGTAACAGTGTTGTGACTCGTGAAAAACCAAAAACTTCAAAAATCATCAAATAGAGAATCGATTACAGTGCAAAACGTGAATAAAACAATACACACTCAATCTAATACTCAAATCGACCTTAAACCAGAATATTTCTAATCGAAAAACACACATATACTCAAAAATCGATTTTGGAAGATGATGAACAGTGCCAAATGAAGCTTTTTCTGGAAAATTTTGATTTTAATCTAGTTAAGCTTGTTAATGGTGGGGTTACCATTATCCTTTTTGTAGTGACGAAACACCGCTTGTGCGGGCCCCCGTCAATTCCTTTGACTAATGACGTATACAATACTTGAATTCTCGGTGTAGATGCCCTGGGTGATCTATCCATGACCAGGATGAAAAATCTCCTTTAAGGACGATTCTTAGTTTTCGGATCGGTTCGGCTCTTCGCCACCTGGGGCTGTAGTGGGTAAGTTCCGACCCGCACGAAAGGCGTAACGATCTGGGCAGCTCCTCTCTTCTCGAGAATCCATACATCCCCGCGACTTCTATCTTTTTCAATAAAATCATCGAGAGAGAATTTGATTTGGTTAGACAATGTGTGGTTGGTAAACAAGGAGAGTTCGATCCTGGCTCAGAACCAGGAATGGAGATCTTTCCCCAGGGAGTTGAAAATAAGCATAGATCCGGAGATTCCCTACCGGAGGCTCTAGGGAAGTCGGAATAGGAGAGCACTCATAAATTTGCAGTAAAAGATTGAATCTCATTTCCTATGTCGGCTCTCCTAGGGTTCCCTTATCGGGGATCCCTGGGGAAGAGGATCTGGGGTGTAGATACCAATTGATTGTCCCTGTAGATTCAGTTTCTTATCACATAAACAATGTAATCACAATCAAGAGATTAAACAAACCTGTTTTTGATATTCAATCCAAATGGTTACAATTGAATGGATATTTTCTCTCTCTAAGCTCTCTCTCTTTCTCTCTCTATGCTTGGCGGCTGATTAATACAAATAGGCACACCTTCCTTTTTCAACCCTAGCAAGGAATAAGTCATATACCTATTTTAGGAAAAACACTAAAATAAATAAAAATACAAATAAAAATAACTTTCACTATTTATTACAAAGGACCTAGACTTTTATTGAGAGTGACTTTTCAACCTTGACTTCTTGAATCTTTCATCTTCAATCTTGATGATCTTGAATACAATAAATCTATGATCTAACAAGAACCATGTCTATACATCCCCACTCTTAGACCTACCCACTCTGAGAGCGATGGGCACAATTTGGTTATTTGCGTCCATAGCAACGACTAAGAACATTATCCTAAGTAAGTCCCCTTCAAATGAACACCATCTATGATAAGGACCCAACGCAAGTGTGTCGTAAACGACCGAATCTGGATATTTAAGTCATTTACATATTATAATTTTTTTCAATATAGTAGTTCAATAAACTTTATAGTGGTGCGAAAGTTAGTAGAATAATAACAACATCTTACGCAACCGAGGGCAGCGAAATATATCTCAAAACATCATCTACTATATGTCCTTATTTTGGTAATGGTACCAGGATTCTGGAGCTCCAAATTATAGAGATAGCCAGGGAGTCGACTAAACAATTCTTCAGGGTTACCATGCACCATCGTTAGTGCATAAGCTTTCGCACGCCAAGCTTGCTAGTACGAAATATTTATTTTCAAATCCTCCTCCTCCTTCTGTTTTCGGAACAAATTCTGGGATATCACTAAGACCATATGTATGTTCCGGAATAAACTCGGGATTATCGGAGCTAAGACGATATGTATGATCGTTTTCTGGATCAAACTAAGGCACATAAGAAGTTTGGGTCTGATCAGAATCATACACATTGCCTCCGATGTTCGAACTAACACCGACATTGCTTCTACCGCACATCGATGAATCGATAAACACACAAAGTGTTGGCAGATTATTTTCACTGGCAACAAATTCAATGAAAAACAAAACATCGCCAGTGTCATATAACTCATAAAGGGCACCAGAATACTTGTACGATATTCTAATCATACCAACAGAAGGATTGGTACCAATTTTTTTTAAATAAAACTAACCAACCTCGAATATGTAATGTTTGATGCCACATTGATGCAGACTATAGGTTGATAGGTAACATACTCCCACTTTTCATTATTCTGCTACCATGAACCACACCCACAAAGATGTAACTTAATTTTATCATTTTCATAACTCATTTTTTAAAAACACAGAAGACAGATAGGAAGATACACAAGCAAACTTATTGTATGAAATTTTGGATGAAAAGTGTGATTTACAACTTTCATCGTTGCTCTTCTTATAGCAATAATTTAGGGAATCAAATTGTACAAACACAATGAAATAATTCATCTGCTAAAGTTGATTTGATTTCTCAATAGGTTGAAAAAAACATTGCACACCACAAGAAAAACCATGCCAAAAAAACGTGAAAAATGAGTTTTTGAACAAAAATTGCGGACCTGGTGAGGCCATTTTACGGCCCTAGCTTCAATTTTGGAGGACCCAAATTAGGGTTTCATATAATCGTGACACGTGTCAGGTCCGCATTGCGAACATGATTTTTACGGACTTAGGGCTGTAATTGCGGACCCCCTCTATTACATTTTTGTGTAATTCCAGGAGAGGAAAGGTTAGGAGGCCAAGTCGACGGTGTATTTTAGGGGTTGTTTGGCAGTTGCTGAATGGTTTGGCGCAGAATGATTAAGGCTCTTATGATATAGTGCAAAATAAAATATGGTTGTTTGGTAATTGTTTACAATGAAATCAGGGCGCTTAATGGTTAAGGGAGACCCATGATACAAAATCATGTTGAGGGTTTTGAAACCATTAAGAGACATACTTTTTTTTACCAAACATGATTCACATCTTAGCGATTTGGAGGTTGCCTCTTAATGGAACCATTATAAGGTAAACAAACAGTCCCTTAGTCATTTAAGCCAATTCCAAAAGAAAAAAAAGGTGGGAGTATAAAATAAAGGGACTGTTTGTTTACCTCTTAATAGTTCCATTAAAAGGTGAATCTTGTTTGGTGAAAAACAAGTATGTCTCTTAATGGTCATCTAAATGATTTTGTATCTTGGGTCTCACTTAACTATTAAGAGCTCTAATCTATACATATAATAAATAAGTAACTGGAGGGACACGTGTCGCTTCCTGATGAGTCTATTTTTTCATTTTCCCGCCTAAACATGAACCTGGACGCATTTTACACTATAAGTTCATTTAGCAAATCCACATTCATTCCTTATTTAATCTTTCCTTAATTCATTTTTTTAAATTTATATCTTACATTTACTACCCTTATAATTAGATAGGTAGTTTACTTTTAATCTCTTACTTTTTTTATTTTTCATTTTAGACTCTTATCATATAAACATAAATAATGTGTATGAACCAAAATGTATTAAAAAAACATTTTTATTTTTTATAAATTATACCATTGTAATTGCTTCGTCAATACCTTCGAAATGAGTCCAATATTGAATATTTTTAGATTTAATTATATTATTAAATATCATAAATATATACAAATTAATGTGTCGTGATTAGTATGAGATTTGTTGAAATTAGTACAAAATTTGATACAAATAATTACTAAATTGTCTTAATTTTATTTTGGCTATTTCATATCAATTTTAACTTCAAGAGTTTTTTTTTATAAAAACTTCATCCTCTTTAAATTTTTATTCAAGAATTTTAATTTTTATCATGAAGTTTTATAAAATAACATTTTTAATTTTATTTTCTTGACATTATGATATTTAGTATATTTTACTTATATATAAGTATAGATTATTGATTATTGACATTGAAAAAATCAATGAAACTCATAAAAATTAGGTTCTTTTACAAAAAATACTATTAAAGATGCAAGAGATGTTTTACGGTAAATAGAAAATATTTATTTATTTTTACAAATGGACTATAATTTAACGGGTAAGTGTTCGGGTAAACGACACCTTAATCAAGCTTTTTTATGTATTTGTGCTAATTTGTGAATGATTAAATACCGACCTTATCGATTACCAATTCAACAAATCCTATATCTGCATTAATTGAATTTGTCCATCTTTCTATTCTTGTAAATGTCAAGAATTCATTCTATTTTCAGGAAAGAGCAATATTTGCACCCAAGCATGAAGTCATTCAAGAAATAAATGATCGTTTGCTATCATTGTTTCTAGGAGACGAAAAGGAGTACCTAAATTTAGATAGTCTGTGTGATTCAGAGCATCTTCACGAACAATTTGATGAAACTTTGTACTCACCTAATGTCTTAAATGGTCTTATATTATCGGGTTTGTCAAACCATAAGATAGTACTAAAAGTCAATGTTCCAGTTATGTTACTAAAGAATATTGATCAGAAATCTGGGTTATGTAATGGAACTAGACTACGAGTGTTATCTTTTGGAAATCGGGTTATAGAAAAAGAGATCATGTATGGAAGCAATATTGGAAGCCGAACATTTACTCCAAGAATGTCTTTGACACCTACAAACAAAAGGATTACGTTCAAGTTTCAAATAAGACAATTTTTAATTGTTGTATGTTTTGCCATGACCATAAATAAAAGTCAGGGACCGTCATTATTGAAGGTTGGTTTGTTTCTGAGATAACCAATCTTCAACCATGGTCAGTTGTATGTTGTTTTATCTAGAGTAAAAAGTAGGCAGAGTTTAAAAATATTTATTATAGATGATGAAGGTATAATTAGTAATAAAACAAAAAATATTGTATATAAAGAAGTATTTGGTAATTTATGATACGTGATTCTTATTTTATTAATATTTTAACTATGTACTTTTCCATAATTTCATTTATGTTCTATTATAAATTTTGTTTTATAAATTCTTAATATTTATTCATATATATTTTTTTAATTTTTTACAAAACATTCTTTGTGAAAACTGCCTAAAAAAGAATATTTTGTGACCAAATGTAAAAAAAACAACTTTGAAGGAAAAAAAACTTGAAAAAAAATAGCATCATACTTTCGATGATCATTCATATCTGTAAGAAAAATTTTCTGACATGATTTAATTTTTTTATATTACCCCGTGTAATACACGGGGTGAAAGCTAGTTTTACTATAAACAATTACCAAACAATCATATTTTATTTTACATTATTAATCATTCTCACATCATTCTCACCACCGAATTATATTTCACCAAACCATTCACCAAACTACCCAAAATGTTATTTTCAAATGTCATAACTGATTCCCGTAGTCCACTGCAGAAGCTAGGGTTTGCACTTCCACACCAATCATCTCTGTCCAAGAGTCCACACAAGCTTCGCCCATCGAATTCAATCCTCCAAGCCCCTAATCTGGACTTGGAGAACAAGTACAGGTGAGATAATGGACTTCGATGAGTATGAGTACTTGGAGAAGACAGTGGACGAACCCGAGAATCGGAATGGTTCGTCTACGATGGCCAAAGACGGCAGCGCCGAGAAGAGCGAAAAGGGTAACAGGCGGAAGGAGAGAGAAGATGACGGAGAGGATGTTGACGGTGACCTCATTGAGGAGGAAGGGAGGAAGAGCAAGAGAAACAAAGCGGATGAAGAGAACGGTAGAGAACGTGATCGTAGCCGTGAGGAGAGGTCTTCCAGGTCGGAGCGTTACAGAAATAGTGAGAGAGAAAGAGAAAGGGATCGGGGAAGAAGCAGTAGGGATAGAGAGAGGAGTTCGAAAGAGAGGGATAAGGATAGAGAGAGGGAGAGGAGAGATAGAGATAAGAATCGAGATATAGAGAGGGATAAGAAAGAGAGAGAAAGAGAGAAGGAGAAAGAAAGAGAAAAGAGGGATAGGGAAAGAGAAAGAGAAAGAGAAAGGGAAAGGTCTAGGAGGAGCCGTAGTCACTCGAGGCTTGAACGTGACCGAGAGAAGGAATTGCTTCGAGAGAGAGAAAGAGAACTTGAATCAAGAGAGAGCAGGTGAAGGAGTCTTTACTGTTATCTCATTTTGTTTATATCAGTACACATTTCTTAGCTGTGTTCTACATTTTCTAATGGATGATTAGGAACACAAGTTTAATCAACAATACTATATAACATTTTTCCTGTACTTAGTTTAAAATTCAATGATTGTGAATTTCATCAAATCAAGCCCAATGAGAGCTGTTTTGAGACCTTAATAGTAAGATTTGTTATCAAATAAAGCTGAAAGATGGTTATAGTTCCTATATTCATGAGGGCCTGATAAGTTATGATGTCAACCTGCAAGCCTTTGCAACAGAATAGGATACTATTTGTTGGTTTAATCATTGAATGCTCATTGTTCCATTAGTAGTGCTACAGGTACTTCTTAATAAATCTGTACTTCATCTGTGAGTGATAAATGGAAAATGCATCTTTTTAAAGAAACAAGAGGCTAGGCACAAAAAAAATAATGTAGCTGTAGCTGCTTAACAAGCGAAGTATTAGCTTCTAACTTGGGTTGAAATCGTAGATGGATTGTTTGCACATACTAATGGGCTAACAATGCGGAATCTTTTTCACGGCTTTACTGAAGAAAGTGGGTTTTCTACAATTTGAGCTTCATAAGGTCTGCTTTGTTCTTTGTTAAATTCGTTTGGCCCTTAAAATTTGGCTCATGTTCAATATTATAATTTTTGTAGATAAATGGATTTAAGGTTATTTGTGGGTGGAGTTGATAATGAATGATGTATTTAATATTTAGGTTTGCAACGGATATGATGCTCTCTCAGTCTTTGAAGTTTTTCTTCACTGTGAAGACATTATTGCTTTAACTCCATATTTTTGTTCCTTGCTGTGAATTATGGATATATATATGTGGAATATCAATCTCTTGGAGTTGTCCAGTACCAATTTGTACTAGTTTGCAGAGTGTGGAAGTGCCATTTAGTTTTGGGCCAGTGACACCTGAAATGTTGGCTCTGAAAATTTAGGTTAGCATGCATAACTAAGTACAAATTCCCATTTTAGTTTATGAATTAGGATTGTGAAGAGGGCCTCACAAACTTCTTGGTATGTTACATTTTCTAGAATATATTCTTCCATTCATTTCTTGTAAACAAGAAGCATAGTAATCTGGATTGAGATGTTAATTTTTGTATAGAAGTCAACTGTCAGGGTGAACCTACTAAGGGAGTAGGGGGGTGCGCTGACTACTGCTCAATCATCCCGTCGTGATGGAAGTTTTTTTACCGGCCGTAACTGTGCACCCACTTAATTTAGAAGGGTGCTCTTATATTTTTAAAACCAAACTCGTAACAGAAAGTTGAGGATCGGTTCGATTCTTGTTTACAACAAAATTTTAGTTTTTCATGTTTTAAATTTCAGTTATTAAAAAATGCAAAGAAAATATGCACCTGAAAGTATCAAACATAAGACCTCAATCATACAATGATATGGCCTTACCAATCAGCTACTAATGTTTTTGAGTTAACTGTCACCATCTTACTTCTATTTCATTTTTTTTTTCTGAATCTTTTTCCTTACAATTTGCCCATTAATCTGAAAATTGTTTTTTGTCTCGTTTTAATGCCAACACATGTTTACCTGAAATAAATTGAAAAAAAATAAAATTAATCAGATTTAACAATTAATACTTTGTTGGGTTTTTATTTTTAGAAAGTCGTGATAATACTTGAATACCAGTTAAGTATATGATGTCATCAAACATGTTTAAGTAAGAAATCGGTAAAATTATAATTTGTTGTTGCATACGAGATCAACAAAAAACCAAAAAAAGTTCCCTGCAATGGTGGAATTTGGCAAAAACACATTGCTCAAAAAGTCAATGTCGATTCCATTTGTAAAAATGTATTGTATCAAATTGAGACAATCGAATTTTCCTGTTGACTTCTCCTCTAGTCAAACCGTGACTTTGCAGGTCTTTGATCCACCTTAAAGGTGCACCTGTGCAGAAACATTTCCGGGTCCGCCACAGGGATGGGGGTATTGTTACTTGAAGATTGTGCATCATGTTCAAATATTTGACTGTCATAGCCGATGCATCAAATTGAGTGGAATCTCTTAAGATCTCATAGATTGTTAATAACCCCCCCCCCCCCCCCAAAAAAAAAAAAAAAATGGTGGTAAATAATTCTCATGTTACACAATGATACACACTTTGTTGTGGTTTATCTTGATTCTTTCACCATTCTAAAGTTGCACAACTTGACATGGTCCTTTAGTTTTAGATGTGTGCTGGAGCTTAAATTGGTTTTTCCTATTAAAGATAAAATGAACAAATATATTAGTCAGCCATATCTTGTTTGTGGAAGCCATTGTAAAGTGAACGGGGATTGTTTACAATTCTTATTTGCCTGTTGAAATGAATGGAGACTATGGTTACTTGCCTCTCTACCAAGGATTTGTTCTTGTTGAAATTAATGGACTAAATGGAGACTACTAGTTGAGTTTCACAGTATGTATGTGTATTGAGTACCTGTCAAAGAGCATACACAAATCATAGATTAGTTGATTGCTCACCAAGAAAGCTATTGATAATGCAAATCATATGTCTACTTTGTCTATCTATGTTCAGAAACCTTTTGAGCCATTATAATCTTGTTCGTTTAGTGCCATTGTAATGTATTGCATGTAAATAACACTTGATATGAATGATGCTACAAGCCACAAAATATTCTTATCCAAAAGGCTTGTGGGAGCAGAATAGATGGGCTTTTATCTGCATTCTCTTTTTGGGTAGTCAATAGTTTGTTATATATTGTTTGTTCAAATGACCGAGGAAATGTTATGTGTTCACAGATATCTTGTGCACTTCATGTTTCCAGAAAAGGTAATGACAGATTATCAAACAGTGTCCACCCTTGATTTTCCACTTATTGTTCTGTAAGCTGTTTACATGACAGGAGACTGAAAGATAAGAAAGAAGCAGTAGAGCCTGAAGCAGACCCGGAAAGGGATCAAAGAACTGTTTTTGCTTACCAGGTAGATGGTTTATTTCTAATGTTGAGTTTTCTGAAGGAGGTCTATATTTTATTATGTATAACTCTCTCTTTGTGTTTAGGATCTTATTTTTGCTTCTTTCTTTTTCTCATTCTAATATTTCTCTTGTGCTGGCATGCATTTTGTTGTTTAGATGCCTCTGAAGGCAACTGAATGGGATGTTTACGAGTTCTTTTCGAAAGCAGGGAAAGTAAGGGAAACAACTTGATTAGACTATTTGCTTGCCATAGTGATATGTAGATGTTGTTGTCTTGCTATGTTGCAAATGTAGTTTAGTTCAAATTGGTTTTGGCAGTATTTTCTCCTGGAACTATGTTATGCCCTAAATTTGTTTATACTATCTTTGTTTCTGCAGGTAAGGGATGTGCGATTGATCATGGATCGGAATTCACGACGATCAAAAGGCGTAGGGTGTGTGCCTCTGTCTAAAATGCTTTTCTATTTCTATATATGATGCTGTATTTTGTTTTAAGAGATAATCAGTTTTATGATGTATATATTATGAGCATCTTCTTGTAATTGTCGTTATACGTATTGGGCTTTGTGTTTCCTAATCCCTTGTTTGTGTAACTTATTCCCTTCTACCATGATGCAATTTCTGTTTGCATGTTTGCACACACTCACGCTTGTTCTTTGCTTTTATATTTGTTTTGCAAGCCACGGGTCTTCACTGAAAGACCTCTTTACCCATTGGGGTAGAGCTAAGATCTGCATACATCTTATTACCGCCCCCCACCCTACCTCAGTGTGGGATTCATTGGGTCCGTTTGGTTTGGTTTGGTTTATAATATTATTTGAATGGAGAATCTGTTATGATCAATGATGAATCCAGGAGTAGGAATGTTTTACATTCATGCTTATCATATATTAAAATCCATACTTGATTCTCATAACAGACAACATGCCCTTGAGGTCTGGTATTTACTGTGGTTGTATTCTGTGGTGGTTCTGATTGGTGAGGATATGAAGTTCTATATACATGCAGATAATCATTTCCTATAATCCATTGGTTAAATTGATGTTCTTTAAATATTATCTACATCGTTAAACTTGGCCTTGGTAGGAACATTGTATGCTTTTGCTGTTTCTACTAGTGCCATAATTAGCTGTTGGGACTAGAACTTTGAACTTGTGTGGTTAAGTGGCGGCATACTAAGAACACCCAATACCTTAAAATCCTGATTGTGGCTTGTGCAATGTTTAATATTTAAACTTCAGTACTGGCTCTAAGGGTTGTTGTGCAAACTCAAAACAACATCTCATACTTTTGGTGCCAGTCTTCTGGTTTGGAACTTGAAAATATTAACTCAATTCTCAATCAATTAAGTAAACAAATAAGTTCTAATATATTTTGATGATCATAAATGACTTAAAACTTGTAACACCAAGTTTTAAAAAGCGGAATCGTGCCTCAAGGCGTTTTCCCTCAATGAGGCGAGGCGTAAGCCTCGAGGCGGTCCGAGGCGTAAGCCCCAAAGCGAAAATATATACACTACACTACACAATATATATATATATATCATACTAAATTACTAAAAGAATTTACATATACTTTTTTCAATCATGAAATCTAGATGTACATGTACTAACAAAGAAAAAATTTATTCATAACACACACACACACACATATATATGTATTTATATATTAATATGCTCACAGCTCATATAGAAAGAATATTAAATATCAACAAAGTGTGAGTAGAATTGTGATTGTGACCCTCACATGTAGTAGAGACTAACGCTGTGTTCTTGAGTTTTCTTTTATGAAGGAAAGGAAGGGAAAGAAAAAATGTTGTGTTCTCGAGTTTTTTTACGGAGGGAAAGGAAAGGAAGGGGAAGGAAAATATTGCCGATTTTCCTCCCAAAACTTTCCTTCCAAATGTGGGAGGAAACGGAAGGAAATGAAAGAAATGAATTTAAAAAGAATTAAAAATATTTATAAAATTATGTATATACCCATTAATTACATTTCACTACGAAATAAATAAGGGTATATTGATAAAACTAACATCTTTCCTTTCCTTTCCCTCATACTCGAGAACATGAAAATTTATTTTATTTTCCTTCAATCTCAAGAACACAAATACAAATATTTCTTTATTTTCCTTCCCTTTCTTTTCTTTCCTTCCAAAACTCGAGAACACGACATAAATATAAAAGAAGTGTATTCAGTAGATACATATACATAATACTTCTGTGAACCGAAGAAGAAAATGCAAAGAAAACGGGAGAAAACTCGAACTCACGAAGGACAATAGAAGAGTAGCAGATAGGCTTAGGAGAACCGGAGAAGAACAAGGTTTTCAAAAAAGAAATAGAGAAAGTTTTAGTCATTTTTTAAAATAATTTAGCCTCGGTATTGAGGGGTATTGAGGCGTACGCCTCTCTAACCGCCTCACTGCCTCAATCACCACCTCAGATGATCGAGGCGTATGCCTCATCTGGGGATTGAGAGGCGCCGCCTTAGGTGCGATTTTGGACCGCCTCGAGGCGTACACCTCACACGCTTTTTAAAACCATGACACCAAGTCCGGCAGCAAACTTGAGAGATTTACTGAACATGTCTAATATCCAATGTCCTAGAGCAGTAGCTGTGAAATTTTTTAACCGTGAATAGCATTACCTGTTTTTTTCTTATGCGCTTAGTATTTTGTGTGGAAGTCGAAAGAAAGAGAAGCAAATATATCTATATTTGCCATAAAAGTTTAACCTTGCAAATTTTTTGTTCTTTTTCTCAAGAGTAAATACATGAAAAAAATTAGAAAAAAGTGTGATGCTATCTACCTTGATTGAGCAAAAAGACCCCTCTGCATGTTGGGCTAAAAACAGATAACAAGGAATAGAAGGAGAGGCTGGAGATGGTGGGAAGCTTATGTTGGGTTGATGATATTGGAGGCTGCAGTAGATGGCAACTTTGTCATGTAGTTACCTCGTTTCCAAACTCTCAATTGACAATGCAGTTTAGATGATTGATCTATCTGCTATATCTTGTTGACCAAATTTTCCCTGAATGCAACTTAAATGCAATTTGCGAAAGGCCAAATATTGATGAGGATGCCAGTTAAAGTTGAGCTGTGCCAATGTCTCATTGTTGCAGCACCATGCCTGCCACTTGTATGAGGTCTGTGTCTTATTGTGAGGCCTAGGACATTGATAAGAACGTTGATGTGGAAATGTGGTGTTGATTCCAGCTCTCCCACTTCAAGCCCTACTATTTTATGACAGGAAATTAGATGTGTTGATACCAGCTCTCCCACTTTACGCCCTACTATTTGTTGACAGTAATATTGAATCTTTAATGTTGTGTCAATTTGACTCTCCCACTTTCAGCACTACTATTTCATGGCTTTTTCTTACACGTGCTGTGTGGAGGATGGTGTGTGCCTTAACAGCCTGGTCTTTGTGGAACATGGTATTTGGATATTATACTTTGTTGGACTTGAGTATGTCATTTTGCAAATGCATTGAAACCTGAAATTTTCCTCCATCTATTGAATTTGATTTACTGGTTAACAAATTTCATGCCATCTAATCTAATAAAACTCGTCATATATTCTGTCTTTATGAAAGTATTCTTGCTGCTTACATTTGAATGTAATGTATCTTCTTCTCTTCATTTTCCTTAACAGCATAAAGCTTATTGCATAATCAAATTATGTACTAACCTACTGGTTATGACTTACGATTCATGACCGAGACTTTTGCTCTCACCAACTTAATTTTGTCTTGAATCATCAACTCTAGGTACATCGAGTTCTATGATGCGATGTCTGTGCCGATGGCAATTGCCCTTTCTGGTCGTCTATTACTTGGGCAGCCTGTGATGGTTAAACCTTCAGAGGCTGAGAAGAACCTTGTCCAATCTAGTGCTTCAAGTGGTGCAGCAGGTGTTCTTGCTGGACCCTATGGTGCTGTTGATCGGAAGCTCTATGTGGGAAATTTACACTTCAACATGACTGAGCTGCAGCTCAAGCAGGTAAAATGGCTTGGCCCTTTACACCCTTTTCAGGTATTGGTCTTTAGTTTCTTGTTCATAGATGTACATACTAGGTTTATTATTTATTTGAACTTGTGCTTTGTTTTTTTCCTGAGGTAGAATGGAGAGTGTGATTGATACATGTTTCTGGGGAGGATGGAGGAGGATGCTGGCTGTATCATCTGACATTATAGATAGCTATCTTTGCATGAATTCAACTCAATGCATTGTCCTTATGATATAACATTATGATCGGGTCTTAATGAGTTCTACCGAGTGTTAAGAATGGTTGTTAAAGGTGCAAGGGTTTCTTGTGGAGTCTAGGGGCAAGGAGAAAGGTAGGGCCCACATGTGAAACAAAACAAGGAATAGAGAAAGGGAAAGAAAAATCATCAAGGTACTTTTTTTGAAGTATATAAAAATTATGCACAACAAATGCTCATGCACATTCCACCTTTGGTGAGATTTGAACCTTTGACCTCCTCGGAGGTTGGGCTGGGCTCTACTGGTGTACCATTGGGCTTAAACCCTTTGGTATCATTAAGATACTTCGCGGTCATGTAAGGACAATGCATAGGAGAAAGGAAAACAGTTTATGGAGATAAACATGTGGCAGTATTAATGAGTAAGAACAAATCATAGAGGAGATTGGAGTAAAGTGATCACATTGAAAAAAAGGAGACAAAGAAAGGACAAATTTTGGGACTTCACGTCTGATGGTGCCATCTTCAACAAGTTATGTCTTTTCACTAGTCCTGCTTGTTATATAAGCACTAGAAAAGCACTTTAAAGCTATCTTGTTATATAAGGCTTGTGCCTAGGGAATAGCTTTTTGGGCCTCGGATAAAATGGCGAGAGTGTGATGATAAATGAGCTCAAGTAGGGTATTCAAGTGATTGGGAATGGTTTAGAGAACAAGTGATATTCTGTGTCAACAAGGTTTTAAAAAACGGAAACGAGCCTCGAGGCGTGATATTCTGTCAGCAAGGTTTTAAAAAACGGAAACGAGCATTGAGGCGTTTTCTGTGAGGCGTAAGCCTCGAGGCGGTCCGAGGCATAAGCTTCAAGGCGGAAAATAAAAATAATTATATAATATAATTCATATCTAATAATAACATTTAATAACATAATGTTGTTACTAAAATCTCAAAATTCTAAAATATATCAATATATGTAATTAATGTTAGAAGGTTTAATTTTTTAAGTTTTATTAACAAGCAAAAAGGAACTGCTATTTACATCTTTGAATGCAGCAGGTACAAGCTTCAAATGCAAAAGGTTACAACATATATGTTGGGATGTAGGCTTCGACCTATTAGGGGGAGACACAAAAGGGAGCCGGCCCTAGGCTCTTTACCCTAGTTTCGTTAATTAGGAGATTACCCTAATTATGTTTGTCTATATATTAATCTCATTATACTTGTAAACATTGTAGCACCTAATATAAAGAAAACCCTAGTTGCCCCCGTGGATTAGCACAATCACCTTGATCGTGTGAACCACGTAAATTCTTGTGTTCTTCTCTTGCTTTCGGTTTATGTGATTGTGTGTGTAACGTTTAACCCTAACAATTGGTATCAGAGCTTTAGGCTCTTGATCTATTACACTCAATCGCCGCTGCCAGCCTCTGCCGCCGCCGCGCCACGGTCCACTGCCGTCGCCGTGCCGCCGCTGCGCCGCCGTCGTGCCACCCCACGCCGTCTCCGCGTCGTTGCCTGCCGCCGCCGCGCCGCTGTTTGCCGTCGCTGTTGCTAAAAGATTCCTTGTTTTTCTGTTTGTCTATCGCCAACAATTTGGGATAATGGCCGAAGACGGAAAAACCAGGATTGAAAAGTTTGACGGACAAGATTTTGGATGGTGGAAGATGCAAATCGAGGATCTGCTGTGTCAGAAGGACTTGGATCAAGCCTTGATAGGAATAAAACCCGAGAAGATGGAAGACGCTGTATGGGCTGCTCTAGATAGAAAATCCATGGTTGTTATCAGATTTACACTGACCAAGAATGTGGCCTTTAACATTGTGAAGGAAACTACTGCATGTGGATTGATGAAAGCTTTGTCAAACATGTATGAAAAACCTTCTGCTTCTAACAAGGTATTTCTGATAAGACAGTTAGTAAACACCAGAATGAGAGAAGGTATGTCTGTTACCTCACACATTAATGATTTCAATACCATTATATCCCGCTTGTTATATGTTGATATTAAGTTTGAAGATGAAGTCCAAGCTTTGCTTTTGTTATCCTCATTACCGAAAAGTTGGTCGAGAACTGTCACTGCCATTAGTGGATCAGCTGAAACCTCTAAACTCACCTTTGAGGGCATACGTGACTTCATCCTAGGAGAGGACATAAGGAGACGTAGTTCTGGAGAATCATCTAGTGCTTTGCTAAGCACGAAAGGGAGAGGTAGAAAGCCAGAAAGAGGTAATGGAAGAGGCAGATCAAAGTCTAGAAAGATGAGCCAGTCAAAACCAAGGAAAGACATCCAATGTTGGAAGTGCAAAGAAACTGGGCACTTCAGAAATCAATGCCCTAAACAATCAGATGGAAACAGAGAGGTGAACGCAACAATTGATGATTCAGATGAAGCCCTTATCTGTTGTGTTGAGAATTCAGCAGAGTCTTGGATCTTGGATTCCGGTGCATCCTTTCATGCTACTTACAACACAAAAATGATGGAGAATCTACGGACAGGTAACTTTGGTAAAGTTCGTTTAGCTGACAATCGCACTCTTGACATCACAGGAATAGGTGACACAGACATAAAGACTTCATTGGGTACCACTTGGACCTTGAAGGACGTTCGGGTCATTCCCAGCCTTAAGAAAATGTTGATTTCTACTGGGCAACTGGACAACCAGGGATTTAGAACTACCTTGGTGATGGGCAATGGAAGGTTGTCAAACAAAACCTTGTAATTGCCAAGGGTAAAAAGCGAGGCACCTTATACATGGTTGATGTTCCTGATAGCGAGGTGAATGCAGTAACCAGCAGGCTAAATCCTTCCAGATTGTGGCATCAACGTCTCGGCCACATGAGTGAAAAAGGAATGAAGATGCTCGTTGCAAAAGGGAAGTTTCCTGATCTAAAAAGCGTGGACTCAGAATTCTGTGAATCCTGTGTTCTCGGCAAGAAAAAGAAGGTATCCTTTGTGAAGACGGGTCAGACACTGAAAGCTCAGAAATTAGAGCTTGTTCACACGGACGTCTATGAACCGACACCGGTTTCTTCCTTGGGAGGATCGAACTACTATGTGACCTTCATCGATGATTCAACACGCAAGGTATGGGTTTACTTTCTTAAGAATAAGTTTGATATTTTCAGTACTTTTAAGAAATTGAGAACAACTGTTGAATTGGAAACTAACCTGAACGTAAAGTGCTTGAAGTCGGATAATGGTGGCGAATACGTTAGCACAGAGTTCACTGACTATTGTGCTGAACATGGCATTCGGATGATAAAGACAGTTCCAGGCACTCCTCAACAGAACGGAGTGGCAGAAAGAATGAACAGAACTTTGAATGAAAGGGCCAAGAGTATGAGACTTAATGTTGGGCTTCCAAAGACGTTTTGGGCTGATGCAGTTAACACTGCAACTTATCTTATCAACCGAGGAATATCAGTACCATTGAACTTCAAGATACCAGAGGAAGAGTGGAAAGGTGAAGTAGTGAAGTATGAACACTTGAAGGTGTTCGGATGCAGTGCCTATGATCTGATGAAAGATGGTGACAAGTTGGATGCAAAAGCCAAGAAATACATCTTCATTGGATATGGCTCAGATAGTATGGGCTACAGGCTTTGGGACTTTGAAAACAGAAACGTAGTCAGAAGTAAACATGCAACGTTCAACGAGGCTGAGCTTTATAAAGACAGGAGCACAGTAAACTCAAATGATCAGAAAGAACAAGTTGAGTTTGAAAGTGATGACATCAGAATCAGAGGGCCAGAAGATACTCAGGATAGTGGGAGTAATGATGAGTCTGAAGATGTTCATGAAGACGCTGTCAACAGTGAAAGCTCAGAGGATGAAGAAGAAATATCTTCTCCGGTACAGCCTCAACCAGTTGAATCACACTGGGTCAGGAGATCCACCAGAGTCTCTAAGCCTCCTGAAAAATACACTCCATTAGTCAATTATCTTCTTTTGACTGAGAATGGTGAACTAGAAAGTTACTCAGAAGCAGTTAAGCTGAAAGATTCGTTGCAGTGGGAGCATGCAATGAAAGAAGAAATGGGATCTCTAAACAAAAACAAAACTTGGGTTTTAACCAAGCTTCCGCAAGACAAAAGAGCGTTGCAGAACAAATGGGTATTCATAATCAAGGAAGAGCATGATGGGTCTAAACGGTATAAAGCCCGTTTAGTGGTTAAGGGCTTTCAACAGAAAAAAGGGATTGATTACAATGAAACTTTCTCTCTAGTGGTGAAAATGACCACCATCAGATTGATCTCGAGTATTGTAGCTGCAGAGGGCTTACATCTAGAGCAGCTAGATGTCAAGACAACATTTCTACATGGTGACCTTGAAGAGGATATCTACATGGCACAACATGAGGGGTTTCGAGTTGCTGGTAAAGAAGACTGGGTTTGCAAACTGAAGTTTGCAAAAGAGCTTGTATGGTCTAAAACAAGCACCCAGGCAGTGGTACATGAAGTTTGATAACTTCATGAAAAGGACCGGGTATAGCAAATGTGAGCCAGACCATTGCTGTTATGTGAAGAAATTCAAGGGTTCCTATATCATTCTACTTCTCTATATAGATGATATGTTAATTGCAGGTGCAGATATGAAAGAGATCAGCAAGTTAAAGAAACAAATGTCTGAAGAATTTGAGATGAAAGACTTGGGTCCAGCCAAACAGATACTCGGTATGAGATTTATAGAAACAAGAAAGATGGATCTTTGACACTATCCCATGAGAAATACATCGGGAAAGTGTTAGAAAGATTCAAGATGAACGATGAGAAAACAAAACCTAGAAACACACCCTTGGGAAGTCATTTCAGGCTTACCAAAGATCAGTCTCCTAGATCAGAAGATGAGAAAGCAAATATGGCTAAGGTTCCTTATGCATCTATTGGTAGTCTCATGTACGCCATGGTTTGCACGAGACCAGATATAGCCCATGCCGTCGGGGTTGTTAGTCGCTTTATGTCAGATCCGGGAAGAGAACATTGGGAAACAGTCAAATGGTTACTCGGGTATTTGAAGGGTACTTCAAAGTTGGGATTATGTTTCAAAGGTAAAGATTCAGTTCTCAGAGGATATACTGATGCTGATTTGAGTGGATGCAAAGAGACATTTAAAAGCACTACTGGGTACGTCTTTACAGTGGGAGGAACAACAGTTAGTTGGATGTCCAAGCTTCAGAAAAGTGTGGCTTTATCAACAA
This sequence comes from Arctium lappa, assembly GCA_023525745.1. Lineage (NCBI taxonomy): Eukaryota > Viridiplantae > Streptophyta > Magnoliopsida > Asterales > Asteraceae > Arctium > Arctium lappa. The sequence continues at coordinate 16,247,992 of CM042064.1, forward strand.
CAGAAGCTAAATACATGGCAGTTGCTGAAGCCAGTAAAGAGCTAGTGTGGTTAAAGGACTTTCTTGAAGAACTTGGGAAAAAGCAAGCTGATTACTCGTTACACTGTGACAATGAGAGTGCAGTGAAACTTGCTAAAAATCCAGTCTATCATGGGAAAACAAAGCACATTGGGAGGATATATCATTTTGTCAGAGAATTGATCTGTGATGGTACGATGAATTTGAAGAATATCTAAGGTGCAAAGAATCCAGCAGACATGTTCACCAAGTCTGTGATGCTGGATAAGCTGAAGTCATACTAGCCTTCAGAAATAGTGTTGAGAAGGCAGGTGACAACTAGGGGAGCTCAAGCTCAGTTAGTGTTTACAGAAGTACAAAGGAGTGCAGATGAACGTGTTTCGAAGCCTCCAAGTGGGAATTGTTGGGATGTAGGCTTCGGCCCATTAGGGGGAGACGTAGAAGGGAGCCGGCCCTAGGCTCTCTACCCTAGTTTCTTTAATTAGGAGATTACCCTAATTATGTTTGTCTATATATTAATCTCATTGTACTTGTAAACATTTTAGCACCTAATATAAAGAAAACCCTAGTTGCCCCCGTGGATTAGCATGATCACCCTGATCGTGTGAACCTTGTAAATTCTTGTGTTCTTCTCTTGCTTTCGGTTTGTGTGCTTGTATGTGTAACGTTTAACCCTAACAATATACGCATAAAATATTAAGGTGTAACTAATACTAAAAAACAGCCGTAGTTTTTGACGGGTAAATATATACTTATTAATATATGTACATATTTGACTAGTAGATATATAAATTTTGAGAGACAAATGCTAGAGTTATTAGTTTTTTATTATATAACTTGCAACATATAAGAGAGGTGTAAGCCTTTGTATTAATTGCCACTTCACCGCTTCACAAACCGCCCATGCATTAAGAGCGTATGACTAATACTACCAGGAAGAGGCGCCGCCTCAAGTGCTTTTCTCGCCTCAAGGCGCGCCTTGACCTTGAGGCATGCACCTCAAACGCTTTTTGAAACAAGGTGTGTCAGTACCCGATTATGGATCGTCACACTTCCATGGAGTCATGGGCAAGTGCATGGTCACTGGTCGTATAGGAGCAACTTCTTATTCTTAAAATTAAGATGGAACATCCAGGTTGAGGTTGCTAATGGGAACAACATGGAAGCTAGACCGTTGAGTAGGATCTGCTTGAACCGTTTGAGAGTAGGATGTTTTTTGTTTAAATGAGAGTAGAAGATGACTTAGGTTGGCGAACATCATCTATATCTTGAAACTATGTGGTTCCTTTATGGTTTATAGATGTATGGAAGAAGAAAAATAAGTGGTAAATGGGGGTTAGTTAGAAAAGGACGTGAGGTTTAGTGGAAGGGAATGCAAGTGCACTAGTTCTATTAGATAAATACTTAAATGATATATGCAATCCCAAGCATAATAATAATATCATGAATGTAAGTGGCATAACGCAGCCAAAGGTTTACGTCAACATAAGACTTGATTAAGCTAGATTATCTTTGGAAGAAATTATTGGCTGAAACTTTTAGTAGAGATTGTAATGGTGGTAGTGAGATAGATTTGTCCGTGTAATGGCATAAGATTGAGTGTTATTGGGATGCTGTTTAATTTTCTCTTATTCCATTGTTTCATAGGTCGCTCAGGTCAGAACTCCAAGATGTTTGATGGTATTATATATATTGATGCATGTCCCTATCACAATTGTAAAGAGTGATTTTATGATTGTTTTATGAGTGAACCAATTAGGTGTTATCTAATATCTATTGTCCACCTCTATTTGTTCTTTTTGCTCAATCTTTACCTTTTGTGAATACGTGTGTTATAAAAAGTGGTCAACTGTTCTTAGATGGTACATGAAAAGAGACGAGAATGATTTGATTTGAGGATGGATAAATGAGGCATCTTGTTGTTTCAAGTAAGACGAGTAGGTGCAAAACTTTTTGGGAAGAGCACGAGGAAATAGATTGAATGTTAAAGCTACTTTAAAGTGGAATTAGGAGCTAAGAAAGAAGATTAGGACATAATAAATAGCACATTTTACAAAAGCTTTGAAGAATATTAAAGTGATTAAGCAACTTGCATGCAGCAGTTGGTTAGTGGGTTATTGCTTTTATGAGGTAATTATTGCCTTCCACCTTTTTAAGCAACTTGCTAGCTTATTTTTTGTGTAATCATTTGGATGCACATAAGAAGTAGCTTTATGAGGAGCCTTTTGACCTTTTTTACAATTATAACCGTGATTAATATTAATTATTATTATTATTTATATATAATAACTATTAGTTATAAATAAAAGTTAATTATTCATAAATATTAATTTATATTAATTAAAAATAGTAATTAATTTTAATTATATATTATTAATTAATTTAATTATACAATAGATGTTAATATAATTGTTAATTATTTCTAAATGTTATTAACTATATCAATTATTTTTTTAACTATTATTCAATATATTTAGATACCAAAAAACAAATATAACAATTCTAATATTTTTGAAATCATAGATTAATGTAGATTTTTTCTAAAATTTGTTTTAACAAATTCAAAACTTTTAGTATGTATATAATAATCAATTTTAAATTCTTTCAATTAACATGTTATATTATTATTTTTTTCTTTACTATTTTGTTTGTGTTAATTAACATATTTATTATTAGAAATTTGTTTTGATTATATTATTAGAATTTTATTTGAATTATATTAAGAAATATTTGTAATTGACTATTTTTTTCAAGATGCCCTTTTTGGTCATTTTACATGCTTATAAGCTAGTTTTTGCCAAACATAATTTGTTCATAAGCTAGCTTATGAGCTACCAGCTAGCTTATCGGCTAGTTTGCCAAACATATAGTCTTAACAAGGGAGATAATTTAGGAAATACGATTTCCCTGTCAAAATTATAAAATGTTGTGGCAAATGGAGAAGTGTGGAGCCAACTCTGCTATGCATTTTGATTGGGGGTGGGACAAATGGAATTTTAAGAAGCAAAATGAGTCAGGTTTGCATCACAAGTTTTTTAAAAACATGTAGATGTTTATTTACGAAGAACTTTGATGTATTTAACAAACTTTTTGAAGTGTTTTGTCCAATTATTTCCGAAAGTCAGGACAAGGAACAGCCAAATAACAGGAGTAACAGCAAAAAAATGGATACACATAGTCAGTAGTATGTATGTGTATGAAAAAATAGTATAGAATCTTGACCAATTAATATGCACATGCTACAAAGAATTGCCTTGGAAAGCATACATATTTTAGCGATCTTAATTGTTTTAGGTGAATGTAAACAAATAAAATTCTTGCGCCATGATCATTGTCTGGATGGCCTAAAGTTTGTTGGGGCCATGTGGAGAGGGGCTTTACATGGTCCTCATGGAGTAGTTGGATCAACGATGTCAATACTATGATATTATCAGTACATTAACCTATTTACATTTACATAAAATGCAGTAGGGAGGAGTTGCATAATCTTATTTTTTTGCACAAAGATTGAATAAGATAATATGAAGGTCCAAGGTTTAAAAAAACGGAATCTAGCCTCGAGGCGTTTTTTGAATTGGTACTCGAGGCGTAAGCCTCAAAAAAATAAAACAAAAAAAATCATAAATTCACAACACTTAAGAAAAAGACATAATTTTATATATCCATACCAAAATATCCAAACCATAGAATCCATAATTCAATAATGCTACTAATTATAAGTCTTAAAGCATCAACTTAAAAGTTCTAATCATAAGTTCATGAAACATTATCCATCTTAAAACTTTAAAGAAAAACAGTAAAGAAAAACAGTAAAAAAAAAGTTTAAATAAAAACAGTAAAAAAAAAGTTTAAATAAAAACAGTACACTCTGTGAGTGGATCAGTGGGAAAGAGGCTTTTCTTTACTGTAAAAGTGGCTGTAATAAGTGTGGTGTGGCTGTAAAAGTGGCCTGTGAACAGGCTTTTCCAGGTTGTGTTAGGCTTTTCCAGGTTGTATAAGTCAAGAAACAGGCTGTAAAACTTTACAGCTGTAAACTAAATTCAGGAAAAGCTATTAAACTTAGAGGCGTACGCCTCATTGAGGCCTCACCGCCTCAGCGCCTCACTACTGCCTCATGGTAACGAGGCTTACGATTCGCATCTAGGCAGAGAGGCGTCGCCTCGGGGGCGTTTTTTCACTGCCTCGCCTCGAGGCGCGCCTCGAGCGCTTTTTTAAACCATGTGAAGGTCAGTCTACTATCAAACTCTCTTTGTTTTGATCATAAAACAAAGTAAAAAGAGATGCAATACTTGTTCTACATACAAAAACAATAGATGTGGTGAGTTTCCTGTCAAAAACTAAACAAAACACTCAGGGGGCATTTGGTTTGATGGAATGGGTTTGAGGGATTTGGATTTCGTGGCAGGATTTGGAATTGAAGGGATTTTATTTTGAAGGATTTGGAATCTTTAGTGTGTTAGGTTTGTAGGATTTGGATTGGAATTGAATTCTATCATTTATAAAAAAAGTTATTAAAGAAATTATTAAAAAAATTACAAAAATTTATAAAAAACAACATTTTTTAATATATTTTTAAACATTATTATATATAAATCCTACGAAATCCCTTGAAATCCCAACCACCCCTGTTGGATTTCAAAATGCTATGTTTGATGGATTTCAAATCCGAGCAATCTTGCAAACCAAACATGGTATTGGAATGGATTTGAATTCCAAATCCCCCCAAATCCTTTACATTTTCCTACAAACCAAACCGGCCCCCAGCATGGCTACTTATGAACAAATGATTTAGGAGGTACAACATATATCTTAGTGGTACTGATATCATTTTGTCCTTATCATGTGTTTTTGGTGCCAAACACCTTTTACTACTTCAGGTCACCCATTAATTTCATAAAGTAGCCAAGTCACATGGGCTGTCAACATGGCTCTGAAGCAGCCAAAGAGAATTGATGAGACCAGACAGAAAGCTAGGGGGAGGGATATATTTACAGCATGTTTTATCAGGGAAAGGAACACTGGAGACCTATAAAAATGTTTTGGTCATCAAAGATGACTAGTGATGGAAATTGTGGTGAAAAAGGGTGCATTGCTTTTTCTAGTGAGAGGAGATTCAAGAGTGCTTGACAATCTATTTGCAGATTTCAATGGAGGTCCTTGAGTAGAATTAGGATTTCAGAGAGAAAAAAGCACCCAGGCTTGGAAAATTGCACTGGAACCTTTATTTGTGGGCATGTGGATTTATCTTCCATTTTTTTTTATTAAAGTGAAGGATCAAAGGGGCATGATTTCAGTTATCTTAACTAGAAACAAGGCATTTTGAAGAGCTTGGTTAAATTTTCAGGGTATGCTTTAGAAGACATTGTTTGAAGTTATACCGAAATAGTTGTTCATAGGGTAATTTTTTTGTTTAATAATTTAATTAGCAAAATTGGTAACTATCTGACTAGAAGATCATAAATTACTCCAAACTGTACATCTAGAAGCACTCTTCTCATTCTTGAAGCTATTGCATACATTTTTCTCCCTCGTATTTTGGATAAAATATCTGTACCCTTTTTTAGTATCTTAAAAAGCGATTCAATTTTTGTAACAAAAAAACATATTGGTTCACCATATGTTTCTTGAATGAGGAAGTGTGGGGCTCAACATCATTGGAGCTCAGTCTGAGCCAGTTCATAAAATCCAACTGAGTGGATAGTACATGCATAGGGAACTTTTCCTGTAGTTAGGAATGTGGCTTGCCACATTCGAAGTTGCATGGCGAAAATATAACATGTTAGGAGTCTTCAATTAAACAGCTCTACATCACTTAGTGATATGAAACTATGCAACAGTGCAAGCTCTCCTATTCTTTAATAAACTTTCATTATGTGAATGGACTTACTTAAACTGCTAGTCGATAATAAGATTATTGGTTCTTATTCGAGTGTCATAAAATATTGCTTATGAGCTGTTTAATGGTCTTATGCAGCTATGCTGAAAATTATTGTTTGAATCTGTGTCTCTGGTTCTGGAGGCTTGGAGCCGAAAGATGCTTTTTTATTGTTCTCTGATAGTGTATGATCCTTCTTGTTAATCTTGAAATTGATTTTTTGATACTTGCCGTGATCTCAGATTTTTGAAGCCTTTGGCCCTGTGGAGCTTGTTCAACTCCCCACTGATCCTGAGACAGGGCACTGTAAAGGTTTTGGGTTTGTTCAAGTCGGTATTAACTTATTTCAATTATGTGTTACTTGCTGACTGTTAAGCATTCATCAACATTAATGATAACCCTCACTCTCATTTCTTGAAAGTTTGCTCAACTTGAGCATGCAAAGGCAGCACAAAGTTTGAATGGGAAGCTTGAGATTGCTGGTCGGACGATTAAGGTGATGATTTTTGTTTATTGATTGGTTATTCAGTTGTATACTTCTATTACAAATTTGTGTTTTCTATAGCTTTTAAGTTCTAATATTAAGCATTTCGCAACTTGTTGCTTGTTCCTTGTAGGTATCTTCAGTTACAGATCACGTTGGTGCACAAGACACTGGAGCAAAAGCAGCAGACTTTGATGATGATGATGGTGGAGGTTTGGTGAGTAAACAACATGCTTTTATCTTGCATTCTTACGTGATGAAACTGATCCACATTACTTGGCACCTGCAGAAATTTAGAATTCAAAAGATTGTATTATTAATTGAGAGAGGCTTGATTAGATGGTATAAGTTATAGGTTCTCTGGGCAAGCACAAACATGATCAAACCCAAGGCCAAGTTATTTCCGACCCTACCTTCTAATCTCTATGCCTTGGAAATAATTATTGATCATTCATTCATTCTCTATTTGAAGAGCATTGTGACTCTTCAAAATGAAGAATATCAGAAAAGAAAAAGGCAGAAACGAAAATCAATTCAGCATGTATGATCCTTAGGAACAAGCTAATTACCTTCACATATTCGGAGAACAGCCTGGTGGAGTATAAGGAGAAAGAACTGCCATTCAAAAATGAAGAAGTTACTCATTGTTATGGTTGGATGTGAAAACTAGGTGGAGAATAAGGATCACCAGGTGAAGAGAGACTTAACTGAAGTAACTGGATTGGTTGAATTAAACATGTACACAGTTCTCAGTTTTCTTTTTCTACAGCCTGCCCTTGAATATTTTTTCTTATGCCTAACAGTTTTCGCTTTGCAAAACAGTGCTTGAATTTTTTTTCTTTTACAAAAACATGTCTCATGAAACTTTAAACCATTCTTGAAGCTTGTGGGTTTGAAAAGCAATCTGTGAACTTCTTATATATGCAAAGTAGAAATTGCAAAATAATCCAGAACTCTTTGAATAATTGCATATCTATGGAAATTTTTAGGGAGTGAATAGGGGAGATAGGAGGCGGCTTGAACACAACCAATGAAAAGAGATGAAAATAAAAACTTTCTACCAACAGCTAGATGCCTCTGAAGTCTCAAAAAAATCATCACAAGCTGGTTCTGTGGGCCCTAACAGATATAAATAATAATTATGTTCATCATGTATCCCTAGTTTTGTAGGTCTTCAGGACCCCGATGTCCTTGTTGCACAATTTTAACACATCAGGTTAAAACTGTTAAGTTTACCAAACATATGAATTTCTGCATATAAGGTGATATCTCCCAAATTTGAGAAAACAAATAAAATAACACCCAAATATTCTGGAATCATAATCATGAAGAAGTTTGCTCAATGAGAACTTTTCTGAAGCATCGGTACAATAACTATCAGAACTTAAATCTGCTCCTACGAAAGTCTGCGATAAAAAGGTCACGACTAAATTATGATTGCAAGCACTTATCAAATTGAGGGGAATGCATATAGGTGTAATTGATCACCGTAACGAGGTAAAAACGGCTGGAAACTCATCCAGTGAGTCTCTCTTTTCTGATTTTCTTCTGGAAGTTCTATCGGTTCTTGTACCCATGCTTTTTGTGCTTGTCTTTCTGCCTTTATATGTTAGCCCATGTTGGACAAAACAATGGTTCACAAAATGAGTTGAAAATTTGAAATATCATCTTAAATATTTGAGTGAAAATCCTTCCATTTGAACTTGTGATTTCTCAGTAATTGGGTCCACATGTTTCACATATCGTTATAAAGTTTGTTGGGAAAATGTCTTGAGGTTATGAGTGAATTCAGCTACGAGAATCTGTTTTTACATATTCTCGCTTCAAGGACTTGTAACTGTCATTCTTGGTGGAATCAGTGATCATTAAATCAAAGTTAAAATAGAAGAAACTGAAGATGTCAAATCTTTTCAAAGGATGTGTTGCTAATTGCTAACTTTTACCTCTACAGGCTCTAAATGCTCAATCAAGAGCGATGCTTATGGCAAAGCTTGATCGCAGTGGTATTACCTCAGGGTACATATGTGGGACCTTCAATTTCTTTAAATTTTCATTGTAAGTTGAGCAGAATCCCTGATGACAACTCATCCTTGCAGTATCCCTGGACCTCTTGGAGCACCTTTGGTTAATGGATCTACTCCAACTCAAGCTGGTGTTCTGCCCATCAATGTGCCAGCTACGGTTCCTGTTTCTATTTTACCTACCCAAATTGTTTCTCCCATTGCTTCAGAGCCAATTGGAAATCCAAGTGAGTGCTTGCTGCTAAAGAATATGTTTGACCCTGCAATGGAGGTTTGTTATTTTTTGGTGCACTGGTGGTCAATTATTGATATGTGTTATTTGATTTCAGTTTTCACACAAAAAATACAACTTCTATATTATTTGTCGGTGTGGAAAGAATTCATCTAAGTGTATCTTGCAGGCTGACCCAGAATTTGATATGGACATCAAAGATGATGTGCAAGAAGAATGTTCCAACTATGGACGGGTGAAGCATATTTATGTTGACAAGTATGTTTAAGATGTCTTTTGTCCTGCTATTATCGTCTGTTGATTTGAATATAAAATTTGTCAAACTGTAAAAAATATACATAAAAACCAGACCAGACAAAGCAAACCCTGTATCCCACACGGACTAGTTTTTTTTTCCTTTTTTTTGGGGGGGTGGGGGGTGGGGTTAAGATGTATGCGACTATACCTCTACCCTGAGCGCTAGAGAGGTTTCTGTAAAGACCCTCTACTTGAAGAAAGTTCTATAAAACATGATTTTGCAAGAAACATTTGGTTCCAAAAGTTAAATAGAAGTTTGAAATAGAAAAAAGAAATAAAACTTAAATGGAAGAAGAGCAGGTAATGGTAAAAATATACATCCTCACATTTGTATATTATGTTAAAAAAGTTCCAACCGGATGATGATACAACTGCTACCATATTCATGGCAGCTAACAACATAGGAAAATACAAATACAAAACACTATCTGATAACAATTTTGATGGATATGAAGACTTTTGGATATCTATTTGTAGCTACAAACATCCTATTTCATGGACTGACCATGCCTATAGAATCCTGTTGTATTATGTTGAACAAGTGTATATTCCAAAATTCTCGATCATTGACTTTCCATCTCTGTAAAAGTTTATCTAATTAACTCTTTTAACAGGGACAGTGCTGGTTATGTGTATCTACGATTTGAGAGTGTGGAGGCAGCTGCAAGAGCTCAACAGGCAATGCATAAGAGATGGTTTGCTCGCAGATTGATTTCAGCCATTTTCTTGGTACGTTATTCAGGTGTACCCGTGGTCCATTATGTGGCAACCACAAGCTAGCTAATATATTGATCTTCTTAAGAAGCACCTCTAGCTTTTCAACAAGCTCTAGGGGCTTTTTTTTTTTCTTTCTAATTTGTCCCTTATATTTTTCACTTTTAGGTCATTTTACGTTGTTATTTAGTTTATCAGCTGGTTTATGAGCTAGCATATCGTCCGATAGCTAGCTTGTCAAACATGGCCTGCATCTTAGAAAGCAACAATGAGGGATATCGTCAATGCCTCATCCCATCACATTCCTAACAAGCTGCAACTTAGAAAGCAACCACTTTGCTTAGCTCAACATAAATTAGCATGGTGCTATGGAGAGGAAAATAGATGTTTTGCATTTGTAGCACAGGGGAAACAACCGCTTTTCTCCTTGGGGTTGGTGGGATATGGTGGTTGGTTTGGTTTTTTGACTTGAAATGAGTCATAGGATTGTGTGATCTCTCTCAGAGAAGTGAATGTATATCATGATGATATCTAATCGACGTTTTTGCATGTCTAATTGAGCATTCTTTTTGCAGCAACCATACGAGTACGATGCCAAGTTCAAAGGCGCTGCTTGATGTGGAGTCTTTTTTGTTTCTTGTTCTAAGCTTGACGTTTATACCGAAGATGTATAATGATTCTGAAGTAGTTCCATTACGTTTATGTAAAAGTAGTTGCTCTGGAAGATCGATATACGAATGTTAATTTATCGTCAACTGGGCCTTAACGGTCGCACGTATTACTTTATTTTTTAAATTGTTATTTACTATCTATCCTTTGCTTTATTTACCAAAATGACATCTAGTCGTCATGTAAAAGACTTTCACATTAATATGGGATTGTGACACATGGAAAAATCTTGCATTGCAGAGCATGGGGAGAACATTTATTAATAAGTAAATGCTATCGTGTTTTTTCCTCCTATACTAGCCTTATGTAATACTTGAGAGAATGAGGTTGAATGATATTTCAATTATGAAATCTAACCTCCTCCAAAATGTGTTATTCTGAAAACAATACCGAATGTTGTTGAGGGATTTGGATTTTGTGAAAGGATTTAGCATCAACAATGTGCTCGTTGGGAGTTTTTTCAAAAAGCAAAAACCTCATTTTGAGGTTTTTCACATAGTGGAGAGGTTTTTCAATTGAGGTTTTTCGTCATAGCTCGTAACTGCACGACCTGCTTTTTCGTATTTAATCAATTTTAACTTTATAGAATTTTATAAAAGTTTCGTATTTAATCAGTTTTATTTATTAACCAATTTTATTTATTATAATATATTTAAAGTAATCTTATTTAAATATAATTATTAAATAAATAATATAAATAAATACATAATGAAAGTAATAATATTTTATATTTTTAAAATAATATCTCAAATTTGACATATTTATACAATTCTAACAGATTTCTTAATGACCCAATTTTTATTTTCGGTTATACATACTTTTAAATTTAACATTTTTTAATTTTTATTTTACATACTTTTTATACAACTTTTGTATATTTCTTAATAACCTAATTTTTATTAATTTTATTGTACATACTTTTAAAATAATTTTTTTTCTTTATTTTTACCTAGCTATATACATCATCAGCTTCGTTCCGACTTGGTCGAACATATTTGGTCTCTTAGTGATCATGAATGAAAATTTTATTATTTCAAGTATTGTAATATATAGTATTGTTTAATTTCAAGTATTGTAATATAAAGTTTTGTTTAATTTAGTTTTATTTAAGTGGTTAATTGTTTTACAATAAGAAATTTATATATAATATATATTGTATTAAAATATTTAAAAAAACTATGAAAAATAAATACATAATTAAATTAATAATATTTTCTTGATATAAATAAATATGTATTTATATGAATTTTAATGTATTTATTTTTATAAATAAGAATAAAAATGATATAAAGTTAAAAACTTAAAATAGTGGGATCCTGAATATTTTAAAAAAGTAATGAAAAAACTTGGGTGAGGTTTTTCACACAGTGGAAGTTTTTAAGTTTTAAGTTTTTTAAGTTGTTGATGTGAAAAAACAAACATTCTTATTGATTCAGATTCAGACTTCAGAAGTGAAATAAGACTTCAGACCTCCAAAAAAAACAAACGCCACCTTAGTCTCTCAAATATGTGTCTAAAAAGACATCAAGAAACACTTGTGCATTTCTACCCTACATCAACCGGAGTGCATAAAGGTATAAACTTTAAACACCTTATTATTGATGTATACTTCTTGGCGAGGTGTTCTAAAATGTTTTAAGGTTTGATCTTTCAGTTGCCTTTAATTTAAAGTTTTATCAAACTCAAAGCCCCCCGAAATGGTATCAGTCATGTCAAGTACAAAGTTTGAAACTTTTTACATGTTCTAATTTTTGAGGTATATAATTATGTATAAAGTTTAAAACTATTTACATGCTTTTATATTTTGAGGTGCAAAGCATATATAATTATGTATAAACTATTTACATGCTTTGATCTTTTGAGGTGCAAAACATTATATATATATATATATTTGTAAACCGTCTAAAGATTACAAACCATACAAACTCATCTACACCGTTTTTTCATCAATGGTTGGCGTGAATTGGTGGGAATTTTGATTTTAAAATGATGAAAAATCAAGGAAAGGGGAATACATTTTAAATATTTTAAATTTAAATTTTAATTATTAAATAAATGATTATCTCCTCCACTAATTCCATATTAATGGGAATTATGGAACGACCATCTTTCTCATCCCTCGACCATCATTTTGACCATTATGGACAAAAGCATATGCAATATCAACAATAAGATGAAGATGCGAAATCGACCAAGTACGTTGAAGATAAGATAAAACAGATCTTGGATCGTCTCTAGTTTCTTTTTCCAACCATCTTTGTACGATTTGGTTTGATCCGGCGTTAATATTTTAGGATTTATGAATCTTATTTTAAAACATGAAATGTTATTCGTTTGATTTGGTGTTAGCATTTTTTTTTATTTGGTTTGATTTGGTGTTAGAACTGAGTGCCATTTGATGAGTAACTGAGAACAAAGGAGAGGGATATGGAAAGAATGAAGTAATGAAAGAGGAAGTCATTACTAGTAGTAACGACTTGTCACGATCCATTGGTTCATATAGAATCCATGTCCTAGGTGTATCAAAAAACATTCTTTTCACTAAGCGTATATAATAAAATAGAGTGAAAGTCTTTTTTCATCACATATGAAATATTATTATGAATCATTTAAAAAAAAGTTAATATGTTCTTTCATAAGGGAAATAACATTCGTATGAAACTAAGGTAACAAAAACAATTATTATTTCATCTAAGAACCAATGATTGGGTTGGTTTCAACAAGAAACAAAACGTTCACAATAAAGATGTCTGGATAGAGGGAGAGGAGGAAATCAATTATGGCAATTGAATGAGATTTTTAAGGAAGTTATGTCTAAAATAAATCCGTTAAATATGATATTTAAGGAAGATGATTATCCCTAAAATATGAAATCATTAAAAAGACATAAATACTCTTGTTTGTACGATTTATAAAATTTGGACGATTTGCAAAATAAGGGGACTCCAAACACACACACACACACACACACACACACACACACACACACACACACACATATATATATATATATATATATGTTGGTTTCAACCATTGGATTTGTAAATAATTTAACGAGCATCCGACCCAATACTTAGAACGATATTCTTATCACTTGCCTTTATACAGAGCATATCCGACGAATAACATCTATCGGATAAAACTCAAGCGATCTATCATCTGAACCCTTGCATAGTAAAAGAAAATAACATGTAGCTCAATGTTTCATAACATGTAACTCAATGTTTCAGATATAAAGTCATCATCGAATCTCTAACTAAGAATGTTTTGTAGGATGAGATCACATATTTGATCAAGCTCTATCCAAATGATAAATCTGATTGAAGCCCTATCCGAATTAATGCTTCAATATCTCGGATTTAACCACTTCTACAAAATATTTTAAGTCATTTTAGGATCCGATAGAAACATTTCATGAATATTCTATAGATGGAATCCAATCTATAACTTATATTTCAGAATAGACAAAGATAAGATGTTTACTTGTAAAAGTCTTGTAACTATCTATATTGATCCAAAGAGCAAAACACCTTCAACAAAATCGAAGACTAGCTGAAATGAGGTCAAGATCTTCACCAAAGTGGATTGGTTTATCATTTATCTGAAAGAAGATCAATACAAAATAAAGTCAACTAGTAGTCTGACAAATACTACTACTGGCAAACTGGGTTTTGGAGTGCAAACTTGTACAACAAGGTTTGCTCACCAGCTCTCCCAAACTCCTATTCTGGTATGGGAGCATGCAAAACATGTTCGCCAAAGTAAGTTTTAAAGCACTATTTTATTAGTGTCAAACTTTCTTTACTGTTCCTTCTACATACGAAAGGATGTGATGAGCTAACAAGTGTCTACATCAACTACAAAGGCTAAAGTGAAAAGTACAAGCATGCATGGATCAACAAATCAAATAAAGATATATGTTAAAGTTGGAAGATAACATCTAATGAAATGGTGGCTATAAAAGGTCACCATTGTCATTTGTTGCTACTCATCCGTTTTGAAATAACTTCTTTATGATAGTTTCTTAGGAAAAATCGGCGTCACCATCTGAAGGACTAGCTTTATACTTTAGGTCTGAAAGAGAACCTTCTTCCTTCTCTCTTTCAGGGTTAGAAAAATTGTCACTAGTCAGATTGTTTAGGATCAAGTCTTACCTTCCTAGCTTTCACAACTAATTTGTAATTTTATGTTTTAATGAAGTAAAAAATTAAAAGTGATTTTTTTTTTGTGTTTATATCCACCCTCCCTTCTACAAACACATCATGTTTAAGTCATTGTACTCCAGGATTAACAAGTGGTATCATAGCGGTTTGTTTAATATCTTAAACAAGATCCGAAATGACTTCTACAACCAATGACAATGGCTCTCTATCCAAACCTCCTTGTTTCTAAAAAGATATAAGGTCTTTTAAAGAAACAATTAACTCATCTGATTTGAAAATCTATTAATCAATCTCCATGGTGAAAAGACTCAAGATGATGTGATGTCAATCACAAAAATCTCCAGTATCAAGTTTTCCAAAATGATGTTGTTTGGTATCCATAACTTGAAAGTGAATGGGTTGTCAAAAGAAAACCCGGAAGAGACAAATATGTGCTTTATGTTACTAAACTAAGTGTTTCAGACAAAAGAAACTCAAAAGGATATACTTATGTATCTGCTACATTTTCATACGCAGTTACACTTCCCTTTATTTTTCTTTACAAAAATTAATATATGTTTCATCTTAGATTTATCCAAAAATAATTTTCTTAAAATAAACCTAAATCACAAAACTCCCTTTCCTAATCTTATAAGAACCATGTTTGGGTGGGGTTCTAGACATTAATCTCTTGATTAATTGCAGGACCAGGTCATACCCAAATATGGTACTTGGACAATGGATGTTCAAGGCATATTAATGGTTGTGTTTCCCCGCTTAAAGACTTTGTGTCGGTTAAAGGACCATCTGTCACCTTTGATGATAATTCTAAAAGATCTACTCTTAGTTATGGAATCTTGTCAAATGGTTTAATTACATTAAGTAAAATAGCTTATGTTGAAGGAATCAAACATAATCTTTTAAGCATTATTCAACTTTGTGACATAGGGTTTTCAGTAAAATTTCTTGAATAAAAATTCTCCATTCTTTCCTCTGACAACATAGAAATTCTTTTTGGATTTCGCAAAAACAACGTCTACGTGATTGACATGTCTTCTATGCGATCTTCTTCTTCTCAAAATGTATGCTTTTTCTCTAAAGCCTCTTATGAACAAAAATGGTTATGGCACAAACGTCTTTTTCACCTAAATTTCAAAACCATCAACAAGTTTTCTGAAAAAAGGCTTGTTAAAGGTCTCCCATCTTTATTCTTTTCAAACAAAAAAAATTGTGGATCTTGTGAAAATGGAAAGCATTCAAAATCCAATTTCAAATCGAAAAGTTGTTCATCTATTTCTTCTCCTCTTCATCTTTTACATGTGGATCTATATGGACCTTTAAATGTCTAAGTTCATGAGGAAAAAGGCATACTCTTGTGAGTGGATGAATTCTCAAGGTCTTTTTCTTACAATCAAAGAGTGATGCAACTAAAGAAATTATTCACTTTATCAAAAGGATTGAAGTACTAAATAATACTTCTGTTCGATCTATAAGAAGTGATTATGGACAAAATTCAAGAATAATATTCTTGAAAATTTATGTTCAAGCAAGGGGATCTCTCAAAATTTCCCAGCTCCTAGAACACCTCAACAAAATGGTGTTGTAGAAAGAAGAAATATACCTCTGTGTGAGGCTATCAGGTCAATGATAAGTGATGCCTGCCTACCCACTAATTTCTGGGTAGAAGCAGTAAACTCTGCATGCTTTACTCAGAATAGAGCTACAATAGTGAAAAGACATCAGAAGACTCCCTATGAACTCTTTCATGGACGAAAACCAAATATTGGTGTATTTCATACTTTCGGATGTATATGTTACATCTTAAACGATAGAGATTATCTTGGACAGTTTGACCCTAAATCCGATGAAGGGATATTTGTAGGATATTCCACTGTTGCAAAAGCGTTCAGGGTCTACAATCAAAGAAGACAACGTATTGATGAATCAATACATGTTCATTTTGAAGAAAAAAGGACTACACCATCATCATCATCATCAGACACTTTTAATGAACATGAACTCAATGGATGGGTTTCCGCATATTTGTTGAAATCTAGTCAACCTTCATTTTTTTGACACCCCTCATGTCTCATCTCCCAACTGCCTTTCCTCTTTTGAACAGTTCAATAACCAATATGATATTTCTACCCTTTCTAGGACTGAGAATGACATCCCAAATCCCACCTCCACACCTTCATCTGATAGTATTTCTCCTTCCTCTCCTAATATCTCATCCGAAATAAGAAATGATTTTCCTAATGTCTTTTCCTCCTACAAAATGGACAAAAAGCCATATGATTGAGCAAATCATAGGAGATCATCATACTAGAGTAAAAACCAGAAGATCTGCAAAGATGTGTCTATATGTCAACCTTTTCTCTTGTTGAACCTAATAAGATTGAGGATGATATTCAAGATCCAAGTTGGGTAAGTGTAATACGAGAAGAAAGTTTCCAGTTTGAGTGAAACAAGGTTTGGAAGCTTGTTCCCAAACCCCATCCACAAAACCATTATTGGTACAAAATGGATCTTTCGAATTAAAATGGATGAAGATGGCATTGTTATCAGAAACAAAGCCAAACTAGTGGCTCAAGGATACAGTCAAGAAGAAGGAATAAACTATGATGAAACATTTGCTCTTTTTTTAGCGGAAACATCTGCTCTTGTAGAAATACTTGAGGCAATTAGAATCTTTCTAGCCTATGCAACCTTCAAGAACTTCAGAGTCTTTCATATGGATGTCAAAAGTGCTATTCTAAATGATAAATTTTCATAAGAAGTATATGTGAAACAAATTTCAGGCAATAAATCCTCATCACATATACAACCTTGATAAAGATCTCTACAGTCTCAAACAAGCTCCATGTGCATGGTATGACACTCTATCCTCATTTTTACTTGAAAATAAGTTTTTTTGTGGTAAGATTGACAAAACTCTTTTTCTAAAGAAATTTGGTGCTGATGTCATTCTTGTTCAAATCTATGTAAATGATATAATATTTGGTGCAACAGATGTTTCCCTTTGTGATAACTTTGCTCAATTAATGCAAAGTAAATACAAAATGAGCATGTTGGGTGAATTAACCTACTGTCTAGGTCTATAGGTCAAAAATACCAATGATGACATTTTTATCAGTCAAAGTAAATATGTCAAAGATTTAGTAAAGAAATTCAAATTTGACCAATGCTCACCTATCAAAACTCCAGTGCCTCCTCATTTGAAGTTACACTCTGATCCACATGGAAAATCAGTAGATGTAACTATTTATAGAGGAATGATTGGATCTATTTTATATCTTACTGCAACTCGCCCAAACATTATGTTTTCCTCATGTCTCTATGCTAGATATCAAGCCAATCCAAAAGAATCCCATTTTTTTGTTGTGAAGAGAATCCTAAGATACTTAAAAGGAACACCTAATCTAGGTCTTTGGTACCCCCAAAGACACAAGTTTTGAGCTAATTGGATATTTAGATTCTAATTATGCATGTTGTCAAATCAATAGGAAAAACACTACATGAAGCTGCCAACTTATTGGTGGAAAACTGGTAGGTTGGTCAAGTAAGAAGCAAAATTCAGTTTCAACCTCAACGATTAAAGCTGAATATGTGGCTACTGGAAGTTGTACAACAAAAATCTTATGGATGAAAAATCAACTTGATGATTATGACATAAGATTTACTGCTATACCTATTCTATATGATAATTCCAGTGCCATTAACGTCAATAATCTTGTTCTACACTCAAGAACCAAGAACATTGATATCACATATCACTTCATCTGAGATCACATATCTAAAAGAAATGTGGAACTATGTTTTATTCCAACAGATGACTAATTAGCTAATTTATTCATTAAACCATTGAATGAATCAAGGTTCATGTTTCTAATCAGTAAATTGGGAATGTTAAATATTGAAACTTAATATGAGCAATCTTGTTGATATCTAACTGATTATCTCATTATTTTTAACATATCATTTAGATGTTCTCAAAGAATAAAATAATCCTATGTTGGATCCAATGCTTGTATTTCTTGAGCATACTGATCCAAAGAGTATTAATCTGAAGCTTCTATGATAAGATTCAAATTAGTAAAACTTTGTTGAAACTCTCTTCCATCGGACTTCATTATCCTATCAAAAGATTTGTCATCCATAACAACTCGGGACATTTCGGATTTCATCCAATTGTGTCCATCAGATTGTAACATCATCTAACTCGTCTATCTCAAAACTTATTTCCTTCTATCCGATACATCTATATTCTGGATACCCCCTTCCTCTGACCTCCACTTCTATCCGGTGTAGAAACCCAAGAGTTTGTGGTAAACTTGGCATCATATTCTTGATTATGTGTCAGAGTTCGAAGATTCAGCACTGTAATCGAAGCCTTATATGTCATTTCAACCGCTACTTCAACCTAGTCTCATAATCACCTCTTATCCCTTAAATCCACCTCTTATCTTAATAAAATTATCCTTATCTCTCTCTGTCGATTTTACTGTGCATGTGCCTAAAAGTGTTCATCTTCTTCATTGTTCTTCAATGGAAACTTTCTTCCAAGCTTCATCTTCTCCAAATGTTTCCTTCTCATCAAAAGAATTTCAGATCAAAGGGACTAACTACATTGCTTATTTATCCAAATGCGATGGAACTTCCTATCACCATCTCATTATGGATTTTCTTTTGATATGTCATGTATCTCATGCATTATCTGCCAACCCAGGAATGAGCTCGATTCTACTAGGAAACTTCTGGTGTTTTTGTGCTTATGATGTTAGTAACACCCTCAAATCTGGAAATAACAACTTATTTAAAATTTTCTAAATACATCAATAAAGGAATTATCTACAATCACAAATTAAGATTTAACCTCAATACAAACATTCATTTTATACAAAAGCCTATGATAATAACGGGTGCTACTAAAACCCCATAATAGTCACTATCTCCAAAATTGCGGAAGACTTCACCAACTACTTACATTTGCACAAAGCTAAGGCTCAACTCTTCATGGCTGCTAGAACGAAAACCCAACTGGAACCTGATGCACATGCCGACAAATAAAAAGGTTAGGATTAATGCCTAGTGAGCTCAAGAGTTTTCAGCAAATATAAAGATGTTTGTGAAAATAGATAATGCAGTTTAATTCATAATCTTTCAAAAGGTATGCTTTGAATATGCAAACGACTCGTTTTCCAATAATATGCATTTTAGACGGAGAACACCAATTTGGACATTTTCCAAATCAAACTACTACAAAATGATGATACCAATGTAAACCGCCCATTCATAAATTAGCTTTAACCCAAAACTCACTCAAAGCGTAAATATAAATTGGACTCTCCATTTAAGAAGGTACGGTTAAACCTTATATTTCAAAACACCCAAAACATGGGTGGGGCATATACTCAACCCATAAATCAAGGGTAAAACCCAAATATACAAAACGTCACCGAAAACTTGGATAGTAAAACTCAATACCCAAAAACAACACCTTTCGGTGACGGGGGATTCCCGATTCCATAAAATGTGACGGTCCACAAAGTAAACCCATTTTATGTTGTTATGACTAGTCATATAAACGAAAGTACACGCAAGAGATGTCAGGCTCAGTAGCTTTAAACGTACACCCACGGAAACTCGAGTTCAACCCCGTCGGGTTCCTATGTCGAGCCCCTCATCTAATATCGTAATACTTGAGCACGAAGGACTTATACTGCACCCGGTACCTTAACGTGCATCACGAAGGACTTACATCGCACCCGATACCTAACGTGCTTCATCCAAAAACATAAAACTTGAGCACGAAGGACTTACACCGCATCCGGTACCTTAACGTGCAGCACGAAGGACTTACATCGCACCCGATACCTAACGTGCTTCATCCAAAAACGCCAACAAGGCTCGAAGTCGAGCTACTAAAACTGGAAAATTGTTCTAAAACCCAATTAAAATAAAGATACCGAGCCGCTGGCTTAGCAACCCATAGACTCATTGGTAAATGCAATAAAATACAATAAAACGCACTCGACCAACGGATATGCAAACGCAACGACTAAAAGTAAGATTAGTTCAAAACTCGACATTAGTCGAGGCACCCATTTTCCCAAATGAACTTATACTCTTATATTTTTCAAAATGCCTCATAACACAAATGACATGCATTTTCCCAATTTTGACTGCTGATAAGAACGAAAACCATAAAAGGAGACTATAAGTACTCTTTCAAGTACTTCACATAAAATTCAAGTGATACTTTATAAAACACTCCATTTCATGATGATGCATAAAACCCGACAAACATTTTAAAGCGTATTTCTTTGACCAAAGATCTATTTATGCAATAATACCTCAAAACACATTCATTTGTAACACATTTATCAAAATACCCAAAAATCCCAAATATGGTGTTATACAAAATTTGTAAAGTTAAATACTTCAAATATCCAAAGATTAGCAAATACCCCAACACTTGATAATTTCATGTAAAACACATAAACACTTTAAAATAGACATTTTGGCATGTACAACGTTTTCACAAATCAACTTGAACTCACCTTGCTAGATTTAAGCTAAATCTAGATTTTACCCAACGAGCTCTTTTGAAGGCCGCTTGAATCCTCAAGCCGAAAACTTCCAAAACCTAGATCCAACATTCCAACCCAAAAATAACCATAAGTAACCATACCCAACCACAAGGAAACATTCTCCAATCATAAAATACCAAGATCCCAAACAAGATCAAAACCCTAATTTCTCTAAAACCAACAAATCCAAGATTGGAGATATCAAACCTTAAGAAACCACCAATGGAGCATTCATAACCTTATTACAAGAAAACTTACCTTTGAAGGCAAAGAGGCTTCCGAGAACACCCAATCCAACACTTCAACCCGAGCTCCCGACCGTTGCACTTGACGAGGGAGATGAAGATGGAGGTTTTGTGGTTCAAGGTTCCAACTAGTTAGATGGTGAAGAAACATGTGGTTTGAGGAGGAAAAACCCCCAAAATAGGTTTGGGTTCGGTTTTGGTGTTTGGGAGAGAAAAGGGAAGAAGATAGAAGTGAGAGTGAGGGAAATGGTTGAGAATCGTGACTCTTAAAAGACCCTGGGGCCGACCGCGATTGTGCCCGGCGATTGTGCCAGGGCACTATCGCCTAAAACGTACCGCGGGCACACCCCCGCTGGCGATTGTGCCTAGGGCACTATCGCCAGGGCATTATCGCCCAGAGTGTACCGAGGCTCGTTTCTTCCCATTTTCCGCACATACCACTCATGACGCGATAAGGCTTAATAGGTAAGATATAAGGGAGGAAATTCTACGATAAGAAACAAGAATTTCTCAAAAGGGTTGGCTTTCACAGACATGAATTACGAGTGTTACAATCCTCCCAACCTTAGAATGATTTCGTCCTCGAAATCTAGGTTCCCATGAAATCTCGCCCGCAGGAAGATTGACCTTAACCCGTTGCTAGCACCACCAACACGTCCCTTACACTAATACTAACATTGCTGCCCCTCTTGGGCACAATATACTCATAACTGAGCGTACACTTAACTCTCCAAAATAACCTTTTACTCACAAGGTTATGGTCATCTCCCAACCTTGGGTGACAATTACTACCTCCAGGTAGTTAGTGACCCCAAATTCTCGCTGACCAAACTTTCCTTCGGATCTACGGTTCCGAACACAACGTCAAAGATCGCAACCAAACTTCCAAGTTCCTCAGATTTCAACTGATCCATTCTTAATATCGATAAAAATATTCTTCTAAGGCGCACCAAAGCGTCCTTCAGATACTACTTAGCCCAGATTCGATCAACACTCAACTCCGTTCCAACACCAATCCTCACAACAATATTTTAATACAAGCTTTACCACCACGGAAATGCTTAAACACATCGATACTTAATCCTCAACACCCAAACTCCTTCCAAATTCCATCACTGAAAGGACAATATTTTCCATAATTCAACCAGGTTACATCCATCCATTCCAAGATCCATTGACCTTAAGAAAACAAGTCGACGCCTAGGACTAAACGGTGAACTCGAAAATGTGGACATCTCGACCAAAATCCCATTCCAGACGGGTTGTCGCACTAAGGTTGACACCAAATCAGAGAGCTAAAATTTCAAATCTTACAACTCTAGCAGACAGATCACCAAAATTTCCTTTAATCGCGGAACCCGCTAAGACGGTATACTGACAACACAGCCCATGATGTGACACCGACTAGCAAACCACCAAAACGAAACCCAATCTGATTGCCAATAGTTACATAACACTTTAACTCGCATGATCACCGGAGCATAAAATCACCCCTTAAATACCCGGGAAGACTTAAGTCTACTAATTTCATTAATACAAACGCGCGTAGATTCGAAAACCCAAGTCCAAAAATCCAAGACTGACCGCATGCCAGATCATTCGACGCTTCAACTCCTAAGGACTCCCTTAGCCCCTTAATTGCAACTCCTTTCCACGACAGGGGTTAAACCTATAGGCCTAATGAGTTCAAGGTTTTTCAAATAATATGCCAATTTAAACTTTTATAAAACTTTCAAATACACAAGTTTTATAACGATTAACCGAACAGTGACTACACACTATCACCCATCCGATAGATTTCAAAACTGGTTACCAACACAACGCATATAAAACCATTTCCAAAACTCGTTCGATCAGTAGTTACGTTAATAAAAACGGTAACAAGAGATGCGCAACAAAATTTTCAAAATGACTACCATGGCCCTAGTAATGCATCAATTTATACTATGCATATGAAAGATAACTTTCCGCACTATAACATGTGCAATAAAAGTTTGTACAATTCCCAGAAGAGACATTTACAAATTAATTTTTAAAGTTCTGACTTCCCAACCCAAAAGTCGTTGTGACATAAAATCATTAACAACTCCATATGCAACAGTTTATTCCCCAAAGTTCGATGAAATGATAAGAATGCAAATAATTCTCAAATCGAGTTTAAAACTTTAAGTCGCCTCGATAAGACACGTTTGACCAAGATGGTAACTAAAATGATATGCAATTCAAAAATTCATTTCATGTATTGCGGAAAATTTATAACAGCAAGGTTAACAAGCGAAGTACGCTTAGATTAAAATTTAATTTAAGACAACATAAATATTTCGCATATTTACTCACGCGAGTGAAAGTCGGATTCAACCCAAAAGTATGCACCTATACTCATGTGAAACTCAAGATGCAATCATGCGACATTTAGATTTTCAAGGTGCTTCTTACGGTTGCAAAAGTGTCGATGCAAGACTCGCATGAAACAAAGTATTGAACACAACTCGTAAATTAACGCACACAATGATGCATATGCACATGTTCTCAAACTTATTTTACGCAACGCAAAATGACGTAAGACGAGGTACCCTAAACCCAACTGAATCTTCGCAAAACTCAATAATGCAAAATTATGCAGTGACAAATTTTCATTTCTCAACAAGAATGTAAGACGGCAATATGGCTAAAACACTAAGCCTTTAAGAGTTTCCTCTTTTAATGCAATGAAAGGTAAAATGACACCTTTAACAAAATTCACATGGGACACGACGCCAACTAACTCATAGGCTTAAAAGAAGCAAAATTAAAACTCACGCATGGAAAGACATCGTATAAAACAATACTCCATGAAATTCCAACAAAACTCACATAAACTAAAATTCTCAAGAAATTCCGACTCAACGCGTGGGAATAACTTTTCCTTTAAAACCATTGACATATGTGGAGGAGATCCAATGCCTAGGTTAAAATCTCATAGCTACTTGCCCAATACTCAAATGACATTAAAACATGGATATTACAATATTCGCAAATAGCGTTAAACAAGAGACGTGAATAAAGATATTTTTGATAACAATTTGCAATTACGTGCAACAAAACAATTTATGCATGCTTAAGCTCACAGTTTAAAATCTGATGCGTGTTAAATGCTTTACCAAAACTTTATAATATAAACCACTTTCTGTTTTACGAACACAAGAAACAATTTATGCAAATTTATTTCAGAAATAAATTTTAGTGCATGAATTTTGTCGGCATTCACCCCTCTAGACTACGCTTCTCAACAACCCGACATACTAATACCATCCGGGTGTATTAAGCATCTTAGGACAACAATCTCAATTTCCTACTATTGTCATCTGGACACTCCACATCTTAAAGCGACACTCGGATATTTCATCAGTTTACCTTACAATATCTCCTCGTATGCCGTCAATTCCATAAGCTCAAGGTTCTATTCCAAGAAATTATTCTTACTCAAGACGATCAACTTAATACATTCAACGCACTTAACTATCACTTCAACGTGACATTGCTATAGACATCAACGTTTTCCTTAGATTACTCCCTTAGAAACCTTCTCACTACCCCAACGGTAATCATACCAATGTAGTTCAAGTATACACATGTAGTATGTAGGTTCACCATAACACTGGCCAGGTGCCATTATGAACGTACCACACATGTTCATCCTTACGACCCTCGACAAGTTTCCCGTTTCTAGTGACTCGATCAACTCCATAATATCTTATCTTAAGGTTCCTAATGTGCAACTTCACTTACAATTGCTTATAAAAACGCTAGTTTGAGTCTAGGCATCCTACAATCAATACCAAATTCTCTCAAACTTAAGCTCTGATACCAACTTGTAACACCCTCAAATATGGAAATAGCAACTTATTTAAAATTTTCTAAATACATCAATAAAGGAATTATCTACAATCACAAATTAAGATTTAACCTCAATACAAACATTCATTCTATACAAAAGCCTATGCTAATAACGGGTGCTACTAAAACCCCATAATAGTCACTATCTCCAAAATTGCGGAAGACTTCACCAACTACTTACATTTGCACAAAGCTAAGGCTCAACTCTTCATGGCTGCTAGAACGAAAACCCAACTGGAACCTGATGCACATGCCGACAAATAAAAATGTTAGGCTTAACGCCTAGTGAGCTCAAGAGTTTTCAACAAATATAAAGATGTTTGTGAAAATAGATAATGTAGTTTAACTCATAATCTTTCAAAAGGTATGCTTTGAATATGCAAAGGACTCGTTTTCCAATAATATGCATTTTAGACGGAGAACACCAATTTGGACATTTTCCAAATCAAACTACTACAAAATGATGATACCAATGTAAACCGCCCCTTCATAAATTAGCTTTAACCCAAAACTCACTCAAAGCGTAAATATAAAT
This sequence comes from Arctium lappa, assembly GCA_023525745.1. Taxonomy (NCBI): domain Eukaryota; kingdom Viridiplantae; phylum Streptophyta; class Magnoliopsida; order Asterales; family Asteraceae; genus Arctium; species Arctium lappa. Next base: position 16,273,693 of record CM042064.1, read on the forward strand.
TGGACTCTCCATTTAAGAAGGTACGGTTAAACCTTATATTTCAAAACACCCAAAACACGGGTGGGGCATAATACTCAACCCATAAATCAAGGGTAAAACCCAAATATACAAAATGTCACCGAAAACTTGGATAGTAAAACTCAATACCCAAAAACAACACCTTTCGGTGACCGGGGATTCCCGATTCCATAAAATGTGACGGTCCACAAAGTAAGCCCATTTTATGTTGTTATGACTAGTCATATAAACGAAAGTACACGCAAGAGATGTCAGGCTCAGTAGCTTTAAACGTACACCCACGGAAACTCGAGTTCAACCCTGTCGGGTTCCTATGTCGAGCCCCTCATCTAATATCGTAATACTTGAGCACGAAGGACTTATACCGCACCCGGTACCTTAACGTGCAACACGAAGGACTTACATCGCACCCGATACCTAACGTGCTTCATCCAAAAACATAAAACTTGAGCACGAAGGACTTACACCGCATCCGGTACCTTAACGTGCAGCACGAAGGACTTACATCGCACCCGATACCTAACGTGCTTCATCCAAAAACGCCAACAAGGCTCGAAGTCGAGCTACTAAAACTGGACAATTGTCCTAAAACCCAATTAAAATAAAGATACCGAGCCGCTGGCTTAGCAACCCATAGACTCATTGGTAAGTGCAATAAAATACAATAAAACGCACTCGACCAACGAATATGCAAACGCAACGACTAAAAGTAAGATTAGTTCAAAACTCGACATTAGTCGAGGCACCCATTTTCCCAAATGAACTTATACTCTTATATTTTCCAAAATGCCTCATAACACAAATGACATGCATTTTCCCAATTTTGACTGCTGATAAGAACGAAAACCATAAAAGGAGACTATAAGTACTCTTTCAAGTACTTCACATAAAATTCAAGTGATACTTTATAAAACACTCCATTTCATGATGATGCATAAAACCCGACAAACATTTTAAAGCGTATTTCTTTGACCAAAGATCTATTTATGCAATAATACCTCAAAACACATTCATTTGTGACACATTTATCAAAATACCCAAAAATCCCAAATATGGTGTTATACAAAACTTGTAAAGTTAAATACTTCAAATATCCAAAGATTAGCAAATACCCCAACACTTGATAATTTCATGTAAAACACATAAACACTTTAAAATATACATTTTGGCATGTACAACGTTTTCACAAATCAACTTGAACTCACCTTGCTAGATTTAGGCTAAATCTAGATTTTACCCAACGAGCTCTTTTGAAGGCCGCTTGAATCCTCAAGCCGAAAACTTCCAAAACCTAGATCCAACATTCCAACCCAAAAATAACCATAAGTAACCATACCCAACCACAAGGAAACATTCTCCAATCATAAAATACCAAGATCCCAAACAAGATCAAAACCCTAATTTCTCTAAAACCAACAAATCCAAGATTGGAGATATCAAACCTTAAGAAACCACCAATGGAGCATTCATAACCTTATTACAAGAAAACTTACCCTTGAAGGCAAAGAGGCTTCCGAGAACACCCAATCCAACACTTCAACCCGAGCTCCCGACCGTTGCACTTGACGAGGGAGATGAAGATGGAGGTTTTGTGGTTCAAGGTTCCAACTAGTTAGATGGTGAAGAAACATGTGGTTTGAGGAGGAAAAACCCCCAAAATAGGTTTGGGTTCGGTTTTGGTGTTTGGGAGAGAAAAGGGAAGAAGATAGAAGTGAGAGTGAGGGAAATGGTTGAGAATCGCGACTCTTAAAAGACCCTGGGGCCGACCGCGATTGTGCCCGGCGATTGTGCCAGGGTACTATCGCCCAAAACGTACCGCGGGCACACCCCCGTTGGCGATTGTGCCCAGGGCACTATCGCTAGGGCGTTATCGCCCAGAGTGTACCGAGGCTCGTTTCTTCCCATTTTCCGCACAGACCACTCATGACGCGATAAGGCTTAATAGGTAAGATATAAGGGAGGAAATTCTACGATAAGAAACAAGAATTTCTCAAAAGGGTTGGCTTTCACAGACAGGAATTACGAGTGTTGCAATGTTGAAACCAATGAAGTAACTGTCAGTGTACTATCTGAAAAAGATCTTATGTTAGTGTTGATGATCTTACTCGTGTTCTACAACTACCATCTTCAAATGATATAAAGTTCAAAGACCTTTCTTCTAATGAAGAACTTGAATATGTTCTCTCTATCATTGAATATCGGAAGGTTGATTCTAAGGCATATGCTACAAGCACTATACTTAGGAAAAACATGAGCAGTGTATGGTATTTCTTTTTCTCACAACTGGCTTACTGCTTGAGTAGCAAAACCAGTGGTTATGATCAATTTCATAGTTACATGAACAGATTGGCTCATGCACTCATATTTTAAAGAAATATTCACTTTTTTTTATAATTCTTCAAAGATTTGATGAGGAAAACCACTACAAGTAGAAAGCAAAAACATATACCATACATCCGATTCTTATCTTTATTGATCTTGGATATGATGGGAAACAAAATTCCATCCGGAACACCATTTGATTTCTATGCAAACCATCTTTTATTTTAGACCGCTCACACAAAGATGTTTCCATTGGATCTAGCAATTCCGACAGGTATGGTTGTATTTTCTCAATCTTATGGTCTTTCTTGGAATGATCATTCTACTAGATAAGCAACAAGGCTCTTTCTTGATGCCAAAATTGCATTTCTTTCTAGAATACATCTTCAAGAACAATCGTCTTCGTCTCCCTTAAGAAAATCCAACAAAAGGTTAAGAACTTTTGACAATAGTCCATTTCATAGTCCAACAAAAGGTCAAGATTAAAAGTCTCCAAGAAAAAATAGATTTATCTCTCTCTCACTACATAAGTCATGGAAAATATTATCACACTTTTAGCATTATATTGTTTTTGTGCCATTTATCATGGGTATTAATGTCAGCTATAGTGCTATTTCCACTTAATTCATATGGTTTTTCAACTCTCAGTCAATAGTCCATTTCATGGTTAAATTGAAGGTGAAATTCTATTTGTGTTCTCCATTGCTTGTAGTTAGAACATATTAGAATATGAATCAGCTAAAATTGACAAAACCTACAAGAAGATATATGTTAAGTCAGATTTTATAGTAATCATTGTATTTATAGGCTTGGTCTAATACTGTGTTTAGAGAGCTTATCTGTGTTGTATTTGCCAAGGGTATTTAAGTCCCTTGTGGCTTTGGTGTTTGTAAGGAACTTACGCATATTCTCTATCAAGTTTTACTTTGCGCTTAAAACTCTCTCTCTACTTTCTCTCTCTAAAGATTTAGTGATTTTGGGATTATCAATTGGTATCAGAGTTGTTCTAAATTTGAGAGAATTGAGAGAAATGTTTTTCGAATTCTTAATTTGTGTTGAATCAGAAAATTTGATTTTCTTGATTTTTTCAAGAAAATCTCATTTTTTGATTTTTCATCAAATTCGGACTAGTTTTTGATCGAATTTCTTTGAATTTTGGTTTGTTGGATCCAATTTTACTAGTAGCACACTTTTGATTCACATCAAATTGCAAGAAATTCTGGTTTTGATCTTCAATCTTGAGATTTTTTGGTTTTCTGAAAAAAGTCGTACTCAGACTGTTCTTATTTCGATTTCTCGAATTTGCGGTTTTTAATCAAATTGGTTGATTCATTCTTGTTAGAAAATTGTTTTTGAGCATTTATGTGAAAGAAAATTTCTTTAAAATCGGTTATATAATCGTTTTTAGAAAAATTCTGAGTTTTCTTCATATTTGCGCCAGATCCAAAGTTTGCGCGAGTTCTTCGAGTTTTGCGCGAGTTCATCTAGAATTTGCGCGAGTTCATCAAGTTTATCAGGGATTTAGTTGCTAGAGATAAAGTCACATTTTCGCCAGTCTCTAGTCGCGAAAATCTCAACTTTGCACAAGTAACTGTTTGCGCAAAGATAAGTTTGCGCCAGATATCTTTCGCGCAAACCTCCTTATTAGCTCCGGGTTATTCAGTTTTGCTAAGGTTTCTCATGAAAGGATCACGTTTTCGTCATCAGTTCATCACGTGAAGTTTAGTTTCTCGCCAATAGTTCTTCGCGCAAAACTAAGTCAAGTTCATTTTGCGCCATCTACACCTCGCGCAAAGAAAGATTTGCGCTATCAACAAATCACGCAAAACAAGTTTTGCGCCTCCTTCGTCTAGCGCAAAACCCAATTTGCGCCATTCTCAGTTCACGCAAATTTCAGTTTGCGCCAGTTTCTCTGTGTTCAAGACTTAGCATTTTCTAAAGTTTTTCATCTATGGATTCTGAAAAATTTGCGTTTCAAGCTCAGTTCTACAAGAGTGATCTCATGATGTCATTGGGCATAGAAACTCGTCCTCCGGTTCTAGTTGATGAAAATGAGTTTACTCAGTGGCAAGATCGATTTCTGAATTTCATCGAGCGTCAAAAGAATGGAGATGACATGATGAAGATTCTTTCTGAAGGATCTTTTGTTCAACCCACTCTGGCTTCTAGATTATTAAAGCCTACCAAAGAGTATACACCCGATGAGTTGGTGCAATATCAAGCTGATCGTGATATAAAGGCTAATCTGATGCTAGCCGTGCCAAATTCTATCTACAACAGAATTGATTGTTTCAAAAACAATCCTAAGCTAATGTGGGCACAAATAGAAAAGATTATGCTTGGGTCTTCAGTTGCAACTCAACTTCGGCATACACGCTACATGAAAAATTTTGACGAATTTAAAGCCAAAGATGGGGAGTTACTGAAAAGTACTTATGACAGATTCTGTGCAGTGATAAATGATCTGAGGAAAATAAAAGTGGAAAAGACTGAGCTGGAGACTAGTCTGAAGTTCCTCAATGCTTTGCAACCGGAATGAAATAAATCTTGCCATCGCTTGAGGAATGATGTCAGAATATCATCTATGCAAATCCAAGAGTTGTATGAGATTCTGATGACAGATGAATGCATAGTCATAGAGAAGAAGGCCAAACTTGACAAGAAGAATAAGAAGACAGTGGACACAGTTGCACTTATCACAAGCAAACTATCTGAACAAGCATTATCCGAAAATGCTTATGATGGTGCAACTGATGATGATGGCGAGGTACTTCAGAAAGCTATGACTCTTCTCTCTCAACACTATCAGAAGAAGTTCCAACCTCGTTCCAACAATCTTCGCTTCATTTCTGAGTCTCAGAATGTCAAAGTGCCCGAGGTTAAGAAAGTTGTTGCATGTTTCAACTGTAGAAAGCCAGGTCACATTGCCAAGGAGTGTCGAGTGAAGAAAGTTCGGGATTCAGCATATTATCGGAAGAAAGTGGAACTGGCTGAAAAGATTGAGAATAGAACAGTTCTACTAGCTGAAGAAGAATTTTGGCTAGATCACTCCGATGATGAAGATGAGAATGTGGAGAATGCTCATATGTGCTTCATCGGAGATGATCAGAGTAATGATGATGACACTGATGAAGATGAGGTACTTTCTGAGATTGATTATACTTTTATTCCTTCACAAATGAACATTATTATAACTGCTTTACATGATTTACGCTTGAAGTTATTATCTGAAAAACAATTAAATTCAGAAAAGTCAAATTTGATTGATAAATTACAAATTTCTTTGAAAGATGAAAAATCTATTTTGGCTCATACAAAAGACATCTTTCAAAAGAAATTAGATGATTTAGAAAAATCAAATATGACTTATCTTGATTTTTTGACTGAAATGACCAAATTAAAAGATAATTTTTCTGATAAAATAAATGAGTTGGAAGAAAAATTATATCGAAGGAATCAATCTGAACAAACCGTGGAGTTATGAGTCTATAAAAGAAAAATGGGGACTTGGTTTTGAAAATCCTCATTGTTTAAACAATGCGATAGAAAAATCCCCTACTTTATATAAATACGATTATCTAACTCTTGCTAAATATGCTCCTCAATTTAAAATTGATTGGATGAATGAAAAGCAAGTGTTAGAAATCGAAAATGAGAAAAGGATGAATAATAAGAAAAAGGAAATTTCTTTTGTATACACGAGCGAAAATGCCAAATATTTTCCTGACAAATCAAAGAAGGGCCGAAAAAGTTTAAATGACATATCTTCCATCAAGTCTTCAGTGTCTGATGATTATGTTGATTTATATACCACTAAATCTGATAAGGAAAATATCTCTCCAATCTTTTATGATTCTAAGAGATATACTCCTCCATTAGTATTAGAATGCAAAATCATTGATTTTGAAGAAAAAATGGATGATCAAAATATTCAAAGAGAAATTGAATCTGATGTTATTCTTTCTTTTATGACTTCAAGTCTTGAAGAAAAATTATTTTCTCAAAAACAAGATTCTGTTTCTGACCTTTCTTCTGATTTTAAAGAAAACAAAAAGGAAGTTCTAAAATCTGAAAACTTTTCTCAAAATTTTTCTGACTCCGAGGTAAGTTCAGATTTATTGTCTGATCAGTTGGGTTTATTAGGTAAAATTGTTTCTTCTGATTCAAATCTTAATTCTAAAATTCTTGATGAATCTTTTACGCTAAATGATGATTATTATAAACCAAATCGTAAAAGAAGAAGGTCAAAGAAGTCAAAGAAACAAGATACTGTTATTTCTGAAAATACTAATTCTTCTGATTCGAATATTTCAGATAGGACTCTGAGCACTCCAACAAAGCAGATATGGAGGGTCAAGCAGACATCTGCTGAAGATAGATATGTAGACAAAATCTATAAAAGTGATTCATTTGCTACTTGTAATAAAATTTCAAAATACTCTATATAGCAAATGATTCGAATTTCAAAAGATGTCTCATATTCTTCTTCCGATTCTAGTTCAGATGATTATGCTTTCTCTTCTATTGATTATTATGTTCATTATTCTGATAATATTTCTCGTGCTTTCAATGTTAAATCTAACAAATATTTCCCCACAAGAACTGCAACTAACTTTCATGGACCTAAATTCAAGTGGGTACCAAAATCAAAGATTGACTCTAAGTTGCAGGCATCTAATGTCAAGGGGGAGTAAGAGAAAAAATGGCTTCTGAGTACATTAGCTCAGAACCCGTACTTCAATGGACTTCGACTTCTAAATATGTCAGTTTAGGACTCGTTCTTCAAAGCTTTTAGCTTCTGACTAATGAGAAACTGTGAGTACACCTACTTTATTCCGCTGCATTTATCTCTGATAATGATGTTATTTCAGTTTTCTCATGTGCTTTTTCAAAGAATCTGAGCAAGTTCATCTAAAACTTGAATTTGTACAACCCAATTTTTTTTTCATATGAGACACAAATTTATTACACATTATGTGAAAGAAGGTTTTATTGAATTTTATTTTGTTCCAACTAAATATCAATTTGCCAAATTCTTTACATTTGTCTTAAATGAAAAATTTTCAAACTTGGCATATTGAATTTAAAAATTTAAATCTTTATAAGTTTTATTCTATAAAGTAAAAGTTTTACAGTTTTTCTTTCTTTTGAATAAAATGTGTGTCTAGGATAAATTTTCAAGTTGCTTTGTTAATATTAAAGTTTTATATGTTCAACTTTCAAGTCTTTTAAAAGTCGAAAAGTCAGCAACATGTTTGAAACTTTTGCATTCTGCTTTAAAGATATGTGATTCAGAATATTTATAGTTTACAATGCTTGGAAATCCTAAAAAGTCAGAATTATGGATCGTAATGAAAATATGGGCTAAGCACTTAGATGTAAAACTGGGTGATTGAGATGAATTATATATATAAAATACAGAAATCTCTAAGTTTAAAAGTTTGTACATGTGACCTTTCTGGTTTGGAAAAGTAAGTTCCGTGGGATGCTTGTCATCTGGTCCCCAAAGGTCAATTGGTCTGGGAGTGATCGAACCCAAATCCTTCTATAGAACCAAATCGAAAGTCATGTTCTACTGGTATGAATGGGTTTAGGATGTGTCGATATAGCCTTTCTGATCTAGGAGAGTAAGTTCCAAGGGGTGCTTGACACCTAGTCCCCTAAGGCCAACTGGTCTAGGAGCGGCTGACCCAAATCCTGCAATAGGGTCAGATAGAAAGTTACGTTTACGACATGTTCTTTACTTATCAAACTTTTTGATTAAAAGATGCCAAAGTGCACAAGCTTAAAAGATGCCAAAGAGCACACTCATGTGAAGATGCCAATGTGCACAATGCTAAAAGATGCCAATGAGCACACATCTCATGATACTTGGTGATATGTTTGAGTTGCGATAAACCTATAAATTTGTGAAAGTCCTAAATTTTGATGGATTAGTGTGAGTACATGCAAAGTTTTCTATTATATTTTTAGAATTGCATTTTCTTGAAGTTAATCGAAGTTCGCATGCGAGCACACTGAATAGATTGCTGGAAGTTTTTGAAACTGAACATGTCTTAACTTGATATGCAATGACACTTGTATCTGTATCCAACAACATACAATTGACTTCATCTGATGGATTAATCTGTGATATTTTACTGAGTAGAATTTAATTTGTTTAGTGTTTAATTTTATTTATTTAGTTGTTTCAAAATACATATTCAGTATATTTTTTTTTCTTTCTACATTGATGTTTTGGTCCTTGTGTTCTCATATATCTTTGTAAATGGGTTTGTGCATTATTCAAGGGGGAGTGAATAAGGAGAATTTTCTGAAAGGTCATATCTCGTTTCGAGGGGGAGTATCTGATTCTCTATATGAATGCTAACTTGAATGGTCTTATTTAGTGCATTTGTGTAGGGGGAGTCAAAGTGCTAAACAGGTAAAATTTTTCTGAGTTTAAGTCAGATTTGCGCCAACAGTTTCTAGCGCAAAAACAAGCTTTGCGCATCCTTCTTCTAGCGCAAAACCAACTTTGCACCACATTAAGCTAGAGCAAAACTAAGTTTGTGCTACCAACAGTTAGCGCAAACCCTTCTTTTTCTTCTTTATTTTGAGCTTTGCAGATCTGAAGCTGTCTCGTCTCCAACATTTGCATGACCAAGTTGATCCAGATCATCAAGGTCATGAGGGGGAGAAGTTAAGGAGAATTTAAAGAGACAAAGAGTTCAAACGTTTATCTGTGCTGCTCAACATTCGCTCAAGATTCTATTCTCTCAGCTACTAATTCTTTTGTTGTTCCAGCTCCGATCACCACAGTTTATTCAAGTATATTTGAAAGAGGTGCATCGTATAGAGAACAAGCTGATGAACCGATTGTTCTTTCAAGCTAATCACAAGGTCCAGTCTTGTCAAGACAACAAAGTCAACATAAAATTGAAAGATGCTGAGAAGATTTTTTTTTAGTCAAGAAAGAAGCTTCGCTGTCAAGATAGAAGTTATCATGCGTAATTTTATTATGTTCATAAAGTTGAGATATTACAACAAGTACACAAAATTAAAAAAATAAGAACAATAATTATCTTAACCCATCCCATAACTAAATACAAATATTAAGTAATACATATGGTAGTATTAAACTCAATATTTAAAAATCATGTATAATCACACAACACACTACATACCATTTATCCAATGAAAACAATCAAATCTATGGATAAGAAGAGTTTTAGAGTGTTGATCTCAAATCCTCTTTTTTTAGTGATCAATACTTTAAAGTTATAAGCAGAAGCAATAAGTAATGATCACAAGTAGACTAAAACATTAAATGGATGAAGGTAAAAGTACAAACAAATTGAATAGCCATCATCATATATTGAATTAGAATTATGAGATTACAACTTGAAGATCACACCAAGAACACTCACTCAGTGTGTGTGAAATATCTCAAGAATTCCCTGTCTCTAGAAAAGTGTATGCAATAAATTCTATCTAGAATAACAAATAAATCTCCTATATATAGCATAGGATCAGGAAAGTCAAGGCACCGTCCAATATAGAAGCTCCACGTGTAAAGGTGAAGTAACCACTTCTAGCTGATGTGTCAGCCTATGATAGGCATATTACACTTGGAGAGATTGATCATGTTGAACTTAGAACAAAGTAGCAGAGGTGGCCTGAGGTTCCGCCTCTCCGATATCATCTTCTGGTTAGGCGCGCTCTGTTTGTTGATAACTTTAAGTACGGGCTCTAGTTCAACAGTGCTTCTAGTGTAGAAGGATTCTGGTCATTTATCTTGATTTCTTTTACATTACTTTTACATTTGAAACACTTGGGACTAACAATCTCCTCCTAAGTATTGAAACAGGAATCTATACAATACAATTTACACTAGAAAGCAAGAGGTGAAAGTCAACCTTTGTTAAACATTCTTTCATTTAATAGGAAATTACAAGAAAATTGCAAGGAAATTACAAGAAACTTAAGCAACATTTGTTTAGATTCTTTGATAGGTTATGATGAGTTTTTTGTAATAAAAAAGCTTTTCAATATCTTGGATCAATTCAGTTGCAGGCTCTGGTTACACATTTTCCCCTCCAATCCTCTTCTTATCTCCTTTTGGAACCATGCAAGAATCTTGGTCGAGTATTTGAAGGATTCACTGCCTCTGTAGAATCTCTTCTCTCTTTGTTCATGTCGTAGATAAAACCAAACTCTAGTTCCACAATCACAAATGCAAAAGGTATTCCATCAATGTCTTCTAGGTCTTCATTAGGTTCTGTGACTGCAAGCTGTTCAACACCAAGTTTCAGAGCAATCTGGAAGGTTGTTATGCTTCTGTATTGAACGAGCTCGCCCATTAACTCTCTGATCCTGTAGTTTTCCATAGTGTAGATCCTCCATTTGTCTATCCTATGTTCAATATAGCCAAAAAGTTGGTATAGATCATAAGGATTCAAGTTCACAAGATCATTATAGTTAATTTGATAGATTCGCCCATTATCTCTCTTCACTGTATACTCTGCATAAATGACGATGTTAATGTCCTCCTAGTCAAGTCCAGAACAGTCTTGATGTCAAAATCTAATTAGAGTAGTATTTTGTTCTGAGTCTTGGTTAATATGAATCTCAGTCTGATATGCTCTTGGACTGCAAGATGGATGTTGGGTTGTAGAAAGATCTCTTCCCCTTGGCTATTGTAGAGATATATGTAGATGTTCTCTTGAAGCTTTGGCTCTGTGGGCTTTGAAGGAGGTGGTCCTATTTTCATCTCATTCGTTTTATTGATAGCTTCCCTGACTTTGTTCTCAGTAACTAGAGGAGGAGCAGCGATAGAAGGAATGACTGGAGCAGGGATAGGAGTCTTCTGAACATTGAAGCCTTATCTCTGTAGAGGAACTCCCTCTTCAATGAAGTTAGGGGACACAACCTCGACATTCACAGGGATTTGAACTTCATCATCAGTAGAGGCAGATGGCCTCTCTGGTTCCTTCATTCTTGTGTTTAACAAATCTTCTTGTTGAGTTGATTTTGGAGGAACATAACTGACAGGGGTTGCAGGGATCGGTCGTTTTCCAAGTGAGATGATTTTGTCTTAACTCTCTCCCCCTTATGATGATCAGTAAGACCAGAGGCATATGGGTCCTCTACATCATCATATTTCTGTTTCTTTATGGCTTCTTCTGTACATCAAAGCTTGGCCTTACGCTTCTTCTGTACTGGAAGATTTTGCTTTATTCTCTCTTCAAACATTGTATAGATGTCTTATGTGGCAAACATGACTTTATTTACCTAAGATCTGTTTTGAATTTGAGGGTGGCAATGAACTTCTTGACATATGTCGTAGTTGTAGTAGAAGTGGAGCCAAACTTGGTAGAAATATCATGCACTTTTTGAAGCAGAATAATCCCAAGTCGGTTCACTTCTTCTCTATTGACGTGGTCTGCTAGGACATATGCTGGAGTCATGGTAAAGTGCTCATAGTTCTCACTTTCTCTGTACATTTGGTGAAACTTTCAGCAGAGAATGGTACAGACTAAGGTTCTTGTTGCTCATGTGACCTCTTCTGGAAAAACCTCTGCCAGGTTGTTGATGGCAAGTTCATAGGCTTGCACTTGGTTGGATAGTTCATTGAATTTGTCCTGGAGCAGAGTTGTAGAGAAATTCGGGTATTGTACCATCACGTGCTTGAGCATCTCCAACTTTGTAGCATTCGATTAGGACTCAACTTCAAGGCAGCCATGGATTCCCGAAGAACTTCCATGTCTGAAGTAAAAGTTGATACCTCTGCTCTGGGCATGTTGAGTTTTAGATCATCCAAAGATCTTTGAATTTTCTTAGCAAAGGACTGGAACTCATCCATTGTGATATATTCAGAAAGGGTAACATTTGGTCCAACACATGGGCCAAATTTTTTATTTGCTCCAAATATGACTTTTAGCAACCATGGTTTGAGGTTGAGGTGGAAGGATTTCCTCTCTGTCCTTGCGACTCATCCTCAGATGATAATGCTCTGAGATTTCCGACTCCCTCCTCTTCATGTATGGATTTAGTGTCCAAAATATGTGTGAAGAAGTGTGAACTAGATGGTTGATCAAGAACCATATGTCTTGTGCATCAAAAGGATATTTCTCTAAATGATCTATTGGGAATTCAAAAGTTTGTATACAAACAACGAATGCTTCTGTATTGGGAGGTGGCGTGTTGTTATGTCCCTAAATCTATCAAGTTCTAATCATAACATTAACAAGATGACAATTTTAACAAACAATTAACCTGATTCAATTCCAATTAAAGCAATTCGTATACAAGTTCTCTGGATCACTTTCTTTCTCTAAAACTCAGCGTACAATCTCTAATCACAAGCTTCTACTACACAACTAACTCTAGTCACATATCTCTTAAAAGAAAAACACACGCTTACAACACTTTACAAAGACTTTAACTTTGACTTTATTACAAAGGAACTTTGACTTTTTGCTTTGAGAGTTGACTTTGGCTTTGACTTGTTTGACTTTCTGTCTTCAGACTTCATGATCTTGTATCCAACAAATATATGCTCTAACAATCTCCTCCTTTGGATTCAAGATCATCTCTAAAAGATTTTGCAAATAAATTGTAACACCACAAAATGGGGTAAATAAATAAATATGAAATGGTAAGAAAAAGGAAAATAAATTAAAATGAATTTTTATTTTATTAGACCAAAAGTGTAAATAATGTAGTTTTGAAGGGTCGGTTCTACAATTCAATGAAAAATATAAGTGAAAAAAAGGGTTGATATTCACTTGTATCATAAATGTTAAGATTTTATGTCAACAAAGGTTAAAATGTAATTATTAAAAGTTGAGGGTGTAAAATAGCAAAAATCTCCAAACTAGAGGGGTTTGTTTTGCAAGAAAATATGAAAATAAGATTTGAGAGGTGATGGGTATGACTTTCGGCGTGGGTGGCCGAATGGCCATGCTCTCATTTATATTTTTTTATAACCAAATCTAAATTTTATATAATATATTAGTACATATGTACTATATATATCCTCCTAGTTGGTATTACGATTTACCTTGATCATTCACACTAAAAAAAGAGATCGAGAGTTAGAGGGAGAGGCATGGAAGAATTCATGAGAGTTAAACATTGGTTCTTCTTCTATTTGAAGTATTATATTTAACTTCCTCTTGCGATTTTTATGTTTATAGCTTCGTCATTAAGTTCTCTATCAAATCCCGATAACGTCATTTCTTAGGGTTACGTTTTTTTTTGGGTTGATTTGGTGTTCAAAGTTGGGTTTTAGTTTTAAATACCTAACTTCAATTGAGAAGATGTAACTTATTATATGAGGAAAAATTATGTTCTTTATGATAAAGATGTTGGTAACAATATTACTAACGGTTCGATGCGAAAAGAACGAAGGAAAAATAACAAGAAATGAGTCAAAATCGAACTCGAAAGCTTGAAAAGTTGTAGCCAAGGATACTCTTGTTATTTTCATTTCTTTAAAAAGAAAAGATGTTGTATGGAGTTGGGTTTGAACCTACCATCTCTAGTTTGAAGAAATAATGTTTTATCAATACTCTAATGATTTTATTTGTTTTTTTCAATGTATTGGAAATTTTTATTACCCAAAATTCGAGTTCAACAACGATAAATTTTTAATAAGTTTTAGAGAGGTCGTTGGACTTTATAAAATGTAAGTTTGACCCAGTTTTAAATTATGGAGATTATAAAATGACTAAAATGCCCCTCTTATTAAAGAGTTGGTATTTTAAGCAATACTTGAGTATTTTGCTTTTATAAAAGTACCAAAATGGTCTATATTGGGACTTGGTATTTTGGTTTTCTATTTTCTAAGGGAATGATTATATTAAATCATTTTATTAAGTGATTTAATAATGGGATTAAAATGTGTCGTCTTTGGGTTTAAATAATATTAAGACGCTTTAATCCGGAATGATAACTTTATATAGTTACACAATAGTTAATTTGACGTTTTGGGACATTATAAAGTTTTAGAGTTGGGGTTTAACTAAAGTTAGTCAACGTTGACCGAGGGTTGACTTTTACCTCGTGTGACCCACAAGGATTTTAACAATGAAATCAAATAGAGATATTTGAGACAGATTAAGTGACTCGGGTTTTGAGTTTGACTTTAGGTCGGATCGAGTTTGACTGTAGTTGACTTTTGGAGATTAAGCCATTAATTGGATATTATGATATAAAATGTGTAGGTCTTTGGTCAAGAGCTATCAATAGTCGATCTACACAGACAGGTGAGTCTTCATGAGACTTACACTGGGATGCATAGATATGTACAAATTTATTTTGAGCATTATATGAATTGTATGGTGATGTGTGTATAAATGCACGATGTTTCAGTTTTCATACATGCTACAATATATTTTACATGTATGTTATTTATGATCAGTTGCATGCTTTATGATTAATTGTTTTTAAACAATTCTAGCATGCCATTTTATACGACATTTTTATGATAAGTTTCAAGGGATGGGCATTTGACCAGTAAGTCACGGACAAGTGACATGACCCAGACAAGTGGGTGATAGAACAAAACATAAAGTTCAACCCAGGGCGTGTCAGTGACAAAATGACCCATACCCGACCAGAAATTTATGAGATCTCAATTGTTTTCAGCGTTACATGTTTTCAGAAAATGCATACTGTTTGATACAGAGTTTACAAGTTGACATGTGAAATGATTTTATTCACGCAAACCATAGTATGCATCTTAGGGACAGAAGGTTCAAGGTTGTAAAAAGGAAAAGGGTGCACGTAGATACTTTCCCTATCCATTAAGGTTTAGCATTTTTTGGAAATTTACGTTGGATAAATTTTGTAACGCAGCTCGGTATGGGACGGGTTAGCATTTAAGTTAGATATTAATTGTTTTTAAAAGCTTCCGCTGTAAATGGTTTTGATTTAGCCGCCATTTTGGAGTATTTTGGAGAATTGTTTTAGATTACGTAACACTTATCAAGGCGAAAATATGGGTGTTACATAAATCTCCCCCCTTAAGCTCAATTTGTGCAATCTCCCCCTTCCTGTACAACACAAACTATCTCCCCTTTTGATTGAACTTTAACAACTTTACCACCTCTTGTATACTTCTTGTCAACTCAGATCAAAAAACAAATCTGTATTCTTCCCAAAGTCTGTCTTTAAGAATAGTAACAATCTCCCCAAGGTTGTAAAAACCTCTTTCAGACACTGGAAAGAAATTATCTTCAGTTTCATCTAAGTTTGCTTCAGCAAATTGTCTTCAAAGAAAATTTCAGTAAAATTCAGCTTGCTTTCATAATTCTTTGAACTTGCTCTTTCAGTTTTCAACAAACTTTCTTCAAACCAACAATTCTTGATCACTTCTCAAACATTTCTTGATTACCTCTCCCCCCTTTTTGATGATTGGAGCATGAGATCATCAAAACTTTCACAAGAAATGTCATAAAACTTTCTGATCTGACCACCGATATTTCACAAGAGCCTCTAACTATTCATCGATCCAAAAAGATATTCATCCGAATCTTTGCAAATTCAGACAAAATATGAGTGTAACACCTGAATCAACAAATGAATCAGTTAAACTGCCTGTCAGTAACACGAAGTCACTTTGTGTAACGAATACACATTGGAAAAGATCTTTTTGATGTTCACTCCCCCAGGTCTTCCATTCAGTCATCGAATAACACACGTTTATTCTATGAACGTTTTGACATAAAAAACGAATTTCTTGTGTGTATGTGCTTGTGTTTGAAAGAATTAAGCACAAATGATTGCTTTTAATAGGCTCAAAATTGTGTAAACCATTTAGACAACAATAGTTAAACACATACTCGATTGTGCATGATCGAAGTGCGAAGGTGGGGCAGACTTCCTTCTTTTTAATATTCAGATTTTCCAAATGAAAACCGAATAGATTATGTCCTGCATCCCCTTGAAATATGAAACATTTTCTTTTTGAGAAGAAAATGAGTAGTTGGTGGGGTTTTTATCAAGAGTTGGCATGGGCTAGTTGCCTGCTTCAATGATGTTCACGAAAGAATTGTGAAACAATCAACAATGTGGCTGCCCGACTCAGAAAAAGTTGGTGAGTTTGATATTCTTTTACTCTGTTCTCACACCCTCTTTCTTTTTATCATTAAGCTCACATCTAACCAAACTCTAATTTCCATTTTACCTCATCATACAACCCACACTCAGTTATTTTGGCTCCTCACTCTTCGATCACTCAAGGATTAACTTCTTGGGTAGGAAAAACTGGTTAACGTGAATCCATAGAAGTTCTGTTAAGCTCACACAATGAACCCATGTAATCCTATAAGTACAATGTTGCTCAACTTGGTTTAACTTTGCCGTTAAAGCACAAAATATGAAATACAAGTTAGATATCTGTATGCTCATAGGTGTAATCATGAAGATTTGAGCATTTTAAACATTGAAGATATTTCAAAACAAGTATATTGAATAAATGAAATGAATATAAGAAATTTGTTTGAAAATCTGACATTGTATGAAAAAGATCAAAATCTGAATGATTTATCAAGTAAAGCTTAGGTCAACAAAAATTGGATATTGTCTATACGAATCAAAATATAGACATTCTTGAAAGAAACGGTTTGAAATGAAATCAGACTCAAAACTTTAAATATCAAGCGGGGTGTATCACCATCGAAAAGTTTGTTCAATTTGAGACATGGTGATAACATAGTCAACAAAAATTTAAACTGGTGTGTGTGAATACTTGAAAGTATATAGAAAAGATAATACACAAGTATGTATCTTTGGAAACACACGGTTTGTAAACATTAGAGCTGATGAAAAATGAAAACATTTAAAATCTCACTTCTATATTCATGAAATCTTTTTAAGAATCAGAAGTGGTTTGAATATTTAAGAACATGTGTTCATATCTGAAAGTTGTCCGTCTTTCAGACACGTATGAGATTAAGATTAGAAATAAACCTTTTGCTCAGTCTTAAATCTCATCAAGTCAGCTCTAAATCGTATATGATATGATCATGTAAGCTCTCTCTCAATTCTACAAAAGTGACAAGTCATCAAAGTACAAAGCTTTATTCACAAAATTTTTATTGAAAAGTAAATGACATAAAGCAATAAAACTTTGAAATTACGAGTTCTGATCAGATGTAATCAGAAATCATATACCATACTTCTTATCTCTTACTCCCCCTGCAAATTATGTATCAGAAAATTTATCAGTTAAAAATATATGCAAAAACTTATAAACTCCCCCTAAAATGTATGTAGATCATCTTTTCTTGTATCATCTCACACTCCCCCTGAGATCATGAACAACCTTAAGTGCATATATCTTTCAGAATAAAAGTAAAGAAATGAAGAAAAATAACAATAACAAAACTTTAGTAGGTAACCACAGATTAAGTCTTGATATTTAACATACCAAGTTTTGAAAAGAGAAAATTAAATCTCTTTTCATCCAGAGGCTTGGTAAATAAATCAGCAAGTTGGTAATCAGTGTTTACAAAATAAAGTTCGATTGTACCTTTTTCCACATTATCTTTGATAAAGTGATATCGTACATCAATGTGTTTGGTCTTGGTATGTTGAACAAGATTCGCAGATATAGCAATCGCGCTCTTCGAATCACAGTAAATTGGGATCTTGTTGTATGTAAAGCCATAATCTCGGAGTTGTGTTCTCATCCACAACACTTGAGAACAACAGCTCGCCGCAGCGATGTACTCTACCTCAGCTGTTGATGTGGATACACAGAGTTGTTTCTTTGAAGCCCAACTCACGAGTTTATCACTCAGAAATTGTATGTGACTTGACGTACTTTTCCTGTCAAGCATACAACCTGCATGGTCTGCATCTGAATATGCTGTCAGTTCAAAACCTGTATCCTTAGGATACCACAGACCAAGATCTGCAGTGCCCTTCAGATATCTAAAAACTCTCTTAACTGCAGACAAATAGGATTTTTTTGGAGAAGCCTGATATCTAGCACATAGACATGTAGAGAATATTATATTTGGCCCACTAGAAGTTAAATATATCAAAGAACTAATCATTTCTCGGTAGGTTCTAACATTGACAACTTTTCCCGAAGGATCAGTGCCCATCTTAGTTCCAGGTGCCATCGGGGTTCCAATAACAATTTTCCATTTTGAAATTTCTAAGATTATCGAAAATGTACTTTGATTGATTGATAAAAATCCCCGTTGAAAATTGTTTGACTTGTAATCCGAGAAAGAAATTCATCTCTCCTATCATACTCATTTGAAATCTAGACACCATGAGGTTAGAAAAATTCTTACAGTATTTTGGATTTGTTGAGCCAAATAGGATGTCATCCACATATATCTGAATTAAAATGATATAAGATTTTTCCTTTTTGATAAACAAAGTAGTATCGAACTTACCTTTCGAGAAGCCAAACTTGACTAAAAATTCAGATAACACTTCATACCAGGCTCGAGGGGCTTGCTTCAGACCATAAAGAGCTTTGTCCATAATGTAAACATGGCTGAGAAACGTAGACTTCCTCCTTCAAGATGTCGTTGAGAAAGGAAATCTTCACGTCTATTTGGTAGACGGTGAAGTTCTTGTGGGCGGCATTTGCAAGAAACATCCTGATAGCTTCGATGTGCGCCACTGGAGCATAAGTCTCGTCATAGTCAATACCTTCCTCTTACCTATATCCTTTAGCCACTAGTCTTGCTTTATTTCTAATCACAATACCATCTTCGTCCTTTTTGTTTTGAACACCCATTTTGTGCCGATTATAGTCTTTCCTTCAGGCTTAAGCACAAGTCTCCAAACTTTTAATGCTTCGAACTGATTCAGCTCATCTTGTATCGCAGTTACCCAATCTGAGTTAGATAGAGCTTCAAATACACGTGTTGGCTCTACCTTGCTCAGGAATGAGTCATCCATACACATGTTTAATGTAGCAGACCTAGTTTGCACCAGTTTATATGGATCTCCAATAATTTGGCTTATCGGGTGCGGTGCTCTTTGGTCCACTTATGTTCATGAGGGAGTGGATTTGATGTAGATTGATCATGATGGTCATCTAAGTATCCACTTTCAGATTCTTCTTGTTTAGGGAGAGGTTCAGTTGAAGTATTTGGTGCAGAAGTTTCAGTTGGTACAACATTATTTGACTGTTGAGTAGTCATTATAGTGCAACCAGCTGATTCAGCTACTTCTGTCTCGACAGTTTTATGTACAACTTCAACCGAAGGAGTAGATGTTTGAATCAGAGTTTCTTGCTGAACCGGGGGATCGAATTCAGTAGTCACATCTGAAGTGATTGGATGATGATTGCTTGACTCTTCAGGTCTGTCAATCACAACAGATTTAGGCAATTTAGATCCAAGAAACTCATCATAAAAGAATTCAAACAATAAATCTAATTCTGATAAATGAGATGTAGAAGTTGATGGTTTATCAGAATTAGGTGCATTAACCACAGGGTCTGGACTGATTTATCCATAAGCTAGCACACCAGTAAGTACGGGTTCTGAACCGTCTTGTTCAGAAGCCAACTCCTCATCAAATGTAACGTTGACGCTCTCAACCACTATCTTTGACTTCATCAAATACACCCTGTAAGCATCAGACGTTTGAGAATAACCAATGAAGATGCCTTCGTCAGCCTTTGGACTAAACTTATTCAAGTTCTCTTTGTCGTTCAGTACAAAGCACCTGCATCCAAAAATATGGAAATGTTTAATACTAGATGTACGATTATTTATTAAAGCATATGGCGTTTTACCAAACCGACTGTGGATTATGGATCGATTCTGCGTGTAGCAAGCACTTGATACAACTTCAGCCCATAGAAACAGAGATAGATCTGATTGACTCAGCATAGTTCGAGCAACCTCAACTAACGTTCTATTACGTCTTTTTACGACTCCGTTCTATTCAGGCGTTCTGGCAGCAGAAAAATGATGTGTTATCCTGAACGATTCGAGATAATCTTCTATAGTTTTATTTTTAAATTATGTGTTGTTGTCTGTTCGTAGAAGTTTGACTGTCTTTTGCATATTCACTTGAGTGGTCTTTAAAATTGTGATGATGACTTCGGGCGTCTCATCCTTTGTTCTCAGAAATTTGACCCAAGTGTACCGCGAGTAATCATCCACAATCACTAATACGTACTTTTTTCCGTTTATGCTTTGTGTTCGCATCGGACCACTGAGATCCATATGCAACAATTCAAGTGGAGAACTTGTACTAGGCTCAGGCTTTGGCTTATGAGCAACTCTCTTCATCTTGCCCTTCTCACACGCTGCGCACAGATGTTCTTTCTCGTACTTAAGCTCAGGAAGTCATTTGACTAATTTTCCCATGACCAGTTTGTTTGTTAATATAACGAAAATTCAGGTGAGAAAGCCTTCGATGCCATAACTAGCTTTGTTGCAGCGAGGCTTTTGATAGTAGACACACCTCATTGTCAGTCTTGACTTTTGACAGATTAATCATGTAGAGGTTAGACTTTCTCGTGCCGACCAATAGTTCCTTTTCGTGTTCAGTATGCACAGAACATCTCTTGGCCTTGAAATTTACCTCTAGGTCTTTGTCACAGAACTGTCCAATGCTAAATAGGTTATGTCCTAATCCTTCAACGTAGCTCACATTCGTAATCGTTACGTTATCTTGAATCACGTCACCATATCCCCAAATTGGTGAAAACTGGTCGTTCCCGAATCACACGTTCCCGCAGAATTTCTCTGTATAATTAGACAAAATATCTTTCTGCCCAGTCATATGCTTGGAGCAACCATAATCCAAGTACCACATATGACGGGTCTGCACAGGAGAAATCAGGGAACAATAACTTTAGGTACCCATTTAAATCTGGGTCCTATCGGATTAGCGCAAGATTTTGGCACCCATATAAATTTGGGTCCTCTTTTGTTTTGAAAAACATGAGAAGCTTTAGAATTATAAACATGATAAGTACCAAACCAATCATCAGAATATTGGCGAGAAACAAAATCATTCCGTCTATATTTAGAAAACTTAGTAGTAGACCGAGATAAATGGAGTAATTGCTTTATTGTATATTTCTTGTAAGGAATTACAAGTTTTTGTTTATTTGAAGCAACAATACCAATTACATCAGAGATACTACCAGTCTTGCTATTACAAACTACATCAGGACATGATTCTGCTTTCTCATCAACCTTCTGTTTTGGTCGCCACTCTGTTCGTTCTTCCGACCTTTTCTTTTTCAACTCTGAAACAGAAGATTTAGATTTATTAGGAAAATCAGATTTCTGAGTTTTTCTTTTCTTGAGCTTACCTGTGTTGGTCCGTTTCTGTGAGCGCCGTTTCTTTTGCTTCTTACCTTTTTCATAATATGCAGTACTCACAGAAACTGATTCATCAACTTTGGTTGATGATTCACCTACCTCATACACACTAGGTAAAGCTTCACAGAGTTAATGATAAAAGCAGAATGATCTGGAAGTTTAGCATTAAAGTCAAACATATCAATATTTTCATCAACACACCCATCATCAGAATTTAGAAAATCATTTGCATACGCAAATAAGTCATCAAAATCATCTTCTGAAGTTTGAGGTGCCTTAGAAGATGTTGAACACTCTTTAGATTCAGTTTTAAAAACAATGTTCTTCATTACAGTAGAAAATACAATTTGTTCAATATCAACCAAAATTCTTTCATCATATAAAGCATTTTCAAGATCAATTATTTTGCTTTCTAACACAAGTGGAGGAACATAAATTTTTGCTTTAATAGGTTTTGCCTCCCACTCTGTAGTAGAATAACTTGCAAAATAATCATTTGATAAAACTTTTGGTTTTTTTGAAAGATAACTATCATTCAACTTTTGATAGTAGAATGGTAATTGCATTTTCTTTATATTCTTTCTATTTTCATCTTCTTTGGCCTCTACCTCATCAGGTGATTTGGTAACAAATTTGGGTTTCAAATGAGGATATTTACCAGCCGCATATAGAAAATCAAAGTTATATAATGCTGGTTGTTTTCTGATTTCTTTCTTTAAGTAGTGAGGGTTATCGTAACCAAGTCCCCACTTCTCTCTAACACCAATTTCCTCATTAGGTGTGTTTAAGAAAATAGTTTGATCTGTTTGTCCTCTAGCATACAGTTTGGCTTCCAAACCATTTACCTTTTTCTCCAGATTCTTATTCTCAACCTACATTTTATGAGTTTTTAGCACAAATTCTTGTTTTTCTAGATCATATTTTGAAAGTTTAGACACAACTTCAGAAATCTTAGTTTCAAAACAATCTTTTTCTTGTTTAAAAACAGTAGCATAATTGTTCAAAGAGTCAATCAAATGTTTGTTCCCAACAAGTTCCTTGTTGAGATCAAAAATTGTTTGACGCTTATTAGCAACCTTGTTTTTCTCCTTTTTCAGTTTATTTTGAAGGCCTTGAAGCTCAATCATCATGGCTTCCATTTTGTTTAAAAAATCAGACTTAGAAAAATTTTGTACCTTATCAGATGTTTCTTCATCTGTCTCATCATATTTCACCTCCTTTCCCATCAAACACATGTATGTTGTTTCTTCCTTTTCGTCCTCCTCGGAGTGGTCAAGCCAAAACTCATCTTCAGCCATTAAAGCTTTTCCCGCTTCCTTCTGTTTGGCCAAAAGCATCTTCTGCTTGTAGTAATCTGAGTTTCTGACTGTAGGCTTGCGACAGTCTTTGGCAAAATGACCAACCTTTCCGCAATTGTAGCACTTAACCATATCCTTAGTCTTCTTCTCACTTTCATAATCATTGACATACTTCTTCTTCTCTTCTGGCCTTCTGGCCCCAAATTTCTTTTCTTCAAACATTCTTCCTTCCACTCTTTCTCTATGCTCGTGATTCTTCGACCCTGACGAGTATCTTTGAGTATTTGAACCCGACTTCTTGTAGAACTTCTTTTGAAACATACGGTTTAGTAGAGCATCGCTTGCTTCAGGTTTTCACCGTCATCAGAGTCAGAATCAAAATTAGCGGATTCACTAGAACTTGGAATCACCACTTTCTTTTTCTTCTTCTCTTTCTCTTTCTTTTTCTCAGCCACAACCAAAGCTATGGGGTCAACTTTTTTTCTCAGCCTTTTTCTTCTCACTTCTTTTCTCTTCTACCTCCTCTTCATTTTGTCTCAAAGTTTCATACACTTCATGAAGTGGGATGTCACTAAGATCTTTCATCTGTTTCATCCTTCGAGTGTGCTTCTTCCACTCAGGCTGAAGGATACTTAGAAACTTGACATTGTTCTCTATTTGCTTCTTCTTGACTTTATTTTTGCTCAACTCATTCAGAAGCAGAACAAACCTCTCATAAGTGTCTTCCAAGCTCTCATTCTCCTTAGCCTTAAATTCCTCATAACTGTTAATGCAGTTAGCCACCTTTATCTGATTACCGATCTTAGATCCCATCATCATCTTTTGTAGTTGATCCTACATCGTTGTGGCAGTTGCTTTATAGCTATCTATTTTGATGTAGATCTCATTAGGTATGCTTTGTAAGAGTAGAGATCTAGCTTGCTTATCAGCCTTATACCTTTCCTTCTCTTTTTCAGAAAATTGAGAGAAATCCATTGGAACTTTCTTCGTCTTTTGAACTCTATGTCGATTCTCATTTTCATCGTGTGAAGTCCCTGAGATCATAGATTGAATTAAACAATAAATATAACAAGGAATTGGGAAGGAAATCTGTAGTTTTATTGATGACAGAAAAGTAAACTACAACTACTGTGAGAGAATTCGTATGTCTACATTTTTGAATGAAAACTTACACAACAAAGACACATACAGACTCCTTATATACTAGCCCAACATCCCTTGTTACAATAAGCCCAAACCTAATACAAGGCCCAATACACATAATGTTGATTACTTTACTAAACTTCTAAACTAAACATAAAATATGTTCCAACATTCTCCCCCTAAGTTTTGTAAAGTAATCATTCTATGTTTAACTCCACCTTCAACTCCTCTCCCCCTTGATTTATTTATAAAACTTAGTATTGCATAAACTACAAAGCTCCTCTAGCCCCACCTTGAAAGTAGCTCTTATCCTTGGAGTATCAACTAAAATATCAGATCTGATGTAGACCATAACCTCAACTGAGTGCACATAAAGACAACTTTTATCTCTAGTAAACCCAACACATTCCTTAACGCCCACAAGAATGATATGTGTGGATTATGGAGTGACACGAAGTGCATCTTCAGTTTATAACATCTGATCTGTCTGTGAACCATGAGTTCAAATAAGAATTAAGCTTAAGAACTTCATCTGATAAGAATACAGACGGTAGCATCTGGTAGCAATACTACAATGCAAGGGTTAGAAGACAAGCAATGTTCAACAACTGATAGAAGATACTCATACTGACTTCTCTCCAGAATACTGAATAATCAAACCCAGAACTCCTTTCTTCACGAATCAGCTGGATGATTATAAGCACTCAGGATTCTGAATTACAACTCAAATAGTAGAACAATGATTGGAGTCGCTCACACTACTGAGTGATCAAGTCAGAAGAATGATAAAGTGCTTTCAACGGTCTAACCACAAAAGAAACTTTCCAGACTGATGATTGCAGATTCTCAGGCAGCTAACTCAATTCAAGCAGAGACCAAATCATCAAATCCAGAATCTGAAAATCTTGACAGATATTAGCACTCGTGAAATGTAGATCAGTTGCTAGAGATATGTGACCAACATATGATAAGAGTGATGTAACATATGCATTCTGCTTAAAAAGCTCAGGAACAGGGCTAACTTGTATCAAAATGGGTTCAGAACAGTCAATTTTCTCAAAAACATCAAAACTTTTCACAAATCACCATCAATTCGTAGATCACTGTAGCAATTGAGCACAATTCACAAGATGACCACAATTCGCAAAGGCTTCTTCTGCGAATTCTTACTTTTCGCAATCCTTATATTTGCGAATTCCTCGCATTTCGCAAAATAGTCTTCTACGAATTCTCACAATTCACATCACACACACCTGCGAATTCTTTACTTTTCGCAATACTCACATGTACGAATTCCTCACAATTCGCATAACTCCCACATGCGAATTCTTCACTTAGAAAACATTTTGACCACAAGGAATTCGTATCTACTTTTCGCACAAGACTAGCATGTGAATTCAGCACATTTCGCAACACTCTGTTATGCGAAATCTATACTTAGAAAATTTCAGCTTAAAAGAACATTGTGCGAATTTTCATCATGCGAATTCTTCCAACCTTTTCAACATGCGAATTTTATCCGCAAGTTCTTCATTTGAATCTTGCGAATTCTGTAGATCTCAAACGATTTTTCCAACTTTATTCGAATTGAACCTCCAAAACTTCAAATTTTGAGCTGATACTTTGACAACAGGTTCAAAAACAACTTTGGAGCACATTCGTAGTTGATGATTTCTTCCAAAAACAACTCTAACGCTCAATCAATCTCAACCACTCAAAACACTCAAAATCTATCAATTCATCCAAATAAATTGAAATTAAACATTTTGATCGATTCCAATTAGTTCTACTATCAGCACATAATCGATTTAGCATCAAAGAACATCAAACAAAACATCAATCTAACAAATTCGAAAAATTTCAACATCGACTGTTCTATTAATTACAATCTGATCTCGATCGTCGTAGAAAAATCTACGTTCGGCTCTGATACCACTTGTGAAGTCCCTGAGATCATAGATTGAATTAAACAATAAAGATAACAAGGAATTGGGAAGGAAATCTATAGTTTTATTGATGACAGAAAAGTAAACTACCACTACTATGAGAGAACTCGTATGTCTACATTTCTGAATGAAAACTTACACTACAAAGACACATACAGACTCCTTATATACTAGCCCAACATCCCTTGTTACAATAATCCCAAACCCAATACAAGTCCCAATACACATAATGTTGATTACTTTACTAAACTTCTAAAGTGAACATAAAATATGTTCTAACACATCATCAGATGATCCATTATTCTCATCAGGAATTTCCAAAGTGGGATGTATCATTTGACCTTCCATAATAGACATCAAGATGTTCTCCCCATTAGCATGTATGTCCATAAAGTCAAGAAATATGTCCTTCCATTGTTCGTACTCCCCTCTGAACAATACCGGAGGCTTTACATCAGTACCGATTGAAAGTGTGTCCTTGGAAGTCATCATGATTCAAGAATGTACAATAAGAACTTGACAAATGATCGTTAGTCCAAGTGAAATCAAGATACATAAAAACTTAGAAAGAAATTTCAGAAATTAAGTTTCCAAAAATCTCTAAGTATGGAATTCGCACATCACTGTGAAATACAAGGAATTCGCATGCATAATTCACACACAAGCACAATCTACAAAGAATTCACACACTACTCACACTAACTTCAGAATTCGCACACTAGAAGAAATTAGAATTCGCATACACACAGAATTCGCATACAATACTTATGCGAAATCTTGACTTAGAAAGAATTTTGAAAAACAAACTTTTCGCATAAAACACTTTTCGTATAAAACTTTTCGCACAACTAACACATACGAATTCTACACTTAGAAATAAAGTTTGAAAAACAAAGAATTCGTATAACACCTCTATGCGAATTCTGAGAATTCGTATGAAGTTAGATGCGAATTATGAGGAATTCGTATCCTACTTTATGCGAATTCTATCCTTGGATGATTTTTCACAAAACTTTTCGTATCAAAGACTTATGCGAATTCTGACAATTCACATATAAGGCCGTACGAATTCTGAAGAATCCTCAACACACACACATGCGAAATCTATGCAATTCGCACAACACACATGTACAAATTCTACACTTGTAATATTTTTCAGATAACAAAATATGTGAAAACTAAAGTTCTGCGAATTCTAGATGCGAATTCTCGAGATTCTATTCGAGTTCTTCAGGATATGTGAGTTCTTCATGTATTTATGTGAGTTCTTGAGATCTCGATGAAAACCCACTCTGTTTGGCTCAAAAATCCATCAATTCTTCGAATTTCGATCTCAAACTTCGACAATTTGACCACTAGTACATCTAGAAACAATTACAATCAATAAATTTAAACAACAAACACTCAAATGTACAATTTGATCTAATACAATGCTTACGAACTCGTGAAACTTCGAATTACCAAAATTCCAAAATTAATGAAAATTACAGTGCAAAAATCCAATAAATCTATACAAGATTCATCTAAAGCACTATACGAACTCAATCTAATCAATTAGACTCGCAAATTCTCACAAAAATTCAATACTTGATCTACGAATCAAAAAATAGTCCAAAAACCATATTTTCTTGATTTCAACTTGAATCTGCTCTGATACCAATTGTTATGTCCCTAAATTTATCAAGTTCTAATCACAACATTAATAAGATGACAATTATAACAAGCAATTAACCTGATTCAATTCCAGTTAAAGCAATTCGTATACAAGTTCTCTGGATCACTTTCTCTCTCTAAAACTCAGCGTACAATCTCTAATCACAAGCTTCTACTACACAACTAACTCTAGTCATATGTCTCTTAAAAGAAAAACACACGCTTACAACACTTTACAAAGACTTTGACTTTATTACAAAGGAACTTTGACCTTTTGCTTTGAGAGTTGACTTTGGCTTTGACTTGCTTGACTTTCTGTCTTCAGACTTCATGATCTTGTATCCAACAAATATATGCTCTAACACGTGTCATGGGGCAAAGTTGACACTTATCATTTCAATGGCTATATCTTATTGAGAGGATATATCAAGAAGTTGGCCTTCCCCTTGGTTATGCAGACCAGAGGAAGAAGGATGTTGTGTGTCCCACAATCAGTGCAAATCAATCTAAGATGACACAAGATTACGAATTGAACAATTTTATATTTCAAACTCAGAAACAATTACAGACTCTCAATACTTTCTCTCTCTAAACATTGATACACGCATAACCTTCTAGTCTAATGATTCTACTAACGAAAAACAATTTATACCTAAAACACTTACAAAGCAAAACACTTACAACACTAATTGACTTTGCCTTTTCTTTATTACAAAAACTTTGACTTTTAGCATGAGAGTTGACTTGAGCTTTTGACTTGACTTTCATCTTCAATCTTCATGATCTTGTATCCAACATATTTATGCACTAACAATCTCCCCCTTTGGATTCAAGATCATCTTCAAAAAAATATGCAATACAATCTCTCCTTTTGTAGATTTCTTTCACAAATTTAATCTCCCCCTTTCGAATAAACGAAAGTTAACTTTTAGCATGATAGAACAATCTCCCCTTTATCTAAGCAGTCTTCTAACTTTCAGTAATCTTCCCAAAGTCTGTGAGTATGTTCTTGTAGAATCTTTAACAATCTCCCTCAAAGGTTGTGGAAACCTCTTTCAAACTCCAGAAAGAAATTATCTTCAAATTTAGCTCTCTTTGCTTTATGTGATCCCAGATTCTAGCATATAATTCACAATGAGATTGACAAGAGCAGATTTATTGATTAAATTGTATGGTTACAACAAAGTCACAGATCTAACTCGTAGTCATTTATCTCACGTGTACAAACCTCTCACATACGAGTTCTCAGATTTCTCTCTAAAATGAATGTGTGTGTGTGAATATTACTTACAAAGACAACAACTAAAACTATTTATACTAAGTCAACATTAGTTGACTTTACAACACAAAACCCTTAACAATTCAACATTTACAAACTAGACCCTCAATTTAATCTTGAATACAATTCTGGTCTAACATTCTTCCCCTTTGTATTCAAGATTAAAAACAAATTTGACGATAATCTTCAGATCTTCTTATCTTCACAAATATCTTCAGCAAATGATCTTTATCAGCTTTGACATCTTGAAAACTTTGACAATCTTCAAACTTTGAAACTTTGACATCTTTCAACTTTGAAATAAATCTCTTTCTTTGTATTTTCAAACATCTTTGTCTTCAAAAATCTTCATAACTTTGGATTCTTCAAACACATGACATTCTCCATTTTTACTTTTTCTTTTCCATCAATCATATAACTTTTGATTCATCTCCCCCTTTCATTTCATATTTTGACATCTGACTTTGAAATTCAACTTTCCCCCTTCTTGATTCAAACTTTAATCATTTGAACTTGAACTTTGAATTATCTCCCCCTTTTTAATGATTTGTAAGAATCAAAATCATTAAAACACTTTAAGTTTAGATCTGTCTTTGGAACATCTTCCCCAAATAAGCAATTTAGCACAGTCTTCATGATCTCTCCCTTTGACAAAATATGATCATTCTCCCCAATGAATGATAAGAGAGAATCTGTCATCTGATCTGAATGAGCCGTCAATTCATAAAAGTATTCATCTGAATCTTTTCAAATTCAGTCAAATTAGGAGTTGTAACCCTGATTCAACAAATGAAACAGTTAGAAATGCCTGTCAGTAGCATAAAGCCACTGTATACAACGAATGTACAATGTAAGGAGCTGGTTTGATGATGACTCCCCAAGATTTCCATTCAATCATTGAAAAACACAAGGGATTTCTATGAATGTTCTGACAAAAAAAAAAAAAAATTATGTGTGCTCGTGCATGTGTTATGAAAGAATTATCACAATGATTGTGTTTCATAAGGCTCAAAGTATGTAAATCATTGAGACAACAATGATGATACATAGACTCAAATGTTCATGAGAAAGGGTCGAAGGTGGGGCAATTTTCCTTCTATTTCAATATCAGTATCTTCCAAATGAAGACCAATAGCATATGTGTTGCATCCGCAGAAAATGTGAAACATTCTCTTTTTGAGAAAAGAATGAGTAGCTTGGTGAGGTTATATGCAAGAGATGGCATGGGCTCACTGCCTTTTTCAATGATGGTCACCAAAGAATGTGGACCAATCAGATTATGTGTCTGCCCAACTGAGAAAGAAGTTTGGTGCAGAGTTTATATTCTTTTACTCTGATCTTTCACCCTCTTTCTTTTAATCTTTTAAGCTCACTTCTAACCAATCTCTCTTTTCCATTTTACCTCTTCACACACCAACACTCAATCTTTTTACCCCTCTCCCCTCAATCACTCAGGGAATACTTCTTGGGTAGGAAACACTGGTTATCGTGAATCCATGGAAGTTCTTTTAAGCACTCACATTAAATCCCATGTATTTGTCCTAAAAGCATATGTATCTCAATGATTGTCTTGACAATTTAAGCACAAGTAATCATTTGTCAGTGAAAGTATGCGCATAAGAATAAGAATGAAATTTGAGAATTTTAAACATTTAAGATTTCTCAAAACTTTGTATGAATGAATAATCATGAAAGAATATAAATGTTTTGAGAATCTGACATTGATTAAGATCAAATCAAATTATCATGAAGAATAATATTTTGGGAAATCAAAGACGTAGTATGTTTATATGAACAAAATATAAACATTTTATCAATGAAAGCACATATAATAATGAAATTACGTTTGATTCAAACAACAATGAATACAACCGGGAGTATTACCATAGAAAGATTTAACCTTTGATACATGGTAATAACAAGTTCAAGAAAAATGTACTGAACCGATGTGTGTATGAATACTTGACAAAGTATAAAGACATGACAATTACACAAGTATTTGTCATTAGAAACACACGGTCAAATAGTCATCAAAGTATCCAAAATAAAATCATTTAAAATCGCACTTTGAAATTCATAAAACATTTGAGAACGCGAAGTGGTTTGAACATTTAAGAAACCGTTTTTCACAAGTGAAAGTTGTCCATCTTTCAACAAGTGATAGAGTATAAGGATTAGAAATATATACCTTTAGATCAAAATCCTTAATTCCCCCTAGAATGAATTTATTCTTGTAAGTATCCATGACAAAAACTCAGATATCCTCCCCCTCGATACCTGTAAAAAAGTCAATTTATCAAAAAAATATGACAATGACAATATAACTAACTATTATCTCCTCCCCTAAAAGATATATCACTTAACTTCTCTAACTCCCCCTCAAATTAAAAACTTCTAGAAAAGATATTATCTGATTAGCATCCTTCAGAAGAAAACATTTGAGTATTGGTTTTGAACTTAAGTATTCAAAAGCCATTACATATTCTCCGGTGAGAATATTAATATTCAATTTTACTAATGAAGACCGGGTTCTGATCTGATGTAACCAGAAACCATAGTCATTTATTCTCCGGTGAGAATAATAACTTTCCTTAAGAGAAATCTCCTCCTGAAAAAAATCAGAAAATATATCAGTAGTAATATAAAACA
This sequence comes from Arctium lappa, assembly GCA_023525745.1. NCBI lineage: Eukaryota > Viridiplantae > Streptophyta > Magnoliopsida > Asterales > Asteraceae > Arctium > Arctium lappa. The sequence goes on from CM042064.1 coordinate 16,305,305, forward strand.
TATTACCTCCCCCTTAACATTTGCATAATCCTTAATCATGAAAACGAGTTCTGAATTACTAGGATTGAAGTAAATTCAGAAGTCAAACTCTTTGATATTGAAGTTTGAGTCCTATACTGTATTGTCTAGAAGTCGTAGTTCTTTGAAGCACGGGTTCTGAACAAATTTATTCAGAAGCCTTCATTTGATCATTGAAGATCGAGTCCTGAGCTACATTACTCAGAAGTCATAGTTCTTTCTCCCCCTTAGTCTTTATTTGCCTGCAACACAGGTTTAGCTTTTGGTATCCACTGGTATTTGGATCCAGATTTGTTAGTTGCAGTTTTAGTAGGAAAGATAAAATAAGAACCATACCAGCTATTTTCAAAATTTTTATTCACAAAATCATTTGAACCACAGTAGGAACAACTAATTTTCTTTTGAGCTAACCTGATAAGTTGATTCACAGTGTAGATCAGATCAGGTTTTCCAAAAGTTTTACCTTTCGAAGCAAAGTTCCTTTTAGCATTTGATGTATGCTCAAATGATTTATCTTCTTTCTTCTTCTCCTCCGAAGATCCTTTCACTATCCAAATCCAATTCTCTTTATCTTTCTCATCTTTCTTTCTCCAAGTCATTTTCTTCTAAGACTTGTTCTTCTTGATATTACCTGAACCACCAACATTTTTTTTCATAAAAGAGGTTAGAAGGATGAATCTGATCATTAGATTTAGAAGTATGACTGTCAGTTGAATCAAATAAGGGATTAATCGAAACATGTGTGAAAATTGAACTTGCAGCTGATTTGAATGAACATTCAGATGTAGCTGGATCATCTCTTGGTGATTAAGCAATTGATTCTAGCGTTTTGTACTCAGTCAATTTCACCTTGAACATGATCTCCTCAAATTCTTTGATCTTTGTAGTCAAACAGTTTCTTTCATTTGACAGTATGTCAATCTTCTTATGCAATTCAGATTTGGCATTCTTCTCCTTCTGAATGTTTGTTGACAGCTCTGATAGCTTCTTAGTAATCTCTTCTATGTTTGTTTCAAATACTTTTCTCTCTTTTGTAAAATCTTTTTCTAAACTCTTTTGCTCAACTATCTTCTTCTTCTCTGTAGCAAACTTTTCTCTTTCCAAGATAATAACTTTCTCAAAATCTGATACTTGTTGAGAAAGTTTAATGCATTTCAGCTCCACTGATTTCTTTTCTTCAAAAGCTTTTCTTGAGAATTCAGAGAACTTTTGAGCAAAAGCTTTTCTTTCTTTTTCAAAATCAACTTTTTCTTTCTTCTCACTATTCATTTGATCTTCTAGTTCAGAAACTTTCTTTCTCAGCTCAATATTATCTTTCTCTAATCCCTTTCTCTTCTTCTCAATCTTCTTCATTTCATCTTGAGCTTTTGTGTTGTCTTTGACTTGGGTTGCTTTTTCCTTCATCATATTAATCTCAACCTCAAGACTAAAGACTTGATCTTTCAGTTTATCTCTTTCCGCAAAGACTTGAGAATTTATCTGTCTCAGTCCATTACAAGTATCACTTGCAACATTTGCTCTTCTTCTCAGGTCATCAAGATCTTTTTGCATTAACTCCTTCTTTGACCATGTAAAGCTTGAAGTAAGATTTTCAGACCTCTTCAGATTTTCTTGAAGAATTGAAATCTCTTTCTCTTTTGCTTCAATAATACCTACAAAATCAGTTTTGGAGTTAGAGATACAGTTTGAACAAATAAAATCTTTCTTTGAATCTTTTGAATTTTCTTTCAACATATTAATTTCATTGAGAAGAGATGAGTTTTGAATCTTTAAACTCTTGAGTTCAGCTTCCATTTTTGGAATCTCTGGCATGTACGCTAAAACACAATCTCTGTTAGTTAGCACCAGATTTCCTTTCTCGTCTGTGTATGGCATCTTGAAATCTAAAAAAAAATATGCTAGAAATGATCGTTAGCAAAAATCAGAAGTTTTAATCTCACTCAGAATTATGTTCCCCTACGCAATCTTAGCACGGGGGTCCCGCTACCCGATTATCGGGTGGCATCAAGGGGCAACGCCCTTGCGGGGTCTGGGGGCAGCGCCCTGAGAGAAAAAAATTTGACAATTAAATCTCATATTGCAGCTTCAAAAAATCTATCTAAGTATAGAATTCGCAGAAACACATAGAATTCGCAAAACACACAGAATTCGCAGATCACGAGGAATTCGCATAAGGGCTTTTACGAATTCTGAGCTTTTCGCAGAAGACTCAGTTGCGAATTCTGTTCTTAACTTTCTCAAAATTAATGTTCTATGCGAATTCTTGTCACTATGCGAGTTCTTCATACGAAATCTCTGAATCTTGCGAGTTCTTCAGTTCCTAAGCGAATTCTTTAGATCTCGACTCAAAATCTTCAATTTTGATCCAAAATCTATCCAAATCTTTGAATTAGGCCATGAAACTTTGTCAATTTGATCTCGATCACACCTAGAACTGATTACAAACGATTAATTTCAACAAAATCAACAACAAACTTAAATTGATGAAACTATAGTGCGTTTTTTAAGTTCGAACAAAATTACACTAAATCCAAAATTCATCTAAATATGTTGTGAATTGCACGAAGCAACACAAATCAAATGTGTTCTGGATCATAAAACGAGTACAGTTCATGAGAAAATACAATCAAAACAACAAAGAATCACAAAATCAAACTTGGAACAGTGAACTTTGCGAGTTCTTGAATATCGAGCTTGATTTCTGATTTCTGATTTCTGTTAGCTCTGATACCAATTGTGATCCCAGATTCTAGCATATAATTCACAATGAGATTGACAAGAACAGATTTATTGATTAAATTGTATGGTTACAACAAAGTCACAGATCTAACTCGTAGTCATATATCTCACGTGTACAAACCTCTCACATACGAGTTCTCAAATTTCTCTCTAAAATGAATGTGTGCGTGTGAATATTACTTACAAAGACAACAACTAAAACTATTTATACTAAGTCAACATTAGTTGACTTTACAACACAAAACCTTAACAATTCAACATTTACAAACTAGATCCTCAATTTAATCTTGAATACAATTCTGGTTTAACACTTTAGCAAATCATCTTCAAAGAAAACTTCAGTAACTTTCAATGAACATTCCGAATTCTTTGAACTTTCTCTTTCAAATCTGTACAATCTCCCCATAACTTTCATTCTTTGACAGAATCTTGCAATAAACTTTTACCAAATCATATTTCTTGAAACAATTTCTCCTTTAAATTCCTTTCAGTTTCTTGATCAACTCCAAAACTGTTCTTCAACAAACATTTCTTGAAATTAATTGCTCCCCTTTTTGATGATGAAGCACATGAATCAACAAAACTTCACCAAGAAATGTCATTAATCTTTTCTGACCATTGATCTTTATTACATGAGCCTCTGACCATCCATCAATTCATAATGTATTCATCCAAATCTTTTTAAATTCAGACAAATAAGAATGTAACACCTGAATCAACACCTGAATCAATTAATAATGTCTGTCAGTAGCATGAAGCCACTGTGTGTAACGAATACACATTGGAAAGGAGCCTTTTGATGTTCACTCCCCCCAGGTCTTCCATTCAATCATCGAATAACACAAGGTTAAACTATGAACGTTTAGACAGAAAAACGAATTTCTTGTGTGTACGTGCTTGTGTATGAAAGAATTAAGCAAGATGATTGCTTTTAATAATAGGCTCAAAATGTGTAAACCATTGAGACAACAACAGTAATATACAGACTCAATTGTGCATGATCAAAGTGCGAAGGTGGGGCAAACTTCCTTCTTTTTCAATATCCAGACTTTCCAAATGAAAATCAGATAGATTATGTGTTGCATCCCCAAGAAAATTGAAACATCTTCTTTTTAAGAAAAAAGATGAGTAGCTGGTGGGGTTTTAAATCAAGAGTTGGCATGGGCTAGTTGCCTGTTTCAATGAAGTTCACGAAAGAATTGTGAAACAACAGTAATTTGGCTGCCCGACTCAGAAAAAGTTAGTGCAGAGTTTAATATTCTTTTACTCTGATCTCTCACCCTCTTTCTTTTTAACATTTAAGCTCACTTCTAACCAAACTCTCTTTTCATTTTATCTCAACACACATACCCACACTCATATATTTTGACTCCTCACCTCTCGATCACTCAAGGATTAACTTCTTGGGTAGGAAACACTGGTTAACGTGAATCCATAGAAGTTCTGTTAAGCTCACACAATTCCCATGTAATTGTCCTATAAGCAAAATGTTGCTCAAATGGTTTAACTTTGTCAGTTAAAGCACATAAATACATGTGAGATATATGTATGCTCAGTAAGATAATCATGAAGATTTGAGCATTTTAATCATGAAAGATGTTCTCAAAACAAGTATACTGAAAGAATGAAATGAATACAAAAGATTGTTTGAAAATCTGACATTGTATGATAAGATCAAATATGAATGATATAGCAATAATAGCTTAGGTCATGAAAAATTGGATGTTGTCTATAAGAACAATTATAGACATATTTGAAAGAAACGTTTTGAACTAAATTGCGCTCAAATTTCAAAGAAATTCAAACGGGGTGTATCACCATCGAAAAATTGGTTAATTTGAGACATGGTGATAACATAAACAGCAAAATACTAAACTAGTGTGTGAATACTTGAAAGTATATGGAAAAGATAATACACAAGTATTTATCTTTGGAAACACACGTCTAGTTAATCATGAAAGCACATGTAAAATGAAAACATTTAAAATCACACTTCTAAATTCATGAAATCATTTTGAGAATAGAGAAGTGGTTTGAACATTTAGAAACATGTTTTCATATCTGAAAGTCGTCCTTCTTTCAGACATGTATAAGATTAAGTTTAGAATGAACCTTATGCTTAGCTTAAATCTCATAAAATCTGCTTGAAAGTCATATTAGATATGATTATGTAAGCTCCCCCTCAAAATCTGGATTCAGTCAAAAGTAGTCAAAGCACAAAGTCTTATTCACAAAATTTATTGAAAAATAAAAGACATGAAAGCAGTAAAACATTTTAAGAACGAGTTCTGATAAGATGTAATCAGAAGTCATTGACCTTACTCCCCCTGAAAATATGCATCACAAAAATATGTCAATGTAAGAAATATGCAAAAATTCTCTATGTTCCCCTAAAAATATAGATCATCTTATCTTTGTCTCACACTCCCCCTGAAATCATGAACAAACTTCAGTGTAGATATCTTTCAGATTAAAAATAAAGAAATGAAGAAAAATAACAAAATCTAAACTGTACTAGGTAACAACAGATTAAGTCTTGAGATTTAGCATGCCAAGTTTTGAAATGATAAAATTAAATCTCTTTTCGTCAAGAGGCTTGGTAAACAAATCCGCAAGTTGATAATATGTGTTTACAAAGTAAAGTTCGATTGTACCTTTTTCAACATTGTCTTTGATAAAATTATATCTCACGTCAATGTGCTAGGTTTTCGTATGTTGAATAGGGTTTGCAGATATTGCAATAGCGCTCTTTGAATCACAGTAGATCGGGATGTTGTTGTACTTGAAACCATAATCTCGGAGTTGTGTTCGCATCCATATCACTTGAGAACAGCAACTAGCCGTAGCTACGTATTCTACCTCAGCTGTTGAAGTAGATACACACAGTTGTTTCTTCGAAGCCCAACTCACGAGTTTATCGCCTAAGAATTGTATGTGTCCCAAAGTACTCTTCCTGTCAAGCATACAACCTGCATGATCTGCGTCTGAAAACGCTGTGAGCTCAAAACCAGTATCTTTAGGATACCACAGACTAAGATCTGCAATGCCTTTTAGATATCTAAATATACGCTTTACCGCTGAAAGATAGGATTCTTTAGGTGAAGCCTGATATCTAGCACATAAGCACGTAGAAAACATAATATCTGGCCTACTAGCCATCAAGTACATCAATAAACCAATCATCCCTCTATAGGTTCTAACATCGACAACTTTTCCTGAAAGATCAACTCCGATCTTAGTTCCTGGTGCCATCGGGGTAGAAATTGGAGTACAATTTTCCATTTTAAACTTTCTCTGAAATATCAGAAATGTACTTCGCTTGATTAATAAAAAGTATCGTAGAAAATTGTTTGAATTGAAATTCGAGAAAGAAATCCATCTCTCCCATTGTAACACCCCTAAAATTCGAAAATAACAGACAAACTAAAACTTCCAAAAACTCTAAAATACATAGCATTGGGATAACGAATATCTAAAGTTACAAGGAAGAATCACTACAACAACGTATCAGAGTTCTAACGGAACTATCTAGTACGATAAACGGGGACAAAGTTAGTCGGGTGTTACTAAAACCACCAAAGTTGCTATCTTCACCAAACCGGATGACGTCACTAAAGCCCTCCTACCGGAACTTCTACCAAGCTCCACTGGCCACTCAGATCCATCTAAGACCTGATATACACGTCGAAAAGAAAAAGTGTTAGGCTAGCCTAGTGAGTTAAAGCAGTTTTCATCATGTAAATCATAAAACACTTAAAACGAACATTTTACTCTGAATAAGGCCATTTTAGAAATACTGATTATAAAGAGGCTTTATTTGCAAATCAAGTTACTTCTAATTTCCAAACACCCATTTTAAATATTATTCGACGTCCAAATTTCTCCAAAACGCACCCACATGGTATTTCACCAAAAGACTCTTTGTGTAACTAATATGGTACATTTAAACACCGAAGGTATGGGTAAGGGAATACCCAAAAATAACACCTTTCGGTGACGGGGGAGACCCGATTCCATCGCATGTGGCGGGCACACAAAGCTAAGCCACTTATCAACGTTCTCGAGTTTCGCATAGACCATGGATCCCCGTATCCGACTCCTCTGAGCTACCACCGCAAGATACCCAAATGAGCCTAACGAGTACTCGACCTCTAGATGAGTTTCACCACAAAGTCACAAGTCCCCGTATCCGGCTCACCATGGGCACCACCGCAAGACTTAGCTCCGTATATGGCTCTCTAAGAGCACCACCACAAGCTTATACAACAACATGACTTGGGGACCACTCACTATACTCAAACATGGACATCAAAACTCCATGATGAACATAAAGACTCATATGCCTATGGATCCATCACATTACAATCTAAACATTACATGACTCCATATGAACGAACTAACGCATCCAAAACATGTAGTAACCAACATTTTTATAATAATTGCATTTCCACAAAACACTCCAAAAGGATCCATTTAAACCGGACAACATCCCAAAACTCTTTAGTGTACAAATCAAGTCATAAGGCGTCATAAAACATTTGATACTCAAATAGAGCCATTATGGCTACGTAAGCCGATGTACAACTTTATCAAACCTTCCCAATTAAAAAGGTTTCCGTTCCAACAAACTCAGACTTTTAAAATCGAAGGGCTCAGAGTTTTCAAATATAAAACCTGTACATTAAGTAACTCCCCAAAATGACCATATTTCCATGATTGTTCTTAAAACTCCCCAACTCACACTAAAATTCCATTTAAATCATTTGTACTCCAAATCTTCCCCTATTAGGGACCCAAACAACACAATACCCAACTTCTTCAAATATTCAAGAAACATGTATGGTAGATCAAAATCCCCTTTTTGGTGACTCAAACACCTCATAAAATATTGTGACACATTTTCAAGGATTTATAACTCATATATATGTAGTGTACAAATGTTCACAAAACTTATCAAAATGAGGTAAACTCATGGATATACTTTTAAAACCCAAAATATGTGCATTTTGACATGTATATAGTTTTTCAAAGCAACTAGAACTCACCTTGCTAGATTTAGACTAAATCTAGGTTTTACCGACAAACTTGAGTTCCTTTGAAGAGAAGATCTTGGATTCTTCCACTAGTCCAAGCTTTCTACATATCCCTTACCAAAAACATTCACAAAGTTATACCAAACCCTAAGGATGCAAAACAATATGAAAAACACCAAACCCTAACTTTTTAGATGAAAAGATGAGTAGATTACGTAGATCACAAACCCTTGGATCCACCCAATATCTTCAATACCCTTATTTCTCTACTTGAAAAGCTCCAAAAGACGAGACTAAAGGTTCAAGAATCACTCAAATCGGATTTGGGAGGAAGAAGTTATGAGAAAATGAAGTTTGGTTCCAAAAATCGAGTTTAAAACTCTCAGATCAGATCCCGCGGCCTTGCCTGCGACTTTCAAGTCGCGGGGCAAGTCGCCCGCGTCCCAAAACTCAACTCCAGTGACTTGCGCATCCTGGGCCGCGGCCCAGGGTCGCAGACTAACACGCGACCCTCTAAAAGCCCGGTTTTTCTCGCGTTTATCGCGCCTGATTCGATTCCCGAAGGTTCCATTGTAAAATTTACCTGATTTCTCGATACCTTTACGTTCCAAGAGTCAAACGACTCTCATATTACCATCGAGGATAAATTCTGAAATTTACGGGTTTTACACCCATCATACTCATCTGAAATATGGACACCATGAGGTTTGAAAAATTCTTACAATACTTTGGATTAGTTGAACCAAATATGATGGCATCCACATATATTTGAATTAAAATGATATCAGCTATCTCCTTTTTAATGAAAAGAGTCGTATCGATTTTACCTTTAGAAAAGTCCGACTTGACTAAGAATTTGGATAAAACGTCATACCAGGCGCGAGGGGCTTGTTTTAAACCATAAAGAGCCTTGTCAAGGATGTATACATGATCTGGTTTATCTGGATTGACAAAACCTTCAGGCTGAGAGACGTAGACTTCCTCCTTTAGAATGCCATTCAGAAAGGCGGTCTTCACATCCATTTGATTTACTGTGAAGTTCTTGTGTGCAGTGTAGGCTAAAAACACTCTGATTGCCTCTATACGCTCAAGTGGAGCATAAGTCTCGTCGTAATCTATGCCTTTCTCTTGCCTATATCCTTTAGCAACAAGTCTTGCTTTGTTCCTTATCATGATAGCATCTTCATATTTCTTATTTTTGAAAACCCATTTCATGCCAATAATAGTTTTACCTTTAGGTCGTGGCACGAGTTTCAAGACTTTAAGCGTTTCGAATTGATTAAGCTCTTCTTGCATTGCAGTTACCCAATTTGAATCAGCTAGAGCTTCAGGTACTCGTGTAGGCTCTATCTTGCTCAGAAAGGAATCATGCATACACTGGTTTAATGTCCCAGACATAGTTTGCATCGGCTTGGACGGATCTCCAATGATTTGATGTATTGGGTGCTCTTTGGTCCACTTATGTTCATGAGGGAGTGGATTAGAAGTAGATTGATCATGATAATCATCTAAGTATCCACTTTCATCTTCTTGTTGTTCAGTAAGGGGTTCAGTTGAAGTATTCGGTGCAGAAGCTTCAGTTGGTTGGACAGTGGATGTTTGTTGAGTAGGCGTTGTCGTACATCCAACTGATTGTGTAACTTTTGGATCTTCATTAACATGTACATCTTCAACTAATTGAGTAGGCGTTTGAATTTGAATTTCTTTCTGAATCGGGGAATTTGATTCAGTTGAGATATCTGAAGTGATTGGATGATGATTACTCGAATTCCGATCTGTCAATCACAACAGGTTTAGTCACTCTAGAACCAAGAAATTCATCATAGAAAAATTCAAACAATAAATCTAAATCTGATAAATGAGATGTAGACGTTGATGCATTATCAAAATTAGTAACGTTAACCGCAGGTTCTGGACTGATTTGCCCATAAGCTAATACTCCGGTTATCACGGGTTCTGAACTGTTTTGAACAGAAGCCATATCCTTGTCAAATGTTACATTAACGCTTTGCACAACTATTTTTGACTTCTTTAAGTAAACTCTGTATGCTACAGATGTCTGAGAATATCCAATGAAAATGCCTTCATCAGACTTAGGACTGAACTTGTTCAAATTCTCTTTGTCGTTAAGCACAAAACACCTGCATCCAAAAATATGAAAATCTTTAATGTTAGGTATTCGATTATTAATCAAAGCGTATGCTGTTTTACCAAACCGGCGATGAATAATGGAGCGCTTCTGAGTATAGCATGCAGTTGACACAACTTCAGCCCACAAAAATAGAGGTATATTTAATTGACTCAGTATCGCGTGAGCAGCCTTCACTAGGGTTCTGTTTTGCCTCTCTACAACTTCATTCTGTTCCGGTGTTCTGGCAGCAAAAAATTGATGTGTTATCTCGATCGATTCGAGATAATCGTCAACAATTTTGTTCTTAAATTTTGTGCCATTATCAGTTCTAAGATGCTTTACTGTCTTCTGCAGATTCACTTGAGTGGTCTTTAAAAAAGGGATGATGACATCGGGCGTCTCATCTTTCGATCTTAGAAATTTGACCCAAGTGTATCTTGAATAATCGTCCACTATCACTAAAACATATTTCTTGTCGTTGATGCTTTGAGTTCGCATTGGACCACAGAGATCCATTTGCAACAATTCCAATGAAGAACTTGTACTCGGTTCAGGCTTAGGCTTATGTGAAGCTCTTTTCATCTTTCTCTTCTCACACGCATCACACAGATGTTCTTTGACATATTTCAGCTCAGGAAGTCCTTTCACCAAGTTACCAGTCACCAACTTGTTGATGTATTGAAAGTTGAGATGAGATAGTCATCTATTCCATAACTAGCTTTGTTGCATAGAGGCTTTTGAAAGTAGACACACCTCATTTTCAGTCTTGACTTTTGACAAATTTAATCGTGTAGAGGTTTGACTTCCGCGTCCCGACCAAAAGTTCTTTACCATCTTCGGTTCTAACGCAACAAGTCTTGGCCTTAAAATTCACCTCTAAATCTTTGTCACAGAACTGACTGCGGAGTAGGTTATGTCCTAGTCCTTCTACGCAGCTCACCTTCTTGATCGTTACATTGTCTTGCACAACATCATTGTATCCCAAAATGGGTGAAAACTGGTCATTTCCAAATCGAATGTTCCCGCAGAATTTTTCTGTATAATTAAATAAAATATCTTTCTGTCCGGTCATATGATTGGAGCAACCAAAATCCAAGTACCACATATGATGGGTTTGCACATGAGAAATCAGGAAACAACAGGTTTAGGTACCCATTTATAGATGGGTCCTATCGTGTTATCACATGATTTTGGCATCCATTTGAAATTGGATCCTTTGATCTTTTAAAAAACTTTTGAACCATAGGAATTAAATTATATGAATAGACATGATATGATCTAAACAAAACATCAAAATTTTATTGAGACACAAAATCATTTCTATGATATGTAGAAGACTTTTTAGTAGACAGAAACAATTAGAGTAATTACTTTATTGAATAACTCTTGTAAGAAGATACTAGTTTTGGTTTACTGAAAGCAATATTACTAACTACATCAGTTTTACTATCAGTCAATCTATTACAATGAATATCAAAAGATGATTTTGTAGTCTCATCAATTTTCCGCTTTGGTCTCCACTCTGATTTCACTTCAGTCTTTCGCTTTTTCACATCTGAAACATTTGAACTTTGAAAGTTAGAACTATGAGACTGGAAAGATTGTTTATTCTTTGATTTACCGGTGGTAGTCCGTTTATGTGAATGCATAGTTTTCTTCTTCTTACCTTTGACATCCTTGGTACTCATAGAAACTGGTTTATCAACTTTCGTTGATGATTCACCTTTTTCATACACACTAGGTAAACCATTAGAATTAATGATGAATTGAGAATGATCTGGATGTTTTGCATTAAAGTCAAATTGAGCAACACAATCATCAAAACAACCATCAGAGTTTAGGAAATCAAACTCTTCATCAAACAACCCATTAATATCATTTGATTTTGAAGCTTTGGAAGTCTTTGAAAAATCAGTATTAATGAAAACAGTTGAAAACACTATTTGTTCTAACCCAGTCAAAATCCTCTCTTCTACAAGAATATTCTCGAGTTTAGAAATCTTACTTTCTAAAACGAGTGGAGGGACATAAATTTAACTTTAACTGGTTTTGCCTCCATTTCCTCTGTAGAATAGCTTTGAAAATAATTATTAGAAAGAAATTTTGACTGTGTCGAACTATAACTAGAATTCAACCTCTCATATCGAAATGGAAGTTGCATTTTAGTTTTGTTCTTTCTTTTCTCAAATTCTTTAGCTTCATCCTCATCTGAAAGTTTAGTCCACTTAAATTTGAGTTCAGGGTATTGAGGTGCCAATTTTAGAAAATCGAAATCATATAAAGCAGGCACTTTTGAAATACCCTTTTTCAGATAGTGTGGGTTCTCATAGCCAAGACCCCAACACTCACTACTCTCTTTTGGTTTGTTAAGGTGAATAGTTCGTTCAGTTTGACCCAAAGTATAAAGTTTTTCTTCCAAAACATTCACTTTCTCAACCAAATATTTGTTTTCTTTCGTAAAAAATAAACACTTTTTCGCAACCTCTTTAACTTCAAGTTCACACAGTTTATATTTGGATGTTGTTTCAGATAGTTGATTATGAATTACAGTCTTTTCTCTCGCACTGGTATCAATATTTTTGTGTAAAGCTTCAATCAATGCATTCTTCTCAGCAGTATCATTGTTGAGCTTCAGTATTGATTGGTTTTTCTCTTTAATGATACCTTTTTCGTGCTTAAGCTTAGACTACAAATCCAGAAGTTCAATCATCATGGATTGCATTTGATTAAAAAAATCAGATTCAGACATATCATATACCTTTTCATTATCCTCAACATCAGAATCTGCTTCAGTTATGTTTTGACCCATAAAGCACATGTGAGCATTTTCATCTTCGTTCTCATCCTCTGAATGATCTAGCCAATATTCATCTTCTGCCATTAATGCTTTGCTAGCTTCTTGCTACTTGACCAAAAGCATTTTATTCTTGTAGTACTCTGAATTGCAAACCTTCGGTTTCCAAAAATCCTTAGCATAATGGCCTACTTTCCCACAGTTGTAGCACTTTACTGGCTCAGATTCTTTCTTCTCCTCAGACCTGTATCCATACTTCTTCTCCTCTGGCCGTTTCTCCTCAGACCTTTTTCCTCCAACTCTCTGCTTGTGCTCATAATTTCTTGATCCCGATGAGTATCTCTGACTGTTTGACCCTGGTTTCTTGTAGAATTTCTTCTGGAATGCTTTGGTCAATAGTAGCATAGCTTGTTTCAGATTCTCACAGTCATCAGAATCAGAATCTTCTTCACTTTCAACTTTATCAGATTCAGATACTATCACTTTCTTTTTCTTCTTCAAGCTCACCGACCTTTTCTTTTTCTTCTTCACAACCAATGCCACTAGATCTGCTATCACTTTCTCAGCTTTCTTTTTCTCATCTTTAATCTTTTCTTCGTTCTATCTCAAAGTCTCATATACCTCATGGAGTGGTATCTCATTCAGATCTTTCATCTGTTTCATTTGTCTTGTAAATCTCTTCCACTCTGGTTGTAGAATGCTCAAAAACTTGACATTTAATTCAATCTGAGACTTCTTGACTTTGTTCTTGCTAAGCTCATTTAGAAGAGTTACAAACCTATCATAGGTAGCTTCAAGACTTTCACCTTCCTTTGCCTTGAACTCTTTATAGTTGTTGAGACAGTTAGATACTTTCAGCTAGTTACCAATCTTATATCCAAGCATTATTTTCTCAAGTTGGTCCCACATTTCCTTTCCTGTAGCATTATAACTGTCTATCTTCACATATATCTCATTTGGAATCCCTTGCAGAATAAATGATCTTGCCAATCTATCAGCTTTTAATCTCTTCTTCTGTTCCTCTGTGTACTCCTCAACTGGCATTAGATACTCTTTATTTACAACTTCATCTCCATCAGTTTGGTAGTAAGAATCTTGGTGGGAGGTTTCATCACTCCTTTCAGAGATATTCTGATGTAGTCACCCAGATCATTTCGGTCGATTAAATCTAGGAATCTATCTTTCTACTGTTCATATTCACCTTTGAATAACACTGGTGGTTTCACATCAGTACCGATAGCAAGAGCCTCTCTGGAAGTCATCTTCAATTTTGCACTAATTTGAACTGATCGTCAAAAATTCAGAAAGAAACTGGACTCTGAAAGTCAAACTTGGTCAACCCCGAAAAATCTCAGAAAATTCTCTAAGTATTGAAACTCGCAGACCAAAGAAAACAACTTCGCGCAAACAGTGTTATGTGTGTTCCTAGTTTACGCACACTAAAGGATGCGAGTTTGAGCTTCGCGTACAGAGAGATGTGCGAGTTCTTGGTTCGCGCACACAGGGTTGTGCGTGTTTCTTCTTCGCGCAAGCAACTACTTGTGAGTTCTCTGAGATGCCACTTCGCGCAATGCGTCTACACGTTTGACACTTAGAAAAATTTTCGACTTTTCACTTCGCGAAAAGATATCACTTCTCGCACAATCCACTTCTTGCAGAACCCACTTTGCGCAGAACAAAGAAGATAAATAGAGCAAACTCGCACAAAGAGACTTGCGCGTTTCTACTTCTCGCAAGTCAAGTCTTGCGAGTTCTTCACTCTTTCGACCAAAAAATCAACTTTTTAACTCGAATTCGAATCAATCCTTCGAAAACCAGCCTGAAACTTTGCTGATTTTCTCTACTCCATATCACGAACAGGTTACAATCAAGGAATTTCAATCTAAAACATCAAAGATTACAAATTGATTTACAACAGTACGATTCCAAACTCGAACAAAAAATTCAAATAAAATCAAAAATTCACACCAATGCGTTGTGAATTTGACAAAACATTACAAACAAAAATTGTTCTAGATACAAATTCGAGTACTGATACACCAAATTCAAATCAAAAACATCTCTGAATAGCAAAAATCGAATCTTCACAGACAGCTTGCGAGTTCTTGAAAAATGTCGACCAAGATCTTGATTTAAATCATGATTCTGAATTCTTTCTCTGCTCTGATACCAATTGTGTGTCCCAAAATAAGTGCAAATCAATCTAAGATGACACAAGATTATGAATTGAACAATTTTATATTTCAATCTTAGAAACGATTACAGACTCTCAATACTTTCTCTCTCTAAACATTGATACACGTATATTCTTCTAGTCTAATGATTCTACTAACGAAAAACAATTTATACCTAAAACATTTACAAAGCAAAACACTTACAACACTAATTGACTCTGACTTTTCTTTATTACAAAAATTTTGACTTTTACCATGAGAGTTGACTTGACTTTCATCTTCAATCTCCATGATCTTGTATCCAACATATTTATGCACTAACAGATGTGTCTCTAGTTGGTCAGGCTGGTTTGGGCTCGAGGTGTGCACCTCTTGTTCAATATTCCGTGTTGCTTAACCAGCTGGGATAGAGGGTGTGTTAGCACTAGGATGGGGGCATGTATGTGTGTCTCTTCGGGCATCTTCTCTCATTCTTTCATAATTTTGTCCATCTAGCTCTAAAGGGTTTCTCTCTGCCTCTACTACCTCTGTCTCGCTAGACTCTGGATCACCACCCTCTGGTACCCTCTTTCTTGTCTTTTCTTTCTCTAGTCTTTATTCTAGTTTCTTTTCTCTCTTCTTTCATGATTTCTCACTTCTTCTCCCTCTTCTTTCCATACTCTCTCTTCTTGCTCGCTTCTCTCTTATTGTTCCTCTCTTCGATCTTTCACTTTTCTCACTTTTTCTTCCTTATATCTCTCTTCTGGCTCCTCACCTATGCATACAGGGGCCCTAGTCCTCGGTTATGAGTCGTACGTCTATAGTCTCTCCTAATTGTTCAATCGTTAATGTAAGATCTCATTTTCTTGGACTGAGGACGAGCATTTGGATATTCTTCCTTGATTGTTGTTGGCTTGTAGGTTTTCGTTTCATAAATTGGAGTCATATCTCCACGAGTAAGAGACATCTTCTCTGCTACCAGTCCTGGTTTGAGTAGCAGAGAAAGAAACTGTCAAGATCGAAATTCTAAACAAGAATTTAATTAAACACTCAGAAACTTTGTTAAAGAAGTTGTGGAATAACACTTTAACAATAAATCAATGAAATAGTATATGGATCAAATCACAAGTTATATTGAATTAACTTAATGATTACAACCAAAGCCTCAATCTGTTGAACATACTCAACAGACGTTCAATACTTCTCTAATGAAAGGACTACTAAGAATCTTGAGGCTAATTCTCTCTAAAACAAAATACGTATGTATCTCTCTGTATATATGTGTATCTATATCTATCTTATATCTATCGTAAGCAAAAGACTTCTAGACTATATATATACAAAACAGATTACAAGATAATTATTAAATTAAAGTTGATCTTCAACATCCAGTCCATAATTATCTTCAATCTCCTTGTCTTTCGCTTTAAGCAACCAATCCATCTTTATCATTATGAGCAACATTAATCTTCAGCAGCATCTTCTAATCATAGTAGTACTAACCATGCTTGCAGTAGTATCTTCCAACTTGCAGTATTAACTCTTCAAGCAGTACTAACTACTAGCAGTAGTAATACTTCTAGCAGTAGTAATATTCAAGTAGCAGTACTAAAGTCTTCAGCAATAGTAATCTTCAATACTTAGCAGTACTAACTGGACTTAGAACATTTTAGACCCAACAATCTCCCCTAACTTAACTTTTCAAAACAAGAAGTTAAGTTCTTTAGAATGTGGTCTTCATGATGCTTTCAAAATAACTACTCAATTCCCCATATTAGGATCCAATCCTACACTTTGATTGATGGTTCTTCTGATAACAATTCTTGCCATTTCTGAACCTTTAGGGCAGACCAACTTTGCTTTCAGCATCCTCTACAACTTTACTTTGCTGTGGTCATACACCTTATCAACCAAGTAGTATTATGGAAGCTTTTGTCAATGGTTATGACATAGACTCCAGATCTTTCAAAAAGCATCCAGTTATCAATACTTTTAAAACCATTTTCATGATGCACATCTTTGATAAGATGTTCAACCTTAACAGGGTCAAACATCATGCATAAATATTCCATAGCCATCTTTGTTAGACTCATCCCTGCTCCTTTCAGCAAGTCACTATATAAGCTCAAACCAACTTTGTACATTTCTTCTAAATCAGCTCTGGTACAACTTCTGATTATCTTTCCCCAAGTTGAATATACCTCATACTTGTCACCCGTTCTCTTTATCCTGAAGTATTCTGTTCTTTTATCCAACAAAGTATCCCAATGAATGATTTCTGGAGCATTCACTGAGATAGGATCAACTTTCAGAGGTTCTTCATCTGTCACTGTCATGTACAAATCAAACTGCTCAGGTTGTCTTGGTTGTTCTTGACTCTTCTCTTGATTTTCAACCTGCTCAGCTTGTTTTTGCTCTGTCTCACCTTATTTAGTTCTTTGCCTTTTTTCCTTTGTCTTGGTGGATATTGACTTCATTCTCTTGACAACTCTAATCTTCTGGGCTAGTGTTTCTTCTTTCTTTACTTCTGCCTTTTCTTTTGTAGGAGTGCCTTCTTCACTGTCAGGGAAAGGCTGTTGAATATTCAGATCATGTCTTTCTTTCATCTTTCTTTCAAACTCAACCCTCTGACTGAAGTCTCCTTGAAGCTTGGCCATCTCCTTCTTGTATAAGTATTCTATTCTGCCAAAAGACATGATGGTAAACATCCCTTCAGGAACTCCAATGGATCCTTTCAGGAAGTCTATCAGTTTTCTTCTTTCTTGAGTAGCTAGAAATGTCTATGAAGGCTGTCTTTTCTTTGAAGCTTTCATAGTAACCCTCTTCACAACAGTTTTCAAGCTCTTCTGATATTCTTCATTGAGCCTTTTTGCCAACTCTAATGCAATCTTTCTGTCTTTGGCCCCTTTTCAAATTGTACATTTAGCTCCTTTGCCAACTCTGCATCCAAGTCAATTTGCTTCTGCTTCTTCACTGGTTTCTCAAGCTCAACCATCTTCTCTTTCCCTTTCTTCTTTGCATCTGACACACTGACCTTTGTCTTTTTCTTCTCTGATTCTCCTTCCTTGATCACCACTCCCTTAGCCTTTTGAGTGGCCTTAGGAGTGTCATTCTTTGCCTTCACCAAAGTTTCAGCAATCTCTATTTCTTCTATTGTCATTTTAGTTTCTGCTGCTGCCTTTTCTGTTTCTACTGCTTTGGCAGTTTCTACTTCTTTTGCAGTTTCTACTTCTGGTGCAGTAGTTACTCCTACTTTAACTGTTTCTGCTGCTTTAACTATTTCCTTCTCCCCCTTCTTTTCAGATTCACCATCAAACTCCCCCTCAACTTGAAATTCCATAGCCTCTGAACTCTCCCCCTTTTTGGAAGCATCATGTGCACTTCTCCTTTTCTTTAAGATGAATTGCTTTATCCTCTTTTTATGCACCAAGTTAAGCACCATCTTCTTTAGTTTGGCTATCTGCTCTTGTTGAGAAATAATCATCTGTTTCATCTCCTTTATCTCCTTACCCTGAGTGATGGCATCCAGATTGACATTTCCAATGGTTTCCATCAATTCATAATAGTTATATCTGCCCTCACCTCCTTTAGGTGTGTTGACCACCCTTGAAGGATCCTTGGATCTTTTAGTAGAGGCCTTCTGCCTAGTAGAAGCACCTACTACCCCCTTGGTTTCTTGGCACCTGGGACCCTTAGATGATTTCTCATCCAAAGTTGTCGTGGGGAAGGTCATAGTGATGTTCACACTTTCCTGATCCACACCTGGTGCAGAATCAGTAGTGTGAGCCTTACTGCCCACATGCTCATCCTTCTCCTTAGAGAGCACCTTCTTGGGGTTGGGAGACACCCCTGTGGATTCCCTTTGGATATTCTCTAATGGAGAATGCTCCATCAGAGGGCTTGCAGGCTTTTATGGTAAAGATACAGGAAGGGAAGGAACCTTCTTTACCTTTTTCCTTACATATGTTTGAGTGATGGGGGAAATTGGCTTCATAACAGGGATCTGAGGAGGATCATTTGAAATGAATGGTGTGGGTAGGTCATCAGTGGGTTGGTCAGATGTGGGTTGTGACCCTGATGCCTCACCATGGGAACGAGAGACACCTATCATTGTAGAGAACAATGGTGTGTCTTTTCCAGAAAAGTCCTTACTAGGCCTTTTCATGTTGGAAAACACCTTCCCTTTGGGAGGTTTAGGTACATACACCTCTTCAAAAGAGGGTAAATCCGTCAATTCTTGGTTTAGTACTTCTTGTACAAACCTTGGATACATATAAAATCTTTTTGTTTTGGTTTTGGTATCCAGGTTTGACAGCAAATCATTCATAATCATTTGAGAGAAATTAAACTTTCTGGAGGTAGCTAAGCAGACAAGAGCATAAGCTATTGTACTGCTAAACTCACTCCATCCAGTTGTTTTGCGAGATAAGCAATGTTGAAGAGTATAAACAAAGAATCTCCACTGAGGTGAGAATTTGCTTTTGAAAAACTTATAAACCTCAATAGGACCTTCATACCCCATTCTGCCAATTGCTTGAAAGAGATCTTCTTTTGAAAGAGTAGCAATACCTGAGGCATCATCTAGACGTAGATGAGTGCGAATGCAGGCTTCTGTGATTGTGATAGGTTTATCACAGACCCTGGATTGGATTACCTGATTGCGATTAACAGTCTGAATGGACGCATTGGTCCAGAATTGTCGCAGATGTTCCACATAGATGGTGGGATTGACAGTTAACGCATAGGCGATGTGTGAGGATTTTAGGTAATCCATAATCTCATGAAAACCTTCAGCTCGTTTGGATTTTTGCAGCATTGCAAGCTCATTATGATCGTCAACAAACTCCAGTCTTGCCATCGTTCTTGGGTTCGAATCAACACTAGGGTTTATTGTAACACCTCAAAAATCAGAGTAAATTAAAACGTGGAAATAAGGCAACGAGACATCCGTGATGATATTAACTTCTCATAAAGGGGATCAGTCCTTAAGACTATACAAAACTCATACGGATATAGAATTTATCAACAATACTAATCTAAACATAATCGTCTAGACTACAACACTTGACGAACTGGAATTCACTAAAAGATGGGACTTAAACAATGCCCAACACCAAAATACTAGACATCTCAAAATATGCCTCGAGTCCACGCTCGACTCTCAAAGACCCTGTGCAACCCACCGCTAAGGGAAACCTGTTATACATATCATTTGAGAAAAACTGTCAGACTTTAAAGCCTGGTGAGAACATACAGTTTATAAAGCTCGAAAGATATAAACATCAGTATCATAAAGAAATCTTTTCATAATGGTTTAGTTCGTAAAGATAACATTTCGCCACAACCGGGCCTCTTCGGTCCAAAACTCGTTAAACGATGACAAAAGGACCATTTTACCAAGGATTGTGGCGAAACACAAAGTTAGGCCAACAAACCGAGTTACGAGCTAAACCAATTGGAATCCGCGGATACGAATCACAAAGTTCGTGCTTCAACGTGAGATCAAGCCCCAAGCGCAAAACCAAGGTATACTCCTTCGCTAGGATCACCATGAACCATGGCTAGTATCCGTCCTCACATAACCGTACCAAGTTGCCCCCGAGGAACATGTGATCCATAGCTACAAATTTGGGGAATGTAACCTCCCAACAAAACAGTCTACTCCAAAACCTAGGGATCCACTAGTAATGGTAAGGACTCGTCATAACAACATATGTGACCAACCATAAATCAATATATGGTGCTAAGTACATTTTATAAACAAAATGCTACTTCCAGTTCAACTTCTGGTAAGAATGAAAATCATTAAAATGAGTTCATAAACATTCTTTTTACATAATCACGTAATGTGCAAGTAAAACATCATTTTACTTCAATAGGGTGGAACCCGTCATTTTGGTCAAAACTGACCGGGAACCCCGAGAATCACCAAAAACTTCATTTACAACAAAATGTAGAGAACATAAAATCATACCGTAGAAATACTTTAGATTTCGCAAATAAGAGTTTTGACATGTATAAAGTTTGTAAAATGATAGTAGGAACTCACCGGTAGGTTTTCAGAATAAAACCCGGAAAACCAGATAACGATCACGACGAAGAGGTGAAGCTTAAAACACCAACCCCTTGCTAGAAACACCGCAAACTAGCTACCAACGAAGCCTTGAAGATCGAAAGAAGAAAAGAGAGAGAAAAGAAAAGAGAGAGAGAGAAATGAGATTTGAGAGATATTTATGAAAATATCTCTCGAAAGATATTTAAGGCAAAACTCAAAAAGCATTCTGACAGGGCGCACGACCCGTGCGCCCTCAAAGAAGGACATGCGCACGACCCGTGCGCTAGCACTGTGCCTCGGCCCTGGATCCTACGCACGGCCCGTGCGTTTTTTCTGAAGGAGGACACACGACCCGTGCGTACTGTAGACAACCCCAAAAAAACCTCTATTTCCTCAATACAACTTCACTAAACGGCTAAACGAAAATTCGGGGTGTTACAATTCTCCCAACCTTAGAATGATTTCGTCCTCGAAATCTAATCTTCTCAATGGAATACTGATCGCAGAAAATATCGCCTCAAACCTAAATAACAGAATCATTAACGAGATCTTAATACCGACACACGAAAAAGCTACCCTACTTGGGCATATTTCACTCCTAACCAAGCGAACACTCAACGTTTCAATGTAACCTTTACTCCCAAGGTTACGGTTGCCTCCCAACCTTAGGTGACAATTACTACCTCTAGGAAATTAGCGACCTTAACTTTCCATCTACCAATTCTTTCAAACTGCACGGTTCCGAACTCAAAGCCAACGGTCGACGCTAATCTTCCCAAAACTCTCAGATTTCACTGATTCATTCCTAATATCGCTAAAGATATTCTTACAAGGCGCACTAAAGCGTCTTTCCGGAAATCAGTTAACACAGATTCTGCTATCACTCAACTCCGATCCGACCCCAAATCTGGAAATAGCCCTTATTCGAATTTCTTAATACTTCCATAAATACTCCATCTACAACCACATTATAAAGATTAACTTCTAAACATACCACCAATCTATACATTCGGACTTATAAAGGACGGGCGCTACAAAAACTCAGGCGTAGACTAACTCCAACCTGTGGAAGACTTCACCAACAACTTACTCTAGCTCAAGGCTAAGGCCCAACTCCTCAAAGCACTGCTAGAACCGAACTCCCAACAGGAAATGATGCACACGAAGATAAATAAATAAATAAAAGTTTAAGCTTAACGCCTAGAGAGCTCAATAGTTTTACATAAGTAAAAGCATTTAAATTGATGAACTTCTCTTTAAATCAGAACCTTTCAAATGATGAACCTTAAAACATAGAAACAACTCCTTTTCAAAGTCATGCACTTTAAAAAACGGATACTTCATTACAATTACGTTTTATAAATTGACACAATTTGTATAACTCGAAGTATGAAATATTAGTAACACTATCCAAATCGTACGTCCGAAAACATGGACACTAGGCCCAATACTCACACGACCAAAAACAAAAGAAAACTAAATATCAACATGCACGAATAACACATTTCATTCAAACCTTAATATACGTGGGGAGAACCCAATATTAAAGCCATCATTTACCGTCGACTCCACATAACCAAAGTGGGTAAAAATATGACATTAGTGTTTAAAATACCCCGGGTCTACGACGGAGAGACCCGTACACAAAGAGAATAGAAGGACACGC
This sequence comes from Arctium lappa, assembly GCA_023525745.1. NCBI lineage: Eukaryota > Viridiplantae > Streptophyta > Magnoliopsida > Asterales > Asteraceae > Arctium > Arctium lappa. Next base: position 16,327,894 of record CM042064.1, read on the forward strand.
AAGTAGGCCGCCCATACAACTTCCTCGCATGACCTCTAAACGTTTCCATCTTGGGTGGCGAGAACAATTGAATGGGGCCACCCGTGATGTTATTGGATTTCACCACGTATCCCGATCTTAGTTCCCATGTCATACCAGACATCACAACTTCAAATCGTTTGTCGCCTCTAGCCATACTCCGTCGAGTTCCATCTCAAGGGCTTACGGACACGGGTGTCTACCCAATCTAGACGAGCTCCAACTCAGTGGCTCGTGCCACCTATTGTCTACACGCTAGTAAACCCGAGCGGTCACTAAGTGCAACCTAAAACCTCAGGCTTTACAAAACAGACAGACTGTCTAACATTACATGACTCCAACTAAAAAAAACCAAAGTTCCCAAAACATGTAACTCCCAACAGCATAAAACAATCGCAATCATACTCCAAAATTCCACACAAATGTCCTCAAGACTCCATTTAGTCAAAACTGAGCCAACGACCCAACGGTTTACGTAAATACCCAAATGAAAGCCGAAATAAATATTGAAACACGTTTGACCAACTATTATGCAAACACGACCAAAAGTATGATTAACTCAAATCTCATCTTTGGTTGAAACAAACCGTTTTCCAAATGAACTCATACCCTTATGTTTTCAAAAGGCCTCATAACACAATAATATGCATTTTCTGAAAAAGGTTTATAAGATCAGATACACCAAATGACACTTACGTCAACTGAACTCCAATTATATATGTAAAATCATCAAAGAAACACTTCAACATGATTTATTTACCAAAATAACCAAAGATCCCAAAATGGGTGTCTCAACATGTTCATAAAACTAAACATTTCAAAAATAACCAAAACTTATCAGCAGTTAACAATTTATTGTAAAACACAAACACTTTAAAATAAACATTTTGGCATGTACACTATTTTCACAATTCAACTTTAACTTACCAAAACACGAATAAACTCCATCATGCTAAAATCTTTCATTGCGGTTATAAATCCGGACAAATGTCCACACGATTCATTCAGTCAAAACCCGAGCCAAAAGCCCGACACTTTACGTAAATTTCCAATGAAAGTCTCGTAAACCTTAAAACACATTTAACCGACATTTAACGTTTCCCCAGATAATGAAATGTCTTTAAACAATGTTTATGAAAATACACACCACTAGGACATGATTTTCCAAAACTCAACACGTATTGAGACAAGAGATTTTCCAAAAGTTTATGAATGCAATTATACTAAGATGCACAAAATCATCAAAGATGCATAAATCATAATGTAGATTTTACGTGTACAAAATCACCCAGAATATGTAAATCACACTATTTACTTGTTGAAATATTCAAGTTCGACATGAGTAATTTATGCTGTTAAAACAATCCAGTAAAACAAAATACTCGCACCTTGCGAAATACCGAGTAAAACATACGCAACAATTTATACTATGAACGTGAAAATAGATTCTTGCACTTTAACATGTGCAACAATGGTTTGTACAACTCCAAAGGGAGAAATCACAGTTTTATCTTTAAAATTTCTCCTCTATAACCAAGAGGCGTTGCAGCAAAAGGATTTTCAACTCACTCCATATGCAACAATTTATTCCCCAAAGGGCGGTAAAATAACGGGGATGCAAATAAAATTTCAAATCGAGTTTAAAGCTTCATGTTGTAAAGATAAACACATTTGACAGAATAAAAACTACAACGACAAAATACCGCTAATTCGCTAAATGCTTTGCGGAAATTTTAATAGTAAGAGTTAATGATGGAATATGATCAGAACGAAAGTCCTGTTTTTAAAAATAACATAAATCGTTTATGCAATCATTCACACCAACGTTATACTTAAATCCAATGCACATAGTACACGACATATGATACTTGATAATAAAACCCCGAGATTAACACACATAATGATGCACCCGCACATGCCTCTCAAAATTATTTACGCGACGCAAAAGTCGTAAGATGAGACACCATAATCCAACTGGATTTTATAAAACTCATTTATGCTAACAATCAAGTGGTGTCAAAATTTCTATTTTTCAATATAAGGTAAGGTGACCATTCAGACAATATTCCGATGAGACACGATTCCCAAAGAACTCATAAATTTGCACACAATTTAAATTAACTTACGCATCTCAAAATATACGTACGCGTTAAAAGAATTCGTAAAACAATACTCCATGCAATTCAACAAAACTCACACAAACCAAAATTTCCAAGAACTCCGACTCAAAAGTATGGGGATAACTTTTCCTTTAAACCATTGACATACGTGGAAGAGCTCCAATGTCAAGGTCAAAATTCCACAGCTATTTGCCCATTAACTCAACAAGCGTTAAAACACAATTATTTCGACATTCACAAATAGCATTTAAACACTAGACTTGAATAAAGAGAGTTTTGATAATAATTTGAAATCAGGTGCAACAAAACCAATTTAAGCATGCTTATGCTCATAGTTTAAAATATGATGAGTGCTAAATGTCTTGCCAAAACGTTATAATGTAATTTACTTCATGGTTGGCGCTCATGTAAAGCAATTTAGGCAACCTTATTTTAGAAATAAATTAAATGCATGAATTCGGTCGGCACTCACATCTTAATACTACGCTTCACAATATTCTGACGTTCTATAATCAACCGGATGCCTCAGGCATCATAGGGCAACCATCCCATTAGATTAACTTACAATTCTCCTCTAAACAGAATCGATCTAGCAAGATATAATCCTAATTCCACCAACGAATCTGGCTTAGGATGATTAACTTAATGCGTCCCACGTACTTACTATAATTCTAAAGAGACATTTCTATAAACGACAATCATTCTTTAACTTACTCGCTAAGAAACTTTTGCACTACTCAAACGGTCAACATACTAAGGTAGAGCAGACAAACACAAGCACGAGAAAGGGTAAGGAAGAGTTTAACTGAAATACGCACGAAAGAAACGTATCGTTACGTCTACCAGTTGTCATAACATTAGCAACCCAATTACACTCACGTAAAATATCCTCATAATCACATTAGCTAAGTGAGATTATAAACATATAACACATAAGGGTTCTTGTTACCATCATCACAACGCTTGATTAACATAACCTCCGTCGATTCTAAGACTAACCCATCTTAGAAGTTCTACCCAATCTCACAATCAATGCCTATCAAACCCAGTCTAAGTCTAGACATCTTACATTCATGCCTAGTTCGCTTAAACTAGAGCTCTGATACCAACTTGTAACACCTCAAAAATCAGAGTAAATTAAAACGTGGAAATAAGGCAACGAGACATCCGTGATGATATTAACTTCTCATAAAGGGGATCAGTCCTTAAGACTATACAAAACTCATACGGATATAGAATTTATCAACAATACTAATCTAAACATAATCGTCTAGACTACAACACTTGACGAACCGGAATTCACTAAAAGATGGGACTTAAACAATGCCCAACACCAAAATACTAGACATCTCAAAATATGCCTCGAGTCCACGCTCGACTCTCAAAGACCCTGTGCAACCCACCGCTAAGGGAAACCTGTTATACATATCATTTGAGAAAAAGTGTCAGACTTTAAAGCCTGGTGAGAACATACAGTTTATAAAGCTCGAAAGATATAAACATCAGTATCATAAAGAAATCTTTTCATAATGATTTAGTTCATAAAGATAACATTTCGCCACAACCGGGCCTCTTCGGTCCAAAACTCGTTAAACGATGACAAAAGGACCATTTTACCAAGGATTGTGGCGAAACATAAAGTTAGGCCAACAAACCGAGTTACGAGCTAAACCAATTGGAATCCGCGGATACGAATCACAAAGTCCGTGCTTCAACGTGAGATCAAGCCCCAAGCGCAAAACCAAGGTATACTCCTTCGCTAGGATCACCATGAACCATGGCTAGTATCCGTCCTCACATAACCGTACCAAGTTGCCCCCGAGGAACATGTGATCCATAGCTACAAATTTGGGGAATGTAACCTCCCAACAAAACAGTCTACTCCAAAACCTAGGGATCCACTAGTAATGGTAAGGACTCGTCACAACAACATATGTGACCAACCATAAATCAATATATGGTGCTAAGTACATTTTATAAACAAAATGCTACTTCCAGTTCAACTTCTGGTAAGAATGAAAATCATTAAAATGAGTTCATAAACATTCTTTTTACATAATCACGTAATGTGCAAGTAAAACATCATTTTACTTCAATAGGGCGGAACCCGTCATTTTGGTCAAAACTGACCGGGAACCCCGAGAATCACCAAAAACTTCATTTACAACAAAATGTAGAGAACATAAAATCATACCGTAGAAATACTTTAGATTTCGCAAATAAGAGTTTTGACATGTATAAAGTTTGTAAAATGATAGTAGGAACTCACCGGTAGGTTTTCAGAATAAAACCCGGAAAACTAGATAACGATCACGATGAAGAGGTGAAGCTTAAAACACCAACCCCTTGCTAGAAACACCGCAAACTAGCTACCAACGAAGCCTTGAAGATCGAAAGAAGAAAAGAGAGAGAAAAGAAAAGAAGAGAGAGAGAGAGAAATGAGATTTGAGAGATATTTATGAAAATATCTCTCAAAAGATATTTAAGGCAAAACTCAAAAAACATTCTGACAGGGCGCACGACCCGTGCGCCCTCAAAGAAGGACATGCGCACGACCCATGCGCTAGCACTGTACCTCGGCCCTGGATCCTACGCACGACCCGTGCGTTTTCTCTGAAGGAGGACGCACGACCCGTGCGTCCTGTAGACAACCCCAAAAAAACCTCTATTTCCTCAATACAACTTCACTAAACGGCTAAACGAAAATTCGGGGTGTTACATTTATGCACTGGGAAGCAAGAATTTGAGAGAGAGAGAGAGAGAGAGAGAGAGAGGATGAACACTCGCAAGAAATTCAAAGAGCCATTTGGATTTTGGCGGTCAGAGAGGGTATTTATAGGTGGGGGTTTCAATTAAAAGCAGTACTAAGTACTCTAGCAGCATTAACAAGCCCGCAGTACTAACCCATATAAGCAGTAGTAACACATACCAGCAATATTAACATAGACTAGCAATATTAACACATACCAGCAATATTAACACAAACTAGCAGTATTAACACTGTCTGGCAGTAGAAATAAGGTAAGCAGTAGTAACTTTGCACTGGCAGTATAAACCACCTAGCAGTAGTAACCATACTTAACCATATTTGAACTGTCAGCAGGATTAATAGTGAGAGCAGTATTAACTTAACCAGAAGTACCAAGTTTCTAATCAGCAAGGGAATTTGAAACACTTAAACACAGATAGTTAGCAACACCATGCACAATGAAATATGAGAAAGTAAGAATGAAGGAATCTATACAGAAAGGGTACACGAAGAGAATCAAAAGAGGCTTATTCAGAGTTTATCTTGCCTACACTTGTGACCAAGAATGTGAATCTACCACATCAAAAGCTTTGGTGAATAGGTCAGCAAATTGGTTACTTGTGTGTACCTTCAAAACCTGAATTAATTTCTTTTCATTGCAATCTCTAATAAAATGGTACCTGATTTCTATATGCTTGGTTTTTAAATGCTTTACTGGATTATTAACAATGCTTATAGCACTGTTGTTATCAATGAAGATTGGAGTGTGAAGAAAAGTAACACCATAGTCCAACATCTGATTCTGAATCCATAGCACTTGTGAGCAGCAGCTTGCAACAGCTATATACTCTGCTTCTGTTGTAGAAGTGGACACTGTGGTTTGCTTTTTACACTGCCATGAAACTATTCTTGCACCCAAAAACTGACATCCTCCTGATGTAGACTTTCTATCCAAGTTTGCACCACCCAAATCACTATCTGAATATGCAAGCAGATCAAATGGTGAGTCATGAGGATACCAAAGACCCAACCTAGTTTATCCTTTGAGATATCTGAAGATCGTTTTGACTGCTTGAAAGTGGGATTGCTTAGGTCTCACTTGAAATCTGGCACACACACAGACAACAAACATAATGTCTGGACTTGAAGATGTTAGATACATGAGGGAGCCTATCATAGATCTATAATGATGAACATCCACATCCTCCCCCTCAAGATCTTCAGTGATATGTTTGTGTGTTTCCATAGGTGTACTTGCAGGCTTTGCTTCTGAAAAACCAAACTTTGTAAGTATATCCTGCACATACTTGGATTGACTTATGAAGATTCCATCTTTCTTCTGTTTAACCTGTAGCCCAAGGAAGAATGTGAGTTCACCCATAGAGCTCATCTTGAATCTTTAATGCATCAGCTCCTCAAACTCCTTGCACATATAATCTTTTGTGGATCCAAAGATGATATCATCCACATAGATTTGAACAAGCATAATGTCCTTCTTCTTCCTTTTAATGAAAAAGGTCTTGTCAATGATTCCCCTTTCAAAACCATTTTCCAAGAGATAGGTAGACAGAGTATCATACCATGCTCTTGGTGCTTGATGTAGCCCATAGAGTGCCTTCTTTAGTTTGTATACTTTGTTAGGAAAGATGGGTTCTCAAACTCTGGAGGCTGACAAACATACACTTCTTCATCAATTTTCCCATATAGAAATGCACTCTTAACATGTAACACCTGCTATTTTGGGGTTGGGTGAAAAGTTGACTATTACCCAAAGTTCAAGGGGGTAAAATGTAACTTGGGTTATATAAATATAAATTAGATTTTAGATATTTTGGAAATATCACAAAATATCATTTGGTTTTGAGAAGTCAGAGAGAAAGAAGGAGCAGGAGAAGAAGCTTAGTAAAGGGGTCGATCGTTTCGGACAAATCGAGGTACGAATCTAGCTTAATGCTTTGATCTGAATGCTTTTAGCCGTGTAGAATCTCATTGTGAAGGTTTTAAACCGTTCCATTGTGAGATCTGAGTATTTCTCATTTTAATCTGGGTTCTGCATTCGACCTGTTCTTTGTGTTCTTGTTGAACAAGACGATGGTCATTTGACCGATGGTCCTTCGACCTAGGGTCCTTCGACCGGTTGGTCGTTCGACCGGAGTGACCTAAGACCGAACATCGGTTCGACCGATGCTGTTGTTCGACTGGACATCGGTTCGACCGATGCTGTTGTTCGACCAGGGTTGGGTTCGATCGGATTTGGTACTCGACCGGATCAGTGTTTTGGCAGTGTGTTGTATTCGTATTCTGGAGTTTTAAGTCATTAAGTTGTCTTTTGGCTTACCGATTATCGGTGTTGTCATAGGTAGCAATCGTCAGAAGCAGGCTATAATCAGGAAGAAATCTGAGGTGAGTCCTTAAGCTAAATCGGTCTGTATTACGAATGCTATGTGATAAATGTATTATTTAAATGTGGAAAACCTGGTTTCAAAGTAACTGATTCTGTTGGGAAATACCTTCTAAAGATCTCACATTTTCAAGAATCACGAATTATAGAATTGAACCGTTGTTCATATTAATTGCCTGCATAGCTGATTTAATATGAGTATGCTCTGAAATGACATGCTTTGGCTTTGAGTCTTAGTGAAATGGATCCATAGGCATTGTGTTCCTATGTCCCCTGTTTTGGGCATTTGGTTCATGTTTTAGCACGGGATAGGCATCGGGTTGCCATGATAAGTAAGGTATGGGCCTATACGGTCGGGCAACGTCTCATGGTGCAGTAAGGTGTAATCCCATTATGTGCTTGAGTTCCCCCTGTTTTGGGAACTCTCAAGGATAGATCCAGAGGGGTTGACTTGAATGTTTTGAGCAACAGATCTAGAGGGGTTGAGCTCGTTATGTGATTTTTGGGTATTACTTATACCATGTTTAATCACTAATGGTTTATTGGATTTCTTGACTTAGCTCATGGCTATACTACCGCGTGGCACCATTTGGGTTTAGTACTCTCTTTCATTTGGCTTGTTCTCACTAGGCGTTAGCCTAACGCTTGCTCTTGGTTGTCATGTTGGCAGGTTATCTTAGCAGTGGGGCTCGTCGGGACTGAGGGAGCGACCTTGGGGTCATGAGAGATTCTTTTGAAGATTCATTTTGGAAGTGTAGCGACACCCGTCCCTAATCTAGATATTTTGTAGATTAATAGGATGTCGTTTTATACTTCAGTTATCTACCTCAATATTGGCTACTCTATACCCGTTGGGTTGATTGTGTAATGAAATTGTCACACCTTATTCCGCAAGTTAGTCTATTGCCGAATTGTTTCTTCGAAATTTTATTTCCGCAGTTTCTAGGGTGTTACATAACATCCATCTGAAATACTCTGAACTGCATGAAAGAAGCATAGGCTAGAAACAGCCTAATTGCCTCAATTCTGGATACTGGTGCAAACACTTCTTCATAATCTATCCCCTCTTCTTGTGTATACCCTTGTGCCACAAGCCTGGCCTTATTCTTTATCACTATTCCTCTCTCATCTTTCTTATTCCTGAAAACCCATTTAGTACCAATTGCTCTTTGTCCTTGTGGAAGGTCAACTAGATCCCACACATTTTGCAGCTCAAACTGCAGCAGCTCCTCTTGCATTGCTTCTATCCAGCTTGGTTCTTTCATTGCATCATAGGCCTTCTTGGGTTCAATCTGAGATAGAAAACAAGATAACAACCCTGACTGCAAGTCTTTCAATCCTCCTAACTTACTTTGATGCCTTGTGATCCTAGGAGAATTGATATCACCAATCACCAACTGAGGAGGATGATTCTTCTGAGTTCTGGTTTGATGGACAACCTCCTCATTAATATTTGCATCCAGATTAGAGTCATTCTTTTTAGGAGTGTTTCCACCAAATACTGAAGAATTTTCTTCATCAGTATCATCTTCTGACAATGTGGGCATTTCAGGACCTGTGTTTTCTGAAGGATGAGCATCCTCTTTATCACCTTTATCCTCTTCATCACCTTTATCTTCTTCAGCCTGTTCTGGTTTAGAATCCCCTGTTTCTGAATTATCCTTCTTTTCTGGTTGACAAAATTCAACAGGATCAACTTTAGGGATAGGGAACATCACTAACTCTGGTTTCTGTGCTTGTACCTTTTCTGAACTTGTTCCTGCAATCTGTACATTACTAAAAACCAAAGAATTAGTTAGTGAATCAATGTCAAATAGCCAATCAGGACCTGCACCAATTGGATTTGGTGTGTTCTCATTGCATTTGACATTGTCACTTTTCTCTATAATCCTGGAAAACTATTTAATACTCTATATGCCTTACTCTGAGAGGAGTATCCAACAAGGAATCCATCCTCAGCTTTGCTTTCAAACTTGCCTAAATGAGATTTGGTATTGAGGATTGTGCAAGGACGCCCAAAAGGTTTGAAAAATCCAATAAAAGGTTTCTTCTTTTTGAAAAGTTCTTAAGGTGTCTTTCCTTGGAATTTGACTACTAGAACTCTGTTTTGGACATAACAAGCAGTATTAACTGCTTCTGCCCAAAAAGTAATGGGTAATTTTGAATCTGCCAACAGAGATCTAGCAGCCTCAATCAATGTCCTATTTCTCCTCTCACCAACACCATTTTGTTGAGGAGTCCTAAGAGCACTGAATTGTCTCTCAATACCTTTAGTCTCACAAAAGTTGTTTAAGTCACTGTTTTTAAAATCAGTTCCATTATCAGATCTGATGACTTTAACTCTTAGATTTGTTTGGTTTTCAATCCTAAGGACAAAGGATTTGATCAGTCCACTTGTCCCATCCTTAGTCGTCAGAAAATATACCCAAGTAAATCTAGAGAAGTCATCAACAATGACTAAGCAATAGGATTTATTACTAATACTCATCACATTTATAGGACCAAAGAGATCCATATGCAATAACTGAAGAGGTGAAGAGATTGTGTTTATTTCTTTGGACTTATGAGAAGTTTTGTGCTGCTTGCCTTTAAGACATGCAACACAATGATCATTACATGAAAACACTTTTTGAGGCAAACCTCTTACAAGGTTGTTTTTCACAAGATTGTTCATAGTTTTAAAATTCATGTGACACATTCTTCTGTGCCAAATAGATGATTCATCGAAAGAAGCTTTTGAAAACAGACAGTTTAGTGATGAATCAGATGAAACACTCTCTAAGTCCAAACAATAAACATTATCCTTTCTAGGAGTTCTAAGTAGTATCATAGTTTCATCAACTACCTTGAATCCTGGAGCAAGGATAATACATTCAGTACCATTAAATAATATACTATGTTTCTTGTCACAGACCTGTTATACACTTAACAGGTTGTATCTTAATTTCTCAACATAGTAAACATCTTCAAAAGTCATCTTACCTTTTGATACCATACCTTTACCACTTATCTTACCTCCTGCTGGATTGTCACCAAAAGCAACACAACCTCCATCAAACCTTTTGAAATTTTGAAGGCAGGACATGTTACCTGTCATGTGCCTAGAGCAACCACTATCTACATGCCAAATGCTCTTCCCCTTGAGTTGTTGGTTACCCTGCACATAAGATAAAACAGTTAGTTTCTTGAGGGAACCCAAGCCAAAGTGGTCTTGGGTTGCCCTTTCTCATCAACCTACTCATATTCATTAAGCTTAGTCTTGATGAGATGATCAGAGTCAGGAATCTCATGGCTGGAATACTTTGTCTTAATTATCGGCTTGGTAGTATTAACACTGGTAGCAGTACTATCCTTGTTAGCAGTACTAACTTGGTCAGCAGTACTAACTTTGTTAGCAGTACAAACTTTATTAGCAATACTAATTTGGTCAACAGTAGTATTGCTATCAGCAGCACTATTTCTGTTGGCAGTACTATTTGAGGCAGCAGTACTAACAGATTTAGTGTCTTTTGGAACCCAAATTTTGACAAAGTTGCTTGCTTTTCTATTCTTTGAGTTACTCCTTAATTTTCTTGGAGTATTTTTATTTGTTTTAGCAAACTTATTCTAAATATGAGATTTTGCAGTACCAGTTTTCATTGGTACTGTTCTCATATTCTCAGCCATGTGGTTCCTTGATCTTCTTGATTGCTTCCTATAACCAACAGAATTTTGATGTTGTCTTTGAAAAGGAAATCTTTGGTTAATAGGATTGAAATAACAGTGTTTGGCTAAATGATTCAACTTGCCACAAACAAAACAAGGCTTTGGTCTATTGATTTTGCTAAGATCAATTCCTTGTTTTTGAGCCCACTGGTTATTTCTGTTTCTCTGATTTACCCATTACTTTTTCATGTTGTTGGGGCTTGATATGTTGACAAGTACAGGGATTTACAACAGTAGTTTGCATATAGTGATCTCCATGAATCTTTTCCTTCCCTTTCCTAGAGGTCTCAACTTTCTCACTCTTAACCGTCTATTCCCCAATCTTAGACTTCTCCACTTTCTTACTCTTGACAAATGGTTTACCCCCCCCCTTTCATTTGTAAGAATATGATTTTCTAAGGGAATTTCTTTCTGGTCTTCCTTGTTCTCTTCTTCAGATTCTGCCTCAACCACTACAGGGTCTAAAGGATCTACTTCTGTGGCTCCTTCAGGTAAGTCATTCGTATCTTGCGTTTCTAAGAGGTCTGAAGTGGGTGGAATATAATTGTTGTTGTAAGGTGGAGGGGTGTTATTATATCCTATACCTCTCTTCAGTTTGTCATGAACTTGAGATTTGAGTAAAGTGTCCATTGCTTTAGAGGCATTGGAAAATTTCTCAATGTCAAATTTGGCCTTCTCAAATTCACTTCTGATTTTCTCACATTCTTCTCTAGCCTTCTTTAGCTTAATCTCTAACTCCTTCTTCTCCCACTTCCAATAGTTTTGATCATATGAATGTTGAAGTTTATTGGCCTGATATGCCTTAATTTGTTCTTCAAAATTCACAATGATCAAATTAGACTCTCTCCTATGTTTCTCCAATCTTTTAATATCATCACATATGCTCTGATTGTGATCCCTGTACTTCTTAACAGTTCCAAGACAGGCTTTAGAGCAAAGTTTAGATTTTACCTCTGTGGGAATTGCAGTGCTTGAAGACTCTGAAACCTCAGCCATCAATGCTTGATTCTGAATTGCCTCATCTGCTTGATCACTCCAATCAAATCCCATTCCATCTTGTGAGACAAGTGCTTGAGATGGGTTCCAGTTGTTAGTGGACTTTGATTGTTGATTGTTGCTCCCATGCTATTGAGAGATTCCCCCTCTGCATTCTCTTGCAAAGTGCCCCAGTTTATGACACTTGTAGCATTTCACTTTGGATTTATCAAATCCAACACCATCTTCTCTTCTCATGGCAAAGTTGTTTCTCCTTGTTCTTTTAATGAATCTTTTGACTCTCATTGTAAGCATTGCCATTTGCCATTTGATGTCCATCTCTTCAAGAGCATCAACATTAATCTGTTCTAGATCATCATTGATAAGAGAAGATTTAGCATGACTAGTTAGGAAGGCTTCCAAAACAGAATCATTGAGACCATCCTGTTTTGAGCCTTAAGCAGTACTAACTGATTCTGTATTAGCAGAAGAATCAACAATAGATGATAAGAGAGCAGCATTGTGAGAGTATCCAGATGGCTTCTTCTTATATTCAACACCCTGAGATCATTGTAGAGATCATCAAGTTCCTTATCCTCCAGATTATCATTCTGTCTGAATGATACTGTATACATTACCCATTCTTCACCAAGAGATCTTAGAAACTTTCTGTTGACATCATCCTGGTCCATCTTGACACCAACAGTGGTCAATTCTCCAATCAACTTGTTGAACCTATCAAAGGTTTGAGTCATAGACTCATTCTTTGTAGACATAAAGTTTTCATATTGTTGCTTGAGAATTGCTTTCTGATTTCTCTTAGTGCTTTTGGTACCTGAAAACCTCTTCTCCAAAGCATTCCACAAGATTTTGGCATCAGCACAGTTGCAAAACTGATGTTGGTATTCATTAGGAATTACCAAGAGCAGAGTGCTCAAGGCTTTATTCTCAGTCTACCTCATCTTTCTTTCTCCATCAGTCTTTGGTGGAGGTCTCTTTCCATCTTCTCCCATCTCTCTTTCATTGGAGGGACCATTCTCAATGATGTCCCATATTGAGTAGTCTGTAAGAAGTATATACTGCCTGATCCTGATTTTCCACATGTCAAACTCATTAGGTTTGAGCATGGGAACCTTTGAAACAAGAACACTGTCATGTGATCCGTCCATGATGATTATTGCTTTTTGAGTTCCTTAGCTCTGATACCACTTGTCTAGATCGAAATTCTAAACAAGAATTTAATTAAACACTCAGAAACTTTGTTAAAGAAGTTGTGGAATAACACTTTAACAATAAATCAATGAAACAGTATATGGATCAAATCACAAGTTATATTGAATTAACTTAATAATTACAACCAAAACCTCAATCTGTTGAACAGACTCAACAGACGTTCAATACTTCTCTAATGAAAGGACTACTAAGAATCTTGAGGCTAATTCTCTCTAAAACAAAATACGTATGTATCTCTATGTATATCTGTGTATCTATATCTATCTTATATCTATCATAAGCAAAAGACGTCTAGACTATATATATACAAAACAAATTACAAGATAATTATTAAATTAAAGTTGATCTTCAGCATCCAGTCCATAATTATCTTCAATCTCCTTGTCTTTCGCTTTAAGCAACCAATCCATCTTTATCATTATGAGCAACATTAATCTTCAGCAGCATCTTCTAATCATAGCAGTACTAACCATGCTTGCAGTAGTATCTTCCAACTTGAAGTATTAACTCTTCAAGCAGTACTAACTACTAGCAGTAGTAATACTTCTAGCAGTAGTAATATTCAAGTAGCAATACTAAAGTCTTCAGTAGTAGTAATCTTCAATACTTAGCAGTACTAACTGGACTTAACACATTTTAGACCCAACAGAAACCTTAGTAACAAGAGCGCAGGTAGAGGTTTTCCCTTTTCTTGTCTTGCTCCTTCTTATATACGACAGACAGGATTTCGTTGTAGATCAATTAGGAATAATCGATGGTGAAGTCGAAGTAGATGTCGTACATGATGGTCAAAATGTTGAAGCAGGCTATGTCCATGCTTATGCTTTTGTAGGTCAATAATCTACTCAAAATGAAAAATCATGTTCCACATTGGGGTAGGTTTTGTCTTCGAAACTGAGATGGATATTGGATGTGCTTTGCATAGCCAATAAACTTAAGAAACTCTATAACTTCATCTAAAGTTGGTAAGTTCAACATAGCGAGAAATTTCCAATTCCTTTTGTGTTGGAATCATGAGAAATTCAGAGATCAGGGATCGTGAAATATTGATTTCATAGAGAATATCGTTTGGTGAATCGATTTGACCAACAAATTATTTTTGTTCGCGAACAAACTTGCAGGTTTGCCAATATTGTTGGACATATCGTTCAGGGATTTGTCTTTTAGTGTTTGTTAGAGCAGGTTCAACAAAATGATTTTGTATGACATTGATGATCGGAGCATATTTAGGAGCTAAGTTTGAGAGTTGCAGGTCAACGTAATGGTTGTTAGGTTTGAGAGGAAGGGGAATGAATGTGATGTTGTTTCCTTCAATGGAATGAAGGTTACTGGTATGGTTGTCGTAGGGATTTGAGTCGGACTGAGCATCAACTTGGTTCGCTATTGTTGAAAGAAGCATGAACACGAAGAACAATTGAATATTCAAAGAAGATAATTGAGAGGGAAAATATGTGAGCATAATTTAAAATTAGGGTTAAATTGTGGTTTTACGAAAAAGGTAATTGAATGTAAAAATGCCAAAATGATGGTTGATATGCACGACCTGTGGTGAGTTGACACATGGTGTAGACATTTCAGAAATAGTGGGTACGTAGGAATACGTCATAGTGCACGTTCAAGAGAATATGAAAGTGACAGGTATGTTCTTTTGAAAAATAACTCGCGTCTCAAATAAAAACAAAAATACACAAGTGTAATTGACCAGATAAGGTTCTGTACAAACGAAACCTCTAGATATTGAGTTAGGTTCCTTTTATCACCATGATTACATCTTTTTACCTAAATCTTTGAAAATCCTTAGTCTTGGTTCTGAAAGTGTTCCAGAACTCATCAATTTTTGGAACCGGAAGCTCTGGCCTATACAACTAGAGGCTTTGGGTATACAAATTTAAAGTTAAGGGACTTTTTCAATCAGTTTTAACCAGAAAAGGTTTGCTTTGTTTTAAAAAACGATTGTGGTGCCCTGACATAGAAAGATCATACCTTCACATGTATAATCAGAAGTTCTGGATAGTAGAGACAAAAGATCTGAGTATTGATTCTTAGTAACTCAATAGATTAGAAGCTCTGGTCTATACAGTCAGTCAGAAGCTCTAGTTATCAAATCATTAGTTCCCCCTTGGATTTACAACTCTTCTACTCCCCATTGAACTATGCTTAGATCAAAGTAATGATAAGATAAGCGCGAAAACATAGTTGAAGTGATCACATAGGCTTTGGTATATACACCCAAAGACTCTGGTTGACAGTATATGAACTAGGATAAGAATATTCTCAGTAAGATGTACAGAGGCGTTGGTCTATACAACCAGGGGCTCTATTTTTGAAATAAAATATGATACCATCTCATATATCAGAACCTCAAGGTTCACAAAATCAGAGACTTCCAAAACATAGTTCCAGAAGCTCTGGAAAGTACAACTAGAGCTCTGGTTGCATGATTTGAGATCAAGTAGACATATTGAGCATACCCATCTTGCTGATTAAGAAATTGAATCTCTTCTCATCAAGAGATTTTGTGAATAAATCAGCTAGTTGATAATCAGTGGAGACAAAATACATTTCGATTGTTCCTTTTTCTGCATGATCTTTGAGAAAATGGTACGTGAAATCTATGTGCTTTGTTTTGGAATGTTGCACCAGATTAGCATAGATAGCAATTGCACTTTTTGAGTCACAAAGAATGGGTATTTTGTCAAACTCTAGACCATAATCTTTGAGTTTAGTTTTCATCTATATGACTTGTGAACAAGAACTAACATCAACAACATATTATGCTTCCGCTGTAGAAGTGGACACACAGTTCTGTCCAACTCACCAACTTATCACTAAGAAGTTGACAACACCCATAAGTGATTTTCCTGTCTAGTTTGTATCCTGCACAATTTGCATCTGTACACGCAATTAGCTCAAAACCAGAATGCTTTGGATACTAGAGACCAAGGAGTTGAGTCCCCTTGAGGTATCTAAAGAGTCTCAGTGTGGATGGATGAGATTCCTTTGGATTTACTTGATATCTATCATAAAGATAGGTAGCAAACATTATATCTAGTCTACTAGCTGTTAGCTACAAAAGTGACCCAATCATGCCTCTGAATTTCTTGACATCCACTGGCTTGCCAGAAGGATCAAAGTTTAGTTTTGAACCAGTAGCAATTGGTGTTTTCATTGAGGTGGAATCATTAAGCTTGTATTTCTTTAAAATATCATAAACATATTTTGCTTGATTTATGAAAATTCCTTGTTGTGTTTGTTGAAGCTTGAGGAAGAAGGTTAATTCTCCCATCATGCTCATTTCAAATTCACTCTTCATCAATTCAGAAAACTTGTCACAATATTTTTGATTAGTAGAACCAAAGATAATGTCATCTACATATATTTGAACCAAAAGTAATTCATTCTAGTGTCTTTTGATGAACATAGTTGTGTCAATAGTACCATTCTTAAATTTGTATTTGATCAGAAAGGAAAAGAGATGCTCATACCATACTTTGGGTGCTTGTTTACGACCATACAGAGCTTTGTCCAGAAAGCAGACATCATCTGGATGGATGTGTAGAGCTCTCAAATCTAGGTGGTTGTTGAACATATACTTCTTCTTGAAGATTACCATTAAGAAAGGCAGACTTGGTATCCATTTGATAAACTTTAAAACCTTTGTGAGCAGCAAAGTCTAAGAATATTCTTATCGCCTCAAGTCTTGCCACAGGTGCAAAGGTATCTTCATAGTCTATGTCTTCTTCTTGGCAGTATCCCTTAGCAACTAACCTTGCTTTGTTTTTTATCGCAATACCATCCTCATCCTTCTTGTTCCTGAACACCCACTTGGTCCCTATAGCCGTTTTATCTTTTGGAAAGGGAACCATAGACCATACCTTGTTTCTTTCAAACTAGACTAACCCTTCTTGCATAACATTTATCCAGATTGGGTCTTGGAGTGGTTCAGAAACCTTCTTGGGTTATACCATGCTTAGAAAGTTTACCAATAAACATTCATTTGCAATGACAGATTTTGTCTTTACACCATCAGAAGGACTACCAATAATCTGATGTGAGGGATGGTCTTTTGTCTATCTTGTCCTTGGGGTTTCTTGTTCAGAAGGGTTTATACTTCTTTTTGTACAATATAAGGTATGTTGACATTTGATCTCATAATTGGTGATGTTGTACCTGTATGCTCCCCCTCAAAATGATGTCCTGAAGAGCTTGGTTCTAGACATGTAGATACAGAAGTAGAAGGTGAAGCATTAGAGGGACCAGACACAGATATACCAATAGTTTGTGGTTCCTCTGAGACTTGATTGATAACATCTCTGGTTGCACAACCAGATGTATATTCATCACCAAATATGTCCTCAAAGTGTAGATTGAGTTCTGATTCTCTAGACATAGTAGAAGAATCAGAAGTCTTCTAGTTATGTTTGAGTCCTGAGCAGAAGTACTCAGAAGTAATATGTGCCTTATCATCAAAGGACACATTAATGCTTTCAAGAACCATCTTTTTTTAGTGTTGAAGAGTCTGTATGCTTTGGAATTTATAGTGTATCCAAGGAAGTTTCCTTCATCATCCTTCTTGTCAAATTTGTCTATATGGTCCTTGTCATTTAAGATAAAGCATCTGCAACCAAAGACATGAAAGAATTTAACATTAGGCTTTCTTTGGTTTATGCGTTCATAAGGAGTCTTTTTATGTCCTTTGACAATTATTGATCTATGTTAACAGGCAGTTGATACTGCTTCTGCCCAGAAGTGAATAGGTAAGCCAGAGGCTGCGAGCATAGTTCTGGCAGCTTCAACCATGGTTATGTTTTTTCGCTCCACAACACCATTTTGTTGAGGGGTTCTTGCTGCAGAAAAGTTTTATGAAATTCCTTCACTGATAAGTTATTCTTCTAGTTTTGCATTCTTGAATTGTGTACCATTATCACTCCACATCTTTTGAACTTTGTTCTGAAGCATCACCTGTATTCTTTTCAACAAATTTATTCGTATCTTTGGGACTTCAGACTTCTTTCTTATAAACTCAATCCAAGTATATCCAGAGAATTCATGAATTAAAACAAGAATATATTTCTTTCCAGACATACTTTGTGCTGAAATATGACCATAGAGGTCAACATGTAGCATATGCAGAGGTCTAGAACAAGAGATACCAGTCTTTGTCTTGTGTGAAGCTCTTTTGAGCTTACCCATTTCACAAGCAAGACAAAGACGATCTTTGTCAAATTTCAGATTTGGTATTTCACTCTCCATATTGTTCTTTACCAATTTGTCAAGGTTGGAAAAACTTAGGTGTGAGAACTTATTATGACAGAGCCAAGCTTCTTCACTCTTATTTGAGATCAAACGGAGAGTCTTTGTTCCTTCTTAAGAAATGAAGTTCATTAAGTACAAATTACCTTTTCTGTCAGCTTCAATTCTCGACTTGAATTAGTTAGTAGAGAACATAACTTCTTTTGAAATTTGACATCAAAACCATTATCACAAAGTTGACTTATGCTTAGCATATTATGCTTTAGCCCATCAACATAAGCAACTTTGGATACAGAGACATCACCTTCTGAAAGTACATCATACCCTTTAATTTGTCCTTGTTTGTCATTTTTGAAAGTTACAGAGCCTCCGCTTTTGTCTTTGAATGATGATAATAACTCTTTGTTTCTAGTCATATGCCTTGAACATCTAGAATCTAGATACCAAATGTGCACATGTTGTTTCTACAAAACAAGTTAAAGTTATTTAGGTACCTATTTCTAAATGGGTCCTTTCTGGTTAGACTTTGGTGCTTTCTTAGTGGCTTCTGGTTTGCTAGACTTTTTGTCTTTGAATGAGGATAATAGTTCTTTGTTTCCAGTCATGTGCCTTGAGCATCTAGAATCTAGATACCAAATGTGCAAACGTTGTTTCTGTAAAACAAGTTAAAGAGATTTAGGTACCCATTTCTAGATGGGTCCTTTCTGGTTAGGCTTTGGTACTTTCTCAGTGACTTCTGGTTTTGCCAGAATTTTTTGGTTTTCCAGGTTCACTCTTTTTCTGCTGCTTCTTCTAGGCCTTAGGTTTACCATGTTTTAGTTTGGGCCTAGAAACAGTGTGGGCTTGAGAAATGTTTCTTTAATTGAAGCAAGAGATCAAAGCATCCGCAAGTATGAACACATTGAGATAAATGCTTAAACACTCGATTAGAATTAAAAACTTTAGAAACATTAGCCTTATGATTACAATCTGTCCTAGCATCAATTTTTCTAAAGAAATTCCTATCTAGTCCAGACTTGTTATTTTGAAAATTGGTGTTCTTCTCTTGATTGGCCCCCTTTTCAATCCATTTGCCATTGGCCCTTGGAGTGTTTACTGAAACAGAAGAAATATAATTGTCATTTATTTTCCACTTTCTTTCTGTTCTGATGTGAACTTGATTGGCTTGAAAGGATAGGTTCTGGAAGTTTAAGGCATATTGTTTGCTTAAGACTTCTCTTGCTTTCTTTATCCAGTTTAAGTGATGATTTGGCTTTCAGACACATCTCTATAAAATCAAGACATATATGGATGCTTGATTTGGTTCTTGGTAAAAACAACTTTGTTTAGGATACCAGAGTCGAGTTTGGAATCCTTTTGTCCTTCTGCCACTATCTCTAGTCCTTCGACCACTATCTCTAGATTCACAATAGAACACTTATCATCTGAGTCAAAATCGGAGTCAAGAAAATACTTTTTGGGTTTTCAGAGATTGGTTCAGATGGATAGATGTTGTAGCCATTTTCATCCTTTTGAAGAGGAATATTTAAGTCTTTCACTATACAATGAATTATCTCTAGTTCACAGGATTCAGAGATGGAGTTTTGCTCCAAAATCATCAACAAATCTTTTTCAGAAATATCCTTTAAATCTTCTGTATTCAAAGGCACAAATTATGTTGCGTCCGGGTTTAGAATGCTCTATTCCTTGGTGTAACGCCCAAAATATTTGGTAAGAAGATTTATGTTAAGGCCTTTTAATAATCTTGCTTAAAGGTTTCATTCGTTAGGAAAGGTTTAAGTTGACCTCAAGGCGAATCGGGAGCGTTCCATAGGAAAAACGTGAAGTTTCGGGGCTCGGGAGGCTTGGGGCGACAGTGCCACGCGATAGTGACATGGTCACTGTCGCCATGTCACAATCGTCGAGCTCGAGGACCCCGCAGTAAACTCTGTGCGAGAGTGACCCGCAAGAGTGACAATGGCACTATCCCCATGTCACAATCTCATGGAAGGAGTGACCCGTGGTACACTCTGTACGAGAGTGACCGCGATAGTGACACTGTCACTATCGCATGGTCACAATCGCCCACGGGGACCAGACCTTAAATGCTCTTCCTATTCAGCCCTTTCTCATTTATCACCCCATCTACTTCATTCCCTCTCTCTCAAGAACCGAAACCCTCTCATTTATTTCTCATTTTGAGCATTCATTGCACCAAATGTCAAGGGTTTAAAGAGATTTTTTCATCCCTCAAGTTAGGATTGGAAGCTACACCTCAAGATTCTTCATCTCACCATCTTCACCATCAAGTTATACGGTTTGGGAGATATTTCTAGGTTTTTGACAGAACCTAAGATTGTAAGTTCATTTTTATCTTTAAAACTTATTACATGTCAAAACTACATTTTTAGACTTCTAACCATCTCCTTGTTTACATTTTCGTTGTTGGAAAGATTTTGACCTAACTTGAGATTTTTGGAGATTTTTAGGGTTGTTATTATTTTGAGATGTGATAAAGAGTTGTAATATTTGTGATATAAAATGTGATTATACTTACTTAAAAATTTTTAAACACTTGAAATGAAGCCATCTTGGTTATATGTAGAGTTTTCACTATTTTGGAGGCTTATTTGGTAAAAGTGAATTTTTGGAGGATGACACCTATGGATTAATGTTTATATTAACAATGGTTAATGTAGAGTTTTATAACTTTGGGAAAATATATATATTTGGGAATGATTTACATTTGGAAATGGAAATGGTCTATGCTCGACTTCTTATGGATTTGGTTCCACATGGTAGTGATTATACAAAGTTTGCATTTTATAGAAATGTGTTATGAAAACTATATGTGTGATTATAGTTTTGTCACTAATGAAATTGTGACAAGCCTTAGACTATTACTATTGGATCCATAGGTATAGAGTCGGGTTATTTGTCGGATAACTCATGTTTATAACTAGTTGAGATATTGGGTCCTTGGAAGGCAACTTGGTACGGTTATGTGGGACCGGTTACTAGCCATGGACCATAAATGTAATCATAGTGAATGAGTGTGATTAGGATCATTGGGTGTCCTCCCCCACATCCGAGTACGAGTCGATGAGCTCGTGGTCTTGATCCTAGTATTGAACTCACAACTTGAAAAGTGGCTTACTTTTGTGTTTCGCCACAATCCTTGGAAATCAGGTATCCCCCGTCATCGTAAGATGTTGTTGGACCGTATGGTTCGTATGTGGTATTTCTGAAAGCAAAACTACTTCTCATGTTTGAAAATCAAATTTTATCAAATGTACGATTTAGTGATTTATATAAAATGTTTGTTCTCACTAGGCATAAAGCCTAACACTTTTTCTTAAATGACATGTATATCAGGTTCCTTTAGCGGCGGGTCGCACAAGGGTTGTGGGATGAGTGTTGGGCCTCTAACGGCATCTTTGGGATTTAATCTTTTGGAGATTTGGCATACAGACTGAGATAGATACTTTTAGGATATTGAGCCGACAACCGTTATAATCTAGATATAATTGATTAGATTAGTATGTTTTTGACCTTAATGTCCATTTATAGAATTTGTAAATGCTATTATTATTTCCCCTTTTTGGGTGATTTCCATTTATTTGAGATGTCATATTTCGTAAGTTTTAAGGTTTAAATCTACCCCTATTTTTAGGGTGTTACACTTCGGAACAAAGGTACTAGACACAAAGTTGGTAGAATCTTGTGTCTTGAAGGAATCAAAATTGAACAGTTTGTTCATTTCTTGCTTCTGGACAAGTGATGGCTCATCGGCTTGAGAAACAACTTCCTTAAGCTCTCGTTTGAAAACTTCTTTTTCCTTTTGTCCAAAAGTAAATTGAAAATTTTTGAACTTAAGTTTCCTTGTTCTTGATCCTTCATAGGTTTTTACCCTCTTGAATGCAGATGTTTCTCTTAATAATGGAAAATTAGTTTTATGTACTTTGCTAATGCATGAAGTAGAGGACCAAGATGACTTCTTGTTTCCAATGAAAGTGAAAGGGCCAGGGTCACTGAAACCCACTCTCTGAGTGTCCATTTGAGAATTGATTTTAATGTGCATATCTTGTGCATCCTTGTACTTTTTTATAACAATTCTTTTCTTTGAAGACTTTGATGTAAAATAGTTCTTTAAAATAAGAGAATCAAGTCTATCACATGCAGAAGCTTTGAATTTCTTTTCCTTTTCCTCTAAAGCTTTTTCCAGTTCTAAGCATTTTTCAGTGAAAGCTTTTTCTTTGGAGATTTTCAGTTTTTCAATTTTATTCTTCTCCTAAAAAATTTCCTCTTTTTCTTGTTCAAAAAGCTCTTTTTTCCATTTTAAAGAATAACATATCCTTTTGAGACAGTTCTCTCTCACTCTCTCTCTCCCTTTTTCAATAGAGAGCTTTTGTTTCAACTTTTGAAAATCCTCAGTCAGTTTTAGCATATTCATCTCAAGTTCAAAAGTAATAAATTCATCTTGCATAGAGACAGAACATACTAGAGATTTAGAGTCAGAAGAGTCTGACTTGCTATCATTGACATCAGTCACACCACAAAAGTGTGATTATTTAGGTCCATCATCAGAGGTTGAGCCATAAAACAAAATTTATTGTTCTGGCATAAGACTCCTCTACTTGAAGTTGTACTTATACGTGTTCTTGTAATAAGCAACATCCTTAACAGAGGGCCTCTGTGTTTTGCGGCATAGTGGCCAGTCTTGCCACACCTGAAGCATTTATCATTTTGGTTTGTGGCTTTCACATCTTTCTCAGTCTTGACCTCTTCCCTTTGTATGTATTTAGGAGGCGCTTGCAGTCCCTGTTCATAAGCTTGGGCAGGTTTCTGAAAATTTTCACTTCTTTCATCTCTCCCTCTTCAGTCTAATGGCCTTCTAGAGAATTTTCTTGAAAATTATTTAGTAATAAAAGGAAGAGATTGTGCAAAAGCACTAAAATCATCATCACTATCCGAACCAGATGTTTTGATTTCCTGATTACTCTCTGCCACAAGAACTTTTTTGCCTTTCTTCTTCTCAGTGTTCCTCAATGCACTCTCTCTGGATTGCTTGTCTCTGGTCGAACTGTCTCTGGTTGGTTTACCAAATGTGTGTTTTTCTTTTGATTCAAAGACCAGAGCCAGAGGACCACAAGCTAGAGGCTTATTCTTGTACACATCTTTCTCTTGTGTAGCTAGTGTACCATACACATCGTGTAAGGTCTAAGCCTTCGGATCTTGATTGGCTTGTAGAGACATTAACAACTGTAACCAATCTTCATTTAATATCTTCAGAAACAACATGTTTTCTCCTCTTGAGTTCGAAGTACTTCACACTTTCTGCACTTGTTTACCAAAGCATTGAACCTATCATACATTTGTTGTAGAGTTTCCTCTGGTAGTGTAACAAAGTTGTTATACTCATTGATGCATTGGCCCTTCTATTCTTATTAGTTTTGATCCCACCTTCGATTGGCTAATTGATCCCATATTTCTTTTACAGTTTAACATGCATCCATGGATTGAAAAATGTCATTTGGAATAGCCATAATCAACAACCTTTTGGCTTTATGGTTATTTCTATCTTTGCTAGATCCTCTTCAGACCATGATTCGGGATCTTTAGGAATTACTCGTGCAAGAATTTTAGTTTTTGTTCCGGTTGCTGGAACACGAGGAATTGTGACCATTGGAATATAAGGACCTTTCAGTTTATTTGTAAAGTTCTTTGTCTATCCCCTCGAAGAAGTTCACCATTCTTATCTTCCATTAGGGATATTCATGTCAAAGATGAGTAGGAGGTTTGGTCTAAGAGCCAACAATATAGGCAACATTCCAGTTTGCCATTTTCACAGGAAATGAAAAATGAAGATGAAATTGATGATTTTGATTTGGAAATCTGCTAAAACTAAGAGAGAATCAAATTGAAATAGAGAAATCAATACATTGTTTCTTTTAAAATTGAGGAATAATCACCTAATTTCACATAATTATGAACAAGGTCACGGAAACTGTAAAACAGGGATTCATACTTGAATGACAGGTCTGTAGAAGAAATACTCTACCAAAATAAATCGTTACATAATTGATCGTGTTGATTATATCTAATCAATCTGCTCTGATACCAATTGTTGATCCCAAATTCTCTTTTGTTAATGATCAATATTTTGAAGTTAAAAGCGGAAGCAATAAGTAATGACAACAAGTAGACTAAACAGCAAATAGATGAAGGTAAAAGTACAAATAGATTGAATAGCCATCATCATAGTATTGAATTAGAATTATGAGATTACAGCTTGAAGAACACACTAAGAATGCTCACTCAGTGTGTGTATAAAATCTCTCAATGATTATATCTCTCTAGAAAAATGTGTGTAATAAATCATATATAAAATCACAAACAAAACTTCTATATATAGTCTAGGATCAGGAAAGTCAAGGCACTGTCCAATGTAGAAGCTCTACGTGTACCGGTGAAGTAACCGCTTCTAGCTGACGTGTCAGCCTATGATAGGCAAATTACACTTGGAGAGATTGATCATGTTGAACTTAGAACAAAGTAGCAGAGTGGCCAGAGGCTCTACCTCTCCGGTATCATCTTCTGGTTAGGCGTGCTATGCTTGCTGATAACTTTTAGTCTGGGCTCTGGTTCAAAGTGCTTCTAGTGAAGAAGGCTTCTAGTCTTTTATCTTGGTTTCTTTTATAATAGTTTTGCATCTGAAATACTTAGGGCTAACATAAAGTATCAAGATAGATATGTGTGTTTATTTATGATGTTGTTCTTAAACCAAAATTACTTAGAATGCCTACTCTATGGAAAAATATAATTCAAGTAAATGTGATTTGAGATACACAAGTGTTGACTGATCAGTTGTATAAGTTTTCTCTAAAAAGATCAATTGCTAAGGAAACATGATCTTATGGTCTAGAAAATTTTCAGTCAAGTTTTTATAGTTTGTGAATTGATGAAGATAAACAATCCAAAAGTCAAGGTTCTATAGTTTGTGAATTGATGAAAATAAACAATCCAAATTCATTTAGGTTGGTGAGATATTAGGATTGTTTAAAAATTCAAAAAAGAGTCTGGTTATCAATTAGGTAACAATAGTCATCAAATATTTGAATTATATGATTTTAAAAACATATCTTTAGATATATTGAATACTCCATAAACCCATGTACAATATATTGATAACTATGTTTTTAAAAGTTAATGCTTTAGATATGATCAATCTTGATCATAAAAACATAATTTAGCCAATAATCGGACAATACCAAATTTAGAACAACGTCGAATTTTATAACTTAGGGGTTGTTTGTTTACCTCTTAATGGTTCCATTAAGAGGCAACCTCTGAATCGCTAAGAGGTAAATCTTGTTTGGCAAAAAAAAAAAGGGGTTGCCACTTAATGGTTCCAAAATCCTCTTAATGATTTTGTATCCTGACCCCTTAACCATTAAGAGTCATGATTTCATTATGAACAATTAGCAAACAACCATATTTCATTTTACACTATATCATAAAAACCTATTAATCATTCAGACAACTTGATCATTCTGCACTAAACCATTCAGCAACTGCCAAACAGCCCTTATAGAAATTTTCATATCTCGATTTAAAACTTTTGATCAATATTGCTCAAGTTAGGGTATATGAATCCCAAGATCTTTTATATGATAAAGATTTTTTTTTTAATATCAAGATTAAGCTTCTATAGCCCGATTTTATGAAACATTTTCTTTTAATTTCCAATTTCACAATCTTAAAAAAATTAAATTTAAATTAACAAATAACTTAAATTAATTAACCCAAAATCAAGCTTAATTGGGCTCTAAAAGTTATCCAAATTAAATTATTGATCAATAACCAAAAAGAATATTA
Organism: Arctium lappa; assembly: GCA_023525745.1. Taxonomy (NCBI): domain Eukaryota; kingdom Viridiplantae; phylum Streptophyta; class Magnoliopsida; order Asterales; family Asteraceae; genus Arctium; species Arctium lappa. Next base: position 16,354,205 of record CM042064.1, read on the forward strand.
AATAATGCCTCAAACATACATAAACAATCCAACTAACTTAAATGAGAACATGCTCAACAAATGACTTGAAATAACTTAACAAGGTCTAATTAAAGTTAACTAATAAAAATTAATAACAATAATATGTCAAATACAATTAGATTTACATCGTCCCAAAGCATAAATGTTGGCATTGAATCAACAAACTCGATCTAATTTCAACTTGTCCAATAACTGGATGACATTAAATTAACTGATCCAAGATTATTTAAATTACAAAACTTGGTCTTAAAAGTAATTAAATCGATATTAAAGATCGCATATTATACGAAATATCAACTCAAATTAGTAGTAGTAACCTAAATTTAAGAGGGATAATATAAGCATTAACAACTCAAATAATACAACAAGCCAACTAAATAATTATATACCCAAATTCAGTTAAATTATATACAAAACAACTGAACAACAAACTCAAGTCTAATTAACTTGACGATTAAATCTCTAATTTAATTACCATATTTAAAACAAATTAGTTAGTCAACCCATTTTAATATTTATCAAAAACTTGTTTATTCAATAATAAGTAACAAACAAATAGATGAAGATGTATATATAGATAAGGATTGAAACTTCAGAAATTCAAGGAAGCTAGAGACCTAGCCTCTTTCGTTTCTCACGCAAGATCTAAAGCATTATATCTACCACATTCAAGAAATCTAAAGAAAAAGGTTGTCTTTGTTTTTTATTTATTAAATAAGGTTTGTTGTTACTTCAGAAAAAAAATTGTTATCTTTATTTCTTCTATTTTTTTTTATCATAGTAATACATGAGTGGTCCATCAAAAGAAATCCCAAAAATGAATAAATGCTAGAAGTTTATCTACAAACAATCCTTAACTAAATTATTTATTTAATATTGTTGTTGTAATCATGGTTCAACAAAAAAAAAGATGAAGATTCGGCTTGAGTCTCAGAAGAATAACCAAGTCATTTTTTTTCTTCTTTCTTCTTTAATAATCAATATCATAATTTGATCATAATGTTTTCTAATGAATATACTGTTAGAAAAATATAAGAAAATAGGGTAATAGAATCGATCAGGTAACTATATTGCTTGAGAATCGTGTGAGTTCACTTTCCAATTGATATTTCGACTGCCTAGGTTACACGAAATTCAATCTAGGATAAAACACAAGACCACTATCGTTTTTAGGCACAAAAACGAGAGTAAAACTACTAGATAATATATGAAGGTTGTTCAAATTTGTGAGTTTAAAAACGTAAGTATATAGTGTATATGTACTAGTTCCATTCGTAAAAGAAGGAAAATAACTGAAATGACATTTATGGCAAATTATTAACATTAATGGTCAGTTACAACCATTTTAACTAAGATCATGGGTTGGAAATAACTGCATAACAAATATACAATAACTGCAGGTCCAGAGCTCTCTGGTCATATGAGACTAGAGATTAGACTTAGCCTATCTAGAGATAGCCAACCAGAGAGCTTCTAGAGAGCTTCTAGAGAGCTTCTAGAGAGCTTCTGGTCTAACCAACGAGAGCCTCTCGTCATTCATGACCAGAGAGTCCCGACTAAAAGCACAACCAACCAGAGAGATATGGTCCTACCAACCAGAGCCTTTGGTCCTATTTCAAAACTAAGTTTGAAATTACCCCTTTTGATATTAAACTCCAAATTGATCAGAACTGAAGTTTTCTTCATTCTAATCGAGTTTTTCCACTTCATTCCAAGTCCAAAATTCTGAAGAGCTTTTGGGGCGCTGCCCCTCGACCCCACCCGTTGATCGGTCAGCGGGACCACGGCCAGGGGCTCTGCCCCTTGGACCCCGCAAGGGGGGCGTGACCCCCTTGACCCCCGTCATTTTGTCGTGTCCGGGATCAAACTCGTCTTATAACAAGTGTGCACTCCGCACCGCCTAACTTGTATTAGATCACAGTTTAAAACTCATTAGCACTCGTGTTAAATCCAAAATGGACAGTGACACTAAAATCACTAACAATCCTCCCCTATTTTAGTGTAACCCATGAAATAACACCTTATGTTGAACAAACCAAACTTGCACATAAATGAAAATATCTAAACGATTGAATTTCCATATTAGTACTTTACACGTTCCAAATATTCGAGAATCAAGGTGTCCCAAGGATTGAGCCCATCAAATCATTTGAATACCTGAAGATAAAATACATATATGTTTTCTATACTCGTCTAGTAAAATAAAAAATGACACAATTATAAAGCCATGTGTCCAAATCCTCTCATGATTGTATAAAGGCCAAGTCCCCAATTCGGCTACACTTCACAATCACGTTGGTAATTCCATTACTTCGTGTACCTGCAAATACACTTTATCAAAGGAATTATTAAGAAGGTAAACTTCAACCTACCCACTACAAGACCGAACACAAACGCAGGATGACGCAACCTATGTTCCAATTTATAAGTTTGAGCTTTCCATATTGAATTCAGCTTCTAATGTCATATCATAAGGGAATTGGGTGCCTCACCTTTATAAATTTATAAGGACTTTAATCCCATCCCAATCGCAGAATTGTGCACTAAGTCTCTTGTCAAACCTTTAGTTAAATGGTCTGCCAAATTCTGTTGCGTTCTAACAAACTCAACAGAGATTACACCATTCATGATTAATTCTCTAATCATATTCTGTATAACACCCAAGTGTCTAGACTTTCTATTGTAAACTTGGCTATAAGCCTTAACCAAAGTGACCGCACTATCACAATGGATAGAAATAGGTGCAATCGGCTTTGGCCACAATAGAATCTCATAAATTAAATTCTTTAGCCACTCTACCTCTTTACCGGCGGCGGCTAATGCAACAAGCTCATATTCCATTGTTGAGTTTGTAATGCAAGTTTGCTTCTTGGATGCGCAAGAAATGGCACCTCCTCCAAGCAAAAATACTCAACCACTAGTTGAGGAATGATCCTCCATGTTGGATATCCAACTTGCATCCAAATAACCTTCTAAAACCGAAGGGTATCCTAAATAGCTCAAACCATAATCAATGGTTCCTTTAAGACATTTAAATACTCTTTGAACTGTTTGCCAATGTTGAGTACTAGGATTACTAGTATACCGGCTTAATCGTCCCACGACATAAGCAATATCACCCTGGTGCTTGTCATGAAGTACATCAAGCTACAAATGGCCTTAGAGTATTTAAGTTGTGAAATAGAATTTCCCGTATTTGGGATTAATTCACACTAGGATCCATAGGAGTGCTTACGAGAGAACAATCACGGTAATTAAACTTATTGAAAATTTTCTCAATGTAATGCGATTACATCATAACAATCCTTTGTTAACCCATTTAATCCTTAAAGGATTACATCAGACTCTCCCATTTCTTTCATGGAAAACTTAGATGACAACAATTTCTTAGTTTCATCTACCTGATTTTGGTCGGTCCCAAAAATCAGCATGTCATCTACATACAAGCAGATGATCACACCTGCACTAGTAGCATCAAATCTACTTTATTTGCCACATTGGTTTAAGAAAAACCACATAACAAAATAACTTCATCAAACTTTTGATGCCATTGTTTAGGTGTTTGTTTCAGCCCGTACAAAGATTTCACAAGTTTACATACCGCATGCTCCATTCCGGGCATAACGAAACCTTCCGGTTGTTTCATGTAAACTTCCTCATGAAGATCACCATTCAAGAAGGTTGTTTTAACATCCATTTGATGTATAACCATATTGTGTATTTCCGCCAAGGCGATTAACAACCTAATAATCGAAATACATGCCACTGGAGCATACGTATCAAAATAGTCAATTACGGGTTTTTGTCGAAACCCTTGAATTAATAACCGGACCTTGAATTTATCAATCATCCCATCAAATTTCATCTTCTTTTTTAAGATTCATTTGCATCCAATTGGTTTAGAACCTGGAGGCAAATTGGATAACCCAGGTGTTATTCTCATGAATTTATGACATTTTGTCATCAATTGCTTCATTCCAAAAGACGAAATCTCGAGAATCCATCGCCTATTTGAAAGTATTTGGGTCATCCTCAATACTAAAACAATAATATTATTGAATCCCAAGCTCATCCCTTGATCCTTCCACCAAATATAGTTGGAAGTCGGGACCGAAATTTTTGGCAATTCGACCTCTTTTGCTTCTCCGGACCTGCTGTGTTTCTGGACTGGAAACACCATCCAAACTTTCTGGATTTTTCACTTTATTAGTGCTAGGAATCAGGTCCTTAGGCTTTTGCATTGATGAAAATCGCATCTCTTCCAAAATCGCATCCCGCGACTCGATAACGGTGTTAATCGACACTGAATCATTAGGTCCTATTATGAAGAACCTATAAGCCTTGTAAATTTTTGCATATCCAATGAATATACGATCAATTTCACGTTCACCCAAAGTTTTGCTTTTGGGTTTGGGTAGTTTTACAACATCCCGATAACGCCAAATTCAAAAATAACTCAAACTTAGAGTTTTCTTGAACCAAAGGTCATATCGGGTTGTTTTGTTCCGTTTATTTGGAACTCTATTCAAAACATAACAGGTCGTTAACATGGCCTCTCCCTAAAATCCCTCACTCAATCCCGAGTAAGAAAGCATCGAGTTTACCATTTCCTTTAAAACTCGATTTTTACGTTTGGAAATCCCATTTTGTTGAGGTGTGTATGGTGTCGTTGTCTCATGGATAATATCAATTTATTGGAAGTATTGGGGATACATATATTCCCCTCTTTGATCTATGATCAGTTCTAAGACATTTAATTGAGTTACCCAATTGTAATTCAACTTCGGTTTTGTAAATTTTAAATTTTTCCAAAGCTTCGTCTTTGGCATGCAAAAGATACACATAGAAAAACCGGGTGTTGCCATCAATAAATGTGACAACATACTTCTTGTTTCCCAAGGAGGGAGTGGAGTAGAAATCACGCAAGTCATTGTGTACAAGTTCCAAAACAGCCGTATTACTTTTAACGTTCGAAAAAGGTTGTTTTGTAACTTTTGTGAACATGCAAATTTTGCATTTTTCAGCATTAATGTCAAAAGCTGGAATCAATCCATCTTTTGACATTTCATACATCCTTATAAAATTCACATGCCCCAATCTAGCATGCCAAATCATTGTATCAACAATTTTAGAGGAAGACGATGACGATAAAAACATAGATCTATCAAAAAATTTATTCACCACATTCAAACGAAACATGCGATTACTTAAATATCCAAAACCAATAAAACTACCACATCGAGATAGGATAAACCTATTCGATTCAAATACTTGCTTAAAACCAAGATTATTTAAACAACTACCACTCACTAGATTCTGACGGATTCTAGGCATAAATAAAAACATCATAAAGTTTAACACAATTTCCAGAAGAAAACTCTAAATTAACGACTTCAACTCCACAAATTGGTGCACTCGACTTGTTTCCCATATTAAGCACTGAACTGTCTTCAACCGGTGTCAATTTCTCGAACCATCGTCGATCCTTCCAAATATGGCTTGTCGCTCCCGATTCGATCCACCATGCATAGTCATCATTCTGGACATAAAAAGACTCAGGTATAAGTGAAACATAATTCTAGACAGAATTATCAAAGTTAGTCAAAAACTGATCTCCTTTTACTTGATCGTTATCCTTAGATCCCGATCCACTACCACTCGTACCAACACCATTATTGTTCAATTTCACCCGAAAATCACGTTTGTTGGTCCCGAAGGTGCTTAACAAGTTTGTAGAAGGGGGGGGGGGGTTGAATACAAACACATAAATTAAAGTTTAATAAATTGTTTATTGATAAATCAAAATACAATTTACAAGTTTGTTGCGGAATAAGATTAAGACATACTTAATCTAAACAAACTTAAGAAACACTAAGATGATTGCACAAGAAATTCAGAGAATGGGAGATTAAGAGATATAGAAAACAAGGGTTTCTATATGGGGTTCAATGATTGAGCACACCCACAGATGGAGGGGTGAACTTCCTATTTATGCCCTATGCATTAAATGCAGGGCAGGGCACTTTACACGTGGCGTTCACAGATTGGCTTTGGGAGTCTGACTTTTGGGAGACATGCTTTCGGCCGGGTCATGAACAGTGTAGTTGACAGAGTTGTTGTACGTATGGTGGCAGAGACATGTCCGTTCTGACACATAGTACTAGTTTATGCAAGGATAGACAAAAGGAAACTTGAGACATAAGCTTTGTGATCTTTTGATCGCTGAATATCTCTTCTTTCAGAGATAAAGAGGTTCAGCTATCGCTGAAGCTTTTCCTCATGTTCCTTCGCGTATATGTAGAGTTGTCTTTGCTTCACTGATATTCGCATCAGATCACTAGTAGACTTCTCTTTGTTCAGCAGCTTCGTCTTCGATTCAGCTATGAACATATGTTGACGCGAGACTTGTCTTCAGGGATTACGTTACTGTTTACATCAGAAACTATCAGTGATAACTGAACAGACTCAGTCTGATCACTGATAGTGAAACACTAATACATAGAAATGTTTATGAGAGAGACTATCAGCGATAACTGAACAGACTCAGTCTGATCGCTGATGGTGAAACACTAATACATATCAAAACGTAATTTTCACTAAGTATAGAAGAGGGTCTTTATCAAATCACTGAGAGAGTTTGGATCAACAACGTTTACAATGACCCACCTTGTTGCATCTCCAAACACACCAAGTATTTTCTCTTTTTAGAGGATTTATTGGTCCACGAAACTTACGTTTCTTGCCTTTCCCTTTATTGTTGGAGTTGGCTTTCTTTACCTCAACCATGTGAACAGAGGGTTGTCTAGATTCAACTTTCCCCTTGATTTTGTCATTTTCTTGCACCCGAAGAGATTCTTCAATGAGCAAATGACTCCCAAGTTGAACCAATGACAATTTCTTCTTTTGATGTTTCAAGTTATGCTTAAAATCTTTCCAAGAAGGTGGAAGTTTGTCAATCACACTCGACACGACAATGGATTCATCCATATTCATCTTGTGTAGTGTAAATTGACCCAAAATGCAAAGGATTTTATTATATTGCTCCATTACGGGCGAATGATTTCATTATATAGATAAGGGTTGAAACTTCAAAAATTCAAGGAAGGTAGAGACCTGGCCTCTTTCGTTTCTCACGCAATATCTAAAGCATTATATCTACCACATTCAAGAAATCTAAAGAAAAAGATTATTGTTGTTTTTTTATTTATTAAATAAGATTTGTTGTTACTTCAAAAAAAGATTTGTTATCTTTATTTCTTATTTTTTTATCATAGTAATACATGAGTTGTCCATCAAAAGAAATCCCAAAAATGAATAAATGCTAGAAGTTTGTCTATAAGCAATCCTTAATTATTTATTTAGTTTTGTTGTTGTAATCATGGTTCAACAAAAAAAAAAGATGAAGGTTCGGCTTGAGTCTCAGAAGAATAACCAAGGCATTTTCTTTATTCTTTCTTATTTAAAAATCAATATCATAATTTGATCATGATGTTTTCTTACGAATCTATTGTTAGAAAAATATAAGAAAATAGGGTAATAGAATCGATCACGTAACCGGATTGCTTGAGAATCATGTGAGTTCACTTTCCGAATTGATATTTCGAACCTATGCCTAGGTTACATGAAATTCAATCTAGGATAAGATTCAAGACCACTATCGTTTTTAGGCACAAAAATGAGAGTAAAACTAATCGGAGAGTGTATGAAGGTTTTTCAAATTCGTGGGTTTAAAAACTTAAGTATATATTGTATATATATACTAGTTACATTCGTAAAAGAAGGAAAATAACTAAAATGGTAGTTATGGCAAATTATAGCATTAATGATCGGTTACAACTATTTTAGCTAAGATCATGGGTTGGAAATAACTGCATAATAAATATACAGTAACTGCAGGTCCAGAGCTCTGGTCGTATGAGACCATAGATTAGACTTAGCCTATCCATAGATAGCTAACTAGAGGTGACACCAACCAGAGGTAGTCGACCAGAGCTTATGGTCTAACCAATCAAACCCTCTGGTCATTCACGACTAGAGAGTCCCGGTAAGAAGCGTATTGATCCAACTCTCTCAGTGATTTGATAATGACCCTTTATAATACTTAGTGAAAATTACGTTTAACATATGTATGTATTAGTGTTTCACCATCAGCGATTAAATACTGGGTATGTTCAGTATCACTGATGATTTCTCATGTAAACAGTTAGACGTAATCCCTGAAGACAAGTTTCGCGACAAAAGATGGCCACTGCTGAATCAAAGAGGAAGTTGTTGAACAAAAGACAAGTCTACTCATGACCTGATGTGGATGTCAGCAAAAACAAGACCAGTCTACTCACATGCGAAGAAGCCTGAGGAAAAGGTTCAGCGATAGCTGAACTTCTTTCTATCTCTGAGAAGGAAGAGATATTCAGCGATCGATGATCACATTGCTTATACCTCAAGTCTCTGTTGACTTATCTATGCACAAATAGTACGAGTGTCAAAAAAGACATACCTCTGCAACATTTTGTACAACTCTGATATCTACATTGTTCATCATACGGCCAAAAGCATGTCTCCAAAAGTCAGACTCATGCAACCAACCAGAGAAGGACACATGTAAAGTACCCTGCCATGCATTTAATACATAGGGTATAAATAGAAAGATCAAGACTCTTCTTCAAAGAGATTCATAAGTCTACTACCTTCAATCTTTCTATAAAATATAGAAACCCTTGTTTTCTATATTCCCTTAATCCCCTTTCTCTCATTCTTGTGCAACCATCTTAGTGTTTCTTAAGTTTGTTTAGATTAGGTTCTTCCTTAATCTTATTCCATAACAAACATGTAAATTGTATTTTGATTTATCAATAAAAAATTTATTAAACTTTAAATTTTGTGTTTGTATTCAACTCACCCTTCTACAAACTTGTTAAGCACCTTTGGAACTAACAAGTGGTATCAGAGCAGACTCTTTAATCTCATAAGCAAGATCTTGCTTTATACTCTTCCTTGCTATTCTCAATATGGCACTAAACACAAACACTAACTACTATGATAATGGTTCTCTCTCAAAGCATCCTCGATTCAGTAGAGATAACTTTGCTCTCTGGAAAAATCGAATGATGCTATTTTTAGAAGGTGTAGATCCCATTATACCTGAATACGTAGCAAATGGTCCTTATGAACCCTTCACCATCATAGCTACAGTTCCAGCTACTGCCACCACTCCTGATGTCCCTGAAAGATATGCTATTAAAGAAATAAGACAATGGAGTGATGCAGATAAAAAGAAGTCGGTTTAGATGCTAAGGCAAAAACCATTATCTCTATGGCTCTATCTGATGAAGCCTTCCATTCCATCATGCATCTAAAAACTGCCAAAGAAATGTGGGATACTATATGTGTTCAATATGAAGGTACCATTGAAATCCAAGAAACTAGAAAGATTAACTTGGTAAGACAATATGAAAGTTTTATCTGTGGAAAGAATGAAACCCTGTCTGATGTTCACCAAAGATTTAACTATCTAATCATTGATCTAAGAACTGTTGGTAGGACCTACTCTAACTCTGAGGTCTTAACTAAATTCTTGGAATATTTTCCTGAAAGCTGGGACAGTTACTCAATGTGTCTCAAGCTGACAAAAGACTTAAATTCTCTCTCTCTTAGCACCTTGTATGGAATATTTCTCAACTATGAGCAATCAAATCTCCTGAAGAAGAATCTTGTAAATGATTCTAAAGACTCCAAAAGCACTCCTGTTGCTTTAGTCTCTTTAGAGATCATTCCATCTCAGCGATCTACTCTTACTATCACTGAGTTAGATTCTGACTCTGAGGAATTATCAGACACTGATCTTTAAGAGTTTGATGAATCCTTAGCACTCTTGACAAATTCTTTCAAAATATTTGCAAGAAAGAGCAATTTCAGAATAAATAAGCCTCTCTCTATTACTGACAAGCCAAAATCAACCCCTGTTAAGGCTACTGCTACTTGCTTTAAGTGTGAAAAAGTTGAACATTTTGCAAGTGAATGCAGGTCAAAGAAAGTTTTCAAACCTTCTACCTCCAGGAAAACCAGCGATAGCAAATACCTTAAGTTGAAAGAGAAATATCAAAAGTTAAAAAACTTTAAGCGAAAAGGTAAAGGTCTTATCGCTGAAGAGCATGACTGGGTTAAATCTGAAGAATCTAGTTCTGATGAAAAAGAAGTTGCTAATATGTATCTTATGGTTGAGATTAAAGAAGAAGTGGAAGAACTCACAGGAACTTCCATGAGCTATATCTCCTCTCAGGTATCAATCTCTACTAATCCCTTTCTTTTTGAAGCTGAGAGAAGTCGTGTTGTAGATGTGCTAACAGTAGACTTATACAATGCACTAAATGGAAAAACTCTAGCTGAAAACAAAAACATTGACTTAACTGAAAAGCTAGAGAAATTTCATGAAAGGATCAAAGAACTAACTCTTCTAGATGAAAGTTTAAAAGATCAAGTCATTGTAAATGAAATTATCAGCATTGAACGCGAACAAGCCATCGCTGCTTTAAAAGCAGAAAAGGCAACTGTTGAGGGATGGTGTAAATCATCAACCAAGATCACTGAAATCATCAGGGCTCAAATCCCTGCTAATGACAAAACTGGTCTAGGTTATCATCCTGAAAAGGACGAATCTAGCAGAGACTGTTCCATGCTCAATTTTGGAATGTTTGTCTCTTCTATCCCAGACACTTCTTCTACTCACTATTCTTCATCTTCCAATCCTATTCCTGAGGACTTACCAAAAAGCTCTAAGCTCGCTGATAAAAGGAAATCCATTTCTTATCCTCAGAAGGCTACCAAGAAAGCTAAACTGAAAGTTCCTTCTAAACCTTCAGTAAGTCAATCTTCCAGCTCTGGAACTAAAATCACTGATATTTTCAGAGATCAACTCCAAAGCTGAAAATTGATATTAAGCCTAAGAAATCCAAAGAACTTAAAGTTCTTCCTAGATCTTATGCTAAGGGCATTCTTGGAGCTGGTCCTGCTCATCTCAAATTTTCTAAATCTACTGCTCATAGTCACAAGGCAAAATTCATCTATAGAAAATGATATCACTATAAACTTACTGACCATATTGCTAGTAAATATCCTACTGCCACAAAAGCTGAAAAGACAGCTAAAGTGAAGATGATTCCCTCCAAGGCTAAGAAGGTCACCAAAGCTGAGAAATCTGCTAAAGTGAAAAATGCCACTACGGTTAATCAAACAACCAAAGTGAAGGTTACCACTGAAGCTGAATCTTCAAATACCGTGAAGATTGTTGAACCTTCTATAACTACTAACACTGTTGGACCCATTAAAAAGTGGGTACCAATCAAAAATTAATCTTCCTTATGTTTGCAGGGATCGAAGGGCATCTGGTATTTAGAAAGCGGATGCTCTCGATAGATGACTGGACAAAAAGACCTGCTCACTGAATACAAGGAAGAGAAAGGTCCCTTAGTTACCTTTGGTGGAAATGGAAAAGGCTATAACAGAGGGTTTGGTGTTCTCAGCAATGGAACGACTACCTTCAGAAAAGTCACTTACGTAGATGGACTGAAGCATAATCTTCTTAGCATCAGCCAGCTATGTGACAAAGACTACGAAGTTTGCTTTTGTAATAAAGCATGTTCAGTGATGAATGAAAAAGGAAAGCTCGCTCTTAGTGGTTATCGTATGGAAAATGTCTACGTAATACACATGGACTCTACTACCACTGAAAACGTTTGTTTTCTCTCAAAGGCCTCTTCAGATGTCAACTGGTTATAACACATAAGCCTATCTCATCTCAACTTCAAGACACTGAATTCTCTCTCATCAAAGGAACTAGTCTCCAGTCTCCCTCAGCACTCATATGCCAAAGAATCTCTTTGTTCAGCGTATGAAAAAGGAAAGCAGACTAAAGCTAGTTTCAAATCAAAACAAGTTTCCTGAGTGACAAGTCCTCTTCAACTCCTGCATATGGATTTATTTGGCCCTATCAATATCCAATCCATAGCTGGAAAGAAATATACACCTGTCATTATAGATGAATATTCTCGCTACACATGGGTAATCTTTCTTCGTTGTAAAAGTGACACTCTAGAAAAACTGATATCCTTTGTTAGAAAGATGGAAGTGATGAATAATCTAACTGTTCGCTCAATAAGAAGTGATCATGGAACTGAATTCAAAAACAGTTCCCTGAACAATTTCTTTGAGAGTAAGGGAATCTCTCACAATTTCTCCTCTGTAAGAACTCCTCAGCAAAATGGTGTTGCTGAAAGAAAAAATCGAACGATCATTGAAGCTGCAAGATCATTTCTCAGCGATTCTCATCTTCCAACTCAGTTTTGGGCAGAAGCTGTCAACACTGCTTGTTTTACTCAAAACAGGTCTCTGATAGTAAAACGTTTCAGCAAGACAGCCTACAAACTCTTTCATAGAAGAAAACCTTTTATAAGCTTTCTTCACATCTTTGGTTGTCAGTGTTTCATTTTAAACAACAAATACGTTCTTGGAAAGTTCGATCCAAAAGCTGATGATGGAATCTTTCTTGGATATTTCTCAATTTCCAAAGCCTACAGAGTCTTCAATAAGAGAAGGCAAACTGTAGAAGAAACAATTCATGTCACCTTTGACGAATCCAGATCAGCGAACTCTAAACCTATCGCTGACAATGAAGAACTAAATGTTTGGTCGTTCTCTCACTATAGAGAATCATAACCTCTCTTCAACAATCATCAGCATACAAACTCTCCTAATGCTGATGAAGATCCAAACATCATACATCCTAATGTTGAATTCACCTCTTGGGTTTCAGTTGTTCCTCTAAACACACTTCCTTCATCAGAACTTCCCTCTTCTGAAAACCTCTCAGTAAATAATGGTTTATCTGAAACTCAACATCTCTTAGCTAAAGAACCTCAAGTTTCTTCATCAGTGAACATTCCTATTGATGATCCAACTTCTGAGGTGAGCGATCATGCCCCAGCTCAGCGATGGACCATAGATCACCCCATAGATCAAATTCTTGGTGATCCTGATACAGGTATTCAGACACGACGAAGTTCAGGTAACATCTGTCTCTTTGTTAACTTTCTTTCTCTTTCAGAGCCAAATAAGACTGATTATGCCCTCAGAGATCCAAATTGGGTCAGTGTTATGCAAGAAGAGCTGACTGAGTTCGCTAGAAACCAAGTTTGGAATCTCGTTCCTAGACCATCTGATAAATCTGTTATAGGCACTAAATGGGTGTTTAGAAACAAATTAGATGAACATGAGACTGTAACCCGCAACAAAGCTAGACTAGTTGCTCAGGGATACAAACAAGAGGAAGGCATAGAATATGATGAAACCTTTGCCCCTGTGGCCAGGCTCGAAGCAATTCCACTTTTCTTAGCCTATGCAGTTTACAGAGACTTCAAAGTATATCAAATGGATGTCAAATTAGCGTTCCTAAATGGAAAGTTGAATGAAGAAGTCTATGTTGAACAACCCCCAGGTTTCTCTGACCCTAAGCATCCAAATTATGTATATAAGTTAGATAAGGCTCTCTATGGTCTAAAACAAGCTCATCGCGCTTGGTATGACACTCTCTCTTCTTTTCTTATCTCTGAAAAATTTGGGCATGGAAAAATTGATAACACTTTGTTTTTCAGAAAGATAAAAGGCCATATTATTCTTGTACAAATATATGTTGATGAAATTATATTTGGTTCTACTAACCCATCTCTGTGTACTCGCTTCGCTGAAAGAATGAAGAAAGAATATAAAATGAGTATGATGGGTGAACTAACTTACTTCCTTGGACTTCAGATCAAGCAAACTGATAAAGGTACATTTATTAACCAAGGTAAGTACGTTAAAGATATGTTGAATAAGTTTGATCTCACTCAAACTTCAGCGATGAAAACTCTTATGGCACCTCCTCTAACATTAAACAAGGATCCAGCGGGAAAACCTGTAAATGTCACTGCCTATAGAGGAATGATCGACTCCCTGCTGTATCTTACAGCGAGCCGACTTGACATCATGTACTCTACATGTCTCTGTGCACGCTATCAATCAGAACCCAAGGAATCCCATCTGATCGTTGTAAAGCGAATCTTCAGATATCGTAAGGGAACTCCTAACCTAGGTCTTTGGTATCCCAAAGATTCAAGGTTCGATCTCACTGGTTATTCAGATAGTGATTTTTCAGGTTGCAAACTTGATAGAAAAAGCACCACAGGAGGATGTCAACTTCTAGGAGGAAAGCTGGTAAGTTGGACTAGTAAAAATCAAAACTCAATGTCCACTTCCACAGCTGAAGCTGAATAAGTAGCAGCTAGAAGTTGTTGTGCTTAGGTCTTATGGATGAGAAATCAACTATTAGACTATGACCTTTAGCTATCCAAAATTCCAATCTATTGCGACAGCACTAGTGCCATCGCTATAGCAAACAATCCAGTGCTACATTCAAAGACGAAACACATAGAGATCAGATATCATTTTATCAGAGATCATGTGATGAATGGTGATATTGAACTTCACTTTATCCCTACTGACTATCAGCTCGCTGATCTTTTTACCAAACCTCTTGATGAGACAAGATTTAACTTTCTCATCAGTAAGCTTGGAATATTGAATCTTAAAGATTGATTCTTCAGCTTTCATGCATTATGTCAGTGATAATATGTTACACTTCATCATGTAATCTCTGACTAAATATTCTATCTCTCATGTATGTTTTCTTATTCTCTCTCACTGAATATCTCATTCAGTAAGACGTTTTTCAAAAATCAAAATCTTCAATCACTGAATTTCTTCAAGTGGTTAAAAGCTTTTTGTTAAACAAATCTTATCACTGATATTTCTAGTCCGTGATCCTTTGAAAAGAAAAAATTATCTCTGAATTTCTGTAAGTGATACTTTCTACAAAAGAAACATTTTCTCTCTCCTATGACATCATTCTAAACGATAATCCATGGTACACCTTTTTCTGACATGTTCGTCCATTGCACTTCATGTACAATCAAATTCGTGGAACGTGTCCGTGTCATGATGACCTCCTTCGGAGTTGAACTTCATTTCCACTCATATCATTCAATGTATAAGCGAAAAGGTTGGATCATTGGACCAAGCTAGCAAAGTTCAGGTCCAGATGGGATACTCAGTGCTTGTTGGGCGACATTTCGACTATGCAGGCATGATCTTTGAAGATCTCTTGTCACAAATTGAAAAGACTGAAAGGGACATCAAAATTCCCTACGTTCGTTTCATCTCCGCAATTCTCCACTTCTTTCTAGCTGACAAATACCCCAAGGAAGGAGACTGCAGCTTCTCCAAGGTTGGACTTCGAGCCTTGGAAGTTAAGACCGCTGAACAAGAGGTAAGTCTTCAAACCTTGTGCTTTCTCCTCTATCAAACTTCTTCGACTTCAGTGGCTACGCCGATGATTCCTTCATCAGCTACCCCCGCCACTACCACCCCTCAAAAACGCAAATCAACAGCTCCTTCTGGTCCTTCTAAAAAGGCCAAGAAGACTGTGGAGCAATCCCACTCGACAAAGGTACCTGAGGTGGTCTCTCAACAGACTACCATAGATGATTTTGTGGCTCGCTCCTCCACATCAGCAACTACAACAACCGTGTCAGTGACATCCATCACTGATACACCACCGGTGACTACACCCATTCCCTCAGTGACTCAAGACCCACCTGAGGTAATCTCAATAATCACCAGTGCTCCTTATTCTATCCCCATCATTTCTCCATCTTCTATTTCTTTAGTCTCTAACATCCCTTCTTTATAGCAGCCAACTCCTCAGGCTGCACATGTAGGACCTGTTGTGAAACAAACATTGTTGTCTTTCCCTTCCTTTGAAGGTGACTTGAATTTCTTTAACATGTTTGACATTTCAGGTATTCCTAAAACCCTATACACTTCTCCCACCATCTCTAAATAATCCTGAGCATCGTTTTGCTCAAACGCTAACTTATGTTTCAAATCCTACATTGGGAACGGTCGATGCTCATGTGACCAAGCTGGCTGATAAAGTGGACTCTCTCGCTGCCTCTCTCGATGTCAACACCACCACTGTCAATACAGCAGGTGAAGAGCTGAAGACCCTTACTACTGCTACTGTCGCCAAATCTGAGGCTTCTCAGCTTAGCTCTCTTCAGACACAGGTTGTTATCCCAGATAATAATGTAAATCAAACGATGACAATCAATTACATTAATCTCACTTTTATTTCACAATCAAATTCAATTACAATACGCTGACAATATATTTTATCTCTCTAACTCTGAAACTCTTACAAGACTTATGAATGGCTTCTCTCTTAGAACTACTCTATTACAACACGCACAACACTATTTACATATGACAAACAAAACACGCACGCTACTATAAGACAAACGTGCAAACTACTACAAAAACAGAAACGCGCAGAACTCTAAACTCTCACAAACTAGAAAACACAAAATACAACTTTGACTTTGACATTGACATTTATTACATTGACTTTGACTTTGATGCTTGAGAGTTGACTTTGAAGCTTTGACTTGCTTGACTTTTATCTTCATTCTTTATGATCTTGAATCCAACGAATATGTGCTCTAACATTCTCCCACTTTGAATCAAGATCATTTCTAAAAGATTTTGCAATTCAATCTTCTCTCTTTAAGCATAATTTGAACAATCCTCCCCTTTGATCAACTTTATCTCCCCTTTGTAGATTTCTTGTCAATTCAAATCATCTTCAGAAATAAGCATAATCAATGAGAAACAATCTCCTCCTTTATTTGATCTCTAACAATCTGTAATCTTCTCAAAGTCTATCATTAAACAAATAACAATTTCCCCAAAGATGGTAGATATGCTCTTCAACAATCTTCCCAAGGTTATCTCGAATCTCTTTCAGTCTTCAGAAATAAATTATCTTCAGAATTTGCTCAGACTGCTTCAGCAAATAATCTTCAAAGAAAATTTCAGTAAATTCAGCACATCTTTAGAAATCTTTGAACTTTTCTCTTTCAGTCTTTCAATCTTTGCCAAACATCAAACAAATAACTCTTGAACACAAATATTCCTTGATCTTCTCCCTCATCTATAACATATCTGAAACAAACATTTCTTGATTCTGTCTCCTCCTTTTTGATGATTGCGGCATTGAGATCATCAAAACTTTCTCCAAGAAATGTCATTATCAATTCTGACCACTGATCTTTTGAACACAAGAGCCTCTGATTCACCATCAATCCATAAAGAAGATATTCATCTAGATCTTTTCAAATCCAGAAAAATTAGAGTGTAACACCTGAATCAACAAATAAATAAGTTAATATGCCTGTCAGTAACACAAAGTTACTGTGTGTAACGGATACACATTGGAAAGGAGCTTTAGTAATGTTCACTCCCCCAGGGCTTCCATTCAATCATCAAAACACCACAAAGATATTTCTATGAACGTTATGACAAGAAAACAAATTCCTTGTGTGTTCGTGCAAGTTTTAGAAAGAATTAAGCACTTGATGATTGCTTGTATAAAGGCTCAACATTGTGTAAACCACTGAGACAATAGTAATTAAACATAGACTCAATTGTGCATGATCAATGTGCGAAGGTGGGGCAGATTTCCTTCTTTTTCAATATCCAGATTTTCCAAATGAAAATCAGATAGATTATATGTTGCGTCCCCAGAAAATATGAAACACTTTCTTTTTAAGAAGAAAATGAGTGGCTGGTGGGGCTTTTAGCAAAAGTTGGCATGGGCTAGTTTCCTGTTTCAATAATGTTCACGAAGAATTGTGAAACACTAGTAATGTGGTTGCCCGGCTCAGAAAGTAGTTGGTGAAGAGTTTATATTCTTTTACTCTGATCTCACATCCTCTTTCTTTTTAAACATTGAGCTCGCATCTAACCAAACTCTCATTTACATTTTACCTCTTCACACAACCCACACTCATTTCTGTTTGACTCCTCACACTCGATCACTAAGGATTAATTTCTTGGGTAGGAAACACTGGTTAATGTGAATTCATAGAAGTTTCATTTAAGTCCTACACAATGAACCCATAGTGTCAGGATCTGAATTCTTAACAAGAATAAACACTCAGAAACAATATTAAAGGAGTTTGCGGAATAACACTTTAATATTCAAAGATCAATGAAACAGTGAATCAGAAATCACAAATTGTAAACTTTATTGAATGATTTAAAGCTACAAGATTTCACACACAACCTCAATATTGATGAACAGGCTCACCAATACGAATTCTACTTCTCTAGAACTAGGGTTCTAAACCTTGAGGTTGATTCTCTCTATGAAAGCAAAAACTCAGAATATTGTCTAACTCGATGTTCTAAACTATTCTCAATAAGTCTATACATATACTAAAGATAAAAGATAATTACAAAATATAAAAGATCTTCAGTATAATCTTCCATAGTTATCTCTAAGCTTTCCATGAATATCTTCAATCAATACAGCTGTCTTCATTACCATCCGAAGTCTTCATCTCATAAGCAGCACTATCTTCATGAGCAGTATTAATACACAACAGCATTAATACTCTGAGCAGTATTAAGTTCAGCAGTACTAACTACTAGCAGTACTAACTTTGCTTAGCAGTAGTAACTTCTTCAAGCAGTATTAATTAGGCATGGAAATGGGGCGGGGCCCTCAATCCCCATCCCCGTCCCCAATCCCTCATCTTCATCCCCGTCCCTATCCCCGTCCCCGCCGGGGAATATGATCACATCCTCATCCCCATCCCCAACGGGGAACGGGGATCCCCATCGGGGAAACGGGGATTTTCTTTTCCATTTATGTAAGCTATTTAAATCAAATATACGAGACACCGCACGTGTTTAAATATCACATATTTCCAATAAACCTAAAATCATAAGAAATTTAAATTAGTATAAAAAAATCACAACATCATATAATAATTAATAACTTAAAACCAAAAGAAATTCAACCGAATTCGGAAAAAAAGAAAAAAAACTTAACTTCACACGTACCAAAAGATATCGAGTAATATTCAAAACCATATCGAGTAATTGTATTTTGATTGACATCCAAAATAAATACTAACATCCAAAAAATAACAATTTTATATTATAAACCTAATTAAGAAATAGGAAATTATGAATTACCGATTTAGTTTAAATAAATAATATATATTAAATTTTAATTAAAATATATAACGGGGATGGGGCGGGGCGGGGAATGCGATACCCGTCCCCGTCCCCGTCCCCGCTTTGAGACAAACGAGGATCCCCATCCCCATCCCCATCCCCATCCCCGGTTTAGCGGGGAATCCCCATCCCCGATCGGGGCGGGTGGACCGGGTTCCCCGACGGGTCGGGGCCCATTTCCATGCCTAGTATTAATCTTAGTTAGCAGCATTAATCTGTCTCAGCAGTAGTTACTTCAGAAGTATTAACCATGTTGTGCTAGCAGCATTAACCATACTTGTGCAATTATGTAATTCCCAACAATCTCCCCTAACTTGAATTTTAGGAAGAGAAGTCAAGCTCTTCAATTTTGGTCTTCAAGATGCTTTCAACACTACAGCTTAGTTGCCCAAGTTTGGATCCAGGCCCAGACTTTGATTAATTGTCCTTCTTACCACAATTTTGGCCATTTCTGAATCCTTTGCACATACTAGCTTAGTTCTCAGCATCCCATTCAGCTTCTCCTTGTTGTGATCATATACTTTGTCCACCAGGTAGTATTCATGATAACAGTTATCTATTGTGATCATGTATACACCACAGTTTTAAAAGAGCATCCACTTATCAATCTTCTTGAACCCATACTCATGATGTAGATCCTTGATCCTGTAAACCACCTTTTCTGGTTCAAACATCATACAAAGGTATTCCATAGCAATCTTGAATAGACTTTCTTTATTTCCTTTCATCACAGGCTCATATAGCTTGATTCCCACCTTGTGCATTTCTTCTAGATCTGCTCTTGAACAACTTCTGATTACTTTTCCCCAAGTGGCATATACTTCAAATATATCACCAACTCTTTTCATCCTAAAGTAATCCTTTTTGTTTTCCCTTAAGATATCCCATAATATGATCTCTGGAGCCTTCATAGAAATTGGAACAGCCTGAACTGGTTCTATTATTGTCATGTAGAGACCCACATGTTCATCAGATTGCTTGTTGGACTGCTCTGGGTTCTGCACAGATTCTGCTAAAGGTGTAACTGAAGGTTTTCTGCCTCTTTTTCAGCTTCTTCAACCCTTGGCTTCTTGGACTGTTTCTTGGAAGCTATGGTCTTCACCCTTTTTGCAGATTTAACTTTCATATCAACATTCTCTGGCTCTTCATTCTTTTCTTTTGTAGGTGTGACTTCCTCAGGGAATGGTTGTTGAATGTTGAGATCATACCTCTCTTTCATTCTTCTTTCAGCCTCTTCCCTTTGTAAGGAGTCCCCTTGAAGCTTAGCCATTTCCTTTTTATAGAGCTCCTCAACTTGACTGTATGCCATATTAGTAAACATCTCTCCTTTGACACCAATTGAACCTTTCAGGAAATTGATCATTTTTCTCCTTTCCTGATTGGCCAAAAAGGTCTTGGAAGGTTGTCTTTTCTGCTTTTTAAGTGGCATTCTTTTGACTGGTAATTTCTTGGCCTCAGCTGCAGTTTGCATGCTCTTTTGATATTCTTCATTTAGCTTTTTGGCCATGTCCAGTGCAAGCTCTCTATCCTTTGCAGATTGGAGTTGTTCCTCCCTTTCCATTTCTGCCAGAAGCTGTTTTGCCACTTCTTCATCCATCTCAATCTGATTCTTCTTCTTTGAAGGTTGTTCAGGTTCAACCACCTTTTCCTTTCCCTTTGTATCCTTCAAACTTGTCTCACTGCGTTCTTTTCTTTTCTTTGAAATGCCTCCTTCATTGATGACCACTCCCTTGGCCTTTTGAGTAGCCTTAGGAGTGTCATTCTTCGCTTTTACCAATGTTTCTGCTATTTCCAACTCTTCAACAGATAGCCCTGTTACTGCTGCTACCTGTTCTGTTACTGCTGCTTGTTCTTCTGTTTCTACT
Source organism: Arctium lappa (assembly GCA_023525745.1). NCBI lineage: Eukaryota > Viridiplantae > Streptophyta > Magnoliopsida > Asterales > Asteraceae > Arctium > Arctium lappa. The sequence continues at coordinate 16,375,264 of CM042064.1, forward strand.
GCTGCTTGAACCACATATGTTTCTGCTTCTTGTGGTTCTGTTTCTGCAGCTTTCTCCCCCTCAAACTCAAATCCCATCCCAGATGTACTTTCCTTTTCTGCTTCAGCCTCTTGAGTCTCCCCTTTGTTGAATGCATCATTAGCACTTTTCCTTTTCTTCAGAACAAATTGCCTTCTCCTCTTTTTCTGTACCAATCTTGTCACCATTTTCTTCAGTTTGGTAATCTGTACTTGTTGAGACAGAATTACCATTTTCATCTCTTCAATGTCTTTGCCTTGCTTGATTACATCCAAATTAATGTTTCCCATTGTTTCCATCAATTCATTATAGTCATATCTGTCCTAACCTCCTTTGGGTGTTTTTACCACCTTTGGAGGATCATTGGATCTTTTTGTAGTAGAGGTCTTCTGCCTAGCAGAAGCACCTACTACCCCCTTGGTTTCTTGGAACCTGGGACCTTTGGATGATTGCTTACCCAAAGTTGCCATGGGGAAGTTCTTATTGATGGTACCACTGGCCTCCTCTGTGCTAACAAGAGTAGTGGCAGCCTTTGCACCCATATGCTCATTCATCTCCTCAGTGAGCACCTCCTTGGGGTTGGGAGACACCCCTGTGGTTTCCCTATAGATATTCTCTAATGGAGAATTCTCCATTAGAGGGCTTAAAGGCTCTGTGGGTGAAGGTACAAGAAGGGAAGGAGCCTTCTTTACCTTTTTCCTGATGTAGGTATTGGTGATTGGAGAAGTTGGTTTTTGAATAAGGGACTGTGGGATTGATATGGTGATTGAAGGTTGGGATTGGCTTTCAGTGGGATGGTCTAATAAGGGCCTTGACCCTGCAGCCATACCTTCTAAATTGTGGGACACCACCATCATTGTAGAGAACGATGGGGTGTCAACTCCTTTCGAGTCCAATGGAGATCTCTTCATATTTGAAAAGACCTTGCCTTTGGGGATTTTAGGTACATATACCTCATCAAATTGAGGCATATCCGTCAATTCATTGGTTATAACTACCTGGAAAAATCTTGGGTACATATAGAAACTCTTTTTATTTCCCAAGTTTGACACAAGGTCATTGAAAATCATTCTTAAAAAATTGTACTTTCTGGCAGTGGCCAAGCAGACCAAAGCATAAGCAATGGTGCTGCTGAACTCACTCCATCCAGTAGTCTTTTTAGAAATACAATGCATAAGGGTATGGACAAAGAAGCGCCATTGGGGTGAAAATTTAGCTTTTGAGAACTTGAAAACACCCAAAGGACCTCCATACCCCATTCTAGTAAGAGTAGAAAACAGTTCATCATTAGAGATATATGAGATACCTGTGGCATCGTCTAGACGTAGACTGATGCGAATTACCTCTTCAGAAACTGTCAATGTTTGTCACACACCCTTGTCTTGATAACCTTCTCACCATTTTCAATAACAATGGTGGCATTGGCCCAAAATTGCTTTTGGTGCTCAATGTAGATAGATGGTGACACTGTAAGAGCATATTCGATATGGCTGGATTTGAGAAAGTCGACTATCTAATGAAATCCATCAGCCTGCTTTGGCTTTTGTAGCATTGCTATCTCGTTGTGTTCGTCAATAAAAGCCATTGGTGCCATCGAGCTTGAGTGTTCTTGCTTGACACTTACTAGGTGCTTGAGAGAAAAAGGGTTAGAGAGAAGATGAATAGTAATCAAAGAGTCGTTATGAGCTTTTAGGCGGGCCAAAAGGGTATTTATACAATTCGGGACATAAGCAGTATTAACCACTAGCAGTATTAACTAACTAGCAGTATTAACTGAGAGCAGTATTAACCACTAGCAGTATTAACTAACTAGCAGTATTAACTGAGAGCAGTATTAACTAACTAGCAGTATTAACTGAGAGCAGTATTAACCACTAGCAGTATAACTAACTAGCAGTATTAACTGAGAGCAGTATTAAACACAAGCAGTATTAACTAACTTACACTGTTGTAGCTTGTGATAGTCTGAGCAAGATAATAAATTCCTGAGGAGGATGATTAGTAGCACTAAAGAATAACAAATAACAGGTATGTAAACACTTTTTAAAACATGAGCTCATTCAGAGTTGATCATGCCCACACTTATGACCAAGAAAGTGAATCTACCCACATCAAAAGCTTTGGTGAATAGATCAGCAAACTGGTTGTCAGTATGAACTTTAGCAACTTGAATAAGCTTCTTTTCATTGCAGTCTCTAATAAAGTGATACCTGATCTCAATGTGCTTTGTTTTGGAATGCTTGACTGGATTGTTAACAATGCTTATAGCACTGCTATTGTCAATGAAGATTAGAGTATGAAGAAAGGTTACCCCATAGTCTAGCATCTGATTCTGAATCCATAGAACCTGAGAGCAGCAACTTGCAGCAACAATATACTCAGCTTCTGTTGTAGATAAGGACACTGTGGTTTGCTTCTTACACTGCCAAGATACTAGTCTTGCACCCAAAAGTTGACATCCACCTGAAGTAGACTTTCTGTCCATGTTAGCACCACCCAAGTCACTGTCTGAATATGCAATCAAGTCAAAGTTGGATTCATAAGGATACCAAAGACCTAATCTAGGTTTCCCTCTTAAGTATCTGAAAATCCTCTTAACAGCTTGAAGATGTGATTGCTTTGGCTTGACTTGGAATCTGGCACACAAACACACTGGAAACATGATGTCTGGTCTTGAGGCTGTGAGATACATGAGAGATCCAATTATTGATCTATATATATGGACATCAATATCCTCCCCCTCAAGATCAGCAGTGATCTGTTTATGAGTCTCCATAGGTGTGCTTGCTGGCTTTGAGTCTGTTAAACCATATTTATCTAGGATGTCTTTCACATACTTTGATTGACTTATAAAGATCCCATCTTTCTTCTGTTTCACTTGAAGTCCAAGGAAGAAGGTGAGTTCACCCATTGAACTCATTTTGAAGCTCTTGTGCATCAACTTTTCAAAGTCTCTACACATCTGATCTTTTGTGGATCCAAAGATGATGTCATCCACATAGATCTGAACAAGTAGGATCTCCTTCTTACTTCTTTTAATGAAGAGGGTCTTGTCAATTATTCCCCTTTCAAACCCATTTTCTAAGAGATAGGTAGACAGTGCATCATACCATGCTCTTGGGGCTTGATGTAGACCATAAAGTGCTTTCTTCAGTTTGTATACTCTGTCAGGATATGATGGATTTTCAAATCCAGGGGGCTGACAGACATATACTTCTTCATCAATTGTACCATATAGAAAGGCACTCTTCACATCCATTTGATATACCTTGAACTTCATGTATGAGGCATAGGCTAGAAATAGCCTAATTGCCTCTACCCTTGCAACTGGGGCAAATAATTCTTCATAATCTATGCCTTCTTCCTGAGTGTACCCTTGTGCCACAAGCCTTGCTTTGTTCCTAATCACAATTCCTCTCTCATCCTTTTTATTCCTGAAAATCCATTTGGTGCTAATAGCTCTATGACCTTTTGGAAGGTCTACCAAGTCCCAAACTTCTTGCAATTTGAACTGCAGTAACTCTTCTTGCATAGATTCTATCCAACTGGAGTCTTTCATTGCATCATAAACCTTCTTAGGTTCAATCTGAGATAGAAAGCAAGAGAGTACTGTGTGTTGCTTATTCTGCAGCTCTTGAAGTCTGCTTTGATTCCTTGTTATCATAGGAGAAGAGATGTCTCCTATGACCAGCTCTGGAGGATGGTTCTTTTGAGTTCTAGTCTGATGACTAGGTTCTTCATTGATTCCCACTTCTAAATTGGAATCATTTAAGTCAGCTGAGGTGCTCTCATCAGCTGCTTCTGACTCTTCATGCACTTGATTCTCCTCATCTCTTCTTTCTTCTTCACTCTGAATTGGTTCAGTCATAGTCTCTTTTTCACAGAAATCAACAGGTTCCATTGTAGGTATGGGAAAGATCACAGACTGAGGAATAATGTCATGTACTTGTACTTGTTCATCCCCTGATCTTCCACTTCCTGAACCTGCATGACCATCACTACTGAAACCCAAAGAGTTAGTTAGTGAATCAATGTCAAACAACCATTGAGAACCTGAACCAATAGGATTTGGTGTGTTCTCATTGCACTTGACATTGTCACTTTCCTCAATTATTATAGAAGAAGAACTAAAAACTCTGTAAGCCTTACTTTGAGATGAGTAACCAACAAGAAAACCATCATCTGCCTTGCTATCAAACTTTCCTAAGTGAGTTTTGGTATTAAGAATGGTACAAGGACACCCAAAAGGTTTGAAAAATCCAATAAATGGTTTTCTTTTATTTAAAAGCTCATATGGTGTCTTGTTTTTAGGCTTGACTACTAGAACTTTGTTTTGGACATAGCAAGCAGTATTAACTGCTTCAGCCCAGAAAGTAATTGGAAGTTTTGAATCAGCTAACAGAGATCTAGCAGCCTCAATCAGTGTCCTATTCCTTCTCTCAGCAACACCATTTTGTTGTGGAGTCCTAGGAGCACTGTATTGCCTGTCAATTCCTTTTTCCTCACAAAAGGTGTTTAGGTCATGATTTTTAAATTCAGTACCATTGTCTGACCTAATGACTTTTACTTTTTGATTTGTTTGGTTTTCAATTCTTAGAATAAGGGATTTGATCAGTCCACTTGTGTCATCCTTAGTCCTTAGAAAATATACCCAGGTAAATCTAGAGTAATCATCAACAATAACTAAGCAGTATGATTTCTTACCTATAGTCATAACATTTGTAGGCCCAAACAGATCCATATGCAACAACTGAAGAGAATTAGAGATAGTGTTCAACTCTTTGGACTTATGAGAAGTTTTATGTTGTTTGCCTTTGAGACAGGCAACACAATGATCATCACATGAAAAGACTTTTGATGGTAAACCTCTTACAAGGTTGTTTTTAACAAGTTTATTCATTGTTTTAAAGTTCATGTGACACATCCTTCTGTGCCAAAGTTATGATTCATTCAAAGATGCTTTTGAAACAAGACAGTTTAGGGATGAATCAGTTGAAACACTTTCCATATCTAAGCAATAAACATTATCCTTTCTGGGAGTTCTTAGTAGTATCATCTTTTCATCAACTACCTTGAATCCAGGAGCAAGGATAATGCATTCAGAATCAGTAAATAATATACTATGCTTTTTGTCACAAACCTGTGATACACTTAACAGGTTGTACCTTAATTGCTCAACATAGAATACATCTTCAAAGGTCATTTTATCTTTGGTTACATCACCTTTACCACTGATCTTACCTCCATCTAGAGTATTACCAAAGGCAACATGCCCACCATCAATTTTCTTGAAATTCTTGAGGCAAGACATGTTCCCTGTCATGTGCCTAGAGCAACCACTATCAACATGCCAGATGCTCTTCCCCTTGAGCTGATGGTTGCCCTGCACATAGGATAAAAACAATTAGTATTGATTGGGAACCCAAGCCAAAGTGGTCTTGGGTCTCCCTTTCTCATCAAAGTATTTACATTCCTTTTTTATGAGATTTTTAAACTCTGAGCACTCTTTACTGGAGTACTTTGTCAAGATGATTGGCTTAGCAGTACAAACATTAGAAGCAGTACTAACCTTAGAAGTACAAACAGAGTTAGCAGCACTAACAGGTTTAGCAGTACTAACAGAGTTAGCAGTATTAACATTAGAAGAAGTACTAACAATGTTAGTTTTAGCAGTACTAATACTCTTAGCAGCACTAACATTGGTAGCAGTAGTATTGCTTCTAGCAGCACTATCATTGTCAGCAGTACTATTTGTGGTAGCAGTACTAACAGTTTTAGTGCTTTTAGGAATCCACATCTTGACACTCTCCTCAACAGTCTTTTTCTTCATGTGGCTTTTAGATTTAGAAGATTTCTTAGCCACATGGTTCCTTTCATTCTTCCTATAACCAAAGGGTTTTTGCACAGATCTTTGAAAATTCATCCTTTGGTTCATAGGATTGAAATAACAGTATTTAGCAATATGATTGAGCTTTCCACAAATAAAACAAGGTTTTGGTCTATTGATTTTACTCAGATCAACCCCTTGTTTTTGTGCCCACTGATTATTCCAGTTTCTTTGATTACCCCTCCTTTTATCATGTTTTAGGGGCTCAAATTTAGTACAAGCACACTGTTTGCAAGGAACAGGATTCACAACTATGGTCTGCTTGTAATGGACCTTACTAGACTTTCCCTCAGTCTTCTCTATGTCCTTAGATTTTACCCAAATCTTTCCACAACCCTCATTGGTAATAATTTGATTCTCTAGAGGAATCTCACCACTCACATTGTTCTCCTTACTCTTACCAGCTTCTTTCTCAGTTTTGTCTTCAACAACTACTTCATCTAAGGGATCTATCTCAGTGGCTCCCTCAGGCAAGTCATTCCTATCTTTGGTTTCTAGCAAGTCTGATGTAGGAGGGATGTAGTTGTGGTTGTATGGTGGTGGTGTGGTATTGTACCCAATTCCTCTTCTCAGCTTGTCATGAATCTGAGTTTGTAGTAAAGAGTCCATTGCTTTAGAAGCATTGGAAAACTTTTCTACATCTAGCTTAACTTTGGCTAGCTCCCCTCTCAACTTTTCACTCTCCTCTTTAGACTTTGTCAGTTGGAGTTCTAGATCCTTTTTCTCCCACTTTCAGTAATTTGTGTCATATGAGTGTTGAAGTTCATTAGATTGGAAACCTTTAATTTGTTCCTCAAACCTCTCTACAATTCTCACATAGTCTTTTATATCTTTTGCTAACCTCTTAAGGTCATCAATCATATTCTGGTTGTGATCCCTTTACCTTTTAACAGTGTCTATGCAAGTTTTAGAACATAGATTAGAGCTTACCTTAGTTGGGAGATCAGATACCTCTGCCATTAGAGCTTGATTTTGAATAGCCTCTCCTGCTTGATCACTCCAGTCAAACCCTATTCCTTGTTGAGAAACAAGGGCTTGAGCAGAGTTTATGTTCTGGTTGAAACTACCAGTCTGAGCTTGTTGATGGTTATTGTGAGACACTCCACTTCTGCATTCCCTGGCAAAGTGTCCCTTCATATGACATTTATAGCATTCTACCTTTGACTTATAAAAGCCTGCTCCATATTCTCTTCTTTGGGAGAAGTTATTCCTCCCAGTCCTCTTGATGAACTTCTTTACTCTCATGGAAAGCATGTCCATCTGCCATTTAATATCCATCTCTTCAAGATCATTAGGATGAAGTTGTTCCAAGTCATCATTGATTAAAGAAGAGTTTCCATGGCTGGACAGAAATGCTTCAAAAACAGATTCAGTGCCTTTTTCTTGATTTGCTCCATTAGCAGCATTAACTGATTCAGGGTTAGCAGTAGAATCAATTGATGCTGATAGGAGTGCAGCATTATGAACATATCCAGAAGGCTTCTTCTTTGCCTCCACCTTAGATTCAAACACTCTAAGGTCATTGTACAGATCATCAAGTTCTTTTTCTTCTAGTTGTTCATTCTGTATGAATGACACAGTATACATGGTCCATTCATCTCCAAGGGACCTTAAGAACTTTATGTTTACATCATCTTGATCAATTTGTACTCCCATAGTAGCTAGTTCACCAATCAACTTGTTAAACCTATCAAAAGTTTGAGTCATGGACTCATTCTTAGTTGACATAAAGTTTTCATATAATTGCTTCAGTATTGCCTTCTGATTTCTCTTGGTACTTTTTGTACCAGAGAATCTTTTCTCTAGAGCATTCCAAAGCATCTGTGCATCAGTGCAATTGCAGAATTGGTGTTGATATTCATTGGGAATAGCCAAGAGCAGTGTGCTCAAGGCTTTCATCTCTGTTTGCCTTATCTTCTTTTCTGCATCTGTCTTTGGTGGGGTTCTTTTTCCATCTGTACCAATTTTTCCTTCATCGGATGGGTCATTCTCAATGATGTCCCACATAGAGTAATCTGTGAGGAGAATGTATTACTTGATCCTTATCTTCCATATGTCAAACTCATTAGATCTGAGCATTGGAACCTTTGAGACAAGAGTACTGTTTGATTCAACTGTGTTTTCCATGATGAATAAAGGTTACTGAGATTACTAGCTCTGATACCACTTGTCAGGATCTGAATTCTTAACAAAAATAAACACTCAGAAACAATATTAAAGAAGTTTGCGGAATAACACTTTAATATTCAAAGATAAATGAAACAGTGAATCAGAAATCACAAATTGTAAACTTTATTGAATGATTTAAAGCTACAAGATTTCACACACAACCTCAATATTGATGAACAGGCTCACCAATACGAATTCTACTTCTCTAGAACTAGGGTTCTAAACCTTGAGGTTGATTCTCTCTATGAAAGCAAAAACTCAGAATATTGTCTAACTCGATGTTCTAAACTATTCTCAATAAGTCTATACATATACTAAAGATAAAAGATAATTACAAAATATAAAAGATCTTCAGTATAATCTTCCATAGTTATCTCCAAGATTTCCATGAATATCTTCAATCAATACAGCTGTCTTCATTACCATCCGAAGTCTTCATCTCATAAGCAGCACTATCTTCATGAGCAGTATTAATACACAACAGCATTAATACTCTGAGCAGTATTAAGTTCAGCAGTACTAACTACTAGCAGTAGTAACTTCTTCAAGCAGTATTAATCTTGGTTAGCAGCATTAATCTGTCTCAGCAGTAGTAACTTCAGAAGTAGTAACCATGTTGTGCTAGCAGCATTAACCATACTTGTGCAATTCTATAATTCCCAACATATAGTTTCCTATTGAAGCACATTGTTGCTCAAAAATGATTTAACTTTATCAGTTAAAGCACAAATATACAAGTCAGATAGATGTATGCTCAGAGATGTAATCATGAAGATTTGAGCATTTTTTTTAAACATTAAATACTTTTCAAACAAGATAATTGAATGAATGAAATGAATACAAGAAACTTGTTTGAAAATCTGACATTGTATGAAAAAGATCAATATCGAAATGATTTATTGATTAAAGCTTAGGTCATTAAAAATTGATATTGTCTATACGAAACAAGAATATAGACATTCTTGAAAGAACGTTTAGAAATGAAATCACGCTCAAGCTTTGAATAACAAACGGGGTGTCTTACCATCGAAAAATATTGTTTCAATTTAGAGACATGGTAAGAACGAATTCAACAAAAATTAAACCGATGTGTGTGAATACTTGACAGTATATAGACAAGATAATACACAAGTATTAATCTTTGGAAACACACGGTTTGTATAACATTGAAGTACAAGTAATAATGAAAACATTTAAAATCACACTTCTATATTCATGAAATCATTTAAGAATCAGAAGTGGTTTGAACATTTATGAACATGTTTTCTATGATTGAAAGTCGTCCTTCTTTCAACCATATATGAGATTAAGAATAGAAATAAACCTTTTCGATCTGTCTTAAATCTCATGAAGTCAGCTTAAAATCATAATGATATGATCATGTAAGCATCCTCTCAATCTGCATCAGTCATAAAGTCTGTCAAAACAACTTTATTCACAACATTTATTGAAAAAAAAATGACATAAAGCAGTAAAACTTTAAATGTACTAGTTCTGATCTGAAATAATCAGAAGTCATAATTCTTACTCCTTATCTTTAATACTCGAACTCCCCCTGCATGTATGCATCATAAAAATTTATCAGTTAAACATATGCAGAAATATATGAACTCCCCCTCAAATGAATATAGATCATCTTTATCTTCTCTCACTCCCCCTGAAAAACACGAATACCCTTCAGTGCAAATATCTTTTCAGAATAAAGATAAAGAAATGAAGAAAAAATAACAATAAGAAAAACTTTAATAGGTAATCACAGATTATGTCTTGAGATTTAGCATACCAAGTTTCGAGACAAGAAAATTAAATCTCTTTTCATCGAGAGGCTTGGTAAACAAATAGCAAGTTGATAATCACTGTTACAAAATAAAGTTCTATTGTACCTTTTTCAACATTGTCTTTTATAAAATGATATCGAACGTCTATGTGTTTTGTCTTTGTATGTTGGACAGGATTTGCTGATATTGCAATAGTGCTCTTAGAGTCACAATAAATCGGGATTTTTTCGAATTTGAAGCCAGAATCTCGTAGTTGCGTCCGCATCCACAACACCTGAGAGCAGCAGCTTGCAGCAGCAACATATTCTGCCTCAGCCGTTGAAGTAGAATGTAACATCCCGCCTACCTCGACAACAATATTGTCCGCTTTGCCCCTGGATTTAACCAACGTGTAGCGCACGGATTTGTTTCTGGCGACCTGGTGAGAAACTTCCCAGGGGGTCACCCATCCTGGGACTACTCCCACCCAAGCACGCTTAACCTCAGAGTTCCCAGAACCTGACGTGCTTGTGGCCCCAAAACGTATAAAAACAGTAAAAGAGGGGTTGTTTTGATCTTCAAAAATTGTGATTTGGAAGGAGGTTTGGGGCTGGAGTTTAGAGAGAAATGAAGAGAGAATTGATGCTAGAGAGAGAGAGAAATGAGAGAAATGATGGAGTGTTGGTGGTTTTGAAGAAGTAAAGAAAAACAAAAGTGGGGATATAGGGGGGGGCGGCCACATGGCCATTTCTTTAAAAAAAATATTTTTTTTTTAAATTTTAAGTTTTATATATATAATGTAATTTTCATAAAAAGATAGGTTATGGGTAGGTAAATTCTCAATTATTTGCTTAAATTTTTGTTTTGATTGCTTAAAATTTAGAATTTATATTTGGTTAATTAAATTTTATAATTAACCCACTCATTATTATTACTATTAATAAAATAAAATGTTAATTTTATCGGATTGGCATTTTATAAGACTGTGTATCCCGTTACGTGCAGTGACCGGATATTCTAAGCGCACTGCCGGGAACCTTAGGAAACTATAGCCCTTGCCTATAAAATTAGGTCGTAGAAGGGTGTTCCTATATATTTAATCGTGATTTACACAGCTCGGGTGCTAACCTGGAGGTTCCGGAAGGCAGATGTCACAATCTCCCCTCCTTAAAAGAATTTCGTCCCGAAATTAATGATTGCTATCTCTGGACTAATCCTTTGTGAAGAGGTGGGGATACTTGAGTTTCATATGATCTTCCGGTTCCCAGGTGTACTCGGGTCCAAGTCTCGAGTTCCAACGAATTTTCAAGATTGGAATTTTACTACACCTCAGGCGTTTGACTTCCCGGTCAACGATTTCAATTGGTTTTTCTACGAAGCGCAAACGCTCGACAATCTGAACCTCTTCAGGATTTATAACCAATGATTCATCAGTTAAACATTTCTTTAAATTTGACTCATGAAAAGTGTCCTGTATAGCACTCAGCACTTGTGGTAATTTGAGTTTATAAGCTACTGGTCCAATTCTTTCCAGTATCTTGAATGGGCCAATATATCCTGGACTCAATTTACCTTTTTTCCCAAATCGAACCAATCTTTCCAAGGTGACACTTTCAGAAGGACTTTATCACCCGATTGGAATTCTAACGACTTTCTACGGTTATCTGCATAACTTTTCTAACGGTCTCTCGCAGCTTTGAGTCTATCCCGGATAGTAGATATCTTATCAGTGGTTTCTTGTATAATATCAGGCCCGATCAATTGACTATCACTGGTTTCCATCCAACTGAGTGGGGATCTACACTAACGTCCATATAAAGCTTCATATGACGCACATTGGATACTGGTGCAGCTCCTGGAATTAAATCTATGCGGAATTCAACTTGTCTTGGTGGGGGTAATCCGAGTAATTCGTCAGGAATACTTCGGGAAAATCCCGGACTATAGGAATATCTTGAATACGTTTTTCCTTAGTCTCTTTATTTACTACATGCGCCAGAACTGCAACGTACTCTTTCCTCAGATAATTCTGCATGTTCATACATGATACCATCTTTAAATTCCTTTTGGGCTTCTCTCCATGTACAAAAAGTACTTCTCCTTCCGATAATGGAATTCGAAGAGTTTTCTCAGAACAACATATTTCCGCTTGCTTTTTAGACAACCAATCCATGCCCACAATTATGTCAAAACTTCCTAACTTAATTGGAATTAAGCCTATACTAAGTTCCTTTTTAGCTAGGTTTAGGGTACAGTTCGAAATTACATCCTTGACCCTAACTTCTTGTCCATTATAAATTTCTTTTAACTTTTGGGGTTTTCGATTAATTTTTGATCTAAAATTTAGTGATACGAAACTTCTATCTGCCCCGATTTCAAATACCTGACCCCGTGCCTGACCTCTTTGATTCCCTTGGTTGGTCGGTTGAGCCTGATTAAGATTCAACCTTCTGTTCATCTTGGGACAGGTGTTCCTGATGTGATTCGGACTTCCACACTCAAAACAAACTCGTCTTCCCCCAATCTTACAATCCTTCGCATAATTACCCCCTCTGTTGCATTTGTGACAAATAATACAATTCCCAGTGTGATGATTGTTACACTTGTCACATTTCAGATTCGTTCCTTTTCCTTTGTCAGTTGCCTGAGTTTGGATTCCATAATTTTCCACTATTCATTGCTCCTTTCCTCTGCTCCTGTCGAACTATCTCCTTGAAGTTTCCTCAATCTTCCTCTTTCCCTTAACTCTGTCATTAATGAAAAGTCCCGAACGGTTGGCATTGTTGGTAAGTTTGGTTGCTAAGTTTACTGCTTCTTGGAGGGTTTTTAGATTGCCCGAAGTCACATCCCCTCGGATTAATGAAGCTAAACCCCAGATATACTTGTCCACTTGATTCTCCTCTGGTGTAACCAAATGGGGTGCCATCTTTGCCAATTCATGAAATCGTGCTATGTATGCATCTATATCATTTCCCTTCATTTCGTGATCCCACAACTCCGCTTGTAACTTTTGTATTTCACTCCTCGGACAATATTCCTCTTTAAGCATCTCCTTAAATTCATCCCATGTGACTTTGTTAGCAGCATCCCGTCCTCGTGTTTTAACCTGAGTATTCCACCATGTCAGCGCTCTCCCTTGCAGTAGACAAGCTGCAAACGCCACCTTGTTTGCTTCTGTACACTTACTAATATGGAGTACGGACTCCATTCCTTCAATCCAAGTTAATAATCCAACAGCTCCTTCAGTACCATGGAATTCTTTCGGGTTACAAGATCTAAAGGTCTTATATGTACATTCTTTATCTCCGTTTGTACCGACCCTTGGATTGTCAACTTGGTTAGCATTCAAACCTGCCGCTACCTGACTAACTATATTGGGAAGTGCAGCTAAAATTTGTTCAGACACGAGTCACGAAATTTCGGGGTTTTCCCTTCTTGGAGGCATAATTCTAAGGCAAAGTTTCAAATTAAAATCTAATCATCATCTATTACTATATCCGTACTCATTTTATATCTATTCTACGTTCTTAATACAATATATATTCATTGCAATTGATTAAACATACATTCGATACATCATATATTAACAACATATATTTCAAAACCACACGTTGTAAGTAATCATAATCAGCATTTCATAGACATTTTCAAAATTATAAAGATATCACATCAAAAGTTTAATATCCAACCAAAAGTAGTAGCCATGCAAAAAGTAATTGTTCAAAACAACGGACTACATGCTACCAAAAGAAAGTTTAATATCCCAAATATCCTTTATCAAACTAGACTACCGATGCATGAAAAACATCATCAACCATGTGATCACAACCACCACAAATCCCATCCCTAAGGATAATCATGCGTACAACCTCCTCACCGCCGCCCTAGTATCAACCAGCCCACCCATAATTCCATTCACCATCTGGTCACTCATGCTCATCATCGATATAACCCCATCCACAATCTGATCATTCGAATTCAACATAGACAGGAGTGCATCAATGGAATGCCCATGATGCTCTAACTCCGTCCTAAACAGCTCCATGTCTCGGGACATGCCCGAAACCCAATAGCTCTCAGCTGTTGTCATACCAGCTGGACGTGGCACCGGTATCCCAACACATGGGGTGGTGATACTCTCCTTCCTCTCGGTCGGGAGGGCCCAGTTTCATCCCTACGTGGGATGGTAAAGGTCTCCCAAACGGGTGGCCGCACACTCATCCGAGCGGTGCCCCGGGCTCTCGCTCTAGGTACAGACTGTGAAGATGAATCAGTCAAAGGTGTGACGGATCTCTTAGGAGACTGACCAGACTCTGAAAAATCGTGCTCGGATGGGTCAAAGTCCTCACTCCTAGAAGTATCCCCTCTAGGTATGTGAGTAAAATATCCTGACTCGTCAGGTGACTGCTCTCGGTGAGGTGGTGTCCGTGACATAATGACTGCGATAATTAACAAAGTTTAATTTGTTAAAACATGCTAAAATATTTATCAAAACCCAAAAATACCATGCAAACTCACATAACAGCCATGCTTTTCATTTTCATGAACAAAAGTTTCTATTTTTAGTAACCCCTAGCATAACCGGTCCATGTCCCCATTATATACATCTAAATTAAACGAGGGAGATCAAGCTTCGTTTAAGTTAGAATATAATAATATGAAACATATTCTAGTCATACTAGTAGTATACTCGAATTCGTAATTTTATTTGTAAAACAATTTTTTTTTTTTTGAAAATAGAGGTTATAGTGTATGGTTTTATAATAAAACCGGTATTCTCTATAACCTGTGGCTCTGATACCATCTGTAACATCCCGCCTGCCTCGACAACAATATTGTCCGCTTTGCCCCTGGATTTAACCAACGTGTAGCGCACGGATTTGTTTCTGGCGACCTGGTGAGAAACTTCCCAGGGGGTCACCCATCCTGGGACTACTCCCACCCAAACACGCTTAACCTCAGAGTTCCCAGAACCTGACGTGCTTGTGGACCCAAAACGCTTTATTGTTAGGAAGGCCAAGATATTACTTATAACACCCAGCATCATTTCTGTCCACGACCGATATGGGATATGCCTAAGGTGTTACAAACACCCCCCATTGAGACTCATCGTCCTCGATGAGGTTTGCCCCATATCCCGAACGGCACAGAAGTGGCTCTGATACCATCTGTAACATCCCGCCTACCTCGACAACAATATTGTCCGCTTTGCCCCTGGATTTAACCAACGTGTAGCGCACGGATTTGTTTCTGGCGACCTGGTGAGAAACTTCCCAGGGGGTCACCCATCCTGGGACTACTGCCACCCAAGCACGCTTAACCTCAGAGTTCCCAGAACCTGACGTGCTTGTGGTCCCAAAACGCGTTATTGTTAGGAAGGCCAAGATATTACTTATAACACCCAGCATCACTTCTGTCCACGGCCGATATGGGATATGCCTAAGGTGTTACATGGAAACCCACAGTTGTTTCTTTGATGCCCAACTTACGAGTTTATCTCCAAGGAATTGTATATGACCCGATGTGCTCTTCCTATCTAACATACATCCAGCATGATTTGCATCTGAGTAAGCCGTCAGTTCAAAACCAGTATCTTTAGGATACCACAGACCAAGATCTGCAGTCCCCTTCAGATATCTAAATATGCACTTAACTGCAGACATATGGGATTCTTTTGGATTAGCCTGATATCTTGCACATAAACATGTAGAGAACATAATATCTGGCCTACTTGAAGTAAGATACATTAAAAAACCAATCATTCCTCTATAGGTTCTAACATCAACAGGTTTTCCCGAATGATCCATGCTGATCTTAGTTCTAGGTGCCATCGGGGTACCAATTGGTTTACACGTTTCCATTTTGAATTTCTAAAGAATATCAAAAACGTACTTAGCTTGGTTTATAAGAATCCCCGTTGAAAATTGTTTTACTAGTAATTCGAGAAAGAAGTTCATCTCTCCCATCATACTCATTTGAAATCTGGACACAATGAGGTTTGAAAAATTCTTACAAAATTTGGGATTTGTAAAGCCAGATATAATGTCATCCACATATATTTGAATAAGAATAATATCAGCCTTTTCCTTTTTGATGAATAAAGTAGTATCGATTTTACCTTTTGTGAAACCCGACTTGACCAAAAGCTTTGATAATACCTCATACCAGGCTCGAGGCGCTTGTTTAAGACCATAAAGTTATCCAGGATGTAGACATGATATGGTTTGTCTGGATTAACAAAGCCTTCAGGTTGTGAGACATATACTTCCTCCTTAAGAATGTCGTTCAGAATGGCAGTCTTCACGTCCATCTGGTAGACTGTGAAGTTTTTATGAGCAACATATGCAAGAAACATTCTGATGGCTTCAATGTGTGCTACTGGAGCGTAAGTCTCATCATAATCAATGCCTTCCTCTTGCCTATAGCCTTTTGCAACAAGTCGTGCTTTGTTTCGAATTACGACACCATCTTCATCCTTCTAGTTTTTGAATACCCATTTTGTACCAATAATAGATTTTTCTTCAGGTCTTGGTACAAGTCTCCAGACTTTCAACGCTTCAAACTGGTTCAGCTCTTGTTGCATTGCAGTAACCCAATCTGAGTCAGCTAGAGCTTCGGATACTCGAGTAGGCTCTATCTTGCTCAGAAAGGAATCATGCATACACATGTTTAATGATGCAGACCTAGTTTGCACCGATTTTGATATATCTCCAATGATTTGGCTTATCGGATGCTCTTTGGTCCACTTGTGTTCGTGAGGGAGCGGATTCGATGTAGATTGATCATAGTTCTCATTTAAGTATCCACTTTCAGCTTCTTCTTGTTCAGCATGATTTGGGGTTACAATTGAAGTTTCTTGTACAGAAGTTTCAGTTGGAACAGCTTGTTCAGTCTGTTGATTATCCATAACAGTGCAGCCAACTGAAGTAGTAACTTCTGCTTCAACATTTTCAGGTGCAACTTCAACTGAAGGAGTATTTGTTTGAACTGGAGTTTATGTCTGAACCGGGGGAACGAGTTCAGTTAAAACTTCTAAAGTGATTGGATGTTGACAGCTTGATTCTTCAGACCTGTCAATCACAACAGATTTAGGCAATTTAGATCCTAGAAACTCATCATAAAATAATTCAAACAATAAATCTAATTCAGATAAATGACATGTAGAAGTTGAAGCTTTATTCGAATTAGTCTTATTAGACACAGGTTATGGACTGAATTGTCCAGAAGCTAACACTCCGGTAAGTACGGGTTCTGAACTGCTTTGTTCAGAAGCCACTTCCTCATCAAATGTGACATTAACGCTTTCGATAACAATCTTGGAGCTCTTCAAATATATCCTATATGCAGCAGATGTCTGTGAGTATCCAATAAATATGCCTTCATCAGCCTTCGATCCGAACTTGTACAAGTTCTCTCTATTATTCAATACGAAGCACCTGCATCCAAAAACATGAAAGTGTTTAATGCTAGGTGTACGATTGTTAATCAATGCATAAGGAGTTTTACCACCCCGTCTATGAATAATAGAGCGGTTTTGCGTATAACATGCAGTAGAGACAGCTTTTGCCCACAGAAATAGAGGTAGATCGGACTGACTAAGCATACTACGAGCGGCCTCGACTATCGTTCGATTGCGTCTTTCTACTACTCCATTCTGTTATGGCGTCCTAGCAGTAGAGAATTGATGTGTTATCCCGATCGATTCGAGATAAATTGCAACAGTTTTGTTCTTAAACTCTGTGTCGTTATCCGTCCTTAGAAACTTTACTGACCTCTGCAAGTTCACCTGAGTAGTCTTCAAAAAGTTGATGAATACTTCGGGCATCTCATCTTTTGTCCTTAGAAACTTTACCCATGTGTAACGCGAATAATCGTCCACTATTACCAAAACATACTTCTTTCCTCCTATGCTCTGAGTTCTCATCGGACCATACAGATCCATGTGTAACAACTCAAGTGTAGAACTAGTACTCGGTTCGGGTTTTGGCTTGTGAGTTGCCCTCTTCATTTTACCCTTTTCACATGCTGCACATAGATGTTCTTTTTCATATCTCATCTCAGGAAGACCTTTCACCAATCTGCCTTTGACCAAACTGTTTATGTATCAAAAATTCAGGTGTGACAACCTTCGGTGCCAAAGCCAACTTTGCTGCATCGAGGCTTTTGTTAGTAGACAAACCTGATTGTCAGTCTGGACCTTTGACAAATTGATCGTGTAGAGGTTGGACTTTCGAGTTCCGACCAAGAGTTCTTTGCCATCTTCATTACGCACTGAGCAACTCTTAGCTTTGAAATTTACCTCTAATACTTTGTCGCAAAACTGGCCAATACTGAATAGGTTATGCCCTAATCCTTGTACATAACTCGCCTTTGTTATCGTTACATTCTCTTGTATCACGTCACCATATCCGAGAATTGGTGAAAATTGGTCGTTGCCAAAATGAACATTTCCGTATAACTTCTCTGTATAATTAGATAATAAATCATTTTGCCCAGTCATATGCTTGGAACACTCGCTATCCAAGTACCACATATGACGGGTCTGCATAAGAGAAATCAGGGAATAACAGATTTAGGTACCCATTTAAAAACGGGTTCTTTTAGTTTAGCACAAGATTTTGGTATCCATTTATAAATGGATCCTCTGACCTTTTGAAAAACTTTTGAAACATATGGATTATAAGAACCAACATGATAAGTACCAAACCAATCATCAGAAAATCGGTGAGAAACAAAATCATTTCGTCTATAAGTAGATGACGTAGTAGTAAATTGAGATAATCGGAGTAATTGCTTTATGGAATATCGCTTGTAAGGAATTACAAGGTTTTGTTTATTTGAAGCAACACTACCAACTACATCAGAAGAACTACTAGTATATCTATTACAATCCATATCAGGAATTGATTCAGAACTCTCATCTATCTTCTGTTTTGGTCGCCATTCCTTTCGCTCTTCAGATCTTTTACTTTTCACTGAAACATAAGATTTAGATTTGTTAAGAAAATCAGATTTCTGAAATTGTTTTTTTGTAAGCTTACCAGTGTTAGTCTGTTTCTGTGAGCGCTGTTTCTTTTGCTTCTTACCTTTAGCATAATAATCAGCATTCACAGAAACTGATTCACCAACCTTAGTTGATGATTCACCAACTTCATGCACACTTGGTAAAGCTTGACCATTAATGACAAAAGTAGAATGATTTGTATGTTTGGCATGGAAGTCAAACATATCAATCTCATTTACACACCCTTCATCAGAATTTAAAAAATCATTTGCAGACGCAAATAAGTCATCAAAATCAACTTCAGAAGTGTGAGGTGCTTTAGAGAATTTAGAATACTTTTGAGATTCAACATTTAAAGTTGTGTTCTTTAAAACATTAGAAAATACATTTTGTTTAATTTCAACCAATATTCTTTCATCAGATAAAATATTTTCAAGCTCGACTATTTTGCTTTCTAAAATGAGTGGAGGTACATAAATTTTAGCTTTTAAAGATTTTGCCTCCAACTCTTTTGTCGAATAGCTTTCAAAATAATCATTTGAAAGACATTTTGGTTGATCTGAAATATAACTATCATTTAGCTTTTGATAGCAGAATGGTAGTTGCATTTTCTTTAAGTTCTTTCTTTTCTCATCCCCTTTTGCCTCTACCTCATCTGATGATTTGGTATCGAATTTGGGTTTCAAATGAGGATATTTACCAGCCACAAAAAGAAAATCAAAATTATACAAAGTTGGTTGTTTTCTGATAGCTTTCATTAGATAGTGTGGGTTTTCGTAACCAAGACCCTACTTCTCTCTAACATCAGTTTCCTTATTTGTTGTGTTTAAGAAAATGGTTTGATCTGTTTGGCCTCTAGCATACAATTTGGCTTCCAAACCATTTACCTTTTTCTCTAAAGTCTTGTTCTCAACTTGCAGTTTAAAAGCTTTTAGAACACTTTCTTGCTTTTCTGAAACAGACTTAGAAATTTTAGATTCAAAATCAGAAATCTTACTTTCAAAACAATCTTTTTCATGTTTAAAATCAGAAACAGGTTTGCGTAGAGAATCAATCAGATCTTTGTTTCCAATAACTTCTTTGTTAAGGTCAAAGATCTTTTGATTTTTCTTTGCAACTCTACTCCTTTCCTTTTTTTAGTTTATTTTGGAGATCTTGAAGTTCGACCATCATGGCTTCCATTTTGGTCATAAAATCAGATTTAGAAAGATTCAGTACCTCATCAGTTGTTTCTTCAACAGAATCATCATACTTCACAGTGTTGCCCATCAAACACATGTGAGTTGTTTCTTCTCTTTCCTCCACATCCGAATGATCTAGCCAGAATTCATCTTCAGCCATGAGTGCCTTGCCAGCTTCTTGTTGCTTATCTAAGAGCATCTTGTTCTTGTTTGTAACACCCTAAAAATGGGATAAATTTAAAACTTAAAATTTTGGCAATATGACGGTTGTAATAAGATGAAAACATGTTGCACAAGACCAGCCAAGGTATCCCAAGCTATCAACCCAAAAGGGGAAATATAGTATAATGTGTACAAACTTATTAAATGAAGAATAAATTTACGACAACCTAAATAATCTATGTTGGGAACTGAAGAAAAACTCAAGTATGGTTAATGCTGCTAGTTCAGAATTACTACTGCTAGAAGACTTCAAAGTTAATACTGCTGAGTATTACTACTGCTAGTAGAATTAATACTGCTAGTCAAAGTTAGTGCTGCTTGAACAAAGTTAGTACTGCTTAGCTAGTTAGTACTGCTAGTGGTTAGTGCTGCTTAGTAGTTAATGCTGCTAAGACCAAGTTAATGCTGCTTGAAGAAATTAATGCTGCTGAGCATAATTAGTACTGCTTATGAATTGAAGATTCGGATGGAAAGGATGACAGCTGGAAAGAATCAAGATATTAATGGAAGGCTTGAAGATAATGATGGAAGATATACTTAAGATATTGTATTTATTGTAATTATCTTTTTGTTCAGTATATGTATAAAATTGATAGAATAGTTTAGAGAGATTTTTTTTTTCATTCTAAGCTTTAGAGAAAATCAACCTCAAGGCATAGATCCTAATTCTAGAGAAGTAGAATTCGTATTGGTGAGCCTGTTCATCAATATTGAGGTTGTGTGGTTAATCTTGTAACTTCAAGCATTCAATACAAGTTTACAAGTTGTTGATCATATACTGTTTTGTTTACTGTTTCATTGAATATCAAAGTGTTATTCCGCAACTTCTTTGATATTAGTTTCTGAGAATTTATTCTTGTTAAAATTCGATCCTGACAAGTGGTATCAGAGCCTAACTCTCTCAGAAACATCTATTCATTCATCATGGAAAACCTTGCAGAATCAAACAGTACTCTGGTCTCTAAGGTTCCAATGCTCAAACCCAGTGAGTTTGACATGTGGAAGATCAGAATTAGACAATACATTCTTCTCACTGACTACTCAATGTGGGATATCATTGAGAATGGTCCTTCTGAAGCAGGAAAGATTGGACCAGATGGGAAAAGACCTCCACCAAAGACAGATGGTGAGAGGAAGATCAGACAGACAGAGATGAAGGCTTTGAGCACTCTGCTCTTGGCCATCCCCAATGAATATCAGCATCAATTTTGCAACTGCAGTGATTGGAATGCTCTAGAGAAAAGATTTGCTGGAACTAAAAGCATCAAAAGAAATCAAAGAGATGTTCTAAAGCAGCAGTAAGAGAACTTCACTTCTTCAAAGAATGAGTCTATGACTCAAACTTTTGATAGGTTCAACAAGCTCATTGGTGAACTGGCTACTGTAGGAGTGAAGATGGAGCAAGTTGATATCAACAGAAAGTTTCTCAGAGATCTTGGGGATGAATGGACTATGTACACTGTCTCATATAGGGAGAGTGACAATCTGGAAGAGAAGGAACTTGATGATCTATATAATGATCTAAGAGTTTTTGAAACTGAGGTAGAAACCAAGAAGAAGCCCACTGGTTATATCCACAATGCTGCACTTCTATCAGCATCTACTGATACTACTGCCAACCCTGAAACAGTTAGTACTGCCAGTGGAGTAAATTCAGAAAAAGGCATTGAAACTATCTTTGAAGCCTTTTTGTCCAGTCATAGCAACAATTCATTGATTAATGATGATCTGGATCAACTTCACCCTGATGACCTGGAGGAGATGGACATTAAATGGCAGATGGCCATGTTATCTATGAGGGTGAAGAAGTTTATCAAAAGAACAGGAAGGAACAACTTCTCTCAAAGAAGAGAAGATGGAGCTGGTTTTGACAAGACGAAGGTGGAATGCTATAAGTGCCACATGAAAGGACACTTTGCAAGAGAATGCAGAAGTGGTGCTCCAAACCACAACCACCAACAAACTCAGAATGGAGGCTACAATCAAAACAAGAATCATGCTCAAGCCCTTGTTTCTCAACAAGGAATGGGGTTTGACTGGAGTGACCAAGCTGAGGAAGCCATTCAGAATCAAGCTCTTATGGCAGAAGTGTCTGATCTCCCCTCTGAGGTAATTTCTAATCTTTGCACTCAATCTTGCATAGACACTGTCAAAAGGTACAGGGATCACAACCAAAGTATGTGTGATGACCTCAAAAGATTAGAAAAGGACAGAAGAGACTATGTGTTGATAGTAGAGAGATTTGAAGAACAAATCAAAGGCTTTCAAGCTAATGAACTTCAACACTCTTATGACACAAACTATTGGAAGTGGGAAAAGAATGAGTTAGAGACCAAACTGTCTAAGTCCTTAGAAGATAATGATAGGCTGAAAGAGGAACTGTCTAAAGTTAAGCTTGACATAGAAAAGTTTTCATATGCTTCAAAAGCAATGGATTCTCTTCTAAAGGCTCAGATTCATGACAAGATGAATCCTGGTATTGGATACAACAATACACCCCCTCCCTACAACAACAACTATATCTCTCCTACTTCAGACTTGTTAGAGACCAAGGAGAAAAAAGGACTTGTCTGAGGAAGCTTTTAAGATAGATCCTTTGGATGAGGTAGTAGTTAAGGATTTGACTGAGAAAGAAGCCAGTGAGAATAGGGATAATGCTGTGAGTAAAGAGATACCATTAGAAAACAACATTATCACCAATGAAGGATGTGGGAAAATCTGGGTCAAGTCCAAGGAGATAGAGAAGACCAAAGGAAAGGATAACAAGGTCCATTACAAACAAACCACGGTTATGAATCCTGGACCTTGTAAACAGTGTGCTTGCAATAAAACTAAGAGCCTAAATTCTGGTACAAAAAGAGGTAACCAAAGAAACTAGAATAATCAATGGGCTCAGAAACAAGGAGTTGATCTGAATAGAATCAATAGACCAAAACCTTGTTTCATATGTGGCAAGCTGAATCATTTGGCTAAGAATTGTTACTTCAACCCTATTAACCAACAAATGAACTTTCAAAGCTTTATGCAAAAACCTGTTGGTTATAGGAAGGCTGGAAAGAAACATGTGATGAAGAAATCTGTTGAAAGTAAAGGCCCTATGAAAAATAAGGTTTTAAAAGAAAGTGTTTTAATATGGGTACCTAGAAGCACTAACAGTGTTAGTACTGCTGAAAATATTAATGCTGCTAACACAGTTACTACTGCTAACAGTATTAGTACTGCTGAAAATATTAATACTGCTAATACAATTACTGCTGCTAACACAGTTACTACTTCTAACAAGGTTAGTACTGCTAAGCATGCAAGTGCTGCTAAGGCAGTTAGTACTTCTAAAACCAGTACTGCTTCTAGCAAAAATGTTTCCAAGCCTATCATTGTGACAAAGTACTCCAAAAATGAGGAGTCAAAGTTTAAAAATCTTGTCAAGAAAGAATGCAAGTATTTTGATGAGAAAGGGGTACCCAAGACCACTTTGGCTTGGGTTCCTAATTCATACTAACTGATGTATATTATGTGCAGGGCAACCAACAGCTCAAGGGAAAGAGCATATGGCATGTTGATAGTGGTTGCTCTAGGCACATGACAGGCAACATGTCATGCCTTCAGGATTTCAAGCATATCAATGGAGGACATGTTGCATTTGGAGATAATCTTACTGGTGGTAAAATAAGTGGAAAAGGTAATGTCACCAAAGGTAAGATGGCATTTGAGGATGTCTACTATGTTGATCAGTTGAAGTACAACATGTTAAGTGTATCACAGGTCTGTGACAAACAACATAGCATATTATTTACAAATACTGAGTGTATGATCCTTGCTCCAGGGTTCAAGGTAGTTGATGAAAGCATGATACTACTTAGAACTCCAAGAAAGGACAATGTGTATTGTCTAGATATGGACAATGTTGATAGTGATTCATCCCTGAACTGTCTTGTTTCAAAAGCTTCTGTGGATGAATCCTCTCTTTGGCACAGAAGGATGTGTCACATGAACTTCAAAACCATGAACAAACTTGTTAAAAACAACCTTGTAAGAGGTTTACCTTCAAAAGTATTTTCATGTGATGATCATTGTGTTGCATGTCTTAAAGGCAAACAGCACAAAACTTCTCATAAGACCAAAGAGATAAACTCAATTTCTTCTTGTCTCCAGTTATTGCATATGGATCTGTTTGGTCCTACAAATGTTATGAGTATAGGCAAGAAATCTTACTGCTTGGTTATTGTTGATGATTACTCTAGATTTACCTGGGTATATTTTCTAAGGACTAAGGACGAGACAAGTGGACTGATCAAATCCTTTATCCTAAGAATTGAAAACCAAACTAATCAAAAAGTAAAAGTCATTAGATCAGATAATGGGACTGAGTTTAAAAATTTTGATCTAAACACCTTCTGTGAAGAGAAAGGCATTGAGAGACAATATAGTGCTCCTAGGACTCCTCAACAGAATGGAGTTGCTGAGAGGAGAAATAGGACACTAATAGAGGCTGCTAGATCTCTGTTGGCTGATTCAAAACTGCCAATTACCTTCTGGGCTGAAGCAGTTAATATTGCCTGTTATGTTCAAAACAGAGTTCTAGTGGTCAAATCAAAGAACAAGACCCCTTATGAGCTTTTAAATAAAAGAAAACCTTTCATTGGATTTTTCAAACCTTTTGGGTGTCCTTGTACAATTCTCAATACCAAATCTCACTTGGGTAAGTTTGATAGCAAAGCAGATGATGGATTTCTTGTTGGTTACTCATCTCAGAGTAAGGCCTACAGAGTTTTTAACTCTTCTTCCAGAATAATTGAAGAAAGTGACAATGTCAAATGCAATGAGAACACACCAAATCCTATTGGGTCTGGTCCTCAGTGGCTATTTGACATTGACTCACTAACTAACTCTTTTGGTTACAGTAATGATGATTATGCAGGTTCAGAGAGTGGAGGATCTGGGACTACACAAGTTCAAGAAAGTATATCTCAATCTGTGATCTTTCCCATACCCACAGTGGATCTTGTTGAAGATTGTGAAAAGGAACCATCTACTGGACCAAGTCAGAGTGTAGAAGAGAGTAGAGATGAGGAGACTCAAGAAAATAAAGAACCAGAAGTAGCTGCTGAAAACACTTCAGTTGAGTTGAATGACTCTAATCTAGAGGTGGGACTTAATGAAGAACCTAGTCATCACAACAGAATACAAAAGAATCATCCTCCACAGCTGGTAATAGGAGATATGTCTTCTCCTATGATGACTAGAAATCAAAGTAGGCTTCAAGAAATGCAAGACCAACAACACACAGTGCTTTCTTGCTTTTTATCCCAGCTTGAGCCTAAAAAGGCACATGATGCTATGAAAGAGTCCAGTTGGATAGAAGCAATGCAAGAAGAGCTACTACAATTCAAGCTGCAAGATGTTTGGGATCTGGTAGACCTTCCTAAAGGCCAAAGAGCAATAGGAACAAAATGGGTCTTCAGGAATAAGAGAGATGAAAGAGGTATACTGATAAGGATTAAAGCAAGGCTGGTGGCTCAAGGGTATACACAAGAAGAGGGAATAGACTATGATGAAGTATTTGCACCTGTGGCCAGGATAGAAGCAATTAGATTATTCCTGGCTTATGCTTCCAGTATGAAATTCAAAGTCTATCAAATGGATGTGAAAAGTGCATTTCTTTATGGTTTAATTGAAGAAGAAGTTTATGTCTGTCAACCACCAGGGTTTGAAAACCCAAGCTATCCAGACAGGGTATACAAATTGAAGAAAGCACTTTATGGACTACATCAAGCTCCAAGAGCATGGTATGACACTCTGTCATCCTATCTCTTGGAAAATGGATTTGAAAGAGGAGTCATTGACAAGACTCTATTCATCAAAAGAAAGAAGAAGGATATCTTGCTGGTCCAAATCTATGTTGATGATATTATCTTTGGATCAACAAGAGACAACATGTGCAAGGAGTTTGAGGAACTAATGCATCAAAGGTTCAAGATGAGTTCCATGGGGGAACTTACTTTCTTCCTTGGACTCCAAGTTCAGCAGAAGTCAGATGGAATCTTCATCTGTCAGTCCAAGTATGTGCAGGACATTCTAACCAAGTTTGGTTTTTCAGATTCAAAACCAGCTAGCACACCTATGGAGACACACAAGCAGATAACAGCAGATCTTGAGGGGGAGGATATGGATGTTCATCATTATAGATCCATGATTAGCTCTCTCATGTATCTTACAGCCTTTAGGCCAGATATAATGTTTCCAGTCTGTGTATGTGCAAGATTCCAAGTTAGGCCAAAGCAATCTCACTATCAAGCTGTTAAGAGGATATTCAGATATCTCAAAGGGCAACCCAGATTGGGACTTTGGTATCCTCATGAATCATCCTTTGACCTACTTGCATACTCAGATAGTGATCTAGGTGGAGCAAACTTGGACAGAAAATCTACTTCTGGAGGATGTCAGTTTTTGGGTGCAAGACTAGTTTCATGGCAGTGCAAGAAGCAAACCACAGTATCCACATCTACAACAGAGGCAGAGTACATAGCAGCTGCAAGTTGCTGTTCTCAAGTCTTATGGATTCAGAATCAAATGCTGGATTATGGGGTAACCTTTCTACACACTCCAATTTTTATTGATAATAGCAGTGCTATTAGCATTGTGAATAATCCTGTCAAGCACTCAAAGACAAAGCACATTGAGATCAGGTATCACTTCATAAGAGACTGCAATGAAAAAAACTTATTCAAGTTGTAAAAGTTCACACTGATAACCAGTTTGCTGATCTATTCACTAAAGCTTTTGATGTGGGTAGATTCACTTTCTTGGTAACAAGTGTGGGAATGATCAACTCTGAATAAGTCCCTTCTCAAAAAGTGGTTTTATACATGTATATTGTTTATTCTTGGTGTTACTAATCTTCTTTTTCAGAATATGTATAGCACTACTCAGTGTATCACAAGCTTAAAAGAGTAAGTATGGTTAATACTGCCAGTACAGTTTTAATACTGCCAGTGCACAGTTAATACTGCTAGCAGTTAATACTGCTAGTTAGCTAATACTGCTAGTGGTTAATACTGCTCTCAGTTAATACTGCTAGTTAGTTAATACTGCTAGTGGTTAATGCTGCTCTCAGTTAATACTGCTAGTTAGTTAATACTACTAGTGGTTAATACTACTCTCAGTTAATACTGCTAGTTAGTTAATACTGCTCGTGGTTAATACTGCTCTCAGTTAATACTGCTAATTAGTTAATACTGCTAGTGGTTAATACTGCTCTCAGTTAATACTGCTAGTTAGTTAATACTGCTAGTAGTTAATACTGCTCTCAGTTAATACTGCTTATGTCCTGAATACTATAAATACTTTTTGCCCGCCTAAAAAGTTCATAACGACTCTTTGCATACTATTCTCTTGCGCTCTAAACCCTCTCTCTCTCTCAAGTATCAAGTGTTCAGGCAAGAACTTTCAAAGATCAATGGCATCAATGGCATTCATTGACGAGCACAATGAAATCGCGATGCTCCAAAAGCCAAAGCAAGCTGCAGGATTTCATCCGATAGTGGACTTTATGAGGTCTAGCCACATTGCCCATGCTCTCACTATATCTCCTACTATCTTCATAGAGCATCAGAGGCAATTCTGGGCACATGCCACCATTGTTACTGAGGATGGTGTGCAAATGATAAAGACGACGGTGTGTGGCAAGCCATTGACAGTTATTGAAGAGGTAATTCTCATCAGTCTACGTCTAGACGATGCCTCTGGTATAACTTCTATCTCTAATGATGAACTGTTTTCTACTCTTACAAGAATGGGGTATGGAGGCCCATTGGGTGTGTTCAAATTCTTAAAAGCAAAATTTTCACCACAATGGCGTTTCCTTGTCCATACCCTTATGCATTGTATATCTAAAAAGACTACTGGATGGAGTGAGTTCAGTAGCACCATTGCTTATGCTCTGGTATGCTTAGCCACTGCCAAAAAGTATAATTTTTCCCAAATGATTTTCAATGATCTTGTCTCAAACTTGGGAAACAGAAAGAGCTTTTATATGTATCCCAGGTTTGTTCAAGCAGTTATCACCCACGAATTGACGGATATTCCTCACTCTGATGGGATATATGTACCAAAACCCCCTAAAGGCAAGGTTTTCTCAAATATGAGAAGATCTGTTGGGGACTCGGAAGGAGTAGACACCCCATTGTTCTCTACAATTATGGTGGTGTCCCAAAC
Organism: Arctium lappa; assembly: GCA_023525745.1. Taxonomy (NCBI): domain Eukaryota; kingdom Viridiplantae; phylum Streptophyta; class Magnoliopsida; order Asterales; family Asteraceae; genus Arctium; species Arctium lappa. The sequence goes on from CM042064.1 coordinate 16,403,716, forward strand.
TGATGAAGGTATGATAGCAGGGTCAAGGCCCCCATTAGACCAACCCACTGGTAGCCAATCCCAACCTTCCCTCTCTCAAATTTTCCCTCAGTCCTTTGCTGTTAAACCCACTCCCAGAATATCCAAGACTTATGTCAAGAGAAAGGTACACAAGGCTCCTTCCCTTGGTGTACCTACTATTAACCAAGAGCCTCAAAGCCCTCTATTGGAGCACTCTTCAGTAGAGAATATCCAAAGGGAATCCACTAGGGTGTCTCCCAACCCTGAGGAGGTGCTCTCTAAGGAGATGGAAGAGCATATGGGTGAGAAGGCTGCCACTACTTCTGCTAGCACAGAGAAGGATAGTGGTAACATCTCTAAGACCTTCCCCATGGCAACTTTGAATGAGCAATCATTCAAAGGTCCCCGGTGCCAAGAAACCAAGGGGGTGGATAGTGCTTCTGCTAGGCAGAAGGCTTCCACTACTAAAAGATCCCATGATCCTTCAAAAGGGGGTAACACTCCTGGAGAAGGTGAGGACAGATATGACTACAATGAATTGATGGAAACAATGGGCAACATAAACATGGATGTCATCAAGCAGGGGAAAGACATTGAGGAGCTGAAACTGGTTATTCTATCTCAACAAGTACAGATCACCAAACTGAAGAAATTGGTGACAAGATTGGTACAGAAAAGGAGAAGAAAGCAATTTGTGTTAAAGAAGAGGGCAAGAGCTCAAGATGCTTCCAACAAGGGGGAGAATCAAGAGAATGAAACAGAGAAGGAAAGCAAATCTGAGATGGGATTTGATGTTGAGGGGGAGATAGAAGCTGAAATAGAGAAAGAAACAGAATTTGCCCAAGCAGCAGAAACTGTTAATGTTGCTGAGGTAAAAGAAGCAGCAGTAACAGGGCTCTCTGTAGATGAACTGGAGATTGCAGAGACATTGGTTAAAGCCAAGAATGACACTCCTAAGGCTAGTCAAAAAGCCAAGGGAGTGATCATTAATGAAGGAGGAGGCTCAAAGAAAAGAAAAGAATCAAGTAAAGAAACTTTGAAAGATACAAAGGGAAAGGGAAAGGAAAAGCTTATTGAAACTGAACTGCCTTCAAAGAAGAGGAGTCAGATTGAAATGGATGAGGAGATGGCAAAGAAGCTTCAAGAGCAAATGGAAAAGGAGGAACAAATTCAAACAGAAACAGATAGAGAGCTTGCAAAGATAATGGCCAGAAAACTAAATGTTGAGTATCAAGAAAGTTTAAAAGCAGAAACTAAACCCAAGAAAAGCTCTGTGAAAGTGTCTAAGCAGAGAATGCCAGTAATGAAGCAGAAAAGACAACCCTCCAAGACCTTTTTGGCCAATCAGGAAAGAAGAAAGATGATAAATTTCCTGAAAGGTGCAATTGGAGTCAAGGGGGAGATGTTTACCAACATGGCATACAGTCAAGTTGAGGAGCTCTACAGGAAGGAAATGGCAAAGCTCCAAGGGGATTCCTCTCAAAGGGAAGAAGCAGAAAGAAGGATGAAAGAGAGACATGATCTCAACATCCAACAACCATTCCCTGAGGAGACCACACCCTCAAAAGACAAAGCTGAAGAGAAGAAGGAAGAACATGAGGGTGTTGGTATAGAAGCCAAGTCTGGAAAAAGAGTGAAGTCAATTGCTTCAAAAAGGCAGTTGAAAAGGCCAAGGGTGGAAAAAACTGAAAAGGAAGCAGAACCCTCAGTCACATCTCCAACAGAACCTGTGCTAAGTCCAGAGCAGTCCAACAAGCAAACTGTTGAGAGTATGGATTTGTATATGACCATAGTAGAACCTATGAAGGCTATTCCAATCTCCATGAAAGCTCCTGAGATTACCTTCTAGGACATTCTAAGAGATAATGGAAAGGATTTCTTCAGAATCAAAAGAGTTGATGGTTCATTTGAAGCATATTCAACATGGGGGAGAGTTGTCAGAAGTTGTTCAAGAGCTGACATAGAAGAATTATACAAAGTGGGGATAAAACTCTATGAGCCTGTGTTGAAAGGGACTGAAGAGAATCTTCTCAAGATAGCAATGGAATACTTGTGCATGATGTTTGATCCAGAAAGGGTGGCTTATAGGATTAAAGATCATCAGCATGAGTTTATATTCAAGAAGATTGATAAATGGATACTTTTTGAAAACTTTGGGGTATACATGATTACTATTGACAATTGTTATCATGAATACTACCTGGTAGACAGAATTTATGAGCATAGCAAAGAGAAGCTAGAAGGGATGCTTAAGGCTACACTAGTATGCACAAAGGATTCAGAGATGGCCAAGATTATGGTGAGAAGAACTGTCAATCAAAGTTTGGGCTTAGATCCAAATTTGGGAAACTGAATCTGAAGTGTTGAAAGCATCTTGAAGATCAAATCTGAAGAACTTGACTTCTTTTTCTAAAAGTCAAGTTAGGGGAAGATTGTTGGGAACTGAAGAAAAACTCAAGTATGGTTAATGCTGCTAGTTCAGAATTACTACTGCTAGAAGAGTTCAAAGTTAATACTGCTGAGTATTACTACTGGTAGTAGAATTAATATTGCTAGTCAAAGTTAGTGTTGCTTGAACAAAGTTAGTACTGCTTAGCTAGTTAGTACTGTCAGTGGTTAGTGCTGCTTAGTAGTTAATGCTGCTAAGACCAAGTTAATGCTGAAGAAATTAATGCTGCTGAGCATAATTAGTACTGCTTATGAATTGAAGATTCGGATGGAAAGGATGACAGCTGGAAAGAATCAAGATATTCATGGAAGGCTTGAAGATAATGATGGAAGATATACTGAAGATATTGTATTTATTGTAATTATCTTTTTGTTCAGTATATGTATAAAATTGATAGAATAGTTTAGAGAGATTTTTTTTTTCATTCTAAGTTTTAGAGAAAATCAACCTCAAGGCATAGATCCTAATTCTAGAGAAGTAGAATTCGTATTGGTGAGCCTGTTCATCAATATTGAGGTTGTGTGGTTAATCTTGTAACTTCAAGCATTCAATACAAGTTTACAAGTTGTTGATCATATACTGTTTTGTTTACTGTTTCATTGAATATCAAAGTGTTATTCCGCAACTTCTTTGATATTAGTTTCTGAGAATTTATTCTTGTTAAGAATTCGATCCTGACAATCTAGATTTCCCTATCAGATTACAGTCGGGTGTCGCTATTCTCCCAAAAATGGTGACTATTCATCAAGTATACCGGACTCTAGATCTCCCAAAATGACCGTTCTCGATCGCATGATCGACCACTCATTCTCGTAAATTCCCGCCACTAGAGTTTCCTGCCATACATGACAACCAAAGAAACAAGTGTTAGGCCAAGGCCTAGTGAGAACGCATAAATACAATTTAATTCATAAGATGTAGCCTTAGTACAATAACACCATATTTACACGACGGTCCATCAATTTGCTTCACCTGTCATTACAGGGAAAACACAATATAATATTGTCAATGAGTTTATAATTTCTCTCAAGTCGTTTAACTTGTAAAGCATCAACCCAAACGATATCTTTAGCTATTTGAGCACTCAACCCAAACTGGGTCTTTAGCATATACATGACATCAACTCTAACTGAGTCTTTAGTCTATTTGTAACTTCAACCCAAACCGGGTCTTTAGTCCATACACGACTTCAACCCAAACAGATTCTTTAGTCTATTTACGACCTCAACCCAAACCGGGTCTTTAGTCTATTTAAGACCTCAACCCAAACCAGGTCTTTAGTCTATTCACGACCTCAACCCAAATCGGGTCTTTAGTCTATCAATAAATGGTAACTCAAGCCGAGACTTAGAAATCAACATCAAATCCCAATACGACCAAACATACAACTTATTACTCTTACATAGCTCTTGCTACATGTCTTGACCAAATAGTATGTCTAATACTCTCTATTTGAAACTTTACCCACAAGTGGGGTTTTAGGATAGCTCCACATAAACAAGTAAATAAATAACAAAATGCACATGAATACTAGAACATTATTAGACATGTATGAGAGTGGAAGAGTCAAGAAAACACTCACTTTGTTGATTTCTCACAAGAAATCAAACCCTAGAAATGGAGGATGGAGAGTTGAAGACTTGAGATGATAACACAAGCTAGGTTCACCAAAAGTTCACCCTAACCAAGCATTTACTCCTCATTAATGGTTGTTGGAGATCAATAAATGAAGAGATGAAATTTAGGGTTTGGGACTTACCAAAATCGCTGAAGAAGAGCTCCCAAATCAGTTCACAAACTCAAATAACCTAAAAATCCCGAAATCTGATTTTTATACCCAAACAGCCCGTCGGCGACTATGACACGGCGACTATGCCGATGTCATAGTCGCGGGGCAATGTCGCCCGTGTTAGGTCCCTCTCGGTACTCCCTTCGCGACAATGACCAAGCGATAGTGACCCTGGCATAGTCGTCGGGCACTATCTCCGAACCTGTACCGAAAGCCCGTTCCTCTCCGTGACTATGCCCTGCGACCTTGACACATGTCATAGTCATCGGGGACTATCGCCTGGGTGTGAGTTGCTCGAAAACCCCTTTTTCCATTCCAAACTGATCAGATAATGATGCACGAAGTTGTCCACTAGCCCCGAACTCAATAACATACACATGCACTATGTTCCAAAGTAAATTTATATAACGATACGTGAGAGTGATATTCCACACCCAATTTGGGGTGTTACAATCCTCCCCAGCTTGGAAACGATTTCGTCCCCGAAATCCATACTATACAAACATGCGAGGATATCTACGCTTCATATCCTCTTTCGACTCCCATGTCACTTTCCTACCTCGGTGGTGTCTCCATTGTACTTTGACCATCACTACTTCCTTATAGCGAAGTCTCTTAGTTTCCCTTTCCAAAATAGCTTCGGGTTCCTCAACGCAATGGTTGTCCTCCACACGAATCTCGGATAGCGGGATGACGCTCTCTTCCTCTGCCAAACACTTTTGCAAGTAACACACGTGAAACGTAGGGTGGACTCCATCCATCTCGGGTGGCAAGTCTAGCTTATAAGCTTGTAGCCCAATACGCTCCAGAATAGCGAACGGCCCGAGGAAACGGGGACTTAGTTTCCCACGCTTCCCAAAACGGATCAAACCTTTCCAAGGAGATACTTTCAGCATTACACGATCTCCCACTTGGAACTCCACTGGTCTTCTCTTCTTGTCGGCATAACTTTTCTGACGATCTTGCGCCGCTTTCAACCGCTCTCGAATCGATTTAACTTTGTCAATCGTCTCTTGTACTATTTCCGGACCAGCAAACTGCTTCTCCCCCTCCTCTAACCAACACACGGGGGTTCTACACTTCCGCCCGTACAAAGCTTCAGAAGGCGTCATCCCTAGGCTAGAATGGTAGCTATTGTTGTACGCGAATTCCACCAAAGGTAAATGGGTATCCCAACTACCACCAAAGTCGATCACGTATGATCTAAGCATGTCTTCAAGCGTTTGAATTGTCCTTTCACATTGCCCGTCAGTTTGTGGGTGATAAGTCGTGTCAAATTTACACGCGTGCCCAACTCTTGGTGTAACGCTCCCCAAAACCTTGACGTAAACCGACTATCACGATCGAAAACTATCGACATGGGTATACCATGTCTAGAGACCACTTCATCTATGTAAAGCTTCGCCAACCTATCCATTGGCAAGGTTTCCCGCATCGCTAGAAAGTGGGCACTCTTCGTCAATCGATCGACAATAACCCAAATAGTGTCGTTCCCTCTCATGGTCTTCGGTAGCTTGGTCACGAAATCCATGGTGATCTTATCCCATTTCCACTCGGGGATTTCTAGTGACTGAAGGCTCCCATAGGGTCGTTGATGCTCGGACTTCACTTGCGAACAGGTCACACATCGCTCTACAAAATGAGCTACGTCCAATTTCATAATTGGCCACCAGAAATGTAATTTCAAATCCCGGTACATCTTGGTGCTTCCCGGGTGGATAGAATACTTGGATTTATGCGCGTCCTTCAAAAGGAGCTCTCGGCAACCACCAAACTTTGGTACCCAAACTCGCCCATTGAAGCATTTGATCCCTCGACTATCTTCGGTCAATAGTAACCGCTGCTTGGTCATCACTTCTTTCTTGAGGTTTTCTTCCTTTAGGGCTTCGGCTTGTGCCCCTTTAATCCTCTCCATGAGGCTCGATACTAACTCGATCCTCGTGAGATTGGCTTGAAGCCTCCCTCTATACTCTTTCTGACTCAAGGCGTCGGCCACCACGTTAGCTTTACCCGGGTGGTAGAGTAATTCACAGTCGTAATCCTTAAGTAGTTCTAGCCACCTTCGTTGCCTCATGTTAAGTTCTTTCTGATCGAAAACATACTTCAAGCTCTTGTGATCTGTGTACAAGGTACACTTTGTGCCGTAAAGATAATACCGCCATAACTTTAATGCAAACACTACCGCCGCCAACTCCAAGTCGTGACTGGGGTAGTTCTTCTCATGCACCTTCAATTACCTGGATGCGTACGCGATCACTTTTCCTCTTTGCATAAGTACACATCCAAGTCCCATTTTGGACGCATCACTATAGACCACAAAATCCTCTAATCCCTCCGGCAAGGATAAGATCGGAGCCTCGCATAATTTCCTTTGCAGCGTCTTGAATGCTTTCTCTTGCTCGTCGGTCCACACAAATTTTACATTCTTCTTGGTCAACATCGTCAACGAAGAAGCAATCTTGGAGAAATCTTGTATGAACCTCCGGTAATACCCCGCCAAGCCTAGAAAACTTCGAATCTCGGACGGACTTTTGGGAGGTTCCCAATTCGTCATAGCTTCAATCTTGGTCGGATCCACCTTCACCCCATCTTTCGAAACTACGTGCCCTAAGAACTGCACTTCCTTCAACCAAAACTCTCACTTGGAAAACTTTGCATAGAGCTTCTCCTTCCTTAAGATTTCCAAAACATCTCGAAGGTGACGCGCATGCTCGGCCTCATCCTTCGAGTAGATAAGAATGTCATCGATGAACACAATGACCGACTTGTCAAGAAACGGTCGACATACGTGATTCATCAAATCCATGAACACAGCCGGGGCGTTCGTCAGACCAAACGGCATCACCAAGAACTCGTAGTGTCCATAGCGTGTCCTAAACGCGGTCTTCGGAATATCATCCTCCTTGACCTTCACTTGGTGGTAATCGGAACGAAGATCGATTTTGGAGAAACATCCCGCTCCTTGAAGTTGGTCAAATAAATCGTCAATTCTAGGGAGTGGATATTTGTTCTTCACGGTAACCTTATTCAACTTTCTATAGTCGATACACATCCGCATAGTACCGTCCTTCTTCTTTACAAATAAGACCGGTGCTCCCCAAGGCGAGGAACTCGGTCTTACGAACCCCTTCTCTAGAAGGTCTTGTAATTGGCTCATCATTTCCTTCATCTCTGATGGGGACAAATGGTATGGAGCTCGGGCTATAGGAGTCTCTCCTGGTGTTAGATCGATCTTGAACTCCACTTGACGGTCGGGTGATAAACCAGGCAAGTCATCCGGGAATATGTCGAGAAACTCCCTTACCACCTCGACATCTTCTAGTTTCTTCTTCTCGAGTTTGACAACTATCACATATGCCAAAAAGGATGGACATCCTTTCGACAAGCACTTTTGTTCCTTCACCATGCTAATGATCGCTACTTCTCCCTTCCGTCTTTCACCGTACACAGTTACCTAGTCGCCATTCGAGATCGGAATTCGAATCAGTTTCTTTGCACAAAGGATTTCGGCCTGGTTATCTGCTAACCAATCCATTCCAATTACCACATCAAACCCCCCAATGACCATCGGCATTAGATTGACCGGGAACTCCTTCCCTTCAATCTCCAGTTTACAACCTTTTAGCACATCCCGAACCACTACTTGATCGTCGTCCGCTAATTCTACCACTAAAGCATTCTATAAACTACTAGTGGGCACAGATAACTTTTGACAGAATGACATCGATACAAATGAAAAGCTCGCGCCAGAATCAAACAATATACGTGTAGGTACGGAGTTTAGAAGAAACGTACCCGACACTACATCAGTCGAAGCCTTCGCTTCTTCGGTGGTCATTTGAAACGCCCTTCTCGCCGCTCTCGGAGGATCCGCCTTCTTCATTTCCTTTCCCCCTGTCTTCAACTTCGGACACTCACTCCGAATATGACCTGGTTCCTTGCACTCAAAGCATGTCATCCCTCGGGCCAGGCAATCACGACGATCATGACCCGCCTTTCCACACTTGAAACAATTTGAGCCTCCCGAATTGCACGGGCCAACATATTTGCTCCGACACTTAGAGCACCATCTAGCTTCGCGTCCAGATTCGTTCCCACGGTAGTTGTTGTTGAAAGGCTTTATCCTTCTTGAAGGTGCGGAGCTTCCTTCCCACCTCCTTTTCTCAACCGGTCCACTCCTTTCTAATTTGCTTGAACCATAGGAGTCTTACACCAACTGAGCCTCTTCGATAGCTTCCCGAAGGGTAGAGGCTTTAGACACTCGAACCAGATTCTTCATCTCACTTGGAAACCCTTTGGTGTAAGCCTTGATCTTTTCCTTCTTGGTCGGGACCAGGTGTCCCACCAAACCAAGCTTATCCATGAACTAACGGTTGTACTCTTTCAAGGATGAGCTTCCCTTTCTCAAACTCCTGAACTCTTCCTCTATTCGGTCTAAGGCCCGCTCATTGCAAAATTCTTCCATTAGTTTCTGTTTGAAGGTTGACCAACTCAACTTGGCCAAAACAGTAGCTTCCATGAAGGAGGAGTAAACATTCCACCACGTTAGGGCCGCCCCCCTCAACATCTGTGATCCAAAAGTCGCCTTCTGGCTCTCTCCGCAATCACTTGATTTGAAGGCTTGTTCCATCTCTCGAACCCAGTTCATACATACCAGCGGATTATCGGTACCCTTGAACTCTGGGGGTCGGCATCCAAGGAATGTCTTGAAAGTACAAGCCTTAGACGATTGCCTCACTTCGGGAGGCGGAGTTTCATTAGAAGGGACAACGGGTCCCGTACCTCCGGATCCCGCCACCATTATATTTTCTGCCACCGCCTCATGCCTACGGTGGTTAGCAACTCGGTCATCCAAGAGTTTCAGGAATTCTTCTTGCTGTTGGGCCATAGCCGCATTCATTGCTTGCATCATCCGATCCATCATTCTAGTTTCCGGAGTTACCTCTTCCAAAATCGGATGAGTTGCAGCTAGGTTACGTTGGGGTATGGGCTCCGGTCCTCCACCCAATTCGTCTATAAAAGGTGGGGGCAAATCATTGTTCGTTACTCTCGGTTGATCAGCCATAGATGTCGTTGTATCCTGCCCTTCTGGACGATTACGCGTATTAACCATAGTGTGCCACACACGCGAGAATATAGGTGAGATGAGATTGAACAGAATGTAAACAAGGAAATGTTCTAACACTTTCATTAGTTATCATAACGACGAAAAACAAGCATAATCACGTAAAACAACCTCATAATAGCGTTAGCTAGGCGAAATTATGAATATGCGATACATAAAAATTTTCGTTCCCATTACCATAAATCTTAATTTGTGCAGCTTCCGACGACTCTAAGATTATCCTATCTTAGGAGTTCTACCCATCCTCACTCAGTCACAACTTAATTTCACAGCCTAAGTCTAGGTATTTTACGTTCATACCTAGTTCACTTAAACTAATTCTCTGATACCAACTTGTAACACCCTAAAAATGGGATAAATTTAAAACTTAAAATTTTGGCAATATGACGGTTGTAATAAGATGAAAACCTGTTGCACAAGACCAGCCAAGGTATCCCAAGCTATCAACCCAAAAGGGGATATAGTATAATGTGTACAAACTCATTAAATGAAGAATATATTTACGACAACCTAAATAATCTAGATTTCCCTATCAGATTACAGTCGGGTGTCACTATTCTCCCAAAAATGGTGACTATTCATCAAGTATACCGGTCTCTAGATCTCCCAAAATGACCGTTCTCGATCGCACGATCGACCACTCATTCCCGTAAATTCCCGCCACTAGAGTTTCCTGCCATACATGTCAACCAAAGAAACAAGTGTTAGGCCAAGGCCTAGTGAGAACGCATAAATACAATTTAATTCATAAGATGTAGCCTCAGTACAATAACATCGTATTTACACGACGGTCCATCAATTGCTTCACCTGTCATTACAGGGAAAACACAATATAATATTGTCAACGCGTTTATAATTTCTCTCAAGTCGTTTAACTTGATTAGCATCAACCCAAACGAGATCTTTAGCTATTTGATCACTCAAACCAAACCGGATCTTCAGCATAAACACGACATCAACTCTAACCAAGTCTTTAGTCTATTTGTAACTTCAACCCAAACCGGGTCTTTAGTCTATACACGACTTCAACCCAAACCGGGTCTTTAGTCTATTTACGACCTCAACCCAAACCGGGTCTTTAGTCTATTTACGACCTCAACCCAAACCGGGACTTTAGTCTATTCACGACCTCAACCCAAACCGGGTCTTTAGACTATCAATTAATGGAAACTCAAGCCGAGACTTAGAAATCAACATCAAATCCCAATACGACCAAACATACAACTTATTACTCTTACATAGCTCTTGCTACATGTCTTGACCAAATAGTATGTCTAATACTCTCCATTTGCAGCTTTACCCACAAGTGGGGTTTTAGGATAGCTCCACATAAACAAGTAAATATATAACAAAATGCACATGAATACTAGCACATTATTAGAAATGTATGAGAGTGGAAGAGTCAAGAAAACACTCACTTTGTTGATTTCTCACAAGAAATCAAACCCTAGAAATGGAGGATGGAGAGTTGAAGACTTGAGATGATAACACAAGCTAGGTTCACCAAAAGTTCACCCCAACCAAGCATTTATTCCTCATTAATGGTTGTTGGAGATCAATAAATGAAGAGATGAAATTTAGGGTTTGGGACTTACCAAACGCTGAAGAAGAGCTCCCAAATCAGTTCACAAACTCAAATAACCTAAAAATCCCGAAATCTGATTTTTATACCCAAACAGGCCATCGGCGACTATGACACGGCGACTATGCCGATGTCATAGTCGCGGGGCAATGTCGCCCGCTTTGGGGACCTCTCGGTACGCCCTTCGCGACAATGACCAAGCGATAGTGACCCTGGCATAGTCGTCGGGCACTATCGTTGAACCTGTACCGAAAGCCCGTTCCTCTCCGCGACTATGCCATGTGACCTTGACACATGTCATAGTCGCCGGGCACTATCGCCTGGGTCTGAGCTACTCGAAAACCCCTTTTTCCATTCTAAACTGATCAGATAACGATGCATGAAGTTGTCCACTAGCCCCGAACTCAATAACATACACATGCACTATGTTCCAAAGTAAATTTATATAACGATACGTGAGAGTGATATTCCACACCCAATTTAGGGTGTTACGTTGTAATATTCCGAGTTTCTGACTTTTGGCTTCCGACAGCCCGTTGCATAAAGACCGACCTTACCACAGTTGTAGCACTTGATCAGATCATCTGTCTTCTTTTTAGCACCAGCATAGTCATTCAGATACTTCTTCTTCTCTTTCGGCTTTCTATCTACAGACCGGTTCTCCTCATATCATTTTCCTTCAACTCTTTCCCTATGTTCTCGATTCTTTGATCCTGACGAAGAGTACCTCTGTGTGTTTGAACCCGGTTTCTTGTAGAATTTCTTCTGAAATGCACAGTTCAAAAGAAGCATAGCTTGCTTGAGGTTTTCACCATCATCACTATCTGAATCAGACTCAGAATCAGAACTAGGAATCACTACTTTCTTCTTCTTTTTCTTCTCTTTCTTCTCTTTCTCCTTCTCTCCAGCTACCAAGGCTATGGGTTCAGCAACATTTTCATCTTTCTTTTTCTTCTCATTCCTTTTCTCTTCAACCTCCTCCTCATTCTGACGTAGTGTCTCATAAACTTCTTGAAGAGGTATGTCGCTCAAGTCCTTCATTTGTTTCATCCTGCGGGTGTGCTTTTTCCATTCGAGCTGCAGGATGTTGAGGAACTTGACGTTGTTCTCAATATGCTTCTTCTTTACTTTGTTCTTGGATAGTTCGTTCAGAAGAAGCACGAATCTTTCATAAGTTTCTTCCAGACTTTCACTTTCTTTGGCCTTAAACTCTTCATAGCTGTTGATACATTTGGCCACTTTCATCTGGTTTCCGACCTTGGAGGCCATCATCATCTTTTGTAACTGATCCCACATCTTTTTCGCGTTAGCTTTGTAGTTGTCGATCTTGATATAAATCTCATTTTGAATGCTTTGTAACAGAAGAGATCTTGCTTGTTTGTCGGCTTTGAAACGACTTTTCTGCTCCTCAGAATATTGAGCAAAGTCCTTCGGAACAGTTTTCATCTTTCTCACCCTGTCCTCATCACCATCCTCACTATCTGAAGATTCATCATCAGGTATTTGGACAGTAGGTGGTATCATGGGACCTTCTGTAATTGATATCAGAATGTTTTCCCCATTTGCATGTCGGTCGACAAAGTCGAGAAATCGATCCTTCCATTGTTCGTATTCATCTTTGAATAGAACATGAGGATTTACGTCCGTACCAATGGAGAGAGCGTCTTTTGAAGTCATCTTGATCTACACTGCTTACTGTGATCGTCAAAATTCATAAAACAAACTGGATCTAAAAAAATCAAACTCAGTTAAATTTCAGAAAAATCAGAAAAATTAACTAAGTACAAAACGCGCATGACACTTAAAAGAAAATACTTCGCGCAAGACACTATGTGCGAGTATTGAACTTCGCGCACACAAAAGAATCAAGTGAACACACTTCTCGCACATTGGGTTGTGCGAGTTTGTGATTCACGCAAGATATTAGATGCGAGAACTGAGGTTCGCGCACAACAAAGGTTGCGTGAATCAAAGTTCGTGCACGAAGGCTTATGCGAGTTCTTAGTTCTCGCACACTACTATGTGCGAGTTTTGGAATTTCGCGTAAAGCCTTGCGAGAATGAGACTTAGAATATTTTCCAGAAACTAGGTTCGCGCTAAATGCAAACGCGCAAGAACAGGGCTTACGAGTTTTGGACTTAGACAAAATTTGAACAAGGATATTTCTCGCTAAATGGGAACGCGCACGATGAAGACTTCTCGTATCATTCACTTCGCGCACGACAAAGGGATTCAACAGTACAAACTCGCACCTAGTGTTTTGTGAGTTCCTGCTTCACGCACACAACAGTTTGCGAGTTTTCCACTTCAAACACCAAAACAAGCCTTTGCGAGTTCTTGTTTCTGCGAGTTCTTTGTCCATGCAAGTTCTTCTTTTGCGAGTTCTATGGATCTAGCGAGTTCTTGACTTGCAGTTCCAAAAACTCGATTTTTACACTGATTTTGATTCAAACTTCAACCAATTCGACTAAAACTTGGCAGAACTCATCTTTTGCATGATTCAAACCAATTACAATCAAACAATTACAATCTAATGCACTAGAATTACAACTTTGATCTGATTTCAGTATGTCTAAACAGACTCGAACAAAAACTCAAAAAATTTCGAAAATTCATCCTAACAAGTGTGAATTAGTCTATGAGATACAAACGAAATATGTTCTATACTTAAAATCAACTACAATGATATCAAAATCAGATCAAATACATCACTGGAACTCGAAATTTGATTATGAACAGTGAATAGCGAGTTCGTCCAAAATCGACCAAGAAATCTCGAATTCGATCCTTGTTTTTCTAAATTAAGCAAGCTCTGATACCAATTGTTATCCCAGATAACAATGTAAATCAAACGATGACAATCAATTCCATTAATCTCACTTTTATTTCACAATCAAATTCAATTACAATACGCTCACAATATACTTTCTCTCTCCAACTCTGAAACTCTTACAAGACTTATGAATGGCTTCTCTCTTAGAACTACTCTATTACAACACGCACAACACTATTTATACAAGACAAACAAAACACGCATGCTACTATAAAACAAACGCACAAACTACTACAAAAACAGAAACGCGCAAAACTCTAAACTCTCACAAACTAGAAAACACAAAATACAACTTTGACTTTGATATTTATTACATTGACTTTGACTTTGATGCTTGAGAGTTGACTTTGAAGCTTTGACTTGCTTGAATTTTATCTTCATTCTTTATGATCTTGAATCCAACAAATATGTGCTCTAACATAGGTCGACACGCTGAAGGACAACTTGGCCAAAAATACAACTCAAATTCAATTTCTCACTGGCCATGTTGATCACCTAACTGGCGAAGTCAAGAATCTCAGCAGCAAGCTGGAGAATACCAATCAGCTGCTCGCTCAAATTCTGTCAAGAATGGATGAACCAGCTCCTGCTCCTACCTCTACTTTCACCGAAAATGACAGGGTGTCCTTGAACATCGTTGTTGAATTTATTCATCAGGCCACCTCTGCCATTCCGGAGTTAGAAGGTCGTGTAGACAAGTTGGAGGTTGATGCCCGCCAGACACCTGAAGCTATCATTGTTGTTGCTGTTGATACCTCCCCTGACCTCCCCCGTGATGATGACAAAGAGGGGGAGATGATATCTGAAGAAAATACAACGGTTGAGACTCAGGTAGCTACGAAAGAACCTCCTTCTAAATCTGAGGGGGGAGAAGATAGTTGAGGTTTCAGCAATTGAAGTTCAGGTCCCTCCTTCTTCTCAAGCTTTAGTAGAAGAAGAAGAAGAAGAAGAAGAAGAAGAAGAAGAAGAAGAAGAAGAAGAAGAAGAAGAAGAAGAAGAAGAAGAAGAAGAAGAAGAAGAAGAAGAAGAAGAAGAAGAAGAAGAAGAAGAAGAAGAAGACGAGGAAGACCTTGATTTTCAAGATCAGGATGATGATGATGCAGCTGATAATGATGATGAAGATGAAGACCCCTCTCTTTGGTTTTCAGCGACATCAACACCACAGAACAAAGGCGTTGTCATCAGTGAAGCAGGGGGAGACAAAAGGATGGTACTCCAGTTTCCTCCTCTCAAGGCAAGCAGAAGGGGATCGCTGCCAAAGGAAAATTGAAGCTTTTATCACCATCTGAGGGGGAGCAACCCTCTCAGGTATGCCTTCCCATTGTCCCTCTCTCCTTCTATTCCAACCTATCACCCCTCTCATTTTAAAACTTTATCTTTCTCTTCCTATATTATACACTAACTCCCTATCTTTTGCTCAGACAATTCTCTCCCCTACTTAAGGGGACTTCACTGCAAATAATCCCAACTCTCATAGTTGATGATCAAATAATCTCAACCTCCTTCAATGAGGTTGATGAACAAGAGGAAGAAGAAGATGAAACCCTGTTCCATCCAGGAAGGCCCTCTAGACCAGCTCAATGGTCAGAGGATGAACTTAACAGAAGAACAGAGATGATCTCTCACCTATAGATTCAACGATTAACGATCCCTCCTCAATCTCTTCCAGAAGAACTCAACTTTCTCTTCGAAGCCGAATATGAAGAATCTGTCAGAACTGAAAGACTGCTCGCTGACTGCCGAAGAGACGTTGACTTAACTCTCAAGGTACATGTGTCCATGTTTAAAGACGACAAGATGAAGGAGAATGTAGTTGTTGTTCAGGATGCTATACTAAAAGAGATTGAAGAGGAGTGCTTAAAAGAAAAAGAGGTCAGCGACAAAAGTCTAAACTGGTGCAAACAAAAGATAAACTATCGCTCTGACCCAATGAAGATCGTCGTTGTCACTATCTCTGGGAGAAAGAAGAACGACCAAACATCAGTGACTATGGAGATAACCAGAGAGGATGGAAGCTCAAACGCAATGTTCGTATCAAGGCTTGAACACTTTTGCTACGTTGAGTGGCTAGAGTTCAAAGAAGCGCTGAAGAAATAGAAATCAACGTATAAAGGCTATGTTGAAGGTCTCATTGGAGCTCTAATCAACAGAGTCGCTGCTATTTTAAAAGTGCCTTCAGCTCTTCCACCAAAGCCAAAGCAAATCAAAAGAAAGCATGCCTCCTCCTCCTCTGATAATATCGATGTGATCAAGAACGACACCTCCATCAAGTTCTCAAAAGAAGCATTGTTCGGGCCTACTCCTAATCTCTTAGTTCTTGATCTATCCATGCCTCCTGGTGGTCCATTCATCCCAGGGCAAGTTTTGAAGAACCCTTTGGGAATCTTTTTCAGAGATGATGAAGGTCAGCTCAGATTTCAAAGAGTCTTTGAAATCCCTATCTGCTCTCTAAATCATCTCAAGGACCTTCTGTGCTTATGGTGTACCTACTCTCCCTCAGCTGAACCGATCAAGACTCTCATTCAACAAGAATCAGTTGATCGAAGACAAAAAGGAGAGGAAGTACCAGATTATATGATCAAGGTCCTGAAATCTTATCTAGATAGCTGATAGATTTTCTCTCTTGTAATCTGTTAGTTAGACTTACAGTAGTTAGATCTTCACTTGTACTTATAATTTTCATATCTCTTCTTGTAATTATTTCTTTGAATTAATGAAAATTTCAGTGAAGTACTTAACTCTATCAGTACTATAAAAGATCCCTCAAAATAGTAATTGGGACATGTATGTTACGAGTCCTGGCTATCCTTTTATTTTGACTTAAAGTAATTTTTTTTCATAGTTACTTTGTCATCATCAAATAGGGGGAGATTGTTGATCCAACTCTCTCAGTGATTTGATAATGACCCTTTATAATACTTAGTGAAAATTATGTTTAACATCTGTATGTATTAGTGTTTCACCATCAGCGATTAAATATTGAGTATGTTTAGTATCGCTGATGACTTCTCATGTAAACAATTAACATAATCCCTGAAGACATGTTTCGCGACAAAAGATGTTCACTGCTGAATCGAAGAGGAAGCTGCTGAACAAAAGACAAGTCTACTCATGACCTGATGCGGATATCAGCGAAAACAAGACAAGTCTACTCACATGCGAAGAAGCCTGAGGAAAAGCTTCAGCGATAGCTGAACTTCTTTCTATCTCTGAGAAGGAAGAGATATTCAGCGATCGATGATCACATTGCTTATACCTCAAGTCTCTTTTGTCTTATCTATTCACAAATAGTACGAGTTTCAGAAAAGACATACCTCTGCAACATTTCGTACAACAACTTTGATAGCTACATTGTTCATCATATGGCCAAAAACATGTCTCTAAAAGTCAGACTCATGCAACCAACCAGAGAAGGACATGTGTAAAGTACCCTACCATGCATTTAATGCATAAGGTATAAATAGAAAGATCAAGACTCTTCTTCAGAGAGCTTCAGAAGTCTTCTACCTTCAATCTTTCTATAAAATATAGAAACCCTTGTTTTCCATATTCTCTTAATCCCCTTTCTCTAATTCTTGTGCAACCATCTTAGTGTTTCTTAAGTTTGTTTAGATTAGGTACTTCCTTAATCTTATTCCGCAACAAACTTGTAAATTGTATTTTGATTTATCAATAAACAATTTATTAAACTTTAAATTTTGTGTTTGTATTCAACCCCCCCCCCGGTTCTACAAACTTGTTAAGCACCTTCGGGACCAACAAAGCGCGACCAACCAGAGAGCCTCTGGTCAACCAGAGAGCCTCTGGTCAACCAGATCCCCTCTGGTCAACCAGATCCCCTAGTCAACATGATCCCCTGGTCCTATTTCAAAACTAAGTCTGAAATTACACCTCTTGATCTTAAACTGCAAATTGATTAGAACTGAAGTTTTCTTCATTTTGATCGAGTTTTTCCGCTGCATTCCAAGTCCAAAATTCCGAAGAGCTTTTAGGGCGCTGGCCCAAACCCCGCGGGGGCACCGCCCCTCGACCCCGCCCGCTGATCAGTCAGCGGGACCACAGCCAGGGGTTCTACCCCTTGGACCCCGCAAGGGGGCGCAACCCCCTTGACCCCCGCCATTTTGTCGTGTTCGGATCAAACTTGTCTTATAACAAGTGTGCACTCCGCATCACCTAACTTGTATTAGATCATAGTTTGAAATCCAATTACACTTGAATGGTTAGTGAGACTAAAATTACCAATATCTATAAAAGTTTCAAGAATTTTATTATAGATTTCTAGTAAACTATAATTGATTTATGAACCTGTGTAATTTTAGGCTCTAATACCATTAGTTATCAATATATGAATTTACATATGCATATAATAACATAGATGAAGGGATAGGAACATAAACACATAATCAGAAATCGATTTAACATAATACCATGAAGATTTTAGTAGAACTAATTTGGAGCACCTAAGTTGGGTGCAACAAAGTTCATTGAAGCAGAAGCAGTCATCGTTGTGTGTTGATTGAAGCCTTCTAAAGCTCTATACATTTTGCTTTAGAATGGGGCTGAACTGAATGCATAATTCGGGTAGGCAATAGGGACTTGATCTCTTTTATTATAAGCTATGAAAACCTAGAGACGCATCCCATAAAGAATTCTAGTTTATCTTTAGATTTGAATTTTCAAATAGGAGAAGATATATACACTTAGGGGGCGTTTGGTTCATATTAAGGAATAGGAATGAAAATGAAAATAGGAATGAAGTAGAATGAGAATAGGAATAAGCATTGCATTGATGCTATTTGGTTAAACCAATATAATCAATAAAAAAATATTTTATATAATATTTTTTAATACAAATATGTGTCGTCCAACACGAAAATAAAAAATACGTTTCATTAAACATCGAGAGATGAAGGGTGTATGAGAAAAGGTGACTGAGCGGGAATAAAATTTTCATTCCCCCCAATTTGGTCAGGAATGAAAATTAATGGGTTTGGGGTAATGGGCTCATTATATTATGTCAAACCAAACAGCGTTTTTCATTCTCATTCCCATTCCTAGCCCCTCAATACCTCCAACCAACTTGTTTTCGTGAGACCGGTGAGACCAAAAAATAACATTAAAACTTCACAGTGATTCATTGTGAAGGAACGAAAAACAGCAAACCTTCACAACAAAAACACTGTGAAGGTTTACCTTTACAATACCTTCACAGTCTTTTGCTGTGAAGGTTTAGTGTTATTTTTGTGGTCTCACGGGTCTCACGGAAATAACATGGTCTCACATGATCTCAAG
Organism: Arctium lappa; assembly: GCA_023525745.1. NCBI lineage: Eukaryota > Viridiplantae > Streptophyta > Magnoliopsida > Asterales > Asteraceae > Arctium > Arctium lappa. The sequence continues at coordinate 16,422,786 of CM042064.1, forward strand.
TCTATATCTAAATATGTAATCGAATTATAACTGATATATGACTTTCCTGATAAGTATAATAATTTAAAGAGTAAACTCTAATTTTGGTCCTTGATGTTTAGTAAAAAGTCTGAAAATGGGACGTGGAACTTTGATAAGTCTAGAAATCATCCTTGTGGTTTGTGTTTTGCTCTGAAAATGGTCCTTGGTCACTAACTCTGTTAAAGAATGTCCGTTAAATATGGGGTATTTTTTGTCTTCTTCTATTTTTACTTAATTTCCTAATATTACATCGTTTTATTTATGTATTATATTAATATATTATTGTAATATTGTATTAGTTCATATATAAATATATATGTATATACACATTGACGGACATATAAAAAACATAACCTCCATAGTCAATACATAGTTTACCCTCCAAGAAGCTTTTTTGTGCATTAGAATCACCCTCTCTTTATAGGATATGAAGGTGATTATATTAAGATGAAACTTAGCCTAAATAAAAGAAGGAATATATACTACCTTATTAAGCATATTCTTAAAAGCAACTAATGAAACATGAAGTACTGTTGTTTTATGAACTGTGTGGAATGTAGGGGAGAAATAGGCAATTTCAAGGTTTCATTACATGATTTTGTATAATCGATTTCCTAATGAGTGTTCTAATTGAAGAGGAGGTTACAATAGTCTGGATTTTTTGGTAGGTTTTTTTATGAATTTCGGCTTAATTTTGGAAGCTAGATTAATTTTGGGACATTGACCCAAATAGCCTAATCAAGTTAGATTTCACATTTATTGAAGATCAAGAAGTTAAGGAGAGAAAGCCCTTATACATACCCAACGATACTCGAATGGAGTTCTCTCTCTCCCTAAGGCGATTAGGGTTTCATGGACCTGCCGGTTTTGAGCCTTTTTTCCTGCGGCTCTCCGGTCGGTTTGTGGTGGTTTCGGATTGTTCTTTCTCTTTGCTCTTTGCTTGCGTTTGTGTTCACTGTTTTTCCTATCGGAGGTCTCGGGTTAATCGGCGGTTTGGTGGGTTTCCCTACGGCGGCTCTAGGGTTTTCTATTCATTCGGTTATTTCTCGATCTCTGTCTTTCGGTGTTGGTTTAATCAAGTTTAACGAACTGGGTTGTTCTTCAAGGTTTCAGCATTTTCGTTGATGCAACCTTCGTCACTCTTTGAGTTTCAGCGCTGGTGTTGACGGTGGTCTTCATTGCCTCTTAGTTCGAATCAGTTTTGTTAATCTCTGATTATGGCCGATGATGTTGTAATTGTGGAGGAAGTTCATGTGGAGGATGAGGGGAGTAGGGGGGACGGCTCCTGCCTTCCTAATTCCCATGCAGCCGACGTGCATGGGTCGGCCCCCGCTCAAGCATCTGGTAACGAGGGTAGTATTGCTCAGGGCTCGTCAAAGGCTTCGGTTTTCGATCGTTTGTCCCTTCCAAAGGATAAGGGATTGGCGTTTGGGGAGGTTTCGATCTTGCAGCACTCAAATGATTCAGCAATTCCTAAGGATGCTCCCTCTTATGCGTCCAAGCTCAAGTCACCAATGCAAAACTCAAGTAATTCCTTATCCTTTTTTCCTTTGCCGTATAAAGGAGACATTCATGTTGTGTTACCGGTGGAGTTAACCAAAAAAGCAGTTGCTCTATATGAGAATACGCTATATGGGTATTTTCTTGGTTCATGCATGTATTTCCCCTCGGTGCAAAAGGCGGTGAAAACGTTATGGGGTAAGTTCGGTTTACAAGATTCGATGATGAACGAGTCAGGTTTTCTCTTTTTTCATTTTGGATATGCGGATGGATTACGACAGGTTTTGGAAGGTGGACCATGGATGGTCTGTGGTGTCTCGTTGTTTGTTTTCCCATGGGACTCCCAACAAGGCTTACTTAAACCGGAGCACAAGTCTTGCCCATTGTGGGTGAAACTACACAACATTCTGCTTGTGGCCTGGGGTTGAACGCATTGCTAGTGCTCTTGGGATCCCTAAGATGATGAATGAGTGCACGACGGTGATGTGTGATGATGCATGGGGTAGGCCCGGGTTCGCCAAAGTTTTAGTTGATGTCTGGGCAGTGGGAGAATTGAAAAGGGAATTGCAAGTTTCGGTCCCGAGTACTTATGGAGGGAAGGACACGGTGGTCAATGTCAAGGTTGAATACATATGGGAGCCTTCCCAATGCTCTCATTGTAAGGTTTTTGGTCATAAAACGTCTACTTGTGTCAAGGCAGAATTGGAAAAACAAAAAGAGAAGGGAAAGGCGCAGGCACGAGGGGGGACAGATGGGGATGGCTTTACTTTGGTGACTAACGGGAAGATAAATGCTCAAAAAGAACAAACTAAGCAGGTTTAGGTTTATAAGCAGGTTACGAAAGAAAAGGAAGCAACTATGGGGATAGCAAAAGGTAATGAAGCAACGGCGGGGGCTTCTTTGGTCGAGGTCGTGGATATCACTTCAACTTTGGAAACAACCCAGTCTGATCAAGGGGGTAACATTGAAAATCCTCGCGTGGCTAATGTCATAAACAGTAAGGATACTCAGGTGATGTCATCTCATGATTCGGTGGTGCCTCCAAATGACCCACCAGTTGTGAGTACTAAGGAGAAGGCAAAAACTCCAGCCCCTCCGGTTGTGAAGGCAAAATATACGGCCAGAACTCCAGGTCATATTAATATCCCATCGGTTATTAAAGCCTTCTCGAAATCTAGGCATGGCCAACCGCTAGGAAGGACAAACCCTTTTTCAGTCCTTATGAACGCGGAGAAGGATGGCCGACCTATGCATGGTTTGCATGGAGATGTCGTGGTGAAAGATGTTGGGGAAATTTTCAAAATAAGTTAGAGTCTAAAATATTTTGGGTTAAGTCTTAGGAAGATGAGAAAGTCTCATTTTGGTACTTTTTCACCTCTTGTTGTTCCACATAGTAAGAGTGAATTTTGGTCCTTATAATTAACGGTCCGTTAATTTTTTCGTTAACTCCGTTAGTTAGTTAATTCGGTTATTTTTAGAGGGAACCGTTAGTTAGTTAATTCGGTTAATTTTGGAAGGAAATTGAATCGTTGCACCTCTTCAAGAAAGGTTGCACCTCTTCATGAAAGGTTGCACCTCTTCATTTTTTCCTCTATATATATCCTCCTCTAGACACCAAAATGAAAGATCTTTTTCAATACACCAGATTGCTAGAATTTGTGTTGCTATAGAAACACAATATTCTAGTTTCTTGAAATCCTTGAAACTCAATAGTTTAACCGGGATTATCACCACTTGTGCGGTGTTGATAATCAATCTACATACGTTGCTTCATTGTATCTTGAGAATCAATTCGCCAAATCCCAAAGCATTTACGGTGGGGGTGAAATTGCTTTAAGGATAGAGAGATCACTCGCCTTCAAAGCAACATGTAGTAGAATTCCTTGTTATTCTATTTCTTTAGTTTAGAACCCCAAATCTAACAATCTTAAAGCAATTTCCGAAGAAAGATGGCAACCAAGAATCTTCAACAAATGTCTTGTGACATCGTCAAGTTGGAACGATTTGACGGTGGAGGCTTCGAAAGGTGGCAAAAGAAAATGCAATTCTTGTTGGCCACTCTAAACGTCTCCTACGTCCTCACCAAACCATACCCGGAACAACACGATGACGAGACACTTGCATTGGCACGAGAAAGGCTCAAGTTTGAAAACGACGATTTCATATGTCGCGGTCACTTCCTCAACGCTATGTCTGACCCTCTATTCGATGTTTATCAAAACATCGAAACGGCGAAAGAACTTTGGAACGCTCTCGAACAAAAGTACTTCACGGAAGACGCAACAAGTAAGAAATTTATCGTTTCCAAATTTAATTCTTACAAAATGATATATTCACGTCCTATTATGGATCAAATGTATGAAATTGAGCACATTTTTAGTATGTTCATACAACACGACATGAAAATGGATGAATCAATCCAAGTGGCATCGATCATCGACAAACTCCCTCCCTCTTGGAAAGATGTTAAGAAAAATCTTAAACATCGTAAGGACGATATGTCCTTAAAAGAACTTGGAAAACATCTTCTCATTGAAGAACAATATCGATTGGAAAATAAATCCAACGAAGATGCCTCCAAAGTTCATGTGGTCGAGGAAAAGGGAGAAACTTCCAAAGCCGGTGGTAAGAAAAGGAAACGCCACGAGGAAAATGATAAAAAGAAAAGGAATATGAAGCACATGGTTTGTTTCAATTGCAACAAGCCTGGACATTACAAACGTAATTGTCGACTTCTCAAAAGAAGAAGAGGAAATGGTAGTGACAACACCAAAGATGGAAACTTCAAGAACAACAACTAATACCGGTAGGGTATTAGCTCAAAATAAATATGCTAAAGTTATTGGTAGTTTGATGTATGTTATGACTTGTACTAGACCTGATATCGCCTATGTTGTTGGAAGATTAAGTAGACATACTAGTAAGCCTGGAAAAGCACATTGGGATGCTGTAAATCGGGTACTCAAGTATTTGAAGAAAACCATGGATTATGGTTTGGAGTATAGTGTATATCCTTCAGTATTGGAAGGATACACCGATGCAAGTTGGATAAATGATCAAGAAGACTATGCATCTACAAGTGGATGGATTTTCACACTTGGCGGAGGTGCAGTGTCTTGGGGATCAAAGAAACAAAGTTGCATAACAAATTCTACCATGGCATCGGAATTTGTTGCCTTAGCTTCTTGTTGTAAAGAAGCAAAATGGTTAAGGGACTTGTTGATTAACATACACTTATGGCCAAAGTCAATGCCGCCAATTTCTATACACTGTGATAGTGCGGCTACACTATCAAGGGCATACAATCAAGTGTATAATGGTAAGTCCAGACATATTGGACTTAGACATAGGCAAGTAAATCAATTAATAAATGATGGGGTGATCACCATTAGTTTCTTACGATCAAGTAAGAACTTAGCAGATCCTTTCACAAAAGGATTTCCAAGAAAATTGATTGAAATCACTTCAAAAGGGATGGGTCTCAAGCCTACCTATAGATAGTCACCCATAATGGAACCTTGTCTTGACACTTGGTATTTCACCAAGTCTCAAGATTAAGTTAAAGTACATCATTTGAATGTGACTGAAAGTTCTGCAATTTTTCAAAACCATCCCAAGGTCAGTAGAACTTGGAACCGTAATGTGAAGAAAGGTTGAATCTAGTTCTTAATGGACTTGTAACACAGTATGTGTTGGAGTGTTCAAGTTACGGGAACACTCTTGACAAGGTCCACCTATCTGAATGTGGAAGTGAGGCCGCTTCCTATGAGCTAAAGGGCTTGGCTCTAGAACATTCTGATAAATCAAGATATAGACCCATGGCCAATTAACGGGTTGGCTTATAGTGGTTAAATGAATGAGAGGAAGGATATGCGTGAGATGTTTCCGTCTAACATATAAAGGAAGATGGTTCAATGACTTTGGTTCAACCATTCTTACCCTAGTTAGATTTGAGCACTTTCACTATGTAAAGGTTCAAGGTGCAAGACTCCACCTTTACTTATGCATAACACCCCCAAGGATTTCGGAATCTGGTTAGGTCATGTCGAGTCAGTCTTTTTCAAATTCGAGTCTATTTTGAAAATGGTGGGGGTTTGTTGGGGAAATTTTCAAAATAAGTTAGAGTCTAAAATATTTTGGGTTAAGTCTTAGGAAGATGAGAAAGTCTCATTTTGGTACTTTTTCACCTCTTGTTGTTCCACATAGTAAGAGTGAATTTTGGTCCTTATAATTAACGTTCCGTTAATTTTTTCGTTAACTCTGTTAGTTAGTTAATTCGGTTATTTTTAGAGGGAACCGTTAGTTAGTTAATTTGGTTAATTTTGGAGGGAAATTGAATCATTGAACCTTTTCATGAAAGGTTGTACCTCTTCAAGAAAGGTTGCACATTTTCATTTTTTCCTCTATATATATCCTCCTCTAGACACCAAAATGAAAGATCTTTTTCAATACACCAGATTGCTAGAATTTGTGTTGCTATAGAAACACAATATTCTAGTTTCTCGAAATCCTTGAAACTCAATAGTTTAACCGGGATTATCACCACTTGTGCGGTGTTGATAATCAATCTACATATGTTGCTTCATTGTATCTTGAGAAGCAATTCGCCAAATCCCAAAGCACCTACGGTGGGGGCGAAATTGCTTTAAGGATAGAGAGATCACTCGCCTTAAAAGCATCAAGTAGAAGAATTCCTTGTTATTCTATTTCTAACAAAAGACAGAGGTGGTGCTCCCACAATCGAGACAGTTGAATCTCAGGTGTCGGGTGAGTTGGGCGCTTCTACAAATATCTCCTCATATTAAAGTTGGAGCTTGGAACATCCGTGGGCTGAATTCTACAATTAAGCAACGAGAGGTAAAGTATTTTATTCACTCGAATACACACACACTCTCTCTCTCTCTCTTTGTGCGATTTTGGAAACTCATGTCATTCCGGTTATTCTTTCGTCTACTATTGGTTCTTGGTCGTGGATTTCTAACCAAATGCATAGTTCTCATTGCACTCGTATTGCTGTGGGTTGGGATCCAATGGTGTTTGATCATATGGTTATTGTTATGTCCTCTCAAGTGATTCACTGTTGTGTAATTATTAAGGGTTCTTCCAATTATTTCTTTATGTCCATTATTTATGGAGATAATAATATGATAAATCGTCGAGGCCTATGGGATGATCTGAGAAGGTTTGGTCGGGTTTGTAATGATGACATGTGGTTACTTATGGGTGATTTTAACAGTTGTCTTAATTTGGATGAGAGTGATGGTGGTTCATCCCGACGTGACTCTCGCTTGGAGGAATTTCATGATTGTGTGGCTGATTTGGCTATTTTTGATGTCCGGTATACGGGATGCTTCTTCACATGGTCACAAAAACCCATGCATGGGGGTGGTATTGTTCGAAAACTTGATCGGGTAATGACAAATGCGGCTTTCCATGATTCTTTTATTCGTACTTCAGCGCATTTCCTTCCAAGAGGTATCTCTGATCACTGTCCGATGATGGTGTCTTTTGAAGGTGAGAGACAACGAGGTAAGTGGTCATTTAAGTTTGATAATTTTCTTGCTAATCATTCAGACTTTCTTAAGACGGTCAAAGATTGTTGGGAAGTTTCAGTTGTTGGTTCTTATGCTTTCCAAGTAACCTCTTGTTTGAAGAGTCTTAAAAAACCACTCCGTGCTCTTTGATCTTCCCATGGGAACCTCACTAAACGGGTGCAAGCCCTTCGGCTTGAGGTGATTTGGCTTGAGGTGAATCAGGTTCAACAAGATGTGGATGAGGACCCTCATAACTTACTGCTTTTCAAGATGCCTTGCAAAATGAAGAGCAAAGTCTGAGACAAAAAGCTAAAGTTCGATGGCTAAACGAGGGGGATTTAAATATCTATTTTTTCCACAAGGTGGTTAGAGAAAAGAAGAATAGACATTTGATTTCTACGATTCTCGAAATGGCTCCTTAGTGGTGGATTCGGATGTTGGCCAGGCTTTTGTTGATCATTTTAGATCAATTCTTGGTAAATGCGATACTTTGGTTCACCCTTCTCTTCCGACAAACTTATTCCAGAATACTTTGTCTATTGAAGATGCAAACTTTATGATCAGGCCCATTACAAAAGAAGAGGTAAAACTGGCCATGTTCGGTATTGGTGATGATCGAGCACATGGGTCGGATGGGTTTTCTTCGAAGTTTTTTAAAGTTGCATGGGATATCGTGGGAAAGGATGTCACTTTAGTTGTACAAGATTTCTTTTATCATGGTAGACTAGCTCGGGAGCTTAATCATACGTCTATCCGTCTTATTCCAAAGATCCCGAATGCTTCTAAAGTTACTGATTTTCGGCCCATTTCTCTTTGTAATGTGATAAACAGGTGCATTTCAAAAATCCTTTCATCGCGTATCAAGGATTTTTTGGACAAGTTGGTGAGTCCAAACCAATCCGCTTTTATTCCAGAACGGCGTATATCTGATAACATTTTGATGGCTCATGAATTATTAGCGGGGTATGATCGGAGCAATGGCCCCCCTCGATGTGCTCTTAAAATAGATATTCATAAAGCGTATGACTTTGTTGACCGGCGTTTTTTAGATGCTATTTTGGAGGCTATGGGGTTCCACCCTATCATGCGACATTGGATTATGGAGATAGTGTCTACCACCTCTTATTCGATTACGGTCAATGGTGAGTTGTATGGGTTCTTCAAGGGTACAATCTCGAATTTTAAACAAGAAGTCTAAGTTTTTATCTTTTGGGGGCCGTTTCCGTTTGCAGCTTATCAAATCGGTCTTGGAGTCATTGCAACTTTATTGGATGATGATTTTTACTATTCCATCATCCATAATCGATGACTTGGAGCGTTTATTTCACGATTTTCTATGGGCTCATGGTGAACATTCGAAAGGTAGAATCAAAGTAGCTTGGGATGATGTTTGCCGCCCAAAGGAGGAGGGGGGTCTGGGAATTAAACATTTAGCAATATGGAACCGATCCTTATTGGTACAACATATTTGGGACATCCTTCGTAAACAAAACTCTCTTTGGGTTTCGTGGATTTACTTATATCGCTTGGGTGATACCCATTTCTGGAATGCTTCGGTTACCCCTCGTTCTACATGGATTTAGAGACAGATGCTTGCTTTGAGAGAGCAAATTCGGCCTTTCTTTGTTCATGTGGTTAGTAATGGGTCTACTATTAATGCTTGGGAGGACAAATGGCTTGACATGGGTCATCTTTCTCAATTTATTCCGTATCGGTTGGTGCATGCAACCAGTTTCACTAGGAATTCCACAGTTGCGGATGTAACTATGGTTGTTCCAAATGCTTGGCCACATGATTGGGTGATGAGATGTCAGGCTTTACGGAATTCTCCGGCTCCTAGTATTTATCCGGCAGTTAAAGATCAAAGATCAGGTCATGTGGATGAATATCCATAATCATTTGACTCGCTTTACAGTCTCGGAATTGTGGCGTACCTTATACGGCCCATACTAGAAAATACCTTGGTGTAAATCGAAAATTTAAATTTAGTTTGTTTGTGTATGATTAATTTGAACAAGTCTATAGTTTACATACATGATACACAATTTTTTTTTTTTTGGAATTTAATCGAAAAATTGACATTTATTACAAAATCACCGGTAAACAATTGGTTTTGATTTCGTATCAATCATCGAATCATTTTAACTATATTCATACACTAAGGTGTCGTTTGTTTTTTAAGAGGTCTAAAGTCTGAAGTCTTATTTTAGTTATGATTAATAAGAGATGGTGTGTAAAAAGGTCCGAAAGACTTAAGAGCCATTAAGAGGTTTTTTATAAAAAACAAACAACCCCTAAGATGCAGAATACAAATATTACATAAAATAAGTTCATTGCTTTTATACTTCAATAAGAATTAGATTAGATTAGTTTAAACGTTAAATATATTGGATTTTAAATTGTGATAATTTACGTCGATTGGATGCAATTGGGATCTCATAACTCTAATTTATTCAAAATGTATTAGAATGTAAAGACTAGGTATAAATCATATCATTTTTAAAATCTTCTCTAACAATACCATCAAAGCTTCATAATCGTTTACATTTACGGCTCCCGTCACATTGCACGGGTACACAACTAGTTAGCACATAAAATAAACCAAACTATACCAAACCAACACTGACTTTAATCTTCAATCCATCCATGTTTTCTATACTAACAAGAACATGCCTTTGGTTGTGATCTCTTTAATCTTCATCATCTGGATCTATCACCATCCTCAGCTTTCGCCTCGAACCACTTGCTTTTTGGGATGTAACCGGACTTGCATCGTTACCAAAATCCATGACTTCATCAGCCAAGTCATCAGTAACTTGGTAATCCTGCATATTATCGGGGGTTTCAGTCATCATGGCGTCTTGTTCTCCGGCGGCTTCTATCTCACCATTGGTAGGTAAATCAGCTTGGCTTTCTGCAGTTCTTGTCTGTGACAACCTATTACCTATGTTTCTGAAAGGAAGAAAAACGTTAGGATATAACCGATCACCAATTGTTTGTTGAAGCACTAATGTAGGAATCCTTATGGCCATGCCAACCTCCCATAGACATGGGAACGAAAAGAAAGAGAGGGATGGGGTTTCTTTTGCTTTTGGGGTAGTTAGCCCCTAGTGGGGGTTTGCATGATGGGGTTTCACTAGAAAATGGACCCTAACAGTACTCATAAACACAACCAAACGAGCCCAGTATATCCCACCTGGAGGTGGGGTATGGAAAGGTAGTGATGTTTATGAGAAGACCCCCAGCTAGTGACTCTGTTAAGCATTTGTCAAATTGCAGATGGCTCTAGTAAACTATAGCAAGTGTAGATAGAACTCCAAACCTTTGTGTAAAAATGCACATACTAAATAAGTAACAAAAGTCAAAAGGCATCTAGCAAAATACTATGAGCATAAATAGTTATACGAATTTAGGAAAACGGATTGACTGTTGAAGATAACCAAACAATAACACACACAGAACAAACATATTTATCCTTGTTTATCCAATAGGGCTACATTCACATGCAATGGCAGACGATAATTCTATACATAGAACAGAGTACAGAAAAGAGGATATGCAAGAAAAACTTGTGTGTTTAACCCTGAACCAGATGAAGTGTTTCTAAACTCCAACAAATATGTAATTGTTTAAGAGTCCCACGTCAGCTAGACTTGGATCAATTCTTAGCTATATATGTTGGAACCTCCCTTCTCTCCTCGAGGGCTCTTTTGGAGAGTAATCTAATGGGGTTCCACATAATCTGACAGTAATGCTACTATAAGCATCTAAACCGCAATGGTAGACAGAAAAGGATAATTCTGAAACCCTATCTAACCTGAAAATCATAACAGACCTAATGACAGAAGCTTCACTCCCAAACTAAAGGGAGAGGCTTTGATGGAAGACTAAAGCAAGAAAATCATAATTAATTTTCAATATTTGAAAGCAGGAAAAAACACTCATGGCATGTAAAATCAAGTTGTAGAATCCAATAGCTGGTGCATTGCAGGTGTGTACTTCTGTATGTATGTGTGTGTGAGTGAAAGAGAGAGAGAGAGAGAGAAAGAGACGGATGTTACCTAAAAGCTGAGCTTAGTATGATGTCATCAAGATCATCTAATAGTTTGTCATTATCCTGGTCTGACTTCTCCTCGGTTGGGACCAAATTCTGCTTCTTTTTGCTCCTAACATCAAAGAAGCAAATTAGCTCCAACTATAAAAGTAAACATTAGAATTTAGAACGCTACAATGCATATGCATCTTGAAGCTCAACTGATATCAGTTAACCAAATTGATCAAACATGTAATGAATGATCGCTACATAAGATTTTAAAAAACATTGATACAGCCTTGTCTACATGGTAAAATGAAACAAAAGTGAGAAACATATAAATATAATGCTGGGTATAAGGAGTTCATCACTGCCTTTCTTATCAAAGAAAGAATGTCATCAAATGTACAATAGAAGTATGAAAAGTGACTAAAGATCTTTCCCACCATATGAAATATCAAACAGTGCAATTAAATGATAAACCAGAGAATAGAGAATCGGTCAGGTGTGATTTTAGGAGTCTGGTGACAGCAAGTCTAAATAAATGGTTACTGGAGAGAGAATTGCGACCATGTTTGATACTATGATAGGAATCACAACCCTTTACAAAACAAGGTAAATCATGATAACCCAAGCATTTTTCAAATATGGTACCTTTTCTTTATTGATAATAGTGTTTCACCATCTGACTCCGCTGCATCTTCTGTAGGGAAATCATTACCATCTTCATCCTTCAAATGCACATTATCACCTGCCTTCTGTTTGCGGAGACGCAAGCCAAGTTGCCTGAGCTTGCGAGAAATTTGTGCTGCTGTAAATGTGCCATCACCATCTAGTGCACTTGCAATCATGTGGCTGCACTTCTTGTGATCTTTAAACCTTGACAGAATAAAAGAATTTCGGAATGGAAATTTATGACGAAGAAAATCAATTTTTTCCTTTTTATAATTATTGGCATGTTCTTGAAAAAACAAAAATTCAGGAACTCACTGCTCAAATAAAGTTTTAATCTTCATCTCCTTCTCTTCACTAAATGCACCTACTCTTTTTCTGATGAGCCTGAGAGGGAAGACACAGAATTAGCATCCCTAATTGGATTGAAATGGTAAAATCCCAACAAGTCACATCTGTCTCAGCTCAGGCCGATCACAAAGACAAAAGTTACAGGATAAGGTACTTACAAAGGTTGTTGCGGTGCTGCCTCTGTATCTTTGTCATGAATATTAGAGACATTCATACCAGTCATTCTCCTCTTTGATGGAAATTTAAATCCCATCTGTTTAAGCTTTTTGGAAATCTGAGCTGGTGAAACTTCCAAATTAAGTTCTGCTACTATACGATGACTGAGATCTGGACAATCTTTATATCTATAATGGCCATTTCATTTGGCAAGGTAACAATTCAGCAAGTGGACAGTTATTATAATTCATACGCTTTTGGCACATCATAGAAAAAGTAAACTTAGTAAAACACTTACTTTTCGTAAAGTTCCTTCAGCTTTTCTTCCAGTGCATCATCAACAACAAGTGGCTTCAACCTTTTACGAACCCTGTCGTGCTTGTGCTGAATAGGGTGTTCACTGCAAGAAAGAAGAAATAACAAAGAGTCAGGAAAGCAAAGACCAATACAAGCATACTTAAATAGAAGGCCAAAAGGTAGGGAAAGTAGTACTTGTTGAATTCTTCCATTGTGTTGGTTCCTTCATTGATGCTTTCTGTCTCTTCTCCAACATCTAAATTTCTTTTTTTCAATGTCTTTTGAATCCAGGCATCATCAGGATTTTCCTCACTAAGCAATTGAACAGATGCATCATCTCAGGTAATAGAATGTCCATCAATATTGGTAAATATAAGAACACAGAATATACTACTGCCTATCATCTCAAACAACAATTATAAAACTGGAAATGAAGTCTCTGAAGAAGCAAGTGTCCCCAGAAACTACCAAGATAAACTGGTCAAAGTGTTGGATTAATCGGTATTGTTTACGGGTTAGCGGGTTACGGTTCGGTAGCATACGGGTCAGTTTTTAGGGTCAAGTTTGCATGGACTTGGTCTTTAGTTGACCAAGTTTGGTGGAGAATAATGGGTAGTGGGTTAGCCATAGTTTAGGAGTACATGGGTCTCTAGTATTTAGTTTTTTGTTGCTTTAAATAGGAGTAGATGTGTTTTCCTTTTCGAAGTATGGATGACAGTTAGTTTACTGAAATTTTAATATATTGTTCTGTTTTACAGTAATTATTTTTTTCTCTCTTCTGCAAGTTTGTTTTCTTTATTTGTGTGCGAGTTTTGAGGCTTTTGTTTCCAACAATTGGTTTCAGAGCCACGTTCGTGTGAAGGGGGTGTAAGCTAAATCTGATCAAAGGTTGAAGAGTCACGAAAGCAGGTTCTACTCTTGATCAACCTGTTCGTGTCGGAAAAGAGACTAACCGACAGAGGTGCGTGGAAAACGAACTTAATAGACCCGTCAAAGCAGGTGGCTTTGGATTTTGTTCGTTTTGCAGGTATAAGAAGACGGTAAAGCTTGTAGCTTGTTTTCTTGGTCGGTGGAATAGGGCTCTTGGAACAAGTCTGATCGGAAAAGGGTTGAAGTTGTCAAAACAAGGAAGGAAAAATGGCGTTGGTACGAGCAAAAGAAGGAGGTTCAATGTCCCATCAAGTCCCGGCTTTGACCCCAATGAACTATCCTCTGTGGGCGGTCAAAGTCAAGTCAATCATGGATGCACACGGCATATGGGAGACGGTCGAACCGAGGGCGTTAGGTGCAGAATCGGATCCAAAGAAGTCAAAACAAGCTCTTGCTTTCTTGTTTCATGCGATACCCGAAGACATGGTGTTGCAAATGGCGGGTTATACCGATCCAAAGCAAGTGTGGGACGGTCTAAAAACACGATATTTGGGAGTGGATCGGGTGAGAACGACTCGGCTTGCAACCTTGAAGAGGGAACTCGAAGATTTGCGCATGAAGGAGGGCGAAACAGTTGATGACTTCGCGACCAAACTGACCGGTTTAGCTTCAAAGGCGAGAAGCCTTGGTTACGAACTTGAAGAAGTGGACTTGGTGAAAAGGCCACTTGACTCGATGCCTAAATCATTTCTCCAAATCGTGGCTTCAATAGAGCAATGCTTCGATTTGGATACGATGCTATTTGACGAGGCTGTTGGAAGATTGAAGGCGTACGAGGAGCGTTTAAAAGGAAAGGAGGACGTTCAAGGTAGTTTATTGTTGGTTAGTGATGAAAAGGCGCATGTGTGTAAGCATTGTGGCAATGGAGGTTCAAATCGTGATGGCTTTGGACGTGGCCGGGGAAGAAGTCGTGGGTTCGGGAAAAGTCGGGATGTCAATGAACGTTTCCAACGGGATAAAAGCCATGTTAAATGTTACAAATGTGGTGAATTTGGTCACTACAACAATGAGTGTCCTAAATGGGAGAAGCAAGAGGCAAATTTAATCGAAGAGGAATAAGGAATCGGAGCTGCTGTGAACGGGAAGTATGAAACAAACCGATTAAGGGGGTGATTGTTGGATTAATCGGTATTGTTTACGGGTTAGCGGGTTACGGTTCGTAGCATACGGGTCAGTTTTTAGGGTCAAGTTTGCATGGACTTGGTCTTTAGTTGACCAAGTTTGGTGGAGAATAATGGGTAGTGGGTTAATTATAGTTTAGAAGTACATGGGTCTCTAGTATTTAGTTTTTTGTTGTTTTAAATAGTTGTTTTAAATAGGAGTAGATGTGTTTTCCTTTTCAAAGTATGGATGACAGTTAGTTTACTGAAATTTTAATATATTGTTCTGTTTTACGGTAATTATTTTTTTCTCTCTTCTGCAAGTTTGTTTTCTTTATTTGTGTGCGAGTTTTGAGGCTTTTGTTTCCAACACAAAGTACCAGGAATTGTCCTTACCTCTGGTCATCATCTCTCCAATCTGGTACCACAACATCAGCTTCATCATCGCCAAGTGCATCAGCGATGCTTTTTCGAACCCATCCATTTCTACCAAATGTACCAACTTCACCAATATTTCCATGTTGGATATCATCTCCCTGTCTTCTATGCTTGTCTCTCATTTTGCCAAGATCTTGCAGCATTGATTCACAATTAATATAATGACATTCTTTACGTGTCTTCCAGAAGAGAACTTCCACAAAAAGAAGGGGATAACTCTTCATTTTCCTCAGCATTCTCCTAACCAAACTTGTAAGAAATAAGACAATATTCTCGTATTCTTTGCATGGAGTTAACTTCTGCTCTTCCAGGATACAATGAAATATGTTCAGAAGTGATAACTGCAAAAATCATCCACATGTAAACTTACATAACATAGATTATACCCCTCAATAGTTTTTAAAACAACTTCAAACTTGTACCTGGTATAGCATTGGAGAAAGCTCCATATCTTCACAAATTCTTCTTAGTGCACATATAATGTAATGATTTGTTCTGATAGAATTGCTTTTGTAAAACTTCAGCAGCCAACACAAATTTTGGATTATGGTGTTGTTTGCAAGGGAAGAGACCAACGAAGATACCTTAAAGTCAACTTCATTTTTTGCATCTAACTGTTCATCAGCAGAAGAAACATCTGAGACATAAGCATCATTAGTGTTTCCACACTTGCTGTTTTCCATCTCTTGCACATTGCATTCTGGTTCGATACCTTGAGTTTCCAGCTTAGTTACATCATGTTGATCGGACTCTCCAGGGACGATGTCTTCATCTCCATTCTTATCAACACTTGAACCTCGTGACATTTCCTTTACTGGCATGCTCACACTTTCAGTTTGTTCACCCCCAGAAGTGAAATTCCCCTGTGGAACAGTATCTTGGTCTGCATCATTAGCATCCTTATTTGTGGTTGAGGCTTTCTTCTTTCTTTTCTTCCTTGACTTCTTAGCAACCTATGAAAATTGCAACAATTAGGATCTGGAGCTACAGCAATGCACATTTCAGCACTCATTTAGGACTTTATTTCTCTTATTTTTTATTTTCACAACTGAAATTTGAGCCTTTCTATTGTTATTCTACTTTTTATTGAGCCTGGAGCTAAGTTACAGAATTTGGTCATCTTTGTGTTGAAAAAGATAAACAAAAGAATCTGTTGACTTGCCGCAGCAAGCTGTCCTAGAATCTGGCACTAGCTCGTTGATGATTTAGTTAAGTTACAAGAAACTAGTTGAAGAGATCTTCCACTTTTTGAAACAAAGAATCAGAAGCATGCTGAAGAACTGGCTTGACATGGGATGGTCTCATATTACTTTAGTTTATTCAAATGTAGTTTACTTTTCCTAGTTTATGAGATGGATATAGTGTTTTCATCATCATTGTGTTCTAGCTTTTGGGCAATCTCTCCTAGTATATAAAAGATGTGTCATTTAGTTTCTAAGCAAGAAGCTCCTGGAGCTTTGCTCCTTCAGTATTCGTATTATGCTTGAAGTAATTTGTTAAGTGAAGCTTTTAGTTAATTGTCGTGCTAAGTCAAGTTCTTCTGTTTTCGTAGCAAAGTTCATTTTCAGCAATTTAATTTCCAGGTCTTTACATTTTCAAGCAATTATTTTCCATGTCTTTACTTTCTGTTTTTGGAGCGATGATGGGCTAATCACCCTATCTTGGGTGTGAGTGAAGATTGAGAGATTAAGTTAATGTGTGAGTGAAGATTGGGAGATTAAGTTAATGTGTGAGTGGATAATTGCTTTTGCCATAGCAATCAACTCCATTATTCATTCTTCATTTTATTATCTCATCTAGTAATTTTTGACAAATTGACACATGTTATTTTACTTAGATGAGCTTAGAATTAAGACAACACAAATATTTAAACTTGGATTGTTATGATGACTAAAAAGCTGCAGCAACCTTCATAGGTTGCAATTTGCAAACTATATGAAAACAAAGGTAATATCTGTACCAATCTTGGATTTGTATTCATCAGAACACTGCAGTGAGTGTCTAATCTCAACTTCGAAGAAGGTTGTTTGATCCAATAGTAGATGTTGAGAATTACTGCTGCAACAACCTCATGTAATGAGGAAGCAAGGTTCTGTTGCACTTTTGCGCTGAAACTCCAACCAAATCTTGCACCCATGTGTTTCTTAACTTGTTATTACATTTCATCAGTTGTTAACTTAACTCAAAACCAAGTTCATCTAATTCTTCATATGAGATCTTACATTAAGTTTGACTTGATGGACATCCTCACTTTTTTGTCCCTGTAGATCGATATATGGTATTATTATTATTGCTTGTTTTAAGACAATATTGGGAGAACATGTATAATTGCATGGACTCTCATAGCCTTTTGGGGTTGCATAAATCTGACAAGTTATTGGCATCGTTGTCGAAGATAGCCAAAGCTAAAGATGTTTTTAGTCATTTTTGAAGAGGTGTCTAGAAACCCAAGTTGGAGAATTAACTTGGGAGGTGAAAACAACAGGCCTAGTGGAACCATTCTTAGTGACACTGAAACACTCGAGGAGAGTAAGAGAGAACATGTGATGGTAGTGACTGTAATAGATGAAGAGGACCAGATAGAAAACACTCCTGTAAATGACCCTATGATCTTTTTTGAAAAACAAACTGAGAAAAATGTTGTGGCAACATCTCCCGACGCCGCAACAACATTTCCTAACGTTGCAGCAATATTCTCTGATGTTGTTAGTGTGCGAACCCAAGCAATAGGAAAGAGAGATAACGAGGTTATAGCACTCATTCCTAAGAGGTTATATCACTCATTCCTATGAGGTCAGACTTCCCATTGTTATTGCCAGGTGAAGTCAAAAAGAAATCATTTGTACGGAGTAATGCTACAGCAAGTCTACCATACTTTGATACCAAAAGTCTGAATCCTTATTATGTGTTTACGGTAGAGTTTCATTAGGTCCCGAACTCTACCAATTAAGCTTTCTACTTACTAATGCACTTACGGTTCTTAATCATACCATTAATTAGGCCCAAAAATGGTTTGATTGACCTTTTCGATGTAAACTCTAATTTTTTATTGTATATATGTAAATAATTGTCATGTTGGTTCAAGCAAACTTGATGTTAAGGCATCTTTGTCAAGTAGACTAGGTGAAAAAGAGCTCTAGCTTTATTACCCTAGTAGTGGTGAGTTTAATGCTTGTCTACACGTTGTCTTAACTTAATTTTATCTTTGCTATGATGCTCATCATGATCCTGCCACTCTCAAGGTAAAAAGAGGTTCTTATACAGCATTTCAACTAACAGACTTGTATTTTGCAACAGCCACCTTACAATCATCCTACTTTCTTTTAAGATTGCCGAAAAGACCCCAAATATACATAAGAACCTATGAAGAGGCTTGTCCCCTACCACCTATCTATCTCTAACCATTGTTCTTTTACCTCAATTGAGAATAATTATCATATTCCCGATCACAAACATGAGAAAAAGGTCTGCTCTTCAAGATTATAAAATTGTAGATGTTAAGGTCTCATCTCGAAAAGAGTTTCTTAGGTGCAAGTGAGTGTATGGTGTGCATCTAAATCCTTATGAACCTTTGCTGAATTGAAATCACAACTGCAATGCACACACAGACAATTATTTGAGTGGTATCATCTTTTGACTCGTCATCACCCTATCACTCTCTAACATAAATTTTCTATCATGAATATTCTATATTTAGATAAGTTAACTGTCTCTTTGCTATGATACTCATGATGACCCTACCACTCTCAAGGTAAAAAGACGTTCTTATACAACACTTGAACTAACAGACTTGTTTATGATTTCTAGGAGACTATTTAGCAACCGTCACCCCACAATCATCCTTCTACTTTTAAGAGTGCCGAGAGGACACCAAATACAAAAGAAAATGTATGTCGGTAAACCTATGAAGAGGTTTGTCCCCTACCACCTATTTATTCCTAACCATTGTTCCTTTACCTCAATTATGGATAGTTATCATATTCCCGATGCAGACATGACAAAAGGTCCGCTCTTCAAGATTATAAAACTCTAGATATTGAGTCTCATCTCGAAAAGAGTTTCTTGGGTGCAAGTGATTGTATGGTGTGCATCTAAATCCTTATAAACTTCTGCTGAATCAACTGCAATGCACACACAAATAATTATTTACACAATCAGCTATAAAGAGGGAGGGGCTACCTCCACCATGTCTCTTTCTCTAACACAACATGGTAAGTTAAATAAAATAAGAAATTTGTATCACTGTTATTTATACCCATCCAAAATGATATTATGCAATACAATTATCAATGATAAAACCATTGTAAGGTTTTCCCTAAAAAATATTTTGTTTGCTCATGACAGGAACGATATGACTTGTTGTCCTTGTTGCTTTAGAGATGACCCTGTCCTATTATTCAGGGATGCTAAGCTTCCTATTTTTTTTTAATTTGACCACATATCCACTATAATAAAGGTCAAAGTAAACGGCTGACTAACCTTTACTTGGTTCACTTTCTTGTTATTTGGCAGTTAAAAGTTCCTATCCAGTTCTTTCAGATTCACTCCACATGCAGATGTGACTCATATGAATATTCTCTTCATGTTTGGGTAAAGCTTGTATAGACTTGTCAGAAATCACATGGAACTTGTAACTGATAATTGAATTTTAACACCTAAGATCCTAAATCAGGAAGACATAACTTCACCTTTACTTTTTTATACATGGTTGATAGTCATAATGGAATGTATAAGCATGTCATGGTGAACCCATGTCCACCTATGATTGTAAAAATAAAAAGGCACCAGAACAGAACTTACCCTCAGGGTACCACGTGCTTGAAGGTTTTCCATTAGCCGTATGACTATATGAATTGTCTCAACCAAATCAGCAAGATCGCTGATAAAAGAACAAAAGATGAAACAAAAAGATTTCAATTGAACAAAAAGCAGCAATATAATTCTAGAAAAATATTATACCCTTTTATTTGCAGAAGTTATCATTTTGAGTAACAAATGTTAAGCTTATCAAGACCCCCACTTAAGGCACACGTATTCATTCTTCACCCTTGTACTACTGATTAACATAATTTTTACCACTATAACAGCCAAACTTACTTATTTGGACATTGTACCTGCTGTTTCAACCCCTTGTACACCAATCCTACTTTCCAACCAAAATGATGAACTGACCGGTCGGCCTTAGTGAGTTAACTATGATAACTCGGTGAGCTTTGTGGGATATACATGCAAATTGAGCGACTACATTTTTAACAGAAAGTAGCACCAATGAGCAAAAAACTATTAGAACATGAGATAAAATAGTCAAATAAATAGCTTTAGTAGTAGAATGACCAAGAAACTATTGTTTGCAAAAAAAGGCAATACTAATGCAAAGCATTAAACTTTTACTCTTGTGGTTTTGTTAGTAACTTGCCATGAAAACATACTTCTCATTGAAATTCTTACAGGAAATTAGTTCTTAATAGAGATCGTAAGTAAATTGCTCCCCGTTGTTTAATAATTTGATAACCAGTCATTCTTTGATAAATGATCACCGAGTCGGACTCAATGAAATTTGATCAGTCCTTTTCTACTGTCGTTATGGGGGATCTAAGGACAAGAGCAAAAGAAAAATTGAAAGCTGAGACAAAAAGAATATCAGGACATGTTATCGCTTGTTAGGTTTTCTTTGTTAGTCTCCAATCACCTCAAACTTCAAATTTGTATTTCTCTGAGATGATAAATTATTTATTTACCTCCTAAAGATTTCTGTTCTCCCTGTTTAAAGGGGCTAGATAGTGGAACTACCAAAAGAAAAAAGCCTCGTCTACTCACCTCTCTAAGTTAAACAGAAAAAACAGGTAGTTGATTTAGAAATCTGTTTTCATCTCTCTTAAGTTAATTACGATATTTAATTTCAAGATATTCAGAATAAGAGAACTTTGATTTATATATGAAGGAACAGGAGTGGGAAAAGCTTATATTTTGATTAATCTAATGGATTAGATTATGCTTAGATTGTCTTACTTCATAATGCAAGTCATTACAGAACTAGAACTAGAACTGTATCATGAAGAAAGAGATGAACCTTTTTGGTTGTCTGTGTGAATTAAATGACTTGATCAAATTGAACAGGAAATAAGTCATCCCTTGATCTGTCTGATCATAAAATAACTTGTAAAGAAGAACACGGGCAGTTTGAGGCTCCTTGGAATCTTCAGGTGACAGTTTAAGCACCAAATCTAACATGTGTATCTGCAAAAACATAGATACCATCCAGTTAAAACCAAATCTAACATGTGTATCTGCAAAAACATAGATACCATCCAGTTAAAACTGAAACTGTTCAGCAACTTCAGTTAAAGTTTGAAGAGTCAACAACAAACAGAAAACATCTAATCGTCCGATAAAACAATCTTTAGGGTGTTTTATCTGCAGTATCTCATGAGTGACACAAATAATTCCTGTAGATATTGTATCTTCTCTTTTGCTTCGTATACCTACAGGTGCGTCTGATGTATATCATTTTGGCTACTCCTCCCATTAATATTCATCACATTATAACCCTAATTTTGTATATGATATTGGAGCACTTTTAAGATGCAATAAGATAAGAAGAAGAATATTCTAATGGCTACTAACCACATTTGTCTAAAATGCATTGCTTGGTTGAGTGACTGTCAAACAATAAGGTTCCAAACAAGTAGAGTACTTCTTTGAAAACACTTTCCATCTTTATCCAAAACTTTCTATTTTTAATTATAGGCAAATCAAAAAAATCACCATAATAATCCCTGCTTGAATCTGTAACCTGAAACCCTATCAAGAGAGCCATCAAGAAATGCCTTCTAATATGGAGTAGAGCAATATAGATCCAGAAGATCATTTTCACCAAAAAGAAAAAGTCTACCCATTATCAATCCTATGGGTCTGGGAGTAGCTTTTAGCCACAAAGAGTCATCTTGATGAAGCTTCACTATATGCACCCATTTGCAACCCATTGAGAAAGCTTACAAAACCCAGATTGTGCTCTCTCGAGGGGCAATCATTTCCTGCTGCATGGCTATATAACACAAATTCTTAGAAATGAATACTTGTCAATGACATAAATGGATGCAACTCATGAGAGTGGCAAACATAGGCCACAAAAAATTTGGACCGGGTGTCTATTACAAATATGATTACCTCGTATACATAGCTGTCAAAAAATCATACAACAAACTTCAGATGGGTTGTTCAGTGGTAGAGGAGGGAGGGGGTAGGGGTAGGCTGAGGTGGTGGTTCGGTGACTTTGGAACGGCGGTGATAGGTCTGAATGATGGGTGGTTGGGTCGTGGGAAAGGCATTGGGAAGGGTGGTGGTTGGTGGTGTTTTGTGTGGGACAGATTGCACGGTGGGTATTGTTGAGGGTGTTGGTTCTGGTGGAGTAGGATGTGTATTAGGTTCAGTGGAGGGTGGATCGGTGGGTGGTAGGTCAGAATTGGGATAGGTGGAGACGTAGGGATTTGGGGTGGGTGTAGAAGATGTTTGGAAAAAAAAAATGATTGTTCATTGAATCGATAATGACGGGCCACGTAAATACGATCAGACTGTGGGTCGTAACACCGATAGCCATGATGAGTGGTGCTGTAACCAAGGAACACACAAGGTGTAGAACGAAAGTCCATTTTGTATTTATTGTATGGACGGAGATGAGGGTAGCATTGACATCCAAAAACCCGAAGAAAGGAAAAATCAGGTTTGTGCTTGAACACATGTTCAAAGGGTGAGGTGTTTGAGTTGGTTCTTGATGGCATTCGATTAATAAGATAGACTGCGGTGTCGAAAGCAAAATGCCAAAACCGTTGTGGAACATGGGATTGAGCGAGCAAAGTAAGGCCGGTTTCAACAACATGTCGATGTCGTCGTTCAACAAACCCATTTTGCTCGCTTGTATGTGGACATGAAAGGCGATGGGTGATACCGAGAGGAGAGAAGAATTGGGAGAGATTCCGAAACTCGTCTCCCCAGTCGGTTTGGACAGATTTTAGTTTGGTTTGAAAATGCCTTTCAGCCATCGCAAGGAACCGTTTGAAAGTGGCATAAACATCATACTTTGATTTTAATGGAAAAATCCACATAAATCTGGAGTAATGATCAACACACAACAGAAAATAATTGTGACCATCAGAAGAAGGAACAGGAGTGGGGCCCCATACATCACAGAAAACTAAATCCAAAATGTGCGAACTTTTATAAGTAGATGGTAACAAATGAAGTTTGGACGATTTGCCAACAGAACATGAGTCACAAAAAACACTAGCACATTTATTTTGTAAAGGTAAACTGTATTTAGACAACATGGACTTCAAAAGTTGTGGATGTGGATGTCCAAGTCTTTAGTGCCATGTAGTGAAAGAAGCACGAGTGGTGGAAAAGAACATTTTTTGAACATGTTGAGTCTGAGGAAGACGGAAGGAGTAGAGACCACCATTACTTGGACCCGTGAAGAGGAGAGTGTGTGTAAACTTGTCCTTTACGGCAAAGAAAGTAGAGTGAAATTCAAAAGACACATGATTATCAAGACAAAATTTTTGGACAAAAAGTAGGTTTTGTTTTATGTCAGGTACGTGTAGTATGTTTGTAAGGTTAAAGGTTTTGTTTGGTGAAGAAAGATGTGAGGAACCAATGTGTAGGATGGGTAAACCCTTACCATTGCCAACATGAAGGTTGTCCTCACCGTAGTAGGCCTCAGAGTTATCGAAACTAGATAGGTCTGGTGCAACATGATGGCTAAACCAGTGTCCGGAAGCCAAGCTTGTGACCGGTACTCTGTAAAGTTGGCAGAAGGTGGTTGTCTCATCCTCATAGTGGCAGGGTCGCGATTAGGGCAAAGAGACGGGATATGACCAATCCCACACCTGTTGCGTGTGCCAAAAACAGTGTTTTGATAACTAAATTGATTACGATTACCTCCTCCTTGACTTCTGTTGTTGTAGTTTCCGCGTTCACGTCTAAAATCACGTCCATGGCCACGGTTATTCCCAGATCTTGTAACACCCGCTATTTTGGAGCTGGGTGAAAAGTTGACCTTTACCCGAAGTTCAGGGGGGGTAAAATGTAACTTGGGTTATATAAATATAAATCAAGTTTTAGATATTTTCTAAAATATCACAAATCTAATTTCTAAAGAAATCAGAGAGAGAGAAGGAAGCAGGAGAAAAGAGGTTGTTCGATTTTCTTCAAATCAAGGTACGAATCTAGCTTAAAACTTCGATCTAAGTGTTATCTGCCGTATAGAATCTCGTTGTTAAGGTTTTTAACCGTTTAATTTCGAGATCTACGTATTTGGTTGGATCTGGGTTCTGTAAACGTCCCATCACATAAGACCGGGAAGATGGATCGAAAGATGGGTTCGACCGGATGTCAGTTCAACCGGAAGTCGGTTCGACCGGTGTTGGCATTCGACCGGTATTGTTGTTTCGACCGATAGTGGTACTCGACCGGTACTGTGTTCGGCAGTGTATAGTGTTTTGTATTAAGAGTTGTAAGTCAGTGAGTTGTCTATATTTTTGGCTTACCGATTTATCGGTGTTGTCGTAGGTAACAATCGTAAGAAGCAGACTATAAACAGAAAGAAATCTAAGGTGAGTCCTTTAAGCTAAATCAGTCTGTATTACGAATGCTATGTGATAAATGTATTATTTAAATGTGGAAAACCTTGTTTTAAAGTGCCTTATTGTTGTTGGGAAATGCTTTCTAAAAATCCCATTATTTCAAGACTCAAGATTTATTGAATTGAACCATTGTTCATATAAATTGCCTGTATATTTGATTTAATATGAATATGCTCTGAAATGACATGCTTCGGCTTTGAGTCTTGTGCAATGGATCCATAGACACTGCGTTCCTATGTCCCCGGTTTTGGGCATTTGGTTCACGTTTTAGCACGGAATAGGCATCGGGTTGCCATGATAAGTAAGGTGTGGGCCTATACGGTCGGGCAGCGTCTCATGGTGCAGTAAGGTGTAATTCCATATGGTGCTTGGGTTCCCCCTGTTTTGGGAACTCTCAAGAATAGATCCAGAGGGGTTGACTTGGTGTTTTGAGCAACAGATCTAGAGGGGTTGAGCTCGTTATGTGATTGGTGTTATTTGTACCATGTTTAATCACTAATGATTTATTTGATTTCTTGACTTAGCTCATGGCTATACTCACCGCGTGACATCGATTTAGGTTTAGTACTCTTTTCTTATTGGCTTGTTCTCACTAGGCTTTAGCCTAACACTTGCTCTTGATTGTCATGTGGCGGGTTATCTTATTAGTGGGGCACGCCGGGACTGAGGGAGCGACCTTGGGGTCGTGAGTGGTCTTTTTGAGGATATCTAGTGACCATCGTCCAGTGATTTTGAAGATATATTTTGGAAGGATAGCGACACCTGACCCTAATCTAGTTAATCAATTGTATATTAGTAGGTTGTCGTTTTATGCTTCAGCTATTTACCACGTTAATGTCTACTCTATACCCCGTTGGGATGATTTTGTATATTGGAATTGTAACACCTTATTCCGCAAGTCAAGTCTATTGCCGAACTTTCGAAATTTTTATTTTCCACTATTTTTAGGGTGTTACAAGTTGGTATTAGAGCCTTGGTTTAAGTGAATTAGGTATGACTGTAAGATGCCTAGACTTAAGACGAGATTATTAAGCTATGACTCGTGAGATGAGATAGACCTTCTAAGATAGGATGGTCTTAGGGTCAACGGAAACTTGCACAAATTGAAAGTTGTGATAATGGTAATAAGAACTCTTACGTATTATATGTTCATAATTTCACTTAGCTAACGTTATTATGAAAATGTTTTACGTGGGCATACTTAAATTACTGTTGTGATAATAATTGATAAGTGTAGTAGTACGTTCTCCGTGTTTTCCGTAATCCTTATCCCGTTCTTTTGCATGATTGCATTCAGCAGAACCATGATTAATACCAGGAATCGTCCGGAAGGCCAGGAGGCCGACATACCTACGGTCGACCATCCGCTGGCGACTGTAGTGGGGAAACAGTGCGTGTGAGTGATGTGCTGGGTGGAGGACCCGAGCACATTCCTCGACGCAATTTGGAGGCTGTAGAGCCTATTATCGAGGAAGTGACGGCAGAGACGAGAATGATGGATCGTATGATGTTGGCCATGAATAGGGCCATGGCGCAACAGCAGGAAGTATTCTTGAAACTCCTTGAGGACCGAGACGCTAACAACTGTAGGCCCGAAACGGTTGGCGAAAATGTGATTGTTGCAGGATCCGGGGGTACTGGACCTGTAATTTCCCCTGTGGTGACTGCAGCCCTGGGTGTCAGTCGAGCGGCGCGGACTTGCACGTTCAAAGCTTTTCTGGGTTGCCGACCCCCAGAATTTAAAGGCTCGGACAATCCCCTAAATTGTATGGCCTGGGTTCGAGAGATGGAGCAAGCTATTCGCTCAAGTGAATGTGGGGAGGAGCAGAGGGTTATCTTTGGTTCCCCAATGTTACGGGGTATAGCTCTTACTTGGTGGGATGTGTACTCTGCTTCGCTTGAACCGACTGTTCTGGACCAACTGTCTTGGTCTACCTTCAAAGAGAAACTGCTAGAAGAGTATTGTAACGAGAGGTCGTTGGATCGAATCATGGAGGAATTTCAGAACTTGAAAAAAGGTGGTATGTCTGTAAGGGAGTACAACCGTCTCTTCATGGACAAGTTGGGTTTTGTAGGACGTTTGGTCCCGACAGAGAAAGATAAGATCAAGGCTTACATCAAGGGCCTCCCATCGGACATGATGTCGATGGTACGCGTAACAAAGACCTCCACCCTTCGAGAGGCAATGGAAGAAGCTCAACTCATGGAGGATGCTTACAACCTCGGCACGGATCAAAGTGGTCGCCAAGTCGAGAAGAGGAAATGGGAGGGAGGCTCGATGCCCTCAAAGAAACCTTTCTATGCCAACAGCAGCGCTCCGCGGAGAGCCGATCCTAGACGTGATGCCAAGTGGTGCTCCAAGTGCCGAAGCAAACATTTTGGCCCATGCAACTTTGTTCCCGGAATGTGCTACAAGTGCGGGAAGACGGGTCACACGTTCCGAGATTGCCCTCTTAAGGGGCAAATATGTTTCGAATGTAAGGAACCGGGGCACGTAAGGGCGGAGTGCCCGAAACTCAAGACTGGGGGATTTTGCAGGAAGAAGATGGAACATCCGCGGTCGACCGGAAGGGCCTTCCAAATGTCGTCAGAGGAAGCTAAAGCATCGACCGATGTGGTGTCGGGTACGTTCCTTCTAAATTTCGTACCTACACGTGTGTTATTTGATTCTGGTGCTAGCTACTCGTTCATATCCGAATTGTTCTGTCAAAGGCTTGCTATGTCTAAGAGTATGCTAGATGTTAAATATAGTAAAGTAGGGTTTCACCTTTCTTAGTAGGAGTGTTAGTGTTTCCTTATTTAGGCTTCTTGATGTATATATATTATGTAATCCCTTTTAGTTAAGTATGAGAAAATATCACCAGAGTTTGAGTGAAAACATCGTATCAGAGCCATGACAAAACCCTAGTTGCCGCCATCCAGATCTACCGCCGCTCCGCTGCCGCCTTCCAAATCCTGCCGCCACTGCCGCCGTCCAAATCTGCCGCCGCTGCCGCTGTCCCAGTCCAGATCTGCCACCACAGCCGTCGTCCAGATCTGCCGCCGCTGTCCCAGTCCAGATCTGCTATCCATAACCTCATCCTTGTCCAGATCTGCTGTTATCGCCGCCGTTGTCCCTGCCGGAACCCTAGACGCCGCCGCCGCTGTCCCTGCCGGAACCCTAGCTGCCGCTGCCGCCGTCGCCGGAACTCCAGCCGTCATCGCCGGAACTCCAGCCGTCGTCGCCGGAACCCTAGTTTGTCGCCGGAACCCTTGCTGGAATCTTCCAAAACTTGTTCGAGATCTGTTGAAAACTGCCGAACCTGCTGGAACCTGCCGGAATCTTCCAGAACTCGCCGGAATCCTCTAGAACTTGCCGGAATATGCAGAAACACGTCGGGATCTGCTGAAAATTGCTGGGATCTACCGAAACCTG
Organism: Arctium lappa; assembly: GCA_023525745.1. Lineage (NCBI taxonomy): Eukaryota > Viridiplantae > Streptophyta > Magnoliopsida > Asterales > Asteraceae > Arctium > Arctium lappa. The sequence goes on from CM042064.1 coordinate 16,450,871, forward strand.
TCGAAGACTTGCCGAAAACACCCCAGAACCTGCCGGAAACACTTCAGAATCTGCCGGAATCCTCCAGAACCTACCGGAAACACCACTGAACCTGCCGGAAACACCCCAGAACCTGTCGGAACCTGTTGGAACACGTCGGAACTGTCGGAATCTGTTGCAAGTGCTCGAAATCTTCCGGAACACTTCGAAATCTGCCGGAAAACTTAGTCGTTTTCCCGAGACCCAACCTTGTGAATTTACAATTTCATAATGAGAGACGAAATTCCGATGCAACAATCGACGTTTTGTGCTAATACAACACAACCAGGTATCACATCTTCTTGTCCTTCTGCATGCTCACCATCTTGGATTATTGATTCAGGAGCCACAGATCACATGACCGGGAACAAAGACCTTTTGTCCAATCTTGAAACTAATACATCCCATAACCCCGTTCGACTTGCTAATGGATCTTCATGTCAAATCATGGGCATAGGATCCACTAGCAATCTGTCAAACCTAAACTTATCATCTGTTCTTTATGTTCCTACCTTCCCGGATAGTCTAATGTCTGTTAGCCAGATTACCCGAAAACTTAATTGTTTTGTCACCTTTTTTCCTACACATTGTGTTTTTCAGGATTTGAGAACAAACCAGTTGATTGGCACAGGTTTTGAATCTAAGGGTCTTTATCGCTTGTCTATGTTGCGATCTCCAGCTACACATCTTTGTGATTCCAGTATTCGGGAGGTGCATTGTCGATTAGGCCACCCTTCTTTGCCTGTTCTGAAACAATTAAGACCGGATCTTTCATCTGTTCGTGAGTTAATATGTGAGTCATGTCAGTTAGGTAAACACACTCGTTGTTCCTATCCCCCTTGCAAGTCTAGTCGAGTCAACTCAATGTTTGAACTCATTCACTCCGATGTATGGGGACCGTGTCCTATCACTTCCACAAATGGTTTTAAATATTTCATTACATTTGTGGATGATTTTTCTCGTGCAACATGGGTTTACTTACTTAAATCTCGTGATGAGATATTTTCTATCTTTCGTGAATTCTATGCATATGTCAGAACCCAGTTTGATGTTTCCATTAAAACATTACGATCTGATAATGCAAAAGAATATTTCTCTCGTGATTTTACAAGTTACCTTTCTGAGCATGGTATTATACATGAATCATCATGTGCATATACACCCCAACAGAATGGCATTGCTGAACGAAAGAACCGCCATCTACTAGATGTGGCTCGCACTATGATGATTCACTATAATGTACCACAAAGTTTTTGGGCTGATGCGGTTCTTACAGCTAATTATCTGATTAACCGTATGCCATCTTCTGTCCTTGTAGGGAAGACACCTTTTTCTATTCTATTTCCCAAAGGCACTCCTTTTCCCTTGACTCCTAAAATATTTGGATGTGTATCTTATGTTCATGATCATCGCCCAGGACGTAATAAACTTGCAGCACGTGCTATCAAGTGTGTGTTCCTTGGGTATTCACGTGTCCAAAAAGGTTATCGTTGTTATAGTCCAACGCTTCGTAGATATTTCACATGTGCTGATGTCACCTTCAATGAATCAAGTCCCTTCTTTAGTAAACCTATTAGCAGTACTCAAGAGTCAACAAATCAGGTTTCTGACCCTTTTGAATCATCTGATACTCCAGTCTTACACCTCCCGGTACCATCACCAAATGTTGCTCCTCAGACAACACCGACTGATACTAGATTCACAAGGGTGTATAGTCGACAACACCAAAGGCAAGTACCTGAGACTCAAGGGTCCTTACCTGCGCCTCATGATTCTAGTGAGTCTCCCGTCCCACCACCTGACATGCACATATCATCACCTGCTGATACAGTCCCTGACCTGGTACCCGATACACCCCTACCACCATACACTGAGCCTTATGACCCACCTGGTGCCCATCTCCCTGATATTCCGATTGCCTTTCGAAAAGGCACACGGACTCGTACCCAATATCCCATTCATGATTATCTTGCCTACTCTCACCTCTCTTCAGAGTCGTATGCCTACACATCAAGCATTGATAGCCATATTGTTCCCAGGAATGTGACTGAGGCTCTTAATCACCCAGGATGGTTTAAGGCAATGCAGGAAGAGATGGATGCCCTTCAAAAGAATCATACCTGGGATTTGGCACAACTTCCTCATGGTAAACGCAAAGTGGGTTGTAAATGGGTATTCACAGTAAAGCTTCATCCTGATGGTTCTATGCATCGGTTGAAAGCTCGGTTGGTTGCAAAGGGTTATTCTCAAGCCCATGGGGTTGACTATGACGAGACATTTTCCCCGGTAGCTAAAATGCCCTCTGTCCGCATTTGTATAGCTTTGGCTGCCATTAATCATTGGCCGCTTCATCAATTAGATGTCAAGAACGCCTTTCTTAATGGCATTCTTGAGGAGGAGGTGTACATGGAACAACCACCTGGGTTCATTATTGAGGAGGAGGCTACAAAGGTATGTCGATTGCGACGATCGTTATATGGTCTCAAACAGTCCCCTAGAGCATGGTTTGGACGTTTTTCAGATGTTCTCCAGGAATTTGGTATGACTCGTAGTTCCCAGGATTACTCTGTGTTCTTTAGACACCATGAGGGTCGACGAATCATACTAGTGGTTTATGTTGATGACATTATTATCACTGGAGATGATAGCAACGGAATTTCAGAGTTAAAACAATTTCTACATACCCAGTTTCAAGTTACTGACCTTGGTCGGCTTCGTTACTTCCTTGGGATAGAAGGATCTCGATCTCCGCAAGGGATTCTTCTATCTCAACGAAAATATGTTCTTGATATGCTTACCGAGTGTGGTCTATTAGGGTGTAAACCAGTGGACAGTCCGATGCTCGCTACGGGAAAACTACTTCCAAATGATGGGAATCTTATGAAAGATCCAGAGAGATACAGGAGACTTGTGGGAAAGTTAAACTATTTGACAGTTACTCGACCAGATATATCCTTTCCGGTTAGTGTCTTGAGCCAGTTCATGTCTGCTCCTTATACGGGTCACTAGGATGCAGCACTTCGTGTTTTGAGGTATCTTAAAGCTACACCGGGATTTGGGATACTCTATTCTGACCAAGGCCATTGTCGAGTGGGTGCGTTCATTGAAGAAGGAGATGGCAGGATATCTGGTTTCTCGGATGCAGATTGGGCTGGTTGTCCCGTTTCTAGGAGATCAACTACGGGGTACTGTGTATTCGTTGGAGGAAATCTAGTTTCTTGGAAAAGCAAGAAACAACATATTGTCTCTCGATCAAGTGTTGAATCAGAATACAGAGCCATGGCAGATGTGTCATGCGAAATGACGTGGGTAAGGAGACTCCTAAAAGAGCTTGGAGTAATTACAAACGACTTGATGAGATTGTATTGTGATAATCAATCAGCCATTCACATAGCCAAGAATCAAGTATTCCATGAGAGGACTAAGCACATTGAAGTTGATTGCCATCTCATTAGAGATCGTGTTGTGGGAACACGGACAGACCCTCCATCGATCCAGCCAATACACATCAGGACTGAGCATCAGCTTGCAGACATTCTCACGAAGCCATTGCGGAAAACACAGATAGATTTTATTTGTAACAAGTTGGGCATGATTAACATATTTGCTCCAACTTGAGGAGGAGTGTTAAATATAGTAAAGTAGGGTTTCACCTTTCTTAGTAGGAGTGTTAGTGTTTCCTTATTTAGGCTTCTTGATGTATATATATTATGTAATCCCTTTTAGTTAAGTATGAGAAAATATCACCAAAGTTGGAGTGAAAACACTAGAGAATGTTGTCGTGGTAGAAATAGCAAATGAAGGTCAAGTTCTAATTCATAATATTCTTAGAGATTGCACCTTAGAGCTTAAGGGAAAGAAATTTCCCATTAACTTATTACCTATGCAAATTGGCGGATTCGATGTGGTTGTGGGTATGGACTGGTTATCTAAGAACCAGGCCGAAATTGTATGTTCAAAGAAAATGATTCGATTACCCGTGGCAAACGGAGAAGCGACAATAATCTACGGCGAAGAAAGGAAAGGCGATGTGGCGATTATTTCAGTGATCAAAGCTAGGAAGAGTTTGGCGAAGGGATGTTTATCTTTCCTGGCTTATGCTATCGATACCAAACTCGACCAACGGAAACTAGAAGATGTTAGAGTGGTGCGCGAGTTTCCCGATGTGTTTCTGTAAGACTTGCCCGGGTTGCCACCCGATCGTGTTGTGGACTTTCGTATTGACCTCATTCCAGGAGCGGCTCCTATTGCTCGAGCTCCTTATTGTTTGGCTCCTACCGAAATGCAAGAGATGGTGGTTCAAATCCAAGACCTTCTTGAGAAAGGTTTCATCCGACCGAGCTCGTCACCTTGGGGAGCTCCGGTCCTATTCGTCAAGAAAAAGGACGGTGCAATGAGAATGTGTATCGACTACAGGGAATTGAACAAAGTGACGGTAAGGAACAGGTATCCACTTCCGAGAATCGACGATCTGTTCGATCAACTTCAGGAAGCAGGTTGTTTCTCAAAGATCGACCTTCGATCGGGGTATCACCAAGTGAAGGTAGCAAAGAGCGACATCCCAAAGACAGCATTTAGAACTCGTTATGGGCACTACGAATTTCTGGTGATGCCATTCGGCCTAACCAACGCACCGGCAATATTTATGGACTTGATGAACCGAGTGTGTCGACCGTTCCTCGACAAATCCGTAATCGTGTTCATCGACGACATCCTAGTTTACTCCAAGAATGAAGAAGGGCATGAGCAACATCTCCGTGAAGTGTTGGATGTTTTAAGGCGAGAAAGACTTTACGCGAAATTCTCAAAGTGCGACTTTTGGCTCCCAGAGGTTCAGTTTTTGGGGCATGTGGTTTCAAAGGAGGGAGTAAAAGTAGATCCCACAAAGATAGAGGCGATGACGAATTAGGAACCTCCCAAGAGTCCGTCTGAAATCCGAAGTTTCCTAGGTTTGGCAGGGTACTACCGGAGATTCATTCAAGATTTCTCGAAGATAGCCTCGTCGTTGATGGCCTTGACCCGGAAGAACGTGAAATTTGTGTGGACCGAGAGGCAAGAAGAGGCGTTTCGCACCTTACAAAAGAAGCTTTGTGAAGCTCCCATCCTATCCTTACCTGACGGGACGGAAGACTTTGTGATGTACAGCGATGCGTCGAAGATAGGTTTGGGTTGTGTCCTGATGCAAAGAGGGAAGGTGATCGCTTACGCATCAAGGCAGCTTAAAGGGCACGAAGTCAACTACCCTACTCATGACTTGGAATTGGCAGCGGTGGTGTTTGCACTGAAATTATGGCGACACTACCTTTACGGTACGAAGTGCACTCTTTATACTGATCACAAGAGTCTGAAACATATCTTTGATCAGAAAGAACTAAACATGAGGCAGCGGAGATAGTTGGAGTTGTTGAAGGATTATGACTGCGAGTTGCTCTACCATCCGGGTAAGGCAAACGTTGTTGCCGACGCCTTGAGTCGGAAAGTCTGCGGAGGAAACTCTCGTGCTACCTTTGCGCGGATTGAATTAACTTCAACACTCATTGACAGAATCAAGGAATCGCAAGCCGAAGCCTTGCTAGAGGAAAATCTCAAAGAGGAAGTCATGGCAAAACAACATCTTCTGTTGACTGAAGATAGTCGAGGGGTGAAGCTTTTTAATGGACGAATTTGGGTGCCTAAGATTGGGGGTAATAGAGAACTTCTTCTCGAAGATACCCACAAGTCAAAATACTCCATTCACCCAGGAAGCACGAAAATGTATAGAGATTTGAAATTGCATTATTGGTGGCCAATCATGAAGCTTGATGTGGCACGCTATGTGGAGCAGTGTGTAACTTGTTTGCAAGTGAAGGTTGAACACCAAAGACCTTACGGAAGTTTGCAATCATTGGAAATTCCGGAGTGGAAATGGGATCACATCACGATGGATTTCGTGACAAAGCTACCAAGGACCTTGAAAGGTCACGACGCCATTTGGGTTATAGTGGACCGCTTGACCAAAAGCGCTCACTTCTTGGCCATACGGGAGACCTTGCCAATGGATAAATTGGCAAAGTTGTACATCGATGAAGTAATTTCCCGACACAGTGTGCCGCTATCTATTGTCTCTGATCGGGATAGTCAGTTCACGTCGCATTTTTAGGACGGTTTACAAAAGGAATTGGGTACACGTGTGAAGTTGAGCACGGCCTACCATCCTCAAACTGACGGCCAGAGCAAGAGGACAATACAGACCCTGGAAGACATGTTAAGATCGTGTGTGATCGACTTTGGGGGTAGTTGGGATACGCACCTGCCTTTGGTAGAGTTCGCGTACAATAATAGCTACCACTCGAGAATCAAACCTTGGGTAAAGGGTTTTTGTTATTGATGCTAAAGAGAGAAAATACAAGCCCTATATATAGGGAAAATAATTACACTTAGATACCCTAAGTAATTACACATTAGCACCCTTAACAATGACTAGTCTAACATTCCCCCACAAGTTGAGGGCGGGGAACGACCTGCAACTTGGACCGTAGAAACTCAAATCTTTGTGAGGACAAGGGCTTTGTGAACACATCAGCAATTTGGTCATCAGTGGAGATGAACTTGACATTCAGTTTTCCTTGAGAAACTTGTTCACGAACAAAATGGTAATCAACTTCAACATGCTTTGTGCGGGCACGAAAGACTGGATTTGCAGAAAGATAGGTTGCACCAAGGTTATCACACCAAAGTGTTGGTGCCGTGTTATTTAGGCCGAGCTCATGAAGAAGAGACTGTAACCAAATCAGTTCAGCGACAGTGTCAGCGATAGCCTTGTATTCAGACTCGGTTGAGGATCGAGAGACAGTTCGTTGTTTGCGAGCTGACCATGAAATAAGATTGGAGCCCAAATAGATAGCATATCCCCCGGTGGAGCGACGATCGATAGGGCAGCCAGCCCAGTCTGAATCTGAGAATGCTCTAAGATTAGTAGCCAAGTGAGAGTCAGAAAAGGCTTGAAGTTGAGACCCCGTGTTATGACGAAACAGTAAGCCGAGGTTGATCGTCCCTTTCAGATAACGTAGAACTCGTTTGACACCAGCCCAGTGATTTTCAGTAGGAGCGTGCATGAACTGACACACCTTATTGACCGCAAAGGCAATGTCAGGACGTGATAAAGTGGCATATTGAAGGGCACCGACTGTTTGCCGATATCGAGAGGGATCGTCAAGTAGGGGGTTGTCATCTGGTAAGAACACTTGAGAAGTGCTCATGGGAGATGAAACAGGCTTGCAATCCGCAAGACCAGCCCGTTGAAGAATATCAAGAACATATTTCCGTTGAGACAGAACCAGATCAGAGCCATGATGCACCACTTCAATGCCCAAAAAATAATGGAGTTGACCCAGATCTTTAAGGGCAAACAGAGAGTTGAGACGATCAATGATGGTATTTATAGCGCCTGGGTTATTACCGGTGATGATGATGTCGTCAACATACACAAGGAGATAGACAAGCGTGCCAGAGGAGTTGAGAATAAACAGTGATGGGTCAGTTTTGGACCCATAGAGACCCAGCTGATGAAGAGCAGTGGACAATTTGGTAAACCAGGCACGAGGAGCTTGTTTGAGCCCATATAAAGACTTATTCAGTAAACACACATGATCTGGTCTGTCAGGATCAGTAAAACCAGGAGGTTGTCGCATGTAGACCGTCTCCTGAAGATCACCATGTAAAAAGGCAGTCTGGATATCTAACTGACGCAAAGGCCATTTATTTGTGACGGCCAGTGAGAGAACAGTTCTGATGGTGGCAGGTTTGATTACTGGGCTGAAAGTCTCGTGATAGTCAACCCCATGCTGTTGATGAAAGCCCTTGGCAACGAGTCGGGCCTTGTACCTGCTAATCTTGCCATTCTGATCTGTTTTCAACCTGTAAACCCATTTACAATCAACAACGTTAGTATTGGGAACAGGAGGAACTAATGTCCACGTACCATTTCTATGAAGCGCAGTCAACTCGTCGGCCATAGCTTGGCGCCATTCTAGGTACTTGTTGGCAACGGAAAAAGAGGTAGGTTCAATAGGCGAGGTGGGGGTAGTGGTGGCAGTATAGGCAGCGGGATCATATCGGTTGGTTTGTTTAGGATTGGGGCGAAGATGAGGAGGCCGAGGTCGAGGGGTTGGAGGTGCTTGGGTGGGGGTGGAATCGGGATTAGGGGAGGGGCCGGGAGTGGGTGCAGGAGTGGGTGAGATGGTTGAGGTGGATATGTTAGGGGGTGAGGGTGGGGGTGTGGGTCCGGGTTGTGATGGTGGTGAGTTGGGTTCGGTTGGAAAACCAGGTGGTGGGTTAGGAAAAATAGAGGTGTATGGAGAATCAGATTGTGACGGGGATTGGGTAGGGGTGGAAGGAGAATAGGGAAAAACATGTTCATTGAAGCGAACATGACGGGCTATGTATATCCGTTCGGTGGAAGGATCAAAGCACCGGTAACCATGGTGAACAGGCTGTAGCCAAGGAAGACACATGGAGTGGAGCGAAAATCAATCTTGTGACGGTTATACGGACGAAGATAGGGAAAACATTGACATCCAAAAACTCGAAGAAAGGAGTAATCAGGTTTGCGTTTAAAAACATGTTCATAGGGAGATTTATTTGAGGAGACACGTTAAGGTAGTCGATTTATCAAGTACACGGTTGTTTCAAAGGCAAATTGCCAGAAGCGTTGAGGAAGACTGGATTGGGCCAGGAGGGTAAGTCCAGTTTCCACAACATGACGGTGACGACGTTCGACAATCCCATTTTGTTCACTTGTATGAGGACAGGAACGATGATGAATAATGCCAAGGTTGCGACAAAAGGTAGTTAGAGGACGAAACTCTCCCCCCCCCCCCCCCCGTCAGATTGGATGCACTTTAACTTGATGTTAAATTGGCGTTCAGCCATTTTAATGAAGTTTGTTAAGACTGTGTAAACATCGGATTTTTGGACTAAAGGATAAAACCACATGTAGCGAGAGTGGTGATCAACACACAACAAAAAAAAACGATAACCATCGAGGGCTGGTGTATGCGAATGGCCCCAAACATCACAATAAACTAGATCTAAAAAATTATTGCTACGAAAATTAGAATCAGATAAAGATAATTTTGAAGATTTGCCTAGTTGACAAGAACATAAATTATTTGATAATTTGTCCGAAACAGGTAAAGCACAATGAGAAATGATTGAACGAAAAACTTGAGCATGAGGGTGTCCCAAGCGTTGATGCCAAATGTTCGAGGAAGCTTTGACAGTAGTGAAAGCAACCTTGGGTAGAGACTTGAGCTTAGGAAGACGGATGGAGTACAATCCCTGTTCACTGGGGCCCGTTAGGAGGATAGTGCGTGTAGACTCGTCCTTCACAACAAAATAAGAAGAGTGAAATTCAAAGAAAACATCATTGTCTACACAAAATTTTTGAACGAATAAAAGGTTTTGTTTTAGTTCAGGGACATGAAGTATATGGGATAATTGAAAGGTTTTGTTAGGAGAGTAAAGTTTTGAGGAGCCAATATGAAAGATGGGTATAGAGTTACCATTACCAACAAGTAAAGAATCGTTACCGAAGTAGGCCTCGGAGTTGTCAAGGCTAGATAGATCTGGAGTGGCATGGTGATTAGCGCCAGTGTCGGGCTTCCAAGTGGATCCTGATTGTGAACCAGCATCGGAGTAGGTAGCATAGTTAGCTTGTGGCGCTGCACGAGATTGGTTAGGTTGGTTAGGACACTAAGAAGGTAGGTGACCAATCCCACATCGGTTACAATGACCATAGACCATGTTTTGGGTAGAAGCCCAAGAGAATTGACGTGTGCTATTACTGTCACGATTGCGAGAGTTGGAGGCAGTTCGTGAGTTGCCACGTGAAGATCCACGAGAGCCGCGACCACCACGGTTGTTATTGAATGACCGTGATCCAAAGTAAGCCTGTGGTCGTGGTGAAGATGTAGGATTTAGTTGATATCCCAATTGAGAGGCCATGAGTTGAAGATTATGAAGCTGCTGCTGAATGGAGTCGAGACTAGGCTGCGGTAGGGGTGTAGAAGCAGTCGGAAAGAGCTGCTGGGCAGGAGAGGCAGTCGCCAGAAAGGCTTGAGGAACTTGCGGATTGGTTGCCAAGATTCTTGTGATCATATAATCATGGTCACTTAATAAACCATGTAGTTCATTGAAGTTGACAGGAGGGGAACGAGCCAAGAGGTTTGCCTTGAGGCCATTGTATTCTTCACGAAGTCCTGCAAGAGTTGGCATAACCAGATCTTTGTCTTTCATTGGTTCGCCTATATTGGCGAAGGCAGTTGCATATTCCTGTCTTCGGCTGAGGTATTCAGCAGGTTTTTCATCACCCTTCATGGTGATTCGAAGCAACTGATTTTTAAGGGTAAATTCATGAGACGAAGTTACCGGGGCATACGCTTGTTCTAAAGACAGCCACACTTCGCGGGAGCTTTTACCCTGAATGTGTTGAAAGGACTCTTCTGACACAGTAGAGATGAGGAGCATACGAATGTGGGCATCATTGAAGACCCATGGTTGGTAGCTTGGATTGTCTGTAGTAGCAGTTCCATTTGTAACCTTCGGTTCTGGACACGGAATAGTGCCATCAATATAGCCAAAAAGATTGTGAGAGGTAAGGAAAGATTCAACCATTGTTCGCCAATAACCATAGTTCGTGGGTTTTAGGGTAAAGGCAAATTTATGAGAGTTGTGGGTCGTCTTTTCTTGATTGGTAAGAGTTAAGATTGTAGCCATGGTGGTAAAGAAGTGAGATTTGTTTGCCGGAGATTGTGTCGGCTGGTGAGGAAGGGCGCCGGACGTTACTGTTCACGTGGCACTGTTCACGCGGCACTGTTCACGCACACTGTTCACGCTACTGTTCACGCGGCTGTGGGAAAGGGCGCCGGAGGTTGCACGAGTTGGTGAGGAGATGGCCGGAAGTTGCGTCGGCTGGCTGGCTGTCTTTTCTTGCGTCGGCTGGCTGGTCTTGGAAGAAGCGACGGCTGGATTAGGGTTGACGGCTGGATTAGGGTTTAACGGCTCTGATACCAAATCAAACCTTGGGTAAAGGGTTTTTGTTATTGATGCTAAAGAGAGAAAATACAAGCCCTATATATAGGGAAAATAATTACACTTAGATACCCTAAGTAATTACACATTAGCACCCTTAACAATGACTAGTCTAACATCGAGTATAGGAATGGCACCGTTTGAAGCGTTATACGGTCACAAGTGTCGAACTCCCGTATGTTGGCTCGAGGCGGGGGAAAAGCAGTTCGCCGGACCTGAAATTGTGCAAGAAACGGCGGACAATGTCAAGGGCATCCGCGAACGTATGAAGGCGGCCCAAAATCAACAGAAAAGTTATGCCGATAAAAAAAGACGGCCAATGGAATTCCAAGTGGGAGATCAGGTTATGTTGAAGGTGTCCCCTTGGAAGGGAATTATTAGATTTGGGAAACGTGGGAAGTTGAGCCCCCGTTTCCTTAGACCGTTCACTGTGACTAAGCAGGTAGGACTTCAAGCTTATCAACTGGAACTTCCACCAGAGATGAAGGGAATTCATAACACGTTTCACGTGTGCTATCTACGGAAGTGTCTAGCAAAGGAAGAGAGTGTCATCCCACTCTCCGAGATCAGAGTGGATGAGGGAAATCGTTGCGTTGAAGAACCTGAGGCGATTTTGGAAAGAAAGACGAAGAAGCTTCATCACCGGGAAGTCACAATGGTCAAGGTTCAGTGGAAGCACCATCGGGGTGCCAATGTGACTTGGGAAGCGGAAGAGGACTTGAAGCGGAGGTACCCTCACCTCTTTCCATAGCCGAGATTTCGAGGACGAAATCTTCTCCAAGTTGGGGAGGATTGCAACACCCGCTATTTTGGAGTTGGGTGAAAAGTTGACCTTTACCCGAAGTTCAAGGGGGTAAAATGTAACTTGGGTTATATAAATATAAATCAAGTTTTAGATATTTTCTAAAATATCACAAATCTGATTTCTAAAGAAATCAGAGAGAGAGAGAAGGAAGCAGGAGAAAAGAGGTCGTTCGATTTTCTTCAAATCAAGTTACGAATCTAGCTTAAAACTTCGATCTAAGTGTTATCTTCCGTATAGAATCTCGTTATTAAGGTTTTTAACCGTTTAATTTCGAGATCTACGTATTTTAGGTTGGATTTGGGTTCTGTAAACGTCCCATCACATAAGACCGGGAAGATGGATCGAAAGATAGGTTCGACCGGATGACGATTCGACCGGATGTAGGTTCGACCGAAAGTCGGTTCGACCGGATGTCGGTTCGACCGGTGTTGGCATTCGACCGGTATTGTTGTTTCGACCGATAGTGGTACTCGACCGGTACTGTGTTCGGCAGTGTATCGTGTTTTGTATTAAGAGTTGTAAGTCAGTGAGTTGTCTATATTTTTGGCTTACCGATTTATCGGTGTTGTCGTAGGTAACAATCGTAAGAAGCAGACTATAAACAGGAAGCAATCTGAGGTGAGTCCTTTAAGCTAAATCAGTCTGTATTACGAATGCTATGTGATAAATGTATTATTTAAATGTGGAAAACCTTGTTTTAAAGTGCCTTATTGTTATTGAGAAATGCTTTCTAAAAATCCCATTATTTCAAGACTCAAGATTTATTGAATTGAACCATTGTTCATATGAATTGCCTGTATATTTGATTTAATATGAATATGCTCTGAAATGACATGCTTCGGCTTTGAGTCTTGTGCAATGGATCCATAGGCACTGCGTTCCTATGTCCCCGGTTTTGGGCATTTGGTTCATGTTTAAGCACGGAATAGGTATCGGGTTGCCATGATAAGTAAGGTGTGAGCCTATACGGTCGGGCAGCGTCTCATGGTGCAGTAAGGTGTAATTCCATATGGTGCTTGGGTTCCCCCTGTTTTGGGAACTCTCAAGAATAGATCCAAAGGGTTGACTTGGTGTTTTAAGCAACAGATCTAGAGGGGTTGAGCTCGTTATGTGATTGGTGTTATTTGTACCATGTTTAATCACTAATGATTTATTTGATTTCTTGACTTAGCTCATGGCTATACTCACCGCGTGACATCGATTTGGGTTTAGTACTCTTTTCTTATTGGCTTTTTCTCACTAGGCTTTAGCCTAACACTTGCTCTTGATTGTCATGTGGCAGGTTATCTTAGCAGTGGGGCACGTCGGGACTGAGGGAGCAACCTTGGGGTCGTGAGTGGTCTTTTTGAGGATATCTAGTGACCATCGTCCAGTGATTTTGAAGATATATTTTGGAAGGATAGCGACACCTGACCCTAATCTAGTTAATCAATTGTAGATTAGTAGGTTGTCGTTTTATGCTTCAGCTATTTACCACATTAATGTCTACTCTATACCCCGTTGGGATGATTTTGTATATTGGAATTGTAACACCTTATTCCGCAAGTCAAGTCTATTGCCGAACTTTCGAAATTTTTATTTTCCACTATTTTTAGGGTGTTACAGATCTGTTGGTGTAAAAGGCCTGTGCAGGCTGTGCATTAACATGCTTAACTTGAAGACCAAATTGTGACAGAAGTTGTTGAATCGCTTGAAGTTGATCCGGTTGAGGAGTAGACGAGATTGGAGTGAAGGATGTCATGTTTGTCATCGTTGTTTAGAGTCGGAAGGTACTATTCACGACGAAGTACTATTCACGCCGGAAAACACTATTCACGACGGAAGCTCTGTTCACGACGATGGCTGGTAGAAATTGAGACGACTGCTATTAGGGTTTTATTAGGGTTTTGGAGCGGCGGCTATTAGGGTTTTAGGAGTGGTGGCTCTGATACCAAGATAAACTTGGTAATTGTGTATTGTATCATTGTGTGAAACACGATTACAATCAAGGGTATATATAAGAGAAACATTTACACTCTAAACCCTCTAATATAAATATGTACGTATATCACACTTATTGTCTAACATGCTATAAGTGCATTTGGTAGGATAATTATCCCTATACTTTCTAACATATTAAGAGTTTCCAATGATTATTATTGACTGAAATCATATAAAATATATACAACAGGCTAAGCCTCACAATAAGGAAACTACCCTAAGAAATTCCTGATTGTAAAGGATTGATTATACACAATCCCTCATCTTACAGGATTAGATACAACTTCCTAATAAATTAACTTACTAATTAAATACAAAATGATTTCCATTTTCCCACACTTTCTTGTAGCTTTCAGACCCTTACAGATGCTCTTGGGAGAGGCATTCAATAAATCAAAAATAGAAGCCTTCACACAGGACAGACCTGGCAGGACTAGAGTTTAATTAGATGTTGACACGGTAGGGCACCCAATTGTTGAAAGGTCTAGTATATAGCATGTCAACACCATACAAATGTCCAAACTTTGCAAATATTGTTTTGGAAGTAAAAAACTAAAATACTACCACCATCCCATGAGAATTTCAACAATTTACCATACAACGATCAATAAAGTAGTCGACTATTTATATATGTCCGATGCAGATCTATCTTGTATTCAAACAAAAGAAAATAAATTGGATCAAACCGAATCACATTACAACTACTTTTATAATGAGTACATGCAGCTCTAGCTTCAACAAGTTTATTTTCCAAAAAAACCTAAACTATTTTACAAAAATGTGAAACATTGAAATTCTAGTGGGACACTCTCGCAAAAGGAAGATGATAAATTCTCGTGAGACAGAAAAATCAATATTTAACTATGGCCTTTTGTGGTATATGTAGGCTTATTATACACTTGCAACAATAAAATGGGTTATGAGATCTTGGAGAAGATGTTGCTAATAGATTAACAATCATTATGATGCACATATCATATCTTCTATAAATGAAACTGGGTTTTGCCCTTCCAAACTAACCTACACGCAATGCAAAATAAATGGCATATGCTCACTAGCATGCCTATAGTTCATTAGTACTTTCCATATAGCATATACAAAATACATACAAAGGATTGCAATTTTAGAGCACATGCATAATTCACATGTTTAAGTATGCTTAGCATAAACACTAGTTTAGCATGGTGGATGATTAAGTTAATGCTATTCAGATTTCCATGAACAAATGTGCAAATATTTTGGTATTACATGCACATGCCTATAGCTCTATTTATAGATACGGCTTTTGATAAGTGGATGAGGTAGATGATCCCATAACCTTGTTGCATACCCATATCAGATGTAGCTGAGGATGAGATATTCTAGAAAACACATGATCACTTATTTTATAAAGCGCATGATTACATTGTTGAATGAGTGTCATATTTCATTAGTTTAACTTGATGTCAATGCTTTTATTGGATGCCATGTAAAAGGATCATGAAAGAACCACACATCAGTGACTTTTTCAAGTGTTATCTCACCATTATTTTCGTGAGAGATCCTGCTGCAGAAAGAAATTTGTAGTTGTTCGTCTCCTTCAAACCTTCAAATGCAGTACGCCACTTTGATATGACAAGTAGAAACATTGACTCATTCATTGTTTCAGATATTGACCCACATATGTTGCCTTCAAAAAAAGTGCTATCAGCATCACGATCTCCAAAAGACTCAGATATACTGACCTCAGCATCAGGCTGTTGAAGCATCAAAAGCCTATTAGGGTAATATTTTTATAGTGGCACAGGAAATCCATTTATAGATGGTAACCATAAAGCAGAAACAGCAGAAACCATATTCCTTCAGGATAACATCAATAATTACACCTTCAAGAACTGCAGAAGCCAAGTGCTTACACACAATAAAACTAATTTAAGTCATTTGCATTCACATTTCTGGCAGTAAGAGACACAAATGTTACTTCCAGCAATTCATTCATTTCATTCAAGATTGGGTTGGTGTTACGTTTACGACATGGAAGGAGTACTGCTTGATGCTAGAAAAAGTTATTGAACAGGATTGCCACCTCAATCTACCAGCAACTGGAATTCACTTAGTACACATGCCTTATTTAACAGTATTCAATTCTATTCGGACAGAAGATTTAGCTGTGGAAAGAAAAAAAGGACCACAGTAGAAGAAACACAATAGAAAGAATCCTCTGGAAAGGCGTAAAAAAACTTTGCAAGTGTGAAGTAACATCCACCCTGCAAAGTAGAGTTCTGAACCCTGTCTGGGTACATTAAGAAGGTAATTGCTCCAAATGAATCTATCAGACTGAATAATTCTCTACAGTTTCTACTTCCCTTCTAAAAAAGATATAAGAAACCAAGAACTCAAGTGTGTCCTTACATCAAGTCAATCTACAGTGGGGCCCCTTAAGATTTAGCATCATATAAGAAATAATTCAACATCAGTGATGCCAAACTCCATGCTAATACTAATCGGGTCTTATACAAGATTGATTTTCATGCTCATAGAGATGCCAAAATTTTAAATTCAATGAAGCTCCTTTCCTCCATTCACATATAATTGTTTTTAATAACCTTACTATTAATTTCAGGATCATCAAGACGCTGGCACATCATCTTAGGAACATCCTAGATCAAGGTATGCTACAACAAATGCCAAGTCCATATATGGACTAACAAGTCAAAGTAAGGACATAACCAGAACTATCAAAACAGCTTAACCATTATTAAGCCATACCACTCAGTGTGCAAACAATCGACAAATCACACTTGAAGCTCAACAGTTCTCATATAAATCGACTATTATGAAGGAGGGAGACAATTGAAGCAAAACACTGTGACACCTATTAACATAGAAAGTAATGAATCTTGACTTAAAATCCATACAAACAAACAAAAACCATCTGGTCTTATCTGGTAAAAGCAGAAAGCATGTGTTAAAACTCGCAACGATTGCAGAATATTGGCATGTCCAATATCATATCTCACCTTTGAACTAAGTAACTTGTGGTGCTGGAAAGACATAACAAATTCAGCAACCTGAAAGAAACTAACAACATCGTTGTTCTCAATAGCATGGCGTTCTTTCTCAATATCCTCACGAATTGATTGCATCAACACTGTTGAAGATACAGTCCAGAGTGAAAATATGGCCAGCAATGTAATGATGACCAAATGAAGCAACAAAACAACAAACAAACAGATATTTCTATTTAAAATGCAATAATTACCATTATAGCCTCCTGACAGGAACTGGTTAGTAAAATCATGGAGCAACCAAAGGATACTCTTGTTTGTTGTTGGCATTCTTCCGCTGTCCCATAGCGTCTTTTTGGAGGAACCGTGCTGGTTTTTATGACCTTTGAGTAATGTATCATGAGAATCTGAACAAGGATTTCCTTTAACTAAAACTTTGGAACCATCCTGTTCAAAAGGCCAATTGATAAAGTTAGTGATGAAGATCTCAATAGATGCATAACAACATTAACCTTGTACCATAGTAAGCCGGGTGAAGGATCCGCTGAACTGTGACCGAGAACCCCCATTACAGAGTATCGTTTGCCTTCTTTTTGCTTTTTCCTCTTCCATAAGAGACATGAGATCAGTGGCAGTAGCTTCTGCTTCTCCCTCCACCTGATGAACAATGCAGTAAAGCTGCTATTTCATTTGGAAACCCCAATAAAAAAGAAAGGGTGCATCCGCTAGCAAGCAATTATTGGCGACTTGACTTGACTCATCAACTGCCATGAGAAACAGAAGCTAAAAGATTTCCTAATAAAAAAATTGCAACCCAGGTGCACCTAGTCACCTCAGCTATGCAAAGGTTTCCAAAGGAAGTCTCGACCTTTCACTTGGATTTTAAAACATAGCAGTTCCAGGTACACATGACCTTCTGGCCACAAAAGAGATGCTTATGGTTGCTCCAAGGTTCGCCACTTGAAAACGTTTCTCAACTAAAAGCAGAAATACAATTGGACTAGGCCCCAAAACTACATTAATTAAGCAATAATTAGATTTCCGATATTATTATTATTATTATCAGTAGCACTGATCAAGGCAGCATGGGATTCATAATATCTGGTCTATAGGATTCCAAATATTGCATTTGCACTACATTTGAGAGGAAGAAGAAAAAAAGAACAGGAGCACTTTCTATCTTATTCCCACTTATTCTCTGTCGATATTTATGAAGTACCATGTAATGATATGTTAAAAAGGACAAGACTTCAGTGATAAAGACAACAAAACTCAGTACACCAAGGCTCCTTGGTTTTGTGAGGATGCGGGAGAGAGGTTCTCGCATGCAACCTTTCCCTTGCATATTGCAAGAGTTTTCTTCCATAACTCGAAGATATGACCAATCACAAAGAAGTAACCTTACTAGTTGCTCGGAAGCTTTATCCTTGTGTAATAAAGTAATGACAGTGATGAAATGACTTAAACAGAAAAACAACCACCTTTATGGAGGCGTCCAAATGAGCTCTTGCAATCAACTCTGGAACTTGATCCTTATATATGTAATAGAAAGTCTCCAATAAAAGCAAGTTATCCTGACGAAAAATGCCACATGAACCACCAACATGCTGTGTCAAAACTAAGATCAAATCCATCACATTCTCCTCGAACAGAAGTTTTAAGAATCTATCTCTAATAAGTATAAATTCAGAGGCTGATCCAGCAACTCTCTGCTGCATCGAGACGTCTTGGACAGCTAAAATGTTGCGAAATAAGGTGACTACCAACTGCACCAACTTCCAGTCATCCTCCGTAAACAGATCCCTGTTTGAAGTAACCACAAAGGCTTGATTAAATAACACAATATGGCCATTCAAAAAGCCAAAACAATATGAGTTAGTATGCACTAATCAGAAATATGAACAGAGAAAATGATTTTTGAGATACATGTTGATCCAAGCAAACTTTAAAGTTTAAACGTTGGTATTTTAAGAATATAATGAACAAATTTACCATCAATTTTGAACTATAATGTGTAAGAACTAAGAAGTTAATTACCGCAAGTTCTTAACACAGAATCTGCTGCACAAATAAGATCTACGATCTAAATTCCAAATTATTTCCTCAGATTCACTACGTTTGCATCCTAATACTACTACAACCTGAAGATGTATACACATAACCAAAGGGTCATTGGCCCAACGGTACCCGGGTTACCGATAGAGCCCAGCCTTCTAGAAACTCAAGGGTTCAAACCTCACCAAACATAAGAAGCGTGTGTGAGTATTTGTCGTATATAAATATTATATACTTAAAAAATAAAGATGTATGCACATAGCTCAAAAATATATGCAAAGAAGAATTCTCCTATTGTGAATAAAATATTAACTTTCTGGCACTTTACAGCCTGCAAATAACTGAATGTTAGTGAGAAGCCCGCATTGATTCCCATGCACTAGAAGTTCTGTAAATGAAACTCATATTTGTTGTTTTTGCTATTTGTTGCTATTCTTCATAAGATACGACTATTCTTTAGATCTCCATTCATTATGTCCCAGTTTAGTTATACTTACATCACAACCATAAAAATTCCGGACAGGAAAGCAAAATTCATTCACATAACATATATAAAATGCTAGCTGCAAATGTTCCAAACTTGACCGACATACCCTTGCAAATGTTCAAGTGGGTTCTCAAGAAGCGTAATTATCACTGGGACAGCATGACTGAATGTGATTAAGGACTTCAAACCCCAAAGGTATTCAATCTGTTGTGGTATATCTTTAGACGTTGGCTCAATTGGCATCGTAAGAAACACCAAAACCTTCACTGCATAGTTTAAACAAAAAATAACTGATCATTACGGTGAACTACAAGTTTTTCTTATAGGTGATAAGATAAATTCTCTCTATTCCAAAAAGTAAGTCCATTATTGAAATTTAAATTTCAAATGGGTTAACTTTTTGAGTTGCGAGATAAGAAATATTGGTTTTGCTGAAAATAATAAAGGTAGTACAGCAATCTACAACGGATTTCTGTGATAACCAATGAGAGTAAAATAATACAGAAACCCATTTCTTCCATCCAAAAAGAATGCATCATTTTCCGTTGTGGGTTTCTACAAAAAACAATGTTTTCCTTTTTTTAATAATAAAATTCCAATACAAATTTGCATATTTGTCCATTGATATAGGTGACATTGATTTGTTCTGCACGATCTATCAATTTTGTGTTACTATAAGGCATTTTAGGTATTTGATGTGCCAAGCCATTTTTCTGAACGGAGAGAATACATGTGAATTTTGAATTTAATAGGAATTTTGAATCTCCACTTCTGAGACAAAATTAAAAACCAATAGTTAGATAAGTAATTACCGGCATTTAGCACCAAGGTAGTGTCACTTTGACAGTGTTGGATTATGGGTAATATATCTTTTCCCACTGTATTCCATTTACAAACTTGTTTGAACACTTCCCGAGTCTCTGGATCGTCTCTCCTTAAAAATCTCAGCAAATCCTTCAAATTATCTGCCCATCAATTATATCACCCGATAAAAATTTAAAATAAGAAGATCATCTTGTATGCACATGAACTTATAAATGTAAAATTGGAATTTTTCGAGTGGCTGCACTGAAAAAATGTACCTAAACAGTATTCTCCTGGAGCGTAACCGATCTGATTGCCATCGTCATCCTCTTCAATAATACCAAGACCACCGCATACCAAAGATAAATTTTCCATAAAATCGAGTTTTAGCTTTTTAGAAGAATCGATGGAATTATTCAGAAACGATAACAAGCAATGATGAATGAAGAACGGTGATAGATTTTCAGATGATTGAAGCGAAAAGAAGGTGATTTAAGATCCGATTTACATTAGTTAGGGTTTCAGCCTTTCGCGCCAATTTCACTTCTTCCCGCGCTTGAAGGGGCGTTAGGAGGGGTTTGATAGGAATTTGGATATTTGGTGTGTTTGATTTTTATAAATAGTTTATTAGAAAATTTATAAATAATTAAATTACATTTTTATTAGTACTAGATAGATACTAGTGTTGGGTCCGTGCATCACACAGGATGATAAATTTTTTGTTGGAATATTGAACCGAGTTAAAATGAAACGTAATTTCTCTATTAACATTTAATGAAATACAATGTGAAAAACAAATGTATTTTCATAAGTGGTTAACTTGCATATATTCTTAATCGTTTGTTGTTATGACTTTGTGCAATAATATTGGTAATAGTTTTGTATTATATTATTTAAAACTCAAACGACATGTCTCACAACATATTTATCTGACTATTGACTTCAAGACCTCATAGTATTAGTCGATAAAAATAAAGATATGTATATATATCTTATTCCCCTACTTCGAAAAATATGATTGTGGGTTTTGAAAAATATAAACAAATCCTCAGTAAATAAAATAAAATATAAAAAAATAGTTTTTTCAAAGAATACGATAATTTATTAGTGTATCTCGTTATTTTTTATTTTTAACTCATATCAACCTTCTTTTTTCTTCTTTTAATGCTCGTGAAAAAAAAATATGTGTATATTTTATATTATCAAAAAAATACGTATAGATTTTATATTATGCTAATATAAAATACGTGTAGATTTTATAAAATAAAATATATTTTATATCAGCAAAAAAAATACGAAAGAAAAAAGAATTTATATTACATCTCATTATGTAAAAAGATTTTATAAAATAAAATATGAAAAAGATTTTATAAAATAAAATATGGAAAAAGATTTATGAGATGTAATATAAAAAAATACGGAAGAAAAAATATTTTATATTACATCTCATTAATATAGATTTAAATGTAAAATCTACATTTAAAATAGATTATGCTAATATAAAATCTATTTTATAAAATCCTCCACCAAAAAACAAATAGTTATATTAATAAATAAATGAGTAGATACTGTGCTTGGAAAGGTTGTACCAAAGCATTAAGAAATTGTAAATTAAGTAATTGACTTTAATTAGTTGTAACTTGTGCTTAAAATGTTGTAATTAAGAGTTTTTTATATCGTTTTTATAATATAGTATAGATATAGATATGTATTTGTGTGTGATGTGATGCTTACCATTTCGAATCTGAAGTCGAGAACTTGAAAGAAATAATCTCGTTTCATGTTTAGTTTTATTCCCCATCACCCGATGTCAATTTTACGATTCTATTTGTTTTTAAATCGCATATAAATTCAAGGTCAATATGTTCAATCGATCAAAAATTTTGAAAATGATTCGTTTGATAGTAGGGTCTTCAAACCCATAAATTGAACTCATTTTGAAGGTTTTGGTGAGACAATTTTAATGGTATAATTTGTGGAAAAAAAAGAAACATATTTTTTAATTATTTTAATTTATATACGATTATGTTTGTTAATATAATAAAAGTGTAAAATGAAAAATGAAAAATGAAAATAGAAGATATATAAATTAAATTAAATAAATAATTATAAGGTATAAAATGTAATTTAAAAATAAAAAATAATTATATTTTTAATTATCATATTTAACTTGGAGGTTTTGAAACTTTTAAACTTGTACATGATGTAATTAAGATTTGTATAGTTGTACCCTAAATTCTAAGAATAATTGTAAATATAATTTTTTTTAACAAGTATAGATAGATAAATATAGATAAGAGTGTAAATTTTACAAGTTTAAAAAAAATCTCAATACATCATTCTTGAAAAATCTCGATACGTATTTATAATATTTTTTTACAAATATTATTAAATTAAAAGATTCAATAATAAACTTATTTTTAAATTATTGACGAGAATGTTATAATAGTATAATTTGTAAAAAAATGCATTTTATAATGTATTTTGGTTAATTTATAATTATGTATTTTTAATATGATATGCGTGTAAAATGAAAAATGAAAACGTAAAGCATATAAAACAAATTAATTCATA
Organism: Arctium lappa; assembly: GCA_023525745.1. NCBI lineage: Eukaryota > Viridiplantae > Streptophyta > Magnoliopsida > Asterales > Asteraceae > Arctium > Arctium lappa. The sequence continues at coordinate 16,473,651 of CM042064.1, forward strand.
TATATATTCATGATATTTAGTAATATATTAAATCCAAAAATATTTAATTTTTGGCTCATTTCGAAGGTATTGACGAGACGATTACAATGATATAGTTTGTAAAAAATGTATTTTTATTTATTTTAGTTTATATACGATTATTTATGTTAATATGATAAGGGTCTAAAATTGAAAAATAGAAAACTAAGAGATTAAAAATAAATTTAATAACTAATTATAAGGGTATTAAGTGTAACTTATAAATTAATATGAAAAAATTGGAACCTGGAGGGATTGGGGGAAGTAGGTGTGAAGGGGTTGTGCATAGCTTAACAAGTTATATATTCTCCTTTAAAGTGTGTACCTTTTAAAATTTATAAGATAATCGTAATAGCTCTTTCATAATATTAAAATGTTTTAACATATTTTAAAATAGAGTAAATTACACCGGTGGTCCCTGTGGTTTGCCTAAATTTTGGATTTGGTCCCTAAAGTAAACTATCTACAGTGATGGTCCCTAACTTTTTAATTTACTTTTACTCATGATCCTTGTATAGTTAACGGCATTAATGACATCCAATCTCTTGTTTAAATCAAGGGGCAAATCAGTGATTTAATAAAAATAATTAATTTTCCTATTAAATATAAAGATTTTTGTCATCCAAGTCATTCTAGCGTGACTTGGAGAGTTCTTCTCTTACCATAACCACATGTTCATCATCACCTCCATTCCCATTCCTTCTACTTTCAGGTTAATTTTTCTTCTTCTTTTCCTTTTTTCTAAATAAAAAAAACTCAAAATTAATTAAATACGTATGAGGACTTAAAATAGCATCAAGTTCATCTTCAACCATAAGGACTCAAAAATTGTTTGGTTCTCTCTCTCTCTCTCTCTAACAACAAGAATCAAACAAAGATGAAAAGAATCTGAAACTTATCTTCAACAAAACAACCTAAAAACCCATTTCCATCATCCAAACAAAAACCCAACAATTTTTCTTCATCTTCATCTATGGTGGTTTTAGGTTTCTCCATTTTTTCCGACGAGTTCTTCCGCTAGTTCAGTTTCTCTCTCTCTCTCTCTCTCTCTCTCTCTCTCTCTAACCATCGATTTTAATTTTTCTTCATCTTCATCTCTGGTTTTTTCGGCGAGTTCTTCTGATGATTCAGTTTCTCTCTCTCTAACCATCGATGATAATTTTTCTTCTTCATCTCTGGTTTTTTCGGCGAGTTCTTCCGTTGAAATCTTGAAGATGATGTTGATTTTTATATTTAATAGAAAAATTACTTTTATTAAATCACTGATTTGCCCCTTGATTTAAACAAGGGGTTGGATGACATTAACACCGTTAATTATTGAAGGACCCTGAGTGAAAGTAAATTAAAAAGTTAGGGACCACCACCGTAGATAGTTTACTTTAGGGACCAAATCCAAAATTTAGACAAACCACAGGGACCACCGATGTAATTTACTCTTTAAAATAATATTACAAACAAGTCTTACAAAAATCCCGTAAATTACCAATCATACCCTTGAGATTTTAAAATCCTATATATCTATACTACATTAATAAGCATTCTAGCAAAAACTCTTAAAAAAAAGTTTTTAAGCATAAGGTACCGATATTTACAATCTTTACTTCTCTATTATATTGCTCAATACGTTCACGGATAATATTACTAATTTCGTCGGCTTGAATGGTTACCATGAGTATTTCTTAATTCTTTTTTGAAAAACAAAATAAATAAAAAATAATGCCTAAAGTACAAGGACTAATCCGTTATTTCTTTCATCGCCCCCAATATGCCAATATTGGCACTGATAGTACGTAAATGTAACTCGCTGTTTAAACAACTATTCAGAGTTCCTAGAGCTCCTTGTAAGGCTTGTTGGAAAACCCGTTGTCGGACTTGATTACTCGCCTTTTGTTGTTCAAAATTTATAGTTTCATTTTTGTAAACTATTTTATACACAAAATTTTAAAATATCTTAATTACAAATAAGAAAGCACAATGTACAAATTGTTACTGCATATGTTGAATATGAAAGCTTGAATTAATATTAATGTTGAAAATTCTAATTTTCATTCGAGGATTTCATGCTTGAGTGATAAGTTTTAATTTTTCATCATATTGAATTTTCATTATTTTAATTCAAGATTTTTCTATTTATGTATTTTTACAAAGTGTTATTCAATGTACTTGTTTCATTTTGTGAATATGTCTTTCAATATGATACTTGTCTATTAATGTTTGCTCATCTTTACACGCCGGGGGGGGGGGGGGGGGGGTATGAGAATTTTAAGATGATCATGATTCAAGGGGGAGTACTACTAATTGTGTTTTTTCTCTAACATATCTTTTGTGGTAAACATATTTTGATTTTTCAAAATATTTTTGTGCTAACCGTATATGATGAAAAAATATTCTTAAAATTTTGAATGCGTCATTTTAGGGGGAGTAAAATATTTGTAAAAGGTATTGAGCTTAAGCTAGTTAAAAGTTGGACATATTTTAACTTGGAATTTTCTTTTGGGAAATTTGAAATCTTTTGAAAAATGTCTAAGTCATGAAGTTATCGCGTAAGCCTTGAGCGATAATCATGTTTTATCGCCTAAGCTTTGGGTGATCAGTCTTTCTTGTCGCCTAATTGTTGAGCGATAAAACCCTATGAACTGTGTTTGTCGCCTATGCCCTGTGCAACAAAATAACACTGGCTTGGGTTGTCGCCTATGTGTTGAGTGACAACCTGGTGTGAACAATGTTTATAGCTTATGTGTTGAGCGATAACATCTCCCAAGGTCATCGCACATGTGTTGAGCGATAACCTATGTCCTTATCGCCCATTGCTTCGAGCGATGAGTTGACTTTTTGAGGTCAAATTTCTTGTTGGCCAACATTTCCTTTCCACGTGCCACTTGTACTTTATGAGTATAAGTATCCTACTAGTTCAAACGGTTGAACATTTCAACTATTCAACTTTCTTTGAGTGCTTTATCTGAATTTTCAACAATCTGACTTCGTGTTCTCTCGATTCTAAGTGTTTTTCAAAGATTTCTCTTCGTAAAGGTTTGTTTCTTCATCATTGAATATCATCTATATCTTGGTTGAGGGTTCAGATTCGACTTTTCATTCTCTTAAAGTTTAACATCGATATATTCGGTTCATATTATGAGCAAAAATCCAATCTTTTGGACCTCATTAAGTAACTTGAATGTTCTTTCGAATTGGGTTTCTAGTATCGAGTCTAGAGTTTGAATATCGAGGGCTTTCTTGAACTTTTTTTAGAAATCTGGGTTGAACTTCATCCTAGCTTCAAAAGTTAAAACTTGTCGCCCAACACTATGTTCTTAATATTCAAACTTGTCGCTAAAAATTAACATTCAACTTTGTCGCCTAAGTGTTAGGTGATAACAATATTTTGTCGCCTAAGCTTTGGGTGAAAACCTTGCCTCTTTGAGTGTTAGGAGACAACTTGATGTGTTTGGTGATAAACCCTAATGTTAGGAATTTTTTGACAAGTCATCCACTTAGAATTGTGGAAATTCTTAAAAGTCATCCACTTAGAATTGCTCTTTCCAAGACGCAGTTGGTGCCTCTGATATACTTGCAACAATACTGGAAGACCATCTCATATCATCTAGTAGCTGAGAGGAATCATTTCCTCACTGCAACCATTGACCATTTTGACACAATATTGACCCTAAAGAGACTAAGGAGAGTTTTGGAACTACCTTACAGCCGAACTTTTGAAGACCTTGTTTCTAAAAGAGGACATGTGTAGAAACATTATTTCATTAGGCTATTCAGACACTACACTGACCAGAGTACTAGGATTCAAGAGGAAGTTCCTTCAACCTACGTGGTACACTCTATTCTCAATAATCAACAGGTGTATGACTTCAAAAAATATTGGTATACATAGGTGTGGCATAGTTACCTTGAGGATGTTCCATGGGATTTCTTTCAACAGGAACTATGACTATGCTATTCTGATATGGAATGATTTGATAGAGGTGGTTTAAGACTAATCAAAGAGGACAAAGGCCAGAACTTTTGTACCATTTCAGATGTAACACCCCAAAAAATTGGGACAAGGAAAATTTTCCATAAAAACGAAAATGTGGTATATAAATGTCAAGGCATGAGCCTCCCAAAAAGGGAATAGTAAACACCTGTTAATTACAAATTTGTAATTAAAAGAAAACTGAAACAACAACCTAATAATCTAATTCCTTAAAAGAAATAAGACTACAAATCGGGTGTCGTTCAATCAACCAAAATGATATTCTTTCAAAATAATGGTGTCCCAAAAGGTCTTTCCCCCAAGCTCTTTCTAACACTCCGTCTAGTCCTTCTTAGAGAATGTGCCGCTAGAACCTGAGATACATATCAACACCAAGCAAGTGTTAGGCCAAAAGTCCTAGTGAGTTGAACAACTAACAAATAATAGCATTAAAATTAGAAGTGAACAATATAAATTAATGGCCCAACACTTGGAATCAATAGGGGAGACCCATAACACCAAATCAAGTTTCACCTCAAGAGTCGACATACCTTGGTATCTACTCCCACGAGTAATACCCCGAAGTCCCGGCACAATGAGGACTACCTTCAAGGCATTACCTCAATTGGCAGAGATCTAGGTGCATACCTCCAAGAGGGCACCCAAGACTATGTCCTCCTAGTGCCTACTCGATGATTCATCCAATTTCACAATATAACATAACACATGTTTACTCTAAGCAAATTGTGTATAAAGTCGTTAAAGGTGAGCTTGTGGTCCAACCAATATATTCAACAAAGAAGAGCATAGCCATGATAATCCAAGACTTGCAAGTTGGTCATTATACATATTAATCCACACAAATATTCCCATGTGACCAAGACCATCCATTATGAGTATAAAAACATTTAACCATAAGCATTGAGCAACACTCCCTATTAGGCCAAGTATCCATATTAGGTCAAAATATTGTAACATGGCATTTTTGTGGGAAAAAACATAAAACAATTCAAAACTCTTAAAACTCCCTAACGTAGTTTAGATGTAAGTCATATACATTAAAATGTCAAATAAAGTGATATTTGTCAAGAATCTCCACAACCTTCAAAGTCTACCAACATATGAGGTTTTCCCCAAAATAGAAAAAAGGAAAATCAACAAATATATGAGATGAAGACAATATACAAATATATATATATATATATATATATATATATATATATGTATGTAGTTTAATGCTTTAGAAACTCACTATCTAGGTTTTTACTTTTTACAATGGAAAACCTAGAAACTTAGAGAACCCTAGCTTGGAAGAGATGAGAAGGAAGACTTGGATCTTGATCCAAGGACCTCAATAAATGATCTTCAAGGTGATATAAATGCTTCCAATAGAAACCCTATGTCGAAATTAATAAGGGGAGAGAGTCTTGAGATGAAGAAATCGCTCCTAGCACTCAAAGAAATCGCTCAAAAATCATATTTGGGGTAAAAGTGAGATGAAAATCGGTGAGAGGGCTTTTTTTACCGCCAGGGGTATTCGGGCGACAATGCCCAACGATATTGACCTCTGGCCTAATCGTTGGCACAGTCACGGGCCTACCCCACCCCGCAGTACCGTTTGAGCGAGTGTGACACGCGAGTTTGCCAGGAGCATTCTCGCTGTCACAATCGCACCATGTGTACCGAGAGTGGTACACCCTCGGCGAGAATGACAGGCGAGTTTGTCGAGTGCCATTATCGCTATCAAGGTTGCACCCACCCCCAACTCTCGAGATTTTTGTGACTAAAGCGATCAAGCTAAAATTATAAGTTTTAATTACTCAATACTTAAATCTCTTTCTATAATTCACATGTAAGGTAACCATTTACATTAGGACATAGTTAGGGATTAACGTACCGAATTCTACTGGTGTTACATCAGAGATTCCTTCAGATAATCATCCAAAGCATGTTGGACTCAAATGAGAAAATACCAAAGAGAGAGGATGTTGTCAAAGGTCCTCAGGCATGCATACACTTTCTAAAGATTCCTCACGGAAAATTCCTATTCATCAAAGTTATTCCAGAAGAAGTTCTAGCTCATGCAAACCAGCAAGCACCAAGTGTAATGCACTATAGGTTAGAACATGCATTAATGGTCGGGCCAAAACCGGTGAGACCTTACCATGATGCAAACCAACTAGGAGAGAGGAGTGAGGGTATAGAACTAGATGACCAGGGTCAGGAACCAACTATGATAAATAACTTCATCAACGATCACTGATCATGAAGCTTACACTCCAAGGTTCGTTTGTCTCATACTTTGCATAAATAGTATGATTTTTCAGAAGAAACATACTTTTGTCCAAGATCGTACAACAACTCTGAAGACTACATTATTCACCACACAGCTAGGAGCATGTCGCTAAAAGTCATAAGCATGCACCTAATTAAATGATGACACGTGTAGAGTACCTCTACCATGCATTAAATGCATAGGGTATAAATAGGAGGATTATACTTCATTTTGAAGTGTTGCTTTCTATCTCTTTCCTCTTGGTGTATCTTATAGAAACCCTTGATTTCTATAATCTCCTCAACCTCACCTTCTCTCTATTCTTGTGCAACCTTGCTTAGTGATTCTCAAGTTTGTTTAGATTAGGTTTTCCTTACCTTAATCTTATTCCACAACAAATTGTAAATTGTAATTTGATTTATCAATAAAGAATTTATTAAACTTAAAATTGTGTTTGTATTTACCCCCCCCCCCCCCTCTACAAACTTGTATAACACCTTCAGGATCAACAAGTGGTATCAGAGCAGATTGTTTAATCTATTAACAAGATATAGCTTAACTCTCTTATTTGCTATTATCTAAAATGGCATTGAACACAAACTCAAATTATTATGATAATGGTTCTCTTTCTAAACTCCCTCGATTCAGTAGAGACAATTTTGCTCTCTGGAAGAATCGAATGATGTTATTTCTAGAAGGTGTATATCTCACTATACTTGAATATATTGCAATTGGACCATCATTGTTGCAGTTCCTACCACTACAACTACTGGAGTTGTCCTTGAAAGAACAACTGCCAAAGAAATAAGACAATGGAGTGATGAGGACAAAAAGAAAGTGGGCCTTGATGCTAAAGCTAAAACCATTATCTCTATGGCTTTACCTGATGAAGCTTTCCATTCCATCATGCATCTAAAAACCTCCAAAGGAATGTGGGACACAATTTGTGTTCAATATGAAGGTACCACTAAAATCCAAGAAACGAGAAAGATCAACCTGGTAAGACAGTATGAAAGTTTCATTTGTGGTAAGAATGAATCTTTATCTGATGTTCACCAACGATTTAATTTCTTAATCATTGATCTAAGGACTGTTGGTAGGACCTACTCTAACTTTGAGGTTCTTACTAAATTTCTGGAATGTCTTCTTGAAAGTTGGGACAGTTATTCAATGTGTCTCAAGATAACAAAAGACTTAAATCACCCCTATCTTAGTACCCTTTATGGGATCTTTCTCAATTATAAGCAATCTAATCAACTGAAGAAAAATCTTGTCAAAGACTCCAAAAGCACACCTATTGCTTTAATCTCTTCAGAAATGATCCCATATCAGCGTTCCTCTACTCTTACTATCACTGAATTATATTCTGACTTAGAGGATCCATTAGACACTGATTTTTTAGAGTTTGATGAATCACTACACTCTTGACAAACTCTTTTAAAAGATTTGCAAGAAAGAGCAATTTCAGAAGAAATAAGCCTCTCTCCATATCTGACAAACCTAAGTCAACACATGTTGATAAGGCAACTGCTACTTGCTATAACTACTAGAAAGTTCGACATTTTGCCAGCGAATGCAGGTCAAAGAAAGTCTTCAAACCTTCTTCATCCCGAAAATCCAGCAATGACAAATACCTAAAGTTAAAAGAAAAATATCAGAAGCTGAAAGATTTCAAACGAAAAGGTAAAGGTCTAATAGCTGAAGAACACGACTGGGCTGAATCCGAAGACTTAAATTCTGATGAAGAGAATGCAACCAATCTCTGTCTAATTGTCGAGATTAAAGAAGAAGTGGAAGAACCATCTAGAACATCCACAAGCACTATCACCTCTCAGGTATTAATCTCTACTAATCCAACTCTTACTGAAGCAGAGAGACGTCGCGATGTTGAAGTGCTGACAATTAATTTGTACAATGCCCTGAATGGCAAAACTCAAGCTGAAAACAAAAATATTGACTTAATTGAGCATCTTGAAAAATGTCATCTAAAGATCAAAGAACTGAATCATTTAGAGGAAATTTTAAAAGACCAGGTTATTGTAAATGAAATTATCAGCATTGAACATGAACAAGCTATCGTTGCTCTCAAGTCTAAGAAAGCTACAGCTGAAGGATGGTGTAAGTCCTCAGCTGAGATCACTGAGATCATAAGTGATCGAATCTTTGCTCATTATAAAACCGGTCTTGGTTATAAATCTGATAAGGATGAATCTAATAGAGATTGTTCCATGCTTAAGTTTGGAATGTTTGTGTCATCTATCCCTGGCACTTCCTGCTCTCAGTGCTCTTCTTCCTCTTCAGTTCCTATCCCTGAGGATTTATCAAAAAGTTCTAAACTTACTGATAAAGGGAAATCTGTTTCCGGTCATCCTCAGAAGGCTACTAAAGTAGCAAAGCTAAAGAAGGTTCCTTCCAAACCTTCAGCCAGTCAACCCTCTGGCTCTGGATCTAAGATCACTGGTAATACTCAGAGATCTACTCCAAAGATGAAGATTGACATTTTGCCTAAGAAATCCGAAGAACTGAAAGTTCCTCCGAGATCAAATGCAAAGGGAATTCTTGGAGTTGGCCCGACTCATCTAAAGTTTTCTAATGCAAATGCTCATGTTCTTAAGACCGCCTTCAACTATAGAAAATGTCACTGTGGACTTACTTACCACATTGCTAGTAAATGTCCCACTACCACTACAACTGAAAAGTCAACTAAAGTGAAGATGAATGCCTCAGAGGCAAAGAAGGTCACCAAAGCTGAGAAACCTGCCAAGGTGAATAATGCCACTAAAGTTAAGAAATTAACTAAAGTGAAGATTACCACTGACGTTGAACCATCAGTCAGCTATGTGACAAAGACTTTAAAGTATGCTTCACAAAGAAAGCATGTTCTAATATGGACAAAAGTGGAAAACTTGCTCTCAGCGGTTATCGTTTGGAAAATGTTTACGTCATAAACATGGACACAACAACCACTGAGAACATCTGCTTTCTGTCCAAAGCCTCATCAGATGTCAACTGGCTATGGCGTGAGAGGCTCTCTCTCATCTTAACTTCAAGACGTTGAACACTCTATCTTCAAAAGAACTTGTAACACCCTAAAAATAGGGCCAAATAAAAATTTGAAATTTTGGCAATATAGTTTTCAAAATACGGAGGTCCAATATTCCCCGTAAATAAGACCTCAAAATATAAATAATTCCCAAGTTAGAGACAACCAAAGACCCACATTAAACTTGTTAGTATGTACCATAAAGTTTGCAAAAGAATGGGACATAAAGATTACAACAACCTACTTAATCTAGAATTAATTCAAACTAGATTAAAATGGGTGTTGCTATTCCACTATAATCTCTCATCACAAAAACTCCCAAAAGACCGGCACTTCAAGATCTCCTATATGGACAAAAGTGGAAAACTTGCTCTCAGCGGTTATCGTTTGGAAAATGTTTATGTCATAAACATGGACACAACAACCACTGAGAACATCTGCTTTCTGTCCAAAGCCTCATCAGATGTCAACTGGCTATGGCGTGAGAGGCTCTCTCTCATCTTAACTTCAAGACGTTGAACACTCTATCTTCAAAAGAACTTGTAACACCCTAAAAATAGGGCCAAATAAAAATTTGAAATTTTGGCAATATAGTTTCTAAAATACGGAGGTCCAATATTCCCCGTAAATAAGACCTCAGAATATAAACAATTCCCAAGTTAGAGACAACCAAAAACCCACATTAAACTTGTTAGTATGTACCATAAAGTTTGCAAAAGAATGGGACATAAAGATTACAACAACCTACTTAATCTAGAATTAATTCAAACTAGATTAAAATGGGTGTTGCTATTCCACTATAATCTCTCATCACAAAAACTCCCAAAAGACCGGCACTTCAAGATCTCCTATGTGCACGGTAGACGGACCCGACCTCCTAGATTCCACCGCTAGTGGGACCAGTAAGATAACCAACAACCAAACAAGTGTTACGACGAAGCCTAGTGAGATCTCATAAATTTAAACAATTCACAAACAAGGAATAACATAATATAAGAATTGTGTTACTGGATCCCTTTACGTTCTCATAACAATTCCACTTGCAAAGATGTTCCCAAAATTGAACATAGATACACAAGAGATAACTCTTGAATTATGGGGGAGACCCGTTACCATCGGAGTGACATGTACACGGGAGTGGAGTCACCCATGATGTTATTGGGTTACACCTCATGTCCTGGTCCTAGTTCCCATGCCATCAAGACATCACAACCTCAAACCATAACATTGCCTTTATTGCCTACTCCGTCGAGTTACACCTCAAGGTCTTACGGAACATTATTGATTACCCAATCTAAACGAGTTACACCTCAAGGATTCACATCCCCTATTTCCTACTCGCTTACGCCCACAATGGCCAACAATAATAAGTCCAATACATAGACATACTACATCCTCGTGCATAAGGACGTAGGTACCAAAGTTCATATCATGTAAACACGAACAAGACAGATATGCACAACTAGGCATGTTACATATTTGAACTTACAAACAAAGTAATCATCACAAGGAACCTTCCATTTTAAGATATTATTCTTCACGTTCTTGTAACCTATTCAAGTAGCCTTCACCAAATAAATGATTTCTAACAAGTTAATTTGCATATTAATGAGTGATTAGAATGCGCATTATAACCACATCTATGAAACCCTAGAAATTAGGTCAAACCCAAGGATAAGTATGGATATATATATATATATATATAGAGAGAGAGAGAGAGAGAGAGAGGAAAGTTCAAATGAAAACTCATTTTTCATTGTACACGTGAGGACAAATCTCAGTCACTCGATCTATTTTGATCCAACAACTCATATTAAATAGAGTTTTTAATTATAAAATGTTTAGGGGTAAAAATGGAAGAAAAATTTAAACATACGCCTACCAAATTTGACTTTTTATTTCCTTTTTTAATTAAAAACTTTTTACCCAATTAAAGTTTAAAATAAATTATCTTAAAAATTACTAATATTTTAATCAAACAAATTACATCAAAAAAACGAGAATTTTGTGCTCTTCGATATGACATCCATCTCGATATAGTTTTTTTGTCGTTTTAACCGTTTTTTACGTGAAATGTTGTATATATGTTATATTCATTATGAATATTTATGTACGTTCAAGTTTGTACAACGCCTCGACACCGTAAGTATGTAACTCAACATCATCTTCTATGTACTCGGGGCCTCCCCCGATTGCTGGAAGATGCGCGCGATACGATAAAGGCCCCTGGGAGAAACCAATGAAAAGCCAGGGTAGAGCCTCGGAGCCGGCCCAAGCGAAGATCGGCACTCGCAGGCTTGAGGAGCAGCCCGAAAAAGGGAAAGCTGTGAAGACGGCAGACTCGCCAGTCAGGCACACCGTGAGGCTGACTACAGCAGACCGGGAGGTTACAATTCCTGTTTTCCTGTTTCAATTTCCGGGAGTGAATGTAGGAAGTGCAGACGGTGGATCAGGTGTGAACATTCAACCAAAGGTGTCTTGGGGATCGGCAATAGCTAAGCATTGTGGCCATCACAGTTCCAGCTACGTATGGCTGGCATACAACCTACGGGCTTCTTAGCCAAAAGAAAAACAAGAAAAAAGTCTACCTTCTTTGGTACCTTTAGTCCAATCTTAGACAAAGAGCAAGGAGGATATGAAGCACTGCTGGGTAAACCATGGCTCCAACCAGGTTGTTAGGGCTAATTGTATGTTAAATAGAAGTTCAGGGTATAAACTGTCAATTATACAAAGTTGTAAGCTTGTTGGGCCTAAAAGCCCATAAGCCCGTCAGGCCTGCGTGCCTAAGTATTTAAAGGTGTTTTCTATTTCATTTGTAAGGTTAGAAGTTCATAATTTCATTATTCAGTTTTCTAGTCATTAGGTTTACAAACCCTAATCAGAAATTCTCTCTGTAAACCTAAACCTTTGAAGTATTATCAATCATATGACTAGTTGCTGTGGCCTATAAACTGTTCATCTTTGATCATATTTACTTGTGATTGCACTGCACTGGGATCTACACAGGTGGTTCATGACTGGGCTAATAAAAAGAGTCTTAAGTAGGGAAACGCAGGGAAACGCAGGATGGAAGGCAGAAAAGGCTTGGCTTTGTTTCACAGAAAAAGGACTAAGGAAATTGAGTTTTCATAGTGGTGATGCTGGCATCAATTGACCCGGTTGATAAATAAATAAATATTTTTTTCATTTATTTATATGCAAGATCGAAGACGCGATTCGTGCGAGTCTGTTTTTTTTTAAGAAAACAAGGAGGTGATTTGTTCGCTGGACGATTCAGCAAGCCAAATCATACTAATGCGATTCATTCACCTACTACCCTATAGAGCAATTCAACCTCTTAGTAAGACTAGGGCTAGGAAAACTCATTCTATCTGGGGCCAGGTAGGTGAAGCGTCTAGCTTGGGGGGGGGGGGCGCCGAATCCCTGAAAGGCCTTGGTGATTCTCCAATTTTGAAATATGAAGATAGAAAACCATAATTATTCCAAACTTCACTTCAATAGTCTCGTATCCATGCTGCCTCGACTTTAATTTAAACTCGATGTTTGTTAACTAAGCGGGACACCCCCAAACTCTTTCTTATCAAAGCCCTTCCCCTTGTACAACCTTACCGGGCTGTTTTCATTATGTGTTCTTTGCGGGAGGTTAGGAGTGAATTAAGCCAATGCGTACAAATAGATAGACCAGGCTCATCCTTTTATGTTGAGGTCGCAAGTCTGTCTATGATTAAGAGTCTAGGTGGTGTTGAAGCTGGCTCATTCATGCTAATCATCTTAGAGCTATGAGTCAGAACAATGTTCACCAACTCTTCCATAGTAATCTTGTTCATATATCGAAAAAGCTTTATAATATGAGTTTCCATTGTTATATTAAAGTCTTTTGTCTCCTCCCCAAGGTAGCATTGCCGAGCGGGTGATCCCTGTCTTGTTTATCCAGCTAGCTTTTCCCCGTGGTACTCAAATTATATTTGTGACAGCTCCTTCGGCTCAACTACTTTTTTTTAAGGTAAGGTGGGATCTTTACATTCTCAATAAAAATGCCTATCTATAAAGAGCTGATTTGAAGAGGGAACAAGTCCCATAGAGAGATGATAAGTGGGGGAAAGAGTGAAATTACAACCTCTTCTGGAATGGAAGACCTCCCGTCCACTGACTACAAGACTGCACCTCCAAGTTAGCTTGACGGTCAGCTAAATGAGTCCCTTCCCTCTTCACATGATGAATTTTAACTCAACATATATTGAGAAATGTTTTCTCAGGATAAAGCATAGGCGCCCAGGTTCTTGATTATTACCATTCGTCCATCTAATCATGTTAAGTGAACCCCTTTTTGTTTGATATGATGACTTGAAAAGAATCAATAGTTTGGACAAAACTATGGCCATGCAGGAGAGTTTCTGCTTCTGCAAAGGTTGCATCTTTGATCCCTAGAAGGGATCTCTGTTCAATTCCACATGACAACACTATTTCCATCTCTTATGACCCCACCATAATCCTAATTCCAAGAGTAGCCTTCCCTACTCCTTCCAATGTTATTTGAAGATAAAATTTCCACAAGATTGAGATAGATATGTTTGAATTTAAATAAAAAAAGTAATGAAATAAGACCTCGTCATGTTCATCCTTACTAACATCCCATACAAAAAATAAAATCTTTTTTTTCTTTTTATGGTCTGGATTTTTTTAATCACCTTAACGAAGGAGGTGGACTTCAACCAAGTCAGCCCTTCTTATGAAGTGGCTATGGCTATTTCCAAAGGAAAAGAAAAGGCCACGGTGCTCATATTTGGCTGCTAAGTACCTCTCCAATGGAAAAAATGGATTGAACAACCCACCTCTTAAATATCCTGCATCTAGAAAGGTCTTATTTGATACAGAAAGACTTTCAGGCAGAACTTGGGCTAGACTTTGGTTGGGCAATGGTAAGCTGATTCATTTCTGGGATGATTTTTGGCCATGCCACTCTACTCAGAGATGCATGCCATAATTTATATCAATTCACAAGGTTCTCATGATCTCAAAGTGATAGACTACATTCAATATGAAGGAGAAAAAAGGATTTATCCCTCTATTCAACTACCCATCCAAGAGCATTTGGCTTCAGAATACTTTATTTTTTCTTTTTTTTTATAGGGAGGATAATATCTTTTGGCAGCTCAATCCTCACGGTAATAATTATGCCAATTCTGCCTAAAAATATCTTCAGGTGATCAAGAGGGCCCCTTTTTCAGTAGATGAGATTAGGATGAAAGGTATTATCTCAACGATGCTTTTCTCTGGCTTGCTTTTAAAAATTGCATTTTGGCCTGCGGTAATGTAATCGGGATTTTCAAAAAAAAAGTTCTATGAAAGCAAGAGATGGAAAGTTTTGTTCTAAATTATGCCTTATTCCATGAGATCTAGAAGCACTTCTGCAACTTTATTTCTCTCCATTTCCCTAACTTTTTTTTACTTCTTTCAAAGGGGAATAAAGACTTTCCTTAGAAGTTGTCGCTCGATCGAAAGGATATAATACATACAAAACCTTAACTTTGCGGACTTCCTGAGGTATAACCTTCGCCACGACATTAGTGGCTTAGCTCTTCGCGCTTCCCGCATGCTTTTTTTATAGGGAGAGAGTCAGGGGGCGGTACAGAAGATTGGTCCGCTCCGCAAAGCTTAGCTTTTCGGTTCCCTCCCCCTATGCGGTCGACCTTATTACCAGTCTGACTCCTTTCTCTTGATGGAATATCTCAATACCCGAGCTCCTGCTTTCCTTGTGTTCTTCACTGGCGCTCGCCTCCTAAGGTAAGGAGTCTTCTGTGTGTTAGAATCTTTACGGGAATGAATCGCATATGTTGGTTGAGAATTGCTCGGGAATTCATTGATAATGATAATGACTTTGCCAGGTTCTAGGGGGCTACTATTTTTTTTGTCGATCGAGTCGCTCTCCCTCATTCCACTCGTCCAGCCCTCTTCACGAACTTGTACAATCAATGCCATAGAGATAGCCAACTCTATTATCGAAAAAATAAGGAAAGGGGCAATGATTTGGCACCAGATATCCGGAGGTGTGGAAAGAGCAGCTGTGAAAAGCGGAAAAACCATCAAAAAACGACGATTGTTTGTGGAGGTTTCCACAGAAAGACCCCTTGGTTCTGGCAAACGGATCACAATTACAGGTACCTCGGAGCATACCGATGAATGAACGAAATACGAACAGTTAACATAATATGGTCATAGATCTCAGGTTGTAACTTGATCATGAGCGAATTTGTTGATGTTGCACCCATCAAGTATGGAAAGTGCCAAACATTGGGAACTACCCGGGGAGGAGTTAGGAACAGGAACAAGGAAAAGCGAGAACCACTTAAATGGAGGAATCGATTGTATTTCGTCCTTTGTTCCCCATAGCAATTGGGGATCAAAAAGCACCAAATTTGATGACTTATTAAGGGAAAGACGAAGTAAGAGCATGCTATTGAAGACGCTGCAAGATATGTCGGGGAGGCCTCCGTTGATTGTGTACGAACAAAATACGAGTCCAAAGGCAAGGTAAGAATAAGAAAGGGTTTAGCTAATGGAGATATTAACTCTTCCGGGAACCAGTAACGCATAAACCATGTCAAACCAAGACCGATCAATATCCGAACGGAACGGATTCGAACTTCTCCTAGAATAGTTTCCGGTGCGAAATGAAATTCATAGGATATATGAGTAATTCAAAGGATAAATAGAAAGATTTTATAGGATTCTTTAGTAATGAACAAAACAAACAGGATTGATTATGTATCACAATTTCATCACTACATCGAAGGCTTTTTTGTAAATATATTGATAAGATAGCTTGGTATCCAAACTGTATCAATGATTGTGATCCTCATTGTGTAGTGTACATAATTCGTGTTAGGATCTACCAAAGAGGGTGGGTATAGGGCATCTAATAAAAAAGTTTCCATTTCTATCGGTCATAAAATCAATCAAAAAAGAAAAAGCAGACAGGAACAGTTTGATTCTCTAAACAAGCAGGTTTGGGGTTCTTTTTTTAACACCCTAATTCTCTTGTTTGTTGGCTTTAATACCATGAAATAAAATAGAGAAAAAGACCTTCAAGATAATAACCATTTTCAAGAGACAAACTCCAGTGAACCACTTTCCTTCTCTCTTCTTTTCTTCATTCCATTCATTCCCCTTTGAAAGAAGTAAAAAAAAAAAGAATCTAACGCTCTAAGTCTAATTGAAGACTTTCAACGCTCATGCTATTTGAAAGAGCTTTCAACATGGAGTGGAGACTCCATAACGTACACAAAGAGTAACCGATCTATGAATATCATCCTTATTTTGGTCTTGTTCCGCACTTAAATGGATAACTCTGTTGGGAACTGAAGAAAAGCTTAAGTATGGTTAATGTTGCTAGTTCAGATTTACTACTGCTAGAAGACTTCAAAGTTAATACTGCTGAGTATTACTACTGCTAGTAGAAGTTAATGCTGCTGGAACAAAGTTAGTACTGCTCAACAAGTTTAATGCTGCTAGTTCAGAGTTAATGCTGCTTGAAGAGATTAATGCTGCTGAGTATAGTTAGTACTGCTTATGATTAGTACTGCTTATGACTTGAAGATCCGGATGGAAAGGATGACAGCTGTAAAGAATCAAGATATTCATGGAAGGATTGAAGATAATGATGGAAGATATACTGAAGATTTTTATTTATTGTAATTATCTTTTGTTCAGTTTATATATATAGATTGTATAGAATAGTTGATATAGAATTAATTATTCATTCTAAGTTTTAGAGAAAATCAACCTCAAGGCATAGATCCTAATTCTAGAGAAGTAGAATTCGTATTGGTGAGCCTGTTCATCAATATTGAGGTTGTGTGTTTAATCTTGTAACTTCAAGCATTCAATACAAGGTTACAAGTTATTGATCATATACTGTTTTGTTTACTGTTACATTGAATATCAAAGTGTTATTCCGCAACTTCTTTGATATTGTTTCTGAGACTTTATTCTTGTTAAGAAATCGATCCTGACAAGTGGTATCAGAGCCTGTTCTCTCAGAGACAACTATCACTCATCATGGAAAACTTTGCAGAATCAAACAGTACACTGGTCTCAAAGGTTCCAATGCTCAGACCTAATGAATTCGATATGTGGAAGATCAGAATCAAGCAGTACATACTCCTCACTGACTATTCTATGTGGGATATCATAGAGAATGGTCCTTCTGAAGAAGGAAAGATTGGTGCAGATGGAAAGAGAACTCCACCAAAAACTGATGCTGAAAGAAAGATTAGACAGACAGAGATGAAAGCCTTGAGCACCTTGCTCTTGGCTATTCCCAATGAATATCAACATCAGTTCTGCAACTGCACTGATGCAGAGATGCTCTGGAATGCTCTAGAGAAGAGATTCTCAGGTACCAAAAGTACCAAGAGAAATCAGAAAGCCATTCTGAAGCAACAATATGAGAACTTTATGTCAACCAAGAATGAGTCTATGACTCAAACTTTTGACAGGTTCAACAAGCTTATTGGTGAACTTGCTACAGTGGGAGTACAAATTGATCAAGATGATCTGAACAGAAAGTTTCTAAGGTCCCTGAGTGATGAATGGACCATGTATACTGTGTCTTTCAGACAGAATGATCAACTGGAAGAAAAGGAACTTGATGATCTATATAATGATCTAAGAGTTTTTGAATCTGAGGTAGAGGCTAAGAAGAGGCCTTCTGGGTATGTTCACAATGCTGCACTCCTTTCAGCATCAACTGATTCTACTTCCAACCCTGAATTAGTGTGCTGTCAATGGAGCAAATCAAGAGAAAGGCAATGAAACTATATTTGAAGCCTTTCTGGCAAGTCATGGAAACTCTTCTCTCATTAATGATGACTTGGAACAACTCCATCCAGATGATCTTGAAGAGATGGACATTAAATGGCAGATGGCCATGATCTCTATGAGAGTTAAGAAGTTCATCAAAAGAACTGGAAGAAATAACTTCTCTCAAAGAAGAGAAGATGGAGCAGGTTTTGACAAGTCAAAGGTGGAATGCTATAAATGCCATCAGAAGGGACACTTTGCTAGAGAATGCAGAAGTGGAATGCCTCAAAACAATAACCACCAACAAGCTCAATCTGGAAGCTTCAATAATAACAGAAACTCTGCACAAGCCCTTGTCTCTCAACAAGGAATGGGGTTTGATTGGAGTGATCAAGCTGAAGAGGCCATCCAGAACCAAGCTCTAATGGCAGAGGTGTCAGATCTCCCAACAGAGGTAACTTCCAATATTTGTTCTCAAAATTGCATTAACACTGTTAAAAGGTACAGGGATCACAATCAGACCATGAGTGATGACCTGAAGAGATTAGAAAAGGACATAAAAGATTATGTTAGGATTGTTGAGAGATTTGAAGAGTAGATTAAGGGTTTTCAAGCTAATGAGCTTCAACACTCTTATGACACAAACTACTGGAAGTGGGAGAAAAATGACTTAGAACTTCAACTGACCAGATCCAAAGAAGAGAGTGAAAAGCTAAGAGGAGAGCTAGCTAAAGTCAAACTAGATGTAGAAAAGTTTTCCAATGCTTCCAAAGCAATGGATTCTTTGCTACAATAAAACTGAGCCCCAAAAAACATGATAAACCAAGGGGAAATCAGAGAAACTTGAACAATCAATGGGCACAAAAGCAAGGCATTGATCTGAGTAAAATCAATAGACCAAAGCCTTGTTTTATTTGTGGAAAGTTAAACCATTTGGCTAAGTATTATTTCTTTAACCCTATTAACCAACAAATGAACTTTCAAAGCTTTCTGCAAAAACCTGTTGGTTATAGGAAGGCTGGAAAGAAACATGTGATGAAGAAATATGTTGAAACCAAAGGTCCCATAGGGAAAAAGGTTTTAAAAGAAAGCATTAAAATGTGGGTGCCTAGAAGCACTAAAACTGTTAGTACTGCTGACAGGGATAATGCTGCTGGAAGCATTACTGCTGCTACCAGTGTTAGTACTGCTGAAAATATTAATACTGCTAATACTATTAGTACCTCTTCAAAGGTTAATACTGCTAACACAGTTACTGCTGCTAACACAGTTACTACTGCTAACAAGGTTAGTACTGCTAAGCATGCAAGTACGGCTCATGCTGTTAGTACTTCTAAAACCAGTACTGCTTCTGGAAAATGTGTTTCCAAGCCTATCATTGTGACAAAGTACTCCAAAAATGAGGAGTCAAAGTTTAAAAATCTTGTCAAGAAAGAATGCAAGTATTTTGATGAGAAAGGGGTACCCAAGACCACTTTGCCTTGGGTTCCTAAATCATACTAACTGATTTATATTATGTGCAGGGCAACCAACAGCTCAAAGGAAAGAGCATATGGCATGTTGATAGTGGTTGCTCTAGGCACATGACAGGTAACATGTCATGCCTTCAGGATTTCAAGCATATCAATGGAGGACATGTTGCATTTGGAGATAATCTTACTGGTGGTAAAATAAGTGGAAAAGGTATTGTTACCAAAGGTAAGATGACATTTGAGGATGTCTACTATGTTGATCAATTGAAATACAACCTGTTAAGTGTATCACAGGTTTGTGACAAACAACATAGCATATTATTTACAAATACAGAGTGTATGATCCTTGCTCCAGGGTTCAAAGTAGTTGATGAAAGCATGATACTACTTAAAACTCCAAGAAAGGACAATGTGTATTGTCTAGATATGGACAATGTTGATAGTGATTCATCCCTGAACTATCTTGTTTCAAAAGCTTCTGTGGATGAATCCTCTCTCTGGCACAGAAGGATGTGTCACATGAATTTCAAGACGATGAACAAACTTGTGAAAAACAACCTTGTAAGAGGTTTACCTTCAAAAGTATTTTCAGGTGATGATCATTGTGTTGCATGTCTTAAAGGCAAACAACACAAAACTTCTCATAAGACCAAAGAGATAAATTCAATTTCTTCTTGTCTCCAATTATTGCATATGGATCTGTTTGGTCCTACAAATGTTATGAGTATAGGCAAGAAATCTTACTGCTTGGTTATTGTTGATGATTACTCTAGATTTACCTGGGTATATTTTCTAAGGACTAAGGATGAGACAAGTGGACTGATCAAATCCTTTATCCTAAGAATTGAAAACCAAACTAATCAAAAAGTAAAAGTCATTAGATCAGATAATGGGACTGAGTTTAAAATTTTTGATCTAAACACCTTCTGTGAAGAGAAAGACATTGAGAGACAATATAGTTCCCCTAGGACTCCTCAACAAAATGGAGTTGCTGAGAGGAGAAATAGGACACTAATAGAGGCTGCTAGATCTCTGTTGGCTGATTCAAAACTGCCAATTACCTTCTGGGCTGAAGCAGTTAATACTGCTTGTTATGTCCAAAACAGAGTTCTAGTGGTCAAGCCAAAGAACAAGACCCCTTATGAGCTTTTAAATAAAAGAAAACCTTTCATTGGATTTTTCAAACCTTTTGGGTGTCCTTGTACTATTCTCAATACCAAATCTCACTTAGGTAAGTTTGATAGCAAAGCAGATGATGGATTTCTTGTTGGTTACTCATCTCAGAGTAAGGCTTACAGAGTCTTTAACTCTTCTTCTAGAATAATTGAAGAAAGTGACAATGTCAAATGCAATGAGAACACACCAAATCCAATTGGGTCTGGTCCTCAGTGGCTATTTGACATTGAATCACTAACTAACTCTTTTGGTTTCAGTAGTGATGATTATGCAGGTTCAGGGAGTGGAGGATCAGGGACTACACAAGTTCAAGAAAGTATATCTCAATCTGTGATCTTTCCCATACCAACAGTGGACTTATGTGAAAAGGAACCATCTACTGGACCAAATCAGAGTGAAGAAGAAAGTAGAGATGAGGAGAATCAAGAAAATCAAGAACCAGAAGTAGTTGCTGAAAATACCTCAGTTGACTTGAATGACTCTAATCTAGAGGTGGGACTTAATGAAGAACCTAGTCATCACACCAGAATACAAAAGAATCATCCTTCACAGTTGGTAATAGGGGATATATCTTCTCCTATGATGACTAGAAATCAAAGTAGGCTTCAAGAAATGCAAGATCAACAACATACAGTGCTTTCTTGCTTTTTATCCCAGCTTGAGCCTAAAAAGGCACATGATGCTATGAAAGAATCCAGTTGGATAGAAGCAATGCAAGAAGAGCTACTTCAATTCAAGCTGCAAGATGTTTGGGATCTGGTAGACCTTCCTAAAGGCCAAAGAGCAATAGGAACAAAATGGGTCTTCAGGAATAAGAGAGATGAAAGAGGTATAGTGATAAGGAATAAAGCAAGGCTGGTGGCTCAAGGGTATACACAAGAAGAGGGAATAGACTATGATGAAGTATTTGCACCTGTGGCCAGGATAGAAACAATTAGATTATTCCTGGCTTATGCTTCCTATATCAAATTCAAAGTCTATCAAATGGATGTGAAAAGTGCATTTCTTTATGGCTCAATTGAAGAAGAAGTATATGTCTGCCAACCACCAGGGTTTGAAAACCCAAGCTATCCAGACAGGGTATACAAATTGAAGAAAGCACTTTATGGACTGCATCAAGCTCCAAGAGCATGGTATGACACTCTGTCATCCTATCTCTTGGAAAATGGCTTTGAAAGAGGAGTCATTGATAAGACTCTATTCATTAAGAGAAAGAAGAAGGATATCTTGCTGGTCCAAATCTATGTTGATGATATTATCTTTGGATCAACAAGAGACATCATGTGCAAGGAGTTTGAGGAACTAATGCATCAAAGGTTCAAGATGAGTTCCATGGGGGAACTTACTTTATTCCTTGGACTCCAAGTTCAACAGAAGTCAGATGGAATCTTCATCTGTCAGTCCAAGTATGTGCAGGACATTCTAACCAAGTTTGGTTTCTCAGATTCAAAACCTGCCAGCACACCTATGGAGACACACAAGCAGATAACAACAGATCTTGAGGGGGAGGATATGGATGTTCATCATTATAGATCCTGATTGGCTCTCTCATGTATCTTACAGCCTCTAGGCCAGATATAATGTTTCCAGTCTGTGTATGTGCAAGATTCCAAGTTAGGCCAAAGCAATCTCACTATCAAGCTGTTAAGAGGATATTTAGATATCTCAAAGGGCAACCCAGATTGGGACTTTGGTATCCTCATGACTCATCCTTTGACCTACTTGCATACTCAGATAGTGATCTAGGTGGAGCAAACTTGGACATAAAATCTACTTCTGGAGGATGTCAGTTTTTGGGTGCAAGACTAGTGTCATGGCAGTGCAAGAAACAAACCACAGTGTCCACATCTACAACAGAGACAGAGTACATAGCAGCTGCAAGTTGCTGTTCTCAAGTCTTATGGATTCAAAATCAAATGCTGGACTATGGGGTAACCTTTCTACACACTCCAATTTTTATTGATAATAGCAGTGCTATTAGCATTGTGAATAATCCTGTCAAGCACTCAAAGACAAAGCACATTGAGATCAGGTATCACTTCATAAGAGACTATAATGAAAAGAAACTTATTCAAGTTGTAAAAGTTCACACTGATAACCAGTTTGCTGATTTATTCACTAAAGCTTTTGATGTGGGTAGATTCACTTTCTTGGTAACAAGTGTGGGACTGATCAACTTTGAATAAGTCCCTTCTCAAAAAGTGGTTAAATACCTGTATATTGTTATTTCTTGGTGGTCCTAATCTTCTTTTTCAGGATATGTATAGCAGTACTCAGTGTATCACAAGATTAAAAGAGTAAGTATGGTTAATACTGTCAGTACAGTTTTAATACTGCCAGTGCACAGTTAATACTGCTAGTGGTTAATACTGCTCTCAGTTAATACTGCTAGTGGTTAATACTGCTCTCAGTTAATACTGCTAGCAGTTAATACTGCTCTCAGATAATACTGCTAGTGGTTAATACTGCTCTCAGTTAATACTGCTAGTGGTTAATACTGCTCACCGTTAGTACTGCTTATTAGTTAATACTGCTCTAGGTTAATACTGCTTATGTCCCGAATACTATAAATACTCTTTGCCCGCCTAAAAAGTTCATAACGACTCTTTGCATACTATTCTCTTGCGCTCTAAACCCTCTCTCTCTCAAGTATCAAGTTTTCAGGCAAGAATTTTCAAAGATCAATCGCATCAATGGCATTCATTGACGAGCACAATGAAATCGCGATGCTCCAAAAGCCAAAGCAAGCTGCAGGATTTCATCAGATAGTGGATTTTCTGAAAACTAGCCATATCGCCTATGCACTGACAGTGTCTCCATCAATCTATATCGAGCATCAAAGACAATTCTGGGCACATGCCACCATTGTTACTGAAAATGGTGTGCAAATGATCAAGACAAAGGTGTGTGGTAAGCCTTTGACAGTTACTGAAGAGGTAATTCGCATCAGTCTACGTCTAGACGATGCCTCTGGTATAACTTCTATCTCTAATGATGAACTGTTTTCTACTCTCTCAAGAATGGGGTATGGAGGCCCATTGGGTGTGTTCAAGTTCTTAAAAGCAAAATTTTCACCTCAATGGCGTTTCTTTGTCCATACCCTTATGCATTGTATCTCTAAAAAGACTACTGGATGGAGTGAGTTCAGTAGCACCATTGCTTATGCTTTGGTATGCTTAGCCACTGCCAGAAAGTATAATTTTTCCCAAATGATTTTCAATGATCTTGTCTCAAACTTGGGAAACAAAAAGAGCTTTTATATGTACCCCAGGTTTGTTCAAGCAGTTATCACCCATGAATTGACGGATATTCCTCATTCTGATGGGATATATGTACCAAAACCCCCTAAAGGCAAGGTTTTCTCAAATATGAGAAGATCTGCTGGGGACTCGGAAAGAGTAGACACCCCATTGTTATCTACAATGATGGTGGTGTCCCAAACTAATGAAGGTATGGTAGCAGGGTCAAGGCCCCCATTAGACCAACCCACTGCTAGCCAATCCCAACCTTCCCACTCTAAATCAATTCCTTAGTCTCTTCTTGATAAACCAACTTCACCAATCACCCAAACTTATCAAAGAAAACAGGTAAAGAAGGCTCCTTCCCTTCTTGTCCCTTCACCCACTCAGCCTTTAAGCCCTCTAAGGGAGAACTCTCCTTTAGAAGATATCCAAAGGGAAACCAACAGGGTGTCTCCCAACCCTCCGGAGGTGCTCTCTAAGGAGATGGAAGAGCATATGGGTAAGAGGGCTGCCACTACTTCTGCTAGCACAGAGAAGGATAGTGGTAACATCTCTAAGACCTTCCCCATGGCAACTTTGAATGAGCAATCATTCAAAGGTCCCCGGTGCCAAGAAACCAAGGGGGTGGATAGTGCTTCTGCTAGGCAGAAGGCTTCCACTACTAAAAGATCCCATGATCCTTCAAAAGGTGGTAACACTCCTGGAGAAGGAGAGGACAGATATGACTACAATGAATTGATGGAAACAATGGGCAACATTAATATGGATGTCATCAAACAAGGCAAAGACATAGAAGAGATGAAAATGGTGATTCTGTCTCAAAAAGTACAGATTACCAAATTGAAGAAAATGGTCACATGATTGGTGCAAAAGAAGAGGAGAAGGCAATTTGTTTTGAAGAAGAGGAAAAATGCTAATGATGCTTTCAACAAGGGGGAGAATTCAGAGGCTGAAGCAGAAAAGGAAGGTATTTCAGAGATGGGATTTGTTGTTAAGGGGGAGAAAGCTGCAGAAACAGAAGCACAAGCAGTAGAAACAGATAAGGTTCAATCAACAGCAGTAACAGAACAGGTAGCAGTAGTAACAGGGCTATCTGTTGAAGAATTGGAAATAGCAGAAACTTTGGTAAAAGCAAAGAATGACACTCCTAAGGCTACTCAAAAGGACAAGGGAGTGGTCATCAATGAAGGAGGCCTTGAAAAGAAGACAAAAGAAACAAATGAGGCAGGTATGAAGGATGCAAAGGGAAAAGAAAAGATGGTTGAACCTGAACAACCCTCAAAGAAGAAAAATCAGATTGAGCTGGATGAAGAAGTGGCAAAGCAGCTTCAGGCAGAAATGGAAAGGGAGGAACAACTTCAATCTGAGAAGGACAGAGAGCTTGCACTGAATATGGCCAGAAAACTAAATGAAGAGTATCAGAAGAGCATAAAAACAGCAGCTCAGGCCAAGAAAGTACAAGTCAAAAGAATGCCACTCAAAAAGCAGAAGAGACAACCCTCCAAGACCTTTTTGGCCAATCAGGAAAGAAGAAAAATGATAAATTTCCTGAAAGGTGTAATTGGAGTCAAGGGGGAGATGTTCACAAACATGGCCTACAGTCAAGTTGAGGAGCTCTACAAGAAGGAAATGGCAAAGCTCCAAGGGGATTCCTCTCAAAGGGAAGAAGCAGAAAGAAGGATGAAAGAGAGACATGATCTCAACATCCAACAACCATTCCCTGAGGAGACCACACCTTCAAAGGATAAAGCTGAAGAAAAGAAAGAAGAGCAAGAGAATGTTGATGTGAAAGTGAAGTCTTCAAAGGGAGTAAAGTCTATAGCCTCCAAGATGCAGTCCAAAAGGCAAAGAGTTGAAGAAAGAGTAGAATCTGAAGCAGAACCTCCTGTTACACCTTCAGCAGAACCAACTCAGAATTCAGAATCATCAAACAAGCAATCTAATGAGCAGGTTGAATTGTTCATGACATTAACAAATGATGATCCAATACAAGCAGATCCCATCTCTATCCAAGCTCCTGAAATCATCTTTTGGGATATCCTGGAAGATCAAAGAAAGAAATTCTTTAGGATTAAGAGGCTAGGGGACATATATGAGGTGTATCCTACTTGGGGAAGTTTCATCAGAAGTTGTACAAGATCAGATCTAGAAGAGATGTTTAAAGTTGGAATGAGATTGTATGAAAAGGAGCTGACAGGAGAAGAAAGA
Organism: Arctium lappa; assembly: GCA_023525745.1. Lineage (NCBI taxonomy): Eukaryota > Viridiplantae > Streptophyta > Magnoliopsida > Asterales > Asteraceae > Arctium > Arctium lappa. The sequence continues at coordinate 16,499,854 of CM042064.1, forward strand.
AGCTTAATCAGATTAGCCATGGAGTACTTGTGCATGATGTTTGAACCTAGTAAAGTTCAACATGTGATCATGGATTTGCATCTGGAGAATAAATTTCTAAGGATAGAAAACTGGAAGATATTTGAAAGATGTGGGGTCTATGTCATCACTGTGAATGGAGCATATCATGAGTACTACTTGGTGGAAAAGATATATGAGCACAGCAAGGGTAAACTACAAGCAATGTTGAATGCCAAGCTTATTTGTTCAAAAGATTCAGAAATGGCAAAGGTTGTAGTTAGCAGGATTATAAATCAAAGCTTGGGTTTGGATCCTAATCTAGGAGTGTAAACTGAAGTGTTGAAAGCATCTTGAAGAAAATCTGAAGAACTTGACTTCTCTTCCTAAAAGTCAAGTTAGGGGGAGATTGTTGGGAACTGAAGAAAAGCTTAAGTATGGTTAATGCTGCTAGTTCAGATTTACTACTGCTAGAAGACTTCAAAGTTAATATTGCTGAGTATTACTACTGCTAGTAGAAGTTAATGCTGCTGGAACAAAGTTAGTACTGCTCAACAAGATTAATGCTGCTAGTTCAGAGTTAATGCTGCTTGAAGAGATTAATGCTGCTGAGCATAGTTAGTACTGCTTATAACTTGAAGATCCAGATGGAAAGGATGACAGCTGTAAAGAATCAAGATATTCATGGAAGGATTGAAGATAATGATGGAAGATATACTGAAGATTTTTATTTATTGTAATTATCTTTTGTTCAGTTTATATATATATATATTGTATAGAATAGTTGATATAGAATTAATTATTCATTCTAAGTTTTAGAGAAAATCAACCTCAAGGCATAGATCCTAATTCTAGAGAAGTAGAATTCGTATTGGTGAGCTTGTTCATCAATATTGAGGTTGTGTGTTTAATCTTGTAACTTCAAGCATTCAATACAAGGTTACAAGTTGTTGATCATATACTGTTTTGTTTACTGTTACATTGAATATCAAAGTGTTATTCCGCAACTTCTTTGATATTGTTTCTGAGACTTTATTCTTGTTAAGAAATCGATCCTGACAAACTCAAAGCCTTACCTTGACCAGGAAAACCTCGATGACATAATCGTTTATAGTCACTCACTGGAGGTTTGGAACCCTGAGTACAGTGTAGCAGGAAAAGAGGTTGTACGTGAAAGGGTACTCAGACTAAAGTGCTATTTATTGGCCATTGGATCAACAAGAGGGTGTGATTCAGATTGATCAAGAGAAGATCAAGTCTGTTTTGGACTGGGAAGTGCCGAAGAAGGAGAGAGTAGGCAGCAGTGGTGAAGCCGGATGCTTGAAGCAATTTTCTTTTTTTTTTACGACAAGACAACTCAGGAGGAGTAGAAAGATGCCACAACCTAGGAGGGGTTTATATTATAGGAAGCCAAAAAAATTGAGCCTTTTTACAAACTTCTTAAAGGAGGAGAGGGACAGGACGACTTCAAGGAGAACGTCGAGACGCCATCAGTTTGGAGTGCGAGGCCAGTAGAGCTTGCTGCAGAGGAGATCCGGTAACTGTTATGAATGTGGAGGAGTGGGGCATTTTCTCGTTACTGCCCTAATGTTCAGACGGACGAATGCTGCTGGGGGAGTGTAGAATAGACCAGCTGAAGATGGAAGAGTGCACGTTGTGGAGCCTAGAGCCCGGGAAGCTCTAAAGGTAAGTGAAAGTCCAAAACATAGCGGGGGTTCTGAAGCTTAGGAGATGAGGCAGTTTCGCTATCGTTAGATTGTGTGGCAACGTGAGCCAACGCCAGCAGAAAGGAGGAGGAGACGGAAGGCTGTATTCCGAATCTATGTCCTAATTGGACAGTGAAAAGATGATCATTGATGTTGGGAGTTCGGATAACATAGCGCCCACGGAGATGGTAGATCAGTTGGGGCTGGGGAAGTTAAAGCAGGGCGTCTGGTGTGAGGTCGTCCCTATGTATTACATATCCTACTCGGAAGACCATGGTAATACGAGTAGGGTGTTACCCGCGTAGGGAGAACACCGGTTGACTTTTAACGGCAAACGCGGTTATTGCCATCAGAAGACTTTGGTTGGCTAAGGAGAAAAGGTGTTGGCATAGTATTTCTGGGCGTGGTGGAAGAGTCCATAGAATGCTATGCCTTGATAGCAAAGCCAACTAGCAGAGCCGAGGATCGGTGGGTTGCCATAGCTTTAAGAGATAAGGGTTGAGGCAATCGGAAAGGCTTTTTTTTAGGAAGGAGCCCCCCTCCTTCTTATGTTGTAAAAGGGAAGTGCAGATCTTTCTGCAACACTCTTCCGACTTGATTACCCCCTAAGATAAGAGGAGGATATAGAAGCAAATTTAGTTGCAGGTAGGAGTGAGTCTACCCTGCAAAGCGGCTTCTCGCTTATCCCCATTTACTTTCTTCAACGTCGTAAGGCATCACGTTTCTTCAGCACCGTAACCCAACACCCATCAAGACAAATCGAGAACCTATCGACTAATTCTGTTGTGAATCGGGGAACAAAAGAGAGCGCGTCACGTCTCCAAATCTTCATAGGTCATTCATGTGTTATTCATCATGAATAATGTATCATTCAGGATGAATAATACAACAATTAGGGTGAATAATTCACGATTCATGAATTCATATATTATTCGTCATGAATA